>OU342633.1:16271961-21198738 GCA_910589415.1 Malachius bipustulatus
AATGCATCTACCATATAGCCAGCATACCGGGTGATTCTTTATGCAAAAAATTTCAACTTCAAATTTTGAACTTAAAAACCTCTCCAACTGGAATTACACCCCCTCAAAGTGGTAGGATAAAATTAAGGTTTTTACTTAATATCTAAGATTTCAGGAAACATGAAAGAATAAAATTTTACATAAAATTTCACCTTATCAAAACAAAAAATAAAATACAAGTCATGTAATGAACAAAATAATAAAAAATGTCCATTTTTTTTGCTTAAAAAATGAACATTTTACAAATTAATAAACTGCAAAAGACTAAAATGGTTCAAAGTGAGTCAGGCTGTGAAAGGACATTTTTCAAACTGCAATTTTGAAACGACACAAAAATTTACAATGAAGGGTTACAATTTTTACCCCCTTCTGACGGTGAGAGAAAAAGAATATTGGTGTTAGCTTTGATAAGGTAAAGTTACGAAAAATGTTATTCTTTCAAATCTGAGAAATTAAATAAAAATCACATTTTAAAAACCCCATAGCTAATCAATGATCATTAGTAGGATTTTCGTATTCCCCAGTCAACAGGCAATCTCTGACCTAATTTTGTTTCAGTAAGACTGACATATTGCGATTCTAAATCAAGTTATGTCATATAGTCTGACTCAGCTGTTACCTTTTACGATCCTGTGGGATTGTTAACAGTAATTTGAACATTGAGGTATCCAAGAGTTTCATAATGATCCAAAATCTTTGCATACTACCTTCATATTAATGATTTGTTGGCAATAACGTCCTAAACAGATTGACAATGTTGATGGTATGACTGGGAAGAATGGAAGCATATGGAAGCAAATGGAACACCTATTACCAAAAAGAGGGCTGGTCTGAACAGCTGAAAGACAGATGATAGGTACCGGAGTGCACCATATTTCAAGCTCCATCATATTTCCTCTTTGAGTCAGGCACGCCAAAAAGCCGTTGCATGCTGCAAAATCAGATCGAATGTTTGCAAGACCTCACTGGTCTAGCCAAATACGACAAGATGACACTTGCTTGAGTATCGAATCAACGAGCGATGAGCTAGATCAACTAGCCAGAAGAACCACTGAAAAAAATTTCATGGTCTAATCAGTGTTTGCCATCCCAAGAAACATTGTAAGTGGAGCAGTGAGTGGCTCAGTGGGAGATACTTGACCACAGGCCTATTGGAGCCCTATGTCAGGAACAAAACATTACAAATCAATGATGAAGGAACCTTCTAAAAGTCTTGTCAGCGAATACTACATTAACAGAATGAAGTGACTGTTAGACTGTTTTCAAAGGTTCTGAACGGTACTTTTTGATCAACTAAGGTACATAAATGTGAAAGAATTCAATAAACCTACTCAGTGTTTGGGACTAGAAACCGACTTTCATATTTAATGAAAATGCAATACAATACACAATATTACAAATATAACTTCCCCCATTTACCTATTTCTTTATCTGTTATAGATTTCTGAGAGCATGTTTATATAACTGAAACCAAAACTATAAAAGAAATACATCAAAAAGCTCTTTAAAAAGATGCTTATATCAAGTGTTGATATTAAACAATTCTTTACTTATTATAACACTTAGGTGTAATTTTGTCTTCTACGAGCCCTTTGCTTATCGAATCTTAATTCCATTTCTTCAAGAACTTTTGGAGTGTATCTGACTACAAGTTTTACAGACCCGTGAGCTTGTTTCAGTAGTTCTACAGCTTTTTCATGGTTCTCGCCTTCAACACTCTGAAACAAAAGCAATGTAAGAAACAAGTTAACCTTCAAATTAGTTAAAGAAAGGGGACGTGTTGTTTTTCATAAACATTTGTCCAAAAACCATTCGTTTTTGAGATATATTAAAATTAAAATGAATTTTTTGATATGCATTGAAGCGGCTTATATTTTATTTCTCACAAACGAGGTAAGATACGAAAAGATATCACAAGAGATAAAAGTTTTATTTTTAGTTGCTTATTTTGAAAAAAAAAAACAAAATTAAGAAAAAAAAAGCCAGTGGCATACATTTTTTTGCGATAAAAGTGCTCCCTTGGGAGCCACGGTACTTATAATTTTAATCTACTTGGGGCTAAAGGAGCTCGTTATCACTACAAACAACACTGCCAAATTCCAACAATATTTGCAAAAGAATGTTTGTGTAATTAATTGCGAATCCAACCTGGTTGCAGACCCATTAATGTGCAGTTCTACAATTCGGTGTTTTGGATTCTTGACTTCAGGGGTGTCCCAGGTGCGGGACTCTTTAATCACTTATCCACAATAAAATACTTGCTTGTAAATGAAATGAAATAGCATTTATTGACATAGGTAGATAAACAACACAACAATAACTTAAAATGATGCTCTGATAGGTATAAATTAATGTAATAATGTAAACGTAAGTAGGTAGGTACCTCGGTAGGTACTAATCGTGAGTTTGACCGGTGTTATTTCGGTGGTAGTCGTTGCTGCAATGCTTGGTTGGTTACCGTAGCCCTTGGGACCTCATCACTGTCGCCTCTTGGGAGTCCTTTTCCCACGGGGTTGCCAAACCATGTTAAAAGTCTTTTAAGTGAAACTTGTACATAAACTCCCCCCCCAATTGAAGTTCTTCAATTAGTCGTTAACAATCTTCGTCTATGGGCAAAACACTAATCTTCGTAACGCTTCTCTTGAACGCTCCATTCTTCGTGTTGATAGTAACTACTCGTACAACTCCGTCTTTACCTGGATGGACTTCGGCTATTCTGCCAAGGACCCATTGCTGTGGTGGTA
Organism: Malachius bipustulatus; assembly: GCA_910589415.1. Lineage (NCBI taxonomy): Eukaryota > Metazoa > Arthropoda > Insecta > Coleoptera > Melyridae > Malachius > Malachius bipustulatus. Next base: position 16,274,745 of record OU342633.1, read on the forward strand.
AATTTTCGTTTCTTAACAGGACCAATGAACCGATGTTGACATTTCTTCTTCCTGCCTGCCACTTATGTCTTCCTTGAAGTGACGTCAAGTATTCTGAGGACCAGCGTCGCCAAAAGTGTTGCACCATTTGTTGAAGCCTGGCATACAACACTAGTCTGTTCGGTGGAGCATTTGTGGTGTCCACTTGTGGTATGGCGGTTAGTAAGTCACCGATCAGGAAGTGACTGGGAGTTAAAGGCATGAGGTCATTGGGGTCGTTGGAAAGAGGAGTTAGTGGTCTGGAGTTCAAGATCGCCTCAATCTGACACAAAACTGTATACATGTGTTCAAATGTTAAATGGGCATTTTTTACAATTCTTACCAAATGAAATTTGGCAGACTTTACCGCGGCCTCCCAAAGGCCTCCAAAGTTTGGAGAAAGTGGGGGTATAAAATGCCATGTTATGTAATTTTGTGTCAAAAAATCTGAAATTTTGCCTTTCTGAACAGATTCCTGTATTGTCTTAAAAACTGCTCTTAATTCACTATCGGAGCCAACAAAATTTTTACCGTTGTCGGTGTATATGTCTTTGCACAACCCTCTTCTAGAAATGAATCGTTTCAAGGCATTCAAAAATGCCTCAGTGCTTAAATCACTTGTTAGCTCGATATGAATAGCGTGGGTCGTAAAACATACGAAAATGCAAAGGTATGTCTTAATCAATTTTTTGTTTCTCAGTTTGCCATCCTTCACCAGAATAGGACCTGCAAAATCGCATCCTACTGTAAGAAAAGGACGATTTGGAACTACTCTAGGTCTCGGTAAATTTCCCATCATAGGTATGACAGAAGTAGGTTTGGTTCTAAAGCAAACTATACATTTATGTACAACAGATTTAACCAAATTTTTGCCGTGTATTATCCAATACTTGGATCTCAAAGAAGTAAGTACAGCTTGCACGCCTGCATGAAATAACCTGTTGTGTTCGTTTAACACTAAAAGTTTTGCAAACTCGTGATTTGACGGCACCACTATTTGATGTTTCGTGTCTCTGGCTAAATCTGACAATTTAATTCTTCCACCCACTCGTATTAGATGGTTTTCATCTAAAAATGGCTTAAGTTGGTATAATTTACTACTCTTCGATACCTGTTTATTGTTAGTTAAATCTTTAATTTCATCACTGAAATGTGCGGCTTGTACCAACTTCAATAAAACTTGTGTAGAATTCTCTAGTTCCTTAACGTTTAGATTTCCCGTAATTTTTGCCTGATTTGATTTAATATTGTTAATAAACCTTAGCGTGTAAGCAAAAACCCTAATTAATTTATTAAAATCAGAAAATTTTCCAAAAATTGACTGATCTCTGTAAACAGTAGTAGCTAATGAAACCTTAACTGGATTTCTTTTTTCTGGTATAGAATCACACGAAATGTCATTTCCCCTAGGCCACAATTCGCTAGTATTTAGCAAAAATTCAGGTCCTTGCCACCATAGGTCAAGGGTAAGTATTGTCTCGGTTTGACACCTCTAGATAAAATATCCGATGGATTCTGTTTAGACGGTACGTGTCGCCATTTCATGTTTTCAGTTAAATTTTGTATACGCGTAACTCTGTTAGCTACAAACGTGGTCCACATATTCGGTTCTCCAGCTATCCAATTTAAAGTAATAGTCGAGTCACACCATAAATTGATAGACTTCATGTTCAAGTTTAAAGTAGGTAATATTTTGACAACTAACTCAGCTAGTAATAACGCACCACACAGTTCCAACCTCGGTAGCGAGATTGTTTTTAGTGGAGCGACACGTGATTTGGCGCATATCAATTTCGAATTTCTTTTTCCGTCTTGTCTGATCGTAACTAAATAGACGACAGCAGCGTATGCCTTTTCGCTTGAATCACTAAAACCATGGAGTTCGAGATGCAAATAATTGTTATCAGTTATCTGACGCGGTATCTGGAGTTCATTTAGTAAAGGTAATTGTCGATAAAGATCCCTCCAAAGAGTGTGAATCTCCATCGAAACAGACTCGTCCCAACCCGCATTATCTCGCCATAGTTTTTGCATAATAAGTTTAGCGCATAAAATCACAGGTGATACCAATCCCAGAGGGTCAAAAATTCTAGCTATTATTGACAGGATTTGGCGTTTTGTAATTATGTTGTCAAATGAGTCTAAATTAATCGAATATGTCAATGTATCTGCCTTCGGATCCCAGAACAGCCCCAAAGTTTTACATGTTTTGTCATCAGTATTTAAATTAAATTGCAGTAATGCACCTTTATTTGAGTTGTTTAAAACTTCTTGTTTGTTAGAATAAAACTTTCTTAATGGGAATCCGTATTTACTCAAAATATCAACGATTTCGTCTTTTAGTTTGGTAGCGTTTTCAATAGAGTCAGTACCAGTTATCAAATCGTCAACGTAAAATGAGTTTAAAATTGTTTTGCTAGCTTCCGGGTATTCGTTTCTATTGTCAATGGCGGCCTGATTTAACGCCCTTACAGCAAGAAAAGACGCCGGCGCCGTGCCATAAGTAACCGTATTTAAAACGTAGTGCTTTAATTCGTCGGTGCTTTCCGAACGCCAAACAATTCTCTGTAATTGCTTGTCCGGATCTCGTACCCTAATCTGCCTATACATTTTTTCTACATCGGCAGTGAACACGACATTATGAGTTCTAAAATTCAAAAGTATTTCGAATAATTCTGGTTGCAAAGTAGGTCCCTTTAATAACACATCGTTAAGTGACAAGCCTGTGTTCGTTTTTGCGGATGCGTCGTAAACCACCCGTAATTTAGTAGTTGTGCTATCAGCCTTGATTACCCCATGGTGAGGCATGTAGTAATATTTATCTGAACTCATATCGTCATTTTGGGGATTTATTTCACTCATGTGATCCAATTCCTTGTACTCGGTCATAAAGTTCACGTAATCACGTTTCAATTTACTGTCTCGTTCTAGTCTTTTTTCTAAACTGTAAAATCGTTTAATTGCCATGTCGAGCGACTCCCCTAAATTGTGTAAGTTTTCTTTAAACGGTAATCCTACTTCGAATCTACCGTCAGTATTCCGCGTATAATTATCTAAAAAATGTTTCTCGCATTCAACGTCGTCTGCTTTATGTAATTTATGCTTTACTAACTCACAATTCTCAATTGACCAAAACCTCTCTATTTGATCGTGTAATTCGTCATTCGTAACCGTTAAATTACAAACTGTGTGTATTGTCCCCTTGTTTTTATTAGCCTGTTTTTCACCAATAAATAAGGAACCTGAAAGTATCCACCCAAACCTAGTTTTTTGTAACACTGGAAGGTCCTTGCCTAGTCGAATCTGTCCCACACACAATACGTCGAAGAAAATGCTCGCACCCAACAAAATATCAACGGTGTCCGGAGTATCAAATCTCTTGTCCGCCAGCTGTATATTTCCTGGTAAATTCAAAATCGAGCGGTCGATACTGAACTGAGGTAAACTTTCAGTAATTTTGTTCACTAGCAGAAATGATTCCCTGGTTTTGTATTTGCTGTTACATGAAGCTATTGTAGCGTCGAGAACCTGAAATGCGCTGCTGTGCGCGTCATTTATTCCGGCCACCTGGGCAGATGTTTTTCGCCTTTTCAACCCTAATTTATCAGCTAAAGAATTCGTCATAAAATTGGATTGCGATGCACTGTCGAGCATTGCACGACATTCAACACTGTTGCCATTTGAATGCAAGATCTTGATAGTTACGGTGGCAAGAATTATTTGTGTTTTAGTTTTATTGGATAAAGTATGCATGGCTAAACTAGGACTTGGAGTATTATTATTAGTAGTGTTAACAATAATAACATCGTCCTTATTGGTGTCTGAATTTGCTTGTCTGACCTCTCTGTGATTAGTATTATTATTTGTAGTTTCTTTAAAGAAGTGCAGCAATGAATGATGTTTTCGATTGCAGTAATTACATCCCTTGGATCTGCACTCATTTTTTGTGTGATTAGGCCTCAAACAGTTTAGACACAATTTTTCTTTTCTGATTTCAGAATAAAGTTCGGATACCGGCATTTTAGTAATTTTATAGCAATCAAAATTAAAATGATTTTGTCTACAAAATACGCAAGTTAGTTTCTTAGTATATGTTACGTGAGTCAAAATCTTGTCTTTCGAATGGGAAAGGTGTGTACTTTTTAAATGTTTAGTTTTATCTTCGATGGTTTCTAAAAATTGACATCTGTTAGATAAGAAATCCGTAAGACACTTAAATGATGGAAATTCAATCTTTTCTCTATTCAAAAATTCCTCCCACTCCCGTTTGGTAGTAGGATCTAACTTTACCGTAAGAATGTATATTAGTAAGGTGTCCCAAGTGTCAGTCGGTTGATTTAATACCCTGAGAGCCTTAATATGTTTATTAAAACTGTCTAGTAAATTTCTCAGTTGAGAAAAAGATTCAGATTTTATAGATGCCAATTCAAATAATGATTTGATGTGAGTGTGTATGATCAACCTTTTATGTTCGTATCTTTGTTTTAACATTTCCCAAGCGATTTCGTAAGTATCATTGGAAACTTCCAAAGTCTGTATTAATTGCGCGGCATCGCCTTTCACGCATGTACGTAAGTAACAAAACTTCTGCACGTTTGACAGAGTTCGATTTGTATGTACTAATGAATTGTAAATGTCACAAAATGTCATCCAATCTGTGTAGGAGCCGTAAAATTCTGGTAAATGAATTGGAGGCAATTTGAGAACACCCTGTAAATTCATGTTTTCACCACCCTTATTGTCTGGTTGTGATACCTGTAAATTATGTTGTGATTGAGCAACCGATGTACGTGTGTCAGGTGCAGCTTCATTCTTATTTGAACCTGCCGCACTAGACTTTCTACCTTTTTTAACTGAGCTTGAGCTTTCCGAATCTGTGTATGTGTTTTCATTTGATGACATTAAATCCTTTGCATTTCCGAGTAAACAGAAATATGATTTTTCAAATGCTTCCCTTTCCTCCGTTTGAACGGAAAACCCAGCCAATTCTTCAATTTGATTCTGAATACCTTCAAACAATTCTAAAACGGGCGTTAGTTTTTCGACCCTTAGCTCTAATTCTCTGTAATTACCCTTAATTTTGTCAAAACCCCTCAAGTAAGTGGAGAATCTAGTAAGTTGTGCTTTCAGTTGTCCGCGTTTCAAATTAAGAGCAGTTTCTGTAGTGTTAGTATTAGAGCCTTCGTCTCCCGACATTGTGTATTATTTAATCGATAATAAATACCCAGATAACAATAATTACAAGACAAGTAGTATACAGTTAGTACCAATATATAAGAACATGTAAGGAACAAATAAAGTAATGGATTTCAGTGACTTACAGTAATGTTGTTGTTGGAATCTCGTTCGAAAAACCAATTATGTAACTTGATGGACCAACCATGTGTCGTTAGGTCAATCATGTGACTCGAAGGACCAATGTAATTAATTGCGAATCCAACCTGGTTGCAGACCCATTAATGTGCAGTTCTACAATTCGGTGTTTTGGATTCTTGACTTCAGGGGTGTCCCAGGTGCGGGACTCTTTAATCACTTATCCACAATAAAATACTTGCTTGTAAATGAAATGAAATAGCATTTATTGACATAGGTAGATAAACAACACAACAATAACTTAAAATGATGCTCTGATAGGTATAAATTAATGTAATAATGTAAACGTAAGTAGGTAGGTACCTCGGTAGGTACTAATCGTGAGTTTCACCGGTGTTATTTCGGTGGTAGTCGTTGCTGCAATGCTTGGTTGGTTACCGTAGCCCTTGGGACCTCATCACTGTCGCGTCTTGGGAGTCCTTTTCCCACGGGGTTGCCAAACCATGTTAAAAGTCTTTTAAGTGAAACTTGTACAGTTTGTAAAATTAATTAATGAAAAATTGGAATTTTTGATAAATTTTAACACATTATATCTCGAAAACGAAATGTTCTGAACAAATGTTTATGAGAAAAAAAATTTGTTTTGCCCCTACTACCTCTAAAAGTTTGTCAGTATATTTATGATACACCCTATATAATGTCCAAATGTCATTATTAATAAGAATAAGAGGATATGTTCAAGATCCCGGTATGAATCTTGTGATGAATACATGGATTTTTTCATAGATTACATACAATGTACGAGTATAATGCAGTATTCTGCAATAAAGTAGAGTCACACTAATTCTACACTATTGAAGACTAGTGTCCGTATTCATCAAATGTTCCAAAATATAATCCCAAGGGTTATATTATTTATTGATGAATACGGGCCTAAGAGGTGCTAGATTATTGGAAGTTTCGAATTACTGAATTACTGATAAACTCAAATTTCCCAGGGTAGGGAAATAGGAGCACAAGAGACTTATTTTGTTTTTCTAATAAAACACCCTGTATCTTGTCAGCGAATAGTAATAAAAATAAACCCATAGTATGTGGTATCGTTGTATTCACGAAGAAAAGGGGAAACCATTCTTGGCAAAAAAAAAATGGGGATTGCTATTTAAAAAAAATATGATGACGTCACAGCTCAAAAATGTGACTTGACAAAAAAATTATTTAAATGTTCATAAATGCCTTTTTTAGAAATAAAATCGATCTGTTTCGAGATTTTGAAAAAAAAAAGGTAAATAACAAAGTTATGAATATTATGTTAAATTTATGTTCTGTTAGGGGGTGATGAGTGATTTTATGTCATTTTATTGAATTATTGTTGGTTAAGGTGGTCACTGATTTTGTAAAATTGTTTTTCTTTTGTTTATTTAATATACTACGAATGATTGTTGTATTAAAACCATTTAATGTTATAATGTTGCTACATTTTGAATGTATTTTAATTCTTCGATGTATCTTTCTTCTGTTAGTGGGACTTTTAGTAACCTGTTGATTAAACTGTTATAGACGGAGATTTTATGGCTGAATGGTGTGAATGAATTGTACTGTATGTAATTGTCGGTGGGTGTAGGTTTTCTGTATACAGTAGAACCTCAATTATCCGGGCCAGCTGGGACCGAGCCTTCGCCGGATAATCGAAAACACGGATAATTCAAAGACCTAATTTTTATATGTATTTTTAATAATTTATTCAGAAAAACACTGCGTGTGCCAAGCGAAAAAAAGAAACGTGATACTATACATAATATGTACAATGTACATTATTGTACATGTAACAAAAAATAACAGTTTTAATATTTATTGTACACAAAGTATTCTAAAATCGATCTAGAACAATACATATTGTATCATGTAAAAAATCACTTAAAAAAATCACTAATTTTTGTTTGGTTTTGGGCTTCATAACTTTTACACTTTATTATTTCCTTCATTTTTCTAAGCTGAAGCACATGAATGTCAACTGCATCCCGTGCTTCTCGATGACTTATTTTGATGACAGAATTATTCTGATCGTCCTCATTACTTTCGTCAGAACTATCTGCAGAAGTCTGGTTATCTAAATAATCGTCATCCATAATTTGATACCCTTTATCTTCATGATCACATTCTATCCATTCCTGTATTTTTTCGTTGTCCATTTCTTCCAAACCTTTGATTTGCGAGGCTATAGACGCTATGTTTCCGATGGATAACTCACCTTCATTTAAGTGATTATCGTCTTCAGTGCCTTCTCCATCTGATGTATCTTCTAAGGTCATTATTTTATAAAATGCTTTTTGAATGTTAGTCGCTTTCACTTCACTCCAAGCGCGAGCTGCAGCATAAATTGCTTCTTTCAAATTTAAACGTTTCCAAAATCCCATGTAAAGCCAACCGGAAGATGCCGAGAAGTTTCCTACGATTTTCAACTGCTCGTGAAACTTTTGTGCTTGCCTAGCACACATTGGTCCTGATATTGGAACCCCTTTCGAGCTTTTCTGCATGAACCACCTGGTCATAGCATCATCAAGCTCTCTAAAAGTAGACCCTTTTATTAAAATTTCCATTTTTTGTTCAATAGTCAAAACATTGCGTTTACGCTTTTCATTAGCACCGGTGCGCTGCATTTTGTACGTCTGTTTACGTGTAACTAACGAGTTGGTCGGCAGTTGGTGAAAAATACAAGTAAACACACAAATAGGGGATTCCCCGAGACGAACGTCGGCGCGGTACATTCAGCGTTCATGCGCCAACCTCTGGCCGTCAGCCACGGATAATCCGCGCACGAATGATCAATTTAAAACGCCGCACGGAAAATACGCCGCCCGGATAAAGCGCGCACGGATAATCGGGGTTCTACTGTATATCGAATTCTAGTTTGTCTTGTTTTTTATTATTATTATGTTCTAAAAATGGTAATTTATTGTTATCTTCAAATTCATAGAGGTAAATTTTATGGCTTCATATTTTGAGTTATGACAGCAAATATATTGTCTACATATCGGTACCACACTATAAGAAATAAATAGAATTTAAAACGTTTTCAAAATAATTCAAAAATAAATCATACAAAAATGGAAATAATGGGTTAATTGTTTCAGTTAATTCTTGCAGTTAATCACTATCATAGAAAATAGAATACAATGAAAATACAATGAAAAAATTGAATGAAAATACAATAAGTAGATAAATAAAAACAAAAAAAAAAACTGTATTCCTACCTATGCAAAATACATAGAATAAGATTTTTAGATTTCAGTTGTATCATAGCTCTGAAGAAGACCAATTAGTAGTTGAAATATACAGGGTGATCTATTAGTTCACCATCAAATTGTGACAAGTGAAAGGTGAGGTGGTTTAAAAAAGAAAACAATATAATCATATGTCCGATTTCAATTATTAAGGCGTAAGACCTCAAAGCTTCCTGCATAAGGAGCCAATTTAAGAATATTTTTTCAACTTTACCTTGATGTTACGTGTGTAAATCATAAAAATTAAATGAAAAATTGCGCTCTCTAGGGTAGGATTTGTTTTTTTTTTTTTTAATATAACATAATAATTTTCCTGCAGGAAACTTTGAGGTCCTGTATTTCCATAAATAATTAAAATCAGACATATGATGAGGTATATTATGAATTTTTCTTTTTCAAACTACCTCACCTTTCACTTGTCAAAATTTGATGAGGAGCCAATAGATCAACCTTTAGCCTTTATAAATAAATTTGTGAAGGAAGGTGACAAATTTTATTTCAATTTCAATTATAGATAATAAATTCATTCCATCTTAACTAGGTTAGTTCATGTGTAACCCAACAATTACTTTATTTATTAAGAATTTTCGTATTTCTTACAATTTTAACTTATTTCTTATCTATACCTATCTATACAATGTTTTAACTTGTGATTCTGTGTTTTGTCCCCCATTTGTTTATTTAACCCGCGAGTGGTCGCGCCTCTCCGTGAAACGCGAGTGGTCGCGCGTTAGCGTTTTGCTAACATTAAAAAAATTGACTATATAGAATGAGTTAACAACAAATATTTTATCATAATATAATGTAAGTATTTTCATTATTCATCACAAAAATTTTTGAAAAATCAGAAAATTAAAGTAAAGTAAATCACTGAAAATTATTTTGTACCTATTGCATTGTATATGTTTGTGAATATCCATTCGAAAATGTGTGCGGGTAAGGGAAAAAAAGATAAAACCTAAAAAAAACCAAAATGTTTAAATTGCTTATGTATTCAAGTAGAAGTACAATAATAAAAAAAAAACACTATGAAGACATTGATTCTGGATATTCTGAACAGACATGGCAAATACATTTACTATGCTCGTTGCATATTCGTTTTCACATTTATAACATAGTTTTTGAGTTTTACGATTTTTCCCTTTACTCATTGTAGGTAACAATAATAAAAAATGTTAAAAAATAACAAAATTTTTATATTCGCAATGAGTTGCGTCGTTAGTAAAATGCTAACACTCACAATGATTTCACATACACCGTTAGTCGCACAGTGAGGAAAATTCTAACACTGTCTGCGCGCCCTTCACAGATGACCTGCTACAGGAATACAAAACTGCTTTTCAATGATTTCAGGTAACCACCCCCTAGTAGAGACATATAAACGAGACTAGCTAAAAGATGAAAATTATATCTGGCATGGTTGTCATGTAGTGCCAACTTTCACAAAAATGTTAGCAAAATGCTCATAGGGCGACTACTCGTGGGTTAAGACTTCAACTGGGTCAGCTTACAGCCAGTGCTGTTATGACTTGCTTCAACTATAAAAATACGAATTCGTTGCTGTGACTAAGAAACTACTGTCAGTTTAATTCAATTAGGTATTTCAGTTAATTTTCTTTCATTTTTTGTATTGGTCTGATGATGGCCTATAGGCCGAAACATGTAACTACGAAAGAAAAAAGATAATAAAGATTCAAATCCAGCGCAGTTAGATTTTAATTCCACATTCCATACAGTCTCAAGATCCGAGTTTCCCGCAAATCCGAGCACCATCCCCCGCTTAGGTCGGATTAATGAGTCTCTACTGTATTGTTTCCTTGAATATTTTTCAGGTTTTTCATATGAAAACAAATCACTTGCTCCTATCATGTTGAGATATGACCACTTGAAAGGGGGGAGTCCAAAAAGTATATTTAAACCTTTTTCTTACCGCGTTTCCGGCATTCTAAAATGTTTTTTGGATTTCAGATTTACACGTTCATTATTTGATTCATAATTAAATTATTTTTTAAAGCACAGTCAACTCGGGATATTTCTTATTTTTTGCCCATCACAGATGTTAGACGCTTATCAGTCATAGACAACTATTTTGAAGAAAATTCAGGACACTCCGTAGTTAAATATTATACTTACAACTCCATTAACGCTCAAAAGCTGGTCGCCCCTCTTAAGTCCACCATGTCTGTCAGCGACACCTCCAGGAATAATTCTAGATATATAAATAGGAGAGTTCTGCTCTTTACCACCCATAACATTGAAGCCCAAGCCTTCTTCTGTCTTTGGTAGTTCAACAACTCTGGGATGGGCATGCCCTTCACTGGCGGCAAATGCAGCTACTGTTGCTTTTGCGGTAGCCGAAGCTCGAACATCCTGAAAATAACAGCGAAATAATTTAAAAATACTCTCTGCTATTTAAAATAGTTTGGTTTCTAGTTTTTTTTTTTTTTTAATCATATTACTCTAGCTCAAGAGTCCATCTATCTGTTACCTAAAGATAGGTTTTTATATGATTTTCAAGGTCAACTTTCTAATAATAATAATCATGATGAGCCCCCAGAAAAATTGATGTAATTTTACTGATTCTGATAAAAACACCTGCACAGGAATCTCAGAGTAACATGTTTTATTACAAGTAGGTTTTCGTTTTGTTTAACCATTTCTAATCATTCTCATTTCATTCATATTATGTATGTTAGTTAGTTAGACTGATGAGTCCACAACAAGGACTAAACGGTACCTGACCATGTCTTCAGTTTCACCTCACATGCTGTGCAAAAGTTTTCTAATTTGTTCTGCAAAGAACCTATAATGGCAAATTAAGTAAATTAATTAGACTCCAAGTCCCAATAAATCTCAAATCAGTCAAATCTGATCTGTCAAACATACTTGTCATTGTAATTGTCATTTTATTAGTCTATTGTTTGAAATTTACGAAAGTAGATCGTTAAACATTTAACAATCCATTAAAATTGTCAAAACCTATTCTTGCATGACCGCTTTTTGCACTTGAGGGAAAATTATGACATTTTTCAATCACAAATTTCATCAGTAATGAGATCCATTGCTCAGTCAACATAAACAAGCAAAATTATTGCAGTTGGAACTCCTTCTTGATCTCCATTTAAAAAATTTGTTATCTTTGCCCAATTTATTTAGCTTCATTAGTCATTCAAGTTCCCACATCATTTTTGAACTGATGAAGTAAGAGCCAGTGCTGTAGCTGTAACAGCAGATTGTCTATCCGTTAAGACAGCCATCTCTTACTCTTTATAGTTCCTGTCTATATTAAATTGAGTACATCTTTCGATTGCAATGATGTCCACTTGAAATATGCTGGTGTACTTTTACATAGGCTCAAAATATTCCGTGCTAGATCCAAAGACTCCTGCACCTTTTCTTCAATGGTTTTTGATCCATCTGTGTATCATTTTATGGTAGGTATGCTGGTTGAGATTGTATTTGTTGGATATTGTTTGTCCACTCCTTTTTGTTACTGAACTGTATTACAAAGTTCTACTCAAAGCTGTATTTCCAAGTGATTGAGTCCTTAGGGGCGCTAGTAATATGTTCTAAAGTCAGATTTCCAGAAAACCGACAAATCAAAAAAGATACAGAAAAAATTATCTACTGTGGTACAATGAGGTCAAATTGGAAAAGTATACCTAAAAATTTGCCACAGAAAATAAAAAGAGGTGACGTTTTCGGCCCATAAAGAGGTCCTTTACGAATTATCAAATGGATGGATAAACTGCCTGTTTTAATGTAGAGCAGATCAAAGCCACACTGCCGACTGTGTGCCTACTGGCAAGTGGACCAGACAAGGTGATGAGATGATAAGTATATTGAAGCCGAAAGTAGTTATTGCCTATAACAAAGCGAAAAAAAGGAGTTAATTTTAGTGATCAAATGTCTTCCAATCATTCGGTTCTACGCAGAAGTCTTGGTACTGAAAATTGGCTTTTGAAATTTTATTTGGAGCGGATACTTTATAATAGAATATGTTCATGTAAGGTTTCCATAACAGAATTTAGGAGAAAATTGGCACAAGAATTGAATTTGACACCCAGTGCACAAGGAGATCCAGTAACTCCGAAAAGAGTACCACATACATTCACCAAGCTGTCAGGACCAGGTAAAGAGAAGAGGAGACAATGCCAAGGCTACTACAATAAATTGCGCGAAAACTACTCCAGTAAAGAAGCCAGTACTCAATTACAAAAGTGACCAGTTATTGCAGTGACTGTCCTGAACAACCGGGAATGTGCCCGACATGTTTTAACGAAAACCACAAGAAGTAATGCCTTCTTCGATTTTTTACAAACAATTTTATTGAATTTTCAGTAAATATACAGGGTGCACCATGTATCCTTCTCTATATTGCTATCTCCTGAACGCTAAGAGATACAGGGTCGGTTAAATTACAGAAAAGATGCACAGTTTTGTGGCCATGTCGAATCCATCAAGCCATGCAAGATATCTGTGACTGCTCCTGAAATATCCTGAAAAAACTGAAAAATCGAGATTTCCTATTTTTGCCATATCTTTCTTATTATTGGAAATTAATATATAATTTCATGTAGGCTTACATAAGCCGTTAAGAGCTGTCCATCTGACATTTCAAAAATTTTCAAGGCCGACTAGGTCCAAGAGTTTTCACAGTCAACTTTCGTTTTTCTTATGGCCGCCATATTATTTTTTTATGTCGTTCGATATGAAAATTAATAAACTTAAAAAAAATTTTTTAAATTTTTATTCTTCTTTTTTCAAAGAACTAAAAAAAATCGTCGAAAAACGTCAACATTTGTAAAACACGCCGAAATAGTGCTTGCCTTATGGTTTTTTAATTATTTATCTATGAAATTCGGTCTAAAAAGTTGTATTTTTTTTTTTAAGAAAAAAGAAGAACAAAATTTTTTATTATTATTTTTATTTTTTAAAATTTTACAATTTTTAGTTTTTATGATTTTTTTTTATACCGAACAACATAAAAAAAACAATATGGTGGCCATAAGAAAAACGAAAGTTGACTATGAAAATCCTGGGATCTAGTCGGCTTTGAAAATTTTTTAAATGTTAGATGGGTAGCTCTTGCCGACTTATGTAAGCCCACAAAAAATTATTTAGTAATCTCCAATAATAAAAAAGATATGGCAAAAATAAGAAATCTCGATTTTTCAGTTTTTTCAGGATATTTCAGGAACGGTCACAGATATTTTGCATGTCTTGACTGATTCGAGATGGCCACAAAATTGCGCTTCTTTGGACTTGTTTAACCGACCCTGTATCTGTTAGCGTTAAGAGATAGCAGATAGAGAAGAATACATGGTGCACCCTGTATACATCCGCGTCTCCTAAGTTTCATCAATTTTTTCGGGACCGAGGAGTGAAATAGGGGTGCTGGGTGGGTAAGAAGCTAAAAACAGCCCATTGCAAACTAATATTAAGCTCACAACTAAGGCCTCTTTGACACTACGGTCGAATTTCTATTTTTTTCTTCACTTTCAGGGCAAGGAAAGGAATATCTTCGAGATTAACAGTAGCACGAAAAAGCGGATATAATGCGAATATGTGACTGTATAATGTTTCGAAGCGCTTGACATTGTCCTCAAGTGGTTACATCCCAGACTGGAGCTATTTAATCATTGCATCTGTCAGGTCCGTACTTTTATTGTACTCTCAAAATCGGTTTTTAATGCCGTTTTGCTGCCTTTCCTTTCATTTGCAAAGCAAATGAATACCTTTCTGCTGTTACTGTAGGTATGTTCTCCACCCCTATACCGGGTGTCCCAGACTTAATTGACCAGGCCATATCTCATATACAGGTTGAGATAATCGAGCCGAATAAAAGGCATATTATTATAATTTTTCAAGCTGTATAACATGACAGCATGAAAACAACCCCTACTTCAACATCCCGTAAGTTACAGCTCCCACCCTTAAAAAAATGAATAGCACCCTGTATATATTTTTGTATATTCAAAAGCAGTATTCGATTCCCTATTCAGATGATTTTTCCGATTCAAAATTGGTTGAGAAATAACCAAGAAAAGGTTCATCAAGGTGGTCATGACTTTTTATCTTAACTTTCTCTGGATGACTTTTGCTGTCAAAACTTATCAATATTTAGTCATAGTTTTTAAGAGGCAGGTGATAGTTATTATTATAATTAAAGTCCAAACAATTTATTTAATAATTCTGATTTATTGGGAAATTTTGAAAAATAAAACAAGAGACAAAGCACTTTATCATGAACCTTAATGATGACTGTGGCCTGCTAATTAAAAACTATGACCAAAATATTGATAAATTTTGACAGCTAAAGTCATTCAGAGAAAGTTCAGAGTCATGACCACCTTGATGAACCCTCGGATGAACCTTTTCTTGGTTATTTCTCAACCAATTTTGAATCTGAAAAATCATCTGGATAGGGAATCGACAATCGAATACTGCTTTTGAATATACAAAAATATATACAGGGTGCTATTCATTTTTTAAGGGTGGAGGCTGTAACTTAGGGGATGTTGAAGTGGGGGTTGTTTTCATGCTGTCATGTTATACAGCTTGAAAAATTATAATAATATGCCTTTTATTCGGCTCGATTATCTCAACCTGTATATGAGATATGGCCTGGTCAATTAAGTCTGGGACACCCGGTATAATAGGTG
This sequence comes from Malachius bipustulatus, assembly GCA_910589415.1. Taxonomy (NCBI): domain Eukaryota; kingdom Metazoa; phylum Arthropoda; class Insecta; order Coleoptera; family Melyridae; genus Malachius; species Malachius bipustulatus. The sequence continues at coordinate 16,290,025 of OU342633.1, forward strand.
CCATAGTGAAACTGTAGGAGACGCGGATGTATATAATGACCGAATTTTCTTTAGAACTTTATGGAAATGTATATTTATTTTTCCTATTATTTTTTAATAAATATTTCACATAGGTATGTATTTGTAAACAGCAAGAAAAATTATTATGAACCTCTACCTAAGCATTATAAACCCGAAAAAAAATTCCAAAAACACATGGGGTTCTAATCCACAGTGTTAGTACAAGGTTTGTTTCAACTCACTAAAACCCTGAGCAACTAAAAACCATAAGCCCGCCAACACATTAACCATTGATTCCCGTGACTGGCGTACAGGAGTGGACACAGCTGCTATGGTTCCTCCTATCGCCAATAAAGACACTGACAACAACAACATACCCTGTTTCGTTTTTGTTGTGTCTGTTTGGTGGAAACCCGGCATCTAAATTTGAATTTTTGTTCATGAGAAGAAACACTATAATGACCCAAAATTAGGTACGGAAGTAGATTTCTTACCTGTGACCCTTGAATGTCTACAGTTTCGTAAACATGCTCATATACTTCCCGTACAGCATTTAGAAAATCGCTTTGTAGCACTTTTTGCAAGGCCGATAATTTAGTAGCAGGGACTTCGCCACTTTTTTGTAGCTTCTCCAGAAGTTCTATAGATCGTTTAATATCTGAAATAATTCAAGAATAGTTAGGCATATTAATCTCTGATCAACAGCGATAGGTATACTTTACTTACCTCTTACTAGTGTTAGGGGGTCTCCAATTTGAGACATTTTATTACCAACACTAATACACCTGTGAAGGGTGTGAGTTATTATTATTGTATCAACCTTGATCTCTAAATAATATCCGAATAACAATAATTAATTGTTTAGGTGTTCTGTTATACAATTTAAAGAAATGTCAAGTTAAAACATCGGTTCTTCACATTCTTCATATAGAGATTTGAGATTTGTTTTGTGGGGTGGGTAGAAAAATTTAATCACTCCACTCACAAAAATTAACATTATTCATTAAAAAAAATAATAATAATAATCTGATATGAAGGGAAGGAAAGGTCTGTCATAGTCATCATCACTCATCAGTCATCCATCAGCTTCTACTTTCTTCTTCTTTTTCTCTCCTCTAGGATAGTTGATTGGCCTTACTCTATGGGTAAATCAGCCAATTCAACACTTATAATAGGTATGGGCGCATGGGCAATGGGCATTATTGGGCATGAGCGGAACGGAAAGTGTGCCCAGAGACAGAGATGCTATATATGAACTGGGTGTTAATGCGCATGTGCGGCAATTATTTACATAATAGCTTCGTTCGCGGATACAGTCACAGAATAGATACAATTTTATTATTCTGTGATACAGTTCTGAACCAGTTCTGCAGAACTCTTGCGTATGCGCAGTGTGAAAAGCGGCGTTCGCGGTGCATAAATTCAAATTCGGAATTTCTACTTTCTAATAACAATGTCGACCGATGTGATGATAATAGATAGCTGATTTTGATGCCAGAGCCAGATCTAACGAAAATCCTGAGATCTTTGTATGATTTTGAATGAAATTCTGGATTTTGTAGATGCAGCAGACGACAAAAGTTATGCAAATAATTGACTACACAAAAATTTTATTTGCATTTTTGAAGCGTCAGACAAGCACCTAATATTAGGTTAAAGTCCAGTTTAAATTTATTTTGAATCTATTTCTGTAATTATTATTATTATCTTTAAAAATAAAATTGAAGTTTGTTTTACTATCTTTCTCAATTTTTCATGCTAGGAAAAAAATCATGACACAGATTTAGGAAATGCATTAATTAGTAGTCCAGCTTATGATGCTCATTTTTTTGTCCTTGTGATATATATTTTTGGAATTGGAAATTTTAAAAGTTTGCATCCCTGAAAAAAGGAACTGGAAAAAAAGAGACAGCATTATTAGGTAATTGATTTAAATTTTTGAAAAATATTGAACACTGTTTCATAATCACATTTTAATTGCAATAATATTAGGAAGTAAAATAAATTCACTTTATTTAGAAATTTTTAATTCCAAAATATTTTTTTGTTCAAGCATGTACGTAACTGTCGTAACTGATTGTAATTAATAATAAGATCAAGTTTATTTATACCTAAACGACGGGTGAACCCTTCAAGGTATACATACATACAGGGTGTCCCACGACGTGACTGCCATAGCTTAAGGGTAGGTGTAGTTTTTCAAGGCGATTCAGGATCTGGTTTTGAAATTTTCCTGAGGCCCTTCGTTTCGATTATACAGGGTGATTTGTGCAATTTGCCAAAATCTTTGATGAGCGATATCTTTTGAACGAATTGATCGAATTTAACGAAATTTGGTAGATATGCTCTACTAATGATACTTATTACCTCGCATTTTTCGCCGTTTCGAAAACTGCAGGGCCGTACTTATTATTTTGATGTCTTTCGGTTTTGTCGAAAAGTTCAGCCTGTATGCATTTTATTAAAAGTTTGGTGCCATTTTCTAAAACTACGTGAAAAATGCTACAATTGTGGTAAAAAAACTACTTGGCATCATTAAACTGAATCGAGAATAAATTTCAGTTTTTTAGTTTTTTATTTGGGATTTCAATTCATGTGTTGTTAATAATTTAAGAAAAATCAAATGTGGTTTTTTAAAACTTGCGTATTTTGTAGTTATTTCAAATAAATTTACTTTATCTATAAATTTAGCCAAGATTGGGGACCTTCTACAGATTGTTTCGAGCTAAAAATAAGTTTTAACAGCAAAATAAATAACACAATTTAACACATTACCACATAGACAAATAAGTCAAGGAAATGTGTTGAGTTTGATGGTGGTCTCCTTGACCATTACCTGCACTGAATTGTAGTTTTTCTTCCCAAGATTTTTGGTAATATTTTTCTTCCTGTTTCGTTTATGTGGATACTTGTTTGTCTATGTGGTAATGTGTTAAATTGTGTTATTTATTTTGCGGTTGAAACTTATTTTTAGCTCGAAACAATCTGTAGAAGGGTCCCCAATCTTGGCTAAATCTGTAGATAAAGTAAATTTATTTGAAATAACTACAAAATACGCAAGTTTTAAAAAACCACATTTGATTTTTCTTAAATTATTAACAACACATGAATTGAAATCCCAAATAAAAAACTAAAAAACTGAAATTTCTTCTCGATTCAGTTTAATGATGCCAAGTAGTTTTTTACCACAATTGTAGCATTTTTCACGCAGTTTTAGAAAATGGCACCAAACTTTGAATAAAATGCATACAGGGTGAACTTTTCGACAAAACTGAAAGATATCAAAATAATAAGTACGGCCCTGCAGTTTTCGAATCGGCGAAAAATGCGAGGTAATAAGTATCATTAGTAGAGCATATCTACCAAATTTCGTTAAATTCGATCAATTCGTTCAAAAGATATCGCTCATCAAAGATTTCGGCAAATTGCACAAATCACCCTGTATAATCGAAACGAAGGGCCTCAGGAAAATTTCAAAACCAGATCCTGAATCGCCTTGAAAAACTACACCTACCCTTAAGCTATGGCAGTCACGTCGTGGGACACCCTGTATATTTTTTGTACGATATATAAATTAGTGTAGGTACTGTTATGGTTCGCAGGGACTGTGCTTTCTCTACTCTTTTTTAAAAATTTATTTTCTTCTTTGATTCCCTCTTACCATAAACAATTTATTTATTTAGGGGGCCTTTCTTTTTTTAAAACTAATAAAAGTTATGTCTGTATGAGACCTCTATGACTCAGAGTGAGTTCAAGTATTTTTTTATATAATTTTTTTAAAATTTTTATAACCTATAAACTTCTATTGAAACTCAAATTTTAAACTTGTTTGGGTTTTATTACAATAAGAAATTTTCCAAACAATAACACTTACAACAACTAACTTAAAAATAACTTAAAATTACTCACAGTTTGTTCCCTTAATGAATCTTCTTCGTCACCGACTTTCTGTCATTAATTTTTGACAGAAGTCCCTCGTAGGTTAACGAAAGGAATAACCCACGGAATCAGCTGTTGAACAAAGCTTGAAGTCAACTCTAGTAGCCTTGCTGTTAGTGTGTCAGCAATTTTAATGTAGATCTCTGCATGGATATATCCAATTCACTGCTACGTTTTTCCATCTTCAATGTCAAAATCGCAGAATCCAAATCGCTGCACGGCTGTACCCAAATCAAACTGCAATTGTCAGCTGCCTGCTAGCACGGCTGTATCCAAATCTAATTGCAGTTGTCAGCTACCAGCTAACCAAATCTCTCCTTTTAACCTATATGTTTCTTCTTGCAGTCAGCTACGGCCTCTGTTCTTTTCCAAATTCTTGATGTTCGAAAATTTTCACGATGTTCACGAATGTTTACGATGTTTGGTTATGATTTAGTGGTCTACACTGCTTAGCTTCTGTTTTAGGAATCTCCTCAGATAATCGTTGTTTTTCTATTTATAGTTTTTCTTGTAACTATGTAAATTCGATTGTTATCTGCTTGACAACATATTATTTCTCACTATGACAGCGGATAATTTTTGTATTTTCCTTCCAATCAACATCTATGAAATTCATTTCTCTTCTGGAGTACAATACACAAAATCCTCTTTGGACATGTTATGTTTTCCCCCTTCTAACAGCCAATTTCCCTGCTACTAGAGTTGCTGTTCTTTTCTTCCAAATTGTGACTTTTTATCATTTTATGCCTGTCATTTCTCCCATACACTCTAGCTAGCTTATTCTAATTATTCTAATTATTTTACAAAAACTATTCTATGACATTTCACGTTATTATTACATCATTTTCTAATCTACTGTCCCAAACAAATCTAAATATTCTGTTCCAATAGAACTTCTCAAAAACTAAAGACTAATTTTCATGAAAGAAAAAAAAACTATTACTACGTAAATAAGCATAATGAGCTTTTTATAACAGTACCTGCTAATAATAACTAAGGGATCCACAGTCCCACTTTATGGAAAGTAGTGTTGTTAAAAAATCCAGCTTAGCAACTCCGTAATCATTCAATTATTTCAACAAATTTTCTAATCATAGCAAAATTACCAAGATCATTTTTTTCAAACTGAGACAAATTTTCAGTAGACCTTAGCCAAAGTGAAAGTTTATTTCAGTATTCTGTTAACCATCCTCTGTTAACCATTTGATGAATGATCATATATTATTGTCTACCACTCTACGAGTGAATCTTTCTAGTGCTCACGAGTATTTAGCAAATTATATGAAATAGTTCTAGGTAGGTATAAACAAGCCATTAACTAACTTCGATACAATAAAATTAATTGAAGATAGTTTGACTCTCAAATAGTTGCACAGTTTGATAACATGAGAAAATAATTAAATTATAACAATAGTAAATAAATGTTATTGTTCAAAGTATGTACAATATAACTGCCTCGAATATACAGGGTGTTTCTTAATAACATGCTAATATTTAAGGAGGTTATTCTTGGGTCAATTTGAGAAAAAAAACGTCATAAGAACGTATGTCCTAAAAGTCTTAGCTTTCGAGATACAGGGTGGTAAAGTTTTATTAAAATAAATTATTTTTTGTAATATCTGTAGTACCACTCTGGATATTTTAATGAAATTTCGTATACAGGTATTACGCATCAAGGGGCATTTTTTCATGTACCACGTTTCATTTTATTTCCACTAATGACGATGGTGCACGATCGTGCAGAATTTTACCTGCATATTTTGGCAGACGTTGATGGTACGTCACTGATTTTTGTTGAAATAGAAATCATTTTTGGAATCTTAATTCATTTCCAAGCAAATTTGAGCACTTGTTTTTTCCAGTCCGATGCACGGTCTTCGCCTAAAAAAATAAAATCTGTTTCTCTACATGGTCACAAGATTATCATTAAAGTGACAATAAAAAAATATAAAAAATTGCAGGTAAAATTCTGCACGATCGTCACTAGTGGAAATAAAACGAAATGTGGTACATGAAAAAATGCCTCTTTATGTGTAATACCTGTCTATGGAATTTCATTAAAATATCTAGAACGGTATTAACAGATATTATGAAAAAATTATTTATTTTTAAAAACTTTACCACCCTGTATCTCAAAAGTTAAGACTTTTAGGAGATACGTTCTTATGAAGTTTTTTCTCAAAATTGACCCAAGAATAACCTCCTTAAATATTAGCATGTTATTAAGAAACCTGTATAAGTGTTATAATAATAATAACAATAAATTAATTAATGGTTTTTTATCAGCATATACAACTATTTTTTAATAACGATAAAAGGTATGCAATTTATTTTTATTAAATTTATTAATAATTTTGGAAAGATTTCTTGAATTTGAGGTTTTCATATTTACGAAAATTAATTATTACAGCATTACAAAAATGAAATTAATATATTATCGTTGATTCTTGAACAAAATATATAAACTTTTTATAACACACAAAGCCTGAAATATATTCTACAACATGCTCTGTGTATCGGGATAAATCCCACAATGTTTGTATTTCAAGTACACATATTCAATAATTCTTCTCTCAGCAATTCTCATGATTTTTTTTGTCTCCAATTGTATTTCTCACCAGTTCAATCATGTGGCATAGATCATGAAAAACATAACACGGCTCTTTCGTAACATGGTTTGTAAAGTACGGCTTGAAATTTGAATCACTATAATTGAAATTGTCCCCCAAGTGTGTACACATACTGATGTTTGTGGCCGCTTCATCAAAAGTAAATTATTAAAGTTTGCAGCCGCAGTCGTGCAGTTGTTGTAAAGCAGATACTAATAAATTTGAACGTTCTTCTCCATTTAATGACTTGATGAGAAAATATCCAATTGGGATTTTCCAATTCTCATTCAAAGAAACTGCCATAAGTCATCTTCTTTCACAAACCTTACAATTTGTGATGCACTGCGAGGGCTTGCCACATCCGTTGTCCTTATCTTTGAAATGTATCGAAGATGAAAACATCGCCGTTTTTTCCCAGGAGTTTCAAATCCCGAACAGGCTGTAATTAAAATTTACTCATAATTATTGAGCTCTAGGTATAATGAATTTGTGGATTTCATTTCTATTTAATACTCAGTTTTATTACCTTTTTCTGCTACTACTGTTGTATCCAATGTTCTTTTCGGAGTGCTGCAGCCGTCAGGTGTCACAACAATTTTTTCAGAGGTTCCCGATAATTTTTTGATTGCAGATATCCAGTCCGATGATTGCTCGATATGTGGATGAGGGGTAGAGCCTTCTGTAATAGTTTGAAGTCACTTAATAAAAATTATAAAACATAGCGCTTACAGTCTATTTTTTATAACTTTATACTTACACTAAGGTACAGTGCTAGGTATTTCAAGTGAACAAAAATTGTCGATAATTACTGCTTTCGAAAAAAGGTTCTGACCATCACTATTTTTTTGCTCTTGTTGCTGCAAAACACTTTTTGGATTTGTAACATTCATGGATGAAACCGCTCCCAGTTTGAGATGACACATAATCCTTATCCTTTTCATGTTCTTAAAAATGGGATGAGCAAAATCGCATTCCTATGACACCATCATGTTTATCCTTTAGGTCACCGCAGCAAGCCATTGATCGTAGGTGTGGGGGTATTTTTCACGTGGGAGTATTAGATATGACACTGACACGGTTCTAATTTAGATTGTGATTATTTTCAATACAACGTTCGGACAGGGTAGTTGAGTTTCGTGGGTGAGAAATTTCGTTTTAATTCACTCTTAATTTTTATTTTTCTTCTATTCCTCCATTATATAATATTACATCATGCAAAACTTCTGTCCTGTAACCCTAATGCTACTAAATTGAAACATCAAATTAGATGTTTAGTCTACAACGACAACGTTTTGTTAAACATGGTTTAATTCTCCTTTGATAGAAAAATAAAAGAATAAGGTTATTTAAACAGTTCAGTTCAGTTCATTGATTGCATTTTATAATGCCCAATGCATATTTTTTGTTCTCGTCTATTTTTAGATAAGTATATTACCTCCTTTTGACCGAGTGAGCGGATTTAAAATGTCTGACGAGGTCTCTTTTCATTTTAGTTTCATGCTGACAATCAGCACATTTATACACTTCCACTACTTCCTTATGTTTACGTTTATAATGTCCAGTCAAATTTCTTTTGTATTTTGTTTCATAAGCACACTCCTGACATTTATATACTTCTGCATCTTTTGAATGTTTTATTTTATAATGTTGGTTGAAATGATGTTTATATCTGGTTTCATAAGCACACTCCTGACATTTGTACACTTCTGCATCTTTTGAATGTTTATGTTTATAATGTTGTATGAAATCACTTCTATTTCTCGTTTCATGTGAACATTCCTCACATTTGTACACTTCTGCATCTTTGGAATGTTTATGTTTATAATGTTTCGTCAAATCACTTTTCCATTTTGTTTCAAATGAACATTCCTGGCATTTATACACTTCTGCTGTTTCTTTTGAATGCTTAAACTTGAAATGTTTCAGCAGATTACTTTTATATCTCGTCTCGTAAGAACATTCCCGACATTTATATATTTCAGGATCTTTTGAATGTTCACATTTATAATGTTTGGTCAATGAACGTATATAACTTGTTGCGTAAGAACATTCCTCACATTTATACACTTTTGCATCTTTTGAATGTTTACATTTATAATGTTTGGTCAACGCACTTTTATAACTTGTTTCATAACAACATTGCTGGCATTTGTGCATTTCAGCATCTTTGGAATGTTTACGTTTATAATGTCTAGTAAAATCACATTTATATTTTGTTTTGAACGAACATTCCTGACATTTATACATTTCTGTATCTTTTGAATGTTTATATTTATAATGCTGAATGAAATTAGGTTCGTTTGTTTGATAGGAATAAGGGGAACAGTTGTACTTCGCTTGTTCTTCCCTGGTCCTTTCAGAAGATCCCGACTCACACCGAACGAGTCCATCCTTAAACATTCCAACATTACTACTACTCCCGATCATCACTTCCAATTTCGGTTTGTGGTCCTCGATGTCAATGTCTTCTTTCAGTGCCAAATTTTCTACTCCAAAAACCTCTGGAAGGTCATCTGGTCCTGGTGAAGAGTCTTTAGGTTCTATCTTCATTATGGGGCAGAATGAAGAGATATTCTCCAAATTGTTTAATTCAGAGGACCGATCGTAGCTTGAATGTTCAACTTCGCATTTCAACTTTGGGGTTGCGAGCAGGGAGTCGTAGTCAAAGTTATGGTCTACTGCTTCGGTTTTGATAATCATTTCCTGGTCCGGGTGGAGTTGTTGACCACTATTCTGTTTATTGTTAACTCCATTATTAATTAAGCTCATGATGTTAATTTTTTCCTTTTCTTATTGTTACACTCTCAAATGTTATTTTATTAGACAGGCACAAAAGGTACCAAATCAACAACCAATCACACACAAAACAAAATCCAGGAGTCCAAGTCCAGGAAACCACAATCCTTATCTAAGCCACAATCTCACTGTCTCACTCAATTCCAATTCTCAAATCTCAAATTTTCAGAGGAGTGCGTTCATAATAAACGCCGTGTGAATTTGAATGATAAACTGTGATAGTGATGTGATGTGATGTGCTGTATTCTTTACCTCTATTCTTTACGCAATTCTTTACGGGCAGTGATGTGCCGGTGCCGTATTCTTTACCTCTATTCTTAACGCCGCGTCCTAGCTGCATCCGGGGACTGCGTTGCGTGCGTTGCGTGCGTGCGTTGCGGGGAACGATTAAAATAAAACACATGCAAAGCAATGGGAGTGTCCTCAGTAGACGCGTTTGCCCGCAAAGTCGTACGATAAAACGACACCGCAACGCACGCATTGTTTTAAATTGAAATATTTAGTTTTTTCATCTGTCAAAATCTTGCGATTTTTGCGGCGGGCAGGAAATTTTTTAATTTCGACTGCCTTCGTGCCAAAGCGAAACATTTTGTGCAATAAGAGAAATCTATTTTAGAAGAACAAGAGTCAAGGTACACTGGGAATGTGAAAATGTCTCGAATTTAGGTTTTTAAAGTAAGTATATGAGGTCTATTAACTTCTATTGTAGACCTTTTTATATTTAACCTACCTGCTATTTATCTATCTATCAAATCTATACCTATTTCTATAGATTACTTGCGTCTTATTGTTTCTTTCTCTTAAGTAACATGTTTCTTTCTGTGATTTTCAAGTCTTTTATTGTGTCCTAGAGTGGCAATATTTATTACCTTTGTTTTACAGTATGAAACAAGTATCAATTCTGTACCAAAGATTTGCGTTTTTTGTAAAATTTTCTTGAAATTCTTTGATGTTCATCACTGTGACTGCAGCACCGCTGTCTACTTCAAAACAAATGGTTTTTCCATTTACTTGTATCTCCGCCAAAAATTGTTCCCTGTAAGGCAGCTGGGCACTTTCCAATTTGCAAATTTCTTGTAAAGTGTTCATATTATCCCTATTATTGGGCTTTTTACACACCTTTGCGACATGTCCTTTGGTTTTACAGAGACTGCAGAAAAGATTGTCCTTGCTTCTGCACCTGTTTGCAAAATGATTGTTGTTTCCACACCGAAAGCATACCACCTTGCTTGTAGTTGATGGTACATTGTAAGTTGTATTTGAATTTGTTGCCATGTTGTAGTTTGTATTGGTTTTCTTCCCATTATAATTAGAATTATTATATTGAGAATGAGGTTTATTATTCTGTTTGTACTTGTAATTCTTCTGTTTCACTTGGTTTACCTGGTTGTCTTGTATTGTTCTTGTATGTAGTTTTGCAGCATTTTTAGAAGAAACATCAATATTGTTTGCTACTTCTACAGCTTTTTCCAAAGTTAAGTCCTTGTATTCTAGAAGTCTGCTTTGTATTGACTCTGATCTCAGTCCAAATACAAATTGATTGCGAAGAGCTTTCTTCAAATGCTCCCCGAACTTACAGTTTATTGAAAGGCGTTGTAACGCTGTAAGGAAATCCTGAATACTCTCTCCCTCATGTTGTTTACGTTGATTGAAACGAAAGTTTTCCGCAATTTCTGAAGGTTCTGGATTATAGTATCCTTTAATTTCTTGTACTAGGTCCTCATATGATTTTTGAGCAGGATCAACTGGTGCAATCTTATCGCATAATAAATCATACGCTTCAGGTCCCATGTAATGTAAAAGATATGCTACGTAATTGGACTGTGGTACATTGAAAACTTGGAATGCTGATTCTAATCTTCTGAGCCATCTTGAAAATATTGTCCTTGTCGATTCAAAATTTTCGATATTGAAAGTTGTATGTACTGTATGCTGTACTTGTTGGACAGGCTGCTCTTGAGCTGCTTCTTGTTGTTTCGTTTCTTTCGGTTTAGGCATTTTTTATTTAATCGTAAAATTTTTTGAAAGTTTTGAAAAAATAATAACACTTTCTTTTCTTTATGTTACTATGGTTAAGCTTGTTACTGTAAGTAGGCCTTGAACTAACCTGAATATTATGTATCTAATTTTCTTCTTTTATTCATCCAATTCCATTATCCTCGTCGCCACTATTATGTATTGTCGTATGCTCAGCTCTTGTAGGTAAATTAAACACACAGAAGAATAAATTAACTGCTTTATAATAACGAAAAAGTATAACTAATATTGGTAATGATGTTCGTAACCAAATTATTAAATTGTAATTGACATTCCCCAAATATGACAGTTCATTTTATTAGACTCAACACTGGCTGTGTTTCTGTAAAACAAAGGTAATAAATATTGCCAGGGAAGGAAATATTGTGTCCTAGAGTGGCAATATTTATTACCTTTGTTTTACAGAAACACAGCCAGTGTTGAGTCTAATAAAATGAACTGTCATATTTGGGGAATGTCAATTACAATTTAATAATTTGGTTACGAACATCATTACCAATATTAGTTATACTTTTTCGTTATTATAAAGCAGTTAATTTATTCTTCTGTGTGTTTAATTTACCTACAAGAGCTGAGCATACGACAATACATAATATCTTTCAAGCTCCAACAACCTACTGGTTTCCAAATTAAAACGTATTTAATCTGAAGCTGCACCAGAAATAGTTGGATTGGAAACCATTTTCTCGCCCGCACCGCACGCATTCAGTTAGGACACATTCAAAATTTCTCGTGCGAGTTTGCGTTGCGTGCGTTCCCCGCATCGCACGCAACGCATTACCCGGATGCAGCTAGGACACGGCGTTACATGACTCTTTACGGGTAAAAAATTCATTCTTTACATGAACTTTTTTGAAGGTAAGAATGTAAAGAAGGTAACGAACGTAAAGACTGTGTAATGTAACATGGGTCGCCTTTTACGTCCTGGTCGAGGCACCAAATCTGTAGTGTAAACTACCTTTAAAAATTGAGATCCTGTGTCATGCGCTGTGAATTCAGTAATGTGGCCCCCTTAAATTGAATGACTGAAAAAGAAGAACCTCTTTGACGTTTGAAATGTCAACTTGTCTGTCGTGAATGACTGATTGAATTCCCGCTCTGAATGTTTGATTTGAATTTGAGGTTTCCCGCCCTGAATTCTTGAATGTTTGAATTTAAAGATTAACCCGCCCTGATTTCAAATAAATGGCCACATTACTTTACTTACGTTTTGTGATTCGTCGTTTACCTTGGCTCGTGACATTATATTGGCTCGTGTTCGTCTAGTTTTTCACCTGTTTGGACCATCCGTTGTGTTCGTAGTAACCTCTTACCTTGTTATTGGTTCTTTTATACACAGACATGAAGCAAAAGGTGGGAGATTTGAGATTAGTGAAACAAATGCATTTTTTAAAAACACCTACTTTATTCTAAGAGAAACCTAACAGTGCCTTTTACGCTCGCTGGGACTCCCGAGTAAAAAGAGCGTGGCCAAGAAAAATCTCGATCAGCATCCCGAAATGAAAAGAATCAACGGTGGCCTGAAAAGTGTAGATCAATCGTCTCGACAACCGTCACCAAACTAATTGAACCCTCTTTCATTCTGTCTCATTTGCGCGAATCATTTTAAACAGAAGGCATTATCACAGAAATCTAGGTCTTCAAGATAACCATGAGAATGGGTTTTGTTAGATAGACACTGTAACGAAGTCCGGTAAAGGAGGCAATTCGCCTATAGTTGGGAGGGTCCCTTTCCAGAGTCCGGTTAAGGATGCAATCCAGTGGCTGTTTAATTGACCCCCTCGTGGCAAGGACGAAAATGTTAGTTAGATTCACATAAGGCCGATACATTCTAGTTCAACAGTTCGGTAAACAATTAGCAATCAGAATGATCCACCCTTTTGAATTGAGTTTGACGAAGAACGAGAAATGACCTTGACGTTGATTAGTTTCACAGAAAATAAGAGAACCTGACTTTACAATTACATAGATCAATTTGAAATCAAGATACATCATCATCGATTAGACAGTTTCGTTGAATAAATATGTTCATAAAATATAAATAAATAATCAAAAGAGTATAAGTTAATAAACAGCAATTAAATCAAAAAGGTTCAGTAGACAATTTAAATAAGACATCAATTAAATAAGCGATCAAATAAATGGTTAAATAAACGGCATGAAAAATAAGCATAAAGCAGTGACGGCTCGTCAGGGACGGCAAGGTCGGCCCGGCCGACCCAAACCACTGCACCAGTAAAATAACATTATTTTTTAGAAAAAATAAAATAAACTTGATTTTAATTTCTGAGAGCTTTCAATAATACCCTTTAATGTTTTTTCTTGCCTAAAAATCTAAGCAAAAAGCAAAATTTTTAGCGTAGAGCTATTATAGTGAATAGCGCGAGTGATCCCCATAAGTTGAAAATAAATGGTAAGGTCGGCTGGCCGATGCTGGGCGCGAGAGTGCTGGTTAATCGATGACATACGGCACACAAACTGTGTCGCTTCCAAACCGCAGAGTTACAGTGCACGGCCGGCGTAGCGTATTCCACACAGGCACGGCCGAGAGCCTCCTGGCCGTACTTGGGTCTCTATCTATCAGACGCTCTTCCGCTCTTCTCTTGGGTGATCCTCGCTGCATTATTGGGATGGTGTCGAACGCATTTTTATTAATATTTTTTTAAGAAAATGCAACTTGTAGTAACAGAAACAAAAAAAGTGTTTCTTGCTTGCCAAATTGCTTTTTAGAGATTTATTTAATTAATTTAGTAGACTTATTATTTATTAATTAATTATTTAAGATTAATTTATTAATTTATTTATTTAATCTTAGTGTGCGAGTTTGTTTACCTATTTTATGCAATAAAAAAAAAAATAACTAGGTATTAGAATTCGCAAACTACCGATATTGTCAAGTCAACTGCGCACCTACTACACTTTCATTAATATTTTTTGAATAAAAAATAAACTAAAAATACCGTTTTACGGAAGGGATTCAATAGATATAAATTCCTAGAACGGAAAATAATAATGAAATCTTCAATGCCTGTACTTCTTTATCCTTATACCTACCAGCCAGCGCCAGTTAGTAGCCATGCAGGGCCAGGGTCGGCTAGCCGTACCGCGCGTGTTATCCATCCATATGGTGTCAATGCATGCATATAATAATATTGCATTCATTCAGTGACTCAAGCAAAAGCACATTTTTATTTTATTACTTTCTTCATCTATTTTTCCTATTCGACGATTTTTCCTATTTTTACATATAAGTAAATTTTTAACTTAAGGGAATTCGCGTGACCTTGAACCGTAAAAAAATCGCCTGCATTGCATTTTCCGCGGGGGCCTTGTCCCCGGACCCCCCCCCCCCCCCCCCACATATAACGTCGTACATTTTATTTCCACCATTGGCTGGCCGACCCAATTTTTTGAAGCACGAGCCGTCACTGGCATAAAGAACGAACATGTGACCTGAGAAAAATAGCACGACAAAACATAATAAATAGGTACGTGGTTATAAAATGTGGACGGCAGTAATTCATAGTTAGAAAATGGTTAAAACATATACAAATAAAAGTGAGGCGTGTCGACTAAATATTATTCTGGAGACACAAAATGGTTGTTTCGATAAATGGTTCAGTTTTGACACGTTCTCAGAAAATTATCATTAAGTAAAATGTGGAAGAATTAAAACATTTTGACACACACAGGTTAATAAATGCAGGCATGAATTGTAAAAACAAATAAATAGAGCAGTCATGTGGATCGTAAAATCACAATAAAATTAGTCATACATAAAATATAAAATATGAGAAAGAAATCCTTTATAGTTTGTTAATCCATTTCTAATAAGAACCATGCACACGTGTATGAGAGATGTGATTAAAATAAGATCGTTTAAATAGTTTCATGAATAAAATGCAAATAAAATTGTTGAGAGCAGAAAAGAGTTTAAAATACAAAGAAAATGTGATCACTGCAAAATAAATTGTTTCTTGAGAAATGTGCTTGATCATAATAATAATGATAATAATAATAATAATCAAAAAAGGCATGTGCTGGTTCAAGATTTCGATAAATAATAATTACCTAAAATTCAAGTATAAGTTTCTCAAAAGTAACAAACGGTTAGGTTAATTTGAATAATGCAAATGACAATGGAAATTTAAATCAAGCATGTCTCTACATTAGAAATTAATTGATTCACTGAAAATATCTAATTCATAAAATAGTGATATGGAGGTCACATGTTTAAACAATTTGAAATTAGACAATAAAATAAAATATTGAAACTAGCGTGTCTCCAAAACATTGAAATTTAAACTAAACAATTTGCACGTGCGTATATGAGTACCTACATGGAGGCCCTACTTTGAAATCCTTTAATTTAAAACGTATCAAATTTAAATAATAATAATGTGGTCAATGCATCAGGATTAAATAAATTAAATTTTGAAAGCTTGAAAGAAACGTGTCCCTGATCTTCATACAGAAATTAGTACATGTGGTGCTGGTATTAGAGAGGCCCCCTTTGTGTTATTTTGAACGTGTAAAGGAACAAATTGCAACAAAGTGAAAATACAACAAATAATTAAAACAAGATGATCTGATCTCTAGCGATATCATAATGCCTAACAAATATTAATAAATTAGAAATAATCAGTTATTACTCACATGATGATGTGTGGATTTCATTTTCATTGTTTAAAAAAAATAAAGAACAGCTGACCGGACTGTCCGACTCGGACCACTGCCACTTGAAAAGTAAACGTGACTTGACTGCCTGACTTCTCGCTAACTGATACATGTGGTTTAATGACATAGACAGAACTGACGTTTCTAGGTTTGAAAACTTGACAACTGACATATCGAATACACAGAATATCCGTGAATGGTAGAAACTCTACGTTTTCGATTTTAACATGCGTATTGTTGACATTTGTAAAGGCAAACTGGGTCACTTCAACTGTAAACAAACAATAAACAATGCAAATTTATGCTTATTATTGCTTATGCAGTAAATAATAGTTTATGTATTCAATTAATTATTACTATAATAAATAATAATAAATAATGTAATTAATTATACCTCATTGATTGATTGAATGATGAGTATTAATATTATTGGTTGAACCAGTACTATTATTATTGGTAACCCTAACCCTACATTTTAGGTTATCTATTTATTTTGAATTTTATTGTGATTATCTGAACTGAAATTAATGTTAAATAAGGTTGAGTGAGGAATTAAAAAGGCAGCATACCTTCTTTACTTTCAAAAAAGTCCGCGTAAAGGAATTCTTTACCCGTAAAGAATCGCGTAGAGATAAAGAATACGGCACATCGCTGCTAGAAAGAGAGGAAAGCACACTCGCGAGAAATAACGCATGGGAGAGGTGCGAGATGACATAAGGGGTGGCGGAGCCATCCGGAGCGTGCGGTCGGAGGGCCGACAAGCTTGAACGAGAGAGAAGGCTATATAAGTTGTGAAGGTGGGCGGTCGTGTCGGACGAACGGGGGCAAGCATTACCTGTACAACAACCTGTATAAAGCAACAAAAGTTTACCATTTTTACTAAATAAGCTGACTTCATAACAAATTATGTGAATTTATAGACAGTTTATGAAAAATCCAACGTTTTTGAAGTTTAATTTGACATTTTTCCAACTTTTTGTGAGAATGAGAATGTGCAACACTAGTAAGCGTCAGAGTCGGTAATACATGTACCCAACCTAAATTTTTACTAAAGACTAGCCCCATTCATTGAAATAAGAAGAAAAAGAAAGGAGCATGTGTGGATTTAACGTTGAACGGGATGGTTTACCAATATGGCGGCTGCTTCAGTTTTTAAAGCTGATTAAACGCCAATAACTTCACTAACTTATATGCCCGTATTCACAAACGATAATTTCCTAAATAATTACGTAATCAATTATACCCATCTCACTCTATTGCAAAAAAACTGCATATCTCCATCTCACTCATTTAATTAATTACGTAATTATTTAGGAAATTATCGTTTGTGAATACGGGCAATATTATATTATATAACTATAAAATATTGCATCTGAGTTGGTTCCCTAGGATAACACGTGAAATCGATCATATGCTCCTTCCTTTTTCTTCTTTATTCAATGGCCCCATTGCATAAAGAAGAAAATTATTCAATGGTCGGAACTCATCGGAACGACTATTAAATTAAAATTGAATAATGACTGACGAGTTGACAGTTGACAACAGCTGACGACTTCATATACGATACGACTTAAAGAAGAATGAACACGAGAGGGGCTAATCCGTAGTAAAAATTTGACTAAGGTAACTGCATTACCGACACTGACGCTGACATAAGTATGGGTGGATTAATTTATGTAGTCCTTTGCAATGTCATTTGATCCATATGCATGTTTGTCAAATTGATTTTAATATTTTCTTTAGTTTAAAAGGCATGTTCTTGCATCCCTTTAACTTGTTTTCATTATCTATGAAACTTTGCCCAATTATAGAGTCCCCCTGACTCCCCCTAGTCAGGAATTTAATGAACAGAAGTTAGCAAAATTGGACCACCGCTACCAACTCAGTTTCAAAATATTACATGGTTACTGAAATAGCCACTTGTGTCTTCTCAATTGTGAATGGTGTTATCAAATCTTCAGATATATAGTTGGAATTCTTCTTTTTCTTTTGACAAGACGTTTGATTTCTTTCTTATCTTCCGTACTAATTGAAATAGAATTAAAGTCTGTACACTGAGAGTTGTCTGTTGTGATAACTAAGGATACATCATCTCGTTATGTTTCTTACTCCCTCTATTGCATTGCATAGTCAATCGAGTTAAAATGGGACGTATTGTCAGAAATACGTTTGAATCGTCAGCAATTCTAAAAAGATGAGCGAGAGTGAGACGGAAGTACCGACTCGCGTCTTGATACGCTTAGATTGATACGATATTACGTTAAGATTGTCGTCGCTACTGTCAGTAGTGTCAGTGTCAGCGCTAAATATACTAATAAGGTTTGTGTTGTGATTTGAAACGTTTTTAATACGAAATTAGCAGAATTACCTGTGATACTGTACGGTGTGATAAACTATGAGTAACTTATTAATAGCGCGAATGCCTAAAAATCTACTTCCTTGTTTTGCCTGGGAAACGATTGAACTACCTGCTAGTACGTTGTCTTGTGGTTAAATTGCTGCTGGAATATTTTACTTGCAGAATAAGAAAACGGAGGTGTTATTCTTTCTTTTAAACGGCAACAAGCAGGTAGGTGACATGATATTTCTAATCATGATGTTAACAATAATTATTATCGTTCTTATATTTACTTGCATTACACAGGGTTATTCACGGTATACGCCACGGAAGATTATGGCCGTGTCTCTGGATTTTAGGATCTTTTTATTTTTGGAGTGGATAGAGACTCGGCAGAGGTATCTTTTAAAATTATATTCATAATGTACAGGGTGTCGCAAAAGCATGAAACATATCAAAGTTATGTTTTTTTTTAATGGAATACTCCTATGTTATTGCATTTTTAGATTGTCTGAGAAGAAAAAATAAGATTGGTTTTCACAGTTGGTGTTTAAATTCAGAAGTTTTTGAGTTATAAACAAGTGAAAATCGTCATTTTTCAAGTTCAAGGCCCTGTACAACGAAAACGGTTCAAGATAGAGAAAAACGGCTTACATGTCCCTATTTTAACTTTTCATGTACTATCCTATGGTATAGAAACATTTGTACTTTCTTTGATTTTTTTATTTGTCGACGCGTAGAGAAATCTCAGAATTTTTCAAATTTTTTATCACCCTGTATAAACATTTCATCTACATCATTGGCTAGTACATGAAAAGTTAAAATAGGGACATGTAAGCCGTTTTTCTCTATCTTAAGCCGTATTCCTTGTACAGGGCCTTGAACTTGAAAAATGACGATTTTCACTTGTTTATAACTCACAAACTTCTGAATTTAAACACCAACTGTAAAAGCCAATTTTCTTTTTTCTTCCCAGGCAATCTAAAAATGCAATAACATAGGAGCATTCCATTTAAAAAAACATAACTTTGATATGTTTCGTGCTTTTGGGACACCCTGTGCATTGTGAATATAATTTTAAAACGTACCTCTGCCGGGTCTCTATCCACCCCAAAAATAAACAGATCCTAAAATCCAGAGACACGGCCATAAACTTCCGTGGCGTATACCGTGAATAACCCTGCTGTATACAGGGTGTCCCATAATATGTGGGCAATCTCCCGGATTTGGGTAAATTTCGTAAAAATAAATGAAAAAATAGCTATAAAATTAATTCCTCAGAGACACCCCTACAAAGATATTAGCTGTTGAAGATGAGGATTGAAAATCATTTTTTTGCAATAACTTTTTTATTTCTTGACCGATTTTGATAATTTTTGGTGTTATTTTGTATTATTTTGAACTGTTTAGAATAGTGTTTCATAATCTTTGGTAGCACATACATAGACCTCGGGATGGCATAACCCCCTCATTCACTTGAAAGAAAACAATAAAAATAATAATTTTACAGTTTTTTAAGGTTAATTTTCTTTTTATTTGACATTTTTTACATAAAAAATGTATCCTTATTTATTTCGATAGAGCGAACCGTTATCGAGATAAACGTCCTTCTAATAGGTGATGCGTCGCAGGAACTTTCTAAATTTCAAGTAAATTTTAACAAGATGGCTGACCTATGACAGTAAATTGAGCAGGAAACAAAACAATAACTTAATTAAATACACGTCAGTGTCAAAGATTTCAATTCTAACTGATTTTCTGCGTATTCAGCGTTTCTGTAACTCATTTTAAAATCAGTTAGAATTGAATCTGCATGAAATAAAATCTTTGACACTATTTGACGTGTATTTAATTAAGTTGTTGTTTTGTTTCCTGCTCAATTTACTGTCAAAGGTCAGCCATCTTGTTAAAATTTACTTGAAATTTAGAAAGTTCTAGCGACGCATCACCTATTAGAAGGACGTTTATCTCGATAACGGTTCGCTCTATCGAAATAAATAAAGATACATTTTTTATGTAAAAAATGTCAAATAAAAAAAAAAATTAACCTTAAAAAACTGTAAAATTATTATTTTTATTGTTTTCTTTCAAGTGAATGAGGGGGTTATGCCATCCCGAGGTCTATGTATGTGCTACCAAAGATTATGAAACACTATTCTAAACAGTCCAAAATAATACAAAATAAAACCAAAAATTATCAAAATCGGTCAAGAAATAAAAAAGTTATTGCAAAAAACTGATATTCAACCCTCAACTTCAACAGCTAATATCTTTGTAGGGGTGTCTCTGAGGAATTAATTTTATAGCTATTTTTTCATTTATTTTTACGAAATTTACCCAAATCCGGGAGATTGCCCACATATTATGGGACACCCTGTATATTTGTTATCAAAAAGTTACAAGGCTCTACTTCGTCACTCCGGCCTTGGAGAGAACGAAATAGCCGACTCTCTGGCTAGAAGAGCAACTGAATCCAAATTTACAGGACCGGAACCTGCTCTTGGCATATCCTCAAATACTGCCAAAACAACAATAGACACCTGGGCGGAAAACAAGGTACTTCGGTACTGGCAAACTCTACCAGGATTAACTCACTCTAAGACCTTCATTGAGGGACCCTCGAGAAACAGAGCTAAAAAGCTACTGGAACTCAAAAGGACTGACCTAAGGGCCCTAATAGGCCTATACACAGGACACTGCAAAGTGAACCACCACTTACACAGGATGAATCTAGCCGATGACGCAGAATGTCGCCTGTGTTTGGAGGATGTAGAAACAGCAGAGCATGTTCTATGCAACTGCCCTGCCTTGGGAAGAACCAGGCACTCAACGTTCGGAAAAGTACTTCTCTCTCCGAGAGACCTGGATACATTCACACCATCTAAGGTCATTAGCTTTTTAAAAAGCAGTGGCCTGCTAGAGTGGATGTAAAGTACTTAGGTATGAGTCACAATAGACCGCTTGGTCGCAGTGGAGGTGTCACTAATCGACCCACTCATTATATAACTAAACTAACTAACTAAACTTCGTCAATAACTTGTCGAAATAATATATTTGTAGGATATTCATTATTCCTCAACACACGCCACTGACACGAACTGCGATACCACATCTGGTTCGACTTAGAAATAAGTGTACGAACCAAATCGAATTAAATGAAATTGTTTAGTCAGAATCAGTGTGGCATGACAACGGATAACACTCAGTGGACAGATAGTTGGTATTGGCCCCTGTGGTATTGGTATTGGTATTTTAACTAAATGTGAGAGATGGTTTATTAGGTCCCAAACACTGAAGCCAGCGGGCTTATTGTATTTCTCACATTTAGATTCTCCTTGATTAGAAGAGCTCCGTTCCTTTGACAAGGACAGATAGTAGATACATTGATTATAGTCTGTACACGTGTTGTCTGTTGTGATAACATAACTATAAGGATACATCATCTCGTTATATTTCTTACTCCTTATTGCATTGCATAATTATAGTCAATCGAGCTAAATTTTGGGACGTATTGTCAGAAATACGTTTAAATCGTCAGAAATTCTAAAAAGATGAGCGAGAGTGAGACGGAAGTACAGCTTGCGTCTTGATACGCTTAGATTGATAGGTACGATAAGATGGCCGTCAGCAGAATAACTAAGTAATATAACAGAATAATTAATTCAGCAGAATTACCTTTGATATTTTACGATGTGATAAACTACGAGTAACTTATTAATTGCGTGAATGCCTAAAAATCTATTGCCTTGTTTTTCTAACGTTTGAAAAATAACGGACAGGGTATATTCTCGCAACGAACTACAAAAAAATTACACAAAATGCCTGGGAAACGATTTAACTCCCTGCTAGGACGTGGTCTTGTGGTTAAATTGCTAGAATATTTTACTGCAGAAAAAGAAAACGGAGGTCCTATGCTTTCTTCAAACGCCACCCAGCAGGTAGGCTAATGCATGATATTTCTAATCATGATTATAGCAATATTTATTATCATTCTTATATTTGCATTATATTATACTTGCATTATTATATTTTTGTTATCAAAAAGTTTCAAGGCTCCTATACTTCGTCAATAACTTGTCGAAATAATATATTTGTAGGATATTCATTATTCCTCAACACACGCCACTGACGCGAACTGCGATACCACATCCTGGTTCGTTTTAGAAATAAGTGTATGAATCAAATCGAATTAAATGAAATTGTTTAGCCAGAATCAGTGTGGCATGACAACGGACAACACTCAGTGGACAAAGCATGCATAGTCGATTTGCAATTAAATTTGGATAAATTTCTTCTTTCGTTTTATCACACTGTGAAGATGATCCAAGTTTTCTTAATACAGGGTGTTCTACAAGCTCTATGACAAACTTTGACAGATGGTAGGTTGCTTGATTTTAAACATATTTTTTTTTAATAAACATGGGTCCGATTCGTTTTTGTTTAGAAGTTACAAGCATTTAAAAAATCGTAATTTTTCAAGTTCAAGGCCCTGTAAAAGGAAAACGGTTTAAGATAGAGAAAAACGGCTTACATGTCCCTATTTTAACTTTTTATGGACTATCCTATGGTATAGAAACATTTGTACTTTCTTTGATTTTTTTAAATGTGGAGAAATCTCAGATTTTTTCAAATTTTTTATCACCCTGTATAAACATTTCATCTACATCATTGGATAGTACATGAAAAGTTAAAATAGGGACATATGTAAGCCGTTTTTCTCTATCTTGAACCGTTTTCCTTTTACAGGGCCTTGAACTTGAAAAATTACGATTTTTTAAATGCTTGTAACTTATTCTAAACAAAAACGAATCGGACCCATGTTTATTAAAAAAAATATGTTTAAAATCAAGCAACCTACCATCTGTCAAAGTTTGTCATAGAGCTTGTAGAACACCCCATATGTTAACGTCAAAACTTCTTTTTTGAAAGTTTTCCAGTTCAGCTTTTTGGAAGTTCCATCGTGGTTTCATAAGCGATTGAGCTATTTGGATTTCAGTACCAACGTCGATAATAACCGGGGTCTATGTTGGCTATGTCGAAAGTTATTTAGAATTATTTTCTTTACATCTAAAGGTCTCGAGTTGTTGTCGGTGGATACAAAACATAAGTCGGGATCTCTTCTCCATCTCTTTTCCATCTAGACGAATGAAAAGTACCTCTAATCTTTATTATCATGAACTGGGTAGGTATATAGATTATTGATTTCCATCCAAGATGTTAAAGAGATTCCAACTGGAGGCTATATCGACATCCATACATTATGTTTTAGGCCAGTAGAATGGTATTTTGTTAATATTGTTAATATACATAAATGTTAAATCCAAATTTGCAGTACCGTGTGATTTTTTTTACCAAGTTATGCAGAAAAGCGTTTTTGGAATTACCTACATTTTTTATACAAATATTTTTTTGTTACACTGATAAATAAAATAAATATTGAGGTTTAAAGTTAAAAATTTGTCTTTCGAATAAAATTTTTTGCAAATTACTTATTTTTTGCATTTTAACGCTGGAAAGCGCAAGTAGTTTTTTGAAGAACAGTCAATTACCTGTGCAGCGGTAGGTCAATCTTGAAAATCCAATAATCCAGTCTCCGACAATCTACGCGCAAACATATGTGCATGTCGGTGATGTACAATTTTGAATTGACGAATATATTCGTCAACGCGAGTCGAAAACTCGCATGAAAAATTGAGCATTTGTTTTAATTTACATTCAATGTGCATCATTTCTACGTTTATTGTTCATAAATATTCAATATTTGAAATTGCAAAACACACATTATTATTCTTTATTTTGAAAACTTTCTTTATTGCATGCTTAGTTTCTAAATTTAAAGTAAGAAACAAATTAGTGTATTTTTTAAGGAAAAATCAAGTAATAGTCAGTTAAACAAAGTACAATTATTATTAGTATGTTTTTGTTAAATCAAGGCAATACTGCGCTTTTACAAGTGTCAAAATTATAATTTTATTTTTTCTAGCACGTTTCGATGGGCCCGGCTCTTCCTCATTTTCTTTGTTTAATATTCCACAAGAAATTTTGTCTGAATTTTTAGCTTGGCTTTAGAGAGTCAGGGGAACTGTGACTGTGGTTGGCAAATCGTAAATGTCTCCATCATCGCTTCTGTCGTCAGTTATTTCCGCGACGTTTAAACAACTTTGACCTGAGCAGTTCTTGCAAACTGCAGAGCATTTCATTCCTGCTTTTCTGCAGTCACAAGCTGCCTCGCAATCTTTTGTGCATGCACACGATATAACCTTGGGAAGTGAAGATGGAATTGGATCTTTGGTGCTCATTACGGGTTCTAATCCACATTTATGTCTCTTCCAGCCCCAGGTTTCCGCTTCCAAGATATTGCCAAGCCATGTTTGTATTTGATAACAAGTTCGAAATGGAATGCTGCTCAGTAGCTGACTCTGATGGTGATAAAGAAGTAAGATTCGATTTTGTCTTTTATCCCGTGCGAGAGAAAAAGTTGAAACGAAATTCGTCGTAGGATTTTTCGTTGTTTCCGCCATTGAGAGCGATATAAAGACTTCTTTTCCTGTTGACGCAATCAGTTCGTGGTTCGTTTTTTTTTTTACTTAAAATAGTACAAAATTTGTTGCAGATGATTTTTTTTAACGCTGAAATCAATTTTGTTTTGCCATACCCGAAAATAGCTGATGTGGTATCACAACCAGAAAAAGCATGTATAAAAAGTATGTGGTCGACAAGTTCCTTGTTTTTAAAGCTGGTTGAAGAGTAGAACTCAGTTTTTTCTGACCCTTTTCCAAGTTTTTTGAGAAAATAATTAGTGACGTGTTTTCCGAGTTCTCTGTGAGAATAGCAATTAGATCAATGTCGTCACCAACAATAAAAACTAGGTCGAATTCTGAGGACGTATGTATAGATACTGCTGTGCGGACGATATCAATATGCAGCGTCTTCTATATATTGAAAAGTAAAGATACCACACACTGTCAAACGATTTTTCAGAATGTTGATTAATGTTCTTTTGTTGTTAACATTTGCTAGGAAATTTTCTTGGTCAGAAAAATTTCCGGACCATGCTTTATTCGCGCGTCTTATAGTAAAGAATCCGCGTGTTACGAAGTTTTCACAAACTTTTTCGACGGCATTTTTTCATTTAAATCGGCAACATTTTGCAAATACGACCAAGCAGACTTTGAATAGTTGAAGTGACCAGTAGCATGAAAATAAGGAATCATTTTTTGTACAGTATCTAAATGAAGATTCCAGTTTCCACTTCGTTCTGCTTCAAGAAATTGTCTTAGTAAAGTTACAAGACGAAATTAAAGAATCGAAAGTTTTCCGGTTGGTCCACTGCATTCGATTTTTTCCATAGTTTCCTCGAATCTATCAACTAAATTTTGCATATTTTCCATCTCAGTATCCGAAAACGTGGTCCAAGGATTATAATTTATCAAAGAATCGAAATCATCCCGTTCCTCTGGAGATAAATCAGTCATATTGAGAATAATAATTTTTCCGAGAGATAAATGCACAATAAAATGCCCATGAACAGCTCTGCATAAACGTGACCCGACGCATTATCTTGTCAACACTATTATGAGCGTAAATTGTTTTGAGAACATCTTCGAGTCCACTTCCGACCATAATTTTTCCAATAAATCCTGTGTAAGACATCAAAAGATGAAAACCTCCCAATCGTACAATAATTTTTTTCAATAAACTATTAGAAGGAGCGTTAGTAATAATTTTAAATGCTTCATCGTGATAAAGCTGTTGATCAAAAGTGACAAAAGTGTATTTTTGATTAACCTTCTTACTATCCTCATGCAGCAGCATAAAGTAATGCTGTGTACAACGTACTATATGGTCACTATATGGCTTCGCATTAACGAAAGGTACGACAACAATTTTTGAATTATTCGAGAACGGTGCACCATCAAACATTCTTTCATGCACATCAAACATGCCACATGTTTGCGCGTAGATTGTCGGAGACTGGATTATTGGATTTGTAAGATGGACCTACTGCTGCACAGGTAATTGACTGTTCTTCAAAAAACTATCAAGGCTTTCCAGCGTTAAAATACAAAAAAAATAGGTAATTTGCAAAAAACCTTATTCGAAAGACAAATTTTTAACTTTAAAGCTCAATATTTATTTTATTTATCAGTGTAACAAAAAAATTATGTGTATGAAAAATATAGGAGATTCCATAACGAAGAGAATGATAATATATCATTCGCTTATGTGCGATAGATAGGAGCCAAGATATTCGTGAAAATATAAAAAAAAAACGTTTTTTTGCATAACTTGGTAAAAAAAATCTAACGGTGCTGCAAATTTGGATTTAACATCTCTTAATGGTCCTCTATATCGAATTTTGTATAGTATAGAATTTGTGCATGGTAACGCAAACTGAGGACATTTTTGATGACGATTCTACTGGCCTATTTGACATACATGTCAAAACATATGAAATATGGAAGTACCTACCCTGCTTTGAAATCGAAAAATTCAGTTTTCACTTTAAAAACTACCTTCAATTGATTTTATCATGCAATTTTAAAATGTAATAATAATAGGTATACAGTGTTTTCCATGAGAGAAAACATTAGAGAAAAAGTTAACTTAGTAAGTACCTAATACGTACTTTACTACTGTTACATCGTACTCTGAAAAGAGGGAGATAGTACCTATGCACAGTTCTCAGGATCGAGGTACAAACTTTTGCTTATTTCAAATAAGTTCCTGAGCGTAAACTATCTGATTATGTATTTATAAAAAAACAATTCTGTGCACTCTCTGTTTCCCTTCCACCGACGTCCATGGCCCTATTTCTCCTGGGCGATCGATGCCACCTACGCCTGGCGGCAGCGGCTGTCACTCTGATAGTCTGATCCAAGCCAGTGGATCAAGATCAACTATGAGTGAGAACTTCTGCAGGTCTAGAATTAGAACTTGTGATTATTGTGTTTGTATAATCTCTAGATAATGGCCGTATTGTATCCACCGTTAAAGAGCGCAAATGTGAGTCAATTGTTTTAGTAAATAGATAAGACGCGGTTTAGTTTATGAAACATACACAAGCGAGATTCGCAAAATTTACAGTTTGTACCCAGATTTATACGAATAAATGGTCAAAGGAGAGATGAAGGCTTATGTTGGTTAGATCAGCTGTTTCATTGCCACCGAAGTTTTCTTGACATTCTTAAACATAGAATGAGAATGACGTATATAAGAATGAACAATTAGTCACTGAAAATCATAGAATTTCCATTTGTTTAGAGCAATCTCGCAATAATTGATTGTGTAGGAGATCTATATGGAGATAAAAATGTGTATTAGAAAATTTAACGTTTTTGGTTTTTGAAATATAATATAACGGAACTAATATTCTTAGGTATAATACAATACAGGATGTTTGGTAACTGGGGCAGCCAAAATCGAACACGTCGTGTAGAAAATTATATTTTAAACACAAAAGACAGAATAACTGTTTTCAAGTGTTCAATATGAACAAGCAGACATAACAACACTTTTCTGGGAGGTTTTGTTATGTCTGTCAATGTTCATTGTCGTAGATATATTTTTAGATAATGAAACCATTACTTCCAACAATGAATTTTCAGATTTTTTTTCAAAAATTTTGAAAGCGTCCCCTTGACTTATGTCCCAACATCTATAGAGGGCTGACTGTACACCAAAATACAGTCTGATCTGAAAGTATCAGTATTTAAAAAACTCTCACACTCATATCTTTTTTCCTGGACGTGGTCAAACGAAATTATTAAGTGGCCAAACATGGTCAAACGATGGTCAATCGAATGCGCTGTAGCAATTAGGTTTTCCCGAGTTTTTCCGGCTCACTTCACGAAGCTCGATTTTGATTGTCCAGTAGATATAAAAAAAACACATTTCCATAGCTGCCTTGGACAGGTTGTTCCAAAACATGTATCGGAAAATGGAATGTGTGATTCCTCGGGCGCGTTCGGAGAAAAAAGTTCCTATTAACATGGGTCCGCAAACCCACCGTTTTCGAGATACAATAATTAATGTAAAAAAATTGTTTTTTCAGTTTTTAGACAATATCTCAGGAAACGTGTGAGATATAAAACTGAATTTTATGTATACAACTTATCATTAATATAATTTACTTTTTGACTTTTTGAGCGTTAATTCAATTTTTACCTTATTGCAGTGGCGGGGATTTTGGTGTTGCGTGAGATTTTTTGCCCCTAATTTCTACGATACTGGGAAATTTGACATCGTGAAAGCTCATTTTACACTGTCACTGGATGATGTATTCATCTACATAAAAAGGTGCACCTTGTCAAAAGCTTTAATGTTAACTGTTTTCGAGAAAAACATAATTTTTTGATGAAAAACATGAAAATAGTAGGTAACCTGTTTTATTGTGCACAAAAACATGACTTGTTTTTGATATTTCTTTACTTTTTATGATTTATTTCACTGTCACATAATTTTTTTTATCAACCCTCAAAAACTCAAAAATTAGATAATATTAATGACAAGATTTTCAGTTTTGGTTCTTCTCAGTTTTTGACAGCTCAAACGATTCCTGGAGATGTCGTCAAAAAACTTTATTTTTGACACCCTGTATTTTAAAAACGGTCGGTTTGCTGATCCATGTTAATGGGAACTTTTTTCCTTGGAACGAGGCAGGGTATCACATCTTTCATTTCCGACACATGTTTTAAAACACCCTATACAATACCCAATTTTACATTTTTTGGAAATATTTCCTAACCGATAACGATAAATCGTTTACCTACTCGTTAATTAATTTCGTTTTTCCATTGATCATTCTCGTTTATTCATCTGTAGCGAAATCCAGTTATTAACAAATAAACATAAAAGGGGCAATTGCCCTGAGTACTCCCGATTACATTTTCTCCAAAACAAGCACTGGAATGGTTATTAGGTATCATAAGTATCTATTAGGTATCATTATCCGTTTATTATTGTCCTTTTTTCTATCCCTTATACTTATAATATAATAACATGGAATGGTAAAGGAAGAGTAAACGACAAAAAATAAATTATATATTTATTGCAAAACAAAGTATGTAAAATATTATGTTAGGTACCTATTTCTAACCACTTTAACATTTATATTTCGTTGATTACTTTTGCTTTCATATTTCATTTATTTATATGATGAATTTTTATTTTTTTTAAATTTGATCGCAAATTTTATTTTGAAGAGTGGACAAACGAAAACTTCGGATGAACAAGCATAATTGACAAATTGTATCCCGTTTTAAAACTAATGAAAAATGTTCATAGGGATGTCGATGTAATTTTTATTTTATTTAGTCCTAACCTTTTTTTAAGGGCTGACAAGCAAACATTTTGGTTGGATAAACATGGTCAAATCGTGGACAAACGAATCACGTTTGAAAATTAATTAAAATTTTTTATAGGGGTGACGGTGTATTTTTTTTTTGTTGAAGGGTGGACAAACGAAAACGTTCATTGGACAAACGTTGTCAAATCGTAGACAAACAAATGCCGTTTGCATTTTATTAAAATTCGCGTTTAGAGAGGTGACAGCTTCACCCGAGCTTACTACATAACTGAATGTTTATTCAAGGTTTGAAAACAGCGTAAGTTATTTTATGTTATGTGTGTATTATAGCCTTACAAAGTCAATTGAAACGAAAAAAAAATGAGTGTACGGGATCTCATCTCGTCATAATGTTACCATTAATAAAATGATTGGGCGAAAACAGCATTAAATTATTTGATTGGTTTAGAAATCTGGGATGTACCTTTAAATTATTAATAAAATACTGTCCATTTTTTATAAGAAGGGGAGAGGCAAGGCTTGAACTGCGCATCTTACGAGCTTTTTAACTGTTCCGCACCGTATCAGACTAGAAATCACATCAGTGGCGCGACGCACATAATACTAAATATATTTACTTAAGTGATAATAAGTACGTTGGTAATTCAAATCAAATCGATACGAGTTAATCAGCATTAACTGAACGGCAGAGACACTCTTATCAGCCCTCAAAGTAAACTAAAAAATAAACTTCAAAGCTGATAAGTAATTTGGTAATTAAAAAATTCTTTGTTTCTTTATCTCAGAAGAAACGAATTAATTTATACTTGAACGTTATCGTAATGTTCAAAATAAATTCCAAACACGACCTGAATTAAGTTCACCCAATCAGCTCTCAAATTTGGTAAGCAAGCATCATTAAAACGAGTAGGTACAGTTTCAAAAATCTTAAACAAAATAGCACAAAAGTTCAACAGTCAAAATACAATAAACCTAACTCAATGTAAACTAAACCAGAAAAGGGAAACAAGGGTACTTGGTTTTCTTTTATTAGGTAATGTTATCTTCAATGTTGAAACTTCATTGGTCCAAATCAAAATTAAAAAAAAATAGATCAATACTTTCTCTCACATTATTCTACCTTGACGGTGTGTAGGTGGTGAAATGTTAACACCGCTCCCACGACGCGGCGGCAACTCCATGGTAATGTGAACTGGCCTCGGATAAAATAAACGGACTCATCACCATCGCCAAGAGTGCACGGTGTCTTAGCGCTGACTTGAGAAATTATTCGTATTATTATGATGTTCTATCAATCCTCATCTTTGAAACTCGAATTGGGCAAATTATGTCTCCAAGACTGGTCCTTGGTAGTTTGAATTCACAGGGAGAAAAAGAAAAAATTCCAAAGGAATCAAAGAAAGACGCATAAAAGATAAAAACCTGGAACCCTGTCTGTATAACAGGAAACAAAGAAAACTTTACTAAATAATTCAATTTATTGACATTAGCAATCTACTCTCTTGTGGAAGATATTTTCAGTTCAATTTGACATGATGGAGGAGATCTTCCGTCAGGGTTTCATAAACACCACATTGTGTAAAACAGAATTACTTACAAAAGAATGAAACTAAAGCAGGGCTACGTGCTGGTTCTTGTTCAAAAGTTCAAATCGAAATACCTTGGCAAGCGGATACCTTGGCAATCGAAATGTCCTTTGGCAAGCGTGACCTGAGTACCTGAGTCCGTTGGTTTGCACTGGCCATCTCTCTCCCGCATAACCCCTTAACCCATCAGAGAGTCCTATTTGAACAGTCATCTGACCTGTCGCTGCTGCATCATCTTTCCAACGTTGTCGCTCTTATCCTAGTTTCAACCTTACCTGACCTTCAAAACTATTTCACCTACGTCCTCAATTTAACGTTCTAGGGAAAAATGCACATTCCGCCAACTCTGCTCGAGTTTCAGACAGCTGCTAATAAATTGTGAATTATAGCCTTAAATATCTTTTCCACATCCAGCTTACCTCGAAAATATTTTATTTAAATCATCGTACTTATCTATACAATAAATCAATTACCGAACGGAACTAAATGAACTACATATCAAAATAATCGTAAAAATTCTTGGAATCTGTTGGTATCCTTCACGTCGCCCGAAAATACAATTTAAAAAGAAAAAATGATTAAACCTTTTTACTACGCACAAATTCTTATTTCTTTAAATCCTGAATCCTTTATTGCCTCCAAGTGTGCATTTGTTTCCGTCCAACCAAATAACAGTCAACCACTGACAAAATGTTCTAAAATTGTACAAAAATGTTCTAAAATTGTACAATGACATATCTTATCTCAAAGCTTATAAATTCACCTATAAAACCGTAATTAATTTTTTTTTTTAACAGTAGCAAGCAGCGCATGCTATTACATGCGCAGTAAGAACTTATTCGCCTTCCCATAATAACTGGACTGTATATAAAATTTTATTATAAGTTATTTTTAAAAGTTTTTCCACAGGCCACGTTTCATCAAACAATTATTAATTATCAGCCGCTTTAAGCTTTTTTATCGTTTCAATCGACTTTGCAAAATACTATACTTACCATGAAATCACTCTCTCGTTAACAGGTCTATATTCAGAAAAAATATTTGCAAAACAGTTCTTAATAAATTAATTATATCAACATTAAAGAACCTAAATAATAAGGTTTTATTTTACATTTACAAACACCAGAGTTTTTACACAAAATGTATTACGCGTGACATTCGAAAACCGTCTACTCCTCATTAATGTGATGCTTATAGGTATATGTAAATCTGAATCTTTCTCTATCGAATATATTTCCAGAAGCAGAGTGGAACTCAGTCAGATAGTATAACGCACCGATCCTGAACGTAGAGCAGGGCTTCTGGTCTTATCGCTTCCAAGAATTAGAATCGAAACCAATGTATCATTGCCTCACTGCTCTTCCTCCGACCTTTCGTCTCGAGGGTAGTCTGCTTTAGAAAATGTCGATATCTGCAGGCAGGCAAATATTTACAAGCCGTTGTCTCATAAAGTATCAAACGATGGTGTTCTCTTCTGGGGCCACTGGGTCGAGGCAGCATACTAGGACGCCGATACCTGTAGACTGGAACAGGACCACCAGCATGTTCCGGAAAATTAGCCAATTCAAACCATCTGCTTTCTTTTCTTCATTTCTCCTTGTTGGTGTGGACTTCTCCTTGGTTATTAGATAGTAAATACTTCTTCTTAATTCACCTTCCCTATGCTCGATTTGAAGCGCATTTCCCAACTGCGAACCAAATAGCCTGTCTTCGTAATTCGTCAATTTGGCCAAATTTATACTTAAAGACAGTGGCGATTCCTCGGGTCATCTGCAAATCTCTAGCAAAACCGTTTTCTAAGCTGTAATGAGAATGAAGTCTTCCAAAGAATGATCTTTATCTTCTTCTGGTTCGATTAGGTACCTTGGCGTCTGCTGTTGGGTCGTCATTGTTTTCAGCGTACAAAATGTTGAAGTGGACAATTATTGGTGTTCTTGGTAATAAACTTTTCTTGCGATAAAATTTTCTTGGACATCCTGCTCTTGCGACAGTACTGCACCGACTCAAACATTACTGGCATCTGTATCCAGAATAAACCTTCAAGGGACAACTCAAAATCGGAGCATCGATTTTCGTCTTCAGATGTTCAAAGACTTCTTGGCACTCTTCGTTCCACTGGAATCGTCTCTCTTCTTCTGTCAGTCTAGTTAGGGGCTTTGCGATATTAAAACCCTGGAACATACCCTGGGACAAACCCTGGAACATACCGTCGGTAATAATTGGTACAGAGACCAAGAAAGCTTCTAACTTTATGTTTATTTTCGGGGATGGGTCATTCTTCGACCGATTGACTTTTCTGGTTTTCTCCTGCCACACCTCTACCAGAGACTAAATACTCAATGTACTGCACTTCCTCTTGAAACAGGTGGCATTTCTTGAGACCCAGTTGCAGATCAGAACCACGCAATCGCTAAAATACCTTCTCCAAGTTCTCCGTACGCTCTCCAAAGGTTTTTTTCTACCACAATATTGTCATCTAGGTATACCAGACGAGTATTCCAGGATATCCCTTCAGTACTGTTTCCATTAATCTTTCAAATGTAGCAGAGTCATTACATAAGGCGATCAGCATCACATTGAATTGGTACAGTCCTGAGCCAACAGCGAAGGCAGTTTTCTCTTTGTCGTCAGGATCAATTTCAACCTGCCAGTATCCGCTTTGCAGGGGCAAAGTTGCAACGAACTTTGAACCAGCTAAAGTGTCCAACGGGTCATCTATACGAGGAAGGGGGTAACTGTTCTTTCTTGTATGATTATCTATGCAAAATCGTGTTGAATCATCCTTCTTCTTTACCGGTACCACTGGTAAAAAAATAAATATCGTATGGCTGTGGTAAAGCCCAAGTGTCAGAAGTTTTCAAGTAGCCTCAAGGACCTCTGACGTAACCTAACGACTGCTGTGAACCAGCCGAGACCCCCTTTTTAACGTACCTCCCGGTATCACTGGTGAAACTCAAGGACTATTGGAAGGTTCCATTACACCGTCCTTTTTCATTTCCTGGATAATCCTATTCTAATTGGCTTCCTCCCTCGTATCTATTGATAATCTTCTAGATTCCTGTCGGATAGGTTAATCATCACAGGTGTTGATTTTATGCAGAACGATTCTAGTTTTACCCTTCATTCCTTGTCATAAGTCGACTTTATTCAGTTTTATCGTCTAATCCGCCTCAAGACTTCTCGAAGCGTCTGTCTATAATTTCAGCAACTCCTTGAAGATCTCGCCTTCTTCGGACCATTTTCCACATCAATATTTCTAATAATTGAAGCCTATGCTGCAACAACGTTGTAAGTGCCAAAAGTAAATTTTGCGGGAAATCGAAATAAACATTTTTTTGTGAACCAATATAATATATCAGCTTACAAACATTAATATATTAATGTTAATTAATGAATATAATTAATGAATATATTAATGTTTGTAAGCTGATATATTATATTGGTTCACAAAATAATGTTTATTTCGATTTCCCGCAAAATTTACTTTTGGCACTTACAACGTTGTTGCAGCATAGGGTTCAATTGAAGAAACTGGGGATCCCTTTCCCAAAACTGTACCTTTCTTCAAGGTCAGGGGGTAGCGCATTGACATTTACCACCCTCACAAGTATATTGTGTGCAGCGCGCGAGAGCTTCGCCACTGGTATACAACGACCGTATATCATGACCGTATTGGAAAAAGTTAGTTGAAAGTTTTATTGTTGGACGAATTCCTCAGCAAATATGAAACGTCGTCTCGATCTATTGACGGTGAAATCCGTTGACCGCTGTCATGGACAAGTATTGAGATTTTCTCTAACTCTACGAATAATGTCAAAAATACAATTAAATGTATAGTTCAAAAATTTATCTTTTCTGAAGATCATGAAAATTAAAAATCATATCAAAGATTTCTAAAAGGCATTTTTACTTCTACAATTGGACAAATTTTTTGTAATTTCACCTTTTTTCGACATCATGTATCTTGAAAATGCGCTCCTTATGACCACGATTATCTTAAATCTTGACCAGAAATCAAAATATTCTTTCAGGGCCTATACACTGTCATCTTATTGTTGCCTTACATTCAAAATGAATTCAAATATCGAAAAATTATTCAACTTCATCGGTCATGGTTTCCAACTTAAAGCATAATTCATTTAGGTATAAGTCAAAATTCAAATTCGCAAATCACAATGGTATCAAATGGTTTAAATTTTCCATAGTATATAACAGTATTGCTCTTATTATTATTTTTTACATTTGTTTTCAGATACAAAAAATGCCCCCAATATAGTCATCCGGTGAACCTGAGGGTATTTTTTTGAAATGACAGGTCATCGTGACGATGCTATACCGGCCATTTTTAATCCCCGTACTCGATGTACAAGAACGCCTTCGGTACTAGTAACGGAAGATGTTGCTGCCAATGGACCACTGCACGTCGACTCTCCTGGAAGCCATGATCCGTCTGGACAGATTACCACAGATCCTTCGGAAACTACAGTCTCAGGAGGAATCGGAGGGAAGCTCAAGAGATGTGGAGGGTCTCTATGTAGTGTCTCTGCAAGGAAGGTAGGTGAACTGTGTAGATACTTTCTCGTGTTCCTTCTGTATAATATTTTTATATTTTATTTCTTGGTAACTTTTTGACTAGAAATATCCGTTGTGTTTTAGTGTATTTTTTTAATACAGAAATTTCAAACGCTCAAGATTTAGAAGATGATAATGGTAACCACGTACGGGACCAGATAAAAAACATTTCCAGCTTGGGGAGATTGGAGGAACGAAAGAGAACTATTAGGGTAGAGGTATTTTTAAAATTAAGAGAATTGCTGATGACGAAACGAAGCAGTTTGAAGGCAAAGCCGACCGTGAAGGCGACGGAAAGAGATTTTATGGTCGAAGACCACACCAAGATTCTCGAAGTCAAAGACCCTCTTAATAAGACTCTGAGACTAAAAAACATTGGAAAACACATTGGAAGCATTTAAAGAAAGAAAATTATTTGTGCACCAGCTATTAACATGATAAATTGAGCGCTGAAGTCTGAATTGAAAAAGTATATTCTGCAGAAAAACCTCAAATCATCAGCGTATAACCGGTAGTTGACTTCAAGACTATCGGCGGTTTCATTGATAAAAACGGTCAAAAGTAGCGGGCCCGATTTAGAACCCTAAGAGACACAAGAAATGACTGAGTACTCTGCAGAGTTTGAGCCATGCGTGATAGGACACGTATTGAAACCGATTAGAAAGAATTTGAGAGTAAATTTGGTAAAGCATCCAATAGGTCATCAAAAGCAGAGAGTTTGTGTAGCAGTAGGTTGTGATTGGCATTGGCTAAGGCTGTAAGTCCATATAAGCGACGTCAACCTAAAACCTGAGATTGCCGGTCAATGATTCGGAGGCAGACTGAGTAAGAAGAATCTAAGAATGATTTTTCATAAAGCCATGTTGGCAGGGTGATAGGAGAAATCTTACATGAGGGTATAGCCACTCTTTAAATGACCTAAGCCTGTCCGAAGTTAGGCAGAATACAAATCTGCATGTAGTTAGTAATCTCAGTTCTATCTACTTTCTTGAAGACCGAAATTACCTTTGAACGCTTCCAGAGAGAAGGAAAATGCCGGAAGAAGACGGTCAAGTTGAATATCCTGGCAGAGGGGAGCAGGCAAGAGAGGAACACAATCAAGGAAATGAAAGGAAGGAATGAAACTAACCATCAGTAAATGAATTATTAAAGAATTTGAGAACAGAATAAACCTCATTCTCGGAGAATGACGCAATAATAAGGGTAGAAACGTTAGATACAACGGGAGAAAAGAATAATTGATTTGGACTGTGGGTCATTATTGGAATGATGAGCTGAAGAGATCACGAAACGCACCGAATACCTCTTTGAAACGGGAAGACCAGAGAAGCCTCCACAATCATTCACAAAGCTCGAAAACTTTCGAGGACAATGACTAAGATTCTTTTCAGTTTGTTTAATGAAGTTATGATAAGAATGATTGTTGTCACGTTTCAAGGAGGACCCTAGATATCTGAACTGATGTAGGCGGGCATCCTAGGCACCATGGTGTTTATACGACCTATTAATAACAGATTTCTTCCTACAAATAGTTAAAAGGCATTGTAGGTACAAGGTGGAGTAAAAAATATTACACGCCACCTCAGCATCTGAGCAAGAACTGATTAAGGACACCCAGACCACACGCTTAAATAAGCATATAGCTCATGAGCCCTATATTATATTAGTCTTATGGTTGTCTGCTGTGCAAATTTGAATTTAATTCCTCTGAGAACGTGCCCTAAAATGGGTATAGAAATTTATCAATTCCGACATATTTTCTATACCCCTGTTGTGATTTGATGTTTAAATTTGATTTTTTAGACCAAAAGCAAAGCAATAAAATAATAATAGTGCACTCATCTTGGTGAGAGGGTGCCAGTCGCTGGAATTCTCGGAATGCTGCTGTCACAACCGATTAGGCGCTCACTTTAGTTACCGGTTAATGAGTTGAGAGATTTAATTTGAGTGATTTAGGTTGAGTTTTGAGTTGTTCATGAAGGACCGTAGCGTATCGGAACCGACGTGAATGAGCGATGTCTGTGTCTCGACCAGAAGTGACCAGACGAATGTACGATTTTCTTCGTGAAAACGGGAATGAGGGTGGCAGGAGAAGGAGGGATGGTAAATGCACCTGCTTGCTTGCGTTATGGTTTGAATTTTACGCAAAGATTAGGCTTATTGTACGCAACCAACTTTTCAGGTACAAGTTCTGAACGCCCCACTGGTAAACTAATAAAAAAGAACGCAAGTTTTTGGCACATACACTTCGAATGTATTCTTCTACTTAATTCTAATAATATGAAAAACTGCGTTTTTTTCTGCATATACAAGAAATAATAAAACAATGTGTGTTCAAACAATAAGGGTTCAAATGGCCGCTATTTTTAAACGACTTTCCCAATGTTGCTTAAATACAACACCAGACAATCAACTAAAAAAATAATTTTTATAGATTAAAAATTGCGACCTGCAATCGAGTGACAAGAACGGGTTTTGCAAAATTTGAAGGGGCATGCACCACGAACAAACACATTTTTTCTTAAAAAGCTTTAATAACAAACATACGCAGTCCTCCATAGGTCTTAAAAGGCGTTTA
This sequence comes from Malachius bipustulatus, assembly GCA_910589415.1. Classification (NCBI taxonomy): domain Eukaryota; kingdom Metazoa; phylum Arthropoda; class Insecta; order Coleoptera; family Melyridae; genus Malachius; species Malachius bipustulatus. The sequence goes on from OU342633.1 coordinate 16,328,465, forward strand.
AAGCTTCGTTCCTAAAGCTTGGAAGATTTAAAGCTTGGAAAAATCGAAAATTTGAAATTTTTGAGAAATAAACATACCCACCTAGTATAAAAATGTAGAATCTCTATTAGTTTTATTATTGAACCAAGCAATTGATTCTGCATGGAGGGGGATGAAACCACAATACATCTCTGGTCGAGTGCCATGCAGTACAATAAAGAACATTCCGCTATCTAAGTCTACTAATCAACGGGAAATTCTTATAATCTTTAGAATCATTGAAAATTCAAAATTTTCTCTGAGAACTAGAATTGGATGGTATTCTACAAGGTTCTACATAATTAGAGTACCATAAGATTGATGGACGTATAGATGAAGATAAACTATTACGAAAATTCAAACAAATTTTTTTGTTGACTTTTTTAAAGAAAGTTATTTGAAAAAGTTGTTTACCTTTAAAACGCCCTGTATAAAGGCCTCAGAGTTAACATACCTGGATCAGAGTAACTATAAGAGGAAGAAATGGAAAGACCTTCTGGCCTTTATTAAAAAGTCAGGAAGAATTGAGTAGGAGTCCCACGATGGTACGCAAATGGCGCAAAGGCACCTTAATCGCCAACCCGTTAAGGGTGCACAACCCTTGCTTTCCACCATGTTACTAACTAACTTCAATCAAATTTCCGAGTTCGATTTCATGAAAATGAAAAGTCACTTATAAAGGATGACCGAAAAATTCGTATTTATACCACTTTGTATTAATAATTTTTTTTCTAGAAATTATTACTACCTATAACTAGTAACTTCCAGTTATACGTAAGTTAAGTAATACAACTCTTCATTCACTATTGAAAATTTGGTTGAAATTTTTTCAACAAAAAAAAAGTGTCCTTATCAAGTTTTTCTTTTACTTTACGTTTCTTGTAAAAGCAGGCAAATTAAGATTCCATGATATCTATTCAACTTCCAAGTCCACATGCAAAATAAATCATAGCAGTGTTTTTCCCATTGCAATGTTTTCTAGAGTCAAACTTTCAAACTTCGTTTTCTCAGAATCATATTTTTGTCACCTACTTAGTTGATTTTAGCAGTAAAGCAGACGATATATTAAAAATAAATTCTGAAAGCAATAGCCATAATTATTATATGACATGCGAAATTCTTTTTATCTTTCACTTCTGCACAAATTTATTGTTTCCCATTCTTATTTTTAGCGCGCTATCAGTGTGGACGAACAACAATGTTAGATGAACAGGATATCCTGAAAGGTCCCAAATAAAAATACATCCTCGAATATCGTTGCCAATAGCTGGAATATGACACAATTTCATTTTTGATCCTTGTATACCGTTCCTAACTTCATACCATCTACTTACCTACATGAAAAATGTATTCTTAAATCATACTATCATTATTGAACACCGTATTTTAAAGTTTCAAATGTTTCCTATTTTCCGAAAATGCATAGTTTAATAAGAACAATATATAATATTATTTACTAAATAAAAATAACCCGTTTCAAGAGATTAAAAGTGTTGATGAAAATATATTGTAGTTTAGTTTCACGTCCTGATAAGGTTAATCGATCCTGAGTTTCGTTTCGGCACGTGAGTTTCTTTGGCACGTAAGTATATCAAGTTCTTTTGTTGAAATTCATGAAATTGCGTTCTTACTGATAAAATGCAGGGAGGAAAATTCAGTTCTAATAAATTATTACAGTTGACCTTGATTTTCAATTCATAATCACCATATCGTGTAAAGTGATCCGATTAAGTAGTGAAAGTGCCCCTATCTGTATATAGTCGCGAACACACCTTCCAGTATATTTTAAAGGGGTCATCGGAGTCACAGAGAAATATTTTCTTTTCTAATCCATCAGCCAATCGTTATTTCTTCGCTAACTAAAACTTCCCTAATATTAATATTTATTATTAGTATTATTACATAAAAATGTTGTTTTGTTACTTACGAAAAAAACAACTTCAACTTCTGAAATAAAATGGAACAATCTGTATAACATTTCATGCGCCAGATTTTTGCAGAGGGTTTACTCCCTCGAGAAAGTGAACTTGCTCCATTCCCAATTACCTGAGTAATCACATAGCTGGTACGTTTATCGTACCCTTGTCCCAGGGCAGCTCAATGGAGAAGACGGATAATGCCAGGGGTCAGATGAGGTTATCACCGAAAAACGGACGCGGATGGGGCGGTCTTTAGACGCTCCCCGCGTTTTATATGACACTTCCGTTGAGCCAAGTTGTTTACGAGTGACTTGAGGTTTACGGTCGGTGGTGACAATTGAGAGCCGTGACTGGATTATTAGCAGTTTTATTTACAGATTATTATCTACAAAAAAATTAACAGGGTGTTCCCAAAAATCAACAACAATGCTTCTTCTTATAAATGTAATTAACTAATTTTAGCAGCCGGATGATTATCGGTTGCGAAGCAAAACTATACATATACTATAGCATAGTGACTATACTATTATAGTATAGTCTATATACTATAATACTATACACTATATACTATAATACTATAATAGTAGGTATTATATTATAGTGAAAAGTTTTTGACAAATAAAAAGTGACAACACAGAACTTTATAGATGTATTAAACTGTTAACAACCTACAAGTGCGTTCTGTAATATTCCGTTTCCAAACCAAAGTAACAAAAATATTGGTTCTATAATGTCAATAAAATGTTATGCATGCCTAAAACATAGTTGCATTAAGGAACGCGGTTGCTAAAATGCCTTTAGCATGGGCTTACCGAATAATTTGTAAAACGAAGCATTTGCGGACACATGTTTATATGAACTTTTAATATAAAAATCAACTTAATAAACGGCTGTTAAATTTATTGTTCCATACTTAATACATACATACAGGGTGTTACCATGTATACTTAAAAGTCTAATAATGCTATTATAATAAATCTTCTTCATTACAGATTTACTTTGGGATATGGGTGACTGTATGTGTGACTGCCAGCTGGGTAGGTGCGACACATTGCATTCGGTATCTTTACCTGAGTACTCCTCGACATCCAGATCTAGTTCCTGGACCTGTGTTCTTGCCACACGACATAACTGGTCTTAATGTCACAGCGTTGCGTAACGAATATGTAAGTTCTTATGTCAGCTTATACTGCATTTTTGAGTATTATTTACTATACAGCATATCAGACTTAATTGTGCAGCGGCATGAATCGAACCGCGGAACCGCGTCAGTCAGTGTTCATGCATTTTCCGCTGCACAAATAGTTTCCAAATAGATTGGATCACTCCGCTCCCGTTCCACCAGCCATATGTTAAGTCTGCGAACATCTGTACTCTGTAACTTGTTCGATCGTAAGAAATTTAAGTTCAAATATAACTTAACATTAGATTACAACGCAAAAGGTACATATTTCAACACTATCCCTTAATCTAATGACCAATATTTGATTGCAAAAGAAGGAAAATAAAATACCACACCATATTCTTGGGTAAAGCTGCCAAAGGTGTTTGTTGCTACTTTCCATAGCTTCACGATTTATGTATTTGGTGTATCTTCAGATAAGGGTGAATAATAAAGATAATAATCAGACAGTTTTTCTGCCAATTTTCTAGTCCTAGAACTTCTACTATTCTCAAAGTAATTGTTAGATTCTTCATCTGGCCCTTCTATTTCACTATCCTCACTGTCCAGTTCAGAATTGGTCTTCCGACTCTCTGTTTCAGCTACACGCTGGAGAACATCTTCTGGTTCATCTTCCATGACATCTGGTGTAGCCATTAGTAAAATAATTATTGTTTCTTCGCTACGATTTTGTTGGTGGTCAATTGAGAACTTGTCTTCTATGAATACAATGTCTCTTGATCGTACAATCATACCTCGATTTCTGGGATCAAATAATCGACAACCTTTGCTGTTTTCGCAGTACCCAACAAATATATATATTTCACTTTTGGAGTCCCACTTTTTATTTTTTTATTTGGATACGTGACTATACGAGACATATCCAAAAACTTGTAAATGCTATAAATTTACCTTTTATCCGCTCCATAGCTCTTCAGGGATCTTTATGAGATGATCTATTTTTCAAATATGCAGCTGTATTTACTGCTTTGGCCCACATTTTTTCATCACAATCAGCATCCTTCAACATACATGTTGCTTTCTCGACCAAAGTTCTATTTATACGTTCGGCTAGTCCATTCTGCTGGACTAAAAGGAATTGTTAATTGGTGTCTTGTGCCGAGATTTCTCAAATAATTTCTGAATTCATTATTAACAAACTCCTTACCATTGTCTGTTCTAAGAACTTTGATTTTCTTACCGGCTTGTTTTTCTACAAGAGCTTGAAAGTCTTTGAATTTTTAAAAACATCACTTTTTGCCTTAAGTATGTAAACAAAAACTTTTCTGGAGTAATCATTAATGAATGTAAAACATACCTTCCAACTCCCCAAGATTCATGAGGCATCGGTCCACACACATCCGAGTGAATTAGTTGCAATAGCTCGCTGACCCTTTTTCCACCCATTCCTTTAAAAGGTAGTCGACACTGTCTGCCTTTCAAGCATCATACAACGCAATGCTCACCCATTTTCATCTGTAAAGGAGATACCTTCAGCCATTCCGTCTCCATGTAGATCCATTCCTATTCTAATTAGATGACCTAATCTCATGTGCCAGGGACGTTTACTGATTTTTCCAACTGATGTGTATGCACTTTCACGTTGTATATCTAACATACAAGTCGTTCTTCTTATTAGATGCAATTACTTCACCATTTAAAAATATGTTAAGTACACTTTTCAGAATCAAATACAACAATATGCCATTTTACCAACAGAAAGTATTAAATTGTTTGCTACTGTGGCCTTTAAATTTTTGTTTTCTGTGATCATCTGATTCTTGTTCGGCGACATATCCGCTGTAGCACCAGAGTCCACAAACCATTCGTTATTGTTTTCACTACTAACGGTTAGAGCTGTAAAAAGAGGTTCGTCTATGTAATATCGTTTTTTGTTTGTTTTGGCCACCTCTTGGATTCATTTGTAGAAGACTTCATTTCCATTCACTCGAAGAACTTCATCTTGAATTCGCTTGAACAGTACTTCTTTATGTGACCGTATTGACCACAGGCAAAACATTTTGGACCTTTGTAAACAGGATTCTTATCGAATTTTCCTCTTGGCTTTGTCTTCCTGCGAATCCTGAAGAAAAATTAGAATCATTTTTCTCATTTAAACGCATTTCCACAATAACACAGACTCTCCCTCAAAAGATTTAAACTTCGTTGATCTTTGGGGACTGATTCCCAAGGATTCAGAAACTAAAAGTAGTCAGTTGGCATTGTATTTAATACTCTGTTTAGGAAAAGAGAATCGAGCAGCTTAACTTTATCTTCTTGCAGTTCAACCCATAGCTTCTCTAACTTTGTTATATGTTTTGCTACACTGTCCACAGGGTCATTTTCTTTAATACTAAATAACTGATTGAAAAGCATGTCCTGCCTCTGTTCTAATGGACACGATCAAAGAATAACTCTGTATTGTCTAACTTACATTGGGTGCATATTAGTCATATTTGATGTTAAAAATGCCTAAGTATTTCATAGATTTTTCATTTTTCCTAGGACGCAACTTACCAGGCACCGTTCTTCACAACATGGTTTATAGCTAACTGGACGATGCTCTTCTTTCCCCTCTACTTTCTTAGTAGACTTAGTAAGCAAAACTTCCATTCACCAGTAGAGATTCTCTCTGAAAGTATGAGAGAGTTCAGCGATCGAGGATTTACTATAGGTAAGACTATCTTATATCAGAACTTGAACATGTTCGATGCATGGATCCTTCGAAACTGTGTCTGAAATAAATCAGAAAACATTGAACGTGTTTTCCAGTGATGTTAATTATTATAAAACAGAACAACCCCTTTACCCCTTTAAAATGTATTTTATGTTTTATATTTTTACAATTTTAATCATTTTTATATTTTTTGAATGAATGTCATTTATTTTGAATTTGAACTGTAAATTCTATGATGCACAATGAGAGCGTCCACTCCAAGATCGCCTTTGAGAAACCTATCTCTAATTAGCTCGTGAGCCTGATGATGAGGTTTTTGAACCTCGAAACCGGTCCCTCAATCTAATTATACACGAGTTTTGTGGATTTTTGGACCTTTTATTTCACCGAATTAACCTTCGTTAAGCAATGGATCCATGCACACTTGATCAACCCAATTAATTTAATTTATTTTTTTTATTTTTTAGCTCTTTTTCTTATAATCACACTCTTTATTTTCCGACACATGTTTTGAAGCACATTGTCAATTAAACTAAATTCTCTTCCTTATCTAACGAACGAGCATAAACACAGGCAAACCAACAGTCATAAGCGCTCAATACTGAACACAAACTAGCATCAAGCTCGCTGACTGCCCAGGCTCGTTTGTGTTTATTTAAGTTCTTTTGCAATGTTTGAAATGGTTTGACTACTTGCGTGTTCGCTCTGTTCATTTTACATGACATAACAATAATGTCTGTAAATAATTAGATATGCACGATCCTACAAAAAGAATATACCGAACAGCTTATTACGTTCAGGTGTATGTTACAGGCCGATTTATGACACGGTGTAGCTGTTTCTGCCTGTTGTGGGTGGGAACCAACTACATGTATATTCTGTCCTTGAAGATTTTGCTGGCTACTGATGTGATGGCGCTCTTTGCTACTAACGTCTCCTTCGTCTACTTGCTTTCATGGGTTATCCTGCATGAGCAATTCGTTGGGATACGCGTAAGTGCCTTTCTTAGAATTTCTATTGCAAAACAAACACATTAATAACAACACCGATAGAGTATCATAGTTGCTTTTTAGATAGAAATAACTGCTTGTTCACTCTGGCAACCCGCCGACATACACTTATAAAAGCTAAAATATTGAAAATTCTTCCCTGCATGTTAAAGTAAGATCAAATTAATCATTCCCGGGATCGATACAAGTCACAGGAGTCTAAAACCAAAGACAACGCTGCGCTGTATTATTGCGGTTCGTCAATTTGCTGTACCGCCACTGTATCAGACGGTGAAATTAGAAGAATGCCGATCAACGAAGAGAATTAAAAACTTGCGAGAATTCATAGTAGAGAGAATTCTTCTGTCCTAACGGTTCTGACAGTTAGCCAGAACTTCACCAAATTCACGATTTCACCACTTACATGGATAGATGAGACTGTTGAATCGACGGCAACTGAGAAGGAGAACTTATTGGCGGTAATATTTTCTTCATACCCTTCCGTAGATATTCGGAGAACAACCGCGCATACTATCTCTTCAGAATCCAAAATGTCAGACATTGTTTTCGATAGCGTGTTATAAAGCGCATATGTTATCCTTGGACCCAAACAAAGCTTCTGATCTCGATGACGTTATCGAACTTGTGCCATTAAGGTGTCATTTGTTTTCTGTCGACTTTTCAACACATGTGTCTTATGAAAAGGTAATTTTTTCTTCCTGTTGGGCATGCGCACGGGTCCAGTCTGTTCTCAAAAAAGGCAAAAAGACCCTACTAAATAATTATCGACCAGTGGCACTGCTTTCAGGCACCTTTTCTATCAACGTCTGCGTACCTCAGGGATCAATGTTATCTCCGACTATCTCATATTTATCAACGATTTGCTTGAAACAACAAAAAACTCTATAAAATCCCTGTATCCAGAAGGTTTAGGGTAGGCGACATAACTTCTCTGGGCTACGACATTGACGACGGCATCTTGTTATCTTTTCTGAATCCTGCTGAAGGTTCTTGCCGGAAAGATTGCAAGCGTTCATTTCTTTTGTTTTCCTCACTCTTGAGAGATTTTAATTCATCGCTTGGTTTACGAGATGATGCAGCTATTTGAAGATGAGTTGACTATGAGAATGTGATCCAATCGCTATTTTAGGCTAGGCCTCGAACACGGCATTATCAAAAAATACTTGTATTTTTACGAGGTGATAATATGTTTATTGCTTAACCTAAACTCTTCAAAATGGATTACGTGAAGCAAAGAGAGTTAGGACGATAAGCCCATGAGGCTGAGGTGTTTCCGGAGATCTTGAATCAGAAGCCTCTCGAGGGGAGAAAACCTAAACTCTTTTTATTATGTGCTATGTGATAAACTGGTAGGGTCGCCATGTGATAAACTGGCTGGGTTACCATGTGATAAACTCGCAGGATCGCCATGTGATAAACTCTCAGGATCGCTTTGTGATAATCTGGGATTACTGGGATTATTGGCTTGTTGCTTTCGTGGCAGGATAATTAAAGGTGATTGGGTTTTCATTGGGTTTATTACACAACACTTAGAACTACATAACAACGGTTGTCTATATCTAAATCATTCCCTAATAATACTCACATGATGGTTACATCTAATTCTATTTATAATTCATTGATCTTGGATAGAATGTCCATCTATTATATATCGCTACTATTGTTCACCTTTAGTCAGCATTATCGTAAGGTCGGTACCTGGTCAGGGTTACCGTCTTGTTATTAAACATTATTTATCTGTGTCAGTGTTATATTACCACACTACTTGTTTTCATAACAAGCAATTAATGAATTGACTCTAATATACAGGGTGATCCATTTTAATCTGAACAGGGAAATATTTCGGAATTGTGGGGTTATTGAAAAAAAAGTTTTCAACAAAAGTTGTATGGTTGTTAGGGGGACGTAGTTTGGGGGCACAATCATCCCCCCTCTCCCCCACCCCTCGCGGGAGGTGGGGGCAAGTAAATTTTTTTAAATGGGAACCCCCAGTTTTTATGGCGTACGTCGATTGAGTTGACAAAAACGTGAAACTTTTGTTTGAAACTTTTTTTTTTAAACGAAAACCTGTCAAGTTATCGAGATGTCAAAATTGACATTTTTAATTTTTATCATTGGGTCTTGTTAAAAACATCAATCACTCTAGTGCACAGTAATTTTTAGATCGCATTTAGTGTGTTCTTCATTATTAACTTAAGTGTCAACCTTGAATTTGGAAAGTTCTGTGAACCCGTTCATCGTTTCTGAAGCCATAATGGCTAACTATCCGCCGCAGGAGATAATAGACATTATTATTTCGTACGGTGCAGTTGGCGAAAATGCGCGGGCAGCCGCAATTCATTATGCCAACCGATTTCCTTTACGGCGTCATCCCAATCATGTCACCATTCTCGCTTTACTGCAGCGGAGTCGAGGTGGGTTTCTCCACCGACAAAGAAGAAAAAGGCGGTATGATGATCCAGATGATCCAGAAATACTGACTGTCCTGGGGATGGTATTTATGAACCCCCACATCAGTCAACGTAGGATTTGTCGTTTGCTGAATATGACGTATGAGACGGTCAATCGAATTTTGAAGGCTACACACTTCCACGCTTATCACATCTCTTTGCATCAGGCATTGACCGAAATTGACGCTGAAGCAAGAGTCAGATTTTGTAGATGGGCGCAAGAACAAATTGTTCAGGATAGACAATTCTTCAATCGCGTGTTGTTCAGTGATGAAGCTACCTTTAAGAACGATAAGACAATAAATCGGCATAATTCTCATTATTATTCTCGGATGCAGCCGCATTATGTTCGTGAGATTGATTATCAACACCGTTGGAGTATCAATGTCTGGTGTGGCATAGTGAATGGTCAGCTGATCGGTCCGCATTTTTTTAGGGTAATTTTTTTCGTTCAATATCAGCGATACCTCATTCTTACAGTCAAGTTTCTTCCCATTCTGCTACCCGCAAATTCTACAATTTCTTTCTCAGGTATTCTAGATGGCCCGACGTATTTACGATTCTTGCAACAAGATTTTCCGGTGCTGTTGGAGGATGTCGATTTGGACACACGTAGACAAATGTGGTTCCAGCAAGATGGTGCCCCACCACATTATGCTGTTGCTGTAAGGAACTATCTGGAAGCTAGATTCCCAGGTCGGTTGATCGGAAGAGGATGTGGAATTCCTTGGCCAGCAAAGAAGCATGGGGATATTTGAAAGGGGTTGTTTATGAGAGAGACCCAACAACACGGGAAGATATGAGGCAACGAATTATCGAGGCGTGCCAAAAATAATTTAGAAAATCTCAATTTTGACAGCCCGATTACTTGACAGGTTTTCGTTTAAAAAAAAAAGTTTCAAACAAAAGTTTCACGTTTTTGTCAACTCAATCGACGTACGCCATAAAAACTGGGGGTTCCCATTTAAAAAAATTTACTTGCCCCCACCTCCCGCGAGGGGTGGGGGAGAGGGGGGATGATTGTGCCCCCAAACTACGTCCCCCTAACAACCATACAACTTTTGTTGAAAACTTTTTTTTCAATAACCCCACAATTCCGAAATATTTCCCTGTTCAGATTAAAATGGATCACCCTGTATTTACTTACTGAAAAGTAAGATTTCTTTACTGCTTACTGATAATCTTAACACTGGTTCGTCACACCTATCACAGTTAATATTTTCAAAAAGCAAATTTTTGTTCTAGTCCTAGCCTAAAACAGCGAGTTGATCAATGGTATACATATAGTTCAGTCAAATTAGTTTAAAACTCCCGAATAAACTTTTACCTAACTGTTAGTCGTTTTCAGATAATGGCTGTGATAATATGCGATACTGGCGTTGCTCTACTGGCGTACATGGACGGCATTACTGGATCTCCAACATTGGGTGCTGTGGTCCTGGCGACGATGGCGGCGGCAGGTTCAGCTGTGTACAAAGTGCTCTTCAGAAAAGTAGTCGGAGAAGCCAGCTATGGCCAGGTAGCTCTTTTCTTCACGGCTATTGGCATATGCAACGCATTGCTTCTATGGCCGCTCGCACTAGGCCTCTTCTTGGCTGGAGTGGAGACTATACACTGGGATCGGGTGCCCTGGCCTGCGTTGTTGTGTGCTAGTTGTTTATCTTTAGGTGAGTATTTGGTGGAATGTAAGCTTGCATGCTATCTTCATAATTAGAATGCTTGATAATTTTAGTTGGTGTCATCACCACTTTACGAAAATCACGGAAAAATATCAAATATCCCCCAATCCAAGTACGACATCAGGAATAAAAGCTTGCTTAACCTGCTAAATAGCTTTCCGAGTTTCCCCTCTATTACCCCTAAGCGTCCCTCCCACGTGTTCGCTTCGCTCCCCACCCGCTTACATCATTCCATCTCTATGGCAGTTGCTCTGGTCGAGGAAAATGCAACTCGTCTGCTTACATAATTCGTAGATCGTTTCGGCTTTCGCCTCGAAAAAAGCTCTCATTCTTAAGCGCCAAAGTTCAGTATCGCGCACTAGATACATAAATATCTATTTTAGTTAATTACCTATTTCATTTATTTGTTTCAGTTGCCAATTTATTGGGTAACTTCAGTGTTGCCCTTACCTACGACTTGTTTATAACATTAGGACTTATAACTGCCGTCCCAGTTTCTGCAGGTAAGAATATAATGGCCACAGAAATTTTAAGTTGAGGTGTCGCAGACCAACCCAGGGGACTGATGCAGAAGCGGAAGCGGAGTGATCCAAGAGCGGCACGCAATTATGTGGCGGAATATGCAAAAATAAAAACCCTTGAGTCGGTGTTCATGCATTTCTCGCTGCACAATTACGTCCCGCTCTAGGATCAATGGTCACTCTGCTCCCGCTCCAGCAGTCCCACTTTGATCTGCGAACAGATTTATTAAGCTTGTTATTAAAATTTGCTACCAAAGCAATTGTAACTGTAAGCAGATGTTATTCTTTTCAGTAATTTAATTAGTGCACAACTTGTTTTTGCATATATTCATATATTCTTCACACATTCTCGATAGACAAATAATTTGTCTAACAATAATTATCATTGTTTAATAGATTCGTCATTAAATATCTCCTGGTAACGATTGAATCATAGGTGACGTACTTTAGGCTAGCTTTCGTAATTTTTATTATTTTACCTAAGGCCAATGTGTACAAGAGCCAACTGTTATAGCCCGTGCGGTTGAGGTACCCATCGGGCGTGACCCAGATGGAGTATAAGGCAAGGCCTTACAATGAGCGACAGTGAGTAAGGTTAGCAGCGGTGATAGAGCTCTTCGGACTTAAAACTCTGCATGGATACCTTGACAACGGTCAAGATGATCAGCTACCTTAGAGGGTTGACCTGATGGGGTTGATGTAGCACGACTAGATGTGAGCCACAAAATAGACCTACGGTCGCAGTGGAGGTGTCACAATGGCCCACTCAAAATAAATCTAATCTAATCTAAAACACTGTTACAAATAACTTTGGTATATGAAGGATTGGTTGATTAACTTCGGTACATCTTATAATCTGATACACTTACTTTCTTTTACAGCAATAGATGTAGTCCTGTATGAAGACCACTTTGAAGGTATGAAATTAGCAGGCATGATCCTGATAGCTGTGGGCTTCTTCTTGGTTATGTTCCCGGACAACTGGCCGGACTACATTACCAGGTTGCTCAGGTGAGTCTAGATATTCAATATAAAAGTGATGAAAAAAATTTTCTGCATTATGTCAACATGCATATCAAGCAACAAATTCTTAGAGTTTATGACAGGACAATAATCTTGAATCGCGGTAATTCGCCCCGAGGCAATGCTGATGTGTGAGTGAGGGTTATCCACACAAATCCAGCCACAAGCCCACGCTAACCACTTGAAGGCACCGTTTAATCTGAGAATTCTACGAAAAGGATAGGAGACGTGATAATTCGCCTTGATTGAGAAGACTTGGGGAAGATAGTAAAGTGAAAAAACGTAAATTTTCGGTAGATCGACTATTGAAAGTCTGGATTGGTGTGGATAACTTCACTCACACGTCTAAAAGAGTACGTTTTAATAATTAAAGTCACTAACTTTAAAATATCAAGTCTAATTTAAACTAGGTTACAATAAAAGACCGCGCACACTATACCCGCACGGACCGGATTATCAAAATCTGCACGTGAAGGCACCCGTGTTACTTAGCGAAGTAGCGCACAGTAGACTAGCACCAGCACGTACCTCATCAGAAACTAAAATAAACATTTCTTCCTCCGAACTACACACTTCCATGTTGCACACTTAACTACTACTAGAAAACCGAAATTTTTTGCTACACTCTGACTAAAATTACTCGATAAAGTGTGCAAGGTCATGCAGGATGTAGGTTACATTGTGCCGGTTCGTGCAGGTATAGTGTTCTTGGTCTTTAAGCACGTACTGAGCGTCGAGCGAGTGTCGCTATGATTGTGATCTCGTGCGTTGAAGTCGAATTAATTCCAAAGTAAATACTTATTTTGTGATGCTGGTTTTTTATGTTATAATCAGGGCTATTCTGTAAGCATTTTCATATCAATTGGTCTACTGCATAAAATTAGGCGAACACTTTTTGGAGTATCCTCGGAATCTAGTGACAAACTAGTCACTAGATTAGCTCTCAAAATTTTACATGAAGCAAGCAGCAAGGGTTTTCTCGAAGTTCTCCAGCTCCCAGGTTTATGTATATCTGCAGTACGAAGTGGCATCACTTAGAATGGACCCCATGTACCAAAATAGACTTCGCACGACGATTTTCAGTTTAAATTTTGACTTTGTCCTTCAAACATCAGAAGTTTACTTTTTAAACGACTTGAAACGGCTCAAGTTTGAGGCAAATTGATCTTCATCATCACAAAAAAGGTCGCCCATTTGTGAATTGTTCAAAGCGTTTCCAAAGTCCTTGCAACCTTTTCATCTGGTAGGGTATTGTTCTTATCACTCCTTTTTTGATCCTTAGTTGTTCTTCAAAAACATTTTCAACTGCACATTATAGGGTTCATTAAAGTTTCTGGTACCCGGTGACTCCATTCTTTCAGCTCTTAACTCCCCCTTCTCTGTTAGATCTCCTGCAACCTCTTTTTCCCTCCTCCTGCAAGAATGTTAAAGAAATAATTTTGGCATGAAAACGTTAGCTTATTATTATTATTACTTCTAGGGTAGCTTCAAAGCCCTCGTACTGAAGGTTGCGCTTATTGTACCCCTATGGATAATTAGCTCATCAGTCCCGTCTCCCCGAAAGTATTTCAGTATGAGTCCAATGGGTGCTTCATCGCCTGCAATCTGGGTTATTTTTCACTCCTATTATTGAGAGGTGTTTCATTAGTGGGCAAGTGGGCAATGTTCTGTTAGAAGTCCAATTACCCATCTCAGCTGGTGTTTACTCAGCTTTTTCAGTTCATTAGTTTTATTTTCTGATAGTTCTCCGATAAATATCTTCGAATGTCTCAGTCCATCTACTTCATTCCAACGGGAGCTATGTTGTTTCTTCAGGAGGTCTCTTATTTCCTTTTTGACTTCGCTGTAGGCTATGCAGCAAGTTGGTTCCGGCCCGATTAAGGGTAGTTTGGATCCCTTTTTCGCAAGCAGATCCGCTTTTTCACTTCCTTTGTTGTTCTGATGTCCTTTTGTCCACCTCAGGTTTATTTTGTTGTTTTTATCTGCTAGCTTTGCTAGAAAGTTAATGCAGCTCTTCACAGTATTTGATTGTATCTTGTATCGTTACTGAGTCCAGTGCTCTTAGAGCTGCCTGGCTATCAGTAACGATTTCAATGTTCATATTTTCATATGAACCGGCTATCATATGTTCCACGCAGGCGTTGATTGCCAAAATTTTTGTCTGTAGCACTGTTGCTAGTCTGCCTAGGTTTATGATAAATGTATTTTCCTCGCCTCTCCCAGCAACTCCACTCCAGCGCTAATCTTTGTCTTGGATCCATCCGTGTACATTGGTTGTTTTTAGTTTTGATTTAGACACGCTGGTAGACAGCAGCGTGTCGTTTATCGGGGTAGAGATTCAGATTTCCTGACTGTTCACAGCGGAGTCCCTCAAGGGAGTGTGCTGGGACCATTATTGTATGCTCTATATACCTCTCAATTCGAGACAAATATTATACATTGTAAATATCACTTTTATGCAGACGATACGCAGCTTTACCTTGAATTCAAACCAGAAGATGTTCTCGAGGTTAATCAATGTATCAATGATGATTTAAGCAGGTTACTCAGCACTTCCACAGAGCATTCGTTGAAAATCAATCCAGGAAAAACAACTGCTGTTCTTTTTTGCAGTGATAAACACTATGATTTTTTGAAATCTCAGTTGGAAATTGTTCTAGATGAGCAGAAAATTGATATCATGCCTTGTGGAAGAAGCCTCGGTCTAATGATTGACCGGAAACTAAGATTTAAGGACCATATATCCAGTTTACTGAGATCTGCATATTCTGCCCTGAAGGCGATTTATCCGCATAGGCACTACTTCAATGGGGAAACGAAAAAAAGATTGTGTGATTCTTTGGTTCTCTCCAGGCTGAACTATTGTGACAACATATATGGTCCATGCATCGACAGTACAGATGTGAGAAGAATTCAAAAAGTTCAGAATTCATGCCTGAGGCTCATCTTTGGAATACGAAGACGGCAAAGAGTTTCACATAGACTTAGGGATATTGGTTGGTTGAATATGTACAACAGGCGACAGTTGCATTCCGCTTGTTATTTTTATAAAGTAATAAAGTACAAAATGCCTCCTTACCTGCTAGAAAGATTGACATTCAGGACAGATGTGCATAACCTGAACATACGACGACGTAACATCCTAACTATACCAATTCATAGTAAAGAATTGTATAAAAGATCATTTTCCTATAATGTTGCGTCGACTATGAACAGGTTAAAGGTAACAACATTCGGACTGTCATGTGTGTCATTTAAGAAAAAAATCCATAAACAGTTGTTTGTGGGTCAGTGCCGTGCGGAAGTGTGTGGTTGAAGCAATCCCCTTTCCAGATTTCAAAATTATATCTAACATGTGAGAGAGACTGGAGTGTCTGATCCAGAAGCAAAGGGAAAAATGTATTAAAGCTTAAGGTAATTTATTATGCTGGCTGTAGGTTATAGATTAGTAGGAATTATATACATTTTTTTTTCTTGTTGTGAGATTATATAAATTAATAATAATAGGCCGTAAGCCTTATGTGTTATAATGTTTTTTTATATTATATTAAAGGTGCAGATGGTAGATCAGATGTCATAATTTATTATGATAGTCTGAATCTGAACCTACTTTCCACTTAGTATTTATTTATTTGTTGCTACTTTATGAGCTTAAAGGGTTGTTAAAAAGTGGATAATAAAGGATTATTATTATTATTATTATTATTATTTCATATTCTTTTGTTCCCTTTGTTGGTATTACTACCTGATAAGGTTTACAAAAGTTTATGCTCTTACTCGTTCTATCTGGTCGCATGTTTAAAATGTAATTGGTTTCCAGATGTTTGAATATTTCTGTGTGGTATCCTTTCCTTATACTGTAGGTTCCACGCAGTATTGTTTTGACTCTATATGCCGCCGCTAGTGCCTCTGTCTCCAAAATGGAAACGTTAGTTTACACTTTGCGATAGTCTAAAATGATTCATTTACACTTTTGATGACCTAAGAACTCATTGTCTTGTGACAATGAGACAATAATTTTACTCTTGTACTCACCAACAGAATTACCAAAATTTACACAGAACGATTTCAACTCACGGTCCAAACCTTTATTTGAAATGCTACGAGGCAGTTTCTCAGGTGTCTGCTGTCAGAGGCACATCCCCGGTTGCTTACAAAATAATCTTACACATTACTAATATTATAATATAATTTAAGAAGAGAATCTGTCAGGAGGGTTTTTAATGATGTAAAATAAGAACGTTAAATTTTGACGTGAATATACTCGTACCTGTAGTAATTCTCGATAGGCAGTTTGCACGATGTAATCGAATTAGGAAACCTACAATTATCAGCCTTCACGGTATTTCAAGCCAGGCTTGGTAAATAGTTAAGCGAATCTTGATGAAAATGAAAGATTTTTTAAGGACGCTTCCCACGGCGCGGTACTTGGTAGCCAAGTCACAAAATGCAAGTTCATGCATTTCGTTAGAATGGCTTTACTATTCAAAATTGCGTTAATCCTAAATTTCAACCGTCTGTAATGGCCCCCCATCGGACCCCCGAACCTACTTATTACGCTGTTTTTCTTTAGTTTTTTTGGAGTCTATCCCCGGCGCGGTACTTGGTAAGCCAGCTTGCCAAGTCACAAGTTCATGCATTTCGTGAGAATGGTTTTACTATTCGAAATTGCGTTAATCCTAAATTCCAACCGTCGGTAATGGCTACCAACCGGACCCCCGAACCTGCTCATTACGCTGTTTTTCTTTAGTTTTTTTGGAGTCTATCCACGGGGCGGTACTTGGTAAGCCAGCTTGCCAAGTCACAAGTTCATGCATTTCCTGAGAATGGCTTTACAATTCGAAATTGTGTTAATCCTAAGTTCTAACCGACGGCAATGGCCACCAACCGGACCCCCGAACCTTCTCATTACGCTGGTTTTCTTTAGTTTTTTTGGAGTCTATCCACGAGGCGGTACTTGGTAAGCCAGCTTGCCAAGTCACAAGTTCATGCATTTCGTGAGAATGGCTTTACAATTCGAAATTGTGTTAATCCTAAGTTCTAACCGACGGCAATGGCCACCAACCGGACCCCCGAACCTTCTCATTACGCTGGTTTTCTTTAGTTTTTTTGGAGTCTATCTACGGGGCGGTACTTGGTAAGCTAGCTTGCCAAGTCACAAGTTCATGCATTTCGTGAGAATGGCTTTACAATTCGAAATTGTGTCAATCCTAAGTTCTAACCGACGGCAATGGCCACCAACCGGACCCCCGAACCTTCTCATTACGCTGGTTTTCTTTAGTTTTTTTGGAGTCTATCCGCTTGTAATTTTACGAACTAAAATCTATTCTACCTTCGAACTCTCTAACTTTAGAGGTACTTGCAAAATTTTAATACAATCTCTCCAATGATTTAGCAAGAAGGTTAATTCATAGACAGACAGACTTACACACGATCATTTTCCCGAAACCATGTTTTGGACCCAAGGGACCTGAAGATGTGAATATCCGTTGCAAACTGAAAAGTGATTGTTTGCACTTTTAAAATATTTTAACCCTAACTTTTAATTTTTTTGAGACACATGAAATAACAAAGTTAAAGGGGGGCGACATTATAATGAATCACCCTGTACACCAATCCATCTTCATAATATCATCAATTAAAATGAAGAAGTTTTGTGACGTATCTGAACTCATAATGTATAGTTGTTTATGGCACATCAAAAAACATTGCGTTTAGGCATCAGTTTCTTAAAGTATTTTTCACAGAATTACACATTCATTATTTTTCTCAAATAACGACATTTCTAACAGAATAAAAGAAAATCGTTAGCATAAAAGTATTTATCTATCGGTAATTCGCTTATTACAATGCCACGCTTGCTTGGTCAAAGTCCCCGACATGTGAAAAAAGTAAAAGATTCTCTTATACAGGGTGTTAATGAATAGGTGTTACAAAATTAAAGGGCATGTAGGAAATGCAAAATTTCCTGAAGACATGGATCGTTGGAGCTTCAGTTTTCGAGATAGGGTGTTAAAGTTTTTCGAAAAATTTTATATTTTTTGAATATCTAAAAACTGACTGATCAAAATAACTCGAAATTGTTGACAGATGTAATAATAATAATAATAATAATAAAGTGTCTTTATTTAGTACGGTAATATACAGTACTGATTACATTGAAAGATGCGAAGTCTAGCTTGCGCTACTCCACTTAACCCCTTTATAATCTATTGCATAAATATTACCCGTCATTGGCCAAATGGACCCAACAAGAAGAATTAACATAAATCAAAATTAATCTATTTACAAAGTTTCAAGTTATATGAATAGATAATTCAGCATACATTATTTCTGTCCCCCAAGTTCAGCCAGTAAAGACAACTTGAGGTGCTTTTTAAAATAGTCTAATGATCGAGTTTTAAGTTCTGAAAGAACACTGTTATATGTGCAGACTGCATTGTAGGTGAACGAGCGACGAAACACAGCCAAATTATATTTGGGAAGCATAATGCTTAGAACGATGCCTTAAAAATACATTGTGTACATCTCCACTACATATCAATTTTTCCCTTAAATAAGATGGTTTAGAAGACAATAATATGCGGAAAACCGTCGCCGACATGCGGCATCTGAAATTATTATCAAGTTTGAGCCACTGGAGTTGATTTATCCTATTAGAGACATGATCGTATTTTCTTAGACTGTAAATAAACCTACAACACGAGTTTTGGATTTTTTGGAGTCTGTATTTTGTTACCTGATCCAAACAAGGATAGTAGAGCGTATAACCATAATTTAAGATTGATAAGACCAGGGATTCACAAAGCAGTTTACGCAAGGATAAACTGAGGAAGTGCCTACTTCTGTAAAGGTGTCGAAGCACCAAATATGACCTCTTTACCAACAGGGAAACGTATTCTTTAAACCTGAGCTCACAATCGAATACAATTCCGAGGTTTTTGGAGGCGCTTTTAACTGGTATGGCCTGATTGTTAATTTCAATAACAACGTTGTCCAACTCCACGTCACGACGAAGATTTGAAAAGAAATACATCGAAATACACTTTTCGGCATTTAGCTTAAGGTTGTGACATCTTGAGTACTCTGGTATGCTATGTAAGTTACACTTTATAATCTCAACGGCTCTTAACAACAACTAGGGATAAAATGAACAATATACCTGTGTATCGTCTGCAAAGGAGTGAATATTCACAAATTTCACAGGTTTATACAAATCAGCAGTATACATCAGAAACAGCAATGGGCCAAGTACTGATCCCTGAGGAACTCCAGAAGAAACACAAGAAAAATTGGACGATTTATCATTTATGACCACTTTTTGATACCTATCAGAGAGATAAGACTTGAAAAATTTCAAGGAAATGCTGTCAAAGCCATAATACCCTAGCTTAACACATAATAACTCGTGATCAAGCGAATCAAATGCTTTAGAAAAATCTAGCTGCGTCAATATCGTTTCAAGTCCCCGATCGAGTGATCTTAATATGCCATCAGTTAAATCAAGTAGCAGAGATGTGGTGCTGAAATTCTTTCGAAAGCCCGATTGTCTGAAAGTGACAATCTCATTGTCAACTACAAATCTGTAAATTTGCTCACATACAATCCTCTCAAGAACTTTTGAGAGGTAAGGAAGTAAACTGATGGGGCGAAAGTCACCAAGAGTCTCCGGATTTATGACCTTTTGCAGCGGTTTAACCAGTGAGTATTTCTACACATTAGGAAAATAGCCACTTTCCATACAACAATTTACAATATTGTAGATCTAAGGGAGAGTTGAAGCATTTTTTGAAAAGATGTTATCATTACCAAGTGCCTTAGATTCTGAGTTTAAAATTTTCTGTTTTACTTCATCGAGAGTTACGAGTTTGAAAGAAAAATTAATGTCTTAAATTTATTTTCCCTATAACGATCAGTCATCACTGGACATGCATTCCTAGGACTAAATACCAATAAGAAATAACAACTGTTGAATTGCTCTGGATCATTCAATGTATCGGGAATACATAATTTCTCTTTTTTTTATATTTAGCGATCTTAAGGTTTTCCATAGATTCTTAGGGTCTCGATTAGTCAATCTGTGGGCTAACTAAGCTGACTTTTCTCTTTTGACCGCACCGGTAATAGCATTCCTGATATCTTTATAGTAAACATATAGTCCAAAACATTTTTCGTTTTCTTGTACCTCGACAACGCCGCCTCCCTCAGCTTCATCATAACACGTATATAGTTGATGTTAACCAAAGAGCAAAGGGCTTGATAATTTTAGATTGAAAGATTGATGTATGTTTGCGGAATAATGATATTATACCCCGATTGAGAAGACACGCACTTTTGCCTCAATATCTCTCTCATACAGGATGCCTTCAACTGTGTACTCAACAAATCAACATGAAAATCCTCTAGCGAAAACTTTGAAAAGTTCCTATAAGTAACAACAAGTGGAGTCCTATATAGGAGCAATTTCCAAATTAACTACACAGAATAATCTCCGGTGGTCAGACATAGAATGATCGATAACTCCGGAATTATTAATAAGATCAATTTTATTTGTGAGTAAAGTCTCAGATGTGGCGGTTATCCGTGTAGGTTCTTTGATTAACTGATTAAAATCATATGATTTTAGACCGTCGTTTATTAAATTATTGAATAGTTGATCTTCATTTATGTCTCCCGTGATAATAATTGAAGGGGTAAGACGCAAAAGAGTTCAAGTGACAAAAAATTAAAAAATGAGATAAGTACGTTTTTGAGTACTGAAAAAGATGTCGACTTATTGAAAATCCAAATAAATCTAAATAAATGTTGGATAGAGCCCATATATATTTTTAAAACAGCTTTTCCAATTTTGCGCCCTAGATTTTACAACACAAAAGAAAGTTTAGGACTCATTTACTCCATTTCTATAGTATTACACTTGAACCCGTTTGCTTCTTACCCCTTCAATTATAATGTTCAAACTGTGGCGTAACGAATAACAAAACGTTGTCAAAGTAAGTCACAAAATCTCTCAGATTACATGCAGTTGTACGATAAACAACACCCAATAAGACAACGCTCTTACCGACACTCAAGGACACCCACAGGTGATCAACACCCTGGACTAGCACGAAATCACCCAAAACCACTTCGCAGGCCACGGAATCCAGCACATAAAGTCCCACACCACCACCTACTCGATCCATTTCTATTGACCACTAAATTAGACAGTTGGTTAACCTTCTAAAAGAGAGAACATGCATTAAAATGTGCCACTTTCAACAGTTTATTTTTCTTACTCTGCATATTGAATTCTGGATCCCAACCTATCGATCTGGCTCTTGTAAAAGTTACATTCAGGGCTAGTTGCACTATGACCAACACAATACTTAGTTCCAAGCCGGGAATTCATAGCCAAACAGTTCGTACAGGACAACTCTAGAGATTGGCAACTTTTTTTCCATGAGGTCCCGAGCAGTTGGGACAAACTTCTAGCTCGGCACGTCAATCTTTCCTGTGATGCCCAATCTTCCAGCATTTGAAGCACTTAACCTGACTGAAGTGCTCCTTTACGTAACATCTGGACCACCCAATGTAAAGAAAACCTCGGCTAATAGTATACCTGAAAATAACTGGAGCGGTCTCCAGGACAACATTAAAACCATTTTTGTACTCCATTTTAGTAACAATCCTTATATCAATAACGGAGCAGTTTAAATTGTTTCCAGCGATAAGATTCCTTACCACGTCAGGATCTTCAAAAGATTCGCAATCGACATTATGAACCATAACACGAGGATTAATTTTTTTAGGACAATGAATAATAAAACCATTCTTAACCTTTTGTTGTAGTAATTCAAGTATATGAGTTGATATTCTCGATGAAAATTCTTCAATCCAGTGACGGAGATCTGGATGTGCTCTTACCTTTTCTATTGATAATTCCTACGCCACTGACTTTAATGCAAATACTTATGACATTTTTGGTAGACCTCGTATTGTTTAGAGGAGAAGAGTCATCTTAAGTTTTTGTTGTACATCGCACTGTTTTCGAGATATTTCACAATGTAATAATAACCCGTACAAGATAAAATATCATAAAAATCAATGCTAATGAGTACTTCCAGAAATTAATAATGTTTGTGATCGTTACTGAAGCGTATTGCATTACAAAAAACTTGCATGGGTTCCTACATTGTGAATATCTTGAAAACAGTGCGTCCTAAAAAAAGCATAAATGTGTTTCAATTAGCTTACAACAACTGTCAAAAATTTTGAGTTATTCTGATCAGCCAGTTTGTAGATATTCAAAAAATATTAAATTTTTCGATAAACTTTAACACACTGTATGCCCTTTTAAGTTTGTAGCACCTATTCATTGACATCCTGTATGTTTTTTAACTCAATTATTAAGAATGTAAATTTAATTTCGATTTAAAGGTATAACCAATTAAAATGTAGGTACCTATTTGCTTATTGTTTCGCTTATTACTCGAAACAATTTTTTACGTGATTTATTTAATGGCTCTAGAAAAAAACGACTTTTGTAATGAAATTAATTGATTAGATTTTAGGGTAGAATTTAAGGATTTACCTTGCTGTATAATAGTTACATTATTAAAATTTTGATTTGCAGAAAAACCAGTGTATGCTTCCGAGGAAAGGTTAGTTATTTTAAATAATTTGAAAAGCAATTGCTTATTCTATGCCATACTTTCGGCAGCTTCTTTAGCTGAAATTGTTGCTTCTTGTAATTATCCCATTTTAACTTTGACAAAAATAATGATTTTTATTATTATCTAACATTAGGTATAAATCAAGCATTATTACAAAAAAAATCGCTGTTGCATACTTTTATAATTTAGCTGAACACTAGCTAATTAGATTATAAACAAATATAATTTTTCCACTTCCACAATCAGTTCTCTTCGACACTATTTACAGCTATTCAGTTATCCACTAAATATCCTACATCCACTTATACTAACACACCTGAGCGCTTCTTTGCTACACGTCCGCAACTGTACTGCTCCCTCTAGTAGCACTCTAACTCTTAATAGCTGACTTCACTTTTACAAGTTCCGGCGCACGTCTCAAACTAGACTGATGACTGTTCCTGCCAAATGCTTTGCCCTAGGTATTCGTATGTTGGCAGTCAGGGACTCTAAAAATAAGTAGTGTCATAAATTCTGCATTAAGCGGTTCTACTGCGTTCCACGCAACCTCAGTTAAGAATCATATTATTCCCTTTCATCTTTGATAAAGTGATGTTTATTATTATCTAAGATAGATATTTTAGAAGCATTATTACAAAAATCAATCGGTGTTGCATACTTTTCGAATTTAGGTGAACATTAACATTAACTATTTAGGTATTGTATATTATAATAATTGTTATTTACGATATTGTATTTTTTAGACCTCCAAGCCGAGTCGTGTATTGGCATAAGTGCGACAACAATGTGTATTTCACGTATATCGTACAAAACTTTATCTACAATCATTAGAAATTTATTATTTTGGTTTTTATATCACCATTAACTACAAAAAACTTACACTATAACTACACTATAAGTATTCGAAAGTTAAGTTGTCATTCACTCCGGCCCGCCTCTTTCTTCTGTGCTGTAGGTCCAACATTTACGTCTTCCAATTCTTCTCGATGTAGTTCCTTCGTTTTCCAGTTGCCAAGGACTTTAGTGGTGATAGATCACTTGTTCAGAGATCCTTGTTGCAAGTCTACCTTCTTGCAATGCTTGCAGTAGTCTTTGCAGGATCTTAGGGAGAGGGGATGTGCATTTCTATGAATATTCCCGGACCCGTGAATGATCTGAAACTCATATTGCTCTCGCTTCTCAATCCAGCTTGTAACCTGTCCCTCGGGGTTCTTTAGTTGTAGAAACCTCTTCAGCGATGCGCGGTAGGTTCTTGCCGAAAATTTTCTTTTATAAAGATATGATTGAGTGATTGAGTTATGGAGGTGATCAACCACTTTTACAATCGCCAGTGGTTCCTTGCATCTGATGCAATAAGTCACACATTTCTAGCCATTCTGTAACTGCGCCCGATCCCGGTGTTACTAGTGTCGGTGTCGAAGATGAACTACCTTTGGTTTTGAGGGTAAGTTAGGACTGGACTAGAACATAATGCAATCTTCAACGTTATACAGCGAATGTTTCACGAATTACATTGCCAGATGTGAGGACGTTGCCAACTGCCAAGAATTTCCCTCTCTGGAATAACTATACTGGTCTTGTTCGAGTTTAAGTATCTAATCGGGATTAAAGCCTCCTTCGAGTTTGTTATTGTCTTGGCAATTAGGATTCCTTTGCTAGCTGATTGGGGTTACACTATGCCGGCTACATATGTCCTTCAGCTTCACCCTGCCTTTTGGCGCAGACAATAATTGTTGATGGATTCCGCAGCCACCAGGTTAATTTCTTCGAAATATTTTGTCGAAGTCAGTAACATGACTTCCTAGTTCACCAGCTGCAAGGTGCTTTGTCGGATGTTAAGGGTAAAGCCATATTTCTTCATGATGCCCAATTCAAGTTAGACATTCATAATATCGGCTTCAGCATCCTTTCACGTAAGATAAATGAGCCTATCCCAACTTCCATCTCAGTCACTCTTTATACCTGAGCTATCTCACCAGTATAACTCTCTTAATAATAATAATTGTCATCGGTAAAATCTTCCGTTTACCTATCAGACGACAATTGACCATTGATCTTTTAGCTAAGGTATCCGTCCGAAAGATATATGTATATAAGTATTCCTGTTCATCTAGTTTATCATCAAGGACTTGTTAACGCTTTGCAGCTGCACTTTCAATACAACTTTACGCCAATCAACCCCCAGGTAATCAGCAAATCAGCACTTACTTGTTTTTTCAAATTAAACCCCTAATTTTCTTTGCTCAGGAGGATGACTAACTTTGTTCTGAATACAATGACATGCGATTTTTGATAGCCTACCCTTAAGGCTTACAGCTCTACAGCCTCCGCCTCAATACAGGGTGGCTGACTTTACATTGTCCAGCTTGTATTTTCTGAAATATGAAAGATATGGAAAGAAGTTAAGTTGAAAAATTATCAACTGGATGCGATCTGGACAATAGGCTACACTTTTCTCCATGGCCAACCTGGTTTACATGTCCCTATCTTAACTTTT
This sequence comes from Malachius bipustulatus, assembly GCA_910589415.1. Classification (NCBI taxonomy): domain Eukaryota; kingdom Metazoa; phylum Arthropoda; class Insecta; order Coleoptera; family Melyridae; genus Malachius; species Malachius bipustulatus. The sequence goes on from OU342633.1 coordinate 16,354,076, forward strand.
CATGTACTATCTTGTGATGTAGATGAAATGTTTATACAGGGTGGTATATAGATATAGAGTAGGTTCGATAAGTTTATAGAATACTTATAAACTTTATAAAAGTTTACCTTTATTAAAGTTTGTAAAATACATACCCTGAATCTACGTTCCAAAGTCCGCCCGCCACTGTTTACAAATGTCAAGCCATGGCAGACCTTTGCGTCTCTAGGAGAGAACGTTATCGACTTACCCCTTTCTGAGAATTTTAGTTCATGATATATCGGGTTGTATAAAGGATTAGGCCTCATAGCCAAAATATTATCCTTATACAATAAACATGTTTGTGTTAACATCACTACCGGTTTTAAGCCGGTAGATGTGAATAGGTTTAATGAGGTCTAATGAAAAGGAAAGATTGAAATAAGCTTTCTCATTTTTTAACAACAATTGATCTACGAAAACATAAGTTTTGGTAATAGTGTTCGAATAAGTAAATACAGAGATGTTTTTGAAAAAACTTATACCCCAGATTGGTCCGCCGACTTATTTACTATAAAAAAATGAAATTAACAAATCCAAGAACATATATTTTAGAAGATGAAGATAAAAATGTAATACAAGGTTGTTTTCATCAAGAAGAATTGCTTAAACTAAACTATAAGGACATCTATTTAGTTAAGAAAATTTTCAGGAGTAAAGGCAATAAAATATTAGTGAATTGGCTAGGTCTACCATCATCCAAGACGACATGGATCTTGAAGTATAATCAATTGTAACGCGATTTTCTGTTAGGTAGAGGTGATTTCCCAGGGATGGATGTCTGCCCCTTTGTACCCGCGACAAGTCAATTAAAAATTACAAATCTTTATTTACAAGTATTCTATTTACACATATCTATATTTGTCAAGCTAATATTGATAACCACTGTATCCTATGGGCCGGCTCTCGTCCTCCACAGTCCGTCTAAAATTGGTGGTAGATAGCCGCGTCGGAGCGCGTACTAATGCTGATTGGTCGACCGACAGAACGGTTCGCGACCGGCTCTTCAGCGCCAGTCGCCCGCTCACCGTCGCACAGTTCGTGTAGGTTGCTGTAGTCTCCGGAACACGCGCCGGAAAGGAATCTGGGAGAAATATTCTCCGGCGGCGAAACTATCTGAAACAGAATCCGCTCCCGGTATCTCAATATGACCTCGGGACGGCTGCCACTGGATCCGGCCCTCAATACAGGCCGGGTAGGGACTGGAGGGATCAGCCGGTACTTCAATACAGTGCCGGTTGGTTCCCTATACTGTTCGGTTGCCGGCCAGAGTTAATTCACTCTGGTCACGCTCCCGATGCCGGCCTACGGTTAGGGTCAACTCAGTCCATCGACCTACTGTAGCCGGCTATGGGTGCACTCACTACATGCCCCTAGATGACCTCCGAGCTCAATTCACAGGGAGGGAGAGTGGTTCTCGAGTCAGTACCTCGGATCCTCTGGTTAGCTCTTTAGTTGGCTCTGTTTATATAGCCGGTGTTGGTGGAGATAACCTGCTAATCACTGTCGCAAAAACTGTATCACTCCTGATAAACCCCTCTAATAATGCAAATAAATAATAATTACCAACGAAAGCCTTGGATTTCGTTACACAATTATAATCACTGCAATGTTTTCAGCATTTTTCATAAATTGAAATGCATGAAAAAAATTCTAACAACTTTAGCTATAATTTTCAAAATAATTATATGATCCTTAGTATTACACCCCTGCTTCAAAAATAATAACGGCCTTTATTTACGGATAATACAGGGTGTTCTGCAAGCTCTATGACAAACTTTGACAGATGATGGGTCACTTGATTTTAAACATATTAAATCGAATTCAATGATACGTTACGCCGCTTCGCCAATTTCCTTATCGACCTGACAACGTACGGATTCTCCATCCTATCTAATTCTCGATATAGCTATCTTCCCCTGTGAATTTCTACATACCAAGCATAATACATAAAAAAAAATAGAAGTATTGGTATTGTTAATTTTGCGTATTTGGTGCTACCTTTCAGAATATATCATGTGCCGATTTCACAATAATAATTATTGCCGTCAAATTTATTAAACATAAGTAATATTGTTATTACGTTTTAGAATATTGTTTTATGTATAAATTATAAATTAACAATATAAATTAACATTGAAAATAGACTATAATTATTTATTTGTCTTATTAAAGTAACATTTATTTCTTCTTATTTCTCTTTACCTAATATGCCAAGATAAGAGCCTGAAATAAATGAATGAATTTGGAGCCTTCCTCCCCCTCGCTTACTCCCACTCAAAAAGTTGAACAATAAAAAAAATAATAATTCACTTACCTTAACCCCGAAAGGAAGGAGGTGGCTATTGACAGATCTCAATGTGACTAGGCAAATTTGTAACATTAGCCACATTGGCCTGTCGAGTGGAACATATCAAATTTGGAATGCCCCACCCAAATATTCTAAATGTCGAAACAAAAATAAACTTTAAATTTTGAAAAGTGATCGTCTAAATTTCCAAAGTATCAAATCAAAATCAAACTTAATCAAAATGTTCGTTGTGATTATCCAGCCCGGGACAGATAAATGTGGCCTTCCTCTGGAAAATCCAGCATTCACCGAACCAGACTGGACCCGTAGTAACTCCTAACAATTTTACAAACAATAACAAAAAGATGATAAACCTCACCAAAATATACCAGAATATATCACCTTATTCTTGATGTTATTCTACTTATTGAATAAATGATTTAAAAGAACATGAGGAGGGTTGATTCTCAAAACTCTAAAATTGTTGAATTTTAATACAAAGATTTATTAAAATCAATTTCATCATCAGTACAATAGACTGGCAATCACCAATAGATCTTACATATCAACAATCAATTTAATAATTAAAATCAGTCATCCTGACTCAAATATTCAAACATAAATATTACCTTATTACCAATGATATCAAACTTACATGATTAAAATTCAAGATAGGTACCTATATCATTTCAATAGTTCAGATAAAAATTTCCAAAGCTCAAATTCTATTAAACAATTTCTAAACTATAACACATAGGTATGATTCTGAATAGAACTCGGAGTTAGATCAGAGATTATTTATCAAAAATTTAAATTTATCTTAAGCAAAAGTTTCAATATAAAAATCGGTATCTACCTACAAAATCTGAAATTCAAAATTTAACTTGCAAAATGATCATCTCTAACTCAAAATCCTAAACACACACGATAAATTTAATAAATTATTTTTACACATAACCATTACCTTAGTCACTTGTTGACCACAATAAAAGTTCATAACATATTACCACAAATCAGTTTCACTTAGAAAGTCATAGGTGATGAAATCAATTAAACACTGTACTTGAATTTATTTAATTTTCTGGATTGTCGGAAAATAGCAAAAGTTTATTCACTTATAAAGACATACCTTATTATTCAAAACTCCATCTCAAAAACTGACGAACTAAGGTTCCTCTAACCTAAGCGCGATGATCAAAGACTAGGCCGGCATGGTTGCTGGAACTGCCTTTGCACTGGTGTTAGCACCCCTTGGTTGGTGCTCCAGGTGCCGGATGAGCTGGACTGCTCCCCCTGCTACCTTGGGACGACCAAATATAAAAGCGCTAGAACCTCTGCCTGATGAAACCTTCCATGCCTCCAAACTAAACTCCACCACTCTTCTTTATTTCTCCAAGCTTCTTCAAATATCACCCTTCACACAGGTTAGTATACCTACCTAGGTAGGTACCTACCTAAGCCTCCACATGATCGAATCTTTATGTAAACTTTCAAGTGAATCAGAAATTTGAAAGTTGGAACTCAAAACTCAGAAACTAGAAGTTCGAAATTAACATTCAGGAATCAAAAGTTAAAACTTAGAAATTCAAAGTTCGAAATCAAAAACTGGAAATCGGAAATTAGTAGTTAAAAAATTGAAACTAGAAGTTGGAATCTAACACTCTAGAACTTGAAGCTCAAAAGTAAATCAAAACTAAAGTTCAAAACTAAATCCAATAATAAGTAAGTAAGTCCAAAACTTCGTCCAAAACTACATCCCAAAACTACGTTCAAAAACTTAATCTAGTAGTACGTAAGTCCAAAACCACGTCCAAGACTACGTCCCTTGTCTGTAAAGACAAGAAAGCGAACATTAGTTATAATGACCAAAATTAAATTCAAAAGATTACTCACGTAAGACTGCATCTTTCACGGAAACAACTTCACCATAATAACGTCTATGGGTGCTCACACAAGGGACTAATACTAATTTACGAACTTGTAGACAAGCTACATGATCTCCCGAACTAAGACCCAAAAATGAACCTAACGCGTCCTCTACCCTTACTTATAATTTTTCTGGGGTGACGCTACTCATGCGCCCCAACTACCGTCTAACCGAAAATGTTGACCTACTTTCCACTCCAAATCTCATCATTGACAGTATGCAACACTTAAAACTCGCACGCGACGGTGTCGGATCTTTCACCTTATACGTCGGCACACTCTCGACAGTACGACCAACCTCTCCAGTTCTCCCTCTATTCAAACTTAAACTTCACAATCGTGAATCCGCATATCTCCGAGGCTTGTCGTGTCTCAGAACGAAACGCAAGTTGTTTATGTTTCTTTATGGGTTTCTCGACTATCTTTTCATGTTTTTTTTAACCCACACCCAAAGAAATAATCTTTTAGGTTTTATCTGGATAACTAATCCGAAATCTAGAGTAGCAAGATGAGAGTGGTCTCATTAGACGTGGAAAATTAATTCGCATAAGATGATATACTTTTCAAACTCTGAAAACCCAGAACCGGGACAGAAAATCGACCAGACATGTTTTCTACGTCTTACTTAAATAACAAAAGCAAGAATTTCTTAATAGCTGCCAGGTGTTCGTTCGTGATCTTTGCCTAATACAGCCTCTTACATCAGCGAAAATGTACAGTCAATCATAACTTTTCTGAACTTTATAAAAATATTCCAAATCGAGAATTAAAATTTTGAAAAAGAAAACGTAGCGTGCAAGGCACGCTGCACACCCCCCCTTGTAAAAAGGAAGGAAAAGTCTCCACAAGAAACTTTTCCGAGAGAGCTCCTCTCGAGTCAACAACTAACAAATCCCAACAAACCGAAAGAAAAGACCGAAAGAACAAGTTTTAAACACTCCATGTTTCAAACATAAAGCAATATGGGCGAGCCCTGACCTCGGAAACCGCCAGTAGGACTCTGGTTACTAAAACTAGGTTAAACAGGCTCCCAAAAGGAAAACCTGACTGCCGTTATTCGGAAACTAACTCCGCTCTACACATAATTCAATAAAGTAAGTTGAGTCTTATGAGAACACGAAGGAACTCAAAAAGACAAAACTCTTATGGTGGCAATATTTGCCTATGTAGCGAAGCTCAAACAATTGGCCCCTGTGGTTGGCATGTCGCATGACTATACCTCCTACTTCATCAGTCGGGGGCTCCACAACTGACTAAACGGCAGGACCTTTCCATTTATAAGGCTGGAAATGACATAATGCACCCCTCTAGTACACTACCTTGTAACTAAAGATTTTTCAAAAGAAAGCTAAATATTTTCCCTAACCTCTGGTTGAACAGACTATACCAGAACCAATAACCTCCACCACCATACTCATCCATAAAAAAAAACTAAAACTATGTGAAACAGAGTTCTCCATTGGAGAAACCCCGGCTGTCGTCAATCGATTACTGATTTCGTCCTACACACAAAAATCAAGGAGTTGGGTCTGCATGAACACCTCAAGGAAATTCAGCGACCAAAACTCGTGAATTGGCAATACTGCCAGGATGACGAAACCTTAAAGATTCGGCCCCTATGGTCGGTATGTCGCCAGACAATACCACCTACTTCATCAGCTGGGGGCTAAGCAGCTGACTAGACGACAGGGCAATTCTCCGCTTATGAGGCCGGAAATGCCAAAATACACCCCTCTAGTGCGTTTCCTAGCGACTAGAGATTTAACGTCAAAAGCTAAAAAGGTTTCCTCGATCGTTAGTTAGTTAAGAATAACGTCCTAACGACTTTGGAGCGAAATATGATTCCTAACAAAGGAAATCATAGAGAAATCTAAAAGAGCCAAAACTAAATTTCTACATAGAAAAGCCTAAAGAAATTTTAAATCTAAGAGTTCTACTTATACCTCAAACTCCAAGACGTCTAAATCGGGTCAAATGTCAAAATTGTTCATACTCAAAGTATTTTGATCTGGACACTTCCAAATCAAAATTATTCATACCTCAAAATGTCAAAAATCGAAATATCCAAAATGTTCACACTCAGCAATGTCGAAACCGGGATATCTAAACTATCTATACTCAAAAATGTCAAAATCGGGATATCTAAATTATCTATACTCAAAAATGTCAAAATCGGGATATCTAAATTATCTATACTCAAAAATGTCAAAATTGTTTTCCAAAAACGTCCAAATTATTCAACAAGATTCAGTCAAGTGGTTATCAAAAACACAAGAATAGATGAAATTCTGAAACTCCAACTCGGATTTTATTTCTTAAAATTCTTTAACGCGAACGCTAAGTATCAGTAGTAAGACAGATTTAATTTTCCAAGATTTTCCTCTACTGAGACCTACGTCACTAAATTTCTCTACTGAATGACTCAAAGTGGTACTGGAACTGTGCGGCCATTCTTACTCAAGAACCCGTCGAGACTTACCCAGACACCTAAACTCAAAGACTCAAAACTATCTCAAATCCAAATTATTACTCCAAAACTTACACAAATGTGTTAGACCTTCAGAATTATACTGATATGTTGACTAAGGTGGAACTTGACGTCAAAATATAGGGAGTAAAGTCCCTACTTTACTTAAAAGAAATTGGAAATAATTTTCCAATTCAAAATCGTCATCAAAGGATAAACATACCATAAGGTCCTAAAAAGGACTGTCAGTTTTCACTTTAGACGGTGCAGGGCGGAAAAGGACGAAAAAGGACCCGATTGTCGTTTTCGCTTTAGACGGGGCAGGGCGGAAAAGGGCAAACAAAAGGACCCTAAAGAAGAGATAAAAGATCAAAAGCGAACTTAGATGTATACTGAAAACAGTGAAAAAGAAAAAAGAAAGAAGCGCATAGAAATATATACAAGAAATCAGCCACTGGAACTATTTTCAAAATGGCTGGATACTTTCTCTTTAGGTAACACCAGGGTGGAAAGTACCAAAAATAACCCCAAAGATGTTGTCATTGTCTAAAGAAAATTTTTCAAACGAGAAACCAAATCTCAATCATTGGACCTATGAAGTGGTTTTACTTACCAATGAACCCTATCTCAAAGAATAAAATTTTCAAAAAGAAAATCAAATCTCAACCGTTGGACCTATATGTGGTTTTACTTACCAACGAACTCTATCTCAATTTCAAGGAAATAAAAATTTTCAAAGAGAAAGATCTTTACTCTTAACTGTTACACTACTCAAATGTTCTCAAAAGAGCAAACTTGAAAAGTTCTTACAAATGACGAGACTTCTAAAACTCAAAATTCCTTGTCAAAATCTGTATAGTTAATTTCCAATCATAACTCATTAACCACCCGGTTAATGTTGTTCCGCCAAAATTAAACACCATTAAAGATATTCAAGATAATGTGTCAACTGAAAGAATTCTTAAATTTCAACTAACTGTACTTATTGAATCTCAAACTCTAGCTAAAAATATTGACTCGACTTAACCTTAATCAAAGGAATGGAAAAGATTTTCATCGTCAGGAGCTTTTTCTTCAAAATCTCAACCTAAAAATATTATAACTACCTTAATTCTCGACTCTACTCAACGGATCGTTCCTGAAAGTTACTGTTAGGATGATAACAGCTCAGATTTATATTTAGATTATGCCAATTATCAGCTCTAACAAAACTCGAAATTTTCAATTAAGAACTCACCTAAATCAACTCAACCCAACGCCTAGTCACGTAGCTCACTTATTTGCATGGGGCTCTAACGCGACCGTTTAAAAATATTTTACAAATTAGTCTGGCCATGACTAAAATGTAACTCAACCTCTACCTCAACAACAATTACTGGTAGGTTAGCTAAATTTATTTAATTTGTACGCTAACATCACCAGTCTCAAATTATTTTAACCTAAGTACCTATAAAAGGATTTTCTCTAAACTCGACTCAACCTCTACGAAAACTCCTGACTCTAAACAACCTTTATTTTTTCTCCAAAACCGTAACTAAATGTACTGAAAAAACTTACTATTGACACACTAAACGAATTCTTTCTAAATTCTCAAACTACCAACAAATAGGATGTATACTGCCTTTGCGTGTGAACGGAGCTTTACACTAGGGGCGCCAACTTGAATACAACACAACTAGGTCACCCCTAAAGCGCGCTCTACACTAACACTGGCTATTCTGAACCTCAACAAATGGTTTAATATCACTTACGTGAAAATCTCCCAGGATTTTTCCTGACAGATCTGAAAGAACAACAACCTTACCAGTACCTTTAATTTTCTTTATCATAGCCGGGACATATTTCGGAGCTAATTTCTTAGAAAACTTATCGACCGCTTTGGAAAGAACGAAGTTTTTCTTCCACACTTTATCACCTTCTTGATAATTAACCTCTCGCCTACGAAGGTTATACCTCTTAACATTTTTCTCAAAAGACTTTCTAATTTTCTCCTGAATTTGGGGATAAAGTTTAGGAACTTTGCTCACTTCGGACTGCCATTTAAGTCGATTGGAAAAATCGACGGGGTCAAAAGAACTATAATCAACATCCTTATAAAAACTACCATTCACTGGTGTGTAACGTCCAAAAACCAAAAAAGAGGGTGAGTACCCTGTGGACTCATGTACCGAGGTATTAATTGCCTGAGCAATTTCGAAAATATGTTCGTCCCATGTTCGGTGATCATCATCTTTAATATATGACGCTATAGCACTACCCAAAACTTTATTCACCCTTTCGGTTGGATTAACCTGGGGGTGGTAACTTGGATTATACCAGATCTTAGGAATCTGGTACTTCTTCATTAATTCTTTGAATTCTCTAGACCTGAACTGACTACCATTATCACAACACACGACCTCTGGAGTTCCATAGACCAAAAAGATTTCTCTCTCCAAAATTTTCACGACCTTGGCTGAAGTAGCCTTAGGAAGGGGTTTTACTATAACAAATCGGGTGAAAGAATCAGTAATAACTAACAATTGGGTATTTCCTGATTTAGATCTTGGGAAAGGTCCCATAAAATCTAACGAAATAGACTGAAACGGAAAATCGACCTTACGTTGATTACCTCCTAAACCAGCTGGAGATTGATTTGTGGATTTATGTGCACCACAAGTCTCACATGATCTAACATAACGTCTCACTGACTCCTTTACTCCTGGCCAATAATAATTTTCCAAAATTCTTGCCAACGTCTTTGAAATACCTAAATGAGCTGAAGTCGGATGATCATGACACTCAACAAAAACCTCTTTCCTATTCTCAGTTGGAACTACTATTTTCCAGTCTGAAAAATTAGACTGGATGTCGTGTTTTGGCCTAATATGTTTATACAAAATATTATCCTTAACGTCAAAATCTGGAAACTTCGCTGGGTTACAGCGGACTTTATTAATCATCTCAACATACCAGGTATCTGGCGTAAAGGATTTAACATTAATCAAAGAAATATGTCTGGACAGAAAATCAGCCATTACCAAATTCTTACCGGGACGATGAACAACCTTGAACTTAAATCCACTCAACCTGACTGTCCACCTAGCAATTCTGCCGACTGGATCTTTAATTTTATACAGCCATTGTAGGCTGGCATGGTCAGTAACAACCGTAAATTCTGTGCCCTCGACATAACACCTAAATTTTTCGATACCGAAAATAACTCCAAGACATTCCTTTTCTGTAACCGTGTAATTTTTCTTCTCAGTCTTGAGAAGCTTTCTAGAAGCATAAGCTATAGGGTGCTCAAAATCATCCTTAACTTGATATAAAATTGCCCCCACCCCTACGTCACTTGCATCCGTCTGAATGAAGAAAGGTAGATTGGGATCCGGTTTGACTAAAATGGGAGCTGAAACCAACAATTCCTTAAGACTTTGGAAAGCCTCTTCGGCTTCCTCCGTCCAAATAACTGGAGTGTGCTTCTTACGACCCTTAATAAGCGATGTAATTGGCTCAGACACGGTGGAAAAATTAGGGATGAACTTTCGATACCATTGGAGGATTCCAATTACTCTCCTAACTTCAGTGGTAGTTTTAGGTGATGGCATATCAACAATAGCCTGAACTTTTCCTGGATCGGTCCTTAGACCTTTCCTATCTACCACATAACCCAAAAACGATAACGAATCTCTACAGAACTTACACTTATCCAGGTTGATCTTCAACCCGGCTTTAGTGAGAATTTCCAACACTTCAGCAAGAAGGGCAATGTGTTCCTCGAATGAATTGGACACACAAATAATGTCATCCAAATAGGTAAAAACTCGATCTTCAAACTTGGTACCCCTAAATAGGTGGTCCATTAACCGTTGTTGCGTCTGCGCCGCATTACACAACCCAAAAGGCATAACCTTAAACTGAAAAAGACCTCGACCATGGACTTGAAACGCCGTTTTGGGCTTGGAGGTTTCCTCCAAGGGAATATTCCAAAACGCCTTTGTTAAATCAATCGAAGATAGATAAGTAGACCCAGCTACTTTACTCAAAATACTATCTACCAACGGTAGTGGGTAGGAATCCTTAACAGTCAACTCATTGATCTTACGACCATCAAAACACATGCGGTAGGTACCGTCACTTTTTGGAACCATCAAAACAGGACTTGACCAAGCTGAATTACTTTCCTCTATAACTCCATCTCTTAACATCGAATCTACTTCTTGATGTAAAAATTTAGTGATAGCAGGAGACAGAGGGTACTGCCTCTGCTTCACGGGTCTAGCTGAACCTGTATCTATGAAATGGGTAATTTCACTCGTACGACCGGGAGCTTTCGAAGCAAGTAATTCGTACTGCTTTACTACTTTATCCAAAACCAACTGTTGTTCCTCTGACAACTCCTCAAGATAAGTACCTAAATTTGGGGTCTCTCCTGTAATCTCATTAATGTCAAAAACTTGATTCTTAAAATCGATAGCCAACTCAACCTGCTTGCAAAAATCAGAACCTAAAATAACAGCGTGAGATATAGTAGGGATAATTGTAAATTCTAACTCAATTAACCTATCCTCAAAACAAATAGGCAAAACTACAGTACCTAGAACTGTTTGTGGCTGTCCATTTGCTACAGTCACTCGCGGTAATTTATCTTTAACTACTCGATTGGATTCCAACAGTTCCCAAATCGACTCAGTTCCTGCACCTAAGATGGAAATATTTGCCCCAGTGTCAACTAGAGCTAGAATCTCAAAACCCTCTAATTCAATAGAGATATACGGCCTATTATCTGCATCTTTACTCTCAAAAACTGGACTAATCTGCTTAGAAAGGTTCGAGTTCACCTGTCTCGATTCTAACGTCTCTTCGGAATCGCACCTGATTCTGGACCTGGTTGGCGTCTTCGAAACTCGAGGGAAGTCGCGCCAAAATCTTCTCTCGCTGACTCGTTTTTTGAATCTGCCTTAGAACTTTCTTTACTTAAATTCGACTCCCGAGTTTCTGGACAATCCACCACCTTCTTAGCGTCCTTGGACTCAACTGCTTCCTGAATATCTTTCCTTGAATGATGACATCGGGGACAAGAAGGCGCTATTGCTCCTTTCAAACCGCACGAAAAACAAAATTTCTCAAGTGGATGTGGACAAAAATTAAATGAATGACCCGCCTGGTCACAATTCCAACAGGAAAAGGAGCTGACTGGGGGTCGGTCTGACTTATTCATCGACTGATTTGGGGCATTCGCAAATCTTCGGGGAGGAAGAGGTGGACGAGGGGTCTCTACTTTAACCTTTGGGATTTCCTTCGCTTCCCTAACCGTCGTTCCCACAGGGGCTGCCTGGGGTCGACCTACACGGGTTTTACCCTCTACTCCACTCATTATCACCGAATTCTTCGCGATCTGCCTGCATAGACATTCTAACTGCTCATAAGAAACCAGATCAATCAAACATAACTTCGAATTCAAATCGGGTAGGAGGTTTCTCCTAACTATCTTCAACTGTTCCGGAATAGAAATTGGATTAAGAAGATGTGAAAACTTCATCCTTAAATTCGCAATAAACGTAACGACATTTTCATTATTCCTTTGCCTAAAGGAACGAATCTCCTCTAGGAGTTCTTCATCGTAATTTGGAGGGATGAAAGTATTACCAATCCTTGCCTCCAAGTCTCGCCAAGACCTCAACTGATACTTAATACTTCGGAACCATGAGAGAGCTGGTTCCTTAAATAAATCGACTGCACTATTAAAAACTGTATCAAGGGGAACTCCCCTAGCTTGACTAAGTTCGCGAACTCTTTCTAAAAATTTTATAACTTCAATTCCCTTTTCCTTACCAGTAAAACATAATCCCCATTTATACACCGGGATGACCTTATCTATAGGCGCTACTAACTGGATGGATGGAACTTGAGAATTGAGACTAAACTGTGAGAAAGTGGGTGATGGATTTCTCACTGGGGGTACAAAACTGCTCGAATGTGCCTGATTATCATAATCAAAGGGTACCTGGTCATAATCTAAAAACGGATTGGTGTTATGGCTTCTTAAGCCTAACCTTCTTAACGATAGATCTTCTGGAAGATTCGAAGGGACTCTCGAAACCGTATGAAGATTACCTTCATGAGTAGTTGAAGCATTATGACATGATAACCTATCAAATGCTTGATCTAAAAGAGAGGCCTGCGATCTTTGTGGGATTTCTGTTCTCGAACTGACTACCTCACCGACAATTTTTTTCTTAAAATCGTCTCGCAGTCGCAGAGCATCTGCTCTAACCTGATCTCGACTAGCAGTCTGAACATCAGATGTGACCTTCATCCTATCTATCCTTCCTAACAAATGAGCTAACCTCGAAGAAAATCTCCTAGCTACATTAGACTGAGGGGAAATAATTACCTCATCGTGTAATATTTCAGTCATATCCAAAATAGAATCCAAAACTTGACTCAAATCCTCATTAAAATCGAAAGGAGAGATAGTCACAGTGACTCCTCCATTTATTCTCAAAAGTTGACTCAATTGGGTCCGCCTATAATTTCCGTTCCAATGTGGAACTTCTCCTCTTAATAAAATTTCATACTTAATCTCATCTACCTTGAGATCAACGACCTCAAAACCGACTGTAGTATTTTCCTCAATAAAATCCATTTTCACTATTTATCTCAAAAGAATTTTTACCTCAAAATTCTCAAACAAGACTTTTCAACCAACTCCACCTGAAACAAAGAAAACGAAAATCCCGTTTCTTTTCTTAGTTGACTTGACCTGACCTAACAGAATTATCCAAAACCAAAATTCAAAAATCAGATTGTTGCTGATTCTATCTGTAACTCCACCTAAGCTGAAAAATTAAAAAATTATCGAACTCGAAAACCACATCTTCAGGTTTACCACACCGTCTTGGCTGGAACCTAAAAAGCTGAAACGTCAAAAAGAAAACAACACGGACTCAAATACCACAGGTCTGAATTCCCTCGAAGTCCTTCGTTGAAAATTTCAAACCTTACCTTTTGGTTTTAGTCCATCTGTAAACTCTACGCAACTAAGAAAGGTATTTGTCTTTACTTGTCTAAATTTTGAAAAAGTTTTTCTCAAAAATTATGAAAACACCAACACCTCATGTTCATTAATTCTTCTCAAAGTTTGAGAAAGTTTTCGAAAAAAGAATAAGGAGATTGATTTATCCTGGTCACGCACCGCTTGGAGCCTTCCTCCCCCTCGCTTACTCCCACTCAAAAAGTTGAACAATAAAAAAAATAATAATTCACTTACCTTAACCCCGAAAGGAAGGAGGTGGCTATTGACAGATCTCAATGTGACTAGGCAAATTTGTAACATTAGCCACATTGGCCTGTCGAGTGGAACATATCAAATTTGGAATGCCCCACCCAAATATTCTAAATGTCGAAACAAAAATAAACTTTAAATTTTGAAAAGTGATCGTCTAAATTTCCAAAGTATCAAATCAAAATCAAACTTAATCAAAATGTTCGTTGTGATTATCCAGCCCGGGACAGATAAATGTGGCCTTCCTCTGGAAAATCCAGCATTCACCGAACCAGACTGGACCCGTAGTAACTCCTAACAATTTTACAAACAATAACAAAAAGATGATAAACCTCACCAAAATATACCAGAATATATCACCTTATTCTTGATGTTATTCTACTTATTGAATAAATGATTTAAAAGAACATGAGGAGGGTTGATTCTCAAAACTCTAAAATTGTTGAATTTTAATACAAAGATTTATTAAAATCAATTTCATCATCAGTACAATAGACTGGCAATCACCAATAGATCTTACATATCAACAATCAATTTAATAATTAAAATCAGTCATCCTGACTCAAATATTCAAACATAAATATTACCTTATTACCAATGATATCAAACTTACATGATTAAAATTCAAGATAGGTACCTATATCATTTCAATAGTTCAGATAAAAATTTCCAAAGCTCAAATTCTATTAAACAATTTCTAAACTATAACACATAGGTATGATTCTGAATAGAACTCGGAGTTAGATCAGAGATTATTTATCAAAAATTTAAATTTATCTTAAGCAAAAGTTTCAATATAAAAATCGGTATCTACCTACAAAATCTGAAATTCAAAATTTAACTTGCAAAATGATCATCTCTAACTCAAAATCCTAAACACACACGATAAATTTAATAAATTATTTTTACACATAACCATTACCTTAGTCACTTGTTGACCACAATAAAAGTTCATAACATATTACCACAAATCAGTTTCACTTAGAAAGTCATAGGTGATGAAATCAATTAAACACTGTACTTGAATTTATTTAATTTTCTGGATTGTCGGAAAATAGCAAAAGTTTATTCACTTATAAAGACATACCTTATTATTCAAAACTCCATCTCAAAAACTGACGAACTAAGGTTCCTCTAACCTAAGCGCGATGATCAAAGACTAGGCCGGCATGGTTGCTGGAACTGCCTTTGCACTGGTGTTAGCACCCCTTGGTTGGTGCTCCAGGTGCCGGATGAGCTGGACTGCTCCCCCTGCTACCTTGGGACGACCAAATATAAAAGCGCTAGAACCTCTGCCTGATGAAACCTTCCATGCCTCCAAACTAAACTCCACCACTCTTCTTTATTTCTCCAAGCTTCTTCAAATATCACCCTTCACACAGGTTAGTATACCTACCTAGGTAGGTACCTACCTAAGCCTCCACATGATCGAATCTTTATGTAAACTTTCAAGTGAATCAGAAATTTGAAAGTTGGAACTCAAAACTCAGAAACTAGAAGTTCGAAATTAACATTCAGGAATCAAAAGTTAAAACTTAGAAATTCAAAGTTCGAAATCAAAAACTGGAAATCGGAAATTAGTAGTTAAAAAATTGAAACTAGAAGTTGGAATCTAACACTCTAGAACTTGAAGCTCAAAAGTAAATCAAAACTAAAGTTCAAAACTAAATCCAATAATAAGTAAGTAAGTCCAAAACTTCGTCCAAAACTACATCCCAAAACTACGTTCAAAAACTTAATCTAGTAGTACGTAAGTCCAAAACCACGTCCAAGACTACGTCCCTTGTCTGTAAAGACAAGAAAGCGAACATTAGTTATAATGACCAAAATTAAATTCAAAAGATTACTCACGTAAGACTGCATCTTTCACGGAAACAACTTCACCATAATAACGTCTATGGGTGCTCACACAAGGGACTAATACTAATTTACGAACTTGTAGACAAGCTACATGATCTCCCGAACTAAGACCCAAAAATGAACCTAACGCGTCCTCTACCCTTACTTATAATTTTTCTGGGGTGACGCTACTCATGCGCCCCAACTACCGTCTAACCGAAAATGTTGACCTACTTTCCACTCCAAATCTCATCATTGACAGTATGCAACACTTAAAACTCGCACGCGACGGTGTCGGATCTTTCACCATATACGTCAGCACACTCTCGACAGTACGACCAACCTCTCCAGTTCTCCCTCTATTCAAACTTAAACTTCACAATCGTGAATCCGCATATCTCCGAGGCTTGTCGTGTCTCAGAACGAAACGCAAGTTGTTTATGTTTCTTTATGGGTTTCTCGACTATCTTTTCATGTTTTTTTTAACCCACACCCAAAGAAATAATCTTTTAGGTTTTATCTGGATAACTAATCCGAAATCTAGAGTAGCAAGATGAGAGTGGTCTCATTAGACGTGGAAAATTAATTCGCATAAGATGATATACTTTTCAAACTCTGAAAACCCAGAACCGGGACAGAAAATCGACCAGACATGTTTTCTACGTCTTACTTAAATAACAAAAGCAAGAATTTCTTAATAGCTGCCAGGTGTTCGTTCGTGATCTTTGCCTAATACAGCCTCTTACATCAGCGAAAATGTACAGTCAATCATAACTTTTCTGAACTTTATAAAAATATTCCAAATCGAGAATTAAAATTTTGAAAAAGAAAACGTAGCGTGCAAGGCACGCTGCAAATTTTGTAAAAATATGCATGGAAACGAAAAACCGTTCACATTTCACTGGCGCCAACCATACATTATTATAAATCTAATTAAGGTGTTACACAGTAATCGCTGAAGTTACTTAATATAATACTATTTTGCTTGCATGTAGATTATACCTACCGCGCGAATATTGAGTCTTTATACATAGGGAAACTGTTAGGTTCTATTTGAATATGAGTTACCATAGATTCTTTCATTAGTATTTGGTATTGTTATTGAAAACAATACAAGACCATTGAAACAATTTACCGTAGAAACTATCAATTGCGATTCGCCTATGTATAGAGAATTAGAACTAGGACAGTATATTCAAATTTTTATGATAGCAACTAGATTATTACTCTGCTATAAATATGTAGATTGACACTCTGGTTGCTATTCAGAATCATTAGTTGCTGCAATTTTAATATAACATGCTATTGCTACTATCTTCCTTGTTACAGAAATATAATCCTGTTGAGTCACAGTGCGAGGTAAGATCCCTGCGAGGTATTGTAAATTACAGTAGATTAGAGATTATTCATATAGGAATATTGTCTGATTATATTTTAGTAAGTTTTTGGTTTAGGCGATATAATTAATTACCTATTAGATTTCACTGAAATTTGTTATTTTAATACGAAAAATAGGGTCTTATTTTATTAATGTCCAATAATAAAGCAGCTTTTCTGTGTTATTTGGAGACTCTCGTTGATTTTCTATTTCATGTTTGTTTCAGTGGTTATGTGGTTATAAAATTCTCCACACCATTCAAATTATTAAGTATAAACAAACTGCAACAAAAAAGAAGTTATAGTTCAGAGCATTGAAAATTAGTTTTTTTTTTAATCACTAATTCTGCTGTTATATTTAGTAAGTCTTCGAATATAAAAAATTATAATTAATTAATATGATTACTGACATTTTACTAAAATTCTCACTGACAATATTCCTAACATTTGTATGATAACTGTGCATGCTTTTGTTTGTTTAAAATTTCATGCATGTATTCATTTTTGCACATTTTCTCTTCCTGTATGTGAGCTTGACTATGCACAAAATTTCTATATCTAATTATTACCATTATTATAAGAATCAATACAAGACCAACTTAAGCTGCATGAAGATGTATAACATGAAGGTATGCTGAATGTTGAATAATGTAACGGAACAATGTGTCAAAATCGATAATTTGCAAGTATTGGCTCTTAACCTATGCGAAAGATATTTATTTGATCGATTTTTTAGTCGCTGCCGTAGTGTTCGTATATTATTGAATAGGTACCTTAGATTGTTTAAAGTTTTAGAAAGTTGATTGTTTTTTAATGGTCATTAGAACCTCTTAAAAGAACATCTCAATATACATACGTAACAATTTTTCAACACTAAAATTATTCTATACAGGGTGTTAGAGAAGATCGAATATTTGGAGGGGGTATATTTGTATGGACCAAATGAAATAACCCAAAAAAATCTTGATAAACATGGGTCCCAAATTTACGATTTCGGTGATACGGAAGCTTTTTTTAACATTCTAGATATCGGTAAGGTTAAGTTTCCATAAGATATAGGTCAGAATCAGTTTCCACGAGATTATTATTTTTTTTTCATTTTTATTTGCAAGGACTTGCATATTCTTTCACTGCAAGTTTTTGCAAATTAAAAAAAAACTTCAATAAAGATTATCTTGTGAGAAATCTTTCTTTCATTATCTTATCACCTTATTTTTTGGTCATCTTATCCAATCTTTTGGCTTTGTTACTATCGTTTGTTTGTACATGATAAAAAAATGTATACACAAAATGTTAAAAAAACATAAATTATTGTTTATTTTTATTAAATTTTTTTCACTTATTTTGGTGCATACTATCTGTCGAAATATTCGATATTTTATTTTAATATCCTGTATAGTAAGTATAGAACTACTTACCTACTTTGCATTTTTAGTCCAAATAGCTATTTTTAGAAGCACGACTTTCCAATAGAAATTATAGAGATAGACAATTCAAAATTCAAGCGTTTTATCCTAGTTAGGTTGCAGGAGATGTTGATGAACCAAGTGAAAAAAAATTCTACTATCTATGCTTCGAGACGTGAAGACATACAGGGTGTCCCATAATATGTGGGCAATCTCCCGGATTTGGGTAAATTTCGTAAAAATAAATGAAAAAATAGCTATAAAATTAATTCCTCAGAGACACCCCTACAAAGATATTAGCTGTTGAAGTTGAGGGTTGAAAATCAATTTTTTGCAATAACTTTTTTATTGCTTGACCGATTTTGATAATTTTTGGTTTTATTTTGTATTATTTTGAACTGTTTAGAATAGTGTTTCTTAATTTTTGGTAGCACATACATAGACCTCGGGATGGCATAACCCCCTCATTCACTTGAAAGAAAACAATAAAAATAATAATTTTACAGTTTTTTAAGGTTAATTTTCTTTTTATTTGACATTTTTTACATAAAAAATGTATCTTTATTTATTTCGATAGAGCGAACCGTTATCGAGATAAACGTCCTTCTAATAGGTGATGCGTCGCAGGATCTTTCTAAATTTCAAGTAAATTTTAACAAGATGGCTGACCTATGACAGTAAATTGAGCAGGAAACAAAACAATAACTTAATTAAATACACGTCAGTGTCAAAAGATTTCATTTCATGCAGATTCAATTCTAACTGATTTTCTGCGTATTCAGCGTTTCTGTAACTCATTTTAAAATCAGTTAGAATTGAATCTGCATGAAATAAAATCTTTGACACTATTTGACGTGTATTTAATTAAGTTATTGTTTTGTTTCCTGCTCAATTTACTGTCAAAGGTCAGCCATCTTGTTAAAATTTACTTGAAATTTAGAAAGTTCCTGCGACGCATCACCTATTAGAAGGACGTTTATCTCGATAACGGTTCGCTCTATCGAAATAAATAAAGAGACATTTTTTATGTAAAAAATGTCAAATAAAAAGAAAATTAACCTTAAAAAACTGTAAAATTATTATTTTTATTGTTTTATTTCAAGTGAATGAGGGGGTTATGCCATCCCGAGGTCTATGTATGTGCTACCAAAAATTAAGAAACACTATTCTAAACAGTTCAAAATAATACAAAATAAAACCAAAAATTATCAAAATCGGTCAAGCAATAAAAAAGTTATTGCAAAAAATTGATTTTCAACCCTCAACTTCAACAGCTAATATCTTTGTAGGGGTGTCTCTGAGGAATTAATTTTATAGCTATTTTTTCATTTATTTTTACGAAATATACCCAAATCCGGGAGATTGCCCACATATTATGGGACACCCTGTATAGTCAATAAAACATGTGATCAATAATTTGCCACCATTATAGGACAGCTTAAAATATTTTGTCTTGTGTAAATATTTACCTACTCTGAGAGCATATTTAGAGCAAATCGAAAATCTACTGAGATAATTGACACTAATGTCTGATCTTGTTCCAGAAACTATGTATAAAAGTACTATTTTACCCAAAAATTCTATAAAATTTAAATGTCTCAACGTCATGTGTTATTACTCTGTTGAACATAATATACTTAGTATTGGATACCAACATAATTTAATACTTTTTTACGACACATTAGTAAACCACGAAAAAAAATTTATGTAGCCTAAAAACATGATCTGTGTGAAAAATGTTTTAGAGCATTGTGTGTATTGTTGTCTGGTTTTGTGCTTGCAATTGGTTTTCTATTAAAGAGATTCTAAATAAATTTTAAATTAACTTTAGCTTAAAGTTACTTCAAACTATTGTTAAACACAATAGTAACCAAGATGAAATTAAAGTCACTTTAAATTTTATAGTTATTTTAATTTTTTATATTAAGCGTATCTATTCCTAAATCTTTACCGAACGAACGATTTTTATTTGATTTTTCGGATAATATTAAAATGTGATAATTTACGAGTCTTCGTTTTCCTAGCTGCGTCAAACGAGAGCGCAAAACGCACGCGCGGAATAACACGTCAAACACTGTATGATTTAAATCAGGCCGTTTTCCTATGGCGCGTATTAAGCAACATTGAACGTGAAAACATACGTTTTCCATGCGTTTTCCTATCTGCGTCAAACTCGAGCGCAAAACGTACGCGTTGCACGTCCGACACAGCTCTTGCATGATTTAAATCAGACCGTTTTCCTAGCGCGCGTATTGCGCAGCTTTGAACGCAGTACGCTGGCGTATAACGTCGACGCTGCCTCGTGATCAGTCAAATCACGCGACGCAGTGCGGAAGTTATAGTTTTTGATTTTGAATTTTGTGAAACTTATAGTAGTTGATTGAACTGATGGCTGGATTAAACGATAATATACGACGTGAAATTAAAAGACTACAAAAATAAGGGTTTAAAAGACACAAAATTGAAACAAATTCATTAGGTTTGTAGTGTAACATCCTGGTCACGGCACCAAATCTGTAGTGTAACACCCTATTTAACATGTATCCTGGTCGCTGGTACCAAATCTGTGATGTATCCTACCTAACCTTTTAAAATGGAGGTACTGCGTCATGCGCATCAAATTCTGTAATGTGGCCCCAGACTGAATTATTTAAAAGAAAACAACCTCTCTGACGTTTGAAATGTCAACTTGTCTGTCATGAATGTCTCTGTTTGAATTCCCGCCCTGAATGCTTGATTTGAATTTAAGGTTATCCCGCCCTGATATCAAATGTTTCAAACAAAATGGCCAACATTACTTACCATTTTGTGCTCGTGGTTTTACCTGTGTTCGTGACCGTCTAGTTTTCATCTTGTGTGGACCCTCTGTTGTGTTCGTAGTAACCTTACCTTGTTCGTTCGTAGCAAAACGTTACGCAAATACTTTGAGTCAGTCATTTATTGAGAGATAGGAGATGTAATTAACCCTCTTCTTGGCAACGTATCCTGCTAGATACACAAACTTCAGTATTTTTTTTTCATAAGTATACACTGAATTTTTCCGCAGAAACTGGCAGGGTATACTAGAGGATACATAATTCTTCTCAAATCACAGAGTTTCTTCGAGTCACGTGATTCAATAGACCAATCAAAGCATTATTCTTCCAAGATGGCTACCGTAAATCAGAGAGCCTCTGCATTTCATGTGTGAAAACTAAAATTTGACTAAATTCCACTTCATGTTATGTAATGCACCTATTGTAAATCGATTTAGCAATGTATACTTGATATATTACATCAATTTATTTGATTATAAATGATAAAGATCTATCCCTATTCGCGGTTGAAAATTATGTATTCTACAAGATACATTGCCCAGAATGTAGGCTTTGATATGTGTAGCCTATAATATACATTGCCAGGTTACTGATAAAAATGCATATCAGTACCTCAGAGCTAAACTGTATTAACTACCAATCTTTAATTAATTTTTGACCAGAAATATTGCGCTCATAATTTAGTTTAGCTCGGAGTCGACTAGGAACTTAATACAGTTTTACTTTGCATAATTCCGAAACAGTATTACCTAGGAGTTAATACTGATAACCATTCAACAGAGCAGTACTGAATTGATATTAAAATGAATAAATCCTATTTTCGAAAAAATGGAGTTAATACAGTTTAGCTCTGAGGTACTGATATGTGTCTTTATATTTACGTTGCCTGACTATCGAGTTTGACTCCTTGTATCTCTGGAGTAACAATGCCACGAACATTGACAACAAACAAGTATGAAGCCAAAAAGACAGTGTTGGTCCTTAGGAGTATTCTTGCAAATCAACTAATAGTTGATCACTCATCAAGAAAGAGGCAAACATCGTTGCTTGAAATAGGAAAAAAAAACAAAATAAAGAAAACTGCTGATGAGAACAGTGAGAAAAGAATAGTGTCGAAAATCCAGTCAGGATGACAAATAATGTTGGAGATCACTTGCCAGTGAAGTCAACATCTAAATGCTGTGGAATATGTAGAATCGCCAAAACTCTAAGTTGTGTTGTCAATAATATAGAATGTCAACAACCAAACAGCAAATTCTTCTATTTGTTTACACTCTGAAATTTTAACAAACCTGAAAAGGCATTTTTTTGTATGTTTTTCTTGTAGGTAAACAAACATTACCTATACTGCCTATAAAATGAAAAACTTAAATTTTTTTAAATCCACCCTATAAATGGTTGAGTAGATAGTTTTATCAATAATAATTAAAAATTATATATGTATACCTACTAATATCATGTATACCTACTCGTACATTCGATAAAAAAAAATAATAAAAGGTACACCCACCTACCTACCATTAAATTGGCAATGTATACGAATAAATACAGTATGTAGGTTCTCCTTGATCGAGCAAAGGATATTCTGGGATACATAGGTAAGGTCTTCATACCTGGCAAAGTATCTCAAAATGTACTTACATTGGACTCGCTTTACTTGCCGATGTATCTCAAGAGATACGAAGTCATAAATGACTTATTTTCGAAAAAAAAATGTTTAAAGGCGCATATTATCTTTACTGGTACTCCTTTTGATGGGAAACATCCGTCAAATAATTTTTTCTACTGTCTCATCTATCCTTGCCAAGAAGAGGGTTAAAACACAGAATTTCCCTATATAAAATTGAATAAATCGATTTATTTACTGTCGTCGACTCTAGTCTAGTACTGGTTTCCCTAACTACGTTTGAAGTCAGAGTGAAAAAAGAAACCCCGTGAAGAAAAAAACCTCTGACTATACAAAACAACATAAAATACAAATGACATAATCGTCACTGTTTTGGCGTAAAATTGAAATT
Organism: Malachius bipustulatus; assembly: GCA_910589415.1. Taxonomy (NCBI): domain Eukaryota; kingdom Metazoa; phylum Arthropoda; class Insecta; order Coleoptera; family Melyridae; genus Malachius; species Malachius bipustulatus. The sequence goes on from OU342633.1 coordinate 16,377,503, forward strand.
AATAACCAAATCTGTTATATTCAGGAAAATAACATTTTATCTTTTTATTTCAAGGACTCATACATCTCCACAAAACAACCCCAAAGATAAAAGGCAGTGCATAAAAAAATAAATAAATAGATCAAGCAAGTAGATCAATAGAAGCAAGTAAATAGTTTAAAGTTCAGAAAATATGAAATACAAAATGAGGTCAAACATTATACAGGGTTATTCACGGTATACGCCACGGAAGATTATGGCCGTGTCTCTGGATTTTGGGATCTTTTTATTTTTGGAGTGGTTAGAGACTCGACAGAGGTACGTTTTAAAATTATATTCATAATGTACAGGTTGTCCCAAAAGCATGAAACATATCAAAGTTATGTTTTTTTAAATGGAATGCTCCTATGTTATTGCATTTTTAGATTGTCTGAGAAGAAAAAATAAGATTGGTTTTTACAGTTGGTGTTTAAATTCAGAAGTTTTTGAGTTATAAACAAGTGAAAATCGTCATTTTTGAAGTTCAAGGCCCTGTACAACGAAAACGGTTCAAGATAGAGAAAAACGGCTTACATGTCCCTATTTTAACTTTTCATGTACTATCCAATGATGCAGATGAAATGTTTATACAGGGTGATAAAAAATTTGGAAAATTCTGAGATTTCTCCACGCGTCGTCAAATAAAAAAATCAAAGAAAGTACAAATGTTTCTATACCATAGGATAGTACATGAAAAGTTAAAATAGGGACATGTAAGCCGTTTTTCTCTATCTTGAACCGTTTTCGTTGTACAGGGCATTGAACTTGAAAAATGACGATTTTCACTTGTTTATAACTCAAAAACTTCTGAATTTAAACACCAACTGTAAAAAACCATCTAATTTTTTCTTCTCAGACGATCTAAAAATGCAATAACATAGGAGCATTCCATTTAAAAAAACATAACTTTGATATGTTTCATGCTTTTGAGACACCCTGTACATTATAAATATAATTTTAAAACGTACCTCTGCCGGGTCTCTATCCACTCCAAAAATAAAAAGATCCTAAAATCCAGAGACACGGCCATAATCTTCCGTGGCGTATACCGTGAATAACCCTGTATAACAGAGGCGTTATCGAACTCTAAAAGGACAGTCATCGATAACAAATTTAGAAATAAATGAAGTTTATCAATACCACATATTAAAGAAACAAATACGATTATAAGTTTGAAATAACGCTCGGGCTCACGAACGTAATTCATCGTTCAAAATTTTGACATGAAAACAAAATATCGTTAACAGCTCAGATAATTTTATCATTAGCTCCGTACCCCAAACACATAAAAACACGTAAAACACATATAAATAAACAGTAGGGAAAAATAATACGCCTTGTTGCCGACCTAATTCTCTTTAGCGCCAACAGACGTTAAATGGGAAGGGTAAAATAGGCTGCAGACACTATTAATGAAATCAATTCGTCACCGATAAGGCGAACCAAAATTAGAGTCCAGACGTTTAAAGTTTAAAACAAATTACCCCAGCGTTAACTCATAGTTATAATTCGTTTATCGAAAGCACGTCCCTGTGCTTGTTCATGAATGAAATCAATAAATAAAGCAAAGGTGGATTGACGAGATTTATAATTCGTTTATCGAAAGCACGTCCCTGTGCTTGTTCATAAATGAAATCAATAAATAAAGCAAAGGTGGATTGACGAGACATTCGAATAAATATCAATGTATGTGTCATTTGCATTTAAAAACCAATAAAATTGAAATTTGACCAAATGTCCAAAAGTCCCAACTGAAATAATTTATCACAAAACCCATTTAAAATCAAGAAAGGCACATGTTCATCAAGTTCAACGATAATAATTTAGGAATAAATAAAGATCGGTAATAAAAATCATTAATAATCGGTGATAATAATAATTAATGATCCATGATAATAATAATTAAAGATCGAAGTTTCTTCAAAATGAAATAGTCACATGAGGTTTTATGTACAAATTAGCTCATTCAAAATAAATAAATCGTTTAAATAATTTCATGAATAAAAGAGAATAAACAAAAAATTATAGCGACAGCGAGTATACAAAGAAAACGTTAAATAAACAAGCAATGTGACAATCGTTAAAATAAATATTTTGTAAAGAAATGTGTTTTGATAATAATAATAATAATTAATCACAATAATAAATAATCAAAGGGGCACGTGCTGGTCCATTATTAAAATTAAATAATATTATCTAAAATCCAAATATAAATTTATCGAAAGGTAGTAGGGCTGTTAGGTTATTTTAAATAATTCAAATAACCAATAAAGATGAAATCTAGCGTGTCTCAAAAAAGTATTGAAATAACCTATTAAACCTATTAAACAGTTACAGCACGTGCGTGGGGTACCTATAAGGGCCACCTTTATTACTATGACATTTTAATAACGTGGGAAACTCTCAACAAATACGCTAGACTATAATACGTCCAACTTCGACTGAAAACCGGCAGCGAGGCGACGCTAGCGAACCTGGCGGCTCGAGGACCGCTACAGTTGTTCTACTGGGCCCGGAATAGAGATGGGAAATACTGTTACCGAAGAGTACGACCGTTCCAATCCAACTGGTACCGCGACAGAAAAATACCGCGACAAAATATGTACCGGTATTTTGGAACTGTTTAGCCATAGCCACATCGCCGACTGGAGCGGAGCCGTAATCGCGACACGCATACCCTGACCCTCGGAACGGTTCTACTATAAACTCCTGCTCCTGGAGTGCTGGAACTGAATTATGTATAATCATAAGTTCCTTGTTCCACGTGATGTTTTAGCCCATATGGCCTTGTATCTTGTATTGCATCTCTGTCCGTACTTCGGTTCGGTACGTATACCTATGTAGGTATCTTCATTTTTTTTTCTTACAAGACTGAAGTAAATGAAAAATTTTTTTTTTTTGCTTATTTCACATTCCATCTCAAGTATTTTTTCATTATATGTAATACAGTTACATATTTACATTTTTATTTGATACTTATTATTTTTAAAGAGTCAAGTATACCTATAATAATTATTCCTTTTTTGTTTTCTGGCTTGAAATTTTTACTTTTTTTAATTTTCTTAGGGGACCGAAGTAGCCTTGCATAACTAGTCAGTAGGTACTCAACGATCCCATAGAGAAATATCGGGTCCGGGGTCTGGGTATAATGATTAAGTATCAAGCAAGCAAAAGTAATCAAGTAATCAACTCAACGTATCAGATACTTGTGACTAATGTATCAATATCTACTCGATACTGTTATCTGCTTGCACATCACTATGGTGCAGTGTGTAAGTTACAACTCGCGACACTAGATGGCGCTGCCACAGCGGCTGCCTTCGAAATGCATGTAAAATTGCCGGAGTTGGACGTATTAATAGTCTAGTGTATTTGCTCTCAATTACCGCATGTTGGTTAGAATAAAATATAAGCAACTGTAATCTCCTTTCGTTTACATACAAAACAATAATTATTTAAAAGTCAATGGAGCTCCACTTTGAATAATTATTTAAATTAACGCACGTGTTCTACATCTGTCTTTTTCTAAATAAACAATTTGTAACAAAGTGAATACAAGCAAATAATTAAACGGTATGATCTCATGAGATATCATAATAACAAATATTAAATTATAATACACATTACTCACATGATTGTGCTATTAACCTCGATTGTTTAAATGATAACAAAGAAAAGATCAGATGATCGATGGTCTGACCTTCCCACCATAACCACGGAAACTTGGAAAAGTGACTTGGATTCTGACTTGGAACTGACGTTTCTAGCTTTGAAAGCTTGACATGACAGATAAAAATTGCGGTGCGTCTCGACTCCAAAGTTCGATTTTACCATGCGCAGTTGCTATATAGGTTGGTTCTCTTCAGGTTCGTCTTTTTTTCAACAAAGTATACTTGTTCTAAAAACTGCTTCTCCGTCGTAATGAGATCTAGATGAACTCTTTTTCTCATATTATTATTACCAAAATAAATAAAACGTTTTAATTGGAACTGATTTCCGCAAGTCGGAAATAGTATATTGTGAAACAAGTGCGGAAAAGAGAAAATTTCTCACGAGTGTGAAACAATTGTGACACGAGACGAAGTCGAGTGTCACAATTCACACGAGTGTGAAATTTCTTTTCCGCACGTGCTACACACAGTACTTTTCCTACGACCACACTTTAACAGATTAATTATTTAACAAATTTAACACATAAATTATTTTTTCAGACTACCTAGGTAGGTATTATTTTCAATTCTACCAATGACTTTTTAATATTACTATTATATACTGTTAAATTATTGAATTCTATGGACAATATTATTATTATTTATTATTAGACTTCGTATCTAAACTAAAAATAAGTGACGTGAGCGTGGAGACGTGGTAGATATGCAACTTCCACACAACGCAGTCGACTGTGCGTCGTCGACTGAAGTTAGAGGTGTGAGTTTTCACGTTCGTGAATTTGATTTGCAGGCTACCAATGCTGTTATTAGCGATCAACTCGTAAATTTTAATAATTACTGCCACAAGAGTATACACAATAAGTATATTATATTGTCTTGTCGGGTTCTATGTTATCCCATTTGTGTTTATTTTATTACCTTGAAACTTTAAATGAATAGTTATTCCATTAACAATAAGTAAAAGTTGAGTTCTCAGTTACCGCCCATCACTATTGTTTACATTAAAACTGTACGGAAACGATTTTTGGCTATGCCTTCTGTCACTTTGTCGCACAGTTTTGGATACGTGAGAAATCTGCTAGTTTGCGCACAAAAAACGATGCGCAAAGTAGTGTTTTGTATAGTGGTCGTAGGAAAACGTTGTTTACGCAACCCATACTGCGTGGATCCCTGCGTGTACCTACCGCAGGCGTTTTGCGATCGCGTTTGACGCAGCTAGGAAAACGTAGCTTAATAAGATGTTGAATTTAAAATTACGAAGTTAGTTATTGACTGATGATAAATAAAACACTAATGTTTTAAAATTTACTTATTTTTATTTATTTACTTCAGGTAGGTATAATCGGAAGTCGGATAATTAAAAAAAATATAATATATTTTTATCGAAACAGAATCGATTAGATTAGTAGGTAAACAGGTCGTTTAAAATAGATCCAAATGGATATTTAAAAAATCCTAAGTACCATAAAGTGAGACACAGTGAATTATAGACCTAAATAAATAGAATACTACAATAGGTATAGAGAGCCAAATATTTGCAAATTTCCAATTTTTACATGGGTTATTCCCCATGATCTAAAAGCTAATATACACGTGGAATACTGAAACTTCATTGAAAACGTCACTCATTTTATATTTTTCTTTACAAATCTAATAGACTGCTCGATGACATTTTCACTGACTGATGACATTTTCATGTACCTACGGAAACCTCCAATCAAGTACAATGAGTGCATGAATTATTTTATTACTCGTATATTAGTACATGACAAAAATAAGAAGTATTTACTTGTATTCTTATGTTTTGACTTTCAAGGTCATATTTACTTGTGCTAAGCTGTCACAATAAATATTATTGGAATAAGTATTAAACACAAAATGTGATTTATTAAAGATTAAAATTAAGATTTTTGGCATTAATGGTACGTAGGTAAACATGTGCGAGTCGAGCGAGAGCTAAGCGAACCGCAAGGCGCACGCGAACCGTTCGTTGGAAATTTTTTTCACAACGAACCTCGAAACTAGCACAGAAACTAGCCTTTGGCAAAGGGACGAACCAACCGCGAACTGCTAGAAGTCATTATTATAAAATTTAAATATTAAACATTTTTTCTCTTTTTTCTCTTCTTTTCAACATTAAACTCTTCTCTCTGTGTCCTGCCTACTATGTCCCACCTACTATGTTGCCAATTTGATTATTAGCAGACTATTTACCTAAACTCGCTTTCCCAGCGTTTCTGGATTTATTGGAATTATCTGTACGAATCACGGCTTTTATACACAAAGAAGCACCCGGCAGGAAGTTATCGAAAGAAAAAAAACTACCCAAATCACTCTATATATTTCCCTTTCTGCTTCGAAGCTATATTTACTAAATAAAATTTAAAAAGAAGGATTCAAATTAATAATTAACGAAGAAACGAACGTTACAGTAGGTACTGTACCGAAATGAAAACTCGTACGCATTAAAAATTAAAACTTTTCAATTTTTTGAAAACAATGACATATACAAATAATTATAACCGGGCTTCTTTAGGGAAACTAATCAATCTTTCTTTTTATAAGAAGCAAAATTTTGATATCTTCAGCGGTTAACGAGTTTTTAGCTAAATATGGCTTTTTCCACCAAAGGTTTTTTTGAGTAGAAGCAGCACCCTCCTAAAACGGATTTTTGTGGTTTTATGATGTATAATTCCTCCATTAACAGTTCGAAAAGAAAAATTCAAGATCGTGACGCTATTTCACTGGGCGGTCAGAACTCCTACACAGACGGTTTCCTCGGGCGCCAGATTTTTGTTGGGGGTTTACTCCCCGGGGAAAAACTAAATATACACTCGCAGGTTTCTTGTTTCCCAGTTACTCGTGTCACGTTGAGTGGCACGGTTGTCGTGCCCTTGTCCCGGGGCAGCTCAATGGAGAAACGGAATATGCCAGGGGTCAGATGAGGTTATCGCCAAATTGAGTACTCGGTAGAGCGGGCTTTAAGCGCCCCCGATGTAAATGACACTTTCGCGGAGCTAAGTTGTAGGCGAGTAGAAACGGTTCCAAGGAGCGGTGAAATTATAAACACGGTCAAATAATAATAACAGTGATTTATTAACAGACTTATTAATTGAGACAGCAGGAATGACAATATCTTATCAAATTAAATGACAAATATTACATGGAGTGACAGATACCTAGAAGGGCACTGTCGCACGGGCAAATCAAAGCGTTAAACGGGCGAGAGTGGTTGGCTATGAGCGACGGAGAGTTTAAGACCGGCGGATAACACAAATCTTACTTCGGCGGTGTGGTGAGGCCATGCGGCGCCGCGTCGTCTTATACGGCGGTTAAGAGTACGTGGTTATAGGACTCCAGGTAAGGGCTGATACTTGACCGGTACCAGGCACCGCACGCAACCTACGATTTCCCCTGACCAAAGCCAAGCCTGAAATCGAGATTGAGAGCGAGGCCTTTTGTTACCTAACGGCGGTGGGGGTGTAATGAGTGGCCCTCCTGCGCACTCCCAAGTCTTACCTCAAGTCGTCGCGACCCCTGACCAAAGCCAGGCCTGAAACGACGCCTCCAGAGAACGACCCGTGTGAGCAGTGAGGGGGGAGAGGGTATTTCGCTAGTCTCGTCCTCGTCCCGCGATTTCCCCCGACCAAAGCTGAGCCTGAAATCATAGACGGTGACGGGAGTTATGTAGCTAACATTGTATTATTAACAGCCAATATTATAAACGCTGGTTAAGGAAGATAACTCGGAGTTAGTCCCTATCTGCCAGTTAAAAGAGCAACAGGTGTATTATAAAGCTTTTTCCAGCTCTCAAGGTTAACTTTTTAACTGTCAGATAACTTTAACTCGGAGTTTGCATAGATAACCTTACTATTCGGTTTTATAAAGCTATTTTTATCTTGGTTAGGTTAAAGTAGCCGGTTAACTTTGCCTATCTGGCCGATAAAGTTAACCGTCAGATTTCCGCCGGTTAAAGTGGTAAACTGGCATATTATTTTGTTGAATATTAAGGTAATTCTTATTGGATCTTAGTTTTTATAGGTTTACATCCTCCCTAATTGATAAAATTTTGAGTGTGAGTTTTCTAATAATGAAATAATTTCAATGTTAACTTGTAAAATAACTTTTAATAAGTGCATAATAATATTATTATTATGGATGCATTTCAATCTGCTGATATAAATTAATTTTTTTTTTATTCATTTCAGTCAGTTCATTGGTAGGTAGGTATAATAATAAGTAAATAGAGAATTAGTAAAGAGCATATCAACTGCCCTATTTAATAAAAAGCCAGAGGTTACAATTATTTCACAATTATTATTATATCACTTTAACTAAAGGGTAGGTAGGTATAGGTAGGTAGATTGATTCATAAAAAATCGATATTGAGATATGAAAATTAAAGACTAGACACTTCTTCAATCTATTCGACAATAAAACAACAGAAAATTGAAAGCTATAAATTTATTCAGTTTATAACAAATTAACGATCAACAAATACCTAGGTATAGGTAGGTAGGTACATTTTATATACCAACCCTTCTTTCCATATGGACCAAAAAACTATTACTCGAACCGAACGTTGTAGGTAGGTACATAAGTTTCTTCCAGTATGTCCCATAATGTGGAATAAAAATTCACTTTTGTAAATAAATATGTTCTTAGGTAGCAGGTAGGTACTGACTATTGACTGCTTTCAACCAAGTTAGGTTTACCTACTTCATTTTAATAATTTTTGACCTGGAATAGCGCTGGTCTGAAACTGAAACCGACGGCCGACGGACACGGGACACGGGTGTACACGCTGGGGCACTGGACTGGGTTGGGCGGACGCATTAGGCAGAGGCAAAGCCCTGGCCGTCTCTTTCGCATTAGTTACGAATTATTATTATTATAATTATGCAGTCTTCAGTCTTCCGTTGGTCGTTGATGAGTGTTAGATTGATTTGATTAGCTTAACTGGAAAACACGGCTTGAAAACGCTCACTGGTTTTATTACGTATCGTAGACAGACGATTCAACTTTCACACGATTCAATTTTCACTTATTATCACTCGCTGTGTGTTGAGAATTAATATTGATTACAAACAATAAAATACATAACGGTAGACAGTAATAAATAAATGCAGATTGTTTATCTTCTAAAACCTAACCACCTAACCTTGTTCATAATACGATACGAATACGAATGAAACGAATTAAATTCAGTCAGATTTAAGCCAACTGACATTTCTTATTTATTTCAAGTGTCACTCACGTCATTTCTTCAGCGTCAATGGCTGTTTTGGCTGTTTCGTTGACATTCGTGTAGAATGGACGGTTAAATATGGCCGACTTCCGGCGATAACTAACCACGAGCTATGCTCGGGGAAATCTTGCTTTATAATACGCACCCGGAAACTTAACTCCGAGTTAGTGCTATCTGCCAGATAACTAACTTTCTACTTAACCAGCGTTTATAATATCGGCTGTAAGTACTGTTTAAGCTGAATAGACATAACATAATATCATATTACTTTTGTAAGTTTATAGCAGACAAATGCCCGTATTCACAAACAATAATTTCCTAAATAATTACGTAATTAATTAAATGAGTGAGATGGAGATATACAGTTTTTTTTAAATAGAATGAGATGGGGATAATTGATTACGTAATTATTCAGGAAATTATCGTTTGTGAATACGGGCATAACTCTTTTGACCGGTCCAGGACTCACTCTTGTTACTTGCATCGTTCGGACCGGTAGTGCATTTCTATTTTAAATTGTAACCCCCCGATTAGTATGTGTAGCATTAGTCAAAAGTGTAATAAACGGGTAGAATAAAATCTTTATAATCTCTTTTAAAAAGATAATTTCAACCCTGCACTTTATTACTGGCGCAGTCGTGACGGATTTTCGTTTTCAAAAAACTTAGTGTGAGGTTCAGTGTTATAGTGTTCCAACAGCCCTAAGGATTACGAGAATCTAAGAACCAAACCTACCCAGAAGACGGAACGAGCAACCCTGTGACATACAACGAGGTCTGCCCGCAACCAGAAGGAAAACTACGTAAACCCGAGACAAAAGGATCTACTTCACTCAACTTCAGCTGCAGAAAATATTCATAAGCAGAACAAAGTGAGTCCATTCCTTTTTACATTTCATTTTTATATATTTCCTGTTTAAATATTATTTGTTCTCCAAAGAGGTAACAATTTTTATGATTGATGAATAATAAGTAGCATTTTAATAATTTAAAAAAAATATATAATATATATATTTATGTCTAGTAATGAACTAGAATTGGAATTTGAATTTCCCCAAACTGAGGAAAACTCAGCAAATTATAATTTTACCCTTGAATCACTAAATTTAAGTGATTTGCATTCGAATACTAGCTTAAATAATAGCAGTGAGAATATTAATTCTTCCAATTTAATTGAGAATTTTAATAATACCTTAGAAGATTCATTAGTTGTTGAACGCCCCACTATGGCCACTCCAACAACAGAATCTCTTATTTCAGGCGCTAAAAATTTTGGTGACGTAATTCCGAAATACAACGGCAGCGCAAGTAGCTTAGAAGTGTTCATTAATAGAGTAGATCAGTTTCATAATAAATATGGTAACACGACAGATCGAACCCTAAATGAATATTCATTTTGCTTAATATGTAGTAAACTTGTAAGTAATGCAGAAGCATTTATAATCACACGACCAGACATTAAGGACTGGGCACAATTAAAAGAAGCTCTTCGAAATAAATTCGGTGATCATACAGATCGTCTAACCCTTTCGCATAAATTTAAATATTTATCTATTGAATCCAAAGAAAATTTACCGGACTTTATTGAAAGAATTAAGAGCTTACAAACACAACTAAATGTTAAAATTCAATCAGATGATTCTATCACCCCAGAACAAAAACTTGTTCACCTCTATATTAACGAGCAAACGGCACTGGAAGTTTTGTACAACAATTGTCCACCAATGTTGCAAACTATACTAGAAGTAAAAGAATTTAAAAGCATAACAACTGCTACTCCAACGGTGATAAATTATTTTTCCAAACATCCTAATTCAAAAGTAAATAAAGACAAATCTTATGAAGTAAATAAATTTCAAAATCAGTATAGTAATAAACCACCAGCTTTTGTGCCCCAAAAACCATATTATAATAATAATAGCAATTATCGACCTTTTATCGATAAACGATCGATGAACGCACCTCAAGTTTCCAGACCAACTCAGGAACGATTCTCTAATCGATATCCTAACGGGAATTCTAATTACAAGAATTTCCCAACTATTCAAACAAATCAATATCGTCAAAATAACCAATCACCCCAAGCCGAACCTAATAGTAGTTTCAGCGCTATCAATCGAACAGTTCCAAAAACTGGAAATCAAAATTTCAATACTGTTAGAAAACCCCAGTTCCAACAATGGAGAAATCCACAAGTCAATTGTAACGAAATTAATCTTGAAACTGAAAATAATGAGGTAACGCAAGAAGACGAATTATCGCATGAAGACCCAGATAATTACTGTCAATTTATTACGGAGGAAGAAGAAAATTTTAATGATAGCGAAAATTTTTGTACAACCGCCTTGGAATCCAACACATAGAAACTAATCATAACATAATCAGCTCCAGTCTCCCATACATAGAGATTGAAGGGCTTAAGATTCTAATCGACTCAGGAGCAACAAATTCGCTCATTAATCCATACATTGCTAATAAATATTTTTCAGAAAATATCAAAGAGGAAAAATTTACAATAAAAACAATTATGAATCAATCAGTTCATAATGAAGTTGTAATTACTGATTTATTTTATCCAGGTCAGTATTTGAAGTTTTTTATTCTAAATTTTCATGAACATTTCGATATATTACTAGGAACTGAAACACTAGAGAAATTAAACATGATTCTCGATTATAATTCCGGGAAAATTTCCCTAAATAATGTCGAATATTGTCAAATTATCAGGAACGGGATAAACGAGAATAGTGATCAATTAGTCAAATAGAAAATGAATGTTTATTAACTTTTAATTAAATTAACACAGTTTTAGTTCTTTAGTATTTGTAGGTACATATACGTGCCAGGTTTTATCTGCCTGCGTTCTCCCGACACGTCCTCTCTCTACAATACCTATAGGTGCACTGTCAGAATAAATGTCATCAAAAATGTACCTACTTTCAATTATTTTTCGACATAATATGACATTCTCCCACCATTGAGATGATACATAGTTTCTCATCTCAATCATAAATCATTTTACACAAATACATAGAATAAACAATGACTCAGAACTCAGACATAATAAGACAAGATAGGATATAACTTAAATAGTAACATTAGGAATAAACATATTAAAAAAACATAAGATTAATTAATTATAAATCAACCTTTCCGGATGTTTCACTTCCCTACCACTTCTGGTCACTACATTTTTAGTCTTATTACAATCTGCAACTACATGACTGGACCTTTGAGGCTCACATACATCTTTATATTTATCTATCATAGCTTTGTCAACATTACAATCAATATTTTTATGTTTAAGTTCTAAAGGATAAATTCTTTGAATCGGTCTCACAAGTTCACCAGAGGCCGTAGTCAAACGAACTACTCTTACATTATTATCCTTACCAGCTACAACTTCCTTTACCCGAGCTAAAGGCCAGTCCAAACGCTTTACATTTTCATTTTCGATCAAAACAACGTCACCAACATTTATATCAAAAACAGTTTTAAGCCTGGGCTCTCTATGAACTAATGAACCTAAATACTCATTACGGAATCTTTGCCTCAGGTTCTCTTTAATTTTCTGGCGATATAAATAACGTTTATCTATTTTGCAACGTTCTATTTGATCTAGATCTAAAACACCTATTTCTTTTATTTCTTGCAGAAACATTGATGGAGTGAGAGGTTTAATCTCCTGTTTATCTTCCGACATAAATGTTATCGGTCTCGAATTAATTACTGCCTCACAATCTAAAAGTACAGTCAACATTTCCTCATAATTCAAACAGGATTTCTTAAGCGTTCGTCTCAATAGTCTTTTAAGAATTCCGATTAAACGTTCCCAAAATCCTCCCCACCACGCTGCAGTTGGAGGATTGAACTTCCACTCAATTTTTTCTATAGCTGTAATTTCAGCCAACTTATTAAAATCTATATGCTTGAACATATTATTCAACCCTACAAAATTGGTCCCATTGTCGCTGTATATAATGCTAGGTCTACCCCTTCTAGCAATATGACGTCTCAATGCCATTAAAAAGGATGCTGTACTTAATGAGTTCACTAATTCAAGATGCACGGCCCTAAACACAGCACATGTAAATAAACAAATCCATGCTTTCTGACCCCCCTTAAGATAGATAGGTCCTGCAAAATCTATGCCAATCACTTCAAAAACGGCAGCGTCCCGTACTCTATTTAGAGGTAAAGGTGCAGGAACCGACTCTAAAGGCTTAGCCGCATATCTATGACAATTTACACATTTCCTAATTACCGATCGGATTACCTTTCTGCCCCTTTGTTCCGTTTTCCTTAATTCTTTATTTATTTCGTCTTCATTATACAAGGATTCGCTTTTGGGCCAATGTTCATAACTCATACCTAACCAATCCGGACCCTCCCACCATTTTGATAATAATAACTGATCGACCGTACACCCTCTAGACGGTAAATCGGCAGGATTTGCTTGTCCAGGAACATGCCCCCATTGTTCTGGTTTCGAATACTTGCGGATTTCTTGGACTCTGTTCCATACAAAAACACCCCAATTAGACGATCTGTGAATCCATGCTAAAACGGTAGAAGAGTCGGTCCAATAATACACTTTCACATTCTCAATATTTAGAGAATTTAAAACAGAAATTGTTAATCTAACACCGATAGTCGCAGCCAAAAGTTCCAAACGTGGAATACTCTGACGAGCATCCGAATTCTTCTTTCTTGCAGGTGCAACGCGTGTCTTGGCCTGAATTAAATTGACTCTAACCTGCGAACCGCTCTCTACACGAATAAATACAACCGCAGCATAGGCTACCTTACTAGCATCACAAAACGTGTGTATGGATACATTATCATTTGAATTTACTTTTCCTAAAATGCATCGCCTTACTTGAACTTTATCTAAATCTTTCAACTCTCTAAACCATTTAAGAAATTTCTTTCTAATATCTTCCCCAACTGCCTCATCCCATGACAAATTTTGAGCCCATGTTTCCTGTAATAGAACTCTTGGACCTAGACTTACAGGGCATACCATTCCCAAGGGATCAAAAATACGATGAGCTATGGAAAGAATATTTCTTTTGGTTATTTTTTCTTTATCAAACTGATCTAGAACTGGCACATTTATTGATAGAGTGTCAGACTGTTTGTTCCACACGATACCTAGTACTGACGTCTGATTTTTGACATTAGAGCAATCACCACTATACTCCCACCCACGGAGGTCAAAACCAGCTAACTCCATCACTGCCTTTGCATCATTAATAAATTCATTTAACTGTTCTATCGAATTTACACTAGTAGCACAATTATCTACATAAAAACTTTTCAAAAGTCGTTCAATATTTTCTTTTGAAAAATTCCTTATCAATTCATTATCAATAGATTCAATTACCTTATTTAAATGCATCATAATAACAGCAGCTAAAATAAATGGACTACAAGTAACACCAAAGACTACTCTACAATGCCTTAAAATTACTTCTTTTCTCTCTTTATCGAACCAAATAAATCTCAAAAAATCCCTATCCTTTACGTCGATGCTAATTTGCAAAAAAGCTTTTCTGATATCAGAAACTACACCTATGTTACCTGTTCTAAAACGTAACAATACAGATGATATCAGTTCGATGAGATTTGGTCCTTTCTCCAAGCATTCATTAAGAGACGGTGATTGACGATCTTTCGCTGAAGCGTCGAACACTGGTCTTATTCTTGTAGTGCTGTTTTCTTTGACGACATGACGATGTGGCAGGTAAAGACCCCAATTGGTCACTTCGTTCTCAGGAACATACTCAATAATTCCTTCTGCTAACCACTCGTCGAAAATTGAATTATATTCTTCATAAATACCTTCTGCTTTCAGCTTCTTGACGGTTGATTGGAGACGCCGAACTGCCATTTCTTTATTATCAATCAAAACTGGATGATTTTCCAACCATGGCAATTTCACTTCATAACGACCTTCTCCATTTATTCTTACCGTTTCACACAAGGCTTGGTTCACTTCTTTATCATGTTCTTCTTGTGATTTATTTTCAATGGGATCCTTGATGCCCAAAATATCTAAAGACCACAAATCACAAATATTTTCACTTCTTGTGAACATGGATATTGCATTAATTGTTCCATCATTACGTTCTTTTACAATAGGAACTTTGCCCATTAGTGTCCATCCCAAATAAGTTTCCACAGCAACCAAACCACACTGCAAAACATGTCGTTTTCCAGTAAGTAATTTTCCGGCAATATCAGCTCCTATGAGCACTGAAACTCCTTGATCAATATTGTTTACATTTACGTCTGTAATATTAATTTTCAGTTCTCGTAATTCATTATTCCAGACACCATTCCTGATTGAAGGAATTTCTTTGCAAATCACCTCTTGATCAAGTGCGATAAAATTACATCTATAATTATCATCTAGGCTGCTCAAATGAATCTTATATTTCTTATGACTTACTGCATCCGTTTTCTTTCCACCAAATAACGAGTGAATCATCAATTGTTCCTCCAATGGTTTATAACATAAGCGAGTGGCAACTTCCTTTATTATGTACGACTTCTGCGACCCGGTATCGATGACAGCACGCACGACGATCTCGGTATCCCCGTTGCGTACTTTAACACGTAACGTTTGCATGAAAACTTCAGGATCGTTGCTATAACTTGCTAAACTGCATTCATTTTTCACCCTGGATTCGTTCTTTTTATTGATTTCACCAACAGTAGCAGCTGTAGCATCTGGTTTGTTTTTGTTAATCTCTGGACACATAATCATTTCATGTCGACGGGAACACCATGGACATTTCAATAACTTGCGACATTTTTTGGAATAATGCCCGCTTCTAAGGCAAAGAAAGCACACTTGATTTTTCTGAACTACTTCTCGCCTTTCTGATAAATTCATGTTCTTCGCTTGTTCACACCTAGAGCTTTCATGTTCACTGCCATTACAAAAAATACACGGATTGGCTTTATTTTTCATCGTGAGTAAACCCATCGCACTTGGAACTTCTTTGCTGTTGTTCGATGAACGTACTTTATAATTTTTCGACTTCTCCGGATCTCTATCAGAATGCGTTTTCAAATCGAATCCTTTTACGGCCATAGATATTCGCAACTCATTTTGTACTTCATTTTCTAAAAATTTTATAAGTTGAGTCAACCTATCTTTCGACTTAGCCGTCGCATTAGTTGATGAGCTCTGAGATATCTCATTATTCATTGAACTTCGTTGCCATGCACGTAACAATTCTTCGGGTAATGAGGACTCTACGAGAGGAAAAAGCATCGCTGCACACTTATCCGTGGTCACCCCCAGAGATTCAAGCGCCCTCAAATGAGACTCTATCTTATCATATAAACTTGACAATGAAATTTGCTTGGCAGGTGTTAAAGCGTTCTGCAATACTAGCTTCAATAATTCTCTTACATAAACTTCGATTTGTAAATCATCGTTGCCAAATCGACTTTTCAAGCTAGCAATGACTTTATCATAATTTTCACTTGTAGGCGGAAAACTTTTCACCAACTCATCAGCTCGAGAATGTGGTACCATAGCTTGAATTAAATACTGGAACTTATCTTCCTTAGCTATATCTCGATCTGTGTGAATCTTCTTAAACAGACTCCAAAATTGTAGCCATTCACGTAGATCTCCACTAAACTTCGCGAGTTCAATTTTCGGCAACTTGAAAGTCTTCCTTGAATCTCCTTGTGAAGGTTGAGTGCTTGGCTGTGTAACTTGATTGCTTGAATTCCAAATCTCTTCAAAAGTAACTTTAGCCAACATAAATTTGCCCAAATAATCATCGGCTTCACTGTACTCCTTTTGAAGAACTTCATCGGTCGTCTCTGGTACGTCTAATAACAATTCCATGACAGCTTTTGTTGTTTCGTTTAGTTCGTTCATTTTTTCTTCTAAAATTTTAAACAAAACCAAAGTCTGCTTCTCATCACGTCCAGCGCCGAGACTATCATTGAAAGAATTCAAAGCTTTTGTAAACAACGCGCGTTGCGTCGTTCTCTTCTTCTTCGTTCGATCCATTTTTCTATTATAACTTTAACTTTAAACAACTCACTTTACTATTCAAGTTACACTTAACGATTCCCCGTCCTGTCACGGTCGCCAAAATGTCAAATTATCAGGAACGGGATAAACGAGAATAGTGATCAATTAGTCAAATAGAAAATGAATGTTTATTAACTTTTAATTAAATTAACACAGTTTTAGTTCTTTAGTATTTGTAGGTACATATACGTGCCAGGTTTTATCTGCCTGCGTTCTCCCGACACGTCCTCTCTCTACAATACCTATAGGTGCACTGTCAGAATAAATGTCATCAAAAATGTACCTACTTTCAATTATTTTTCGACATAATATGACAAATATGATCTTTCACGATACCAACCCTCTTCTATTAGTTATTTTCACACTCAAATAGGACCAAGCGAGACAACAGTTGTCTACCTACGACAATTCGAAAAGGTACTGTGTATATACCAAAACAAACTATAGGACACTATGAAATACCATCTAATATTAATACCGCTGATAATTATCATGTACATGTACCGTTGTACGGACCACACGATCAGGAAGTGTCTACACTGTGTCTGAATGAGCCAATTTCAGCCCAGCATATTAATTTAAATGAAACGGATTTATATCACGCTAAGCGTTATGATAAAAATCCAAAAACATTTAATTCGTGTCTGAGTGATAAATTATCTCATCTTGAGAGTAATAATAAACAAATTGCATACAAAACATTAAGCCAATTTAGTGACATTTTCTATCGAGAAGGTGACAAACTAACCTTTTCCTCGATTGTAAAACACACAATCCCACTCAATTCAGATATACCTGTCTTTTCAAAACCATATCGATTTCCCCACTCGCAAAAATCTGAATTAGATCGTCAGGTCAATGATTTGTTAAAGCAAAATATAATAACTGAGAGCAATTCACCTTATTCAGCACCAGTCTTTCTAGTTCCTAAAAAGGAAAACAAAGATGGCAAAAAACAATGGCGAATGGTAATAGATTTTAGAAAACTAAATGAAAAAACTATCGAAGACAAGTTTCCTATACCAAACATAAGTAACATCCTCGATGTGCTAGGAAATTCTAAGTTCTATTCAAAAATCGATTTAAAATCAGGCTATCACCAAATTGAAATTGACAAAAAAGACCGACCTAAGACAGCATTTTCTACCGAAAATGGACATTTTGAATTTTTAAGATTACCTTTTGGATTACGCAACGCACCAGCTTGTTTTGCGCGTGTAATGAACATCGTTCTCAAAGGATTACTAAACAAAATCTGCCTAGTATATCTAGACGATATAATAATATTTGGTAAAACACCAGAAGAACATCTGGAAAATTTAAAAACAGTTCTTGAAAGATTACGCGAAACTAAATTCAAAATTCAGTTTGAAAAATCGGAATTTTTCCTACAAGAAATCGAATACCTAGGTCATATAATAACAGTTGACGGGATTAAACCAAATCCAAAACTAGTCGATAAAATTAAAAATATAAAAATACCATCAACAACAAAACAAATAAAATCATTTTTAGGTCTTTCTGGCTATTATAGAAAATTCGTTAAGAGTTATGCTACTATAGCAAAACCCCTCACAGAATGCTTAAAGAAGAATGCAAAAATTGAGCATACCTCCAAATTTATTGAAGCTTTCGAAACCATCAAACAACTTTTATGTAACGAACCTATTTTAGTCTACCCAGACTTTACTAAAAAATTTCTAGTTACTACGGATGCATCAAACTCCGGGATAGGCGCAATTCTCTCGCAAGGGCCTATAGGTTCTGATAAACCGATAGCTTATATATCTAGAACCCTTAACGAACATGAATTACATTATTCCACGATCCATAAAGAATGTCTAGCCGTAGTTTGGGCAGCCAAACAATTTCGACCTTACATTCTGGGACATAAATGTACATTCATTTCTGATCATAAACCGCTTCAATGGTTGTTTAATTTCAAAGAACCAGATTCAAAAATGATTAGATGGCGACTCAAATTGCAAGAGTTTGATTATGACATCTTATATAAAAAGGGAAAACATAATGTGAACGCAGATTTTCTCTCGCGACTTGAAACTTATCCGTTGCAATTAAATGAAGGTCATACTCCAGATGAATTACTCTCTTTATTTAACAATCCTGGTGATATCAGCGAACGACCTTCCTCTGAGTTATTTGACTTGGACGAATTATTAATTCCAAAGCTCGAAACTACCAAAGTGGTAACTGATACAGCGAACGTGCATAAGGCACACACGTCAGGTAAAACCGAGAGTAAAGCGTTTGTAAAACCGTCCAGTAAAGTGACTATAATTTCCGACATCAAAATTAAACCAGCAGACGAAGAATTGCCTGCAAGTGAAAACCAAGCTCCAATGTTAGAAAATATAGGTCACGAAGAATCAGATCAAGTTACTTTGCATTCACAAGACGATGATATATCGGCCGAATTAGTAATTACTGATAAACCACTAAATCATTTTAGGAAACAATTTTCATTCAACTTTAATAAAGAACCTAAAACTAAGATGATACAAGTCTTTGACAAAGAAAGATTAGAAGCCCAAATAACTAGGGACAATTACGAAAACGAAATCTTTAATTTACTAATTGAATATGTTAACCCAAGTTTTATTAATGCGATCCATTCTTCAAATGAGGGAATGTACGAAGAAATAGCAACAATCGTAAATAGGAATTTTTCAAATAATGTAAAATTCATTTTTACCAGACATATTTTATTAGATATTACAGATGTGCAAAAACAACAAGAAATTCTAGATAAATTACATAAAATTTCGCACAGAGGCATTCAGGAACTTAAAAAGGAAGTAGAAAGAATCTATTTTTGGCCAAATATATTGACGGATTGTCAAAAACATGTAAATAATTGCATAATATGTCAACAAACAAAATACGAAAGACATCCTGTTAAATATAAATTACAAACCACTTTTACGCCAACGATTCCTTTCCACATGATATACATGGACATATTTTCCTGTAATAAAAACAAGTACTTAACGTGCATAGATGACTTTTCAAAATTCTTTATGTATGAAGAAGTAACATCATTAAATATGCTAGAGATAGTCCAGAAGTTTATTAAACTATTCTCGCGGTATAAATTACCTAAAATAGTGGTAACAGATGGACAATTCAACACTGACTTGTTTAAAAAATTACTCGATGCATATAATATAGAACATCATATTACGACACCCCTACATCCAAACTCTAACAGCCCCATAGAAAGAGTACATGGCACTCTTATTGAAATAATGCGAAGTCTAACACTTCAAAAGCAAAGTGCTCTAAAACAAAATTTACTTGAAAACGCAACAATTGTTTACAACAGAACAATTCATAGCACGACAAATTTTAGGCCTACTGAGCTTATATTTGGACACCTAGACAATAGAGACATTTTGGACATAACATCAAAAAATCAATATAATTCATATTTAGATGAATTTCAGACAAGAATTAAATCATTATATTCTCACGTCTATGAGAAAACTAAAGAGGTCAAAGGTAAAACTATTCACAAGGAAAATCTAAAAAGACAAGATCATCCAAAAGTCAATACTCTAGATGCATTTTTATCTGCTTTACCTCGTAATAAAACTTTGCCCCTTTATAAACATGTTAAAGTCTCTAAGGACCTGTCAAATAAAATTAAGACTACCAAAGGTCGTTATTACCATAAGCAAGAACTTAAACCTGTTAGAAAATATCAACGCGAACGAACATTTGTTTCAGATGTCCCTGCTACAAGTATGGACGATGTTATTAATGATCATCCACCACAGCCTGGCAACAGTGCCTAAGGTAGAAATCAAATCCTTGGAAAACAATCCTGGAATCCTACCTCTTAAATTAGGTTTAGCCAGAATACAATATTCTCACCATACGTTTATTCACAATTATCCTATAAAATCATTAGGGTTAAAAATGATAGAGTTGCAAAATTCCTTGCGGGAATTCGATGTCAAGACAAAACAGAAATTGCCTTTGAATCAAAAGATGGAAGTAGAGTACCTACAAAATCAAATTAAACATTTAGCATCCTTATTTAACACTCTTCATCCGGACATTCTGAAGACCAATACTAGGTCAAAACGAGGAATTGTAAACGCTCTAGGTTCCGTGTTTAAATTCATTTCGGGAAACTTAGATGCCTCTGATGGTGCTAGATACGATAAGGCAATTGACGAATTGAAAACAAATCAACATAATATGATCGAACATTTCAATAATCAACTATCATTGAATAAACAAATAATCAACAATAATTATGCTGAGACAGTTAAAAACATATCAGCGAATTTTAAGAGACTTGAAGAAGTTATACGAATGGTCAGAGGGGAAGATCAACAATTCATAAACACCATAACTGTTTTCAAAATAAGTATTCTTGAATTATCACAAATATTGGAAAAATTACTAACTCTTATTAGTTTTGCATCCTTAAATACATTACACCTTTCAATCGTAGATGAAGACTCGATTAATTATATGAGAAATGAGTTAGCAAAAAATCACGAATCAAGAAACTATTATTCTTATGACAACGTGTTGTTTACTAGAACAATTACCGTAAATTATTACGTCACGGAAGAACATGTAGTATTTCTCCTACGAGTCCCGCTCCTTGATCCAAAACCATATAATCTCTACCACTTATATTCCGTTCCTACCACCGAACTCACTACTATCATATCTCCAACATCGTACGTAGCTATGACGGAAGAATTCACATATTACTTGAAAAGTAAATGTCAAGAGATCCAGGACGAGTATTTCTGCAATTCCGAACATATTGAAAGAAACTACCAACAAGACACTTGCATCCAGAATCTACTCAAAGTCAAGGAAGATCCACATTGTGTACATGTACGAGTGCAAATTACTGACGTATTAGTCGAAACCATCAGTGACGAAAAATACCTGCTTATCGCTCCAACTGACACCTTAGTCCACGAAAAATGCGGAAGCGAGGAAGTACACCGATTAAAGGGCACCTATTTAATAAATGTCCCTTACTCATGCAAATTCATCACCCAAAGTTTCGAATACATCAACTTAGTAGGAACTCTTCACGAAGAACCAGTATACCTACCACCAGCAGTTAAGAACATTTCCAGTGTGAAACCTATCGAGTTAAATTTAAAATCATTTAATCTCGACCAGTTATCCAAGTTGACTCTAGACCAAGACAATAGTGAGCCAGTTTCGTTTCTCTCAAGTGACACATTATGGACTCACTCCAATGTATCTATTTACAGTTTATTATTCTTTATGTTTATTATTTTTGTACTTTATTATTTTAGAGCTAATATTAAGAAAACTTATCAACATGTTTTAAGAAAACAAAACGTCATAACTAATAATGATATTGATATCGAAGAAGCATTTCCAAAACCTGCGAAACGTACTTCTTAAAATATTTTTGATATGTTTTATCTTTTAATTATGTATTAGATGTTACTTTAATTTTGATATTGTTTGTAAACTTAGTGTAGCCCCTAAGTTTCCATCTTAAGGGTGGAGGAGTTATGTAGCTAACATTGTATTATTAAGTACTGTTTAAGCTGAATAGACATAACATAATATCATATTACTTTTGTAAGTTTATAGCAGACTAACTCTTTTGACCGGTCCAGGACTCACTCTTGTTACTTGCATCGTTCGGACCGGTAGTGCATTTCTATTTTAAATTGTAACCCCCCGATTAGTATGTGTAGCATTAGTCAAAAGTGTAATAAACGGGTAGAATAAAATCTTTATAATCTCTTTTAAAAAGATAATTTCAACCCTGCACTTTATTACTCGGGGGACTGCTTGCTAGTGCGAGTGCCACTCCGCGTATACCGGACCGGTTGTGACCCGAGACATAATTACCCCTGACCAAAGCCAAGCTTGTAACGACGTCCCGAGAACGCAACCTTACCTTGTTTGCAGTAGTGAGCTATAACGGGAACGCGGGCGGAGGGTAATGAAAAGCAGGGGAGATGAGTGATGATGGATGACAATGACGACGACAGTACCAAGTAAATAAATGCGGACGGAGTAAAATTTCTGCGCGTATCAACACTCGAAAAATTTAATACTTTGAATTTAGAGAAATACTTATGCTGGGTGGGTCATCGTATACGCGTCTGTCTGTGTAGCCCAAACTGTTCGTCATTTTTTAAATTTTTAGACGGAGTATTATACAAAGGTCCTTTGCCAAAATGTGTACCCGCAAACCATGCATGGTGCATTATGCACCGCTTTGATAATACCCAAACTGACATACGGCGGTTTAGTCTGGCGACCTAAAGTCAGCAAGACGCAAGCCGCAAGTTTCAAGGTGTTCAGAGGCTAGCATGTCTGTGCATAACGGGAGCCATGAGCATAAATAACATCAACAGCAGCCTTGGAGGCCATACTTGACTTATTGCCGCCTCTTAATATTGATCTTAGAAGCGAGGTATGAATAAGGGCATACAGGTTGAACCAAAACAACAACTAGAGCGAACTCTAGTTGTAAGTATAATATACCGGGTGTCAATTTAAAAACTTGTCACCCCCGAATTCTCCCTTAAATAAATGTTTCTCAAAGAAATCCCGAAACAGGTCAATTTTTTTGTCCAGTCATATCGCCACATCCTTATCGCGGACCACTCTCGCCGAGAGCGTTGTTTGGAATCTATTAAGCGCCTGCGGTCAGTAAACGAATCATCCTGGCCGCCGCTCTCGCTACAGTATACTAACACATTTGAACGAAACCTTGAATTACATAAATCAAATCTACAAACTACAATACCTATAAAATATCAAGAAGTTTTTATTTTGACGTTGCTGCATTTGCAAAATTTTTGATCTGACATGCATGGGATAATTTTAAATGACCTTGAAAGTCAATTTAGATAAAACGTAGAGCGTATTTCCTAACATAAACAGTCCAGCCTAGCAACTATGCTTTTGAATACTCATCAAAAACTCTTCAGTTTGGATTACTTCAAAATTTATTTTGGTTTCCTTTAAATTGTTTACTTCAAGTTGTATTTATATTTGCTTTATGCTATTTCTTTGTTTTGAATATTCTTATTAAAACAACAACTTATTCATATTGGACCACGTAACCGTAAATATGCCTTTTATGTCCCTATATCATACGCAGACTCATTATAATTATTATGCTTTGCTTTAATAAATTAAAGTCTCATATAGGTAGGTACCTAGCGGTAGCTCAACCTAATAACTGTAATTAGGTATTATGCTTTTTATTCCCTTATACGTAGACTCATTTTGATTATTATGCTTTGCTCTCAAATTAAAATCCCATAAGTAGCAGTAAGTAGCTTGAATATATTTCATTTTTATCAACCTAGATAAAATTTTGTTAGATTAAGAATATATTGGTTCGAATCATGGTGAGTTGACTTTTCTATCCATTGCGTCTAAATATAGTACAAAAAGCTCTTCCCGATTTAGGTTTCATTTTCAAATCTTACAAATTCATTTTCCATCTAGATAATAAAATAACGAGTTCAATATTCAAAAATTGTGTCGAGAAAGATTAGTCAGCTCGTCTGATAGATTTTTATATGAGCAGTGAATTTCATAAATGATGCAAAAAAACTTCAAAGAGCGACTTCTTTAAAATTAGAGGGACCTTTTATATTAAACGTTTGGTTCAAATACAGTTCCTGTCGGTGTTACAAGGGAATATCAAGGAGTTACCCTTCAGGAGTAATTAAATAGCTTTCCAAAGAAAACTGTGGATTTAATGACAAAGAAAGTCAGACGGTCATTATGGACTACTGAGAAGAAAAACGTTTTGGAAAACCTGGTGATTATAACCAGCTGTCTTCAGGTATTAGATTTATATTTATTATACAGTGTGGAGCAGCGAGATGGAAGAAATTTATTATTTCAGTAATTGTGCATATTTAAGAAAATCTCGAAACACGTCGATTTTAGATTATAAAATGACAACCTGCGGCGACAAATTTCATCCCTAAAAAGTCTTAAAAACCTACCTTAGAGTGACATTTGCTACCTGTAAGTTTTTTAATGGCAAGTAGGGGCTTATGATACCTCAGTCTCTCTGAAAAAATTGCAGACATGTACCTACATTACAGGTGAAGTTTATGCGTGTGATCGACTGAACTGCAGATTTTTGTGTTGAATTACAGCAACTGAAACTATTCTGCCCTAGTACACACAAAGGGGGTAACTAGAATGCATACTGATTTGAAATAATTGAGCTTTTTTGTTTAAAGGATTATTTTTCTGTGACCTGATTAGTTGCACCGAACCTGGTTAGGGAAGAGTGTTAAAGAATCAATTGAAGAATAAAACTATTGATTTCAATTTCATAGCTGGAAATTCTGTGTTTTAATAATATCTCCTATCTCTCAATAAATGGTTAGCTCAAGTATTTTCGCAGCGTTTTGCTACGAACGAACAAGGTAAAGTTACAACGAACACAACATAGAAGGTCCACGACGGTGTTAAAAAACTAGACGATCGCACGATCACAGGTAAAATCAGAGTTTTCAAAGGGGTGAGAATCACATCGGCCACTTTGGTTCAAACATTTGAAGCTATGCTTTCAAATTTCAGGGCGGGAGAATTTCAATCAGTTCAAATAATCTCCAAGACTTCAACAGGGCGGGATAACCTCAAATTCAAATCAAGAATTCAGGGCGGGAATTCAACAGAGACATTTATGACAGACCACTCAACATTTCAAACGTCAAGGAGGTTCTTCTTTTTTCAATTATTCAGTTTGGCCTTCGATTTGGGACATTTTAGTCTGGTGGCCACATTACAGAAATCAGTCTGTGACGGAGGATCATATCGATCATAGTTTAAGGTTGGATAGGGCATTACACTACAGAAATTGGTACTTCGACCAGGATATAGATATGTAGGAAGTATGTTACATTTGATGCTGTCATTTTTCAGTACAAGGCAGGTTCAGAATTAAACCGACGTGGTAGTAAACCAAAACTTCTAAGAAAACTTTGATGCAACTGTACCTAGAGATTGTAGATACCACCAATTTTTCCTGTTACATCAAGTTTCCAATAAAACGCTTAATAGGCAGATATGGCAATGGCAATATAAACAAGCTGTAAAATGCACTCTGGAATGCCTATTGGTGATATTATCTCATTCTTCATCATGCATTTTGTCGGTTACCCCCTTTGCGTTTAGTAAGGCAGTAAGTATTGCAGTATACATATTTTTGGGTGTTTGTAACAAATCCTCCTGACCTTTGTCCTTCGGATGATCGAGTTGGCTCTTATCCGAACACAAACATCATAATGTTAAATAAGCGCTTTTGAACGTTTGGAGCATAAGTAATATAAGTAAATAAGTAAATAATAATAAAAATAAATAAGTAAAAGAAAAAAAAAACATAAGTAATATTTTAATTTTAAATCAAGAGGATATTTATTGTAATCGAGAGCGGACAAAACGAGGTTAAACATGTGGAAAAATTATCATCAGTGACATAGATACAGGGTCCATGTCTTTTTTTCGCCCAAAAACTTCTACGCCGATGGACTTACAAGACTTTACTTATCAGCGTTAGATTTCTTAGAGCTTTTTTTTACAAAAAATGTAGGTATAATACAGTACTGGTCGGTCGGAAACCTAACGGAAAACGGTTCGGAGCGGTGTTCTCGGGCGTCAGATTTTTCTTTGAGGGTTTACTCCCTCTGGTATAGACGCTCGCTGACCTCTCTTTAAGTTTTTGAGTAACGTCTGGTACTGCTATCGTACCCTCATCCCGAGGTAGCTCAGTGGAGAAACGATATATGCCAGGGATCGGATGAAGTTATCACCCTTAAGGTGATTTAGCGGTTGACGGAGCGGTCGGCGGAGCGGTTTTTAGGCGCTACCCGAACTCGTTAGCATTCCCGTTGAGCGAGCTTTTGGCGAGCTTAGATCGGATATACGGTAAACGGCAAATAATAAACAGGCGGCATAAAAAATGAACACGTTTATTGGACACCTCCGGTATCCTAATGGCACAAAATAATCAACAAAATTCAGAAAATAGAGAACAATAAGTAACGGCATGTAGCAACAATTAGAAACTAGAATTATTTACATGATGATCATTATAACACGGTATGCAAAGCAAAGCGGAGCACAAGTGAACTAGCTCGGACGGGCTAGGTAACAATTACCTAAAATGAGATGCGGCGGTCGGTCACTCTCCCAACGTGTTAACGGTATGGTGAAACCACGGAGCTCTACATCGAACACAAACCAAACTGCGTTGATAGGGGTGCGTCTTAGGGATGGGTTGCTGCCCTCCGGCAACAAGGTTCGCCCTCGCTCCGCGTGCTCGTCCCTACGCAAGGCTGGCAAACGAACACGCCGATGGAGAGAAGAACCTCACCGCAGCGGTGAAGAAAGGAGTACTTAGTGGGAGGCACCTTCTGTTAGCCAAACAACTTCGTTACTTACTACCTCACAATCACGTCTCAGTACGCAATCCCGTCCGTTAGAGTCGTACGGGATTATTTCCTTTGCACGTGACCGATCTACTCCGTAATGTCAAAGAGGTGGACGCCGGACGGGGGGAGCGGGAGGACTCCAGGGTATGAGGGAGTTCTCGGTTTAGAACGTCCTGGCGAGCATGAATCGACTGTTAATATGACGGACGGCTACTTGAAGGTAGTGAGTGATAAGGATGCGACAATGTTCAAATCAAAATCAATCTATCACCTACCTCGGTTTATTTACGGCTGCTGCTACAACTATATGGACGACTGGATGCTCTAGTTCGGTGGCTTCGGAATTACGGCACTGCACGGTAACAACTGTGGACTATTTGCAATACTAATTACTATTCATCGGTCTGACTCAAAGCGACGCGGACTTGTCTCAAACGCAGCGAACAAGACACACACGGTTCGGCTGGCAGAGCAAGAAGATCTTTTCGGGACGGCTCCGTGTCATTTTATTGAAAATCTTATCACTGGTTTTTTACCTACCCACGCCGACCACAAAAAGTTGTTTTCCAGTTCGCATCGGTGATATCATAACGCTCGGCTAATTTAATCACGGTATATGAAGAGAAAATCAGATTTTAAATAATTTGCAAGAATTTCAATCACATGTTGATTCTTTATTCGCGAATTTCATTTATTTGCTTATAACAATTAAATAGGAAATAGAAAAATGACAAATGAAGCCCAAGGATCGCGACTTCACTACAAAATATACTTGTGGCATGGGGTAGTTTACACTCAATTTACTTAAAACTGGGGGAATTTGGAAAATTTATAAGTACACCGTTTTTCTAAGAAAGCTCTAGTGAATCCAACGCTAATAAAAAGTTGTTGGGCGAAAAAGGGGACATTAATCCTGTATCATTGATGATTTTTTCCCATGCTGAACTTCATTTTATCCTCTCGAAATTGTAATAAAATAAATATATCTCCTTGATTTATAATTAAAAAATTGAAAAAAGCCCAAGTTAGCAGTCTAAAACTAAAAAATTAATAAAATTATTCAAACACTGTGTCTTTTTTTCTCGTCTCTTCAGGACATTATGTTAATGGGTACTTTCATTCCCTAAAAAAGGTCGTCTATCAACAAACTGGTTCACTGCTACAAAAACCTGACTCACCCTCTATATTAAGTAGGTCGTAGTATACCGCAGGTGTAAGGTTGTCTTGAGAACTGTTGGTCCTAGAGAGCCTCAAAAAAAATATATACAGGGTGGGTGTCCCTAAAATGAAATTGCAGCTCACTACCGAAAGTTCCTCGAGCAAAACTAAGTCTATTTAAGTCAACTTATCTCAGTCCAAAGTTGCTTGGTTTGGCCACTGAAATATAAAAGTGTCAATTCTGAAATTGTTATTTTGTTACAAAAGCTAAACCACTGAAGCGATTTTGATGAAATTTGGTACGACGTAATGGTTTTGTGGGGCAAAAAGTGTTATACTAAAATTACTCAAGACTCAAGTTAATTCATTGGCGTAGATCATGGGTTTTTAGGTTTCGCACCCTTTGAACTTCTATGCCAATAGAATTAAAAATTTTTAAATATCATTGGTAGATTAGTAACTAATTCACTACAAAAAAGGTACTCTTGATAAAAGTCGTCTAATCTTATCGTTTAGAAAGATAATCGCATTTGAATGTTGATTTTTATGGTGTTAGATGAAAGTAGAAGATGAAATATTCCTGTTTCATATAAAATTATTGTAAACATAAATCAGATCTAATCTGTTAATATAACAGATTAGCAGCATCTCTGAACTTTGGGACTTGACTGGGACAGCGAGTCCCCTGAAGACGTACGTCAGCGATGGACTCGCTATGTATGTGAGCTTCCTCTTCTTTCCGTGATAGAAATTCCTAGACCAATAATGTATTCCGATCAATCGTCATGTCAATTGCACGCCTTTGGGGATAGTTCCGAACGAGGCTATGCAGGCGTTGTTTATTTTCGTTTTGAATTTCCCGATAGAGGTCCAAAAGTATGTCTTATATTTTCGAAGTCTAAGGTAGCACCCTTAAAACGTGTTTCCCTGTCTAGGCTAGAGTTATGCGCGGCAGTTGTTGTTGCAAAACTGGTGTCATTCGTAATGAAGGCATTCTCGGACAAAGTGTTAATTTCGGATATTTTCGCTTGGTCCGATTCATCTGTCGCCATCTCCTGGATCAAGTCGTCCCCTCATCGCTGGAAAACCTTCGTTAGCAATAACATATGTGGCATCACGTTCGTTCAAATGAATATCCCGCCGATTGTGTCACGTGGATTGTCTGCTTCGGAATTGGTTCATTATTCCATGTGGTGGAATGGACCGATTTTTCTTCAGTTGCCTCTGAATCATTGGCCAATTGAAAGAAAACGACCCTTCGGATTCTTCTCAACTATTCGAGGAAGAGAAGAAAATTGTTTTATCTACGTTTGTCTCGTTAGACTACATCGATTTTTTTTTAGATAGATATTCATCTCTGGCAAAAATCAAACGTATCATCGCATACGTACTTCGCTTCGTTCCGCGGTCTCGAGCCCGTGCAGTCAGAGGTCCTTTTACCTAGTTAGAATTTGATATTTTACAAAATATCACAAAGAGTCGGTCTATTCCCAAGACGTTTCGAAAGTTACATCCTTTTGTTACGGAAGACGTAGTCCTCAGGCGGTAGACTGGCTCATTCTGGTCTTTCTTATGATCAGAAACACCCTGCTATCTTGCCCCAGAAACATCACCTATCTTATCTAATAATTGAGGAAGTGCATCGGGAAAATTTGCATCCAGGTCTTAAAGCGTCCAGTTTCTGACAGAACAGAATTTCTGGATTTTATCGTCCCGTCGGGCTGATCATCATGTTCTTAGTAAGTGCCTGAGGTGCTTCCGGACTAGACCTATTGCATTTCAGCCACCAATGGGAGATTTACCCACCTTTAGGATTAATCAAATTAAACCTTTTCAAATTGTGGGAGTGACTATGGCGGTCCATTCCACATCAGGTTGGGAAAAAATAGATCATCCAAGACCCACAAAAGCATATCTTTATTTTTAGTTTGTTTCGTAACGAAAGCTCTACATCTGGAATTGGCCTCAGATTTGACAACCGATTGTTTCCTCGCTGTCCCAAGACGATTTGTTGCACGCAGATATTTCTGATCAAGAAACCAATTTTGTAGGGGCGAAAAGGGAAATAGGAAAGCTTATGCAACACGCTGTTGATTCAGAAAAAATATCGTGGAGCCTTAATCCTCCCTCAGCCTTTCATTTCGGAGGACTCTGGGAAGCTGGAATAAAGTCAGTAAAGATCAGTAAAGTCCTGGTTCAGATCGAAGCGGCGCTGAACTTACGTCCTCTTTGCCCGATAAGCTCTGACCCCACGATTTATCGGTGCTCACCCCTGGACATTTTTTAACTTTGGAACCGTTAACCTGCGTCCCAAACCCCGATCTTACTCACTTGTCGTTGAATCACTTATCGCGATGACAACTTTATCCAGCGACTTTTTTTGGCAAAGTTGGCATAGGGAGTATCTCCACACTTTACAACAAACAAATAAATGGACTGATTCTTCTCCGAATACAGTCGTAAGGACCCTAGTTCTTTTGAAGCATGAACAGCTACCCCCCATGAAGTGGAGCCTTGGCCGAATCGTTCAACTTCACCCGGGTAAGGACGGTGTAGCTAGAGTTGCAACTGTCCGTACTTCTAATGGACAAATTCAACGACCATTAGTGAAATTGTGCCCTTTACCGGGCGCCAATCCTCAGTAAAATGCATCGCATTTTAGGTGGGCGGTAAATGTTAAAGACCCAACTAAAATGTTTGTTTTTCTATTTTTGTAGATAGTATTTTTTGTTTTATTTTGTTTTGGGTAGGGAAAATAATTAGAAGCTACCATTTATATTTTTTTTATTGACCCGCTCGGGATATTAATTTTATTCAGCGCAAAAAATAATCGCCTAGCTACCCCACTTACTTCTACGTCAAGAGGAAGAGTTCGTTGTGTCACCGCTTCGAAGACAGTTCGTTGGTTAGCTGAAAATACGCCGCGGTACGCTGGTGCCAATTTTTTCATCGCGTTCGTTCTCTACCAATTCTACAACCACAATTTCTAGGCCTAAAACCGAATTCACTCCAGCTTCGCCATAAGGTAAGTGAGTCAGTTGTCAGGCGATTCATATCGTTCAAATTCGATTCGTACAGTCCACTAATTATTACTTATTCAGGTATACTTTAATTTTTTCGAGAACCTAGATTCGTCTAAGCTCATTCACAAACAGTATTTTTTTATGTAAATCTAAAAAATCCAATGGAAAACATAAGAAGCTTTCCAAAAAAAATCAACATTCAAATGCGAATCTTCTAAACGAAAAGGTTAGGCGACTTTTATCAAAAGAATACCATTTTTTGTAGTAAATGAGTCAAGTAATCTACGCTCGGTATTTAAAAATGTTTAATTCCATTGGCGTAAAAGCTCGAATGGTATGAAACCTAAAAAATCCACGATCTACGCCAGTAAATTAACATCTTAAGTAATTTTAGTATAGCACTTTTTGTCCCACAAAACCATAACTAAAAATAAAAATAAATAAAAATTTCATCAAAATCGCTTCACCGTTTTAGCTTTAATTATAATCAAATAACAATTTCAGAATTCACATTTTGACATCTCCTAGCTGCCAAACAAAGCAACTTTGGAGTGGGGTGAGTTGACTTAAATCGACTAATTTTATAGATTCACCCGAGGAACATATTTATTTGGTAGTAAGCTGTAAAGTCATTTCAGGGACACCCTGTATAAGACATAAGTGATCATGAGAAATCGAATGCAAAAAAACCTTGATATAAAATTATTAAAAAGGGTACGGATTTTTTTTTCCTAACGATAGAATATTAACAAGGAACAGAAGAGGTCCTTGAAGGATGCGAATGCGAAGCTCTGGACCGCAGAAGACAGGAAATATACGGACAACCAAAAATGAGTCCGGAAGAATATGACACTTCCCAGTGATGGGGGTGGACAAACTAGTTCAGGTGACCAGACTGACAGAATGGGTGACATGAAGCAAAGGGGACTTAACAAAATAAGTCCATGAAGCTGAGGTGCTTCCGGCAATCTTGTATCAGACGACCCTCGAAGGAAAAAAAAAGGTCATTGAAGGAAGGAGTAAAATACAGCTTACATATTATAGGTGTCTGAAGCAAGGCGTGGACAGAAAGCAATCCATCTAGCAATGGTGCAACTTTACCCTTTACAAGGCTGGAAAATGCTGCTATAATATCGACTGAAAAAATCAAGCAGAAAATTAAAAATTCGAATCAAATTCATGAAGATTAATGTTTTGAAATTTGAAAAAGAATCCGCTTATTGATTTTTTTGCATTTTTTGTGAATGACTGTTTATAAACATAAATTAATAACTATTCTATTTTCTGACTAGGTATCAATGTAAGTTATAAGTTGTTTTTCTTTCACTTTTATAGTATGCCAACCCCAAACAGGGGCAAAAAAAGTGAACTAATGTATGTATGTGTAGTATGTTGCGTTGTTCTTCTTATGCTGTACAAAATCCGATAGAAGTAATTAATATACCCATTATTATTTCGCTTGAAGTAGTATTTTTTCAACAATGGAAGATAAAGGTTCTCCGTTTGCTTTGCGTCAGTCAATAATACATGAGTGTTTTTTTACATAGTTTTTTAGCACATTACACTAGTGTCCGGCGCAAGGAATAAGCTCCGCTGCTTTGCCGGTTGATGACTCTAAATTAAATGAGCCTATACGTGTAATAATTTACCATGGGGCTAGATTTAGATTTTTGAAAACTTTTAAAGGCTGTATCTCTGTATGTTTTTTATTTTTGATTTACCTAATTAAAAAAAGTTTTTTGAAAAAAATGTTTGACTTAATGAATTCTACGGTAACCGAAAGGCATCGACTTACAAATTCACTCTGTATACAGTACCTACCTGAGTAATAAAAAATAAAGACCTAATTTAAATAAATAGGCCTAATAAAAAATTTGCACAGGACATATTTGCTGAAAAATAATTTAAAAGAAACAAATGATATTAATTTAAAAGCTTGACGAGGAAAAAAAATGCGCTAGATGTATGTAATTATCTAAGTGCTCAATCATAAGATTTTATTTTGCGAATGAGGAAAACTGTGAACGAACTTCAGCGAGTGAGCAATCTCAGGAACAAAGTTAGGTAAATCACTTTTAGCACGCGTTTCATAGCGGTACCCTATTTTTTCTACTAACACTGCTGAAGCAGTAATAATAATTGTATTTTGAACGGTTATTTTTATGTTTGAAGATATTAATTTTCAAGGTCAAAATCCATCTGAAAAATTCATTATTTATTTTAATAACATTTTAATAATAAAATAAAATAATAAAAATGTATTTCTAACACTGCATAGTTTAATAAAATTTATATGTTCCTCTGTCTAAACTGTTATGTGGTATCCTACTGTGTAGTTTAAATGCTAATATTTGTATAAATAAAAGATATACAAGTTCCCGAGTACAAAATATGCCGATTTAACCGAAATTATCGATGCTCAAGAAAGCTACCTTTTCAAGATACAGCACTTTAAAAGGGGGTCAAACAAAAACACGTTTTCCAGGATAAGCCAAAAACTGAATAACTCAAAAACTTCAAAATTGCACCGCCTACTATTATTGTTGAAAAAAAGTAAACTGACCTAGTTTTACAAACATTGACATACCGGGTGTTCCTATTTTTGAGGTCACAACTCACTTTTTACTGCGGAACTTTTTTATCCGCACGCCACTGATTGATTCTGTATTTTTTATACACAGCCTAAAGTATTACTAAACATTTTGCCCTTTTATAAAATATTAGTATCTTGCATTGTTTTCCCGTAATTAATTTTCTATCATGGACCTACACTAATGAAAACTTATTTTTGTGAAAATCTTTTTTTTAGTTTAAAATATAATGTCAACAACAACGTTCCGCACAGATTCCTGGCTTACGAATATGCCAATTTAACGGCTATTATTTATGTCTTAAGTGACCCCCTTTGCAAAATACAGCCCTTTAAATGGGGTCGACTCAATACCCATTTTCCAAAATAAGTAAAAAATGAATAATTAAATGAAAAACTTTAGGTCACCGCCTGCTACGATTTTATCTCAAGGCCAATAAATGTGAATAGAATCTTTTCTGTGGAATAAAAATTTTTATTTTAATTAAAATGAGATTTTCACAAATACGTTTTCATAGTGTGTCCGTCAATAAAAATTAATTTTGAGAAAATCATGCAAGAAACCAAACTTTTATATTAGACCAAAACGTTTAGTAATACTTAAGCCTTTGGATAAAAAATACAGAATCAATCAGTGGCATGCGGTTAAAAAAGTTCTGGAGTAGAAAGTGAGGAGTGACCGAGTGACGTCAACAACAGAAACACCCTTATGTATGTCAATGTTTGTAAAATTATCTCTATTTTCTATTGTCTATTGCTCTTAACAATAGTGGTAGGCGGTGCAATTTTGAAGTTATCAGTTAATCCATTTTTGGCTTATTCAGGAAAACGTGTTTTTGGTTGACCCTCTTTTAAGTGCTGTATCTTGAAAAGGGTGCTTTTTCGGACATAGATAATTTCGACGGCGACACACCCCCTATAATACACAGGGTGTTTCTTCATAAAATGCTAAAACTTTAGGATGTGATACCTCGGGTCATTTTATGAAAAAAAGTTAATATATTTATGAACATACAGTGTGTGTCACAGGCATGGTACACCCCCTTTTTTTTCTTTATTTTTTGAGATAATTTTTTGAAATTTGGTACGTCGCATATTCTCGATAGAGCGCACTTTTTAGCAGAAAATTAAATTTTTTCCCACATCCGGGTTTTCCGGAAATGTTACCAACTTTTTATTTTTAAACGGGACACCCTATATATTATTATATTTTTGGATTCTATACATTTGTAGGAATCCAACAATACCACATAAGTACCATTTTAATTGTCGAATTTATTTTTATTTACTTTTTTATTTTTCAATTATAGTGTGCCATGATTTCAGTTGTGTTCGTCACAGATGCAAAATTGGTACACCAAAATGTCCCTTATTAACAGTACTAGTAGATGGTACCTCGGTACCAATATGGTACCATTTGAAAAAAATGAATTCAGCTCAAAAAATCATTTCGGTGCGCATTGTTTATCCATAAATCACTTAATTTAGTACTTTGAACAAAAATTCGATTTCTCTAGCATTAGATGATCCAATTGGAGTAAAACGAAATAGTCATATGGCACACTATATTTGAGAAATAAAAAATTAAATAAAAACAAATTTGACATTTTAAATGGTACTTATGTGGTGTTGTTGGCTTCGTACAAATGTATAGAATCCAAAAATGTAATAATATATAGGGTGTCCCATTTAAAAATAAAAAGTTGGTAACATTTCCGGAAAACCCGGATGTGGGAAAAAATTCAATTTTCTGCTAAAAAGTGCGCTCTATCGAGAATATGCGACCTACCAAATTTCAAAAAATTATCTCCAAAAATAAAGAAAAAAAAAGGGGGTGTACCATGCCTGTGACACACACTGTATGTCCACAACGGAATTTTTTTTTTCTACAGGGTGTTGAGTTTTTTTAAGAGTTATTTTTTATTATCTCCAAAAATGGTTTATGTATATTTTTTTTTCAATTTTAGCATATGTTAATGGACTATAAAACCACATATTTCAATTAGAAAATATTTTCTATTGATCCACTCTGATATTTTCTGTTTTCAAAATAAAAAAAAAAACAGTATTTTGCTAATTCTGTTAAATTAATATAATTTTAATTTAGTTGTTTTGGTCAAAAATTATCATTCTTGGTCCGACAAGAAAAACGCAAGAGACCGTTTTCATGTAGAATTGATCAAACTAATCAGAAAAAATATCCGTATGGCTAAATGTCAGTGGCGCACCAATTTTTTTGAAAAAAATGTCAGAGGAGATGTTTGTAGGGACACCACTGGTGGAGAAATAGAAAAACTTTTCTAATTAAAATATGTGGTTTTATATCCTATGAAGATATGCCAAATTTGAGAAAAATATGTAAATTACTTCCGTATAGATAATAAAAATAGCTCTTAAAAAACAAAAGTTCAACACCCTGTAGAAAAAATTGAAGCCCTTGCGGGCATACGTTCATATAACTTTTCTTCATAAAATGACCTGATGAATCACACTCTGAAGTATTAGCATATGTTATTTAGAAACACCCTGTATATTATAATATAATATACATTATAGAAAAAATAATATACCGGGTGTTAAGAAAATGACGAATAAACTCTTTATTACATTGGAGGCGACACTCAGTAAAATACGGGAAAAATAATTTTAAAAAATCCAGAGCTACATTTTAAAAGATATAAGCAAAATATTGAACAATAAATTTGGCAACGTTCAACACGATAACAGTTGGTATTTGGTAATTTCATCTAATTTCTAACAATGTAGGTAGGTAGTCAAGGTATCAAAACCGTTGTTGCCAAATGCTTTTTTTTCAGAATTTTAGAAAAGAAAAAAATTCTTATTAAATTTTCCAAGCCAGTAATACATCTTAGGCAATTTTTTTTTTAATTATTGATACCGATTAAAGTACCCTTTTTATATCTCTTAAATCATCTAGTTTTTGCAAATACCGAAAAACAAAGATAGTAAAATGTTAACTTTGACATTTTTTATCCCACCAAATTGAAGACCAGAATTTTTTAAATTATTTTTCCCGTACTCTACCGAGTGACCCCTACAATGTACTAAAGAGTTTATCCGTCAGTTTCTTAACACCCTGTATAGAAAAAAAAGTTCCCATGTACCTTCCTATGTCAACTTTTTTGGTCGCTATACAGGGTGTTTCAAAACATGTGTCGGAAAATGCCTGATTCCTTACACGCGTACTTACTGAGAAAAAATGGGTCATTTGAATCATGGGTCCGCAAACTCACCATTTTAGAGATACAGGGTGTCAAGATTATATATTTCTTTCTTTTTTTTTGACGATTCAGTAACCGTTTGAGACATAAAACTGAATTTTTGTACAAATCCTATAACTATTATTATTTACTTTTTGAGTTTCTAATTCAGTTACTTTTCATATGACAGTGGCGGAGATTTTCGGGTTGCTTGAAATTTTTTGCCCCTAATTTCTACGACACTGAGAAAATTGGCTTTATGAAAGCAAATTTTAAACTATCAATGTTTTCTACATAAAAAACAGCATTTTTTGACGTAAAACATAAAAGTATCAGGAATTTTGTTGTGGACAAAAACATTACTGGTTTTTGAGATTTTTTTATGGTTCACTGTTTCACTGCCACATAAAAAAATTAATCAGCCCGCAAAAAATAGATAATATTAATGGCAAGATGTGTACAAAATTTCAGTTTTATACAGGGTGATTGATTGAAACGCCACATTAGAAAAAGTTCGACTTTCAAATGATCTAGGAATCTGAAATTTGTAACTTAGGCAACATACCTAATAACGAGTCAAAATGAAATATTACCAAGATGGCAGAACATTTAAAAATGGCGAAAGCAATGGCCATCTTGGTTTTTTTAAATGGGACACCCCATATATTATTGCATTTTCAGATTGTCTGAGAATATGTAATAACAATGGTGCTTATAGTTGTATTTTAAATTGAGTAGGCCATGAGTTATAAACAAGTGAAAATCGTGATTTTCCAACTTTAAAGACATTTACCACGAAAACGGCTCAAGATATCAGAAAACGGCTTACATGTCCCTATCTTAACTTTTCATCTGGTATCCTACTGTAGAGTTGAAATGTTTATACAGGGTGAACAAAAATCTGACAATTTTCACCACCTTGTATAAACATTTCAACTGCATAATTGGATGCCTTATAAAAAGTTAAGATAGGGACATGTAAGCCGTTTTCTGATATCTTGAGCCGTTTTCGTGGTAAATGTCTTCAAAGTTGGAAAATTACGATTTTCACACTTGTTTATAACTCATGGCCTACTCAATTTAAAATACAACTATATAAGCACCATTGTTATTATATTTTCTCACACAATCTGAAAATGCAATAATATATGGGGTGTCCCATTTAAAAAAACCAAGATGGCCATTGCTTTCGCCATTTTTAAATGTTCTGCCATCTTGGTAATATTTCATTTTGACTCGTTATTAGGTATGTTGCCTAAGTTACAAATTTCAGATTCCTAGATCATTTGGAAGTCGAACTTTTTCTAATGTGGCGTTTCAATCAATCACCCTGTATAATAATAACAGATGATAAATCTAGGGGCGAAGTTCAGTCAGGAAGTAAGAACTTCCCGCTATCTACCACTTAACCCCTTATAAAATTTCTCTATAAATTCTAACGTCCATATACAAGCAATAAGACAAATCTCATTTACTTTGACTGTACAAAGTTCATTCAGGAAAAGTTAAACTCCAAGTTAAAGTTAGGTATATCTCAAATGGTTCCTGAGGGGTATCGTCAAAAAATTGGATTTTTTTTTTTTACACCCTGCGTATCTCGAAAACGGTGCGTTTGCGGACCCATGTTAATAGGAACTTTTTTTCTCGGAACGCGCTAAGGAATCATGCACGCTTTTCATTTTCCGACACATATTTTGAAACACCCTGTATGCATCCATTCTAATATTATATTATAATAATTTGGGAAATTCGTAACGTTTTTCTCCCTGATTGTTGGAGTAAAACATATTAATTCGGTAAAACAATCAATAATTACTTCAACAGTGCACACATAATATTATGTGAATGACGTCGAACATCGAAGGTAAATATAACAATATATTTATTAACTAGAAGAATAGCATAAAAATAATAAATATGTAATCTTATTAATATCACTGTAAACAATAATTAATAATAATAAATGCAAGAAATACATGGTATTAGGAAATTAGCAATAATTATTACAACAATATATTGGCAATCCTTAGATAAGTGCATGACGACTTACACAAGGAACAGAAAGCCCAATCTTTTACAATTCCGTTTATAAAAAAACTATTGTACACTAGTTATTTGTATACTTAAGCCGCGAAATTAGGCTGCAGTATACACAAAATTTTTTGTACAGTTGTATAGAATCCTCCTTTATAATCATTATTATTGATAAAATTTTAAAATTATTAATAATTTCATTAGTAAATAGAATGACGACCGGGTTCATGTTACCATGGAAATAAGATAATTAATAATTATTGTCCATTCTCGTGTGTCAAAATAATTTTTTTGTATTGAAAATGCACATGCACAGCAGGGAAATCCCTATGACGCTCTGGGAGCGGTGCATGAGCGGAGATGTCGAATCACGTTGGCCTTGAATCGCTGCGGATTGTATAACACGCCCTTTGGAATGCTATTCCAGAGTGATGCGGTTCTATACATAAAAGAGTCTGAAATAGAGTGGTACGAGGTGTAATGAGCTGAACCTGATACGGATGAGCGTCTGCGGCTCGACGTGTATTTCTGCCCGGTCTTGTTCTATATTATTATTATTATATTATTCTATATATTCTTATTCTATCTAGTTGTTAAATGTTCTTCTTTGTTTTGGATTTTAGGTTCGATATTAAAATATTATTTTTCAAAAATATTTTTATAAAAATGAAACGTTTCGAGACCGATTGGTCTCTTGTTCACTCATAAATAATTGTAAAAAATATGTAAAGACTTAAAAATACTTTAAAAAATCATAATTATTACACTAAAATGTCGTAAATGGTGTGTTTTTAAATTTAAATTTTAGAAAAAATATAAGTAAATTAATTTTGATCTTGATTTTGACATTTTATGTGTCTGCTTTTGTTTATTATACAGGGTGTATTGTAACGTCCGCATAATATCAACACCACGTGATTCTACATCAAAAACAGAACATAAAGTTTTAAT
Source organism: Malachius bipustulatus (assembly GCA_910589415.1). Lineage (NCBI taxonomy): Eukaryota > Metazoa > Arthropoda > Insecta > Coleoptera > Melyridae > Malachius > Malachius bipustulatus. The sequence goes on from OU342633.1 coordinate 16,417,935, forward strand.
ACCGTTTAGCTCTTAGACCTCAAATAACGAAGTTATCGACCATTGTAGTTTAAATTTGAAGTTTTTTAATACTCAAAAATATTGCTTAATATTATTAAAAAATTCTTAAGTAAGAAGTAAAATAGCCAAATTATCCATAATTTTAGATTTTTTTTTGGTAAAAATGGTTTTAATTAACATTTCAAAACTAGGAATTATTTGATTTCCTGAGTTCCAATACTTCCAATCAATATTGCAACTGCGCGTTTTAATTGTTGAATAAAAAATTGAAAAAATAAAAAATCTTGAAAAAAAATTGCAACATTGACACGTCGCAGCATGACATTTGTCTTGTTGCACCTTTTTTCGATTACATAGCAACGGCACACTATACCAGTGAGGTGACTTCACGTCTAATAAGTTATCTTAATTTTTATACCAGCGCCAGTGTTGCAAAATTTAAGAACGTTAAATTGTCCATATCTTAAAATCTGTGTACATCAAGAAAAAACTGTTGAGGACTTTTTTGTTCTGTTTTTGATGTAGAATCGCGTGGTGCTAATATTATGCGGACGTTACAATACACCCTGTATTTCATTATTGTGTTTGTTACGTGTATTTTATTGTATGATAATATGATTTTAAAAGTATTGTTATTGTAATGGTGGTGAATAATTATTGTGGGGAGTAATTGTTAGTTTTCAGTAGTAGGTAGCAGGTAAAAAGAGATTAATTAATTAATTAACAAGAGACCAATCGGTCTCGAAAATGAGTGAACTGAAAATTGAAAGATACGTCTTTACCTTTAATTTAATAGAGTTGCGCGGTAGGTACCCATTTCCCCGATTGAACTGATTTTAGAATTTTATAATACCTGCCCTCCAAATTCGGTAAATCTATATGTCTTGAGTGTACTAGTAGATAAATATAATACTTATACATAAATCAGCATAATAATGTATATTATGTAATTTCATAGTAAAAGTAAATACTGTTTCAAAAGCACCGTTTTACCCATCACTATTGTTGTCATCGAATGTTGTCTATTTTATAAATCTTACTAAATCTTATGGTTTGGACTATTGATAGCTACCTACTTTTTATACGTCAACTTCACTGTCATAACTGCAAAACTTTACGGTAATGAACTTTGCGTAAGGTATGCCTTATGTCACTTTCCCGCACACTTTTATAAACGTGAGAAATCTTATTATAGTTTGCGTACAAATAACGATCCGCAAACTGATACTCTGTATAGTGATCGCAGGAAAATAACTTTTTTGTGCAACTAAACGCGAAGTAGCAACTTCGCGTAGGTACGCCAAGTTAGGTACACAAAATTAAATTTCGCTGCCGTTAACATAGCGACGGCCATTAAACTGGCGATTGTTACTTATATTATTATTTTGACACACGAGAAAGGGAAATAATGAATAAGTTCATTTCCATGATAACGTTGAAAGCCGGCCGTCATTCTATTTACGACGAAAATTATTATTTTTTAAATTTCAAATATTTTTTATACAATTGCACAAAAAATTTTGTGTACACTGCGGTCACGTCATTCGTTAACGTCCTCGTTAAAGAATGATTTCGCGGCCAAGTATACAGCAGGGTGTTTACTGTAAGGTTGGCCAAACTTCACAGGCGGATTCTTCAGACTAAAAATTTCCCATTAACGTGTGTGTCCGGAAATGGACCGTTTTTTGAGATACACGGTGTCGGAGAAATATTATTTTTCCAGTTTTTTGACGATATCTCGGGAACCGTATGAGATACAATGTTCAGCCTCTTATACACACTATATGCTCACTGATCCCCTTATTTTCGCCGTAAAATAAAGGTTTTTAAAAAATTTAGTGGCGTAGATTTAGGGTATTTTCGGGGTTCCGACTCCCTAATTTCTACGCCACTGGAATAAATGCAATTTTAAGCAGCGCGTTTGAACCGTCTATGTTTTATACACCAAAAAGGTAATCTTGGTTAACGGCTCCAAAGTCAACCGTTTCCGAGAAAAATGTCATTTTATGAGAGAAAACATTAATAATTATAGGAATAAGTTTTCATTTTAGAGCCGTTAACCAGGAGTACCTTTTTAGTATAGAAAACATGGACGGTTCAAAGGCGCTGCTTGAAATCGCATTTATTCCAGTGGCGCAGAAATTAGTGGGTTCGAAACCCTCAAAATACTCTAAATCTACAGCTCGTGAATTTTTTTTTAAACCTTTATTTTACGGCGAAAATAATGGGATCAGTGAGCATCAGATAATGTGTATAAGAGCTGAACATTGTATCTTATACGGTTCCCGAGATATTGTCAAAAAACTGGAAATAGAATATTTCTTCCGACAGCCTGTATCTCAAAACCCGTGCATTTCCGGACACACGTTAATGGGAACTTTTTGTGTATTTTAGTTTGAAGAATTCAGCCTGTAAGCTTGGCCAACCTTACAGTATACACCCTGTATATACAAATTTTATATTTCCACTTTGAATGAAATAAGAAAGTGTTTATGCAATGAAGGTTTTATTTAAAGAAACTTCAGCTTAGATCTAGCAAATCTGATAAAAGATTAGAAAAAAAGAATGATTTTCTTCGAGACCAAGCCATGACTTAGAAATAATAATAATAATAATTGGTAAAAGTAATGATCGAGAACGATATGTTATGTTGTAACATATCTTAGCTTATAAAGAGATACCGTTTCGTTTAATAAACTCCAATAGCATTGCAGTTTTGATACAAAATGTTCTGGTTAGCACCGTGGATTTTGATGTACCTCCTACAACGAGAAAAACAGCTTCCATCACTGTCACAACACAGGGACTACAATCACATCTCCCAAATTCTTTTGCATTTTCTGCAATTTACTGGTATCGCTAGTATAGTATAGTAATTGCACTACCTGCATGTCTCAACTCACATTACATTATGACCATCACATCCATATTGTAGTGAAAGTAAGCATTGTAATATAGCTAATGTGTGACTATATTGGCTGTTGTTCGTTGTGTGTGTGGTCGTGGTGTGGTGTTCCGGCAGGCCCTACTTCTACAGACGAGACGGTCCTCCTTTCTCCCAGAATCACTCACCCTAAACGCAAGACGTCCTGTTCTTTGAGCCATGTGAGTTGCCTTTCTCTATTTATTCTAGATATGTACACTATTGTTGTCACCTTTCAGAAGTATTGGCGTAAGTTCTATATTAACTTTCAAGAAAAACCTAAACAATGCTAAGAAATTAAGTAGGAAAATTATGTTACGCAAGCAAAATAATATCGCGTGTGAGCAAATTAAAGCATAATTCATACAGGATCTGACATGATTTTTTTTCCAAAGTCTGCCTAAATTATGTTTTCATTTACTCACACGATAACAATAATTTTGTTAACTTTTAAGCTTTGTCTTATCACAGACTCGGAATATTTAGGTACAAAGAAACGAGCAAATTCAATCCACGAGTATTTAACATCCGAGAAGTCAAGTATAAGCAGTTTTTAATGATGTTTTGTATGGAGTTGTGAAATTCAGCTGCCGAATTCGTTGATGAGCTAAATCTCGGCAGCGTGTCAACTCAGGGAGATTGCTTATCCAGAGGTTCCCATTCACTGAATGCTCCCGAACTTTATTTCCTTTACCTTATAATCATACTATCACCAATTACACAGAAGTATTAAAGTATATCGGGTCTTTCACAAAATTTGTTCATTGAAAATTTCGTTTAGTCAGAATATTTTTTGACGACACGACGTTTTTGACGCGCACGGACTCCCTGATGCGACTTCGCCGGTAGTCTAGGAAGAACTCTGGAAGACTTTTCCTGTAGTCCAGGAAGAACTCCCTGAATGCTGACTACACGACATCTTGATGCGCACGGACCCGTTAACGAGAGTTCTTTCTCGCACGCGGACTCCTTGAGACGACCTCGCCGGTAGTCTAGGAAGAACTTCTTGGGGTTTTTCCGATTCGAATGATGAGCTTTCTGAATCACTCGTTAACCCTCGTAAATTCCCGCCTTTAGATTTCTAGCTAGCTTTTTGTTACTCAACCAATCAAACGTACACCTGCTCGATCTTAAAGTTAGTTAAATCATGAATCTCTCTTGCGTGCTCTATTTTATTAGTCCGTCCTAGTTAAATCGAAACCAAATAACAGGCTTTTCTGAAAATGACAACATTTTACGAACAAACTTAAAATTAATTGCTGTAAATGTTGGCCGGTTGAAGGCTTTGCATTTAGCTTTAAGAGGGAATTCAATTCTTAATTCTTAATGATTTTTTTGGAAAAAATCTACTTTTGTGGAGCGTGTGTAACTCAAAAAATGTTGGGAATTCGAGAGTCAATACCGGATGGATGGCCATACGTACCACTGTACACAGAACATTGCCTAATAATACAAAATAGATTTCATTATTAATATTTGTCCACGACTATAGGTAGGTAGGTACCTTACAATACAGGGTTAGAACTATTTAAAGGACTACTACAGGGATATGTTAAACCATTGAAGTTATACGAGTTCGGTTAATTTGGAGAAAAGTTGCGCTATTTTGTGGCCATCTCGAATCCATCAAAAATGCAAGATGTCTGTGACCGTTCCTGAAATATCCTGAAAAAACTGAAAAATGGTCATTTATTATTTTTGTCATTATCTTTTTTTATTATTGGAAATTAATAATTTTTTGTAAGCTGGCATAAGTCGGCAAGAGCTACCCATTTGGGAGATACAAGGCATTTTTGTCACCATCTCCCTAACCATGAAAAGAAAATAATTCAATATGCTTTTTGTTATTAATGCATTGTTGTGCCTAATTTCTGTTTGTTGATGTGGCAGAAAATAATTTTGTATGACTTTAAGCCGTCTACTCACTAGTACTTGGCAAGTGAGTCTTTTGACAAGAAGTTGGCGGGTACTTGTGCAAGTAAAAGTGAAATCATATACAAATTAGTTCCTGCTAGAGCAGAGCGGGTGTGTAGTACGGTGCGGTCTAGAAAACACTTTGCAAGTAATGGACATTTGACTTGGGACAGTTTACCGACAACGAACGGTAGTATCTGAGCTGTGCCGAGTTGCATGCCGCGTTGTCATACCCACTATACGCGGCACTTGCCGAGTATTCACAAGTACTCGGTAAGTAGACAGCTTTAGATATAAACTGATATTTTGAATCTGAGTATCTTAGATTAATAAATTTTCTATAAACCTTCTAAAGGTAGGATGTCATGAAAGGTGACAACTATGATTTTTGCATTTTGTGAGTTATTTTTCTCTTTGTACTTTATTTCCTTTTAATAGATATGTTATAATAATATTCAACTTGAAATATTATGTATATATGTAGAAATATTGTGACATGTATTTTGCTTGTGCAGTTACCTATTTATTAAGTAATGGTTGCTAAAAACTTTTCACTCTATTTTTCTATTACCTAAATCTAAAGAACGAAAAGGAACACACTAACGAACATATGTCTGTAACTTCAGTTACCGTCTTTGACATACACGTAGGGTGAATAAAACGGCATATTTATATTTGGGATATGTTATTGATTCTAGTAATATTCTAGACATCGTACTTACTTAAGCAATTATAAAATTAAACAGATAAATGTTTCAAAGCGAGCATCAGAGTCATAGTAAAAACAGACAAATATTTCTCAAATTTTAGTGTTTCAATTTAAACAGAATATAATAAAATGTAATTAACTCGAGGTTCTCTGGATGACAACCTCAGGATGATCTGGTGAAGACAAAGACATCGACGTTTCACTGATAATTTTCAGCTCATAAGTTTAACATACCTATATCAGCAAGCATAATACCAGGAGAGGAATGTATCGGACAAAGAAAACTAACTAAATATTAGGATAGTCTTTTATGAAAGACTATACAACTTTCATACCATCGCCAGGGATATACTCCATTCCTGGTACGCTTGGAGATATGTCAAACTGATGCTGAAAATAATCAGTGAAACGTCGATCTCTATCTCCATCAGCCCATCATCTGAATTCGTGCCGTTCAGACCACTTCTGTTGTTCAATAAACGGATTGCCATCATTGATAAGTATAGTTTTTTGTTAGTTTATTATTATTTGGCTAACAAAAGACCAATCACTAAGTGAGGGAATAATAAAGGGATACATTTTTTATAGCAAACTTCTCTTTACTTATTGCCACTATTTCTATTTCCAAAACCAGTTCAACACCACAACATATTTATTAGCAAAAAATGAAAACTGAGATTTAAGATGTTATAGGCTAGAAACTTTAACTGAAAAGTTCCCAAATATAGGTATTATGCCACTTACATTCACAAATAACCTGACAGGTTATTTGTGTAAGGTTGTACTATTACTACTGTAAGGTTAAAACTATCTTACTTTCTGTTCTTAGATGGAACCGACAGAGTCGTCATGGCATGCAGCCTCACCGGCGAGTCGTAGTGGACTATCGTACCGGATACATCCGTTCTCACCTACGTTCGCCTTCAGGAAGAGTCAGGTGACCCCATGACGAGTCTCAACTTCCCAGGGAGCTTAATAAAGACCATCCGATGCTCTCCTAGGTCTAACATATCAACTGCAATAACGGTGGAAACAAAACGTTGTTGATAAAACTCTTTGGATAGATAACGTCGTTGTTTAGATGATGTCAGGAAACACCAGAAATAGGATCTGAACGCCCATTTTATTATAGAATACCAATACAAAATGTACTTATCACCAAATTGTTATAGATGGGCAATGCTGAGTTTTCGTGAGCAGTAAGATAATCTGCAATAATAATTTAAAACACTTTCGTACAAGAAATACATTCCAAAAATAAGTAGGCATACCATCGTCAAAAATAATTATGGTTTCTGGGTAATACCTTTTTAAGGTTTAGGTATACTTTTATCTCGACTTATTTTACTACACTAGCAAAGCTAATAGATAGGTACCTACCTACCTACCTATGGTCTGTACACTGAGTGTTGTCCGTTGTCATGCCACACTGATTCTGACTAAACAATTTCATTTAATTCGATTTGATTCATTCATACACTTATTTCTAAGTCGAACCAGATGTGGTATCGCAGTTCGTGTCAAGTAGCGTGTGAATGTTATATTATGATTAGAAATAGCATGTCACCTACCTGCTGGTTGGCGTTTAAAAGAAAGCATAACACCTTCGGTTTTCTGCAGCAAAATATCCTTGCAACTTAACCACAAGACCACGTCCTAGGGAGTTCAATCGTTTCCCAGGCATTTTGTGCAATTTTTTGTAGTTCGTTGCGAGAATATACTCAGTCCGTTTTTTTTAAACGTTAGAAAAACAAGGTAATAGATTTTTAGGCATTCACGCAATTAATAAGTTACTCGTAGTTTATCACATCGTACAATATCACAGGTAATTCTGCTAATTTCGTATTAAAAACGTTTCAAATAACAAACCTCGTTAGTATATTTAGCGCTGTCACTGTCACTGACACTAGCCGATCAGCTGGACGACAATCTTATCGTATCAATCTAAGCGTATTAAGATGCGAGTCGTACTTCCGTCTCACTCTCGCTCATCTTTTTAGAATTGCTGACGATTCAAACGTATTTCTGACAATACGTCCCAATTTAATTTGATTGACTATGCAATGCAATAGAAGGAGTAAGAAACATAACGAGATGATGTATCCTTAGTTATCACAATAGACAAGACTCAGTGTACAGACTACAGCGTACAGTGTACAGCTACCAGCCTATTATAGGAATGTCTGTCATTAAAAAATATATAATTAATTATAATTGTGAGCTGATATTTTTGTCTAAAATCCCTAAATATATCCACGAAATATATTATAGGGTCTTCAAGCAACGAAAATATTTTCTTAAACTACATGAATCACATTAGAAACACAACTTCTACGGATCAAATTGATCAAAAGCAAGTAAAAAGGGCAACCTAGTTGACATCCGCTGACAAAAACAGCTGATTTTTCCGGTCCTAATAGAGTTGGAATAGACTGTAGTTTATTATGGTTTGATGTCTACTCAAACAAGATTAGATGTCAGTCAGTTTTTAAATTTTGAATGAAAACAGTGTACATGGAAAAGTCTTATAATAGAGCCAATATAACATGATAATAGACAAATAGACATGAATATCATGAATGAAGATAATATGGACATGGAAACAGAATATATCAACTTTGGAGACAGACCCATCATTTCCAAAAACACATGTCGCATTAATTATTTTTCTCGAATAAACTTCAATGTTGAATTAGACAATGGTGTTTTTGTTCAACAGTAATTCTTAGTTGACTTTTCAGACAAAATTAAAATTTTACAAATACGCTACGTAAAAATGAAAATGTCGCACCCCAAAATTTTGCCTGATTTTGATTGAGGATAACTTTTGGTAGCCCAAAGGGTTTCGATTTTGTTTTCGCATATCAGCAATAACCCTTTCCTTTATTTTTCTGCTTTATTGGATCCAAACCCCAAAAAAATCTTGTCAACAAATTTTCTACAGGGTGATAAGTGTTCAGGTGTGCAGATCACTAACGGGTTTTGTACCCCTGTTTTCCAAATAAATTTTTCTTGTAAGTTTTAATCTCACCTAACAAATTTTCGATTTAAAACCTGTAATTACATGGTGGTCTCAATAAATCAACAGTTTGCTCTTGCAGTGTGTAACTCTTTTCCTCACCAACCGAGAACAATAATTTAAGAATTTTCAAGAAGAATAACAAGAAGTAGTGATTGTACCATTATCACATGAGAAGGAGGGCTGATTCCCATGAAAACTGACAGATTTATTTTGACAGTAATTATTTGGTTGCTGTTGTCAACATTTTTTATCTCAGGTCAGCAAGAGAGTTCTTAAAGTGTTCACAAATGAAGATTTGTTCGGAGACAAGTTGATTTTCATTCAATTTTCCTCCCAAAACCTATTTCCAGAAGAAATTTAAATTAGAGTAATTTTGTATGCAATCTTTTGTTTTTAATGTTTGTCCTGGGTTAAAATAAATGTTTGTCAAGGCTTAAATTTCGAAAATTGATTGGTGAGGAAATAAGTTAAATGCACTTCAAGAAACAAACACTTGATACTTTAATACCCTGTAAATACAGGAGTTAAATCAAAAATTTGAAAACCGTCCGAGGTGAGACATCAAGTTTCAGAATTTACTCATGAAGACTTACAAGAAAATTTTATTTGTAAAACGGGGATACGAAAACCGCTGAGTGATTCTGCAGACCTCCACATATCACCCTGTAGAAAATTTGTTGACATTTTTTTTTAATGTTTGAATTTAAATCAAATAAAGCAGAAAAATAAAGGTTAGGGATGCTGACACGAAGAAACAAAATCGAAATGCCTCGGGGCTATCAAAAGTTATCCCCAATCAAAATCAGGAAAAAATTTGAGGTGTGATATTTTTCATTTTTGCGTAGTTTAGATGTTTTTTTTTTTTAATAATAGTTGATTACTGTAAATGAAACTAGTTTTTATAAGTAATGCAAAGAGGTTTTTCTTTTGGCAAATAATAACTTCAGAAAATTCTAATGAACGCCAATCTCGCTGAGACACTTCGTGTAATCAATCCTTATACAAAAATTACCAATCCAAAATCATGACGCAATTTTATTTAATTCATTATTATCATATTTTACGAATTTTCAGTTTGTGCAAAGATATTCAGCTCAGAATTATACAATTTTATTATAATTATACAAAAAAAAAAAAACCAGTTGGTATTCTATTTATGAAAACTCAATGATGTTCCAGTGAATTAGTGTCTTTCCTATTATGTCCCATAAATAAGTACATACTTACCTACCGTAAATTAGAGGAATTGTAGATCATCAAAATATTTTTTTTATTATTTAAATACATTTTTTCTCTTGTATCGTTATTTCGACAGGCGTTTTCTCAGGGTACATATAAAATATCTACATAATCTTGTACTACATATTCTTTCTGTAATTCTCCACCAAAAAAGTATTTCAGGTTATTTTATTTATTTTAACCAGCAGAGCCATTTACAGAGATGTAAGTATCCTACTCTGTACCTGACCATGATAGAAACGCAAAACACACCTCTGTCTATAACTCCACACAGCATCCTCATCTGATAGCAAATGGAATTCAGTTTCTGTGGAAGCCCTTTACAATGATTTTTAAAAGTAAGATGTTCATCGATCAAAACTCCCAGGAATCTAACTGATCCAGCACGTTCGAGATCAAAACCATTTACAGAAATATCATAAGCAGGATATGAACACGCAGCTGGCAGCTCGTTGATGTACAACAGAAATAGCAAAGGTCGGAGCAGGGACCCCTGTGGCACTCCAATCGCATTGTGTGTCTATCATTCGAGAGAAAATCCATCTGGACATTGTTATTCTAACCCTTTGTCTGCGCTCCTCCAAAAAAGAATTTATGAGGTGTACCCAGCTTCAACAGCCCCCAGTACCTCCTCATAGAATGCAAAAAACTTGACCTACACTTTCGAAAACCATACTGATTTGGATGCAAGATGTCATTCTTATTCATGAAATCAAGCAGCACTACCAACACCACATATTTGAAGACCTTTGTCCATACTAAGGCTTGACAGATGGAACGATAATTTCCTATATTCGAGGGGTCACACTTTTTAAATACTGGAGTGCTGATGGATTGCTGGAGTGCAGAAGGAAAGACATCCCCTGAAAACGTTAAATTGTTAAAATTAAAACGGTAAAAAGTTAATCACCATCTTTGTTGAATTCACTACAACACTTCATTTTCGTGATGAATTTTTTGAACGATAACTTGCAAGGTGCTTTGAAAATACGTTTTTATTTTCCCTTATTCATACTACGATAAATTTAATCTACTCCTTACTTAAAAGATATCTTGTCCCTTGAAAAGAAATGCAATTTTTTTAATAAGAAGCATCGGACTTAACTGTGTAGATAAAACATAGTCGCTCGAGCTCATTTAGACAGACACAAATTTTAAATTCATAAATAGTTAAATTAACGAGCACTAACAACCATGCCAAGCTGGGATTTGAACCAGATGGTGGCAGCGTCTCAACGGCTTAACAGTCAGCTACCTAAGCCGCTGCGCTACCTACCGCCCGCATAGGAATGCAATTAAATGTCTATTTTGTCTACACCCTTGATCGGTACCCTGTGTTCAATCCTTCGATTTCCTGTACTTATTTATGGGACACTCTAACACCGTTTTCTATTTCTCGACATTCAAAAGAAACTTATATTTATAGTAAGTACCTATATCTTATTTACAAATCAAATCTCAAACAAAAATACACATTACACATGACACCTGACAGAAATACTACTTGACACATTATCTGCGGAGTGCTAGAACGCTAATTAAAAATGATTATCCAATGATGGTTCATCAACGGGAATTTTACATGTAAAATTCTCGTTGATGGTCCATCATTGGTTAATCATTTTTAATTAGCGTTCTAGCACTCCACCCTATGTTTTAAAATGTCTGTATTTTAATACCTGTGGTATTTTTTTTAACTAACTTTCCAATGCTTAAAAGTTATGTCTATTACTGTAGAATTTTAATTGCAAAATATTATTTCTACAAAACCATTTTTTTAATAACGTACAGAATTGGTCATTCGAGTCTCTGTCGGTCAAACGATGGATAAAAAAAATCAAATGCAAGATCACAATGGCCATATTAAAATTATTTTGGAGAATAGAGAGTGTCCCATATGACAGTGGCATATCAAAGTTATGTTTTTTTTTAATGGAACGCTCCTATGTTATTGCAATTTTTAGATTGTCTGAGAACAAAAAATAAGATTAGTTTTTTGGTGTTTAAATTTATAAGTCTGTTGAATTATAAACAAGTGAAAATCGCAATTTTCAAAGTTCAAGGCCCTGTATAACGAAAATGCCTCAAGATAGAGGAAAACGGCTTTCATGTCCCTATTTTAAATTTTTTATGTACTATCCTATGATGTAGATAAAATGTTTGTATAGAGTGATAAAAAATCTGAGTTCTCAACACGTTGCTAAATGAAATAAAAAACAAAAATAGGTAAAATGTTTCTGTACCATGGAATAGAACAAAAAAATTTTAAATAGGGACATGCAAGCTGTTTTCCTCTGTTTTGAACCGTTTTCTTTGTTCAGTGCCTTGAAATTCGAAAATTACAATTTTCACTTGTTTATATAACTCACAAACTTCTCAATTTAAACACAACAAAATGAAATAACATAAGAGCATTCCATTAAAAAAAAAAAACATAACTTTGATATGTCACTATCATATGGGTCACTCTGTATAGTCAAAATAATCTTAAATTATGGCAATTGTGATCCTGTACTTGAATTTATAAACAAAAGTTTTTTAAATCCTTCGTTTGGTCAACACAGACCGACTCGAATGAGCTGGGACAGCCTGTATAATAAATTATAGAGGGTGTTGAAAAACTTGTGAAAAATATTATAGGTATGCTATATGAAAAGTATATGAAACAAAAAAGTAAACACGCTATATATGCTACGGTGTTGGGGTACCTATTTCAAAAAATATGAGTTTGAGAGTGCAATGAAAGTACAGACCTGGCAGATGCCATGATTAAAAACGTCAAGGATGTAATACTCAGAGGATGAAACCACTTGAGACAATGCCTACCATTTCGAAACGTATACAATCACGTATTCACACTATATCCGCTTTTTCATATCGTGAAAAGACCACAGGGATTGATGTTACGATTTTTTGAATATAAATGCAAAATTCAAAATAAAAATCGTGCTACTATTAATCTCGAAGATTTTCCTTGCCCCGAAAGTGAAGAAAAAAATAGAAATTCGACAGTAGTGTCAAAGAGGCCTTAGTTGTGACCTTAATATTAGTTTGAAATGGCTGTTTTTAGTTTCTTACCCACCCAGCACCCCTATTTCGCTCCTCGGTCCCGAAAAAATTGATGAAACTTAGGAGACGCGGATGTACCTATATAATTACCAAATTTTGTTTTATTTTTAAATTTCATAATCGTTTTGACACGTACACGGGAAATTTAAAATTTTTGTTGTCCGAGGGAAATTTTACATCTAAAGGAAACTAGAGTAGCTAGAAAAAAATTAAAAGCAGATACTTGCTTCTTTTTCAGTGCTAGGTCGACGTGTTATTTATTTTGTCCACAAGTTTTTCAACATCATTTATAAATTCAAAAATATTGTCCACTTTTTAATACTAAATACTAGATTTGAAGGGGTCTTATAATGTTATAATGAACGGATGCTATTACTGATACATTCCTATAATGGTATAAGAAAATCTATTAAGAAAACGTAAGATCCCAATTCACCAATCATACACTTCTTATACTTATCAAAATATTTTAAAGATTTTTAAGTTGAGGCATTTTTTAACACCTTATACCGGGTGTCCTATTTAAAATTAACTGCATGGGGATCTCTAAAACGGTAAGAGATACAGGGTCGGTTCAATCAGAGAAAAGTTGCACGATTTAATGCTTATTAGGAATCTTAGAAAAAATTATAGAAACTTCAGGTGTTGCTTACATTGCTGAAAAAATTGAAAAAACGTGATTTCTTATTTCAGTCATATCTTTTTTATTATTAAAAATTTCATTTCTTTCATAGTCACCTTTTGTTTTTCTTACGGCCGCCATATTGTATTTCCTTGTCATTCTGTATTAAAAAATTAAGAAAACCAAAAATCTCTCTTTCAAAAAAAATCCAAAAATTTATAATTTTTCCAAAACAAAAAGAAAGTTTTTTCACCGAAGGACGTGTTATGACATCGCAATATGACGTAACACTGCTTGCTTTGTGGTTACTTATGACATTCGGTTAAGGAAAGGTTTTTTTTTTTCAAAAAAAAAGAGTTAAATTTTGAAGAAAATTTTTTTCGTGCAATAAATTTTTGGTTTCCCTAGTTTTTTTATACAGCATGACAAGTAAATACAGTATGGCGGCCATACGGAAAACAAAAGTTTACTGTGAAAACTCTAGGATCTAGTCGGCTTTGACAACTTATTTAAACCTACAAAAAAATCATTTATTTTTAATAATAAAAAAGATATGGCTGAAATCAGGAATTATACACTACGCAAAAATGAAAGGGTCGCACCCCCTGAAACTAGGCCCTAATTTGATTGTGGATAACTTTCGAAATTCCCAAAGATTTTGTTTTCGAATGTCTATTATTTATATTTCTGCTTTATTGGTCTAAACTAAAAAAAAAAAAAACTGACAACAAATTTTCTATAGGGTGATATGTGAAGGTATGCACAATCGCTCTGCAGTTTTTGTACCCCCGTTTTCCAAATAATGTAAGTTTTAATGAGCAAGTTTCGAAGCTTGATGTCTCACCTCAAAATGGTTTTCAAATTTTCGATTTAACACCTGTTTTTACAGTGGTCTAAAAAAATCCACTGTTTGCTCTTGATGTGCATAACTTTTTCCTCACCTTACGATTTTGGGAATTTAAGCCTCATAATGAAGCTAAAATTTCAGGTAAGAAAATACAGGGACGAAAATTGACTAAGAACAAACATTTTGAGATTTTGAGATGAACACAGAATGAAAATCAACTTGTCCCCGAAGCAACCTACATTTCTGAACAATTTAAGAATTTTCTTGCTGACTCGAGATGAAAAATGTTGAAACAAGAGCCAAATTACATCTGCACGTTTTCAGAGGGAATCAGCGCTGTTTCTTACCTTGGTATGGTTCATAAGTATCGCTACGAAAATTCTAACAATCACTACAGTTGACTGAAACGAGCTGGCGATTGTTAGAATTTTCGTAGCGATACTTATGAACCATACCAAGGTAAGAAACAGCGCTGATTCCCTTTGAAATTGTGCAGATGTAATTTGGCTCTTGTTTCAACTTTTTTTTCAACAGCAAGAAAATTCTTCAATTGTTCAGCTATGAAAGCTGATTAGGAGACAAGTTGATTTTCACTTAGTTTTCCTCCCATAATCCGTTTCCAAAAAAAATTTTAATTTGAGTAATTTTTTATACAATCTTCTGTTTTTAATGTTTATCCTGTCCTGAGTCAATTTTGGTCTCTGGATTTTCTTGTCTGAAGTTTCAGCTTCACCAGGTGATTTATTGAGATCACCCTGTAAATGAGGGTGTTAAATAGAAAATTTGAAAACCGTTTCGAGGTCAGACATCAAGATTCGAAGTTTGCTCAAAACTTACACGAAATATTTATTCGGGGGTTATGAAAACCATGGAGTGATTCATGCCTTCACATATCACCCTGTAGAAAATTTGTTGACAGTTTTTTTGAGTTCAAGTCCAATAAAGCAGAAAAATATTGGATAAACTATCGCCAATAAGCCAATTAAATTCAGGCCCAATTTTGGGATGCGACACTTTCGTTTGTGAGTAGTGGAAGTTATAATCTCAACTTAGTTATTAAAATGAAGAGGATTCAAGGCGGTATCTTTTTTATTTTTGACTTAATTATTACGATAATTTATTAGATAAATACATAAATTTGTTTGTCTTAATGAATTCTACAGCGTGTTGAACAAAATGCCTCAACTTATAAATCATCCTGTAATAATAATATAACAATTCACCTACCTACCTACACTAAAACAGTCCCTCATAAGTAAAACGTCTTTCTTACTTAAAATGGTTTGGAATTCAAAAAATGAGTGATACTTTTTTTATCTGAAGTTTTCAGTTTCATGATTGAAAATAAAAAAATATTATAAAGAAACAAGATACTAAAATTATTAAACTTTCGACAGTCTTAGTTTTCGTAATTAGGTTGCTATGGGCATTCTGTCGCAACAACTAGGTAGGTAGTAGTAAAACTGTGTAATTAATCAAAGCTTTTTATATTTATTTAATATCTTCATCAGTGCTATAATAATTTAGGGTGCTATTTAAAATATTACTGACTGAACAGAAACAAGCTCTATAAGAACGATCGAATGTACCTGTTTCCTGCATTTTTCCCGGTCGTTTTTATTTCCTGGAAGCTCTTAAAATTTTGTTCAGCCTGCTAGCTGTTCGGATTATAAGGCTATTTTTGGACGACTGTTCGTACTACGAAGATAATTAAATTCTTTAGAATTTTAGAGGGCTGTTCGCACTATGAGGATATTCGGATTAGCGAGGGGTCGGATTAGCGGGACTCTACTGTATCTTTATTAAAAAAAAAACATTCAATATACAGGGTGATTCATGAGTGACCTTACATAGACCAATGGTGATAAGCGGACTTCAAGGCGGGTCGAAAACCACAAAAGAAAATTTTTTTTCGTGAGTGGTTACGAAGTTACAGGGTGTTTTATGTCTCAGGTACGAAACTTTGATAGGCGATATTTCTGAAACGGCTGGAGATATTTTGTCGAAATTTACTAGGAATGGTGCATTCCGGAAACTCATCAAAACCGCATTCTAGTTAATTAAAAATCCAGGACCGGACTTGAAATTTTTTGCCCCCATGGTCTTTGTTGAAAAAGTTAATTTTCTGACGATGTTTCTGAAAAACTGTCATCGAATTTGAAAAGATAAGAAAAAACTCTATAGAAATCATTCCTCAATTTGAACGGCACACCCAAACCGTCTCGAAAAAAAAATGTCAAAGTAAAACTTCTCAGTAAATTATTGTTTTCGAGCAAACATATTTTACTTAATGTTCGTCTGAATTCCTTCAAATTTATTTTTTGACTTGTTTCTGTGGGAAAAATGTTTGACAGAAGGCCAAGCTTTATTACTGGGAAATCAGGTGTCAACTGTAAAATTTTTCAGATTTCACTAATAATCACAAATCATTTCACTAATAACGAATACGCAGATATTATGTTTGTGTATGGTTTCTGCAATGGAAATTCAAGAGCAGCTGCGAGAGAATACCATAGAAGATCACAGTCGAAGAACACCGGCCCATGTAACGTTTCGCGTCTGTTTTCCAATTTTCTCGAAACCACGGCATATTTCCCTGAGTTCAAAGGAATGCTGAACCTCAATTGGAAAATCTGAGCCATCAAAACATCGTGGAGATGGTGGCAGTAAATCCAAGTACAATTACGCGAAGAATGGGCATTTCTCAATCAAGAGTATCGGGAACCTTGAAAAAAAAGAGGAGCGCGGATGCATCCCTGTCACGTACAAAGCGTACAGAGGCTTCAACCATTCAATGAAGTTCTATTGAATGGACTGCGTAGAACTTTGTTTACTGATGAAGCTCAGTTCACGCGGGATGGTGTAACGAATAAAAAAAAACTCCCACCTATGGGCATATGAAAATCCGCGCTCTGTTGTTCAGAAGAACTCGCAACAGATTTTCTATAAATGTGTAGTGTGGCATTGCAAATTATACCCTAATAGGATCCCATTTTTTTGCTGGGCGGCTCACGGGGGAAATTTATTTACTTTTCCTACAAGTCATTTTGTCCGGCTTGCTTGCAGAGGCGAACGTGAACAGGCGTGCTTTTTCCTTCTAGCAAGATGGGGCACCACCAAATTTTCTCGACAAGTCAGAGAGCATCTCCACAATGAATACCCCAATCGTTGGTTCGGGCGCGGCGGCCCTCATTCCTGACCACCTAGGTCCCCCAACCTCACTGTTTTAGACTATTACCTATGGGGTCATATGAAGCAGGAAATCTAAAAAACGGAAGTAGGTACCAGAGAGGAGCTCAGGACGCGAATACTGGTAGTTGCTGATGAAATTAGAAACAACAGGCAAATAATTCAAAAAGCAAACCAAAATTTATGGAAACGCTGCAGGAAATGTATTGAAGTTGGTAAAGGACATTTTGAGAACCGTTTATAACATTAATATTGATAACATTTAATTTACACTGACATTTTTCCCACAGAAACAAGTCAAAAAATAAATTTGAAGGAATTCAGACGAACATTAAGTAAAATATGTCTGCTCGAAAACGATAATTTACAGAAAAGTTTTACTTTGACATTTTTTTTTCGAGACGGTTTGGGTGTGCCGTTCAAATTGAGGAATGATTTCTATAGAGTTTTTTCTTATCTTTTCAAATTCGATGACAGTTTTTCAGAAACATCGTCAGAAAATTAACTTTTTCAACAAAGACCATGGGGGCAAAAAATTTCAAGTCCGGTCCTGGATTTTTAATTAACTCAGAATGCGGTTTTGATGAGTTTCCGGAATGCACCATTCCTAGTAAATTTTGACAAAATATCTTCAGCCGTTTCAGAAATATCGCCTATCAAAGTTTTGTACCTGAGGCATAAAACACCCTGTAACTTCGTAACCAATCACGAAAAAAAAATTTCTTTTGTGGTTTTCGACCCGCCTTGAAGTCCGCTAATCACCATTGGTCTATGTAAGGTCACTCATGAATCACCCTGTATTTTTTCAGGTTTTTAAAAATTGAATCAATCATTTAACTTTATATAAATACAGGGTTATTCACGGTATACGCCACGGAAGTTTATGGCCGTGCCTCTGGATTTTTGGATCTTTTTATTTTTGGAGTGGATTGAGACCCGGCAGAGGTACGTTTTAAAATTATATTCATAATGTACAGGGTGTCCCAAAAGCATGAAACATATCAAAGTTATGTTTTTTTAAATGGAATGCTCCTATGTTATTGCATTTTTGGATTGCCTGGGAAGAAAAAAGAAGATTGGCTTTTACAGTTGGTGTTGAAATTCAGAAGTTTTTGAGTTATAAACAAGTGAAAATCGTCATTTTTCAAGTTCAAGGCCCTGTACAAGGAAAACGGCGTAAGATGGAGAAAAACGGCTTACATGTCCCTATTTTAACTTTTCATGTACTATCCAATGATGTAGATGAAATGTTTATACAGGGTGATAAAAAATTTGAAAAATTCTGAGATTTCTCCACGCGTCGACAAATAAAAAAATCAAAGAAAGTACAAATGTTTCTATACCATAGGATAGTACATGAAAAGTTAAAATAGGGACATGTAAGCCGTTTTTCTCTATCTTGAACCGTTTTCGTTGTACAGGGCCTTGAACTTGAAAAAAGACGATTTTCACTTGTTTATAACTCACAAACTTCTGAATTTAAACACCAACTGTGAAAGCCAATCGTATTTTTTCTTCTCAGACAATCTAAAAATGCAATAACATAGGAGCATTCCATTTAAAAAAACATAACTTTGATATGTTTCATGCTTTTGGGACACCCTGTACATTATGAATATAATTTTAAAACGTACCTCTGCCGGGTCTCTATTCACTCCAAAAATAAAAAGATCCTAAAATCCAGAGACACGGCCATAATCTTCCGTGGCGTATACCGTGAATAACCCTGTATAAGTATGTGAGCAAATTAAAGTTGATAGTATAAAATTTATTAAATGTCCGAAATAACATCTCAACTATTATAACACAAGAATATTGTATAAAAGAAAAATCGAAAACTTTGATTAAATTACAGGATTTTACTATTGCCTAGTCCTTGTTGTGACAGAATTCTCACTGTATAATATAATTATGTAAATAGGGATTCTAATGCCCGTATTCACAAACGATAATTTCCTAAATAATTACGAAATTAATTAAATGAGTGAGATGGAGATATGCAGTTTTTTTGCAATAGAATGAGATGGGGATAATTGATTACGTAATTATTTAGGAAATTATCGTTTGTGAATACGGGCATAAATATTGTCAGTTTTATTATTGTCGGTTTTTCCTCTCTCAATTTGATCAAGTAGATCTAGGCTTTATTTAAAAACCATATCAAAGATCATTTATTTTAAAAATTCATGCAGTATCTTGATTTGATATTTGCTTGCACTGAAAAAATACGAAGAATAACTCCCTATTGCTAAGAGAGTCCCCTAAAGGTGATAATTTAAGATCCTTAATTAGAAGTTTCCCTAGTCAAGTTGTAAATTTGAATTGTTTTTGTTATGTAAAATTTTTAATTAAAAATCTTAATAATGTAAGTCGAAATAAAAAATTACTCAATGAAAGCTTTTTACTTATCCTCAAATTTATTAGAACCTTGAAACCATCCCTTGAAAAAAGAGTATGTGTCCCTAAGGAGAAAAAATATTAAAATAATGAATAATTTTCATATAATTTGACGTCATCGAGGTCAATTTATAGTTAATTCGCTTATCTCAGTTCAATTTTGGATACTTAGCACCGTCAGTTTGATTTTTTGATTTCAAATTTTGGAAATGGTGAATACTCTTATGTCATAACTCATCAGAAATGCGTTTTGAAAAAAACTGGAGGCACTAAACCCTCTAAAAAAATTGAGTTTAAGGTCCTTTTTGACTAATTCGGTATCACTTAACATGAATACAATTCATTCAGAATTAAATGGGATTGGATGAATGCAGGTCACATAAGAACCCTTCCAGCTGAAGAGGATTAAGTATAGGGAGCGGCACTCAACACATCCTGCAACTGAACATCCGGCTACGAAACGATATGTAAATGCAAGACAAATGGTCTCAGTTGCACAGTAAGTAAGGTACCTACAAACAAAATCAGAGCATTTTGTTATCTTTGCAATCTTAACTCTTAAATTAAGTACTTGAAAAAGTTAATAAATGTTTTATTATTATTGTTGCTAGGCTCAATTAAAGCCATTGTGATTTTTTTCCATGTGGGATTGTTTGGAACTTTCAGGATTTCAATTAGGACATCATATTAGTATTAGGTAAAAATCTGTATACTTACTTTTAGATTTTTGTTCCAAGTAGAAAGAATCTTTCTAGTTTGTATTATTTCCAAAAAGCTGTAGGAATATGCAAGCAATTCAGTTGAAAGAGAGAGTCTGAATTCGTGCTGGTGTTGCTTAAACCTCAATCATCCATTGAGCCTGACAGGGATAGGGATATTAAAAAGTATCAAGTGCGATCCAGGCAATAAGAAAACTGCACCATAGGTAATTTAACCCTGAAAAAAGGTCATCACAAAATAAAAAATAGGATTTCGGTTTAAGACAAACTAAATTTATTATTAGTACTTTTATCTTTATTAGGATTTAAACCTAAGCACAATGATATGAGCATTAAAAACAGAAAAACCTGTTACAATTCATCGTGGCTAGAAAAATGTTTTACTACAAACTCGTGTAGATCCTCCAATGCTCTGTTACCGTTATATTCTGAAATTTTTTCTCCATTTTTGTACATAAACAGAGTTGGAAAGCCTTCAACCTGAGGGGAAAAATATATAAATATTTAGTTATCGTTAGAATTTTTTATTAATTAATTATAGATTATTATATATTATTGGTTAATGCATAGGGTGTAACACGAAAACCTTAGGTGATTCATAAATAAAAAAAATTGATGAAACTAGAAATCTGAAAATTTGTAGGTAAGTACATGTTTGATTTTAATTTAGAGAAACTGAACTAAAAAATATTGACAACCCCATGCCACTTCCGGTTATACACACTTTAGGCTACAACTTTCTTATTTTAAATGGGACACCCACACCCTGTACCGGTGGTCCATCACTTATGTCTACCCGCAATATAGGGATTAATTTTAGAGACAAAAAACTGAAACTTTCTTAGTAATTTAGTGGTAAAGTGGCCAAAACAATTCAATTTTCTTCCATACATCGATAGAAAGCAATTTATAAAATCAAAATACATAGTTGAAAAGTAATATCAAAACACAAATTACAAGACTTTAAATAATTAAATAAAATTCATAAAATAGTGGAAATGACAGGTAGAGTAATTATTGATTGATATATGGTAGGTATGAAAGTGACCAATAATCTGAAGATGGTAGGCCCTAAATAAACCCTAAAAATAGATGTAAAGTGTAAATGTCACTTTACACTAACGGCACGGACACAGGTCGGGTGTTAAACGAGGACGTGCATTTTCATTAATAAATGGATTTTGAATGGCTGCATTTATTAATGAAAATGCACTTCCTCGTTGAACACCCGGCCCGCATCCGTGTCGGATGTAAATACAGGGTGCTTCAAACCATGTGTCTGAAAATGATAGAAAATTCCTTGGCGCATTCTGAGAAAAAAAGCTCATATTACCATGAGTAGTCCCCAAACCCACTATTTTCGAGATACAGGGTGTCAAAATAATTTTTTTTCAGTTTTTTAACGATATCTCAAAAACCGTTTGAGATATAAAACTGATTTTTTGTACACATCTTGTCATTAATATTATCTACGTTTTGACCGCTAAGTCAGTTCTTTTCATATGACAATGGCGGATTTTAGGGTTACATAAAAAAATTTAGTTCCTAATTTCCAAGACACTGGTAAAAATGGCATTCTAAAAGCATATTTTGAATTGTTAATTTTTTCTACATAAAAAAGTGCTCTTGGTCAAAAGCTTTAATGTGAACTGTTTTTGAGAAAAACAGCATTTTATTATGACAAACATTAAAGTAGCAAAATGTTTTGTTGTGGACACAAATTACTTTTTTTTATAATTTTTTTATGATTTGTTTCACTGCTGCATAATAAATTTAATTAGCTCTCAAAAAGTAGATAGTATTTGGTAAATCTTGATATAGTGGACTGTATTTTAGTACTGGTTCTATTCTTCAAACCATATGGTTTTATTTATTATTAAAATTAATAATTTATTCTTCAAAAGATATCTATTTTTAAGGAAACCTTGACAGACGATGAGTCTTCAACCGGTTGTTGTAGAGGCTCTTCTCTGGTATTCATTTCATTCAAGTTGGGGAGTGGACATAATTTAACCGTTGGGCGTTTGAAAATGCCTTTACTAGTTTTGACGGTTACCACTCTTATTTTTCCATCAATACCAGGATGAATATCGATAACTCTTCCCAACATCCATTTAGAAGGAGGCAAGTTGTCAACCTTAATGATGATCATTGATCCAGATGAAAAATCTGCATTATCAGTATTCCATTTTCGTCTTTGCTGAAGGGAGCTCAGGTAATCACGCGACCAACGTTTCCAAAAACTTTGATGCATCTGTTGAATTAGCTGATATCTGGATAATTTATTTAGGGGTATATGTAACACATCTGTTTTGCCAACCAAAAAGTGAGAAGGTGTCAAAGGGTTTAAATCATTGGGATTATTGGATAATGGGTAAAGAGGCCTGGAATTTAGGATGGCCTCAATCTGAGTTAAAACAGTGGCAATACGTTCTTCATACGTTAAAACAGTTTCGCCAATAACTTTATATAAATGACGTTTAAAGGATTTAACATTGGCTTCCCAAATACCTCCAAAATGGGGTGACGCTGGGGGAATAAAGTGCCACCTAATCTGATGTTTATCAGCATAATCAAGAATATCACTTTCCGTGATCTTTAAAAACAGAGTCATCATATCTTTTAAAAGTTTGTGAGCTCCAATGAAGTTGGTTCCATTATCTGAGAACAGATCAGATGGAAAACCTCTACGAGCTGAGAACCTTCTTAAACAAGCTATGAATGCTTCTGAGGTTAAGTCGGATACTAATTCTAAATGTACAGCTTCAACACTTAAGCAAACAAATATACAAACATATGCTTTAGTAACCTTATAGCCTCTGCCTTTTCAGATCAGAGTTCATAAGTCGTCCACCAACTCTAATTATACCAGCTGCATCTATAAAAGCAGAAAGCCCATTGAACCTATTTTTTAAAGGCTTATTTTTATTTTTTAACATCCATTCAAATTCTTTAGCAAACGATTGTTGTTGGGACATCTTTACAAGACATTTTAATGCTTCGTTCAACTCCTTAATCGATAATCTACCACTAAATCTTTTATTACCACTGGTTTTAAAAGTGGATGCATTCAAATAGAATCTTCGACAATATGCTACAACTCGTTGTAAAGTATTAAGATTAGAAAACTTGGTAAAAACATCAAAATCGTGACTTGAGGATTGAAAAACATACTTATTTTTAAAAAATAAGTAAAAAAGATTGATAATCATCAATCTTTTTAAATTCTGGAAGATCTCTAAGAGTAGGAGTAACCTGAAAATTATAAGAAGATGGATAAAAATCTGATAACCAGTCAGGTATTTCATCATCCCAGTCAATTCTAATACACCATAGTTTTTGTATTAATCTTTTGGCAAGGTAATGCAAGGACAAAATAAACCCAAGGGGTCATATATCTTTGAAATTTCTGATAAGACCTCTTTGTACAACTTTCTATGTTGACTGATGACTGATGTCATCTTTGTAATATCAGCAGAAACTACACAAGGAAACTGCCTGAATTTAATCAAAATCTGAAACAAATTAGTTAGCATTTGAGGACCAACCATTTGCAAATCATTAACTGAATAACCTGTAGTTGAAGGAGAAGACTCGTTAAAAACAATTCGAACCTTCGTTGTTAGGCTATCTTCCTTAAAAACGGCGTGATGCGGAAGAAAATATGAAACTGCATCTTTTTGGAAATCTCTGGCCAAACTCATATGACCTAAATCTAAATATTCTGTCATAAAATCTTTATAATCAATCGCTAAATGCGGATGCTTATCCAATTTATTCTCCAAAGCTAGGAGTCGTTTAATTGCTACATCTTTTGAATCACCTAGTTTCAATGCATCATGCCCTGTATCTCGAAAACAGTACATTTGTGGATCCATGTTAATAGGAACTTCTTTTCACAGAACGCATCAAGGAATCACACCTTTAATTTTCCGACACATGTTTTGAAACACCCTGTAGAAAGTCCTAAACAGTCCTCAATGTTATTTCAGTTTTATATGCCCCAGTGTGCCATTCAACTGGGATGGAGAATCTTCTCTGTTTACTTAGGCTGCTGAAGAATTTTGAATTTTGAAACACGAATTTTGATTTTTTTTCAATTGCTACATCACTAATTCCTTTTAAAAAAGTTTCTCAAGAATATATAAATTATTTGTTTTTAATTTCATTAGTAAATTAGGCTGATAAATTAACCCACGAAGTGGCACGAGTGAGGTAACTGTAACCTTAAGCAAAATCACACCTTCAGTCGATTTTTACTGAAGATATAGTTGCCACGAGCCTTTTTAATGAAATTTTGAACAGTGCAATTAGAGCTCTTAATATTAATTACGAACAAAATTACTATTTTTAAATTAACCTTTAATAATTGCAACTTGTCAATAAAAAAATTAACTTTCAGTGTTAATTCTTTCCTTTATTGGACCTACAAAACTCACCCCTTCTTGATTGCAAAGATCTTTATTAACTTCAAGAGTGCAATCCACTTTGGCTATACGAACATGAGAATTATCTCTAAATTTTTCGCCAAGGGCTTCCCACGTTGGTGCTAACCGTTTACAATGACCGCACCTGAAAATCAAAACAAACAATTCGTAAAATTCATTTAAAAATCCAAGTAACGAGCAGCACATACCAAGGAGCAAAAAATTTCACAAACGAGAGACCATCTTCTATGGTATCAGAAAAAATATCTCCCGTAATTGAAATGACTGGCTCGAACCCTACTTCTTCTGCTATCACATCTTTCTCTTCTGATGCTTGCTCCCTCGATCCCACCATACCTTTGACATATTGAATCAAACTTTCAAGGGTTCTTTTATCTTGATACTTGTCTACCTGCAAAATGAAACTGTGAATAATAAAACTGAACACTAGGCTTTAAATATTAGAAAAGGCGAGAGAATGAATACATAAAGTTAATAAAATGTTAATAACAATTACTGATTCTATGATTGAATCTGTAAAATCTTATAAGTAAACCAAAGTTTGAAATCATCAATGGCTCCCTGTGCTCAGAAAACTGTTTGTAGCATGTTGTTATTACGAAAGATCGGCAGCCTATTTACAATAAACTTACACATTAATGTAAATCTGTCCGCGGTGCTATGTTCCTAAGCCACTGACACTGGGTCGTCAAGCTTACTTTGGGAGGCGATCAGGGCCAGAGACCAGAACAAATTTCTTCTATGGCCTGTGGAAGAGGCTGAACAGTTAAAGCGTGAAGTAGCATGTGCCTTGCTTAAGTTTGGGATTCCCTGCTATTGTATTTATTCATTTTAATTGAATACAATTAAGTAGTAAGTAATTCGTTTCAATTAAAATTTCAATTTTGCTTTCAATTTGAAAGTTGATGTAAATGGCCCCCTCCCAAGTTTCAAAGATATGATATTCAATTTTTTTTTCCATATGGATGCCTTATTAGATTCTTCTTTGAAAAAGTACTGGAAATTATTTTGTGTACAACCATACACCTAATTATATAGGGTGTCCGGAAATTATGAGCAAAAAATTAAGGGGGTGATTCTACTTGATAAAATATTGCCAAAAGTATCTATAATTTTTTTTTGAACTCACAAATAAGAAAGTTATGAGCCTTCAAAGTTGATTTTTTTAAATCAATATTTTTTTATAATTTTTTTTCTAGTGTACGGATTTTCTTAAAATTTTATACACTTGCCACTGATGTTGCTTGGCATCTGTTGCAGATTGAGCTGCTTTTAAATTAGTTAAATCGTGTAGACACTGTCTATGTGTATGTAGACACAGTTTAGGATGAAGAAGAACTGAAATGTCGAATTTTCTGTTAAATATTGATCCGGGAGATGCACTTCTTAGGTGGTCTTCGTGCAATAGGGAAAAAGTAAAATGTAACCCCTGCTTGCCTGCTTCAGGTGTGCAAAGCAAGATTCACCTTTCGTTCGTCGACCAGGACAGAGGTCCTGCTGTCTCTAATATTCGTATTATTTCGTATCGTTCGTTCGTCAGACTAAATAAATATAGTTGGACCAGAAATATAACGAAACGACTTCTGTCATTTTATCAATTTTTGAATTATTGAAATATTGTTGAAGTCATAAAATATGACAGTTTAACAATTAGATTTTTTCGTTATATCTCTTGGTCGACAATACCTACATACCTACTCCGACTTAATTCAAATTATTCATCTTACTAAATCGTTTAATCACATTATAATCGTCTACATAATTAGAAATTACCTTAAAATTGATTGGTTGTTCTACAGCATTGTGTAAAATTACTAGTTTTGCATTAAAAAATTAATTTAATGTGTGTCTATTAATTTATACAGTTCATTATTCGTTTCTTTGTGTACCTAAACCGTACAGCATCCTTGGTCCAAATTAGACTTGAATCCCTCGAAATCAAGAGGCCTTAACTGCCCTTGACCTTCAAATAAGGCCTATAACTTTTTTCGTAATATTTTTTCTGAGTTTTGAAGATGCATAATTGAAGAACATACATGAAGATTTATTTGGAAAAGGTCCTCTTTGTCTATCACGATAAAATGATCTGTTTCCGAGTAAAACTGTTTTAAAAATTTGCTTGCACTAAAATTGATCACCACAAATTATGATCATTCTGCAACAATGCCAAAGCATGCTTTGGAAACAGCTGGCAGGGTTGCCCAGTTATGTACAAAACAGAGAAATTCGTATACATATAAAATAGACTTGGATATGATAAAATTTTAAATTTTTTTATTTTTTTTTTTTAATAAGATAATAAAATAATTTTAATTAAAAAAAAATGCTGTCATAATTAAATCCAAAGCAAACGTCTCGTTTCCTAGTCAACCCTTCAGCTGTTTCCAAAGCATGCTTTGGTATTTTTGCAGAATGATCATAATTTGTGGTGATCAATTTTAGTGCACGCAAATTTTTAAAACAGTTTTACTCGGAAACAGGTCATTTTATCGTGATAGACAAAGAGGAACTTTTCCAAATAAATCTTCTTGTTCTTCAATTGTGCGTCTTCAAAACTCAGAAAAGATTATTACGAAAAAAGTTATAGGCCTTTTTTGGAGGTCAAGGGCAGTTAAGGCCTCTTGATTTCGAGGGATTCAAGTCTAATTTGGACCAAGGATGCAAAACAACATCAGTGGCAAGTGTGTCAAATTTTAAGAAAATCCCAACACTAGAAAAAAAATTATAAAAAAATATTGATTTAAAAAAATCAACTTTGAAGGCTCATAACTTTCTTATTTGTGAGTTTTCAAAAAAAAATTATAGATACTTTTGGCAATATTTTATCAAGTGGAATCACCCCCTTAATTCTTTGCGCATAATTTCCGGACAGCCTGTATTTATTTTTTTTTTAATAATATGTTAATGTTTTTAAACAGTTTCAGCCAAAACATCAGATACAGGTACAAGAAGTTACAGTTTGCATTCCAATGACATGCAACGTCACCTACTTTTAGTCACATTTATCATCCAACATATTATTTAAAAAAATCAGTATACCATTGTATACAGTGTGTCCAGTGTATACAAGTGGCAGTACATGGGGATCTTGGAAAAGGCAAGAGATACAGGGTCGGTTAAATTAGAGAAAAGTTGCACAATTTGATGCTTAATAAGAATCTGAAAATATTTTTTGAATATTTTCAGTCATTGCTGGAATATCCTGAAAAAACTGAAAAATCTAAATTTCTTATTTTAGCCATTTTAATATAGCGCTTATTTTCTGTAATTTGATCAACTCTCTACCTCTTAGCGATTACGAGATACCCATAGTAAACTAAAAAAAAAAGAGACACTGTGAAGCCTTCTAGCTTGCTTACAAAAACTGATGCGCCAAGTACATATTTTGTACAATAGTACCTAGTACCTAGTAGAAAAAATCAATTTTTAAACTGAAATAATTGAAAAAATTAATAACTTCAAAATAATGATTTTCAACAAACTGGAATAATTTATTGTAAACTTAATAATAATAAAAATAATTAACTTAAAATAATAAACTTATTAGATTACTTCTGGTAAAACAGTAACAACCAGTATTATAAAGCCTCATTAAGTTAACGGGCAGATTTCTGAGGCCGTTTCTAAAAAAAGGTATCGACCGTAGGTGTAAAATATAGCAATTTAGTTATTTCTTGGTATCGAAGGGATTACAAAAATGTTAATAAAAGTTATTTGACATTGATATTAGCTTTAAAAATTGTATCAGAAATCTGCCCGTTAACTGAATGGGCCTTTATAATACTGGCTATAAGTATTATAACGGTCCATTAGCTTAATGGGCAGATTTCTGTGGCCGTTTCTGAAGAAGGTATCAAGTCTAGGTATGAAAAAATTTCAATTTATTCAATTTATTTATCCTTGACATGAAAGTGAATACAAAAATGTTATCAAAAGTCTTTTGACATCGATATAAGCTTCAAAAAACGAGCACAGAAATCTGCCCGTTAGCCTAATGAGCCTTTATAATACTGCATGCTAATGTGCTCCACATTAAAACAGTCAACTTACCATCTTTCCATCTTCTAACCACAACAAAGTTGGGTAACCCTTCACATCGAACTGGGTGCATATGGACTTATGTTGAGTGCAATCAATCTTTCCTATGGAGACAGAATCGTCACTTTCAAACAATAGCGCCAAACCATCCCAAACTGGTGCTAATTTCTAAAACCAATTTCAAAAAATCAAGTAACGATTTTGATCAAAATAACTATATTACGATTCTTTTTATTTGCGTCCCTAGTTGTGAACTTTTGTTTTTATGTTGCTCAAAGCTGAAAATCCCCAACAATCACTATCACTTTCACAAATTTGTAATATATCACTTGCCAAAATCAGCTGTTTGGGTGAAACTGTCAAAAATATTCTTCTTAAAAGATTGATCGGTATGTTGTGTATTTAATGCAACCTGGGATTCGCAGGCAGCTTACTCTAACAATGAAGTTTTACTTCTTTTTTACCAGCAGTGTTGCATGTTAAATTTTAATTTAATAATAATTTAATTGATTTGTCAGTTTTAATTCTCATTTTTAATTCGTCAGTATTCTGTGATGCAAGTGCAAGACTGACAAAACTGACAGTTTATAAAAATTTGTCGAATTAATTTATAAATTTTAGGAAGAGAAAATGAAAATAAAGAAGGCACAAAACTACGTTATAAAGAATACAGAACATAATATTTCTTAAGTTGGTACGAGGGTAGGTACTTTATTACCTGTTACAAAAATATCAATAAGAATTAATCAATGCTTTTCGTATAGTATGGAATAAACTATTCAGAGAAAAAACGTTTTTGAAAAAAAAACACGTCAACTTCAAATTTTTATTTAGCATTTTTTAAGTCTTAATTTGAATTTTTACCCTCACCGCTCTCACCCCCATCATTGTAATAAGTTTTTTTTTTAATAGAACACCCGGTATTTTTTTGTACTTTCATATTTCCTGAGAAAATCCAGTAAGAATGGTTTTTACAGTTGTAGTTTAAATTGAGTAGTTTATGAGTTATAAACAAATGAAAATCGCGATTTTTCATTTTGAAAGCAAAGGAAACGGTTCCAGCTTACATGTCCCCATCTTAACTTTTAATGTGGTTTAACCGACTATGTGGTTTAAATTTTAATACAGGGTGATATAAATTATCAGATTTTCAATCACCCAGTATAAAATTTGCAAGTACGCAGCAAGATAACACTTGAAAAGTTAAGATAGGAACTTGTAAGCCGTTTTACGATATTTGGAGCCATTTCCGATGTACACTGCTTTCAAAATTAAAAATTTCTGACTGGATTTTCTCAGCAAATATGAAAATACAAAAATGTACAGGTTACTACTAACTATTTAAATAAAATATGGCAACAATGGTGGGGGTGAGAGCGGTGTGGGTAAAAAGTCAAAATGAGGCTTAAAAATGCCAAAGAAGAATTTAAAATTGAGGTGTGTGAGCTTTTTTTTCAAAAACGGTTTTTCTCAGAATAGTGAATTTTGTTCCGTACTGTAAGGTAGGTATATGCTAAATTTCAAAAGCGCAGGAAAGTACATGTAATAAAACATATCATAATGGCGAGTTTCTCAGTTGGTTTCACTTATATCTACAGGGTGATCAGTAACTCGCGCACTCAGAGCATGCTGCGGTAAACTTCACTTTTTAACGCCCGTATTCACAAACGATAATTTCCTAAATAATTACGTAATCAATTATCCCCATCTCATTCTATTGCAAAAAAACTGCATACCTCCATCTCACTCATTTAGTTAATTACGTAATTATTTAGGAAATTATCGTTTGTGAATACGGGCATTAGAGTGGTAAATTTTCTTACTGCAGTGTTGTAAGTTCTTTTCTTCCAAAGGTATGACCATTTTTGTAAAAAAAAAGTGGCAACACTGCACTGAAGATGTGAATAAGTTCGGGTTAGATGGTATTGCTATTATTTTTATTTCCATAGCAACGAAGGCATTTGAATATTTTATATTCTAAGTTGAGTTTAGGCGGTTGCCAAACTTCAAATTTCCTTCAGATTTAGCTATGGTATCAATTTCCAACATTCTCAATTTCTCTGTAAAGAGGTTTTGTGGAAAAAAAATTGATGAATTATATATGGTATCCGTTCCAGACATTACAGTAAACTGAATTTTTCATTAATTTTTATCACGGTTATTGAAAAAATTAGCTTTAAACTCGGATGAGGGAAATTCTGTAACCTGAAAACCAACCGTAGGATTCCATTTTTTTTTTGCAGAATATCCTTAATTTTAATGGGCTCTATATCGCCCTGTATTTGGAGTGCGCGAGTTACTGATCACCCTATATATGCTTTTTCTATAATGTGTAATTTTTATGTTGTCTGGGAACTCTAGACAGACTAATAAACTTAAAACACAAACCCATGAAAAAAACATAATCTAACAACACCGCTCATCATCTTCACATTTTAATCCCAACCTGTAAAAATATAGCCATAACCTAAATGTTGACAGCAATATTGGAATATGTCATCCTGACAGAGCCATCCGGGACGCAAATAAAAAAAATCGCATTATATCAAGTATCGCAAGAGATCTGAAGATTTCAATCAAAAATAAATCAAGTAATTACCTGACAATGTCCACACCAAGGGGCGTAAAATTTAACAAAATGCTTTCCAGAAGATACATATTTTTCAAAATTTTCTTCAGTCAATTCGACTAAATAAGTTCTCGTTGGTAACGCTGGTTTTCCTTCCTTCTCGGTGGGTAAATTCTAAAAGCATTTTAAAAAGCAATCTTTATAAACTTCATTTTTTTTAGTAGGTAGTGGCAGTCTAATACCTGTATTCCCAAAGTTTTATGATCCAGTTTTATATGGCTCGAAAATAATTAAAAAAGAAATTATACAGTTTTAGAATGTACTAACATAACATGAAGATAACTGACTACGTTATTATAATCAAGTTGAAAAATTTAGTTCGGGAATACGGGTGTAAGACGAAATAAAAGATTAAAAACTAAGAAAATTGATGAGCTTTTGTCAAGTTAGGATTACCACCTGTATAAAACATAGTAAATGCATTTTTAAATAGTCGATTTATTGTTGTTTTTTGTTGGAAGTTTGTTGTGAAAAGAAAAACTTTGTGGACTTTACATATTATTTTAATCAAGGACATCCTGTAGAGCTGAAAATAATTTTCTCGGATTTCAGTAAGTTTCAATTTTGCGTTATTTTTTAGAGTTACTTGAAGAAGGATTGCACAAAACCCGAAAGCTTCTATTTATAGAAATATAGAACAATCGCGCTAATCCGGATTTCCGATAATTCGACGCTGAAGAGTGTATTTGATTAATTTGATGCTGGATTAGCACGATTATTCTGTAGAGTAGAGATCTACAAATCCCTCTGTTTGACTGCATACCCAAGATTAACCACCCTGATAATTATATGTATAGTACCTCATCTATTTGTTCGTTAATAAAGTTGGTAAGTGTAGGCAGGTCTCTAGTGCCTCGGAACTTTTCGCTTTGAGTTTTGCCAACCTTGAAGAATTTCAAGGTTGGGTATCCAGTTACATCATGCTTATTGCATAAATCTCCATTCTCTGTACAGTCCACTTTGCCAATCTTCACATTGCTATCTTCAATGTTCAGCATTTCTGCTAGTTGTTCCCATGTTGGACTCAAATTTTTGCAGTGCCCACACCTTTAAAAATATAGATTTATATAAGTAAGTACATTTTGTGTCAGCAGTGTATGTTTAATAAGTTACTCGATTAAATTTTTTTTTTGTTTTTCTCAAACTGTTTGAAAACATATTCTGCCCTTCTAAACACAAAGGGGGTAACCGACAAATTGATGAAAAATGAGATAAAATCACCTAGGAATTCCCAGGAAAAATCGATTTTTCAAAAATCAAGAAGAACCAATTTTGACACATTCCACAAAACATCAAACACTTATTTTGGTCAGATAGCTAAAGTCCTGATTCAGTTGCATTGAGTTCATATACCTACCCTAAAAAGTGTGCATGACTTCAGCTGAGTGATCAATAATGAATTTCGACTTTTTGATAAAAAAAACGGAATCTCTGCATATCTATCGTTCTTCTGTGTTCTGTGCATATACCTGTGTGTTAGTGATTTTGAATAAAACATATTGTAATATTGGGGACATTCCTGCATCACAATAACTACCCCAGGTAAGTGGAGTTTTTATGGGAGTTGAATTTCTGGGAAGATATGGCATTTGATATGGTATGTGAACCAAGTGGTTTCAAAGTGGCGGCTATATGAATAAAAAATTACTGAAAGAAAATTAAGAAAAAGAAAAACTTTTCTAAAGCAAATTACTGACAATAATTATTATCATTCATAAAGGTCCATATATATTTGCTAGTGGGCAAACCGAAAAAAAAATTTTTGTAGGGATATGTATGGGAGGTAAAAATATGAAATGTTAATAAAAAGTCAATCTCACTCAATTATGATTGGTAATTGATTCTCAAGAGGTCTATTGATGCCATGAAGAAATTCTACAGTGAACATTAAAAAAAAAATAGAAATTTCCTAATTTTCTCGAGTGCACTGATGCAATGTCCGAGTCCACATCTCTGTAGCTTTTTCATCGCTAGAACCCCTGTAACTGCCCATATATTTGTCGTAACAACTTTTATAGTTCGACAATATTAGCTCAATGGCATTGAACTGACAGTGGTAAGGTGACAAGGTTTTTGTACCCACGTGCAAAACTAGAAATGTTTTCCCGCCACAGCCACGCACTTTTCGCACATAATTAGAACACTCGTCCTTCAAGGCTCGACAATTTGGTGCCATTTAAAAATAACCAGGTCTCATCCAGAAAAACCGCAAAATTACACACTGTAGAGAAAGCAGCAAGTAAGTAAGGATAAGTAAACCAGCTGTTTGAGAATGAGAAACTATAAAAATGTTTTATTATAACTTAAATTTTTACAGTAAAATTAATTTGACCAATTTTTATAAACTGTCCAGTTTCATCAATTTTGCATCACAGAATGAATAATAAGAAATGAAAATACAAATGCAACACTGCTGGTATTAAAGAAGATTTTTGACAGTTTCATGCAAACACTGATTTTGTCAGCTGATAATTATAAAGTTGTGATAATGATGGTTGGGGATTTGTTGTTTTGAACAGCATAACAACAAAATTTCAAATCAAACCGGGATGCAAATAAAAAAAAATGTAAAATGTATAGCTACATGAAAGGGTCGGCTCAGCAGTTTTTGTTTACCACCACTCCGGTTGAAAAATGACAGCATCAAATGAAACATAAAAGCTTAATTACCTTAAATCAGTGTGAACTGTAGTTACCCCCTTTGTGCTTAGTGGGGCAGTAAGTTTTACCTATTTACAAGGCATATAGGGCAACTATACCTTGATATAAGCTGTAAAATGGACTGTTTTCAGTTCAGTTCTTATCATTTTGTCAGTTACAACCCTTTGCGTTTAGTAGGGCAGTATTGTCGTAAGTGAGAAGTCACGATTATAAATACTGTATTCTCAGTGATAAGTTAAACAGAACAGTGTTTAGTGTTTCATAGTTATTATTTATTGTTCCTTCATTTTGAATTAATTATGGTCCATACAAAACATTAGAAGGGACCCCGCAAAACCCTTATAAAAATGGACTCCGGGTAAAATTTGTTATAAATCTATCTACAATCACCCCGCTTCATGGTCATATTATTTTAACTGTCAATCTGATACTCTGTGCAGCAAATTATCGACACACAAGGTGTCTGGAAATTATGCACAAAAAATTAAGGGGGTGATTCTAATTGATAAAATATTGCCAAAAGTATATATAATTTTTTTAGAAAACTCACAAATAAGAAGGTTATGTTATGAGCCTTCAAAGTTGATTTTTTTAATTCAATATTTTTGTATAATTTTTTTTCTAGTGTACGGATTTTCTTAAAATTTTAGACACTTGCCACTGATGTTTATTGGCATCCTTGGTCCAAATTAGACTAGAATCCCTCGAAATCAAGAGGCCTTAACTTCCCTTTACCTTCAAAAAAGGCCTATAACTTTTTTCGTAATATTTTTTTCTGAGTTTTGAAGATGCACAATTGAAGAACATGAAGAAATATTTGGAAAAGGTCCTCTTTATCTATCACGATAAAATGACCTGTTTCCGAGTAAAACTGTTTTAAAAATTTGCTTGCACTAAAATTGATCACCATAAATTATGATCATTCTGCAACAATACCAAAGCATGCTTTGGAAACAGCTGGCAGGGTTGCCCAGTTATGTACAAAACAGAGAAATTCGTATATAAAATAGACTTGGATATGATAAAATTTTTAATTTTTAAAATTTTTTTTTAAATAAAATAATAAAATAATTTTAATAAAAAAAAAATGCTGTCAAAATTAAATCCAAAGCAAACGTCTCGTTTCCTAGTCAACCCTTCAGCTGTTTCCAAAGCATGCTTTGGTATTTTTGCAGAATGATCATAATTTGTGGTGATCAATTTTAGTGCACGCAAATTTTTAAAACAGTTTTACTCGAAAACGGGTTATTTTATCGTGATAGACAAATGGACCTTTTCTGAAGATTTCTTCATGTTCTTCAATTGTGCGTCTTCAAAACTCAGAAAAGATTATTACGAAAAAAGTTATAGGCCTTTTTTGGAGGTCAAGGGCAGTTAAGGCCTCTTGATTTTGAGGGATTCAAGTCTAATTTGAACCAAGGATGCAAAGCAACATCAGTGGCAAGTGTGTCAAATTTTAAGAACATCCGTACACTAGAAAAAAGTTATAAAAAAAATTGATTTAAAAAAATCAACTTTGAAGGCTCATAACATAACCTTCTTATTTGTGAGTTTTCGAAAAAAAATTATAGATACTTTTGGCAATATTTTATCAAGTAGGATCACCCCCTTAATTCTTTGCGCATAATTTCCGGACACCTGTATAACCTGATTATTTTGAAGTAATTATAGTATTACAGCTGATAATTAGTGGGCAAACAAATATTTCGAGTAAACAAAACCAACGTGAACAATCAAATGCCGCTTGCATTTTATAAAAATTAGCATTTAGGGGCGCCAATACTGAGCCAATAAAATCTGAGTCCGGATGTGTATGATAAATGGTCCCGAATACCACAGTATTTCAGCTTTTCTAGAAGGCGCATAAAATGAACACTGTCGAATGCCTTGGTTGGATCAAGAAGTGTGAGGTGCGTGAGTAGATCCTTGATAGCACAAATAATGTCACCAAGAGTAGGTATTACACAGCGCAGTAGTAGTGTTATATTAAACCCCAATGAAAAACAGATTGAATGGAAGGTAAAAGGTTTTGTTTTGACCTTCAACAAATTCAATCAGTTGAGAGTAGATTTACCAATTTGAGATACACAGGAAGAACTATGATGGGTTGAACATCATTAAGCGAGATTGTAACTGCATGAAACCCTATCCTTTTTAGAACGGGAAAACTAGAACAGAATTTCCATAGCCAATGAATGGTAACATTCATTCAAATGACAATTTATTTGTTATGTGCCTTAGAGGGTCCAGTATGAAAAGTAATGTTATCTATAGCATAATTTCATAACTCCATCGGACGAGTTATTCTAGGTTTTAACCTCATTAATTATTGAGATTCAATTTCTACTATGGTTGGAGGTGTAAAAGTAAAGGCACCATTTGGAATAGTTGATGTTGATACCTGAATAGAAGCATCATTGTCACAAGCATGAGCAGTCATATTAGAAGTAAAAAGTTCGGTTAAAACACTTAGAACCTGTAGATGAATGGGCTAATAAAGTAGAGTGCTTAAGCCTATCCCAATATTTAAGTCTTGAAATTTCTGCTACCTATGAGCAGAATATAGTTTGATTTGGCTAGGGTAGTAGTCTCATCTGTAATACGAGAGAAAAGGCAAGTACTCAATGATTAATAAATAAAGCAATGAATCCAGGTCGTATGAGTATAAAGCACATAAAGTGCAATTACTAGCCTGTTAAATGGGGTCGGAGTATTCCTCCATCGCCCTAACATTTGTCATACTGAACAGTGCCTGAAACTCAATCGAGAGAGCTTCCATCCAAACAACAACAGAGCCAACCAGAGTACCAGAACAAGCACAGACACGTGTTTCGCCCTATTGGGGCTCATCAGTGTGCTGCATCTGGAGTATCTGGAGGATGTTGTCAAATGTTTGAAAGCCCTTCAGGTCTTAAGCAAACCAATTACACGGTTCTCCATGCGGTTTAAGCAGAGTGACATCTAGCGATCAGTCTGAAGAACTAATCGTGAGTTCACTTCAAGATTTATTGTAGTTTCAGACACCACCAATGCCAAGGATGATTGACAATCATGAATACGAGAGAAACAGCTCTCTTGATGGAGAACCGTGTAATTGGTTTGCTTAAGACCTGGAGGGCTTTCAGGCATTCGACAACATCCTCTGGATACTCCAGATGCAGCACACTGATGAGCCCCAATAGGGTGAAACACGTGTCTGTGCTTGTTCTGGTACTCTGGTTGGCTCTGTTGTTGTTTGGATGGAAGCTTTCTTGATTAAGTTTCAGGCACTGCCAGTATGACAAATGTTAGGGCGATGGAGGAATACTTCGACCCCATTTAACAGGCTAGTAATTGCACTTTATGTGCTTTATACTCATACGACCTGCATTTATTGCTTTATTTAATAATTTATTCATCTGTAGTAGTCTCATCATTCACTCGCTGACGTTGACTTGACATAGGGATGTTTGAACAGCCAGATGTTGCATACATGTTGCACCATAGGAACAAGTGACCTTAGTGTGAGAGTGGCTTTGGTAAGGATGGGCTATGCAAAGGAAAGCTATCACCTGTACTTGTTTTACCCACCAAGCACACCTATTTACGGTGATATACAACCCAGATTCAAACTGAAATACCCACCAGTTGAATATTGCACAGTGTTGCCAGATTATACTGATTTTACGATACGTACGATTTTTAGTGAATAGGGGGAATCACCTGAAACTGGCCAGAACCTGATAAAATCAAGTCATTGATCATTGTTGGAAGATTCTGAATGATGAAGATTCTCTCTCCTACGAAATTTCAAGAAAATGAAGAAAGCGAAGTAAAATATCTGATATTTTAGAAAATTTATCTCACTTGCAAGACAGCGCCTCCTTAGGACCCGACAGTACACCCGCCAAAGTCTTGAAAGTTTGTAGATTTACCCTAGTAAAACCACTTTTTATTTTATGCATCAATCAAGGAAGGTAATTATCCTGAACAATGGAAGAGTTCCTATAGGTACCACTTCAATCCACAAAAAGGGAGATCAATCATTTGTTAATAATAATTATAGACCTGTAGTGAAAATGTCATATATCCAAAAATAATGGAGGCAATTGTCTTCTTCTGTTGCAGAACGATCTGGATAGCCTGTCTGTGTGGTGTTCAAAGAACCAAATGAAGCCTGAACATCGTTAAATGTAATGTAATCAGGTTTCACAGAGCTCGTTGCGATCAAGCATACCATTATATGGTTGCTGATGGTCTTTTGGATAGAGTATCTTCAATTAAAGATCTCAGTGATCTCAGATCTCAGAATACAGATGTCAGTTGTGAATAGATCTTGCAAGCTCACGGGATTTTTTAAAAGACGGGTGAGAAATTTTTGGAATGCGACATCGATTAGAGTGGTATATTGTGCCCTTGAGAGGTCTGTTGAAATGGTGAGCAACGAATTGCTAACCACCCTGTATACCTACATACATATGACTTCTTCATTTCTGCAGTGTGTCTGCTATGTGTGTAAATCCTCGTTGTAATCGTATGCTATAAATGGAGCAAAATATCGAAAACTAAAAGTCGTATAAGTATGTGATAGGCTTTAGGTATAGATAAATGTTACGTCCAGCTAAGAGTTATAAAATTGTTATTATAATTAATTTTCATAATTCAAAAGCTCAGAACGGTTACAATATTATTACCTACCTAAATATTGAAGCAAAAATTAACTTACCAAGGTGCATAAAACATTACGAAATAATTCTTATCGGCAATTTCTTCATCAAAATTATCACTGGTCAACTTTAGGGTATGTACCTCTTCATCGTGACACATTGAAACTACCAAAAAAGTGCTCAGAATCCAGCAAATTTTGTTAACCATTTTAAATATAAAAGCTGCTAAATTTAAAATCAAAATCAGGTGTAGTTTTAAATTATTACTAACTGGGGCACCTTGAAACTTGCAAAATTAAAAGTTTGTAGGTACCTAATTATATTTCATTTATGCCACATAAGGTGTTTTTTTGGGACACTTTTAGGGAATTATCTCGATCTTAGGTAGGTATAACCAGAATTGATGTGCTCCGTCGTTATTCTTATCACCGGAACTGATAAGAAATTACTCTCACAAAATGAGCACATTCATTTTCATTATCAAATAAATAATAATAATAATTAAATAACGCAAAATGAAAATATCCAATCGCTTCTGTCCAGATAAATAGGAAATGCTTATTACTTTATATCAAATTTTATTTTAATGTTATTAGCTTAGCTTAGCCTTAACATCATTAATCCTAATCTACTTATTACTTATTCTTATTATACAGCCTACAGACAGCAGACAGACAGCGCCTTTTTTTATTTTTATTTAAATAACTAGAAAGTAGAAAGTGTAGAAAGTAGAAACTAGAACTAGAGGTCCTCTGCTATTAACCGTTCCGAAGTAGAGCTACCAAGGCCACTAAATCCACGGCATCGGTTGGGGAAAAACATAGAGATAGAATAGAGAGGAGCCGCTATGATCACCTAATAGTACATTAAAAAACGGCATCAGTGGGTGGAGCTTATAGGAGTAACAATATGGCGACTCGACAGGGTCAGACTTAATTTTTATTTGCAAAATTTTCATAAATAAAAATGTTTCTCACATTTCATACATATTTTTAACACGTCTTCAGATGGATATTGCAGACCTTTTGTGTTTTTCAAGTCAATAAAAGAATATAAAATATCCGGCAAATAATCATGGTCATTTTCAATTTTAGATTTTTAGTGTACTATATGCAAGTAGGTACGGTCCTGTATATTGTTGATACTTACCTATGGAATGTTATTCCGGACGTTTTTTTTTTATCAGTGCAGTCTCTACTACAGCAGGTACGAACTGCACAAGAAACCATCTTTGGCTTTTCAATTTAACACCAAAGATCTTAAAGACAGTCCTTAAATCAAATGAAATTCAATAAAAAGCGTTTACTTATGTCATAACATAAGTTTGACATAAAAGTGGTATCAATATGGCGGACCTGATCCCATTTGTGTCACGTCATGTCGTCTCCTCTCTATTCTATCTCTATGGGGAAAAACCACAAAATAGAAATAATCAAAAGCC
Source organism: Malachius bipustulatus (assembly GCA_910589415.1). Classification (NCBI taxonomy): domain Eukaryota; kingdom Metazoa; phylum Arthropoda; class Insecta; order Coleoptera; family Melyridae; genus Malachius; species Malachius bipustulatus. Next base: position 16,458,448 of record OU342633.1, read on the forward strand.
AAACTTCAATTTATTAAAAAAAAACGACTTCGCGCATCTAATCGGCGCATAGAGATCCGCCATGATTACAGATGAACTCAGGTAAAGAATGTAAACAATTTAAAAAAAGTAAAGAACGTACACAATGCAAATTTATACTTATTTATTGCTTATGCAGTTAATATTTTATGTATCTAATCTAATTATTACTAATTAATAATAAATGATGTATGGTATGCCTCATTTTTTGTTAATTGAATGAGTAATTATTACCTTATTATTGGTAATCCTACATTTTAGGTTATTTATTTTGAATTTTATTGTGATTATCTGGAGTCTGGACAGGAATTAATGTTAATTGAATCACGTCAGTCTGCTAAACGATTCTAGTTTGAAATAAATTATTTTAGGTAACGACTATTTCTTAAATCTTAAATCGCAAACCCTTACCGTGATGGATTCTGACCACTTTAGCGATTTGTAAGTTGTATTGTAACTGATCTTCGTCCAGCGTATAGGGATCCAAGTTACCCAGCCGCAAAGTTTTATCAACTACTTTTTACCAGAAAATGCTTACAATAAGATAAATGTATCGAAAAGACATCTGGATCCCTCAACATGTAGAACTGCTTATTGACGGCTGGAAAAATTCGTCTAGGAACTTAAAAACAACTTTCCGAAATGTATGGGATCTAACGGGGGAAGCTGAACCATATGAGACAAACTATACCTGATATGATATCGTAAATGAATTGATTCAGTTAGCAAAGGAACTTTATATTACCACAGTTATTTATGTCGTTATACCTATGCGCTTTTACAATGGGACGTACTGTTGAAATTTGTCACAGTAGATAATTGTAATTGTCACACTGGCATGTTAATTAATTAAATCGATTATATTGTACATTTAACCGATCTAAAAACGGTTACATGTGTATTTTATCTTTAAAAATTCAAGATTCTAACTAATTTAAGTGACGAATACTGAATACAAATAGTGTAACTGAGTTAAATAAATAAACGAAGAAAACCTCTGCCTTTTTACTTCCTTACTCAGCCTTATTTAAGGCCTACTTTAAGGCATATAGACAAGACAACCAGTTTTACAATAATTACATATTAAAACAAAAAAAAAACTGTTTGGTATTTTCTGATGAAATGAAAAATCTTAATTCGGACGGTTAGTGTGACGTCACATATGACTTTTAAAACTTAATCGTACGACAATAGTAACATTTTTCTTGTTGCAAGATAATGCAACAATTGTATTCGAAATAATTCTATATGACACAATAAATTGATTTCATAGTAAGCAATAAATTTACGCCGTGCTATAAATATAATTCAAGAATTAGCAGATTTGATATTTATAAATAATTGACAGGAGAAAATATGATAAACTTATGTCAAATCATAATAAAATTTATAAACAATATATTATTTATACAGTAATGAAAATTCAGGGTTTCTCCTATCTTCTCCGCCCATGGACTCAGAATTTATTTTATGATAAGTCAAATAAGTTTTATTATGCTTAGCCGGCGTGCCATGTAAATCTGAATTTACTTAATCAGATGCAGAAATAATGAATTACCTATTTACGTGTGTACATACTTACACGAAAGTGATAAATTTTATTACCTGATACCAAAAACTTATATTGTTTTATTATGTCTATTATGTTTGCATCATAATATAATATCTGTGATTTTTTAATTCATATACGGTCTAGTATAGTTTACAGTTCGAGGCAGCAGATGGCGCCCCTATTTTTGACGCCTTTTTGTCAAGTTTTTGTTTTATCTATCAGTCAGTTTGGTTTGGTAATTTGGTATTTGGTGTTGTTTTTATTGTGTTGTTAGCACCACGATACACATATACCCGGTATGCCGATAGACGATGACGCGCAGGCTGCGTTCCGGTCTTGTGACGTCACGTGGATCAGATATTACACATGAGATTGCTCATATCTATTTTATTGTTGGAAATAAGTAAATAATTTTTTGTACACATTGCTTTTATGGCTATTTCTGATATTCGGTTAAAGGTGAAGGTGGAGATTTATGCTATATTTAATCATAATCATAGGTTATTTATTTAAAAGGGAATATTTTAAAGAAATATAGGTATAGGATATAAATATGGTGTCCCAGCTTATTCGAAGCGGTCTCTGTAGGCGAAATGATAAATTTTGAATTTTGCAAATTCAAGCACAGAATCACAATGGCCATAATTTAAAATTATTTTGGAGCATACAGAGTGTCCCATATGACAGTGGCATATCAAAGTTATGTTTTTTTTTTAATGGAATGCTTCTAGGTTATTGCATTTTAGATTGTCTGAGAAGAAAAAATAAGATTGGTTTTTACAGTTGGTGTTTAAATTCAGAAGTTTTTGAGTTATAAACAAGTGAAAATCGTCATTTTTCAAGTTCAATGCCCTGTACAACGAACACGGCTGAAGATAGAGAAAAACGGCTTACATGTCCTTATTTTAACTTTTCATGTACTATCCTATGATGTAGATGAAATGTTTCTACAGGGTGATAAAAAATTTGAAAAATTCTGAGATTTCTCCACGTGTCACCAAATAAAAAAATCAAAGGAAGTACAAATGTTTCTATACCATAGGATAGTACATAAAAAGTTAAAATAGGGACATGTAAACCGTTTTTCTCTATCTTGAACCGTTTTCGTCGTACAGGGTCTTGAACTTGACGAACTTGAACTTGAAAAATGACGATTTTCACTTGTTTATAATTCAAAAACTTCTGAATTTAAACACCAACTGTAAAAGCCAATCTTATTTTCTCTTCTCAGACAATCTAAAAATGCAATAACATAGGAGCATTCCATTAAAAAAAAAACATAACTTTGATATGCCACTGTCATATGGGACACTCTGTATACTCCAAAATAATTTTAAATTATGGCCATTGTGATTCTGTGCTTGAATTTGCAAAATTTTTTGTGAAAAAATTTATCGTTTCGCCTACTAAAACCGCTTCGAATAAGCTGGGACACCATATTTATATCATATATTTCTTTAAAATATTCCCTTTTAAATAATTAACATATGATTATGATTAAATATAGCATAAATCTCTACCTCCACCTTTACCCGAATATCAGAAATAGCCATAAAAGCAATGTGTACTAAAAATTATTTACTTATTTCTAACAATAAAATAGATATGAGCAATCTCATGTGTAAATCTGATCCACGTGACGTCATTGCGCAGTAGTTAACCAAAATAGAAAACGCTATCGGCATACCGTGTAGGGTGTGTTTCTAAATTGCTCAACGTTGGACAACAAGTCAACGAAGTCAGCAGTCAGCTGTGTAGCTGTTGAGTTGGATAGTTGAGTTGTTGACCTGCTATTTAGAAACAAACTGAAATGACGGATGACGTCTTACAGTTGACATTGACATATTGATCACAAAATGAAGTCGAAGTTGTTACCTAATTACCTAATTAGTACCTAAACAAAAAAAAATTAATTTGAATTTTATTGCTGGTATATGGTATTTTATTATTCTTTAAAAAACCCTTTGTTGTTTGATTTGGTTTTCTTTATTGTTTGAATTTAGTGCTTGAGTCACAGCTTGAGTAGCGTATGAACACATATTTAGCTGAAGTAAAATCAAAAGATTATTAAATGAAATGGAGCACGGCCTCCTGATGACGAGAGTATCATATTCATATCATATCTGATTACTGCTCAACAATAAATTAAGTGTTGATAGAATGTTGACACAAGCAACCGAAAAGTGAAAACACCTTATTCTTAACTTCTTGCGACATTTTCAATCAGTTTTCTCATAATTTATTTTTATTTTCATCAACACAAATTACTTTAACCTTCAAACGCTATAATGCTAATGTTCACGAGTTTACGATCACGTGTCGTTGAGTACCAACTCAACAACTCAACAGGTTAATCCAGCGTTGACTTCGTTGAGTCAACGTTGACTTCAAACAGTGATTTAGAAACAAGAAAGTTGACTGCTGACGTTGAGTCAACGTCAGTCAACGTTAATTTAGAAACGGTTTGTTGGCATTGTTGCTCAGCGTTGGCTATTTAGAAACACACCCTATGGGTGTGTTTCTAAATTGCTCAACGTTGGACAACAAGTCAACGAAGTCAACAGTCAGCTGTGGAGCTGTTGAGTTGGATAGTTGAGTTGTTGACCTGCTATTTAGAAACAAACTGAAATGACGGATGACGTCTTACAGTTGACATTGACATATTGATCACAAAATGAAGTCGAAGTTGTTACCTAATTACCTAATTAGTTACCTAAACAAAAAAAAATTAATTTGAATTTTATTGCTGGTATATGTTATTCTTTATTATATTATATTTTATTCTTTATTGTTTGAGTTGAGTGCTTGAGTAGCCTATGAACATATTTAGCTTAAGTAAAATCAAAAGATTATTAAATGAAATGGAGTCGTATCTTTATAGATGTGAATCTTGCGGGTTGGAGAGCCCTCTGGATGACGAGAGTATCATATTCATATCATCTGATTACTGCTCAACAATAAATTAAGTGTTGATAGAATGTTGACACAAGCAACCGAAAACACCTTATTCTTAACTTCTTGCGACATTTTCAATCAGTTTTCTCATAATGTATTTTTATTTTTATCAACACAAATTACTTTAACCTTCAAACGCTATAATGCGAATGTCCACGAGTTTACGATCACGTGTCGTTGAGTACCAACTCAACAACTCAACAGGTTAATCCAGCGTTGACTTCGTTGAGTCAACGTTGACTTCAAACAGTGATTTAGAAACAAGAAAGTTGACTGCTGACGTTGAGTCAACGTCAGTCAACGTTAATTTAGAAACGGTTTGTTGGCATTGTTGCTCAGCGTTGGCTATTTAGAAACACACCCATTATGTGTATCGTGGTTAGCACTAGCACAGACTGTGGCACTAGCAGCTAGCAGCAGCTGTCTTATTCTATGCTCGATTGCTCGAGGCGAGGCTGTTCGAGTTCTGCTAGTTGCTGTTTATGGTAATAAAATAATTGGCAATGGCAATTGGCAACTAACCTTGAAGCTTGAAGGAACAAAATAAAATAAATCGAACCGACTGAAGGAAGTTATACATACATAGGTATACATAATTATTTGTTGTAATTATTTATGTATTTCGTTGTCATCTAAGTTTCGTCACAGATTTCGTACTTCTAGTGCTCTTATAAACAAAACGTGAATTGATTTTTTTTACAATTACTTATGATCAAATTCATCTCTCCTGTTTAAATCGATTTTAGAAAACTGAGGTTGTTCAAGGACAGCTAGATACTTGCAAATTTATTTCTTCTGCCTGCACATCTTTGCTAAAACTGAAATTATAGGTAGGTGAAGATTCCTACTAAAAGTACCCACTAAGTTCAGCTTATCACCTATTAACTACCTGCTTGTTAGGAAGTTACAATGGAATAAAAGAAATGATAAAATAATAATATAGTTTTATTATCCGCTAACGCGTCGGGGACGAAACCACATCTCGAGCTAAAATCTATCACTTTTTTCCCTTGTATAATAAATAACTATTGTTTGTGAGAAAACTAACCAGACCCCAGACTACAAGCAGGACCATCCAAAATTAAAATTATGCATTAGTTTGCCAAGCCAATTCTTTTATTTTTAGTTTTATTTATATTATACATACACACCTACCTACTAAATGTAGGGACCATCTGACTGAAGTTTATGTTGTAAAATTGAAAACTAACCAGGACCAAGGAAAAACTAATACTTTTAGTAGGGAGTACCACACTGACTGAGTCCCTATATACCTATCTAACATATATATACCTACATCTAGCTTAAATGTAAGTAAATGCATGACTAATGTTTAGGGTAGGTGTATGCCTTTGCAGATCTTTTGCAAGCAGAGTTGGTATGATATTATTTACAACAAACCGTAGGTAGGTAGGTCTTAATGAGTATAAAGACAAATCAATAGCCTGTCGTATTGGAGTCGGGTTTTAACCCATCGTCCTGACAGTTGTCAAGTCTGGAGCGCCCGAGAACCCAAATAAAGAGTTTCAGACTCAGGCAGCAACACACATCCAACCAGACTACCAAAAGCACGGACGGCCGTTTCGGTCTCATTAGACCTCGTCAGCGTACTATATTAGAGAGTCCGGAAGGATATGAATTATTTGGGTTCTCGGGCGCTCCAGACTTGACAACTGTCAGGACGATGGGTTAAAACCCGACTCCAATACGACAGGCTATTGATTTGTCTTTATACTCATTAAGACCTACCTACCTACGGTTTGTTGTGACTTTTGAGTATACTTCGGCTTTTTAATATGCATATTTGATGTCAGTCTTGTAGCCCCTGGAGTGTCTGCAACCCATGATACACACTGGAGTTTTATTTTGCTGGGAGCCTGTTGTTTCTCTTGATAGATGTCGCTCTGTCTCGAGGTCACTGGTAACCGGTTGAATGAGATTCCATATAGGGTTTTCGATTCATGCAGCGATTCATATCCTTCCGGACTCTCCAATATAGTACGCTGACGAGGTCTAATGAGACCGAAACGGCCGTCCGTGCTTTTGGTAGTCTGGTTGGATGTGTGTTGCTGCCTGAGTCTGAAACTCTTTATTTGGGTTCTCGACTTGACAACTGTCAGGACGATGGGTTAAAACCCGACTCCAATACGACAGGCTATTGATTTGTCTTTATACTCATTAAGACCTACCTACCTACGGTTTGTTGTGACTTTTGAAGTATACTTCGGCTTTTTAATATGATATTATTTACTCTCGAAGTTGGAAACCCTGGACAGTCGATTTGAGCTATCGACCTGTTTTCAAGAAAGTTCAAATGAAGACCCATACCATCTCCTAGTGCTAGTGTATAGAATGCCAGAGTGCGAGTGGCTCCTTATCTATACAGGGTCTTGCAACAGTGCGTATCGCATTCCTTGTGGCCTTACCATTCGAGATAGAGAAATAGGTAATCTTTAAGTACCTATAGGGAAGCCTAGTGAAGATATGGTTTGAAAAGACCTATAACCTAAAATTATTTCCAGTAAATATTTACATCCACGTATCCTAAGTTCCATCAATTTTTTCGGGATCGAGGAGCGAAATAGGGGTGCTGGGTGGGTAAGAAGCTAAAACCAGCCATTGCAAACTAATATTAAGGTCACAATTAAGGCCTCTTTGACACTACGGTCGCATTGCTATTTTTTTTATTCACTTTCAGGGCAAGGAATATCTTCGAGATTAACAGTAGCACGATCATTATTTTGGGTAATTATGGAGATGAGCGGCATGGATATAGGGCGAAATGGCTTATACTATCGGATAGCTGTGTCTCTAGGAGTATCAAGGTACCATTGAATTTTTGCGCCGGCAAGTAATAGTCGAGAAATAAGGCCTTAAAGTGTCATTACGTGTGTTTGTACATATACGCTCGAACGGGAAGCACGCACTCATAGTCGTGTGTCCGACGGAGTGCGGCTGCCTGTTCGAGCGTATATGTACGAATATACGCGTATTAGGGCAAGGATGAAACTTTAAGGCCTTATTTCTCGACTATTACTTGCCGGCGCAAAAATTCAATGGTACCTTGATACTCCTAGAGACACAAGCTATCCGATAGTATAAGCCAAATCGCCCTATACCAATGCCGCTCATCTCCATAATGACCTTATTTTGCTTTTTGCATTTATTTTGCATTTACATTCCAAAAAGCGTGACATCAGTCCCTATAGTCTGGATACGATATGAGAGAGCATACTTGCAGGTTCGCAGAGCACCTGCCAGATAGTTCGCCAATCGATTGGCGCTTGATTATTACTGGGAAAGCATTGCTGACATAGGGAAAAGGCTGTCTCCACACCAAAATTACCAGCTTAGACGCATATTTTGCTCTCAGATCGGATAAAAATGATGCATCGATAAATTTAAAAGGTCTCTGAATGGGGTAAGTTTCCGAGAAACTAATTTTGATACAGAAAAGGACGTAATAATCAAATTGTATGCAGCCGATCGGTCTAGGACTTCCTATTTTCGCGGCTCTTTTTGACGATAAAAGTGGAATCTAACTTCATGGCAGTGGTGTAAAATAAAAAATAAAGCGTCTAAACAGGTTATTTTGGTGTCGAGAGAGCCTTATTCCTTTGCCAGTAATAATCAAGTGCCAATCGATTGGTGTGCTAACTGGCGAGCACTGTGCGAATCTGCAAGTGTAGCCGACTTTGGTAGTCACTTTTTCTATCGCTGTTGCATCTCCATATAATATTCTCCCTACCAATATCACAGTACCCCATTCAACTTTGTTATTTTGAATAGAACATCCTGTATATTATTACATTTTCAGGTTGTTTGAGAAAATTCAGTAATAATGGTTTTCGAAGTTGGAGTTTCAATTGAGTAGGTTATGACTATGACTATGAGTTAAAAACAAATTAAAATCGTCATTTTCTATTTTCAAAGCAAATCACATTGAAAACTGTTATACAGGTTGATGAAAAATCTGATAAAATTAATGAAAAAATCTGATAATTTTCATCACCCTGTAAAACAATTCCTTCCACACAATAGGATACCACGTGAAAAGTTAAGATAGAGACTTGTAAACCATTTTCTGATATTTTGAGCCGTTTTCAATGTAATCTGCTTTGAAAATGGAAAATGGCGATTTTCACTTGTTTATAACTCATAAGCTACTCAATTTAAATATGTGAAAACCATTCCAACTGAATTTTCTCAGACAATGTGAAAATCTAATAATGCAGTGTGCCCAAGATAAGAAGGAACAGCATGTGGATTCCAGAAACCGTAAGAGATACAGGGTGGGTTAAATTAGCAAAAAGTTGAGCAATTTAGGGGTCAATTTTATTCTGTCGAGAAAATCAGAAAATTCTGCTTAAATTCGGAGATATTTGGAAAAAAACGGATGGAATCTTCCAGTTTCGTTTTAATTTTTTCCTGAAGTTATTTGGAAAGATATAAAAAACAAAGGACACTCTCATTGCTACCTTTTTAGCTCTACAAGATGGTGTTGACAAAGTTGCAGTCCAAAGTTTAGTTTCAGTAGTAATAACCCAAGGACATTGAAATTGTTCGAAAAAGCAACAAGCTTGAGAAAGTTGTTATAAAATTTTTGAGCATTGATTATCAATGTTCGAGGGTTATTCGGATAGAAATTTTTTTTCTAAAATATGAAAAAATACAGAGCAAAAACAATTTATTTAAAGGTGCAATTAACTTCCATTTCTTTATAATATTTTTCTTGTAACAGCTTACTTGTTAGGTTCCACATGGTTTTGACCATAGTTTCTTTAAACTCTGTACCATCTTTTCTTCTTGTGTTTACAGCCCAATCCTTTAAAGTCAATGCCAATTTTTCCGCTGTCCGATTTCCATCTAAATGATACTTTCTATCATTGCAAAAGTCCATAATAATGCTTTCCATACAAATTTTTTACTGGAAACGGTATTTTTTGGTATGTTGGATTCTATAATTTCATTAATATTATTGTCAGTATTACAACCAAATCGAGACACTTTGAAATATTAAATATTTGAAACGTCGAAATCGAAATAAATCAATATATATCCATGGCAACGTGATGAAGTGAAAACAGCCCATGGGATCTGTTTTCAGTATAATGTTGTACTGATTGGTTGTCAAGCAGATGACTTCAAATTAATTGATTTCATTGGATAATGCAGTGACTATGAAGTTTGGATCATCGTGGCTTTGACAGATAATAGCTGAAGAAAGTGTATAAAATCACTCCCAAGATCTTTGAAGTATAAAGTTTAATTTATTTTAAAACTTAAAGGGTATGTAGGAAATGCAAAAATATGCAAAAAATTTCCTGTAGACATGGGTCGTTGGATATTTAGTTTTTGGAGATACAATAAATGTTGAAGTTCTTCGAAAAATTTAATATTTTTTTAATATCTACCAACTGGCTGATCTGAATAACTCGAAATTTTTGACAGTTGTTGTACTAATTAAAGTAGATGATTTGATACTCCTAACAAAAAATTTTAATCCAGTGGCGCAAATCTCTGGATATGTCGGTACCTTTTTTAAAATAATTTATACGCCACTGACTTTAATGTAAATGTGACATTTTTGATAGATACCTCGTGTTGTTTAGAAGAGAAAAGTCACTTTATTTTTTTGCTGTATGATGTTTAATTGTTACTTCTGAAAGTAATTAAAGTAATTTGAAAAATTTAGATATTCAAAAAATAGTAAATTTTTCGAACACCTTGCATCTTGAAAACTAAAGCTCCAACGACCCCTGCCTAGAGGAAATTTTTCGCCTATTTTTGGATTTGCTACATACCCTTATCTTAGTTATCTTGAGTGATTTTATACACCTTCTTCAGTTGTTACCTAACAAAGCCACAATGATCCAAACTTTATAGTTGCTGCATTGTTCCTTCCTACCTGTGTTGGGGACATGCATACAGAAACTTTCAGCTTTTATAAAATGACGAAAGTCTGGCAGTCACGGGCTCTTAGTCTATAAGTCATCTTACAGTCTTACAGTCATCTTAGCTAGGACATTTTCCGTTCATCAATAATTTACACGGTCCAGATACTTCAAATACTTCAAATGAAGTATACAAACAGACCTTTCATGGATAATAACCATCTTGAAAACACCATTAGACAAATGTGCCTCTGAAATTTCACTTAAGTTATGTACGATCGCACTATACTGTGCATTCATAGGGAAGGAGGCCACATTGAAAATTAATCATTTTTGCTTAAGTTTACTTATACCATTAATTTCTTTAATTGTTTTATTAAATAATTGAATAATTTAATTATTCTAAAAAACAGTGCTTAGTGCTTAGCATGTTTTTGTTAAAATAAAATTTAATTCAGGAGTGAGAGACCCTAGAAAGAGTGAAAATTACCCCACCACCAAATCCGTTAAAAAAATTTGGTGTAATAAAATTTGTAAAATGTATAGGTAATTGACATTGATACTTGACATTTTAATGAAATGGGAGCTACTTTGGATGCGTTCAATAAGTATGATCATCTAAAACAAATACAGGAGTTATTTTAGTTAGAAACTCTACTGGTTTCTTATCGAAGTTAATTATAATAATCCAATACTAAAATTTATGTTTTCAATCCTTACTTTGTAGAATCTCTGCATACTGATGGATGATAAATAAAACACTAATGTTTAAAAAAATTCTACCGTATACTGATGCATAATATAAACGTTACACGTGTTTCGCTACTTTTAAAGTAGCATCTTGAGACGTATGTAAATAAAATTATTGATATTGTAACATAGCAACAGTATGGTAACCTAAGTGATCATAAAACAAAGCAATTAGATATAAATGAATTTTTAACAGAACTAACTAGATCATAATATAGTTTCTTGAGAATCGTTTTAGTTGTTGATATCAAGAAGAAAATCAAGCAGTGGAAAACGATATGTGTCTAGCTGTTCATTTATTACTGTGTATTGTTGATTACGTAAATGTCTGTGGTCTCTAGAAATTCAAAAATTTTAATTTAAAATAATGATCACAATGATGAAGTAATTCAATTATTTTGTTGTTTGCTGTTAGAGTGTGATTGTTTTCTATTAAGTGTAATTTGTTCTTTCTGGATGTTTGAGTCTGCAAGAGTTTAGATGTTCGCTGTATCTAATTTTTAGGTTTCTACAAGTTTGTTCTATATAAACTGAATTATAATGAGAACAGTTTAATCGATAAATTACAGGTTTTTGTAATTTAGATAACTTTTTGAATTCAGCAATATAGAACCATTGCTCATAAAAGATTTAAATGAAATATTAAATGTAGTCATGTTAGAAATTATCTTTGATATTTTCTCGATAAGTAAAAATGACTCTGTATATCTGATTACGGCAAAATAAGTTTCAAGCAAGCAGAGATTTTTTGTTATCAAAGTTTTTTGACAAGTCAAATTAAAATTTTTCCCCATATGATGTTGCCAAATTTTTGGCGGTCACTGGCGGTCATATTTAAATAAACAAAGTTGTTTGGTGTACAGTGATATTGGGCCACCTGTAGAGCTGAAAATAATTTTAGATTATAGGATAGGTCTCTTGAAAGCATACAAATTTTTCTCATATATTTTTTGGTATTTCGAACGGTAAGGCCGCTAGGAATGCCCAACGGACTCTGTTGCAGAACTCTGTATAATGATTGATTCATTTTTCTACATGACATAAATTAAATATTTTTGAAATATCAAAATAATATTGTTAAGAAACTTACTTTATTGATAACAAATTACTACAATAAGTATTACATCTACATAAGATACCACTTCCACTTGTTCTTTTTAAATCATTTCATTTTAAGTTCATTTTAATTCTGAAGTCCTTCTGCCCATTCTACTTGTCTTGAACTCTTCAAACAAATTCTTCACTCACAGTACTAAATTTCTTCTCTTTTCCTCTTGCACAATTGCTTGTCACTTTTTAAACTAGACTGTCTCTGATTACATTCACTTACCAATCTTCTTTACATTCCTTCTGATCTTACTTCCATAAGATTCAACACTATACTCCACTGTACACTTCTGTTTCTCCAATGTATCTTCCTCTAATAGTTGCCGAACTCTAATTAGGAAGATTTTATTATTTGGTCGTATAATCAGTTCGATTTGGAAACACTGTAAATTCGATACCACTGAAATGTTACTGAAACACGACCTTTTAGAGTTTATTGATGACGTGCAACTCAATATTATTCAAAATATGTGGTATCAGCATTACGGTGCACCACCACATAGAGGAAGACAAGTTGCTGCTTGGCTAAATGAACATTTCCCGAATAAATGGATAGGTCAAGGAGGTCCAATATCATGGCCACCTCGTTCTCCTGATCTGAATCCTCTGGATTTTTATTTATGGGGACACATGAAGCAGCTGGTCTACCATGTTGAAATCGCTACCCATCAGCAGTTACTTGAAAGAATTCAAGATGCAGCTAACCAAATAAGAAATGATCCAAATCTCATTCTTCGAGTGACCGAATCTTTAGTTCGTCGATGTGAGGCTTGCATTCAAGCTGAGGGTGGACATTTCGAACAATTTTTATAGTCTTAAGTTTTGTGATTATCATTTAATTTAAATTTTTATTGTTGATTGTTAATAAAGGTTAAATGCTTATAACTTCTAAACAAAAACGAATCGGACCCATGTTTATTAAAAAAAATATGTTTAAAATCAAGCAACCTACCTTCTGTCAAAGTTTGTCATAGAGCTTGTAGAACACCCTGTATATTTAAATCAATTACCTGCCAAAAATGACAGCAAACTGAACCAAGGTTGCCATTAAAAAAAATTGAGATATACACAAAACCGATGGAGGCTCACACTATTAAAGGAAATGCTGCCAAGTTTTTGTATTTAAAAACTTCTCCTGATTTAATCCAAAATTTTTCCAAAGTTTACTGGAGGACAAATTTAAAGGATCCTCGATTTAATTAACTATCTTCATGACAGAAAAATTAAAATTTATATGATTGTCTAATTTACCTTCCTTATCTTGTAGTTCATCCAGATTGGCCAAATAATCCACCGGCATCATGTATCAAATGCCAATGCCTTATAGTCAGTACCACCAGGCGTACCCTACCTTTCATCACCAACAACCGCCGTGTGCTTCCAACGGGTACGGTTGGCATGGAAACGGCTTTGGCTGGCAACTGGATCCTTCAGCCTGGAAACAGCCTGCGGCTGTTGAGGGCACTGATGTTGCCGATGGGCCACCTGTAGTGGAGGAACCGACTATCACTGTTGAGAAACTTGGCAAACAGGACGCTGCAGTAAGTATATTCTATTTAGAGAAACATTTATATCATTATGAGTCTGTTATTCAAACTAGGCAGAACTGCAAAAAGAGTACAAATGAATCTGTTCGCCCACTAACGAAATGCGCAGTCGCACTAGTTCCAAAAAATTGATTATTTTTAGGAATGTGCCGAACCTGATTTTTTTTCTGGTTATAAAAGAATTAAAGGTAAAACTGCAATGATCTGAAAGGGTAAAATCCGATTCTTCATGTGGCTTGTGGGTTACTAGCAGGTTCTGCTAAGAAAGAAATATAAAGTTATTGGTCATAGATGATCTAGCAGAAAAATCCAATTCAAGCAAAATGTTTTGAAATTTTCCAAAAAAGTTTTATATTCAATTAAATTTAAATGAAACAGGTACATTACATATTAACTTAACATTACTGTAGATTTTACTTTTTCTTTCCTTTCTTCTTCTTACACTTTTTTTCCTCATTTTTCTGTTTCAAATCTTTTCTGGGCGTGCATCTACTCACGGTGTTTCCCTTGTTTTCTCCGCAGTTACATGCTCCATCTTGGGAATTTCTACCTGCATACAACGAATTTATGCCGGTTCCAGCCATATTCATACCGTTTGTATATAGAGGGCTCATATTCATACCACCCATACCTGTCATACCAGGCATACACAGTGTTCCGCACATACTCATTGCTCTCATATCAGGCCTATTCACGACTGGCTGGTATCCTCTCAGGCTGGGGTCATTATAGTTGCGATTTTCTGCATTAGAGGCATTTGTACGTGACATTCTTGAGCCACAAGTACCGCAGACACCATTCCTTCCGTAAAATTTTCCACCATTTCCTTGAACCGGTTGATTCCGCATGAACGAAACTGGATACGGCTGCATTGGCTGATTTCGTGGAGTACATACTGATGGAATTCCACCCATGCCCGCCATAGCTCCTGCCATCCCTCCTAGCCCCATCATACCCCCAGGCCCCATCATACCTCCAGGCCCCATCATCCCTCCAGGCCCCATCATCCCTCCAGACCCCATCATCCCTCCAGGACCCATCATCCCTCCAGGACCCATCATTCCTCCTGATCCCATCATTCCTCCCGGCCCCATCATTCCTCCTGGTCCCATCATTCCTCCTGCCCCCATCATTCCTCCAGATCCCATCATTAAACCAGCACTTTGTCCCGCATCTTTATTACCAGCATTACCTTTCCCTTTCTTTCGTTTTTTATTCTGCCTCTTCTTTCCCCATTTGCCATCTGTGGCAGAGGAGCGGCTGGTGGATGATCCTACGCTACCCCCGCCTCCTATCGACCCGAAACTACTGAGCTTCCTAGGACTAGAGCAAGGGGTAGAAGGACGACAACAGCTAATGTAGCATGGTGTCGTGAACGGCGGGCAACTCGGTGTGGAACAAGGGGAGCAGCGTGACGAATATGGCGAACAGGGAGAACAATACGTTGGACATGGACTGCACCTTATATAACAACATGATCTGCTCATACTTTGTGGCTCATATTTTTGGTTTTAAGTTGCACTAGCAATTTTGACAAGGTTTGAAATGGTTTATAAATTTTGACATGTACAAAAATATTAAAATTGATACCTGCATTATAGAAGTGACAGTTTCTGATTTTCTTTGTTAGGATTTATAAAATCTACGGGTGTCGTGGTTTTTTTCTGATTTTAAGAATGAATGTAACCCACGTGGGTGGGTACCTAATCGACATCACTTTGTACATCATATTTTTGATGGCATGCATGTAAATATTCGAAACTAAGTAATTAAGTCTTCATATGAAATTTTCTCTTAATTCGTTTATGTTTTACCCCACAGAATCCTTATGGAAATTTGACCAAATTGCAGTTCTGATGCAGAAAAAATAACATAATAATTAAGAAAGAATAACTTATAATTCAGATTAGTCAACTGGAATTAATAAATTTCAACATTAGAATTAACTAACCTGAATTACAAATTATAGTTTCTGAATTATTATAACTGCAAAACGTGTAGTTTAGATTTATTTATAATAAGGTGAGCATGCAAACCTTAAGCAACTTTAACCAGACAGCAAGCATAACCAAACCAAAATATTTTAGTGATTTTTGTAGGTTTCTTGATAAGTGGATTTTTTTATAAAGGATTCTTTTTTTAACGAATGTTTATAAAATGTTTCCTCTTCATTTCTATCATGTAACTATTCTACACATATTATATTTATTATTATAGAATATTTTATAAACCATATATTTTATATAATATGAAATTAATATTGTCTTTTTCTTTATAGTACACTCGAGGAATTCCAGATGTAAGTTATTTTATAACATGTCTGTTATGTGTTATGAAGCTGCTTTTTCACATTGCAATTAACATTTTCCACATGCTGTTTTTGTTTTGTTCGTCATGCAGTGATTTCAAGTGAATGTGCCTACAATCGCAGATTTACAGTAATTTTAGTTTTATGGTTTTGGTGGATTATAATTCACTTTGAATTTTAGGAAAATTTCTATACAGAGGGTGCTCATTTCATTTTATCTGGAGACGTTCAAATATAACAAAAACTACGCATCGGATCAAAAAAAGTGGGTAATAAAAGTTGTTTTTCTGGAAGGGGGACAACCAATGGCACCAAACTCGACTAACTACCCCTACCCCCTAACAGTGGGGGCCAGCAACTTTGCAACCTTAAATGAATCCACATTTAACATAATGGGAAATTGCTCCCCCTCTCCCCGTCCATGCAGGTGGGGTAAACTGGAAATTTTAATTAGGAGCCCTTATTTTTTTATTGCAGATTCGGAATTTGTGGCTACAAATACAAAAAATTGAAAATTTCTCTTGACTCGTGGATCATTTTGGTTCAGTTTCAGTATTAAGACAAATCGGAAAAGAATTAGATAATTTTCTTCATTACAGGGCCACCTATCATGAATCGAAAAAACAAGTTTTCAACATCAAGCTTTCAAATTAAATGTTTGTAAAATTCTAAAGTCAATTATTTGTAAGAAATTTAATTTATTAGCACATTTTATTGTGTCTTCTAGTCATCTAGGTCCGAAAATGACTCCAATTCCCTAGTGCCCAACACTAATTATTTAATTCCCTCTCTGAATGGCTTTCGAGAGTCGTTGCTTTAGCCAAATTCCTTCGCTCAGGTTGCCGGTTGCATCGCATAAGCATTTGCAAATGCCATTATTTCTCCCAAAGTTTCTCCCTTCCACCCCTAGGAGGTGGGGGTAGAGGAGGTGGGGGTAGGTTAGTCGAGTTTGGCGTCATTGGATGTCCTTCCAGAAAAAAAAAACTTTTATTACCCTTGTTTTTGATCAGATGCGTAATTTTTGATATATTTGAATGTCTTCAGATAAAATGAGCAGCCTGTATTTATAGGAAGAAAGTTTACCTTAAAACTAGACGATTTATGCAAAAAAATGCGAATCCTTTGTAAAATTTTGAAAAAACTAATTTTAACTCGATTTTTTGTTTTTATCAGTAGTTTTTCCTCTTCATTTTTTCACCTGTCATGTACAGCGAGATTGTTTGGGAGATCTGAGTTAATAGTTCCGCGAAAAAGTTTAAATGAGAAAATATATACATATAGAATCTGGTAGTAAGAAAAACAAAAAAGCTTAGAAAATTTAAAAAATTTACACGAACTGGTATTTTTTGCAGATTTGGTTTTTAAATAATTTCCTTTTTACAATGAAATATCTTTTTCAAATGTACTTTTTTACTCTGTAGAGTGTCAATTTGAAAACTTGCCACCCCAGTATCCTTCCTTAAAAAAAGTTTCTCAAAGAAATGGTGAAACAAGTCAATTTTTAAATTTAATTTATGTTCTATTGACGTAAATTTTTTTTATACAGGGTGTTGCTTGGCTCAGTGATGACGACATTGTCAATTTTTTTGAAATGGGACACTGTATATTAATACATTTTCAGATTGTCTGAGAAAATCCAGTAAGCATGGTTTTTACAGTTGGAGCTTATGAGTTATAAACTAGTGAAAATCGCAGTTTTTCATTTTCAAAGTAGCTTGTTTTGAAAACGTCTCAAGATATCGATAACTGCTTACATGTCCTTATCTTAACTTTTGAAGCGTTATCCTATTGTGTAAATGAAATTTTTATACAAGGTGATGGAAATTCATAGATTTCTCTCAGACAATCTGAAAATGTATTAATATACAGGGTGTACCATTTAAAAACATGGGCAATGTCATCATTGCTGAGCCAAAGAACACCCTGTATAAAAAGAATTTACATTGATAGAACACAAATTAAATTTAAAAATTGACCTGTTTTGCGATTTCTTTGAGAAACATTTTTTAGGAAAGAATTCGGGGGTGGCAAGTTTTCATACTGACACCCTACCCTGTATAATTAAAAATAATAATAATGAAATGTTTTGTTACAAAATATGAATTGTTGTTGTTTATGTTGTGCTCAACTGAGCTAATTAATGCCATCATGATTGCAAACTCCAAATTTACTTGAACCAACAAAAAAAAAGGAGTGTTATTATTGTGGACATAATAACACTGGTAAACAATCTAACAGCCCAATTTCAAGTCACTTTGACATTTTTTTCTTTTTTGTTGATTCAAGTAAATTTGATGGGAGTTTGAAATCGTATAATTATACATATTCGCTCATTTAAACTTTTTCGTAATGCCTATTAACTGACATACCACACAGCCTCGCCCGGTGCGATACCATCTTTCTGGCTTAGGCGGCGTGAAGTTGCTTTAAAGAGCTGACGTTTCGTTGCTGTGCCAGAGATTCCGGTTCTTGGGGTAAGAAACAATTATTATGCATGGATGGCGTTCCCGGGGTTAAAATTTTCCGGAGTTAAAACGACCCCCCATTTGGATCTCCGGGCGGGGGCTGATCCAGGGGCACATTCATGCAAGAGAAAGAATAATAACACCTCCAGAATGGAAAAATTTATAGTCGACTTTTGTAACATTAGAGGTTTAAACACGAATATCAATTCAGTACATCAACATCTTCAGACAAATAAACCTCACATTCTAGCACTGTGCGAAACAAAAGTCCAAGCGTCATCAAGCACAGTTAATTATCTCTATCCAGGATATGACTTTCATTCCCGATTTAGACGTAACTTCGGAATTGGCATTTTTGTCAGAAGTGACCTCTCCTGCCAACGTGAGGAAGACTTTGAGCCCAATGACTTTGACGTCATGTGGCTTAGGATAACAGACCGACAAACAACGAGATTTATCTGTTGTTTATACCGACCACCCAGCGATACACAGTATAGGACACTTTTTTTGTCCCTCACAAAAACTGTTGAATTCATACAGATAAACTACCCCAAAGCTGAGATATCCATCTTGGGTGATTTTAATGTACATAACATCAACTGGCTTAAATACTCAAACTTCACTGATGAAGAAGGCCGTGAAGCGGAATCGTTTGCGATCAGCTGTGGTTTTACCCAGCTCGTTGATGAACCAACACGCATTCCCGATCGCGAGGGAGAATTCGCTAGCCTGTTGGATCTGTTTTTGACCACGAACCCTCAAATGTATACCATCACGGTGAAAGCCCCACTAGGTTCCTCAGATCATAAACTCGTCTCAACATCTTGTGTCCTACCAATTACTAGTGTTAAAGAAGCAAGTAAACCTCGTGTAGTCTGGCACTACAGATCTGCTAAATGGGAAGAACTCAGGGAATATTATCGAGATTTTCCATGGAGGAGTGTTTGTTTCGGCTCTAATGATCCATCTGTTTGTGCTAGGGAAGTTGCTCAAGTCATCCTAACAGGCATGGAAGCCTACATTCCCTTTTCAAAAAAACAGCCCTCAAACAGCAAACCTTGGTTCAACAAAAGATGCAAGGAAGCTGTCGCCTCCAAACAACTGGCTTTTCGCCAATGGCGAGAGAGCCCCAACGGCATAAACCATCACAATTTCATCCTTGCTCGAAACAGATGCAAAGAAATAATAGATCAAACCAAGGAAACTCACAACCAAATAATTAGGAACAAACTTCTCTCCTGCCCTAACGGTTCGAAATCTTTTTGGTCTGTAACTAAGGCAGTCAGCCAGAACTCCACCAGATCAACGATTCCACCACTTACACGGACAGATGGGACTATCGCATCCACGGCTACTGAGAAGGCGAACTTGTTGGCGGGAGTGTTTTCTTCATACTCTTCCGTCGACTTTCATGGAAGAACTCCGCCAATGATCCCTTCCGTGGAGACCAAAATGTCAGACATTGTTTTCCGACAGCGGGTCATAAAGAGCATTATGTTAGCCTTAGACCCAAACAAAGCTTCTGGGCCCGATGACGTACCTGTTATCGTACTAAAAAAAAGCGCCACTGAGCTGTCGTCTGTTTTCTGCCGACTTTTCAACTTGTCGTATAAAAAGGGAATATTTCCTTCTTGTTGGAAATGTGCACGGATCCAACCTATTCCCAAGAAAGGCAAAAAGACTATACCAAGTAACTATCGACCAGTGGCACTGCTTTCAGTAATATCCAAGATTATGGAGAAAGCTATTAACCAACATCTTTTAAAATACTTGGAAGGAGCTAATCTAATCAGCGACCGCCAATACGGATTCCGTAAACAGAGGTCAACTGGTGACCTCCTCACTTACGTCACCGAGCTGTGGAACGGCGCAATCGAGCACCATGGGGAGTCTCGAGGGGTTGCGCTTGATATTTCTAGAGCTTTCGACCGTGTTTAGCATGGTGGACTGTTGGCAAAACTGCAGGCCTATGGCATGCCCGAGAAATTCTGCTTGTGGCTTGCGAGTTATCTCGGAGATCGTTCATTGCAGGTGGCAGTCGATGGAGTTCTTTCTGAGACCTTTTCCATCAATGCCGGTGTGCCTCAGGGATCCATTTTATCTCCGACTCTCTTTCTAATATTTATAAACGACTTGCTTGAAACAACAAAAAATCCAATATACAGTTTTGCCGACGACAGTACCCTCATATCTTCTTATACGTTAGATGCGCGAACATCTGCCATCGACGCACAGACTCGCAGGGAGCAAGAAGTTGCCATACTTAACAATGACTTGCAGGACATTCTAACTTGGGGCGATAGAAACCAAGTCCAATTCAATGCTGGAAAAACCCAAGCAGTCATCTTTTCCAAAAAGACCAACGTTTTGGAGCCAGATATGATGATGGCGGGACACTCTCTTACCCCAGCGTCATCTCTTCGTTTACTGGGAGTGAGCCTCGGAGCGAACATGTCTTGGCATGATCATGTTGCAGGTCTGGCGAAGAGTGCTTCTCAAAAACTTGGAACACTCTTCCGCACGAAGAAATTTTATACACCACAACAGCTTCTCCTCTTATACAAGGCTCAAATCCGACCATCCTTGGAGTACTGCTCACATATTTGGAGCTCAGCTCCTAAACATACGCTGAGACTACTCGACTCTATTCAGAAAAGAGCCATCCGTTTGATTGGGGACCCAGATTTGACAAAAAATTTAGACACTCTCGAACATCGAAGAAGAGTAGCTGACCTGAGTCTGTTTTACAGATATTTTAATGGAAAGTGTTCAAAAGATGTGGCCCGCTTGATCCCACCAAGAACAAAACCGGGCAGAAATACACGCCGAGCCGCAGACGCTCATCCGTATCAGGTTCAGCTCGTTACACCTCGTACCACCCTATTTCAGACTTCTTTTGCGTATAGAACCGCATCACTTTGGAATAGCATTCCAAAGGGTGTGTTTCCCGAAGTATACAACCTACAGAGATTCAAGGCCAACGTGAATCGATATCTCCGCTCATGCACCGCTCCCAGAGCGTCATAGGGATTTCCCTGCAGTGCATGTGCATTTTCAATAAAAAAAAAATGTCTATTGAGTAGAATGTAAGCAATCTCCCTGTACACTAGAACTGATTGGAATTGTTTGATAAGGTTAAAGAAGGTTTACGAGCACAGTTTTCAAGTTTTATGTTTCAAGTTTAAAATTAAAAAATTTGTAAATATAAAATGCTTTTTTGATTTTCCATTGCAGCTGTCAGCATGTCAAATGTCAATGATTTGCAGAGAATAAAATTATGCACTGCTACCATGTAATTACATTTAAATTTAACATTATTTTAAAGGATTACTAATAAAAATTCTAATTATATCCCTCCAAACACTTACTCCCTATGCAACGCAACAAAAACTTTACCTTCCTCTGGTCAAATCTTCTATGTGTGTGTCTGTGTGCATTCGACCTAGGTACCATGTTACCAAACTCAAACATTGTTTTGTTACAAAACTAAACAATCAGCCTATTCCCTAAATTAGATTATATTAGACTAGATTTATTGTGAGTGGGCCATTGTGACACCTGCGAAGGTCCACACCGAAGATCTGTTGTGGCTCACATTATCTAGTTGTGCTACATTAACCCATTACACTATATTAACTCTTTGAGGAATCTTGACTATTGGTAATTTTTCCATGTCCTCTTCTGTGAAAAAGTCTCTCCTGAAGGTTTCTAGTCTGGTTCTTCCGAAAGCGGGACACTCGCATAGGAGCGTTTTGCGGTTTCGTCATCCTCCATGCTGTTCGCTAAACCCATCCTGTGCAGACAATGATTCAGCTTGCAGTGTCCAGTATATAGGCTATTAAGGCTTTCAGATCTTTCTTGTTAAGCTCCAATAGTTCTTTGGTCCTTTTTTCCGAAGTTCCCTGTATAAAGAGCTTCGAGTGGTCCAATCTTGATAAGTTTTGCCAGTGTTGGTGGAGTTCTCTATCAGCCCAGTTGCATATTGTCTAGTTCTGGTTCCATAAATTCGGATTCGGCATCTTTCCTGGCAACAGAGTCGGCAACTTCATTCTCTCCATATCCAGCATGACCCGGAGTCTGACATTCAACGTTAGTTGACTGTTCCAGACCAACTTGGACTTGCAGTGGCTAGAACTAAGGGCTTCTAGAGCCGCTAGGCTGTCTGAAAATATCTTTGTATTGATCTGAGTAGGCAGTGCATCTTTTCCTGGATCTGGACAGGGGAGCTCCAGTTCCTGTGGATGTAATTGATCCATCGGTGAACCATCTGAAATCTGCTATTAAAAGTTCATTTCTATTGTTCTCCCATATGTCTCTTCCCGGGAGAAGGATCTTATAAGAGGAGCGGTTCATGATGGTCTTATGAATTATGTCCGAAGGCATTCCCAGGACACTGTGACTTTCTAGGTCATCTAGTAACCTGGTTCGCTCCAAGTGAAATGATAAGCCTTTGGAAATCTTCTTGACTTGAGAGGTGGTAAGTCCAGTAGGACTTTCATAGCTGTCGACAGTGTAGTGTTAATAGCACCACAGTTAGCTTTGTCTCTGTAGGCTAGAGATCTTTGCTTTGGCCATTACCTGCTGGCCTTTTGACCACCAGGCAGTACTGCCATATGCAATCATTGGTCTGACGACCTTTACATAAAGCCAGTATGTTTGTTTGGGTTTGATTTCGTATGTTTGGCTCTGTGGATAACTTTTTCCAGATGGGAGTTCCAAGTCTATTCCCTAACTCCATTCGAATAGAGACCAAAGAGAATTAGGAAAGTCGATCAGTTTTGGTATTCTCTAACCTAATCGAAGTCGATATCAAAGTGAGAATTAAAGCCGGCTATCGAAGTCACGTCGATGGTTCAAACAGTTGCTAGATACGGAAATCGGTTTTTAGGTCCCTGATGCTGCAGCCATTTAGGCTTATTATATCTTTTCGTAGCTATTAGCTCTTAGCTATTCAAATACTCTGTATCCTTCACAAGGTTCAGAAGTTTGCTTGCCAAGGCTTTTCCCGACATCATGTCATTGGTATTGTTCCTCATGATTGTGTGTCGGATTCGATTGAGTGCTAATTACATGGAAGATTACATGGAAAGCTGTTTCGTCTTCCTCATTGCATAGTCTGTATGCTGGTTCTCCATTGAAGATACCCACCCAGCTTCTTCAGGTGTTGTCTCAGGTGGCAGTGTCCTGTAAGAAGTCCCACCACTCTTTTAACTTGCATTCTGTTTAAATACAGTAGTTCATTAGCAAGTTTTGGAGATGGTTCTTTTACCATTAACTTGCTATGTTTGTTGATTGATATGTGGTTCCACTATGCTTTGTGTTGGTTATTTGTCCAACTAGCCATCGCGCCACGTACCATGTTCCTGGTAATTCCAAACATTGGTTCTGGTCCTGTGAAGGCGGTTGCTGTGCCCTCTTTGGCCAGTTCATCCGCCGTTTCGTTACCAACTACTCCTCGGTGACCCCGTACCTAAACAAGTGTCACCTTGTTTTGTTTTGCCAGATCGTTGAGGTCGTTGATGCATTCCCATACCAGTTTTGATTTGGTTTTGTAGCATGCAAAAGCTTTCAGGCTGGCCTGGCTGTCGGAAAGTGCTTCCCTAATGATACAAACATGCTGTATCTGGGGGACACTCCATACATGCCGGCTCCTGCTCCTAAGTCTGTTTTGGAACCGTCTGTATACCAGATCAGTCCTCTTTTCAGACATATCTCTTCCATTTGTTTCCATTCTTCCCAATCGATTAGGACTTTGGAGCTTTTCTCAAATGTGATTTCAGGGCTCATCCTATCATAGTGCATCACAAGTAATGGATCATTGATGAAATGAGCTATTCTGGAGTGACCTAGTGGTCCAGGGTTACCCCAGTTGTTATTTTGACTGTTAAAGGTTAGAATTCCATAACAAAAATCTCCGTAAGTGAATTTGAAAGGCATTTTGGTAGAAGTTATTTCGACTACCTTATGGGCATGTGCAAATTTGCTCGTGAAAAAGGTGAAGAAAGTTCAAATTTAATCGATGTCAGGAATGGGAAGAACTACTCATTACCTCGGAATTAGACTGACAGCCACACGAAATTGACCAAAAATCATTCTTTAACGGTTCTTTCCCATGCTCTACCTTGTTTACACACCCGTTTTCTGCCTGATTATCAAATTAATCCCTCGAGTGTAATGTCAAATTCTGTGAGGAAGAATAAATCATCACTACCACACCTGTAGGCTGTAGGGGATATGAGAATGTCTGGAGGTGATTTTTTTTAAGAATGTGGTTTGAAAACCCCTCAGGGGTTGAAAATAGATTTTGTATTGTCGTTCTTTAATTTTTGATGTTGTAAAATATGAGTTCTAGTGTAAAAGTTGATGGAGAAAGTATTCCAACAGGTTGCAATACCATATTCCAATTCAAACCGTAATAATTATTATGTCTACTAAACATTAGGAAGATGTAGCTGAATATTGCAGCTCTCTTTGATGATGAAATCGGATTTATAAAAAGTTTTTACAACTTTTTTGAATTTTACTTAATTTTTTAATGTTTATAAAAAAATAATTTATGGGATCGATTGGGGTGGTGGTGGCCAGTGGAATTGCGTAATGGGACTTGAAGTTCTAGTTGCTTGGAGTGCATAACCCTCTTCCATACCTTTACCCCTTTTTGAATATTACCATTGAAAATATCTCTAAAAATTATTAAATGAATCAGAGGCTACCGATGCCTCTAAGTACAGTTAAAAAAATCTTGTGAGTCTTTGCTAGTAGGTATTTATTCGTAACATTTCCAAATTAACACGTTCAAGAATTACTATTAAAATATTGTCAATATTGTCATTATTGTCATTGTAAACAAGTATCAAAGACTATTATTAAATTATTGACTCATAGACCCAATTATTGTACAAATGTTAATTAAAAATCTTTCATATAATAATTATTACTCATTACAATTGAAAATTTTGAAAATGTGGCAAATATAGAGTGATTCTTAACCTATAGGTGCGCATAAACTTGGTAAATTATAGCTTAGGACAAATCATGATCATTAATAAAAAAAATGGTAATGAAAGTTTTTTAGTTATAGAGATACAGGGTGTTTCAAAAGAGAGTCACTTAGTCATATCTCATGAAATACCTGAGTCTAATGAAAATATCTTGAAATCTGGAGCACTTCCGGTTAGTGGTGTGCCAGATGGTTATTTTCACATTCCCGCTGTTCCTGTTCCGAGATAGGAATGGGTTCCACATAACAGTTCCGAAATAACAGTGTTACGTTAGAAACACCGTAGGTACATAGGTAGGTAATTTAAAACTGCGTGTCGAGAACTTGAAACAATTGAGTGGCCGCTAGTGAAACACTGTTTCACGCCAGCTGGTTCTAGCCCGGGTGTCGTCTTCGCAGGAACAGTGTTTACTGGAACCTATTTTGGAACAGAAAGGGCTAAGTATATGGAAACTAAACAAAATATTAAACACTTGAACGTGAAAGAGAGATACCTAGAAAATGCAAGCGTTCTATTTTTTGCATGATTCCTGAAAATATTGGTTTGGAATAATATTGGTTTTGTAATGCTCCTATTCACTCTGCATGCGGAATGCTGAAATACAGCAACTAAAGCGATATCTATAATTCATCGCTGGTTACTTATCGAACTAAAAAGTAAAAATACAGGCTCACTTACTGCCTTATAAAACGAGAACCGGAATTACATGGAACAGCCAGTGGAACCAAAACAGCAACTATGAAAACACAACAATCGGAATGTTCCATGAGCGGAATAGTTCCAGTATAATTTTGTCACACCACTACTTCCGGTTTTACCGGAAGCCGCCATCAGCTTCGTTATTTTAAACAGCACATACAGTACATTAATGTAATGTACAAAATGTACATTAATACATTTTTAAATTGTCTGCAAAAACACAATTTAAAAATATTAATGTGCAGAATGTCTTGTTTAAAAAACGAAGTTGATGGTGACTTCCGGTATGATTGGAAGTTTTCAAGATATTTTCATTAGACTCAGGTAATGTTGAAACAACCAAATATAAATTTTCACAAAAATCGTAAAAATATTTATGACTAACAGACTCTCGTTTGAAACAGCCTGTATCTCCGTAATAAAAAACTTTCATTACAATTTTTTTTCATTAATGATCATTATTTGTCCCAAACTATCATTTCCCAAGCTTATGTGTGTAGGTTAAGAATCACCCTATATATTTAATGATCTTCTATTATTTTTCAATAATTAATTGACAAAGGGACTAGAATTTATTTCCAGCAATATCAGACAAATATTTATGTGATAATTCATGGCATTTTAAAATCAGTAATTACATACAGGGTGTCCGGGAAAATGTGGGAAATCTCTCGGAGTTAGATAGAACATTAAAAAAAAAGATGTCAAGTTCCCATAATTTTTTTTCCTAGCGGCCCCCCCTACGGAGATACGGCCTCCTAAAGGACGCCACTTGAAATCAATTTTTCTTGAATAACTTTTAAACTACTTGATTAAATTTAATGAAACTTTGATATATTAAACAGTAGTAAAGACCTCTTTAAATACTGCCCTTAAAACATAAATTATCTTGTTCAGTTTACCAGGGGCGGACTAGGTTGTACATTTTAATGCTTACATTTTTACACCCTGTAAGGAGTTACAAAAAAAAAACATAAGGAGTTAAAAAAAAATTGGATACCTTGAACATTGAGCTTCAGAAAAGGTACTCTTGTTCCTTGTCGATAGAACAAATCGTTTTCGAGAAAAAAAAAATAATAAAAGAAATGTAAATAAATAAATAAATAAATGTTTTATTTCATAATCAATAAAAAATTTCATAGGTGAGTTCAACAATCGTAAGTCCAGTACATGTAATAGAAATGAAACATTAATTCTTTTATTATTTTTTCTCGAAAACGGTTCATTTTATCGACAAGGAACAAGAGTACCTTTTCTGTAGCTTAATGTTCAAGGTATCCAAATTCGTTTTTTTTTACTCCTTATCATGCAGGGTGTTAAAAATGTAAGCATTAAAATGTACAACCTAGTCCGCCCCTGGTTAACTGAACAAGCTTATTTATGTTTTAGGGGCAGTATTTTAAGAGGTCCTTACTACTGTTTAAATTTTAAATTTTCATTAAATTTAATCAAGTAGTTTAAAAGTTATTCAAGAAAAATTGATTTCCAGTGGCGTCCTTTAGGAGGCCGTATCTCCGTAGGGAGGGAAAAAAAATTATGGGAACTTGTCATCTGTTTTTTTAAGTTCTATCGGATTCCGAGAGATTTCCCACATTTTCCCGGACACCCTGTATCTGACAGATTTGTAATTACATTTGTGCAACCGGGCATAACTTCTATGGTTTAAATCAGAGTTTTTATTTATTTTCTCGCAATTCATTGAAATTGTGAATGTTTTTGGGCTGTTTGGTCGTGTTTTTTTGGAGATTTGCTTCTCACGTTCACTCCTCACGTTCACCTGCATCGCCTACTCTCACCTGACCACCGATAATGTGTACCTTAGCTGTAGATATAAAGTTCGGAGAAAATATTCCAAGAACCATGACAAAATAACCCGTAATCACATAGGATTTTCGTTCTGAAAATTCATCAAAGCCGACACAAATTAATTTATTTGGTATTTGTATTTTTTTACAGTTCGGAGGCAGAGGATCTGACATTTCTCTAGGTGGAGAAAAACAAGATTTTTATAAACTACGGGATTACCATGTTAACAGTGGAACGCTCTTTGAAGACCCTGACTTTCCAGCGACGGATAGATCATTATTTTATAGTAGAAGACCTGATAGATACTATGAATGGAAAAGGCCCCATGTATGTACTTAATTTTAAAAACAATGTATTATTTATTATGATTCAGTGAACTCACAAGGGAAAAAAGAAAAATAAGTTTTCATTTCATGAGCGGTGACAATTTTAGGAATTGGTAGACGACCCAAAGCTATTTGTGGAAGGCTACTCTAGATTTGACGTCCAACAGGGTGAACTTGGTGATTGTTGGTTATTGGCAGCTGTTGCAAATTTGACGCTTTATAAAAGACTGTTTCTTCAAGTGGTTCCAGATGATCAAAGTTTCGATGAAGAATACAGCGGAATTTTCCATTTTAGATTTTGGCAATATGGCCATTGGGTAGATGTCGTGATAGATGATAGATTACCCACTTACCGTGGTGAGTTAGTTTATCTTCATTCCTCTGAAAATAATGAATTTTGGAGTGCCTTACTGGAAAAAGCTTATGCTAAGTAAGTACATGTTTTTTTATTGTCAATACGGATATCCCCTATGATAGAAATTATGTCACAAAATACTAAAGTTTTTATAAAAGTGCTTTAAATGTTAAGGTTTTTTAAAATCAACTTAATTTGCTGAAATTTGACGAGAGTAGAAAACATACCCAGAACAAGGCTAGTGACTTGTGATGTCACTTCCTCTTTCGATAGTCGGTCTGAGTGGTGACTGGTGAGTGCAACACGGCAAAGGTAGAAAATATTTAAGAGGTGTTATAAAAACTATTGTATTGTTAAGAATAGTATATTCTTCAACAAGTGGAGAATGATAGCTATTATCCATGAGATAAAAATTTCAACAAGAGCCTTTAGGCGAATGTTGGAATATTTGAGTGGATGATAGCTATCCTCCACAAGATGAAGACGCTATTTTCTCTTTGACTTTTTAAGAAAATCATTAGCATAAAAAAACATTTCAATAGAGATCTATTTTCTTGATATTTGCGTTGTCATCTTTTACTAAATTACCAGTAATTTTACTTATCAATAAAGGATATTCTATATTATATTTTACAAAAGTATGTGACCAATGGAGAGCAACTCAGAGATCATTTCTCATCACACCACCAGTCATTTTATACAGACCTCCCTTGAAAAAATTGAAGTAGTGGATTACGCTAAGGAGCCACTGTGTTACCATTGTAACATTGATGGTTCATGAATTATTTGAGTGCGCCTTTAAAAATCCTGACTTATTGGTGTAATTTTTTATTTTGTGTATTAATTTGTAAGATATTTGTAAAAAGAATTTGTGGATATCCGTATTAAAATTTAAAACCAAGTTGAATATTCTTAGAAATGTTGTTTATTTATATTATTTTCTTCAAGGTTATATGGTTCTTACGAAGCCTTGAAAGGTGGTTCTACTTGTGAAGCAATGGAAGATTTTACTGGTGGTGTAACTGAAATGTACGAAATGAATGCCCATCCGCCGAATCTCTTTAAAATATTATTGAAAGCATACGAACGATCGTCTTTAATGGCTGCTTCACTTGAGGTTAGGAAAAAACTTTCACATGAAGGTTACTGTTATTATAATAGTATGTAAATGTTTTTTAGCCAGATCCAAACGTCCTTGAAGCTAAAACTCCTGAAGGATTAATCCGAGGACATGCTTATAGCATTACTAGGGTAAAATATGTGGATATTTCAACTCCAAATGTTTCCGGAAAGATTCCCCTTTTGAGGTTGAGAAATCCCTGGGGGAATGAGAATGAATGGAATGGGCCTTGGGGTGATGGGTAAGTTGTTCAATGTGAAAATATTAATAAATTATTGTAAAGAAATTAGGTTAATTTAATCGTGTTTTATTTATTACACTTTACTTCAGTATAGTGATATGATCTATTTTAACCTAGCCAGTCAATTGTCTCGATTCATACATAATTGCGTTCATATCAAGTGCTTCTAAGAAGTGCATGTTCATTGAGTTTGCTCTGGTTTTAATAATTGAATTGTAGCGGAATTGCATGCTTGAATTAGATGAAAGTGACATCAAATTGAAGCTAAAAAATCTGCCGTAATGTTGAGGTAGTTTATTCGTGCATGAAAGGAGTAGTTAGTTGGATAATACGTCGACTTTACTGTTAACTGGTGATAAACCCTGGCATATTATCTTCTGGTGATTTAAAAAAAGTGAGATAAAAAGTAATCAATGTGGTGATAATTTTTGGATGGAAATAAATAATCCATTTAAGGAAGAGAATATAAAAGTAAACAAAAAAAGTGTAAATAAACATTGTAAATATAGACAGCAAAGTTAATGATTTGGAAGATATTCATTGATTGAGTTTCTTTTTTTCATCTCGAGTTGTATTGGTGAACTTTTGCAATGTCTCTTAGGTGTGCCGGTTGTAGTGGACCGTTCATGGGTGGAGATGTCGTGGCTACTTGTGGCATTTGTTTGGGTCTGTATCACGCTAACGAAAAGTCTAGTGAGGGTTCTGGACAAAATTGCTCATCTGCGTCATCCACTGAAATAAGGGTTATCAAGATGAAATCAAGGAATCTAATGGTTTATCGTTGCCCGGAATGCTCTAAAAATGGGGGTGTTAGTCCTAGCATGTTTGAGGTTATTGCTAAACTTCAAGAATCTGTAGATAAACAAACTTCTGCATTGAAAGAATCATCTGATAAATTGTCTACTATTTCGGAGACCTTGGATGCCCTAACGAAGGTGGATATACCTAAAATAAATGAATCTGTTGCAGGCCTAGTTGTGTCTTATAAAAACTTAGATGCCAAAGTTGATGATTATATATCTGATAACAACATAAATATTGAAAGTTTGCAAAAGAAATTTAATGCTTTAGACGGTAAAGTTGATTCTCTGAGTAGTAATTTCGCCGCTGCCGATAGAGCAGCTTCCCTTGGCAAGGAAAACTCTTTATTATCTGTTGATAAATCGACTTGCACATTGAATATTTTAAATGAGATAGAGGATAGGAAGTATCGTGAAAATCATCTTATCATATATAATGCGAAAGAGCAACTTAAGCAGGATAATGTTAAACTTAAGAGAACATATGATTTTGAGCTCGTTCTCGAGTTACTTATAAAGATTCAAAATATTACTACTAAACTTGACCCTAAAAAAGGCAAGAGAATTGGCAAATTTGTTAAAGGGAAAACTCGCCCTCTCTTAGTAAAATTTGATAACAGGGAGGATGTGACCAATGTCATCACTCATTGGCGTGATGTTCCAAGACAAGTGCATGTCTCATATGACTTGACCAAGCTTCAAAGATCTTCATACAATAGCTTAAAGGATCAAGCTAGTGATTTCAACATCAATGTTAATAATATACAGAAGAATATCAAACAGGTAGTTAAGTTTGTAAATGGAAACCCTAAACTGGTTACTGTGAAGATCGATCCTCTGATGAGAAGTGTAGCACATGGCGAATCTATCTATGAGTCTTCTGATGAGAATCAAAAAAACGAGTAAAATCAGCGGGCAAAAATTTGATTGTATACTATCAGAACGTACGTGGTATGCGTACAAAACTAAGTGTTGTTCAGCGTAGTATTGGATTGTTGGTGCCATCACCTGATATCATTGTTCTGACAGAGACTTGGCTTCACGCTGGAATTCTCGATTCTGAAATTGGTTTATCAAGTTATAATATTTTTCGTCGTGACAGGCATAGTGTTATAGATGCTCCTAAAGGTGGCGGTGTTCTGATAGCCGTAAAAAATCAACTAAATTCTAAACTTGTGTTTAAGAGTGAAATTATTGAAGAAATCTATGTGGAAATAAGTGAGTTGTCAAGGAGTCTTATCGTTGGTTGCTTTTACTCTCCTTATGTAGAAAATGAAACATTTAGTTCTCATGTAAACTCAGTTGAAAAGTTAGTTGATTCATTTGTGAATCACGATTTTCTTATTATGGGTGATTTCAATCTTCGTGAGACTGTTTGGCTTAACTTTAGTGATACAAGTGATAACTTATATGCAGACTGTTTTTCTGCTGATGCATCTGTACAATTAAACTCAAGTCTAATTATGAATATGTACTCGTTTTTTGGCATGTCTCAATATTATCCGGTTCATAGTAAGAAGGGTTATACATTAGATCTGGCGTTTTCGACCCTGTCTGAAGGTAATATACGTCAAATATCATCTACGGATTCTCTTCTACCATTAGATGTTCATCATGAACAGGTTTTCTTTGAATTAGAGTGTAAGCAGTTTTGTGATATCAAAACTAACAAAAACAGGTTAAATTTTGCCAAGGCTGATTATATTGCTATAAATGAAAAATTAGATAATGTAAAGTGGGAAGAGCTTTTTGTTGGCAATGATATCGAGGTCAATGTTGGTAAGTTTTATTCTGTGTTGGATAACATAGTTGCTAATCATGTTCCATTGAAAATGGGTTTTGAAAGTACGTACCCTTGTTGGTACACACAGACTTTGATCTCGTGTATTGTCGATAAGAAGAAAGTCCATAAGCAATGGCTTAAATTCAATGTTATTGAAGACTATATACAATTTAAAAAGCTTAGAGCTATGTGTATAAGGCAGTCTAAGATTGATAAAGAAAGGTATCTTGAAAGTATAGAAAATAAATCTGTTAAGAGCAGCAAATATTTTTGGAATCATATAAATAAACTATGTAAATCAACCAATATTCCTGAGCAAATGTTTCTCAATGACTGCAAAAGTACAAATTCCAGAGATACTAGTAACTTATTTGCTAAAAATTTTGAGTCAATATACCTGAGTTCTCATGGTTCTTTTTGTCATCAATTGCATTTGAATGGTGGATTAGATTTTGAAATTAGTCTTGACGACGTAAGTTGTGCTGTTAACAAATTAAAGGATTCAAAATCAATTGGTTCCGATGGCTTACCGGCCTTTTTTGTGAAGAAATGTGTTGGCAGTATTGTTAAACCCTTGTATTTGTTATACAATCAATCTCTAATTTTGGGCAACATGCCTCGTGTATGGAAAAAAACATTTATTACTCCGGTATTTAAATCTGGTAATAAAAATGATATCCTTAGTTACAGACCTATTGCTATCTTGGGTGCCATTTCAAAGGTTTTTGATGCCATTGTAGCTGATAAGTTGGCAGATCTGTGTTTATTATTTGTGGTTAAAAACCAACACGGCTTTGTTAAAGGGAGATCAACAATTACAAACTTGTTACTTTTTAATGATTATATAGCCAATACTTTAAATTCCGATACTTCTGTAGATTTTCCTAAACAAGTAGACTCCATCTATCTGGACTTTTCGAAGGCTTTCGACTCTGTCAATCATAGTATGCTGGTCTATAAATTGTCTAAGTTTGGGTTAGGTGGTGGAACATTGAAGTGGATCCTATCATATCTTACGAATAGAAAACTTTGTGTGCGAATCAAGGGCAATCTGTCTAATAAGTTCATAGCCACATCTGGTGTTCCGCAAGGATCGCATCTTGGTCCCTTGTTATTCATTCTGTTTATAAATGATGTCATCAATGATTTTTTAAGATTTGTTAATATCCTGATATTTGCTGATGATATAAAGATATTTAGTAGGATTAAAAGTTTTCGAGATCAAGTCTGTCTCCAAAAAGACTTAGGCCCGTATTCATCAATAAATATAACCCCTGGGGTTATATTTTGGAACATGTCATTGGTTTAGAATTCGTAGCGTTCGTAGGCTTTGAGCATTAGACCAATCAGCTGTCAGAAAATTCAAAATATAACCCCAGAGTTATATTTTGAAGTTTGATGAATACGGACATTAGATACTATTTTTAACTGGTCATGTGTAAATAAGCTAAATCTAAATATCTCAAAATGTAAAGTACTATCCTTCAATAGAAGTAAGATTGATAGGTTGCCATTTGATTATACAGTTTCTGGTCGGATTCTAGAGAGTGTTGAGTCCATTAAAGATTTGGGTGTCATTTTCCAAAGTAATTTTGAATTTGACACTCATTTGAGAACTGTGTCTTCTAGGGCATATCGTTTATTGGGTTTCCTAAAAAGATCTACGAAAGAATTCAAATCGGTTTCGGCTGTTGTCCACTTGTATAAGGCGATTTTGCGACCCATATTATTATATGGATCTATTATCTGGTCACCTTCTAAAAAGGTTCTTATCAATGAACTTGAGTCGATTCAACACAAGTTTTTTCGTTATGTTGCTTTTAAAATGGGCAACAGTATGAATTATGATGACCATGACTATTCGGTGTTGGCGGCGAAGTTGAAGATTGAGTCACTTAAATCTCTGCATATCTATCATGATATTTATTTTGTAAAAAAAGTAATAATGCAAATTGTTAAATCTGACCCAGTTTTTGATTTATTTGTTGTAAGAAATTTGAATTACTCCTTAAGAGTTGTTAGAGAATTTAAGGAAGATTATACTGCTAAGAACTATATCTACTATTCCTCTGTTCATCGCTTACGCAGAAAGTGGAACGAAATTGTTGTTCTAAATAATTTAGTTACAAGTAACTTATCTGTATTTAAGAGACAATTAAAAGACGTTGTAAATAGATACTACTGAAGGCTCTGTTATTCTTAGTCACTTGAGCATGTTATTGTCGCTTTTTAGTGTTCAATGTTTGATTGGAAATTTATAGAAATTATATTATATTATGTACAGAAGGGTTTTGCCCGTTGATATTAAATAAAATAAAATAAAATAAAATAAAATAAGCAGTCAATAAGCACTCTACAAAAATAATATCAAAATATAATCGTTCCATCAGTCATCTTCCCCCTCATTGTAGGTTGTACTGGGAGTAACTTTGAAATCTTTCATAGGAACCTTTATTTTTGATTGCAGAGTCGAATCAACACTAAAAATAGATGTTTCTAAAGATTTTGAAGTTCCCCGCCACCCCGCCCCACCTACAATGAGAGGGGAGGTTGTGTATTCCCCACAAAATAATTGAGTTTTGATAACGGACATTTTTTTGATTTGCTATTTTCTGAATCTGCATTTTTGTATAGTAAAATTTTATTCATATTATGATCTGTATGCTCTTTGGATCGATAAATTATTTATTATTATTATTATTATTAATGTTTATATAACCCCAACTCTTATTATTCCACGCACTCCTTTGGTTGTTGCGAAATAGTATTTAAAAAAACAAATTGAAATGTAACGGAAATTATTTATGATCTTTAAAATTTTCCAGTACTCCCGAATGGAACTATATATCAGATTCAGAGAAAGAAGATTTGGGTCTTACTTTTGATAATGATGGTGAATTTTGGATATCTTATAAAGATTTTGAGGAACATTTCAATCGTCTGGAAATATGCAATTTGAATCCAGATTCCTTGTCAGATGAAGATTTGATCGGAGGTCATAAGAAGTGGCAAATATCTATATTTGAAGGTGAATGGATGAGAGGCTCTACAGCTGGTGGATGCAGAAATTTCTTAGGTTGGTATTTCTTTAATTGATAAATTTATAGATTCAAGTTATTTGTGCTCGATATCTATCCTCAATTGATTTAACCAAGACATTCTGGAACAATCGAGAAGTCCTTAAAAGCTAAGACATCATTTCAGGTGCATGGTAAAGGTCTATTTCAATTATCCACAGTTATGCCATCCGGTTTGTGCAATGCAACAAACTTGAATCTGTGTTCAGCAATACAGATTAGTGTACCTAGTGGCACAGTATCCTATCAATTTATTTGAAAGCACAGTGCTGAAATACTAATTGCTAAATCATCAGCATTATCAAAAAGTTGGAATTAAAAAAAGTTGACATTTTAAAAGCACCTGTATAAAACACTGATATTTTCTTTTGTGAATGTCTGAACAATGTTGTCCAAATTTCCCTCAAAACACTTTTAGTTTTTGAAATATCATGTTATTTGTAATTTTGAAGTTTAAATAAACGTAATTTTCTCTGGATCTAAAATTCACATCATCTGGATCTAGTGAGTTGAAATTTAATTTTTTAAAAAGCACAAACTAACGACAAGAAAAAAAATCAAAAAAGAGGGAAAACAAAAAAAAATTCCCATATGATTTTTTATATGAACTTTTTGGTAGATAGTGCGTGTATGACAATGAATTTATAATGCGATGTTATAACGGTATGTGTACCGTGGGTCTGACTGATATGATATGCTGATGAGTCCATAATAAAGACGAAACTCCTTCGCCTCGCATGCTGTGCGAAAGTTTATAATTTGTTCTGCAAAGAACCTATAGTGATATTAAGATAAGATATTAAAATGACACAGTTGTCTACGAGTACTTAAGTACTAATGGATACAGTGCACGTTTAAATGCAGAGATCGAGGCCATATTTCTGGCAATCAACAGCAGTAAATTCAAATTCCAATTGCGTCTTAATCTATTCACAGTCGAAAAATGCACATAATTTCTTTGAGAAGTCTGTTCAACAAGCTCTCTAGGATACCTAAGTCCATACTGGAGCACTCTTATTTCAAACAGTTCAGTCAAAAACGTGAAAAGACTTTGAATTTGAAAACAACTTGGTGGCACCAAGTCCTGCATGAGGAAGCTGTAAA
This sequence comes from Malachius bipustulatus, assembly GCA_910589415.1. NCBI lineage: Eukaryota > Metazoa > Arthropoda > Insecta > Coleoptera > Melyridae > Malachius > Malachius bipustulatus. Next base: position 16,495,356 of record OU342633.1, read on the forward strand.
AATTGTCGCTCGTTTTGAGAGAGAGTGTCCGGTATTAATATTTTAGCGTATTTGATGTGAATGTATTATTCTTAATAATACGTATTTATCAATATGAATTAAGTATTGTGATTTCTATATTTCTACTTTATAGAAAGCTTCTATCGAAATCCACAGTTTCGAGTTACGTTGAATGAAGCCGATGAAAATGACGAAGAAGGAAAATGCACCCTTATCGTGGCATTAATGCAGAAAAACAGACGTCAAAAACGTATGCATGGAGAAGATTTGCTTACAATTGGATTTGCTATCTACTATGTGAGTACTATTTTATATTATTACATACAGGGTGTTGATTTTCAAAGCGGGCCATAGGGGATTAGCATTGTGAAAGTGGTTTTTGAGGATTCCTGCTCGCCGTTTAAACTGACAGAAATGGTTTTGGTATCAAAATGAAGCTAAAATTATTGCGCATAACGCTTGACATCAGAAATTAATTTACTTTCATGTTGTTTTGTAAAATCCTTCAGTTAAAATTCAAGTAATTGTTAATGTTTAATCACAAAATAGCATGCCTTGCCTAAACAATAATGACGTTTCTACGTTTTGACAATCCAATAATAAAACATTGGTCTATTAAAAAAAATTCACGGCAAATAAATCGCGAACCCTCCTGTAACTGGCTACACTGTGTAGTAGGTTTTCACCATAAAGACTCTTCTTGGTTTGTATAACCCATTTTTAAATAGAACCAGACTTTATTATTACCTACTGACTTATAAAGTTTTATTATTGGATTGTCGAAACGTAGAAACGTCATTATTGTTTAGGCAAGGCATGCTATTTTGTGATTAAACAATAACAATTACTTGAATTTTTACTGAAGAATTTTAGAAAACAACGTGAAATTAAATTAATTTCTGATGTCAAGCATTATGCGCAATAACTTTAGCTTCATTTTGATACCAAAACCATTTCTGTCAGTTTAAACGGCGAGCAGGAATCCTCAAAAACCACTTTCGCAATGCTAATCCCCTATGGCCCGCTTTGAAAATCAACACCCTGTATATTAACTTTAATTCATTCCTTAACAATAATTATTTTCTATACAGGGGTAATTCAAAATTCAGTGCAAAGATTTTAAGGGCGTATTTACCAGCCAAAAACAAGAAGTTTTTTCATACAATCGTATATCCTAACTTGCTTTGTTTTCTAGATACAGGGGGTAAAATTTTGAAAAAAAAATCGATTTTTATCAATTTCTCAAAAACCTCTCAGCCGATTTAAATAAATAAGCTAATAAATAGGCTTATTTGTTGTCATAATCCTTTGATGGGAATAACATGAATTAATTAATTCCAGTGGCGTCTCAGTGGGCTACCTGAATTAAATTAAATGAATCTCAATAATCGCAATGTGAATTTATTACTTGTTTTAATGGAGCCTGGCACAGATTTTGATTTTTTTTCTTGGAAACAAAGCTAGATACGAGTAAAGCTCAAGAGGCAAGAAAGTTACATTATTGACCGCTGAATCTAAAAAAAATATAAATTGTCAAAAGAGCAGTGGCGTACCATAATTTTACCTATAAATTTCAAGTAGGTAGCCCCCTGAGACGCCACTGGAATTAATAAATTTATGTTATTCCCATCAAAGGAAGTTCCTTATAACGACAAATAAGCCTACCAAATTTTATTGAAATCAGCTGAAAGGTTTTGAGTAATTGATAAAAAATCGATTTTTTTTCCAAAATTTTACACCCTGTATCTAGAAAACGAAGCAAGTTAGAACATACGATTATATGAAAAATTTTTCTTATTTTTGGCTGGTAAATATGCCCTTAAAATCTTTGCACTGAATTTTGAATCACCCTGTATATTGTAAAGGATTTCGTGATTGGGTTCGTTTTAAAAATTTACTGCAGACTCAAACATTATTTATTTAATAATTACTCATATTTATTACACACCACTAATACTATTTATTTTTACACTAATCACACTAATTTACATGAAGAAGTATAGTAACTGAATTTATTTAACGGCGCTGGCAGTCCATAAACAATGCTCATCTGATGTTTCTCGCTACAGTAACGTAATGAATCAAAAGATGCAATCCTTGAAGTACATCAGCCATATAGTTAATCCGTTAGTTAATATAAGTACATCCGAATCATATCAGGCACATGATTGTTCGGTGTAGCGAATATTCGGACTAGCCTGTATCGGCTTGGTCTCCTCGGCCTCCAGATCTAATTTTTTGGTGAGATTATAGTAGGTATGAATCTCTGTATAAAAAAATCGGATATTAGAAGTTATGACTTACAAGTTACAAGTTTCTACATATTATGTTGAAATCTGTTCTGTAGGATGATCTTCAACAATTTTTAAGGGGGGCCAAACTTGATCTATGGAAAAAAAACAAATCGGCGGCAATTTTTTCCCAAGAATGTCTCTTCTAACCTGATTTTCTGCTATAACTCAAAAACTAGGAGGGCTAGAGGAAAATATCTAAGAGACAATATGTTAATATAAAATTATCTGCAAGTTTGTTTATTGTGCTTTTAGCGATAAAATCGACGGTTTGGGAGAAAAATCTGTCATAAAAACTGTCAGTTATAGTATAAGATCCGGGACCTCATCTGTTATTTGATTATGACAAAGATCAAATGTTAGATAAATGTATAGATTGATAAATCGTACATGGGTTGCCTAGTTTTACCTCTGAAGATTAATTTTTTCTCTCATGAAAGTCATGCATATATTTTCAAATATTGTCTCCCCTATTTATTTTAAAGAAAAATAAATGGTAAATGAATATTTGTTAAGATTGAAAAGCTGCTTCTGTGGCTATAGTTACATTTTAAGTCTGTTGAGCCATTTTCCCGAAAATCTGGAAAACGTTTAATAATAATTAATTTCTTTTCTTTCCAGCTGCATGATCCAGATCGTGCACCAAGACCCCTTGACCTGAACTTCTTCAAGTACAATGTGTCTGTTGCTCGATCGCCGACCTTCGTCAATTTACGGGAAGTTACATGCCGTTTCAAACTTCCACGTGGGACTTACTGCATTGTCCCTTCTACCTTTGATCCAGACGAAGAGGGAGAATTTTTGATCCGCATATTCTCAGAACACCAAAACAACGTAGAATATGATAACCCTGCATATAATAATCTAAGCAGGCATCGAAGAGACGACAATCCTACTCCTCGTTATAGCGACCACCCTGACTATCCTCCTGCTTCTCATTTTCAACCTTCACCTTCACCTTTCTCGTTCAATATTAATGACTTTTTCACCTTCAATTCCAATCCGTCTTATACGCCAGGTCAAGAACAAGGAAGTCATCAACCATATCCTTCAAATGCACAGTTGCCTTCCTATCCAACTCATGGTGCAACTCCTGGGGCTAACCCTCCATATCCTGTGGGTGGGAATTCTCAGGTACCTCACTTTTCTAGTGGTGGTGCCCCTGGATATCCTGGCGGTGCCTCTGGATATCCTGGCAGTGCTCCCGGATATCCTAACAATGCTCCTGGATATCCTGGCAGTGCTCCAGCTGGATATCCCGGCAGTGCTCCAGCTGGATATCCTGGCAGTGCTCCAGCTGGATATCCCGGGGGGGCTCCTGTGTACCCCGGTGGCACTCCGGGATATCCTGGTAACTATTCAGGAGGTGGGTATCCTCAAGCACCTCAGCAATTTCCTCCATATAATAATGCCTCTTATGGCAGTTACCAAGCACCTCAACAACCTAGCAGAAGTCCAAATCGAGACGGTCCAGTGACAAGTTTTTTCAAAGAGTTTTTCGGTAATAAGTCATGATTTGACAGTCCAGAGTTTGTCCTTTACTTCGAATAATAGATACGTATTTCAATATTCATATATTAATGTTGCCTAACAGTTTTTAACATAAGCATAGGTATACAGGTGTCTGGAAAATAATAGAACACATCTCGACAATAAAAACGTATCTTGGTGCAAAAGGGCTTGCTTAAAACATGAAAAACATTAAAATAGGCTGAAAATATTTGCTACAGTTAAAATCACTATAACTTTTCGATATTTTTTCCAAAAAATTAATATCAATGGAACTATTGAATTTATGTGTTACTAACCTTCCACACGCTGTGTATGAGTTTTCAGTTTGATCGCCGTTTTGATTACTGAAATATAAATGTTTAATTTAAAATTTTCTTATTTAAGGTACGAGTATCATAACTTTTTAAGGAAGCACTAATCTCTCTTACTTGAGGCTATTGTTGAGCTGTGCCCATTACTTTCCGGGCAACTGTAGCAAAAGAACACTTATATTATTTTAAAACTTACACATCGCTGTTGGCATTGCAATATCTGCGAAGTATTTGGAAACTGTAATTTATTTTAGGTTATTATTATATTATAAGAGTTTTTTTACAGTATTCATGTATCAGAACTAGATCACAAAATATAGAAAGTATAGTATTATTACTTCTAAGTAAAAAAACATAAAAAATCGCCCCAACAGATATTGCTTGTGCCAAACGATTTTGACTAACATGTATCTAAACAAACGGTATTTTGCATGGAATATTTATATCTTATTATACATTTTAAAATAATTCTACAATTATTTTAGATTGCAATGTTCAACTAGTCCTATATAATGAAAAAAATAACAACTCTCGACTTGTTAAATTAATTCTCTTGTTAATATGAACTGGACTTGATTGCCACTTGTAAATTGATCCAAAAATCTAAATAATTAGATAAAATCACTTCTAAAATTAGTGAATGAAATGAAAATGAGATAGTCGTTATTAAGGTTCATGATAAAGTGCTTTGGCTCTTGTTTTATTTTTTTTTAATTTAAAAATTTAAAATCAGAATTATTTAATAAATTGTTTGGACTTGAATTATAATAATGACTATCACCTGCTAATTAAAAACAATGACTAAATTATTGATAAATTTTGACAGTTAAAGTCATCCAGAGGAAAGCTCAGATAAAAAGTCATGACCGCCTTGATGAATCTTTTCTTGGTTATCTCTCAACCAATTTTGAATTTGAAAAAACAACTGAATAGAGAATCGTATACTTGTTTTTAAAATATGAAAATTTATACAGGGTGCTATTCATTTTCTTAAACTTGGGAGATGTTGAAGTCTAGTTGTTTTCATGTTGTCAAGTTATAGAGCTTTAAAAATTATAATAAAATCCCTTTTATTCGGTTCGATTATCTCAACCTGTATATTATGAGATATGGTCTGGTCAGTTCTGGGACACCTTGTGTATGTATTATATTTTATTATCGGCACCAAGACCACATTTACATTTGCTCTAGTATAGTATGGTTTGGTGTTATTTTGCCCTTTTGCCCACAATGCAAAAATTAAAAATTACTGTTATATTTTAACATTCACATCAAGGCAATAACTCCTTTTGCTTACTAAATTTAGGTTGACTACCTGTATGTTATTTGGCTCAATTCTTTGGTGTTATTTTGCTCTATGGTTAAATGTGGGTAATATGATAGGGATCAAATGTATAACCAGAATTAACAATTCACTCGTTTTGATGACAGGGATAAACAAAACACAATTTGTCACACTTTGGAATAAAACTGGATCGATTTACGTGCCCAAATCAAATACAGTTTATTTTCAAAAAGTGCTTCCTAGTTACAGCAGATAATTTAGTACTGTTGAACTTGTTCACTGATGCTGGATGCTGTTATGTTGTCCTAGCATATTAAAAAAAATAATAATAATAAACAAAAATGTTGCATAAAACCAAATAATTCTGGATAAGATTACTTTATAATCAGTTTCGTCTATAATTTTTTTAGAAATTTTAATATTGACTTCGTTATTTTTGTCTACATACAAAACACACATCAATCTTTGCACATGGACTTCATTGCTAACTTTATACACTGTAAACTGTTCTGTCGTTTCATTCCTAACAAATTATTTATTTAATTCTCTCTAAAATAATTAGGGGATCCGATAATAATTACCAAAGTTTGATTTTGCATATGATTTCCCCATGTAGGTATACAAAGCAGATTTACACAGTGTATAATTTAAATATTGTCCCCTTCAAGTGTCTTAAATTCCAGTTTTCTGCCATTTTTGGAATGCTATATGAATCTCACTTTCTGTGATGACGCACAGTTCAAAGCATTTATTTGAGTTCAGGTTTGGAAACAATCGACGCGGTTTCCAATTTCTTTGCTTTAATTGCATTTTGCTGTAGCTTTTTGTATTAACAGTATGTGAGTCAAATAGCAAAGCTTTAACTGATTTGAAACTGTTCTAGATTAACACATTGGGTTAAAAATTTTACAAACACGTTCTTGAAATTATTATAGAATTTAAATGCTTTAATTAATTTTGGCAAAGCAGTTGGAATCATGCCGAATGTCCTCTGTATTTGAGAAACAGAAAAAGGTTGTTTAACAACATGTGATTTGGTCAAAGATTATTTATAATGTGCCTACCCTTATATAGGAAACTATAGGTGCTAAAAAAAAGTTCAAATTAAAGTGGTGCGTATGAATTTGCATTTTCAAATTATTCTATTTGAAAAATCGCTACCCTTTTATACACTTAAACTAAAGTTAGTTTTTTGAATACAAAGGCCTGCACCTATATTTTTCGATTTTAAAATGGAGCTTCAAAAGATTCTTTCAGACGTATACTTTTGTGGGTCTCACATTCCTGGTTTCCGACTTATTAGTCATCTCAAAAAAGAAAAAAAACTGACTTTGAAGTTTGCTGCTTGACACATTAGGTATTGCAGTGCCTTTTGCATTGTAAGATTTTTAAATTGACCTACTTTCACCACAAAGTACATAAACATTTTTTGAACAAAGAAATGGAATTAATACAAGAGTCTAAAATGGTTTGGAGTGAGTCAGATTGTAAAAGGGCATTTTTCAAATTGCAATTTTGGAACTCCACAAAAATGTAAAATAGAAAACTCATTAAAGGTTGCAGTTTTTGACCCCTTCTTAGGTGAGAATATTAGTGTTCGGAACGTTTTGATAAGGTACAGTTTTATTTTGTAGTTATACAGGGTGATTCATGAGTGACCTTACATAGACCAATGGTGATAAGCGGACTTCAAGGCGGGTCGAAAACCACCAAAGAAATTTATTTTTTGTGATTGATTACGAAGTTACAGGGTGTTTTATGTCTCAGGTACAAAACTTTAATAGACGATATTTCTGAAACGGCTGGAGATATTTTGTCGAAATTTACTAGGAATGGTGCATTCCGGAAACTCATCAAAACCGCATTCTGAGTTAATTAAAAATCCAGGACCGGACTTGAAAATTTTTGCCCCCATGGTCTTTGTTGAAAAAGTTTATTTTCTGACCGTGCTACTGAAAAACTGTCATCGAATTTGAAAAGATAAGAAAAAATTCTATAGGAATCATTCCTCAATTTGAACGGCACACCCAAACCGTCTCGAAAAAAAAATGTCAAAGTAAAACTTCTCAGTAAATTATCGTTCTCGAGCAGACATATTTTACTTAATGTTCGTCTGAATTCCTTCAAATTTATTTTTTTACTTGTTTCTGTGGGAAAAATGTTGGACAGAAGGCCAAGCTTTATTACTGGGAAATCAGGTGTCAACTACAAAATTTTCAGATTTCACTAATAATCACAAATCATTTCACTAATAACGAATACCAGACATTATGTTTGTGTATGGTTTCTGCAATGGAAATTCAAGAGCAGCTGCGAGAGAATACCATAGAAGATCACAATCGAAGAACACCGGCCCATGTAACGTTTCGCGTCTGTTTTCCAATTTTCTCGAAACCACGGCATATTTCCCTGAGTTCAAAGGAATGCTGAACCTCAATTGGAAAATCTGAGCCATAAAACATCGTGGAGATGGTGGCAGTAAATCCAAGTATAAGTACGCGAAGAATTGGGCAAGCACTGAGCATTTCTCAATCAAGAGTATGGCGAACTTTGAACAAAAGAAGAGCGGATGCCATCCCTGTCACGTATACAAAGCGTACAGAGGCTTCAACCATTCAATGAAGTTCCATTGAATGGACTGCGTAGAATTTTGTGTACTGATCGAAGCTCAGTTCACGCGGGATGGTGTAACGAATAAAAAAAACTTCCACCTATGGGCATATGAAAATCCGCGCTCTGTTGTTCAGAAGAACTCGCAACAGATTTTCTATAAATGTGCAGTGTGGCATTGAAAATGATACCCTAATAGGACCCCATTTTTTGCTGGGCGGCTCACGGAGGAAATTTATTTACTTTTCCTACAAGTCATTTTGCCCGGCTTGCTTGCAGAGGCGAACGTGAACAGGCGTGCTCTTTCCTTCCAGCAAGATGGGGCACCACCGCATGATTCTCGACAAGTCAGAGAGCATCTTCACAATGAGTACCCCAATCGTTGGTTCGGGCGCGGCGGCCCTCATTCCTGAGCACCTAGGTCCCCCAACCTCACTGTTTTAATTACCCATGGGGCCATATGAAGCAGGAAGTCTAAAAAACGGAAGTAAGTACCAGAGAGGAGCTCAGGACGCGAATACTGGTAGTTGCTGATGAAATTAGAAACAACAGGCAAATAATTCAAAAAGCAAACCAAAATTTATGGAAACGCTGCAGGAAATGTATTGAAGTTGGTAAAGGACATTTTGAGAACCGTTTATAACATTAATATTGATAACATTTAATTTACACTGACATTTTTCCCACAGAAACAAGTCAAAAAATAAATTTGAAGGAATTCAGACGAACATTAAGTAAAATATGTCTGCTCGAAAACGATAATTTACTGAGAAGTTTTACTTTGACATTTTTTTTTCGAGACGGTTTGAGTGTGCCGTTCAAATTGAGGAATGATTTCTATAGAGTTTTTTCTTATCTTTTCAAATTCGATGACAGTTTTTCAGTAGCACGGTCAGAAAATAAACTTTTTCAACAAAGACCATGGGGGCAAAAATTTTCAAGTCCGGTCCTGGATTTTTAATTAACTCAGAATGCGGTTTTGATGAGTTTCCGGAATGCACCATTCCTAGTAAATTTCGACAAAATATCTCCAGCCGTTTCAGAAATATCGCCTATCAAAGTTTTGTACCTGAGACATAAAACACCCTGTAACTTCTTAACCAATCACACAAAAAAAATTTCTTTGGTGGTTTTCGACCCGCCTTGAAGTCCGCTTATCACCATTGGTCTATGTAAGGTCACTCATGAATCACCCTGTATATTCCTTCAAATCTGAGAAATCAAATTAAAACCTCATTTTATGCTACCTATTTAGAGGGGGTGAACTCTAATTGGAAATATGAAAAAACTCTTTAGTTTTTGAAAAGCTCCTAAAATTTTTCTGATATTAAAGAATTGTCTGGTATATAATGTAATATACTTTGTATTTAAAAAACTCTTAACTTTATGTCACTGTTATATGAAACTATAGCACATCTTTAATAACCCACCCTATACAATCTTATATTAGTACATAATTTATAATATGAATTCTCAAAGCAGAAGGAAGCACATTGGATTTTGTTACCAAAATCTTCTGCTCTGTCCATTCTGTAATTTCAGCACTGTACCAGTCATCTGTTTGAAAGGCCCTTTTGAAACATGCTGTTGTAGGTACCTTTTTCGCATTCGATTTAGTTATTTTTAATATCTATGTTATTAGGTCTGTCATTTGTTATTTTTTATTATATTTTTTTACTAATAATTATTATTAGCAGTTTCATGTATTGTATTATATTGTTGTGATTTTGAAATTTTAAAGTTAATAAAAAAAATTATCTTTTCATAAAAAATTTACTGGAAATATACCTTTTTTATTGAAAACACACATGCACTGTAGGGAAATCCCTATGACGCTCTGGGAGCGGTGCATGAGCGGAGATGTCGATTCACGTTGGCTGAAACACACCCTTTGGAATGTTATTCAAAAGTGATGCGGGTTCTATACATAAAAGAAGTCTGAAATAGGGTGATACGAACATAACCTGATACGGATGAGCGTTTGCAGCTCGACGTGTATTTCTGGTCGGATGTTCTAGGTGGGATTAAGAGGGCCACGTCTTTTGAACACTTTCCATTAAAAAATATCTGTAAAACAGACTTAGGTCAGCTACTTTTCTTCAATGTTCGAGAGTGTCTAAATTTTTTTGTCACATCTGGGTTCCTAATCAAGTGGATGGCTCTTTTCTGAATTGAGTCGAGTAATCTCAGCGTATGTTTAGGAGCTGAGCTCCAAGCATGTGAGCAGTACTCCAAGGATGGTCGTATTTGAGCCTTGTGTAAAGAGGAGAAGCTGTTGTGGTGTATAAAATTTCTTCGTGCGGAAGAGTGTTCCAAGTTTTTGAGAAGCACTCTTCGCCAGACCTGCAACATGGGCATGCCAAGACATGTTCGCTCCGAGGCTCACTCCAAGTAAACGAAGAGATGACGCTGGGTAAGAGAGTGTCCCGCCATCACCATATCTGGTTCCAAACCGTTGGCCTTTTTGGGTTTTTCCAGCATTAAATTGAACTTGGTTTTTATCGCCACAAGCTAGAATGTCTTGTATGTCATTGTTAAGTTTGGCAACTTCTTGCTCTCTGTGCGTCGATGGCAGATGTTAGCGCATCTAAAGCGGCGTCCACATTAGTAAAAATTTATGCTGTGCGTCGCGTTCGCCGAAAATTTATTCGTGCGTTCACAAATTTATGCGAGTATGGACGCGTTCGGCGCATTTACAAAAGTTTTTTCACCAAATTCAACACACGCGATCCGTTCGTTGTCGGTTTTTTTGATAAATATCAAACGATTTACGCCGCAACATTGTTCTAGTGTGGACGTATTATTAATGATTAGTAGTGTTTTCGTGGTCGCATCATGTCTTCTGATGCATTAATAGCAATGAAAAAGAAATATGCTGCTTTCATTGTTATGTACCATCTTATCGAGAAAAATAGAAAAAAGGAAAAGAACTCTGAGAAACATGTACAGACATGCACGCACGCGTTGATCGGAGACGCACGGCGCACGACGTAAAAATTTATGCATCAACAATGTAGAATTTGCGGCGCAAATATTTGCGGCGCATTCTACATTCCACGCACAACGTAATTATTTGCTAGTGTGGACGCGCCTCTAGGTATAAGAATATCGGCAAAAGTGTATTTGGATTTTTTGTTGTTTCAAGCAAATCGTTGATAAATATTAGAGAGTCTGAAATAAAATGGATCCTTGAGGCACACAGGCATTGATGGAAAATGTCTCAGAAAGAACTCCATCATCGACTGCCACCTGTAATGAGCGATCTCCGAGAAAACTCGCAAGCCACAAGCAGAATTTCTTGGGCAAAGCCTGTAGTTTTGCCAACCTACCAATTTAATAATATAATGGGTGAGGTGGTAGGAACATACCAAAATCAAAGAGTGCATTGGGCCGGTTTCATGACTGTTTATAGCCTCTATAAAATATTAAAATTTCATCGAATTATACAAGTCGGTTCAAAAGTTAGAGCCAAAAAAGAAAATAGTTGGGTACCCTTTTGCGGCTCTATCTAGAAATTAGGAGGTACTTACTATACACGCTGTATACATGAAGGATGGAGGTATACCTCGGTATGTGTAGCCTAAGCCGTGCAGGATTTACAAAAAACTGGGTTCTATATAGCAACACCTATAATTTAAATAATTTAAAAGTATTTTGAACTATCCAGAATGTTCCGTATGAGAGTGATATAACAAAGTTGTGTATTTTTTTTTAATGGAATGCTCTTACGTTAGCCATTTTCTTTTGATGTGAATTTTCGAATCCATACGAATCATGATTTAACAAATGTGATTCGAATGATCGGATCACAACTCGAATAGAGCAAAAGAACATATCAGACATTCAAAGATTATGTTTCATGTGTGAAATGTGAAGTCCATTGAAACAAAAGTTATCAGATAATTTTCATGATTACGGATCTTGATCACAAAAGTAGCCAGATCACATTTCAAAAGAACAAGTTATTTTGAATCAGAAATACCTAATTCAATTGCAATATTCTGACCAAAAGAACACGGCTGTTACTGCAGTTTTAAAGTAACCCAAATCTGAATGGATCCGATATCTGGTATTCAGATTTGGGTTACATCTTTTATTGTATTTTTGATTTTTTCTTGAGCTGATCATCATTTTTCCTTCTTCTTATCTGGGGTTATAGCTTTAACATGAGCTTTAGATTATGCAAAAAAGTTAATTTTCTTTAATCAACCTGTAAATAAAAGAAATGGAAAGTTAAAAAAAATCGTTTTGAAATAATATGAGGCCCATCTTCATACTCTTTGTGTTGAATTGAAATCCAGAATAAATTTTTTGGTCAAATGAAAGAATGCTGAACTTTCAGAAAGGACCCCCCCGCAGAATTCTTATGGGAATTGGCTCCTGGTTAATTTTTTTAGAATTTTGGGGATCTAGTATTTCTAAGCCCAGAAAAAAAACCTTTTTTCGAGATATTCACTTCTGAAGATGAATTTTTTCTATCGTGACCAGTCACGCATTAATTTTTAAATATTGGCCATCCCATTTCTTTTAGAAAGAAATGTTTAGATAGATCCACTTGCTAAAATTGAAAAGCTGCTTCTGTTGCTGTAGTTACATTTTATGTCTGCGACCTCGGCAAGCAAATTTCAATAATCTCATAATCATTCTTTCGTCCAAAAAGAAAATATATAAATATTTAATAAATTTTATTATATAAAATTATAACAATGTTAATTTATGAATCCACATTATTTACATAAAAAATATCACAAAATAATTAATTCATTCATTCAAAACTTAAAATGTCCTTATATTTGTTATCTTTCTAACATCTCATATTCTTTATAAACCAAACAAAGAACCGATTATAAAATATTAGTTAGTTCTCATATAAAACTTCAATTGCTGTTTGTACCTTTGTACTTCCGCACTGCTCGCAAGCAACTGTTTCTTTGTAACATCAAGTTCCAAATCTTTTGATATGATTATTTTTTTCAATTCCTCGATATACGTTCGAGCTTCGATTAACTGCTTCATTACTGTTTCCATGTCTGACTTTTCAAGAGCACTCTACAAAAACAGTATTTTTTTAGTATAGTAGTTCTAAAAAACAAACCAAAGTAGACTTACAAATGACATGGTGGAAATCTGATTTGTCACGGGTATCACTTTATTCTTCTTCATAACAATTCTTTTAACAGGTTTGGGAGCAATTTTCCTCTTCAGCCCTTGAATTATACTTGCTTTATCCAATGCACCATTAGAGAAAAGTACATATTCATCGGAAGAGAGGGTAAAATATTTATTTTTGGGTTCTGATGACAAAGGAGTAGATTTTTCATTGTCAATTTTCACAGATTTAAGTAAGTCTTTTCCGGCATCTAATAAAAAATGCTTCGTGTAGAAAATATTTTGGAACTTTGTAACTAATAGAAGCTTACCAGTTAGTACCATTGAGTGGCCACTTTCTAGTATTGTTGCCAGAATGCTGCTTTCGTTTGTGCATGGCAACATACTGATTCCGTGACCTTGCAAAAGTTTCATTGACTCTGTGTAAGAGCTATCCTCGACATTAATTTGCTCCAAAACACGATCCATTTTCATTTGTCCGCCTTCTGAAAAATATATTTACTATTTAAACATCATACTTATTATGATTAAACTAAAATAATATGTACCTATATCATTGAAGCTTTCACCGTTCTCCATTTCCATATCTTCGATTAGGATCGTTTCTGAAAAAATTACAATAAAAAATCTATTCATGTTACAAGTTGGCAATAGACAAAATTTAGATGGATTAAACTGGGATGGATGAAGATAATCTGCTTCATTTAATTTAAAAATCCGCTGTCAGCGTTACAAATTGACTATAAGCTGAACTTATTGAGTAAAAACGTATAAATCATGAACAGTTATTTGACGTGATCCGAACAGTGTTGTATATCGTCGACTTCCTATTGTGATTAAGTCCACAAATCACAAATTGGTGAAATTGAGATTTGAATGCCATCTAGTGAGCTATTAAATATTCTATTGGATAAAATACAGAATATTCTATTGGATAAAATACAGAACTTGATGTTATCACTGTTAAATGTGGCCGAAATAGTGAGATGATGTCATGAATTAGGCACAAGTCCATTTACTTTACAATTTTGAAAAACATTTGCAAAACTGTAACATAAACTAATAAACCATTCATAATGTAAATCTCCAGTTTAAACAGTTTTTTCATGGAGAAAAATAATATAATAGAGAACTCGATTACACGTTAGACTCTAGGTAACTTGCGATGGTGGTTACACCCTGGGCTACCGGCGATATCATTGGTAAGAGGGACATTTAAATTTATACCGAATAAAAATTAATTTTTTAAAAATAATTTTTATGGTTTAAATGTCGCCACTTCAACAAATATACTTCATTATTCTTAATAGGTATCGTGTGATCAACAAAATTTTTCATCAACTAGTGCCTTGGAAGAAAGAGTATTGCAGTCATGTCTGAGCTCATTTCACTAAAATAATTTTAAAATAACTTTAGTAGTTCAAATTTCAAATTCTCATCTGTCAATTGCTGGTATATTACTAAGTACCTACCTTAAGTGTCACTTTTTTATGATTCAGGTCATTATTGACCACAATTCTTCATAAATTCTGTTATTGTTTGTCCTTTGGAAGTGAAATTATAAAATGGTAAATGAAACATCGATGTTTCAATGGTTATTTCCATCTCATGAGTCTGACACATCACCACCACCAAAGGAGTGTGCCGAACAGAAAGAAAATCAAAGCTATAAACAAATGATTTGTCAGAAACATAGTGACTTGCAAGGCAAATGCCATCTAACAACTGAAAAGTATACAATTTTCAATATGTCATCAAAGATTCTCTCAGAGTAATCTGCAATTTTTTCCACTACCATCTCTGATGTGTCAGACTGATGAGATGAAAATAACCATTGAAACATCGATGTCTCTGTCTTCACCAGACCATTAGGGCAAATGTGTCATTCAGAAAACGTTATTGTTTTTCAATAAACGTAATATAATAAATAAATAAATAATACAATAATAAGTAAAAATAAATAATCAATAATAAAATGATAATTGGATCATTAAAAAATTCAACTCGAACGGAAACGTGAAATTGAAATGTTATTTTATCCTCATTCAGAAAGATAGAATATTCTGAGTTTCTGAGATAACTCGTTCTTTGTGGAAGTTGACTGTTTTCACAACGACTTAGGGTACTTGTATTACCGACACTAACGTTAGTAAGCGTCAGTGTCCGTAAACCAGGTACCCTACAAAGACTCACGCGAGAGCGCCACCCCTCGGGGGTGGCAAAACCAGTCATCTCCATACTAATTCGATGGACAGAACTAACTTTTTGCTTTCTTATTGTTCATCCTCCTTGGAATACAACCAATGCCAAATTGAAATTAGTAATAAACTCAGCACCACACGTACTCAGCGATGTTGTTACTGTTCCAGGTTAGTTTCTTTGCTCTAACAAAGTTCATTATGCAAGTATTCATGTTTTTATTTATTGTTCTATGATTTGTAAATCATTGATTGGAGTAGTTCAATTACACACCTTCCAAATGTTTGTATTTTTTCTGGCAGACATGCTTCATTTAATTCAAGGCAATAGTTGATAAAAATTTTTGTGGGTCACAGGACACATAGTATACATATATGAGTTTAATAATTGCAACAAATGCTTTCTACAAAATTGTCTTCACATAAATACAGTCCAGTTTTTACAGACGATGGTTTCATTTTTATAAACCAGTTTTCTCAAGGTGGAAAGACTTTTCCAGGAATAAGAAGAAGACAATTGTTTTACAATAATAATATTGTTGTTAATAATAATTAAAAAAAACCGCCTTAACGTGCTTAAATCCAATATTAAAACAGGCGCGTTTCTTAAAGGTTATCCTAGCAACCTCAACGTTACCCCAGAAACGATGGCTAAACGTCAACTTTTTTATTGTTTTCATTGGAATATATGCTTGTTACGTCAAATACAGGGTGTCCAGGTATGAGTGTAAGAGCTACACGTGGCGACCTTCCTTGGACTATTTTGAGTAAAAAATCTTAATACAATAATGCTCTAAACCTCTTCACGGTGCCACACGAGGTCATCAAAGTTAGATATTCTGGGTCACAAATATGCATATTATTGAACTTCTATTTCCTTTTGCAGTTACAGTTAACATTTTCAAAGACTTTTGCAAAGTCTTAGTTCATTTAATTTTCGTAACAGTGCAATTATTAACTTTTTTAACATTTCCTAAATTTTAATTTTTTTTAGAAATGTTAAAAAAGTTAATAATTGCACTGTTACGAAAATTAAATGAACTAAGACTTTGCAAAAGTCTTTGAAAATGTTAACTGTAACTGCAAAAGGAAATAGAAGTTCAATAATATGCATATTTGTGACCCAGAATTTCTAACTTTGATGACCTCCTGTGGCACCGTGAAGACGTTTAGAGCATTATTGTATTAAGATTTTTTACTCAAAATAGTCCAAGGAAGGTCGCCACGTGTAGCTCTTACACTCATACCTGGACACCTTGTATAAAATATTAATGGCAGATATTTGAAAATAAAATATATAATAAAATACTCATAAATAAATCAAATTTTACACAATTACAAACTATACGTCAGATTATGTCAAACTGAGAATTTATATCAAAAGTCAGCTTCATTTTAGTTTACAAATCGTCCGCAACATGCCATGAGCTACCGAAATGCGCGTGAACAGTGAACTCATTTTTTTCCGTCGATCTGTTGGTCTCTTTATATTAAGTTGTCTCTGGTTTTTGTCATTTATTGTCAACACTATCATTTTGGACTTGTGCACTTTTCACATGAAGCCGCCGATATAAGACTTTGGCCGTTTTTTCCCGATGCACCGAGTTGGTTAATGCGGTTCAACCGCTTGCAATGGTTATTTCAAATATCGAGTTCGCTAAAACGGAATGGTTTAAAACATGCACGGCTTAATATAATATTCCATCATATTATTATCGTCGTTTGAGAATCGAGAATGTTTGTATGAACAATGAACATGGAAAAAAATGGAAAAGTATCAGCTTATTTTAGTCTCCCCTATAAATCAAGAAAATTATTACAATAGTGCACTACATACAGGGATCAAGTACACACATGTGGTTATTTACTCGGCAATTACATGTCAGGATACCAGACTACAGTGAAGAATGGTTGCCAAACACCTAAATTACGATTTTTTAATTTTTCTCAAATGTCTAGGGACACATTTTACAATCTGTCGTGTATACAGGGTGATCAGTAACTAGCGCACTCAGAATATAGGGCGATATAGAGCCCATTAAAATTAAGGATATTCTGCAAAAAAAAAAATAATCCAACGGTTGGTTTTCAAGTTACAGAGTTTCCCTCATCCGAGTTTAAAGGTAATTTTTTCAATAACCGTGATGAAAATTAATGAAAAATTCAGGTTACTGTAATGTCTAGAATGGATACCATATAATTCATCAATTTTTTTCACAAAACCTCTTTACAGAGGAATTGAGAATGTTGTAAATTGATAAAATACCTAAATCTGTACAAAATTTGAAGTTTGGCAACCGCCTAAACTCAACTTAGAATAAAAAATATTCAAATGCCTTCGTTGCTATGGAAATAAAAATAATAACAATACCATCTAACCCGAACTTATTCACATGTTCAGTGCAATGTTGTCACTTTAATTTTTACAAAAATGGTCATATCTTTGGAAGAAAAGAACTTAAAACACTGCAGTAAGAAAATTTACCACTCTTAAAAAGTGAAGTTTGCTTGAAGCATGCTCGGAGTGCGCGAGTTACTGATCATCCTGTATAATAGACGGCGAAGAATTGAGGAAAATTTACACTGGATGAAAATCAACTGCTGACAGCCGTTTTTACACTGTTGACAGTACCTAACTACACAAATTACGAACCGGTGGATTGAACCCGGTGTATCAATGACTTCGCTGTTTGAACACTGACAGGTTCCATTTAAAAATTTAACGCATGGTTTCAAAGCAGTGCATCGCTAAAAAACGACCTTTATTTTTCAATTACATCCCAAACATAAAGCTAAATACAATTTTTTTCACATAATAATTGGAGCATTGGCCGGAGTAACGTTGTAACTTACATTTTTACATGAGACTCAAAAAATGCACTTTGCAACAATATTGAATGGAATGTTTTCATTTGGCGATTCTTAAAACATTGTTTAAATATTATTTATGGTAAATTAGGCAATATTTAAAGCTGTGGTGGAAGTATTCTGCCCATTTAAACCTACTGAATCGAAAAAATGACTCCAAAAAATTATGTAAGTTACAACGTTACTCCGGCCAACGCTTCAATTATTGAATTGGTAGGTATTCTAGGCATATCTAGTAACTTTTGCATTGCTAGGCAAGTTGCTTGTTATTTATTTGTCATTGCTATAATCCGGAGGAGCGTTATAGAGGGCATATACCTACCTCATTGACAACAATAATATTAGTCTGGTAAAGTTGTAACCAGAGCTGGCCATGTACTCGAGTACTTTACTCGTATTTTTGTTACGAGTGAAAAAACTACTCGTAATTTTTTACTCACAAGTACTTTCCATCCAAAATACTTACTACTCGTACGGATAAGTACAATTACAACTACTCGAGAAATTTTACTCGTGAAATACGGATATTTTTACGGATAGTAATGACGTCATGCCGTCAGCAGGGAACCGATCTAAAAACGAGTTCACCGTCCTGCGCAATTGCACTGTCACTCTCACTAGTTATGCCGCATTTTATATTACATATTTTTATATAACATATCAAATATGCGCTATGTAAGAAGTTATTAATTACTTTACAATAAAATTTCTTTCATTGAAAAAATTCTTTGAAATTCAAAGCATTTGAATTTATGTTGAAGATTAAATACTGCTTTTCCCCTTAACCCCTCCCCCCCCCTAAATGAAAGCCTAACTTCGCCACTGGGTGCATCCGTGCATCGGGCGTCATGATTCATGAAGCACTCTCGAACAGGGCGCCATTATCACAGGAGCCGGCACTGCTTAGATTAGAATATGATACGATCTACGGAACGGATATTATGCTCTCACTCGTATTTAGCTATCACAAGCCTGACGTCATAGGCTGGTTGCGCCTTGGTATTTATTGGTATCATGATGGATCATGCGCACGACACGAATAAAACTACTCGTACTTGTTACTCGTGTTTTCACGAGTATTACTCGTACTCGTCCACCTGTTTGTGCCAAAATACTTACGAGTACATTTTCCAAGTACTCGTACTCGAATTATTTACGAGTACTCTTTTCAGTACTCGTGCCCAGCTCTGGTTGTAACATAATATCTATTTAAAACTATCTAGTCATCATCAATAATTATTATATTCAACTACTCACCTATGGGTATAGAAGGTGCCGAGTGAATAGAATTGGAAGAGTTATCACAGCTATTCTCATTAATATACTGATCAGCTGTATCATCTGCACTACTATTTTCTCCCACAGTTTCACTGATTTTGGCATTTAAAGATTGATCCCCAAGTGTCTGAGTTCCTTCACCAATGGTTAACATTTCAATTAGGTCTGTTCTGCCTAAATCATTGGCTATATCGAGAGGAGTTAAATTAAATTTATTGTCTATATCTAATCTACAGCCAGCTGTAATAAGCAAACCAACAACATCTCCGTGACAGTTTTGGACCGCCCAATGCAAAGGAGTCATTCTTAGCTGAAACAAAAAACAACACAGATTTACACCAAAGAAAGGTAGAACAAAATCAATGCCGAATATTGTCTGTTTATGCAAACTCAACTATGCAACATAAAAGTCCACCATGACTCAGAAAGTTGCACTGTAGAAAGAAGTCTTGTACCTACATTGTATGGTACAATCTTTAGCAAGATCCTGTGTATTTTTTTCTCACGGGTAAAAATTTTAGGAGGAAAGTGACCTCGAAAAATTACTGGAAAATATTTTTGAGCTTCTAAAATTACCGCTAGGGGGCGTAATAGTCATGCCAGAATGGAAAATGGGTAGTTTCTTCGTATTTTTCCAATTAAATGTTTATTCAAAACATATGTAGTCTCCTTAAATGACTTGATTTTTTTTTTATTTGAAAATTTTTATCATAACTTCAAAAATAAAGTGGTGGTGCTACGTCAAAATAAATTTTCTTTAAAAATTAAATTACTCCAATAATTTTCCAACGGATTTCAGCGAACCTGGTCTCGTTATGGAGCGTTGTTCATATTCAATCAATAGCATTTCACACTTTGATTATTAAAACATTAGTGTAGCGCCGCTATAGAACTTGATCTGACTTACAAATTTTTCTTTTTTTTTAATTAAATGGAATGGTACCTATACAGTAAAACCTGGATAACCCGGAAACGCCTGGGACCGAAAATAAATTCCGTCTTATACAGGTTTCCGGCTTAAAGAACAACAACTGTCTAAACCGGAAACAAACCTGCTTAGCACGGAAAATGCCCAACAGTATGTACATTTTTTTTTAGCATCGATAGAATGTTTTCCCAGGAGCCAATCTGATTTTATTTTGTCCTTATTCTTCAAAATATCATAAACTTGTGTTTTACCACACTTATATTTTTCCGCGAGAAGCTTAAGCTAATTTTTTGTTTTCATAACACATAATTAAATCTATTAAAATAGATTTCTAAAGATTTCAGTGTTAGAGTGTTGAATTTTTTATTTGCAGACATATCGAATATTGTACCTACTAAAAATAATTTGATGCTCACAGTTGGAGCTTTAGAATTGACTAAAATTGAATCCGAACAGGACTATACAGGAAGTGCATAAGTACCTACAGACAGTTTTTATTGCCGCAATAAAAATTCCGAGAAGTAAGAGTAGGATAGACGCGCGAGAACATGCCGAGGTAAAGAGTTGTAGGTGGCGACGTCGGTCCGCTTCCGTTTTATGCAGGTGAAATTGCGTGCATAAGGTTAACAAACGTGTTCCGTCTCCGCGTTACGCAGTTTCCGGCTTGAGCAGTGGAAGTTAACATGTAATGAAGCTTAATTCGGGACCGGGAAAAATTTCCGTGATAGACAGATTTCCGCCTTATTCAGTGTCCGTCTTATCCAGGTTTGACTGTATTTCCAGGTTTGGTTACAATTCTTATGTTAAGCCGGTATATTAGTTTAAACTTCTAAAACAGAATCCGAATGTGTCGTACAAAATAGAAAAATTGAGAAAGTCAAATTTGATTAGAAACATAGTTACCTTTATACATGTAGCTTGTCAAAGGTAGTTCAAAGCTCAGCATTTCAAAAGGTACTACCATAATTCAAATGTTCCATAGCCAACCCTAAGTTAAAAACATCAATGAGATACGGTATATAGGTACAATAATAGAATCCGGTTAATCCGAATCATATCAGACACATAGTTGTTCGGAGTAGCGAATATTCGGACTAGCCCGTAAAAAAAGCCCCAAGAGAAGCACCATAAAAGAGTGGATGCTCTCAGAAACTCCGGCCAAATGGAGCAGATCCATAGGGCAGAGGCATGCAAAGAAGTTCATCAAAGAACCCTCGCACGCGGTTACGACAAACCTACTAAGCCTCAGTCGTACCAGACTGAGGATAACAGTAGACCTGCTCACAGGACACTGTGCACTCCGCAAACATTTAACCAGGGTCGGAGGGGCAGACGACGGCGAATGCCGCTTCTGTCTCGAAGACGAAGAAACGGCGGAGCACGTTCTCTGCCATTGTGAAGGACGCTAGGTCACGGTTCCTGTGCCTAGGCGCTGAAAGACCTACGCCAGAAAGCTACATTAGATCTCCCAACAGACTTTGGAAGTTGGTAAAACAACTAGAGCTAGAAGAGGAGCTTCAACTATAGGGAAGGCACAATAGATCTCAACAGGTCGCAGTGCACACCTACAGATGGCCTCCCATTATAATCTACAATGTGCGGATTGCTTGTGTGCGGATTTTTGAATATTGCGAAGAAATTTTATGGAAAATTAGTACATTTAGACTGGTCACTACACAGTCAAATCTACGATACCGGGTTGACCATTGTCATAAAATGTGAAAATCGAGAATTCCTGTATTGAAGTGTATGAAGGATGTTCTACTGAACTGGAGAAACTGATTAGCTGTTTTTTGTGGTGGCTTCTTATCTGGAGTTTTTCTGAATTCCAGTCTTGTGGCGAGTGCAGATAAACTTGGTATATGATAGTGAATAAACACTGACTGTGCTTACACGGTTGCCAGATTGGGCGAAATTTCCTATTACCAAAAATAAATAAATTTAAGGATAGAAAGGGGTATTGAGAGAGAATGCCGGAAATGGAGTTGAAAAATAGGATATAGGTTGAGTGTTGAATTTTTATTGGACTGGCAAAATGAATTGCCTTAAATGTGGACAAACAGTTGAACAGGGAAAAATAGGAAATGTCTGTCTGTAGTGCTGAGTGTTGCATAAATTCAATCTCCTGTACAAATTTTGCTGGGTGTAATTTTGCCTATGAATTCACCACTGAGAAGCGTTTTTTTTTGGCGGTTCATTTAAATTTACTCCTCCTAGTTTAAAAATGAAGCATTGTTTCAAAATTTATCTTAAGAATAGAGACTTACGAGATCGACGGCATCTAGATCTGCACCATTTTGTATAAGGCATTGAACAATATCTGTAAATCCATGAAAGGCTGCCATGTGAAGAGGAGTTTTGTCAACTTTGGTTCTGGCATCTCTGGACATTCCAGCTCGAAGCAATAGTTCTACTACGTCCAAATGGTTGTTCTGTACCGCATGATGAAGAGGACTATTTCCCAACTGTAAAGGAATATGTAGTAGATTCTGTAACAAGTTTGGAACATGCCATTCTGAACGTGTTGCAGACATTATTTTCTTTTAACAGAATGACATTATTCCGGGGTTAAAAAAATGTACAAGGGGTGGGCATTTACGAATGGACAGCGGCCATATCTCGGTAACTATTGGTCCTAGAGCCTCAAATTAAAAAATTTCCAGACATAAGTGACCATGAGAAATTCAAGGGAAATATTTTCAAGATGGCCGAACTTCCGGAAATACCGGAAGTTGACACCTAGTTCGTTATTTTAACGGGTACACCCTGTAAAATATTATATTTTTTAAATGTCTGAAGAAATCGAATACAGGTGGTTTTCACCATTGGAATTTAGATTGAGCGGTTTATGAGTTATAAACAAGTGAAAATCGACAATTTTCAACTTCAAAGCAGTCCAGAACTAGAACGGCTCAAGATATCTAAAAACGGTTTACATGTCCCTATCCTAACTTTTCACATTGTATCCTACTATGTAAAGTAAATTTTAATACAGGGTGATGAAAATTATCCGATTTTTTATCACCCTGTATTAAAATTTAAACCACATAGTAGGATACAATGTGA
This sequence comes from Malachius bipustulatus, assembly GCA_910589415.1. NCBI lineage: Eukaryota > Metazoa > Arthropoda > Insecta > Coleoptera > Melyridae > Malachius > Malachius bipustulatus. Next base: position 16,518,812 of record OU342633.1, read on the forward strand.
AAAGTTAAGATAGGGACATGTAAACCGTTTTTAGATATCTTGAGCCGTTCTAGTTCTAGACTGCTTTGAAGTTGAAAATTGTCGATTTTCACTTGTTTATAACTCATAAACCGCTGAATCTAAATTCCAATGGTGGAAACCACCTGTATTCGATTTCTTCAGACATTTAAAAAATATAATATTTTACAGGGTGTTCCCGTTAAAATAACGAACTAGGTGTCAACTTCCGGTATTTCCGGAAGTTCGGCCATCTTGAAAATATTTTCCTTGAATTTCTCATGATCACTTATGTCTGGAAATTTTTTAATTTGAGGCTCTAGGACCAATAGTTACCGAGATATGGCCGCTGTCCATTCTTAAATGCCCACCCGGTACAAGAATGACTACTCTAGAACAGTCATAGAAAAATGATTTTTTTGAAAAGACTACTTAAAAAACAAAAAGCTACACTTACCCAATCAGCAGTAAATGCAGCTCCTTTGGCTAGAAGACATTTGATTTTGTCGATACATCCATTCTTTGAGGCAAGTAGCAGTTGTTTTCCCAATTCGTTTATTGTACTGGATGAACTTAAGGTGATAAAATTATCAAAGGAGACCTGGATAATATTATATATTTAGTAAATAAATAAACATTCAGTAATGCTGTTTTTTTTATCTTGTTTATGCAGGCTGTTCTACAGGGTGTCTGCTTAAGGCTGGCCACCGGCTATATCTCGGAAACTAATGGGCCTAGAACCTCAAAATAAAAAATTTCCATACATAAGTGATCATGAGAAATTCAATGAAAATATTTTCAAGATGGCCGCGCTTCCGGAAATACAGGAAGTTGACACCTACTTCGTTATTTTAACAGGAACACCCTGTATATTATTATATTTTTTAAATGTCTGAAAAAATCGAATAGAGGTGGTTTTCACCATTGGAATTTAGATTGAGCGGTTTATGAGTTATAAACAAGTGAAAATCGAAAGTTTTCAACTTCAAAGCAGTGTAGAACTAGAACGGCTCAAGATATCCAAAAACGGTTTACATGTCCCTATCCTAACTTTTCACGTTTTATCCCAGTATGTGGAGTAAATTTTGATACAGGGTGATGAAAATTATCCGATTTTTTCGATTTTCACTTGTTTATAACTCATAAACCGCTCAATCTAAATTCCAATGGTGAAAACCACCTGCATTAGATTTCTTCAGACATTTAAAAAATATAAAGTTTTACAGGGTGTTTCCGTTAAAATAACGAAGTAGGTGTAAACTTCCGGTATTTCCGGATGTGCGGCCATCTTGAAAATATTTTCATTGAATTTCTCTTGATCACTTATGTCTGGAAATTTTTTATTTTGAGGTTATAGGCCCATTAGTTTCCGAGATATAGCCGGTGGCCAGTCTTAAGCAGACACCCTGTATAAGCTGTATGACACACTTTGCCAAATATAAGGTCACTTGATTTTAAACATATCATTTTCTTAAATGAACATGGGTCGATTCGTTTTTATTAAAAGTTTAACTGCTAATTAACCTCTAAATGATCAGAGCTAGTTTGACATGAAATTATACAGGGTGAGTCATTTTAATCTTCAAACCCGAATATCTCTGTTGGTAAGCCAGATACAAAAAAAATGTGCAGACAAAACTTGTTCAGGACAATGGCGGTCATTTGACTGTACTAAACTTTAGACCTTGTAGACCAATTTCAAGGCCATTTGAAAGTCAAGATAATTTTTTAAATAGGACAGCCTGTATATTATTGTATTTTCATATTTCTCAAGAAAATCCAATAAGAATAGTTTTTACAGTTGCAGTCTAAAATGAGTAGGTTATGAGTTATAAACAAGTGAAAATCGCAGTTTTTCATTTTGAAAGCAGTGTTCATCAGAAATGGCACCAAATATCGAAAAACGGCTTACATGTTCCTATCTTAACTTTTCATGGGTTACCTTACAGTGCACTTGAAATTTTTATACAGGGTGATTAAAAATCTGGTAATTATTCCTTCACCCTGTATTACAATTTAAACCACATAGGCCCGTATTCATCAATAAATATAACCCCTGGGGTTATATTTTGGAACATGTCATTGGTTCAAAATTCGTAGCGTTCGTAGGGATTGAGCATTAGACCAATCAGCTGTCAGAAAATTCAAAATTTAACCCCAGGGTTATATTTTGAAGTTTGATGAATACGGACAATAGTAGGATATACCATGTGAAAAGTTAAGATAGGAACATGTAAGCCGTTTTCTGATATTTGGGGTTGTTTCCGATGTACACTGCTTTCAAAATGAAAAACTTCAATTTTCAGTTGTTTATAACTCACAACCTACTCATTTTACACTGCAGGTGTAAAAACCTTTCTTATTGGTTTTTCACAGGAAATATGAAAAAAGATAAATATACAGGTGTCCTATTTAAAAAATAATCTTCACCTTCAAATGTACTTGAAATTGGTCCACAAGGTAAAAGTCATCAGTGCAGTCAGATGACCCCCATTGTCCTGAACAAATTTTGTCTGCATAATTTTTTTGTATCTGGCTTACCAACAGAGATATTCGGGTTTGAAGATTAAAATGACTCACCCTGTATATTGACATGGTCGGCGACTAGGGTGGTATACATCCAAGGTGGGTCGCATCCATTAGAAAGTCGCTCAGACCCATTAGCCTAACATCTTTTTTACTGAAAACTGAAATGTCTGGAGAGGGTGTCGGATGGATCAGGGGGAGTGTGTTGAATAGCCGCCCACTGAATGTGGGCCAGTACGCCTACCAGACTGGAAAGTCAACCGACAATCAACAATCTTGAGCAAAATCACCAGGTTTCTTGACAAAAAAAAAAAAGAGGATCTCAAAGGAAGATCTGAAGCGACCATTTCTAGGGTCCTTCAGAAAGTACACATGTCAGTCAACCCTCGCAAAACTGTCATAGTACCATTTTCCAGAAAGAGAAAGTTGGACGGTATAACACCATCAACTCTTATGGAAGAAACCATTCCATTTGCAGAGGAAGCTAAGTACCTACGAGTCACCCTGGAACTCCCATCTAGAAAAAGTTTTACACAGAGCCAAACTCTCCTTGTGGACGTGTAAAAGAATCTGTGGCAAAACATGGGGAATTGGACCCAAACAAATATACCGGGCTTTACTTACGATTGTCAGATCTATAATTGCGTATGGCAGTACTGTTTGGTGGTCAAAAATCCAGCAGGTCATGGACAAAGCAAAGCTTTCTAGCCTGCAGAGACAAGCTGATCTGGCAATCTGTGGTGCTATGAACACAGATTGTCACAAAGTCGCAGTCTACTGGGTATGCCCTCGGACATAATGCCTAAGACCATCAAGAACCGCTCGGATCAGAACCAGCATTTGGCATACAATACGCAACTGGGCTAAGAGGAAACTCCTCCAGCACTGGCAAAACTTAGCAAGATTAGACCATTTGAAGGCCTTTATACAGCGTACTTTGAAAAAAAGGGCCAAAGAACTATTGGACCTTAACAAGAAAGAACTGAAAGCCCTAATAAGCCTTTATACTAGGCACTGCAAGCTGAATCATTATCTGCACAGGATAGGTTTAGTGATCAGCACTGAATGCTGCCTGTGCTTGGAAGATGACGAAACAGCAAAACACATTCTATGTGTAAGTGTCCCGTTTTGGGAAGAACCAGATTACAAACCTTCGAGAGAGACTTTCTCACACCGGAGGACCTGGATACATTAACAATAGTCAAAATTGCAGCTTACTCAAGGAGGCTGACCTGATAGGGTTAATGTAGGCCGACTAGATGTAAGCCTCAATAGATCTTCGGTCGCAGTGGAGGTGTCACAATGGCCCACACACGAAAAATCTAATCTAATTTATCATCTCGTAAAGTTTGTCATAGAGCTTGTAATGGGAGGCCTTCTGTAGGTGTGCACTACGACCTTTTGAGAACTATTGTGCCCAGAGCTTATAGAACACCATGTATAAATTGCAACCAACATTTATTTATTTATCCATCCAGCATAAGTACATATAATTTACATTATATACCCCGGAAGAGAGAGGCATGCCTCTCTGTGCCCAGGAGCTAGGATTACAAACTTAAAACTAAAACAAACTATCCTACAGAAATAATTCACAACCATAACAGTATTCTAAAGTAAACAACCCCATATTTAAATTCACAACATTGACTGAGTTAAGAGGTGTTTGAGTAATTTTTTCTTTATACAGATCCCTTAGTGTATTTTATGTCATTTGGCAAAGTATTAAAGTACTTAATAGCAGCATATGAACAACTTTTTTTATAAATAGACCTACTATGTAAAGGTATACTGATCATTTTATTCCTAGTTTTACTAGCTGAGTTACGGTATTCATAGCTCAACTTGTCATAACATTGTATTGTAACATCAAACCCAGGTTTCCCTTTTTGTTTCATAAGAAAATCCACATGTAGAGTAAAGAAAAGCCAATCTAAATAAATTAATAATAAGTAATATTGAACCACTAAGATTTATGTAATATTTGAGAAATTTTTTAGGGTTTAGGTTCTAATTCAATTGCCACTATAGGTTCCTTTTACAGAACAAATTAGAAAACTTTCGCACAGTATGTGAAGTGAAACTTAAGACATGGACGGTACCGTTTTGTCCTTATTTGGACTCATCAGCATGTCACATCATTCAGGAACACACTACACATACTATGCGAAGTTTGGAACTAATTTTTAATCTTAGCTGGTGTTCAATAGTTGTAGTGACCTGTAATTTTTAATGATTAGTAGGTAACCAGAGAAAATATGACCTAACCTGACCAGACAGGTCATAATAACCAGGTTAGATAATTATTAAACTAGTGGTTTTAGACACTGCCATGAATGAAACACCTACCACTACCATTCCACCTCGGCACGATTCAACAGAAAAATCTACAACTGATAATATGCTAGACTGAATTGCTTGTAAAATAATTTAATACATACAATTTTTTATTGTAGAGTTATTACATAAAATTTTCAGGAAAAAAATTATTATTCAAAGCACGTTGGCTGCATTAGCGCAAGATATTTCCGAGATAAAAAATTAAATTGCTCAAAAAACTAGCTCAAATTCTGTAGAAGATTTCATGTCATTATTTACTGGAGGCCTTGGAAAACCATTTGACTATACAGGGTAATGCAAATTTCATGGTGTCAGTATTGGGATATCCTAAACCATAAGAGATACAGGATTGCTTAAATTAGAGAAAAGTTGCGCTATTTTATGGCCATCTCGAATCCGTCAAAACATGCAAGATATCTGTGACCGTTCCTGAAATATCCTGAAAAAACTGAAAAATCGAGAAATCTTATTTTTGGAATATCTTTCTTACCATTGGAAATTAATAAATAATTTTTTGTAGCCTTACATAAGCCGTTATAAGCTATTTATCTGACGTTTCAAAAATTTTCACGGCCGACTAGATCCCAGAGTTTTCATAGTCAACTTTCGTTTCTCTTATGGCCGCCATATTATTTTTGTATGTCGTTCGATAAGAAAAAAAATAATGTAAACCAAAAATTAATAAATTTTAGAAAAAAAAATTGGAAAATTTTTATTCTTCTTTTTTCAAAGAAAAACAGATAGTTCTTAACTCGGTTCTTAACTGAAATAGGCCAATATGAAGTCATACTGCTTGCCTTATAGGTTGTTAATTTCTCTATGATATTCGATCTAAAAAGTTGTCTTTTTTTAGAAAAAAAAAAAGAACAAAAATTTTTGAAAGTTATTTTTTGAAGTTTGTTAGTTTTTGGTTTCCATTATTTTTTTCTTATCGAACGACATAAAAAAATAATATGGCGGCCATAAGAAAAACGAAAGTTGACTATGAAAACTCTGGGATCTAGTCGGCTGTGAAAATTTTTGAAACGTCAGATAAATAGCTTATAACGGCTTATGTAAGGCTACAAAAAATTATTTATTAATTTCCAATGGTAAGAAAGATATTCCAAAAATAAGATTTCTCGATTTTTCAGTTTTTTCAGGATATTTCAGGAACGGTCACAGATATCTTGCATGTTTTGACGGATTCGAGATGGCCATAAAATAGCGCAACTTTTCTCTAATTTAAGCAACCCTGTATCTCTTATGGTTTAAGATATCCCAATACTGACACCATGAAATTTGCATAACCCTGTAGACTTGTATAATAAATAAATGCCCATGCATTCGAATTTGGCTCTTTTTCATTAGACGTTCCAGTAGAACGGCGTTTCCAGTAATTCGGCAGTTAGCTACTGCCGCAGAGCCGTATTATCGAGCTTTGACTGTATTTCTTAGTCGACTATAATCAGGGAAATTTACAAATACCTGGCTACTTTTAATAATTATTAAAATGCACGTCAATGACAGTAGTTGTAAATCTCGATTGAAACCGAACAGAACCAGGTGATTTAACTTTGACTCGAGAAAGTAACTACAACATAAAAAGAGACCACCGACGAAAATGACACTAATCTTCCGTACTCTTATCAATATCCAGGTACTCTACTTCACTCTAAATAATAAAATGAAACTACTCTCAAAATTACTTCAGTGGGGTTGTGCAGATTGATATCGAAGAAATCAACCCAATTCACATACTAATTTAGGGGCTAGGTCCACCCAGAACCAATAGATGTCATTGTCTCAGTGTTGTCGACTAGGGTACCTGTGTTACCGACACTGACACTTACTAGGGTAGCGCAATCATTATTGAGTCTGCTGCAAGCAGCCAAAGTGAGTGCATGCATATCAAGAGCGAGCGCGTTATCAGTTTGTGTACTCAGATAGCAGTGACCAGAAGATAAACACGCCTGGCAGAGGCGCACCTTATTAGTACCTATAACTGCAGTATAACAAGTAAGCAAATTAAATTGCTCTTACTAAGGAAGTAACGTCAGGGGTACAATATGTACCCGTCATCACAACAATAATTATTTAGCAAGCCAAATGAGCAAAATTAATTAAACTGGCAACAAAATTTTTTGTCGCCTAATTTTCCACTATTTCAACTCCAAATGCCACCACAATATCAGCACACGCAACTACCACCAGAATACCTACAGCACCAAATGGCAAATACCTACCCAGCCATCAACCAGCCCATACCAAAAATCCACAATATCACAATCTTGACATATAATACTCAGAATATCAACCAAATATCTGAATCCGATTCAGACATTGCCGACCCTGAAGAAACACAAAATAAATATTCCTGGCAAAATGTGAAAGACATGAGAAAGCGCAAAAGACAGGCAATCAGCAATGAAAACAGTGCTCCTACTTCTCCCCAAATTATAACTCGCAACCGATACGACCCACTACTCACTACAGCTGGAGACGAACGAACTGACGTTAGTCATAGAAGTAGCCCACAAACAAAAATTCAAAAGCCACATCCCATATTCATATACGGAGTCAAAAACTTCAAAGACATGATAAACAACATTTCCGCAATAACTGAGGAAGAAACATACTACAGTAAGGCATTGGCTGATAACACCGTTAAAATAAATGCTCATACAATTGAAACATACAGAAAATTAGTGCGCCATCTACGAGAAGAAAAAATTATCCATCACACATACCAGCCAAAAGAAGACCGCACTTACAGAATTGTTGTAAGAAATCTCCACCATTCAGTCCCTATTGAAGATATCAGAAACGAAATAGAAAAAGCAGGCCATAAGGTTAGAAACATAATGAATATCAAACACAGAATCAGCAAAGAACCCCTCACGTTATTCTTCGTAGATTTAGAACCACAAGCAAACAACAAAGAAATATTCAACCTAGAATTTATATACAGAACAAAAATCACAGTAGAACCACCCAGAAAAAAACTCCAGCATAATCCAGTGCCAAAGATGTCAAGCATATGGACACTCGAAGACATATTGTACAAAACCATTTAACTGTGTCAAATGCGGGGGACAACATGACACCAAAATATGCAAGAAGCCAAGGAATACCGCAGCGAAATGTGTTCTGTGCGGAAGTGATCATCCTGCAAATTATAAAGGGTGCACAGTTTATAGATCTAATAGCAGGAAGGAACCACACAGGCAGGACAAACAATTACACCCATACAGAGCCATCCAACAAAGTGAGAAATACACAAACAACCGACCCAATCCCAGACAAGTAGACCGCCATGGAAATTCCAGGCCACCGCCATATATAGTATGTTACATATGTCTAATATGTAAGATAAAACCACATTATTAGAATATGTTATTTATTAACTTATTAAGTAATACAAGGTCTTTTTGTCTTTACATGTTCACGATGATTCTCGTGTCGTCGTCATGCTCGTAATGTCGTCATCTTGCTCTTGGGAACCGTCGCGATCATTATAGTGTCTGTCTACACCGGTAGATGCACAGTTGCCACATTCACATTTAGTAACAATATTTCATATCATAACATAGTACACCACGGCACACTATATCAACTGATGAATACAAAGACTTCTTCCAAACCCTCAATGGTAGATTCATCAGTGGCGGAGACTGGAATGCCAAACATACACACTGGGGATCCAGACTCAGCACCACAAAAAGTCGAAACCTTCTTCGTGCCATGTCCGACATGAACCTGGATTTCCTCACTAATGGAAAACCCACGTACTGGCCAACAGACCCCCACAAAAATTCCAGATCTGCTTGACTTCTTCATAAGGAGCGGAATTCCCCGGAACAATTGCATAGTCGACAGTTGCTTTGACCTCACTTCCGACCACACCCCGGTTATTCTTAGCATGAGTGCTGCCATTATCAGTAAACCTCCTTCACCAAAGCTAACATCAAAAAATACTGACTGGCACAAATTTCGATCCTACATTAATGAGGCTATTGACCTGCGACTACGAATCGAATGTCCCACCGATATAGATGAAGCTGTACAACACTTCACTACGCTAGTACAAAAAGCAGCATATTGTTCCACACCTCAAAACCCCCATCAAATAACTAGTGACATTAGCGTACCACTTCACATACGATCCTTAATTTCCGAAAAACGTCGAGCTCGGAGAAGCTGGCAAAGATCTAGAAACGTAGCTGACCAACATTACTATAACAGACTGCGCAGACAGTTAGCAGCAGCCTTAAATGACTTCCAAAATTCCACATTCCACACTACATTACCACTCTATCATCTGACGATAATACTATATGTGGAAAGCAACAAAAAAGTTCAAAAGACCTCAAGCACATGTACCACCAATTCGCAAAACAAACGGAGAGTGGGCACGAACCGACAAAGAAAAGGCTGACACCTTTGCTGAACACCTAAGCAAAGTTTTCAAAAAACTGCTCCAGGAAACATAGGCAATGACATCCAGGAATTTATCTACTCACCTTGTCAAATGTCCCCACCCATAAAACCACCCACACCAGCAGAAGTCAGTGCAGAAATTAGAAATCTGAATGAGCGCAAAGCCCCTGGATATGATCTAATAACTGGACTAATACTAAAGCAATTACCTTATAAAGCCATTGTCCTCTTAACGGTGATATAAACTGCTCAACAAATGAAACGTTACATGACCAAATTTGTCCTAACTTTGGCACTGATAAAATTTGGATTGTTTCGAGCAATTCAATTTTTGTTTCGAGGGTTCACTAGTTCAATCCCTTGTTTATCAGTCCGTATGTTTGCAAGAACTTGGTACTTCACACAAAGTTTATATAGGGTGGTAGATAAAACAGTTCAAAATCTCAGAAAGTTCAGCTTGCTCCCATTTGATCAAAGATTTTTCTTTTTAAATTTCAACACAAAGATCATGAAGATGGACCTCATATCTCGAAACGGTTTTCGAATTTTCCGATTATTTCTTTTATTTACAGGGTGATCTCAAAATAACTACTTTTTGGTGAGGCAATGATAACTTTGTTACCCGTGACTCGATTTTCAAAATGTAGGGCTCATTTTAAAGCTAAAGCTTTAAAATTGCGCAAGATTTTAAAAACACGCAAGATTGATAATCGCCTAAGGACAAAAATTGAAAATACAGGGTTGTATTAAAACTAACCCAAATCTGAATGGCTTCCGAAATCTGGTATTAAGGAAAATTTTAAATAAAGTCAAGTTGCTTTCAAACAAACCATTCATTCTGAATACTTCAAGATGTTCTTCGCTTGCATGAGTTAAGAATTGTTGACATAAGAACAAAATCACAACTTCGTGTTTTCGAATGAGGTAGCCGCTTTGTTATTATTAGGCTTATTGTTTATGATATGGATGTCACTATTATTGATTGTTGTTTGACGGCTGATAAAACCGTTTTATTTATTTTAAGAATCAATTGACCACCCTTCTCCGGATATATAAATCCGCTTGAGCATGTTTGGAGCAGAATGAAAAAAAAATCCTAAAGAAAAGCAAGGAAAAATGGATAATTTGGATGATTTGGTGATAGCTATACAGGAAGAATGGGAAGCTACTCCCCAGAATTTTTTACATCACTGGTGGAGGGAATGCCAAGAAGAGTTACGGCAGTTATAAAAGAGGCAGGGGAGGTCCGACAAAATACAGGGTGTCCCAGCTCATTCGAAGCGGTCTCTGTAGGCCAAACGATGCACCTTTTCAAAAAACTTTTTGAAAATTCAAGTACAGAATCACAATAGCCATAATTTAAAATTATTTTGGAGTATTGCTTCATGAATTCAGAGTGAGTGTCACAGTTATTGGCTCTCTGGTTTTATCACGATTTCGTGCTGTTTTGAGGGTGAAAATTGGGTGGAAGTGGTATCAGATTGTAGCTAAAAATTGGATCTTTAGTTGTAAATAGTTTGTAAACTAGTTGGAGGTGTATATAGGAAGGAAATAGACTTTCAAATATTGCCTAATGGTGGAGTGGAATGAGATACTGTTGTTTTTTTTGTAATTTTTTGCTGATTATAATTATCAGTGGTGATAAGTGAATTTAAAGAAATAAATAAATTGCTCCATTGAAGGTAAATAAGAAAAAGGAAGAAATTGTAAACAAACAGTTGAGATTTAAGGACCTCAGTGTAATGCCTCATAAGTGCTTTTTGTGTCCCAAAAAGGGTGCAACATTGTCAAGTGATGCATCTAAATGCACTAATTGTGGTGTTTATTACCATTCCTCTTGCGCATTAAGGGCTAAACCTAATCGAGACATGGTCTTCTCGACTTGTTGCGGAAATGAAGAACTAGATGAATCGTCTTTTATGGAAGATGAAAATGATCTCAATGATTTAGATCCTAGCGCCAAAGCATTGTACAAACTTTTATCAAAGAAAATTGATTACAACTTTAAAAGGTTTTCTAGTGCTATCAACAAAGTGAAGTATAAGATAACTGATATTGAAAGTAGACTCGACATTGTTGAGGATAATTCTCTTTTTCTCGCCGATGAAGTTATAGCTGAAATCCAAGATCAGAAATATCGTGAGAATAACGTCATCATTTATAAAGCAGCTTATTCCAAAAATGCGGACTCTACTGATAAAAAAATGGTTGTTGGTTTAGTTTCGAAATGCGGCGAAGTTCCACCATTTAACGTCAATGATGTTGTTGTTTCAAGATTGGGAAGTAAATATTCCAAAGAGTCCAAGCGTCCGCTCAAGGTCACTCTTCCTAACAAAGATGGTGTTCACTGGTTTTTCCACAATAAGAAGACAATTTGCGAAGGCGGCTTATCGATGTCAGCTGACCTTACACAGAAACAACGAGACTATCGTTCTCGAGTCGTGAAAGAGCTCAAGACTCGTAAAAGCAAAGGTGAAGAAGGTATATTTATCAAATATATTCGTGGTCTCCCTACCATTGTCACCGATAAATCTCATAAGAAGAAAAGAACATCATCGAGCAGTAATCATGAATAGGAATTATCAAGCCCCGTACAAATTAATGTATACTATCAAAATGCTCATAGTATCCGCGGTAGACTCAACGTTGTTCGGAGTGGTATCGGTCTGTTGGAGGAATACGACATCATTGCCCTAACGGAAACTTGGCTAAGCGAGGATATTAACGACGCAGAATTAGGTTTATTTAATTATAATATTATAAGATGTGATAGAACTTTGTTCACTAGTGATAAAAGGGATGGTGGGGGCGTCCTCATTGCCCTCCATAAGAAATTTAAATTTGAGAAAATTGCCATTAGTGATAATTCTTTTGAATTATCATTTATAAAAGTATTTACTATTGACTCTTGCTTTATTTTTGGAGTTTGTTACATTCCCACCGGTTCTAAGTCGGAATATTATTCTGAATTTATAGAATGTTTACAAACATCTCTCTGTGATATCCTAGTCAATGATAATACAACTAAGTTTTGTCTCCTGGGAGACTTTAATATTCCAGGATACGAATGGTTTAATGAATCTTGTTATTCTACCGCCTATGGCTATAATAAAGATGTCAATTTTAGAGAAGCTGCTCACATTATGTCTGAGTGGTGTAAATCATACAATATTATTCAGCTAAATAATAATAAGAACGTTTTTGGTAATATTTTAGATCTAGTTTTTACTAACTTTTATAACTCCGACATTAATTTGTGTAATGACTTTTTGATAAAATGCGACGAGGCCCATCATCCCTTATCTATTTCATTCCAAGCATCAGCTATGACTTTATGTGAATGCAATGATGTTATTTTAGATTTTAAATATGCAAATTTCACTGAAATTTCTGAGAAGTTGAATGATGTCGCTATTCCTGATGGCATTTCAGGTGAGATTCAGTTTAATGAATGTGTTACTAATATTGAGTTAATTTTTCAGACGTTAATTGATGATTTTGTACCTACATTAAAGACTAAATCTAGAACTTTTCCTCACTGGTACTCAAATGATCTGAAAGCGGCAATTATTAATAAGAAAATCTCTCACAAACTATACAAAAGGTACAAGTCCAGGTTTTTCTTTAATAGATTTAAAAGGGATAGAGCTTATTCTAAACTATTAGCTCATAGAGATGAAAGATTATATCTTGAATCTACGGAAGAATCAATAAAATGTAACTCTAAAAATTTTTTTAAGTATGTTAACAATCTCAGTTCTAATAATTCGATACCGTCAACCCTTCACCTAGATGATCAAACGGCTGATAACGGTCAAGATATTGTCAATCTTTTTGCTGGTAAATTTAGAAGCATTTATCGTAATGTCGATCTTAGCAAAACAGCTGTACCTTTCGAGTTTAATGACTCTATCGGCAGTATTGTGTTCACCTTGGAGGATATTGAAACGTGCATAAATAATTTGAATTCTGGCCAAAGTCCTGGTCCAGATAAAATTCATCCAATTATAATTATTAATTGCAGTGAAGCCATCAAACATTGGTTACTGAAATTATTCAATCTTTCAGTTAAACTGGGTATTTTCCCGCAAACATGGAAATTATCTTACCTTTCACCATTTTTCAAGGGAGGGGATCCGTTCGATGTGAACAATTATAGACCGATTAATAAATATAAAGTTTTTGCGAAGATGTTGGACTTTCTTATGTACACTAAGTTACTTCCGTATTTTCGTAAATATATAGTTCCTCATCAACATGGATTCCTTGAGTCTAGATCTACAGTTACAAACCTATCAGTTTATTCCGAGTACATTACATCCCAGTTGAATTGTGGCAAAGTTGTTGATTCTATATATATAGACTTTACAAGAGCATTTGATCTCGTAAATTTTAATTTATTGCTAAAAAAATTGGAGGCTTTTGGTGTTTTTGGCAATCTCTTAGTTTGGTTTGAATCCTTCTTAAATGGACGCCAACAAATGGTTAAAATAAAAAACTACATATCAACTACTATTGAAGTTCTTTCAGGAGTTGGCCAAGGAACACATATGGGCCCTTTATTATTTTTAATTTTCATTAATGATATAGTATATTGCATCAAATATTGTGAGATCTCTCTTTTTGCAGATGATACAAAAATTTTTAAGTCTATCGAGTCATCAACCGATGCTATGAACCTTCAATTAGATATTAACTCCTTTGAAAGGTGGTGCAATCTTAATGGACTTCAGTGTAATACAAAAAAGTGCTTCACCATTAGATTTGGTAAATCCCATCAGCCTATTTACGATTATTTTCTTGGAGGGAATATATTGGAGAGAGTTGATCATATTAGGGACTTGGGAGTTGTCTTTGATTCTAAGCTTTCTTTTAAGTTTCATATAGACTACCTGGATATTAACGTTCGTAAAAAAATCTACTTTGTTAAGAGGTTTTCTTTTAAATTTAGATCTATAAGTACTTTCCGCAGTATATATTTTGCTTATATTTACTCAAAACTGATGTACGCCTCGACGATCTGGAGACCAAGTGAGAGAGGTGACATAAAAAAATTAGAATCTTTAAATACTTTGTTTTTACGTTATGCGGCATTTAAAACTGGAAATGCACTTCATTTTACTGATCACGATTTTTCTTCAACTTATAAATTATTCCAAATTTCTACTTTAGAGTCTGCCAGAAATAGAGCCGATATTATATTTGCATTCAAATTACATAACAATCTCATTGATTGTCCAGATGTACTTGGGCATTTCGACTTTTACTGTCCTCCTAGAACTTTAAGGCATAACAGTTACTATTTTTTAATTCCAACACTAAGAATGGGACAGGGGAAGTCGATTGTCTATAGGTTGTCTGAGCTTTGTAACGAAAATACTGCTTGGTTTGATTTGCATAACTCTTCTTTATATTGTATTAAAAAACTCTCAAAGTTAATGTTAAAATATGAATAATTAAATTGCAAAACACCTGTATTCGATTTGAACAAGTCATGAATTTGTAAGCACTTCATATGAAAAGTTATTATTTCATTGTATGGGGCTTGCCCTGTTGAAATTAGAATAAATAAATAAATAAAAAATAAATAAAAGTATACAGAGTGTCCCATATGACAGTGACATATCAAAGTTATGTTTTTTTTTAATGGAATGCTCCCGTGTTATCACAGTTTTAGATTATCTGAGAAGAGGAAATAAGATTGGCTTTTACAGTTGGTGTTTAAATTCAGTAGTTTTTGAGTTATAAACAAGTGAAAATCGTCATTTTTCAAGTTCAAGGCCCTGTACATTGAAAACGGTTCAAGATAGAGAAAAACGGCTTACATGTCCCTATTTTAACTTTTCATGTACTATCCCATGATGTAGATAAAATTTTTATACAGGGTGATAAAAAATTTGAAAAATTCTGAGATTTCTCCACGCGTCGCCAAATAAAAAAATCAAAGAAAGCACAAATGTTTCTATACCATAGAATAGTACATGAAAAAGTAAAATATGGACATGTAAGCCGTTTTTCTCTATCTTCAGCCGTTTTCGTTGTACAGGGCCTTGAACTTGAAAAATGACGATTTTCACTTCGAAAACACGAAGTTGTAATTTTGTTCTTATGTCAACAATTCTTAACTCATGCAAGCGAAGAACATCTTGAAGTATTCAGAATGAATGGTTTGTTTGAAAGCAACTTGACTTTATTTAAAATTTTCCTTAATACCAGATTTCGGAAGCTATTCAGGTTTGGGTTAGTTTTAATACAACCCTGTATTTTCAATTTTTGTCCTTAGGCGATTATCAATCTTGCGTGTTCTTGCTTGAAGCTTTAGCTTTAAAATGAGCCCTACATTTTGAAAATCGAGTCACGGGTAACAAAGTTATCATTGCCACACCAAAAAGTAGTTATTTTGAGATCACCCTGTAAATAAAAGAAATAATCGGAAAATTCGAAAACCGTTTCGAGATATGAGGTCCATCTTCATGATCTTTGTGTTGAAATTTAAAAAGAAAAATCTTTGATCAAATGGGAGCAAGCTGAACTTTCTGAGATTTTGAACTGTTTTATCTACCACCCTATATAAACTTTGTGTGAAGTACCAAGTTCTTGCAAACATACGGACTGATAAACAAGGGATTGAACTAGTGAACCCTCGAAACAAAAATTGAATTGCTCGAAACAATCCAAATTTTATCAGTGCCAAAGTTAGGGCAAATTTGATCATGTAACGTTTCATTTGTTGAGCAGTTTATAACCGCATGGTATCTCTATCCTACTTTTCCACCACATGGAAGTACGCCGAAATCTTAATGATCCAGAAACCAAAAAAGCCTCACAATGAGCCAACATCCTATCGACCAATTAGCCTCCTTCCCATACCAAGCAAACTATTCGAGAGATTGATACTCAAAAGGATCAAAGAAGACTACGACCTTCCAACATTACTGCCCAATCATCAGTTTGGATTCCGCGAATACCACTCCACGATTCAGCAAACCCATAGGATAGTAAATGAAATTGCTAACAGCCTTGAAAAAAAGGTATACTGTACCGCAGCGTTTTTTGACATCTCTCAGGCGTTTGACAAGGTATGGCATACAGGCCTCCTCTTCAAGTTAAAAAGTAGGCTAAGCTCCGAACTACTACCTTCTGCTAAAGTCATACCTGTCCGAAAGAAACTTCTCCATCAAATACAATAACCAAAAATTCGATTACCAACCAATTCAATCAGGCGTTCCTCAATGAAGTGTACTAGGTCCGCTACTATTTTTAATCCACACAATGGATATACCTGAGACAAATGACACCACTATAGCAACCTTCGCAGACGATGTAGCAATCTTGTCTGTGAATGAAGACCCCCAAATTGCCTCTGAAAAACTACAAATCCACTTAAACTTACTAGCAAGATGATATAGGAAATGGAGAACAGAAATCAACGCTGCTAAATCAGCCCAAGTTACATTCACCAACCGACATACCACTTGCCCACCCGTAACCATGGACAACTCTCTGATCCCAATCAAAACTGAAATCAAATATCTTGGACTCCATCTTGACCTGGCAGAAACATATCGACACCAAACGGAGACAGCTAGATCTCAAGTTCCGACAAATGTATTGGCTCATCGGAAGAAAATCCAAACTCTCGCTAGCCAACAAACTTTTGCTGTATAAAAGCATGCTGAAACCTATTTGGACTTACGGACTTCAACTTTGGGGACGTGCTAAACCCACAAATATACAAAGATTTCAATCAAAAACACTCAGAGCAATAGCAGACGCACCTTGGTATGTCAGCAACCACACACTCCACAATGACCTCCGAATACCACTCATCAGAGAGGCAATTCAAAAAGTTGCAACCACATACAGCCAATGAACAGTAAATCATCAGAACATACTAGTTGAGCAAATCTATGACAATGGTACCGAAAGTAAGAAGACTCCGCAGAACATGGCCACAAGACCTCCTACAGCACTAAGCACAGTGGGTGTATTTCATAAGGCGAGTGGAAGGTGGATGCTCCCTTCCAAGTCTCCTCCACTCATCATATTTACTTAATGCTCCAAATGGAAGTAGATTGTAAATCTTAGTACCAAATAAAAAATCATTATTGAAGTTTACTTGACAAGGAGATAATTGAACAGCTGGATGTCGCATTTTTGACAAATTTGGTCACAGGCGGAAGGTAACAAGTGGAAACAAGCAAAGTTTGAAAAATGAAACAAATTATTAACACAAGTAGAAATCAATGAATTCTCTTTCAGTGAGTATTAAAAACATACTACGAATCTAGAGTCTATGAATCTATGTGAACTTTAGTATTTGATATAAGTTTACCTCAATAACTAACGCGAGAAAAAGAGTTCTTGGTCTTGATAGACACACAAACGACAGATTAAAAATGTTACAAAAGTTACCTTTAGGCAACGTGAAGTACAAGTAGGAACAAGTAGAAACCTCTTGTTGAAACATCCTCTAACACAGCAAAAGTTTACCATTTTTATTAAATACGCTTACTTAATATCAAATTGTGTGAATTTTTATGAACGGGCAAAAACTTGACGTTTTTGAAGTTGAATTTGACATTCCCAACTTTTTGTGAGAATGAGAATGTGCCACCATAATGAGCGTTAGTGTTGGTAATACATACAGTTACCCTATCGTCGACCAAATGCATGTATTTCAGTGAGAGTTTTCTGTATTATAGTTTAAGGTATTTGGTAGATACCAGTCCTATATACAGGGTGTCCGGTAAGTACCTCCTAATCTCTCGGGAGCATACAGGGGAGGTCAAAAAAAAAATTTCCTAAAGTGTCCCCAAACGGAGATATGGAGCCCTAAAAGGGTGCCCCGCATGGAAGCGCTAAAAATAGGTCAGCCGGATGGCTGGGCTCATTGCTCATTGACCGACCGTGAACGCTCGTAGGCAGGCAGGGACTTCCCGCGGTACCAGCCGTCCGAGGTGGGGAACGTCGCTTGCTGCGAACGAGTCGATCACGGAGAAAACGACCTGGCACTCTGATCTAGCTCACGCCGGAGGACAGATCATTTTCTATTCACTTGATTTACGCTTGTATGTTCTTTCCTTAATATACGTCTACGTAAAAATACATTCACGTTTTCATTTGTGCCTTTTTGTGCCTTTTACGCAATTTACTTTTTTGGCTCTAACTTTTGAACCGATCTGTATAATTGGATTGAATTTAAACACTTTATAGAGGCCACAGAGAGCCATCAGGCCATATTAAAGTCGATGTTTGACGTCGTCAGGGAAGTCAGAAACGGACTTACCATCATACTCGTTGAGTCAAAATGTTGACAGGTGTCACTTTACAGAGCTAAAAACTATTTTTTTGAATAATCTAATACTTCATCTTTAAAAAAGGTGCTCTTAATTTATTTCGGTAAAACTGACGGTTTTCAAGATAAATCGGTTTTTAGATATGCGAAACACTCAAAAGTTACTAATGATAAACACAAACAGGTACAAATCAGGTTCTTGTTGATAAACCTACCTACATAATGAAGTGCTATTGACGGAACTTGGTCAAAATTCGCATAAAAGTCGATTTATCTTGAGAACCGCTAGTTTTATCGAAATAACTTAAGAGTACCTTTTGTGAAGATGAATGACCAGTGTATTTAAAAAATAAGTTTTCAGCTCTGTAAAATGACACCTGTCAAAACTTTGACACAATGAGTGTGGTGGTAAGTCCGTTCCTGACTTCCTTTAGGACGTCAAACATCCACTCTGATATGGATTAATGAGTCTTTATGGCTTCTATAAAAAAATTAAAATTTCATCAAATTATACAGGCGGTTCAAAAGTTAGAGCCAAAAAAGTAAATCTTAGGGTACCATTTTGGGGCTCTGTATCTCCGTTTAGGGACACTTTAGGAATGTTTTTTTATGACAGACTAGGTTTATTTTGGGTTATCCTGTTGTTTAGTCTTCCAAAACACCCCTCACATGCCCATTCCACTTTTTCCACTCGCGTCTCTCACAGCAGTCACAGTGTTGCTGCATTAAATCAGGTCTTTGGTAAGGGTAGGTTTTTTTTTTTTATTTTAGGGACATTTAAAGGGAAAAAAACCCTACCCTGACCAAAGACCTGATTTAATGCAGCAACCCTGTGAGCGACGCGAGTGGAAAAAGTGGAATGGGCATGTGAGGGGTGTTTTGGAAGACTAAACAACAGGATTACCTTATTTTGACCTCCCCTGTATGCTCCCGAGAGATTAGGAGGTACTTACCAGACATCCTGTATAGTTGCGACTTGTGACCTATAGGTATAGGTAGTTTCTTGACATTATGGGGAGGGTGCCTGAAGATAAATAAGGCCGTGCTACCCTCAGGTAGATGTAAGTAAGCACAATAAAAGGGGTGGAAAACAATAAATTGATAAAATAACTTACAGAAACATCAGAATTTTTTAAGTCTTCTTCCTCCATCCACTTGGTGACTGTTTTTTCAGTTTCTTCCAACTTTTCTGTTGACTTTTCATATTCTAATAAGGGTTCCATTTAGCATTTTATAGTGAACATTCCTGGGAACAAAAACATTTTATTTTATTTAAACATGAAGTAGAAATGTACCTAACTTTAACATCACAAAATCTTTCATTTACAAGGTTAGGTTTTTAATTTCGTTAAATAAACATCTTTCAGAGTTATAAGATCGAAGACTAATAATAAGAGATTCATTACGATAAATTATTTGTATTCAATGGAAAAGATCAAAACTTTAAAAGATTTGAATTTCAGGCAGGAACATCAACAACACCATCTTTGAGAACATCGTTTCCTGTTCCTGTTTCCAGGCGGAAGTGTACAATGTCCATTTGGAGTCAAAAGTATATTCAAATATTTCAAATTATCCAGTTTACAAAAAGCTTACCTTTTTAAATGTATGAAATTTAAACCACACTAAAATAATTATGGGATAAATTAAAATGAGAGCCTAACAACAGAACACCGCCATGTTATTTATTTCAAGTTTCAATTCAAGCAAAAAGCAACAGAAACAGAACAGCAAGAGCAAGTCCAACAAGTAGGTATTATTTATTTCATTTCAACCATAGAGAAAGATATAATAGAGTGTTCGATTACACGTTAGACTCTAGGTAACCTGCGATGGTGGCGACTACCTGGGCTACCGGAGATATTATTGGTAAGCGCGGGACATTCAAATTTAAATTTATACCTAATTATTATTTGAAACATTATTTTTACGGCTGAAGTGTCGCCACTTCAACAAATAAACTTTGAGGTATCAATATAAAACTTCTTTATTCTTAATAGATGCACAATATATACGAGTATACTTAATAATTGTAACAAATGCTTCCCACAAAATTTTCTTCACATAAATACAGGTCCAGTTTTTACAGAAGATGCTTCTATTTAACCAGTTTTCTCAACGTGGAAAGACTTTTCCAGGAAAATAAAATTATAATAATAATAATTTTAACATAAAAGGCATTGCAGCCATCATCTGCTGGATCGTGCACCGCAGACGCCGTCGCTTGGTTAAGATGTGTATACCTATCCTATTGCTACGATCCACCGAAGTGGTAGGTCACGTAACTGAGTCCTCTTCAAAAGGGAAGCCGAAAAAGGATCTATCTGAAAAAAATTACAAAAAACTAAATTTTTTTGATTATTAATTAGTTTCCAGTGAAGCAGCAGACGTTTTAAAGAAAAACTTCAAGCGTCAGAAGGCGATTTATCCTTCTACAGAGGATTAACCCTCTTATTCTCAAAAATTACGAAAAAATTTACGCATATTCTTTAGACAAAAATAAGCAAACTTTTTCTTCATACTCCTCCCTTCTTTTGTAAAAAATATCAAGACAAAATAATGCATAGACATAGACCTTCATTTGATGATTTTACTGAGAAGGAAGAGTTTTAGCAGAGAAACTCCAAGAAACAAAAAATACTTATTTTTATCAAAGAATATGCCTGAATTTTTTCAGAGTTTTTCGGGCAACAAATAAGCGGCCCATTATTTGAGGTTTCCAGCTCCGAAGAGGGCCACGTGAACTTCTTTACTTAATAAAATGCCCAATAGTAATGTACCAAGCTAAATATAAGTATAAACAGAGAAGATAACACACACCGCAGCATCACCTCAGAATCTCAGCATCTCAAAAGATTTGTATTCGTTCATCTACTTCATCTACCTTCTAATATAGTGTTTTAATGCAGTTTTTCTTGGGTGTTGTATTCATAACTTTGATAAAATGATAAATCCATCGTTGTGATTAGAACTGCTTTTAAACCAAGACGCAGACAGAATGTGGTTCCTAAAACAATTATTTCGCATTCAGGAAGAGTTTTTTCGATTTATTTAAAATAATTTTTATTACCTACAAGAGCATGAAACAGCATTGCTTGCACTTACCTTTCAAAAGTCAACAAATATGCGAAAGTTTTACGTTATACTGTTATTAATTGGGTAAATTATTATAAATTATATTTCTAAATAGTTTCAAGGTAAAGTTCATCTAAAATTTATTATTATTAGTTTGATAAAATACTCAAATTAAATAAATCAAATTTTACACAATTGCAAAACTAAACGTCAGATTATGTCAAAATGAGAATTTATATCTAAAGGCAGCTTCATTTTAGTTTAGAAATCGTCCGCAATGCGCGATGCGCTACCGGAATGCGCGTGAACAGTGTACCCATTTTCGTCCGTCGATCTGACGGTCTCTTTATAGTATGTTGTCTCTGATTTCAACTAAACAACTTTCAACTTTTTCGTCATTTCAGTGGCTAGGGAACCTGTATTACCGACACTGACGCTTACTAGGGTATATAGCGCATTCTCATTATTCTCACAAAAAAAATGGGAAAAAAGCTGGGAATGTCAAATTTAACTTCAAAAACGTCAGATTTTCCATGAACGAACAACTGTCATCAATACTTACCTGATACTGGGATTTTCTGGACAAAAAATGCACCCGCAGCCCCATCAGAAGATAGTTATGATTGCAGATATATAATTTATATATTTTATATATTGTTAGAAGAATAATTCGAGCTGGGAATAGCAGTCCTTCTTGTAAAAATAGCTATAGAAGCGACAGACAAATTCCTCAACTCAGGTATGACGCAGCTACCAAGTCACAGGTACCGTCGCCATTGGTAAATCCGCCCTGCCTCCCGCTCCTTCCACCGTCAAATCAGAGGAAGGCCTGACGCCGGTATCTGTCACCTGGCAGTGTCATCTGTCAGCTGCCGTTCGCCATACGCCACTTGCTCCTGTCTTCAGTCTTGCGCCTTTCCACGCCTCATCTCCAGTAGGCCTGCGCCAGAGATGTATCCCTGGTTGCCTACCGTTCGCCTTACTGGTGTAACATTCGGCCGTCCTGCAAAATTAATGTCCCCATTAATTCAGAAATTACATCGCCTTAAAATTAGTTGAAGTAATGACAGACAGCTACTCATCGTCGCTGGTAGCGCAGTCACCACTCTCACTATACAAAGCGCCACTTTGATATCGCCTCAAGGCATCTGCTGCCGCAACTGCCTTGAATCGTTTGTATCCCCTAACACTAGGTAGTGACGCAATGACAAAACGATCATTCCCTAATGACTTAACTACCTTATAAGGACCATCATACTTATTGGCCAATTTTCGATTAACCCCCTTTTGATTAGTAGTGGTAGCCGCCTGTTTCCACAAGACTAAATCACCTTCTTTATACTCAGTCGCAATTTTCCGCCTCTTATCATATCTCGCCTTCATTCGCCGAGACGTCTCCGCCAAATTATCAGATGCCTTTCGCCTAGCCGCCCGCAATCTGTCCACCTCTGTATTGTGGGAGACTTGAGAACCGCCTGCCAAGTCTGCAATCGCCCCGCCACGATAGGAGAACAGCAATTCAGATGGAGAGAACTTAGTGCTAGCATTCTCAGTATGATTAATGCCCCATATAACTTCAGGTAGCCGTTCATCCCACCGCGCCTCACCTTCCGTACTCGCCGTTAGCGCCTCAATAATTGTACGATTCGGCCGTTCTACCTGGCCATTCGCCCTTGGGGTAGCAATGGCATTGAGTACATGCCTGATCCCCTTTTCCGCCATATAATTAGCGAACTCCTTGCTAATAAACGCCCGCCCCCGATCGGAAATAATTCGCCTTGGATATCCAAATTCACCAAACACCCACCTAAGCTTGTCTATTGTTTCGGCTGTACTAAGGGTGCGCGTAGGGACCGCTATTAAGAACTTGGTGAATGCATCCACCACCATCAAGATATAATTGTGATGTTTAGTTGTTTTAGTGAAAGGGCCCACATGATCAATGTGTATTGTGTCGAAAGGTGTTGTTGGTTTCTTGATGGGGTGCAAAAGACCTTCACCCTTCCCATAGTCTCCCTTAGCAAAAGCACAATTCATGCAAGCCGCCGTATACTTCTGCACAAAACGCCTCATGCGAGGAAACCAGTACTGCTGCCGAAGCAGTTCATAACACCTCTTGTACCCAGGGTGGCCAATGTCGTCATGATGTCGCCTCAATAGACTAAATTTGGCCATTGCAGGCACGTATAATCTGTCACCGTTCTCAGTTCGCCTCCAGAGTCGCCCGTCTTTAATTTTGAAGTCACGTTTTATATCTGCGTCAGCTGTTCCTTCTGATAAGGCCTTTACAATCGCCTGTGCTTTATCGTCCTGTAATTGTATTGTAAAAAACCAATCATCTTCCGCCATCTGTATCAAATTAACCTTCACCGGATTACGGCTAAGAGCATCGACATGTTGCATTTTATCGCCTGGCCTGTATTCTACCTCCATATCATATTCCTGTATTGTAAGCCACCACCTAGCTATACGAGGTACAAGATCTCGCTTGAGTAGGGTTGCTCTAACCGCCGAGCAGTCAGTAATCACCTTAAAGTGGATACCTATCAGATATACCCTAAAACGCTTAATAGATTCAACCACCGCCAAAGTTTCCAGCTCATAACTATGATAATTTACTTCAGCTGTAGTTGTCGCCCTACTAAAGTACGCAATCGCCTGCATCCTCCCATCAGATCGCCTTTGAAGAAGGATGCCACCCAGGCCCAATTTACTTGCGTCAGTGTGCAACTCCGTATACGCCTCACTGCAATACAACCCCAAGATGGGTCGCTCCGCCAATATACGCCTCAATTTGTCAAATGAATTCTGCTCGACTTCCCCCCATTTCCACTCACAATCTTTCGCTGTTAACTGAGAAAGAGGCCTTGCCAATACAGCGAAGTCCTTGACAAACTTCCTAAAATAACCCGCCAACCCAAGGAATTGCCTAACGCCATGTACGTCTGCGGGTATTGGAAATTCAGTCACCGCCTTTATTTTGCGTTGCCCCGGTCGAACGCCTTCACTGCTCACTTCATGACCCAAGTATTCGATGGATCCCTGCAAAAAGGAGCATTTCGCCATATTTAGTTTAAAACCCGCCTGCTCTATTAGATTAAGAACTTGCTCTAACAACGCCAACCCATCCTTTATAGTCGCTGATGGAATTAACAAGTCATCCATATATGCTAATACTTGGTCATGCCGCAGATCGCCTAACATCTTGTTGATGATCCTCTGGAACACCGCCGGTGCATTTGCCAGCCCAAATGGCACCCTTAGATATTCGAACTGACCATCGGGGGTAATAAATGCCGTCTTATGAATAGACTCCGGATGCATAGGCACCTGGTGATACCCCTGCGCCAAGTCAAGGGTCGTAAAGAATCGCTTACCAGCCAAACGATCCAACTGATCGGTAATTAGGGGAAGGGGATACCTATCCTTCACCGTAATTGAATTTAACGCCCTGTAATCTACGCAGAGTCGCACACCGCCGTCTTTCTTGCCTATCAAAATGATAGGACTTGCAAAATCGGAATTGGACTCTCTGACAACGCCAGAATCAATCAGTCCTTGCACCTTGTCCCGTACCTGCTGCCTTTCGGCATGCGATAGTCGGTAGGGTCGAAAATAGACTGTGCCGGCCTTTGCCAATTCAATTTTCATCTCGCCTAAACGAGTTAACCCAAGATCCGCCTCGCCTTGTGAAAAACAGACAGCTTTACGTGCTAGTAACCGCCTTAAAGCTAGCTCATTCGCCTCGCCTATATCCCCAATATTAAGCTCACTAAACTTAGTAATAGAAACTCTACTCACCCCAACTCCTGTGACAACAGTGGGCTCAGGAGCTGCCACACATCGCTGGGCTCGAGCAACCACTCTCCCCTTTTGCCACTTCAGCTCCTGGTCGCCAAGGTTGGTCACGTGAACTTGTATCTCGCTGCCTTGGCGCAGAATCCCTCGCGGCATCGCCACTAATGTACGCCCGTCATCAATCGCCTTAGCCTCCATTATCACCTCTTCGCCTGGCTCCGCCTCTACCACCACGTTCGCCATAACAGATGAGTGAGGAGGTACTTGAATATCCTCCTTCAGCAGGACACGTCGCCTTGTAGAAGTCTCCCCCTCCAGGGAGATGGACGCCAGAAGATCGTTGATCCTACCATCCCGGAAGAACTTCGCCTTTCCCTCCCGCACAATGAAGGACACGCCTGCGCCTCCTATTGCCGGTTGCCCAGCCTGACCCGACAAGTTCCTTTCTTGGAGTCCGCCTGACTGCCCTTGCTGCCTCGCCTCGCCTGACCATACCTGGTGGTGCACTCCGCTGCCTTGTGGCCCTCGCGGCCACAGATCACACACCTCTCTCGCCTGGGCTTCGGGCAATCCCTGCTCAGGTGCTTGCCATACTCCTGGCAGTTGTAGCACCTGACCAACTCCTGACTGGGCGCCGGTCGCTTCGCCGGTGGTGATGTCGCCATTCGCCTCACTTGGCCTGCCTCGTCGCCTTCACGTCGCCCGCCTGTCCCTCCCGGTGACTGGTAGTTTTCCAGCCCCGACAGGAACTGCGCATACAACGCCTCCGGAGTTGTCGCCTTACACGCATACGCGTTTGCCCTCAGCTCATCAGGCAGCCCACGTATGATCACCGACACGGCGTCTTCGCCTGAAATGTGACACCTACCACACATCGCCAGCTTCGCATGATAGTAGCGCGTCATCGACTCTGCGGGTCTCTTGCGCCTCGCCACCAACTCCTCCAGACACACAGCAAAATCCTGGTGCCGGGGAAACGCCTTCTTCAACTTCGCCTTCCATTCCGCCCAGCCGAAGTCGTACTCCTCCAGGCGGTTGAACCACGCCCTCGCCGAACCCCTCAACTTCATCTGGGTGAAATATGCCCTTTCCGCCTCGGACCACCCGTATATTCCACCCAGCTGATCAATCATGGAGAGCCACCTCTCCACGTTGGAGTCCGGATCATCCGGGTCGAAGGGCTCCACGACCTCGCCAGCTGCCCGTATGTCGCCACGGACTCGCCCCGCATATGTCGAAGTCCCTGAAACACCAGAGACTGCAGGCGCCTGAAACACAGAAGGACTTACCTCCATCGCCACATCCCCAGATGGGGAGGTTACCCCACTCGCCTGTCCGCCAGTCGTCGCCAGGAACTTCTCCATCGCCTTGGAGGTTTGTTCCGCCACCAACGCCGCAATCCGCTCCGCCATTGTGCCGTCAAGGGCACGCAGAACCGCCGCCTCTGCTTCACGAGCCGCCGCCTCGGTTGCCGCCTGCACCGCCGCCTGAGTCGCTGCTTCTCGAACGCCAGCTTCCTCCTCTTCATAATTGAAGTCTAACTCGTCCAGGGCACTGGGGCGATCGCCGTCGCCGTCCCTGTTCTCATCCGCCATGATTGATTGCAACTCAATGTCACCAACACACACAACTGGTCTGGTCAGTCGTAAAAGACCGCCGCCAAAAATCACTTTTCGTAGCCGGAAAGCACGTAAAATTCACAGATCCCACTTCTGAATTTGTTAGAAGAATAATTCGAGCTGGGAATAGCAGTCCTTCTTGTAAAAATAGCTATAGAAGCGACAGACAAATTCCTCAACTCAGGTATGACGCAGCTACCAAGTCACAGGTACCGTCGCCATTGGTAAATCCGCCCTGCCTCCCGCTCCTTCCACCGTCAAATCAGAGGAAGGCCTGACGCCGGTATCTGTCACCTGGCAGTGTCATCTGTCAGCTGCCGTTCGCCATACGCCACTTGCTCCTGTCTTCAGTCTTGCGCCTTTCCACGCCTCATCTCCAGTAGGCCTGCGCCAGAGATGTATCCCTGGTTGCCTACCGTTCGCCTTACTGGTGTAACAATATCTTTTTTATACAGGATGTCCCAATATTCCATGGACATGGAGCAACCACAGATTACTGAGGTAAAAAAAAGTCGCTCGGACCAAACTTATCTCTATACCAAAATGCTTCGTTTGTCCGTTAGAGGGCTTCAAAGTCTTTTGAAAATTTTATTTTTTTTGAAATAGCTCAAAGTTGGCTGATTCAAATTCGATGAAATTTAGTAAGTAAATTTCTTATTAAAAGTACTAATTTCTGATGTACATATTATGATAATTTGACGAAAACCCGAGAAGGGGTGAAACTACCCCTACCTTCCATTAAAATCGATCGTAATTGTTGATTAGTAGTAGGTAGCAGGAACGCTGTTCATGTTTTTTTGTTTGAAAGATACATATCGTTTTAGCCCATTTTTGGTCTCCTACAAAAATCTGTATCTTTCTGAGGTGCTATGTGATAAAATAAATTAGTCGATGATACCTAACCAAAATTTTATTTCATTCTTTCAATTTGAAATCAAATTTTCAATTGTCAGGTGATTATTTGATCTAATCTCATAAAAGATGTTCGATGTGGGCGCCGGTTTGAAGCCTATAAAGTTCCATCCTGCGCAAAAAAATTATTTGAACTCTTCTTGGAACCTCGTCGTTTTGAAAACTGTTTAACTGCGTTTGAAAAAAACCGTTTGCAAACACCTGCAAAAAAACCGAACCATACTAAACATCATCTTCTATGAGATTAGCTAGGGCCAGTTGTATAATATCTCGAAATATAATTATAATATCAAATATCTCGAAATCGGGTTGTTCAATTGTTTTTCTGTTTTCGCCATTTTATTCAGGAGAAAAAATACTACTAGTTTGCTAATTTAACCGACTTTCTAGCTCAAATAATAACGAAGTTAGCAATAGTGCCGACTTAATTTAAAACACGGTGTATAGGTGCCATAGTGAAACTGTAGTAGCCGCGGATGTAAATATAATGACCAAAAATACTATTTTCCTCATCATATTGTTTACGGGTCTCACAATAATAAATCCACTACTATAAGTCTGTAAATTCCTTTATTGATACCACAAGTAGAAAGTACTTATAACCTCTAAATCTAACATCTAACTAATCAAACACACAGCTGTTCTCTTTTGTCTCCACTCACATACTACACTACTTGTCTATTCTTTATATCCGCTATACTGTCACTACTGGCTTCCTTACTTCACACTTCACTTCACTACTGCTCTGTCTATACTTCAGCTTTCACCTTCACGTCCAGGATACTACTACTCTGTCTTCAGTTTCACTCCACGTTCAAGATTCTACTACTGCACGCAGCCATACGGCGGCTCTTGCATAGTCCCCCGACGCGTCATCGAAACAGTAGGCACATTCTCGTAGGTTGCAGAACTCACGATACACATATACACGGTATGCCGATAGCGGTTTCTATTTTGGTCAACTACTGCGCAATGACGTCACGTGGATCAGATATTACACATGAGATTGCTCATATCTATTTTATTGTTAGAAATAAGTAAATAGGTAATTTTTTGTACACATATTGCTTTTATGGCTATTTCTGATATTCGGGTAAAGGTGGAGGTGGAGATTTATGCTATATTTAATCATAATCATAGGTTAATTATTTAAAAGGGAATATTTTAAAGAAATATAGGATATAAATATGGTGTCCCAGCTTATTCGAAGCGGTCTTAGTAGGCGAAACGATAAATTTTTTCCCAAAAAATTTTGCAAATTCAAGCACAGAATCACAATGGCCATAATTTAAAATTATTTTGGAGTATACAGAGTGTCCCATATGACAGTGGCATATCAAAGTTATGTTTTTTTTTTAATGGAATGCTCCTATGTTATTGCATTTTTAGATTGTCTGAGAAGAGAAAATAAGATTGGCTTTTACAGTTGGTGTTTAAACTCAGAAGTTTTTGAATTATAAACAAGTGAAAATCGTCATTTTTCAAGTTCTAGGCCCTGTACGACGAAAACGGTTCAAGATAGAGAAAAACGGTTTACATGTCCCTATTTTAACTTTTTATGTACTATCCTATGGTATGGAAACATTTGTACTTCCTTTAATTTTTTTATTTGGTGACATGTGGAGAAATCTCAGAATTTTTCAAATTTTTTATCACCCTGTAGAAACATTTCATCTATCGTGTGAGCAAATGAAAACATAATTTAGGTAGGCCTTGGAAAAAAATTTAATGTCTTAGATTGGATCTGTAAAACTGTAAAATGAAAATTTTGGTTTGTAAAATCGTAAACTCATTCTGACATTGCATTCTTCTTGTTTTGCAATTTTATTGTCAAGTAATAATTATTTTGACATTTGCTGAAATAAGGTGCATCAGGTTGTTAAAATTAGTTTTGTATTTCTTGAATAACGCGGACGTAAATTATTCGGAGATTGTTCCAGTTACCGTGAAGTTTATTGGATTATTGACACTGCAAACCCCGTAAAAATGTCTTGTTCAAGCCAAAGCAATAAAGGATTAATATCTAATAATAGTTTTCCTTAGTCTGCAGTTTGTCCTTTGTAAAATGGTAGGTATTTATGTTTAAGGCCCTATTACTTATCGAATTATCTATCTACTTATTAATTATAGTAAAGTATTTATTAAGTATTAATTTGCACCTGAGGGTTTAACATAAACACACACCACAAGATATAAAAATAAAATCAAACAAGAATAAAGTAACATAATCAATGAAAATGGGAATAAATCCAGCAGAGATGATTAACTTTCTTCCTACTATGCACTCATGCTCATGATAAAAGTAAGGTCTGTGATCTGTGGCTCTAGTGGTGGCCATTTTTTAAGAGGGCAAACTCTTCTGGAAAGAATGTTTATAAATTTTTGCCGGACGACAGTCGCTGACTCAATTTTTTTTTTTCGAAAAACTATTCCCATAAAGTTGGTATGTCTGTGCTTCAGTGCTTCTCCTAAATATCTGTGCCAACGGAATCTTGCCTTGTCACACCCTTACCTAAAAAAGTCCAGATAGGTGGTACGGTTTAAAAAACACAAATACGGCCCTGAAGGTGGAATATGCGTTCATAAACAGAAACTGACGTTTATGTGTAACAACCAGAGTGATGCCTTACATTTGCCGGAATTTCGTCCGATTGTTCCATTTTATAAACGTAATTCGAACGAGAAAGCAAAGGAAATAATAGTTCAAAAGTATTAGATTATGTGTAACTGTCAGATTCACACTTTTTTTAATTTAATACTAATTTTTGTAATTTACTAGTATTATGCACAGAATTGTGTTTCATGTGTTTCATCAACCCATGTGCTTCTTCAAAACTCTCAAAACTCTGCGAGTGCACTTCAAGCGTCGTCATCGGCAATTTATGAACGATGCTAGATTTTTATCCAATCAAGCGAACTGGTTTTTTTATGAACGCATCCAGAGCTTTTCATGTATGATGCAAACTGTAATAATTCATGAACGCACCCCAGACCACTCAAAATTACAAAATAAGAAAAATAAGATTTTTAAAATTAATGACAGTGATTTTATCGTAGGATTTAATCTAAGACATGAAATTTTTTTCCAGGGCCTACCTAAATTATGTTTTCATTTGCTCACACGATATATACATCATAGGATAGTTCATGAAAAGTTAAAATAGGGACATATAAGCCGTTTTTCTCTATCTTCAGCCGTTTTCGTTGTATAGGGTCTTGAAACTTGAAAATGACGATTTTCACTTGTTTATAATTCAAAAACTTTTGAATTTAAACACCAAATGTAAAAGCCAATCTTATTTTCTCTTCTCAGACAATCTAAAAATGCAATAACCTTAGGAGCATTCCATTAAAAAAAAAACATAACTTTGATATGCCACTGTCATATGGGACACTCTGTATGCTCCAAAATAATTTTAAATTATGGCCATTGTGATTCTGTGCTTGAATTTGCAAAATTCAAAATTTATCGTTTCGCCTACAGAGACCGCTTCGAATAAGCTGGGACACCATATTTATATCCTATATTTCTTTAAAATATTCCCTTTTAAATAAATAACCTATGATTATGATTAAATATAGCATAAATCTCCACCTTCACCTTTAACCGAATATCAGAAATAGCCATAAAAGCAATGTGTACAAAAAATTATTTACTTATTTCCAACAATAAAATAGATATGAGCAATCTCATGTGTAATATCTGATCCACGTGACGTCACAAGACCGGAACGCAGCCTGCGCGTCATCGTCTATCGGCATACCGTGTATATGTGTATCGAGGCCGTGGCAGAACTCACACCGGCCCTGGATTCTGGAAATGTCAGATTGCTCGGCGAGACCACTCCAGTAATCCATAGAACTAACAACTGTCTGTCAATGTGTCATATGACATGTCGCGAACATGCCTTATCTTATAACCACGAACCATCATAAAAAAATGTAAACATAAACAACGAAATGGTGAAACTTGAAACTAGAATTTCAAGAAACAAGAAACGAATAGATGAATAGAATTTTTCCAGAGCGGTCGCGTTATAATATCATAATAATATACTTTCCATTTTGACCCTTTCTTTACATTCAAAATATCTTCAAAATTCAAAAAATGGCATAAAAAATACTAGGCAATGGTAATCACATGACATCTTGTAAAAATTTTTATCATTTCCAAGTATTTATAATATAATAGGAATGTCTCTGTTTTGTACCTACATAAAAATAAAAATTTATTTACTTTTTCCAATTCTAATACCATTAATTTAAATAAACATAATACCACACATTACCTATACCTCGATCGAGACCTGATGTCTTTCTTTAGTGTCTCTGCACTCTCTGCGCGTCTCGACCCTCACTGCTCACTGTTCCTGCTGGTGTTTGTGTTGATGTGTTGACTTGTTGTAGGGTTTAAATTTTTACTGTTTGTCTTTATGTTTGTTTTATTATTTCTGTAATAACGCTGTTGTACTGAGCAATGACTGTTGTAAATCTTCTGAATATTTTTATGTACCAAAACTTATAATCATTTGCCAAATAATTTTACAAAAAATTAATTATTGAAAAAAAATTTCAAAAGAAATTTTAAATATTTTATTACAAAAACGTTACTACAGCTTCAATGAATATCTTAAACAATTTTTTGGATTTGTAATTTCAAATTATAACTTTATAACTAATTTTACGATTTTATTGTTGTTAATTTTTCACAAATAATACAGTAACAATAAGGAAATAAATGTTATTATTATTATTATTCAGTGAAAAAATTTCAAGTTATAGCATAAACACTTATACTTATCCAACATAAAAACTGCTAAACAACTATCCAACGATAATAATTACTTTTACAGCAATGAAACTTTGAATAAATATAAATAATATTTGATTAATAATTAATTAATAGTTACAGTACAGAATGTTTAATTCTCGTTTCGGTTAATACAAATAACTAAGACCATTTTGAATCCAAACCAAACATTACAATAAACACTTTCCAGTTTTTCATTTGCATGTTCATGAACAGCGAATTAGTTGCATTTTAGTACTCACTCACTCACACACACATTACCTTACGTTCTTCTAACAGAGTGAGCAGACTTTAAATGTCTGATAAGGTCTCTTTTCATTTTAGTTTCATGCTGACACTGAGCACATTTTTTATACACTTCCACTACTTCCTCATGTTTACGTTTATAATGTGCAGTCAAATTACCTTTATAATACGTTTCATAGGAACATTCCTGACATTTGTACACTTCTGCATCTTTTGAATGTTTATGTTTAAAATGTTTGATCAAATACGTTTTATATTTCGTTTTAACAGAACATATGTTACATGTATACCCATCAATGTCTTTTGCGTTTTTAAGTTTACACTCTCCATTCAAATTAATTTTAAAGTGTCGGCTCAAATGTCTTTTATATCGTGTTTGAAATGAGCATTTGTCACATCTGTATACTTCGGCGTCTTTTGAATGTTTAACTTTAAAATGTATGGTCAAACTGCGTTTATATCTCGTTTTATATGAACATTCCTGACATTTGTACATTTCAGCTTCTTTAGAATGTGTATGTTTAAAATGTTGAGTGAAACTACTCTTCTGTTTTGTTTGATATGAACATTCGTGGCATTTGTATATTTCTGCTTCTTGTGAATGTTTATTTTCATAATGTTGAGTGAAATTGTTTTTATATCTTGTTTGGTAGGAACATTCGTGACATTTGTAGACTTTGGCATCTTTTGAATGTTTATGTTTAAAATGTCGAGTGAAGCTACTTTTATCTTTTGTTTCAACAAAACATATGTCACATCTGTACACTTTAACATATTTGGAATGTTTAAATTTATGATGTTGAGTCAATGAACTTTTACATTTTGTTTCATAGGAGCATTCCTGACATTTGTACACTTCTGCTGTTTTGGAATGTTTAATTTTATAATGATGTGCCAAACTATATTTATATGTTGTTTGATGAGAACATTCTCCACATTGATACACTTCCATATGTTTACGTTCATGTCGAGTCAAATCACATTTATATGTCGTTTCGTACGAACATTTGTGACATTTGTAGACTTCAGTATCTTTTGCATGTTTACGTTTATAATGTACAGCCAAAGCACTTTTATCTTTTGTTTCAAATGAACATTCCTGGCATTTGTATATTTCTGATTCTTGTGAATGTTTTATTTTATTATGTCGAGTCAAATTACTTTTGATTTTTGTTATAAAAGAACATTCCCGACATTTGTACACTTCAGGCCCTTTAGCATCGTTTGAATGTTGACGTTTGCAATGTCGAGTTAAATAGCTTTTCATTGTTGTTTCAAATGAACATTCCTGACATTTGTACACTTCTGAATGTTTGTAATGTTTACAATTATAATGCCGAATGAAATTTTTCTTTTTGTTTGTGTTATAGGAACAATGAGCACAGTCATACTTCGCTTGTTCTTCCCTGGTCCTGTCAGAAGATCGTGACTCACTTTGTTGAACAGACTCACACCGAACAAGTTCATCCTTTAACATTCCAACTTGACTATTACTTCCCTTAATCAGCTCCCAGCCTGGTTTGTGGTCCTCGATGT
Organism: Malachius bipustulatus; assembly: GCA_910589415.1. Classification (NCBI taxonomy): domain Eukaryota; kingdom Metazoa; phylum Arthropoda; class Insecta; order Coleoptera; family Melyridae; genus Malachius; species Malachius bipustulatus. The sequence continues at coordinate 16,553,388 of OU342633.1, forward strand.
CAATCTCTTCTTTTAGTGCCAGATTTTCAATTCCTTGCAATTGACAAACCTCATCTGCTCCTAATAAGTCTTCAGGTTCTTTTTTTATCGGGCAAGAGATATTCTCAAAATTGTCAGATTCAGAAGATCGATCGCAGCTTGAATGATTTGCTTCATCTTCGCATTTCAACTTTGGGGCCGCGAGCAGGGAGTCGTCAAACTTATCGTCTTCTACTGGTTCGGTTTTGATAATTTCCTGGACCTGGAGGAGTTGTTGACCACTACTCTGTTTGTTGTTTACTTCATTTTCAATAATTAAGCTCATGATGTTAAGTTTTTCCTGTTCTTATTGTTACACTCTGAATTTTAATATTACTAGACTTTAATACGTCCAACTCCGGCAATTTTACATGCATTTCGAAGGCAGCCTAGGGAACCTGCATTACCGCTTTACTAGGGTAGCGCATTCACTCGTTGACGTTATGACGTTTACTAAACACGGTTATGTTACGAAGCTGTAGACTTTAGTATCTAACACAACACGTAGTTACTGAGAAAAATACGTTTTAATACGCGGATTTAATGACAAATTATGTGAATTTTTAGACAGTTGTACGTTCATGGAAAATCTGACGTTTATGAAGTCAAATTTGACATTCCCAACTTTTTTCCCAACTTTTTGTGAGAATGAGAACGCGCTACCCTAGTAAAGCGGTAATACAGGTTCCCTAAGGCAGCCGCTGTGGCAGCGCCATCTAGTGTCGCGAGTTGTAACTAACACACTGCACCATAGTGATGTGGATGTGCAACAGATAACAGTATCGAGTAGATATTGATACATTAGTCACAAGTATCTGATACGTTGAGTTGATTACTTGATTACTTTTGCTTGCTTAATACTTAACCATTATACCCAGACCCCGGACCCGATATTTCTCTATGGGATCGTTGAGTACCTACTGACTAGTTATGCAAGGCTACTTCGGTCCTCTAAGAAAATTAAAAAAAGTAAAAATTTCAAGCCAGAAAACAAAAAAGGAATAATTATAGGAATACTTGACTCTTTAAAAATTATAAGTAATAACATAATAATTATCAAATAAAAATGTAAATATGTAACTGTATTACATATAATGAAAAAATACTTGAGATGGAATGTGAAATAAGCAAAAAAAAATTTTTTTCATTTATTTCAGTCTTGTAAGAAAAAAAAACCTTCTTGCGCATCAATCGCAGAAATAGTGTATTTTTATGCGATTCAATTATGAATATTTTCACCGCTTTTTAAATTATTGGCTTTCTGAAATTTTCCACAGTCATGTCATGTTAGCGTAGTGCTTTAATGTGAAAAATTTTCTGTGATAATTTCATTTCATTTCGTTTCAACACGTGCCTTAGATCGGATTTTTAAATTTAAAAATCAAAAAAATTGGCAAAATTTTACAATTTTGTCCCTTTTCCTATGCCCGCCACTGGCTAACTTTACTTGAAAAATACTATTTTTTACACTACCTTTAATAAATTCGGAAAAAACTGAAAGGAGAGTTTTGAAAACCGAAAGTTTGAAATTTTAGAGGAATAAACATCATTTAAAAATATTCGAATATATCTCCGCCATTTTTATATTTGCTTCTTGAAATTTTTGAAGGTTAAATGCTATTAGTATAGTTGTCTACTATCAAAATTTTGTTAGTATCATGATACTTGAAATCATGAATGTTTATAGAAATGTAGACATTTTTACCCTTTTCCTACCCACGCCTCTGGCTTATTAATAGAAATGATGCAAATTGTATTGCATTAGCTCAAATTTCAAATAAGTTTATTCCAATCTTGTTAATTTTGTTTAAAAGTTTTTGATCTTGCCTATTTAGGGGTTCAAAATCTAGCCATTTTCCAAAAATTGAAAAGGCCGCCATTTTGGAATGTCTTTACCTATTTTACTCAAATACAGTACCAGACGACTACTTGAGGGTATCTTACTACCAAAAAAATTTCAGCGCTCTAGATTGAAAACTTCGACCAGAAACCGTGCCTCACGGACGGTTTTTTTTCTGAAATTCGGAGGGACATCCTGTAGAAGTAACACAACTCTAGGAAAATGTTTTTTACGAAAATCAAACGTCAGCCCTAAGGTTTATAAGAGTAAAAAATTTCGTTCATTAATCTTGAAAGATGAAGCTACAGGAGCGTTTTTAAAAATTTAGAGAAATTAATTTAAAAAAAACATCATGTAAAAAAATCGAATATCTCCGCCATTTTTCTTATTTACTTTTTGAAATTCTCAAGGGTTGAAGTCTATTAGTATAGTTGTCTACTGTAAAAATTTCAGTTTAATTACTTCAAAAATGTGCTCATAAATTGTTGGAGAAATTTAGCCATTTTTACCCTTTTCCTACCCACGCCACTGGCTTATTAATAGGAAAAATGCAAATTTTGTTGCATGAAATTAAATTTCAAGTCATTTACTTCCACAATTGTGAATTTGATATAAAACTCTTTTTCTATCTAGCTTATACAGGGGTTCAAAAAATAGTCCTTTTTCCAAAAATTAAAATGGCCGCCATTTTGAAACGGCTCGGCCGATTTTGCTCAAGTGCAATACCAGACCACTCCTTGTGGATATCTTACTCCCACAAAAATTTCAGCCTCCTAGATTCAAAACTGCGACCTGAAATGAGATGACAAAAACCGGATACCTGGAATTTTGAAGGGACACCCTGTAGAAGTGATGGGACTTTTGGAAAGTTTTTCAACGAAAATCTAAAGTCATTCCCAAATTTTACAAGGACCCAAAATTTCGTTCACTAATCTTAAAAGATAAAGCCACAGGAGCGTTTTTAAAATCGAAATTTCGCGATTTTGGAGAAATATATATATATATAAATATATATATATATATATAAATATATATATATATATCGTGGGCAGGTGAATTTTGGAAAACCACTTTTTCGTAATCTGGGGGTCATGATCGGTGGACATTTGATGAGTTTGGGTGATTTTTGGAAAGTGATGTCGTCCTCAATAGTGTATTTTTTTGTTAAAAAATACACTAAAATGAAGATACCTACATAGGTATATATACGTACCGACAAGATACAAGGCCATATGGGCTAAAACATCACGTGGAACAAGGAACTATGATTATACATAATTCAGTTCCAGCACTCCAGGAGCAGGAGTTTATAGTAGAGATACCGTTCCGAGGGTCAGGGGTCAGGGTATGCGTGTCGCGATTACGGCTCCGCTCCAGTCGGCGATGTGGCTATGGCTAAACAGTTCCAAAATACCGGTATTTTGTCGCGGTATTTTTCTGTCTCGGTACCAGTTGGATTGGAACGGTCGTACTCTTCGGTAACAGTATTTCCCATCTCTATTCCGGGCCCAGTAGAACAACTGTAGCCGTCCTCGAGCCGCCAGGTTCGCTAGTGTCGCCTCGCTGCCGGTTTTCAGTCGAAGTTGGACGTATTATAATAGTCTAGCGTATTTGATATAATGAACGAAGCCTTGAGACTAAAATTTGTTGCCAACCAAAGTTAGGCAACCATACATACAAGTAAGGGAAAAGCGACGAATTCAATTCAACAAAACAAATTCAAACAAAGAATAATCAAAAATTCCGCATTCTTGGTGTTTTTTGAGCGATAGAACAATTATTAATGTTAATATTATTTTTATCCTACCCCATAAGAAAATTGAACTTTCTCGACTGCATGTCCCCGGAGAAAGTGCCACTTTTCCTGCCTAGGCGGTAAAATTATTTTTATATTTTCACGCTAGAGGGCCACCCAATTGCAATTGAAGCTATTTCCAGAAGGAACCAATAGCAAGCAAGCTAGCTGTATGCAGTCTGTCAATGTCAATAGACCAGCAAGACCCAGCAAATTAAAAATTTATTATTGAAGATTTGATGATTTAAAGTTTTAAACTTTGAAGTTATTGAAGATATTAGATTTGAATTACAATGGAACTAACGGATAATGAATCAGAAGAAATATTGTATTTCACTCCGCCATAGAAATTAGAGCTAAAGCAAAGCAAGTCACGCTTGATTTATTACCAGAAAAATCGAAAGCAAAATATAACCTCCAATACAAACTGTTTATGGAATGGTGTGCTTCCAAGCAAATTAAGAAATATAGTGGAAGTGTAATTTTAACGTATTTGTCCGAATTGTCAAAAAATAAATTACTGATTGTAATTTAACTAATCTACGCTTACTGATAGTAATGTATTAAGCAAACATATGTAGGTATTCAATAAATTTTCTTTCAAAACAAATTAAAAAAAAAATTATTATTATTATTATTATTATTATTGCGTAGGATAAAAAATTATGTGTACACCACGGCGGTAAAGTGTCTTTTCAGGCCTCAAGAAGTGGCCAGCCTCGGCTGCGCCTCGCCTGGCCATATCTTCTTGAGGCCTGAAAAGTGCCACTTTACCGCCTAGGTATACAATATACTATTTTATCCTACCCCATAGGAAAATTGAACTTTCTCGACTGCATGCCCCCGGAGAAAGTTCCACTTTTCCTGCCTAGGCGGTAAAATTATTTTTATATTTTCACGCTAGAGGGCCACCCAATTGCAATTGAATGCTATTTCCAGAGGGAACCAATAGCAAGCAAGCTTATAGTATAGCTGTATGTCAATCTGTCAATGTCAATAGACCAGCAAGACCCAGCAAATTAAATACTATAATAGTGAGGTACTGATGTCAAATTTATCCAAACAAGGAATTTCTTTCAATAATAATAACCAGGCAGCAATCGAACATTCACTGAATGTTAAAAATGAACATTCAGCCAATGTTAGAAACGACAGATTCGTGAACATTCAATGAAGGTTAGTTTTAAATGTTCAGTGAATGTTCAGATTTAAGCTTTAGTGAACATTTATAAATGAATGTTTACTGAACATTCAAAAATGAACATTCAGCCAATGTGAAAAACGACAGATTCGTAAACATTCAATGAATATTCGTTTTAAATGTTGAGTGAATGTTTGTTTTTTTTTTATCAAACTGATCATCACTAAGAATTGTATTACCTATATGGAGCTGAAAAGCTGAAAAAAATAATACTTACTATGTAGGTGTATTCCATTTATCAATCCATCAGTGAACAATATAAATTATTATTATTATTATAAGGTCACATTTGCTCTTCCGTGTTGTTTTTCTTCTCCCTGTCTACATCATAATACCTACCTACCTATAATACCTGGGAATCCTGGGATGAAGAATTAGATTAGTTTGCATCACTCTCTGCACCTTCTCTCTCCGACCAGACAAGCTTAAAATACTTAGCTTGCTGATAATTTATTGTGACTTTTATACCTATACATAGGTATATTCATATTCATAGTTTAGAAAAACAAGATGAAATGCCAAGAATAGCAATAGCGGACATATTGGATTGGACACAATACAAGAGAATCTGGGAGTGGGAATGCAATAGACAAGAGAGCTGCGCGCGCAACACCTCGTAATAATTAATTATAATAAATATAATTCTGGTTTTTATCAATTTTTAAGCCAAATATTTTCGTTTCAGCATGTAATTTTCCAATTTTTTTTGGTATATGTTATTTACCTGATGTCAGTGTACCTGTATGTAATTGCGTGCAATAAACATTTCATCTTAAACATTGTATGAATGTTAATTAAACATTGCATTTTGAATGTTCAGTATCTAATGTTCAATGAATGTTTATTCAAGGTCTGAAAACGAACATTAGAATCTGAACGTTGCCTGAATATTCGGAAAGTCTGGTAAACATTAGAGCAATGTTTAATGTTCGGTGAACATTTAGGGAACATTCAGTGAACATTCGTTGCTGCCTGGGATATAATTATTGTAATATTCAAAATCCAACGTTCACTATTAATGTTATCCATAAATAAATAAATAAATTACTGATTGTAATTTAACTATCTACGCTTACTGATAGTAATGTATTAAGCAAACATCATATGTAGGTATTCAATAAATTTTCTTTCAAAACAAATTAAAAAAAATATATTATTATTATTATTGTGTAGGATAAAAAATTATGTGTAAACCACGGCGGTAAAGTGTCTTTTCAGGCCTCAAGAAGTGGCCAGCCTCGGCTGCGCCTCGCCTGGCCATATCTTCTTGAGGCCTGAAAAGTGCCATTTTACCGCCTAGGTATACAATATACTATATCTGACATTAGTATAAATAAATAAATATTTATTATTGGCCTTGTAAGGAAATTATAGGTGTATAACAAATAGATCTGATTTTAATATCCATATACTGGTTAAAAGCACATTTATATTTACTTTAAATATCTTTGTCGATTTAAAATTTAATATTAATGATGGTCCAGTCTTGTGCAGCTTATAATTGTGTAAATCGTGTATCAAAATTAACAGATATATCTTTTCATAGGTAAGTGAAACATTTTATCTCTGTAATTGTAATAAATAGTTATTCTATTAGAATTACCCTATAAAAACAAATAATAAAGTCGTGTTATTATAATTTTTATGCATTTATTTTCTTAATCTTTAAAAATAACCATGTTCTTCCTATAAAATATGTGTAATAAAAACAAAAAATTTGAATTTCGTATTATTTCTCCATATTCAGTAGTTTTTGCCCTTACAAGAAATGTTGGATTGCCTACCTTACACTGGCAACAAACTTAGTACAGTAAATCATTGACAACTATCAGTCCATTATATTCTAGGTCTATGATGATGGCCATAGACCTAGAATATAATGGACTGATAGTTGTCAATGCTTTAAGCCGGCCACTCACACGCAGTACAATTTGGTTGGATATGCAATTGGATATGAATTGGAGCGTGTGTGGCGATGGCCGGCAAAATCATACAACAAAAGTACGTGCTTACGTGCTTATTAGTTGTTTATTTCAATAAATTTGGGGTTTTTAATAAATAGATATGTCTAGTAAATATAATATTTTTTTTAAAGGAGTTTTTTTGTAATATATAAACATTTTGATTCAATCACAATAATTGATTTATTTTTAGCAACCATTCCTTGCATCAACATTTTCGATTAGTATATTATCTTTTCTTTCATTTTTTGATTTACAAACACAAATTACAGCTGCTGCAAAAAACAAATTACAAATTTTTCTCATTGTCCGACGTCTCTACTCGACGAGAACTGCCCAATACTGCACACGGCTGGATAGTGAGTGGCCGTATACAATTGTCTGCGAAATTGTACAATTTCGTAGTACGATCCTGTCGTACTGCGCTGCAGTATAGTGAGTGGCCGGCTTTACTGTACTAAGTTTGTTGCCAGTGTAAGGTAGGCAACCAACATTTCTTGTAAGGGCAAAAACTACTAAATATGGAGAAATAATACGAAATTCAAATTTTTTGTTTTTATTACACATATTTTATAGGAAGAACATATGGTTATTTTTAAAGATTAAGAAAATAAATGCATAAAAATTATAATAACACGACTTTATTATTTGTTTTTATAGGGTAATTCTAATAGAATAACTATTTATTACAATTACAGAGATAAAATGTTTCACTTACCTATGAAAAGATATATCTGTTAATTTTGATACACGATTTACACAATTATAAGCTGCACAAGACTGGACCATCATTAATATTAAATTTTAAATCGACAGAGAAGAGATATTTAAAGTAAATATAAATGTGCTTTTAACCATATGGATATTAAAATCAGATCTATTTGTTATACACCTACAATTTCCATACAAGGCCAATAATCAATATTTATTTATTTATACTAATGTCAGATAATAATATTAACATTAATTGTTCTATCGCTCAAAAAACACCAAGAATGCGGAATTTTTGATTATTCTTTGTTTGAATTTGTTTTGTTGAATTGAATTCGTCGATTTGCCCTTACTTGTATGTATCGTTGCCTAACTTTGGTTGGCAACAAATTTTAGTTTCAAGGGTTCGTCCATTATATTCTAGGTCTATGGCCATCATCGTAACATAACCTCAATCCTCATTCCTCAATCTAACCTCACTATCTGCGACCGCGACCGCGAATTTCACGTCGGATTTCGTTTCGAAGATTCATCAAATTGAATCTAGTCAGACTACACTAAAAACAAAAACATTTCAGAATTTCGACCTTTTTGGCATAGTAATATCAAATGAATGGTTTAGATAGTGAATGTTATGGACTTATAATTATCAACTTTTTATAACTTCGAAAGAAAATGTTACCAACAACCGATATGGAAGACGAGCGTAAAATTCTCTGTCGTTTTAAATCAGAGACAGGGGAGGTCCTAGGGGAAACCGACCTGCCACCAAACTGCACTGTCGACAATCTTTCTCTAATCTGCAATGCCCTTCTTCAAGAAGAAACCAGCGTTCCATATTTATTCTTCATAAACGACACGGAAATCACAACAGACTTACAAAAAGCGCTAACTGCTTCCAAAGTAAGCACCGAAAGTGTAGTCGATATAATATACCAGCAGCAAGCCGTTTTTAAAGTACGTCCGGTAACACGATGCACAAGTTCCATGCCGGGCCATGCTGAAGCCGTTATCGTCACTAGCTTCAGTCCAGACGGAAAGCACTTGGCTTCAGGATCAGGAGATACAACTGTCCGATTCTGGGATGTCTTGACCCAAACTCCACAGTTTACCTGTAACGGACATAAAAACTGGGTGCTATGTTTAGCTTGGTCTCCGGACAGTTCCAAAGTCGCTTCAGCTTGTAAAGACGGTAGAATAATAATATGGAATCCATTCAGTGGAGAACAGGTTGGGAAAACTATGGTTGGACATAAGAAATGGGTCACTTCTTTGAGCTGGGAACCATATCATCAAAACCCTGAATGCAGGTTCGTACAACTTTCAATAATTATTATAAAAATTAGGGTCATTGTATCATTATACAGGCTGTCCGGAAATTATGAGCAAAAAATTAAGGGGGTGATTCTTCTTGATGAAATATTGCCAAAAGTATCAATAATTTTTTTTCGAAAACTCAAAAAGAAGAAAGTTATAAGCCTCCAAAGTTGATTTTTTTAAATCAATATTTTTTTATAACTTTTTTTCTAGTGTACGGATTTTCTTAAAATTTGACACACTTGTCACTGATGTTGCTTTACATCCTTGGTCCAAATTAGACTTGAATCCCTCGAAATCAAAAGGCCTTAACTGCCCTTGACCTTCAAAAAAGGCCTATAACTTTTTTCGTAATATTTTTTTCTGAGTTTTGAAGGCGCACAATTGAAGAACGTGAAGAAATATTCGGAAAAAGTCCTCTTTGTCTATCACGATAAAATGACCCGTTTCCGAGTAAAACTGTTTTAAAAATTTTCCTGCACTAAAATTGATCACCATAAACTATGATCATTCTGCAACAACACCAAAGCATGCTTTGGAAACAGCTGCAGGATTGCCTAGTTATGTACAAAACAGAGACATTCGTATTATAAATAGACTGGAAATAATTTTTTTTTGAAAATGAAAAAAAATTTTAATCATTTTTTTTTTTAATAAAATAATAAAATAATAAAATAATTTTAATTAAAAAAAATAATAAATTGCTGTCAAAATGAAATCCAAAGCAAACGTCTTGTTTCCTAGGCAACCCTGCCACCGTTCCCAAAACATGCTTTGGTATTGTTGCAGAATGATCATAGTTTATGGTGATCAATTTTAGTGCAAGCAAATTTTTGAAACAGTTTTACTCGGAAGCAGGTCATTTTATCGTGATAGACAAAGAGGACCTTTTCCGATTATTTCTTCATGTTCTTCAATTGTGCGTCTTCAAAACTCAGAAAAAAATATTACGAAAAAAGTTATAGGCCTTTTTTGAAGGTCAAGGGCAGTTAAGGCCTTTTGATTTCGAGGGATTCAAGTCTAATTTGGACCAAGGATGTAAAGCAACATCAGTGGCAAGTGTGTCAAATTTTAAGAAAATCCGTACATTAGAAAAAAAGTTATAAAAAAATATTGATTTAAAAAAATCAACTTTGGAGGCTTATAACTTTCTTCTTTTTGAGTTTTCGAAAAAAAATTATAGATACTTTTGGCAATATTTCATCAAGAAGAATCACCCCCTTAATTTTTTGCTCATAATTTCCGGACACCCTGTATGTATAATGAATTATTATAAGTATCCCTGAGTGTGAGTAGCGCCTAATATGCTATGGGTTATAACTATTTCGTTGCTCACTACAGGGACTTCGAAAACCTTAAAAGATATAGGGTCGGTCAAACTAGCAAAAAGTTGCTACATTTTCGTCTTCATATGTTGGTGAAAACAGATCCGAAGTATATACACAGTTCACTTATTCTTATTATTATTTATAAACAATTAAGTTATAGTATAGTGTAGAGTGATGGAAATCACTGGATATGACTGCAGTCATTGCAGTGAAACAAATTGATATAATAATAAATTATTATATCAATTACAGCAATCCGATTGTTGAAAAACAATAATGCTTTCTGAACGACACATTTGCCCTAATGGTATGGTGAAGACACACTCTTCTGATCGGCACACTCCTCTAGTGGTGGTGATGAGACTCTAGACAGACTGATGAGATGGAAATGACCATTGAAACATCGATGTCTCTGTCTTCGCCATACCATTAGGGCAAATGTTTCGTTCAGAAAGCGTTATTGTCATTGCAGTGCGAAATTCCAACCTACTTATATATTTTTTTAGATATTTTGGCTTTCAGGTTACACGTTTGATTTTTTTAATCATGAAAGCCTTCCTCCTGAACGTTTTAAGAAACAATAACATCACTTATGCCCGGTTTCACGAACATAATTAAAAATCTCTCAGATAATCACCGATTTTGAAATGCCCATAATATTGTCAAAATATTGGTCTGCTATCGCTGGAAATAAATTATACTCCCTTTAGAAGAATTAATTACTGATAAAAAAATTAAAGATCATTTAATTTATTCATCGTATTTTCAAAATTTGCAATTTAAAATCAGTAATTATCTGAATAATTTTGAATTACTTTCGTGCAACCGGACCTTACAATCATAATAATTGTCACTCACTTATAGTCTGTCACAGTAAAAACCAAAAAATGATGAACAATTGCAAACACAAATACTTACTCTTTGCGAATTAAATGAATATTGAAACGTGAAATGATGGAATTTCAATTTTCTAGCATTGTTCATTTAAAATGAGAATAATTTTCATCCTTTTTTTAAGATCCAGGAGGAAGTCCTTTATCAATGCAAAATCAAAAGTGTATACGGTCATTATTTACATCCGGGTATCCTACAGTTTCACTATGGCACCTATATCGATGGGTTTTTGACAAAACGTCGTAAGCGACAGAGAGTGCATTTTACAGGAATTGACTTTTTTAGGTAATTACTTTTACAGTAGATTTAATTACCTCAAATACTTCCAAGTCATATTATTTTTGCAATATAAATTGATTCGGTGGTTAATATCAAAACAAATACATCATTTTGCACTAATTAGGTGACTTACCATTTTATCAGTATATCTTTTTTAGTGATTCGTCTCTTACGAATCTTACGATGCACATAAAATATAATGTCGGGGCGAAATACTGAACAAAAACAAATAAATAATAAAAAAAAATCGAAAAAAAATAATAAAGAATCCACTTTTTAAATGATCTGAACTGAAACCTAATACTACTTTCTAATGTTCTTCATTTTTTTTCTCATCTTCCTCGTCAGTCTCACCTAAGGTATCTGGGATGTCACTGCTTCACTGCTGCCAATAAATGACTTGTATTCTTCCCAATATTGTTGGGGTATGATACATTTTTTGCAAAGCTCCATAAGATTCTTGAACTTTATTGACAATATTTCTAAAGGAGATGGGTATAAACTGTCAACAACTTTTGAAATTTTCTTTTTTCTTTTACCTAAAAACAAAAGAGCTCCTAAATATTGCAAATAAATCATTTCGCACTACCTTTACCTTTGGCCAATGGTCCATAAGAAATTGGCAGGGTAAACTCATCTGCAGAATCAGAATAGCAGTACTTTATTTTGATACAATCCTCGCCCTTTTTTCAAGTAAGCTATTTTAAGTTGGCTAATTTGAAAAGGACGTCCTTCTTTCGTTTTGTTGAGAGTGTTAGGAATCAAGTTCTGTGATATGGTTTTCCAGTCTTTAAAGTCGAAGTGCTTCATAAGGACCACTTCAAACGGTCCAGGATTAACCCTAGCATTGGCAATTATGGTAGCCCATTCTGAAGGTGACCAAATTATACGTTTCGAAATAAATCTGTCTATTGTAGCATGTACTGCATCAACGGGCATGTAAGTATGCTCAGGAAGTAGGAATACAATTTTTATATCAAGAATATTCTTAGATTCTTTGAGGAACGAATACAACATAGACAGCATAGCTCTGTTCTTATTCTGTCCTGAGCAGCTCTCGCAATACAAACGGACTGTTTTGACACTTTTTCTTTCGTCAACAGTATCTAGGTACTTTTTAATAACTGTGCAGATTTCGTTCGAACCACGATTACCATCAACTTCGCCCCATAAATAACAAAAAGCGTTTTTTGTTCCACTTTCGTATACAGTTTCATTGTACATGGAGTACTTTCTTGAGTAATACAGCAGCATGTTGTCCCCATGAGGTGTGTTTAAGACCTTTTGGAGGTCGAAACTTGCACAAACTAATCCATCATCTTCCTTAGCTTCTTTTTGATCAGCAAGGAACAATTTCTTACACTCCTCTTTATGCTTGATGTGGTCTTCGTATTTTTCTATCTCGACCTCTGTGAATTTAATATCACTATCTTTTCTTGATTCGCAAACAGTACACTTGTCTTTTTTGGGTAGATGAAACCCAAGGTTAAAAACTAAATTAAAGGTTAAATTAAATTAAAAAACTAAAGGTTAAAGATACCCTGGTTTTTCTATTATGATTTTCCAACTGATCCTTGACAAATATTCTATATAAGAAAGAAACATTTCTCATTTCAGCAGGCAAATATTTTTTTGTTGTACTGGCTCTGCAGTAGTGGGATGGAACGGCTGGTAGTTTCTTTATAAATTCGTGCACATATTCTTTGTCCTCGGGCTTCGTTTTGGGAGGTGGATCATGTTTCCCTCTTTTATTATCCTTGGCAAAAATTTCCGTGAAAGCATTGTTTTTTGTATAACATAGTGTCATTTGAGATATGCACAGCGTTTTTAAAAGAAACTGTTGGCAAACTTCATTTTCTTTCCCATCCCATGATATGAAGTATTTAAAGGTTCGTTTCCTTCTGCTGTCAATACTCTTCGTACGCCTTCGTTTAATGTCAACCTCCTTCATACACGATAAAAGCCACTCTTTCTGTCTCTGATAGCTGCTTAAGCCTCAGTAAAACTCAAAAATGTTATGCCGTTGCTGCTCTGTGAAATGTTTTGAACATGCATTTTGGCAAGCTTTGTTTTTACATGGATTTTCTTGCACTGATTTAGTAGCACCAAGACGCTTTTCAGTTTTTCTTGTTTCTTTTTTGTAAATTTTTTTAGGTTTCTGCAGGCTGGATTCTCCCACAGATTCTGTGAATTTTTCAAGGTTATCTTCACAATCGGAAGTCGATAAATAATAATCAGAGTTTTTATTTTCATGAAAAGAATAGTCTGAGTCAAATCTTTTAAATTTCTTGTTCTTGTGGCGAACGGTTGTTTCGAATGACTCTGATTCTGAGCTAGATGAATAATCTACCAATCTCAATAAACCGACAGGGTTTTCATGTCTATCACAGTTTTTGACCTTATCCTCATGAAAAATGTAGGTAGGAGATCGGTTCAATCTTAAGGCATCAAACTTTTCCTCATTATTTTCGCTTTCTAGGAACACTACTGGCAGATTTTCTATATCAAAAGTTTCCAACGTTTCATTACAAATTCCGAAGATGCTTTCATTGTTATAGGATGAACTTACAGAAACAGAATGCTTCAAGGAAGTTACAATATCAGCTTGTGAAGTATTTTGACCGTTGATTCCCCTTTATCAACATCACTAAAAATTATTTCGGGCCCATCTACTTGATTATTACTTTCCAGTTCTGAGTTTGGAACTTGTTCAGTTCCGAATAATAACAGTTCTGAGGTATCTGTAGAATTGGTGAAATTTACCAGATCTACTTGATCATTTTTATCTACAAAGTTAGTAGTAACTTGAGAAGCTGTGGAATTTGACAACTCTACATTATAATTTTTATGTTCGAGGCTAAAAGTGCCTTCAGCAGAATTAGTGGAATTATTTTGTTTCTGGTTTTCCTGAATTGCCATTAAGGCGATTTTATAACCTCTTGAAGTACTTGATATTGCCGTCTAATAGCTTAAATAAAAAAAGGTTCTATAACCAGGGAACATAAAAGGGTTAATAAGACTTACCCAAATAATTAGAACACACAAATCACTCAATTCAATTGTTCAATAAGACTATTGTAGAGAACAAACACCTTTCGATTTCACTGGTAACAGGATTTAAGAAAATTATTTGTATTCGTATTACGACCATATACACCAACCCTCGCATTCAAACTAACAGTTTAGCAGTTTACCATTCATTGTATTGATGAGAAAAGAAGGAAACAGCACGTGGAAGCTGGGAGACGGGTAACGTAAGCGCCCAGCGCGCAATCGTAAGCGACGCAACTCCGCAGCGCTTAAGATTATTTGCCGGTAGTACTCTGGTGCTTACGATTATTTTTGGGTGAATTTCGTTGTTTATTTGAAAATACCGTTGGTTACGATAACAGAAAAGCTTAAAACAAACGAATAGCATGCGTTGACAATGGTACAAAAGTTTGCAGGCACCTAGAGGTCAGCTCTGGGAATCGAATAGACCAAATAACCCAATTTTGATGTTTTTGTCGCTTACGACGTACCTATAGTAACACCAGGAAGGTATTCATTTGCTTTGCAAATGCATGGTTAGCCAAAAAAAAAAAAACGGCACTAAAAATAGGTTTTCGAATTGCGGTCTTGGCTAGAATCGCGGATAATCACATTATAAATACGACGGGTCTGGGAAGTAACAACTTGACGACAAGGCCAACTGCCTCGAAGCGTACAGAGCAGGACCCGCATTATATCCGCTTTCTCATACTTCTTTACTTCTGTCTTCCTTACTATACTTCAGCTTTCACCAGTCACTTCCAGGATACTACTGCCGCACGCAGCCATACGGCGGCCCGTATATAGTCCCCCGACGCATCATCGAAACAGTAGACACATTCTCCTAGATTGCAGAACTCACACTGGCCGTCAAACGTCATTCCAAAGACATGCGACTGGAATTGTCGCGAACGTGTCATTGACTAACCCATATAAAAAAATATATATAAACAAACAAAATGGTGAACTAGAATGTTAAAGAAAACAACTAATAGAACTTTTCCAGAGTGATCTCGTTATACTGTCCCCCTTCTATTTTTGAGCGTCTCGTTTCTCCAAATCTGCTAATTAAATTATCCACCAAGCCTCTCGCAACTGTAGCAGCTTCTTGGTTCGGTATGGCGTATGCTTCAAGCCACTTGCTGAAATAATCCATGGCAACCAGGATAAAGCGGGTGCCGCTGTCGCTGATTGGAAAAGGACTTGCTACGTCTATGGCTATCCCCTCAAATGGGACTCCGACGTTGTACTGCTTCATAGCACCTGTCGTCCTTCAAATTCTACTTGTAATTTTTACTGTCATACTGTGCGATGTTACAACACAGCATAATCTAATATGACCTTGGTAGAATATTTAGAAAAAAATCCAAGCTGCCAGTTCATGAAATAACCATAAAAAACTAAAAATATCGTGTTTTTGTTTGTCAAACTTCTTTTTTTATGATAGTAATGTAAGAAAACCTTTAGAAGCATTTAATTTTTCATTAAGGCTACTCAAGATCAGAAAATAAGAAAAACAAGTTTTCATATTATTAGAACTCATAGTACATTCTCTTTAAAAAATAAATCAAATGTTTCAATTTAGTGATTCAATATTATCATTTCAGATATCTGGCAAGTTCCTCGAAAGATGGCGATGTGAGAATATGGGACACAGTTCTCTGCAGCACCATTTTAACTTTATCTGGACATACAAAAAGTATAAGTCAAGTAAAATGGGGTGGTCAAGGACTAGTCTACACGGCATCACAAGACAGAACTGTGAAAGTGTGGCGAGCAAAAGATGGAATTCTTTGTCGTACATTAGAAGGCCATGCTCATTGGGTCAACACTTTGGCTTTAAACACAGACTACATTCTTAAAATTGGAGCTTTTGATCCTGTGAAGGACTCCAATATTGATACTTCATGTCCTGATAAAAAGAAGTCACAAGCGTTTGCTTTAGAGAGGTATAAGGGCGTTGTCGAGTCAATCGGTGAAAGATTAGTGTCCGGTTCAGATGATTTTACTTTGTTTTTATGGAATCCGGAGCAAGACAAAAAACCTATAGCTAGGTTGACCGGGCATCAGCAGCTGGTTAATGATGTGAAATTTTCACCAGACAGCCGAATTTTTGCTTCAGCGTCGTTTGACAAATCAATCAAACTTTGGGAAACGAAAACTGGAAAATTTATTGCAACTTTAAGAGGACACGTTCAGGCAGTTTATTTATTGGCTTTCTCTGCCGATTCTAGGTTATTAGTGAGTGCCAGTGCAGATTCGACTTTGAAAGTGTGGAATTTGCAGAAAAAGAAACTGGAATTTGACTTACCAGGACATGCTGATGAAGTGTACGCTGTTGATTGGTCAACTGATGGGTTAAGGGTAGCTTCGGGAGGGAAAGATAAAGTTTTGAAATTGTGGCAAAATTAAAAATATCGCTGTACATTTATTAAATGTAAATAAATTTTTTATGCAAATACATTAAGTTAAAACAAAGTACCCTTCTGCTATATCCTATCCATTCCCATTCGGCTCCTAATGTTTCAACAATTATTTACTGATACACCACAACAGGACACATACAGGGTGATAAATAAAATAATGATGAAAGTAGGTCGTATGAGTATAAAGCACATAAAGTGCATTTACTAGCCTGTTAGGTGGGGTCGGAGTATTCCTCCATCGCCCATAACAGTTGTCATGCTGGCAGTGCCTGAAACTCCAATCAAGAGAGCAACATCCAAAAACAGAGCTGTAATGTTCTTATTTAATTAAGATGATTATTAATATATGTTTTATTATTTAAACTAGGTAAATTACATAAATAAAAGGTAACACTTTACGAGCATGACGTTGGGTCGGAACTGTGTTATAGAACTGACAAAATGGCGTTATTGCCAAGGTTACCAAATCACATACGTCACACGCCCCTTTTAACAGAGTACATTATTATGGTATTGTTTACAATAATAATTAATGTTAATATTAAACAAAGTAAAATAAATTTTTACCAGCAAAAAGATAATTAAATGCATACTAAATTAAACATGCAGAAAAACAAATTATTATTCAAAGATCAAACTTCTTAGGAGGTTTACTTATTCTACCACTTCTTGTGTAAACACATCTTTCAGTTTTTTCTGTTTCTTTGGTTTCTGTTTCTTGATCTTTTTTCACTTCTCGTTCTCTTTCAATAACTCTTCTTTCCTCTGTAATAGGAGATTCATGCTTTATCCGAGTTTTAGTTTCTTGCTCATTTTCTTGTTTCTCATTCTCATCTTCCTCAAACTCTGTTTTATACGGTCTTATATGCATTCTGTTTCGTCTATAGTTGGTGTCATTTACTTGAACAGTATAGTCTCTTGGTCTGTTTATATTTACTACATGACCAGGTTTCCAGTTTCGAACACCATCTTGAACTAACACTTTTTGACCTTTTGCAAGTTCGGGTAAAGGTTTTGTTGTTTTATTATATCGGCACTGTTGTTTACTTTGTTTTGATCTAAGTTTTTCCTTGATTCCCTTTGTTGAATATTTTGGTTTTAATATTTCTTTATTTACAGGAAGCGTAGTTCTCAGGCATCTACCCATTAGTAAAATAGAAGGAGCTGGCAGGTCTTGTTTTGGTGTTGTATTGTAGTTCAATACAGCAAGAAATGGATCTTCTTTATCTCTATACGCCTTGACAAACAATCCTTTCACCGTCTGTATGGTCCTTTCGACCATTCCGTTGCTCTGTGGATATAGTGGGCTTGATGTTGTTAAATTAATATCATATTTCCTTGAGAAATTTTGAAATTCTCGCGAGTTAAAGGGTGGACCATTATCTGAAAATATTTCCAATGGAAGGCCATATAACGTAAATACATTTTTCAAGGATGATATTGTTGTGTATCTGGGGGCAGTGTAGTTGTAGGTACTCTTGTAATAATATTGAATTATACACAAATTAACTTTATTCGATCCTTAACACTAATATATACAGTTGTATGTAAAACGATTATAAGAAAGCTTGAAGTAATATTTATCGTTGGTGAATGTACTGTAGTTCAGACCAATGTGTAATGTAATCTGTATGCTGGTCTGTATGCTAATTGCTAATGCTGCAGTGGCTGGAGTGTATACAGGACTCCGGCCGAGAAGCCGGTAGTTTACAGTGTTGTCACTGTGTAATATATTTCCCTAATATGGAAGACATAACATCTCTCCCTTTCCTATTTTAACTTAAAACTACTAATAAGCTAAACAAAGTAATTAAGATATGTAACTACCTAAATGAGAATATGTTTGTAATTATACTTATACATAAACATGGTTACCTTAAGTAAAACAACATATTAAACAATAATTATAGGTTCAATCTAACAACTGGCTTCCTTATTCTAGTTGTTCTTAAAATATTAGGTGGTGTAACATTTATATTATTATCATTTACCTGAATGTCAGTCATTGCCTCTGTTGAAGTATCCGGTATAATATTATTTGATGTAGAATCTCTAGGAGTGTATTTCCCTATCAAGCGTATTTGATTAACGTGTCTGCGCCACGTCATTCCATTGTCTAGTTTAATTAAATAGTGTAATCTACCTAATTTTTTGTGAATAATTCCAAATTTCCATTTTTCATGATGAATGTAATCCCTAACTGATACTCTCTCTCCTACTTTAAAATTTCTAATAATTTTCTCAGGTGATTTAGTACCGTTCGTATTCTCATTGGAATTTGGTTTAATCAAATCTAATCGTGTACGTATTTCACGACCTAGCATAAGCTTGGCTGGACTACTTCCCGTAGATGTATGTGGCGTTCTTCTGTATTGTAATAAAAATTGTTGTAAGATATCCGAAATTTGAGTATTATTATTATTTGCTGTAGCTGCACGAAGCGAATTTTTCAGTGTTTGTATATGCCTTTCAGCTAACCCGTTCGTAGCAGGATGATAAGGTGCGCTGCATTTGTGCATTATTCCATTGTTTTTTTAGAAACTGTTGGAATTGATACGATTTGAATTGCGCTCCATTATCACTAATCAATAAATTAGGTAAACCGAAGGAACTAAAAATTTGTCTACATAATTGAATTGTTGTATGAGTTGTAATGTTCTTTACAGCGTGTATTTCCGGCCATTTAGAGTATGCATCGACTAGGACAAAAAAATAATAGCCCATGAATGGTCCTGCATAGTCGATATGGATTCTCTGAAACGGTCTTGTAGCTGGTTCCCATGAATGGGTCTCAACGGGTGGTGGGTTATTCCTAAATTTGTTACACTCGAAGCAATTTCTACCTGCTTCTTCAATTTCTTGGGATATACCTGGCCACCAACAAAAGCTTCTCGCTAAAGCTTTCATCTTTACGACTCCCATGTGTCCAGAATGTAATTCTTGTAAAATTTCTTTACGGAGTGAGGTCGGAATAACTGTACATTGTTTACGGATGACGCAACCGTCTTTTAAAGTAAATTCATTTTGGTTAATATTAAATCTAACCTTAGGTTTTAACAAAAAGCCACGTTCTAATCCTAATATTAATTTGGACAATTCGGGATCGTTTTTTGTTTCCCTCTGTAATTTATCAATTGTAATTGGTAATGTTTCTAATTGATTTAAATAAAATATGTCACATTCATCGTATTCATTTGCAAGTAATTTTTCGGATGTATCTGGTAAACGAGATAGAAAATCTGCGTTGCCATGTAATTTCGTATTCCGATATTTTATGTCAAACTGAAACATTTGTAAATATATTGCGTAATGTTGCATTCTCGTAGCACATAGCACTGGCAATTGTTTATTTGGATTGAAAATTTGCGTCAATGCTTTGCAGTCTGTATAAAGAATGAATCTTTTCCCGAATAAAAATTGATAAAATTTCTTAATTCCGAAAATTATGCTGTAAGCTTCTTTGTCTACTTGGGGATAACGTTTTTGCGTTTCCGAAAGTGTTTTTGATGCAAATTGAATCGGTCGCTCTGATCCATCTGGGTATAAATGCGATAAGACTGCTCCCACGCAATGAGAACTGCTATCTGTTGCTAAAACTAGCGGTAGTTTCGGATCAAAATGAGCAAGTATCCTATCGGATTGTATTTCTTTCTTAATGTAATCAAAAGAATTTTGGCACTCCCTGCTCCAAAAGAAAGGTGTATCTTGCCTCAATAATTGATTTAATGGATGTAATATTTCGCTTAAATTTGGAAAGAAACGAGCGTAATAATTTATTAAGCCAATGTATGCTTTAATCTCGTGTTTGTTTTCAGGAATCTTAGCATTTTGTATTGCACTAATCTTAGATTTAGTTTTGTGTATACCGTTTTTATCAATAATAAAACCACAGTACTCGATTTGATCCCTCATAAATTCACATTTACTACGGTTTACTTTGATATTATGATCGGCAAATTTTTGTAATACCAATTTCAGTCGCTCCAAATGTGTATTATCATCTGGCGCTGTAATTTCTATATCGTCTAAGAATACTGAAATTCCTGGAATGTGCTTTAAAATATTTTCAATTTCACGCTGCCATATGGCTGGTGCGGACGCTAAGCCGTACATAAGTCTGGAACTTTGAAAAAGTCCCAAATGAGTATTCAAGGTCAAATATTTGCGATCCTCAGGGCGAACTTCTAGTTGTAGGTAGGCTTGACTCAGATCAATTTTACTAAACTTGTCGCCGCCAGATAAAGATGCAAACAAACTATCTAAAGTAGGTAAGGGATGCTCGTCTATTATTAGATTTGGATTTAACGTTACCTTGAAATCACCGCATATCCGGACCCGACCGTTTGCTTTCACCACTGGTACAATAGGCGTAGCAAATTGAGAATGTTCGACTCTTGTAAGTATACCTTCCCTGACTAAAAGGTTTATTTCATCCTCAACTTTCGATTTTATTGCAAAAGGAATTTGCCTGGCTTTAAGAAATACCGGTTGTACGTTTTCTTTCAACTTTAGCGCGGTCTGTATACCTGAAATTTTACCGATACTTTCCTCGAAAACTGTATTATATTGTGAGAGTAGCGTGTCTAAATCTGTTCCTAGAGAACGATTCTCTTGTAATTGATGAATATTTCCTAAGTCAATATTTAATTGCCGTATCCACTCTCTACCTAATAATGGACTCTTATCTATATTCGTAATGTACAAATTTAGTGGAATTTCTTTTCCTTTGTATTTCACCTTTACTTCAGCAAAACCAATGACATCGATTCGTTTCTTACAGAATGTAGTTAGAATAATTGAACTCTTATGTATTGGAAGTTCATTGAAAATCATTTTGAAAGTATTAATATTAATTACACTAACTGATGCACCTGTATCTACTTCAAATAAAATGTTATTACTATTCACTTGTAAATTTAACGTATATTGTTCCCTGAACTTTTCTTGTTCACTTTCGATCTGACAAATTTCATTTAGCGAGTTTACATTTTTTGTCTGATCTGACTTCTTTAGCTTGAAACAAACGTTTCTTGTATGACCTTTAGTTTTACAAAAAGAACAATAATTATTACGTATATTGCATTTATCTGCTAAATGATCATATGAGCCACATCTGTAACACTTAGATTTCTTCGTATTATTATTTCTGGTAGGAAATTTTCGCTCATGTGAAGTGAATGAAGTTTTAGGTGTACTTACATTTTCGTTCTTGGAGTAGTTTGGTTTTGTATTATACGCCTTCACTTTGTGCACTCTCCCTTCGCTGCTATGTAGTTTCGCTGCATTTCTCGTGGATAGCTCGATGTTGGTTGCTACTTCGACTGCTTTTTCTAGAGTTAGGTCCTTGTACTCCAACAATCTGCTTTGGATGATTTCGGATCTTAATCCGAAGACGAATTGATTCCGTAGCGCTTTCTTCAAATGATCGCCAAATTTGCAATGTATTGCCAATCGCTGAAGTCCGGTGAGAAAGTCTTCTATAGTTTCTCCCTCCTGTTGTTTCCGTTGATTAAAACGAAAATTTTCGGCGATTTCCGATGGCTCGGGATTGTAATATTGTTTCATTTGCTGTGTAAGCTCTGCGTATGTTTTCCCTGATGGATCTTCCGGTGCCATTTTGTCACACAAAAGATCGTAAGCTTCTGCCCCCATGTAATGTAGTAGGTAGTCAGTGCGGTTTTCTTCTGATACATGGAAAACCCTAAAAGCTGATTCCAACCTTTTCAACCATCTTTCAAATGTTGTCGTATTTTGATTGAAATTTTCAATTGTGAATGTAGTGTGTACTGTATGCTGTACTGTAGTAACTTCTTGGTCCGATGATGTATCCGTACTTTTGTTTGGTGTTCCCGTAACTTTGTTGCTTTTACCCATTTCGGAAGTGTGTAATAAATTTCACTCACGGAAAACTAATAGATAATTTTCACTTGTGTTAGGAACTCACTGTAGGTACTCACTTTTGTAATAAGGTTCTTCTTTATCCCATCCTCGTCGCCAAACTGTTGTGTATCTGGGGGCAGTGTAGTTGTAGGTACTCTTGTAATAATATTGAATTATACACAAATTAACTTTATTCGATCCTTAACACTAATATATACAGTTGTATGTAAAACGATTATAAGAAAGCTTGAAGTAATATTTATCGTTGGTGAATGTACTGTAGTTCAGACCAATGTGTAATGTAATCTGTATGCTGGTCTGTATGCTAGTTGCTAATGCTGCAGTGGCTGGAGTGTATACAGGACTCCGGCCGAGAAGCCGGTAGTTTACAGTGTTGTCACTGTGTAATATATTTCCCTAATATGGAAGACATAACAGATATAACAGTCGATGCATTTTTACTCGCCAGTTTGTTTACTATGGTAAACTTGCTAAAATAATCTACAATGACTATATAATCAGCCATTTCCACATGCATAAAATCAATTCCAATTTTCTCCCACGGTAAGTCAGGTGGTTTATGACTTTTTAATGGTTCTTTTTGATTACTTTTGGAGTACATTTGGCAAACGGAACAATTAAGTACCAATTTCTCAATATCGGAAGTAATTCCAGGATAATACACAGCCTGTTGTGCTCTCTTCTTACAGGATACTACTCCTTGGTGTGATTGATGGATAAGATTTAAAAATTCATCTTTTAAGGCCTCTGGGACTACTAATCTTTTTTGATAGAAGATGATATTCTTATGCATGAAGATTTCGTTGCGAATATGCCAATACTTCTTAACTGAAGGTGGACTGACACTGCTTTTGTGCTGTGGCCAACCATTAAGTGTATAATACTTAACCTTCTTCAGTGTTTCATCTTCTTCGATCGCTTGTAGGAGTCTTTTCTCATTTTCAGTTGAGGTCGAGATTACTGAAAATACACGTAGATTATCATCCAAATAATTGGTATTCATTGTGTCTTTTGTAGGACTTCTGCTTAATGTATCCGGCACCTGTAAGTTTTTTCCAGGTACGTATTCAAGTTCAAATTGATATCGTAACAATTTCAAAGTTAATCTTTGTATTCTTGGTGACATATCATCAATTGGTTTCTTTAATAGACCAATCAGAGGTCTGTGGTCTGTTTCAAGTTTGAATCTTCTACCATATAGGTAATAGTGGAAACGTTCGCAACCAAACACCAACGCCAACAATTCTTTATCAATATGGTTGTAACGCTGCTGAGTCTGTGTAAGAGAAATTGAAGCAAACTCCACCGGTTTATTCTCTTGAGCTATGACAGCACCAATGCCATATGGACTCGCATCAACAGACAAAGTTACTTGTTTTTCAGGATTGAAATATGTTAAAGTTACATCTGCAGCAAGCAATTCTTTGATATGTTTAAAGCTGTTTTCTTCAGTTTGTGTCCATATCCACTCTACCTTCTCACTAAGTAATTTTCTCAATTGACTCGTCGCTTGTGATAAGTTAGGTATAAACTTAGCCAAATATACTACCATACCTAAAAATCGTTGCAGTTCCTTTTTATCCTTTGGAGATGACATGTTTCTAATTGCTACTACTTTATTTTGATCCGGTGAAACACCATTGCCGCTAATTTCATGTCCTAGGAACTTGATTTTAGGTACACAAAATTTGGACTTTTCCAAATTTAAGGTCATGCCACTCTTTCTGATTTTTTCCAATACTAGGCTTATCCTTTGATGATGTTCTTCAATGGTGCTTCCATAAACTAAAATGTCATCGAAGTATGCTATTACCCCAGGAAGACCACTCAACATCTCATGTATAAAATGTTGAAATATTTCAGGTGCAGAAGTAAGCCCGTATGGCAATCTCAAATAGCGATACCTTCCAAAGCTTGTTGCTATCGTACATAGTAGGGAACTTTCTTTTTCCAATGGAATCTGTAGAAATGCCGAAGATGCATCTAGTAAGCTGAAAACCTTGGCTCCAGATAATTGTGAAAATAAACAATCATACGTTGGTATTTGAAAAAACTCCCTCTTCACATATTTATTAAGGTTACGAGGATCCATGCAAATTCGGATGTCACCGTTGCTTTTGGGGACCACCACTATAGGATTGACCCAGTCTGTTGGTTCAGTTACAGGCACCAAAATTTTTTGTGATACCAATTCATCAAGTTTTTTCTTGACTCTGTCCCGCAAAGCTATAGGTATTTTTCGGGCGGCACATACGCTCGGTTCAGCATTTGGTTTCAGAGTAATCTTGCACTCTTTATTCACACACCCGATTCCCGAAAACACATTTTTGTTGAAGTCTAGGATTTCATTTAACGTATTGTCTCTGTTTATTATTTCAGTCACTATTTTAGTTTTAATTATGTTGAAATGTTCTGCCGCACTTAAACCTAAAATGGATTTAGGCATACTTTCGTTTAAAATATAGAATAGAAGTTTGTTCCTTTTACCGTTATATGAGCACCACAAATAAATTTGTCCAAGTATATTTATTTTATGTCCCGAGTATGAAGACAAAGACGATGCTACATTTGAAAGTTTCTCCACACTAATTTTCAGAGAATCAAAATCATCACGGTTTAAAATGTTGACATCACTTCCAGTGTCTATTTTCAAGTTTATCAGACAGTCATTAATTTTGATTAGTTCAAACCACTCTATTGAGCTTACAACAGTATTGTTTACTGTCCAAACCACTTTTTGATTATTAAAATTACTATCACTGCCTTCTGTACTAGAGTCAGTATCACTGTTCAATTCATCTTGCATAACTTCATGCACATTAGATTTTTTAGGGCACATTTTCCGATAATGTCCCTGTAGTTTGCAACCAGAGCAAATTCGATAATAAGCTGGACACTTTCCTTTAACATGTTGCAAGTCACACCTCTTGCACTTGTAAGCAAGATTAGTTGATTTATTTTGGTGTCTAGTGGAACGCCAATTATCACTTGAGCTATCAACAGTTTCCCTATATTTATTTGGTTTGCTAGTTGAAGCACTAACACTATTTTTAGAGAAATGTCCTCTACTTTGTTTATAATTATTAATTGCACTCACATTAGACTGATTTATTTCTTTTTGAGTTACTACACTACTTTCCATTGATCTAACAATATCAATTGCTTCGTTCAATTTTAAATCAGAATGTTGAAGTAGTTTTTCTTGTATTCGTGTATCACGAATACCTAATACAATTCGGTCACGTATTAGCACGTCTTTTTCTTTAAATTCGCAAGTTGAGGCTAACTGTCTTAGCGCTGTTATAAATTGATCAACTGTTTCATTAGGAAGCTGATCCCTTTTAAAAAATTTAAAATGTTCATACACCAAATTTTTCATGGGGTCACAATACTTTTGAAATTTATCCAAGACAACATTTAATTTTGTTTTGTCTTCATCTTCTCCATACTCAAAAGTATTATATACTTGTAACCCTTCAGTACCAATTTGGTTCAGCAAAATGGCGATTTTTACATCATCCTTTTTCTCTACCTTACCACTTGCCAGCAGGTACAGTTCAAATTTTTGTCTCCACAGCTTCCAATTACTTGCTATATTCCCTTGAAACGAGAATTTTTCAGGAGATATGTATTGCTCAGACATTATTCTTGTTTATTCTTTAATATTAATTAATCAGAATCAGAATAACCACTATTGCTTGTTTGAGTTCCTCCAGCGAAAATTATAAAAACTGATGCTTCTGGTTCATTTTCGCTTGCTCTCCCATACACACAGAATGATTGTTCTCGTCCTTATCGTGATATTTTCATCACGCACTCCCAGCACACGTATTATTACGGGTTGTTTACGTTTGCTTTACCTTTTTACACCGATTATTTAGTAATTTCACTTTTACCAGCTGCCACCATGTAATGTTCTTATTTAATTAAGATGATTATTAATATATGTTTTATTATTTAAACTAGGTAAATTACATAAATAAAAGGTAACACTTTACGAGCATGACGTTGGGTCGGAACTGTGTTATAGAACTGACAAAATGGCGTTATTGCCAAGGTTACCAAATCACATACGTCACAAGAGCCAACCAGAGTACCAGAACAAGCACAGACACGTGTTTCGCCCTACTGGGGCTCATCAGTGTGCTGCATCCGGAGTATCTGGAGTATTTTAAAGGATGCGTGGATGCCCGGGCCCTCTTTAAGCGGCCTGTTACACGGTTCTCCGTGTGGTGTAAAGTAGAGCGACATCTAGCGGTCAGTCTAAAGAACTAACCGTGAGTTCACTCCAAGTTTATTAAAGTTTCAGACACCACCAAATGCCAGACGATTGACAATCATAAATAAGAGAAAAAAGCTGACCTGACCTGACCCGACCTGACCTGACCTGACCTACCTTCTTTTATTTATTTATTAATCGTTGAGTATACTTGCCTTTTTCTCTTATTCATGATTGTCAATCGTCTGGCATTTGGTGGTGTCTGAAACTGTAATAAACTTGGAGTGAACTCACGGTTAGTTCTTTAGACTGACCGCTAGATGTCGCTCTTCTTTACACCACAAGGAGAACCGTGTAACAGGCCGCTTTGAGAGGGCCCGGGCATCCACGTATCCTTTAACATCCTCCAGAAACTCCGGATGCAACACACTGATGAGCCCCAGTAGGGCAAAACACATGTCTGTGCTTGTTCTGGTTGGCTCTGTTTTTGGATGTGTGGAAGCTCTCTCGATTGGAGTTTCAAGCACTTCCAGCATGGCAACTGTAATGGGTGATGGTGGAAACTCTGACCCCACCTAACAGGCTAGTAAATGCACTTTATACTCATAGGACCTACCTTCTTTTATTTATTAATTAAATGTTCCCTCCCAAGAAAACCAAGGAATTTAATTTTAAATTGCAGGGCAAACTTGAGATTGTAAATTTTTTGTTGTTCGCTAATAAGTTGTCTGGTAATGTGCTGAAAACAAAGATCATAACTTTTGGTAACTACAGAGATTCTGTTCCGGAAAAATTTGAGATAATAATAGATGGCAAAATAGTCACAAGAACAACGAGCATCAGATACTTGGGAGTGATACTTGATACAATTTCAAGTGGGATGAACATGTAGATAGTGTGGTAAAAAAGGACAAAGTATTTGATCTATGTGTTCTATAAACTTTCATTCATCATGGATGCTAGAAAGTTACTGCAAGTGTACTATGCATTGTTTAACAGTGTATCAACTTATGGAATAATAGCATGGGGGAACGCTTGTAAAAGTATTCTGGTAAAACTGGAATCCCTACAGAATAGGATACTAAAGATAATATATAGGAGGGGTAATGGAGGAGTGTCTCTGAGACCTATGAGTATCAGCCAAACTTTTAAATTAGAAGCACTATTGTATTCATATAAGGAATTAAGTGATAATTATCAGAGTAGTGAGAGTATAACAAGAAATAAAACTATCCCTCTTCCAGCATGCAAATTAAACAGTGGCTTGAGAAGACACACGTATACTGCGGTTAAATTGTTCAATGAACTGCCAGCTACTATGAAAACTATTGACAGTAAAAATCGTCGTAGTCTTAGAAGAAAATTGGCACAATGGATCAGGCAGAATAAATAAGAGAACTATATTGATTGCTTGATGTTGTTATTTTATTGTTTTTATTTTTTTTGTTCTTTGTATTTTTTGTTTTTCATTCTTTGTAATTTTTAATTTATGTTTTTCCTTCTTCTTTTTCTCAACTATTGCTGATTAGTTATATTTATTTATTTATTTATTTATTTATTAATAAATTTGGGAAACTCAACAGGTAAAATTAACCCAATTACAGAGTTTCCACAAAAGATACAACAATGTCTAACAATCAATTATGTACAACGGGTTATCTTAAAAAACTACAAAAGGAAAGAGATATAAAAAAATACTGATACCCAACAACGAAACTAGGGGACTCAGACAGTTATTTCTGCTGATATAATAAAAATACAAAAGAAATAAAAGAAAAAAAACCCACCCACACTAACGTACATTGGCCAATGAGGCATAAGCTTGACGTTTTAACGCATACAATGAAACATGAAAGATATCAATATGACTAAAATAAGTATTGACACAACGCTGCATATTTCTTACAGGAGAATTTAAGCTGTAATTGGTTCTGGAATAAGGCACATGCAACAAGTAGGGCATCCTTCCGAAATACACAGCGACTCTCAGTGCCAAGGATGCAAGAAGAAATGGTGAATAAATTAAGTTATTAAAAATTTTGTACACGTACACAATGCAACAAACTCTGCGACGATCCACCAATCTGCTCAAGCGATAAAACCTCAGGGACGCTTCGTAGGGTTGCGAATCAATCCCCTGTGGTAACGGTAGTTCAGTATGCCAAGAAATTTTCTTTGAACCTTTTCCAATCTGTTTATATAGTATTCATAGTAAGGGCTCCAAACAATGGAACAGTATTCTATGTGACTTCTAACCATGGAAGTAAACAGTGTGATTAAACTTCGTTCACTGGCAAAGTCGGTCGTGTTACGGGCAATAAATCCCAAGTTTCTATAAGCTTTTCGCACCACAGCATCCATATGAAGATCAAACCTCATACCAGAATCAAGAATGACACCAAGATCTTTAATGTTGTCTACCTTATTTAGAATATAGTTGTTTATATTGTATGTCACAGCATGTATGATCCTACCTTTTGTAAATCTAATATAAGAACACTTTTCCAAATTCAGAGATAGTCGATTTGCTATACAAAAACTGTATAGGCGCTGAAGATCACTTTGAAGTTCATCACAATCAGTAATATTTTTAACTGTTCTATAAATTTTCATATCATCGGCATACAGGAGATAGCCCGAGTGCTCAAAACATGAGCCAATGTCATTAATAAATAGTATGAATAAAAGAGGACCCAGATGAGATCCCTGAGGAACACCCGAGGTAACATCCCTATATGCCGACTTATGACCATCAAACCTAACACACTGCCTGCGGTGCGATAAATATGATTTAATCCAACGAAGGAGGGTGCCATGCAAACCGATATTCTCCAACTTAACCAGTAATGTTGGGTGATGTACTTTATCAAATGCTTTGGAGAAATCAGTGTACAAAGCATCCACCTCCGTGCCATTCTCCATTGCTTCTATAACAAACTGAGTGAACTTTATAAGATTAGTTGATGTTGAGCGACCTCGGCAAAAGCCATGCTGATTCTCGTCAATCAAATGTTCAACTTTATAGTACAAATATTTGGTTACAATACACTCAAATATTTTTGCAAAATGAGAAAGCATTGAAATATTCCTATAATTATACAAATTATTTTTATTACCTGACTTATGTATGGGAATAGTTTCGGCCTGCTTCCAGAAAGAGGGCATAACTCCTTCAGACAATGATTTGTTATACAAAATTAGTAGGGGTTCACAGAGAGATTGACTACATGATTTAATAAAAAATGAAGGAATACCATCAGGTCCAGCCCCCCCTCTGGCGTCAAGCTTCTCCAGACAATCAGCAATGTCATCAGCGCAAATGGAGTCCATTGTAATGGACGATGTAACACTATTTTGGAGCTCAATCAGGGATGGAGTATCATTCCGTTCAAACACTGATGTAAAATATTCACTAAAAGCTTCACAAATTACTTGGGGATCAGTTAGAACTTCGTTATCATTAATATAAATACCCTTTTGAGTACCTATTATAGTATTTACACTGTGTGTACTCAGGCCACTACTGCGTACAGGTATTATAATACCTCCTTGCAGTATTACTGTTACCGCATTGTGAAATACAGATTGTTTGAAACTTTGTAGAGAATGTGTAATGACTTCTGAAGATGTATGTTATTTATATTTTGTTATTTATAAGTGAATACAATGGAAATGGTCTTTTTTAGCCACAAGACGAGAGCTTGTATTAGGGTTTTCCTCAAATCGAACAGTGAATATTCTCTTCAACAGCTTAACTAACTGGCCGATCTCGAGTCTATTCAATCGGATCCTGTCAACAACATTAACCACATGTATAATAGCAAACAAGACGACTACAAGTCCGTCTGCAAGTTGTGAAGCACGGTAATAAACCCGAGAGAACTTGAACTTACCGCGAGAGTACCTGTATTTCGCAAGCGGCCATAATAAAAACAAAAGTTGACTCTGCAAACTCTAGGATCTAGTCGGCTTTGAAAAATTTTTGAAATATCAGATGGATATTTATATAATATGGCAAAAATAAGAAATCTTGATTTTTCAGTTTTTTCATGTTCCAAGAATGGTTACAGATATCTTTTTTGTCTTGACGGATTCGAGATGGGCACAAAATAAGACATCTTTTCTCTAATTTAACAGACCCTGTATCTCTTATACAGCCAGTATTATAAAGCCTCATTAATTAAGCTAACAGGCAGATTTCTAATACCATTTTTAAAACTTTTATCCACGTCAAATAACTTTTATTAATATTTTTGTAATCCCTTTCAGAATCAATAAATTGCTATATTTTCCACCTACGGTCGATACCTTTTCTAGGAACGGTCCCAGAAATCTGCCCGTTAACAACACGTTCACAGTCCATGTGATAATCACTAGATATACCTTAAGAGTCCCCGTTTACATTTACATGACCCACATGTGGGTCATAGGACGTTAGGCCATATTCATGATCATATTAGAGTCCTATGACCCACATTTGGGTCGCAATAATTTTCAAACACAATATTTCTCGGAAATGCATTTCTCGGAAACGCAAAATATATTTTATCTGTATTCTGTAAAGTGATTTTCTCGATATTCTGAATAATGTTAGTCAGTCTTCAGATGTTGAAGACATAGGTAGTGTCATTCAGTGTAGCTCGGTACTATTTGATACAAATTCAATAAATAATTCCATGGCCAAAAACAATCATTTTTTATCAGAAGCAGAACTAGAATATTATGCAGATAATATGTCAGAGATAAGTTCTTTGTCTGATCTTGATAACGATTCAGACGATAGTCTGATCGACCCCGATTATATTACGGATGATGATGAAGAAGAAAATGATACAGGAGAAAGTGATGGTGAAAATAATGATAATGAAAATGATAACTCTGATGCTAGAACCGTACTAGGGATTGCGGAAAATGGTGAAGTAAACGCAAATGCTATGGATATTCCGGAAAGTAATGAAGAATACACACACTGGTCGGAAACTATAATAAATTTTGCAAGATTTGAGTTTACTGGTGCTAGTGGACCACTTGTTCCAATGAATAGAGATATGTTACCAATTGACATCTATAATTTATTTATTGACCAAGAAATCATCAGTTTGATGGTACTCGAAACAAATCGATATGCCAGACAATTAAAAGAGGACAAACGCCTCATTCGTTCTGCAAGAATTGCGAGATGGTATGATACAGATGATAAGGAAATGAGAACATTTCTTGGTAAGTAAACTTTATCTTGTGAATATCTGCGAATCTATATAAAAACTTTTGTAGGCACAATAATGCTGATGGGTCTAGTAAACTTCCCAACTATTGAATCTTACTGGAAGACAGATCCGCTATACTACCATGATGTATTTCATAAGATTCCTATCAAGTACAATCGATTTGCATTACTCCTACGATGTTGGCATTTTCAGGATAATACTATACCTGCTAATGCCAATAATCGACTGTCAAAAATATTACCCCTATTGAAACTTATCAGAAGGAATATGAATAACGCTTATTCACCGGGCGATACCATCGTCGTAGACGAAACTATGGTTCCATTTCGTGGCCGCCTAAAGTTTCGTCAATATAACCCATCCAAGGCGCACAAATATGGAATAAAGCTTTATAAGATTTGTACCCCTACTGGATATACATGGGACTTGAAAGTATATGACGGACAGGGTCAACGATTTGAAGAATTAGATCTTCCCGGAAGTACAGTGGTTGAGTTAATAAACCCATTACTCGATAATGGTCGGTTAGTAATAACTGATAATTATTATACAAGCATAAAACTTGCCAAATACTTATACAGTCATGAAACTAACTTATTGGGCACTATAAGAAAGAACAGAGTAGGTCTACCCAAGGATATCGTGAATTATAATCTAAAGAAAGGAAATCTTGTAGCAAAACAAAATGACTACATAACATTTATAAAATGGAAAGACCAACGAGATGTTTGCATGCTCTCAACGTGTCATGGTAACAAAGTAGAGGTTTGTGGCAAAAATAGATGCGGCCAGGACAAAATCAAACCATTGGCTGTGATCGAGTACAACAGGGGCAAGCAGGGTGTTGACATCTCAGATCAACTCTCTAGTTACTACACATGCTTGAGGAAGTCATTGGTTTGGTATAAGAAACTAGGCGTAGAAATCATTTGCGGAACTTTGATTGTTAACACGTTAATTTTGTATAATTTACAACAACCGAAAAAGTTAAGTCTCTTACAATTAAGACAATCACTGATAAAAAGCCTACTAAATATCAAGGATGATAAAAATGAAATGATAAATAAGACAGTAGAAAAGAAAGACGGGAAACAACATAAGTTGGAAGAATTGCCAAGAGGAACCGACCAGAAAATTTTCAGAAAACGCTGCCATGGCTGCTACGCGAAACTTAGAGAAGAAAATATGTCATCTAGAGAGGCCTCGAAAAAAGCCAAAAAAGTTAACACAGTTTGTCGTCAATGCAATCAAGCCTTTTGTGTTGGGTGCTTTGCTGAAAACCACTAGTTTTGTTGATTTGTGTTAGTCCTTTTTAATAAATTGGTAATGACTCTAACTTTTTTATTTGATAACTTATCGACATTTGGTTTTTTTTTATATATATTTCCTTCTTTCTTCCTACGTCTCCTTTATATACAAGAATAATAAGTCACACGTCCTGAGTAAAATATGCCTGTAAAATCAAATGCTTTTGCGACCCATATGTGGTTCGTGGACGTATGAATTATAACACCTGTGATCCATATATGGGTCGTAGGACTGTGAACGTGTTAATGAGCCTTTATAATACTGGCTGTTAGTGTTCACAAACAGCAATGATTCTTATAAAAATTTGGATTTAGGTTCTACTCACCCTCTACTTCAAGGTTGTTACTGTACCGGGGGGTTGATTTTAGCCGTGGGGTGGATGCCACCTCTTCTCGGGGGTGAAAAATGTTTCATTGAAAATAATTATTACAGGAATGAATAGATCGACTAATTCTAAGCAACTTTTGTTCTATAGTTCTATAAGTTCTTTTTTTCTGAAAGTAGGTAAATACTTTTCGACTTATTCACAAGTGAAAGTGTCAATTTTTCAACCAATAAACCAACATTTGTAGTTTATATTATACGAAAGTGATTAAAAATCTGATAATTTTCATCATGATGAAAGTATTTTCATTGAATTTACGTAGTCACTAATGTCTAAAAAAAATATATGTTCAGGCTCTGGGATCAATTTAATAGTTCCCAAGGCCGGTGGTCAACCTTGATGAAACAGCCTGCATAATGTCAATTGGGATTCATAACATGGAAATTAAAAAAAAAACCATATGAAAAAACAACACAAACCCAACTAGTTTGATTAGCCACTGGATGTTACATATAAAAATAAAAACAAGACGAATTACCTTTTGAAGGATGAGTGTTTTATTTATCATCCATCAGTATGCAGAGTTTCAAGCACTTTTTTTTTGTAGTATTAGAAGGTATTTCATAGCATCTATATTGGTAGAGCTGGTGCAATTCAAAATCCTCATACTTCTGTTGTTATCCCTAAATACATATAAAAATTATCCCTAAAACATAGGCAGGAACTCACAGCACCTTGATAAATCTGACTACTGACCTTTTGAAATATTTATAAAAATCAAAAATTTTCTCACCTGTTTAAGTACATTATGTAATATGCTTAAAACTTAAAAAAGTAAAAAATTCAGCATTTTAAATCAGTATTTGCATGAACGGACAATTTATGTTTCTGACTGTTTAGCAGTTGACGCTGCCACTGTCTGGAGTTCGAATCCCAGCTCGACATGATTGGTTGTGTTCGCTTATAAAACTATATATTTTATAACATAAAAATATGTCTGTGACTATATGAGCTCGATCTCGAAGCCAAATGAGCAGAGTGGAGCGACTATGTCTTATCTAGACAGTCAAAACTCTTTAAAAAAAAAATCAGTATTTGTATGTGTATTTTTTTCAATCTAAGAGGACTGATACTTCACTTATTCAGAACAATTCAGTAATAAAGTGAAGATATAAACTAGATTTTATCAATTTTAAGTAGGTAAATGTAGAATTTTGCAACAATTTTTTTTTTAGAACCTTTTCTACCTTTAAACATATTTGAAATTTATGTTTCTTTTTCAGTGTTTTGGAACACCAAACTTTTTATTTTTATTTAATTTTAGTACATTAGAAGCTCTTAGGTAAATCAAATAGGTATGATATTCAAATATGTACCTACACTTAACTGGTATCAATTCCCAGTTGAACATGTAACATAAAAAAATGCTTTGACAAATATTTGAGAATACAAAAAAAAAAAAATTCTGTACATTCCAGATTTATGCTACCCTATTTGCTTTCATAACAGATTAGATGATCAGTTGGTATATTTAATTCTTGTAGGTTACAAAATGGAAACAAAATATATTCTTTTAAGACAAACGTTTATTAAAAAATTACAACAAATAAGTAATTTTAATTATAAATAATAATAAATTGCTTGGGTGTGATGAATTCAACATTGAAGTCTTCCCCTGCAGCTACTTACAAAAATATGCCGTGTTATAAAACAGCGATAAGAGATTCACACTTCAATTAGCTTTGAAAGACAAAGACAGATAAAACAATACAGCAGAATTCATATTATAAAAATTTTTTTTTGACTGAAATTCTGTTTGTGCTGGTAAAAACTGAAAATTCTCAAATATTGACAAAATCAGCTGCTTTAGAGAATGTCAATAATAATTTTCTCAGGGGCATAGCAAAGGAGGGGAAGGGGTGGTACAGGTGGGGCCGGCCCACCTCAGAATCCTTCTGGCCCACCCCAGATAAAATTTTAAGTCGACACCCGAGTTTACAAAACTTCGATGTAACTGGCAAACTCCGATTATGGGATTATGATTGTTCAAGTAAGTAAGGCCTACTTGTAAGTGGCGGACTTCTAAGTAGACGGATTTTCGATTTTTTTTTTTTTTTTTGAGTGCTGGGAACTTGCGTGTGACCTTAAATATAAAAAAACTTGCCTACGGCCCTTTATCGGGGGTGGGGTGGGACCCAATAGCTGGCCATACACACAGAGGTTAATTTGCCAGTTTGGAATGGGGTGGTTGAAACTTACGGTTTAATCCTTGTGTTAGTGGGTAATCGCCGTGCCAGATTTAACCCGTACAGACTTGTCTGCCAGTTTGCACTGTGCATGAAAACTGTGGCCGTCAATTAACAGACAGTTCAATAATGTCTTCCGAAGGAGTTGTTCTCTCTAAGACTTTTCTAACAAAATTCATACAAATTCAAACAGAATTTGATCGAAATTTTGTTTGTAAGAAAATACAAAATCTTGAAGGATGTTTCCGGAAAGAAGTCAGGATCGTTTTCTCTTAGCCTCTTAGCTCTTTTAATAGAATACTATGGTTGAGTTGCTTTTTCTTAAGCAAATAACTTTTAATCCATTTAGAACGTCTCTTTGCGACACCCCTATTTTCCATTATTGTTTGCATATTAACTATTAATGCACAGCAAAGAGTCCGTTTTTTTATTATCAAACATATAAGTAAACTTTCGTCAAACCGAATTCCACAGTTTCAGTTTAATCCGCGGATAAATCTGTGGTTTTTGCCCACTAACAAGCGATTTGGCGTGTGAGAGAGACCAACTTTGGAAGACTGATCTGTGAATTTTTGTTTTGAGTTTGTGGATCAAGACGGTTTTGATCTGTGGTGACTAAACCGGAGGGCGTATCTGCAGCGGTAAGAACAAGCGGTTAACCTCTGTGTGTGTGTGGCCAACTATTACAAACGTCTTTTTTTTTGCTGTCTTTATCGGCAGCAGTGATTCAAAATCAGTGCTCTTTGGTACGTTCGCAGCCATTTTATTATTTTTTTATGATAATTATTGTTATTATCATTTCCCATGCCTGATTCTGTTTTATTAGAAACTCCTTTTTCGAGATGGAATAATGATGACAAGAGAGACTTTTTAAATTGCCCAAAATCGACAGTCATTAGATAATAAATGTAAAATCTTTGCTATGCCCTTGAATCTTCTTATTGCAAACCAATAGTGTTGCATGTTATGATTATTATTTTTTAAATTTACTTATTCTATAAACAATGTTTCATTTTTGTAGTCTCTAAAATTATCTTACAAAAATGATGAAGTAGATAAGTTTAGAACAGAACTTGGAAATAACAGAGCATGTTTGCATCATAGTCAAGAGTGGAAAAACTTCAGCGAACAAACGGTCATCATTGACTGTGAAACATTTCACTTATAAGGGTGTCCCATCGTATAGAATTCTCGCGAAAAGTACACTTTATTATTAAATTAGAGTATTTTATTCGCGGCACGTTCATGAATAATTTAATGCTCTATAATCTGGTCTAATCGGCATGTAATCTAGTGAACTTAATTAAGCTTACAGTCGCGAAAAACTAATTAATAAAAAAATGTCAACTTTTTTATATCAATAAACTCTAAACATCATTAGACATTGAAAATTTATAAAGCAAATGCCATTAATTGCAGATAATGTTAAGTTAGGAAAAATCAGATATCATTTATGATGATTTTTGTTGGTATAAAGCTATTAAATGTGGCGAAAGGCACTAAGGCGGTCAAGGGTCCCTGTTATTGATGACTGAGTTGAGAGTTGACAATAAACTATTCTCCCTTTACAGTACAGAGGCGGACTAAATGTTAAATTCTGTGAAATAGGTAGGTAGAAATTTTTGCGCCGGCCTCAAAATATGCAAGTGAGTTCTTACCTTCTATCATTGTTTTAGTTTGGTGGTCATAAGTTGAAAAAATTGATTAAATACTCTTTTTTAATATTTCTTTAGATTTTTTGTTGAAATAGGTTCTATTTTAGTAAAATAATTAATAATTTTTAGAGAGTGGTTTAATATTTTTTTAGAAAAGACAAACGATTGAAACAACTGAATTAACATTTATTTTTACCTTTAATAAAAGTTTACCTTTTATTTTATAAGTAAGTAATATTTGCTAGTAACTACCTACAAAAATAACTTATAAGTTTGATGATTGCTTTACAAAGTTAGGTAGGTAGGTTATAAAGTTATCTGAATGAATTAAATTCCTATTTCAAACACTTTTCAAATGTAGTTTTATTTACAATAATTTATTAGAAAGTATTAAAAAAAAGTACCTAGAATCTAACTACGAAATTTTGAAACCTACCTAAAGAAGATGTTCGAAGATATGCCCATTTTGTTCTATGCACAATAATTGTAGACGTCTTCTAAAATTGACCTGAACAGTTGAAACGGTTAAAAAGCCGAAATGCATCTGCTATCCGTTCCATCATGTTTTCCCGAGTCGTCGGTTTCTCAGCGTAAACGTGTTATTTAAAGGCGCCCCACAAAAAAAAATCAGGACGTGTTAAATCTCGAGATCGAGCTGGCCAGTGGGCAGGCCCTCCCCTGCTGATCCAACGATATCCAAATTGCTGTTGCAACTGCTCGTGAGCTTGCACACTGAAATGTGGAGGAGCACCATCTTGTTGGAATCAAATATTACAACTTTGATTTTATGGTACATCTTCATCAAGCATTTCATTAATATGTTTTCTTAAAAAGCTTGCGTATGTTTCCCCATTTAAGTGACCATCAAATAAAAATGGACCAACAATTCGATTGTTGATTGAGTGACCATCGATTTTTGTTGTCCTGCTCTCGTATCCAGTGAGGGTTCTCCACTGCCCAGTAGTGCATGCATTTAACCAACCCATAACTCTTGAAACAGCTTTTGTCTGTAAACAACACTTTATCGAAGAAATTGGGGTCGGCTATGATCATGTTTTGCGCCCACTCACAAAATGTGACCCGATTTTCAAAATCTCCATCATAAAGTTGTTGGTGGAGTTCAATATTGTATGGATGAAAATTATTCCGCTTGCTCAAATTAGTTCTAGAACACTAAATTCAGAACTCTTCCTTGGGCGAGTTCGTTCATGGCATTATAATTCTCAAACACTTTCACCTTCTGACGAAAATCTCCCCTCTCGTGTAAGGATTGACACAGTTTCTTAAAAATCTGATTGCTTGGATGGTTGCTATTTGGAAATCTTTCCGCATAGGTCTCTACAGCAAGAGTTGCATTTCTCCTTCATTCACCATGGATAAGAAGCATCTCCAGTTTTTCATCAAAAGAATATCGGAACAGCATTTTGAAGACTTCTAATTAAAATATTTCGTGTCTATTCCAATAATAATTCAAAAGCTGCATAGGGATTAAATTTGCCTTCGAAAAAGCGGGACCTGGATTCAAGAGAAACCTTCTACAGGGACCTAAACAAACAAAGTATAAAAACCTTTAGTGCTTACTAGTTGTCTCACAGCGGCTACTTCTAAAGCTTACGGTTGTAAATTATTGATGTGTTGTCCAACTTTGATGTGAAATTAATCAATTTTGGTTGAAGATATCGATGAGCTGATTACTGTTTCTTATAGAAGAAACTTTCTTCTACAAGTGTATGAAAAATCATGGTGATGCGATTGATATTTAGATATGAAATCTATGTCGAAAATCGAAAGTCACATTTAATTAATTTACTAAAATTGATTACACCATGTTTATGCAGGTTTATTATAATGTATGTCTATAAAATTTCATATAAAAATCTTGATTAGAAGTACCTTTTTTCGCCGAAATTCTATAAGATAGGACACCCGGTATGTAAAGCCGGCTACTCACTACGCGGTACTGGGCAAGTGAATTATTTCGCCAGTACTTGTTAGTGCAAGTGATGTTTGACTTGGGTCAGTTTACTGACAACAAACGGGTAGTACAAGTAATGGCAGGGGAAGTGAATCTTGAAAATGAAAGTTGCATGCCGCGTCGTCATACCTACTAAGCGGAATTTGCTAAGTATTCACAAGTACTTGGCAAGTGCAACTACTGCTCTCAAAAAATACACTTTTAACTGGAACACAAACTGATTAAAAATTGAGTTTTACTACGAAGCTTGTTAAAAATACTTTTAACACTAGTGCTAAAAACAAACGAAAAAATTATTCAACTTGAGAAAAGAGGTCAACTCTTTTCCTTAAGCTAAGATTAAGTTGTAGCCATTCAAAGATAATATTGTGAAACTTAGAATAAAAATTCCCATCCATTTTTCTTTTTAATTATCTGCAACTAAACTTCTCAACATCTAGAACATTTATTTTACATATATGCCGTTCACATATTAAAAAAGCATTGGTAGGCCATGAACTTTTGTTTTTAGGTTTACAAAAATGAGAACTCCCTAGATCTTGATTGACAATATCAGCTGATCGAGGTATTGAAGGTTAAGTAAACACCGACACTTGTCAAATCGCTCAAATTGCCTCAGCTGATTAACAGCCTTGTTGTCTAATTGATGTTTTAGTAGATTATCTAGGATAATTTTTATTCAGACAAATTTTTCTCGAACTGTCAAATAAATATTATTTTTTTGACATTATAAATTTCATAATGCCTAAATTAATATCAATTGAAGAAAAAATTCGTGAAAAATAGGCATTCAAGTTATTTAAATCTGAAAATGACAACCTAAGTGAACGACAAGTCATATTGAAAGTAAAACACATTTGGGGTGTAAGTATTATTAAGTGTACACCTAATAAAATGATGTTACGTAATTTTCCTCTTTTATAGTATTCAGTAAGTGCGATTGAAACAATAATTAAACAGGATAAATTTGAAGTTAAGCCTTTGGGCAGACGACCTAAACCAGACAATAATCATGAAAATTTTACGTTTCGGAAAGATTCGCAACGACTGATTTGGCAATATAACTTGAAAAACGAACATTTTACTGTAGGAAAACTTTTGGAAGACGAACGTAAACATTTGGATTTTGAAAAGGGGAGAACTAGTTTATTTAAAATTCTTAAATATCTCAGCTATAAATATGAATATGTGAACGGACGCAAAATTCTTTGTGAACAAAAGCATGTCGTTGCATCCAAAATTACCTTTCTAAGAAAATACTTACGATATCAAAATTCGAGTGAAAATGTAACGTTCGTGTACCTGGACGAAACATGGATCTACCAGAATGGATCCAAACAGCCATCACCAATAATAAGATCGCCAATCACCATGACCGTAGCCGATTGGCCGATTCAGTACCTACCTAATGTTCTATTTTTTAATAATAAAGAGTTCCTTTAATTGGAGCATTGGTCGGAGTAACGTTGTAACTTACATTTTTACATGAGACTCAAAAAATGTACCTTGCAACATTATTAAATGGAATGTTTTTTTCATTTAGCGATTCTTGAAATATTGTTTAAATATTATTTAAGGTAAATTAGGCAACAATTAAAGCTTTGTGGAAGCATTCTGCCCATTTAAACGTGCTGAATCGAAAAAATTACTCCAAAAAATTATGTAAGTTACAACGTTACTCCGGCCAACGCTAC
Organism: Malachius bipustulatus; assembly: GCA_910589415.1. Lineage (NCBI taxonomy): Eukaryota > Metazoa > Arthropoda > Insecta > Coleoptera > Melyridae > Malachius > Malachius bipustulatus. The sequence goes on from OU342633.1 coordinate 16,594,739, forward strand.
AATTAGTTACTTTAAGATATCAAAATACAATAAAACTTTTTTCTCATGTTATAATTTATGGCAAGCTTATTAGATTTGACGAGTTTGCTTTCTAGATAAAGATTGCAATATCATAAAATAACGTGACTAAAGGTTCCAAAATAAAAAGTCCATAAAGACGTAAAGATAATAAGAAGAATAGCAAAAATATCAAGAATCCATTTTGCAACTATGTCCTGTTCGTTGTCATAAAACTTCAACCTCATAAAAAAGAGACATAACCCAACTCCAGCAAGTGATTGACAGCGGTTATACCCAGTGATTTCTATCACCCTACACCATAACCCAATTCTTTTATAATAACTGAACGGCATATACTAAAATAGTAGGTTTCTCAAAAAAAAAAAAAAAAATAGGTAGGCAAATATAATAGTAGCAATAGTAACCCCCATACATTTGAAAACCGTTACATGCTGAGTCAAGACCTGCAATAAATTATAGCCAAACTGAAATGAACAATCTGAGTGGTTGTTCAATATCTTGACATTGTAATCTTAACAGAGACATACAAGGTGATATCATCATTGTGTTCCATTGTTAACAGGTTTAAATTTTTTTCACCTAAAGATGTTTTGTATTACATGAGAGCATAAGCAGTATTTTCTAAGAGAGGGACAAGTTGCCATACAAACACGGAGGTGAATATCCAACTCTCCAAGTGCATCCCGGTAATTAACCTCCCCTTATGATGGGTGTTCATTTAGTAACACTTCCTCAGTTGGCCGTGGAAATTGTGGATAATGTCGCAACTTAATTTTGATACCTCCAATATACAATATCTTGAATATTGGACTAGTCTATTCGACTTTCTATGAATCTAATATGTAGTCAGTCACCGTTACTTACTGTAACTGTTATTTGTTTATAAGTTTTTTTTTTCAAAATAACTGTAATTTTACTGCGAGTTGTTAGTCTCGAATCATTGGTGTTTTATCCATAACTCTAAATCTCCTCCGTTATTCGGTTAGCCCATCTCTAACTCATGTCGTGACCCGATTGTCTGGTTAGCGATCGCTAACTGTCATTTTTCATGGTCAAGGACTCTGATGGGATGAGCCCAAAAATCACATTTGAGAAAAGCTTCAAAGTCCTAATCGACTGGGAAGAATGAAAACAAATGGAAGAGCTATGTCTGAAAAGAGGACTGGTCAAAGGGAGCGCGGCGACCGCCTTCACAGGACCAAAACCAATGTTTGGAACTACCAGGAACATGGTACATGGCGCGATAGCTAGTTGGACAAGTAACCAACACAAAGCATATTGGAACCAGATACCAGGCAACAAACATAGCAAGTTAATGGTAAAAGAACCATCTCAAAAATTTGCCAATTAACTATTGCATTTAAACAGAATGCAAGTTAAAACAGTGGTGGGACTTCTTACTGCCACCTGAGACAACACCTGAAGAAGCTGGGTATCTTCAATGGAGAACCAGCATGCAGAGTATGCAATGAGGAAGACGAAACAGCTTTCCATGTAATCTTTGAGTGCCGAGCACTCAATCGAACCCGACAATCAATCATGGGGAACAATACCAATGACATGATGTTGGGGAAAGCCTTGGCAAGCAAACTTCTGAACCTTGTGAAGGGTACAGAGTTATTTGAACAGCCAAGAACCAATAGCTACGGAAAGATACAATAAGCCTAAATGGCTGCAGCATCAGGGACCTAAAAACAGATTTCCGTATCTACTCTGTGCCACTGACTGGCCGGTAGTTGTTTGGTATGGTATTTTTGCCTTTCTTGGGAATAGGGTGTACTCGCACGCAATTCCAGGATGAAGTAAATATTCCCTTTTTGTAAGACACGTTGAAGAGTCGACAGAAAACAGGTGACAGCTCATTCATGCAATTTTTAAGTATGATAACTGGTACGTCATTCTGTCCCACTGTCGGAATGCAATGTGTGACATTTTGAATTCTACGGAATTTATAATTGGCGAGGTTTTCCCTGAAATCGATGAAAGAGTACGAAGAAAATAATTGCGCCAACAGGTTGACCTTCTCAGAAGTCGTCGATGCAAAGTTATTTAAATGAAGCTCTGCTTTACATGATAGAAATTGATCTGCTAACAAAACACAAACCATCTAGTAAATGCAGCAGATTCTGACTAAAGCTTCCCTAAAAATTGTTCACCTAACCTCTGTTGAGGTTTTTACATCATATCTTCAACAATAATATGGAGATTAATAAAAATTCGGGGAGATGAGGCAAAGTGTCCTAAATACAATAAAGTTATGAATTATACAGGGTGTCCCAATATTCCATGGACATGGAGCAACCACAGATTACTGAGGTAAAAAAAAGTCGCTCGGACCAAACTTATCTCTATACCAAAATGCTTCGTTTGTCCGTTAGAGGGCTTCAAAGTCTTTAGAAATTTTTAGTTTTTTTGAAATAGCTCAAAGTCGGCTGATTCAAATTCGATGAAATTTGGTAGGTCAATTTCTTATTAAAAGTACTAATTTCTGATGTACATGATAATTTGACGGAAACCCGGGAAGGGGTGAAACTACCCCTACCCTCCATTAAAATCGATCGTAATTGTTGATAGGGTAGCAGGAACGCTGTTCATGTTTTTGTGTTTGAAAGATACATCGTTTTAGCCCATTTTTGGTCTCCTACAAAAATCTGTATCTTTCCGAGGTGCTATGTGATAAAATAAATTAGTCGATGATAACTAAATTTTTATTTCATTCTTTTAATTTGAAATCAAATTTTCAATTGTCAGGTGATTATTTGATCTAATCTCATAAAAGATGCTCGATGTGGGCGCCGGTTTGGACCCTATAAAGTTCCATCCTGCGCAAAAAAATTGATTTGAACTTTTCTTGGAACCTCGTCGTTTTGCAAACTGTTTACTGCGTTTGAAAAAAACCGTTTGCAAACACCTGAAAAAAAAACCGAACCATACTAATCATCTTTTATGAGATTAGATCAAATAATCACCTGAAAATTGAAAATTTGATTTCAAATTAAAACAATGAAATAAAATTTTGATTAGGTACCATCGACTAATTTATTTTATCACATAGCACCTCGGAAAGATACAGATTTTTGTAGGAGACCAAAAATGGGCGAAAACGATGTATCTTTCAAACAAAAAAACATGAACAGCGTTCCTGCTACCCTATCAACAATTACGATCGATTTTAATGGAGGGTAGGGGTAGTTTCACCCCTTCCCGGGTTTCCGTCAAATTATCATGTACATCAGAAATTAGTACTTTTAATAAGAAATTGACCTACCAAATTTCATCGAATTTGAATCAGCCGACTTTGAGCTATTTCAAAAAAACTAAAATTTTCTAAAGACTTTGAAGCCCTCTAACGGACAAACGAAGCACTTTGGTATAGAGATAAGTTTGGTCCAAGCGACTTTTTTTTACCTCAGTAATCTGTGGTTGCTCCATGTCCATGGAATATTGGGACACCCTGTATAAAATATTAATAATATGCTGGTCCAACCAAACCTTTTTCAGCGGTGCCTAGAGAAGATAATTATGGGTGTAGAGAGAGTGAGAACTGGCAACTAAGCCTGAGCATTACCAGACTGGAGCAGGGGTTGCCAGAACCAGTCTGCATGTAACTGTGTTTGTGGAACCAATAAAGATTCTTAGTCAACTAACCACCTCGTGTTAATTAATATCGAGTTTGTTGGGTATCACTGCACAAATTCCCTGGTAAATAACTCCATTATGAATTTCTAATTGTGATCTTACCTTGTAATTGTGTTTTATTAAATCAGGAACTTTTTTACTATTATTGGGCCATCCGTTTTTAATAGTTTTCTGAAGGCTGTTAAGCTCCTTATCCTGGATGTACTCTGCCTTAATTTTGTTTAAATATTGGCCGACTATGAGAAACAACTTGAAACAATTAATAGAAAATTGTTCACTATGCCTCAAATATGCTCCTTCTCAAAGGAGCGAACCACTTGTACCACATGATATACCAGCAATTCCTTGGTATAAAGTTGGCTGTGACCTATTCCAGATAGGGAATCAACATTTTTTAATAATAGTTGACTACTACTCAAAATTTATTGAATTGGAAAAACTTACCTCAGACACAACAAGTACCAGAATAATTCAGATATTGAAGTCACTATTTTCAAGGCAGGGGAGGGGGTTCCCCAAATTTCCCCTTTGAAGGGGAAATTTGATGAAGGACCACGATTTTCATCGAGAAGTTTTGAGAAATTTAGTCAAGAGTGAGGTTTCAAGCACGTCGTAACTTCGCCCTTGTCAATCTAATGGTATGGTAGAACGACACATACACAGAGTCAAAAACACACTGAAAAAGGTCATAGACGATGGCAAAGACATGTACAACTCAGAAACACTCCAATCTATGAAAATTACTGACCTCCCCTTTTACCTACAAACAATAATCAATTGTTACCACATATAGTTGACAGAAACTCATATATGGCTCACTGAGACAACCCGACCATACCCCTACAGATTTTTTTGCCCATTTCATGAGTGTTATTTTTATCTCGCTACATTTTTTCCACTTATCAAGAAACGAATTTAACAATAATGGAAAATTTACATAAATCCTTCAATGAAATACGATCTCTGGGAACAACGCATTTTAGGATCCAAGTAGGTTATTTGTCACGGCGACGGAGAATGCAGCAATCACATCTGGCACCTTTAAAAGGGTGCAATTCGATCAGCCTGAAATTCTCATAAGTGCATAAGAAAGAACTACGTGAAGGAAGGACCACCCCAGGGCGCCAGCGAATACCTTGCATGTGCACGGCACGGAAATATAAATCAGGTCCAAATGTTTAGATAAGATGTAACCTTCGACAGTTCGAGCAAGTGGCTGAAGGATCTCTCGCAGAAAACAACAAAAAGGTTTACTTTTGACTGTGAAGTGTGAAATTTATGACATATAAATTACAACTAGAAATTGCTACGCTTGACAGAGGCAATTAAGAGAACAAGCTTTGCGAAGATGAACTGTCAGACTCTATGATAGATAGTGACAAAATTACCCAAAGCCAATGAGCAGCTACGAGAGGCGGTGGTTGAATGGAGGCCACCAATAGAAGATCACAGAGCCTACTAAGTCCAGGAAAAATGTAAAGAAGGGGATGACTTAAAATCCACGGACGAATGACGTTTCGAAAATTGAAATGGACAGTGAAAAAGAGGCGGGATGAAAAGACAACTCAGGACCGCGGAGACAGGGCACAAGAAAAGGGACTTGCTTTTGAACTTTCAAAGAGTAAAGACTCATGACGTCGCAGAATAATTTTTGTCAATACCGAGATCGATAATTTTTGTAAGTGTTAATTAAAGACTACGTGACTGTGAATTAATTTTTATACTTACCAATCGTTATTTTTGTGCCACCGTGTTAGACTATTTTCCGCGCAAACGAACTGAGAAGACGCGTGGCGTTCCTGTATAATATTTTTGTGTACCTACTTCTATTATAAAACATTTGAGGCGACGGTTTTTTTATCGAACTCGATTCTTCGTAAGCAATCACGGGAATTTTTCGGAACTTGTCAGCGTGTGCAGACTGGTGACAGTGATCAATAATTTTTGTACTTAATTAATCGCTGTGTTGGTGAAAATTTGGCGAACTTTAGAAAAGGACCTTCATAATAATTTCGGGACGGACTAGAAGCAGATTAATCATAATTTAAGAAGTGAACCGGGACATTTTGTGACACGAGAAGCTGCGAGTTTGTGTAACCAAAGGAGTACTGGAAAATGGGACGCACGAGGAAAATGTCTACTGTTGCTGAATCTTCGGGGACAGCGAAACAGAGGAGGATTCGAAAGGCAACGGATGGATCGAGTCTACCGGCAACACCACCTGTGCAGCGACGACAAGGACTTCGACCGAAGAGGGCACGCGGACCTACAGTTAACAGAGCAGTGCAACCCTTCCGCTCTGCAAACAATTTACCAGGTCAGATAAAAACATTTATTGGTCTCAGAAATTCGTGTTTTAATCAAACACAAGCATCATGATCTCTAAAGATCTAATCTATCACTGCCCATAAGTCCAACTATAAATAATTATTTAATAACTTTTTTTCCAATGATGACATGAATTATATTCAACCTGAAAAGCTCAGGAAGTTCAGTATACCTACCTAAGTTATTTTGAAATGTCTTAATGACTAACATGAATAAATAAACTGCATTTGGTAGTATAAATAAATGATAATAATTGATCATGAAATCCTTTTGTGACAAGAGTTTTGATCAATCAGCAGTAATAAAATTTATCTGTCCAGAATAATAAAGGCTAACTAAAACCATAAAATACTATTATTTTATTTGAGAAATAATACTGAAACAAATTATTCATTTTCACAAATATTAATTCCGATTATCCAGCTAATTGAGATAATAATATTCATCAGATAATAATCTCATAATTATTATCATGATAATTCTTTGGACACTCTAAAATAAAAGGGCCTCAGTCATCAGTTATAATAATATGGAAACACCAATTTCTTGACCTTTTGAATTTTCCATCATGCAATTTTTATTATTTTCCGATCGATGATTTTTTGTGTATTTATTTGAACTGCCGATTATGACTTTGATATTTTATTTGGGGGTGTGGTGTTGATGGTGGATCGTGGCGTACAATATTTTACAATATTTTATGTGAATTTTCTGTCTTATCAATTTCTAGAGTCCAGTTGACTCACACAAGCAATCAAGCTATTCATTTTAAGTGTGGTAATATACCAGGATAATGAAATCTAAGGACACATAGTACGGGAATTCATAAATATTATCTTAATTAATTTGACACCTTCCGATTGAAGGAAATTTTGTTAACATAATGCTGAGGCATTTTCTGACAAAGAAAATCACTTTTGTTGGATTGTTATCATGATTGTTTGTTTCGTAAATTACGAAAAGTTACAAACAACTCACCAAATGATATTTATAAAGACGACCTAGTTTTCCCAATATATTTTATGTTGTATTTCTCTCAATTTACGCGGCACAGGATTTTTGGGATTGAAGTAAAGTAACAATGGGTTTTTCGGACTGATATGTTCCATAATTTGAGTCGGGGGCCTTTCCACGAGGGGCGTATGTCTGTGATGGCAACCAGAAAGTAGTAGTGTAGTTAGCATGTACTTAGTAGTAGAGAAATGTGAGGCCACGTATGAGAAACACCTGTACCTTCTTATGGACGTATCAGCCCGCGGATTTGTAGGAAATTAACGAATTATTCTTCCTCATCAACTGTTAGGGAAATCACAGCAATTTCGACTTCCCAGTGGAAGTTTGGTGATCAGATGGACCGCTGGCATGACATTTTTTGACAGGTTGTCGGACTGCCCTAAGCAGCCGAAGAGTACGCACTTTTCTGAAGGGTATAAACTCATGTCGGGGATTGATCTCCCCTTATACTTCATATTTCATCCAATTTTAATTAACGAGATTCTCGTTCATTATTAGTTTCGCCTATTATTTAATTTAACAGTATAGCTGATGGGAACAAAGCTCAATGGCATTCCTGGAACAAAGGACTTGCCGATAACTATATTTCAGCGTCATATTTTATTTCTCTTTACAACAATTTTCTGTCAGAGAATGAAAATTACCTATGGCCAATGTCGCCAGTTGCTGGATGGATTTCAGAATCATTTTATCAGGGGGAGTGAATGCCTCCCAGCTTTTGACAACAAAAATAGTAAGAAAGTTTTTAGGGGAACAAGGGAGCTTTTCTTTTACAATTCATGATTCGATTTTCGGATAAGGAAGGTAGAAGTTGGCTTTTCGGGGAAACGAGTGGGTACGCCCGGAGTCAGCGGTCACTTTCCACGTTAGGTTATCGTAGGGTGATGGGAGCACCTTACTCCGATGAGATGCCATAGGCCGTCGGACGTGCGACTATCATGATAGGTCTTCTAGAGGCCGAACACGCTAAATCTGTCACCGTGTTGCGAACTCTCGCCGGTGACAGTCCCTGTTCGAAGACCCTAAAGTCAAAGTGCTACTCCAGAGTAAATTAGTCACCATGTCCCAACGTAATCCGCGAGCTGTGGTTTCACACCGATAAAATAGTACAATCTGGCTATCATGCCCAAAGTTATAAACAATTTCCGCTAAACAGCGATGCCGCCAGGTGCGATGTAAACTAACCAAACAATTTAAACAAAACAAACAATTCCGCTGAATCAGCGATGCCGCCACGTGCGATGAAACCATTATAAATATTATTACTACGGCAAATGCGCAATTTACCTACAATCCTTCCTAAACCTTCCAAAAGGGGATTATCATACCACCTACCATCTCAGAATAATTCGTTAATCACACGAGAGAGGGAAAACTCGGAGTCTCATCATAGTAATATCAGTATAATAGTAATAAATAATTACTTCAAACATGTACGACTTGCAAATATTTATCATACCGCCGAGTATAGGCGAAACATCATTATAACCAAGCCTAAGCAGGCTATCATCACCTAAATATTGCAAAAATCTGCAACCTCACATTCCGCCGAATCGGCGAAGACATAATCAAAGCTCAGCCGACACCGGCTAATCAAGCATACCTAAACAATGCAAAATATGCGAAACCTAACTAGAGTTCAGCCTCAAACAGGCTAATCAAACTCTTTACCAATCAATGAAAAATACTAAATATCTTTCCGCTAAGTCAAGCGAAGACATTATACCTAAAACCAAGCTTAAGCAAAGTTAATAAATAATAACCTATAAATAATGCAAGCAAACATTTGCACCAGTGCAGCAATAACCCAAAATCCAACAATAAATTAAACAAAACAATCAACATTTACATTTGTCAAGTGTTTTCAACCAGTCAAGGTATGAAAATATGTAAATAGATGAACAAATCTTTGCCCAACCAGGCCAAATTTGAAAACAATATTAATAACTCCAAAGAGTTCACAAAAAGTCAAAGAGTAACTAATTAATCCTCAAATTAAACAATCAAAAGGTTAACTGAACCCGACTATGTGTACCTTAATTAGCATTCGATACTACGAATTTAATAATGAACCAGTCTAACAAAAGAATAATCATAATTATTCATATTTATCAATATTTCCTCTGACACAGCTGAGGACTGTCATAGTTTTGTTCTAGATTAGCTAGAACCAATTTTGTTCAAACTTGGATACTGTTGAGTTGAAATTTACAGCTAACCGGGATTCGAACACGATACCCGACAGCGAGGGGGAGGACCGCCTAAACCTATCTTAGGACAACCTGGCATCAATGTTTCATCTTTTCAGACCTCGAGAATTCATAATTAAAGTTGACTAACTGATTGTAGTCGAAATACCGACTCCAATAATAACTCATTCACTCTCATTATCAGTGATCTAAATAATCAGTAATTAATTCAGTCTAATCACAATTAATAATTAAATTACAGCCATTAATGCGAATATCAACTACAAAAGGGATTATTAGGAACAAATTGATGCAGTCTAATTCAGTCTAATTACGACTTAGCAAAAGTGAACTTGTAATTAATCAAACCTTTCTTAATTACTGTTCTTAATTAACAAATTCAGTCTAATTAATTAGCGTTTTTCGCTTTATTTTGATGAATATCAGCCAATGAAATGCTGCATGTTCAATCCAGGGAATTTTCTTCAATGATTCAAACAATGAACCAGGATAATGTCAATTTACTGTCAATCAGCTTAAATATGAATACATTCTCGAGGTATTTCAGGTCAACGTTAGTAATTAGTACAACCGAGTGGTAATCTGTACCATGTGCTCGGATTAAGTGAAATGTTCAGATAAGCCCAGAAAAGATACTGCCAAGAGTAGGCTCACTTTTAGTTTTAATAATTAGGGACTTAAATGTAATCAAAACCATAGATAAAGAATTTGTAAATTTGAATATTTCCTACTTTTGTCAGTCTATGTTAAATAAACAGGGCTAGTGGAAACTATAATTTTGGTATCATTTCTCTAGTGCTTCCTCCCATACAAATTTTCCTCCATCGTTCAACGAACCAAGGCAGGGTTTTCAGGAGTGTTAAGGTATTTTGGTCACCTCCTGTATAGGCCCAGGTAAGCAGCGTCTCATCACATTGGTTCAAACAGTCCCAGCAAAGTCGTTATTATAATAACAAGAGGTGCAAATAATTTACCAGTCATCAAATCAGGTGCAAGTGTACTGGTACAACTTAAACCTAAGTCCACTTGGTCGAAAGGAAAGATAGTTAGTAGGGTAGGTGATAAGAGATATAAGATAAATGTAAATAATAGATTATGTATTAGAAATAGAAAATTTATTAAACCTAGTATAATGAAGCATCTCAACACTAACCGTGTACAAAGTAAAGAAACAGTTAAATGGATGTTGGATAAAAAAGAATCTAATATAACAAATAATCTTAATCCGATCAATAAGTTAATAAGTGATTCCAGTACATCTGGAAAAGAAAATTTTAACAATGTAAATGAAAATCAAAATGATCAAGTAATATTAGAGATTGATGCAACCGATAGCTCCAATACTGACAGTTCAAACAATACAGATGAAGAAAATAATGACAGCTTAAGTAATGATAATTTAGTCCGAGAAAGGTACAAAAAGTTGTCCAAGATGATGTACAAATATTGTATTATAAACATGTAAAACCTCCTGCACGGTTCAATACATTATAATATTTAAACTATTTTAAATTTATTGTAACAGTAGGTTTAGAATAAAGTTCAGTTAGGAATCAAATAATGTAATTTTAAAGTAATTAACTAAGCTAAGGTCATACTTTCTGAAATTTATGAAAAGGGAGATGCAGAGAGAGAGAGAGTGAGAACTGGCAACTAAGCCTGAGCATTACCAGACTGGAGCAGGGGTTGCCAGAACCAGTCAGCCTGTAACTGTGTATGTGGAACCAATAAAGATTCTAATTAGTCAACTAACCACCTCGTGTTAATTAATACCAAAACCACAATGGGGACAAAAACATTATTTTCAGGACTAGGTTATACCAGGAATTTCCACAACTTGGGTGAGTTATTACACATTGGAGTAAAATAATCGCGCAAAGCTGTTCACAAATTGACTTGGGCGTTTTTAAATTTCGGTTGTTAAAAAATTTAATCTTTTCAGCCACTCTAAGTGAATTAATAAATTAATTCACCCCAAGGGACAATGGAGCTTTGGTGAAGTTTTGCAAGGAGACTCCATTTTCTAATTTAACTAAAGCCACGGACCGCTTTTCTTAGTTCATATGTAGGATAAAAAAAAAAATGAGAACGGGATTCATTGTTGTAACTACTCGAAAATTTTGAAAGACTGATTTTCAGCGATAAAAGAATTTAGCAATTAGACGTTAATGGATGAGTATGAAATAGGTGTTAACATTAAGAATATCTTCAAAGTATTCACCAGATGAGCAGAGTCAGTGTTCATGTTGAGTTATGAGTCTTGAAGCTGCGATTCAGAAATTCTTTACATAAATTTTGACCTTGGAATTCCCAAGTATTGTAGAAAAAGATTAAACTTTCTGGAGGAATTTGAAAGAGTTGTATGCAAATGTTGATTCAATTTTTTGAACTGAAAAAGCCTTTGTCTTCAAATTTTATCAAAACCGGTAAGCAACTATGCCTGATTTTTGGCAGAATTATTTTTTTGTTGCAAAATAGAAATACATAAGATTACATTTTTAATGTTCTATTTTTTCACAAATCTAATGCTAAAATGTCAATGGAATAATTAAGTACTTCTGTATAAGTAAAGAAAAAACCTGAAATGCAAAAAATCTTTATATTCTCTTTCTAAAAATCACAATTACATGAGTTACATTAAAATTTCTTCGTTTCAAGTCTGCACCTAGTTATTTCAAATTTATCCCCAGCACAAATTAAGAGGAAAGAATTTTTATAATATAATAATTATTATTAAATTTAATATTGATAAAATTTCAAGAGCATAGATAGTGAAATCATAATTAGAGAAAACACACTTATTTGAAAAAATATACAGTTTTGTAATATCTGTCTTTGACTTTCTTTACTTAACCTCACCGATGCTCACACTGAATGATGCAAACAATGTGCCATTTGGTACGATGATTAATTATGTTTTCCAAAAATGAGGATTCTGCGCCAGTCTCCTTTCAAAGTTGGTATACCAGTTCTGAACCGCCGATAACGGTACATAAGTAGCTGTTGGATCTGCTACCATATTACTCTGAGATATAGAAAAACTCAATACGTAGTTCATGAAATTCTCCAGCATTTTTTGGGCAAAAGTTATATTTGATTCAGCATTATTATTGGGCACATCTTGCATGTTTGATATTGGTTCTGAAAAACAATGCATTTATGAACTACATTACTTTTGAAAACGATTGTTCAAGGTTTATAACTAAAAAGGTTGTTTCACACCTAAATTTTCTTTCTTTATGCCAACATAGATAATTATGTTTCATAATTTTGTTACCTGCAAAATTAGAATAGGGCCAAAATTACCCCAGTGTATATTTTTACAGGACGATCATTGTTATGAAAATATTACCAGGATAAAGAGAAATATTTACAATTGAGTATGTTTATTTTACAATCGAGTATGTTTATTGACTGCCTTGACCAATGTTTACTTTGCAGGGGTCTAAGGGTAGCATGAGAGTAGAATAAAATTCTGATATTTTTCAATTCCAGCTTCATTGCAGTACAGTAAATTTATTCACTTTCAGAAAATAAATGTGAAATTGTATCATGTAGACTATTTTCACTCGTCACTGTCTTTACTATATAGCGTATAATAATCACTATTTCAACCAAAATTTATGCCTCTATCCATTTTTTCAGGATCTGAATTCCATAATTCATAAAAAATACTTAAGAGGATTTTGGGGCTTCTGTTTTCTCTCTTATGTCCGTATTCATCAAACTTAAAATATAACTCTGGGGTTATATTTTGAATTTTCTGACAGCTGATTGGTCTAATGGTCAAACCCTACGAAAGCTACGAATTTTGAACCAATCACATGTTCCAAAATATAACCCCAGGGGTTATATTTATTGATGAATACGGGCCTTAGTGAGGTTTTTTTTTTGCAAAACTCGTTTCCCACCATAAGAAGGAGCAATTTTTCTATCACCTGAAACTTTATGTATGTGGCTATAGCCTACTCTGTCAAAAATTAATTGTACAAGGTAACAGCTTTGAATTAATCACTGATTCGGGTTGTCTTATTGTTTTCTAATTACTTCTCAAAGATGGTGTTGCCATCGCTGAACATGAAACTTTGGTGACTTATTTTTAAAATTAAATTTGAAAAATGGATAATGCCAATTTGCTGATAGGTTTGATAGATTTGATGAGAAATTATGTTTCTTACAAAAAAGTTTTTTTTTCTAGTTTTTTAAGGTCTCCTAGTGAAAACCCACCGTACAAACGACCCATCCATTTTTCTAGAGAGACATTTAGAAGAGAACTACTCTTCGAACTAATTTTACTTATTTTTTATTATAAAACAAGATAACTTCTATTATAATAATTGGCATTTTGATTTTACTCTGTAATGAAAAATTTTAATACATTATGATAAATGTCAAATAATGGTAGGTAAATAGTTATTCATCCAAAAATCTGTAATTCACAGATTTACCTACTTAACTACATTTCAGACTTTTAAGTGCCAAATCGCAGATTAAACTAATAATATGTGTCCAATTTTCTACAGAGCACTTTTGAGCAACAGAAATAACAGAATTTAAAAAAAAATTGACTATTTTCAGGAACTCATTTCTTCGAGGATCCTTAAATTTGGGGTAAGTTTCAGTATGTTAATTATTATACAGTAATTGATTAAGTATTTTGCTTTCCTTTCCAGGTCTTTCTTTTCATTTTTCTTTCCTCTATTTTTTCACATTATGTAATATTTTGATATCTATTCAAATTCAAGAGGCAATCTTGCACTGGGCTCTTGGCCTGATTCAGCCTTTCCTGTTTCTGCTCTGGGAGCAATAAACCAAGATCTTATACATTTTTTTTTGGGCCATTATTTACATCTAGGTATCCTACAGTTTCACTATGGCACCTATACAGGGTGTCTCACGATGAGCGTGCGTTAGCCGTATATGGGAAACTGGGCATTACAGAAATTTGAAAATTTGTATACAGGGGTTTTACAAAAAAAATGAATCGATGGAAAATATTTTCAAAATGGCGGCACTTCCGGTTATACCGGAAGTTGACTTGACGTGTCTTCTTTTAAATGGGACACCTGTATATTATTGCATTTTCGAATTGCCTGCAAAAATGCAATAAAAACGTTTACAGTTCAAAATTGTACCGAGTGGTTTATGAGTTATAAACAAATGAAAATCGCGATTTTCAATTTTCAAAGCAGCTTACATCGAGAACGGCTCAAGATATCGGAAAACGGCTTACATGTCCCTATCTTATATTTTCATGTGCTATCCTATTGTGTGGGTGAAATTGCTATAACAGGGGTGATGACAAATCTAATAAAATTCATGAAAAATCTGGTAATTTTCATGAGCCTGTATAATAATTTCATCCACACAATATGATACTACGTGAAAAATTAGGATAGGGACATGTAAGCCGTTTTCCGATATCTTGAGCCGTTCTCGATGTAAGCTCTCCTTTGAATGTGGAAAATTGCGATTTTCATTTGTTTATAACTCATAAACCACTCGGTACAATTTTGAACTGTAAACGCCATTTTTATTGTCTTATTTTAAATGAGACACCCTGTATATTATTGAATTTTCGAATTGCCTGAAAAAATGCAATAAAAATGGCGTTTACAGTTCAAAATTGTACCGAGTGGTTTATGAGTTATAAACAAATGAAAATCGCAATTTTCCACATTCAAAGGAGAGCTTACATCGAGAACGGCTCAAGATATCGGAAAACGGCTTACATGTCCCTATCCTAATTTTTCACGTAGTATCATATTGTGTGGATGAAATTATTATACAGGCTCATGAAAATTACCAGATTTTTCATGAATTTTATTAGATTTGTCATCACCCCTGTTATAGCAATTTCACCCACACAATAGGATAGCACATGAAAATATAAGATAGGGACATGTAAGCCGTTTTCCGATATCTTGAGCCGTTCTCGATGTAAGCTGCTTTGAAAATTGAAAATCGCGATTTTCATTTGTTTATAACTCATAAACCACTCGGTACAATTTTGAACTGTAAACGCCATTTTTATTGCATTTTTTCAGGCAATTCGAAAATTCAATAATATACAGGGTGTCCCATTTAAAATAAGACACGTCAAGTCAACTTCCGGTATAGCCGGAAGTGCCGCCATTTTGAAAATATTTTCCATCGATTCATTTTTTTGTAAAACCCCTATATACAAATTTTCAAATTTCTGTCATGCCCAGTTTCCCATATACGGCTAACGCACGCTCATCGTGAGACACCCTGTATAGGGGTGGAGGACATACCTATAGTAACACCAGGAAGGTATTCATTTGCTTTGCATATGCATGGTTAGCAAAAAAAAAAAAAAAAACGGCACTATAAATCGCTCTAGGAGTGCGGTCCTGATTAGTACGGCATATACAGGGTGATTGATTGAAACGCCACTTTAGAAAAAGTTCGACTTCCAAATGATCTAGGAATCTGAAATTTGGAACTTAGGCAACATACCTAATAACGAGTCAAAATGAAATATTACCAAGATGGTAGAACATTTAAAATGGCGAAAGCAACGGCCATCTTTGTTTTTTTAAATGGGACACCCCATATATTATTGCATTTTCAGATCGTCTGAGAAAATGTAATAACAATGGTGCTTATAGTTGTATTTTAAATTGAGTAGGCCATGAGTTATAAACAAGTGAAAATCGTGATTTTCCAACTTTAAACACATTTACCACGAAAACGGCTCATGATATCAGAAAACGGCTTACATGTCCCTATCTTAACTTTTCATCTGGTATCCTACTGTAGAGTTGAAATGTTTATACAGGGTGATGAAAAATCTGACAATTTTCACCACCTTGTATAAAGATTTCAACTGCATATTTGGATGCCTTATAAAAAGTTAAGATAGGAACATGTAAGCCGTTTTTTGATATTATGGGCCGTTTTTGTGGTAAATGGGTTTAAGTTTGGAAAATTGCGATTTTCACTTGTTTATAACTCATAGCCTACTCAATTTAAAATACAACTATAAGCACCATTGTTATTACATTTTCTCAGACGATCTGAAAATGCAATAATATATGGGGTGTCCCATTTAAAAAAACAAAGATGGCCATTGCTTTCGCCATTTTTAATGTTCTGCCATCTTGGTAATATTTCATTTTGACTCGTTATTAGGTATGTTGCCTAAGTTCCAAATTTCAGATTCCTAGATCATTTGGAAGTCGAACTTTTTCTAATGTGGCGTTTCAATCAATCACCCTGTATTCTCATATAAGAGTGCAAGGTCAACCCGTCGAGCCGATGATGCCGGATGAATGATGTCGCCGCGGATGATGCATCCGCCCACTTCAGGACCGGCATAAGTCTCCAAGCTAACTCGTAACGTATCCGGAATATAACAGTGATCGATGTCACGTTTTTTGGAATGCAAATGTAAAATAAATGCAAAATGCAAAAAAATAATTGTGCTACTATTAATTTCGAAGATATTACTTACCCTGAAAGTGAAGAAAAAAAATAGCAATGCGACCGTAGTGTCAAAGAGGCCTTAGTTGTGACCTTAATATTAGTTTGCAATAGCTGATTTTAACGTCTTCCATCCAGCACTTTTGGCATTTAGTTAAATATTAACAAATGTGTAGGTACTTGTAAATTGATGTGAGCCAGGTTACAAGAACAGCTGGTTGTAGGTACATACATTAGTACTTTTAGAAATAAATAAATAATGAAATATTCATCTTGTTATAAGACGATAACAATTTTATGATACAGGGTGACCTGACCCGGATATCTCTGTTGGTAAGTCAGATACAAAAAAAATGTACAGACAAAAGTTGTTCAAGACAATAATGGGGGTCATCTGACTGTACTGATGACTTTGATCTTGTGGATCAATTTCACGGTCATTTGAAGATGAAGGTATATTTTTGTTTTTCATATTTCCTAAGAAAATCCAATTAGAATGAAGAATTAAATTTTAATACAGAGTGAAGAAAATTACCAGATTTTTAATCACCCTGTATAAAAATTTCATCCACACAATAGAATACTACATGAAAAATTAGGATAGGGACATGTAAGCCATTTTCCGATAGTTGGAGCCGTTTCCGGGGTGTCCCAACACTAGTGTCCACCCCCTAATTAGAGCTTAATTTTAAAGATAAAAAATTGAAACTTTCAGGATTTGTGTAGGTACTTGATATAGGACCACGGAATGGCAAAATCAGTTTAATTAAAAAAAAATTAGTTTGGGCGCCAGCGATAAAAAACTCTAATATGGTGGTAAATTGTCGAAAAAAAAATCGATTTTTTTCAATACATAGGTAGAAATCGATTAATAAAATCAAAATCGCTTGAAAGAAATGTGAAAAAACGAATTATAAGGCTTTAATTAAATAAAATATAATTATATAGCAATGACAGGTAGAGATTTGATTTATGATGTGCAATAGAATGATCAATATAAACTGAAAACGGTAGATGCAATAAAATTTTATGACAAAGTAAATAAGGCCTAAATAAATGGCTCTCCTGCACACTGAACATGCATTGGACAGTGTCGTCTTATGGAGTCATGAAAAAGGTGATTATTAAAAAGCCAAAATAAATATAATAATTTCAAATTTATAGACTCTTATCCTTTAACTTATGTAATATTACACTACCGTGATTTTATGGACATCTATTATGATAATCATAAAACATTACAGAATTACAGATAGGTAGGTATAATCAAGATATAGGTATGTGAGATATTATTCATCAAATAGGTAATTCTGCCGACAACCTAATACTATTAAATTATTTTGTTTACTAATCTCTTAACAATTGTAAATAAAATATGAATAAATGTTTCACCTAAAGCAGATATCCACCTCCTAAATTGAGGGTAATTTTATAGGTAAAAAAAATGAAACTTTGAGGATTTGTGTATTTGATATAGGACCACGGAATGGCTTGATCAGTTTAATTTTTTTTTTGTTCGGGCAACAGTGATAAAAATGCAATTTTATAGTAAAGTGGCAAAAAAATCCAATTTTTCGCATACATCGGTATAGAAATAGATTAATAATATCAAAATGTATAAAATCGTATTTAAGCATAAGATCAGCAGAAATTTGTTAAAGATCCAGCAGGCCCAAGGGGGTTTAAATATTCTTAGAATGAAAATTTTTCTTGTGAGTTGTTCGGCAATGAGTAGTGTAATATTATTATAATCCACAATTTACAATCTGTTTAACCGGACTGGTCGTAAATAATGAACTATTAAAACTATTTCTTCCGCATTATTCTGTTCTCCATAGGCCTTATTTCTCTAAATTTCAAGTTTCTTTTTCTACCTTAATCCAACTTTAGAAGGACAAAGAAAATAGATGACGGTTGATTGGTAAGAAATATTTAAATTATGCAGTCTGGAAATCATACCGTACCTAAAAGGGTTTAAAAAATCTATTTAAGTGGAAGGTTTCCTTCTGGAATTCACTAATAGGTTTATTCCTGGAATTCCCTAATACCAAACTTAAGTATTGTGGACATTTCTTGCCCATAACATGCGTAGCAGAATGCATTTCAGGAGTTTATGGTGTTTGTAGGTAGGTATCTGCTTACTATTATTGTCCCAGTTTAGTCAAAGTTTTACTTTGAAACTAGAAAGGTCTGGTATGAATCTAAACCTTTCAGCTTTGTGTTTAATTGTCAAATTATCGTGCGTAATCCGGGTGTTGTTAAAGTGTTTTGGGGAAGTGCTTTGAAGGAAGTCAAAGAACCCAATAATTATTTGATTTTATTATAAAACTTTACACTTAAATTATTTTAATAATAATTATGTGGGGCTGTTTTTCTTTGGTAAGTTTCACAAATCCTCAAAGTTTCATTTTTTTATCTATAAATTTACCCTCAATTTAGGAGGTGGATATCTGCTTTAGGTGAAACATTTATTCATATTTTATTTACAATTGTTAAGAGATTAGTAAACAAAATAATTTAATAGTATTAGGTTGTCGGCAGAATTACCTATTTGATGAATAATATCTCACATACCTATATCTTGATTATACCTACCTATCTGTAATTCTGTAATGTTTTATGATTATCATAATAGATGTCCATAAAATCACGGTAGTGTAATATTACATAAGTTAAAGGATAAGAGTCTATAAATTTGAAATTATTTTATATTTATTTTGGCTTTTTAATAATCACCTTTTTCATGACTCCATAAGACGACACTGTCCAATGCATGTTCAGTGTGCAGGAGAGCCGTCTTGCTATTTATTTAGGCCTTATTTACTTTGTCATAAAATTTTATTGCATCTACCGTTTTCAGTTTATATTGATCATTCTATTGCACATCATAAATCAAATCTCTACCTGTCATTGCTATATAATTATATTTTATTTAATTAAAGCCTTATAATTCGTTTTTTCACATTTCTTTCAAGCGATATTGATTTTATTAATCGATTTCTACGTATGTATTGAAAAAAATCGATTTTTTTTTCGACAATTTACCACCATATTAGAGTTTTTTATCGCTGGCGCCCAAACTAATTTTTTTTTAATTAAACTGATTATGCCATTCCGTGGTCCTATATCAAGTACACAAATCCTGAAAGTTTCAATTTTTTATCTTTAAAATTAAGCTCTAATTAGGGGGTGGACACTAGTGTTGGGACACCCTGTACACTACTATAACCTACTCATTTTAGAATGCAACTGCAAAAACCATTCTTAATGGATTTTCTCGGGAAATATGAAAAACAAAAATATACAGGGTGTCCTATTTAAAAAATAACCTTCACCTTTAAATAACCATGAAATTATACCACAAGGTCAAAGTAATCAGTACAGTCAGATGACCCCCATTGTCTTGAACAACTTCTGTCTGCATAATTTTTTTGTATCTGGCTTACCAACAGATAACCCGGGCCGAAGATTGAAATGGCTCATCCTGAATATCAATAACAAGATCAATAATGATTCGATTTTTTGTTGCACTTGCCATTATTTTTTACAACTTACGTTCCCACCTGACTATAGTCTAACAATTTCGATTATCATTCTTAACAGCCTTAATACAACTTAGGTCCTTGAAAAATATAAGTTCAAAGAAAACTTCAAAATTAACTTATCTTTTAAATATTTAAGTCTGGAAGAATATTAATTAATGTGTTCTTACCAACTGAAATCCCAAGTTGAGCGTTATGAACAATATGACTTTGTCCAAACATCATGTTTGAATAGTCAGTCATCTCGTGTAATTTCTTAAAATTGGAAACCTTGAATATTACTGAAGGTTTATCATTTGAGATGTATCCTAGAAGTTGCCAATTCGGGGGAGCATTAGGGTCAGGCCAGCTAAAGTATACTGAAAAATTATATTGGATTAAAAATTACTGGGTTATTAGTATATTTCAGCATAAAAAAAACTATGTCAAGTTCATTTAACAACAGTCCGAAGCAATTTTGTGTTCAGTCAAATGGACATACTGGCAATGACAATGTAAAAAGGATGAAACACAAAAAGATATTAACGATTTCTGAACCGATATTCATGCAAAACACTCTTGCCCTTATTCACAAAGCGTTCCTTTCCTGTAAAATCTCTAAAATAATCAAATAAATGGGATGGCGGTACGCAGTTTTATACAGGGTGTTACAAAAAAGGAGATCAAGCTCTTGGTCACAGATTATTTGGCCAAAAATAATGACACTTTCCTTATGCCATTTTTCACTTAATATCAAAAGGAAAAAGGAAATGACACACACCCAAATAAATTGTTATATCTCGTAAACGAAGACCTAAGTCAAAATGTTACAAGAGTGAGGATAATAAAACAAATAAACGCTCAATCAAAAAAACCAAACATCTGAGCCATAGGCCATAGGCGTACACAGTAAAATGTTGAGGGGAGGCTAAGGCCTGCCATAAACTCCAAACCCCCTTCCGTGGGCTCGCGCTTGGATTCTCTTTGATTTTTTTTTTCAAAATGTGTGTCTGCATAAGAAAGAAAGCTATGCAAAACTTCAAGTGAATATCTTAAAAAACAATGGAGTTATTGATAAAAAAACTTTTTTTAATTTAAAGTTTGACACCCTGTATCTTGAAAATGGGACACCTACAGTGTGACCCATTTGTTCTTGAAACACCCTGTAGAATCTTAATTTATGGTGCGACTTCAAAGAAATTTCTTTTAAATCATAGAGCTTGATAAACTATATTTTGGGAGCACAAAGCGTCTCATTCCTACAAAATCCGAGGCCTACTAGATCAGTGTTTACTTGTAAAATCTCAAAAATTCATATTAGCGATTTTTTTTAGAAAAAAACTGTGCACGCTACTGGATTCACCAGCCCTCAAAACGGTACTGTACTAAATTTTATTGGAAATGTCAGAGTAATAAGGATCTTGCAGTTATTTTAGAAATTCATAATAAAACTCCGAATTTTCATTAATTTATTCGAAAAGGTCAAGAGAGGCAAAATAGAAATTGTACGTTTAGTTGGTGATAATGTAGGTAGTTTAATTTTTTATTTATTTATTTTTTTTTATTTTTTTTTTACTTTTTTTTATTTAAATTTTTACTTATGATAGCTTTTGACCTTTTTCAAACTAATTTATGAAAATTCAGAGTATTATTATGAATTTCTAAAATAACTGCAAGATCCTTTTTACTCTGACATTTTCAATAAAATTTAGTACAGTACCGTTTTGAGGGCTGGTGAATCCAGTGGCGTGCCCAGTTTTTTTCCAAAAAAATCGCTAATATGAATTTTTGAGATTTTACAAGTAAACACTGATCTAGTAGGCCTTGGATTTTGTAGGAATGAGACGCTTTTTGCTCCCAAAATATAGTTTATCAAGCTCTATGATTTAAAAGAATTTTTTTTAAATCGCACCATAAATTAAGATTCTACAGGGTGTTTCAAGAACAAATGGGTCACACTGTATGTGAAAAATGGCATAAGGAAAATTGTCATTATTTTTGGCCAAATAATCTGTGGCCAAGAGCTTGACCTCCTTTTTTGTAAATATGCATTATTATTATCCCTATATGCATTAGAATGAGATGGAGATCCCTTTGAGGGCCGTCTGATACATGATCGCCGGAAGCACCTCAGCCTCATGGGCTTAGGGTGCCAATTAATTAAGAAATTATCGTTTGTGAATACGGTCGTCTGTACCAAATTTTTACTCAAAGTAATCGACAATAATGTTCAAAACTGTTAACTCTTATTATATACAGGTTGTCCCAGCTTATTCGAAGCGGTCTCTGTAGGCCAAACGAAGGATTTTTTCCAAAAAATTTTTGCAAATTCAAGTACAGAATCACAATGGTCATAATTTAAAATTATTTTGGAGTATACAGGGTGTCCCATATGACAGTGGCATATCAAAGTTATGTTTTTTAAATGGAATGCTCCTATGTTATCGCATTTTTAGATTGTCTGAGAAGAGTAAATAAGATTGGCTTTTACAGTTGGTGTTTAAATTCAGAAGTTTTTGAGTTATAAACAAGTGAAAATCGTCATTTTTCAAGTTCAAGGCCCTGTACAACGAAACCGGCTGAAGATAGAGAAAAACGGCTTACATGTCCCTATTTTAACTTTTTATGTACTATCCTATGATGTAGATGAAATGTTTATACAGGGTGGTAAGAAATTTGAAAAATTCTGAGATTTCTCCACGCGTCACCAAATAAAAAAATCAAAGAAAGTACAAATGTTTCTATACCATAGGATAGTACATAAAAAGTTAAAATAGGGGCATGTAAGCCGTTTTTCCCTATCTTCAGCCGTTTTCGTTATACAGGGCCTTGAACTTGAAAAATGACGATTTTCACTTGTTTATAACTCAAAAACTTCTGAATTTAAACACCAACTCTGAAAGCCAATCTTATTTTCTCTTCTCAGACATTCTAAAATTGCAATAACATAGGAGCATTCCATTTAAAAAAACATAACTTTGATATGCCACTGTCATATGGGACACTCTGTATACTCCAAAATAATTTTACATTATGGCCATTGTGATTCTCTACTTGAATTTTCAAAAAGTTTTTTGAAAAAGTCCATCGTTTGGCCTACAGATACCGCTTCGAATAAGCTGGGACACCCTGTATACAGGGTGTTAAGAAAATGACGGATAAACTCTTCAGTACATTGTAGGGGACACTCAGTAAAGTACGGGAAAAATAATTAAAAAAATTCCAGAGCTACATTTTAAAAGATATAAGCAAAATATTGAACAATAAATTTGGCAACGTTTAACACAATAACAGTTGCTATTTGGTAATTTCGTCTAATTTCTAACAATGTAGGTAGTCAAGGTATCAAAACCGTTGTTGCCAAATGCTTTTTTTTCAGCATCTTAGAAAAGAAAAAAATCTTATTAAATTTTCCAAGCCAGTACTACATCTTAAGCAATCTTTTTAATTGATAACGATTAAAGTACTCTTTTTTATATCTGTAAAATCATCTAGTTTTTGCAAATACCGAAAAACAAAGATAGTAAAATGTTAACTTTGGCATTTTTTATCTCACCAAATTGAAGACCAGAATTTTTTAAATTATTTTTCCCGTACTCTACTGAGTGTCCCCTACAATGTACTGAAAAGTTTATCCGTCATTTTCTTAACACCCTGTAATATGAAAAAAAAAGCACTGTGATTTAACCATAGAATTAACAACCATTAACTTTTAAAGCATTCAAATTTTTTATAGAGTTTAATGAGATACACCAGTACTGCCAGACATCATTCGCAAATTTCAATAGAAAATATTTAAGAGTGCCTTTTTGCACAGGACGATTTTTTGACGACTTCGGATTTGAGTTAGTTAGGCCATTAACTTGGCCATTAATTATGATTCCTGAAAATTTCAGCCGTGTATTCTAAAAGGGCCACAGAATCGTTTTTTAATTGACTTTTAATCATATTAATAATACTTTGGGCTGTGTATTTTTCGGATATACAGGAGATAGCAATATAGAGAAGGATATATGGTGCACCCTGTAGAAGGAGCCCATACCCACCTATTTACCGATTCATACCTCTTTGCGAATCCGCTTTCTTTCAATTATTATAAATGATGTTCTTGCATAAATTTGAACACATTTGAAGAAAAAACAGCATATTTTATTATACAGTGTGTCCCCGGATGGACCTAACTATACTTATTATAAATTTCCTTATTTTGCATCTTAGGAAAAAAAGTCATTCTTTAGAAAAAGTTTTGCTTTATCTAGAATATCTTAAGCCGCTGTCAAAATTTCGAAATAATATACAGGGTGGATACAATTCATTTATTACAGTTTTTATCAAGGATATTTCCTACTAAAAAGTTCAATTGCATATCGATATGGCACTTCACCAATACCCTAGCACTTAACTAAATAAATTCTTTGCTAGAGACAACATAATTTCAATTTAATATTGAATATTGAATATACAGGGTGGCCCAGCGAAAAGGTACCAGGCCTAATAACTTGAAAACTGAAGATGTAAGCGAAAAACACCGAAACAGGTCGATTTTGTTATCGAGGGGGACATATTTTCGTAACAAATTTAACCACCCAAGTTCACCCCCTTGGCAGGGGTAGCTACCCCTTTGCTTATCATCACAGGGAACAGCTATTGAGTGATACATCATTTGAAAGCTACTTGAATTCTCTTTACAACAATATCCAACATTTTGGGTTTCGCTTACATACAGGTTGGCCCAACGAAAACATTTTTTTTTGAGCCACCATGTATGTAAGTGAAACCCAAAATGTTGGATATCGTTGTAAAGAGAATTCAAGTAGCTTTCAAATGATGTCTCACTCAATAGCTGTTCCCATGATGATAAGCAAAGGGGTAGCTACCCCTACCAAGGGGGTGAACTTGGGTAGTTAAATTTGTTACGAAAATATGTCCCCCTCAATAACAAAATCGACCTGTTTCCGTGTTTTTCGCGTACATCTTCAGTTTCCAAGTTATTATGGCGAGTTGCGTTTTCGTCGGGCCACCCTATATGTGAGCGAAACCCAAAATTTTGGATATCGTTGTAAAGAGAATTCGAGTGGCTTTCAAATGATGTATCACCCTATATCTGTTCCCTATGATGATACGCAAAGGGGTAGCAACCCCTACCAAGGGGGTGAACTTGGGTAGTTAAATTTGTCACGAAAATATGTCCCCCTCGCTAACAAAATCGACCTGTTTCGGCGTTTTTCGCGTACATCTTCAGTTTTCAAGTTATTAGGCCTGGTACCTTTTCGCTGAGCCACCCTGTATAGTAGACACCAATCGATATAAATTTGAGTAAATCATTTGTTTTGGGTAAATGTATCCATTGTATTACTTATTTATCCTAATAAAGATAAACAAATCTACTTAGAGATAAAACTTCTAATTAGTTATCACTGACTTTCTGTTAAAATTTCAGTTAATATCACTTTTCTTTCAAGTAGGTTGTACCTGTGTTTTCACTCTTTTTTTTAAGTTTCATACTTAGTTTAGATCACTTGTTGAAAAATGTGTAACGTTAGGAGGGCAACATGTGGAATAAGTTTTGTATAAACTTTTGTACGTGGTAAAAAATGTAATAAATGAATTATATCCACCCTGTATATTATTTCGAAATTTTGACAGCGGCTTAAGATATTCTAGATAAAGCAAAACTTTTTCTAAAGAATGACTTTTTTCCTAAGATGCAAAATAAGGAAGTTTATAAGTATAGTTAGGCCCATCCGGGGACACACTGTATGAAAAGTTACTTTTCATGAAAAGTGAAAAGTGTCACTTTCACTCCGTATAAAATAATATACTATTGTTGTCGCTGCCCTAATTAATGTTACCTACCTCCTCCAACCATTCCTTCTGGAAAAGGCATGATTCCTGTTAAAAATACTACAATATGATTTATATTATCTGCATCTGGAATAATTGTGACCAATTGTGTGTCACTTATCTGTTGGAACTCAGTCTGGACCTGTAATCAATATATCACCATTAATCAATATATCAACGTGAATAAAAGTGAATTTAAACGATTGAAAATTTGCAAGTGAGTTGACATTATGTTGTAATTATTGGTAACACTTGTCAGATAACAGACAGAATAAATTAAACAAATCTGTTGGTTGTGTTTCCTGTCAATTTAACCAGTGGTATACATTTTCATGTACTGTGACTGAAAATTTACAAATAAATAGGCAAAATTCAACAGGTACTGTGTGAGACTCTTGAGAGGAGAAAAGCAGTTATTTGAACGTGAATAAAAGCCAACAGGGACAAGAAGGAACTAACCTGACTGGCCAGATAATTTGGGATTAATTTCTGTGGACTATTTTCAACTATTAGTTAGTTTGTGCTATTAGTTTGTAAAAACCTATATTAACTAAATAATTGAAAGCAAAATTTACTTCCCCCAGGAACATTTCGGAAAACGGTTCAAAACAATCTGGTTTTGAGTATATCCAATTTCCGTCGGCATTCAAAACACGTTTGAAAATATGCAAACTGACTTTCTGACAATCTTAGAAATTTGAAAATTTAAAATAAACAGTGTGCCAAAAATTAATTTAGTAACTCAATAATACCAACTCACTTGAAAATTTAATAACAATTACTTGAAAACTTCTGACACTTGGGCTTTACCACAGCCATAAGATATTTATTTATTTATTTATTTACTTGAAAATTTTCAATCATTTAAAATCACCCGGTATAAGATGACACTCTGGGACATGAACCTTGTTAAATACATTCTCCTTTTGACAAAAATGTAAAAACAGGTCAATTTTTGATTTAATTTATTTACTATTAACGGAACATTTTTTTGGGCGTTCCTTGAATTTCTTGCTATTAAAATGTCGTCAGAGTGTTGTGAGACGATTTAAACCAAACCCGACTATACAGGTATCCCAGTTTTTTTCCCTGAAAAATGTTGAAGCACGCCAATGATTTGGACTGGTATTGTATAGACTAAGAGTGAATTATAGTGAGGTGTGGGGGTAAAACTAAGGAAAGGATCACCACGAAGCTGGATGGTGTAAGTGAGAAATGCTAGTTTCCACTATTGTGAAAAGAGTCGGGTACTAGCGGTGCTCGACGAAGGTGTGTAGACCCTGTCCTGCAAGATAGGCAGATCGGTGTCTCTCTGTGTGTATCTGTGGTGTTAATGTCCGGTCAACTTAAAAAGGTTGCCGGGATAATTATACAGAAGTGTTAATTTTCATAATAATTAATAAGTGTACTAAGCAAGTATAATTAGGTATACTTCGTGCCTAATCTGCAGTATTCATCGTTCAGTTATAAGGAATTTGAAAGCAGTGTATTCTTCAGTTTAACCATTAATAACAAAACTATTACTTTTAATAATTAAAGTAAAAGTGGCAGTCAAGAGCCCCAACCCTGGATGGTACCGTGAGTGTTTAACCATATTGAGCTTTATTGATTTCATGCTAGAATTTAAGTTGTAAGTTTGTTGGTGACAAATTTGTAATTGTGTTCTCTTTATGTCATAATATAATATTATAGTGAAGTATTATTAATTAACTCTTCCCTTAATTGATGCAAAGTAATCCTCAAAAGGACCTCCCTGAGAATTAATCAAAAAGAAAAATCAAATGTAGGTGTCCCCAAAAAGAGGTGCCCAGTTTTTTCCCTGAAAAATGTATATTTAGGTGGTAAATTTTCTTCAGAGTAAAGAGTTTTTCTGCAACTCTTAACATGTAACAGTCATTTAAAATAAAAATCCTACACAGTAATTTTATCTAAATAGTCTTTCAGTCGTATTAAATTATGCAATG
The DNA here is from genome assembly GCA_910589415.1 of Malachius bipustulatus. NCBI lineage: Eukaryota > Metazoa > Arthropoda > Insecta > Coleoptera > Melyridae > Malachius > Malachius bipustulatus. The sequence goes on from OU342633.1 coordinate 16,622,726, forward strand.
TTGTAACATTGAATATTTCCAATATTTGCATATTATTTGCATATTTGAAGAGTTGCAAAGGTGGTGTATGAGGTATTCGACGTTGGGGATACTTTTCAGTGTAGAGTCGTCTAGCTTCATATGCATTTCCATCAATGCGACCATACTCAAAATGCATGTCTGTCATTTCAGTGTTAGTGTGAACCATTTTCAAAAGAAGTATTTCAACTATTATGAAGAATTATTGAAATGAAACATTCGATTTTTCTTGGTAACAAAAAAAAAATAAATGCACACATTCGACAGTTTCGCTTCTATTTACGTTAAATATGGGTCCTCAAGGTCCACTCGCAACTGGTCACAGCCAAAGCGATTTCAGTCATGTGGTGGGTAAGTCAAGCTTACGTCCAAGATCCTGGGGACCGGGCACCTGGTACCACTTGTGAGTACCACGGCTAACAAGGCTCTGGCAAAACATGGCGCAAACTGTAAGCCACTAGGCGGCACAACGACCTCTGAGGTACATCACTGTCGTGACTTGCCTCAGGGTAGTGACGTTAAGGGCACGGGGGCTTGGCTTAACCGCCTGTCCGCGTGGATGAGGACCACTATAAAAACCTCTCCAGCTCCAAGGTATTGTGCGCGCCGAGGGATGCATGGTCGAGGGGAAGCTCAGCAGTTAGCGACTAACCTTGGGGCACCAGGAGCCCCCACTGTATTAATTCCCTCACCTTGGCATGCGGGGCTCTGCTTAGGTGGAACACCCTTCCCTAGCTACTCGTGAGATCAACAATGATACGAAATAAAAAACAAAAAGATAAGAAACCGCGGGACATCACAGCAAAATAGACTGCTGACCAAGCGGGTCCTGCCACCTGTCATGACAGTCAGCAATCTGGACAATCCTTGTGCTCGAGACCACCTCGAACGCAAGAAGAAAAGAAACCGGAGACAACATCCGGACCAGCAACAACCAGGAATGAATCCTAGGAAACCCAGAAAGTTACCCCTCCCAATCCCAGGTCAACCAGGAGGTATCGACGACCCCAGAAGAAGTTACCCCTAAGTGGGGCAAAAGTACGATGGTACCTGTGCTATCTTCAACCGGGCATGTCACCTGATGAAGCCAAGGAAACAATCATCGAAAGAAAAGCTGAAGAGAAATCCGAAGCTAATTTGAAGCCAAAGAAGAGGGACGCCAGTGAACTCACTCCTCCTCTGAGGCCCAAAGTACCAGTAGCCAAGACAGTGGCGGGACCCTACACCGCTACAACATCAACGTCAGCTGGGCCAAGCACCAGCTACGCGAATGCCGTCAAAGCTATAAGGATAGCCATACTCCTTAAAAGCAATCCAGAAAAACGATGACAACAGAGGAACTCACCACTCTGGAAGAAGCAATCATGAAGGAGATGTCGCTGGGAGAAGCATGCAAGCTCCAGTTCGAAGGAATCCACTTCCGACCAAGTATGCTGCTGGTGGACTGTATCACACCAGAAACAGCAGAGTGGGTTAAGCAGCAGGCTCCTAAACTCAGTACGTGGAAAGGAGAACACTTGACGGCGTGCCTGGGAGAAGACATCCCAAGAGCACACAACATCACCATCTTCTTCCCAACAAGCCAAGGACAAGATCCTACGAAGCTGCTGAGCCTAGTCGAAGCACAAAACATGGAGCTTTGCACCCATTTGTGGAAAATCCACAGCAGCAAAGAAGAAGGCACCGGGAAGGTAATGAACATTGGAATCGACGATGACTCCCGGGAAGCAATCAAGAAGAGCGGAAACGCTATCTTCTATAGGTTCGGGAAAATCCCCGTCCACGGTCTACAGAAGAAGGAAAGGAAAACCATTGATATGGTGAGTGAGGAGACAACCCCTTCCTCAAAACCAATCATCGTCACCGATCAAGGTAAGAAAATCGAAATAGGGGCATCTGAAAAAGAAAACGAGGGTTCTATAGGGGAAACAAATGTCACTAGGATGGCCCAATTCAACGCCCATCATGTTAGGGGGGCCGATTAGCCGTCATAGCTCGGGCGTTCGACAGGTCATGCCTAGGCATTGTGCTTATACAAGAACCTTGGATATACAAGGGGAAGGTAAGAGGCCTATCACGAAAGAACTGCAAGGCAATTTGGGACGTCAGAAGCGATACCCCAAGGGTCTGCATCCTGATAAGACACAACATTAAATATGTATGTCTTTCAGAATTTATGACACGGGATCTTGTGCCAATCCGGATCAACATCACCGAAGGCACATACCGAAGCATCCTAGTAGCATCAGGATACTTCCATGAGAAGACATCAGTACCTCCTATGGAAGTCCAGAAACTAGTCGAGTACTGCAACGGGCATGGGCTACCGTTTCTACTTTGCAGTGATGCCAATGCACATTGCGTCAGCTGGGGCAGCAAGTATACCAACAAAAGAGGTGAGAAACTGCTTGAATTTTTACTTGAATCTAATTTAGACGTGCTGAATGTGGGAAATACACCCACTTTTGTAACTAAGCGGAGCCAAGACGTAATAGACATAACGATCGGTAGTCCGAGCATATGTCAGCTGATCAGAGACTGGAGGGTATCTAATGAACCCTCACTCTCTGATCACAGAATAATAGAATTCAACATGAGGGGACTCTGGCAAGACAACACCCTCATCAGAAATCCGAGAAACACCGACTGAGACACATTTCACACCAGCACAAGAGAAAACATAAAACGAAACAAATTCTAGGGTCAAAAACCATCTAGAATTAGAAGCAACAATAGAATGATGAAGATTAGTGCGGGAGATGTCTGTGTGTAGAATATTATGATGTCTCAGAGAGACCTGAGGGACATTGAGCGTAAACTGACTGAGAATATCAGGACAGTTCAAGGTGCCATTGAGAACATTCCATAAAAATCTGATACACATATAGGAGCGCCTATTCAGTAAGCTGTCAACATTGAATTGACTTAGCAGCTGATGCTGAGGGAAGCCTATTGGTGACCTTGAAGTGGAGATACTTAAGAAAGCGCCGCTGGACACGTTCAAAATTATCGACGTGCACCTGATGACCTGGAGACTATATAATGGAGGCATACTCGAGGTTAGACCTGACCAGGGAGTTGTACAATATAACAAGGGTATTGACGTTTTGAAACTACTGCATCGTAGGAAGCCCAAAGACCCAACTGCCGATGAGCCAGAAGAAGTAAAATGTTTATTAAATGAAAGTTTAGAGTCGTAGAGTACACCAAGATCCCTGAACTCATCAATTCGATCAAGCGTTTTGTCGTTTAAATTATTTATAGATTATTTTTCAGAGAGAGTGACATAGCATGACATTTGGACAGATTGAGTGGAAGAAGATTATCATCACACCAAGAGCGGAGAAGATTCAGAGTAGTCTGAAGTAGGCAGCAATCATTTATTGAGCTGATCTCAGTGAATATTTTGAGATCATCAGCGTAGAGAAGACAGTTGACGTTACTATTAAAATTGCAGACAATGTCGTTAATAAACATGTTGAAGATAAGGGGGCCTAGTTTAGAACTTTGGAATACACCAGATGAAACTGTATAGGAATTTGATTTAAAACCTTGCGAGAAAACATAAGATGTACGGTCAGAAAAGTAGTCCGTGAAGAAGCTAATCAAGGCTTCAGAGAAGCCGTAGCAATGGAGTTTTGAGAGCAAAAGACTGTGGTCAACCCTGTCAAACGCTTTAGAAAAGTCAGTGAATACAACATCGACCTGGGATCGTCTGTCAAGGCATCGAGAGGAATACTGAACAAAGCTGAAGAGATTTGTGACTGTCGAACGTCCCTCAACAAAGTCATGTTGCCAGGGGGAGATATAATTCTGAACATGCGGGTATATAATACAATACAAAGCCTCCTCAAAAACCTTAGCACAATTATTGTTCACTATGCAAATCTGTCGGTGTCGGTAGTTACTGATCTCATTCTTAGTCCCTTTCTTAAAAACCTTTGAGATCAATTATTATGTTTATGTATCCACCTCATTATTTTTCATATGCCAGAATATCATCCTGTTTGATATCTCAATTTTTCATTATAATAAAAACATAAAAGTATATTTTTGCAAAAATTATTTTCATACCAGTCGTCCAGAAACAATAACGCCAAATACGTTAGTCGTCATCGCATAGCAGAATAAACTAATCTTTTCAGCAAAAAAGTTCCTCACTTTCCTAGTTTTTGGTTCTTTTGGGGGGCCAAAGAGTTACGAAAACACCAACATACATTAAACAATTAAAAAAACTTGCGAAAATTAAAATCGGCTTTACGGCTTTCTTTTCATTTTCTTTTAGGTTTTTGAGGTTAATTCTGTCATACATCAAACATCAGAAAAGAAGTAATAACATCGGGAAAGACAAGGGACAAGAGTTAGCGCATGGCATATTCCCTCGTGCACTGTTGCCATGTCGCGAGTTTCTGCAATCAGTTCAGTGGGATTTACCTAATTGATTTAAAACAATTTTCGGGCGTTTAATTGGCAATTAACCTAGAATTATTACAAATTAGTATTTGCTTATTAGATGTACATCCGACAAATAATGGTGCATAAGTGTCCAGGGACCGAGATATGATTTTTTTCAATCCGCGTTAAACCCAATAAGCTTTAAATGGGTATATTAATTGTTACTGTCTTCCGAGAAATAATTAATTTGCATGAAATTTCGCACGCGAACTTATCTGTAGATGTGCTGTCGACTAAGAATGGTGTCAAGGTGTCACAAAGTCCAGGGGCGGAGCGCGGAGATATGATTTTTAATTCCGCACCGCTATAATAGCTTTGAATGCGAAATTTAACTGTCTTCCGAGAGCAATCAATTCGAATTAAACTTCGCTCGCGATTCGCGAACTTGAATTTAGATGTGATTTCGACTGATGATGGTGCCAAGGTGTCACAAAGTCCAGGATCTATGGTAACAGTGAAGACATTTCCACATCACCGTAGAAATTCATTTTTAACGTACAAATAAATAAATGGACTAGGCATGGGGTAGTCTTCCAGATGCGTTGGCCTTTTTTTAATGGGGTGTCCATCACCTGTAGTCCTACAACCCCAGATTAACTTACAAGTCAAGAGACCTGGGTTAATATGGACCTCTTTCTTCCCCTCTTAGTCCAGCCAACACACCCTTAAAAAATTAATTTGAAAAATTAAAAAAAATCAAATCTACGCCCCTGGATTTTGTATAACCTTGGCAGGGATGTGCCGTATTATTTACCTCTATTCTTTACGCGATTGTTTACGGGTAAACAATTCATTCCTTACATATTACATAACATTTGTTATAGGTTATGTTATAGGTCTTATGTCTCATATTGGCGTTGGCTGTCCTTTGGAATCGATCTTATCTATTTAATAATTCGTATATTATTGTAGTATAAAAGCGATCAGCTCTACTTTACTCTATATTTGTAACTTGTTGTTGTATTAATTCCCTCTTCCAAGCTTGACTCACTAATTGGCAGTGGTACGATAGGTACGAATGAGCGGAATGATTCATTATCAGAATGAATTTTGATTTTCGCTGTCCAATGTTCACGTTTTTGAACTTTCCCTTCTGATAAATCATAATTAATACTCGAAGTAGTGGGAATTAAATCTGCTGGTTCAGGACAACCTCAGGTATTATTATTCCTTATTCCTAAAATGTGGAAAAATCGTGCTTGAAGTGAAGTGCGAATAAAAATCAAGACCTGAATATAAGTACAATATAATATATCTCACTCAGCAACGACTTGACTTTAACTTACCTATTATTATGTTATGTGACTTATGTGCCTTTAATCTAGAAACTGCAGTATTAGCAAGGTATTTCTCACATATTCGCATGTTCCACAACACATAAAGCAGCATATCTAATTTTTATTGTTATCTATTTTAATTTCGATGAACTGGAGCTCAGAATATGCTTCAGTTTTGACTTCTGCCAACCATCGTAGTCTATTGTGTGTGGTAGTGGGATTTCATGAAAATTAATAATAATAAAATAACATAATAATAATTTGTTATCAAAAAATCAAAGCAAACATAGAACATAACCTTGCTTTTCCAATTTCCATTGTTTTCATTCTTTACCTATTCTTTACGTCAAACGTAGAGGATGAATTCTTTACGCATAAAGGCACATCACTGCTTATAATTAAATAAACTAAAATCAGTAATGACAATGACTACTGACAGTAATGACAGTGACACTGAGCATTATTTACATTCTTACGTCATTTTTTTTACATTCTTTACCCCAAAAAAAGTCCATGTAAAGAATTAATTCTTTACCCGTAAAGAATTGCGTAAAGAATAGAGGTAAAGAATACGGCACATCACTGGGCAGTAGTGGAGTGGGCACCACCCGGTGACCCCGGTGTATAGGAGCGGATAAATCGCCACCCATGCGGCACTATACTACGCATGAGCAAGCTCGCACAATGAATAATAATGTAATAAATAATGTTGAACCACCGAATAAAAAAACTTCGAAACAAAAAACATTTCACAGTACGAAGAAGAAAAGAAACAAGAACAAAGAAGTTGTAAGAAAACCTAATTATGGAGAAAGACAGAACATCCAAAACACTCTATCGGGCAAATCATATACTTCATTTGATGTACCTACAGAATGACCATAATAATTACATCTAGTTCTAGTAGGTTTCTATAAGTTTAAGTAATAATAATTAACTCATCTGTAATACGTAAATTTTTTAAATGTAAATTTTTAAAGAAATATACATTTGTTTGATTTTAATAAAAAGATACAGTGGCAGTAAACAGATATAAATAAATTATAGTGCATTTAATTCTATAATAATTCAATTCCTAAAAAAGTGTAAAAGAATAAAAATTAGATTGCACATATTATTATCAATCACTAAATTGACGACCATATTTATAGGTGAATAATAAAGAGTTAGATTTTAAACTCGCGCAGGTACAATATTATTATTCATTGTGCGAGCTTGCTCATGCGTAGTATAATGCCGCATGGGTGGTGATTTATCCGCCTCCTCGGTGTATGAGTTAAAAAAAAAAGAATGAAGGAAGGTCTTCTATCTAATCTATTGCTCGGGGTCTTGTGAACGCAGCCATGCCATCTGCCTGCAAAATCAATCAGCTGATTCTGATAATGACTGATGAATGAGGTTATGATTTATAAAAGGAAAAAGGAAGGAAACGAAATACCACGAAATACTATACGACTATACCTTTTGCCTTGGATGATGATAGTAATGTTTAATAATGTACCTACTCATTAAGAAGTTACGTAAACTTAATTCACAATCGAAAATTAAATAATCAGTTTTTGAAGATGACAAGGTAGCCCAATAATGTTCATTTCGCCAATTCCAGTTACTAGGAGAATAATTTCATAATCTTTGGATTTCCCAAAGTAGTTCCATTATTATTAGTCTTCAATAATATTCAATGATGACAAAATTAAGATGGGCATTCAATCTATGTTACTCCTCTACATTTACTATAACTGGTGTCTTCAAAATAAGTGAAAATAATTATCAGAAAATCAAATACTCCACGAAAGGACCTTTCAGTATATTACAATCAAAACTAGCAAAAGGTGAACTACAGCGAGACGAAGTCCAATTAGAAGTATGCAAATCTCTGCAAGACGTGTACGAGTCTGTTAAATTTTACAAACCACCGATAAGAAATTTTTTTACAAAAATATTTTCATCACATTCAAAACCTAAATCACCGAAGGGTTTGTATATTTATGGTGCAGTAGGGGGAGGAAAAACTATGCTGATGGACTTCTTCTATAAAACCTGTGAAGTTGAAAATAAAAAGCGAGTTCATTTCAACGCATTCATGGTCGATGTGCACAGTAGAATCCATGAAACGAAGAAGAATGTTGTTAAAAAATACGATTCTGATAAGAACCAGCCATATGATCCTATACCCCCTGTAGCCGAGGCGATAAGTGATGAAACATGGCTCATTTGTTTCGACGAGTTCCAAGTAACGGACATTGGCGATGCGATGATCCTAAAACGACTGTTTACAGAACTCTTCAAGAATGGGGTTGTGATAATCGCTACAAGTAACAGGAAGCCCGATGACCTCTATAAAAATGGTCTTCAAAGATCAAACTTCGTGCCATTTATACCAATGTTGAAGAAATTCTGCAACGTAGTTAGCATGGAAACTGGTATCGACTATAGAATGTACAAACAAGGGAAAAATACTAAATATTTCGTAAAGTCTGATTATAAAATTGATCCAATTGAACCTATTTTCAAGTTCCTCTGTTCCAAGGAGAACGACATTGTTAGAAGTAGAACTTTTACAATATTGGGGAGAGACGTTACTTTCAGTAAGGCTTGTGGGGGTGTTTTAGAAACAAATTTTCAAGAGTTGTGTGACAGACCTTTAGGTGCAAACGATTATTTACATTTAGCCCAATTTTTTCATACAATTATTATTAGAGATATACCACAGTTAAATGTTAAAAGAAAATCCGAGGCTAGAAGATTTATCACTTTAATTGATGCGTTGTATGATAACCATACAAAGGTTGTGATTACAGCGGACGTGCCTATCAGTCAATTGTTTTTTAAAGATAGAGAAGAGCAAGGAATAAGTGATGAGCATAGAATGCTGATGGATGATTTGAAACTAAATAAAGATGATGCAACTGCAAACGTTTTTACCGGTGAAGAGGAACTTTTTGCTTATGATAGAACAGTTTCTCGTTTGAACCAAATGCAGAGTGAAGAGTATTGGAGTCAAGATAAAAATGAAGAATAGTCTTGATTTTACTGTACTTAATTTGAAGTGTTTTCAAATTTTGGGCAAATCATAGTATTATAAGTAGAAAAATGGTTCAAATGTACATAGAAGATGTAGATATATATTTATTTTCTTATTTATTTTGTTGACTATTATTTATTGTTTAATCACATATAAATATGTTTTATTTTAGCCTTATAATATTAAAGCAATAAATTGTTGAATCTCAAAATATATATTGATAGTGAGTGCCTTATTTCCCCTTCACCATTTTCAAATAAGCTTCCATTTTTCTCACACTTTAAACATTTTCTATCCTGTGAGCTAATGGAAATCTTATTTTTCCAGGTTTTGTAAAAAAATTAATGTGTGAGATTGAATTTGTAAACAGTCAGAAATCTTTCATTTTACAGTTTTCTATCTACAGATCGGGCTTTCAACAGGAAAAACTGTTTCAGTGCTCATTTTCAGAAAAAAGTAGGCTATTCTTCATAAAATCTATTTCTCAACAAACTCCCCTTTGATTTTCATCTCTACAATACAGGTGTCATATTGGATTTTTTTTCCAAAACGATACCATCCCATCAGAATTTTATAAGATAGCACTTTTTATAGCAATTCAGTTTGACATCAGAATAAACAATAAGGAATTCAATAAAACAGTTCAGAATTTTTAGACAAAAGGTGTCATCCCCTGTTTCTATGCCATTGGGTGCTTTGGTTATACCCAGAGTTTTCCCGAAAAAATACGGGATATTAAATAGAAATCCAATACATAAAAATTCATAATAATTATTGGTCTACTCTGTAGATAGTAAATAATAATAAATAATAATAAAGTGTTCCTGTATCTCAGTTAAAAACATTTTTTAAAAAATTTATAATTCTTCAAATTTTACTGTTATCTACAAGCCCCTCAATTTATAGTAGGTAGGTACTTACCACTGAATCCGCTCTGTGTACTGAAACTTTTTAAATATTACTTTTAAGAAAAAGGTCACTATAAGTTTTGTTTCTTGACCATTATTAGAAACCTCAGAGACCTTTGCTAAAATTTTCCTTTGATATACACGGTGACAAATTAAAACATATTTCAAAAATAATTTAACAATCTTGAAATATCTCAAGATATTTCAAAATGGCTTACATATGCCTCTATCTTAACTTTCCGTGTGGTATAATGTAATTATTGTCTAAATCGAAATATAATAATAGAATTGATAATAATAGAATAAATAATAGGATTATTAGATTTTTCATCCCCCTGTATAAAAATTTCAACTATTATACAGAGTGGAAGAAAAGTCAAACAGGTTGTCAGAAATACATAAAACTTGGGATTCAGTTGTTTTAGGATATGAAGATTTCAGGTTTGATGTGTGAAATGTTGCCAGATTTACCGGTTTTTTAAATATTATCAGTCATTGTGGTTTTTTAAATGTAACACCCTGCATGTACATTTTTTCATTATTGGAATCTACCATTCAATATGAGTTTAAGATACATAACAAAATAAATGTAATTAACCAAATGTACTACTGGTTCAATATATGCAGTGGCAAATCTAATGGTAAGCGGCCATGGGGTGCCTCGGAATACCAAAGGGCCCCGAAGGGGATCTTTGAGAGTCAACCCTAAGCTCAACAGATCGCAGCATGGAAACTGCTCGACCGAGCACAACACCCTGCCAGGTACGTAAGTCGTCTGGAAACAATTCCGAGTTCCAATATCGAAACTTATGGACCTCCCATGATGGACCGTTTGAAGGTCCGGTCGAATGTAGCGAGATTATATCGCCGTCCGCCGATGACCTCTACGATTTGCAAGATTTACATAATCCCACGGACGGATGGAAGCTTTGCACCACCGCCCATTTGAGCGAGTGCGTGAATCAAATGTCAGAACCTGCGATTCCTCTCGTATTGCATGAGCAGTCTCATCCCAGCTCACGTTCCCTATTGGCTGGTGAACAATCCGACGATTGGCAAATTCTGCTTCGCAATGATAGGAAGGGCTAACTTCGAAGGATCATTTCATTTAATGTTGGCTTGAGAAAAATTACGGTTTTTTTTTTGTATATAGGGTGTCCCAGCTCATTCGAAACGGTCTCTGTGAGCCAAACGATGGATTTTATCAAATTGTTTTCAAAAATATTAAATTTTTCGAAAAACTTCAACACCCACCTTTTATCTCGAAAGCTGAAGCTCCAAAGACCCATGTTTACATGAAATTTTTCGCCTATTTTTGCATTTCCACTTCCCTTTAAGTTTCAAAAAAATTAATCTGTATACTTTAAAGATTAAGAGGGATGATTTTATACACCTTCTTCAGCTGTTAACTGCCAAAGCCACGATGATCCAAACTTTATAGTCACTGCATTATTCCTATCTGTGTTGGGGACAGAAACACACAGAAACATTCAGCTTTTTGGTATGAATAACAATAATAATTTTGGTATGAATAACGAAGGACTGGCAGTTGTGGGCTCTTGCTCTAAAAGGGCCCCAAAATCTTAACTGCTTAGGGCCTCCATTTAATAGATCCGCCATTGAATATACAGGGTGATTCACAGTCGATGGTACCTTAGACGTTTACGGGAAACGAGTCATTGGATTTTTCTGAAAATTTAGTCCCTTGAATAATTGGCTCTGCTCTATCGATCTAAAATATTTTCGGCATTGCAATGCTTATTTCGAAAAATTGCAACAACGTTGATATTTTAAATGAGACACCCTGCATATTGTTGCATTTTTGGGTTCGATATTGTGTTCCGGTTATTTTTGTATAAACACTCTTATACCTATTTTTAGCAGTTTTCCAGGAATTGAATAATTTTGTTACTTTTTAGTCAAAACATGGCTCCCATTTAATGTTTATTACTGCGGTGTTTTGATTTGTAGAAAGCTGAAATTTTGGATATAATTTGCCATTGTCCTCTCTATTAGTTCCATGCAAAGAAATTCGTTCTGTGTTATACAAGGTCGTTCAAAAATTGTGCTCTTACCGCTGCATACGAAAATTATGAAAAGTGCGGTTTTTTAAATGGAGGGCCCTGTGTGTTATCAAATATTCTAAGAGACAGTTAGAATTCCTTTCAAATGATGTAACACGTTCCTATTCCTAAATAGTAAGGTTTTTTTTTTTTACTAAAAAGTAACGAAATTATTTAATTCCTTGAAAACTGCTAAAAATAGGTAAAATAGTGTTACGGGTCTCGCAATAAATAAATCACCACCAAAAAGTCTTACAAATTACTTTATTCACTAATCCAAATTATAACCTCTAATTATTATTCTTTCAAATAATCAAAACACAAACAGCTGACTACAACACTACTACTTGCACCTTGCACTTGTCTATTCTTTCTATCTGTCACTACTGGCTCCCTTACTTCACACTTCACTTCTGCTCTGTCTATACTTCAGTCTTCACTGTTTCACGTTCAGGATACTACTACTACTACTTTCCATGCAACCGCAGGCTGTCCTTATATAGTCCCCCGACGCATTAGTAGTCACGTTCTACTCCGTTCTAGCAGGTACATTCTCGAACGTCGCACCGGCGCACCAGCCGTCGATTCATGGATTCTGGAAATGTCAGATTGTTCGGCGAGCCCGCTCCAGAAATCCATAGAACTAACGTCTGTCTGTTGATGTGTCACATGACATGTGACTGGAACTGTCGCGAACATGTCATTGACTAACTCAGTATAAAAAAAGAATGTAAACAAACAAGCAAATTCGTGGACTAGAATGTTAAAGGTTAAAGAAGCAATTACTAGAATTTTTCCAGAGCGGTGTTCGTTATACTGCCCCCTTTCTATTTTCGAGCGTCCCGCTCGAACGGACTTATTCGCTGTCTCCACAGTAGGGTGCCAGACGATTCAGGTGGACTACCTTCATCTTGCACTTGGGGGCTCCGCTCCGCTGTATCCTATACACCACGTCGTTTATCCTTTTAATAATTGTGTAAGGCCCTTCCCAGGATGGCATAAACTTAGGCGACAAACCCTTCTTCCTAGTTGGATTATAAAACCACTCTTTGTCTCCTTCTGTGAAGCCGCCGGAGTTTGCCTTCAAGTCGTACCTCGCCTTCATTCGGTCGCTGGCCAACTTGATCTTCCTCCTGACTAGGGAATGCACTTCTGCCATGGAGTTTCTTAATTCGTCGACATAATTTCTGATCTCCGATGGTGGACTGCTTGGTGAACCGTACACCAAATCACAGGGTAGCCGAATCTCCTTACCGAATACAACTTTGGCTGGTGTCTGCCCTGTAGTCTCATGGATGGCTGCCCTGTACGACATCAGCAACAAAGGCAGGTACTGGTCCCAGTCTCGCTGATTATTGCTCACCACCTTCGACAGATGTTCCTCCATTGTTCGATTAAACCGTTCTACCATACCGTCAGATTGTGGATGGAGAGGTGTAGTCCTTGTCTTGTTTATCCCGAGCAGTTTACACATTTCTGCGAAAACTTGGGATTCAAAGTTTCGTCCTTGATCTGAATGCAACTCTAAAGGTACGCCAAATCTGCTAATCAAATTATCCACCAAGACTCTCGCAACTGTAGCAGCTTCTTGGTTCGGTATGGCGTATGCTTCAGGCCACTTGCTGAAATAATCCATGGCAACCAGGATAAAGCGATTGCCGCTGTCGCTGATTGGAAAAGGACCTGCTACATCTATGGCTATCCTCTCGAATGGGGCTCCAACGTTGTACTGCTTCATAGCGCCTGTCAGTCTTCTGCTTGGGCCCTTGCTTGCAGCACATTTCTCGCACTTACGGCACCAGGCTTCGACATCGTCCTTGCAGTTCACCCAGTAGAACCTCTCTCGAACTTTCGCTAGTGTTTTGTTCACTCCGAAGTGAGCTCCTGATGTACCTCCATGGATTACTTCGAGAATCTTCGAAACTTTACTCCTTGGAACCACCAACTGCATGACGATCTTCTTTCCGTCGGCACTCTCCCAGGCTCTCTTCAGCAGACCATTTTCGATTTGCAGCGACTCCCATTGTGACCATAGAGCTTTATATTCTGGGCTACGTGGAGAAACCTCTGCCCACGTTGGTCTCGATCCATTCTCTTCTTTACGTTTTAAAATGTCTCCGATGTCTTCGTCTTTTTCTTGCTCTTTCCTGCATGCTTCTATCGTCCATCCTGTATCTGCATTGATCACGATCCTTCGAACGCACTCTTCTTTCTGGCTATCCTCAATCCGCTCACAATGTGAGCATTTCACGCATGGCCTCCTTGATACTGCATCAGCGTTCTGGTGTAATCTGCCTGCACGATGTTTTATTTTGAAGTTGAACTGCTGTAGGCGTTCTATCCACCTAGCAGTCTGACCCTCTACGTTCTTCATCTTCATCAGCCAGGTGAGCGCGCCGTGATCTGTTCTGATCAGGAATTCCTTCCCATGCAGATAATTTTTAAAATGCTCCACCGATTTGATTATCGCCAGTAATTCTTTCCTGGTGGTACAGTAGTTCCTCTCAGGCTTTGTCAAGGTCTTGCTGTAGTACTCGATGACTCGCTCTTCTCCCTCTTGGACTTGCGATAAAACAGCACCTATCCCGATATTACTTGCGTCAGTATCAAGTACGTACTTTCCTTCTCTTTGAGGATATGACAGGATCGGACTAGAAATCAAAGCCTTTTTTAGTCTTCGGAAAGCGTCTTCACACTTGGCATCCCAGATGAAAGGCGTCTTCAATTCGGTGAGCTTATGGAGCGGAGCTGCTACATCTGCAAATTTCTTGACAAATCTTCGGTAGTATGTACAAAGACCCAGGAAACTTCGGACTTCGTGTCTGTCCTTAGGAGTCGGCCAATCACGAATCGATGCTACTTTGCTGTCGCTGGTCTGGATTCCTTCAGAAGTTACGGTATGTCCCAAAAACTCAACCTTCTTCTTAAATAGCGAACATTTTTCTGGATTCAGCTTCAGGTTGGCAGTTCTGAATCGATCGAAAATTTCCTGAAGGTTGTCGATGTGATTTTGGAAAGTGGAACCCATAACCATGACATCGTCCAGGTATACTAGGCATGTTTTCCAGGTCAGCCCTCGGAGTACCATCTCCATTAGTCTTTCAAAGGTGGCTGGCGCGTTGCAAAGACCAAATGGCATAACCTTGAAATTGTACAGACCCGTGCCAGTAGAAAACGCAGTTTTCTCTTTGTCGTTTGGGTGCATGCCAACCTGCCAGTAACCGCTCTTCAGGTCCAAGGTTGAGAACCAGGTTGAGCCAGACAAGGTACATAAAATGTCGTCGATTCTTGGTAGCGGGTAGCTGTCCTTCTTCGTAACATCGTTCAACTTCCTATAGTCGACGCAAAACCTTGTTGTTCCATCCTTCTTGGTTACTAACACGACTGGCGATGACCACGGGCTGTTGGATTCCTCAATCACTCCGTCTTTCAGCATCTGGTCCAGCATGGTTGATACCTCTTCTTGTTTCGCAATCGGCAGTCTTCTTGGGGCTTGTCTTATTGGTTGGGTGTCGCCTGTATTTATTCGGTGTTGCACAATGTCCGTTCTGCCTAATTTCATGTTCCCTGTTGCGAAAACGTCTTGGTTCCTCTTCAAAAATTCTTTCGCCAACTTTGTCTCGTCTTTTGACAGTTCTTCAAAGTCAACTTCCGGCAGGACAATCTTCATTTTCTTTGTATCTGCCTTCTCCTTGCCCTCCATCTTCTCGCAACAGCTGATCTTCTTGACTGGTACGCAAATTCCAAGTACGTCACCTTCCTTGATCCTAGCGCTGCCAGAAAACACATTTGCAACACGTACAGGAATCTCTCGGCTAGTGTTGACTAACGTCTTGGCTATTATCAGGTTCTTATTATTGTCTGGGGATGGCTCGACTAACCCAACGCAGCTTCCAAGATCTGCTTCCAGTCTGGCCGGGACTATCTGCTCGCTGAACCCTCGGATGATGGTCGTTGAACTCGCAATGAGTCTCGTCATTACCTTCTGTGATTTTCTAGAGCTCAGTACCAAGTCTTCTTCACCCAATCTCAGGATACCTTGTTTCGGATCAATTCGCAGTCCATGCTGTTGAATGATGTCTAGTCCCAGGATAAATTCGTCTTCAATCTCGGCTACCACAACCGTATGACGCAGTTCCAGGGCTCCAAGCTGGATTCGGCCATCTACTTCGCCGATGATATCTGCGATTTCACCTGTCGCTGTCTTCAACTGGACCCGCCTCGATGGATGCCGAATTACAGCAGGACTGACCATGTCCTTCCTTACCAATGAGATCGATGATCCGGTGTCGAGTACCATGGCAACAGATTTCCCATTTATCTGCCCTTCAACGGCTAGGCTGTCTACGTGGCGTTGGAGTGTTCGGATGGAAACGATCTTCGGGGCCTTGTTGTTGTCAGCCAGCATTCGCCCCTCCACACTGGCTGAAGTTAGTTTTCCTGCCGCCGACGAGGAGCTTCCCGTTCTCGAGAGACACTTCTATCTCTGCTTCTGCTCCTGTCCCTGCCTGGTCTTCGTTCCAGGGATCCACCACGTCTCGGAGTCTCACCAACTTTACAGTCACGAATAAAATGTGAACTGGATCCGCAACGGTAGCACTGTTTCCTGTTTTCGTCCCTCCTCGGAGTCCAACCTCTTTTCCCATTATTTAACTGCTCAGAGAGCTTATCCACCATCATTTTACTCAGCCTTTCCAATATGGTAGTCACGTCCTCTTCTTTTTCTTCATTGATTGTCACTGCTCGTACCTTGGAGAAGTTCCTACCATTGGACGCCTTGATTGCTGCGTCTATCTCAAGCGCTCTAACTAACGCTTCGCTGGACTTTGTCAAATGTGACATGCGCAGGATCTTCTGTATTTCAGTGTCTCGTATCCCGTTGACAAAGGTTTGCGAGGCTAGTTGTTCCTTGAAGTTCTGCGGCGAGTCTGGGTAGGCTTGATGGACAATCCTGTTGACATCCGCTTCGAACTCCTGTAGCGACTCGTTCGGCTTCTGCACTCTGCTCATCAACTGATTTTGGAACACCTGCTCCATATGGCGATTGCCGAATCGAAGTTCTAATGCTGCACTCAATTGGTCATAATTTGAGTGCAGTTCTACCGGCAGTGTTTGCAGCATGTCCACAGCTTGCCCTCGAAGAGCAAGAACCAGTGCCGTTGCCTTCTCTGCGTTGTTCCACCCGTTGGCCATGCATGCAGCCTGAAACTGCATCTTGTACGCAGTCCAGGGAGTTGTTCCGTCGTACGCTGGTGGTTTCACTTTCGCGCCAAAACTGCTGGTCGGTACGGCACACGGAGGATGCTTCACCTCAGAACTTTCGAGAGTTCTGAGTTTATTCTCGATCTCCTCTACCAGCAGTTTCGTTTTCCGTTCTACTCGATTTTCTACCAATTTCACTTCATCGCGAACACCACCGACTTCATCGCGAACACTGTCAATGTCTTGTTTCACTTTGTTTAGTTCACAAACATAATCGTCTCTTTGCTGCAGAATAACTTTTAGCAGCTGCTCCTCACTATCCTTATGTTGTTGCAGCAGCTTCTCTTCACTTTCTTCGAGCTTCTTCACAATATTTTTCTGCTCCTCCTGGCCGTCTTCAAGCTTCTTCATGATATTTTTCTGCTCCTCCTGGCCGTTTTTGAGCAGTAACATCATATCCTCCAACATTTTCTCAGACATTTTGTCGCTTCCTATTTCCTTTCCACTTCTTAATCTACCCATTAACTAATTAATCTTCTCGCTGGAATCCGTATCCCGCTTCTGACACCAGTTGTTACTGGTCTCGCAATAAATAAATCACCACCAAAAAGTCTTACAAATTACTTTATTCACTAATCCAAATTATAACCTCTAATTATTATTCTTTCAAATAATCAAAACACAAACAGCTGACTACAACACTACTACTTGCACCTTGCACTTGTCTATTCTTTCTATCTGTCACTACTGGCTCCCTTACTTCACACTTCACTTCTGCTCTGTCTATACTTCAGTCTTCACTGTTTCACGTTCAGGATACTACTACTACTACTTTCCATGCAACCGCAGGCTGTCCTTATATAGTCCCCCGACGCATTAGTAGTCACGTTCTACTCCGTTCTAGCAGGTACATTCTCGAACGTCGCACCGGCGCACCAGCCGTCGATTCATGGATTCTGGAAATGTCAGATTGTTCGGCGAGCCCGCTCCAGAAATCCATAGAACTAACGTCTGTCTGTTGATGTGTCACATGACATGTGACTGGAACTGTCGCGAACATGTCATTGACTAACTCAGTATAAAAAAAGAATGTAAACAAACAAGCAAATTCGTGGACTAGAATGTTAAAGGTTAAAGAAGCAATTACTAGAATTTTTCCAGAGCGGTGTTCGTTATAATAGGTATAGGAGTGTTTATACAAAAATAACCGGAAAACAATAGCGGGACGTCTAGGAGCGGACAGCAGAAAAAGACTGAGAAAGAAAGAAAAAGAATGAATATACTTAACTAAATAATTTACTTTCAAACTTTTTTTTTGTGTATACATTTAATATGAGTTATCTACAGACGCAGCTGCCGCTTCAGTTGCTATCTAACTTTTTCTGAAGGAAATAATCATCAGCCAGGTTTCTTCTTGTTTGAAAACGTCTCTTTACGACGCATGCAAAGTTTATTTGTTTTCGTTTCTCCATGCGTGACAATTTTTTTCATGACTGAAAAACTGGACTTTTTAGGAGAATTTTTTCATGTAATTTGACTCTTATAAAATGCCATTAAACATTCCCATGATTAAAGTTATAATTTTTATGATTAATAAAATAACAATAGAAAAGATGCATTTCAAGTTTTTGTTTATTTGTTATAACAATGAAGGCTAAGATCCTTATTTAAATACGAGAAACGTTTTCTACAACATAAAATGTTTTATTTTCACAATGAAATTATACCAATTTTCGTTATAAAAATAAATATTACCAATAAATAATATAATTAAAAAGTACCAACAAAATATCCTGCAATAATACTACAAAAGAAAAAATTGAAATGTCATTATTTTTCAACTGTTGCAATAAAATACTTAAAAGAACAGTTCTTTTTATAAATTGTTGAGACCTATTATTATAAGCAATAAACAGATATCACTCCATAAAAAATTATTTTTAGAACACAACGTGGTTTTTATTTGTTTAAATAATAGTCTGTACCTACCTACATCAGGAGCAGCTGCAGTTTACTGGACAAGGTCTCCACTAACACCGAGACTGGTATGCACCAACGCCTATGGTGCTGATGTTATTTTTTTCATGATCATGTTTTATTTTCACCCATAATGCATGTAACGAATTCAGGATAATCAAACTCCTTATGCAAAGTCAGCTATTGTTCTAACCAATTTTATTTCTTGGAGTTAAAGTCAATGTTAATACAATACGGGTGTCCGAAAATTATACGCAAAGAATTAAGGGGGTGATTCTACTTGATAAAATATTGCCAAAAGTATCAATAAATTTTTTTCGAAAACTCACAAATAAGAAAGTTATGAGCCTTCAAAGTTGATTTTTTATTTTTTTTTCTTTAAATTTGACACACTTGCCACTGATGTTGCTTTGCATCCTTGGTCCAAATTAGAGTTGAATCCCTCGAAATCAAGAGGCCTTATGTGCCCTTGCCCTTCAAAAAAGGCCTATAACTTTTTTTTTTTATTAAAATTATTTTATTATTTTATTAAAAAAAATGATTAAATTTTTTTAATTTTATCATTTCCAAGTCTATTTATATACGAATGTCTCTGTTTTGTACATAACTAGGCAGCCCTGCAGCTGTTTCCAAAACATGCTTTGGTATTGTTGTAAAATAATCATAATTTATGGTGATCAATTTTAGTGCAAGCAAATTTTTAAAACAGTTTTACTTGGAAACAGGTCATTTTATCGTGATAGACAAAGAGGACCTTTTCCGAATATTTCTTCATGTTCAAAACTCAGAAAAAAATATTACGAAAAAAGTTATAGGCCTTTTTTGAAGGTCAAGAGCACATAAGGCCTCTTGATTTAGAGGGATTCAAGTGTAATTTGGACCAAGGATGCAAAGCAACATCAGTGGCAACTGTGTCAAATTTTAAGAAAATCTGTACACTAGAAAAAAAGTTATAAAAAAATATTTATTTAAAAAAATCAACTTTGGAGGCTATAACTTTCTAATTTGTGAGTTTTCAAAAAAAATTATAGATACTTTTGGCCATATTTCATCAAGTAGCATCACCCCCTTAATTTTTTGCGCATAATTTCCGGACACCTGTATAATAAATAATATAATACTGTCAAGGGTGGAAGATTTTAGACCTTGTAAAATTTCAAACTAGAAAAATAATATTAAAAATTTTTCTTTGTTTAAATAAGATCATAGAAAAGTGTCCCCTCAAAAATCGGATACTTTACATAGTTATAGCCTTAGAAATAAAAATAATAGGTATGAAAACCTGAAATTAGGGGTAAGAGGAGATAATGAAAAATGTAAGAAAGGTTTTGTCTTCTCTGGTAAAGACCTGAAGTTAAAACAGTAATTGTGCAGTAGTTGTTGTGTTTTCTTTTATTACACCCAAATTACCACCTCGTATTATACACAAAAGTTGTCTATAACTAAAAAGTAAAAAATTCATCCCAAGAAGTCCCAGTGGTCATCCATACAATCAACATGGGTAAAATACCCGAGCACCAGTGACCACGAAGCATGCAAGCTGATACTCAAGACAATAAAGAAAGGTGGTCAAAAGGAGAGCCTTTCAATCATGAAATTAACAAGTTCGTCAAGGATAAGTGTACAGGTGAGAATATTTCAAGTGACAAGTATAATAAATATGCTAGGGGTATAAGTACCTACAACACAGAAAACGACTAGGAAGATAACTAAATAGATTGTTATGCAAGGTAATGGGCAAAGTATTTGCAGTAGATGTATAAACTACATGGTGCAGTAAAGGAAGAATAGTAGGTAGGCAAAATAGTGACCCCTTTTTCAAGAGCCATTTCATACTCGAAATACAATATGTGACTAACTAATAAATTGATAAATTTTATTCAACTTACAGTAATTGTGTGTGAATTTAACTATCTGGCAATAATATTACTTCTGTGAGTAAAGAAAAACCATGATCATGCAAAAATTAAAGTTACTTGATTTTCATAAGTCTATTGTTTTCAAATAATAGAAGTGTAAAATTTTAACTATTTTGAACTTAAAATTTACAGCGCTTCATTTTTTTCAACAGCAATTCCCAACTAAAATCGATCTATAATATAACAATAAACACAGGATGTCCGGAAATTATGCGCAAAGAATTAAGGGGGCGATTCTACTTGATAAAATATTGCCAAAATTATCTATATTTTTTTTTTCTTAAACTCACAAATAAGAAAGTTATGAGCCCTCAAAGTTGATTTTTTTAATAGGCCTTTTTTGAAGGTCAAGGGCAGTTAAAGCCTTTTGATTTCGAGGGATTCAACTCTAATTTGGACCAAGGATGCAAAGCAACATCAGTGGCAAGTGTGTCAATTTTAAGAAAATCCGTACACTAGAAAAAAAAAATTGATTTAAAAAAATCAACTTTGAAGGCTCATAACTTTCTTATTTGTGCGTTTAAGAAAAAAAATTATAGATACTTTTGGTAGAATTTCATTTTATCAAGTAGAATCACCCCCTTAATTCTTTGCGCATAATTTCCGGACACCCTGTATATAATCCAATACATTTTAGCTAAATGGCTTAAATATTTTATTATTTTGACTATGGTCAATTTAATAATTTCAACTATAGATACATAAATAAACCGTAGCTTTTATGTAGAGCACCTAAATAATAATAACTGCACACTACTTACACTGCATCTACAAGCAAATATTAATAAATTATGATAACTATGAAACTCTAACAAAACTCACGATCTAGGTATCATTAATTATGTTCCCTCTCTTATGGGTTGTAATGCCTGCGAAAATGACAAATATCACTCTAGAGTTGAAAAGTAACATATCACACGAGGGTGATATGGGTATAAATGTCATTAGGTTTTAGGTTATGTTAGGTAGGTAGACAACACACAATACACAGTTGTGTAAGTATATAGTTGCTTGTAACTTAAAAGAAGGTAATAAAGCTACTCTTCAACTAACCCTCGTGTTATTAACATCATTTTTATAATAATTACCATTAACCCTTAGTTGGTATCATGCTCTTTTTCACTTTATAAGTAGGTAACATCCGTCTCTCAGTCGGTGAGCATATTACAGTTCCAGCTTTATAGGTAACATCCATCGCTCAGTAGGAATAGGTAGTATATCTTACATTATCTTACTTACGTTATAGGTAACAGCCGACTGAGAGACGGACTGAAATATATCGTTCTGAGTAACACCCGTCTCACAGACGTATTCTCGCGATGGCGGCTACGGACTTTTTGACAACCAACTAGAACATACCTAATACGAAATTTCCGTACATTCATTTGTTTGGATTCAGTGCAGCATCAAAACTTGGCGTCCGATCAAAAAAATAAAGTGAGTTACACAATAATTACTTCTGTACAGCCCTTAGTAGCAATGAGTTTACTGCACACAATTCGTTTGATGAGTTAAGATTAGGGTGTATGGAGTTTACTCCTGATACAAGAATCTGCCCCAAGCTGACCAATTTAGAAAAAATAAAGTGAGTTACACAATAATTACTTCTGTACAGCCCTTAGTAGCAATGAGTTTACTGCACACAATTCGTTTGATGAGTTAAGATTAGGGTGTATGGAGTTTACTCCTGATACAAGAATCTGCCCCAAGCTGACCAATTTAGAAAAAATAAAGTGAGTTACACAATAATTACTTCTGTACAGCCCTTAGTAGCAATGAGTTTACTGCACACAATTCGTTTGATGAGTTAAGATTAGGGTGTATGGAGTTTACTCCTGATACAAGAATCTGCCCCAAGCTGACCAATTTAAAGTTATTCATTTTTGACTTCCCTGCTTTAACCCAAAAGTATTTTGAGTGAAAAGAGCAAAAAGTTAACAGAGTGTGCAAGCGGCGAGCCGGACCACCATAGGTGAGATGATCATAACTGGGACAGTGGAAAAACTATCCTACCTTTTTTTTTATCTATCTATCTACATCCACCCAACAGCAAATGCCATATAAAGGGTGTGAATAACTGCTGAGTTACATAGAATTTCAGTTCTACAAATAAACATACAATACAATACAAAGAAGTAAAAGCCAAGGTATAAAATACAAATTGTAAAAAACCATGTAAGAAGATATACATCAAACAGAATGAACTGCGAGATCTGGCAAATACACGGCAGCAAATCCAGGTCAGGTGAGTCCAAACTTAAGAAATATCTTTTAATCTGCTGAGCACTGCAAAAGAAAACATCGAGGCTGTCAGCATGCTGATTAGCACAGTCACACATTCAATGCAGTGGAGAGAAGACAAGAGTGTTACTCCTCGGGGTTCTCACCCTCAAGAACTGTTGACGCCTAAGAGCAACCTGAGGAACATTAAGGGAGATTTGGGACAGGATGAAAGGAGAATCAATATGTCCATTAAACAGTCCCCAAAGAAAGCACACAAACATATACGCACGCCTGTCCTCCAAACTTCTAAAATCAAATTCAAAATTAGAAGTTCAGACTCAGGGTAGCCCTGTACAGGATATGAGCCCGTCTTCTTACGATATAGGAATTTTAAAAAACGACGCTGCACGCGTTCCTGGCTGAGAAGGTGACATCTGTAACCGGGAGACCAAATCACACTGCCATACTCCAGCCTAGGCAAGACAATAGCACGAAAGAGAGTTATCAGGGTAAGAATGTTTCCAAAATCTATTGAATTGCGAATATGTAATAAAGCCTAGCAATCTAAATGCAGAGGTGGATGCATAGTCAATGTGTTTGCCGAATGTGTGTCAATTCCGTAACCTTCTCAATAGAGTGTCCATCAATAGTGTATGAAAACTGGGTCAGAGTATGTTTAAGACTGAAAGACATGGTATAGCATTTGGAGGTATTAAGAGGAAGTAAATTTTTATTGCACCAAAAGTTGATACGATCGATGGAACGTTCAAGTCTTAAACAATCATCTAATGAATGAATCTTACAAAAGATCTTCAAATCGTCAGCATATAATAGGTGATCGACCTCAATACCCTCAACAATGTCATTTATAAATAAATTGAAAAAGATTGGACCTAATTTAGAACCCTGAAAGACACCAGAAGTAACAGGGTATTCAGGGGAGTTATGGAACCACCGTAGGAAACATATTGACATCTGTGAGTGAAGTAATTAGAGAGAAAATCTATAAGGGCATCGGAGAGGCCAAATAAGGAAAGTTTGGAGAGAAGTAAGCTATGGTCAACTCTATCAAAAGCCTCAGAGAAGTCCATATAGACCACATCCACTTGAGAGTGAGAATCCAAAGCTTCAGAGGTATATCGTGTAAAGGTGAACAGATTGGTGATCGTCGAGCGACCACTCATGAAGCCATGTTGACATGATGATAAAAGAAATCTGACATGAGGATAGAGCACCCTATATATAACCTCCTCAAACACCTTTCCAAAGTTAGGTAGAATGCAGATCTGTCTATAGTTGGTGATCTGACTCCTGTCTCCTTTTTTAAAGACAGGTATCACCCTAGATAACTTCCAACAGGAAGGAAATTGAGCAGAAGAGAGAGCTAAATTAAAAATTTTCATGAGAGAGAATGAGAGAACGGAAGCGCAGTCTCGTAGCAGGAAAGAGGGAATGCCATCTGGAGCTACGGTATTGGAGTCCTTAACTGATTTCAGGGCATTATAGACTTCGTCTTCTGAAAAAGAGTGGATAGCAAGGGTAGGAACGTTTGAAGGGGGGGAAGGTAACGAGTTAGATGGTACAGAAGGTGTGAATGACTGGCTGAAAAAGTCACAAAAGGAGTTCAGCACCTGAGGCAAATCAGTGAATGTACTCCCGTTATAGTTCA
Organism: Malachius bipustulatus; assembly: GCA_910589415.1. Classification (NCBI taxonomy): domain Eukaryota; kingdom Metazoa; phylum Arthropoda; class Insecta; order Coleoptera; family Melyridae; genus Malachius; species Malachius bipustulatus. Next base: position 16,647,462 of record OU342633.1, read on the forward strand.
TAGTATTGGGAAGACCAGAAGAGCCACGACGATGATTCACAAAAGTCCAAAACTTTTTAGGATTATGATTAAGATTTGTTTCAATCTGACTGATAAAGTTGTGATAAGATTGTTAATGCCGCGTTTAAGAGAAGTTCTCAGACTCTTAAACTGAGTAAGTGTATCCTGGTTACCAGAACGTTTAAAAGATACACGAAGAGCAGTCTTTCTCTTTAAATCAGATATAATCGACTGAGTAAAGCACGGCGAATACCTATGATTAGATGAGGATTTAGTTTTCGGAACAAAAAGATCAAAGGCATTGTTTAACATGGAGTAAAACAGATTACAAGCGACGTCAGCATCTGTGCAACATCCCAAGACAGACTCCCAATCCAAGCCGTTCAGATATGCATACAATGCAGGGAAGTTGGCGTGTTTAAAGTTAAATGATGGAACGAGAGCCTTAGGCAGCGAGGCAGAGGGTTCCCTGCGACTGTAAAACTCAATAGTTAATGCAGGGTGGTGGTTATCCTCTCGTACCAGAGGATCCTCCGCTCTAAGAGCAGTAAGAGGAAAGTCAGCTAGAACAAGGTCCAAGAAGGTTGTGATTAGACACAGAATTATGCTGAGTCAAATTAAGAGTTTCAAAAGTTTGACAGAAGTACGCGGCTGCATTATCTAACAGTGAGGAAGCAAGAGAAAGACTTGGACAGTTAAAGTCTCAAACTAGAATAGTGTGGCTAGAGTATAAAATGTCTAAGTCCGCAAGGAGGTCACAGAAGGAACGAAGAATATCGTTATACGGAAACATATTCGATAATATTATTCAAAATGTATTTTAGTGTAAGTGTTGAACTCGAATACATATTAGAACTGTAGAGAAACATTGTTATTAACATTAGATAATTGGATGATTTATCGCATAAATTTTGTGTCATAGAATACATCTGTTAAAGAAAACAAAACACTTGTCAAAAAGTTTACAATAATAATTTAAGATATTAGGTACTTTATAGATGCAGTGTAAAAAGAATAATTTTAAATACAGATTATATAAATAGAACACATTCCAATGAAATAAATTTGTACCAAAATCACATATACTCACTCATTTAAGGTGTTACATCATTACATAATAATATGATGATCACCTATTTAAAATATTCATAGGGAACAACCAACAAAAAAAATTCACAAACATTTGGTAACATGACTACATGGCCATTATTTACTTTTCAGTCTCTTCTTCTTTTTTCTATCAACGACCTTCAATGGCTGGTCAGTTGAACTTGCCAATCTCCTCAAAGCCAACTTCTTGTTTTTTGATTTCGGAACTGACGAAGCCTTTGAAAAATTGTGAACTCTAAATGCTCCCTGTTTGCTTGTTCCTGGTTCGGAACTAATTTTATTCGGCATAAAACCCATAGAGCTGACTACTTTATGCGTGAACACTTGTGGAGCGCTCGAAGTGCCCTCCCAAGACACTACCAAGTTATCCTCTTTGTTTTCTTCGCGGTTATATTTAGCTATTATTGCTTTTCCGATGTTGCTTTTCATGAAACAGATTTCTCGTAACTGGATGCGGCTCGATTCTTCTTTTGAACGCTCATTCGAGTACCTAAATATAACAACAGAAAAAGTAAATATGAAATTTTTCAATTTAACAGATCTAATAGTCCGAGAGTTGGCGACAAAAAATTTAAGCGTTTTCAGAAAAGTTAGCATTTTGATATTCGTTTATTTATTGATTATGAATAAAACACTAATGTTTTATAAAATTCTACTGTATATTGATCGATGATAGAAACGTTACACGTGTTTCGCTACTTTTCATGTAGCATCTTCAGACGTAAATAAAATTATTGATACAGTAACATAGCAACAGTATTACCTAAGTGATCATGAAACAAGTAACTAGATTTAAATGAATTTTTAAGAGAACTAACTAGATCATAATGTATTTCTTCAGAATCTTCTTAGTTGTTGATATCAAGAAGAAAATCAAGTAGTGGAGAACGATATGTGTCTAGCTGTTCATTTATTACTGTGTATTGTTGATTATGTAAATGTCTGTGGATCTCTAGAGATTCAAGAAAATTTAATTTAAAATAATGATCACAATGATGTAGTAATTCAATTTTGTTGTTTGCTGTTAGAGTGTGATTGTTTTCTATTAAGTGTTTTGCAAAATTTGATCTTTCTGGATGCTTGAGTCTGTAAGAGTTTAGGTGTTCGTTGTATCTAATTTCTAGATTTCTACAAGTCTGTCCTATATAAACTGAATTACAATGAGAACAGTTTAATCGATAAATTCCAGGTTTCTGTAATTTAGATAACTTTTCCTTTGCATTCAGCAATATAGAACCATTACTCATAAAAGATTTGAATGAAATATTAAATGTAGTGGTGTTAGAAATTATCCTTGATATTTGTGTTGAAACGTTTCCAAAGTACGTTAGTGATGAATATTTTCTGATTTCATTGTTTTGTTGAGGATAAATGAGGTTTATGGCTAATTTGTGTTGTTTTTTGTGTAATAAGTCGTCTATTAATGTTTTTCGATAACCATTCTCTTTTGCAATTTGTTTGATAATAGAAATTTCTCTGTTGAAGTTGTTTACTGACATTGGTATCGTGACAGCTCTGTGTATCATTGAATTATATGCTGAAAGTTTGTGTGAAATTGGATGATTTGAATCGTATGGTATTGTCATATTTGTATGTGTTGGTTTTCTATAGACAGAAAAGTCAAACTGATTATTCAATCTCGTGATAGACAAGTCTAAAAAGTTTATAGAATTATTTTCCTCACATTCTACAGTAAACCTAATATTTGGATGTAAGCTATTGATGAAATTAAGAAAGTTATCTAATTGTCTAGAGGAACCTACAAAACAAGAAAGAATATCGTCTACATACCTAAACCAAAACTTGATGCTATCTGCTTTGTCTGAGTGAAAGATTTTCTTTTCAAGACTATTCATGAAAATATCTGCTAAAATCGGAGAAATTGGACTACCCATTGGAAGGCCTTCATTTTGAAGGTAGAACTTATTATCAAAGGAAAAGTAATTTTGGGATATACAAACATTGAATAAATCCATTACTTCAGAGATGTAGTCTGGTAGAAGATTGTTGGATTCTAATAAGTTTTGAAGCATGGGTAATTCAATTCCTCCACGAGAAGTTTTACCCATGCTTCAAAACTTATTAGAATCCAACAATCTTCTACCAGACTACATCTCTGAAGTAATGGATTTATTCAATGTTTGTATATCCCAAAATTACTTTTCCTTTGATAATAAGTTCTACCTTCAAAATGAAGGCCTTCCAATGGGTAGTCCAATTTCTCCGATTTTAGCAGATATTTTCATGAATAGTCTTGAAAAGAAAATCTTTCACTCAGACAAAGCAGATAGCATCAAGTTTTGGTTTAGGTATGTAGACGATATTCTTTCTTGTTTTGTAGGTTCCTCTAGACAATTAGATAACTTTCTTAATTTCATCAATAGCTTACATCCAAATATTAGGTTTACTGTAGAATGTGAGGAAAATAATTCTATAAACTTTTTAGACTTGTCTATCACGAGATTGAATAATCAGTTTGACTTTTCTGTCTATAGAAAACCAACACATACAAATATGACAATACCATACGATTCAAATCATCCAATTTCACACAAACTTTCAGCATATAATTCAATGATACACAGAGCTGTCACGATACCAATGTCAGTAAACAACTTCAACAGAGAAATTTCTATTATCAAACAAATTGCAAAAGAGAATGGTTATCGAAAAACATTAATAGACGACTTATTACACAAAAAACAACACAAATTAGCCATAAACCTCATTTATCCTCAACAAAACAATGAAATCAGAAAATATTCATCACTAACGTACTTTGGAAACGTTTCAACACAAATATCAAGGATAATTTCTAACACCACTACATTTAATATTTCATTCAAATCTTTTATGAGTAATGGTTCTATATTGCTGAATGCAAAGGAAAAGTTATCTAAATTACAGAAACCTGGAATTTATCGATTAAACTGTTCTCATTGTAATTCAGTTTATATAGGACAGACTTGTAGAAATCTAGAAATTAGATACAACGAACACCTAAACTCTTACAGACTCAAGCATCCAGAAAGATCAAATTTTGCAAAACACTTAATAGAAAACAATCACACTCTAACAGCAAACAACAAAATTGAATTACTACATCATTGTGATCATTATTTTAAATTAAATTTTCTTGAATCTCTAGAGATCCACAGACATTTACATAATCAACAATACACAGTAATAAATGAACAGCTAGACACATATCGTTCTCCACTACTTGATTTTCTTCTTGATATCAACAACTAAGAAGATTCTGAAGAAATACATTATGATCTAGTTAGTTCTCTTAAAAATTCATTTAAATCTAGTTACTTGTTTCATGATCACTTAGGTAATACTGTTGCTATGTTACTGTATCAATAATTTTATTTACGTCTGAAGATGCTACATGAAAAGTAGCGAAACACGTGTAACGTTTCTATCATCGATCAATATACAGTAGAATTTTATAAAACATTAGTGTTTTATTCATAATCAATAAATATGCAGAGATTCTACGAAGTAAGGGTTGAAAACATAAATTAAATATTCGTTTATGTCTAGTGTAATATTGAAAACCACAGCCAATAGTGGGGACTGAAAAATATTTCAAATTCATTGTTTATGATAAAAACGGGCAATGAAATAAATGACACAATGAACTGATAACGAACAATTTCAGCCTTTTCTGTAAAATTAGCATGAATAATCATTGTTATGTTTATTATTAGTCCAGTCAGTAAAGTAAAAAATGTACACAAAGTTTATAAAAAATCTTATCCAAGATTTTCCATCAATAATTGTTAGTGAAGAGGTGATTTAACATAAATCCACAAAAATCAGTTCTGAGGGTGCAGCTCAGAACTGATTCTTTACAGAAAACCACCCATTTGGTGAGAAAAGTATTTTTTCGCTAATAACTCCTTAATCATTCTTAATCATTGAATATATACAAAAAAAATTATGAAAGAAAGGAAGCTTGAGTGATTTCCTAAAAGAAAAATGTCATAGTTTTCGACTTATTCAATACCTATTATACAGGGTGTCCCATAATATGTGGGCAATCTCCCGGATTTGGGTAAATTTCGTAAAAATAAATGAAAAAATAGCTATAAAATTAATTCCTCAGAGACACCCCTACAAAGATATTAGCTGTTGAAGTTGAGGGTTGAAAATAAATTTTTTGCAATAACTTTTTTATTTCTTGACCGATTTTGATAATTTTTGGTTTTATTTTGTATTATTTGGGACTGTTTAGAATAGTATTTCATAATCTTTGGTAGCACATACATAGACCTCGGGATGGACCTCGATATCTCGATAACAGTTCGCTCTATCGAAATAAATAAGTATACATTTTTTATGTAAAAAATGTCAAATAAAAAGAAAATTAACCTTAAAAAACTGTAAAATTATTATTTTTATTGTTTTCTTTCAAGTGATTGAGGGGGTTATGCCATCCCGAGGTCTATGTATGTGCTACCAAAGATTATGAAACACTATTCAAATCCGGGAGATTGCCCACATATTATGGGACCCCTGTATAGAAATTGCCAATTTTGTAATTTTGATCATCGCGAATTTTCGTGCATTCAAAATTGTTGGCGCGCAGCCTCTAGAAAAATATGAAATTTCTCGAAAACCAAAAAACCTACGGAGAAAAATTAAAATGGGTATTGAAGGGTTATAAAATACAACATTTTTTTCCTACGACCACTTTACAAAACACTACTTTGCGCATCGTTTTTTGTGCGCAAACTAGCAGATTTCTCACGTACAGTTTTAATGTAAACAATAGTGATGGGCGGTAACTGAGAACTCAACTGTTACTTATTGTTAATGGAATAACTATTCATTTAAAGCTTCAAGGTAATAAAATAAACAGAAATGGGATAACATAGAACCCGACAAGACTATAAAATATAGGGGAGAAGGGGGCAGGTTCGGACACTGTTTTACAAAGTCTTATATTTCAGCCTAAAATAAAATTTAATAGCAAAGTGATAATCGACTAGCAAGTACAAATATTTTTCTACATTTTTGCTATGATAAACAAATTTGTTAGTTATTTTTTGAGAAATTTAGGATTTTGTTAAAAGTTGCAATTGTCCGGAAGTGCCCCACTATGGGGCAGCTTCGGACAAGGCCGGGGCAGTTTCGGACATGAAAAATTTTTTAGGGACTTCTTTTATTAAGAACATTTATTAGGTAAGAAATATAATGTTTATAGCATTATTGAACATCGTAACCAAAAAAATTTACATTGAATAGAATAATATGATGTTATTAGTGAAGTTCCTGGTGTTTGGATCGGTTTGGGCAGCCTAGACATAATATATTATATTATGCTTTCTTTCGATACCTGAAATATCCTCAATCTGTGGGAATATAAATCCCTGGCTGCACTTCTTTTGAAATTTGACCTGAAATTCTCCATTTTCTAATACCTCTATAACTTTTACAATATAATATAGAGATAGTTTTTTTGTTGGAAAAACTTCACTAACAAGTTATCGTCCCTTATTATTTCTTAATCGTCCAAAAGTTCAGCAATATTATCAATATCAGCTTCAAAATCTTAATCTATGTCAGAATCTCATGATGACGTGTCATCTAGGACCAGTTTATTCTTAATATTAATAATCTGAGTTTTTCTAATTAGAGTTAAGCAGCAGCTCTTAAAGATGTAGTTTTGCTGATCAAATTTCTTACAGCATTCCTTAAGACATCCCTATAGGGATTTCTGCTTTGGTAGAATTTGTTTTTTTGTATATTAGCAACATCCTGCAATGATATATGAAGAAGATTCATTGTGCTTGTACAGATCGGGGCAGATTCGGACAGTCCGGAACTGCCCCGCCTGAATTGTCCGGACGTGCCCCAGATGCACATAATTGAATTTAAATGCGATAAGTTTTACAGACATGTGCAATACTAACAGTTGTGTGACGTTATATACATGGAAATCCGCATTCTTTCAAGTGAAACAATCAAATCTTACTTGAATTTAAAAAGTCGAGGTGTAGGACGTTACGAGTAGGTAACTCAATCTTATATCATAAGTCCCTTTTTTACAATTTTTCATGTAAAATCAATTTTTTTTAATTCCACATCACAGGACACATTGTCCACGGATTTAAATTGTAGGCGGGTGTAACTGCTGTGGGATTGGTTATTCTAGTATTATTTATTGGCGGTAAATTTGAACTGTCCGGAACTGCCCCATGTCCGAACCTGCCCCCTTCTCCCCTACTCATTATTCTCTTGTGGCAGTAATTATTATTATTTAAGAGTTGATCGCTAATAACAGCATTGGTAGCGTTCAAATCAAATTCACGAACGTGAAAATAACTCGCACACCTCTACTAACTTCAATCGACGACGCACAGCACCTGCGTTGTGTGGGAGTTGCATATCAATGATATTGTTGCGTGTAATTAAGAAAATGCGGTAGTGAGAATAATGGGTCTGATGACCAATGAATAATTAGATAAATTAGGAAATGCGGAGAAATAAAGGAAAGCGTGTAAACTTATGTTTTGAAGTAAGTTGTTCTGCTTGTCGAATTTCTTGAACTTCTTGATAGCTCAGTGGATGCGGTGATGCACGTATTAACTATTAATTGTCTTTGCGTTTAACTGCGGATTTTGCGGATATTATAAATGCGTAGGTATATACCTATAAACAATTGCGGAGACGTGGAAAGTCACGTAAAATGTAAACACTCCCGGTGAGATCCGGACGAATCAAAAGTGTGCGTTCTCTACGAAAGACGAATTGCGAATATTGCTGCGTTGATCCTGTCTTTCTTTCTGCTAAAGACGAAAGGTCCTGCAACTGTCCTTCTTGTGGGTTGTTTATTCCAACTTTGCAGTTGTAGGTAGATTACCAGTAAAACACCATTGTAAAAGTTCACACAAGGAAGGGCGCGAAAATGGCAGGATTAAAAATGAAAGTAAAAAATGAGAAGCGGGACGCAACAGATATACTATCCTCTCTTAAATCTTAAATCATTGTTATTATCTACCACATCTCCACGCTCACGAAACTTATTTTTAGTTTATACGGAGTCTAATAATAAACAATAATAATATTGTCGGTAGAATTCAATGATTTAACAGTATACAGTGCTTCCCAAAAGTAACGGATAAATTCGATAAAACGGAGAGGGCTGTTTTTTTGAAAAAATAAAAAAACAAGTCGATTTTGTTTTTGAGTTGTTCAACTTTTGACATAATATTTGGGTATACAGGGTGATGCGCGAAAAAGTGGTGACGTCATCGGCATTTTTTTAAATGGCAACCCTTATTTTTTATTCCATTTTTTGATACTTCATTTAATTGCCAATATGGTAATGTAATCAATTTGTAACCTTAAATAAGGAAATTTCTGAGAAACAGCTTGTGTCGAAATTGTGCACTTTTTACTGATGTGAAAATCGGAACATTAACGATCAAAATAAAAAAATATCAAATAAAAATTACTGTTTCCATGGTAATTTTATAAGATCTGTCTATTAAATTAGGTCTATCAAGTTGAATCTGTTAAATTAAATTAAATTAAATCTATTAGATCTGTCGAAATTAAGTTATTTTCTCCGAAATTTCTTTTATAAACGTTACAAAATGATTACATTACCGTATTGGCAATTGGATGAAGTATCAAAAAATTTAATAAAAAATAAGGGTTGCCATTTAAAAAAATGCCGATGACGTCACCACTTTTTCGTGCATCACCCTGTATACCCAAATATTATGTCAAAAGTTGAACAACTCAAAAACAAAATCGACCTGTTTTTTTATTTTTTCAAAAAAACAGCCCTCTCTGTTTTATCGAATTTATCCGTTACTTTTGGGAAGCACTGTATAATAGTAATATTAAAAAGTCATTGGTAGAATTGAAAATAATACCTACCTAGGTAGTCTGAAAAAATAAACTTTATTTAGGTACCTATCATTATAATGGATTGTTCCTCTGAATCTGAAGCAGAAAATACACCACCTGAAGTCAGAAAACAAGCAGGTTTGTGTTCTTTGAATTTGCTACCTGTAGTTTCGAGAGAAAAATACGAATCTGCTTATAAACATTTCATAAATTGGAGAAAAGGTCATAAAAGCAGAGCATTGTCAGAAAAAATAATTTATGTGTAAAATTTATTAAATAATTAATCTGTTAAATTGTGGTCGTAGGAAAAGTACTGTGTGTATCACGTGCGGAAAAGAAATTTCACACTCGTGTGAATTGTGACACTCGACTTCGTCTTGTGTCACAATTGTTTCACAATATACTATTGCCATTCTCATTTATTATGAATAAGTTTTAGCATACTCGTATAAATATTACAATATAGAGAACAATAATTATTATTGTCTGTTGCTTTCTACGAATTTGAGTATTTATGGGCCTAATAAAAATAATTGAAATCAATGTGATATTATAGATATACTTACTATCTTTTAGGTCAAGGCATTACCTTAATGCTAAAAATAAAAATCAAAGACATTTTGCAAGTTTACCAGCATATTAAATTTAGCCAAATTTTGGCTAATTTATTATTTTCTAAAAATTAAAAAAAGACCAAAACAAATTGAAAATATATCTAAAAATTAATTTTCAGATACACTTTATAGTATAACAATATTTCGTAATGTTTTCAAAAAATGTTAGCACATTTTTTGAGTATTTTTTTTTAACTTTTAGAAAATATTAAAAAATCGGCCAAACTTCAATATGCTGTTAAGTTTGCAAAATGTAAATTATTTTATTTTCAACTTTTTCAGCATTGATGTAATGCCTTGACCTAAAAGATACATCTATAACGTATTATTGATGTCAATTATTTTTATTAGGCATGCAAATACTCAAAATAGCACAAACCAACAGACAATAATTGTACTATATTGTAATATTTATACACTTAAAATTATTCATAATCAATGAGAATGGCAAAAAATTTTGTATTTTATGTCCCCTTCAATACCCTTTTTGATTTTTTTCCATAGGTTGCTTGGTTTTCGAGAAATTTAATTTTTTCTACACCAACAATTTTAAATGAACGAAAATTCGCCTTCTTTTTGGAAATCACTCAAGCTTCCTTTCTTCTAATGAGTATTTTAGTGTATTTTTTAATAAAAAAATACTTTTTTTATAAAAAAAAAATACTATTGAGAACATCACTTTTCGAAAATCACGCAAACTCATCAAATGTCCACCGATCCTGATCCCCAGATCACGGAAAAATGGTTTTCCAAAATCACAAAATTTCGATTTTACAAACGTCCTGTAGCTTTATATTTAAAGATTAGTGAACGAAATTTTGCACTTTTGTTGTTAAACTTTAGGAACAATTTCGATTTTCATTAAAAATTTTTCCAAAAGTCGCGTTCCTTCTACAGGGTTATATATCAAATTCGCAAGATTGGAAGTAAATGATTTGAAATTTAAGTTATTACAACAAAATCTGCATTTTTTCTATTAATAAGTCAGTGGTGTGGGTAGGAAAAGGGTAAAAATGGGTAAATTTCTATAACTATTTATGAGCACATTTTCAAAGGGATTGAATTGAAACTTTTACAGTAGACAGCTATACTTATAACCTTTAATTTACAAAAATTTCAAAGCAAGTAGGAAAAATGGCGGAGATATTCGAATTTTTTTTACAAAATGTTTTTCTCTAAATTTTCAAATTTTCGGTTTTCAAAACTCGTAGTGTAAAAATAGCATTTTTTAGGTAAAGTTAGCCAGTGGCGGGCATAGGAAAAGGGGCAAAATTGTAAAATTTTCCAATTTTTTTTGTTTTGTTCAATCTGAAAATCCATTTTATGGCACGTTTTCAAACGAAATGAAATGAAATTTTCACAGTAAACCACTACGCTAATATGACCTGACTATGGAAAATTTCAGAAAGCCAATTTAAAAAGCGGTGAAAATATACTAAATTGAATCACATAAAAATACACTATTTCTGCGATTGATGCGCAAAATCTTAGATAAGATTTTTATGAACTTTGGGTACATTTTTGACTTAACCGACTGGACTATAATGTTTTTTGCCTTATTTTTGGTAATTGATTGGAATGCCACATTAGAAGTTTATGGAGTTTACGATAACGATCTGAAATTTTGGTTATGGCATTTTGATAATGGCATATGATCCATCGAATGAAAATGTTTATAATTTCGTAATATTAATGGTGAATTTCTTCTGGGAATAATTAATTGATTATGGACTTATTTGCATCTATAAAGATATCTTTATTAACATAATCCTCAATTTAAAACTTACCTAAAAACAAATCGGTTTTTTTAATCAATTACTTTCTCTCTTTGACATACACTTGATAAAAACAATCAACGACAAATAAAAGGGTAACTAAAAAAAACTACAAACTATAACAACAAAAAAAGGAACCTTGTAATGAAATATAATTAACATATTTTCAAGATGGCAAACAACACTTCCAGAAATACCGGAAGTCGCTATTAAACTTTGTTATTTTATATGGAATGGTTCATTTTTTATTGCATTTTTTGATTTAAAAAATTTATTTTATAGGGACTTTGTCTATGCTTCCCTAGACCTAAGTATTGTCATTTTTGAGATTTTTGGACTTTGTTGAATTTTTTTTATAATACAACATGATGCTTTATATCATACTGTCGCAATTTTTAAGAAAAATTGCTCAAATTTAGGCTATAAGTAAAGGAAGCTTTCGAGTTTATAGTTCAATTTTTATAAATGGCACTATTCGATGTTCTTTTATTGCAACTTCAAACCATCAAAAGTTTATTTTTTCAAATACTCGTACGATGGGACTTGATGGAAATATGATTCCATCATGAAAACATTCTTTTATTACGGACTAATTCATCAAACATCAGTGATGTCATTTAATGTCATCACCATTCTAGGGACTAAACAAACTGATGTATTCGTGATGTGAATTTATCAGAAGTAGAAATACAACCTCAAAATTAAATTAAAAATTCATAATGACACTAAAATGGCGTATGTTGTTATTGACATAACTGATGGGAGTATTTTCCGTTGTTTTATTACTTATTCTGATGGCCTACCGACACCACTGTCCAGTGTCGAGTGTCCATCTATAATGATGTCACTGAGCAGATCCCTTCTCTGATTATTTCCAGAAGACTTTGCTGCTGAATTTCAGAACACACCTTTATTTAATTAACACTTTTCACCATACATAAACAATTATTAATACGAAGGGTGTCTTTTCAGATATTTTCTTTGAAAACTTTGAAAGCATGTGGGGGTCCCCCCCACATTATGTCCTCACTACTGACTGACTAACCGACCGCTGGTGTTTCCATTATTCCACTAGGCATAAAGAAGGACTATCAAAATAGTAGCTTTACTAAAAACAATTAGATTTTTTTTGTCGTCAGCTCCCCGACTATAAGTATATTATAGTATAGTCATTAGATTACTTTTATAATCACACCAGTGTTACAGCATGTTAAAGATGTAATTGTTATTATGATTGTTTTGAAAATTATTTGTTATTGTTATTATACTGGGTGTTGAAAAACTCGTGAGAAAAATGGATGACACGTTACTTACTCAGCAACGAAAAAGAAGAAAATATCTGCTTTCAGTTTTGTTCTAGCTACTCTGGTTTCCTAGATATAAAATTTTTCTTAGACAACTTAAAATTCTAATTTCCCAAGCAAAAAAAAAAATTATTATGAAACGCGCTGCACCCCTAGCACTGATTTTTGTTGATTTATGTTCTATAACCTCTTCACTAACCATTGAAGGAAAATCTTAGATAAGATTTTTTATGAACTTTTGGTATATTTTTTACTTTACCGACTGGACTATAATTTTTGGCTCAGACTCTGAATCCGGGACAAAGAGTAGGGTTCCTATTTGAAATTTGAAAACCACGTCACCCCCGGGAGGGGGGGTGAGGAGTTGGAGGATAATTCAGAGGCCAAACAATTACGAACCCACAATCAAGCAACTGTTGTCTCAAACTGTTTTTTCAAACCCTTACCGCTCGGACACATTTACAAACTTTTGGTGCATCCGGTATAGCCCACTAGAAACCAACACTAAAAAAGGATAAAATCGCATAGCTTGATGTAGTTCTGGGTTTTTGGTATGTTGTATGGACCAGTCAGAGTGGTGTGATCCCAAATTCGCAACTTCAAAAAATTAGTGATTGCTGCACCACGAATTTGGAACAACTGAAGTCCAACCGCAGCTCTATAAACCCTATAGGGACCAAGCTATGACCCTTCGAAGAGGTCAAGCCCAAGACATGGGGTTGACAATTTCAAGTTTATTGACAAAATCGCTCGTTCTATGCGAAGATCATTGAAAATAAAGTTCCTCAGGATCGTCCGCGTCTCCGTCTATTGAAATCAAGGCGATGTTATCGCATGATTCCCCTAAGCAGGCTATGATTTTGAGAAGCCCTGGTAGGGCTGGCTCTTTGTGAGTTGTTAGTGGGATGAGGCCGCAGGAGCTCATTTCCCAACCCCACTCGGCGACTTTTACACTTGATGGTAAATGCGGAACGCATGGAAACAGGCAGCCTTGGTGGTCGAGGGTTAACGTGCCAGATTAACTTTTGCATTTGTCGCTGTCTTCACGAAAAAGACACGTTTGACACTTTTCGTCAGCTTCTGCAATACTCTCACAGGTTGCATCTATTAGGAGAAAGATGGCAGCCAGATCTACTATGTCCTGCCTCTTCTGAAATTGACCTACAATTTACTTTTTCCCATGCCAGAAAAGGGCAGAGGTGGTAGGCACACACACTGGGCACTTCAACTTCCCTCAGTTGAACTGAATGCATCCTGCCTCACTTCTGCCACATTCACATTTCTGAAAGCGCAAGTTGTGGAAGGTAGAGCCCAAGCCACAGAGGAGAACAAGAAGGCCCATGTCCTCTCCAAACACAATCATATGATCATAACTAGTGGTTTTCTCCAATGTCGTCAGAACGATATTGCAGTTTGCATCTTCTGTCGCTGTCTTTGTTTCAATCCTTTGGAGAGAGAATGCAGAGCATAGATGTTGAATGGGGCGTTCTTTGTTTCCGTCATTCGACACATCTTCTCCCGGGGTACTGTGATGATCATAGAGGAGTCAAAAACAATTGTCTCAACCGCTCTGCAGATTTTGTACTCCGAAAAATTGACCATCTTCTAAAAGGTCATAGCTTAGTCCCTATAGGGTCCCTATAGAGCCGCGGTTGGGGTTAAATTGTTACAAATTTAATTCGCTTCAAAAAAGTTCGCAATAATTGTGTTTGTCGAAAAACACATACTCTTAGGGCCGGTTGTTCAAATGTCAATTAAAAATTTTGAGATAATTACTGATTTTAAATTGCAAATTTTGAAAATACGGCGAATATAATTAATGATCTTGTATTTTTAATCAATAATTAACTCTTCTTAAAGGGAGCAGAATCCATTTTCAGCAATATCAGACCAATGGTTCGATAATACAGGGCATTTTAAAATCAGTAATTATCTGAAAATTAGAATTTATTTACTGTCTACATTTAGTAGGTTGCAATATATACACAGTATACAAATCAGTCTTAGAAGATAATAATAATAAAATCAATAAATACAAATATTATAAAATCAACCATAAATATGGTGATGAATGATGTGCAGAGAATCAATTAGTATATTTTTGGAAATTATCAATAATTAACGTTTGAACAACCGGCCCTTAGAGCAAAAAGTGAAAAAAGGCCCAAAATTTCGCAGTTTTTTGCATGATTCATGGCAAGCACAAGTTCTTTTCGAAACTGTAAATTTGGATTCACGCCACCCAGCTGGTTCATCAACATACTAAAAAACCAAAACTACATCATGCTTTGCGATTTTTCTCTTAATTTCTAGTTTTTTGTAAAGTTTTGTATCAATAACTCCGTTGTTTTTCAAGATATTCACTTGAAGTTTCGCAGAGCTTTCTTTCTTTTACAGACACACATTTTGAAAAAAAAAAAATCAAAGAGAATCCAAGCACAAGCGCACTCTATGAATTTTTTTTTCAAAATGTGTGTCTGTAAAAGAAAGAAAGCTCTGCGAAACTTCAAGTGAATATCTTGAAAAACAACGGAGTTATTAATAAAAAACTTTTTTTTAATAAAAGTTTGACACCATGTATCTTGAAAACGGGACACCTATGTGAAAAATGGCACAAGGAAAGTGCCATTATTTTTTGACAAATAATCTGTGGCCAAGAGCTTGACCTCCTTTTTTGTAACACCCTGTATAAAATTTAAAAATAAGTTTTAAGCCATTGATTTTCTCCAGCGGCTTAGAAGTTTTGGAACTTAAAAGAAAAAAGAACCACCATAACTACTTCACTTGTATCACCTGAGAAAATATCAAAATTGAGAATTTTGGTGTAAAAACTTAAAAATTCAATAATCTGTATCTCGAAAATTAGTGTTTTAGAGTCAAATTTTATAGAAAAAAGTGTAATTATTTTTACGTGTTCTAACTTTTGCCGGAGTTATGAACATATAAACTGGAATACCCTCTATAAAAAAATGTCCCTTATGAGTATGAGGTGACATATCAAAGCTGTTTTTTTTTAAATAAAATTAAAAAATGTTTTTCCATTTTTAGATTTTCCCAGATGAAAAAATAAGACTGATTTTTACAGTTGGAGTTTAAATTGAGAAGTTAAGGAGTTATAAAAAAGTGAAAATCGCAATTTTCAAAGTTCAAGGAAGTGTACAAAAAAAACAGCATGTCCCCATTGTCTATTATATTATGGTAGAGAAACATTTGTACTATTTTTTTTTTTTTCATTTAACGAGACACTGAGAAATCTTAGAATTTTCATCACCCTGTATAAAAATTTGATCTACAACTTAGGAAAGAACATAAAAAATTAAAATAGGGATTTGTAAGCAGTTTTGGCAAAGATATAGTTTGGTGGTCCCAAACTGAAAGCGTGCTTTACACATAGCTCCACCGTTGTAGTGCTGCAGTCAAAAACCTCAAAATTTCGCCAACCCTGTTGTCATGTTGAGCATTATTTCATTATATTCTACTAATTTTTAGAAGAATTTGTTAAAACATTAGTGTTTTATTTATCATCCATCAGTATGAAGAGATTCTAAAAGTAAGGGTTGAAAACATAAATTTTTCGGGAACTTTTCTTTTTATTAATTTTATTATTTTTTGGTTTCCATGATTT
The DNA here is from genome assembly GCA_910589415.1 of Malachius bipustulatus. Classification (NCBI taxonomy): domain Eukaryota; kingdom Metazoa; phylum Arthropoda; class Insecta; order Coleoptera; family Melyridae; genus Malachius; species Malachius bipustulatus. Next base: position 16,663,759 of record OU342633.1, read on the forward strand.
GTTTTTACTCCGTGAAGCGTTTCTCTAATTTAACCGATTTCTCTTGCCGTTTCCAAGAGCCCCATGTACTGTCACTTCAAACTGCTATGTCACGGTATAGCACAAAGTCAAAAACTCAAAACTCATAAACACTTTACAAAACATGAAAATTTAGTGCATTTATTGTTTTAATTCTTTGACTAATATAACAACACGCCCTTAGTCACCAATTACTAAATCTCTGGTAGGTACCTACAAGGTACAAGTATAAAAATTTCTTCAATAAACCTATTTCATGTAATAAATATGAACATACAGTGAAAACCGATTATAACGACATCGTTTAGTACGACGTTCTGAATATAACGACCAAATGTTGAAGTCCCAGTTTAGTCTCATAAAAATCACCTTACATAGAAACCGTTTAGTACGACATCGCTTATTGCGACGTATCGGTAATAGCGACGTAGTGATCTTGGATTTTTCACGGAATCGTGTCGGTTATAACGACCGACGGATGTTTATGCTGTAAATTCTGAATTTTACGCTTCCCGTCGTCGGGCGAGGGCCTGTTTTTATTTGGTTTTTTATTGCGTGATCGGACAATGAAGGTGATTTAGGTATCTCAGAACATGATAAAAATTAAAATTGTACATACCTACCTGTATCCTCAAAAATTAATAAATTTTTGGTAGATAATTATGTATTTGAAAATTGTGATGCCTTTATATACGTATTATTTATTTAAACCTCTTAATCCTTTGAATTTACATACATAATATCATGTGGTATGTGGTGTCAGTTAGTAAAAAATGCATTTAATTGCCTATAACGACTATCGGCTATAACGACCGCATATTGATGGTCCCCTCAATGTCGTTATATCCGGTTTTCACTGTATTTCTAAAAAAGATTTTTCTTGAAACTTGAAACTTGTTTTAGTGTTGTTAACTACAGCATTGAGCGTGGCAGCCTTGCAGACAACAATTCAAAATTTCGACCGTAGTACTACGGAGGCAAAGCACCTATGTAACAGGGACCGACAAACTATACCTTCGCCGTTTCCTACATCATGGGCTATTTTTGATGTACATTTTTGCTACTTTGAAATATGAAAATGGCGATTTTCACTACTAAACTACTCAATTTACTCCAACTGTAAAAACCAGTTTTATTTTTTCGTCTAGGAAAATCTAAAAATGCAATAGCACCATGAGCATTACATTAAAAAAAAAACAACATAGCTTTGATATGTCACTCTCATATGGGACACTGATGTATGTAGTCCAAAATAATTTTAAATTATGGGAATTGCAACCTTGTGTTTGAATTGGAAAAAAAATGAAAAATCATTTAGCCCACAAAGACCGACTTGAATGATAGCCTGTACGAGTTTTTTTTTTAGATTTTCAAGGCAGGTGTAATTCAACTTCACAAAATTTTAAATATCAAACCTTTCATGGTAAATTCACCTCCACAAAGGTGTTCATACTTAAGCATTCTGCTTGCAATGGAAATGGGATCGAGTCAAGTACACCTGTCTACTCAAAGGATTTAATTGAAATTAATTGTTTAAAAACACAATTCAGAATTTCTCCAGGGAGAATTAAGGCTAAAATATGTGTGGTTTCTATTGATCAGAATTTTAGTAGGTAAATATACAGGCTGTATCCTTCTCTATATTGCTATCTCCTAACGCTACCAGATACAGGGTCGGTTAAACAAGTCCAAAGGAGCGCAATTATGTGGCCATCTCAATTCCGTCGAGACATACAAGATATCTGTAACCGTTCCTGAAATATCCTGAAAAAACTGAAAAATCGAGATTTCTTATTTTTTCCATATCTTTTTTATTATTGGAGATTAATGAATAATTTTTTTGTTGGCTTACATATAAGTCGTCAAGAGCTACCCATCTGACATTTCAAAAATTTTCAAAGCCGACTAGATCCCAGAATTTTCATAGTCAACTTTCGTTTTTCTTATGGCCACTATATTGTTTTTTTATATTGTTCGATATAAAAAAAATCATAAAAACTAAAAATTGTTAAACTTCAAAAAATAAATAAAAAAAAAAAATATTCTTTTTTCTTTACAAAAAATACACATTTTTGGACCGAATTTCATACATAAATTAAAAAACCATAAGGCAAGAACTATTTCGGCGTATTTTACAAATTAATGTTGACGTTTTTCTACGATTTTTTTTTAGATTTTTCTTTGAAAAAAAAGAATAAATTTTTTTTTTTTTTTTGAAGTTTATTAATTTTTGGTTTCCATTATTTTTTTCATAACGAACGACATAAAAAAATAATATGGCGGCCATAAGAAAAACGAAAGTTGACTGTGAAAACTCTTGGATCTAGTATGCCTTGAAAATTTTTGAAATGTCAGATGGATAGCTCTTAACGGCTTATGTAAGCTCACAAAAAATTATTTATTAATTTCCAATAATAAAAAAGATATAACGCAAATAAGAAATCTCGATTTTTCAGTTTTTTCAGGATATTTCAGAAACGGTCACAGATATCTTGAATGTTTTGACGAATTCGAAATGACCACAAAACTGCGCATCTTTTCTCTAATTTAACCGACCCTGTATCTCTTCGCGTTCAGGAGATAGCAATATAGAGAAGGATACATGGTGCACCCTGTATTGGAATACCACATAATGTAATTCCTACTCCAGAGAATCCAGAGAAAAAACTAAAATGAGTTATGTAACTTAATCATATCTACATACCTTGCACTGTCTGATTTGAATTTTTGTAAAGGATTTTGACTAGGTTTCAGCTTTGCTTTACTTCTTGATTTTTCCACGCTTAAGGACTTAATTTTCCCTAAAGTTTCTTTTTTACACTTGGTCACTTTGGCTTTCAGTCTACTAGACGATCTAGTTCTGCTAACAGCATTAGAACAACTAGGCTGACTGTAAAAAATATATATATAGCTTCTCTAAAGAGGGTAAACTGTATTTCATTACCTGTAACCAAGGTTCTCCTTACGCTCGACTGTAACACTGACTGTAGCAGGTCTTGGTTTGGTAACTTTGGGCCCCTTAGATGTTGAAGGTCTGGATTTCATGGGTAAGCCTTTTGTGCTCTTTCCCTGCGACAAGGAATCTTTTACAAAGGTTATTGATATTATAAAGTGTACAAAGATTATGAGATCATATACCTGATAAATCATTAGTAAACAACTAGAATTAAGATTAATCAGTGATCAAAACTTCAGTCTTCATTACTTTGTATTTTTTTGTTAACAAGAGTGGTTGTAATTTTACTTCAGGTTTTGGAAATGAGTAGGTATAGATTTTTTTATCAATTAGTTCACAATATCTAGAATTCAGAACCACAAAAAACATACAAAGTAACTGTAAAGCAACATTAAATATTTTAATTTATTTTTTCAACAACTGACATATTACAGTGTTTTCAGTTGCATTATGAAGTCTATAAGATACTTCTTGAGTTTTATACCATAAAAGTTGAAAAAAAGTACTGATGTCAGCTTCTTTTTTTACTCCCGTTTTTGAGGGATGGGATTTCATAACACAATTCTTCCTATGGTTGGTTATTTCATTGCTGTTGCTCTTTTGAAAACAGGGGCGACATTGATACCTTCCAGAGTGAGCAGGGAATTTTCCAGAAGAAATTGAAAGATTAAAAATTTTGGTGAAATAAAAAAAATTGCGTTCCCAAAAAGCTTGCGCCCCTGGGCTACAGCCCTATTTAACCCTGTGATTAGAAATAAGGCCTCTGATTTGTATATTGTGGAAAAATGCCCAGGATGTTGCAAGCGCCCTTCGCCTCATCGGCTATAACTAATTATATCATGATATTTTTATATTTTTTGTTATTGTTATGAACTATGTTTGTATTTTTGCTTTCGCCCGCCACCCCTCTTTTTTAACTGGCATATAGGGACTAACTCCGAGTTATCTCTCTTAACCAGCGTTTTTATTATTGGCTGTTAGTACAACAACTGTAAAAAATTTCGAGTTATTCTGAGCAGCCAATTTGTAGTTATTCAAAAAATAGTAAATTTTTTGAAGAACTTTAACACCTTGTATCTCGAAAACTAAATCTCCAACAACCCATGTCTATAGGAATTTTTTTGCCTATTCTTGCATTTCCTACATGTCCTTTAAGTTAAAAAAAATTAAACTTTATGCTTCAAAGATCTTCAGGAGTGATTTTATACACTTTTAGTTGTTACCTGAAAAAGCCACGATGATCCAAACTTTATAGTCGCTGCATTGTTAATACCTGTGTTGGGGACATGTGACTTTCAGCTTTTATTAAAATGGTGAAGGGTCTGGCAGCCACGGGCTGTTATTCTATAATGCTGGACTCTATACTTGCATTTTGGGATATAAAATTAATTATTTATTAAGATTTTATTATTTTCCATATACTTAAATTCAAAAAGTTTTTTTTTTGTCCAGCAATGTAGTAAAAACTATTATCAAATCAATATAAATTTATTTTTCGATGAAGATTTTCTTTTTAGTAAAATCTTCCAAATGCATTATATGCGGTTCACAATAGGATATGTCGCAGGCGTTGTCCACATATGCATAAGGACCCTATAAGGAACCCCAGTCCAGACTAGAATTTTTTTATAACAGCCCTAAAGTCTGCAAGTTTAAAATTAAATGGAAATTTAATCACGAGACTTGAGGAAAGGTTGTAGAGAATGTTGCGACTGTAGAGAAAAAGTTTACTGTTAGAGGAGAACTGGATGGTGGTTATCTTCCACCTTCTAAGAGAATCTTCAATCCTAAGGGAAGTCACAGAATAAATAAACACACAATAGTCTGTAACTTTCTTCTAACATTCAGACAAAAAAAAGAGGTTTTTGTAGATAGCTTATTACTACTAATGCCCGTATTCACAAACGATAATTTCCTAAATAATTACGTAATTATTTAAATGAGTGAGATAGAGATATACAGCTTATATGCAATAGAATGAGATGGGGATAATTGATTACGTAATTATTTAGGAAATTATCGTTTGTGAATACGGGCGTAAGTCTCACATCTTTCTTTAATTATTAGAAGTAAAAAAGAAAACAGACTGATTTCTGAAAGCTGGAAATGTAATGTATCCAAATTAAAGGATTCTGCACAAATCTGCTTTTCATCAGGTAATCGGTTTCGTGTCTGTCTCTCTCTGAGGAAATCTTGCAATCTACAAACTGACTTCCCAAATAACTAGAGGCTTGAAATTTTAAATAAAGCTCAGAACCGGATGACCATGCAATACTAACTACTAACTAACTTGTCTGTTTCTGTGTTTTCTTTGAATTTCACAAAAAAAAAAAAACAGATGCACCCGCTGAATGAAATTTCCTTTCAAATGAGATATCACAAGGCGGGTTTTTAATTTAAGATTTTTTAGGGGTAGTTGATGGGGACGAAGGGGTGAGCGATGCACACGTGTCAGTTGTACGTTAAAAAAGTCCACCTCCAATAAAAAATTAAGATGTCTCAGCAATTTTCGATTGTTGGCTTTTTTTCAGAGATATTCACGCTGGGTACTTTTAAATTTAATTTTAAATTAACACCCTGTATTTATAAAAGTTATAGGTTATTATTGTTACACTAGTTTCTGCTGCTTTAGATGTGCAGCCTCTGTCAAACTCCGCCAGTTGCCATTTTCGAATTTTTACTTACTATTTACTTATTTTGTTAACAATTATAATATTATACAGTGTCCGCTAAAAAGTTAGTTTCATATTTTTATTTTTGATTTTGACAAAAAAAAACTGTGATACAGTTTGCTTGAGAACTTTCTTTGCCAAATTGGATGTATAGAGTGATTTTGATTTACTGAGAAAATAGCATTTTTAGAAATTGTGAAAATCATAAAACTGATACTTTTCGAAAATTAAGTAATTTTGATTAATTGATCTTTCTATAGTGTCTCGATTTCAGCTCAATAATTAATAGTCTCAAAGCTCAAAAACATAAAAAATTTAATAACTCTTAAGTATATTTGAGGTCAGGGAGAACAACAATTTTTTAAATGTACCGGACTATACCGGATGTTCCGTTAAGTTCATCCATATGGTCTCCATTTCACTTTAATTCTTTTAACATGACAAATGGCGTGACAAACATTGGGACCTCAACAATATTTTCCAAATAAAATCATCAAACATTCCTAGAAAGAACTTTTAACACATTAACTGTAAGGGGTTCCAACCCTGTGAAGTTCATCTACAGGTCTTGATTTTTTTTTCAACATGACAGATGACGAGTGACAAACATTATGTATGATCCCCAAAAATATCTTCCAAATACAACCATCTAACATCCTCTAGAAATAAATTTTATCACGTTGACTCTAATTAGGGTAGGTTATCACACAATTCCGACTAAAGGAGCATAGATTCTTATGATTAAGTTGAGTGAATCATCCTGTTATATCCTGGTAGGTACATTCAAAAATTGTAGTTTTATTTCCTGACCCCAAATATCATGATAGATTACAAAAATTGTAGTTTTTATTTCCTGACCCCAAGTTTGTGATCTCAAATGATTTAGAAGCAATTATACAGGGTGGTCCAACTTAAAACGTCAATCCTATTTTACCAAACGATAGATACAGTTATAGCCGGGAAAGCTTCCTTTTCAAAAACAGTTTTAAAACGGCTGCTTTAAAAAAATTGAAATTTGGCCCGCAGCATGAGCTAAGTATCTTTCAAGATTTACGGCTTATGGTGATAAATTGCAAAAACCAGCGGCGGAGATATGGGTGTGCCATCGCCCCTTTAAAAAAAAAATTGACACCACTGAATTTATATCTTGAAAAGGAAGCTTTCCCGACTATAAGTGTATTAGAGAAACTGACATTATTTTAACGTTATCTATCGTTTGGTAAAGTCCTGACGTTTTAAGTTGGACCACCCTGTATAGAAGAAGAAATTAATCATATACTTTGTATATTTCAGAATAGCTGCTATTAAATCCAACATGGCCGAAGGAAGAGTTGGTGCCCATAAAAAATCACTAAGCTGTCCTACTATGGTTACTCTTTCATTAATATTATTTTAAAGTGACTTCTCCGGTCTTATTATAACAGTTGAAGACATTCTAACTTGAAGGCGCTTCAACTTGAAGATACTTTAAATTTTTATTAAAAACAATACTAATCAAGGTGAAATTAGGCTTAAAACTTAAAAGTGACTTCAGCATTTATTATGAAACCGGCCCTATAATTACGTGCCTATTGATATTTGAAGCGTCATATTTTCCACACTTCCTTTTTTAACCATATTAAATTTATAAATTCAGAAAAAAGTGCAGGTTCCCCATTTTTATTTTCAAGCGATTTTGGCCATGATTTGGAGTTGTAGGTTGTTGGTTCTCTCTAGATATACAGGGTGTTGTACAGGCTCTATAATAAACTTTGGCAAGTGATAGCATAGCTTACTTGATTAAACACATTTTTATTAATACACATGGGCCCGATTCGTTTTTGTTTAGATGTTACAAGCGTTTAAAAGAAAATGCACGTCATAAGTAAGGAATAAATTCCATAAAAACGGAAAGTAACTGTTTTTTTTTTTTGAAAAATAAACAAACAGGTCAATTTTTTTATTTAATTTTTATTCTTTTGGCGGTACATTTTTCCATACACGATGTTCCTTGGCTGAGTAATGACGACATTGTGTTTTTTTTTTTAATAGTATACCCTGTATATTAGTGTAATTGTATTGTATCTTCATATTTCCTGAGAAAATCCAGTAAAACAAATTCCAGTTGCAGTTTAAATTGAGTAGGTAGGTTATGAGTTATAAACAAGTGAAAATTGCAATTTTTCATTTTGAAAGCAGAGTGTACATCGGAAACGGCTCCAAATATCCTTAAACGGCTTACATGTCCCTATCTTAACTTTTCATGCAGTATCTTACTTTGTGGTTCAAATTTTAATACAAGGTGATGAAAATAATCAGATTTTTCATCACCCTGTATAAAGATTTCATCTAAGTCATGGGATAGTACTTGAAAAGTTGAAATAGGGATATGTTAGCCGTTCTCCGATAGCTTGAGTCGTTTCCGATGTACGCTGCTTTCAAAATGAAAAATTTGCTATTTTCACTTGTTTATAACTCATAAACAAAAGCGAATCGGGCACATGTTTATTAGAAATAACATGTTTAAAATTAAGTAACCTATCATCTGTCAAAGTTTGTTATAGAGCTTATAGAACACCCTGTACAGTATCACACGCATCATATGGGGAAATTTTTTCCTTCTCAGTTTACGAAAATTTTTACTTCGCTAATAGTGTTAGCTTTAAAAATACGACAAATGTATACAACAAAAGTACACCACCTGTCACGTGTCTTTTACAACTGTAAAATTTTACATTTTTTGGTAAAAAATTACAAAATATGGCATTAGTTTTAATAATTTTTAAAATGTCACAAGAAAAAATTGTGTGATATTTCATTTTCACCCATGTACCAACTTTGAACCCTCCAGCAAAAATTTTTTTAAATTTGTTGAACATTGAGCTTTTAAAAATTTTAAAAAACTTAGAAACTTACACAAAATTATGCCTTTATATCATATTCATCTTTCCAATGTTTTTTTGTGATCCGTAAGTTTCGAATTTTTTTAAAACTCAAAAATTTTTTAAACATGAAAAATGCTCAATTCAACAAATTTTCGAAAAATTTTTTTGTTCCAGGGTTCAAAATTGGTACATGGGTTAAAAATTAAATATCAAACAACTTTTTCCTATGACATTTTCCAAAATTTTGACAACTAATGTCATACTTTGTATTTAAATCTGATAGTTGTAAAAGACAGGTGACAGGTGGTATGTGTATCATTTGTCATCATTTTTAAAGCAAAAACTATTAGCGAAGTCAAAATTTTCCTAAATCGAAAAGGTAAAAATTTTCCCATATGATGCATAATTTATGTAGACACCATATACAGGGTGTTGAAAACTCGTGGAAAAAATGAATAACACTTTACTCAGCATTCTAGTTTCCTAGATATAAAATTTCCCTCAGACAAGTTAAAATTCTAATTACCCGTGCACAATTCAACTAAACTATTAAATTTCAAAAAATAAATGAAATTTAAGGCAACTGTTATACAGGATGATCAGTAACTCGCGCACTCCGAATACAGGGCGATATAGAGCCCATTAAAATTAAGGATATTCTGCAAAAAAAATTTGAATCCATCGGTTGGTTTTCAAGTTACAGAGTTTCCCTCATCCGAGTTTTAGCTAATTTTTTCAATAACCCTGATAAAGATTGAAAAATTCAGTTTACTGTAATGCCTGGAACGGATACCATATAATTCATCAATTTTTTTCCACAAAACCTCTACAGAGGAATTGAGAATGTTGGAAATTGATACCATACCTAAATCTGAACGAAATTTGAAGTTTGGCAACCGCCTAAACTCAACTTAGAACATAAAATATTCAAATGCCTTCGTTGCTATGGAAATAAAAATAATAACAATACCATCTAACCCGAACTTATTGACATGCTCAGTGCAGTGTTGCCGCCTTTTTTTTACAAAAATTGTCATATCTTTGGAAGAAAAGAACTTACAACACTGCAGTAAGAAAATTTACCACTCTTAAAAAGTGAAGTTTACCGCAGCATGCTCTGAGTGCGCGAGTTACTGATCACCCTGTCGAAGGAATGCGCAAAAGTGGTGGTTAAACATGAATTATATTAATTTTCAAAACCCTTGAAAAATAGCAGAGACAGTATTTACAACTGGCAACATTGGCGCTAGCTATCAAGTTGGTAGCCTGTGCAATCTTTAAACAGTAATTTTGATATTCTCAGATGGTAGCCTGCTTTCTTGATCTTGACAAAAAATTTATGTTGTGACTAGAGTCACTAGACTCGAGTGTAGGCTATGGCGTCACCTTCAAAAGATGTTTCCTTGTTGCTCTGTTATAAAATGCAAATTTAAAATGTTTTACTCGATTTTCTTTGAAAATGGGCATTTTCTAGTAGTTTGTCATTTTTTTTTATATCAGCTCCCAGGATTTATTTATTGCTTTTCTTTTGTATAGTTGGCTAGTGGCATGACACCCCCATACTTATTTTTGTATCCTTTCATAATCCCATATTATTCCACATTGACATTTCTGAAGATTTAAAGCTATGAATGTCTTTGTTATTTACTTTATTCTTTAGTCACTACTATCTCTAGTTAGATTGTTTAATTATATTTAAAAAAAATGCCTTTAAATTTATTAAACAAAATAGGTATAAAAATAAGAATTCTCATTGTATTTATAACATTTTTAGTTCATCAATAATCATCAAATTTTATTAGAAGCCTACTAAAAAAAACCAATAGCCACCAGATCATAAATTTCACTACTAAACAGGTCCTCGAAACCACCAGATCTGGAGGTAAACTCACTTAAGCCAATATTATAAAGGCTCATTAGGCTAACGGGCGGATTTCTGTGCTCGTTTTTGAAGCTGATATCGACGTCAAATGACTTTTATTAACATTTTTGTAATTACTTTCATGTCAAGAATAGATCAAGTTTAAAAAATTCCACTTAGACTCGATACCTTCTTCAGAAATGGCCACAGAAATCTGCTCGTTAACTTAATGAGCCTTTATAATACCCGGTGTTGTTGGCAACACTTAACGGCGGTGCATTAAGCGTATTACAGACAGGCATAACAATGCATCATAGTCATCACACTCCCACACGCAGGTTGTGTATAATATTGTCGCAGGTCGCGGTATGGCGCGTAATTCAAACAGACAATAATATACAACCAATACAAGGATTAACGGATTACTTCTATTTAACGGAAGTTAACAAGAGCGTTAAGCACATTGTTAACTTCGTTAATTAATGATTAACTGATTAACGAGTTAATGCCCACCTTTTTCTACTGAAAACTGAAACCATAGAATCGCAATATGAACACAGATTACAGACAGTATTTTCTTATCAGAAAATTCAGTGCAATGTTGCCATACTTTAAAAAGAAATTATTGCATATCTCGAAAACAAATAAAGGTAGAATTTTTTGTTTTGATTTTTGAAATCCCAAAATAGCGCGTTATTAGTTTATTCCACAAGTTTTTTATTACCCTGTTTAGCTTCAAGATATTATTAACAATTTCAGGTGCAATATACAGTTCATACAGCTACCATACTATAATAACACACCATTTATGCTAACCAAAATTGCTTAACAGAGAGAGAGAGGTCTCTACAAAGAAGCTTTGGTCATCATAACTGTTATTTGTTTTGCCATTTTTTCTACAAGAACATGTCAATACTTAAAAAAATAATACTTACCTCTTTATAGACGTCAACTTTCCTACAAACTCTTCTTGGTTTTACAGGTAACGACAGAAAGGTCCGTATGGGTAATGTCTGATATACGTAATACAAATCGTGCATCCTTCTCGAACTCATGATGTTGGGACACACATCTCCGCACCGTATTACGGCGGTCATCTCAGTGACATTAGAGACATGGTTCGGCCGGTGATGTGTGGCTCAACACATTTAATTTCACTGCCGACACACGGCCGTAATACAATCCGATAATGTGTGTCCCAGTCTTTTATTGTAACTATGCTATCTCTTATCTCAATGCTCTATTGAAAGTAGCTATGAATACAGCATTATATGTAATGACGTTACATTACCAATAGGATGCGATTCTTTTTGGTGCAGTCGAGCAGGTCCCGATACAGCACGGGACTTACCCGACTTCTTATTGTGACGCAATGCACAGTAACTTTGCATTTACGTGTTTCTATGGCCTCAACCATAATAATGGTTTAAGCATACATTATTCCGTCAATAAGGAAAGCCGAGATAAAGGAATTGTCAATATGGCTCTAGAAACAGTATCACAAAGCTACTGCGAAGAATTCAATAGAGTCTAATATCCTTTCTGTTATGATTTTCTTTTTGAAATTATGGGACTTGTGTCTACTGAATAAAGTTTCTAGCCACTGTCTGTCTATCTAAGTTTTCTTCCATAATACAGGGTGTTCTACAAGCTCTATGACAAACTTTGACAGATGGTAGGTTGCTTGATTTTAAACATATTTTTTTTAATAAACATGGATCCGATTCGTTTTTGTTTAGAAGTTACAAGCATTTAAAGAATCGTAATTTTTTCAGTCAACCAGGAAGTGACACTAAGTCGCTATGTCACTAAGACACTATGTCAACCAATGTACACTTATAAAATATACACTTACTTCAATGGAAAACGTAGGCTGATAAATAGAAATATCGGTTGTTATGACAATAATATAATTGTTAGTGTCATTTTAATTATTTATTAGATATTTCGTGTGAAAGTTATAAATAAAAAATGCATTTATTCTTGACTGAGGAATATGCAGATATTGTGTTTGTATATGGGTATTCCAATGGTAACGCCAGACAAGCTGCTCAAGAATACCGACGCAGGTATCCAAATCGACATCTTTATAGACATTTCTTAGAACACGACCTTTTAGAGTTTATTGATGACGTGCAACTCAATATTATTCAAAATATGTGGTATCAGCATGACGGTGCACCACCACATAGAGGAAGACAAGTTGCTGCTTGGCTAAATGAACATTTCCCGAATAAATGGATAGGTCAAGGAGGTCCAATATCATGGCCACCTCGTTCTCCCGATCTGAATCTGGATTTTTATTTATGGGGACACATGAAACAGCTGGTCTACCATGTTGAAATCGCTACCCATCAGCAGTTACTTGAAAGAATTCAAGATGCAGCTAACCAAATAAGAAATGATCCAAATCTCATTCTTCGAGTGACCGAATCTTTAGTTCGTCGATGTGAGGCTTGCATTCAAGCTGAGGGTGGACATTTCGAACAATTTTTATAGTCTTAAGTTTTGTGATTATCATTTAATTTAAATTTTTATTGTTGATTGTTAATAAAGGTTAAATGCTTGTAACTTCTAAACAAAAACGAATCGGACCCATGTTTATTAAAAAAAATATGTTTAAAATCAAGCAACCTACCATCTGTCAAAGTTTGTCATAGAGCTTGTAGAACACCCTGTATATGATGCGGGTTTCCATGATCCATCGTGCATCAATCGAATATTATTTTATACCTAACAAAGCGGTACATTATTGGCTTGTATGACTTATGCTTGTATTGACTTTAAAACACCATAAACCTTGCTTCTGTCATCAGCGTGTTAAGTATTAACTTGAAACTTTTGGCTTTCCATAATATTAAATTTATGAGCTCTTTTTTTAGGAAAAGGACATAATTTATATGAACAAATTTATATGAAATCAAAATGAAATTTCCAGTAAGCATTAAATAAAAATACTATCTAAATATTTTTTCTATATATTTTAATAAGAAAATTGCTAGTGAGAGTTACAAAATAAAATAAAATGACAACATAAAAGTGGAAAATACACAAAATAAAAAACCTAAACATAATTTTACAAGCCAAACAGTATCAAAGTGTTTCTAAAAGAACATACATACTGTACTGTTTTGTTTAAAATCTCACAATACTTCCAAAAGTAATCACTTGGAAAAAATTTACTAACACTTATTCTTTTAATATTCGGCTTCGAAATGAATTAAAAATCATAATTCAGAAAGTTATCACAGTTAAATAGGTTACTAGGTAAATATTACTGGCAAGATTAGCATCTTTAATAAAATTGGAATGTGACTTAATACATTTTAGATAAAAATATAAAAACATTAGATTATTATTAAAAAGCAATAAAATAAATAAAAGTTAATCACAGGTTTTTATGTCACAAAAATTGCATTTTGTAATGAAAGTTTAATCTGAGATGGGTTCAATAATAAATTGAAAACGATTAAAACTCAAATTGCACCAACTACAATATTTTCTAGAATTAAACAATTGCCACTAAAAAAATATTTCCAAACCCCATCTATTCATTGGCAATGGAATGGGCAATAAAACTTTTAAACTAGGCACGCAAATCAGACAACTGACATTCTTATACTTCTTGATAGGACTTGGAATTCTATTAAATTATTATGTCACATAAGCGAGCACACAGTAATATTAATGTCATCATTTATCTCCCTATTACCGCAGATGCCTACCTGTGAATGAACACTGTTCGAGTGGAGCTTCTCCAATGATTTCAAATTCGAACTGGTCAATTCCAAACAATTCAACCTTAGCCAATCTCGTAAACCTGACAGCGAGTGAAACTCAGAATTTGGCAATCTGGTGCATGGATTGTGACCCGTCAAATCAAGGATAGAAGGTCCCAAAGCTCTGCCCACCTAAAATTAAATAATTAAGAATGAAACTAAGTTTTCTGAACTGACAGAAAATACTATAGGACTTAAATTAACCTCATCTATTATTTCATAAGATTGTTTAATATTATAGTTGTTGTGAGCGCAAAACTAATTCATATTATTATACCAGGGTGTTAATGAATAGGTGTTACAAACTTAAAGGGCCTGTAGGAAATGCAAAAATAGGCGAAAAATTTCCTGTAGACATGGGTCGTTGGAGTTTTAGTTATTAATTCAGTAATTATTAATTAATTACTAAACGTATTTTTCTTAAAAAAAAAAAAAAATTGATGACATGACAAGTCTAACAAAGTTTGAAACAATTCTCGTTGCGGGGATACATATTTGATAGAATTATTCAAATGCTCGTATTCACAAACGATAAACACCAAATAATTACATAATCAGTTATCTCCATCTCATTCTAATGCAAATAAACTGCATATCTCCATCTCACTCATTTAATTAATTACGTAATTATTTAGGAAATTATCGTTTGTGAATACGGGCAAAAGTCTAATTAATTTCCATGCATTGTTTTAAAGTTCTAACTTGAAGAACGATTCCACATTAGCAAATTTGATTGAACTTAAGGAATAGGTAGATGTGAATGCATCCCTGTAATTCCGTTACCGATAATAATAAAAAAATATCTGTCTCGATAGTTATGTGAGATTGTGTTTTGCCGGTGAAGATTGTTTAAATTTGACAGCAATGTTGAGTTAAATTTTAGAAAAAGGAAACTTTATATCTCGGTAACGAAGTCGAGGAAACAATTATTTTTGTTTCAAATTGGCAGTCTTTCTGAACATCCCCTACAACACCCTGTATACTGTGACCGCAGAGTCCAAGAACCCTGTCTAAAAAAAGCACTAGAATGTACATTTCAATGCATACAATAAAAAAAAGTCACGGTGCCTGGTCCCATTCTGCCGCAACCCTCGGCACCATGGCAATAAAGGGGTAGTAGAACGTAGTTAACTACCTTCTACTTGTTTTTCATATTCAATCAGCCCAATTACGCCGGATGGTCCATGAGTTATGTTTCTGACTTGTTGCACTACTTGCAAATTGCCATCAACTAACTCAGACCTGATGAGTCAATTTTCAAGGGGAGCTTTTGGTATCAAGAGGACTGTTGAGATATTTTAAGGATGTTAAGATATTTTAAGGAAAATTTTGTGTGAGCGACAACGTCGCACCTTTCCTGTCTCGTGGTAGACACTCACTAGAACGAGAACCACCAACACAGCTCGAGTACATGTTGAGTTATTTTCTCTTGCTAATAAAACTATTATTTCTACTTGTTTGTTCTTTATATAAACAATTAAATACAGTCCATTATATCGAGTAAGCCAATAGGCACCATTTGGTCCTATCGAGCCACATTAGTTCCATCGAGGATAATAATTATAAGAAGATAGATAAATTAAAACGCAGTGGAAGAAAAGCAACTTCAAGTCCATCACGTCACGTCTCAGGTCCAGTCAAGTGCAGCTGCAGGGTTCGATCAATATCCAGTCAGGCAGTCAAGTAATGAAGACGAACACGGTTGCAGATTGAGCTGAAGCATCAAGTTATATGAGCGACTGGAACTGGAAGAGATTTGAATATTTTACAACAGATTAGGAGAGCTCATCGGTGTTACCTATACCTACCTACCTAGGTACACAACACTGGTTAGTAAGTTGTATCCTTTGATCTTATTTTATCCAAATCACCTGTGACCTGATTTTCTTTCTGCATGAATTTAATGTGGTCTCTATGAATCTGAAAAAATAAGTAGTTAATAAAAAAAAAAAAAAATTGGTTTGATATCATTATGTGGAATTCATTATCTATAATATTAGCAAGGGTTTCATGTGCTTAATTTATTTGTGGATTGCAAATAATTGGCGGATAGTTGTGAAAAAATAAATGAGCGGATAGCTTCAAGGAAAATAAAGCGAATTGCTTTAATAATAAAAAAAAAAACGGATTGTTTTTTGTTGGAATAAAATTGTGAAATTAAGATTGGTATATCTAGGAATACAATAATAGGTGGGTGATTATTATACAGTCTGGCTTGAGCCGTTGGACGATATGGATCCGCTCCAACACGGTCGATGTAAAAAGTGCAAATCAAAGTGTGCTACTGGATTGAAATGTATTAATTGTAGTGCATTATATCATCCTAGTTGCGCGAGAAGGGTCCAGGGAATAAAAATCCTGGATGACAACTCCGTTGATTGTTGTTCAACGAATAGTGGTGTTGAAGAGAGTGATGCTGATTCTCCTTATGTTGATGATGGTGGTAAACATTTCATTGACGAAATTAAATACCTAAAGAAAATAATTGAACTAAAGGACACAGTGATAAGTGGATTGCGTCAGGAAATTAAACTTTTTAAAGAAAATGAATATTTGAAAAATTATATTAATAGTATCCAGCAAAATGATAAGGTGAAATACGATAAACTAACAAATGATAACACTTGTTGGTTTACAGCCAGCTGTTCTCCGCAAGTAAATGTTCAAAATCAATTAATTGAAGGAAATGCTCAGGAAAATAAAACTGACGATGTAACGTCAAAAATAGATATACCGGATGGTAACGTCGGAAACAAATCTTCTACTTCAGCAATAGATCGTGATGATGAGTTAACTGATGATTATACACTAGTACAACGTAAGAAGAAATTAAAAAAAAATCTGCTTACATTGAAAAATACATCTGAGACTGACAATACGAATGATCAGAAGATCAAGATACCTACTCCACAAATTAGAGGTCCCAAATATCGATCTACAAAGTTTGGAACAGGATCAAAAAGTAACATTCTAGTTCCTTACATTCCAAAGTTATACATTCATGTATCAAGACTTAGTACAGATTGTTCCGCTGATCAGGTGGTCGCGTTTATCAAGTCTAAAATACCAGAAATAGAAGTGGAATGCTTACAATTGGAAGTCAAGTCTAAGTTATATAATTCTTTCAAGGTTGGAGTATTAGCTGATGTGTTGGATAAGCTTCTGGATCCCGATTTTTGGCCGGAGTCTGTCGCTATAAAGAAGTTTATACACTTTAAAAATAAAACAAAAGGTAGTCATACTACATGACTAAAAACGTCAAACTGTGTGAAGGATGATCTCGGGAATGGGGGGTTGTCTATATGTTATCAAAACGTTCGAGGAATGAGAAGTAAATTGCTTGACTTCTATAACTCTGTTCTAGCAAGTAACTATGATATTATTATCGTTACTGAATCATGGTTATCACCGGAAATAGCAGATCAGGAGTTCATTGATGGGCGTTATATTGTATATAGAAAGGACAGAAATCCTAGTACGTCCAAGAAAGCCAGTGGTGGGGGTGTTTTTATTGCAATAAAAAAAGACATTTCGAGTTCAGCCCTAGGTGTATCTGCTGCGTCAGTGGAAGAGGTGTATGTGGAGGTGAAATCAACATGTGACCCGATGTACTTTGGAGTTGTGTACCTTCCACCAGGCTCAACCAAGGAATCATATTTACAGCATATTGAAAGCGTTGAAGTTATATCGGGAGGAAATCCAGAGGTTCCTTTTTTGCTTACGGGTGACTTCAATCTACCGAATATTTCTTGGTCATCGGACCCGGATGCTCATGGCTTATTTCCATCCAATATTGAAGGTGAAATTCAGGTATGCTTATGTGATAGATTTGCATCCTTGGGCCTTTGTCAGTTGAATAATGTTATTAATCAT
Source organism: Malachius bipustulatus (assembly GCA_910589415.1). Lineage (NCBI taxonomy): Eukaryota > Metazoa > Arthropoda > Insecta > Coleoptera > Melyridae > Malachius > Malachius bipustulatus. The sequence continues at coordinate 16,681,782 of OU342633.1, forward strand.
AACAATGTATTATTGGACTTAATATTTTCTAATAATTGTGATGTGTGTGTAAGTGAAACTGCTCCATTAATTAAGCCAGACAATCATCATCCTCCTTTAGAGATTGACTTACTTTGTATAACAGAACTTCAAAACTTAAATGAATATTATTATGATTTTAAAAATGTTGATTACGATGCTATCAACGCATATTTGTTCAATATAAATTGGAGTGAACTATTGCACTGGAACATAGACGTAATTGTTGATTATTTTTATGGCATATTGTATCAAGTTGTTGAATTATTTGTCCAAAGGAAGAAGGTTTTTAGATCTGGCTATCCGCCATGGTTCAATAAAAATCTTGTTTCACTAATTAATGAAAAAAGGAAACTTCACAAAGAATACAAAATGACTGGAAACCTTGATCATTACAATGCTTTTCTCCATCTTCGCAAATTATGTAAAGCTGAGATTGAAATTGCTCATGAAAACTATGTAAGTAATATAGAAATATCCATGTTTGAAAATTTAAAAGGCTTCTGGACTTATGTAAATTCGAAAAAAATGAATTTTAATCAAATTCCAGATATTATAAGGTTTGGTGAGAGTACCGCTGATAACGGCGGCAGCATTGCAGAGTTATTCGCTAGTTATTTCAAATCCGTTTATAAACCGGCGTTAAACGCAAATAATGATAATCTTGACGGTGGAGATTCTGCGGTCTGTTGTACTGGGCTAGCGGTCTCTCACGAAGAACTTTTAAAAAGCTTAAATAATGTTGATCCAAATGGGAGCATTGGTCCTGATTCAATTCCACCTATGTTTATTAGAAAATGCTCTGCTTCACTTTGCTGGCCACTTTATATTATTTTTAATAAATCTCTTTCTCAAGGAATTTTCCCAGCAGTATGGAAGTCAAGCTTTGCGGTTCCAGTTTATAAAAAAGGAAATAGGTCTCTCGTCGATAACTATAGAGCAATAAGCATACAGTCTTGTATTCCAAAATTGTTGGACAAGATTGTCACTGATAAACTGACGAGCTTGTTTAAAAATATCATTATAGATGAACAACATGGATTCATGACGGGTAAGTCGACATGCACTCATTTATTTATTTTTGCTGATTACATTGTCAATTCTTTGGAAAAAGGCGCCGGGGTTGACGCAGTTTATACAGATTTTACTAAAGCATTTGACTGCGTGAATCACGGCAGATTGGTTAAAAAACTGGAGTGGCATGGCTTGAATGGACCTTTGCTTAGATGGCTGGAATCTTTCTTAACAGATCGCAAACAGGCTGTCAGGGTGAGGGGTCACATTTCAAATTTTTATGACGTATCATCTGGAGTACCTCAAGGCTCGCATTTGGGACCTTTTTTGTTCCTTCTATACATAAACGATATTAAAGACATGATACATCATTCTAAATTTTTACTTTTTGCTGATGATATGAAGATTTTTATACAGACAAAATCTAAAGATGACAGTAGACATCTTCAGGATGATTTAGACAGGATTTTTCATTGGTGTGAATTGAATCAAATGGACTTAAACATTGGTAAATGCAAATCTATTAATTTTACTAAAAAGAGTTCTCCTTATAATAGCAAATACCTGATAAATAATGTTCTGTTGGAATCTGTAAATCAGATATCTGATCTAGGGGTTGTAATGGATTCTAGGGTCACATTCAGTTATCACATGAATCTAATTATATCGAAGGCCAATAAAATGCTAGGATTCATCAAAAGAACAACGAAAAAATTTAAAAATTCTAGATCTATTGTTGTATTGTACATCTCACTTATTAGGAGTATGTTAGATTACTGTTGTGTAGTATGGTTTCCCTATTATGGCACACATATTAAAAGGCTTGAAAACATCCAAAAACGACTGATCAGGTATGTCTGCTTTAAGTCGGGGAACACATATATCAGTGAATATTACGACCATTTCTTAAGCTACTTCGGTCTACAATCCCTCTCATCCAGACATACTTTTTTTTGTATTAACTTCGCACAAAAGACACTAAGTGGAGGTTTCAACTGTACAGAGTTGTTGAAATTATTTATGTTGCATATTCCAAATTATACCACTCGTGACCATGCAATATTACACGTACGTCAACATAGGACATGTTATGGTCTTAACAGTCCTGTTGATAGATGTGCTAGTCTGGTAAATGTGTATAGCGTACATATAGATTTTTCTGTAGAAAACAAAGTTTTTAAAAAGTGTTTAAGGAATGTTATTTTGTAGCATATGCTTGTATAAATACCTGTATATTTGTTGTTGTAATTATTATCATGTAAATTGCTAAATGGCGTCAATAAATTTATTATTAATTACGGTTATTATTAATTATTAATAAAATAAAAAAAACGGATTGTTTTTTGTGGAATAAAATTGAAAAGTTAGATCGGTATAAGGTATTATCTGGGAATATAAAAGCTGAGTGTAATAAATTTTAAATTAGTAGGATACAAAGTGATCTGAGGAATTGATTGCATTTGCAATTAGAGGAATTAATTAAATTTGCGATTACCCAGTACACCCAGTAGGTATAAGATGGTAGATCTTAAGGAATTGATACGTGTGCGAGGCACAGTTAAAACCAAATTAACCAATTTCAATACATTTTTGAATCCTATTCAGGAAAAATGGAATAAAAATGAGGTAATCTCTGACTGTCTTAAAAAACAGTTAGAAGTTAAATTGGAAAAGTTTCTAAAATTAGAAGAAGAATTTGAAAAGGTTCAATCTATAATTGAAATAAAATGTGAGGAAGCTCAGCTAGAGGAAAATTATAAATACAGAGAAGATTTTGAGAATCAGTACACTGAATCGGTGGCAAAGGCAAGTATAATTTTATCTGGGGTTGGGTCAAGACCGTCACAAATAATAACTGCGGAGAATGTTATGAACTTATGAATGATCAGGAGGATAATAATGGTGACAGGGATAGAATTCAATATCCAGAATCGTTAAATGAAAGAGTTGATAATTATGATAATTCGGAGAATGATATAAGTACAGGTATTAGGGATATTAAATTACCCACAATTGCTTTACCTAAATTTCTCGGTGGGCATGTAGAGTGGCTCGGATTTAAGGATTTGTTTCATTCGTTGATTCATAAAAATAATTCAATTGGGCAGATCCAAAAATATCACTATTTGAGGGCATCACTGCAAGGGGATGCACTTAAGGTAATTGAAGCTTTGGAATTTTCAGCTAGAAATTATGAGGTAGCTTGGGAGTTGCTTTGTAAAAGATTTGATAATAATAATTTATTAGTTCACAGTCATATTAAGGCGATTTTTGACTTAGAAGGAATAAAAAAGGAAGCAGCCAAAAATTTAAGGGTACTGATTGATGAAATGAATAAAAATGTTAGATCATTAGAGTCGTTAGGTCAGCCTACACAATATTGGGATACTTTATTGATTTATATATTGACCTCTAAGCTAGACAAAAACACAGCTAGAGAATGGGAAAATTATAAATCTAGCAAGGATGAAGTAATGCTAGAAGATATGCTAAGTTTTTTGTCAGCTCGAGCAAATTTGTTTGAGACTTTAGAAGTCAGCTATGTTAGACAGGAAACCAGTAAGCCATTTCGGGGTACAAGTAATTATCGTCATGCTTCATTGGTAGCCACAAATCCTGTGTGTTATAATTGTAAAGGCACTCATAGAATATATAAGTGTGAGGAATTTTTGAAATTGTCAGTGGAGGATAGGATAAAAAAGGTAACTGAATTACAGTTGTGCAGAAACTGTCTATGTCAGGGACATTCTGATAAGCAGTGTCGTTCTCAGGGATGTTTTGCTTGTAAGGCAAAGCACAATTCATTGATATGTAAAAAAAGAGTAGCACCAAGCGTAACAATGAGTTGCTATAGCAATCAATTTGTGCTTCTTTCCACTGTCATAGTTAATATGAAAAATTCGGATAATAAAATATACAGAATTAGAGCGCTTCTCGATAGCGGGAGCCAAAGTTGTTTTATTTCAGATAAGCTAGCAAAGTTTTTGAAGGTGAAGCAGGAAGCTGTCAATATTTCAGTGCAGGGCATAAATCAGGGCTCGTCTGAAATAAAATCTAAATGTGAAATAAGTATTTCCTCGGATGATAATTTATATGAGAGTACTGTGAATTGTTTGATTGTTCCAAAAATTGCAGACAAGTTGCCAGGAATAGATATAGACATTTCCGATTGGAAAATTCCAAAGAGGATTAAATTAGCAGATGATAGATTCAATTTGTCTCATGAAATTAATTGTCTCTTAGGGGCAAGTCATTTTTGGGAAATTATTAAGACACACCGAATTTCACTGGGAAAGAATAAACCGGTATTATTAGATACGAAGTTTGGGTATGTAGTGTCGGGGTCAATAAATTTGCCGTTGAATAAAAACAATACTCTTTGCGGTTTTACAAAAAATGATGAAGTGCTGGAACAGATAAAACAATTTTGGGAAATAGAGGAATTGGAAAATAAAGCAGAAGTTTCTGCTGAAGATAGGGAATGTGAAAGTCATTTTGTAAATACTGTTAGGCGGACAATAGAAGGAAGATTTATGGTTAATTTACCATTAAAACATTCATATGAAAATTTAGGGGATTCAAAAATTATGGCTACAAAAGGATTCATAAATGTAGAAAAAAGATTAAATAGGAATAAGGAATTGAAGGAGAATTATCATGAATTTATGAAGGAATATGAGAATTTAAACCACATGCAAATAGCAAAGGATAATTTGAACTTTTCGTATTTTTTGCCACATCATTGCATTGTCAGGGAGGATCATGTAACAACCAAGATTAGAATTGTATTTGATGGGTCAGCAAAAACTGATTCAAATGTATCTTTGAATGACGTACTGTTTACAGGTCCTATGATATTGAATGATTTGCTAGAAATATTATTAAGATTTCGTCAACATAAATTTGTAGTGGTAGCCGACATTGAAAAAATGTATAGGCAAATTTTAGTTCGCGAGCAAGACAGGCACCTACAAAGAATATTATGGAGATCTAGCAATGATGAGGAATTAAAAATCTATGATTTAAAGACAGTTACTTATGGTACGAAATGTGCACCATTCTTGGCTATAAGATGTCTTAAGCAGTTAGGATTAGAAAATATGGATAAGTTTCCTGAGGTATCTAATAAAATAATTTCCGATTTCTATATGGACGATTTAATTACCGGTTTTCAAGATGAACTTCATGCCACGGAAATTTGTAGGGATATTAAAAATATTTTACTAACTGCTGGATTTAATTTGAGAAAATGGCATTCGAATTCAGAAGTGATTTTAAATGAGGTAAGAAGTGAGGATGATCCAAATAATGCGATCCAGTTCGAAAATAGCGATTCTGTTAAGACACTTGGGATAAGATGGAATCCAAATAATGACAATTTCACATATCAAGTAAAAGATATGAACCCAAATATGCAAATTTCCAAAAGATCAATATTGTCTGAAATAGCTAAATTGTTTGACCCATTGGGTCTTGTTAGTCCTTGTATATTGTTTGCGAAGTTGATAATTCAACAATTGTGGTTGTTAAAATCTGATTGGGATACTCCAGTACCTAAAGAATTAGAGGATAATTGGCTAATTTTCAGAAATCAATTGGCAATATTGAATACTTTGCGAATTCCGCGAAATTGCATCCAGAGCAACTCAATTATAGTGGAATTACATGGGTTTTGCGATGGTTCAAGTAAAGGGTATGGAGCTGCGGTTTATGTCAGGAGTGTGGACAGAGATCAAAATGTTGAAGTAAATCTATTATGTGCAAAAACCAAAGTCGCACCTCTAAAATCATTGACCATCCCTCGTATTGAGTTGTGTGGCGCTTTGATGCTAGCTAGGCTTATGAATAAGGTAAAGGGTTCCCTTAAAATAAATATTGTTAATTGCTATTACTGGTGTGATTCCAGTATTGTATTAGGATGGATAAATACTCAATCACGTTCGTTATTACCGTTCGTGCAAAATAGAGTGGCGGATATACAAAAAATTACGGAGGTTAGTCAATGGAATCATATTCCTACTGACGAGAACCCAGCTGATGCGGCGTCAAGAGGTGTATTACCTGAAATTTTATTGCAATCTAAGATCTGGTGGTATGGTCCATTATTTCTTGGATCTCCAAACTTTGCAGTCAGTCCTAGGGTTCGAACGCTAGATCTTTCGGAATTACCCGAAACAAGGCAAATTAAGTATGTTCATGTAGCAGTAGAATCGAAGGATAATAAAATAATAAAATTTGATAAATACTCTAATTTCGTTAAACTAAAAAATACAATGGGATATGTATTAAGATTTATACGTAATTGTAGGGTATCTGCAGATAAGCGACAAGTTGGCAGCTTAACTGCAGATGAGTTGTCTCTAAGCTTGGAAAGTTTAGTAAGACTGGCTCAATTGGAGTGTTTTTCTAAGGAATTTCAGTTGCTAAAAACACCAAATAAAATTGATAAGGGAGATCATTATAAATTGAAGGCGTTATGTCCATTTATGGACTCAAGTGGTTTACTACGCGTAGGTGGAAGACTGAGTAATTCAATGTTGGATTATAATGCAAAACATCCAATGATATTGGAGGGAAAACATCCTCTTACTAGAATTTTATTTGTACATTTGCATAAAATGCATTGTCATGCACCTCCTCAACTATTATTGTCCATAATGCGTCAAAACTTTTGGCCTACGTCAGGAATGAATATTTCCAAAGATACTGTCAGAAGATGTATTGTATGCTTTAAATTTAAACCAATTTCAATATCACAAATTATGGCAGACCTACCAAGGCGAAGAGTGGAAGTGTCACCACCATTTTATATAACTGGCATTGATTATGCTGGACCTTTTGAACTGCGAGATAAAAAGGGCAGAGGGGCTAAATTCTCAAAGGCTTATATTTGCATTTTTGTATGCTTCGTTACAAAAGCTGTTCATATGGAGGTTGTCACTGACCTAACCACGGATAATTTTATAACTGCCTTGCGAAGATTTACGTCTAGAAGGGGTAAGCCAGCTGAAATATATTCAGATAATGCTACCAACTTCATTGGGGCAAATAGAATGTTGCTAGATATGTCAAGGTTCATTTCACAATATAATGATGAAATTGCGAGCGCTGTCGAAAATGATGGCATTAAGTGGAAGTTCATTCCCCCAAACTCACCCCATTTCGGAGGAATTTGGGAATCAAATATTAAGCAGATGAAGCATCACTTGGTTAGGGTAATGAATGGAACTCAATTAATTTATGAGGAATTTTACACAATTGTGACCCAGGTAGAGGCCATTTTAAATTCACGCCCTATCCATCCTATGTCATCCGATCCCAAAGACTTGCAACCACTTACTCCAGCGCATTTCCTGATTGGAAGACCTCTGCTAACCGTGCCTGATCCAGTTCTAGCAGAGATACCAAGAAACAGACTTTCAAGATATCAACTGCTGCAACATTTGAACCAGAACGTATGGGCATCCTGGTCCAGGGATTATCTAAACCATTTGCAGCGAAGAGCAAAATGGCGGGAGAAGTCTTCAAATTTGAAACTCGGCACAATGGTCATAATCAAGCAAGACAACTCACCTCCATGTTCTTGGGTCATGGGTCGTATCGTGAAAGTATATCCTGATTCACAAGGAGTTGTCCGAGTAGCTGACGTCCAAACGTCAAAGGGCATATTTAAGCGAGCCGTCCACAGACTATGTCCTTTGCCAATCGACGAAGATATTACTGAAGATTAAGAGTTATTAATTATATGATAATAATTATTGTAATTGTAATGAAACATTGTTTTTTGATTTTGTATTAACTAAGTACTTACCTTTAGATGTTGAACTGTAGGTTCAAGGGGGGGAGGATGTTGAGATATTTTAAGGATGTTAAGATATTTTAAGGAAAATTTTGTGTGAGCGACAACGTCGCACCTTTCCTGTCTCCTGGTAGACACTCACTAGAACGAGAACCACCAACACAGCTCGAGTACATGTTGAGTTATTTTCTCTTGCTAATAAAACTATTATTTCTACTTGTTTGTTCTTTATATAAACAATTAAATACAGTCCATTATATCGAGTAAGCCAATAGGCACCAAGGACGAAGGGAAATTTGGCTTGAGCTTGTATAGACTTGACTCTTGAACAACCTGCGAATGCTGATGCTGGAAATTCATTGACAGGTATAAACCACTTCACAAACTCTATATCTGAAAGGCAGCTGTCAGGTGTGCTGAACGCGCTTTGCATGACTTCATTGACGCATAACTTGTATGGCATGTCATGTCACGGCTGACTGATGACAATCACCACACGTACGTTGATGTCACCATAACCAACAATAAGATGAATTAATTAATTATTATTAAGGTCCAGATTAACCATCCGTTGTAGCCAATAAATAAATAAATATAAAACATAAGTCGTTGTTGTTATTACCTAACGAAGTAATAATACATGGTGCCGAAACCAGCTAGAAAGTCGAGATTGATAAAAGATAACACAGCTCACAAAGAATAATGCCAAACAATCAGACCTCAGAGGCAGCAACTCGTGCCGACGCCACCATTAATGACAGCATCAGCTTGCGCCCACCAAAGTCGCTAATAGTTAGCAATGATCAAGATATGAGCAAGACATGGAAAATTTGGCTTCAGCAGTTTGAGTGGTATGCTACAGCTACTAGCCTAGTAAACAAGAAACCAGACATATAAGTAGCTATTTTCATGTCTGTAATTGGCCAAGATGCAGCGATAATATTCAACACTTTTAATCTCACCGATAATGAAAGGGAGAACCTAAAGTGGTTCACATTGTTAGATTGTAAAAAAGGATTGTAGGTAGGTGTAATGCCGGGAACATCAAAGTATTTGACCTTCGCCACACCCTTTGGGAGATACTCTTGCCTTAGAATGCCCTTCAAATTTTTCAACAGATCATGTGCTCCTTGTTAGCAAATATTCAAGGAGTTGAAGTGTCAAGTGTCAATATTGTTGCATGCGAGAACCCGAGAAGCACTAGAGCAGATAACTAGGAAGGTACATAAGAAACTAATAAACTCAGGATTGAAATTGAACTTGGAAAAATGTATTTATGCACAGCAAGAACTCAAATTTTTGGGTCATGTGGTCACTGAATCTGGTCTACTACCCGATCCTAGCAAAATTGAAACAATAAACAGGATAAAAAGGCCAGCTGATGTTAAGGAACTGCAAAGATTCCTTGGATTAGTATCCTATCTCTCAAAGTTTATAAGAAACTTAGCTGATATTACGGCACCATTAAGAGCCCTGTTGGAAAAAGGAGTAGAATGGGTTTGGGGATCCGAGCAAGAAGAAGCGTTCATCTTTTTAAAAGACGAATTAAAGAAGCCTCCAGTGTTGGGATTCTACAATCCAAAGGTACCAGTAGTAGTATCAGTAAATGCCAGTAGCTTCGCCTGTGGTGGCGCCTTACTTCAGAATGGTCAACCCATAGCTTACAGTGCTAAATCATTAACTAAAACAGAGAAAGCCTATAGCCAGCTGGAAAAAGAAGCATATGCAATTTTGGTAGCTCTCAAGAAGTTTCACCATTATGTGTGGGGAGTGAAAAATCTGACAGTTAAATCAGATCATAAACCATTAGAGACGATTTTCAAAAAACCTATAACGGAAGCACCTCCACGTCTACAAATAATTATGTATCAAATTCTACCATATAATCCAATTATTGTTTATAAGAAAGGGGTCGAATTATTTCTAGCAGACACTCTAAGTAGAGACTGCGAGTTTGTATGCGAGAGAAGAATCCAGTTCTGAAGATCAACAACTTCAGGTCTGTGCGGTAATACCAATGTCCTCAACACAAGAGTAGATCAATTAAAGGCAGAAATAGCAAACAGTGAAGAACTTTCTGCATTAAGAAACTTGATACTCCAAGGGTGGCCGTCAAGCATCCAAGAACTGCCAGAAGTCCTGAAGAAGTATTGGTCATTCCGCAAACAACTAGCTGTGTATGAAGACATCGTTTTCGAAAATGATCGTGTATTCATTCCTGAAGGTATGGTTAATTTAATATTAAAAACCAGTCACCTGAGTCATAAAGGAATTCAAGGTACTTTAGAGATAGCTAGAGATAACGTTTTTTGGCCAAAAATGACAGAAGATGTCACAAATTATGTGTCAAAGTGCAAAATCTGCTTAGAAAAACAGAAGGATAACCCGATGGAAACTATACTGTTACAAAAAGTTCCCGACAGGCCATGGTAGTTGGTTGCGTCTGATATTTTTACACTAAATGATAAAAATTTCTTAGTAATAGCCGACGCCTACTCTGGCTACTTTGATTTCGTGAAAATCAGGAACTTAACAAGTTCGACTGTAGTCTCAGCTCTTAAAAGTTGGTTTGCTACATTCGGGATTCCAGATATATTAAGAACCGATAATGGAAAACAGTATGATTGTCACTACTTCCAGTCCACATTTTCCAAGATCCAATGGTTTAGCAGAAAGGTACGTGCAAGAAGCAAAAAACCTCCTGAAAAAATGTTTAGATGAAAACTCTGACGTACAGTTATCCTTACTGCATCATCGAAATACACCAAGAGGTTCTTTAGGTTCGCCAGTCCAGAGACTCATGAATAGAAGAACCAAAACATTACTGCCAACCAGTAAGAAATTCCTAAAGCCTGCAGTAGTCCCAAGTGTTACCAAAAAATTGAAACAGAAGAAAGCTGTGGAAAAATCATAATATGCGGATAGAAATAAGAAGCACCTGCCTACATATCAACCTGGAGATCAATTGTTGCTGAGGAAAAGTCACAAGAACTGGTCCCCAGCAAAGGTCATATCACAAACAGCCGAACCTAGATCAGTAATAGTGGAACCACCAGAAGGAACTCATTATCGAAGAAATTCATGGTTCCTTAAACCTGATCCAATAAATGAAACAGTGCAGGAGCATCAAGCAAGTCCTGTGCAAAGAAGCCCCCAGAAGGACCAACCAAAGATTGTTCAGGAAGATCTGGAGATTCAGCAGAAGAGTGAACCAACCCCAAACGTTACAAGAAGTGGAAGACACATCGTAGCTCCACTACGTTTAAACTTATAAGAAGAGGGATGTCAGGTGTGCTGAACGCGCTTTGCATGACTTCAATGACGCATGACTTGTATGGCATGTCATGTCGCTGGTTGACTGATGACAATCACCACACGCACGTTGATGTCACGATAACCAACAATAAGACGAATTAATTAATTATTATTAAGGTCCAGATTAACCATCCGTTGTAGCCAATAAATAAATAAATATAAAACATAAGTCGTTGTTGTTATTACCTAATGAAGTAATAATACAGCAGCAATGGGCGCTCAGTCAAAGCATGCGAAGTACTGTCATTTCCAAATTGCTAGAGTCTGTCAAAATCACTAGAAAAGATGATGTTACATACGAAATTCAGAAAGCCAGGCTCAAAAAAGATAGAAAAGCAACATTGTTACTAGTAAATCAACTACACCATCCAGTGTAGATGATTTTTTGTTGAACATAAAAGAAAAGGGGGAAATGAAAAAAATTCAGTTCTTAAAAGAATGCTTTATCGATAAACAGTGGTTCGACAAACGTATCAAACGTACTCCGATTTTGAATTCTGCATAAGATTGCCTCAAGCAATGGCAAAAACAAAACACGGTACTATTGCTCAGGATTTCACTCAAAAAAAAGATCTACATTTACATTTTTTGTCATATCCACTAGCTTCCGCACCTCCAGCTCCTTGTTATCATACAGGAGAAATGCATACAACCAATAAATCGACACTGAGAAAAATCTTAAAATTGAGAATAAACGTTCCTCAAGTTGGAACTTATAACCATGCATGGAATTAAATTAGGTATTGAATAATGCTATTGGATATGTAACCCCGCAACGATAATTGTTTGAAACTTTGTTGGGCTTGTCATGTCATCTATTTTTTTAAAGCAAAATACATTCAGTAATTAATTAAAAATACTTTCGGCAGGATTTTCACTGGCACCGTTGTCTTTTAAGGTGTATAATTTCATAACGAATCGACTAGAAAACATTAGAATCGTCAAACGATTCAAGGTAGAAAAACCGACCGGGCTCTTGGACTATTATTGAGTGTCTACATTATTTTTTTAATATGGAAAGTCGAGGTAAAAGAATTGTAAAGCCTTATTCTAATTTTTTCCCAAAATTCACAATGCGGGTCTTCCAAGACCCGTCCTGAGGCAACTGAATATTCTTTTATAGAAGTGGCGTAGAAATAATTTACTAAAAAAAGGTAAGAACGCATCCAGATCTCAGCAACTTGATTGAAGAATTTTTAATCGGGAGTCAAATCATGTACTTCAACAACATGTACAACAACTGTCAAAAATTTCGAGTTACTATGATCAGCCAATTTTTAGATATTAAAAAAAATATCAAATTTTTCGAAGAACTTGAACATACTGTATTTCGAAAACTAAAGCTCCAACGACCCATGTCAACAGGAAATTTTTGGCCCTTATTTGCATTTCCCACATGCCCGTTAAGTTTGAAACACCTGTTCATCAACACCCTGTATACATATATTACAGTTTGTTTTTCTGTCATAAAGTGTTTAAAACAAATTAAAAAAAAATAAAACAAATTTTAAGTGTCATAAAACAAATTGAAACACTATTTGTTCAAAAGCAATCTCAACAATAATGAGTATTTGAAGGAAATTTCTCATTATGTTCACCCAGATAACCCCCAGGGTAAGTAATTGATAAAAAAGACTTACCTCTTCAAAGACTTGTGGTGTGTATTTCGGAGGCATAGAAAGTGTATGCATTTTACTGTTATGAGATTCCTTAATAGTTGGCGGTATCACATTAACAAATCTACCTGTATTGTAGTTACATTCTAATGTATAGCTTCGTATTAAACCAGTTAATTTTAAAATCGCAACTCGACCTGAACCTTCACGGCTCATACCATCTCGTTTGTCTCTGAAAAATCAACTGTATTAATAAATCATTAGAAACTTGATCGAATGCAGTATTCATTTTGAAAGTGGGACCCTTATTAAACTGCCAGAGTTAATTAATGATAAATGTCAAGATTAAAAAAGAAGAAGCCGCAGTAAAAGAATACCCAGAATCAGTGCAGGTATAGTTAAATATTAATTCATCAAATAATATGTGTTTCATCAAAGAGATAAGTTTTATCCAACTCCAACTTATGTAGACACACTGTATATGCTTTGATGTAGTTTAATTTGTTTTGTGCAACCGGTGTTTGTCAGATGCCACCATCTTGAATTTTTTTAAACGGCAACCTCGGTGTAGTTTGCTGTCATTTGGCAAGTTAATCATGGAAAATTTATACTGATTTTGGGGCAGACTTACATAGATAAATAAGACAAAAACAACTCGGTAGATTAATTATTATTATTGGTAATGTAATGGATAATGGAGAATCCAAAACACACATTTATTTAGCTCTTCTATTTTTTATTTAATCAAGAAAATGTATTTAAAAAAGCTCGTTGCCTTAATGAGTCATTAAGTTATAAGTTCGAGTGATTTACGAGGTAATAAAATGTATGTTGAACCAAAACTCTTGCAAAAATTACAGTCGATTATTATTATTTAGAAAAAAAAATTGTTCCGAAACATCGAATTTATCAATGAAACGGACAAATACGTTGCAATGTCTCATAAAACAAGCCCTTTATCAAAATTTTATAAGAGTGAAAAAAATTGATGCTTTATGTAAAAAAAAACAATACCGTCGAACCAGAGGTGTACACAGGAAAAAATTGAGGGATCAACGTGTTCTCCAGTCCCGTTTCCACCCTCTTAGAAGGTTTTTTTTAGACACCCTCTCTAAAAATCGAGGCTGTTCGCATCGACGCCGAGATTTCCCTTTTGTTTATCTCCCTAGGACCGACATTATTCGGGTAAGAAAACAATCTTTATCTGTTTATCTAAGATCTAATTGAACTTAATCTTGTTCTAGTCCTCTTCCCTGGAATTAAGCATCTTATCTCTACCTGAATCTTCAAGAAGTTCTACCTTCTTCAAAGACGCCATCTTATATTTTGAACCATACACAGAAACATTATCTGGTAATATTAGGTGAATCATCAAAGATCCCTGAGGACCTCTTTGCTCATCCAAAGTTAGGAGCGGAAGTTAACATCCCTCATGAAATATTTAGGACTTCCATCCATTTACTGAAAGAAGCTGTTCTAGACCGCGTGCTTTCCTTGAAGCCCCCAGAGCTGTGCCTCATGATAGCCCTGAGGAAGGTGCCCGCTCTTCTGTGTTCCTGTCCCTCTACAGGTGCTATCTACAACCTTTTGGTAGCAGAAAAAGGTCGTGCATGCATGTAAGATACCGTAACAATCTTTTTCATTCATCTTGAAGAAATAAAATTAAAACTAAGAAGTCAAGTAGGTAGTATATTATAATCTCAAAGTTATTATCAAGGTTATACCTATGACCTCAATGTCTATTTATTTGTAAAAAGACATAGATATCTATCTCTTCAGTTAATTTATTTGTGAAATGTAATATTTTAATTATGAGTAATTCACAGTTTCTTATTACTACAAACCAATATTATTTAATTTGAAATAAAATTCATTATTAATTACATGTAAATATTCAAAGAATAAATACAAATTTTTATTTCAATCGTATCCTTCATTTAGAACCTTTTAAGAGGATATTTTAAATATAATCAAGTAATTTGTTTACAAAAAATTAATTTCCAGCAGCTTTTTTGTTTATCCTCAAAGCTTGAAATGTGATTGTTATAATGCAGTCCTTTTTGTGATCACGCATGCACCTGAGTTCATCTTTGAACCACTTTTTACCAGGTACTATTTTGAATTCGAACTGAGCTCAAACCATACCAAAAATCCCTCATAAAGATAAAAAAAAATTAAACATACCGTGTAAAATATTTACACGATGGAAACCTGTTTAGGAGGAATAGGAAAATCTCATGCAAAGTGAAACTTTGGTCAATATTATCTCGCCTAAATGTTTTAGAGAGAAACTAGGTGGACAATGACCCCTGAGGAACATCACTCCTGGGATCTGTCACGGGGTAGTGACGTCAGGAGCACAGAGACTGGGCTTTCACTACCACTGGGCTTCCTTATCCACTTGTGTCTTAGAAATGGACAACAGCGTTCATGAGAACTAGTATCTCAGACCATAAGAACAGAACACATAAGAACAGCCACACATATAAAACCAAAACCTGTGAACATTTTCGAATTACAAGCTAATCAAATCAATCCAACATTCAACGGACTGCAAAACAATTCATAATGTCAGGCGAGAGGGACCCAATGACTCCAGTGTCCCAGTCCAGTGAAAAAGTGTTTGTCGCTTTCCGTTTCAGAACTTTTTTTCTACTTCGAGGTCAAAAATGAAGTACTTTGGTAAACCGGACCTGGTTGAGAGCAGAACCTATTTATTTACAAGAGTTGATTTTTATTCGACTACCACATTATGGGACATCAGAGAATACAACGTTCATGTTCGGTTCGAGTAATAACTTTTCGATCCATATGGAAAGAGGGGCTTATAAATGTACCTACCTATACTGCCGTTTTAGTTGAAAAGGGTGTATCTGCAGTTTTACCTGTTTTTAGCTTAAAAGTACATTTCATACTGTTCATTCCAATCTTAACCAGCGTTTATAATATTGGCCGTAAGTGTTTTATTATTTGAGGCAAATAAATTAAAATGTACGAAAAAAACGTAATATACTTACTTCAAATACATATTTCGTTCTGTAAAATTACAGGCAGTGAAGTGAAAATTGTGATTATTAATACTCATCAGTTTAGGAAGCATCATGCACTCAACATTTCGTTCTATATCATCAAAATGATTTCCATAGATGAATATTCCTTTTTTTGAGGCATGACCATGCATATCCATGTATAAAAAAATACCTAAAACAATCATAATATTTTATCAAACATAAAATAGGTACCCTCAGAGAAATTATACCTGATTCATTGCTATTGATTTCATCATCATCCCGATTCACACTGATAACATCTAAATAAATCTGTTCGGAACCTAAATCTGTCCCGCAGTGTTTACAAATAGGTTTATTTATGTTATCTCCAACGGATGGTACGAAATCGGGCAATGTTGGCATTTGAGAATTCGAGGAAAGGACCTGCCGACATTTAACGCACCACTGATTATTTTTCAGACCATCGTTCAAACTCATATAAGATACTTGTTTGCTAATATTTTCATTTAATAAATTACTATCGTCATCGTCACCACTTACACTACCATCTGTTTGATCGTTTATGGTAAACATTTGTGACTGATGATTGGGTACATCGTCTTCCTTTTCAAAGCCATAATGGTAATACCTGAAAAAATTAATTTATATTCATTGACTACAATCAAAAGTTAATGAATTAAAGAAAAAATATCAGAAGTGGGATACCTATATCAGACTGAACCTAATAATTGAAGGAAAATTTAACTGCTCAACAAGTAACCTACAGAACACAGAATTAGGTTTCTTTACTTTTCACAGTCGGTACTCTGACAATTAATTAGCAAAATCATCCTATCTATTTTATCAAAAGCAGGGAAAAAAGTGTGTTGCCCAGAGTGACCTCTAGAATAGACAGTTAGTCTAGCTAAACTGGTACACCTGTATTTAGTGAATAATAAAGTAAACTAAGAATGTTTGAAGATGTGAGAGAGGTATAGAGAAGAAATTGTTAATTTGACATTAATTGAACACTGGCAATTCCGATCCCGTATTGTAGGACGTACCCACTGTAAGCTGCATTCCTGGCTTCAATTAAATCACCCCGATCCCATTTAGTTCACATAGATAAATCCACCCATTAGCTGAGTCAGAATTGACTCACAGGACGGAACCCTTTGAAGTTAAATCGGATACAAGTAGGAATTAAAACTATAATTTGAAATATCAGGAATTCAACAGTGAAATTTAGAGCTTTCTGGAGGTAACTTCCCTCAATTTATTTGACGAGTTTCTCCTATTTCTTCTTTAGCAGAGGGCTCTATTGCTATGATATCTCGAAAAATTATAAAATTAGGATAATTTCCTCCTTCCAAAAGCACCCCAAATAGTAACAGTGATAAAAAAAGGTTATGAAAATTCAAAATTTCACCTTTTAAATTGTCTCTCGGGGGTTTTCGAGGTCGCTGATTACGAATCCGAGGTCCAAAAGGAAATGAGGATGGGTCAACAACCTCAAAACCACCCCAAGAAGTGGCTGTGATACAAAAAATTAATATTTTCCCCTAAAAATCGTTTCGAGGGGGTTTTGGGGTCGGTTTTGGGGTCGCTGATATGCGATGTAATTCCGATTAATTTTTTTTTACTTTTACAGATTTCGATAGCTGATTGATTTGTAAGCTGAAGAATTTCATTTATGAAGATCGTTTCCAAGAGGACACATTATTTTTTGTAACACTACCACTTCTTGGAGAGTTGAGGGTTGGTACCACCCTCACTTGAGTTTGGACCTCGGATTTGTAATCAGCTACCTGAAAGTCCCCAAGATGATTCCCGAGGTGGAATTGTGAAATGATATAACTGTTAATATTTGGGGTGCTTTGGGAGGAGGGAAATCACCCTAATTTTCTCATTTTTCGATGGAATGGAGGGGTTGGTGTAATTGAATGTTCCAGAATGTCTAAGAAATCCATAAAAACAATAATTTTCCTAATTGGTGCTGTTTCACATGTTTCTTGACTGAAAGCTTGAAAAAAAGAGATCTAGTACGTCTAATTTTGTATAACACAATAAAATGTGCTTGTCAATGTCACTTTCGATGCCACTATGAGACAAAAAACGCCAAAAAAATAAATTAAATCGCATTTTTATTGTCAAAGATAATCAGTTTGAATAATTAGTTTCAAAATTACGGAAAAAAACCGGTTTACAACAATAATAAAATGTGGAAAGTTTCGAGCTCTTGATTTTAAAAATGTGCTTGATTTTTTCATCAACTGTGCTTCATCAACATGGTAAAATTCCACTCACCTGATTAAAGCCCTAGCAGCAAAAATAGAAGGATGCAAATTTGAACTGGGACACAAATACATCCTATTTAGATTCACCCCTCTGGTGTCAGTCCTATAATGTCCCTTAGCTACTCCGTCGGGGTTAAGGAACGGTATTATTTTAAAAACATACATTCTTCTCAAAGCCTGTGCTACGGGATCATCACGAATCAATAGCGATTGCAAGAAACCGTTCAAAACAAAAGACGAGGGTGTTTCCCCCGGATGCACTCTTGCTGATAAAAATATTACCTGGAAATTAAATGTAAAATTAGGTTCGGTGGTCGATCTTACGTTGCTGTACATACCTTTTTACCGGTCAATTTATATGGTCTCTCAACTGAATTGTCAGGAAATAAATATTTTAAGCGTGCTTCCTTTTCAGTTGTCATACCATGATAGGAACTAATTGTTATTAGTTCAACACGTCTTCCTTCAAGAGAATAGCACAAGCACTCTCTCACATAATAAATGTCATCTAAACTTGTAGGAACCTACAAATTGGGTAGAAGATTTCATGGGTTATTAATATTTTCTTTATTAGAATTGAACAAAGATGTTGAAAATTGACAGATCCTTTGCATAAAGTCAGAAACATGAAAAACTATTCAAATGTATTCATTCAATTTTGGAGGAGATCTATTTATACTATGCAGGGTGATTCTGAATTCGCAGACACAGATCGTTCCATAGCGTTCATTGTGGGTTAGCAATTTAAGTTAATTTACTGTTTTCCCCAGCATGACTTGCTTCCCTAAGAAAATCTGATAAATTTTGTGACAATAAAAGTTACAAGACAACACTGCACTGGATGCATATCTTCAGGGAAAAAAATAGTGTGTTTTTGAAATTTACAAAAAATCGTAAATTGGGAGTGATCGCATCAACAGCCATTTTATTACTTTTTCAAAATGTATTCAGATTACCAATACGAATACAAATACGTGACCTTGACCTGATCAATGAATACAAAAAACAAAAACGCTCACAGTCAGTATTATAAAGGCTGAGGATTATAGAAGGGCCCAAGTTACTTCCATTCCAAAAGTAGGGAAGAAGGATATGACACAACAAAAATCCTTTAGACCAATCAGCCTAACCTCGTGTATAAAAAACGATTGAAAAGGTTGTAGATAACTACTCAAGAACAGAAGTACTGGAGAGGGCGCATTGGACTCAAAGCAACATGAATTTGCAGAAAAATCTACGCAGACCGCCCTGCATCATTTAACAAGAAAAATTAGGAGTACACTGGAGGCAAAAGAAACAACTATTTGTGCCTTTGTGGATTTAGAAGGAGCTTTTGACAACATTCCTCATGAAGTAGTCAAAAGCTCTTTAATTAAAAGAGGAGAAAACAACACAGTGTCCAAATAAATATGTGAAATGTTAAAAACAAGAACAGCTGAAACAAAAATGGGACAAAACACCATCCAGATCAACACAACTAAAGGCTGCCAACAAGGCAGCCTTTACTATCACCTCTGATATGGAGCCTTGTGGTAGATGAACTGCTTCAGAAGCTATCGATCCAAAACATCGATTGCCAAAGCTATGCCGATGACATAGTCATAAAAGCCAGAGAAAAATTCAAAGCAACTATCTGTGACATCATACAAAGGGAACAAAACATCGTAAGACGATCGTGCATGACAGTGGAGAAGGAAAAGGAATCTTCGGCTGAAAACAATCAGCCTAGATACGGTAAATATTAAATGGAAGCCAGAGGATAAATATCTAGGAGTTATACTACATAGCAAGCTCCTGTGGAAGAAACAAATTGAAGAAAACGTCAGCAGAGTCACTCGAGCCCTCATGGTGTACAGGAACATTGCAGGAAAGACCTGGGGATCAAACCCAGAACACTGGGACGGATTTACACCATGATAGTGAGACCTATAATCACTTACAAAGCTCTGTTTTGGGCAGACCAAACCATGAAGAAGACTGAGGGGAATATTCTTGCAAAAATACAGACTTGCCTGCGTATGCATAACAGGAGCCATGAGAACATGCCCCACAGCAGCAATGAAGGTAATTCTAAGCCACACACCATGCACTACACCTAGTGGTGCAAATTGCCGCAAAAAAGGCTTATCACAGAATGACTAGAGAAGAAACAGGATTATTCATTAGGAAAGGGGAACAACACTACCTACCTAATAGGAAACACATTACTAGCGCCCCTAGGGACACCATTACTAGAAAATACAGTTTTGAGAAGAACTTTGTAACACAGTTCGGTAACAAAAAGGAATGGACAAATGAGTCTAACAAGTTAAATCTCAAACAGCATACCATAGAATGGTACACAGACGGATCAAAAACCATTGAATGAACAGGTTCAGGAGTCTTTAGACCTGGTACGAAATATTTTGAGCCTATAAGAAAGTATTTCAAGCTAAAATCCAAGCTATTGAAAAATGCGCTCAATTTAAGACAGGCAGGAACTATTAAAAGCAAGAGATCGGTGGCAACGGATAGCCAAGCTGCCATAAAAGCACTGACTTCATTCGCCGTCAGTTCAAAAACGACGTGGGAATGCCTAATGAAGCTAAATAATTAGGCAAAGGAAACAAAGTAGCTCTTCTTTGGGTGCCAGGACACATAGGGCCGGTTGTTCAAACGTTAATTAAAAATTTTCAGATAATTACTGATTTTAAAATGCCCTGTATTATCGAACCATTGGTCTGATATTGCTGAAAATGGATTCTGCTCCCTTTAAGAAGAGGTAATTATTGATTAAAAATACAAGATCATTAATTATATTTGCCGTATTTTCAAAATTTGCAATTTAAAATCAGTAATTATCTCAAAATTTTTAATTGACGTTTGAACAACCGGCCCATAGGTATAGAAGGCAATGAAAGAAGCTGAGGCTGACAACCTTCCTAAGCAAGGAGCAAGAATGCCGCTCATAGGGTCAGAACCTTTTTTCAGAATAGGAGAAAATATTCTCACAGACAAAATAAATAGAGAAGAGGTTTCCCTGGATAAAATAAAATAAAAAAGACTTCCCTGGATTGAGACAGGCCAAATTAATGCTTGGTAAATGCAACCAACAAAGATTCGAAGCCTGCATCAAACAACAAAAATGGTTTGAAAATGCTAACATATTTTCTCACCTTTGCAAGATTCTGCAAAGATTCTGAAACCTGTAGATTCTGCATGAAGGGGGACAAAACCCCAATACATCTCCTGGTCGATTGCCATGCAGTACAACAAAGAAGACTCCGCTGTCTAGTTTTTTACCAGCCAGCGGAAAAAGATTTTAAAGCTCTTTAGAATTTAGAACCATTGAAACTCCTAAATCTCCTCTGAGAACTGGATGTGGTGATATAATTGAATAATCCTAGAAAGGGAGACACAAAAGATCTTCTAGGTTGTAGTGGAGATACATCCCCAATTAATACAATTCAATAGTTATATTGGGCTGTTAGCACTAACACTGTGATAGTTTCAAGTGGGGCTTTATAAAGTAAGATATCCCAGCAGCTAGCAGGCTGTTAGCTATCATTGGAGAAGTCTGCCATATTTAACGAAAACATTGATTTATTTAACTAAATCATGTTGTAACGAAATCTGAGGCTTTCGTTGATAATTATTATTTAGTTCATGATTAGGTACGTATAAGAGACATTTGTTTTAATTAATACAGTTTTTGCGACGGCGATAAACATCTTATCACCGTCGAAGCTGGCTATATAAGGAACTCCAGCCGGAGAGCAGGTCAGAGTGTGTTGGGAACTGACCAGCAAGCTAACTCTCCCTGCAAGGTGCATTGAACCTTGTAGGACAGTGGGGCATGTATTGAATGCCCCCAAGACAGTCACAGCTGATGTACTGAGTCAGCTATGTTTCAGCACAGGTAGTCGGTCGTGGCCAGTAGCGCATTGAGGCTTCGACCCACCTTCCTTCTCCTGGTCTGTTTTGAGAACCGGACGACCCGTATATTCGCTAGACGATGCATTGAGTCGGTGGCGCGCCCCCCCCCCTACCCCCAACAATCATCATAACAGATCTGACGTTGTATTGAGGTGTCGGGTTAATCGTCTGTTTCAGGTGGGATCAACAAGCTCGAGCCGTCCCAGAATGAACGCCGCGGAGAGTGTTCCGAGCGCTGTGGTGGCAGTTACAGACCATTCGACAGTGCCAGACATACTGGCATTGAAGAGCCTGCAGCGCGATTACCAGTATCTTCATAACGGGGCGACCAATACACCGCCTCCAGCGCTGCTATCTGAGGCCAATCCGGGCACGCTCCAGAACCGGAGGCCGGCCCTCGCCCTTACCAAGAGACCAGATCGAGTTCACGATTTACAGATTTAAAATAGACAACAATTACCTTCACCATTTTGCATACTTTATTTTTTATTTAGATGGATTCCACCAAGTCAAAATTCTAGGGGAACGATTGGCAACAAGACTGATTAGGTTGGTTATGGTGATAGTTGTTACTAAAATAGTCACTGGAATAGTTACTAAATTAATTTAGGTTATGTCCATTAGTTGAAATGTCATTTTATTTCAAAATTTCAATCCAAAAAAAAACTATAAACTCAATTTTTAGAGGTAAATTGGAAAATTTTAGAGACTTGTAGGTGTAAGTTTTTAGGTGTAAAATAGCTATTTACTCTTATAAATCTTATGCATGTAGGATTAGACCGATTCCTTCTTAGTTTTATGTAAAAATGTTGAAAATAGAAGAAAATCTATTATTGATAAATAGAAGAGGTACTTACATTATTTAATCATTTTTTAAGAATTTTTCAAGGAATCTGATTAAACAGTATTTTTGCTTAATCTGGAGAAACATCTTTCAATCGCTATTGTTTATAGCATTTGATGATTCCTTCTTTTCTTTCTTTTGAAATAAATTTACCTGCCTGAGCATTTTAATAATTTTGAATTTGATAATTTGGTTTGTTAATTTGACAACTTCAACTTTTCAGTTCCTTCGCGTTTCGCTGTGACTAGAGTGCCGACTCAGGGAGTAGACCTAGTTTTCGCAAAACGTCATTGGATATAGTCAATCCAAGCAACAGTTAAATTTGTCCTCAAAAAACGAATAACTACTAAAAAAGGACTATTTTCAGAGAAAATAAAGTAATTGGAAGTTTTTAATTTGCGTTTTATAACAGTGGAACTTACAACAAGGAAACATGTTTTGCAGGTGACGTCATAGCCTATACCCGAATCGGGGAATGTTGCCGTTACTTTAGTCACAACGTAAATTTTTTGCCAAGGTCGAGAAAACAGGCTACCATCCGACAATATGAAAATTACTGTTTAAAGATTGCACAGGGTACCAACTTGACAGCTGTTTGACAAGTCCATCTAAATAAAAAATAGACTTTACATACTAATTGTAAATAGATAATAAATACTGAATTCATAACTACATAACTTGTCAAGGGTATATCTGGGCAGAGACTCACCCCTGGGAACCTCCTCCATGTAATAGAGAAATCCCGTTACAATGTGAAAAACTTAGTAACTTCAACCTAACTAGCGGCACAGTTGATGAAGCGATGAATTAAAAATAAGACCCTTGACTAACTCTAATACAATGACGCTAGTGACATAAAGGAATGAAGGATATATGTCATTTCAAATCATGAGCACAATGATGAATATGTAAGAGCTTTAACATTGTTAACAGAAGGACACGGTGTGCGTTAGTGTGGAATGTAATAACAAGCACAGAACTCGACCAACTTGAAGCGGTCAGAAATGTTAGTTTCTCTTCTAACTCTTTAACATTTGGAGACATTAACATTGAGTAGGTATTGAAATGGATCGCACCTAGGTAGGATGATAAGGAAATTATTTCCATCGCCCTCATTAAATCAGCCAAAATCGTAAAAGCAAACAGTGCGAGAATATAGGTACGTGAATACCTGAAGGTAAAATTGTTAGAAAATTCAAACACAGCCACCCGCCGTTACATCAAGTAAACGATCCCGTCAGCACATTAAATATTCAGAAAAGAGAAATCGCTCATTCCAGCGCTTTAAAAAGACATCGGAAGGACCGGCCGGGCTAGGGTAGACACGACCAGATGGTTAGGGCAGGCATTGTGTGGAGACACTCTCCGTCCGCGTGATGAAAGAAAAGAAGAGCTGACCTACATACAAGAACGGTCGGAAAGATACAGAAAGATACAGAAATCAGAATTAAACAATAAGTCTTTGCAAAGACAAAAGTAACTCATTAGTTATTACACCTACGAGAATGAAAAGTTCACCAATCGGTAAGGCGAATTAATAAAGGAAGGCAGCCGGAAATACAGCGTGATCCCTAGACGACAAGTAAGGGAAAACACGAAGTGAAAGTTAAGTCGGTGTAATTATAATAACTAGACACAATGAGAAGTACCTAAACGCGTCGACCGATTTGAAGGAAAATTTAGATAGTTCAGGTTCAGGACAAATCAGTAAGGTAGCCGCGAGGTCAACTCGCCAAATCTCAAGACAAATGAGATACGATTACGGACTAAATCACAGCATGAGAGCAGTGTCAATAAGGTTCATTATTGCGCGGTGTTTAGAAATCGGGCGACTGCTTCTATAAAAGCAGAGGTCCTATCGGAGCTCCAGGCAGATGAGATCAGCTTTCGAGCAGGTCACGTCTGACTCCATAACCCTTTGGACGTAAACCCGACGAGAAGGCGTCTTAGCGAACTCTCGGTCGCCCAATCCTTATCAAAACTCTACCCTGGACGTAAACCCGACGAGAAGGCGTCTTAGCGAACTCTCGGTCGCCCAATCCTTATCTAAACCAAACCCTTTGGACATAAACCCGACGAGAAGGCGTCTTAGCGAACTCTCGGTCGCCCAATCCTTATCTAAACCCAACCCTTTGGACGTAAACCCGACGAGAAGGCGTTTAGCGAACTCTCGGTCGCCCAATTCTTATCTAAACTTTACCCATATAAATTTGCATCTCTCCTCTAAACAACTCAAACTTCGCAGTTGGCAAACTCTCTTCACAACAAAATCCACATCGATAAATAATTAAACAGATTCGCCCAATCCATGAGCGCAGGTCCCATTTTAAATCAGACACAATAATCAACTAGGTATTAGGCGGCACCACAATAGGTACCTACGCAATTACGTTAATAAATGGAAATAAACCAAGTTAGGCAGAAAAGAGAAATACTTCAATAAATAATTACATATTCACGTATAGGAAATCGAGATAGAGCTAGGAGCGAAAATAGACTCAGATCAGAAATTAATGATCTGTAAACTAAACGGCCCATGATTCAATCATCCTATTCTTCGAAGAGTCCGAGTTTTTATTTAGCGCAGATGGTTAGGCAGGAAGCAGTCCCTTTAAATACGATTTAGAAAATGAAAGGAGTTTCTCGCCATTATATGACACCATAAATAAAGATCACATAGCAGAGCACCCCCGGTTAGCACAGGTCTAGATAGAACAAGGCAGCGTTGTCAGATGTGGCATCTGCTACTTCGCAAATATTATCAGGAAATACTAATTCCATTACAACACCCAATTAGGAGTTAAAATAGGTAATCGATTAATACCCGGGGGAGGCATTCACCTCGATGTCCAGGTGGAGACCTCCGTTGTACCGGAAAGTGGAAATCATAGATCGCAACAGGGCAAAAGCACCCTCAGAGTAGGACAGCGTAACAGAAGCCAAAGCAAGGTTGTCAGGTGTAATAACCGCCCTCACATATCAGGAAATCCAATAACCAAAATAAAGTTAGGATCACGAATTGCAATTCACAAATAAAGACCCAAAACACCTCAAAATTAATCTCGAGTATGGGAAAGCCAAGCAAGAGAGTCAAGAAACCAAAGTATCAGTATAAGGTCGTTTTTCCGAAGCTCTTCTATTCGAACAGAGACACAATTGTCCTGTGCAATCAACCCAGGTATTCAGTAAAAATCTTCGCATTCACAGTTGATCAAAGCGACAATATAAAAACTCAAATGACCAATCAAATAACTCATTGCCTAAGGAGTCAAGGTAAAACAAACAGGTTGCAACCAATAGAATAACAATCAGTACTGTCAAACAGGTATATAGGGCAAGACTGGGTAGCACGGTGGGGGCGATTGCTGGTCTCGTTACAATTGTATTCCCGAAACCAAGCCGGCACCAGTAGGTACCAATTACAAATTCCAGCATTTTTATCAGTACTGACTAGTTAGGGGTAGAAACCAGGAACACGGTGGAATCGATGGTTGGTCTCGATGTCCGCAAATATGCCGGTTCCAGGAGGTACCAAACTAAAAATTCCAACATTTCAATTCTTCGCCAGGTAGCCCACAGGGGCAAAAAGGTAATCATAAGGTTAAACCAAAGTAAACAAACAAGGTTTACCGAATAGCAATAATATGAGTTATCAAGCAGGTCACGAGTAAAAGTAAACGGAGGCGAAATAATTCCCTCTCCCAGTAAAAATATACGGAGGCGAAACAATTCCCTCTCCCAGGTAAATCAACTGTGAAAATAAAATAATTAAATAAAAGAGAATCGGAAAGAACGATTTCATAAAGATACTAACTAAACATTCAAGAGAAATGGCAACCCCGTACTTGAACCCACATTCGAAAGGCAAGACCATCTTAATCGGCCCGAACCACCGCATCTGAACAAGAACCGCTATTGTAGTTAGGCAACCAATATGCCACTAACTGTGCAGGTGCGATGTTTAACTCACGTTAGACTTACAGACAACGCAGCTAGACATACAGGGTGATTCTCCCGGTTGAAAATACACGAGAAATTCGTAAGAGAAATGGAATAGGTAATGAGTCAGACATTTCCGCAATATCCCGGATCGTCTGAAAGCAAAGTGGTTGTATTCTTTAATTAATTCAAGCAGTTGCTTGAAATGAAATTAAGAAACTACAAAAAGGAAAATAGGCAAAGAAAATCGTCGAATAGGTAATGAGTCAGACATTTCCGCCATATCCCGGATCGTCTGAAAACCAAAGTGGTTGTATTCTTTAATTAATTCAAGCTGTTGCTTGAAGTGAAGTCAAAGAAACTAGAAAAAGTAAATTAGGCAAGGAAAATCGTTGAATAGGTAATACACGGACATTTCCGCATATACCGGATAGTCTGTAGCCGAAACAAAAGCGAAACGAAATAATAAGACATTCCCGCATATACCGGGTAGTCTGTAAACGGAACAAAAACCAAAAAGAAAGCACAGGTGTGCAAAAGAGTGGAATCCGAAATGGATTATAGTTTGAAAGATGGATGAAAGGGATCCCTCTTCGCTTTCCATTTTTTTTGTACTCTCTATGCAAAATCACAGCCCATCTCGCCATTCACCATTTTACGCCCTTGCAAACGAATTCTCTCGCTCATCACTCGCTTTTAAACTCCCTGATAGGAAGTCCACAGTTAACCACAAGTCTCAGTAAATTTCCCCGCTTTTCCGACAAAAGAAAAATCCCAGTAGGTTCTTTGCGCATCCGTTTCGGCCATAGTAATCCTGGCATACCTCAATCAAAGAGCAGGGGTGACTACGGTAATTACGGTAAACACAACGTAGGAAAACACAGCGGTCCTATTAGGAGAAATTCGGAAAACTAGACGATCACACGGTGGCTTTTCGCTACAGACCATCGGGCCGGGGTACTTTACGTTACAGTATTTACCACAGCACAGAGAATACAATGTTTACGATTTTTCAGAAAAGACTAGGTAAGTTTATAAGTTCAAGATGATGAAGAATTAAGAAAGATATAGTTATATTCCAATTTGAAGGTGGATCAACAATTCACTGGGGAGGTATTTGTGTTGATGCTCTCACAGAGTTAACCTCTGTGCCAAAAGTCAATGAATCCTGAATCACATCCCCAGATGAGTTATGGGCTATTTCTAAGAGGTCAATTTTCAAGTCATGGACTTGGCCACCTCATGGTAAATGACCAAACTTAGTTCATAACCCAAACCTAAATGAAATTGCGCATCTTTCAAAAGCTCCAAAAAAGAACAGTACGAGTTTTCGTGTTCCTAGTAATCTCCAGGAACTGGAATAAGCCATTCTTTTATGAAACAATATTTCCCAAGAGAGAAAAGAAAATTTGATAATGAATTCATAGTGAATCTAAGCATTTATTGGGGAGCTAAGAGACGTGACAAGCTTTATTAACTTTTGTTCTTTTTTTTTAGTTCACAGACTTTTTAAAGATTTCTAAATCTATGAGGGGAATAAGAACTTTAAAGGCATTGGCAACTTATTTTTCGTTTTTTTTTTTTACTGAATGAAATTAAAATATACACACTAATGTATGCAGATATATTTTTATCCGAGTTTGCTGCAATGTAAAATAAGGGAGTAATGGGCTGTGGAAGTCATAGTTCTGACGTCATAACTGCCTATTGAACGTTTAGACTGTGCATGGTGCGGTGCGAAACTGTAAAATTATACTCAGTACAGGGCACATGTAGACAGTCACGACTGGCATGACGTTATAAATGTTTTTTCACAGAGCTATATCTCGACAGAGGAAGCAGACATCAAAGTGCGGGTTTCACCATTGTCATCATCAAGAAACTCAGGAGAATTGATTAAGGTAAAGTTGTTTCTGAAGTTGTCAATGCCTTTAAGGTCATTATTTTATTTACTTAAGCGCTTCTGACAGTCATATCCAGATCTGAAGCGCAGAGAAGCTTCAGTATGGTAGCGATCCTTGATGAAGGAGAATGAAAAAAGAGTTGTATCACAAAGTTGCTTAGTTGTTGCACAATGAGATCATAACAGATTTGCTGATAGACGAGGGAAAATAAATTTTATCTATCCCTAAGCTTATGCATTATAATAATTATCAATCACAAATAAGTGTTTTTCAAAATTAAATAAATCAAAATTACGACTACTTTCAGGATCTTACCTTAGATAAATACTTAGTGTCAATGTTGACCAACATTCTTTGAAGATCGGTGTAGGAGAATGGATAAGTAAAAGCAAAATATGATATGGCATTAATATTTTCTGGGGTCCTATATTTAAAACTCAACACAAATGTAGAATTTGCTACCTGTAAAAAGGAATAAAAGGACATTATAGTTTTTTCTTATAACAGTAAATAACATTTTAAATAAAATGTTGCACAAACTCACATAATGGGAAGGTCTGTCACGGATCCTATCCCAGAACGGTTTACCAGGCACTATTCTGTAAACAGGTGCCATTCCTTGACTGTACATTTTTCCTTGGCGATTCAGGTCAATCATATTCAATCTTATAAATTGATTAGGAAACTTCGCTGAAATTTACAACAAACTCGATAAACAATCTGTTATGGTTATTAATGGTACAAGACCGATAGACAGCAAACAACAGCCGTGCTTGAAACTTGTAAACTGAGGCGTTCTTTGAGGCTTATTATAATCAACCAGGCTGTTATTTGCGATATCGGCCATATGTTGCTACATAGTTTTCATGATTCAATTTACAAAATTATATGAAAATTTTATTGAATCTAATAATAATTATTAAAATACAAAATAAAAAAGGCAAATGATGCCATGGTCAGCTTATTTGTTTGCTAGGTAACGCTCGAGCTGATATTAGGTTTGTAGTTTGTACCAACATACAATTCTGAACGTTCGGAACTAGAAAAAAGATCTCAAAAACAGTGCATTTCCGGATAAATGTTAATAGAAATTTGTTTATTTTTGACCAAAGAATCTGTCTTTGAATTTTTTCGCAATATTAAAGATATCAGTAAAGATAAAGTGTATCAGAGAATTAAGAGCTCCTTAAACACCTGATGGTGTTTAAGTTGGCTTAAACACACCATGAGATGGTCAGTGGGACTTTTACCAGACACTGTCCACTAATGAAACACCTCACAATAACAGGCGTTAAGAAAAATCCTGACAGTAAATACCACTTAATATGCGAATGCTCAGCCCTGGAAGGAGCTAACTTTTAATATTTGGGACCGAAACAGCAGAACCAAAGCACAAGCACCCATTAGAATCATACTGGACTACTTTCGGAAAACTGGGCTAATGAGTTAAAAGCATACGGGTACAATGCCATCTTCAGCATGAGGGCCTTGAACCTACCCTGGAATGAATATTTATTCAATAATCAAGTTTCACCCTCTCACCCTAAACCATCCCTACTTTGGAATTTCAAATGACACCCCTTTCCTTGTGATATGTTGAAATCGATTAATTTAAGGGCCTACACAGAACGCGATAATAAGGAACGGGCAGTCGGCAGGACGACAGTCAAGATAAACTAAGGTGGCTGCACAGCGCGCAATCCGATCGAGTACCCGATCGCCCATATAATCAGGCACAGGAGCTCCGAAGAGCAACATAGCCCGCTAGCTTCAAACAAGCAAGGTAAGTTCAGGAGGAATGCTCTCCTCCTAAAGAAGCGGGTCTAGTTAGTCGTCCAGCCGCAGAAAGAGATTTGCTTCCCGCCCTCTTCCCGGCGCTTCACAGATTTGGTCTCATTTTCCTTTATAGTGAGTGCCTACTGTCCTAAATAAAGGAGATCGGTGCCTGGGGAGTGAAGTAAAGGAACCAAAGGCGGCGGAAAATACAGTAAACATGACTACGTTCTCCTAGCTTTTCCGTTGTCGTGCAACTGTTACCTGGCGGAGTGGTGTTCCGCTGTTCCTGAGGTGATAAACGTATGACAAAGGAAAGGAGTGCATGTAAATAATAATAGTAATAGTTTTCATTTCACTACATGCATTTTGGTTCTTATCTCGGTAAATAAGATAAGTGTGCAGTGTCGCATGTTCAGTTTGTAAATGCACATACTTACTGAGAATGAGAATTAAATTGTTATCTAATTAAAATGACTATTTTTCGTTGCCTGATAAATAATAAGTTCTGTTATTACCTTTAAATTAAGCGTTTTCTCCAGCACTAGTTAGGAGGTAATTAAAGCCTACTTCCCAACTAAAACTACGAATTAACAAACACCTTTGAATTCCTGGATTGAAATCTTCACTGACTTATTGCGGGCAAAAGCATAAATGGAGATCCAGCAGATGTTTCCCACGGGGACCTAACTTCGTCACCTGTAGGTACAGAGAAAATAAAGTTGTCGTCCGAGGGTTATTATGAGTAATAGAACACCCTGTATATCGCCAAATAATACGTCACTGGAATTTGAACCGTGATATCCGACGCTCAAACGGGTCCCTTGTTATTAGGTTTGTGGGGTCAGTGTTTGGGGCGTGACATTCGGCGCCCGAGCCGCATAAAGGCTGGGTGAGCCTTTACAGAACTTCCACCTTGATATCTAAATAGACGTTTTTTTTTCAATTTGAATCATGTCAAAAGTTTTTAGGGAGGAAATCTTTGCGGGGGGGAGGGGGGGGGGAATGAACAGTATGTGGCACCATATTCCAGGCTGAAGTAGATGCATTTAGACTACGTATTGAAGAAAATATTAGGAGAAAATACAATGCCAGCAAAATCTACATAACTCTCTGACAATAAATTAAGCTAACCTGATATACTCTGCTCAAAATCAAATCACAGTCAGTCTGGGAATGCTTGCAAGACCTCAATGATCTAGTCAGATACAGAAATGCAATACTTGCTTGGATACCTAGATACCGAAGGGTTACTGGTAATGAGGACACAAATCAACTAGTCAGAAGAGGAACTTCAGAAATCTTTACTGAGCCTGAAGCAGTGTTTGGCATACCAAGCAATACCATGGTGTGTG
Organism: Malachius bipustulatus; assembly: GCA_910589415.1. NCBI lineage: Eukaryota > Metazoa > Arthropoda > Insecta > Coleoptera > Melyridae > Malachius > Malachius bipustulatus. Next base: position 16,713,561 of record OU342633.1, read on the forward strand.
CCGCAGTGGCTCAATTGGGACAGTCTCCAATTCACAGCATACTGGAGCCGTGTACCACGGGAAATAAACATTGCAAGTCAATGATGAAAGAGAAAGAACCTTGACAAAGTCTTGCCAGAAAGATCAAATTTTGCAAAACACTTAATAGAAAACAATCACACTCTAACAGCAAACAACAAAATTGAATTACTTCATCATTGTGATCATTATTTTAAATTAAATTTTCTCGAATCTCTAGAGATCCACAAACATTTACATAATCAACAATACACAGTAATAAATGAACAGCTAGACACATATCGTTCTCCACTACTTGATTTTCTTCTTGATATCAACAACTAAGAAGATTCTGAAGAAATTACATTATGATCTAGTTAGTTCTCTTAACCTTTAACTACTCGCGCTGGTGTATTTTGTACACCACTATAACTATGGTGGCGGCCATTTTTGCTTTATACTTCATGCGCACTCGGGGTGGCTATCTAACCTATTGGTGAAGTGTTGTTTACACGCACTGTCAGTGCCAGTGTGAAGAACCACCAACAAAAATACGAAAAAGGTGCTTTTGTTGCGGAAGACAGAAAAATTGGGTATAACGACCATGTCGTGTCATACATGTGGGAGACCTGTATGCAAAGAACATGCAACTATACTGTCAGTACTTGTTCGAAGTGCACTATCAACGATGATGAAACAATGAGTGAAAGCGAGTAGTCACTTAAAAAAACGTTGTTTTTTTTTGGTGCAATTTTCTGCTTTTTTAAGATTTTTTTTTGTTTCATACTTTTGCATTTAAGTTTTTTGTTCAATATTTGTATGGCAAATATTTCTTAACATTATTTACGTTATTTATTTTACTTATATTAAAACTGGTTGTTTTATGGTGGTTTTTAGACCTGGTGTACAAAATACACCACGCGAATAGTTATGTTGTATTTCAGGGCGCGCGTAGTTAAGGGTTAATAATTTATTTAAATCTAGTTACTTGTTTTGTGATCACTTAGGTAATACTGTTGCTATGTTACTGTATCAATAATTTATTTACGTCTGAAGATGCTACATGAAAAGTAGCGAAACACGTGTAACGTTTCTACCATCCATCAATATACAGTAGAATTTTATAAAACATTAGTGTTTTATTCATAATCAATAAGCTTATAGTGTAATATTTGAGACACGAATAAGCTATGTCCCAAGCTCTAACAAGCTCCTGGGACCGTTCAGTCCCAGACACCTGCAAGCAGGGAAGACCATGGTTAATGGACTGCTGAATCTTGTCAAAGGAACAGAACTGTATAATGAACTAAGGAATGTCTAAACTAAATTTGAAAGGATACAACCAGGCATTTAGGTCTATATTAAAGAATCTTTTATGTAAAAAATTACACTCAAGTATTTTGAAAATGCATAAGAAAATCACACGCTAAATAATTTTGCTTATGAAGTGTTCATTTTACATAAGTGTAACTTTTTACCTTAACGATACATCATAGCCCCGATTAAGCCTTACCTATTAAAATAAACTAAAACTAAAACTTTAGAAAATTTGTAAAATTTTCAAAATAATTACTGCAATTTCCTATGTTCAGCTTTGAAAATTAACACCAGAGGACCGTTTCATAAAACATTTACAAATGACAATTCGACAAATTGTCATATTTGTTGTGACAAATTTCTATAATCATAAGAAAAATTACATTGGTTTTTAGAAATTTGACGCAACACAAGTGATCAACAGTAAATGTTTTATGAAACGGGTATAATTTTAATTTGTAGCATTTTGTTGTCTATTGCTTACTCGTTTTGAAAGAAATAAACTGTGTCACTTACCTTTTAAAGCAAAATAAAACCATGTCCTATTTCCATTTTCATATTTTGTTCCAGCACAATCCGGTCGTGTCCAAATATTAAATTCTGCGTCTGGCACATCTGAAGTTATATTTTTTGTAGATTGGTTTGCTGACACACCTAAAAAAATAGAAATAAAGTTTATTAATTAGATTTCTTTATAGTTTTTTTTCTACTCTTATTTAATAATAATATTCTAATTATTAGAGCTTTTTGGATGAATTATGAAGTTTATTATTCATAGGTATTGAATTTTAGTTCATAATTTCCGGCCCATGTCCAATCACAGCTCTAGCAATTCATAATTCCCGCTAATGGAGCAATCAAAAGCTCTGAATTTGATAAACAGAGCAAAGCTATGAATAGGAACGATAACTGAATTTCTACAATGAACACATAAGTGTCTACCGCTACCCTAGACCCAGAATCCACGCGTGTGCAGTCGAGACTAGCAGTTGTTCCAAGCAGTAAAAAAGAACAAAAAAAGAAGAAAACATTTCGATTAAAATTTGTTTTCTTTTTGGATAAGAGTAGAAAAAGCATAGTATTACATTCACGATTATGGCTATTATGCATTTAATGATGACAATGCCACTCGCTCATACATATAGCATAAATAAATAGAAAATTATTTTAAATAAACATTGTTTAAAGACTTTCTCCCCATTATTTTGTTCCTCTCATTACTTCATTATTTCTCTCCAAATATTTTTATATGAAATCATTAAGAAAATCAAGTTTAGTTGAATTTTGCAGTACTAGTAATGTACCTAATAGCCATTACATAACTAGTACATTAACAACACAAGCTGATTCTATGCAAAGGACATCTGAATTATTCACAGTTCAGAAAATATATTTCAAACATATTTTTATTGTTATTTTTCTAAGCGAATCAACAAATAGAAACACAAGTGAATACAAAAGAGGTGCAGTAATCTTTTAACTGAAAAACTGACTTGAGTGGCTGATTAAAATATAGGATGCAGCAGAAATATCTGACCATTTTGCACCTGTTACTTTACACTTTTTCACTTTAGAAAAAAAATCCATCTCTAATTATTATGAGATGGATTATTCCAGATCTCAGATCTGGAATTGCAAGGAAAATGTATAGCAGCAAACTTATACAGACTTATTCACAACTTGTGACTTTTTCTGCAACGGATTATAGGATTCTAAAAGATTGACTTCACGTGTCTAAAAGTAATTCAAAAAATTATATGGTTTACGAGAGGGAAAAAACTAAAATTTGGCGGACATAATGCGGGAATGGTTGAAAATAATTTGTCAATCAGAGTTAAAGTAAATTAATATTTCGGGATTTTTTAGCTTTTCTCTCTCAGAAACAGTTTTCCAGGCACATCCTAAGCTTACCCTGAAAGTCACAAGTTCCAAGAAAAGAATCCAACATTTCATGTGGGATTACCAGTTCACTCACTATTTTTAAATTGACAACCATTGATAAAATTGACAGTTATGTGGTTCATAGGGTCTATACTTTATCTATTCTTTTTTGAAAATGTATTTTCCTCTTTGATTCCCTCTTACCATAAACAATTTATCTAGGGGGCCTTTCCTTTATAAAAACTAATAAAAGTTTAGTCTGTATGAGACCTCTTTGACTCAGAGTGAGTTCAAAATTTCTTTTTTATTTATTTATTTAAAACATTTTTCCTAACCTATAAATTCCTTTTGAAACTCAAATTTAAATTTGTTTGGGTTTTATTAGGAATTGGCCCCACGTTGGGCGCCAATTTTGTTATGGTTCGTAGGGTCTGTACTTTATCTATTCTTTTTTGAAAATTTATTTTCCTCTTTGATTCCCTCTTACCATAAACAATTTATCTAGAGGGCCTTATTGTAATAAAACCCAAACAAATTTAAATTTGAGTTTCAATAGGAATTTATAGGTTATGAAAATTTTAAAAAATTAAAAAAAAAGAAAACTTGAACTCACTCTGAGTCAAAGAGGTCTCATACAGACTAAATTTTTATTAGTTTTTATAAAAGAAAGGCCCCCTAGATAAATTGTTTATGGTAAGAGGGAATCAAAGAGGAAAATAAATTTTCAAAAAAGAATAAAGTTAAAAAAATTGAACTTTATAAAGGGTGATTCTGAAAGGGTGAGGAAACAAAAATTGTTTCCTCAGCTTCATTACCGAGATATAAGGTTGTCTTTTCAAAAATTTAAATCAACATGACACTCAAATTTAAATGAACAACTTCCACTGGCAAAACACATGTTTTTCTTTATCAATGTAAGATGGCCCTAGACATTTGTCTTTTAGCCACATATTAATTTCGAATTCCGGCGTTTTGGTAGTCTGCAATATTCTGCGTTACACGCTACTACTTTATATAACTGTATGCATGGCCAAAGATGGTATCATATATCAATTCTGAACTAGCGAATATGTTCAATTAGGAGGTCATAGATTGTTTTGTTATTAGAAGCAAGGAGTGAAGAGAGGAGTGCCGGATAACCAGATTTGCTAGTAGAATGCTTATGTTTTGTGAGTTAAAATAAAATTCAAATAATAGGTAGTTTAGGTCCCCAGGAAGATTATCATGTTGACAGTTGTGAGAGTCTAGAAAACACATGGTTTCATATAACTATTCCTCGAGGTTCAATAAAATTCATCAATGTGTCATCGTTCTTCAAGTTGGGACTTAATAATGGAATGATTCCATGGTAACATCTTAATCTGGGTATGAACCTCAACACCATTTTTCTTCTTAAACAAGTGTATCGAGTATAGTGTTGTCACTTTTTTGCTACAAAATTTATCATATTATCTTCATATGAAAGTCTTGCTGGAGAAAAAAGTAAATGAACTTATATTATAATCCCTAATCCACAATGAATGCTGTGGTACTATCCATGTCTGCCAATTTGAGATCACTCCCTCTATAACTTTGAAAAATTTAACTGAGTCTTCCACATAAAATGATAGATGATTTTTGTCAGCTTCATTTATAATACTTTAATTATTATAAAATAATTATTAAAAAGTCACTGCAAAAATAAATTGTTCATCTGAAATCATTTATTCAGTGGAAATCGCTATCTTTGATATTGATATTGAGGGTGTCAGATGCGCTGCGACCTATTAAGATCTATTGTGCCCCCTCTTCTCTGCTTCTTTGGAGTATATTCCCTTCATTGAAGCAGCCTCTCCAACTCCGTTTCCCTTAGGAATTTCAGGATTTGAAGAGGATCAAGGCCGGGCAAAGCCCCCCCGTTGAGCTGGTGTTGGCCCAGAACATCGTTTCTTTCACGTTCTAGGGCTTCGCAATTCATCAATAGGTGACGAGGAGTCTCGTTTTCTTCCCTGCAGAGTCTGCAAACGCCATCTTTTTCTATACCAAGTTTCCTCAGGTGTTCATTGAGCTTGCAATGACCTGTTAGGAATCCTGTTAGCATTCTGAGACTTCCTTTGTTGAGGGTCAGGAGTTTCCTTGACCTTTCTCGGTTAAAGTTCCCGAGGAGCTCCTTGGATTGTCTCAATCCTGAGAGGTTATTCCAATGGATTTCTCTCAGTTTTTCTTCTTCCTTACGAAGTTCTGCCTTGAAGAACGTGTCTTCAAGGCTACAGAATGGTTCTGGTCCTATAAAGGGTGTCGATGCTCCTTTTCTTGCCAATGAGTGGGCACGTTCGTTTCCCTCAATCCCAGTGTGTCCTGGTATCCATTTGAGGTGAATTTTGTTCTCTCTGCCTAGTTTATTGAGTTTTTGTAGGCAGTTCCATGCCATTTTTGAGCTGATGATAGGAGAGCTCAGCGTCTTTATGGCTGCTTGACTGTCTGTCAGTATTGCTATTTCCCTATTTTTATAGTTTCTGTCGAGGTTTATTTGGGCGCATACTTCTATTGCGTACAGTTCCGCTTGAAGTATGCTTGGGGATGTTCCCATCGGCTCGGAGTAGTTGGTGCCTGGCCCATATACTCCTGCCCCAGTTCCCTCGGTGGCCTTTGAGCCGTCTGTGTACCATCTTATTGTACCTTCTTTGAAAGTGTGAATGGATGTGTTGCTCCATTCTTCTTTCGTAGACAGTTCCATGATGAAGTTTCTCTTGAAGCTGAATTTCTTGACAGTATCGCTATCTTAAAATAAAATATATCTCCCAATGCCATTTCGAATGAGATTTCAAAACTTTCAGCACATGAATGGTTGGAGTAGAGAAAATTCAGCAGAAAAAAAATATTTAATAGGTTGCCCTCCTGATGGGCCAATTTCCTATGTATTGAATGGCATTGGAGGAAGACAAAAATAGCCGAAGAGTAGAGATTTGTAGATATGTTTGAAAATTTAGCTGACCGTGAATTTAAGCATATAAAGGGTAGTATGCAGTTTCAGAGATATAGGGCCAAATTTGAAGAAGTAGTTCCTCTCATAAATAGAAGATGAAAAAACTCGTGAAAAAATAAATTGCAGCTCAAAGTGACGTTTCGTTTAAAAGATATACAGGGTGTCAAAGTTAAAAAAAAAATAACAAAAATGTCAAAAATTTAAACTGATTGTGATGAAACTTGGCATGAACAATAAACAAAGAAAGCTCTTTTATTTAAAAAAATTGAAAATGCCAAAACGTTATTGTGTAGCCCATGCAATTTAGAACAAAAAAAAGTGTTCTCTATTTTATTTTATTTTCATACAGTGCACCGATTTTGAGATATTTGAAGATTCCTCAGGCAATGTCACTAATATAATATTCAGGGTTGGCGCTCCTTTTTTCTCCCTGTCTTTTACGCCACTAACTTTATTGCAAATGCCAAAACGTTATTAAGTAGCCCATGCATTTTAGAACAAAAAATATTTCTCAACTTTTTTTACACGACGCACTGTTTTTGAGATATTTGAAGTTTTCTCAGGTATTGTTGGGGCATTGACATTGCAATATTATTGATTTTTTACATTGCAAAATTATTGATTTCATTAAAAAATATCTAACTTACAGCCAGTATTATAAAGCCCTGTTAAGATAAGGGGTTTTAATCCCTTTCATGCCTAGAATCACTAAATTGCTATAGTTTACACCCAGAGTCGATACCTTTTTTAGATACAGCCCCAGAAATCTGCCCGTTAACTTAATGAGCCTTTATAATACCCACTGTAGAACTTTTATGCAGAATTTTATTCTTATAGTGTTTTGGCACAGTTTTGGACTGACTGCCCCAATACGCACTTTTTTGCATTGAGTGCATAGAAACAAGTTCGACTGCTAAAATCGAGGTTCACTATCCAGAATATTGTTTTCGGCTCAGTTTAGGGGCATCTACTCCTTTGCACTCAGTGCGCACTTTCATAACCCGTGTTTTTAGTCGGGTTACAGTTCCGTAAAATAAACTTGAAGAACGATTGGAGTGGAGTTGCCCGAGAGTAATAATACTGTTGACATGCTAAAATAATGTCCGTATTCGGCTTGATTGCTCCTAATCAGGGCAAGTGCAATGGACGCACAAAAAAACGCAAGCCGAAAACAGTATTTATGAATTAGCCAAAGGAAACTTCAAATATCTCAAAAATGGTCCACCGTGTGAAATAAAAATAATTTTTTGTTCTAAAATGCATGGCCTATTCAATAACATTTTAGCATATAAAATAAATAATATTTATGCAATAAAGTCAGGTGTAAAAGATAGGGGTCCAGCCTTGAATATCTATGCTACTAGAAGATGTCTACGCCACCTGAAATTGCCAAATCAAGGGTCATTATTTGTTTATTGTTCATGCCAAGTTTCATCAAAATTGGTTTAAATTTACACGAGTTATAACTAAAAACCGTGATATTTTTTAAACTCTGACACCTTGTATCTTTTAAACGAAACATCATTTTGAGCTGAAATTTATTTTTTCAACTTATTTTTATGAGAGCAATTACCCCTTCAAATTTGGCCCTATATCTCTGACACACCCTGTAGATGAACTTGTGACTAATGGAAACAATGTTTTAGTTAAGTTTCCTTCTGTATCATCAACACCAAAAAGCCCCAAGCAAGAAGTAATAGCTAAAAGAAAAAGAATTTCAAGCGTGAAAATTCATTTTGAAAGAGTAAAGGTGAAATTAAGTACGGCCCTGCAGTTTTAAATCGGCGAAAAATGAGAGGTATTAAGTGTTATTGGTAGAGCATACCGGCGAAATTTAATTAAATTCCATCAATTCATTAGAAATATACTGCTCATCAAAAATTTCGGCAAATTGCATGAATCACCCTATAACTCGAAGCGAAGGGCCCCAGGAAAATTTCAAAACCAGATCCTGAATCGCCTTGAAAAACTACACCCACCCTTAAGCTATGTCGGTCTGCTGGTGAAACACCCTGTATAGAAATAATAAATATGTTACAGTGTCTGAACTGAGTGGATGTGAGACAGCTATTAGAGTACCAGACATTGGTTTTTATACACAAAATACGTCTTGGTAGTATGCGGTTGGAGAGGCATATGGAGGCATATGCATATGACATAAGAGGAAGAAACAATTTCTTTGTCAAAACTGATAATAAGGGAGTAGGTTACAATTCTGTGTTTGTGGGAGGTTTTATGAAGCATAATGATATAAAGGATAACATTTGCAACATGGGGATACGAGAATATTCGCAATTAAATTGAGGGAGATGTATAAAAGTGGTAGGTTTTTTTTCCTCGAGAGCCATCTAATTCAAGATCGCCAGAAGCACCTCAGCCCCATGGGCTTATTGTGCTTACCCCCTTTCTTTCATGTCACCCATTCTGTCAGTCTGGTCCCCTGTACTAGTTTGTACACTCCCATCACTGGAGGAGTGTCATATTCTTTCAGACTCATTTTTGGCTGTCCGAATATTTCCTGTCTTCAATAGTTCAGGTTTTTGGCATGTACTTACAGCCATTTAGCTAGTTCAATAGCTGGCCATACACACAGAGGTTGATTTGCCAGTTTGGAACGGGGCGGTTGAAACTTACGGTTTAATCCTTGGGTTAGTGTGTAATCGCCGTGCCAGATTTAATCTGTGCAGACTTGTCTGCCAGTTTGCACTGCGGATGAAAATTTCGGCCGTCAATTAACAGACAGTTCGTACACACATTTTTTTTAATCGTCAAAGTTTATTGAATATGTCTTCCGAAAGGGCTGTTCTCTTTTCTAACAAAACTCATACAAATGTACAAAGAGCATCCCGCTTTATGGAAAATTAAAAGCAAAGATTACACGAATAACGAATAAAAATTCAAAAAAACGAAAGCTTACGATCTACTGCAAATCATGATCAAAATTTTGTTAGTAAGAAAATACAAAATCTTAGATGGATGTTTCCGGAAAGAATCATTTCAAGATCATTTGCTCTTGGCTCCTATTAGTAGAAATAAGTTGAGTTACTTTTTCCTAAGCAAATAACTTTTAACCCATTTAGAACGTCTCCTTGTGACACTCCTATTTTCCATTATTGTTTGCATAAACTATTATTTCACAGCAAAGAACCCTTTTTTATTACGAAACATTTTAAACATTATTCTTGCAGTTTATGACGCATGTCAAAACAAAACTTTCGTCAAACCGAAATTCCACAGTTTCAGTTTAATCCGCGGATAAATCTGTGGGTTTTGCCCACTAACAAGCGATTTTGCGTGTGAGAGATCAACTGTGGAAGACTGATCTGTGCATTTTTGTTTTGCATTAGTGGACCACGATGGTTTTGATCTGTGGCGTATTAAACCGGCAGACTTATCTGCAGCGGTTAGAACAGGCGTTTTAACCTCTGTGTGTGTGGCCAGCTATTGTCTATGAAACTCTTCCAGTAGAGTCGCCCTAGTCCCTAGTCAGAAGTTTACTGAACACAATTTAACAGTAAAAGTGGACCACCACCATTAACAAACGCAATTTCAAAATATTCCATTAAGTTTGCTCCATTATTATTGCTCTAGCTTGTTTGCTAAAAGGACTCGGCATGTTTACAAATTGCAAATTAAAAAAAAAAACTAAACTTAGGACTGTAATAAATGAGACAAAGTTGAGACAAGTTTGCCATTAAAATTTATATTCATTAATATGAAATCTTTGAATATAAAACATCATGAGTAAGGACTATGTCGTCCAAACAGCTGCGACAGCTAGAGCGTTTGATGTGGTAGACACAACATAATATCCGGTGCTCGAGCCAATAATATGGCGTACCCACCATAAAGAGTAGAACTGAACAACAACAAGAATAAGTTTTAAGTATTAGGCAGTTTCCATCGCCTGCACCAGAATGCACCAGAATTGTCATTATAGTCCTTCGTGATGTTTTGTTATTCAAAAGTTTAAAATTCGTTCTTTGAATAAGAACAGAATATTTTTATTTACACTTCAGTTTCAGATTTTCTGACAGGTTTCCAGGTTTGACAACAAAGCAAGTGTGATGTTGTCAACAGTAATAAAATATAATTGTTTTGATTATTTTGTCACATTTTGGTCATGATATTTTCTCTATCTAAACAATCATTCTAGCATTCTAGATGTGACATCACTGTACTTTTTCAAATGACCTTCCATAGAACTACCTCAATTAACCTGCGCATAGCTGTCTCTTAGGCTTGGGCCTTGCTACATTCTCTGCAGTTTAGGTCCTCATAGTACATTCCTGTTTTGTTCAAATGTTCATTTTGGGCAATGTGTCTTTTTTTTTGGGTCCCTTGATGAAGGCTTTCCCATGTTGATGTTTGGTCCTTTCATCCCAAAATTCCTTATATTTTTTCTTAACCGAAAGACCCAAATGTTTACTTGACCCCGTGCTGTACTTTTTGCTACTCCCAGGCCGATTTTGGGCCAATATATCCAGCCGAGGATCCACTTCTTGCCAACTCATCGGCTTTTTCATTGCCTGTGATTCCGCTATGTCCTGGCACCCACATCAAGGTGATCTTCTTGCGTCCTGTCGGGCTTTCGAGATTTTCATGGCATTTCCACAGTAGTAGTCCTGATATTATCTTGGGGTTTTCGATAGCCCTTAGAACCGCCTGACTGTCTGTTAGTATATTGATCCGCCTATTTCTATAGACCCTCTTACGCAGTGTATATTCATATATTTCTGATTGAAATACAGTTGCCCACTGCCCAAGAGATATGCTGTGTTAAGTGTTATCCAGCTGATTGTATATGTAGGCTCCAGTCCCTTGATCGATCTTTGACCCATCTGTACAACACCAGGTTGTTCCGACCAACTTGATGCCGTCTTTTGATTTATTCCATTCCTTCCGATTTATGATTCTTACCTCAAAGTTCTTTTAGAATTTGAATTTTGGAGTCATGTGATCTGTGTATGCATCTAGCAGGTCCATTACCATATGGCTATTTATTTTGTTATGTCCCAGATCCGAGTACTTACCGCTTGGTTCTCTTGCAGTCCTAGGCGTGCCATTCTTGCTTCTCCCATTATCATTAAAAATGATGTGGAAGGAGGTCTAGAAGGCTTCACCACTTGCAAGCTTAGTTTACCCAGCATGATCTGGTCGGGTATATTTATTCGACTTTGTTTTGTGTGAAACATCATTGCGGTTGTCTTACTTTTATTCAATATTAGTCTGTTTTTGACAAACCATCCACTATGTATAAGAAAGTTTCAGTGCTCAGTGTTATCAGATTTGTCATCTTGGTAGCGCTAATCAAGAGACTTGTATCATCTGCATAACTTGTGATTTTGCAATCTACATTGTTCTTCATTGACATACACAATAAACAGAATCGGACCATTCACACTATCCTGTGGTACTCCCAACCCGTTCACCTTAACCTCCAATTGCATTAGTCTGTTATTTTTTGCACTGTACACTAGCCCATTGTCAGTGGACAGTGACTCTCGGAATTCCTTGACATTATAGAAGGCTCTGCCAAGCAAAAATCTCTTCAACCTTACACGGAAATGGCAGATATTCAACTGCTTCAAGCTGGCCGGCAAGGCGTTGTACAGCCCGAGATCGAGTGAGTTCCCTGCCGATCTACATAATCTAAATCGCCGTGTACTAACAAGGTCAGCTGATCTTATCCATAAAGGAGTTAAAAATAAACAAACTCAGTCTTTCCCTCCTCTGAAATTTTCAAGAATATAAAATAGCCGTGGATTTAGTGGGAAAGTTATCTCCATGCCGGGCAGGACATAGCAACGGCCTAAAATTTTAAACCAAAAGTTTTACAATTATTGTGTAAGCCAAGAAAATTCATCAACTCTCTCAGCAACCTGTATAAACCAGAATTTTTTCTATTCATATTCATACGAAACACTGCAAGTGACATCTCACTTCAAAGGAACGCCAAGAAACTTCTTAGGTGCTAACTGTCACAACCAAAGCTCCAAGCCTTTCCCCATTTGATTAGTGGTTCATGAGAGATGTTAATAATAACTCGTTAAAAGTAAAAAAATTCTTACCAACAGCCTCTGATGATGTAATCCTTTCAATTCTGCCCATATTTGCAGAATCGAAATCACTATAAAAGGTGAAATCACCTAATACAATTCCACCTGTTAACATTTCAGTCTGCATTGTAACTACTTTTCTTCAGGTTCAGTATCGTTATTTACTTCATTTTACTCAAGGATGTTAAAATTTTCCTGAAACAGAAAGGCAGGCAAGGTTGAATATCATTTTTTTTTATTAGCAAATTTTGGAACATCAGGCGCAGGTGGGCAAGGAGAAGCATACAAATATCTATTATTAAAAATCGATTACAAAATTAAACAAAAATTACCAAATAATGAAAGGTAAACAAAAACTTTCTCAGAAATCAGCTGTTTTTGTAAAGGACAGACTGAACTGAATAGGTTATAGCAAAAAGTTGGAATTGTGATTTCATCACGGAATATTTCGGAATAAAAATTTTGTTGGTCAGAAGGGGCAATATGAACTTTTAAGTAAATAATAATATACTTACAAATTTATAAATCTTGCATTTTGCAAAGCAATCAGTGAATCAGTATTATAAAGCAAGATAAATTTATTATAACAAACTACACAAAATGGTGACACTGATTGACTTGACACTTGACACTCTTGACACTTATTTCACTTATTACAAATCTTTCACACTTTTGTGACTGATTGACATGACAGTGACTGCGGACTGATTAACACGTATATGTCAATTTGACCTAGTGAATCTTCTTTTTATATGGCCATCGACCATCGCATCCAGATGTGACACACGATGATTCGATGATACACATTTAGCTGCTTTCTTTCGCTCAGTCGCTTTGAATCATGGATCCTGAAAGTTGATTTCGGATCACTAAATCCGGATTCAATAGATTCGTTTACTTATCTTATCGCGACAAAAGAACGACACAAAGGGAATTATAATGCTGATTGCTGATTCGGTAAGATAAATGTAAAAAATTGATAAAGTCGAATTATTAAAATAAAATAATTATACAACAATAATAATTATAATTAGTTGGTTATTGGGAGCGCAGTCGAAAAAGGAGAAAATCATAAAATTGTTTCTATTTTGCTAGCTTTCGAGGGTTTTATTCACCTCTTCATCAGGCAATGAAACAGTTGATTACAAGTCATGAATTTTCCTTAAAATTAACATTACAAAATCTAATATCCACGTGGGAAAAATCTTTTTCATTCTCTTGCAGTTTTCCATTTGAAGTAAAATAACTAGACAAAACTCAAAAAATAGAAAAATAGAAACAATTTTATGATTTTCTCCTTTTTCGACTGCGCTCCCAATAACCAACTAATTATTTAACATATTCAGTCAAGAATTGGTGACCAAATAATAATTATTGTTGATATTTTTTATTGCTTATAATATTAAAATATCACGAAATAGATGTGGTAGGCGGTATGGTATACCCAATAAATAACCGATCGTAATAATTATATTCTCAATGTAAGACTAATTGCATTACTTTCGAAATAAAACATATTTTTATCAAACTAGAAATCTCACGTACTTAAATAATAATATAAGTACCCAGGAAGTATAGTCGAACAAGAGATATAACGAAAAAATCTAATTGTTAAACTGTCATATTTTATGACTTCAAGGCCCGTATTCACAAAGAGTTTCTGTCCTATAATATCTCGAAAATAATTAAATAAATGGGATGGAGATATGCAGCTTTAATGCGTTAGAGTGAGATGGGTATAATTGATTACGTAATTATTTAGGAAGTTATCGTTTGTGAATACGGGCGCAACAATATTTCAATAATCCAAAAATTGATAAAATAACAAAAGTCGTTTCGTTATATCTCTGGTCCCACTATACCTACACATTACACATGCACATGAACAAAATAAAGAATAAACAAACATAAAAGTGTGAAAACGAAAACATATTCTTAGGAATCTTAGGTTACGTTTTTCGGATCCGGATCAGTCCGTTCCGATCCAAAAAATTCTATGATTCGCAGGGGTGAGGGGATTACGGATCACGATCTGAATCTGGACAAGAGTGATTTCTATTCGTGTTATTATTTTGTTTCATTTTTCAAACTTCGTTTTTTTCCACTTGATACCTACGCCCTACGCCTGTGACCAAATGTGCCAAAGATATGACATCCAGCTGTTCAAACATAACCGTGTTAAGTAAACGTCAATGAGTGAATGCGCTACCCTAGTAAGCGTTAATGTCGGTAATACAGGTTCCCTAATCAACCTTCTGTTTCCAGCTCCACTTCTACTTCGACATGTACATCAGTGTTTCAATGAAAAACATTTTCTTCCCATAATACATAATAATTCTCTGGGTGGTTTCAGGTTCTAAAGAAATATATTCGTAACTTGTTGTTGTAATAATTTCGTCTTCCAAGCCAATGACTCATAAATTGGCAGTGGTACGACTGGTACCTACGGAGGACCAGAATTGTTCATTATCAGGATTTTGATTTTCGCTGTCCGGAGATGAGATGTGTTCCAATGTTCACGTTTTTGAACTTTTCCTTCTGATAAATAATTACTACTTTCAAAGTAGTAGGAATTAAATTTGCTGGTTCAGGAGGACCTCAGGTTCAGATATTCCTAAATGTAAAAAAATCATGATTGAAGTGCGAATAAAAATCACGAACTGAATAGTTATATGTTATAGTTACAATATAATATATCTCACTCAGCAACGACTTGGACTTTTTAACTTACCTATAATGTGCCTTTAGTCTAGAAACTGCAGTATTAGCAAGGTATTTCTCACATATTCGCATATTCCACATCACACAAAGCAACATACTTGGTATTGTTTATTTTAATTACGATGAACTGGAGCTCAGAATATTCCTGAGTTTTGACTTCTACAAACCATTGTAAATCTATTGTGTGGGGTAGTGGATTTCCATGAACATTACACCACACCAGTGCAGTCAGTCACCACATCAGTCACATCGTCTGGTCACATCACTGCCTATTCTTTACATTGTTTACGTATTGTTTTCATTTTTCACGTCAAACGTAGAGAATGAATTGTTTACGCGAAGAGGCAAATCACATGGACGCAAGCGCTACGTCAACAACTTAACAGTTGACGTCAGGTGAACGTGCCCATTATTACTACGGTAATCGGTGCAATAGCTGATTCAAAAATTCTAAATTCTTGCTCAACCTCAAACCTCGATGCTCGATGCTCGATGAGGAAAATCTTATTGATTTTGAATGACTTCATTTTCTTACCGGTTCTGTGTTTTACAAAAATAATACTGACTGCACTGTGTTTAAAGTGTCTGCCTCCAGTTTAGAAATCTACTACATGTCATAAATTCACAACAGGTAATATTATTTACAGTATATAATTTGTGAATAAAAAATTCGTTTGTAAGTAATAGCAGGTACTCCAATCACGACTTAGTAAAAATGAGCACCAGTGTAATTTATTACAGTCTGTATTTTTCTTCTTCTGATTAGGTATGCTCATGGAATAATTTCGTCAAATTGTCAAAGAGTGAAAAATGTCACTGCGACTTGTAGTGGGTACACTATTTCGTAAAAACTTTCCCGCTCATAGACTCCTCAGACTGCCCAAATTTAACTCAAGAAATTTATTTGTGTCATTAGCATCATTCGACCGACTTGAAAAGCAAGAAAAGTTGAGCATTAACGATGCCAGTACAATATCACTGAACAAGGATACTGCTGAAAGGTTCATCAAAATTACACCTGATGAAGACAAACCTCCTGACTCTCTAAAGTCCATGCGATACTCTCTTTGGTTCCTAGGAATATGCTTCACAAGTATAGGCGGTTATCTCGTATTAGAATATGGCAAACCGAGAGTTGACGCTGACGGGACTGTAATTGATGACGAATTTTCAGACTTACCAGTGGTCTCACAGTATTTCAAGCGGTCCATTCAACAAGTCAGAGATATCACTCGAGCTATCCAAGCCCCTTCAAGAGAAAAACTTTTACCTGACGTACTAAAACACCCCTATTACCAACCTCCTTTTACTCTGGTGTTAGAATTAACCGATGTCATGATTCATCCCGAGTGGACATACCAGACCGGCTGGAGATTTAAAAAACGACCCGGTCTTGATTATCTACTTGAAAATTTAGCTGCACAAGGCCTGTATGAAATAGTCGTATATACAGCTGAACAAGGAATGACAGTGTTTCCTATAATAGAGTCATTGGATCCGAAGAATTTGATCGCATATAAACTAGTGAGAGATACAACTCATTTTATCGATGGTCATCATGTGAAAGATCTAAGTAAACTTAACAGAGATCTGAGTAAAGTTATAGTTGTAGACTGGAATCCAAGCTCGGTCAAGTTCCATCCTGAAAATTTGTTGAATATCGGCCGTTGGGATGGCCAAGATAACGATCAAGCTTTAGTCGATTTGACATCGTTTCTTAAAACAATTGCTGTTAACGATGTGCAGGACGTTAGAGAAGTTTTGAAGTATTACCAGCAGTACGACGATCCGTTGGGAGCATTTAGGCAGAAGCAAAGAGAGTATTATGAAATGGAGGAACAGTCTGCAAAGATCAAGAAGAAGAATAATAGTTTTATGTTCGGGCGCAAAGAATCGCTTTGATTTGTTGTGATATAAATTAATTTAAACAATGCTGTAATACAATACATTTTCAATTTTCATTTTAATGTTTTTAATCCTGGGTGCTTTATTGCTTAGTTGCAATGTTGCAGTTGCAATGATCATGCCTCAGACTAGTCCTATTCATGGGCCACTGAAAAGGTAGAGCAATAAAATGGATGATCAGTGCATGCAATTTATTCTTCTGGGTTAATATTTAAACCCCCTCTCCCCCCTCCCTCCCCCCCCCTTTGATTGGTTATGGGTGGATTATTTAAGGTAGTTCTTTCACAGGTCATTTGATCGGCATTCATGTTTGTTAAATTGATTTTAATATTTTCTTTGGCTCTTAGCCTGTTGGTACGAGAACCCACTACGGGTGCACAATGCCTGCAGTTGTCCACCACAGGCACTGTCATGGTGGCGATGTTGTTGGCATGTATAGCTACGATTCCAGCTCAGTGTGACCGCTGCCTCTTCTAGAGGGACACTGAAAACAAAAAAATATTAACTGTTGCCGAAATATTCAGGCATGTTCTTTGGGAAAAATTAAGCATTTTTTTCTCTTTGTATTTTCCCCCTTCCTTATCTCTGAAACAGTTAACAAAGAAAAGCAGATAAATAGATTTTCAAAGACTTTGGTCCCTTCCAGTCAATATTTTTGGCATTTTCATGGGAAAGTTTTCCAATTTATTTTGCAAAGAACCTATTATAGTAGTGGCAAGTTAAATTATAACTTAAATCCCTGAATCCTAAATAGTATAATCTAAGGATTCAAGAATACATAATACTTAAGTCCTAAAAATGGTGGAAAAGCTCTGCAGTACATTGTGGATTGTGGGGAAGCATAATCGGAGGCCAGAAAAAATAATGAAAAAAAAAATCTGTATGCTTTTTTTCGAGCTTATTAGCCAAAAACTAAATCATAAATTTGGCAACGTGAATAAAATAGGTACATGGATTGGTGAATGTGTGGAGTTTATTGTAAAATTTGTTTCTGTGGGAACCTTCAATAATAAAATGATGACCTGCAAATTTCACCTTGAACCTGTTTCAAAAATGTATTGTCGTACCTAAAGTCTATTTTTTATTTAGATGGACTTGTCAAACAGCTGTCAAGTTGGTAGCCTGTGCAATCTTAAAACAGTAATTTTGATATTGTCAGGAGGTAGCCTGTTTTCTTGACCTTGATAAAAAATTTATGTTGTGACTAGAGTCGTAGCGACACTCCCCGACTCGGGTATATATATATATTCGTTTGAAATTACAAATTGCAGTCTTACGATTAACATGTTGTTTAGTTTATTAAATTACATATGATTGGTTTCGTCGATCATGGGGAAAAGAACGATCTGTAGGATATTCTGATGCGATGTTGACATCATGGTGAAGCATTTGCTTTGAGAGATATAGTCTAGGGAAAACCCCATTAAAAAACCTAGACACACCATCCTGTTGAGATTGGTTTGAAGTATTCCAATCATTTTGCAGCATCCGTCTGAGGTTATCTGGCTGTTAATGTAGATTTTGTTTACAAGAGCTTCAAATTCTGTAACCAGTCTATTGTTTCGGTGGAAATTTCATGAATTGCTTGAAAACCTCCTGAAAATTTGGTTAAAGGACATTCATTGACAATGTGATTGATGGATTCTTCAGGATGTCCGCAAATACAGGAAGTGCTTGGTATTAAATTCCATTTATGTAACATTGAACTACATCTACCGTGTCCTGTTATTATTATAGGCTATGATGTCACCTGCAAAAACATGTTTTCTTGTTGCACTGTTATAAAATGAAATTTAAACAATTCTAACTCTATTTTCTTTGAAAATAGTCCCGTTTTAATAGTATTCGTTTTTTGAGGATAAATTCAAGGTTTGGCATGAGGCATGACTATTATATCTAATGACATTTTGTGAAAACTGGAACTGGGTCCTCAGTCGCTACTTCGTCACAACAGCGAATACGCCAAGGAACTTGAAAAGTTGAAGTTGTCAAACTGAGTAACTAAACAAATTCAAAATTAATAAAATACCTGAAGCAGTTAAATTTATTTCAAAAGAAAGAAAAGAATAAATAATCAAATGATGTGAACAATAATAATTATTATTGAAAGATGTTTATCCAGATTAAACAAAAAAACTGTTTCATCAGATGCCTTGAAATATCAAGAGAATTTCTTAAAAAATAATTGAATAATGTAAGTATTTGTCAATACATAAATCTCCTGTTTTCAATATTTTTACAGAAAATTAAGAAGGAAGTGAAAATCTTATATACATAAGACAGGAATGGGGGCCGGTGCTTTATAGCTCACTCCGATTTTTGGGAAAATTTTTGCATGAGTCATTAATTTACGCTCAATTTAGATGATATTTTGAAAAAAAAATTGCAGATGGTTCATAAAATATCGATAAAATTGACTCTGAAATATCGTAAAATTTACCAAAAATGACACTTCATGTCCAGTTAAATTCACTAAACTGACAGATTCGTAGAACTGAGAGTGGTCATATTGTGCAGCGTTGTCATATCTATTATTTGTCAGAAAAATGTAAGAATAAAATTTCAAATATTTCTATTCAGAAATATATTAAGTTGCGAACGGGTCATGCGAGGGCAAGGAAAATTTTCAGAGATCGTCAAATAGATAATGTCATAAGGCTGGTGATTAAAAGTACTCCGAATATTTTCAAACTGAAAGCATTATTGATTCCAAGCCGTTTCATTGTGGTCCATGCGGATTACGGCTGGCTTCAACAGAAATTCTCAGTGATTTTGGGCCGTTTTGCGTTATTTCTCATGTCCTTGAACCGGCGCTTCTTTTGCGTGTAACGTTTCTCAAATCAAATTTGACCGCAACAGTCGGTATAAATCACAGTTCGATTGAAGTATTTCGAACTTCATGAACATAAAAAAAAATAGAATGGCCGCTTGCGGTGGTGGGCCGCTAACACAACAGCATCGAATCTCAGTCCATCTCTGACCCGACTTCCACCTGATCTAAACCGATCCGACCGGTCCTGATTTTTTTTTATTTTTTTATTTTTTTATTTTTATAATAGTCAACGGGTAAATACCCTTTATACAATATGTAGTTTAAGTTTAATACATTAGTACACAGTTTGAATACAGTTGGTAATCATAACAAATGTCTAGATAAATCTATTTACAGCAAGTCTGGTTAGCCTCTTAAACAGTGACAGAGTATCAGACTGTGCCAGGCAACCATCCGAGCTAACAATTTTATTCCACTTTCGCTTTAAGCGGGGAATAGTGGAATAATGCACATAATTACGAGCCGAATTTTGCTCTGATAATTCCCTAGCCAATCTGAGAGGATAAGGCAAATCTCTAACTTTAAAAATATCAGTGATTTCAATACAATTGACTAAATTAAGTTTCACTTTTTTAACAAAAAGCAGATCATGGTAAACATGTAGAGATTTTAATGACTCCAATTTGGTTGAATTAGCTAGGCTCGAATAATCATGATCACATACACTCATAGGTTGACCTTTTTTAAAGGCCAAGTATTTGAAAAACTTGTGTTGCACTGATTCAAGCTTTTTTACATGTATTTCGTAAGTAGGAGACCAAATTGGCGAACAGTAAATTAGAATGGGTCGTACAAGAGTTTTATATAAATATATAATTGTGTCAATATTTTTGAACTCTCTAGTCATTCTTTTAATAAAACCCAACTTTTGAAATCCCTTAGAGGTTACGGTGCTCAAATGAATGTTAAATTCAAACTTACTCTCGTAGATTACCCCAAGATCCCTAATACTATCCACCAATTCGAGTGCAGTACCGTTCATGTGATAATTAAATCGAAGCTCATTTACCCTACTCCTAACAAAAGAGATAGTCTTACATTTATCACAATTTAGTTTCAATTGATTAGACTGTGACCAGTTATAGATACTCTCAAGATCCTTTTGCAAATCTCTTTGGTCATTCATACTACGTATTTGATAAAATATTTTTATATCATCTGCATAAATTAAGACAGACGCTGTAACCAGCCCGTCTGTCACATCGTTAACAAACAATATAAACAACAATGGACCCAACTGAGAGCCCTGAGGAACTCCTGATTTGGCTATAAAAGGATCAGAAAGATGACCTTTAATTCTAACAGATAACTCTCTATTTTCTAGATAAGAATTTATCCACTTTAAGGTCCCACCCTTCAAACCATACAAAGAAAGTTTATAAATTAGCAAGTCATGATTCACAGAATCGAATGCTCTTGCAAAATCAAGGTAGATAGAATCCACCTGATTATAGTCGTTCAACGCATCTCCAATATAGTTATTATACAATAATAAATTAGTCAACGTTGAACGACCATGCACATAACCATGTTGACCACTCACAATCTGACAGATACACAGATCATTTATTTTATTAGCCATGATGGCATCAAAGACCTTTGAAACTGCTCCCAGTATAGCTATGGGTCTATAGTTAACTATGTTTTGTTTATCTCCAGATTTAAACACAGGAGTAATATATGTTTTCTTCCAAATTGCAGGCATGATTCCTAATACAAGAGACCGATTAAACAACATCTGCAAAGGCTTAGATATAGTACTGATGCATTGCTTTATAAAGAAGGTAGATAGGCCATCATGACCTATAGAGGTTTTATTTTTTAAGTTTTTTATTGCACTCTTGACATCATCCAAGCCAATTACAAAATCAAACTCATTATCAAAATGCAGCTGATGATGGAAAAGAGTCTCATGATTCAAGTAAACCAATTCAAAATTCCCAGCAAATAAATTACATATCTCATCACTATCTCTACCCACTCTGGATTTAAAATACATCTCATCTGGTACTTGATTGGTTTGAGCTAATGAGTCTACATAGTTCCAGAAAGCTTTAATATTTTTTGATGACTTGATCTCAACATCCTCAATAAATTTGGCTCTCTCTATTTTAGATTGTTTTAAACAAATAGCTCGAATTTTTTTAAATTCTATATAGTCCGTAAGACTGTTAAACATCAACCATTGCTTATGTAATTTTTTCTTTTTTATAATGTTTGAGATCAATTCAGTAGAGTACCATTGAGGGTACGTACTACAGGTGACTTTTTTTGTAGGAACAAATTCATCAATACAATTATTCAGAGCATTATAAAATTTATCAGTATCAACTTCAATACTGTCACCAGATAATAGGTCATCCCAATTTATTCCAGATAACACAGAATTAATACTTACATAGTCAGCACTTTGAAAGTTTAGCTTATGTGATACAGATTTAATAAAGTCATTAGATTTAAACTTAATGTCAAAGAAAACTTGATTGTGGTGAGGGTCCAGAGGCACAAGAGAATCGGGCGACGAAACACAGGACACACTTCCGTCATCTAGAGTGGAGAAAGCTAAATCCAACGTATAACCCTTACATGGATGAATTGGATGATGTTGGAACATACCAAAACACGAGAACATGTTCATGATCAAATCCACATTTCCTTGAATGACACCATCAGAACCAGAATATTGTGCTAGTAGAGAATCCGACAATGGAGAACTATTGGTCCATGTTGTCTTAGGCAGGTTATAGTCCCCAACAATAAAAAATTCATCATTTTTATAGGATGCAATAAGTTCATCAATTACAGTAACATGAGACAGATATACGTCCATGTGTTCCCTTGGTGTTGGATAAAAACTGCCTACTATAAGGTTTCCTGTTAATCCCTGGACCTCAACAAATAATTGTTCAACAAAGTCATCGCAGATAGGAATTCTTCTCGCTTTCAAACCACACTTGACTGCAATCAACAGACCACCACCAAAATGGGAATCAGCAGTACCATACCTATCTCTTCTGAAAACCATGTAGCCATGCAGTCCCAGTTCTGCATCAGAGATCCCCACATGCAACCAAGTTTCAGAAAGCACAACAATGTCCGGTACAGGTGTTAAAGAGCAAATACTAGTAGAGATTAAATGAAGTTTGGTCCTTAGCCCATTTACATTTTGATGATACAGTAAAAGGGAACCACACGTTGACATTCCTAGTTTTTTGAAAGAGCACCATCATTATTGATGTTAGGTCCACTACGATTACTTGAAGTAGTACCCTTCTTGTTTGTATCTTTTTTATTTTTACTTTTTATTTCAATTAATTCTGGATCACCACGAACAAATCTTACAATCTTCTTAATACCGGTATTTGCTTCATTAAAAGTCTTGGCTTCTGCTTTTAGACGTTTAAGTTGACTACGTTGATCGAATGTTAAGTCAGCTGAGACATTATATGGCTTCGGTATTAACCTCCAATGCATAAGTACATTAGCCACATCCTGACGACTATCCATGTACACACAAATAGGCCTTACTTTATTTCCAACAGGCAATCCAAGTCTTTTCACACTTTTAAAATTTATATTTGTAGTAATATTTTTTATTTTGCACAAAATTTCAGAGACCTTAAGAAAATCATCAACATCATTTTCAACAGATTTCTCCGGAACATTCATAATCAGTAGATGTTTTTCTTTTATATTTCTAATGTTGATTTCTTTAATAACCGAGCCCTTGTCTGCATTGGACGCCAGCAGCGGTAGCGATTCAACCTTATTAGCGAGAGAGACAAAGTTAGTCTCAATTTTGGTACAGCGATCTTCAATACCATAAACAACACCCTTGTATTCTGCTACATGCTCAGATAAAGTACTTTCCAACGATTCATTTGAAGCTTGCAACTTCGATACATCATTTTTAATTCCAGGAATTTCCACCTTGATAATGTTAGTAACCACATCAGCCCTTAAGGTTTCAATCGATTTCTGTAGATCGTTTATCAATTCAATTAGCTGTGGATTATTTCCACCATTTTCTGTGCATTCCCTGCATCTATACACCATTAAATTCCTATTTTTGAGTTTCAGAACACGAATCTCCGATGCATTGGCTGAAGAGCAGTTTCTCACTCCATTTCCACTTCCTTCGTTCGAATGAAAGAAATTCTGACACACAGCACATGATGCAATAATATCATTTTCAGAGAAACCGGCATTACACACAGCACACTTTGTACCTCCCATCATCCAATTCAAAGTTTATATTATTATTTTATTTATTTACTTTTTTTTTCACTTTCAATTTAAATTAATAACTCGATGTTTAGTTTCCATTTGATTCCTTGATTTATTTTATTTATCTCCCATTTAATTCCTTATCACCACTTGGCCCATTGATTATTCCAATCAGCAAATAAAAAAACCTGAAGTATTCTTTATAGTTCTCATCTAATGGAATCCCTGTCTATAATGTATACTTTACTGGGCTGTAACCATCACTATTCAATGGCTTAAATTTCTAGCTTCAATATGACACTAGATTCATCTATTTTCACAATCCCTATCACTACTAAAAACTTGAAAAACCAGAGAGCACAAAATGCAAGCACTGTATCTCACTGTATCTCGAATCATTTTTGAAAATGATTCAAAATAAACCATACCTGACCTGACTGGACTGGACCTGGCCCCACCTGACCATAAAAGTTGTTTTTCAATAGAGAGTCGACATTCGATTCATTCGAACCGAATTAAAATGGCCGCAAGCAGCCATTGGTGCGTGCCGCTGTGTCTCCGTCCTCACCCGACCCCACCTCACTTGACCTGATGTCATCGGAACGTATGTTTTGTATTTTGTATTTTTGAACTTATAGATTGTACCTGGACCGACCAAAGACCTGAACTCTCGCATCAAAGTTGTTTTTCAATAACAGTCGGCGTGTGGATTCATTCGAACCGTTCTATTTCGAATGGACGCAACTTGAAAGGTTGCCAAAAGATGTAGTTGTCACAATAGAAATCCGATATTTTGCTATCAATTGTAAACGGTGCGTCTTGATGTGTCAAAATAGACACAATAGTAATAAGAAAATGCAAAATGAAAAAATACTTATTGTAACTACCATAGATATTGTTATGGGTCTCACACTTATAAAATCACTACTTAAGTCTGCAAATGTCTTTATTATCTAACACAGATGCAACTTATAATCTCAATCTAAATAACCAGCCGTCCTCCTGTCTCCACTCACAGATATTACACCACTTGTCTATACTCCACTAAGTCACAATTCACTATATGTATATTACCACTGGCTACTACTGTCTTTCTTACTCTGTATACTTCAGACTTCACTTCCAACATCCAAGTTACTGCTGACTCCTAGAGCGCCGACAGCTCCGCCTTTAGATCCCTGGCCGTGGAATCTAGAAATGTCAGATAGTTCATGAAACCATTCTGGTATTTAGTAGAACGCACACTGTCCGTCAATGTGTCATTCCTGGCACGTGGCTGAAACTGTCGCGAAAGTGTCATTTCCTTGAATGGGACTAAGTCATTATAAAAAAATGTAAACAAACAAATAAATGTGAAACTAGAATTTTTCAAGAAACAAACTGATACCACAGTATAGAGTCAGGTCAGGTCAGGTCAGGTGACCTCTATACTGTGCTGATACGATCATAGAATTTTTCGAGAGTGGTCTCGTTATACTGCCCCCATTCTATTTTCGAGCGTCTCGCTCAAACGAACTTATTAGCTGTCTCCACAGTAGGGTGCCAGACAATTCAGGTGGACTACCTTCATGTTGCACTTGGGAGCACCGCTTCGCTGAATCCGATACCCCACGTCGTTTATTCTTTTGATGATGGTAAGGCCCTTCATTCGATCGCTAGCCAACTTGATCTTCCTCCTGACAAGGGAATGCACTTCCACCATGGAGTTTCTCAATTTGTCGACATAGTTTGTGATCTCGGGATGATGGACCGCTTGGTGAACCGTAGACCAAGTCACAGAGTTCAAACAAGCCAAACAATATAAAATTATAATAATTTGATGTGATTCAATAATTTTAGACTTGCCTTTTTGTGATATTGTAATTCATAAGGATAATAAATTATGAACTGCAAAGATTACAAGAATTCATTTTTGGCATCAGCTTTCACCATCCATCCTGAAATATTAGATAAAGTCAAAAAGTTTTCCCTAGAACTAACATTTAAATAATTTTTGAGGAAATCAATAAAACTTATGACTATAATTTGAGAAACTGATGAAATTACTGTATGGTATACTACCTACCTTGCCATTTATTCATGATCTTATATTTTTCATGCCATTTTTTACTACCATTCTTCATAATTATTTCTCTTATTGTTTGTGATTTCTAAGCTCTGACATTACGGAACTCGTTTTTGTTTTGTTTTTTGTTTGCTTTGGTTTTTCATTTGTTCTTATTAATGTTAAAGGTATGCTACTCCAACTTTTGATGAAAACCTCGCGCTGTTTGGCTTTGTTGTTTTCCGTTTTGAGAGGTTTTAGCTGTCAAAGTTTGAAACGAGGTACAAATTGATGCTTAACAAACAAACTAGAAATGAAATTAAACTTCCCTTGGTTAGTGAGGTGACATGTCTTTTGTTTCTAGTTTCTACCCACTGTGCAAAGAACTATATCTGTAACGTTGCTGAAACAAAGACACGATACCTTGAAACGTTTCGTGATATTGTCTCTGAAACAATGACGAGACGTTTATGAACCGTTAAATGTCCGCCCTCATAAACGTTTCAGTTGAAATTCTGTTCCATTTGTACTCTTTCAGAAACGTTTCATTGGAAAAATGTTTCATGAGAAGCCATAGTGAAACAATGGAAAATTTGCTGCCTTGTTTCTGAAACGATGCAGAGATGTCTATGAAATGTTAAATGTCGGTCGTCATAAACGTTTTAGTTGAAATTATGTTCCAAGTGCACTCTTTCAGAAACGTTTTATTGGAAAAATGTTTCATGAGAAGCCTTAGTGAAACAATGTTTAAAGTCTAGGTTCTTCGATAAGAATATTATTTTTTCAAAAAACGTTTATGAAAAATTGGGACGTTTCGGGGCTCCTTGTTCACTCATAAAATTTATAAACATGTACTAAATCTTAAAAATACTTTAAAAAACTACAATCAATACAACAAAATTGGTCTTAAAATGGTGTTTATAACATTTAAAAAATTTAATTTTTGAAAAAATAAATTGACTTTTGATTCCAACATTTTTCATGTTAACATAAATAAATGTCAGAATCAAAGTCAATTTATTTTTTCGAAAATAAAATTTTTTAAATTTTATAAACGCCATTTTACAACCAATTATATTGATTGTATTTTTAAGATTTTGTACATGTTTATACATTTTATGAGTAAACGAGGATTGCGAAACGTCTCAATTTTTTATAAAAATCTTTTGAAAAAATAATATTTTTATTGAAGAACCTAAACACAAATAAATTAAATTACATGAGAATACTTGGTACCTATTGTTAATCGCATGACATCTTGTAAAAAATTATTTTAAAATTTTATCATTTCCAAGTCTATTTATTCATAAAAAAAAATTTATTTACTTTTTCAATTCTAATACCAGAAATTCTAATACAATTATTTTAAATAAACATAATACCACTCATTATGAATTATCTTCTGAATATATATGCACCAAAATTTATAATCATTTGGTAAATATTTACTAAAAAATTTCCAAGAGAAATTAAAATTATTCTCTTATTTTATTACAATAAAATATTACAAAAATGTTACTAACAGCTTAAATGAATATCTGAACAATTCTTTGGATTTGTAATTTTAAATTATAACTTTATAATTAATTTTACGATTTATTTTTGTTCATTTTCCACAAAAAATACAATATGTATTTACAATAAGGAATTAAATGTTATTATTATTTATTAGAAGACAAAAATTCAACATTAAAGAGGGTTCAATAAAAATTATCAAATAAACCGTTAAATGTACTTCCATGAAAGATTTGTAAAATTGTTTCTTTATAACACCAAGTTTATTAAGTAATCAAATATCCATTACAAAAAGGCAAACCTAATTTTATGATAAAATAAATATTATAAAAAAAATATGATTTGGCTTTCATATCGCTTCCTTTGGTTTTTTCTCTGCTATATCTCAGCTCCGCTTGACTAGCCAAAGCTTGATATCATCCTCGTAATTTTTTTCGGCCAGGTCAGGACACTTCTTCAAACCGCATCTAAAGTGCAAAATAACTTTATTATACACTAGGATACTTTCTTCTACATAATATTATCGAATTGAGAAAAGCAACTTTGCATAATTCTCTCACCTTTTAAAATGTTAAACACCCGTAAATGTCCCACTTATTTTGCATTCTGTCCCTTAACCGTCCATGAAATTTTTCGTGATAATCTGTGACAATAATCTTGCCAAACCCCTTCTGATAACTTCTCGGGAAGTTGCTCCTCCTAAGAGGAAAAAAATGTCTCCTGGAAAATATGAAGGAAAGTAAACAATGGTTTTTAAGGAAAATTTTTAAGTGGTATCTCACCGATTCCGTCTGCCGAGATCCGTCTTTTAAACTTCATCATACTCCAATCTTCTAAGAGTCTTTTTTGATTCCCTGAAATTAAGTGTACATCATAATTGATTTATTAAACTTTATTAATTATTGGAGTTGAGTTAAACAATAATAGTTGTTAGAAAAATTTGAAAAAAATAAACTGACATATGATTCTACAAATTTAATTTAATGAACGGGCGTTATTATTGGTTCACATTTTTTTTGTAACCTGCTATATGTGGTGGCGTACTACGCTATAATTACAATTACAAAAAACTCACCTAATCACTTCACGGTCCTGCTTCTTGATAAGCTCGTTCTTGCTCGCCAAGGGCTCCATTTTCTGTCTCACTACTCTTAATTACTTCCAATGCAGTACTTCCAATGCCGCTGCTAATAAAAAATAATTAATAAAAAAATGAGCTTACTTCATGCATGTTTATATATCTATCTACCTATGTGTAGAGTGAAAACCAAATTAGAAGTACTTTACATGTACGTTACGATTCGCGAGGATATTTTTCCAGATTTTTGGGCGAGTTGATTACATTTCAGGGAAGTGAGGTATGTCATAGGCGTGCCCGCTTGAGATTTGATCTTTGAATGGCAATGGCCTCACTCCTTGTTAACGTACCTAATTCAAACAAAAGTTTGAAAAATGTTCCTCGCTTGATTAACAAGAGCATAAATTGTTTTTTCTCTACAGAAGCCAGTTTTTCGCCTTTGATTATTTAAACTGTCGGTTTGTTTATTGGTAACCAAAGGTGAAAAAACTGGCCTTCATCTAATATTCCTACTTACATATCAACAGTTCCAGGTCCTGGTTCGTCATATCACGTCCGAGATCACGTCTAATAAAAAACAGTAATTAGATTTATTTTCATACTTTTTACCAATTCTAAATAATATTTAGTTACCTATAATGAGTCTTCCATTTCCTTCGTTTCTTGCATTCTTCGGAAACTTGAAAAAACTGCATTTTTCTCTTTGGTTATAAATAAAACTTGCTATCTGGGGCCCGCCAGCACATAACCATTTAAGCGAACTGAAGGTATTTACGGGTACCTATGAAAATATAAAATCGATTAATAAGATACAGCTATATTTTCAGCTGCCGGTTAAAAACTGTTTATATGCACTTGAAATAAAGTTTAAACTTACCTGTAAATATGTAAAATGTAAAATAATAATAACCTCGCGTCGCCATTTTACCTTCCTCTGAAGTCTGAACAGGAACAAAGGATAAGGAAAGGAACATGTCAGC
This sequence comes from Malachius bipustulatus, assembly GCA_910589415.1. Taxonomy (NCBI): domain Eukaryota; kingdom Metazoa; phylum Arthropoda; class Insecta; order Coleoptera; family Melyridae; genus Malachius; species Malachius bipustulatus. Next base: position 16,743,083 of record OU342633.1, read on the forward strand.
AAGTCAGGTAACAGAGATTCACTGCATAGTTGCCAACTTTTGTAGTGCCATAAAAATATTTTCAGCAAGTAACGACAAATTTAATGACAATAACAATAAAATCAGATATGTATTGCTAATGTAAACTATAATAATTTATAGAACAATAATTATTAATTGTTGGTTAAATAATAGTGACTTCTAATAAAATGCTTCACTTATTATATTCATAAAAACATTTCACAAAAACGTAAAATTGTTGTTTCAAAAGTAACTTCTCTACTTGGCTTCCTCTAGCACCAGCTCTCATGAAACGTTTCAGTATTATTCATAAACGTTTAACAAACGCTTCATTGTTGTTTCATAAGTATAACATCTGTACTCGGCTTCGTTTGAACCGTCTCTCAAGAAATGTTTCATATATTATTCAGAAACGTTTCAAAAAAAAGGTTTCATTTATATTTCAAAAGTAACTTCTATGTTAGGATTCATGCGAATGGTTTCAAAAGAAACGATACATGTCCATTCCGAGACTATTCTCTTGGGATGTTACGGATGAAACAAAAACCGTGACAATTGCAACGTCTCATTTAGGTTCCGTGCACAGTGGGTACCTTTCTGTTTGTTTTTCACATTTGTTGATCGCTGAAATTAACACCGTTTGAATATTTGCAATGACTGAAATGATTTCAAGCAGACCTATACTTTCTCATTTTGAGAAAGGGAGACACTTGTCGATGGTTGACGCTGCCATCAGGATAGTTTTGGAAATTTGTTATTCTGTTACATAGAAATACAATTTTGCGAGTTTTACTTTTATTTACTTACACGCTTCTGAAATATAAGGAATTAATTATAATTCCTAACTAAGGGGATTTAGGTCAGAGTAAATAAACAAATACGATACCCTTGTTTATAAAAACCTGTTGGAGCTTCCTTGACGACGTCTTCAGCGATGCTGGTGCTAGGAATAAAGTAAGCAGCTTGTTCTGCAATAAATGGGTTAAAACAAACAAAACCCAGTGGAGAGTCTGTTCTCAATCCAGCGGAGTCAATTTAAATAAACAAATTAAACAAGAAGAGCGGAGAGTGTATTCTCAATCCACCAAAGGGTTAGAGGAATCGGAGGGAAGTTAGTAGGGAAGTGTCTTGAGGCTGGCCATCGCTGGTGTTTTTATACTCATGCGACCCTTTGTAGCTCTATCCGTCTCTCTTCACTTCGACTGACCGTTGCTCGCGCTACCCTTTAGGTTTCACGCCTTCAGCGCATGCTAAAGATTCCCTCGTAGTTCTAATGGTCGTGTAGGTGAAAGTCCAATCCATTGCTGCAGCGGCGTAAATAAAGAATTCTGGAGATCTCACTTGCAAATGGTTTTCCTAATTAATGCCGGGTTTCTCCTTAAATTTCACTGATGAGGATTATTTTTTAGGAAAAACTGCTTACCCTGGGGGTGGTATATTACATAACCAACTTCGTATCTCTAAAGGTAGCGAGATCCCCAAGCCACAATAGAGCTTCGGTCGCAGTGGAGGTGTCACAATTCGCATTTTCTCTAAATGGACACTCTGTCTGTCGTTGACTTTCATTGTTCGACACACTCCTCTTGCTCAGACTGATATGCAATGTTTAATAAAATATTCATTCTCGAATAAAACTGAAAGACCTTGTTGATTTCAGAAGTAAATTTAACAAATGGGCAAGTTAATTAAATCGCCGAAAGAGAAAACAGATTTACATTCTACTGTTCGTACCGTGTTTCAAAAGAAAATTAAACGCAAAAGGAAATCTCCAGAAAATAGGGAAAGTTCTTTGCCAAACAGAGCAAAGAATGTCGAAAAAGGAATGCGTGTGAACCAGTCGAAGTCTCTGGAAAATAAAATTGAAGAATCACTGAAAGCTAACAAGAAGAAGAAAAGAAGACGTCGAAAGAAGTCTTCAATGGATAGTGCTGGTGCCGATTCTTCACTAGATGTATCAAGAAATACTGAAAAATTGATTGGAAAGTATGTGAGACCTTTGGAAACTCAAAATGATCAGCCAGTTTCACAAGCTGATGTGAACGTGAAAAAAAGACGAAAGAGGAGAAGGTCCAAGGGAAGTAAATTAACTGAAGATAATAATACTACAGGTAGTATTAAACTTGACAAGAAATTAGAAGTGGTTAATATATCTGCAGGAGTACCAGAGACTAAAAAGAATAGAAAACAAAAGTCTTCTGTTAGAAATGAATCGTTACCTTTACACAATAAAAAACCGATATACCAAAATGAGTCTGAAGGAAAGTCCAAATATGAACACAAAAAAGTTAAACCAGACAAAGAGGCTAATGATGCCAAAGAAGTAATGGAGGTTGTTAAAAAGAAACGAAAACGCAAAAGGAAACGTTCCACGGGAAATGAAAGCATACATTCAAATAGTCAAGAAAACATAAACCAGAATGGAAACAAAATTAACGAACAAAAATCTGATGTGGGTGAAGTACGTAAAGAAGTGAAAAGATTAAAAAACTACAAAAAATGTAATTTAACTGAGGACGAAATCCAAGAACGAAATACTAGCTTAGAAAATGAAAAGTTGAAACATAAAAATGATAAGAAGAATCTATCATTGAGAGAGAAAATGTTGAAGCAGTTAAAATCATCAAGATTTCGCTACATAAATGAACAACTCTACACCGTGGAAGGTAAAATTGCTAGGAAGATTTTCAAAAATGACCCTGAAGCATTTGAAGAATACCACCAGGGTTACAAGCAACAAGTTAACAAATGGCCAATAAATCCTGTTGATGTTATTATTAAAAGCATTAAAAACATGTAAGAGAATGATTTATGATGTTAATAACTTATTTTATTAATGACAGATTTTTTGTAGGCCTAGAAGTCACGTTATTGCGGACTTGGGATGTGGTGAAGCTAAAATCGCTGCAACAGTGAAGCAGAAAGTGCATTGTTTTGATTTGATGGCACTGAAAGACTCTGTGATACCATGTGATATGGCCCACGTTCCTCTGGAAGATGACTGTGTAGACGTTGTTGTTTTTTGTCTTTCACTAATGGGAACCAATTTGCAAGATTATCTACTCGAAGCTAACCGAATTTTAAAAACTGGGTAAATTTATTTTATTAAAAATCATCTCTTTTCGTAAGTTCACATTTGATTGAGTTTCTTTTAACAGTTTCTGTCAAATGTGAATCAGTTGTGTTTTTACGGTTGGTGTCAGTGAAATCGGAACGGTTTTTTTTGTTTCCATGCCTTTTGTTTCACTTTTTTTTAAACATTCATTAATTTATATCAGAGATGTTTATTCTACGACCAAATGATGAACTTATCGCTGATACTTGAAGCCTCAAGGTCGAGCGGCCGCCATTTTGTATGAGGGCAAAAATGTACAGTCCCATTGATTGTTGAATGACGTTAAATGCATTTGTATGACATTATTACTTATAGTTAATTCTTTGAGTGTAAGTTGACTTTGGCATTTTTAAACAGATAACTTAACTTAAACGTACACTCAAAGAATTAACCATAAGTAATAATTTCATACAATGCATTTAACTTAATTCCACAGGCTTTTCATTTTTGCCCTCATAGAAAATGGCCGCCAGAGGCCTCACTTTTGGCTTGAGTACAGAGTAGGAAGTTCCTCATCTAGTCATAGTATAAACATCTGATTTATATCAGACTTTTGTCAATGCCCCATTAGGTAAAGAGAAACAAATGAAAAGTAATGTCGCTTTAATAAGAAGAAATTAAGTAACTATAGCCTCTTTTCAACATTTACTTATGATTTACATAAAACAGTATTCTAAAATGTAATGACAATATTATGATTTTGACAAATTTGATCAGCAATAAACCTAGAGAGAAAAACTTTATTGAATAAAGTGGACTGCCCATTTAACTTGGGTTGCATTAATACACAGCATATCGATCAATAAAAAAAAATGACATAAATATTAAAAATTGTAACATAAATAATAATTAAAGAACATTAATTTTAGGAATAAATGTGTTTGTTTATGATTCTGATAGAATTATTATAGAACCCACATAAAATCCTCTTATTTGTCGGAGTGATTATTACAATAGCAAAATTTACTGTTCAGATTTCACTAGACGAGTAGCTGGGCAGTACTTCAAGTAAAAGTACTTGGAAAGTACTCCAAGTACAATTTTGTACTTCAAGTATCTCCGAGAAAATGGTACTTGGTACTTGATACTTGCAGGTCTATAAAAAATAGTACTTGGAATTAGTACTTGCTGCTCAATAATGTTACTTGAAGTACTTACAAAAATACTTGAAGTACATTTCTCACTTGAAGTACTTTCCAAAGTACTTCGAGTACTTTCAAAATTACTTCAAGTACTTTCAAAAGTACTTCAAATATTCCTAAAAGAACTTTAACTTCAAATATTCCTAAAAGAACTTCAAGTACTTTCAAAATAACTTCAAGTACCTACTTCCAAACCTAACTTGTACTTTAAACGTAGTCGGTAGTTGGAAACAAGTAATGTCATTCTTCATTGGTCCTTATTGATACTTAAGCGAAAATTTCTTATGTACCTAGGTAATGTAATGTAATATTTATTAAGTAGGTAAATGCAAAATTTATTAAATAAATATTATAATTAGAGCAATTATTAGCAACGGAGAAAATAATATCCAAAAATTTTATTTATGAATTCCGTTTAGAGCCAGAAGGCAGACAGAGTAGTCTATTATATTATCATGAGAGATGATAGGGTAATGTAATTAACACTCAAGAAGGGGATTGGTCGATGTCGATAGTTAAGGTAAAAAGATACACAGATAAAATATAATGATGAAAAAAACTTTTAATAATTGCTTGAAAATATTGTTTTAGTTAAAGGGCAGTCACCATACATACCTACCTACTAAAGTACGTTTTTATCAATAAATGTAGAATTAATGGTTACTGCAGGTCTGTTTCTGTTATCGCTATCAATATTAAAAATTTTACCTATGGAAACTGTTGAAAAATTTTTATACTTGTGTGTGATTTGATATAAAATCTTGATATAAAAGCACTAAACTAAAAGTACTTGAAGTAACTAAAAGTACTTCAAGTACTTGAAGTAACTAAATGTACTTCAAGTACTTTTCATTCGACTAAAGCAATACTTGCACCCGAAATTGCAAGTACTGAATGAAGGTACTTGATACTTGAAGTACTTTTCGTTTCCGAAAGTACTTGGTACTTGATGAAGTTACTATCTGATGCAGTACTTAGTACTTTTAGCGAGTACTTTGCCCAGCTCTGACGAGTACCTACATAAAGTTATACAGGTGATCCGTAACTTGCACACTCAAAGCAGAGCATGCTTTGTAAAACTTCACTTTTTAGGAGTAGTAAATTTTCTTACCACAGTGCTGTAAGTTGAATGGCAATGAAGGCATCTCATTTCAATCTTTTATATGCTAAGCTGAGCTAGCACGGTTGCCAGACTTAAAATTTCTTTCAGATTTTGGCATTTTGTTATTTTTAACATTTTCAATTTCTCTGTAATAGAGGTTTTGTGGGAAAAAAACTTGAATCATGAGAGTATAGCAGACTGAATAACTTACTGACTGAATAACAGACTGAATATACGTATTTTTATTGTGGTAATTAAAATAATTAGCTTCAAACTTGGACGTGGGAAACTCTGTAACTCAAAAAGTAACCATCTGATTAATTTTTTTTGTAGATTATCCTGTTTAATGGGCTCTATGATGCCCTGTATTCGGAGTGCGGGAGTTTCTGATCTTATCACCCTGTACAAAGGTTATCAAGCTGAAATGTCCGACCAATTAGGTTAATAATGTGATCATTTGATTAATTTAAAAAGTTGCTGTTTTAAGGAAATTTTACTTTACCATTTTTTCCCAAATTTTCTTTATCAAGGGATATCATTTATTTCAAAACAGAAACAAATGAGATTTGGGAAATTTCAAATTATACTCCAAGGCTTTGCGGTTGCACCCTTAAAAAAAACATGATCAAATTAAACCATTCCCCAGAGAAAAGAATTTGTTTTATATTTAGTTCCCCTCCCTACTTATTGTAGATGGGGGCAGTAAAAAAAAAACTATTTTTTTATTGTGAATTTCCATTTTACTGCTGAAAATACTAATGAAATTGCTCCCATCATATTATAGGAGGGGGTCTTAACTTGAGGTTTTAGTTAGGAACCCTTATTTTTTATTACAAATTCGAATTTTATGGTCAAAAACACGTAAAATTTGTTTGAATTTTTTTATTCAGACAGACAAGTCTAGGTATTTTTTACTTGGTAAAATCCGAATATGCAATAAAAAATAAAGCTTCCTATTTAAGATTACTCCTGTCCATGTCTAATGTACAAGAAGGTGGAGGGTGACTGAAGTGCAAATTGGTTAAATTTTCATCATGGACTTTTTTTCATAAAGTGCTTATTTCTCGAGATATTTGACAGTTTCAAGGTGAAAAACTCACCCTGTACATGTCTGTTTCTCAGAAAACACCCTTTTTAGTGTTTTTTGGAGTGCGTCTGTAAAAACATATTTACACAGTTTCAAACCTCCTTCCTATACAGGCCGCAATGCTGTAGGAAAAATTTCTTTAATTTTTTCTTCAAGGACTTCAACTGTATGAGCTAACTTTTAGTTTTTAAATCTAACAATTTGCACCTGCAATATTTTAATTTAACACAGTTCAAGGAACTTATAATACTGTTAAGAGTTGTATTTACATTTCCTAATTATTGTCAATATTTTCAGTGGAATAATGAAGATTGCAGAGGTGGAGAGTCGCTTTGAAAATTTGGAAAAGTTTATATCACTGGTGCATAAATTTGGGTTTAAAAATGTACATCAGGATATTTCTAATGATTTATTTTATTTTCTTGATTTCAAGAAAAATTTTAATGTTAGAAAGAAGCAAAAGATGCCTGTCGTTAGCTTGAAACCTTGTTTGTATAAAAAGAGGTAAAATAAAATAGTTCTTTCAAAGTTAGAACAGTGTTTTATTTATTTACAATATACATGTATAGGTACATACAATAAATTCATCCGTGTAAGCAATTATGCCATTAATAATATTATTGTAGCGTTGCCATTCCAAAGGGGGTAAATGCTAAAATAATCTTTCTGAGATTAAATTGTAAATAAAAATACTCTAGAGATATAACAAGCACCATCTTTTATGCTTGCTAAACATTATAAGAATAAATGCAAGGCACTTGCTTGGAACAGCAACGCTACAATAATTATAAAAGATTTATGGACCCATAATGTATTTATTTATGTATTTGTCACTTAACATGTTGATGACTGAACTTGCTCTATGTGGGATGAATAAAAAAGATTTTGCAAAAACTAGATAGAAAAAAGATAATTTGAATGATTTCAAATGATACTTTTCAAAGCTATAAAAGTAACAAAAGAGATTTCATGTTTTTTGCAATAACTTTTTTATTTGTTGGCCGATTTCAATATAACAAGTCTCAATTTGTAGGAATTTTTGTGCGACCTATAACTTTTATTTAACTGAAGATGAGAGGCCATTTCTATCAACAGGCCTAAAACTGATGCATACTATTTCTTCAATATAGGAAGTTGAAGTAAAAGAATGGTTAATATGGCTCTAGATACAGTCTTACAAAGCAACTCTGAAGAATTTCACAGAGAGTGGGAATATTTAATGATAAAACCTGAATGGGATGAGAACGCATTATGTTATGATTTTTTGAAATTTTGTGACTTAGAGAACAATATTTTCAGCCAGTTTTATTAAATTTTTTCTCCCATATACCATATGGGTATTCCAAGACCCGTTCTGGCGCAGCCGAATGTTCTACATCAATTACATGTTGGCTTGTTTCATACAAAAAGAGACACATAGCGTAAATTAAAACAAATCAGCAAGTGGCCTTTAAAGACTCATTGTGTTCAAATGAACACACAAATAACCTTTGTTCTGTCAACAACATGTTAAAATACAGGGTGTATTGTAACGTCCGCATAATATTGGCACCACGTGATTCTACATCAAAAACAGAACATAAAGTTTCAATACCGTTTAGCTCTTAGACCTCAAATAACGAAGTTATCGACCATTGTAGTTTAAATTTGAAGTTTTTTAATACTCAAAAATATTGCTTAATATTATTAAAAAATTCTTAAGTAAGAAGTAAAATAGCCAAATTATCCAAAATTTTAGATTTTTTTTTTTTTGGTAAAAATGGTTTTAATTAACATTTCAAAACTAGGAATTATTGGATTTCCTGAGTTCCAATACTTCCAATCAATATTGCAACTGCGCGTTTTAATTGTTGAATTTGTTGAAAAAATAAAAAATCTTAAAAAAATTCCAACATTGACACGTCGCAGCATGACATTTGTCTTGTTGCACCTTTTTTCGATTACATAGCAACGGCACACTATACCAGTGAGGTGACTTCACGTCTAATAAGTTATCTTAATTTTTATACCAGCGCCAGTGTTGCAAAATTTAAGAACGTTAAATTGTCCATATCTTAAAATCTGTGTACATCAAGAAAAAACTGTTGAGGACTTTTTTGTTCTGTTTTTGATGTAGAATCGCGTGGTGCTAATATTATGCGGACGTTACAATAGACCCTGTATGACATAATTAAAACTGAAACATTCTTAAAATTTAAAAAACAAAATAAAAACACATTTCATCGGTAATATAAAAGGCAAAAATGCTTGACTGACCATACCACAAAATCAAAAAAAGAATTTCAAAATAACAAATACAAAAGTAAAAATTTCAAGTGGAAGTACTTCTGTTTAGAACATTTTTAGGGTTTTCGACTCCATCTATTATATCTTCAGCTTCTTCACGAAGATTTTCCACTTTTTCCAGCAACAACATCTGAAAAAATCATACGTATTTTGATTTTTGCATAAGAATTATAATTAATCATTAAAAGTAAATTATTTTTCTTGCTGGTAAATTTTAAACTTGGGTCCAGAAAACTTGATAGGTAGAAGAGGTATCCTGTGATCCAATTAATATTGCAGTCATGTCTGAGCTCATTTTAAGAAAATAATTTTAAAATAACTAGTAGTTCAAATTCCCATGTGTCAGTGTCATAATTTCTATTCCTGTCAGTTTAAATTTTAATATTAAAGATATTACTTATTTTTAATATTATGGCTTTCACCAATCAACATCAATAAACTCCAGGAATGGACAAAAAATCAATGACTTATGGATGTAGTTTTCAAAAAAGTTCATTATGTCATGCTTTTGTTTATTGCTCTATGATCTGTAGATCACTGATTGGAGTAGTTCAATTACCTTCCAATTTTTTGTATCTTATCTGGCAGACATGCTTATTTTTTTTCAAATTTTTCTGGGCGATATTAATGACATAAGCTTTCATTTGCCACAGGTCACAGCTTTTAGTTTTGAGAGACCCAGATTGACACATTTCACCCTATTGTGCACTCTACTATTTGATGAAACCATACTACTAACCTTAGCTGCAGCAATCAGTTGATTGGCGACTCTTCTTGTCATGAATTCAATGTTCTCCACTAAATCGTTGGCATTTGCTCCAGCAATGTTTTGCAAATTTTTATACCCTGCATTATACAATTGTTTTGCTCTGCTCTGAAAATGCATTTCATTTTATAGACTTTCACTAAAACAACAAATAATAATGTATTATTACTTGTTTAACAGCAGGTAATTCCATCAGAGGGATCAATTTTGTCATGCAACAATGAGATAGTCTCTGACTCATGCCTCTGAGTAAATGTGCAAAAGGCCAAAATTCCTCCAATAACTCACAGAAATTAACAACATTGGAAGCAAATGATGCTGAATTTGTCATTAGATTTTGCACCACCCCTCGGTTAATCTAAAATTATAATTAATATTTAAGGAAAGTAGTTCATGTAATGAACAATACTTTATTTACCTGATATTTCTCTGACACTGCAAAAACGGGCATTTCATACCACAAATCATGTAACATCAAAGTTAAATAAAATTTATTCAATACTCTTTTAGGAACTTGCTTAAAATAAACATTCTGAATAAAAAACATAATTTCTGATGAATAAATTATTTACCTTGATCGGCTGATTTGTTAGCATTTTGATGGTAACTGATTCCGTTATTCCTAAAATTTTTGCAGTGTGATTTTCTTTTGGTCCCAATTTAATAAGCTGTAAAATTTCAAGGAATAGTAAGAAATCGAAAGAATGCAAAGAGAGTCATAAACCATGGCGAACCATGTAGCATATTAAAGTCCGGTTGCACAAACTTAATTAACAATCTGTCAGATAATCACTGATTTTAAAATGCCCTGTTTTATCAAAATATTGATCTGATATTGCTGGAACTAAACTATACTCTTTTTTAGAAGAGTTAGTTATCGATAAAAAATAAATGATCATTGAAAATATTCACCATATTTACAAAATTTGCAATTTATAATCTAATCAGTAATAATCTGAAATATTATTTTTAATTACGTTTGTGCAACCAGCCTCCAGCCTTTATTCTTGGTCAGATTCGAAAAATTTAACAAATCTTATTCAATGGCTCAAAGCTGGCTAAAAACTTTTTTTTATCAAAACACTTCCGAGTAACAGTTGTCAATTATTGTTACCTTGAAATAGCAACTATTGTTGAAATACAGTAATACGTTTTGAGTTTTGCCTACTGTTGGTATGGCAGAGATGTTTTTCTGGTAACAGAATTATTCAGAAGAATAATAGTAGTAATAATAAAATGTAACTAAGAAATAAGGTAAGTTGAATGTCGTCTTTCGTCGTGTTCTTGTATTCATTACAATTATTAATAAAACTAATTAAACCTAAATCGTTCAAGTTATATTATTTTTCCACAAGTAGATAAATAATTCAACAACTATGGTTTTTTATTTGCTTTTCTGATTCTCTGATTTCTTCTGTAATTGTAATTCTGATAACCAATACGCAAAAATATTATAAGATTCGTTGTGAAAGTATAGCTAAAGCCGTACATAATTGTCATATCTTTGTTCTCACTTTGACAATAAGTGTCATTTTTTTTGACACGTCAATTATTTACCTAAGTCTTAAAAATGTAAAAAAGTAATAATTTAATAAAAAATATATAATAAAATTTTAAGTTATTTTTTTTTCTTATAAGATCAGAAGAAATCGTAGATTGTAAACAATTGACAATCGTTACTCGGAAGTGTTTGGATAAAAAATTATATTTGCAGGCAGTATACACCGTGTTTTAAATTAAGTCGGCACTATTGCTAGCTTCGTTATTATTTGAGCTAGAAAGTCTGTTAAATTTTGCAAACTAGTAGTATTTTTTCTCCTGAATAAAATGGCAAAAACAGAAAAACAATTTAACATCGCGTTTTCGAGATATTTAAAAAAATGGATATTTAAAAAATATTCTTTCAAGAACAGCCTGTATATTTTTAGATGGATCGGTTGCAATTTTTTTTAAGGAAAAAGTCTCTATGCACTATGATCCTAAAATAATAAATTCATTAATTATTCATCATTTTATTACGCCCAAAGTAGGCTGCGACAATTATTGTAATTTAGTGTACCTACGTAATGTAAGGTAAAAAAATTATGTCGTCCTCCATAGTGTATTTTTTGATTTAACACAAAAATAAGAGTTGTTATCTTGAAAATGATTTAATTTTGAATAAACAAATAACAGAACTTGTTTGTGTTGTAAAATTTTGTTATTTTAGGGTCATAGTGAATACAGACGTTTTCCTTTAAAAAAAATTTGCAGTCGATCCATCTAAAAATATACAGGTTGTTCCATTAAAAAATATACATTTATCTTTTTTTTTTAATTTCATTAAATATCTCGAAAACGCAATGTTCGATTGTTTTTCTGTTTTCGCCATTTTATTCAGGAGAAAAAATACTAATAGTTTGCAAAATTTAACAGACTTTCTAGCTCAAATAATAACGAAGTTAGCAATAGCCGACTTAATTTAAAACACGGTGTATAGCCGGGTTTGAGCCATTGAATAAGATTTTTTAATTTTTTATATCGAGCAAAAAATTCAGATTCTGCAAGGTTGACCTTTCTTTATGAACCTCTCTGTTTATCACGTTTTTATTCTACAAAAATATTGGGTTACATAAATAATTCTCAAAATGCGGATAATGTTAAAAAAATTGGTAGTGAACACGAGGCAGTAAAAGGACACTTGTCTAATAATCGTATAACTTGATGTCTCAAATTAATTTTATTTAAAAAATACGCCATTTCGCTCTAATCATTATAAAAGATAGAAAGGACCCTACAAAATCCTTATTGAGATTGGTTCCCGGTTATATTTGATCTAATTTTAGTAATCGGTAGTACTCGATGAGTAGATCAGTAGTCTCTGTGTGCATAAGCATTCAAAAACTCGTTTTTTCAAGATATTCACCTGTAAAGATTGAATTTTTTTGACATTACAAATTACAATTAATTAATATGGCACTTGCATTGAGTCACCTTGTGAAAAATAAAAATTAATAAAATAATTTTGTATTCAGAATGCACGTATGCCAGATGGTAACAAAAACACAAGCGCGTCTAGGGAGACCCGCTTGTTTTGAACTGCATAAAAAGAGGTGGATTATATTTTATTTTGACCAAATCTGATCAAGTTCAGCCAGTTTACATAGTAAATAACCTGACTGGTCAAATTCTGGTCCAGTCGGACATCTTCCTTAAGAAAAATATTATGAAATGCACATCTTTTTAGTTCTAAACAGTCGGGTCTCACTAAACGCTTATGCCTTTACATTTTGCAATCTTTACGTTTATGTGCATTCTGAATCCAAAAGTTTTGAATAAAGAGACATAATTCTTGTCAAGCTTCTATTTTAGAAATTATTTAGAATCTTTTTTTAATAACATGCTTCACTGCAAATGTCATTTTATTATTGGAAAAACGCCGTTGATATATCCCTGCCTGTCTTGCAGGCAATTTGGTCCCTAAATCCGCGAACTCTTCCGCATTATACGTTTTATAGACTACAGCAAAAGGCATAGAAAACGTTCAATCTTTAGAGGTAAATATCTCGAGAAAACAAGTTTTTCTGAGCTTATGCTCCTGAAGATTTCTGATCTACTAATCAAATACTACCGATTCCCAAAATTACATCAACTTTAACCGGGAGCCAATCTCCATAGGAATGCTGCTGGGTCCTTTATAATAAATTATTCTATTTGTTGAATGTTTTGAAAATTATGGTGTGGAACAAAAAGCACGTTTTACAGAATATGGCAAAAAATATAAATAATTATAATAGGTATCTTTTTTTAGTTTCTAAGGAGAATAAATGAAAAACTATTTATTTATACAGTGTCCCACATCATTCGAATCGGTCTCAATGAGCCAAACAATGAATTTTTTTACAAATTTACATACAGGGTCACAATGTCTACGATTTAAAATTATTTTCGGTTATACAAGTAGTGATGTCATGTCGCGTATATTATTACTTTTATTTTATCTTTAAGGAAAATTAAATAAGATTGTCATTGACAGTTGGAGTTTGACTTAGTAGTTATGGAGTTATAAACAATTGAAAATAGCAATTTTCAAATTTCTAGACAGTGCCTATACAACGAAAACGGCTTAAGATATAGGGGTGGTGAAAAATCTGAGATTTCTCAACTCATCGCTAATAAAAAATTATCAAAATGTTTCTATACCATGGAACTGTAATGAAGTTATGAATTTTCACTTTCATTTGTCATTAGGTAATAGTTAGCAAAAGTTCAATTTCATAAGAGCCGAGCAATTAATTAATTAAATTCCCATTCCTGAAATAAAATTTATGAAAAATATTGTAAAGCCGAGAATTCGAATCTAATTTCAGTAAAGTTTTGAGATTTTTTTATATGCACAGGTAAAATTTATTGCAACCAAAACGATGCAGTTTAAAGTCAATTCGTGAAGAATATTCAGAATAATCAGCCGATCGGTATAGAAAAAACAGCGTTCCTGGTTTTTACCTTCCATTAACAACATAAAAAGTAGATAATATTAAATATAAATAGCCGATAGTTTAATTCCTCACTCTCTTTTCCAATCTCTTCTGCAACAGCGAGCAACAACGCATTAAAAAAATATACCACCCTGTATGCTGAAAGTTAAATCAGCTGTTTAAAAACTGAAAAATATCCAGAACTGACAATAATGAAATCAAGACCATATTGCGCAGTATTCCAGTATTTGATATTTTCATTAAACAAGTGTCCCTTTTTAACTTTCAGAGCCTTAGAACAGTTTAAAAAAATAAAAATTCTCACCAGATTATAATAAATGCCCATATTTGGATTAATCTGATCCGCTAAATCGTAAGGAGTAACTAGAAATAGTAAATGCAGGTAGTCGAGAAGTACTAGACTTCTTTGAGCTTGCAACAAATCTTCATATAAAATATGAGCTTTAGTTAGCTCCAAACCACCTGGAATTAAAATTTGAAAGAAATTATATAAGAAAAAAGAAAAATTACAATAGGAACCTACCTTTGATTGCAGCTTTTCCTAGCTTACTTACAGTTAATTGTGTATTATTTGTAATGATCAGTCTTTTCTTCGATGGTGTACTATCTTCTAATAGAGATGCATTAAATGAATCTCCCTGAAATGAATCATAATATTTATTCAATTATTAATTTATTCAAAGTAAGTCTCTCTTACTGTGGCATTTAATTGCACTGAAATATCACTTGCATTCTCGCCCCCAGTTTGTTTAATATTGGAAACTTCTAATGCCCCCATTTTAAACATATCTCTAATAACTTTTTCAGTAATTCTTTTAATATCAACCTCTAATACTTCATTTTGAACCGCTAGAAGTGTCCTTTCTGAAATTCTAACCAGCTCATTTCTAGTCTTTCCTAACCCTAAACTTATACAACTTAGTAATAAATGCCTGAAATGAAAATGTTCTTTATAAAAATAGGAATTACTAAAAGTGAAACCAATCAATGTAAATCTTGTAAAAGCATAAATACCTTAAACCTATTCCGTTATAGTGAGCCATACCAGAGCGAGCCTGATCCATCGGTGACAGAAGCATTTTTCTAAGTTTCGGTAAATCGGGAGGAGTGCATATTACAACGCTGTCACCTGCTTCTCCTAAACCAGCTCTACCGGCTCTTCCAACCATTTGTTTATATCTCGATAAATTTATAAAATCCCTTCCCACATAAGGTTGTCTTAAAATTACCTAAAGAAAAAACAAACATCAATGAAACAAAATACTTGATATAATAATTCAGAGTAATACTCAAGACGTTACTTACACGTTGCGCTGGTAGATTGACGCCGGCTGCTAAAGTTGAAGTACAACATATGACACATAAAATTCCTGCTCGAAAACTGTCTTCTATTATTTTTCTTTCTTCATTAGTTAAACCTATAAAATATAATTTAGTGCTTATAGTTAAACTATAAAAAAAGAGTTTCTTTCACCTGAATGATGATAAGCTATTCCAAATTGAACGCCAAGCCTCAAAACATTACATAAAGAACCGGTTTCATCTCGTAAAGAATTAATCAATTGCTCTTTTTCATCTTTCTTGTGCTTTCTTAAATTGCTGTACCAAGCATATAATATGTATTTATTAATAAAATAATGATGCACAGATGATGGTTAAACTTACTCGCTTATCACTCGACACAATAAAACGGCCACATTTTCACAGTTTTTCTTTGAAGAACAAAATATCAGGCAAGATCCTCTAGGAATCACTTCCATCACCAAGCCTCCAATTCTGTCAGGATCGACAAGACTCACTGCGTCGGAATACTAAAGTGATAATAAATGTCACAATAATTCTGTCATTGACATTAACATAATATAATAGAACTTACTTCAAAATCACTTTTTCTAACAACAGTGAACAAATCGTCCTCATTTTTGGCATTAAAATTAATTTTAGCAATGTCCGTACCACATTTGACATATTCTGTTAACTCCACAGGTCTAAAATTTTGTGAGTAGATGTCAGCATTTAAAAATATCTGAAGATCGTTTATATTGCCTATTGTTGCACTCATACCAACTATCTGAATATCGGCTAAAAACATATTATATATAAGAATCAATTACGATTTCAATATAAACAGGCCGTGAGAGCCTACACACATCAATGATGACAAATGTTAATAAAGTTAAAAGAAACTAATTAAAATGTTTTCAATAATTACCTTTCAAGAACATTAACTTGGTTAGCAAAGCTTCTAAAGTAGCTCCTCGTCCTGGCTCTCCTATCAGATGTAACTCATCTACTACAATAAGGCCGAGTTCGTTGATTCTGTCATTTTCTATGAGACTATTTATCAGTCCCAATGCTTTTTCAATTGTAGCAATATAAATTGAATTCTTTCTTCTTCTTTTTCTTGGTGGGTAAGTGCCTTTACTAGCAGCATATTCTTCAATCAAGAAGTCTAGCGCAACTGCAAATGGTGATAATGCCCATACCTATGTTTGTGTGAAAATAACTCATTAGCATTTTGACAACCTACATAACAATTCAGATTAGATTAAATTAAACAATATTAAATGATACAGTGCTAAAGATATATAGCAATAGTGTTAGTGCTACAGCATTTGATTGCGAAGATCACAGCAGGTTGATTAAAAAACTGGAAAGATATGGTTTAAGTGGACTTTTGCTTGTATGGTTGGAATCTTGTTTAATATATCGCAACAAGTTGCCAAGGTAAAGGGTTAGTACATTTACTGAAGGTGAAAATAGGCTATTTATTACCTTAGAATTCTTTGAACCTTCATCGATTTTCACGACAATTTGGAATAAAGCTTAAAAATAAGCTTTTTAATTTTTCCCAATTTACAATATCCATAACAATTCTCGTTTTTGAATTCACAGATTTTATAACCCATGAAGAAATAATAAAAACAGTAATGTGATGAGGGACACACTTGTAGTGCTTGGCACGCTCTCTATGCTGGTGTAATTACTTTTATCTAAGCTCAAATAAAAGCCAAGAAAATTAGATAAAAAATTCACCTTTTAGTCATCCCCCTGCTCCCCCTGTACCGCAAAAATTGTAAACTTTTGTGCATTTGGAACCCTGAGAGAGGCCAAAAAAGCGTATGCAAAAATGCAGCGAGTTAGAGTATGTTTCCAGCTCAAATACCCTACCGCCTATACTATTGCGACATTTAGTAATAGTGCAAAAACTGAAGCTATTGCCAACATATGAACAGGCAGAATTATCGATAAATTTATCCACTTGAATTCTCTCCCTTTCTCGAAATAAATATCCGATAGCAAACAGCAATGTCTGAGAAATGAAATTGAGAAAATGGTGTAATAACGTATGAGTGAAATTGTCCAGAATAATAATGGGCTATAATATAAAAATAAGACAGTTGGATGTTTTAAATTATTTTTTAGACAGCCTTCAAATAATGTTGACATTTTTTCATCAATATGCGAATGAAAAATGACGCTTTATTTATGGGTCATATTAAGTATTTCGCGCACTAGAGAAAAAACCTATTTCCTTTAGCTCTTTTATAACAAATAACCAACATTAAAAAATTCTGGAATGAAAAAAAATCTGCAAAATTTGCACATGATAGTGCATGATGTTTTCCACTTTGTTACAAGTAGATAATGAACACAAACACAAAGTTTTGTCACAAATTGGTTTACGAAAGTGCATGAATCAAGTTATGGAAAATAACAGTGAATCTACTGTTTCCGTGCGCCTGGCCAATCAGGGTAGGAAAAACAAAAAAACAAAAAACAAAGCTGATGACAAAGATGTGGCGCCCCAAGAAATCAGTTTGGACCGGGGTATCCCGGAAAAGAAGGAACTGTCCCTAAGACACCTCTTGGAGCAACAGTTTGGTTCTTGTTGGGACGAAGAAGAAACGCCAGAATTCATATGGTACAAAAATTTATTACGTGGACCTTTTATTGAAGAAGAAAATGAAGAGCAACAGTATTGTGATTGTCTTGAAGAGGAAACTGCACTACACGTTTAGTTTTTTTGTGTCAAAAAATATATTTGAAAAAATAGGACTTGAACGATTATTTTTATTTTTGTTATAGAATCATTGTTTTTATTTTTTTATGGAATGATCTTTTTTATTTTTGTTCCTAGTATTGTAATATACCACCCCCAGGGCAAGCATTTTTTCTTTAAAATAATACTTAAGGAGAAGCCCGGCATTAATTAGGAAAAACCATTTGCAAGTGAGAATTCCAGAATCCTTTATTTCATACGCCGCAACAATGGATTGGACTTTCACCTATACGAGGGTTAAAAGCTACGCTGGAATCTCCACCAAGCACTGCAGGCGTGATACCTAAAAGGGAAGCGCGGGCAACCGTCAGTGGAATTAAAGAGAGACGGATAGAGATACAAAGGGTTGTGTGAGTATAAAAACACCAGCGCTGGTTCGCTCGAGATCACTTCCTTTCGATTCTTCTAATACTTTGGTGGATTGAGAATACACTCTCCGCTCTTTTGGTTTGATTTGTTTATTTAATTTGACTCGGGTGACTCGGGTCAATCTGGCAACACCTTAATCTCAAAGACACCCAAACACCCGACGAAAGTGAAATCACCAAACCATTCAATTCATTGTCAGGTCAGGAATTTTTACGACAACCCTCACACACAAAAGCCAAGGCAAACCGAGAGTAAGATGATTGAAATCACTCAAGCAGGTCCTTTTCAAACCAGCTGCAGGAACAGCATTGGAAGGTCTAAATAAATAAATGTAAATTAACTAATAGGAAATTAATTAAGGTAATTCAAGATTTCATTGTAAGGAATGAACTGAAAATCCAGTCTGAAATATAAAATAGTGATATCATTTGATTCTTTAATCTTAAAGGAAGTAATTTTGATTACACAGGTATTTCTTGACTCCTGAGCTTTTGCATACCCTATCCGAGAACCAAGGGTTGCTACCAGAAGACACAACGAGAGGAGGGTCCAAGCTGCATTTTCTACACGATCATTGGGGGTAAGGGGGTGGTTGTTACAGTATTTATAGTTGTTATATACTTCAAAATACACACAATAATGCTGTCAATTGCCCAAATTAGCAATAACTAATACAAATTACTCAAAATTGTATTTTTTTAAGCGATAATAAAGAATTCAATTCCAATAATAATAGCATCTATACGCTAAATAATTGCAATATCATACGATTTTTTATATTAATTACAGTTGCAATGCTGTACAACAACGAAAAAGTAGGTGTGAAAAATGTCATAAAGATATCTTACGAAATTTTAAATGAATTACAGACTCGATATGCTGTACGAGGTCAATATTAAAACAGATACCTTACCAATTTTTCAATTAAATACAGACTAAAGGCTGTATTTACCTGGATTTAAATAATTAACACCTTGTATCTCGAAAACTAAAGCTCCAACGACTCATGTCTACAGGAAATTTTTCGCCTATCTTTTCATTGCCTACACATGCCCTTAAAGTTTTAAAAAATTTTTTGCGTTTTGTCCCAGCATCTTGAAAATGGGACATCTGGGCATAAGTTTATAGGAACAAAAAGTATTTTTTTAAAAGTAGAATCACTTTCTTTTCTAGGTACTTTCCATACACCCTGTATTTACCCATTTATTAGGTGTCACAATTATGTGAACTGATTGTTTATAATTAATTGAACCTTACAGACTCAAAAAATGCTAATATTATATATAAGTTACAGAATGGGGTCCAATTTAACTGCAAATCCTGTTTTAGTGCCATTTGAAGAGCAAAAATGTTACATTTTTATATTCTTCCTGTAAATTACGACAGGCAAGCAAAAATGTTCGTTACAATGCTAAGATTGCTAATTATAATGGTGTAAGGTATATTTGTCTCAAAAATTTCTCAAAAATAGATACATCCTTAAAAATTACCTTTTCCTGAACGATTGCTACATATGGTAAAACAAAAATGGCATTTCTTTTATAACAAAGAATTTCTCTCAGCATCAATATTTCCGAAACTAAAGTTTTTCCACCACTTGTTGGTAACGCATAAATTAAATTTTTTCTTGTTTTGATAGCTGGTAATTTCAAGCATTCGTCTTGCCAATCTAGAATAATACTATAACTTAAAACTGGAAGGTAAAATAGAGATTAATTCTTACCATACAGTTCTTCAATACCTTTGAAATGTCTTATTAAATGTTTTACTTTAATTGGTAATCCATAAAATGGCCCAGTTGAAGTAAAAACATGATTGCTTTCAACAAAAGTAGCATTCACTGCTTTTTCAGGTTCAGTCTGTTTTATTGCATTATTTTGCAGGGCTTGTTTCAGGACTGAACCGAAACTTGCATCAAATCCTGTTGCAGTTTGTAAAATCTGACTTGACCAGTCAATTTTCGCAATACTTTGTTCGGTAATCAGGCTTTCTGGTTTAGACGGATCAGGTGATACATCGGGACAAAATATTACATCTAGAATCTCTTCAGACGAATGACTTTTGTTATTTTCTTCAGTTCCCATCAAATAAATTGAATTTTCAATGTGCTCAAATAAAGCGTCAACTTCTTTCCGACACTGGCTTGTAATGGTGCTGTTGTCAAAGTAATCGTCGATCGAATGGGTTTTTTTATTTAGTTTTAAAATTTTATTTTCTTCTTGTAAATTTTCTTTATCATTTTTTGGTAACATTTCTGGAATTTTAAAAATATCTTTTGGACTTTTTTCCAAGGATGAGCTACTCGTGGAAGCAATATCCTCTTCAATTTTTGGATTTTCTAATACTGCAGATTCCAATTGTCTTAATACTTGAGTGCTGTTGAAAAACTGAGACGCTTCTCCAAACAAATTCTCTCTGTTCTCATTGTCTCTCAAAATTGGTGATTGCTTTAAATCCATGCCTAAACTGTTATCGCCTCTCTCGAAAAAACTCATAAACGAATCTTTGGTCTCGGATGTTGGCGAAAGGGATTTCTTGGTTTCTAATGGAATATTTGATTCCTTACTGAAAAGCTCCTGAGTAGATTTAACTGAATTAAGAACAATATCTATGGAATCATCAAATTCGTCTTGTAAGTTTTCTATAGGTTCTTTTTTCGTGTCAGCAGTTCTCACTTTTTTCTTGTCATTATAAGGAGTGGTAAAAGTAGGTTCATTTGGTCCCTTCTGAGAATCATCTTCAGCATATTTGTCTGCAACAAAAATCTCTCTGAACTAAAAAAAAAGACCACAAGTTGTAGAAGAGGACTGGATTGGGAGATATTATTATACCTACCTATGTAACAGAATGACAGAAAGAACTTGTTAAGAAAAATTAAATTAAGGGAACTTGTTAATCGCTGCTATTAAGAAGTCTAGAAAGGGTGCCGGATACGTACATCAGAAGGAGTACCTACGTTGAATATCCACCCATTTGAATTAGGATCAGTATGCCTACCAGACTGAAAAATTAACCAGCCTTGCTCTCAACAATCTTGTGAGCAATATCACCAGGTCTCTTGACAAAAAAGAGACTGCGGTGGCTGCATTCCTCGACATAGAAGGAGCTTTCAACAACGCACTACCTGACTCCCTTTATGAGGCAGCAGCCTCAAGAGGGATCTCACCAGTCATAAGTGGCTGGATCCGCAATATGCTTGGAATTCTTGGAAACAGAACTATAACGACCTCAATTGGGGATGTGGGGGGGGGATATCAACTTTAGGCCTACGCGAAGGTCCGCAGAGATGAGTCCATTGCCCTTTGCTCTGGTTCCTTCAAGAGCGAGAGAACCCTTGAGAGTCAGTGAACCCTTGCAAAACTGTCACAGTACCATTTTCCAGAAAGAGAAGGTTGGATGATTTAATGACACCAACTCTACTGGGAGAAACCATTCCATTTACGGAGGAAGCTAAGTATCTAGTAGTCATCCTGGACAAAAAGCTTACATGGAACTCCCATCTGTAAAAACTAATACACAGAGCCAAACTTTCCTTGTGGATGTGTAAAAGGATCTGTGGCAAAACAAGAGGAATTGGACCCAAACAAATGTACTCGCTTTACGTAACAGTCGTCAGACCTATGATTGTGTATGGCAGTAGAGCTTGGTGGTCAAAAGGTCTGCAGGTCATGGCCAAAGACAAAGCTTTCTAGCCTACAGAGACAAGTGACATGTGCTTGACTTGAGCTTCTTGCATTTCTGGGCTGAAAGTTTTCTTGCATTACTTATCTTTATTCCTTACCTTCATCATTTTTGAGAGATAAACTTGGGAACTTTTTGTTTCGATTCCGGAATTTAATTACTCTTCGGGCCAAGCCTTGCGATTCCTTAGAATCTGTAGAGCTGACTGTAGAAGAATCAATATTTTCAGTGTTTTCAGCTTCAAAATAAAAATAACTTTCACAATCATGGAAATGTTCAAATAGAAATTAAAGTTCATAACTTACAGTCTGTGAAGGGATCATTATTGTATGAAACTTTTCTCTTGAAATCCATTTATAAGAAAAATTATGGAACCAAATAGGCCAATAATGCTAACATGCAATTTTCGATAAAACATAAAACATAATGTAAAAATAAAACCGAGTACACAAAACCGAATTTCAATTCAAACCAAATTTTAAGTATTTCAAACAAAATAATAAATAATAATAATGTATTTTTGCTTTGTCTATTCTATTCTATTTTCTATCACGCGTGGAGCTGATTATGCTGATAAATCCATGAACGCGTGCGTAATGCGCATGATACGTTTTCACCGACTTCGTCAAATTCGGTTGTTTATTGCTTGCTTTTTTATTAGTGACTTATAATGACTTTGTTTAGCTTAAATTATAACCCGATAGCTGGGTCATTTGCTAATTATTTGTTTCACTACACTTCGAAAATAGTATAAATTATCGTGGATATAGAGACTCAGTTAGATTCACAGCAGAAAAGCGAAACTGTCATCATTAAGCGGCGTCCACATTAGTAAAAATTGATGCTGTGCGTCGCGTTCGCCGCAAATTTATTCGTGCATTCACAAATTTATGCGAGTATGGACGCGTTCGGCGCATTTAACCGCACACAAAAGTTTTCGCCAAATTCAACACACGCGATGCATTCGTTGTCGGTTTTTTGATAGACATCAAACGATTTACGCCGCATCATTGTTCTAGTGTGGACGTATTATTAATGACTAGTAGTGTTTTCGTGGTCGCATTATGTCTTCTGATGCATTAATAGCAATGAAAAAGAAATATGCTGATTTCATTGTTATGTACCATCTTATCGAGAAAAATAAAAAAAAAGGAAAAAGAACTCTGATAAACATGTATATGTACAGACATGTACGCACGCGTTGATCGGAGACGCACGGCGCACGACGTAAAAATTTATGCATCAACAATGTAGAATTTGCGGCGCAAATATTTGCGGCGCATTCTACATTCCACGCACAACGTAATTATTTGCTAGTGTGGACGCGCCTTTAGAAACGACAAACGACCAATACATTTGAAGCTGGCCAAGTGCACAACGGTTCGTAACCCATTTAGCAAGAAGAAGAACACTAAACTTCACAAACTTCAAAAATTTTAGACTTCCAGTTCCAGTCCAGATGAATAGAAAAATGAAAATTGAAAAATATGGTTTTCTTTATTAAAAAATTCTTTATTACATTTTATTTTTAATATAATAATATATTTTTTATTCAAATTATACAATAACCAATAATAACATACACTGTGAAAGTTTTGACGTGAACTGTTTTGACACCATATACCTATTTTATTTTATAATAATTATTTATTAATTTAATTAGTAATAAAATATCTATTGAATTGAAATAGAACAGTCCAAACAGTGGTTTTGGTTTTATTAGTAATTACAAGGATACATACCTACCGGCTAAAATGGATATGTTCAACAAGATATATTCCCAAGTTAGCAGTTCGGTCAGTACTACAGTTAATCATTTGCAAGGTGTCTTACCTGGAAATCCTGTAACAAGAGAATTTGCTGCTGTCGCTCACATAGCTTCAGCAGGTCCATGTAAGTTTTATTTTAATTTTTAGAGTTTAGACTGGGCATTAGCATTACCAGTTGATGTGGTTTATACACCTACGTCAACGTTTCCTTGTTGCGTCCTGCCAGGCTTTCGATTCCCATAGTAGTCTGGATGTTATCTTGGGGTTTTCTATAGCCCTTAGAACTACCTGACTGCATAAGAGATATGCTGTGTTGAGTGTTATCCAGCTCATTGTATATGCCGGCTCCAGTCCCTTGATCAGCTTTTGACCCGTCTGTATCCAGGTTGTTCTGACAATCCTGTTGCCGTCTGTTGGTTCATTCAAATCCTCCCGATCCGTTTCTTACCTCAAAGGTCTTTTGGAATTTGAATTTTATAGTGATGTGGTCTGTGCTTGAATCTAGCAGGTCCACTACCATATGGCTTTTTATTAGTTTTTATTTTATATGTTCACGTTCAGTATAAAGGGTAATATAGCCGGGCTACATTACATATGAAAAGCTTTTGGTTTTTCTTATGTTTTTCATTCATTTTTACAACTAAGTACACCCTTGAGAAAATTTTTTTTCATGCTGCTCAGTATAATTTATTATAGTTACCATGTACACTGAACATATTTTCATTCTATTAAAAAAATATATTTTATAATTTCAAGGTCTGGCATGGAAGATCTACAAAGGCTCCAAACATTCTACAAAACAAGAGGCATCGATATTTGTCTTTGAGAAACGACAACTTGACAAATGGAACAGAACCGACAAAGAGCTAATTCTAGAAACACTTCGGAAAGGAATTATTCAGCTCACAAAAATCAGGCATCCTCAAGTGTTGACAGTTCAGCACCCTTTAGAGGAAAGTCGAGAGAGTTTAGCATTCGCGACAGAGCCTGTTTTTGCCAGCTTGGCCAACATACTGGGCGAAACAAATAACATGCCGCAACCAACTAACCTTTCTGACTTTAAATTATATGACGTCGAAATTAAATACGGATTACTTCAGATAAGCGAAGGACTGGCATTCCTGCATAACGATGTGAAGCTTCTACATAAAAATATCAGTCCCGAAAGTATAATTATAAATCAGCAAGGTGCTTGGAAGATTTTTGGTTTTGATTTTTGTATCCACAACACCAGCCCCCCGAACAGTGTTCCTTTCTTCCCCTGTGAAGAATTCAGTCCGACATTACCGTCGTATTGTCAGCCAAATATAGAATACCTAGCTCCCGAGTGTGTTACTTTGATAAGCAACAGTACAGCATCTGATATGTTTTCACTTGGAATGCTATCGTATACGGTGCATTCTAGAAGAACTTCATTATTTCCCATAAAAGATTTAAGTCAGTTCAAAAACCGAGTTCAGCAATTAAAAAATTTGAACCCAAGTAAATTGAGCTGTATACCAGAAGATTTACGTCAATATGTGCAGCTGACACTTAATGTGACACCTGAGTTGAGGCCTGATGCTCATCAGTTTGCTAAAGTAAGTATAATTTATTGCTGAAATAGTTTTTTTTGTGCAGCATAAATGTTTCTTATAATAATAATAATAATAATAATTTTATTCTGAGAAATCCTCCAAATACATAAATGTGTAATCGGACAATTGAACAGCATAACGTCAAACAAAAAAAAGAAAAAATCATTCACTTATTATATAGAAAATCATTTAAATTATATGGCTCTAAATTGAGAAGTAAAATACAGATTTCTCTACGGAATGAACTTTCATTATCATACAATTTCTTAACATGTTCGGGTAACTTGTTGAACAATTTAATACACATATACAACACTCCGTTTTCTGTTACAGTTAATCTATGTACAGGATAATTGAAATTTATTCTTCTGGATTCCCACATATTATTCGACTGCAAGTGTTCAAACAAGTACTTGTGATGTACTAGAAAATTTAAACATTCTTTTATATACATTGCTGCCACTGTTAGAATTCCTAACTTTTTAAATTCTCCTCTACATGAGTCAGAAGTTTTTTTATTTAGTATAATTCGTATAACTTTCTTCTGAATCCGGAATATCCTCTCTATATCCCTGCTTGCACCAAAGAAAATTAAACCATATTTGAACCGAGACTCAAAATTACAATAGTATACAGTTTTCAGTGTTGCTAAATTTACATATTTACAAAGAATTTTTACAGTGTAACATACCGTATTTAATTTTTTGCACGTATTATTTACATGGTGATTCCAACATAGAAAGCTATCAATGTATATTCCCAGAAATTTGGTGCATTCACTGACATCAAAACTGCATTCATTCAATATTACATTACTTGGCATATTAGCTCTGTCATAGTTTGTCTTGAAAAGAACCACATTTGTCTTTTCTTCATTCAGTTTGAGACTGTTCATTCTAAACCACTTACAGACATGATCAAACTCATCATCTGTTATGGATATTAGATCGTTCATATTCTGAGCTGTGATTAGCATATTGGTATCGTCAGTGTATTTAATTGTTTTACAGGCATTATTTATAATACTTCTGTCGAAATCATTCGTATACAGAATAAATAGTAAGGGGCCCATCATGCTTCCTTGAGGTACGCCTATGTTGGTGGTTTCTGTATTTGAATATGCCACTTCACCATCCCTTCTTACACATACAACCATCTGCCTGTCTTTTAAATATGATTTGAACCATTGTAGTGCGGTTCCACGCACCCCGCTACATTCCAGCTTTGATAACAGTATTTCATGGTTCAACACATCATACGCTTTGGATAAATCGAGAAATAGTCCAAGAGCTATTTCATCCCTCTCCAAGCAGTTTAAGATATCCTGGACAAGACTAAAAATAGCGGTCAGTGTGGACTTACCTTTTAGGTATCCATGCTGGCTCGTCCCCAAGTAGTTGCAGGATATATAAAAGCTCATCAGTCTGTTACACATTGCCGATTCAAATACCTTTGAAAAGGAAGACAGAATACTTATTGGACGATAGTTGCTAATTTCAGTTGGATCTCCTTTTTTGTATACAGGTGTTATAGATGCTAATTTGAGTTTTTCGGGAAATACACCATACCTAAACGAATTACTAATCATGAAAGCAAGCGGCCCAGCAATCTGCCGTATGCAAAGTTTCACCAGTTTGGTTGGTATCTCATCTACCCCACAGCTCATCTTATTCTTTAGTTTTTTGACAATATCGAAAACCTCACTTTCTGAAATTGATGTTAAATATAATGACTTCATATTTCTCTTTATGTTGTCTGATACAGACCCTTTACCTGATGGCATCTTTTCAATAGGGTTTTTAAGAGAATTTAAAAATTCATTTGCAATATATTCTGCCTCTCCTGAGACTTGAATTGATTTATTTTTTGTCCTACCATTTATGTGATTTATTATCTGCCAAACAGTCTTTCCTTTGTTATCTGAATTGTTTATTTGTGTTTGATATTTTTTAGATTTTTCCATTATAAGTTTTTTGTTGTATTCCCTTTTAGTTTGTTTGTACATGTCTATGAAACTATTGTCTATTCTACTTATTGTATATAGAATATTTAGTCGGTTTTTACATTCATTTATATTTGGATCAGTGTTGTGTGTTTTTTTATTTTGGGATTTACCAGTCGATATTTTCCTCAGAGGAAATGACAAATAAAATACGCTCTGAAAGAAATTCAAAAACATTTCCCATTGTTCATTTACACATTCATCTTTGATTCTATAAATTCTGTCCCAATTTACTTCATTTAATCTGCCTATAAATGATTCAATATTTTGTTCACTAAAAATTCTAATTATTTTTAATCTACTTGTTGATACCATTAATGCTGGGAATGTTAGCTTTTGAGCTAAGTGGTCTGATATACCAGTACTGAGAACATCGGCTGATACACAGTTCTGAATATTAGTTAATATATTGTCAATGCATGTTTTACTGCTCGATGTTATTCTAGTATAATCAAAGATTTGTTGATAGATGTCACAAGAACCTATCATTGAACAAAACCTAAATTTGTCTTTTGTATCCTGTTTTAAATCTATGTTGAAATCACCGCAAATTATTACTTTACAGTTCACCTCAATGACTACCTCCAATATATGTTCGAATTTAACAAAAAACATATCCACATTGGCACCAGATGGCCTATAAATAGTTATAACAATCAGTCTTTCACTTCCCATCTTAAATTCACATGCTGCACACTCGATTACATCACTAATAGATAACTGCTCTATATCGGTTCGTTTTTTACCCACCAGATTGTTTTTTTCCATAAATTGCACATCCTCCATGTTGATTGATTCCTTTCCTGCAGAAACTTGTTATTAGCGTAAAGTTTCTTATGCCATAGGTTGTTAGCTGTTCCTTAGTTTGCCAATGTTCTGTCAAGCAGAGAAAACAGCATTCCGGATGTTCTTCCACCAATTCCTCTAATTCATCTAGAGAGTTTCCTAAGGATTGTATGTTTTGGTGAATCAAACTCACAATTCTCTCATCATTTGTCTGCCTGGCATTGTTTTTGGATGCACATAGCTTTAGGTTCTTCTTATTCATTAAAAATTTTGTTTATTTCCATATGCTTGTTTATTCCCTTCATTAAATCTAATTTGATAACGTCTATATGATACACCTTTTGGCCAAAAGCTATTTTCATACAATTGGTCTTTAAATTTAAAATTTACACCTATTTGAAAACATTTATTGTCTTTTTTCTCATAATTTACTGGTATATTATTCACAGTTATTTCCTCTTTATTAACATTTATTTTTTTGGCAATATATTCTTTAATTGTTTGTTCCTCAACATCATCTTTTACTCTTGATAAAAACAGCCAAGCTTTTTTGTTTTCATTGATTCTACCATAAAAACCTGCTTCAGTATCTTCATTTGTTCCCATTGTGATGACCCTCCTATACTGAAGTTTCAGAATAGTAGGCACTAAGTTCTCGGAAGTGGTCGTGACGTATAAGCGCTCAGTTGGAGCATTCAGTGGCGGACGCAAAATATCAAAATAGGTTCAGACAATAATGAATTTATTGAGAAATATAATTGTAAACTTCCAAATAATATAGCATATAGTAAATAATATAGCATATAGCAAAAATAAAAATAGCAAAGAAAATAGGAAAAAAATAGTACCTTAGTCATCGTCAGAAGAAAAATCGTCGGATGATGGACAACTATCCCGATCACCGTTATCGTTCAAGTTGATAATTAATGGCTCAACCGAAACATCAACTATTGTGTCTAGATCCCACATTCTGTCTTCTTCTTTTGTAGTATGTCGGATGCAGTTTCTCCATGTTTCAGCCGTCACATCTCCTATTGCAGTAGCTAGCAGGCGTTTCACTTCATCCATCTTGAAGGTCACGTTTTGTTTCGCCACTTGGTTTTTTATTTGAGCCCAAATAAGTTCTATAGGATTCAGTTCACAGTGGTAAGGAGGGAGGCGGTGTACAATGATGTTGCACTCGCGAGCCAATTCGTCGACAGCATATCTCTTAAAATGAGGTATTTGTGCCCTTGCGATGTTTAATAGTTGCACTTTTAACATGTTGTCATCAAATGGTATATTTCTTTGAGCCAGCCAGTTAATGATGTCACCTTTTCGCCATGCAGTTGTTGGCGATGGCTCCAATCGTCGACTATGGTAGGAAGCATTGTCCATTACCACGACCGAATTTGGCTCAAGGCTTGGTAAAATTTTTAAAAACCAGCTTTCGAATTTTTCCGCATCCATTTCCTCATGGTAGTCACTAGTTTTCTTCGATTCGAAAAGTAGCAATCCGTTTTCCAAAAAACCCGAATCACTACCTATGTGAGTTATTATGAGCCTCCGCCCCTTGCCCGCTGGCGCTTTTAGTCCTGTGGAAAAACCTTCAAAAAAAGCTTGTCGACGGCTTGTTATTTCCAAATCTTGCCAAATTTTCGAAACAGTATGACCTTGATTCAGCCAAGTTTCGTCTAAGAAATATATTTTCTTCCCTTCACGACGATACTCTCGAATTTTTTGTAAATAATTTCTCCGCCACAAAATTATTTCTTCTCTTTCTATAAGAAGACTTTTTCTCTGCCTTTTCATATGCCTTATGTTCATTTGTCTTAATGTCCGCAATAAGACACGTCGCGATATTTTCGGCATTGCGTCATCCGAATTGATTTCGGCAGCGATTGCTTTTAATGTTGGAATTTCATTTCGGAAAAAGAACGAATGAAATTTTCTCCGAACGGCGTATTTTATGTCATCATCAATGTCAATGCGTTTTCTCCCCCTTGTTTCAATATTTTCAGCTACCTTTTCTGTTCCGCCTTTGGACTCTTTGAAAGTTTTCAAGATTCGGTGTACACTCCTAGTTGACACTTTGGTTAAATCACTACACAAAGCAACTACATCGTTTACCAACATACTTTGATTCCTTTCACGGAGTCCACAATACACGTTGTATATAATAGTTTTTTCTCCTGTAGATAAATTCGTACGACGACGTTTACTTTGGCTGCTCTCGCCTTCCATATTGCTCACAACTTTAAATTTAAACAGTATTTCACTTCGGCACTCAAAGAAGCTTGCTTCTTTCCCGTTTACACCACAGTGAGAACTGAGAAATAAGATTCAGACAGGAAATCTGATGAGCGACCCTTAAAGCAACCAAGCTATCCCCACTAATTATGCACTTTATTGTCGACCGGGTATGGGTTTTTCCGGGATGGTAATTCCGTAAATTTCTTATAGTTAAACTTTTTCTGTATCCTGGAACTCAGTTCATTCCCAAAACAGGAATCATTATTGTATTATTATTTTACCAAATAATTAACTAATAACTAATTATTAACAAATTAGTAAGATATTGATTTTTTCTAGCTTGTATTTCTTAATTACTTCACAGATTGTCTATGAACAATATGAAATATTCAAAATTTTGTTGTTCCCGAGAGTCGAGAATCTTCTTCCCCCGGTAATATTAATTTTTCTTTTCTGACAACCAGAAAACAGAAAGAGAAAAATATACAAGTCCCGATCGACATCCAATAACAGCCCAAAACAAACAACTTTTCTTTTTGTTCAGGTTATTCCACTGCCGCGAATTCTTTTTCATTCATTTTCATGCGTTTTTTAATTTTTGTGATGCTTCAATAATTCAGCAAATATAAACATAAAAATAAAATATTAAGGATTTAAAGGAGCGATAAATGTTATATTGCAGCCCCTCACGAAAATAGCATGAACGATACGCCACTGAATACGGAGCTGCCTTGGACGGACTGGCAGCATGCTCGATATATATCCATCTTACTTTACCTTACAAGTTGGATCTGCTTATCCTTTGTACTTGTTGACACTGCTGTAATGTTGCCATATATTATATTTTAAAGGACCGAACCTCATTGAAATTCTACATCTTTTGCTATTAAATATCGATGTTGTGAAATTATTATAGCAGAAAAATTACTCAACAAATAAAACACAGTATTTTTTATCCTACAACCATTTACCTGCATGTGAATGATAAAAATACAAAATGATAAAACACCAAGAATTAAAAGCTGGCAACAATGTGTTTACTTTAAGTCCGTAATATTTCTAAGAACTTAGTGCCTACTATTCTGAAACTTCAGTATAGATCTCATTTGTTTACCTTTATTATCAGTGTCAGGATTATTGTTGGATTTGGATTTTATTAAAGTCATTTCTTTATCTTTTGATTTCAAACCAGTGGTATCCGTTTTATCAATGAGCGGCAGCTCTTCTGATATTATTGACCTCTGGCTACTTGGAAAATGTATTTCATTTACTGCTTGATAATTTTGTTTACCTTTGCTTGATTCTTTTTCTTTATTCTCAGTGGTAATTGATACCTTTTTAGCGTATGTTATTGGCTCATTTGGTGTTTTTGTTTGTACATTTTTCAGCTTTTCTTCTAGAAGATTGTTAACCTTTTTCAATTCAGTAAGTCTAGCATCTTTTTCTTGCAGAAGTTCTCTTAGGTAGTTTATTTCCATTTTATAGAATTCAATTGCATTATCAGCTTTGACTGGAGTTGGTGATATGGCACAGCAATTTATTAAATTTCTCTGTATATCTACCACTTTCATTCCCTTTACCCTTTGGGAGCATGAAACGTGATAGTAACCATCACATTTCTCGCACTTTACACATTTTGAACTATTCACAGACACATTCTTATTGCAATTTTTGCAGAGCTTTGTTTCACTTGTTTCATCAGGATCCACCATCTTGGATAATCTGTAATATAATGAGATTATGAGTAATCTGTAATATAATGATTATATTGATTGATAATCAATCAATATAATGAGTGGCAATATATTGCCACTCATGTATCCTGAGTCGAACCAGAGCCCTATTCCACAAAAAGCTTTGCAACTTTTCACTCTTCACTTTTCAATTTTTTACAAAGGAAATATTGTTTTCAATTTTACAATGAAATGCAAGAAGTTTTCCAAAAATGTGGTATAGGTCCCAAGTCAGAGATCAAGTAGTGAATATACAGGTGTCCCTAAATATGATGTACCTACGAAGGAGGTCATTTTTTGGCTTATTTCATGACTAAAAATTCATATAAACATAGGTCCGCAATTGCTTCGTTAACACAGGGTGTTGAAATTTCAAGATTTTTTAAAGGTTTTTTCTGTATAATAGCTCCTGCAGTTTTGGAAATATTTAGCTCAAATTTGGAATACAAGTTATGCTGTAGGTCTTACATAATTGGACATGACAAATGTTTGTGAAAATATACAGGGATATATTTTATCAGGGATCAAGCTTCATTTTCCTCCCTTGGACTTTTTTTGTGGTGTCGCTGGTGAATTCTAAACATACATTTTACAGTTTAGTTGATACTACCTTTTACTACCTTGACGAAAGTTTGACTAACGGCTTGAGCTCTAAAGAAATAACAAAAAAAACTTGAAATTTCAACACCATGATATAATAATTATAAACTCTATTATGTACGTGATATTTAGGAACACTCTATAACATCATAGTGTTTCTGTTCATATAGGCCTTTCGAATTAGTAAAAAAATTGCTGTTGTGGAGGAATGTTTTCCTGCAGCAATGCGACCAATGCAGGGGTGTTTCATTACTCAATACAAAAAATTCAAATGAAGAGTCCTTGATAAATTTTAAGGGGGTGTTTTCATTCAAAAACATTTTTTCAAGCCCCCCTTAGAAATGGGGTAAAAATTCATATCAATCAATTTTTTTCTGAAAAAACTTAAAATGAAAGAACGAAACATCGACAATCAAAAACTACCACCAAAAGTCTATATAATATCAAATACGCTAGACTATAATACGTCCAACTTCGACTGAAAACCGGCAGCGAGGCGACACTAGCGAACCTGGCGGCTCGGAATAATAATAATAATGAATAGTAGTGGTGTGCGGATAGTATCTATTCGATACTTTAGTATCTGATACTTGAGGGATTCGAAATACTCGAATCCTCTGGCCAAGTACTCGATACTCGGATACTCGCCACTCTCGCGCTCGCCAGTAATCAGTAATCACAAAGCCAAACCCATCAAGAGCCAGGCCTGTCAGCAACGACAATCGAGCTTCGGTTACTTCGGATACTTGATACTTACAGGGATCAGGGATTCGAAATACTTCAATCCTCTTCGCCACACTACCACCTACCCTACTAGTCCTACCACTAACACCACTACTACCACCATGTGTGATTCGAGTCAATAAACATGCCGATCGGTTGGTCAGTTTCACTTATCAGATTCTCTAATAAATCTTCAATTTAGGGCTACATTTTCATTATAGAGTTAAGTAGGTAACCTACCTACGGAGTTAGATTTATTTGTTAATAAAATGTTAAATTTTTTAAAGAGTAACGAGGATAATTATTGTTTTTTTTTTCTTTTTTTGTTTTCTAGCATACATATTTAGGTAGGTATTATACGTATACCTATGTAGGTATCTTCATTTTTTTTTCTCACAAGACTGAAGTAAATGAAAAAATTTTTTTTTTGCTTATTTCACATTCCATCTCAAGTATTTTTTCATTATATGTAATACAGTTACATATTTACATTTTTATTTGATAATATTATGTTATTACTTATAATTTTTAAAGAGTCAAGTATACCTATTCTATAATTATTATTCCTTTTTTGTTTTCTGGCTTGAAATTTTTACTTTTTTTAATTTTCTTAGAGGACCGAAGTAGCCTTGCATAACTAGTCAGTAGGTACCCAACGATCCCATAGAGAAATATCGGGTCTGGGTATAATGATTAAGTATCAAGCAAGCAAAAGTAATCAAGTAATCAACTCAACGTATTAGATACTTGTGACTAATGTATCAATATCTACTCGATACTGTTATCTGTTGCACATCACTATGGTGCAGTGTGTAAGTTACAACTCGCGACACTAGATGGCGCTGCCACAGCGGCTGCCTTCGAAATGCATGTAAAATTGCCGGAGTTGGACGTATTATTATAGTCTAGTGTATTTGATAATATCATAATATTATTTTCCCCTATTTTCTGCAAGGGGGTAAACTATAATAATTATTATCCCTTTGAGTTTTTTTGCAAGAAAATTTTGATTCAATGACTTTGAGTCCTAAATGGCTAGGTTTTGAAAATACAGGGTGTTTTACAAAATAATTTTTTCTTAAATTTGAAATCCCTGTATTTTTGAAACTAAGCCATTTATGGCTTATGTTTATTGAACTTCTATATCTCAAAATTGACTGAATTGACAAAATAATATCCAGAGGTTTGACAGATTACTCAAATACGAGTAAACTTAATTAACACCCTTACAGATATTTTAATAGAAATGTAAATTTTTACTTTATAATTAATTTATGCAAGCCCCCTGATTTAATTTAGGAAAAGTGGAAAAGTATTAAGTTTTTGGGGAATTTTGAAGAGCAAAAATAATTCTGAATGAATTGGTGTAGGCCTCAAAAATATGATTTTTTTTAAATATTAACAAAAAAGTCATTGTTAGGCAAGAAATGAATGACAATACATATTGCAAAACAATATGCCATTCATTGATGTCACGCTGTGGGTAAGAGGTGGGAATTGTTCACACGTGTTTGTTCCTACTTGGGACTCATCAGTATAGATGTATCTTAATCTTACTAACATGGTATGGATTCTAACATTAATGTTACTAACATGGGGTGATTTGGTTTACAATTTTGCAGCGAAATGGACTTTTTGATGTTAGTTTTTGATTGTAGGAGTTTCTTTCTTTTTTTTATTTCTTCAAGTGCTTTCAGAAAAAAAAAACGATGAATGTGATTTTTTATCTAATTTTAATAGGCTGTAACTTCTAAATAGATCCAACTGGAGGCTTGAAATATTATCCTGTATAACATAATTAAGCTCCTCATTTTTTTTATTGTATTTGTTTCGAACTCATTTAAATGGTCTTCTTTAGGCAGGGTTGTTGTTTTTGCTAGAAAATGCAAATTTTGAAGCTAATACCACAAATTAAATTGGGTATAATAATTTTTCCATCAATTTGTTTCAGATACCGTACTTTGAGGACTTAGGAGTAAAAACCTTGAATTATTTAGATTGCTTGCTTCAATGGGATAATTTACAGAAATCTCAGTTTTACAAAGGTTTACCGGAAGCACTGTCGAAACTCCCACAAAGAGTCAAAGTTCAGAGAGTTCTCAGCTGTTTGGTCCGAGATTTGTCGCAACCCACAATGGTACCATTTATTTTACCCAGCATCCTAGATATAGCTCAGGAATGCACCCAAAAAGAATTTCGCATGTATGTTTTGCCACATTTGAAACCTGTCATGAAACTCATGGAACCTATTCAGGTGAAATTTTTTAATTTGACTTTCCAATAGATTTTTTTTAAATATTATTTTCAGATTCTTTTGATACTGTTACAAAGAATGGAACTTCTCTTAAAATTAACGCCTGCAGAAGATGTTCAGCAGCATGTTCTGCCAATGCTATACCGCGGGTTGGATTCGGATACTCCACAAATTCATGAGCTGTGCTTAGCGGTGTTACCGACATTCGCTGGATTGTTAGATCACTCTAACGTAAAAAACAGCCTCCTTCCACGAATCAAAAAGCTCTGTTTATCCACTTCTAATTTATCAGTCCGGGTTAATTGTCTGTTATGTATAGGTCGGCTACTGGAGCATTTAGATAAGTGGCTAGTATTAGATGAAGTGTTACCTTTTCTTCCACAGATTCCATCGAGAGAACCTGCAGTTTTGATGGGAATCTTAGGGATTTATAAATTGGCCATGCATCATAAGAAATTAGGAATCACTAAGGAAATTATAGCTTCTCGAATATTACCCTTTTTAATACCATTATGCATTGAAAACGGTCTAACTTTGACTCAGTTTAATGCTATAGTCGTTTTAGTTAAAGAAATGTTTGCCTTAGTAGAAAATGAACATCGCACTAAGTTAGAACAGCTAAATTCGGTTAAAGATCAGCAACGGACTCTAGCTGCTACTATGCCCTCTGTCTTACCGGAAACCACTCCAGTTGAATTAGATAAGGCTTTCAGCGGGTTAGGTTTGGACTCATTTGCATCGCCTAGCAGTTTACAAGAAAAAACTAAGATTGCTCAGCAACAAGAAAATTTTAAATTATTCAAAAATCAAAGTTCAATTGAACCTGTGAAAGCTAGTCCAAGCACTCTACAGCCTGTAAAAGATTTGTCATCATCACTTATGAAAGATTTTATGGGTGTAAGTCAGTCAAAAGATTTTATGAGTTTAAGTACATCTAGCAATGCAGTGAATTCGAACTCATCACCGATGCCCACAAATGTCAATTCTAATATGAATCAATCGATGACTTTACCAAATCTCAACGCTTCATTTATATCACCAAATTCAAATACAAATCTGAATTGGAATAAGCCAGCTGCAAACATGATGCAGTTTCAAAGTAACTTCACTTCAGGAGTTAATGCTGTCCAAATGTCAAGTCCTTCAAGTAATGTTTGGTCAAATAACAAATCTTTCACATCTCCTAAGGCTAATAATATTCCTAATAACTGGAATTCTTTGGACAAATTATTGCCATCAAATGCAAATAAAGTGCCCATGAATCAGATGACATCAGATCAACAAACTATGCCCTTATTAGGAAATAATACAAGTCCTTTTAATAACAGTAGTAATAACAACAGTAAAAACAGCAATATTACACCTTTATCTAATAAAGATTTAATGGATTTTCTAACTTGAATTCTCATGTAGGTAGGTAGCTGTTGGAAATTAACACTTGCTAGCGCTTATGAAAAAATACATACAATAATGTGCACTTATGATGTAACTTCTATGTATTTGTATTATACATTCCATTTTGATCTCTTCACTTTTAAATAAACAGTTGAGAGTTTGGAAAATGTTTTTCATTATGTGATTTATTTATTTTATTTGATTCTTTGATATTATTTAACTACTATTTTAAATATATATCATATTGTGTGTATGATTATTATTGTTTTAAATTTTGTATTTCAGTTGTGTGTGAAATAAACTGTTACAGAAAATGTACATTTTTTGCAAAATCGTTTTATTTTTAATTAAGAATTAGTTAAAAATAGTAGATTGGTATGCTGAAATTTAGTATTAAAACGATACTAAGAAAAAAAATATGAATAATTTTGTTTCTACATTGTACTGAAATGGATCGCACCTAGGTAGGATGATAAGGAAATTATTTCCATCTCCCTCGTTAAATCAACCCAAACCGAAAAAGCAAACAGTGCAAGAATAGGTACGTAAATACCTAAAGGTAAAATTGTTAGGAAATTAAAATGCAACTACGCGCCCTAAAATCCAATGAAAGATTGAAGCCAGCATAAGCTGAAAAAAAAATTCATAAAATAGAAAACGCTCTAGCTGGTAACATTCCAGCACTTTTAAGGAACATCGAAAGGAGCGGCAACAGCAAGGGCATCGCCAGATCCCTTTATAAAAGCGCCTCGCACCGATTGAAAGAATAGGATGACCTAGATATAGACCGGGTGGAAAGATTTGTGAAATCACGTGAATGCAAAGACAATAGTAAAGTGCTAGGTATTCCACCCATGATAATGAAAATTAAACCAATCAATAAAGCGAAAAAATAAACGACAATAGCGAAAAGCTCATCACAATCCATAGACAGCAAGCAGGTGGAAATACGAGATGAAAGTTAAGCCGGTGTAATTATAGTAGGTCGAAACAATGAAAAGACGGAAACGCGTCGGCCGATTGTAAGGAA
Source organism: Malachius bipustulatus (assembly GCA_910589415.1). NCBI lineage: Eukaryota > Metazoa > Arthropoda > Insecta > Coleoptera > Melyridae > Malachius > Malachius bipustulatus. Next base: position 16,781,270 of record OU342633.1, read on the forward strand.
AATTTAGGTAGTTGAAGTTCAGAATTATTCAGTGAGGTAGCCGCGAGGTCAACGCGCAAGTCTCATGATAAGGGAGATATGATAAGAAATAAAACACATAAAATCACGGTATAAGGCAGTGCCAATGAGGTGCATTGTTACGCGTTGTGTTTAGAAAGCGGGACACTGCGTCTATAAAAGCAGACCACTTACAGCCGCTAAAGGAGATTGAATCTGAATCCCGAACCCTTTAGTCGTTGTCCAGAGATGGCCTCTGTTGTGAAATACGGATAACGACTCCTTTTTAACTAACAATTCAGCCAGAGACGGCCTCTGTGTGAACTCCGGCTGAGTTTTCCTTCATCAACCTGAGAATTTCAATTGCCTACATTTAGTTAGGGTCAAATCGCACCCGAACAAACTTCTAAATCACAGTTGCTTTTCGCGATAGACGAGGAGGCCCGGGGTAGTATCGTTACAGTACCTATGTCTTACATTGCTTTTTGTAAGAGTATTGGGAAGCCATGTATTCAGACAGTATAGCATTTTCACACTGTTTTAGGAAAATGAAATTAAAATTGCTTATATACGTGGAGAACAATTATTTAGGCTAAATCAAAAATTTCAGAACATATTCAGTTCTCTCTCATCAAAAGAGGCCTTGTGTGCATTCGCAAAAGTGGTAAAACATTTAAATAAAATTTGAAAATCTACCAGATACTATTTCTGGTTAACAGGTGTTAAGTTTTTTAAAATACCAATTTTCAAATAGGCAATAAATAAATCTTAAGGTGCGTTTTCACCAAGCGCGCAAAACGTTTGCAATTGTTAGCAAATGTTTGCAATCACAATATTTGTTTGATGGAGACGAAAATGACGCGCATTCGCCAACATTTGCAATCATTTGTCCGTGTTCCGAGCGTTGTCGGTACATCAAAGGGATTTGTTGCTTGTGCGTGCGCGAAGTATTTTCAGTGTAGACGGGCAGGGAGTGTTCGCAGGAATCGCAGGGAATCAGAGCAGTGTTGTTTGTTGTTTTCCAGCAACTGCGACGTGTCTACCAAATTAACTATAACTATAACCAAAAAATGGGATGTCCAAAATCTACGAGTTCTTTTTTTATTATTCTCTTTTTCAATTAAAACAGTCATAATTATGAAAGATGCGGCACTAACAATACGTTTTCTTTTCGGAGCCATTTTTGCTCGGAACATGAACAAATGATTGCTAATAACGTACCAGGTGTCTGTGAATATTCAGTGGAGACACTTTAATTGCAAACATTTGGAAACATTCGCAAACATTTGCGAACGTTTGCTAACAATGATTTTTTGGTGAAAACGCACCTTAATATTTAGTAATTATCTTATAAGAAAGGTTTCTTTATTCTGCACCTTATTAACCAGACTGTCAGTAGATCACCGTTTCGAATCTTCAAATATTGCTACTGGGGTCTGGAGTTGGAGGGAAATATCACACTGCAGACATATCTTTCTCTCATCGAATGCACTTGGAGTGCTATGCGCGCATGGCCGAGAATTGAACATGCCTACCAGCACGCATCAGATTCGACCACCAGACTCGTGACGCTTGCGCAGAACGGGTCGAGTACACAAATAAAAACTGAAGTGGTCGTTTCCGTTTGCTGTCAATAATGCTGTCCCACTCTGTTCATGATACTTCCACTTATGGGCGCTAGCAATATAGAAGTATTATACAGGGTGATTGATTGAAACGCCACATTAGAAAAAATTCGACTTCCAAATGATCTAGGAATCTGAAATTTGGAACTTAGGCAACATACCTAATAACGAGTCAAAATGAAATATTACCAAGATGGCAGCACATTTAAAAATGGCGAAAGCAATGGCCATCTTTGTTTTTTTAAATGGGACACCCTATATATTATTGCATTTTCAGATTGTCTGAGAAAATGTAATAACAATAATGTTTATAGTTGCATTTTAAATTGAGTAGGCTATGAGTTATAAACAAGTGAAAATCGCAATTTTCCAACTTTAAACCCATTTACCACAAAAACGGCCCATAATATCAAAAAACGGCTTACATGTTCCTATCTTAACTTTTTATAAGGCATCCAATTATGCAGTTGAAATGTTTATACAAGGTGGTGAAAATTATCAGATTTTTCATCACCCTGCATAAACATTTAAACTATACAGTAGGATACCAGATAAAAATTTAAGATAGGGACATGTAAGCCGTTTTCTGATATCTTGAGCCGTTTTCGTGGTAAATGGGTTTAAAGTTGGAAAATTGCGATTTTCACTTGTTTATAACTCATAGCCTACTCAATTTAAAATGCAACTATAAACATTATTGTTATTACATTTTCTCAGACAATCTGAAAATGCAATAAAATATAGGGTGTCCCATTTAAAAAAAACAAAGATGGCCATTGCTTTCGCCATTTTTAAATGTGTTGCCATCTTGGTAATATTTCATTTTGACTCGTTATTAGCTATGTTGCCTAAGTTCCAAATTTCAGATTCCTAGATCATTTGGAAGTCGAATTTTTTCTAATGTGGCGTTTCAATCAATCACCCTGTATATATGGTTGCACCATTAAATAAATTAAAACTCGCAAAATTGTATTTATTTGTAACAGAATAACAGATCTTCCAAAACTGTTCCAGCGGCACAGGCATTCACAATTCATCGACATTGTTGCCAAATGTCTTCCTCTCTCAAAAATAGAAATTACATGTCTGCTTGAAATCATTTCAGTCATTCAAATAGCGTTAGGTTTAAGAAGTGATAGATAAAGAAGTGAGACGTCTCAAAAACTGAGGGAGAAGGTCAGTGGGATGCTGCCTTCGTCTCTTGTAGGTTCTGGTATTTTCTCTTGGTAAAGCTTACCTGCAAATTGATGACTTAGTCAAATTAGGAAATATTGAAACAGTATGATCACAAGCTTGAAATTGAAGTAAGACTGCCCAATCTAGCAACACCGAAAGCCCTCAATAGCAAAGCCAACACACAATCGAAAGTGAAATCAACAAACCATTCAATTCATTGTAAGGTCAGGAATTTTTATGACAACCCTCACACACACAAAGCCAAGGCAAACAGAAAGTAAGATGATTGAAATGATTCAAGCAAGTCCTAAAAAGAAAACAGCTGTTGGAACGGCATCTGAAGGTCCAAATAAATAAATGTAAAATTAACTACATAATATAGGAAATTAATTAAGGTAATTTAAGATTTCATTGTTAGGAATGAAATGGCATCCAGTTTGAAATATATATGAAATAGTGATGTTATTTGATTCTTTAATCTTAAAGGACGTAATTTTGATCACATGGGTATTTCCTGACTCCTGAGCTTTTGCATACCCTATCCGAGAACCGAGGGTGGCTACAAGAAACAACACAACGTGAGTGGGTCTTCGCCGCATTTTCTAGACGATCATCGCGGGTAAGGGGGTGGTTGTTACATATGAAAAGTTACGCACCGGCCCACCGGCACTCCAGTTAATAACTACAACAAAGTAGTGCTAGGGAAGTAATTCCAATATCTTAAAAATGCAAGTCCTTAAATGAAAAAGGTTACCTTTAATACCGTCTGAAGGCATCAGCAATATATCTCTATTGTCTGGCCTACAACACAACTAAATATTAGGCAGAAGATTTAGGGCTCCCTTGTAAAATTTCGAACCAGAAAAATAATATTCAAGTTTTTCTAATTGCTAAGAACGCCACCACAAGGGAAGGAATTCCAAAAAAAAAGACTTCAATAGCCAAATTTAACATGATAGTTCATGCAAGAGTTATTTCTATTATACAGGATCAAATTTTAAAATAAAACCATAGATGTTTTGAATCAATTTTTAATAAGGTGTTAACATTTCAAGTTACTCACTTACCTACATAAATCTGGTAACCATACATTTATAATTTGGTAATGGTAAAATGAGCAACCATGTACTATTGTAGCCTCATAAGTCATAAAGGTTAATTTTCTTATAATGTTTAAAATAGTTACTTGCACAATTATTATTAATTGTAAAATATATTTGCTGTTAACATCAAGATGTTACGAATTATGAGGTCTACAATAATAGTACCGTGAGTATTGGAAGCACGATCCACAAGTTTTACGGAATTTTTCAGGTAGGTAACAGATATTATAACAAAGTTGGATCGATTAATACTAAAATTATTATTTATTGTGTAATTAATATACTATAACATCAATTTAGAATAGAAAATATTTACGAAATTGGCAGTGTTTATACCTAAGGATTGGGACAGGTAAATTGCTACATGTGACCAAAATCTACTACTGAATTTCTCTCACATTTTTACAAACAAAAACACAATTTTATTCAACTCTAACTATCTAATTGTTATAAATAATTAACAATAATTTATTGGTTTAATTTGCTAAAGTTAGGCAACTCTTTTATTATTCAATATCCATTTGGGTTTGTTGTACCGCCTATGCTAAAATATAAAAATCTCTATCTGATAAAAGGGAAAGGTGCTCTAACGCTCTTGCATACAGAACAAGCAAGAAATTCACACCTATAAATAATTTCATGTTATGTGCACTAAAAATACATTAAAACAGTCTCATTCTTTGGTTAGTAATATCAGTGAAAATTACATAAGTACAGTTGTGTTCAAATAAAACTGGGACAATTTAATTTTTCTAATGAAAATTGAACGATATTTCCATAAATTACATTTCTCACTTTTAAGTTGATTCTTTATGATTACCGAATATTAAATTACCTCTTTCTACTGCAGTAAATTATTTATTTTTCCTTTTTGTCAAGTAGCCCCGAAAAATTTAATAACATCAAGTTACAGACATGCTGAAAGCCACAAATACAACACAACAAAAAAGGTGTCCCAGTTTTATATGAACAAGTGAAATTGAGAGTTGCGTTATAAGAGTTGTTCCAGTTTTATTTGAACACGACTGTACTTATGTGCTTAATAAAAACAATATTAACATAAATATATTTGTATAAAAAAAGTAAAAACTTCGAGCAGGTTTCATAATAAATTTTACAGTAACGATAATAAAACAACTCTTACTGCACTTTATTTCGGCCATGAGGTTTAGTATAAATAGACAAATGTATTCACCCTGTACCTGTTTATTAATCTTAGGGATGTTAATAATGTTGTTATATCTAATGGACCTTTCATAATATTAAGCCTAAATTTAAAGTGACTGTAATTTTATTATGAAACGGGTCATTAGTGTATAAATAAAAAAAAACATTGCAAATGTACATACATAGAAAATAATTACAGTAGAAGCTGGATATTACTTCAGATAATCGAGCTCCTACTGTCTCTAAAAAAATACTTCAGTTTTTAATTTCCAAGAGATTGTGTGGTAATAGTCTTGTCACAGTAGAACATACAATAATTTGTACTAAATCAAGTATTTGAAGTAATCTGAACTCAAAGATGTGGACGTAGTTTTCAAAATAGTCTGCTGGTAGCTTGTTTAAAATTGAATTACCTGTATGTGTGGTGGTAAATATTCTATACAGGGTGTTTCATTAATCAGTGCAGAAAATTCAACTGGAGATTCCTTGCTAAATTTTAAGGGGGGTTTGTCATAAAAAAAATTTCTTACAGCCTCCCCTAAGAAGTTACAGCCCCTTAAAGTAGGGTAAAAAAGTCACATTTATCGATTTTTTTCTGAAATATCTTGAAATAAAAAAAAAAGACGGCTAGGTATTCGAACACTACTACCAGGAAGGTTCAATAATTACATAATTTTATGCACCCTTGTTATCTGCAAGGGTGTGAATAATTATACTACCCCTAAAAGTTTTTTTTACAGAACTTTTTTCCTAATTGTTTTTTTTCCTTTAAATTCACACTAAGGAGGGCCACTTCAATTGAAAAGAAATTTGTCTCTTAAAAATTTCACGAAAACTCAATACTTTTCCATCAAAGAAATAAAATGAGGGCATTTATTCAAGAAAATTGTGCCCATTTTGAGCACTGTCTTAACAAAATATTGTTAATTTAAATTAAATTGAAATTGTTTATTGTTAATTATGTTTTTTGTGTTATTAAAAGTTTATTTATTTCTATAAATATTTTACATATTTTTATAAATTTGTATGTAAAATCACACTGTTATAATTTATGTAAGTCCGCTTATTTTATTTCTTTAGTGGCAAAGTATTGAGTTTTCATGAAATTTTTAAGAGGCAAATTTTTTTCCAATTGAACTGGCCCACCAAAGTGTGAATTTAAAAATAAAATAAAAATATTAGGAAAAAAGTTCTAGAAAAAAAACTTTTAGGGGTAGTATGATTACTCTTGCAGAGAACAAGGGTGGATAAAATTATGTAATTATGGAGGCTTCATGGTAGTGGTATTCGAATACCTAGCCGTCTTTTTTTAAATTTCAAGTAATTTCAGAAAAAAATCGATAAATGTGAATTTTTTACCTTACTTTAAGGGGATGTAACTTCTTAGGGGGCGCTTTAAGAATTTTTTTTTATGACAAACCCCCCTTAAAATTCAGCAAGGAATCTCCAGTTGAATTTTCTGCACTGATTAATGAAACACCCTGTATAAGAAAATAAAAGTAGCAATTCTTCAAGTAAGTAATTTTAAGCAGAACACTTTTAATAAACATAATGTTCTAAGAACTTTACTTTTCAAGATATATGCCCGTATTCACAAACGATAATTTCCTAAATAATTACGTAATTAATTAAATGAGTGAGATGGAGACATGCAGTTTTTTGCAATAGAATGAGATGGGGATAATTGATTACGTAATTATTTAGGAAATTATCGTTTGTGAATACGGGCAATAGAGTGTTACAGTTTTTTATTTATTTATTCATTTAACCAGATAAATTACAGTTTTAAAAAACTACTTTTTTATCTTCTTCTTCAAGGCCATTTCCTAGTGGAAGGTCATCATCGCTATTTTTACTTTAGACACGGCTGCGTTAAAATGTTGGTAATAAGACGCAACCATAAGATGTTTCTTCTGCCTATGCTGCATTTTTTAATACGGTTACCTGATTGACAAATTTTTTAATTTCATTTCATTATTCCATCCGATAGCTGAGAACTGAGAGTTATCTTTGAGAACCTCTGAGGACAAATGTTTTTAACCATTTTTCTATCTGAAATTACTTGAGAAATCGCCACTTTTATTTTCGTAGATACAACCTGGACCATCCTGTTACCATACATGGGGGATATTAACATAGAAAAGATGGCAAGCATCATTAATGCTTGGCATGGACATCAGATCTGAAAATTAGAGTATAAAAGGTTATAGTGTATTACAAAACATTCATAAATAAAATTTAAACTAATTTTTTTTATAATACTGGCCATATTGTTTATTTAAACAAAGCTACATTTTTAAAGTAGTTACGGTAATAATTTTTAACTGAAATAGGTGATTTAATGGATTTTTTTTATTATAGCTATTATAGATTACCAGGATTCCAAATTATGATGGTTCCATACCAAGGTTTACAGCATTATGTTTTTTTTTCCTGTTACAAGACCTATTTAGTCCCATAATCTGAAGGACAATTATACAAAAAGGTTCAAAGTAACTTTTTAATTCAAATAGTACCAATTTAATATCAAGGTATAGGGTGAGCAAAAAGTTTTCGAATACATACATTTAAAGGTCAATTTATATCTAATGGCACAGATATGGGCCGGGTGTTCAACATGAAGGTGCATTTTTATTAATAAATGGATTTTTAATGGCTGCATTTACATCTAACGGGGACGAACTGACAACAAAACGTTACCATCAGATTTAAATGCAGCCATTCAAAATCCATTTTATTAATAAAAATGACCGTCCGTGTTGAACACCCGGCCCGTGTCTGTACCGTTAGATGCAGTGACGGCTCGTGCTTCAAAAAATTGGGTCGGCCAGCCAATGGTGGAAATAAAATGTACGACATTATATGTGGGGGGGGGGTCCGGGGAAAAGGTCCCCGGAAAAGGCGATGAGGGCGAATTTTTTTAAAGGTTCAAGGTCACGCGAATTCGCATAAGTTCAAAATTTACTTATATGTAAAAATATAGGAAAAATCGTCCAAACCTATGCAGATTAGATTACCTGAACAATTTGTCAACTAATGTTACCTGTAAGTATTATTTATTTAACAGCATTTTAATGAAATCGAGTGTGTAACTAACTGTGAAAGTTTAGGTAGTGGAGACTTTTACACATCACTGTAACTCAATTTTATTTACGTAGGTATCACATAACAAAAATAACAAAACAATAAAACAATTACAAAAATACACTAACCTTTAAAAAAATTAACTCTTGAACAAAAATAACGTTATCCTATATAAATATATACAGGGTGTCCCGTATCGTTATGTTCAAAATTCTTGAGCATATAGTAGGCTTAATTTTGAGCCCAAAAAACCCAAAAGTGACAGGTCTATCTTTATTCGTTACGAAGTTACAGGCCTAAGAAAATTATGACTAGTAAATAACAAGATTCAACTTTTTAAGCCACAAAAATTGCCACACATGAGTAAACGTCACTGAAATAAACATTAGTAGAGAGTAGAGGTTCCCCTGCTCATACGAAATGGCATTGGATTCAAATAGATGCGGCACCAGCATATTTCGGAATTGGTGTTTGTAACTAAATACCAGAGAGAAATTATTATTTGATCGTATTCAGCAAGCTGGTCAAGAGATAGGTACGCGAAAAAAGACGAGAAAACTGTTACTTTTGCAATAGGCCGTCGAGCACAAGCTTGTATTCAGCAAGGAATAGGACATTTTTAATACATGATAAACTAGATTTGGTCAATAAAATAAGTTTTATGTGGTTTTCAAAGTTAAATCTGGTATTTACTAGACATTATTTTCTTAGGCCTGTAACTTCGTAACGAATGCAGATAGACCTGCCACTTTTAGGTTTTTTAGGCTTAGAAATAAGCCTACTATATGCTCACAAAATTTGAACATAACGATACGGGACACCCTGTATAGGTACCTACTTATTATTATAAAATATTGATAATTATATTGGGATTGCAGCCAATTACACACACATGTTTTCTCTTTTTTCTTTTTAATGAACCCAAGCTTTCGAGCTATTCTTTAGCTCTTCGTCAGGGGTACTGAAAAGATTGACAATAAGATAAACAAAAAATTGTAAGTATACACGAAAAATTAGAAACTAAAAAATTACATAATACTTACAGAAATTGAGTAAAAATTGAAGATGTTACAATGTTAATCATTTTCATGGACAAGTAGAAGATAAAAACATACAAATATGAACTAATAAACCAAATAAAAATTAAATAACATAGGTAAGTTAATTCCAAAAAAAGTTTTAAAATAATTTAGAAGTTTTTACATTTTTTATGAATAATTTTTATTTAAATTTTTTGAAAGACGTCAATTTGATCATTTTTGATTTAATTGTAAGGAAGGCAGTAATTAATTTATTGTTTAAGACAATTAAGTTATTGTAACAAACAAATACCTAGATAATTTACTGAAAAATAATAGAAAAAAAATTTCTTATTATTATATTTATACTCCCGTAAAAAATTCCATAAACCTAAAACTATTCATTTTTATACATTAATTCAATCCTTCTGGGTTTTGCAGTTGCGAAGTCATCAATAATTTTATTGTAGAAAGTTTCGTCTTTCGCCAATTCTTTGACTAATCCTCGCTCAATTCCCAAAATGGACAAATTATTCAGACGCGACTGGGCCATAGTATTTCTGCTGTATGATTTGATTCGCTTTAATGCTGAAAAGCTTCTTTCCACAGATGCCGAAGTTGGTGGGAGGGACAAAATTAAACAGAAAAGTTTATATACTTCCGAAACGTCAGCAGTTATTTCATTTTTATAAATAAATTCCACCAAGTCACTAATTTTTGGAGAATTTCCGAAGATTGTTGGATCCGAATACAATACCTGCAGTTCTCGTCTTAATTTTTCATTATTAAAAAATTCCTTGTAATTGGTGGTCAGAGAACTGAATAGTTCTTCTGGAAATTTTCGGTTGAATTCATTAAATCTGTTATGATTTGTTAATTCTAAAAAATGTAGGGAGGAAATGTCTTTAAACCTTATTTCAATTTGAGTTATGAGTAAATCCAAAACTTCGAGAAACAACCTTTTCATGCTCAATGAATTGTCACCGTTTAGGTCATTTTTACGTCGTTTGGCACACGGCGGCATTACATCCGATAGTTCTTCGATTTTAGAATATATATTTGTAAAATAACTATCTTCATTTCTAATTTTCTTGAGATTGGACAGCAGTAACATAAGTCTCTCGTTGCAGTATGTCATGTCTGACAATTTGCTCTGAATAATGGCGAAAACTGGATCAGTATAAGAAAATATCAAATTGAAAGTATAAAGGAGAAACAAGAAGTCAAAATCGTTTAGTAATTTTTTGAAACCGTTGGATTCTCTTATCGAAATGTCATCCCATTCATCAAAATGTTCAATTATATGGTCAAAAACTTCAATTAAATTTATTCTATTATCGAATAAAGTATTCACAATACGGGATTTGAAGTTCCACCGAGTTTCCGAGTTACTATAGGAAGTCTTCTTTTACAAATTGCATCCAAGAGATTGGTGCGTTTGGTTGATTTTGTGAAAAAAGCCGAAAATCCTGATACGTTTGAGAAAAATATTCTGCATTCCCTTATCTTTTTGGAGGAGTCCTGTAGTACCAAATTGATTTTATGGGCATAGCAGTGAGTAAACAGGGCTTGAGGAGCAATTGACTTTACTTTTCTCTGTAATCCGTTTAATTCACCAGCCATAACCGCCGCCCCATCGTATGTTTGTCCAATCAATTTTTTTTCAATGTTCAAGTGGCCGAAATTATCGATCAGTACAGTAAAAATATCACTTGCGGATCGACCATCGCTGATGTTAAAAAAACCGAAAAAACGTTCTAATAATTTGCCATTGTGGACGAAACGAAAAATTATGGACATTTGGGAGAAACAGCTAATATCTGTTGTCTCGTCAATTTCCCACGAAAAACACTCAGCACTTTTAACTTCATCCTGTATCTTTTCCTTCACCGTTTTTGTCACTGCTTCAATTAAATCATTCTGGATCGTTTTTGACAGACCGGTAAAAACAGATGAAATTTCAGGATTTATAAATTTATTGAAGTTCTCGTCCAACGTCGCGGCAAACTTTGCCAATTCCTTGAAATTACCCTGATTATCAGAGGTCGCTGTTTCGTCGTTGCCCCTAAATGACATCTCTTGCGTTGACAAAAATATGATCATGTTTATTAAATGTTTGATCATTTTCCGATTTTCCCGAACCTCTTCGTTGTGTTTATTTAAAAATTCCCGACGAGCACTATCCAATGCATTCACGATGTTTTGTTTGCCAAATAATTTATATTTTAGAGCAGCGAGCGTATGTTCTTTTGATATTTCATGCTTGACTAAAGCGCGATGAACTTCCTTTAAATTGTCATAGCCAGTTGAATTGTATGGATTTTTGCTTACTGAAAACATCACGCAATACCAACAAAATAATTTATTACGTGTTTCGCTGCCAGTTAACCACACATGTTTGTCGTACAGCACTTTGGAAAAAGTGCGACTATGACCAGCTTTTGCTTGCATCAAATTGGTCATTATCGGTCGCGGAATAGGCATTTTTTTAATGAAAATTTTGTCGTCATATGTTAGTCCATTGAATTTATTTATTAGCAGATAATCTACTATATCAGACTTGGACCTTAATACATCCCGTAAGTTTTCCATTGTATCGCAGCCAAAATGAAACGGACGCACCTATTATAGGTAATTAATATATAATATTTAACACCACTTACTACACTCACCACACTACTAGTAGTTAGTACCTATCGCAGCCAAAGACAAGATAAAACTAAAAAAAAAGGAAAAAGGTACAAAGTAAAGTACTATAAAATAACAACAATGGAAATAGGCGAACTCTGTCTGGTGTCTGGTGCCAGGTCTATTGAGATTATTGAGACGTCTGGTCCTGGCGATTAGATGACGAAGAAAGAAGAAAGTAATAAAATAAAAATGTGCTTTTGCTTGAGTCACTGAACGAATGCAGTATTATGCTATCCTATCTATGCATTGACACCATATGGATAACACGCGGTACGGCTGGCCGACCCTGGCCCTGGCTGCTCTGGCTGGTATGAGGAAGTACAGGCACTGAAGATTTCATTAATATTTTCCGTTCTAGGAATTTATACCTAGGTATTTATTGAATCTTTTCCGTAAAACGGTATTTTTAGTTTATTTTTTATTCAAAAAATATTAATGAAAGTGTTAAAATTAGTAGGCGCAATTGACTTGACAATATCGGTTCGGTAGTTTGCGAATTCTAATACCTATTTAATATATATAGGTATTTTTTTTTAATTGCATAAAATAGGCAAACAAACTCGCACACCTAAATTTAAAACCTACCGAAATTAGGTGGGTACCTACTATAATTTTTTTTTGTATATATATATTATTGCGATGGTCTGATTCTGATTAAATAAATAAATTGTTAATAAATTAATTTAAATAATTATTAATTAATAAATAATAAGTCTACTAAATTATATAATTAAATAAATCTCTAAAAAGCAAGAAACACCTTTTTTGTTTCTGTTACTACAATAAGTTGCATTTTCATAAAAAAAGATTAATAAAAATGCGTTCGACTCGCATGTTCTATCCCAATCGAGGATCGCCTACGAGAAGAGCGCCCGATTGATACATAGATTGATATACCCAAGTACGGCCAGGAGGCTCTCGGCCGACCCTGTATGGAATACGCTACGCTGGCCGTGCACTGTAACTCTGTGGTTTGGAAGCGACACAGTTTGTGTGCCGTAGGTCTTTGATTAACCAGCATTCTCGCGCCCAGCATCGGCTAGCCGACCTTACACTTTTCAACTTATGGATCGCTCAGTATTCACTATAATAGCTCTTCACATTTGCTTTTTGCTTAGATTTTTAGGCAAGAAAAAACATTAAAGGGTATTATTGCAAATCTCTCAGAATTAATATCAAGTTTATTTTATTATTAAAAAAAAAAAAAAAGTTATTTACTGCTGCAGTGGTTTGGGTCGGCCGGGCCGACCTTGCCGTCCCTGACGAGCCGTCACTGGTTAGATGTAAATTGACCTTTAAGGTTATCTTCAAATCGAGCAACAAAAACTCCAATTGAAGGCCTTGGTGCAATAATGGGCCACGTCGACTACAGTTTAATTTATAAGCATAATCCATGAACGGTTCTTGCACCAATCGGTACAGAATCACTTTTTTGACCAAAATCTGACAATAACTCGATTTTGCAAAATTTGGTATTTGGCCGGTTTTTGCACCAAGCCCTTCAATTGAGTTTTCTATTAACATAATTTTTTTTATTAATATAAATAATGACTGACTGATTTTATAAACATTATTTTATTAGTAACAGACATCCAACTCTATTTGGGGACCAAATTACAGAGTGTTACACTTCGAAAAGAATATCTTTGTCCTTTTTGGAGGAAGTAAAACTCTCTAGAAAGAGAGAAAAAGCTATGAGACCACCCCACCACTTAACCTGCTTCAGTCAAGCGACTGCACCGATAGCCAACTGCACTATAATGGAGATACCCAAATTAAATATTGTGATAAAAAGGTCTCTATCGGCCTCTGTCAGAGGCGTTCATTGCAAGGGATTTACAAATTTATTCTGTAAAAAATGAAATTGGTACTGGTAGATTGGAGATGTCTTTCTTAATCATGGAAAGTCAGTGATGGTTGACTGCTATGAGTGGAAAAAAGAGAACTCGCTGCATAGATTATGATTCAGAGGGAAGAATTATCTTACTGCCGCTGCAGATACCTGCTGAATTCAGGGCGCCACGACCGGTAGCCAGCAGACGAGAAAACCCTCTATCCGTACCAAATCATAGCAGCAATGGCAAGAAAGCGAACCATAACAGTGGAGGTGTAGCCATAAAAGAACCCAAGATAAGAAAACCGGACCATAATGTTAGAAAAAGAACTATTCAAAGTGCCAAATACATCAAAAGTATCGAGTAAATCAAAGCTAAATCTAAAAACACCATCAACAGAGAACTCCCTGGACACGAAAATAAGCAAGCCCAAAAACAGTAACAGAGCTGTAAAAAAAGTTGAAATAAAAAAAGAAGAGTAAACACCGACCAAAGACTTACACAACATGTCTTACGACACCATCGAATTTTTAGCTTTAGAAAAATTCTTTCAAACTCCAAAGTCAAAGAGAGGGCATATACCTTCGCCACTTGTGGTATACGACCTACAAAACACAAATTTATCAGTTCAGAAAATAAGTGCAGGAAATGAATTGAGCGATCAAGTAAAAGAATTGAGAAAACTCATTGAAGACAGCGACAGGAAATTCAGAGACATAGAAGAGCAGATGTTATCACACAAACAAAACCAAAGCCTGATTAATGAGAAATTTTCTGAATTGCTTGACGCTGTAACCGGCAAGGAGAGAAAGGGGAGAGCTCAGCAAAATTGACTCTTTATTTTATTTCTTTCTATTTTTCAAATTGACTCTAAAATTCCACTGACTCTCTTTAAATATTTTCAACTTCTATTTGGTGGGATGGTTTTCACTCTCTTTCTAGAGACTTCTTCAACTTCCAACGAAAAGGGCCAAGAAATTCTGGCGAGATGTAATTATCGGTAGCCAAAATTTCAGCAGCTTTTCAAAATTGTTTCAGTGGCTTTAAATCACTGTTTAACACGTTCGCTGCGCCTATGATAAACCATATGTTTTGTACTGTGCTAACTAGGTTTTTTTTATAGTAATGTGTTAATTTTCGTACATATTTATTGTACTTTATTTATATTTTGTTATTGATTATTATTTTTCTTAAATAACGCAAAACGCACAAGTGCGGCAGTAGCACACATAATGAGTTTTTCAACTCAGGTGCTAACCGCCGCTCATGTGCGTTGTGAATTTGACAAAGCGCTTTATACAAATGATATAAATTATATGGATATATATTGAAAATAAAATTAAAACGCAACAATAACACAAATATATAACAACAAAAATTTTAATCCTCTAAACGACCATCACAATTCTTTGGCAAAATAAAAATAAAGTCTATAATTCTCTGAAAAAAAATTTAGCTATTTTCCAGTTCATTTTTCGGTTCAGATTCTAAAAATGACAGCCACATTTCATCTTCTGTTAGGTTATTAGAATCTTTGTAAGTTATTTTGCGCCTCTTTTCACCAGAATAAGGTCCAGCAACAGGACTAGTTTCTCTTTCCATGTTGAAATCTTTTGAAATTAACCAACAAAATGTAAAAACTAGGTCCGATTGAAACCACGTGTTTTTTAAACCTCAATCTATGTGCTACTGTAATAAACAAGCCTACACTGCCGCTGCTGCACTTCAACTGACGAATTTAAAACGTGAAATCAAACGCCGCACAAGAGCGGCGGTAGCACTGCAATTGAACATATTGGTGCCGCGCATGTGCGGCGGGCGCAGCGAACGTGTTAATAACAATCGATTAATTTACAACTAATAAATTTTCACACATGACTTGCTGAGACCTGGCGTCAATATTTTGTGTTAATAGAATTTTTTGCTCTTTTTTATTCATTGTGCACTCTTAACATTTATGCCAGATCTCAAAGAGACACCTCTATAAAATAGTTACTTATTACAAAAATCATCCAAGGCTTAGTTGTGAAATTGTCAATCCTATTCTCTTTTTAGAAGGCTCTGGTTAGCTAATTGCAAACCATATTATGTATTGTACTACATTAATTTCGTGATCTTATACAAATAAATATTCTTCACTCTACAATATGTATTAATTCTATATAATATAATAATATTTCTCTTTTGTTTCCACCAAGGTTGAGGATTATACATTTATAATAATAATTCATAATTTTTCTTCACTAAAATCTTTTGCTTTTCATCTTGCATCATACAGATCCATTTGCATGAGTATTATTATAGGGTAAGCATATAAGTTACAATTTCATGCTTGGATGTAGGTAGGTAATAGAAAAAATAATGTGAAAAAGTAAATAAAGTACAAAATATCAGCAGTTAAAATTTTCTTCTGTTATTATAACTTGACAACCTTCTCGACAACTTTTACCGAGTAATTCCATAAGTTTAACATTTTTCACTCACCCTATACACTCTTCCTCGTAAACTTCAAGGCTGCAGCTCAGAGAATCTAAAAGGGAATCTAGTCTAACCATTGCTTGGTATATTACGAAATCACTGCACCCACGATGCGGGAACCCACAAAGGCTCTGTCTCGACCTTGTTAACCGCTGCCAGCAGTTGACTGAATGCTGCTGCCAAATCATCATTAACAATCACTTCGTCAAAGAGATGCTCGTAGAGAAACTCTATTCTGGCGGCCGATTTCATTATGTCATTGAATTCTTCATCCTGGAATACACAAAGTAGTTCATCATGATCGTGTTACCTAGCATTGGAATCTATCTAAAATTTGACAAAGTAAGAAAATTGTACTGCTTTTTTGTTGTTGTGTGGCCTCTTCTGGACTTAATGTTGCGATCTGTTGCGATATAGAACAAGAGATGGCCCCAATCAGGATCTTTCATTTAAAAACATGAAATAATTGTTCAGAGGTATTCTCAAGAATTACTTTGACGAATTTTGATTGTCACAAGTAATATAGGTACTTATAGCTGGTTTTAAATCTTAGGAATACTTCAAGCTCTAGATCATGTTTCAGAGATCGTTCAGTTACAATGCAGTAAAATTGATTAATGCACTCCCGAGAGAATTTAAAAAGTACAACATAAATAAATTCAATTGCCATACGATGTAGATTCTGAATACAGAAGTTCCTGATACAGATAATCATATTTGTCATAACATGCATGAAAGCAAGAGTGTCATCTTGGTTAATCACTTAGTTGACCACTCGCCCTACTGACTCGTAATCATTTAATAATTTCAGAATCCAACAAGCACTCGAGTGCTTGAAACATGGCAATGTGGTAGCGGGGTACAGTCAAGCTATCCTTAAATCTAGTATTCACAGAGTGTAAGGAATAACGATAAACAAAGAAGTCTTTTATTCTGGCTGAACCGTTTGGATTATTCATAGTATTTTGAACAAAATTACCCAGTTGGTATCTATGTCTATTTTCCATATTTAGCCAATTTAACTCTCTAACTTTATGGGAGACATAATCTCTCCTTCTTAAATCGAAAATAAATCTACAGCATGCATTTTGGACTTTTTGTAATTTATTTTTATCTACAGAATCTAGGCATGGGTAGTATACATGGTCACAATAAGCGTAGTGAGATAAAACCAACGATTGACAAAGCTGGCATCTAAGTTTAAAGTTTAATACGTGTCTATTTGAATAGAGCAGTTTAAGATTATAAAATGATCTCTGTCTTAGTTTTGTAACATGATTTTTGAACCTCATTTTTGTGTCAATGATGACACCCAAACTCTTAGCAGACTCTACAAACTTCAACCTACTTTGTGCAACAATAATATTTAAATTTTCTATTAAGAACTTATATTTGTTGTTAGTGGAGAAAAGCATTACCTGTGATTTACGCTCGTTTAGACTCAGGTTATGTTCTTGAGAAAGTATTTTAATTTTATCTAATACCTCATTAATGATTCCGTTTGCACGAACGTACTCCTTCGGTTGAAATTTGAATAATAGCTGGGTATCATCAGCGTAGGCTGTGACCTCACAATATTCATTTATGGAGCGTAATAAATCAGAAGTGTAAATTAAGAAAAAAAGCGGACCCAGAATGGAGCCCTGTGGCACCCCCGAAAAAATATTCATTTCTGAAGATTCCCGGCTTGTTCAAGAGCTTCGCAACAGAATCCATAGTATTTAAGTTTTGCTATCAAAAGTTTGTAACTTATGGTATCGAAAGCTTTCGAGTAGTCCAGAAGGACAAGCACGCTAGCCCATCCCTCATCATATGCAGCAAAAATGCTATTTGTAACGTTAGCTAATGCAGTAGATGTTGAAAAACCAGGTTTGAAGCCACATTGGGAGTTATTAATAATTTTATTTTCAGTTACGTAATCAAATATTTGCCTGTATATTATTTTTTCCATGATTTTTGAGGCGATTGGTAAAATGCTAATCAGTCAAAGATCTGAGAAAACTGTTGGTTCATTTATTTTAGGGAGTGGTTTTGCAATGGCATTTTTCCAGGCTACTGGAAAGTAATTTCTTTCGAAACAGCAGTTTATTAAATGAACCAAATATTTATCGATGAACGGTGAACAGTACTTCAACATTCTTAAAGATATTTTATCTGACCCCACAGAGTTCTTTTTTAGATTAATGACAATGTCGTGGACCTCCTGCTCGTGAGTCATACGAAAGTAAAATTTGTTTTTCAAATTATTTTTAAAATATCGATTTCTATAATAGTCTTCCTGCTGATGGCAGTCGTTACCATTTTGAAAAAACTGGGAAAAGAAAGAATTAATTTCTTCGGGATTTGATAAGTGTGTTGGTAAGCCTTTTTTTTCTTTATTAGAGTAAATATTTAAGTTTCTGAGCGATTCCCAAGTCTTTTTCTGATTGTTTTGAGCAACAATAGAATTCAGGTATTCTTTCTTCTCTTTCCTTATTAAGCTAACTATTAGGTTATGAAGCTCCTTATATCTTCTCCAATCCAGCTGCAGCCCCGTGGCTTTGAATCTCTGCAGAGCCCTTTGTCTGTTTTTTACAGTCAAACCTGGATAACCCGGAAACGCCTGGGACCGAAAATAAATTCCGTCTTATACAGGTTTCCGGCTTAAACAACAACAACTGTCTAAACCAGAAACAAACCTGCTTAGCACGGAAAATGCCCAACAGTACCTACATTTTTTTTTTTTTAGTATCGATAGAATGTTTTCCCAGGAGCCAATCTGATTTTTTTTTGTCCTTATTCTTCAAAATATCATAAACTTGTGTTTTACCACACTTATATTTTTCCGCGAGAAGCTAAAGCTAATTTTTTGTTTTCATAACACATAATTAAATCTATTAAAATAGATTTCTAAAGATTTCCGTGTTAGAGTGTTGAATTTTTTATTTGCAGACATATCGAATATTGTACCTACTAAAAATAATTTGATGCTCACAGCTCACAGTTGAAGAGTTTAGAATTGACTAAAATTGAATCCAAACAGGACTAAACAGGAAGTGCATAAAAGTACCTACAGACAGTTTTTATTGCCGCAATAAAAATTCCGAGAAATGAGAGTAGGATAGACGCGCGAGAACATGCGGAGGTAAAGAGTAAAAGGTGGCGACGTCGGTCCGCTTCCGTCTTATGCAGGTGAAATTGCGTGCATAAGGTTAAAAAACGTGTTCCGTCTCCGCGTTACGCAGTTTCCGGCTTGAGCAGTGGAAGTTAACATGTAATGTGTATAGCTTAATTCGGGACCGGGAAAAATTTCCGTGATAGGCAGATTTCCGCCTTATTCAGTGTTCGTCTTATCCAGGTTTGACTGTATTAACATTTTTAGGTTAGGTGTTAACCATTCCGCCTTGGGCCTAGTTACCCTTCTCGAGACCAAGGGAGCATGTCTGTTGAACAGCTGTAGAATCAGGTTATTGAAGATTTCTATTTTAGTGTCAATATTATCTTCGTATATTATATCTACCCATGGCATATTCGCCATATCTTCCGAAAATATTTCGTAGTTCAGTTTGTTAAAGTCTCTATAAGAGATATATCTAGGAGACATTTTGCTCTTTGGTATAACGAAGTCCCCAAATGCCAGATGGTGGTCAGAAATACTATTGTCAATTGTACCACAATTATTTACAGTCAAGGTTTTTGAAACAAAAATAGGATCTATCAACGTGCTTGAACTCCTTGTCACTCTAGTAGGTTCATTAGGTATTTGAATCAAATTGAATGAATCTAAACATGATGTGACGATTTTTCTGACGATTTTATGATAAACCCCCAGGTGCAAACACTTAGTAAATGCGAGAGAAAAGGCAAGTATACTCAACGATTAATAAATAAAAGAGTGAATGAAAAACACGTGTCTGTGCTTGTTCTGGTACTCTGGTTGGCTCTGTTGTTATTTGTGTGGAGGCTCTCTTGATTGGAGTTTCGGGCACTGCCAGCATGACAACTGTTAAGGCGATGGAGGAATACTCCGACCCATTTAACAGGCTAGTAATTGCACTTTATGTGCTTTATACTTATACTCATTCGACCTACATTCACTCTTTTATTTACTTAATAAATGCCTGAGTATACTTAATAAGATGATAAATAATTAGATAGGTAACCTACCATTTTCCAAAGATCAAACTGCAAACTGATAATAATAATCATTAATCCTTCTTCGTTTGGCTTGAAACTAATATTTAATGGGTTTTATAGTTTCAACAATTCAATAAAATTCATGTTAACTGGAATATCTCTTAAAATATGAGATGATAAGCCCTATATTCAAGAAACACAAAACTAATTTTGAAAATCTACACTTTATTTCAGCAAAACTGTCAAACTGATACTGAGAAATTGAAAGTAAGAAGACCACATTTTTTGTGAATTGAAAAAAACAAGAAGAAGGCAATGCGGTCAGTTTATAATTTTACAAACCAAAATTTTCATTTTACAGTTTTACAGACTCACTCTAAGACATTAAATTTTTTTTCCAGGGCCTACCTAAAATAAGTTTTCATTTGCTCACGCGATATAAATCACATCAATTGGAATAGCGGCGTTTGTCATCCATTAATCTATCATTTGAGCCTTTTGCGCTCATATGTTGTAAAGCTTGTGTATCTCCATCAGGGAATTTAACCATATAACTCTAGAATGTAGCACTAGATAAAGTTGCAACAAGATTTGTATTTTTCACCTTTTGTAGTTTTCACAAGTTTATCAAAATCGCTCTATATAAAAAGTATTCTGTGTAAGCTTGAACTATACTCACAGTGAACCCCCTGTAATTGTTAGCATCGAATGTGGATCTGGCATGGTTGGCCTTTCTGGTCTCCTTCAGCACCTCCAGCGAAGGTGGTTTGATATAGATGACATACGGTCTCAGCTGGGGCGTGCGTAGCATCTGGAGAGCCTGGTAGTGGGGGGCGAGGACACACACGTTCCCTGCAGCAACAATGGCACGTACACTCTCAGCGCTTGTGCCATATAAGTTGCCCTTGTATTCGCCGTGCTCGATCAGCCGCGAAGCCTGGATGTCTTCTTCCAGACGAGCGCGTGTTGTAAAGTAATACTCTTTGCCGTTGATCTCACCAGGACGAATTGGGCGGGAAGTGTCTGTAAGAGTAGAAGCAAGAAATTTACATGATACTGTATTTTATAGTCGGATTCAGTCTAAATAGTCCCATGTATGAAAATAGTCCCACTGTAATTAAAATAAATCCGTACTCACAAGGTGTAGGTGTCCTATATTTCTCGGGATCAGTATCGACCAGCCGTCTCTTAAGCTCATTCCTACCAACACCCGGAGCTCCGATAAGAACGATGGGACGATGAAGGCCAGGGCGGGGGTACAGTTTGGCGACCTCTTCATATGTGGCCACTTGCTCTCGGTCAAAGTCCTCCCTCTCAGCTGTTTCATACATTATGATTTTGGTCTTCGGTGCTCCAGAAGTGCAGGTAGAGATTGCGGGAGGCGAAGGGTCACCTGGCGAGCGAGGTGGTGAAGGGCGACAAGCAGTAAGCACTGGCAATGAGCCGCACAGATCTGACACGTAACACAAGAAACTTATAATAGAGCACTGGAGTTAAGACTTAAAGGATTCCACAGAATCCTTATGGACATTGGCTCCCGGTCAAATTTGTTGTCACTTTGGGGATCGGTAGTGATCGATGAGTAAATCAGAAGTCTCTATGGGCATAAGCCCACAGTAACTCGTGTTCTCGAGATATTCACCTCTGAAGATTAATTTTCTCTATCACGACAGCCATGCATATATTTTTAAATGTCGCACCCTGCCAATATTTTTTTTAATTGGAGATTGAAAACCTGCTTTCTGTTGCTGTAGTTACATTTGAAATCTGCCGAGTCCATTTTTGAGAATATCAGGAAAAAGTTTTCAATTTATGGTGGTATTTTTGTAATAGCCTTGGCTGTGACTTTTTATTGTTAAAGGTAATTACGAAAATGATAACACAAAATGAAAACTTGTTCCTGATTTCTTCGAAAATGACTCAACAGACCCAAAATGTAAGTACAGCAACAGAAGCAGCTTTTCAATCTTAACAAATGATCCGTCTAACATTTCTCTCTAAAACAATTAGGATGGCCAATAGTTAAACATTGCGCCATGAATGCAAAGGACAGAGAATTTTTTTCCATGACAGAAAAAATCATTATTCAGAGGTGAGTATCTCTAGAAATCGAGTTTTTTTTTGGGCTTATTCCCATGGACACTTCTGATCTTCTCATAGAACCCCAAAATTAGACAAATTTGACTGGTAGTCAATTTCCATAAGGATTTTGCCGAGCCATTTATCCATTCAATTATTGACCTTTTAAAAATATTGACAAAGTAAACCAAAAAATAACTACCAAGGTGAAGAAGCAATGTAAAAACAAGGAAAAATAAATGTTCCAAGGCAAAGGATTAATTACCTATTGAAAGCTATGACTATTACAACTACTATAAATTAAAACTTATGTACCTTCTTCAGTTTCTTTTGCCTGGGTTCTTTCATAAAGAATTCGTCTTTCTTGCAAAGCTCTGCTTGGAATCAAACCAGCCCTCATGTTTCTATCACCTTCTTTACGAGCTTGCCACCTGTAAAGGAATATATTGTTTTTGAATGCAGTTAAAAAAAATAAATAAAACTTTTTGTTAAACATAATTTCTCTCATCCTTACAAGAAGAAAAATAATTTTACTCACCAGTAAGCATCGTCCTGAGAGACGATATGTAAAACATCCCCTTTTCTAAAATCCAAGCCAGCTTCCTTACAAGGAATATAGGGATCGTTTTCTGGATTATAATCAAAATGAGCTCGCACTCTAACTTTGCTCTCTCTAAGATGTGCTTTACTGTCAGCTGGAACTAGTTTGAATGTAATTGTTCCCTCTGAATTTTGCTAAAAAATACAAATATGGTAACTGAATTAATAAGGAAAACAAAATGAGGTTGCAAAAATTAAAAACTATAATTATTATTAATTTTTTTTTAGAAATAAGTGTCAAAAAAACAATGCAGATAATAACCAGTAAATAATAGTATATTGTGAAACAAGCAGTATATTTCGCACTAGTACCGCATAGTTCACACTATACTTTTTCTACAAGAAAAACGAGACAATTTTTCATTCAATTAAACGGTGTTGTATTAATATTACTCAAGCTAACTGAAATCATTCATATCACTTTAACTCTGCCACTAATATCTCAATTCACTTACAAATTGTACATTTAAAATTAATTTTTAAAATTAATAACAATATTCATTATTATGTATTAATAATTACATGATTATTATCTCTGATCCTAAAAACAATAAACACCCCATGATCGACAGATCGAATATTAAAGTATAATTGACTGGTCAGTGGTTCAGCTCATTGCGAGTGCACGAAAATTGACAGATATGTTTACCTATAATTTAATAGAGTTGCGCGTGTGTGGTACCCATTTCCCTGATTGAACTGATTTTAGAATTTTATAATACCTGCCCTCCCAATTCGGTTAAACTGTGTCTTGAGTGTACTAGTAAATAATACTTATAAATAAATCAGCGTAATAATGTATTTCATTATGTGATTTCATTCTAAAAGTAAATACTGTTTTAAAAGCGACTGCTTTACCCACCCACTATTATTATTATAATAATTGTCATCGAATGTTGTCTATTTTATAAATCTTACATAGTGTTTAGTCTGTGGTTTGGACTATTGATGGCTACTTGTTATACTTCAACGTCACAGTCATAACTACAAAACTGTATGGTAATGAATTTTATGCGTATGCCTTATGTCACTTTCCCGTACATTTTTATAAACATGAGAAATCTTATAGTTTGCGAACAAATAACGAATAACAAAAATAACAAATTATCAAACAACATTTCCTTAGTTACCCTCCCCTGGCCAACTATCTCTCTCATGTTTCTTATTTTCTGTATTAAATTAACAATCTTTTCTATAAAGTTCTCTTCAAGTGTGTCCCTAGATAGGTGAAAAGACTAACAAAATATAAAAAATTCTCGACTTGAATTTTCATTTTTTGGGGTCAAGCCCTGCTTGATTATACAATTTTTAGATTAAATATGTATTTTCTAACATAATTTAGTTTTGAAAAAATCAAGTAGTGCCTTGAAGATTTGAAAATAAAATTCATTAATTTTTAACAAAAATTTCTTGGATTTTTGAAAGAAACAATAAAGAAATGAAAAATCATAACTGAAGTATATGATTTTGAAATTTGGTGCAGAGGTCTAAATGTTGATTCTAAACAACTTTTCGTTGTAATTGCTACTTAAACTGCACTTTTCTCCAGAGAAAAAAGTTTTTTTTTGAAAATTTCCAAGGTATTGCCCACAGTAGAAGCTCGATTATCCGAAGTAATGTGGACATTTTTTGTTCGATTGGAATATGTTCTTCAATTATTGGTGAAGTACGCATATAGAGTAGTTTTTCCAAAATCTTGTAGGTGACACTCTTTTCTTCCCGTTTCTTTGGAGGAGACATCCTCTCACTTGTACTTGATGTAGGATTATCCATAATGGCACTTGAAACCGTTTGCAGGA
Source organism: Malachius bipustulatus (assembly GCA_910589415.1). NCBI lineage: Eukaryota > Metazoa > Arthropoda > Insecta > Coleoptera > Melyridae > Malachius > Malachius bipustulatus. The sequence continues at coordinate 16,806,039 of OU342633.1, forward strand.
TGAAAATGGAAAGCCAAAAATAATTTCAAAATTCTGAAAAGGATGTCTGTTCTCTAAAAAGAACTGAAATGGGCTTAAAAAAAAACTTATTTGGTTTTGAAATGGGTTTTAAAGAACTTATTTAGAACAACTTATAGGGTTTTGGAAATACAGCTTGACAAGAATATCTTGGCGGTTGTTAAAGGAGAGAGAGGTTCTAGAACGAGACAGAAAATCACCCCACCACCTTATCTGTTTTAGTACATTCTATGTAATAAATTTTGTAAAATGTTGATACTTGACATTTAAATTTTATTATGAACTAGAAGCTAATTTGGCTGCGTTCAATTAATATGAAAAAATGAAAATCTAAAATAAACACGGGAGTTTTAGTTAGAATTATTTAATTATTACTATCATCATAAAATATATTTAATTATCACTAAGTATCATTATCAGAATAGTTCTCTTCGTCACTATCATTATATCTTCATCGTCGTTATTAATGCCTCCCAGTTGAATAATTAGATCCCCCACTATAATATCCTTCTCTGGCCATTAACTCGTTCTCTTGAAAACTTCTGACACTTGGGCTTTACCACAGCCATACGATATTTATTTATTTATTTTAACTCGTTCTCAATTTTTTTGTTGGTTGAATGGTCAAACTTGGCATTCCACTGCTCAGCCGTATAACCACAAAAAAACTCGTCACATAAATTCTGTACATTTTCAAACTTTTGGGTGATATTTCTGTCTGCTACATAGTGCTTCATATCCGCCCAAACCAACTCGGTAGGATTAGAGATCTGGGTGGTAAGGAGGCAGTCGCAAAACATCATGTCTTCTCATAATTTCATCAATTTCGTAGGTTTTGAAATTCGGCTTATTCGATTTCATGAGGTCATACAATTATTCTGGTTTATGGAAATCCGTATTAAATGGTATTTGCTTTTGTTGTAACCACTGCTGCATATCTGATTTTCTTGAAGCAGAGTTAGGTGGTTTGTCTAACTGCACATTATGATATGGCGCGGTAAATTTGGAATATGCTTGGTCTCCATCCATTTTTCGTAGTTGGAATAATTCATATCGTCGTGATATTCGTCTTCGACTTAAATCGCACGTAAGCATTAGGAATAAAACCAGTTTCTCCACCCGCGTGAGTGATTACCATCCGTTGTCCTTTGAAGGCGGGTTGCGACAAAACTTCTCCACTGGCGTCGCTCCACGCTTTTTGATGAGCATGAGAAGAATGGATATACGTTTCATTCATGTACAATATATTTCTACCTTCGATTTATAATTTCTCATCCTTCTAAGAAACTTATTAAGACGCAAATATCGCACTTCTTGCTTTTCCATCAAAATTTTTCTATTAGTTCTTGTTTTTCTCCACCGAAAGCCCAGTTTATGGATAACCTTTCTGACACTTTTCCTTGATCCATTTTCTCGTTATCTTTTGTAAATTTTGCAGTCATCCTCTTGAGCGTTGGAGTAATTTTTTCGGCTGTATGAAAATTGTGTATAATTCGACGCAGTAAACATTGATCAAAGTCATCCAAGTTGGTTTTTGTTGCTAATTTAGTTCTTTTTTTACCAGGAGAAGTAAATTTATCCGTTTGGCCATCGATGATTTTGGTTGTTTCCACCACTATCCTTTGAACAGTCCGTTCACTAATGCCTGTCGCAGCAGCAACCCGTTTTTGAACTTGATTCATTGGTAAAATAGGACCAAGTATTTTTAGATTCACCAAGAAAATATTTATAAACGTTATTAATAATTTCACGGCTTTGACCGGAAAGGGTTTTATTAGCAACTTAGCTTTTAAAATTTGCCATTTCAGAAGCTTGCACTACGTTTGCAATAATTAACTGTCACAAACATAATAAAATATAAACGTCAAGTATCAATGTCAAAACATTGTTCAAAATTTATTATACATCAAAATTTATTACATGGAATGTACTAAAACAGATAAGGTGGTGGGGTGATTTTATGTCTCGTTCTAGGACCTCTCTCTCCTTTAACAACCGCCAAGATATTCTTGTCGAGCAGTAACTGATTATAAAACTGATGTGTCACATTCGATGCTGACATTGTAAACAATAATGACATGTAATGAAGTCGTGTAATTTCGCCTTCATTTTACAACAATTAGCAAATAGAAATAGATTCAATTTTATAAAAATCCAATAATAATTATTTCTGATCGATCCTGTAAAATCAAAGACGCATTAAATTTTATAGATAAGCCCGGTTGTTGTTTAAATTCACGAAGTTTTGAGATTTTTTATGCATTCGCAAATTTTAGTGGTACCTAATTCGGTGCATTTTAGAGTCAATTCATGACAGTAATCAACCAGAGTCAACGTAAAAACGCCGATTACCATTTTTTCTTCGCGATAGCCACCGAAAAATAAGATAGGGAGAGTATAAATACGGGCGCATTTTGAACGCTCAGTCTCTCTTTTTCTCCGACGACGTTCCCGCTAGTTGCCGAACCGTTGAACTAGAATAGAGTCCCGCTGTGAACCAGAAGTAAAGTTTTTTTTGAGAAGACCCTCGTACCCCCCGTAACCGCCCGTCAACCGATACCGAGGTAGGTGCCCGATTTAATTCTCGTAATTCGCCGTAGATATCCTAATCCTGTTCATACCCGCTCTCCGGTTATTCCCGACGCCCATCGCCACCCTCGAAGGTCATAGAAAGGTCCGCTAGTACTTCTAGACGTAAGATAGGCAGTAAAAGCGGTTCCCTCTGTGACTGGGAAGCTGAGACCGGCGATTAACCCCGTACCTAATTGATTTCCATCATAACCGACTCTCCCAGATCTCTCACCACACCCCCGCACCATAATCCGTGTAGTTAGGTAACCACATCCCAATTAGAGGCATCTAGTCCTATGAATTCAATTACTATTTTGTCAAATTAGCCCCGTTGATCTCATTCACTCACTCATGACCGTTGATCCCCGATAAAGCTTGATTTTTACCGCAGCCCTTCAGAGCATTAAGTCACCCTCCATAATTATTTGGGTTAGGGAAGTGTATTATATTAATTTCATTGTTTATTGTTTTGCATTTAATCACCGTTATTTTACTATTCCGAGGGATATTAATTTATTTTTCTCAAATTGCGTTAACATTAATTTATTATTCGAAATAATATTATTTTATGTAAATAAAGCCTTATTATTAATTATACCTGAACGAGTTCATCATTATTTCACACCGATCCTCATAATTATATTTTATTTAATGAACCTGCCATATCCCGAGATCCCCCGCACCACCGCATTCTCATAAATAAGCCTCGCTCATCTGTGCCTACCGTCGGCCCCAGCACCAACACCAGTACCGTGTATCTGACGCTCCAACCGCCCGTCGAGCCGAGCGCAACGGCACAGACCGCCGGCAGGAATACGTAGGTAGGTATCTCGACCGACTGCCACCAGCACCAGCACCGATCTCGCATCAACTCGCTTACAGCTACGCTCGTATAAAGGGAAGCCCGGCATTTCTTCGAGGGGGCGCCTAAAGACCGCTCTCCCGAACACCATTGTACCGGCGATAACTCCAAACGACCCCTGGCTTTCCTCTCTTCTTCACTGAGCTATCCTAGGGACCAAGATACGGCAACGTATCGTTTTATGTGACCTCAGGTAATTGGGAATACAAATTAGCGAGAAGAATTCCCCGGGGGAGCACACCTCCAAAAAAAAGCTGGCGCCCGAGCAACCCGTGGTAACACCGACGTAACCGTAACCGTGAAGATTCCCAGAAGCCGGAGTTCGTCACATAAACTCTGGCGCCCGAGCAGGGACATGAAGTTTTCAAAAATAGAGCAGACCTGAAGATTCCGAAGACATAGAGCAGGGACCTGAAGAAGTTTCCGTTTTTTTTTGCCGTTTTTGAAGCCAACCAGTACCGTAATAGTTTATCCGATTATTAGTGGAGCCCGATTTATTTCACCCGTCTCATCCGCTTGTCTTTGCCTTTCATTTTTTGAAAGGCAATAATAAAGTCCGTCGGAGATGTCGAAGAACGAAGGAGAAGAAGACCAGCTAGGCGCCTGTGGGACCACCGTTGAAACCAGCTCCGAATCCGACCCGTTCAATTGCCTGGCTGATCCCGAAGCCCCGGAAATCCGCACTTCATGGATCTACAAGCTGAAAAAGGACGAGTTGGACCGAGAGTTGGCGAAGTTGGGTCGCCCACACGAAGGGACCGTCGAGGAGAAACGTCGGCTGTTGGCAGGGTGGTTCAAGTCGCTCACGGGGTCCCGTCCGAACCCCCCGGCTAAGAGCGAGACCACCGCCCCCGAGCACGCCGCCCCTCCGATATCGGCAACCGTCATGACGCCAACTGTGACAACGTGGACGGCTCCCAAGTTTGTACCGGCATCAGCAGCGGCATATCCCCTCGCCTGGACCGCACCAGCCAGTCAACCGCCGCCGCCCCCGACCATGCTTCCGCCGCCCGTCACGCAGACGTGCGTACCGACCTCCGCATCGACGCATCACTTCACGGGGACCGCACCGGCCAGTCAACCGCCGCCGCCCCCGACCATGCTTCCGCCACCCAGCATGCGGCCGTTCACTCCTCCTACTTCGACGTTCTATACGCTCCCCCTTCACGTCCCCGCTGGTGGACAACCAGCCCGAAGCAGAGCCGAACCAATGGAACCACCGAATGTGACGTCATGGAGCCTGAGATACGACGGCCGAAGTGACGCCGCCGACTTCCTGGAAAGGTTGGAAGAACTCCGGGAGATATACGGGGTGAGCGAAGCACGCATGCTCCACGCCATGCCCCTCCTATTAGAAGGCGAGTGTTTAGCCTGGTACCGCAACAACTCAATGGTGATGACGACGTGGTCCGGCTTTCTCCAAGCGTTCCGTAATTATTTTCAGAGGAACGATTATTTATTCCACCTGGAGGCCGAGATCAGCCGCCGTGTCCAGGGGCCCTACGAAGATGTGCTCCAGTATATCACCGCGATGCAGACGCTGTGTAGGCGTCACGGAGCCATCTCGCCTCATCGCGAGCTCGACTGGGTTAAGCGGAACCTCAGGCCCGAACTCAAACAGCTGCTCTGGAGCCGGAGATACGAAGACGTTCGAGCCTTGATGGAGGACGCCAAAACCGCACAAGAGGTCCTGGCCGAGCTCCGCTCCGCCTCCTCCGCCGCCGCCCGCAGCATCGCCGCCCCCAAAGCCGCCGCCCCTGTCGCCGCCGCCCCCGACACTGCCGCCGCCAACCGCTCCCGGCAGGCAAGGGAAGAGTGGCAACCGCGCAGCCGCCAGGAACGAACACCTTCACCACCTCGGCGGGCAATCGAGGACAGCAAAACCGCTCTCGTGCCCGCGGAAAGAAAGGTCGTCCGATTCACCCCGCCTACCCTAGGTCGAGACAACTCCAGAGCGATCTGCTGGCGCTGTGGGGAGGCTGGCCACTACCGCAGCCAGTGTACAGGGCAACCGAAGCTGTTCTGCTCCCGTTGCGAGCGGCCCGGAATATTGTCCAGAGAGTGCGACTGTCCGCATCCGGGAAACGAGATGCGGGGCGGGTAAATACGCCGGTACAACGGATACCCGCCCCGAATAACCGAAAAGCCCCATCCGCCGCCGTCACCGCCGCCGCCCCCATCGATACCGCCGCTGCCGTCACCGCCGCCCCCATCGACACCTCCGCCGCCGCCCCATCGGCCGACGCCGCCCCCATAGCCACCCCCGGTACCGCCGCCGCCAACAGCTTAGATCCAGAAACCAGACCGTTCTTGATTGTGAGCATAAAGGGGAAAAAGTTCGAAGCGCTCATCGACACCGGGGCGACTCGCTCATTTATAGGCCAGAGGGTGATACAACATTGCCGAGAGAAAGGAGTCCGTGTCCGTAAGTACCAGGGGACATCGGCACGAGTCGCCGACGGCACCTCGGTGCCGATCCGAGAGAAGTTCCTGCTAGACCTAATCATCGGCCAAGAGAAGTTGCAGGTAGCAGGCCTGGCATTGCCGACGTCGCCGGTGGACCTAGTCCTAGGTATGGACACATTGGGCTACACCGATTTTTCGCTGGACCTGGGTACGCGAGAGGCGCGTATCAAAGGCCAAAGATATCCTCTCCGCGCCCCACCGATGGGAAACGACCGTCGGAAGGCGAGCGGCGTCGCCCAATTTCGCACGGCCGAATCAGGACTTATAGCGACGTTTGGCAACCACGCAGTTACCGCTCAAAAACACCAGCACCATCAACTACCGACCGGCGAGACCGCCGCGCCGCTCCGGCCCCGGCCTGCCAACGCTGTCGGTGGAACGAATGACCGCTCGCTCACCGGCAGAAAAAGTAGCCAACCTCGCCGATCGAGAATGGTGACTGGGCCTGCCCCCGCCCTGAGTCAGCTACACCAGGGCAGGGTCCGACGATCAAGTACTGCTGCTGTGCCTAACGCGGAAACGATGCCTGCGCTCGGCGAGCGGCCGACAAAGCCTCGCAGGCGACGCAACCGACCCCGTGTCCGCTCGAAGGTGGCCCGGAGACAACCGGCAAGCACCTCGCCCATACTAGGCGCTTCTGTACTAGGCGCTTCTGTAGCAGCAGCGCAGTCGACCGATATGGCGCCTATTGCGCCAGAGCCGGCGCCTACAGCGCTAGAGCCGGCGCTAGCCGGTGATTTTTCTCAGCAACAGCGTTGCCAGCTGGGAGAATTTCCAAAGAGGCAGATGGCCGAATTTGCGAAGGTACGTGGCACCACCGACATGGCCAGTCACCGCATTAAAGGAGCATCTAACGAGATGGATGATTTTTTGTCCCGTTCTGCCACCGACAAACCGAAATACCGAGGTACCAGGATGTCCGACTCCGAGTTCGAATTGACATATGAATTCAGAACTCCTCCGTCGACCAGCTGCACATTCACCGACACCCCGTCTCCTGAGCCCGGACCGCCGGTAGGTTATTCTCCGCCAGGATCACGCAAGACGTCAACCGAGGAAGGTCCGCCGCCGCCGCCGAAGACAGAGGTCCACCGAGGGGAGGTGCGGCAGTCTCGAAGCGCGTCCAAAAGGGACGCCGTGCTCTGCTGGCGCTGCGGGGACATAGGCCACTACCGGAGCGCCTGTGGTGGAGTTGCCAAGCTGTTCTGCTCACGGTGTCGACGAGAGGGTGTGCTGTCCCGGAACTGCCCCTGTTCTGCCGGATCAGCGCCATCCCGGCGCCAGAAGACGCAAGATGGAGCCACAAGGAGCCGCCGGACGGGTGGTTCACCTACGCGACAGCTGGCTGCCATCAGCACGGCCGACAAGGCATTCCAGTGTCCCTTCTGCGCACGCCAGGCCGTGCATCGTCGCGGGATCTCCGAGACAGGCGCCTCAACCGACGCTTATACGTCGTACCAGGCCGTGAGACGGCCCACAACGAGCACAGCCCGATTCGAGAAATGGAGAGGACCCGGCAACGCTAGATTAAGTTAAGGGTAAGGGTGCATTGTGATATGTTCTGATGGTCTGAGTTTATTTGTGTTAATTCCGTTTACCGGTAGTTGTGAGAGTTAGGAGATCAACCCCGCAGTAATTTCATTTTCTTTGCAGTCAAAACGAAAACCGGTGGCTTTCGTTTTACCGAGGGAGGGGTGATGTAATGAAGTCGTGTAATTTCGCCTTCATTTTACAACAATTAGCAAATAGAAATAGATTCAATTTTATAAAAATCCAATAATAATTATTTCTGATCGATCCTGTAAAATCAAAGACGCATTAAATTTTATAGATAAGCCCGGTTGTTGTTTAAATTCACGAAGTTTTGAGATTTTTTATGCATTCGCAAATTTTAGTGGTACCTAATTCGGTGCATTTTAGAGTCAATTCATGACAGTAATCAACCAGAGTCAACGTAAAAACGCCGATTACCATTTTTTCTTCGCGATAGCCACCGAAAAATAAGATAGGGAGAGTATAAATACGGGCGCATTTTGAACGCTCAGTCTCTCTTTTTCTCCGACGACGTTCCCGCTAGTTGCCGAACCGTTGAACTAGAATAGAGTCCCGCTGTGAACCAGAAGTAAAGTTTTTTTTGAGAAGACCCTCGTACCCCCCGTAACCGCCCGTCAACCGATACCGAGGTAGGTGCCCGATTTAATTCTCGTAATTCGCCGTAGATATCCTAATCCTGTTCATACCCGCTCTCCGGTTATTCCCGACGCCCATCGCCACCCTCGAAGGTCATAGAAAGGTCCGCTAGTACTTCTAGACGTAAGATAGGCAGTAAAAGCGGTTCCCCCTGTGACTGGGAAGCTGAGACCGGCGATTAACCCCGTACCTAATTGATTTCCATCATAACCGACTCTCCCAGATCTCTCACCACACCCCCGCACCATAATCCGTGTAGTTAGGTAACCACATCCCAATTAGAGGCATCTAGTCCTATGAATTCAATTACTATTTTGTCAAATTAGCCCCGTTGATCTCATTCACTCACTCATGACCGTTGATCCCCGATAAAGCTTGATTTTTACCGCAGCCCTTCAGAGCATTAAGTCACCCTCCATAATTATTTGGGTTAGGGAAGTGTATTATATTAATTTCATTGTTTATTGTTTTGCATTTAATCACCGTTATTTTACTATTCCGAGGGATATTAATTTATTTTTCTCAAATTGCGTTAACATTAATTTATTATTCGAAATAATATTATTTTATGTAAATAAAGCCTTATTATTAATTATACCTGAACGAGTTCATCATTATTTCACACCGATCCTCATAATTATATTTTATTTAATGAACCTGCCATATCCCGAGATCCCCCGCACCACCGCATTCTCATAAATAAGCCTCGCTCATCTGTGCCTACCGTCGGCCCCAGCACCAACACCAGTACCGTGTATCTGACGCTCCAACCGCCCGTCGAGCCGAGCGCAACGGCACAGACCGCCGGCAGGAATACGTAGGTAGGTATCTCGACCGACTGCCACCAGCACCAGCACCGATCTCGCATCAACTCGCTTACAGCTACGCTCGTATAAAGGGAAGCCCGGCATTTCTTCGAGGGGGCGCCTAAAGACCGCTCTCCCGAACACCATTGTACCGGCGATAACTCCAAACGACCCCTGGCTTTCCTCTCTTCTTCACTGAGCTATCCTAGGGACCAAGATACGGCAACGTATCGTTTTATGTGACCTCAGGTAATTGGGAATACAAATTAGCGAGAAGAATTCCCCGGGGGAGCACACCTCCAAAAAAAAGCTGGCGCCCGAGCAACCCGTGGTAACACCGACGTAACCGTAACCGTGAAGATTCCCAGAAGCCGGAGTTCGTCACAGACACAACAATAAAAAAAAACAAGCGTATATGTAGTGTTGAGCGTTGCATAGATTCAATTTCCTGTACAAGTTTTGCTGGGTGTAATTTTGCCTATGAATTGACCAATGAGAAGCATCTTTTTTTGGCGGTTTATTTAAATTTACTCCTCCTAGTTATTAAATAAGGTATAGGAACAGGAACTGAATACGAAAATCATAAAGGGAACCGCAGCTATCTGACGTGGAACTGGTATTCTTACTGGAAGTGATTGAAGTGAAGCAGGCAGGAAGAAACAAAACAGTTTTTTATTGGCTCGCCAGTGAAAATGATTTCATTATTCCTGAGGAAGTGCATACCTATATCTACGTACAAACATGGTAGGTACTAGGTACATATTACAATTTCGGATACTGCGGAGTATTTGAAGGAGCAATTTCGGATAACGCGGAGGACTTGAATTTTCTTTAAAATTTTGGATATGGACCACGATCATTCCGTGGTCCACGATAAAACCACGATAAAGCGGCGGTTTTAAAAACCAATTTTTGTCCTGAGGGCTGAACTCAAAAGAAGGAAAATTCAAATAAAGTATTATTTATCTTTTAGAAGAGTTCTTTCACCTATCTGGGGACACCTGTAAAATGAAGCACATGAAGTTTATCATATCCTTTTTTAGTTGAAAAGCATTCACCACATTATACACCAAAAATCCAATTTTATCGTTTAATACGAGGTGTGGCTATTAAATAATGAGACTGCGCCCGCAGAAGGCGTCCTAGAGGGTTGGGGACAGAAACGAATGCAGCGTTGGTTAGCATTAAGTGTCTGCTTCGCCAGTATGAAAACACGTTTTTGTCACTGTAGTAATCTTTTTTCTATAAAAGTTGAAAAGGAAAGCGTTTTTTTCTCGTGCCGATAACAATGTGTGACGAAAAACACGAGCAACGAATCAATGTGCTATAAATTGTTGAAAGAGGCCTATGGTGAAGATTCTCTATCTCGTGCACGTGTTTTCGAATGGCATAAAAGGTTTTCTGAAGGGGAGGAGAGCATTGAAGATGACCGATGTCCAGGTCGACCTGTGTCTGTTTCAACAGCGACCAAAATCAATGAAATTGTGCGCGGAGATCGTCGTATGAGTGCTCGGATGATTGCTGAGACTGTAAACACGGATAAAAAATCGGTCAGAAAAATTTTACATGACGAATTAAACATGAAGAAAGTCTGTGTGAAGTTGGTCCCAAAAAATTTGACTCCCGACCAAAAGCTCGTCCGTCAACAGATTTGCTCATATTTCCTTGAGAGATTAGATGAAGAGCCTGAATTGATGGAAAACTTGATATGAAACCTGGATATTCCAGTACGATGTTGAAACTAAGCAGCAATCCAATCACTGGAAAACCCCTTAATCACCAAGAATGAAGAAAGCAAGGATGTCCAAATCAAAATTTAAAGCCATGCTAATCGTTTTTTTTTTTGACATCAATGGCATTGTGATGATTTAATGGGTTCCAGATGCACCGAGAGAATGCACCTGCCCATAACGCGCTGTCTGTGAAGCGTTATTTAGCTGCTAGAGGCACTCCAGTGCTTGAACACGCGCCGTACTCACCTGATTTAGCGCCTTGTGACTTTTTCTTGTTTCCGAAGATCAAGTATGCCTTTAAAGGAACCTGGTTTGAGTCGATGGAAGAGGTGAAGCGAAAATCGGCGGAGCTTCTAAATCCTGTCACAAAAGAAGACTTCTAGCATTGCTTTATTGACCAATGGAAAAAACAAATGCAAAGGTGTGTAGCGAGGGGAGGGGAGTACATTGAAAGGGAGCATTCGATTGTAGAATAATTTTGACAGTAAACCTCTTTTTCATATTATGCAGTCTCGTTATTTAATAGCCAGACCTCGTATGATGCGCTAGAAAGTAGTCAAAGGCTGAAAGTTAAGCTTTAAGTGCAACTAAATAACTAAATAATATGTAGTGTGAAATAAATCATATTTCTGTATTAAAATAAATAATCAATAGCGTCTGAGCTAACTTTCTAGATTGACCCCTGAACTGAAAATCTGTTAGAATAATTGGTGTCAGGCTCATAAATGGGCTGTAAAGGTTTAAATAATTCATCAGACTCGGACTTTTAGTAAATAGTAAATAAGCACTCATAATTCTACCAGCAGTATACCCCTAAGAAACACTGCAATCGAATTGAGGAAAAAGAGACCATCCTCTGTAGAAGAACAACGATTGTGGCTGACTCCTGGCAGCCTGTCAGAAAGCAAGTCGATCCAGCAAGTGATTCTATCCTAGGACAGGATCTATTACACCATTAAAGCTTACTTACCAAAATAATCAAAACATCATTAGGGGTTTTTCCTTCGACGTTGATGCCGTTAACCTCAACAACCTCATCTCCAACATGAATCAAACCAGACCTGTCAGCTGCACCGCCATGCATCACCCGTGCTATAACGATCTTCCCCGTCTCCTCATCAGTTTTTATCGTAGCGCCCTGCACACAACAATACAAAGATTTAGTATAATATTGTGGATAGCTTACCTTGTGTACTATAGAAACAGTGCAAGGGATTGATATGCGGCTTAGGTTATTCTCATACTTACAACAATTGGTTCAGCACTTTGTGCACCAGACTTTGCAAAAAAGAAAAAATATCTCATGAATATATGTTAGAATATAATATGGACTTTGAGAAATGATCTGGGCTATAAAATGATATTAGTCAATAATGTAATGAATTATAAAGCAGCCGAAATATAGTCTGAATCGGTGTTCATATTAATGGCTGGTCATAAATGTATCAGATATAGAGTGATCCACACACATCGTTCATATCAGGTTCACCACGTATTGGTAACCATGTCCAAAATACACTAACACCACTATGACATATCACATGATGGGGCGGACTAGTGATGGGCATAATTGAATGAAGGAAATGGACCATTCCAATAATAACCGTAATTTGTACGCTCACCATTTTCCTATCCTGTGACCTCCTCTGCGAAGTAAATGCTCATATCACTTCGTTATAATCACATACATTTAAAAATTTTGACTCAATTTTCCTTGCAAGTTGTCCCTTCTTAGACAGAGATTGTAATGGAATAACATTGATTATTTAAAAATAATCGAGTAACGAATAATATTTAATACTTTATTCATTTATGTCCATCACTAAGGCAAGTTCCATGGCAGTAAAAAATTTGAACACTGTTTACATTTAACATCTAATAAATGGGTACAGGGTGATTTTCAAGTTGAGTCCTTTTTTTAACACCCTGTAGAATTCATTAAGGCAAATAACTTTAAAAGAGATACAGCCTTTAATAGTTTCAAAAAAATTTAAGTCCAGCCTTGTGATAAATTCAGGTAACTAAACTAATTTAAACAGATAAACGATTAAATGAAATAAAAATTACATTATCAAAGGTAACCCAGGAAACAAAAAAAATAATAATAATAATAATAATAATACGAAATAAACTAAAATAATTCAATTAATGTAGGTTACTTATTGTTACACTTAAAAATACCATTGCCCTGAAATAGTATATTACATTACTAGTGTGGCAAGTGGCCCATTTCACACGAATGGGAGATTGGTATCTCATGAGGCGCCAGCCTCATCAAACTGCCTTGCCTAACCTAAAACCTAGTGACATTTATACTTAATATAGATAATATCACTCTCGTGTGATATTTTACTTTTCAACTCTAGAGTGATATTTGTCATTTTCGAAGTAGGTACCTAAGTAGTGTGCCATTTGTCATTTTCGCAGGTGGTCGTCGGAAAACTATTTTTTCCTAACTTACGAAAATTTATGAATTTTAAAATTATTATTTTAGGGCTGGACTCTCATTTTTTCAACTATTAATGGATGTATCTTTTCTATTTTTAACTGGATTAAGAAAAGTAATTTGAAAAAGTTGTTTGTTTTATTGAATTCTACAGGGTGTTAAAAATGACTCGAATTAAAAATCACTCTGTATTTTTACTAATACTTGAATCTATCTAACCTTTATTTTCTACTTGCGGGGTATGTAGACTAATCTAATACTTTTACTACTTTTAGATGTTATTAGCCCTTTGTCAACTGCATTTTAGAACGATTAGCAGTTAAATTAACTGATCAAATTTCAGTAAAAAAAATCAATGTAAAAAAAACTTTCACCCAACTGTAGATATCTGCCAGCAAAGATGATTTTATGAATTTTCACAGTTTGGGCCCCGCACAGATCAAATGTAAATCATCCCTCGATTAATATGGCTCAAATTTAAATATGTTTATAGCGATCAAAAGTCTCCATGGACTTGAAGTGAATATGTACCTATACAGGGTGATGGAAAATCTGCTATTTTCTATTTTTTTCTGTTCACCATTGGTAATTTCGTTATTACTGGAGCTATGGAGTCAGTTCAATGAGCAAACATGAAGAATTTTTGTTGCTTATTACAGTGGTGAAAACATAAAAATAATTGAAAGTTCACGGCATGAGGTATTCCCAATTTTTCAATATAACTTTTGTTTCAATAAATCATTTCTGTCTATTGATAAATTTTCCTATGTTAGGAGGAAATGGTTTCTAGGGCAATGCTTTTATTAAGCGCAATTTGATTGAATTTTGTTTTGTCATTTAACTCAGCTATATTAGTTGAGTTATTTTAGTTTATTTCCTGTTTCTGTAGTAACCTTACATATTGCAATTTTTGTTTTGTTTGTTTATCTGTTTCAAGTTAGTTTAGTTACATCAAATACCTTAAACTATAATACCAGATACTTAGCTCAAAAAGTGGCGACAAAATTAAGTGTCTAGCATTTCCGGGCGGACCTAACGACGATTTAAACAATTACTTTCCTTTACTTCACTCTAAATAATAAAATTAAACTACTGTCAAAATTACGTCAGCGGGGTGGGGTGGTGTAGATTGATATAGAAGAAATCAACCCAATTTGCATACTCATTTTGGTACTAGGGTCGCCCTAAACCATTAGATGTCGTTGTCTCAGTGTCGTCGACCAAATCCACGTATTTCAAGGAGAGTTTCCCGTATCATAGTTGAAGGTTACATGCATTTATCACAGGGCTAGACTCTCATTTTTTTAACTGTATTTTTTTATCTTCAAACTTAATTAAGAAAAGTTATTTGAAAAATTGTTTGCTTAAATGCATTCTACAGGGTGTTAAAAGAAATGGCTCAAGTTAAAAATCAGCTTGTATAAATATAAAAAATCATTAGTTATAAAAGTAGTATTAAAACATCTAACAAACGATTTGTGAAGATCATCTAAATTAGTTCTGATTTTCACTTGTCGTTTAAAAACAAAAAATACTTACTAATGGTTCATTGCTTTTGACTAGCTGAACTATTTTTATAGTTTCCTCATCTTCTTCAGTCTCTCCTGGAATATCTGGTAAATGGGGGTAGTAATCTTTTTGAGCTACAGCATCATGAGCGCAGAGCAGCCCCTAAAAACCATAATAATTGTAAAACAACTCAAGCATAAAATATAACATGAAAACTGACTTGAACGTGTGGTTTTTGAAGCAAATCAAAAAGTTCCTTAGAATCTTCACTTATTTGTGGCCTCGAGGCTAATTCTTCTAGGACATCTATCATCACATGAACTGAAGTCGACAGAATTGGGAAAAATTTCCCACTAGTGCCGGTACTGATTATCTTATTGTGAACATTGACCAAGGCGTGAAGTTCTTTGGACTGGAGCAAGTCACTTAAGAATCCGAGCTCTTCTTCTGTAGATGGGAGTTCAGTTGCTTGTTGGAGTGATGATAGAAGTCTTTGTAAGGCTGTTGAAAAATTTCACAATAAATAGTTAACAATAATGAATAGTCTATTCCAACTTTATTCGGACCTAGTTCATAAGATAAAAATAATAATAATTTAGACATAATTCACTAACAAAAACTTCAAGAATATACAAGGAAGTCCGCTAATTTTTTATGGCCAACCACTTAAAGAATAAAGTTGGATTGGAATGTAGTTCATGTTAAAATATAAAAGAAATAAAAAAATACATTCTGTCCAGTACAATAGGCTGTACTGGAAGAAAATTGGCCTGTAAAAAGTTTCAGTGAGATCTGAAATCGTGCAAGTACGGCAATATAAGTCTCTCACACTTGTTTATTCTTAACTACAGTAGAGTCTCTGTTATCCAAAGTAATGTGGGCATAATCTGCCTCAGATAACTGTTCCTTTTTCGTTTATTGTATAAGAAATTATTAGTGAAAGTTAAAATTATAAAAATTGACTAGAAATAAGACACTAACAAATCGCACCACTGCTGCAGAAGTGACACAACTCAAAAAAAAGTTTTTTTTAGGTATTATTTGGATTAATTTTTTAGGGTACTAAAGCGTATTATTTCAACTCCATAATTGGCTTCCAGGTAGCTTTCTGGTGTTGTTTATATCGAAACCAGGGCATAATTATATTATGGATCCGCCACTTGTTTTTTTTTTTAATTTATAAATAAAAATAGACCAAAACTTACTATTTTGAGTTGTGTCACTCCTGCAGCAGGGGTGCGAAATATTATACGACCGTAACATAACGGCACCCACCCAATTTTTTGTGAAATATCTTTTGTGATATATCGTTGCAAGGTCTTTTTGGGGAGAATATTTTTATATATTTTAGAACATGCCCTAACAAAAAAGTAAGGGCATGTTTTCATAAATTTACTGCAATTTTTTAAATTTTTACAGTGTAAGCAAATATGCTCAGCTAAGAATTCCGAACAGTTACCCTTAAATTTCGCCTTAATCAATGATAAATTTATTTATCATTGCCCTATTTACTGTTAAGCCTGACTTTAGAAAACTGTGCAATTGGGGCTTAGTGTAATTCTGAATTTGTAAAATTTTAACTGCTATATTAGTTTAATATCCAGGCTGATGGAAAACTAGTGGAAAATGGAATTGTGAAGTGGAAAACAGATAATGATACGAACGGTGTTGGGGTATTTCAAAAACCAAACCAAAAAATTCTATCTTTATTTGTGTCCGAGGTATTGCAATAATTTATTTTTTTAATATTTATAAGTAGGTATAGTACGGCAGCCCGTTACCAAGATTTTCGCCTGATCCCGCCCGCAATTTTTTTGGTTTTTTCGGTTGATTCATGAAGTTTTGAGAAGAAAAGTTCAAGTGTACTGACTTAGGCAAGGTTGCGAAGTGGTTGAAAAACACCTGAATATATGTAAAGATTAAGGGAATAAATAAGTTATCGCGCCCGGTCCGTTTTTTTGTTATTTTTACGAAGAATGATCATTTCAATAGGATAGATATAGTTACTGACATTTTCCGAGTTGTGAGTGGTTTTGGTTCGTTAAAAATCTAAATTTTGTGACAGTTTGGAATTAAACCTTTCGCGCCCGCTCCGTTTTCCTGATCATAGATAATTTTGAATGTTTCGTTAACAGAAAAAAATAAGAATGGACGTTTTCATTGTTGCGCAAATGAAGGGTTGCATTTCAGATGTGTTTTTTTTTAAAGGCTGATCGAGTTATCCCGCCTGCTCCGTTTCCTGGTACAAATTATTTCTTGTGTCTTGAAAAGTGAGAAAAAAATATTAACGGACATTGTTATACTTGCATTGGTGTGTCAAGTCATTTTCATTAAATCAAAAATTTTTATTTTTGATTTTTTTTTTGTTTGCGAAATTTTGTCCCGTTTATTTATTAAACTTCATAAATACAAAATAAAAATATTAAATCAAACGTCGTCTTCTGAACTGCTCTCATAAGTATCATCACTCTCTGAATCCGTGGACTCCTCGATTTCATCGTCAATTTCATCAATATCTGGAATCGAACAGAAACGAAACCTTTCAGTAAGTCTAACACGTACATGAAACAAAATAAATGGAACTATCCAAAGGATGTGTATTCTTAATCCATACGTATGACTTTTTAGACTTTATTGGACTGACTATAGCATAGACGCTGTATTAACCAAGCCACACACCATCCCGCTGTATGCGCGCGCCGTGTACCACGAGCACGGACCATACAGAATATATAGTGCTGACTCCGTAGCATTCCCTGGAGCATTGCAGCACGGAAAACGTCCGTTCGACTCTACTTACCGTTTTTGGATGTCCTATCAATAATTTAAAATAAATTTTGAACCGGGCGCTGAAACTTTTTCAGACAATTTTTCTATACATGTTTTTTTTAAACAATGGAAATATTTCAATATCAAAAACTTCCGTTCTCTATGGATTCATGTTTTTTTGTAAATTTTTAATAAGATTACATGAAGAACGGAGCAGGCGGAGTAACAAAATTACCGTTTACTTTTTTACCTACTGAAATTACTCTGACGGGTTACGGCAACGTTGTACGACTTTTTCGATCAGGAAAAACTTTCTTAGTTTTAAAAAAACTATCGATTAATAGTTTACTCGATTCGGGCGCGATGACAGAAAATTTTGGTAACGGGCTGCCGTACCAGTAGGTATTTAAAGATAAATTGCATTGAATTTGCAGGAGATAAAAGCATTCTTTTTGAACTTGTGATTCTAAGGTTGCAGTCATACCTATATTTGCTACTTGTCAAGATTTAGCTGTCTTGAAAATTTGAAACTGATGTGACAGTATCAAAATGTCTAGTTCTGCAATAATGATGTTTTCCCAGAGGTGGGCATTGACTTGTTAATCGTTAATTAACGAACTTAACAATCTGCTTAGCTGATTAACTTTTTTAAGTTAACTTTAAATTCAAGTGAAATTTATGATTTGGTGGCTAGCGGTTTTTTTAGTGGGCTTCTAATACAATTTGGTGACCATTGATTAACTAAAAATATTAAAAATACAATGAGAATTCTTATTTTGATATTTTGTTTAATCCTTTGCGTCCGTAGGCGTCATCAGCACTCAAAGGGTTAATAAATTTAATGGAATATCAGGACATCTTTTTAAGATATAATTATTAAACAATCTAACTAGAGATAGTAGTGACTAAAGAATAAAGTAAATAACAAAGACATTTATACGAGTAGTTTTAAATCTTGAGAAATGCCAATGTGTAATAATATGGGATTATGAAAGGATACAAAAGTAGGTATGGGGGTGCCATATCACTAGCCAACTACATAAAAGAAAAGCAATAAATAAATCCTGGGATTCATGATACTTATCATGTGTTGTATATTATTAATGAGTGAATTAAAAAAAAACAGGAATTATAGGAACCTTCATTTAGAAAAAATTCTTTACTGGTTAATGGTTAATATAATAATTATTATAAATAAATAATAATCATGAATCGACAATTTCGCTAGTGAACTAGGTGCTTAAAGTACTGATGACCGAACAGGTCAAAAATCAAATACAAATAGAAATGTACACATACAAACAAAATGAGCAAAAAACAATGCAATGCAATAAAGTCAAATTCATAATAGTTATTTACGTACAGAGGGCCGAAGGAAGAAGATTACGCCCGCGGACGAAGTTTGAGGCCCGACGCGCCAGCGGAGGGCCTTTATTCGGCTAAGGGCGTAATCTTTCCTTCGGGCAGAGGTACGTACAACGTTTTACGCACAATTGCATCAAAACAATAACAATAATATTTCTAATATAAAATAATAATTTTTGACGTTCGTTTAAAATTAATTATTTGACAGCAGCGTTTGACGTTGAATAATTAATATAATCGATAAGTCAACTTGTATTAATTTCGCAATGAGACATTCTTCAGAAGCGACTTCTGGTTGATGGAATTACTTTCCAGAATGTTTCCAACTGTGTTTTTAACTGTAGCGACCACTCGTTCCTCGTTCACACAGAGAGAGAAACAACAACAACTCATATAGCCGATCTGATCAAAGCAACAGTAAGTGACCTGGGTGGTGTAGTGGTAAGCACATTTGACGTGTAATCAGGAGGTCAGGGGTTCGATTCCCCGCTGGGCCACGAAACTATTTTAATATTACAAATAATTAATTATATTTATAATATAATCCCTTAGTATGTTTCATAATCGCCGGGCTTTTTCTCTACTTTACGGCCCGCCGGGCTTTTTCTCTACTTTACGGCCCGCTAGTCGTAAAGTCATAGTTTCCGCCATGATAACTAAGACGTAAACAACCAATTTTGATTCAATTGTGCGTAAAATAACAAACACATAGATAAAGAAACTGGAGACGACCAGGATCACTGAGCGCGGGAAATACTTTTAAAAACTTCATCAAGACTATAAAAGTCTATTGAATATAAGTAGAAGAATATAAAAGTAGATGGGTGACTACAAAAATTGGTTTATTTTTTTTATATTAACATGTGAGTAAAATTTCAAATAGGTACTGGAAAATTGTGTGACCTTGAAAATGTAAAAAAATTTACCTTTGGCGTTAACAACCCCTTTTAGCATGACCTTGAAAACCGAACATTTTTGCCTGCGGCGCTAGCATCCCCTCTTCCTAGCTATTTTTAAATTTTGGTTATTTTTTAGTGGCAACACCAGGACGATTTAGTGGTGAGCATAAATTTGGGTTGGCCATACTTCGGTAAGTTGCAGTGTGTCGTGTGTCTCTCTTTCAAGATACAGGATGACAAAGTTAATGTTAAAAGAAGTTTTTGTTGCTTTTCAAGATATTCAGTTGAAATTTCGCACAAATTTCTTTCTTATGACGACATACTTTTTGCTAGATTCTGTTCATAGAGAGTCTAAGCAAGAGTGGAGGAAATGGGGATTGGAGAACACGTTGACCCCCAATTTGTTCCTGCACACCTACTCCTCTGGTTCAAAGGTATTGTTTTTTAGATCAAGAATTCATTTTTAAAATTTTTTTCTTAACTTTTCACATAGTATCCTACTATGTGGTTTAAATTTTAATACAGGGTGATGAAAAATCGGATTATTTTCATCACCCTGTATCAAAATTTACTCCACATACTGGGATAAAACGTGAAAAGTTAGGATATGGACATGTAAACCGTTTTTGGATATCTTGAGCCGTTCTAGTTCTAGACTGCTTTGAAGTTGAAAATTTTCGATTTTCACTTGTTTATAACTCATAAACCGCTCAATCTAAATTCCAATGGTGAAAACCACCTGTATTCGATTTTTTCAGACATTTAAAAAATATAATAATATACAGGGTGATCCTGTTAAAATAACGAAGTAGGTGTCAACTTCCTGTATTTCCGGAAGCGCGGCCATCTTGAAAATATTTTCATTGAATTTCTCATAATCACTTATGCCTGGAAATTTTTTATTTTGAGGTTCTAGGCCCATTAGTTTCCGAGATATAGCCGGTGGCCAGCCTTAAGCAGACACCCTGTATAAATCAAAATAATTTACGCAAAAAGAAAAAACTTAACTAATACACTAGATCACCAAAATGTAAAAAAATTTGCATCATATATATGATGCAAGTATGAAGTATACAGGGTGTCTGCTTAAGGCTGGCCACCGGCTATATCTCGGAAACTAATGGGCCTAGAACCTCAAAATAAAAAATTTCCAGACATAAGTGATCATGAGAAATTCAATGAAAATATTTTCAAGATGGCCGCGCTTCCGGAAATACAGGAATAAATGACACCTGCTTTGTTATTTTAACAGGAACACCTGTATATTATTATATTTTTTAAATGTCTGAAAAAATCGAATACAGGTGGTTTTCACCATTGGAATTTAGATTGAGCGGTTTATGAGTTATAAACAAGTGAAAATCGAAAATTTTCAACCTCAAAGCAGTCTAGAACTAGAACGGCTCAAGATATCTGAAAACGGTTTACATGTCCCTATCCTAACTTTTCACGTTTTATCCCAGTATGTGGAGTAAATTTTGATACAGGGTGATGAAAATTATCCGATTTTTCATCACCCTGTATTAAAATTTAAACCACATAGTAGGATACTATGTGAAAAGTTAAGATAGGGACATGTAAACCATTTTTAGATATCTTGAGCCGTTCTAGTTCTAGACTGCTTTGAAGTTGAAAATTTTCGATTTTCACTTGTTTATAACTCATAAACCGCTCAATCTAAATTCCAATGGTGAAAACCACCTGTATTAGATTTCTTCAGACATTTAAAAAATATAATGTTTTACAGGGTGTTTCTGTTAAAATAACGAAGTAGGTGTCAACTTCCGGTATTTCCGGAAGTGCGGCCATCTTGAAAATATTTTCATTGAATTATTCTTGATCACTTATGTCTGGAAATTTTTTATTTTGAGGTTATAGGCCCATTAGTTTCCGAGATATACCCGGTGGCCAGCCTTAAGCAGACACCCTGTATACTTGTAATTCCAAGAGTCACAATGTAACTTTTTCCTGTCTTTTTTCCATCTTATCAACTTTTCTGATAAACTCTTTAATATTTTTCTTATAATTTGCAGTTCTAATTTCTTTAAGTTCATTTGGTAGTTTATTGAAAAACTTGATAATAGAATTCATTAAGGAAAAAATACATTTTCTTGATTCAATTAAAAATAGAAAAGCTAAATAAATATGTGTTTTGAATTGTCATGTTACTGTTATCTTTGTTTTATTTATAATTATTTATGTTGGAAATGTTTTTAATTGAAATTTTAATTTTGTATTTTTAGTTTGTACCTAAGCGGGGTAATTTTAATTAAATTTTTTTAAATTAGTTTGTAAGCGGGGTATGCACCAGTTCTGCAAACAGAAAATTTCTGTTTTTCTCTGCGAGATTGCATTGCATAGATTATATTTATATACCTATGGGATGTAATTTATCTGGTTGAATAAATAAATAAATAAAAATTCTCCATCATCCATTACATTAATAATTAATCCACCAACTTGTTTTTGCCTTATTTATCTAATCCATGTATCATCTATGTAAGTCTGTCCCAAATGCAATATAAATTTTGCATGGTTAACTTTAACATCAGTTAAATTTTCGATAATGTAACTTTTTAACGATTATCGAAGTTAATTTTTTAATTAACGAATTAACGATTAACGAAGTTAAGTTTTAGATTAATTGTGCCCACCTTTGGTGTTTTTCTGAATAAACTTAGAAACTGTAATATCCTGTACATATTAAAATATTTCAAATATTAAACTATGCTTATTACTCATTATTTGTAATGAAATACAAAATACATGGATTAGATTATATTCATTGTGACTCGTGACGAGTGGGCCATTGTGCCACCTCCACTGCGACCGTAGGTCTATTGTGGCTCACATCTAGTCGTGCTACATTAACCCCATCAGGTCAGCCTCTTTAAGAAAGCTGACCATCTTGACTGTTGCTAATGTATTCAGGTCCTCCGGTGTGAGAAAGTCTCTCCCGAAGGTTTATAATCTGGTTATTCGTCTTCCTTTTTCTCAGGGGAGATTTGCTTCTCCTCCTGGTCCAGCGGAATTGAGCTGTTTATAACCCATAACCTACCTACTCGATTTACAGTGCAACCTCGACTGCATAACTATTCTTATTGAATTTCCTCATCAATACCTATGAAAATGCAATAATATACATGTGTCCTATTAACAAAATAGACAATGTCATCATTACTGAGTCAAGGATCACCCCGTGGTAATCCTGTGGTTTGGTCTTCCAAAACACCCCTCACATGCCCATTCCACTTTTTCCACTCATGTCGCTCACAGGGTTGCTGCATTAAATCAGGTCTTTGGTCAAGGTAGGGTTTTTTTTCCTTTAAATGTCCCTAAAATTTAAAAAAAACCTACCCTGACCAAAGACCTGATTTAATGCAGCAACACTGTGACTGTTGTGAGAGACGCGAGTGGAAAAAGTGGAATGGGCATGTGAGGGGTGTTTTGGAAGACTAAACAACAGGATAACCCACCCCGTGTATAAAAAATACATCAATAAAAATTAAATTAAATTATAAACTGACCCGGATTTGCCATGTTTCTCAAAACTCAAGAACTTGCAAACTTTAAGATTTAATAGCCTATAACAGACAATAAGTAGGTGGGTATTAGATTTTTTTTAGGTAGGTACACAATATTAGTAAGATTACACTCTCTGAAACTTTCGCTGTTAGAAAACCAGGTGGTTAACAAAAAAAAAGGACAGGGTAAAAGATCTATAATAGCTTCTTACCAGGGTCCCACTTTTCTCTTGTACCATTAGCCATCGCTGAAGTTGTCATTTTAAAACAAGTTGAATAATTCTTGATGTTAGAACACACATAACATTTTCAACAGGATTGAATATTTTTAGCTTAGGTGACATTATTGATGCCGCAATAACAGGAAGACTGCATTATTACATTCTTGTAATACATAAATTCTGCAAAAATAGCAAAATTATCATGCATATAAATCCGCCGGTCTTGGATTGGTGTGTTAAAGTTCAGACATAATTAGAAATATGATATTTTATTAAATGGAAATAAAAATACCTATTAGTGTAATAGCAAAGGAATAATGTTAAAGAAATGGGTATGTCTGAATAGGGTAGGTATATTATTGTCAAAATTTAGCCATTTACCTATTTGGATTTTCTAAGACTGAATATACCGGCACATTATTTAAATTCTATGGTTAAATTACAAAAATATAGGTATGTTAGTTCCATTATTAATAAATCGATTTGTATGAAAAGGCAAATCTAATGAAGTTTAATGGATTAATATTTAAATACGAATTGTCTATTATTATTCACTCAGATCATTCATTAATTATTTAATAAATTTGTTATTCATATATTGTATTACCCGCTATAATTTATTGATTTAAACAGTTAAATAAAACACCTAAATTGTTTATTTGTATTTTTAAACAAATTACTTATTTTAGAATTTGGATTAGGATTAGAAGTATTATGCAATTCTTTGATAAATGACAGTTAGACGACTTGACAGTTAACTGGACCCAATAAACTTCTACACTTAGACTAGGTAAGCTCATAGGATAAGTAGAGGTCAGCTGTTCCCTGTGCCTGTGCGCTGTGCGGAAGTTGAAGAACATTCCGATTAGCTCGCCATGCGGTGTCCCGTGTCAGGCAGCGTGATGCCATCGTCAGTGATGTGCCATATTCTTTACCTCTATTCTTTACGCGATTCTTTACGGGTAAATACTTCATTCTTTACATAGACTTTTTTCGACCTTTCGAGGTAAAGAATGTAAAGAAAGGAAAGTGCGTAAAGAAAACAAACATAAATAATTCAAATTTATGATAATTATTTCTTAAGCAGTTAATAATAATTTATTATCTAATTAATTATTACTAAATATTAATAAATAATGCATGCCTCATTTTTTATTGATTGAATGAGTATTATGATAATTATTGGGAACCCTAACCCTACATTTTAGGTGACCTATTTATTTCTAATTTTATTGTGATTATCTGGACTGAAATTAAAGTTAAAAAACATTGAATAAGGCAGTAAAAAAGCAGGTTTTCTTGGTTTATACGGTGTGTCCCCGGATCGACTTTAAAAGAGGAAAAACTTTTTTGTTTTTGATTTCTCAGAAAATTTCACTCTTGATAATCTGGCCTGCTTGATTTCAAATCCCCAAAACAAAAGTTACTTTTTAGGTAACTCGAACGGTTCTTGAGATAATATAATTTTTCTTCAATAATTGC
Organism: Malachius bipustulatus; assembly: GCA_910589415.1. NCBI lineage: Eukaryota > Metazoa > Arthropoda > Insecta > Coleoptera > Melyridae > Malachius > Malachius bipustulatus. The sequence goes on from OU342633.1 coordinate 16,830,900, forward strand.
ACTTAAATTTTTTTTCGTAATTTTTAAACGTAAGCTTGGTATGATGATTTCATTGAAAAACAACACTGACAGCAGTTGTCAAATCTAACAAATCAATTGAACTGCAAATTAATCTACTGTATGCTATAATGTTGACTTTACAACAAAGAATTTATCTAATTCAATGTTACGGAACTGGGAAAGCTCGCATTGAAATCTGTGCAGAAAAAGGAGAAGCATTATTCGAATAGAAAATTAATAGTTGTCCTTTTTGAGAATTTCATTTCATGTTACGATTATTTGAATTTCTTCAGAAAAAATTAAATTACATATGAAAAAATTCCAATTATTAAAAAAAAATTATATTATCTCAAGAACCGCTCGAGTTACCTAAAAAGTAACTTTTGTTTTGGGGATTTGAAATCAAGCAGGTCAGATCATGAAGAGTGAAATTTTCTGAGAAATCAAAAACAAAAAAGTTTTTCCTCTTTTAAAGTCGATCCGGGGACACACGGTATATTTAACCCAGTTACACTATTTGTATTCCAGTACTCCCCACTATAATTAGTTAGAATCTAGAATTTTCAAAGATAAATTATTCTTTACGTGTTCTTTACGTATTCTTTACATTCTTTAAGTCAAACGTAGAGGATGAATTCTTTACGCGTAAAGGCACATAACTGGCCATCGTTAAGAATTTTGAGCATTTATATCGTGTGAGCAAATGGAAACGTATGCTTAATTTTAGTGTATTTAATAAAAAAATACACTATTATGAGGACGACATCACTTTTCGAAAATCACCCAAACTCATCAAATGTCCACCGATCATGACCCCCAGCAGATCACGAAAAAGTGGTTTTCCAAAATCTAGTCTCTAAAAGTCTCTAAAAGGTCTTTACAACGTTCTACCATATTGTGTTCCTCGGATGAAAGTATGTCGATTCAAGCCAACTTATCTTTGTGTAAAGTTACCTGGTTAGCCACTACGAGATGTCAAAGTGTCAATTTAAAAATCGTTATTTGATTTTAAAATCTTAACCGCACGCGAGCGATTTTGATGAAATTTGGTATGATGTCATATATGGTTTCATGGGACAAAAATTGGAATACTAAAATCACCCATGACGTTAATTCATTGGTGTAGAGTAGATCATGGGTTTTTTAGGTTTTACACACTTTGAACTTCTACGCCAATGGAATTAAAAAAAAAAATCGAGTCGATTAATCAACTCTCATTTTTCAAAAAAATGATACTCTTGATAAAAGTCGCCAAACCTTTATCGTTTAGAAGATAATCGCATTTGAATGTTGATTTTTATAGGAAAAATTCGTATTTTTTCTCATGTGATTTTATTGATTTACGTAAAACAATAAAGTTAATTTACATTTCAACATCTGAACAGTGGCGGTTTCTCCATTATAGGTCATTTGGTCAATGACCTCCCAAATAAATTAACCAACTCAAGTAATTTTATACCTAGTATCATAAACTAAAACTAATAATAATTTATATTATAAAACTATGTAATAATTCCAGTAATTAACTTTACTTGTACCTGGTGTCCCAACACTAGTGTCCACCCCCAAAATAGAGCTTAATTTTAAAGGCAGTTCGGGCGCCAGCGATAAAAAACTGTAATATGGTGGTAAATTGTCGCAAAAAAAATCGATTTTTCTTCAATACATAGGTAGAAATCGATTAATAAAACCAATATCACCTGAAAGAAATGTGAAAAAACTAATCATAAGGCTTTAATTAAATAAAATCGTCACCCCAGAGTTATCTTGGTCTATACGCCAAATTCTAAAGTGTTGGGAAATGGAACTTTTGTATTTCAAAGCGCATTACGCGGTAATAATAGAATATATAGACTTAGAAATTGCAAGATATCTAAGATTTATTTTTTCTACAGTATTATTAATAAGATTTGATAACTTAAATTTGGAACTGTAGGCGTAATATCGATTTTTCAAAATGGATATAGAACAAAATGTGCTAGCTGCACTATCATTGCATTGTTTTCTGGATATAGAACAAAAAATGAGGACATAGAACAAGGTAATTCTTTTCATCAATATAGAAATAAAAGTATACCAGACCGGATATAAGACTGATTTAATTTATTTATTTTTGAAAAAATATAATCTTTTTTTTTTAAGCTTTAAGTGTCTCGACAGCTAATTCTTTTAATCTTAACTCGATCCAAGAATATCATCTTTTCGAAAGAATAGAACTACATATAAAACATAATAACAATTCTAAAATACTTTTAAAATAAATACTTAATGTTTTTCTATTATTTTTTTGTGAACAATAATTTTAAGAATGGTTTTTACAGTTGCAGTCTAAAATGAGTAGGTTATGAGTTGATAAACAACTGAAAATCGCAATTTCTCATTTTGAAAGCAGCATACATCGGCAACGGCTCCAACTATTGGAAAACGGCTTACATGTCCCTATCCTAATTTTTCATGTATTATCCTATTGTGTGGATGAAATTTTTATGAAGGGTGATTAAAAATCTGGTAATTTTCTGCACCTGTATTAAAATTTAAACCGCATAGTAGAATACCACAATGTGGTACCTATCCTACATCTTTTTATGTCATAAAGGTTAAGATATTAATATATTTGGATCTGACTGATATGATATGCTGATGAGTCCATATATAATAAAGACGAAACGGTACCGTCCATGACTTCAGTCTTCTCCTCGCATGCTGTACGAAAGTTTTCTAATTTGTTCTGTAAAGAATCTTTAGTGGCAAATTTAAATTAGAACCTAAATCCCACAAAACTCAGTAATTATTAGATATAGGGACATGTAAGCAGTTTTTTGATATATGGAGCCATTTCATAAAACTTGATTTAATATTGTCTCTTTATTATAAATCAAGTGTTTTACTTTATTATAAGGTATTTACAGAGAAACCTATTGAAAATTGAAAATTCAAGTACCTAAACCTTTGGCTGCATTTAGATAATATTAAAGGATTTTTTTATTATTTTACTACATATTTTTTTTTAAATCGCAATACTTTTTCTGCAAAACTTTTTTTATTTGAAGAACTAACACACTATAACAACAAGGGAACTGGACATAGAACAAAATGTTACTATACTATAGTAATGAAAAGGTCATGTGTATTGAGGATTTAGAACAAACAGGTTGGCTGATGGAACAGGATAATTCTCTACAAATGGATTTTTTTCAAGGATGTAGAACAAAAATATACAAATAACTTTTTTATTACTGCATTTAGGTTTGATTTTCTTGCGGATATAGAATGCTATAATTCTAACGATTCCAACGGTGTGTATAAGTCATTTTCACCCAAAAATGGATATAGAACATGATAATTCCTGGGTGACGAAATATAATTATATAGAAATGACAGGTAGAAAACTGATTTATGATGTGCAATAGGGTGATCAATATAATCTGAAAACGGTAGTGTAACGTCGAGACCCCCGGCCCGATGGTCTGTAGCGAAAAGCCACCGTGTGATCGTCTAGTTTCCGTAATTTCTCCTAATAGGACCGCTGTGTTTTCCTACGTTGTGTTTACCTAGTTTTTACCGTAGTCACCCCTGCTCTTTGATTGAGGTATGCCAGGATTACTATGGCCGAAACGGATGCGCAAAAGAACCTACTGGGATTTTTCTTTTGTCGGAAAAGCGGGGAAATTTACTGAGACTCGTTGTTAACTGTTGGCTTCCTATCAGGGAGTTTAAAAGCGAGTGATGAGCGAGAGAATTCGTTTGCAAGGGTGTAAAATGGTGAATGGCGAGATGGGCTGTGTTTTTGCATAGAGAGTACAAAAGAAAATGGAAAGCGAAGAGGGATCCCTTTCATCCATCTTTCAAACTATAATCCATTTCGGATTCCACTCTTTTGCACACCTGTGCTTTCTTTTTGGTTTTTGTTTCGTTTACAGACTACCCGGTATATGCGGGAATGTCTTATTGTTTTGTTTCGCTTTTGTTTCGGTTACAGACTATCCGGTATATGCGGGAATGTCTTATTGTTTTGTTTCGCTTTTGTTTCGGTTACAGACTATCCGGTATATGCGGAAATGTCTGTGGGTTTAACTATTCAACGATTTTCCTTGCCTATTTTCCTTTTTCTAGTTTCTTTGATCTCACTTCAAGCAACGGCTTGAATTAATTAAGGAATACAACCATGTTGTTTACAGACGACCCGGTATATTGCGGGAATGTCTGAAGGATTTGCTATTCAATTTCTAGTACGAAATTAGCATGTATTTTCAACCGGGAGAATCATCCTGTATGTCTAGCTGAGTCGCCTGTGGATTTGACTCGGGTTAAATATCGCGCCAAGACGGTTGGGGGCAGTTCGGCTACCGAGCTACAGCGGTTCGTGTTCCGTTACGGGGGTTCGGGAAGCTTGATGCGAGGCTCAGTCGAGTACGGGGTTGCCACTTCTCCTGAATGCTGACTTGCATCTTTTATAAAATCGTTCCTTCCGACTCTCTTTTATTTAATGATTTTATTTACACAGTTGATTTACCTAGGAGTGTTAATTATTTCACCTCCGTTTATTTAATTCATAACCTGGGTGATGCTGTATTTAGTTATCACTTTGTATACCTTGTTGTTATTTGTCTTGTTCTACCTTTTATTGCACCCGTCGATGCTGCCTCGTCAGGCGACCTTTATTTCATATATGTTACCTTGCCCTTAGGCATTTGTTACTGTTATACCTGGTGATTTACCTTACTCGTCATTCGAGTACTTATCGGATTGAAACCTTAATCAACTGTATTATTGTAGATTTTTCTACACACCTTGATTTATTACCCAGAGCATGTTGGCTCCGTTCTTCGAAGATCTTTGCTCCTCAACGTGATTATCAGCTGACCATACTACACCACGACTCTTTAACCATTAATCTCGTTAATGATTGGAAATGCTGGACTTTTATCCCTCATTCGTGTTTAGGCATGTTTACGGACAATTTACTTATTTGATTGTAACGGTACCAGCCACCGGTCCGCCATTAACACGAGTACGTCGGCCTATCAACCCAAAGAGCGTAGATAGTATGATGAGAACATAATAATAACGTTTGTCACATAAGATCCAGGTGTGTATAGAATCTGGTTAGAAGAGATTCGGAAAAACGACCTTATATAATGATACTTCGGTTTCTGGATCTTAATTGGCTTTCCCATACTCGAGATTAATTTTGATTTGCTTTGGATTTTTATTTGTGAATTGCGATTCATGATCCTAACTTTATTTTGATTATTGGATTTCCTGACATGTGAGGGCGTTTATTACACCTGGCAACCTTGCTTTGGTTTGCGTTACTCTGTTCTGCTCTGAGGGTACTTTTGCCCTGTTGTACGATTTCCACTTTAAAGAGGTATACTCTTGTATTGGTACAACGGAGGTCTTCACCTGGACATCGAGGTGGATCCCTCCCCCAACGTTTGGAAATAGAGTACGTATTCTAACTCCTAATTGGGTGTTGTAATGGAATTAGTATTTCCTGATAATGTTTGCGAATTAACAGATGCTACATCTGACAACGCTGCCTCGTTCTATCCAGACCTGTACTAACCGGGGGTGCTCTGCTATGTGATCTTTATTTATGGTGTCATATAATGGCGAGAAACTCCTTTCACTTTCTAAATCGTTTTTAAAGGGACTGCTTCCTGCCTAACCATCTGCGCTATTTAAAAACTCGGACTCTTCGAAGAATAGGATGATTGAATCATGGGCCGTTTTGTCTATAAATTATTAATTCCTAACCTGGGTCTGTTTTCTCTCCTAGCTCTATCTCGATTTCCTATACGTGAATATGTATTTATTTGATTTGTCGAAATATTTCTTCCCTGCCGGGTTCGTTTTGTTTATAGACGTGATTGCGTAGGTACCTACGGGGGTGCCGCCTGATACCTAGTTAATTATTGTGTCTGATTTAAAATGGGATCTGCACTCGTGAATTTGGCGAATCTGTTTAATTATTTATTGACGTGGATTTTGTTTCGAAGAGAGATCTTCCCTAACTATTTTCTCAATGGATTTTCCCTAATTTGTGAAGGAAATTCCTTCGGAATATGCGCTTTGCCATCTACTAGTGAATTGGTTCGAAGAGAATTTGCCAACTGCGAATATTGAGTTCGAGATGCGAATGAAGTATGTTTCACTGGGATTTCCCGGGATAGGTAAAGGAAACTCGACCGGAGTCCACTAAATGCCATCTCTAGCCGAGTTTTATTAGAATTGTGATTAGAAATTGTCGTGAAACGATTGTTCTACCCTTTTCGGGTTTTCACTGGAATTTTTCCAAGGTAGATAAGGGAAATTCGACCGGAGTCCACTAAATGCCATCTCTAGTCGAATTTTCGGGTATAGATAAGGATTAGGTATCCCGGAGTCCACAATATGCCATCTCTAGGTACCGTATAAAGGGTTAGGAAGTCAAAATTGATCTGAGAGCGAGTTGCTGGAAGACGTCTGCTTTTATAGAAGCAGTCGCCCGCTTTCTAAACACCGCGCAATAATGAACCTTATCGACACTGCTCTCATTCTGTGATTTAGTCCTTAATCGTATCTCAATTGTCTTGAGATTTGGCGAGTTGACCTCGCGGCTACCTCACTAATTTGTCCGAAACCTGCACTATCTAAATTTTCCTTCAAATCGGTCAACGCGTTTAGGTACTTTTCATTGTGTCGACTTACTAATTATTCTCCTGCTTATACTTCATAGCGTCTTTTCACCTACTTGTTGTCTATGTAGCGTAATGAACTTTCGGCGGCTGTCATATCTTAATTCTCCCTATCAATACGTGTAAATTTCATTATCGTGGGCAGGATACCTAATGAGTTTCTATTGTGTATGCGAGGTGTTATTGTTTACTTTACAAAACTTTCCACCCGGTCGGTGGTCGGTATCTCGTTCACGCAGCTAGGGAATGTCCTTCCAATACCCTGCGGCAATATTCGGTGCTGGTGCGTTGCTACCCTAGCTCGGTCGTTTTAGAGGCTGGCTTTTTACCAGAGCGAGAACATTTCTGTTTATGAATATTTAATGTGCAGGCAGGAATTGTTTCTATTGATGCAACGGCGCGTAGCTGTATTTAATTTCCTAACATAATTTTTGCACTGTTTGCCTTTTTCGATTTTGGGCTGATTTAATGAGGCGAAGGAAATAATTTCCTTATAATCCTACCTAGGTGCGATCCATTTCACCAGGTACATTAAATTTTTATGGCAAAGTAAATAAGGCCAAAATAAATAGAAGGACACGGATCTTGATGGGCTAGCCGGCACGTTGAACCTGCACTGGACAGAGTGTCGTAATATATGGAGTCATGAAAAAAGGTGATTATTAAAAACTATTAAATTTTTTTTAATGAAAATAATTATGCCATTCCGTGGTCCTATATTAAGTACACAAATCCTCAAAGTTTCAATTTTTTATCTTTAGAATTAAGCTCTATTTAGGGGGTGAACACTAGTGTTGGGACACCCGGTACAGGTAGTTGTTTTTTGTAATTCCCGGGAAGATAGTGGCGAGGATCTGCGGACGTGGGTCAAGCCAGCAGTTGACCTTGAGTATGATGCCTTTGCATAATGCGCTGAAGCGAGATAGGTATATACAGGGTGGGAAATTTATGTACTACCTATCATTAGGATCTCGTAAACCGTAAGAGATACAGGGTCGGTTAAATTAGAGAAAAGTTGCGCTATTTTATGGCCATCTCGAATCCGTCAAAACATGCAAGATATCTGTGACCGTTCCTGAAATATCCTGAAAAAACTGAAAAATCGAGAAATCTTATTTTTGGAATATCTTTCTTACCATTGGAAATTAATAAATAATTTTTTGTAGCCTTACATAAGCCGTTATAAGCTATTTATCTGACGTTTCAAAAATTTTCACAGCCGACTAGATCCCAGAGTTTTCATAGTCAACTTTCGTTTTTCTTATGGCCGCCATATTATTTTTTTATGTCGTTCGATAAGAAAAAAATAATGGAAACCAAAAACTCATAAACTTCAAAAAATAACTTTCAAAAATGTTTGTTCTTCTTTTTTTTTCTAAAAAAAGACAACTTTTTAGATCGAATATCATAGAGAAATTAACAACCTATAAGGCAAGTAGTATGACTTCATATTGGCCTATTTCAGTTAAGAACTATCTGTTTTTCTTTGAAAAAAGAAGAATAAAAATTTTCCAATTTTTTTTCTAAAATTTATTAATTTTTGGTTTACATTATTTTTTTCTTATCGAACGACATAAAATAATAATATGGCGGCCATAAGAAAAACGAAAGTTGACTATGAAAACTCTGGGATCTAGTCGGCTGTGAAAATTTTTGAAACGTCAGATAAATAGCTTATAACGGCTTATGTAAGGCTACAAAAAATTATTTATTAATTTCCAATGGTAAGAAAGATATTCCAAAAATAAGATTTCTCGATTTTTCAGTTTTTTCAGGATATTTCAGGAACGGTCACAGATATCTTGCATGTTTTGACGGATTCGAGATGGCCATAAAATAGCGCAACTTTTTCTCTAATTTAACCGACCCTGTATCCCTTACGGTTTACGAGATCCTAATGATGGGTAGTACAAAAATTTCCCACCCTGTATAGCAACTTTGCCTCTATTTAAGACGGTCATATTCTGTACTTGAAGTTCAACGCCAAGAGGGGGCGGGACCAAAGACCAGAGATTTCGATGTGCAGTGTTGCCGCGGTGGTCCATTTGTACCACCACGTTTGTAGATCAAATAATCACCTGACAATTGAAACTTTTATTTCAAATTAAAAGAATGAACTAAAAATTTAGTTATCATTGACTAATTTATTTTATCACCTCGGAAAGATACAGATTTTTGTAGGAGACCAACAATGGACTAAAACGATGTATCTTTCATACAAAAAAACATGAACAGCGTTCCTGCTACCCTATCAATAATTACGTTCGATTTTAATGGAGGGTGGGGATACTTTTACCCCTTCCCGGATTTCCGTCAAATTATCATGTACATCAAAAATTAGTACTTTTAGTCCAAGATCCCAGAGCGATCAGACATAACTTATTTTCACATAGATGAATATTTTAATATGAAATGTACCTACCAAATTTCATCGAATTGGAATCAGCCGACTTTGAGCTATTTCAAAAAAACTATAAACTTTTCAAAAGACTTTGAAGCCCTCTAACGGACAAACGAAGCATTTTGGTATAGAGATAAGTTTGGTATGAGCGACTTTTCTTTACCTCAGTAATCTGTGGTTGCTCCATGTCCATGGGGCACCCTGTTTATATATCTCCAAAAACGCAAAATTTCGATTTTAAAAACGCTCCTGTAGCTATATGTTTCAAGATTAGTGAACGAAATTTTGGATTCTTCTAAAACTTTGGAATGACGTTAGATTTTCGTTGAAAAAATTTCCAAAAGTCACGTTACTTCTACAGGTGTCTTTTCAAAATTTCAAAAATCCGGTCCTTGAGGCACGGTTTCTGGCCGCAGTTTTCAATCTAGGGGGCTGAAATTTAACAAAATAACAAAATTTGCATTATTTTTATTAATAAGCCAGTGGCGTGGGTAGGAAAAGGGTGAAAATAACTAAATTTCTATAACCGTTTTTGAGCACAGCTTTGAAGGAATTGAACTATAATTATTACAGTACACAACTATACTAATACTCTTTAATTTTCAAAAATTTCAAGGACCAAATAAAAAAAATGGCGGAGATATTCGAATTTATTTTACATGATGTTAATTTCTCTAAAATTTAAAAAACGCTCCTATAGCTTCATCTTTCAAGATTAGTGAAAGAAATTTTTCACTCTTGTGTGTTAATGAGTTAAATTTTCGTTGAAAGAATTTTCAAAAGTCGCGTTACTTCTACAAGGTGTCCTTTAAAATTTCGAAAAATCCGGTCCATGGGGCACGGTTTCTGGTCGCAGCTTTTAATCTATAGGAGGCTGAAATTTTTGTGGGAAGAAGATATCCACAAGTAGTGATCTGGTATTGCATTTGAGCAGAATCGATCGAGCCGTTTCAAAATGGCGGCTTTTTGAATTTTAGGGAAAAATGCTATTTTTTAGTCTCTGCTATATAAGCAATATACAAAGAAAACTTTTCACCTATTTCGTAATATTTCGCCGAACAAAATAATGAGGATGATAATTAAAGGTGTTTAATAACTTAACGATTAAATGTTTATTAAGAATAATATAAAAATGAGGAAAAGCCCAGCGATGCGTCGTGCACACCCTTCTATTTTATTCAGACCCGGGACTACCTACTTGATTTAAAACCAGCACCAGCACCAGAGCACCGTTTTCACCGCACCCGGTTCGGGCGGGACCACCCATGTAGATATGCCTGCTCCTCTGTCAGCCCAAATGTCAGAAAATAAAACTACTACCCTACATACCTCGGTATTATAACAAGATTTGGATTAAAATGATTTGAAATTTGAATTAATGCAATAAAATTTTAATTATTTTCAATAATAAGCTAGTGGCGTGGGTAAGAAAAGGGTAAAAATGGCTAAATTTCTTTAACTGATTATGAGCACATTTTTGAGGGAATTGACCTGAAATTTTCAGAGTAGACAATTAGAGTTATATTCGAATTTTTTTACATGATGTTTATTCCTCTAAAATTTCAAATGTTCGATTTTCAGAATTCGCCTGTAATTTTTTAAAGTTAGTCAATGGCGGAGGTAGGTATAGGAAAAGCGACAAAATTGTTAAATTTTGCTAATTTTTTTTTTGTTTCATTAAATGTAAAATCTATTTTATGGCACGCTTTGAAACGAAATGAAATGAAATTTTCACAGTAAACCACTACGATAATTCGACCTGACTATGGAAAGATTCAGAAAGCCAATTTGGTAATTATTTACATCCGCGGCTCCTAAGTTTCATCAATTTTTTCGGGACCGAGGAGCGAAATAGGGGTGCTGGGAGGGTAAGAAGCTAAAAACAGCCATTGCAAACTAATATTAAGGTCACAAACTAAGGCCTCTTTGACGCTACGGTCGATTTGCTATTTTTTTCTTCACTTTCAGGGCAAGGAAAATCTTCGAGATTAACAGTAGCACGATTTTTATTTTGAATTTTGCACTTATTATGAATTTATATTCAAAAAATCATTGCATCAATCCCTGTGGACTGGACACGATATGTGAAAGCGGATATAGCGCCAGTACGTCTCTGCACGATTCGAAGCGCTTGAAGTGGGTACATCAGTAATTCGCAGTATCTATTCGACGCCTCTTGTCAGGACCGCACTCTCTCCGCACTCTCAAAACCGTTTTTTAGGCCGTTTTGTTGCCTTCCATTTCATTTGCAAAGCAAATGAATACCTTCCTGATGTTACTATAGGTATACAGGGTGAGGCGCGAGAACCTTAGGGCATTTTTATATGGAGAAGTCCTGGGAGTAGAAGTCTAAAAATTTGTACGTGTATGATTTCGGTTTTGCCGAGCTGAACTAAAATATTCACAACGCCTCACCATTTCCGGTTATACCGGAAGTTGCCATCAACTTTCTTATTTTAAATGGGATACCCTGTATATTATTATATTTTCAGATTGTCTGAAAAAATGCAATAAAAATGGGGTTTACAGTTCAAAATTGTACCGAGAGTGGTTTATGAGTTATAAACAAATGAAAATCGCAATTTTCCATTTTCAAAGCAGTTTAGGTCGAAAACGGGTCAAGATATCGGAAAACGGCTTACATGTCCCTATCTTAACTTTTCACGTAGTATCCTATGGTGCTGATGAAATTTGTATACAAAGTGATGAAAAATCAGCGATTTTCAAAAAAAAAATTAATAAAAAATATTTTTTTTGTAGGTACTCTAGCGTAGTATACAAAAAGTTAGGATAGGGACATGTAAGCCGTTTTCCGATATCTTGACCCGTTTTCAAGCTATAAGCTGCTTTGAAAATGGAAAATTGCAATTTTCATTTGTTTATAACTCATAAATTGGTCGTTACAAATTTGAACTGTAAACATCATTTTTATTACTTTTTTTCAGGCAATCTGAAAATGTAATAATATACAGGGTGTACCATTTAAAAAAAGAAAAATATGGCAACTTCCGGTATAACCGGAAGTGGTGTGGGGTTGTGAATATTTTAGTTCAGCTCGTCAAAACCGAAATTATACACGTACAAATTTTTAGACTTCTACTCCCAGGACTTCTCCATATAAAAATGCCCTAATAAGGTTCTCGCGCCTCACCCTGTATGCCGTTCACATATTAAAAAAGCATTGGTAGGCCATGAACTTTTGTTTTTAGGTTTACAAAAATGAAAACTCCCTAGATCTTGATTGACAATATCAGCTGATCGAGGTATTGAAGGTTAAGTAAACACCGACACTTGTCAAATCGCTCAAATTGCCTCAGCTGATTAACAGCCTTGAAGTTTTAGTAGATTATCTAGGATAATTTTTATTCGGACAAATTTTTCTCGAACTGTCAAATAAATATTAATTTTTTGACATTATAAATTTCATAATGCCGAAATTAATATCGATTGAAGAAAAAATTCGTATAAAAAAGGCATTCAAGTTATTTAAATCTGAAAATGACAACCTAAAGTGAACGATAAGTCATATTGAAAGAAAAACACATTTGGGGTGTAAGTATTATTGAGTGTACACCTAATAAAATGATGTTACGTAATTTTCCTCTTTTATAGTATTCAGTAAGTGCGATTGAAACCATAATTAAACAGGATAAATTTGAAGTTAAGCCTTTGGGCAGACGACCTAAACCAGACAATAATCATGAAAATTTTACCTTTCGGAAAGATTCGCAACGACTGATTTGGCAATATAACTTGAAAAACGAACATTTTACTCTAGGAAAACTTTTGGAAGACGAACGTAAACATTTGGATTTTGAAAAGGGGAGAACTAGTTTATTTAAAATTCTTAAATATCTCAGCTATAAATATGAATATGTGAACGGACGCAAAATTCTTTGTGAATAAAAGCATGTCGTTGCATCCAAAATTACCTTTCTAAGAAAATACTTACAATATCAAAATTCGAGTGAAAATGTCAGGACGAAACATGGATCTACCAGAATGGGTCCAAACAGCCATCACCAATAATAAGATCGCCAATCACCATGACCGTAGCCGATTGGCCGATTCAGTACCTACCTATAATGTTCTATTTTTTAATAATAAATAAGTAATTACTAATTTTTGATCTATTTTATAATTAAGAGTTCCTTTAATTGGAGCATTGGTCGGAGTAACGTTGTAACTTACATTTTTACATGAGACTCAAAAAATGTAAGTACCTTGCAACATTATTGAATGGAATGTTTTTTTCATATAGCGATTCTTGAAATATTGTTTAAATATTATTTACGGTAAATTAGGCAACAATTAAAGCTTTGTGGAAGCATTCTGCCAATTTAAACGTGCTGAATCGAAAAAATTACTCCAAAAAATTATGTAAGTTACAACGTTACTCCGGCCAACGCTACAATTAGTTCCTTTAAGGCGGCTCTCACACTGAGGCAACAAGCAATAAGCAACTGGCAATACGCAACACACAATAATATTGCTAATAAGTATTTTACATAGAATTAAATTGGGGGTCTCATATTAGAGCAACTCGATATCGGTCGAACCAAAAATATTGCTGGTTGCGGGAATAATATTGCTAGCGATACGCCGTGCATGTTGAAAAGCAATAATTATTGCAGTTTTGCGAGACGTGACGTACGAAGATTGTGCATTATTATTATTATTATTATATTATTATTATTATATTATTATTATTATTACTTCTAGGGTAGGTTCAAAGCTCTTGTACTGAATCTTGCGCTTATTGTACCCGTTTGGATAATTATCTCATCAATCCCATCTCCCGAAAGTATTAAAGATTGTGCATAGATAACTACGTTTTATTATTTTATATTATCAAAAACTGTTCGAAAATGTCGGATGGTCCAGTTTTTTTAACAAAATTCGTAGAAATAGTGGAAGAATATCCCTGTATTTACGATTTCGCTCGAAAGGACCACATCAAAAGAGAAGTGATCATTCGGTAGCAGTTTTGAAATCGGGTAGGATGATGGGCCTGAGTTCCCTTGGGCAGATGTTTCCTCCATGACTGATTAATTGAGTAAAAGCTGGGTGAACCCAATCTTCCTTTCGTTTGCCGTTTTTTTCTTAAATGCCGCCACAGTAATATCATGTCATCGAAGTCGTCGGATGACATGATGATCAGAAGTTTCTGGCAATACTGTTGTTTCAATGTGAGAAAGAACCAAAATAATATTGCGTATTGCTTATTGACAGTTGCTAGTTGCTTATTGCTTGTTGCCTCAGTGTGAGAGCCGCCTAATAAGATATCAATATACAATAAAACTTTTTTCTCATGTTATAATCTATGGCAAGCTTATTAGACTTGACGAGTTTGCTTTCTAGATAAAGATTGCAATATCATAAAATAACGTGACTAAAGGTTCCAAAATAAAAAGTCCATAAAGACGTAAAGATAATAAGAAGAATAGCAAAAATATCAAGAATCCATTTTGCAACTATGCATGTCCTGCTGCTGTTCGTTGTCATAAAACTTCAACCTCATAAAAAAGAGACATAACCCAAACTCCAGCAAGTGATTGACAGCGGTTATACCCAGTGATTTCTATCACCCTACACCATAACCCAATTCTTTTATAATAATAAGTGAACGGCATGTTCTCCACCCCTATAATAGGTGCCATAGTGAAACTTTAGGAGCCGCGGATGTAAATAATGACCGGCAATTTAAAAGGCGGCAAAAATTTTCATAATTGAATCGCATAAAAATACACTATTTATGCGATTTATGCGCAAGAAGGTTTTTTTTTCTGAACAGGCTGCCAAGGTCACATGAAACTCAGTAAATAGTGCGGGATGATATAAATCCTCCCGAACAAACTGTGCATTGTCATGGGAAACCAAGCAATCAGCATCTTCCACAACCAAGTCCAGCGTACGATTGATGCTGTTGCGTACGTAATTAAAATAATTAAATTGATTAGGTAAACCCAGTCTTCTAGGTTAAGGCACTACCTGAATGCTGAAACAGTTAAAAATAATTAAACAAGAAATACATTTTGCTATTTCACCAGCATATTAAAGTTACAGCCAAAATTACTTATTTTTATTTATTTATTTATTCTTTATTCACCCAACGGAATACAGATTCCAATTACAAGGTTAGCAATCAACAATAGTAAAACACAAAAAGTAAAAGGTGATTCTACATTGCCAAACCGATAACAGTCCATCTCGATATAAGATCAACATGCATAATATGCATTTCATAATTAATCAACCAACATAATTAAACATGCATTAGTGTGGTCGGTAAAAGCAGTCGGTAAAAAAAACAAAAAACACAAAACAACAGGTATACTATTATGGCTTACAAAAGTACTCTTTAGCAACAGACAACAAGGTTCCCAATGTACAGCTGAAGATGTCACACCGTGCAGAGATCTGATTATAACTGCTTGCTATAACATATAAAGGTGATTTTAGCATGAGGTTAGTGTAAGCCCAAGGCAACTTAAATACTTGGTGCGTTCTAGAACCACTTCTTGCCGGGTGGAGCTCCAACATATCCCTGACCACAGGAGCATCAATGCGACTATTAACTAATTTATACAGTAGGACCAAACCTGACACTGTTCTTCGACTGGCAAGTGACTGAAAATCAAATTCACGAAGAAGCAATCCATAATCGTATCCCCTATCCGGATATGTTCCGTGCCTCCTGAAAAACAAAAACTTTAAAAATTTCCTCTGTACTCTCTCTATACTACTCTTGTAAGTCTCGTAATATGGATTCCAAACAACAGAAGCATACTCAAGTTTGCTGCGAACAAACGCAAAGTAGAGCGATTTCACAGCAGACAGGTTGGTGAAACTGCGCGTATTTCTGATAATAAAGCCAAGCATCCTGAGTGAATCAGAAACCGCGCCCTGTACATGTCGACCAAACAATAATTGACTGTCAAACAAGACCCCAAGGTCTTTTATATACGTCTCGCGTTTCAAAGAACCAGATGAAATCGAATACGAATACTGTATGGGCTCTTTCTTTCTCGTGTAGGAAACGATTTTACATTTTTTTATATTAAGGTCCAATCTGTTCTCTCTGCACCAATGTATAAGAGATCCCAACTGCTCCTGCAAGACCACGCAATCGTCTAGGGAATCAATCTTCATAAATATCTTGAGATCGTCTGCGTAAAGCAATTTACCACAGTTTAAATGATCCGGCAAGTCATTAATAAAGACGGAAAATAAGAGAGGACCCAGATTTGAACCCTGCGGTACGCCCAGTGAGCTCACATATGGCAGTGATCTATGGCCACCGTATACCACACAATAAAGCCTGTTCTCCAAATATGACGCAAAGAACCTACAAAGACTGGGACCAACGCCAAAGTCAGACAGTTTAGATATAATCCTATCATGTCTGACCCGATCAAAGGCTTTTGAGAAGTCCGTATACACGACGTCAACCTGCCCACCAGAATCAACAATGCTTGAGACGCATTGTGTAAACGATACCAGATTAGTGACTGTTGAGCGTCCCTCAAAAAACCCATGCTGATGAATCGTAATCCGATCCTTTATCTGCGGGAACAGCCGACCATACAAAGCCATCTCAAATACTTTAGCGAAATTATTGAGAAGGCAAATCGGTCTGTAGTTTTCAATGTTCGATGGATTCCCGGACTTCAAGACAGGGCACACCTTCGCCTCACGCCACCGGTTTGGAAACTTACATAAAGTTAGTGACTTGTTAAAAAGTATCTTCAAAGGGATGTCAAACACACTTGCACAGTCTTTCAAGATGAACGACGGAATGCCATCAGGACCAGAGGTCATTTTATTACCCAATCTATGTAGTGAACGAGATACGTCTGTCTCCGAGAGAGAGAGAATTTCTATGATATTCGGCAAAACAGAGGCCTCTAAGGTCTCAGCGTTGGTCGAACCATGACCATCTCCAGAGTAAACATCAGAGAAGTGTCTCGCAAAGCCATTCACTATCGCTTGAGGTGTGTCATAGGAGAGACCGACATTATTCCGCAGAACACCGCCAATACGTGCGCTCTTTCTCATCTGATTAAAATGCCTCCAAAACGACCCCGGATTATCAATTACCGAATCCTGAACAGATCTCAAGTAAGCACCATATGCATCCCTAATCTGTCGCTTCAAGCGTGATCTTAGTTCCTTAAACTTACTTAAACATCCTTAAACTTAAAATTACTTCCTCGCATGTTCCGAGCATTATAGTATATATAGCAGTGCGCGAGAAAAGTAAGGAATAAATTCTCTAACTTTGTAAAAAAAATTTCGAAAAAATGCAAAAACATGTCAACTGTTATTTTTAAACTGTCATTCGGGAAAGTAGTTGTCAACCCCCCACTTTGTCACCCCTAAAGGGTAGCAATTAACCCCATCTTCGGAAAGAAATTATTAAAAAATTATCTTCGTCATTTGTCATTCGATTAAAACAATTTTGCTTTTGTTGTGTTCTGCATAAAACATCTATCGATCAAGGTGTCGTAGGGGGTACTTTTCCATTTGACTTTTCGAAGATGGGGTTGCTACCCCTTATAAGGGCGGGTGACAAGGTGGGGTGGGGGGGTTGACAACTATTTTCCCGAATGACAGTTTGAAAATAACAGTTGACAAGTTTTTGCATTTTTTCGAAAGTTTTTTTTTACAAAGTTAGAGAATTTATTCTTTACTTTTCTCGCGCACTGTATGTTATTATTAGATTAGATTTATCGAGAGCGGGTCATTAATTGTGACACCTCCACTGTGACCGAAGGTCTACTACTGTGGCTCTATAATTAACGTGAACTATATTTTATTATTAAAAAGTGCCATTTCTTTGATTTTCCAGCTAAATAGATTATACTCAATTATTATATTAAGTAAATCTCCTTTAAAAGTTACCTACGTTTTTCAATTCGACTTTCGACTGAAGAATCAGAAGTTCGCATTGACGCCCCTAATATTTTAATTTCACGACCTCTATTTATTCATCTCAGAGCGTGCAACTTTTCAAGATTTACGTAAATTACAAATTTTGTTCGCTTATGTCGATTGCAGTTTTAATTCAGTTTCCGCACTACAACTTCAACGTACGTCTACCAAAAAAGTCAAAAGAACGACTTGTGGCGGATCAACTCGGGAAATCGTGCCTTCTATTGCGACTACCGAAGCTTCAGCAACATTAGTTTATCGGTTATATACAGTATGTCCCCGGATCGACTTTAAAAGAGGAAAAACTTTTTTGTTTTTGATTTCTCAGAAAATTTCACTCTTGATGATCTGGCCTGCTTGATTTCAAATCTCCAAAACAAAAGTTACTTTTTAGATAACTCGAACGGTTCTTGAGATAACATAATTTTTCTTTAATAATTGGATTTTTTTCATATGTAATTTAATTTTTTCTGAAGAAATTCAAATAATCGTAAAATGAAATGAAATTCTCAAAAACGACAACTATTAATTTTCTATTCGAATAATACTCCTCTTTTTTCTGCACAGATTTCAATGCGAGCTTTCCCAGTTCCGTAACATTGAATTAGATAAATTCTTTGTTGTAAAGTCAACATTATATCATATACAGTAGTTTAATTTGCAGTTCAAGTGATTTGTTAGATTTGACAACTGCTGTCAGTGTTATTGTTTTTCAATGAAATCATCTTACCAAGCTTACGTCTAAAAATTACGAAAAAAAAAATTAAGTCCAATTATTGATGAAAAATTATATTATCTCAAGAACCGTTCTAGTTACCTAAAAAGTAACTTTTGTTTTGGGGATTTGAAATCAAGCAGGCTAGTAGTAGTAGTATGGTGGGTTGGGGTGGTACACTCCAAGCGACTAGGCCACCGAGGGCCCTTTTCGCCGTATCCGAACCATGGTGAAACTCCTACTCGAACCTCCCCGACCTTTTAATAAAGGCCAGAAGGTTGTTGTATGAGAGGAGTTTCATTTCTTCTTCTTGTAGCTCCTCAGACCCAAAGATGTTGAGCCTGAGGTCACTGTATACCTCGCATACCCCCACATAATGGTGGGAGTCCTCGTCATCCATTCCGCATTTAGGGCAGACCGGGTCCCGAGTGACCCCCATCACTTGCAGGTGTCTGTTCAGACTGCTGTGACCGGTGAGAACCCCGACTAGTAGTCTGAGTTCCTTCCGGTTCATTCTGGACATGCTGAATCCATCTGTTTCCGATCGGACCAGCCAGAAACAGCCTGGCCTGTCTGCAGCCTGGTGCTGTTTCCCAGTGGTTCTCTAAACCCTTGCGAGTCCATTCTTTAATAGATTCTTTGAGAAGATTTTTGGTCAGACCCAGGACGGGCTCCGGCCCACAAAAGGTTTCCCTGGTCCCGAGCTTCGCGTATTGATCTGCTAGCTCATTACATGGTACACCTGAGTGTGCGGGAACCCACACGATATGCACCGATTTTCTGTCCGCCAGTCTGTTCAGCGCCTCGACACACTCCTGGACCAGTGGGGAGCTGGTTCCGTGTGTGCCCAGCGCTTTCGCGGCGGCCTGACTATCCGTGCATATAATTATGTACGCATATCTTAATGTATCCCGTCTACTAGATATAATGCATGTTAGACTAAAAGCCCTTAGTAGTTGTAATGATGTTATTGTAAACATCCTAGTTTCCTGTTTTTGTTTTTAGTCTTTTAGAATCATTCCTGAATAGAATAAGATAGCGATACATTGTAACCCTTAGTATATAAGCTTAAAACATGTAAACAACCTTCAGTTCTTATTTGTTATTAGACTAGAGAGCTCATACTAAAGCTTCTTGAATAAACGTTCATTTTTAAAAAACAAATTTCATTAAATAGAAATTTAATTATATGTATATCGTCCGTTCCCCGGCTTCTATTATCTGCTCCAGTCTAGCTGCTTGCAGGATAGCATAAATCTCCGCCTGGAAGACGGTTGCGGTGGACCCAAGAGGGTAGGATCTTCCCAGTTTCCGTCCACCCAGGTAGAGCCCCGCTCCTACGTGGCCATTTTTGTTCCTGGAGCCGTCTGTGAAACAGCAGGCTAGATCATCAAGAGTGAAATTTTCTGAGAAATCAAAAACAAAAAAGTTTTTCCTCTTTTAAAGTCGATGCGGGGACATTACATACATATATTTTTTTGATCTTTAATAAAATAAACTATTTGAGAAAAAAATTCAGCCTTGTGGAAATAAGTTATTGAACAAGTTTTTTTTTTACATCTTGCGTGGGTGATATGGTAACTTTTGGTGGCAACACTTTCGACGCGGTAGACTGCCATTTTCCTTACTTACGATATCACAACAACAAAAGGTGAAAGAATCAGCTTTGTGGGAATGATGACATTCAAAATTTTGCTGCCTCCCCGACTATTTTAGGTATCTACCTACTAATAAAATTGACTTCAAATGTCGGCATTCGCAAAACTTTTCAAACGAAACTTGAAACGCGAAACTTTTGAAACGAAACTTCAAACGCAAAACTTTTATTATAATATTTTTAGTTTCACTCGACCCGGCTTATATTATTAGATTTGGTTACAATAATGTTATAAATAACACATTGTTCTAGATACCAATTTTTAATTTATTTTGAGTAGCTAAAGCGACAAACGTAATTTTGATTTTGATATTTTAGATGTTAGATGTTTAGATGTTAGCAACTTTTGATTTTATTAGTGTTGGATAATTTTTGTTGTTTCAAGAGTTATTTTTTTTTATCTTCGAAAATATTTTAGATTTTTTTCCCAATTTTTGTGTGTGTTAATATAAGATGTAAAACCACATACTTTATAGAAAAGTTTTTCTATTGCTCCACCAGTGGCCTCCCTGCTCACATGTCCTCTGACATTTTTTACAAAATAAAGTGGTAACGCCACTGACATTTTTGCCATGCGGATATTTTTTCTGATTTGTGTGATCAACTCTACATGAAAACGGTCCCACGCGTCTTTCTCGTCAGACTAAATTAAAATTATATCAATTTAACTGTATTAGCGAATAATATTTGAAAACAGAAAAAATCAGAGTGGAACAATGAAATATTTTTTTTAATATGTGGTTTAAATATTCCTATTAAGACATAGGTACCAAATTGAAAAAAAATCTAAACTAAATTCGTAGATAATAGAAAATAGATCGTAAACAACAAAATTCAACACCTATACAGGGTGAGTCATTGATATGGGAAAGCTCGACTGCACCTACACCATTAAAGATATCGAAATGAACCAAAAAGTGCTGTAAATGGGAGGGTAAAGTGCAGTTTGTAAAATTATTTTCAGAAACACAGGATGGCCCAATATCGCTGTACGCCATACAACTTTGTAATTTTAAATAGGACACCCTCTATATTATTACATCATCAGATTATTTGAGAAAAGTAAAAAAAGAATGGTTTGTAAAGTTGAAGTTTGTAATGAGCGATTTATGAGTTATAAACAAATGAAAATCGCGATTTTCCATTTTCAAAGCAGCTTATATTGAAAACGGCTCGAGATATGGAAAAACGGTTTACATGTTCCTATCTTTACTTTTCAAGCGGTATCCTATTGGATGGATGAAATTTTTATACAGAGTGGTAAAAAATTTGATTATTTTCATCACCCGGTATAAAAATTTCAGTTACATGATAGGATACCAAATTAAAAATTAAGATAGGGACATGTAAACCGTTTTTCCATATCTCGAGCCGTTTTCAATATAAGCTGCTTTGAAAATGAAAAATCGCGATTTTCATTTGTTTATAACTCATAAATTGCTTATTACAAACCTCAACTTTACAAACCATTCTTTTTGAATTTTCTCAAACAATATGAAAATGTAATAATATAGAGGGTGTCCTATTTAATATAACAAAGTTGTATGGCGTACAGCGATATTGGGCCATATTACCTGTGTATCTGAAAATAATTTTACAAACTGCACTTTACCCTCCCATTTACAGCACTTTTTGGTTCATTTCGATATCTTTAATGGTATAGGTGTAATCGAGCTTTCCCATATCAATGACTCACCCTGTATGTTCATATTAACTTTTTAATGACCTCTGAGAAATAACATCCTGAAGTATTGCCACGTTAATAAGAAACATCCCATATACTAAATGAACATTTTCACATGCGTACTTTAATGAACATTAACGACATTTGAGTGTAAAAAATAAATTTTATATCGAAGTAGTATACACAGGTGGGAAAAGCTACAAATAAACCATATCATCAAATATACAGCTAAATACACATCGTGAGATAAATTGATAAATAATTTTAGTATTTCTCATAGCAAAAAGTTGGCAGTATTAAATTGGCACGACTAAAATAAAGGCGTTACTTATAGGAAAATATACAAGTAATATCAGTGATTAGGTATTATTTTTTTCTCTGTGCGGTATCATCATGTAGGAAAATCAGTGTTGAATTTAGAATTCGTATTTATTAGCGGAAACACGTAATGATGGATGTCGGTAATGAAAATAAACAACATTTTTTGGCCGTAAGTATCAAAACGTGTCTAGTATACCTATACATGCTTATGCCTTTTGAACAATTTACTTGACAACAAAAACAAAGAAAAACTTACGTTTTAAATATTATTTAACTTTCAGTTACCCAGTTTATTAAATTTATTTTAGATTTTTTTAATAAGAGGTGTATTATAATTAAAGCATTTTCGAAAAAGTGGCCCAATAGTGCTATGAAAATTTTATCGGAAAGATAAATATTCAGGTAAATTTAATTCATAATAAATTTCCATTTATTAAACGCTTAAATGATATTAAAGACATGCTAATAAGCGTCAGAAAGCGCATGTTATCGTGCCGTAACATGTCAGGTAATTTTCAGCTTTCAGAAGGGTTTTCAGGGTTGAAGCAGTGAAGCCCCGTCCTGAAAGGTCTAAAGTTGCTAGTGACAATTAGCACGCAGTCAACTTAAGTTTTGGTACTTGAAAGTTATTGCTCGTTTTGACGCGTTGTTAACCATTTAAATTCTTAGATGATTAATAATATTCGCATATAATAAAATAATTATTTATGATTGATAATATCATGAAATTGCGAAAATGAATTTGTGTTGTCTGTGATTTATTATAGTAAGTAATTTTAGTAATTTTTGTTATATTTTACATAGTGCAATTATTATTATTATATTTTAGACTCTCAGAAATTTGGATATCTTCTTGAAAAACATGGTGTTAACAAGAAATGGCTTCGGTGTTAGTCCTGCTATAAAAGAGGTCACCTTTATTGTAAGTTGAATTATTTTAACCCATCAAGTTTTCAAATAATGCACATATTATCGCAGAATTGTACATAATATTAAGGTGCGTTTTCACCAAAAAATCATTGTTAGCAAACGTTCGCAAATGTTTGCGAATGTTTCCAAATGTTTGCAATTAAAGTGTCTCCACTGAATATTCACAGACACCTGGTACGTTATTAGCAATCATTTGTTCATGTTCCGAGCAAAAATGGCTCCGAAAAGAAAACGTACTGTTAGTGCCGCATCTTTCATAATTATGACTGTTTTAATTGAAATAGAGAATAATAAAAAGAGAACTCGTAGATTTTGGACATCCCATTGTTTGAGGCAGTCAATCCAACTGCTAACTGACTTACAAATAAGCAATAGGAGTGAACTATTTGAAAATTTTTGCCGCATGTCATTCGACGATTCCTGCGAACACTCCCTGCCCGTCTACACTGAAAATACTTCGCGCACGCACAAGCAACAAATCCTTTTGATGTACCGACAACGCTCGGAACATCGACAAATGATTGCAAATGTTGGCGAATGCGCGTCATTTTCGTCTCCACCAAACAAATTTTGTGATTGCAAACATTTGCTAACAATTGCAAACGTTTTGCGCGCTTGGTGAAAACGCACCTTTAAGTATACCTAGTAAGTGAGGTATAGGTACGTCTGCTTAAGATGCTTAGTTTCTTGCCTATTTATCAAATTAATCTCATTTCGAGGGTAATGCTTAGGCACTATTAATTAATTAAGTCAGCATTGCGACATTTATGGAGACAAAAATAGGCTGTTTCATTATTATGGGACCTGTCCATACTCAGACGGTCATAAACATTCTAAAGTTTTGCCTTTAAATTTTTAGTCTCATAAATCTACAATAGAAAATTTAGACTAGAAAATTGTATAATATATTAAATCCATTGCCGATAAAGTGTATTATTTGTATCAGTTTCTTAGGATTTAGATTCCGGCTTAAGAGTTTTAAGCTGGAGTGCTCGAAATAGAGGGAGTGTTTTTAAGACCCATTATCCACGAATACTTTACGATAGTTTTTATTATTGGTACATTTTGAAATTAATAAGTTGTTGAATATTTGAATTAAAATTTTCAAGTATCTGCATGCCATTAATATTTTATTTGACATGATAAGTGGATAATCCAAACATAACAATCAAAAAGTAGACTTTTAGACTTCGTTTCTGGGGTTACACGTTGATATTGCTATGGCAACCTTTAAAAAACGCGCATATGTTTTAATGTTGGATTTTTTTTATAAACATTATACCTAGGTTACCAATAATAAAAAAATTAATGTTACCTATATCAAAAGTTTTAATGCTTCGGGACTGGGTAGTCATTTGATCACAATTTATTATAAATATTAAATTATAAAATAAAATACACATTAAAATATAAAATATGACATGCAGATATGTATTTTATTTAAAATTATAATTGTTGTTTTACTTTTGTTTTCTTGTTGTTGTTTGGTTTTTGTGTTGCTGTTTGTCTATTTTTTGTTTGTTTTACGTGTATATTGTTTAAATAACTGTGACTGTGAATGATATTATTCAGGTAGTGGTGTTGTTTATGAACTGTTTAAGGTGGAAACTTCAGGTTACGTTATTCATTTTTAGTTTAAAAGAGGAAAAACTTTTTTGTTTTTGATTTCTCAGAAAATTTCAATCTTCATGATCGGGCCTGCTTGATTTCAAATCCCCAAAACAAAAGTTACTTTTTAGGTAACTCTAACGGTTCTTGAGATAATATAATTTTTCTTTAATAATTGGAATTTTTTTCATATGTAATTTAATTTTTTCTGAAGAAATTCAAATAATCGTAACATGAAATGAAATTCTCAAAAAGGAGAACTATTAATTTTCTATTCGAATAATACTCCTCCTTTTTCTGCACAGATTTCAATGCGAGCTTTCCCAGTTCCCGTAACATTGAATTAGATAAATTCTTTGTTGTAAAGTCAACATTATAGCATACAGTAGATTAATTTGCAGTTCAAGTGATTTGTTAGATTTGACAACTGCCTTCAGTGTTGTTTTTCAATGAAATCATCTTACCAAGGTTACGTCTAAAAATTACGAAAAAAAATTTAAGTCCAATTATTGAAGAAAAATTATATTATCTCAAGAACCGTTCTAGTTACCTAAAAGGTAACTTTTGTTTTGGGGATTTGAAATCAAGCAGGCCAGATCATCAAGAGTGAAATTTTCTGAGAAATCAAAAACAAAAAAGTTTTTCCTCTTTTAAAGTCGATCCGGGGACATACTGTATGTAATATTTATTGTTGTATTGGTGTGTGTGTGGAAGAGGATTGATTTGATATTATCGTTTGATATACTTATTTGGGATAGGTCTTATTAATTTCTATTATAGTTATTACTATTTTCTTCATTTTATTTCGTTAATTTATCCTATGCAGCAGTGGCAAAAAGTGGTAACTTTTGCAATTTAAACTTTTCTCGCTTTTTTTACCAGGAGTACAGGATGTTAATTAAGTATGTACAATAAATTTAACAGGTGACTTTAAAAAAGCCAAATAAACATGGGCCCGAAAATGCTTCGTGCTTTCAAGTTATGAGGTGTTAAACTTTTTTTTTTGAAGAAATTTCCTTTTCGTAAACATCTAAAAAAAAACATTGTTTTGCCGTAATTGTTGAAATTTGGCAGTGCTATTTGTAGTAATAAAGAGCTCCTTTAACTCTAAGTGGATTAAAAATGTCAAGCCCAGTGGCATCCAGGGGGACATCCTCACCACTATTATTGCACAAAAAAATGTACGCCACCTACTTTTTTAAAAATTTAATATTTTTTCAAATTAAGCAACTAATATTTCCATTTTTTTGTTTATTGATTTTATTCGTATCTTGGTTCGTTTTCGAAATAAAAAATATAATTTACCTAATTGTATAACCTGAACCAACCAAGAAACATGAGAAAAAATCATTAGTTTAGATGTTAAGGCGAAAAGGGCCCTCGGTGGCCTAGTCGCTTGGGGTGTACCACCCCAACCCACCATACTACACTTAGATGTTAAAAATGTATTTATTCAGTTTTTAAGAAACAAATTAAAACAATAATAAATAATATCATATACCATTAGGGTTGTGTCATTCAGAAAACGTTATTGTTTATTTATTAGCGTTCATTTGTTGTTGTTAGATATTATTAATAAAAAAAATATATATTATTTAAAATTTTTTTCCCTAGGTATGTTTCTTGTGTGGTCCAGGCATATGCAATTAAGTGAATTATTTTTATTTTTTCCAAAACTAAGTTAGATAAGAAAAAAATTCAAGAGACAAAACTGTTGTAGGTACTATTATTATTTTATTTTATTTTATTTTATTTTATTTTATTTTATTTATTTTTATTTTATTTATAGAGTAAGGTCATCCAACAGATCACAATAATGACCCAATATAGGATGACACAACTTAACATTACAACAATACAAAAACATCAGCCTCAAAACAACAGAAATGCTTGTATACAATAACAAGCAAAAATAACGTAAGCTAAACTAAACTAAACAAATAATAAACAACAAGGAAGCTAAAAACCAAAAAGAGGAAGCAAGTTCCCGAACGAATTCTCGGTCACGCACAAAGCCTCAAAAAATGTGCGGCCTTTCTTTTAAATGACAGAAATGAAGAAGAAGAAGAAGAAGCAGACCCGGCAGAAGCAAGTTCAACCTCATTGAAATGCCTGTTTTAGTTGCATAATCTGAAAAAAATATCAAAATTTTAAAAAAAGTCAGCGGCTTACATTTTTTATTGCAATAATATTGGCGAGGGTGTCCCCCTGGACACCACATGACTTGATAATTCTAATCTACTTGGAGTTAAAGAAGCTCCATACTACTGCAAAGAACACTGCCAAAGAACCACGCAAAATCGTTATGGGAATTGGCTCCCGCGTTAAATTTGATGTAACTTTGGAGGTAGTATCCATTGAGTGGATCAGAAGTCTCCATGATCATAACCCCATAAAACTCATATTCTCGAGATATTCATCTCTGAAGATGGATTTTTTCTTTCATGACAGTCACGGATATATTCTTAAACATTGCCCCCCCTCCCCTCCCCTCCTAATTGAAGGGCTCGGTGCAAAAACCAGTCAACTCCATTTTTTACTAATTTTTTAATCCAAAACTTTCAAAAATTTTTTTTTGATGTGTCTGAGAAAAATTTATCTTTCAGTTTATTATTTAATCACTGCCAAGTCCCAATATTTAATGGTCAATTTTGTTCGAATCAAAACTTTGTCAAAGAACATTTTTAGTAAGTTTTTTTTTTGACTTCCCACAAATTATGAAAAATGGAGTTGAATGGTTTTTACACCGAGCCCTTCAATTGTTTTAGAGATAAATTTTAGATATTTATTTTTTTTAAGATTGAAAAGCTGTTTCTCTTGCAGCAGTTACATTTTAGGTCTGCAGCTACATTTTCAAGAAACAACAGGAAAAAGTTTTCATTTTCAGTATCATTTTCATAATATTGCATTGATTTAACAATAAAAATTACAAGCAACAAAAACGTCAAAAATTAAAAAATTCTAATTTTAAAGTCACAGCCAAGGCTATTACAAAAATGACACTATAAATTAAAAACTTTTTCCAGATTTTCTCAAAAATAGCTCAACAGACTAGGAATACAACTGCAGCAACAGAAGCAGCTTTTCAATGTTTACAAATGAAGCAACTAACATTTCTTTCTAAAAAATTAGAGAGGGAGTTATTTAAAAATGTATGCGTGACTGTCGTGAGAGAAAAAATTCATCTTCAGAAGTGAATATCTCGAGAACAGGAGTTTTTGGGATGCCCTGATCTATTCATCGAATACTACAACGGCGCCGGAGAATGTCCGAACATGGGCTCTCTGTTAAACCGTAGTGTCGTGGGCATGTCTCGCGCAAAGAGAGATATGGGGATTTCAAACTTCTAAAATGATCTCAGTTTGATTGATGGTTCGATGAATGTTTTGGTGACCTAACTTGAATCCTTGTGTCGATTTCTGGCAGATACCTTCTTTGATAAACCAAAATTACATTAATGGAAAGCTTATGTCCTTGCAACAAAATAGCTGATGATGATTACATAATCTTTTGCAATCCTTGTCACACATGGTTTCATGGTTCTTGTGTATCTCTATCGAACGAGCAAGTTGAGCTTTTAGGATCCGACCCAAACGACAATTGGTCATTCAAAGTTCTTCTCAAGACGCCTCAAAGTCTTCCATACATGTGATCCCTTGCCCACGATGCTCGAACCTAAACCATCCAAAATTTTTCAAAGGACTCAAGATACGTTATGCTCGTTCTCATAAAGACTCAAATTCTGACGACATAATTAGTTTGCGAAAATGCTTTTCCCTCAAAAGGAATAGAAGAGTGGTGAAACAAATTCCTAAAGCCGCTCGCACTGTTGCAGCTTACAAGCTAGCAAATCTACTTAATGATTGTGTAGAAAAAAATTCATTTGAGTCTTGGAAGTCACAACTAACTTTTTGCTATGTCGCACTTCAAGTAGCTGATAAGAAATCAAAGAATTTAGCACAATTTATTAAGAAAAATCCTGCGTATGGCAGCCTAGATAGTTACCAATCTATACCAAAAATAAAATCTGTTCTAACTTCGCTTTCAAGGAGACTTGAATCAAAACTAGCAGATGGTGACGTTCGTGGTGCTTATATAAAAATTCTATTCATTATTGGCTGAAAAGTCCGATGAAACAATTTCAAAATTACAAGACGAGCATCCTCACCCGTCTCATCCTCTACCAATCTCGGAGCCTCCAGATGTTGACCCGCTTCAAATCTCAGACTTTGATGTCATTCTTGGTATCAGTCAATTTCCTAACGGATCTAGTGCTGGTCTTGATGGTCTCTGCCCTCAACATCTGAAAGACCTTACTAGTAAAAGCACAGGCGACGCAGGAAAGAAACTCATCACCTCTTTATCAGCTGTTGAAAACCTGTTGCTCTCAGGAAAAATTGATACTGAGATTATTACTTTATTCTGTGGTGCCAATCTTTGTGCTTTAAAGAAATCCCATGGAGGAATTCGACCAAAAGCAATCGGTACTACCATCTGAAGATTAGTCTCTAATATGTAAGTCAGCAGTTGGAGAAAAAGCCGCCGCTTACCTCAATCTTAATCAACTTGGTTTTGGTACAAAATTAGCTTGTGAAGCCATTGTACACATTGCACGTGATTTCTTGAAGAAGCATTTCTGTTCCAGGAAAGTTGCCCTGAAGAAACAGTGTGAAAAGAGATGTTATCCTTTCTTGTGTTAAAAAAGAGATTCCTTCTCTTTACCCTTTCCTTTACCAATGTTACAGTCAACCTTCAATGCTTTTATTTGAAGATACTGTCATCTACTCAGAAGTTGGACTTCAACGAAGCGACCCCGCTGGTTCCCTAGGATTTTGTTTGTCAATTCATCCACTTGTAAATCTATTCCATTCTGAGTTCAATGCTTGGTACATGGATGATGGAAATCTATTTGGTGACCCAGAGGTGGTTCTTGCTGATTTCATTTTAACAATCGAAAAAGCAAAGAAATTGGCCTGTCTATAAATCCCAGTAAATGTGCGCTTTACTTTTGTGGACCTCAAGCTCAAGATAAGGAAATCATTTTTTCATTTAATAACGTTTCACCTAGAATCCCAATCAAGAAATCCTTTTCGCTCCTTGGTCTCCGATTACAGAAGATCAAATTAAACCTTCAGTTGAAAAGAAGTTCGATGAAGTTCTACTTCTCTTGGAAAGAGTGAAGACTTTAAAATGTCATATCGTTGGCTTACTTTCAAAACCTCCAAAGTCTGGTTTTCATCACTTATGAGGTTTTTATTAAATTGGTTTTGCCAATACTATATTTTATCACCCTACAAAAGCTCCTATGTCTTGAAAGCATACAGCGACACCTAGCGAAAGATTATGAAACCTCCGAAGTCATTGCCAACTGATATATCTTACTAACTCTGGGCATGTTCTTTGTGCCTCTTGTAAAATTTGCCTGAAAAGACTTAAGAGGTTTTGAAAGTAAGCCGACGATATCACATATTTTCTGCTGAAAAACTGTCTAATTATACCTAAATTGACTTATTTGCTCCGTACATCACCTCATTGGAAAGTTAAGCATTTAATAGTGATGAATTTGAAAATCAAACCTGGACTTCAATCAATATTGAACACTTCACTATCCATTTCTCAGCGGCCATTAGCTTCTCTCCCTATCCATTACGGAGGCATCGGCATACGTAAGTTGGAAAACCTTATCTTTCCCGCGTTCCTTTCCTCAGTGAACAGAATTTTCTCACTCGTCCAAAGCTTGTTACATAATATCTCGGACTTTGATGAAATAGATGATTATACTGAAGGTTTTACCCTCTGGAATAACCTCTTACCTGAACCTTTCACCCCCACTTTTCCTTCTTTCCAACGTAACTGGGATGTTCTCCTATGTAATCTGACAATCAATGCCTCACAGTTCAGATCTGAACACTTCAAAGCCCTCCACATCGCGAATATGCAACAAGCATCTAATGGATGGTTGCACGGCCCTTCCCTCTCGATCAGTTGGAACACTTATTGATTGCAATACTTTTCGTATCTCTATGTCCCTCCGTCTTGGATCTATCCTTTGCAAACCACACAAATGCATCTGCAAATTAGTAACAAACCAGGAAATCCATGATCTTTCATGAGCAAAAAGTGCAGGTCGTCATTCTCGTTCTCGTCACTTCTCTATAAATGAAACGCTTAGACGCGCTTTTGTAGCTGCTAAAATTCTTGCAATCCTTGAACCAACTGGACTACTTTGCGATGACGGTAAACTACCTGCTGGTATGACAATAATTCCTTGGAAAAATGGTCAATGTCTGCTTTGGGACGCCACCTGCTCTGATACTTTAGCCCTCTTCTACCTACAATCATCTTCAAAACATTCAGGTTCTGTCGCTGAGAGTGTTGCTTCAAGAAAACAGCAAAATACAAAAAAATTATTGAAGACTACATTTTTGTCCCTTTCGCTGTGGAAACTCTTGGTCCATGGTGCGCTGAACCCATTCAACTCGTTGATTCCTTAGGAAAATTGATTGCCTCTTCTTCTGGCGAACTTCGATCCAATTCCTATCTAAAACAACCAATCAGTATTGCCATCCTAAGAGGTAATGCAGCCTGCATAATGGGTACCATCCCTCCTTCTGCTTCGATGGAGGAAATATTCTATTTACTTTAATTTAGCGACTTATTATATATGTGTTTAAATTTTTGTAATTTATAAATTGCTCTTGTTTTATTATTTTTGTTTTATATGTTTTATATGTTTACAAAACATATATTATTATATGTTTTATATGTTTATAAAACATATATTATTATATGTTTTATTATTATTGTTTTATTATTTTAAAATTGTGAAATGTGATATAATTCAATAAAAATTACGATGGATAATAGAAAACTCAAACTGACGCACCTATATCAATTTTCAACTTGATCGCAATTTTGGTTCGTTGATACACCAATGCTAAATCTCAAAATTTCTTCTTCAAGGTGCCATAACTTCTTGAGGAAGCACTTTTGTACTAAGATATATTTCGTTTAATCGCTTTTATTTGAGTTCGAAAAGTTGCAGTTGAGCTGTGTCCCATTTAGTTACGGACACGCTGTAGGTATACACTTAATATGAACGACACGCACTCGGTCATGCAGTTTCTTTTTAGACAAAGTTGGTGGTTTTTTCAGAAGGTTGATGGCTTGTAGTTATGAATGAAACGAACTTTAATAAGAGTTTGAATTCCGTAAGGACTGTTAGTTACATGATACGATCTGGTGCGCTATATTAGGGTAGGTACATTCTGTATTGTTATTGGCATGCAAATTTCTAAATTTTCAGTTCTAAAATTTCCAATAAAAGCATATCCGTTTGTAATGTACCTATTATAACAGTTTTCATTTGCCATACCGTTACAGTATAGGAAGTCTGATAACAAAGACGGAAAAGCTATGGAAAACAAATGAATATTTATTAGATTGAAACGTCACACACGCAAAACTCTTGACTCTTGATGATGGCACAGCAGGCTATGATATATTGGAATATAAATTCGTGGCATATCTACCTAGTGTGCTATTACTATTTATTTCAATTTCCAATTAATATAATTAACACTTATGGGTCTCTGTTTATATAGTCAATTATTAGGTGTTATGTAGATACCTATTTATTTATACGACAGGGGTGACAATAATAACGTCAATTTGTTTTTTCATTAAGTATAACTGTCTAATATAATAAAAATGTACCTATAAGTTAGACAAATAATAATTAAAGTTGTGAATTTTTTGTTGTTCACTTTTTATTATTATATTATGATGTAATAAATTCCTATTAGACCTATCATTATAATATGGGACTTAATCAGAGTAGAGCTTAGTTTATTGATATTTTTATTGGTTGTTAGAAAATTTATTTTTAAAATTGAAATATTATAGATATAGCCTCCACTAATGCGGCTTTCGTGTGAAAATGCTTTTTAAAGAGCAGTTAATATCATTTTCAATAATAATAAGTAACAGGTGTTCTGAAGTATCTATTGATAATTTTACGACAGTATGAAACATGAATGTCAGCTCAGTTTTCATATCCGAGGAAAGAGCTTTGGAAATGACTGCTAGATAGGTATAATATAGTTTGTTCAATGCGAATTGCAGCGAACAAGTATTTCAAGCCTTTTTATCTTGACAAGTATGAAAAATAAAAAACAGCAGACTTGATCCAGCGATGCTCCAACTTCTTTAACCCGTCTGAAAAGTACGTTTTCTCGATGTCTGCAAAGTAGGCCTCCGTGGCAGCGATCACCTCCTCATTCGACTCAAATTTTTGCCCGCCGAATGACTTTTTCAATCTTGGAAATAAATAGAAGTTGCATGGGGCCAAATCTGGGGAATACTGTGCATGGGGTAGCATTTTGTAGCCCAATTCAACCAATTTGGCCGTAGCGAGGGCGGAGGTGTGAGCCGGTGCGATGTCATGGTGGAAGAGCACTTTTTTTCGCCAAATGGGGCCGATTTTTCTGCAATTCGGTGTCGAATCGGCCCAATAATTCGGCATAGTACAGCCCAGTGATCGTTTTGCCCTTCTCCAGGTAGTCGATGTAGATCACACCTTGTGAATCCCAATAAACGGTGGCCATCACCTTTCCGGCCGATAAGACAGTTTTCGCCTTCTTTGGAGCACGTTCGCCGGGTTGTTCCTTCGTCTCTGGCGTGTACCCAGTGGATCCATGTTTCATCGACGGTCACGAAACGACGCAAAAACTCATTTGGATTGCGCTTAAACAGCGTCAAACACTGCTCTGAAGTGGTCTCACGGTTGCGCTTGTTGTCCGGAGTGAGCAAACGCAGCTCCATCGCGTCAACAGCTTTCTCGTGCCCAAAATTGCATGCAGGACATGATCCATGCGGTCTTTTGAGATGCCTACTGTCTCAGCTATCTTGCGTACCTTCAATCGTCGGTCTGCCAGCCAATACGAGGTCATGGATTTTTGTCACGTTATCGTCCGTAGTAGCCGTTTTCGGGGCACACGGGCGTGGGTCATCAAAAACCGACGTGCGAGCACGCTGAAATTCGTTAAACCAATTTTTGACGGTCTCCATCGAAGGAGAAGAGTCACCGTACACAGAATCCAAGCGTTCTTTGATTTAGCTGCGTGATTTCCCTTCCAAAAACAAGAATCGAATCACCGACCGATATTGCTCTTTTTCCATTTTTGCGCACATGCCCGCTTCCACACGCGGTGAAAATAAAACTACGACTACTACGAGTCCATTTCGGCTGAAATTTTGACAGTAGCTGTCTACGAGAATGTACTACACGATAGTAAATTTCTCTTGCGATAGTGGCTCCATCGGGCGGTGAAGCTAAGTACTTATCGGACCGCCCTCGTACAAAATGTGTCTTTCTAATTTTATGAATTTCTGAAACCGTTTGCTAAACGGTCATTGCTATAATAGAATTTTAGATATTTTGAAGAAACTTGGATGTTGAATTTTCTAATTCCCTGCAAATAACTTTTTTTAGTAGAGATTATATAAGCTGCCTTAGTTTTACATTTTTGCAAATATTTCCTAAGCGAAGCCCGATCCGGAAAAAATTATTATATAGGATGTTCAGGAATAGGTGTTTCAAATTTGAAGGGCATGTAAGAAATGCAAAAATAGGCGAAAAAATTCTTGTAGACATGGGTCGTTGGAGCTTTAGTTTTCGAGATACAGGGTGTTAAAGTGCTTCGAAAAATTTAATATTTTTTGAATTAGTGTACCTACATGTATGGCTGATTAGAATAACTCAAAATTTTTTGACAAATAAATGTTGTACTAATTGAAGTATTGAAGTTCGGTACTAATAATTGAAGTTCATACCCTCAACAAAAAATGACTTATTTCAGTGGCGGAGATCTGGGTATGTCGTTATCTTTTCTTAAATAATTTATACCCCAATGACTTTACTGGAAATGTAACATTTTTGGTAGATACATCGTATTGTTTAGAGGAGAAAAGTCACCTTACTTTTTTTTGCATAGGTAGGTGCTTCCAGAAACGATTATACTTTTTTGTGATCGCGTTTAAAACATTGTTGCATTACAAAAAAACTTGCATGGGCGTCTACATTGTGGAATATCCTGAAAACAGGGCGTTCTGCGGTAAAAATATATAATGAATTTTCTCCTCTAAACAACACGGAATATCTATCAAAAATGTAATTTTCCCGACAGTCAGGGGCGTATAGATTATTTAAAAAAAGATAACGACGTTGCCAGATCTCCGCCACCGGATTGAATAAGTTTTCATTGTATCGCATAATAAGAATATTAAATTTTTCGAAGAACTTTTCGAAGAACACCATCTATTTCGAAAACTAAAGCTCCAACGACCCGTGTCAACATAAAATTTTTCGCCTATTTTTGCATTTCCTACATGCCCTTTAAGTTTGAAGAAAATCATCTGTTACCTGTCAAATCCACGATAATCCAAACTTATTCATAGTCGCTGCATCGTTCCTACCTGTGTGGGAAATGCGCATAGAAATTTTCAGCTTTTATAAAATAACGAAAGTCTGACAGTCACGGGCTTGTAACGCATTAGTGGCGTTAAAGTCTATCTATGCGTATTTTAACTTCAAAATATATTTTT
This sequence comes from Malachius bipustulatus, assembly GCA_910589415.1. Classification (NCBI taxonomy): domain Eukaryota; kingdom Metazoa; phylum Arthropoda; class Insecta; order Coleoptera; family Melyridae; genus Malachius; species Malachius bipustulatus. Next base: position 16,866,435 of record OU342633.1, read on the forward strand.
TTATCTAGACAAAATTATTAACAACCTTTTCTAAAAGGATACCTATCGTGTTTAAATTCACGGACCTTAGGTCAGTTGCGATTTTGCGATTACGACATCACCTTATGCGTACATCGCAGATACCAAAAACGATAAACTAGAAGGAGAAGAGAAGAGACGCGTTAGAGTTGCGGATATCATAGGCCAGAAATGACTTAATGGTTTCTGATTGGAGAGAGCAGCCGAGAAGACTCGCGACAAAGGAGAACGTGAAGCGTCAGGACAGAAGAGAAAAGGCTGTGAACGAAAGCGGGTCGCGTGGACTAAGGGTGGTAAGCCTCACCTGCATATTATCTGAATTTTTATCTATTACCTTTTATCTTCATAACTAGAAACTAAATCGTTTCTACTAAATTTTTTAACCACATTCGAGTCCGAAACCAAAGGGCCAACGAGTGTTTATCTCCGTTTCGAGAGTTCGCGTCTCTAGCAAGATATTCGCAATGGACTGCCATATCGCTGTTGTTTAAACGCAGGAACTAAATATCCGAATATCGGATCATGTAAGCGAATAAATAAAAGTGTTTAAATAATGTATAAAACAGCTACTCCACCTGTAAGTAGAGCTGTCCTTTTATCTACAAAGAACCTTTCCAATAGAAGGGGTGAAGTTTGCATCTGACGAGACAGTTCGAATAAATTAGCATCTACCTCCAGTTTTCTTTTTGCAAGTTTCGAACTATCAGAAACCGAAGACAATCAATCAATGCGAGTGAAGAGTGATTTATATTGTATGTCAATGAATTATAATTTTTAGGTCAAAGTATCATTCCAATATTTTAAGAATCGAATATTTTTATTTGTCAACTTTCTGTAAATAGAATCAGAAAACACAGGTCTTGTTAGTTTGACTCAGGTTTCTCAAGACAGGGATAGGGAAAAAAAGGCAGGGAAAATAAATAATTTAAGCAACCTAAGTGAGTTTAAAATTTTTTTATTTTATGATAAAATTCAATTAGAAAAAAAGAATATTTATGAAAAATGTTTTAATTTTTACCAGAGCAAATATTCACCAAGTTTTGGCATGCGCAAATGGGAAGTCATCGGCCTTTGGTTTGGTAGTCGTGGTACAATCGGTAAAAGTGTAATTGAATTCTTCAATCGCTTTAACCTGAACTCAGAAATAATTAACGAAATTTCTGAACAAATTTTAATAGATTCCATCAGAATCATAAACAAACACATTTATTCCTAAAATTAATGTTCTTTAATTATTATTTATGTTACAATTTTTAATATTTATGTCATTTTTTTTGATTGATCGATATGCTGTGTATTAATGCAACCCAAGTTAAATGGGCAGTCCACTTTATTCAATAAAGTTTTTCTCTCTTGTTATTTTTATTACTTAGGGTTAGGGAATTACTATGAAGAGTGCTTGGATCAATGTGATTACAGTTTCCATAAAAATTACATTTACTGGATGTCATATTGAGTATTGACTCAGTCAATGTCAAAGTAAGACGCCAATACATTTTCTGAAATTCAATAGGAAGTTGTAATTATTATTAGATAACAATTATTTATCAAAAATAGTCCAGGTATTTTCCATAATACGTTCGTAAGTCTCATGGCATGGGTGGTTAATTAGATGAAATTAAATGCGCACGAAGGCGTGGTTAATATTTTCATTTGTTCTATTTTAGCTGATTGTAATCTGTTATGGCCTCCTTGGGACTTCTTGGAGTATTATAGTTGATTACCGAAATAATACACTGGGTGCTTTTTTGAAATCTATCCAGCCTGAATAACGACCTGTGTCAGGATTTTCTTAAAAACAAAACACCGACTCTAACTCCTCCTCAGTTACTCACAAATTAATTAATTTAGTACTAAAAAAATTGACACGCGAACCTAAAAACAAATAAAATAGAGTCGCGCAGAGAATCAGATTACCTACTTTTTAAATGAGAGGTCTTGACCCCCCTTTCCATTTATAATTCTTGAGACGGAGCCTGTTGCGCTAGTGGTTTGTTACGTCAAGGTTAAATTTGGTGTCGAATTGGTGTCACCCCGAGAAACAAGAATTGAACTGTCTCAGGATTTTCATAAAAAAAAAAACAACACCAACGGAGTTATTCAGGGTGGAAAGTTTTCAAAAAGATACCCGTCCAGTATATGAATATACGTATATAAACAGGCCACCATGGAGCAGAATCATCGTAAACTTCTTGGACACCTAAATTGACTGTATTTCATTTCATTTTCCTTTTCTTAATCGCTTAAGCAGAATTATTATTATTGACTGGCCGGTACCCGCCGCGATTTGGTCCGTGTTAATGATACCTAAATATAAAGGGTAGTCCTACTATGGAATCATAGAATTTTCTGTTAGATTTGATTACATGACCTATGGGACAGGATTAAGGGTGTCCCAGCTTATTCGAAGCGGTCTCTGTAGGCCAAACGATGGACTTTTTCAAAAAACGTTTTGAAAATTCAAGTACAGAATCACAATGGCCATAGTTTAAAATTATTTTGGAGTATACAGAGTGTCCCATATGACAGTGGCATATCAAAGTTATGTTTTTTTAAATGGAATGCTCCTATGTTATTGTATTTTTAGATTGTCTGAGAAGAGAAAATAAGATTGGCTTTTACAGTTGGTGTTTAAATTCAGAAGTTTTTGAGTTATAAACAAGTGAAAATCGTCATTTTTCAAGTTCAAGGCCCTGTACAACGAAAACGGTTCAAGATAGAGAAAAACGGCTTACATGTCCCTATTTTAACTTTTCATGTACTATCCTATGGTGTAGAAACATTTGTACTTTCTTTGATTTTTTTATTTGACGACGCGTGGAGAAATCTCAAAAATTTTCAAATTTTTTATCACCCTGTATAAACATTTCATCTACATCATTGGATAGTACATGAAAAGTTAAAATAAGGACATGTAAGCCGTTTTTCTCTATCTTGAACCGTTTTCGTTGTACAGGGCCTTGAACTTGAAAAATGACGATTTTCACTTGTTTATAACTCAAAAACTTCTGAATTTAAACACCAACTGTAAAAGCCAATCTTATTTTCTCTTCTCAGACAATCTAAAAATACAATAACATAGGAGCATTCCGTTTAAAAAAACATAACTTTGATATGCCACTGTCATATGGGACACTCTGTATACTCCAAAATAATTTTCAGTTATGGCCATTGTGATCCTGTACTTGAATTTGCAAAATTTTTTTGGAAAAAATCCATCGTTTGGCCTACAGAGACCGCTTCGAATAAGCTGGGACACCCTGTATATAATTAATAAAAATCTCCCTGTATGGCTTAAGGTTCTTGCAGCAAGCGATATCCCTGGAGCCACCGTTATAAATCCAAAGAGTACACAGGCCATTAGTAGAGACACGTCCTATCTTTTAATTTTTTATAAATCTTGCTTGATCTCTATATTGCAAATAAACCTCACATCCAAGCACTGTGTGAAACTAAAGTCCAGGCGTCTTCAAACACAGTTAATTATCTCTATCCCGGGTATGACTTTTATTCCCGAGTTAGACGTAACTTCGGAATTGGCGTTTTTGACAGAAGTGACCTCACCTGCTAACGTAACGAAGACCTTGAGCCTCATGACTTTGACGTAATATGGTTTAGGATAACAGACCGCCAAACGACTAGATTTATCTGTAGCTTTTACCGACCACCAAGCGATAAACAGTTCAGACCACTTTTTTTTGCCCCTGACAAAGACTGTTGATTTCAAAAAGATAAATTGCCGTAAAGCCAAGATAGTCATCTTTGGAGATTTTAATGTACATAATATCAACTGACTTAAATACTCTAACTTCAGTGACGAAGAAGGCCGTGAAGTGGAATCGTTTGCGGTTAGCTGTCGTTTTACCCAGCTCGTTGACGAACCAACACGCATTCCCGATCGCGAGGGAGAATTCGCTAGCCTGTTGGATCTGTTTTTGACCACGAACCCTCAAATATATACCATCGTAAAAGCTCCACTGAACACAACATTATGTGTAGCGGAGCTTTTGCTTCGGCTCCAATGATCCATCTGCTTGTGCTAGAGAAGTTGCTGAAGTCATCTTAACTGGCATGCATGCCTATATTCCCTTTAAGAAAACAGCCCTTAACCAGCAAATGTTGGTTCAACAAAAAATGCAAGGAAGCTATCGCCTCCAAACAACTGGCTTTTCGCCAATGGCGAGAGAGATTCGATGGCACAAATCGCCACAGTTTGTGGTGATTTGCTCGAAACTTGCTCGAAACAGATCCAAAGCAAAGAAATAATATTAGACCAAACCAAGGAAGCCTAAAACCAAATTTAATTTAATGCTTGAGAAACCCAGGCAGTCATCTTTTCCAAAATGGCCAAATTTTTGGAGCCAGATATGATGATGGTGGAACATTCTCTTACTCCATCGTCATCTCTGTGTTTACTTGGAGTGAGCCTCGAAGCGAACATGTCTTGGCATGACCATGTTACAGGTCTGGCGAAGATTGTTTCTCAAAAACTTGGAACACTCTTCCGCATGAAGAAATTTTATACACCACAACAGCTTCTCCTCTTATACAAGGTTCAAATCCGACCATCCTTGGAGTACTGCTCACATGTTTGGAGCTCAGCTCTTGAACATACTTGAGATTACTTGACTCCATTCAGAAAAGACCCATCCATCCACTTGATTGGGGACCAGGATTTGACGGAAAATTTAGATACTTTAGAACATCGAAGAAAAGTAGGTAGCTGACCTAAGTCTGTTTTACAGATATTATTATGGGAAGTGTTCAAAAGACGTGATTCTTTTGCTGTATGCTTGCATCATGGTTGCAGAATTCAGGCTTGCAAGACAAGCTTGTATCAAACTTGATGCAGATTGCATGTCAACCTTGTATTTGCAAGCCAAAATCAAGGCTTGCTGCAAGCTTGCGTGCTATCTGTGAATGTGTAAACGTATGTCACTTTTAGGCACCTGATGTGCCTAAAAGAATGCGATTTCGAAACTAAAATGACAATCAAAATGGCAACCTTATGAAACGATTTAAAAAATAGTATATGTTACTAAAGGAGTATAAAGCGATCATTTTGAGTTGAGCTCAACTATTGCGGCCGAGACGAAGCATATAGGCCGTGCAATTGAGCTAAACACAAAAGGAGCATTCTACGGCGAGTGACATATGATGTTTTCGGCTTATACATATAAAAAATAAGAGAAGAAAGCAATTTGGAGATAAAATATCATCAGGCATCAGACACATCCTGTCCATTTTAAGAACCGTTGATATGCCCAGTCATAAATACTACGGGATTTCGATAAAGCGAGTCCAGGTAGATGGCAGAAATTGTGATTTTTGCTAACTCAGGGTGAGTCAGGTCAAGTCAGGTCAGGTCAGGTCAGGCCCTGTCTTCCTCTTGAAATATATCGACGAAAAGTTTATGGTAATGAATTTTAAGGCGAATAAAAGAATAGATCTCGCTGAAATTTGAATTAAAATGGCTTTTGATGTTTCTCTGCAAATCTAAAAGCGTCTATAGAACCGGACAGCTGTGATGGAGATACTGCAGTATAGTTCCTGCCCCTTACACGTTCTGTTGCCGTAGATAATTCACAGGTTTTTTCTAGTTCCGTAAGTTGGAGTTCAATGAATTTTGACGATGTCAAAAGCTATTATTATGCTAAGATAATAAAAAAATGTTCTGAGTAACATAATAGGATCCTTCTACAAGGTACATACAGTATCATAATTACGGTATTTTAGAAAACTCGCGGAAAAAATTATTTTATGGTTCTATGCCTAATATTCATAAAACATTTAAGTTTAGGAGCTTCGTGATTTTCGAAAAAGTTTTGTTTACTGCATCTCTCTTGCATGGCACTATAATTTTTGATTGTAAACTTGTACCAGGCGCGAGCTATAGCAGCCACGTCTAATTCCAGACACCAGCAACTCATTATCTAGAGCTTGAAGCGTAGGCAAGGGCTGTTAGTGCTGTTACTTCTGTAGGGCATATAACACCCTTTACACAATAAACCATGAGCAATGCTGTCTTATCATTTCAACCCTCTCAGGCCCCTCACTTTAATCGACCAAAACCACGGAATCATGTTCCGCATTCAAAATTCCAGCAGCGTAGAATAATGAAGGGATTGCATGTGATGAAAATTCTATTATAAATCTTTATACATAACATAAGTTCTTATAGGTAAATTTCATTTAAGACGATAATTAAATTGCACATACTTACTTAGACATTTTGAAAGTTTGCTCATATAATTTCTAAAATAATATATTTGATTAAAAAAATCGCCAAGTGTCATATGATTAGATACACGCATCAACTTAGGATTTCGTGTCATTTACTAAGTATTGCTATGAAAAAAAAAATTGCATTCGCACACGTAATCGCTGATGATCTCTACCGCAGCTGTAGACGAAACTTTCGGAGCAAATCTTCATGGACCACGGAAAAACAGTCCGGATTCAATTATAATTTCTATTGAAAGTTAATTAAGAGTAGTGAAGTGAATTACGCTAAACTGCATGGCGTCAGAAACAGGACATACGAATTTCAGCAAGAAGTCAGGAATTTGTGATACAGCAGGAGAAAGATAAGCGAGGAACGGTAGGAAATATTGATAAGGCAGCAGAAAGATAGTGAAGAGAAATTGTTAAAAGTGATCCACCAACAGAGGGATGATTATCTTAGTGAATTTGCAAAAGGTAAAACAAGACTTAGACCACATATGCGATGAAGTGGATTTTGTTGAAAACAAAACAAAGCTGCTTGTAGAAGAAAGTCTCGAATAAGTAAAGGTCGATCTTAAATAAATAAATAAATAAATAGATAAATAAATAAATAAATAAATAAATAAATAAATAAATAAATAAATAAATAAATAAGTAAATAAATAAATAAATAAAAAGAGTGTAACGTTCCAGTTTCAGGGTGTGTTTTTATAATCCAACCGATTATCTCCCAGGTTTATGCTTATTCTGGGAGAGACCTTAGACCTTACACCATTATGAGGCGACTCAACTTCTTAAGGTATCGAGCCCAGCGCAGCGGCGCTCCCAAGTGGAAAATAAAGTTGGCCAATCTGATCTTAGAGAGCGAAAAAACTTATTTGGACTAACGAAAATTTTCAAGGGAGGCAACAATATTGCAATAAAATTTTGCAAAAAGATGAAAGAAGTATGAAATTAAAACTGGAATATTTTTAAAAACAACGGAATTATGAATAAGAAACTTTTTTCTTTATTTAGGTTTATTAGGTTTCGCATATTCAATTTTCCATTGGAAGGGAATTTGACCTACAGAAACCCAAGAACCTGTAATTGGGATCTGTTTAGGGAGATACTAGGAGGGTTGGAAGAATGTCCGTCCAGAATAAAAACCCCTATGGTAATAGAACTGATGAGTGAAATCATCAATACTAAAATAATCAAAGCTTACGAAGTCAGCTATCCTCTAAAAGGGAGAAGAGTCAAGAGGGAGACACCATGGTGGAACCAAAGACTCTCCTCTCTGAGAGTAGAGACACGTCGTAGGACATTTAACCGGGCCAAAAAAAAAAACGGGGAAAGGCTGAGGAAGATTCTTGGAAAAGGCACTGTGAGGAGATGGAAAGAACTCCAGAATGTGCCCGACCTCAGAGAATGATGCAGAGGGACAATCAGAAAAAAATGAGCTTAGTGAAAAATACACAGGAAGAATATACAAGTACCGGGGAGGAGACTCTAGATCTTCTTCTAGACTCTAGAGATACACTTCCCGGGTAGTAAACACATCCCTGAAAAACATACGCACAATACACACCTAAATGTACCAAACATAATAAGGGGATCCAGGGAAAGTTGGGAACTGGTAAAAAGCGTAATAGACCACAACAAACTTGAATGGGCGCTAGACTCTTTTGCACCATACAAGTCAGCCTGCCAAGATTGGATAATTCCAATAATTATACAGAAGGAAAGGGAAATACTGACCGTACCACTGTGCAAACTGTTCAGGGCAAGCTTAGGTCTGAGTTATATACCACTGGCGTGAAGAAAGATAAGGGTGGTATTTATACCAAAACCAGGGCGAGAAACCTACGCCCAGGCAAAATCCTTTCGACCAATTAGCCTAACGTCTTTCATGTTAAAGACGATGGAGAAACTGGTTGATAGACATATAAGGGACGAGGCGCTGGAATCAACAACACTGAATCGACACAAATATGCATATCAACCTGGGATATCATGTGAAGTCAGCCTTCACACTATAGCAAACAAAATAAAGAGGGCACTAGTCAATAAAGAAATTGCACTGGGGACCTTTCTAGTATAGAGGGAGCCTTCGAAAACACCTCTTTTATCTCTATAAAGAGAGCTGTGGAAGATCGGGAAATTAGAAACAGACAAATCACCAGTTCCCTTGGAAACACGAGTAGGAAGGTGACGGCCGATAAAGGCTGCCCGCAGGGGGGAGTGCTATCACCTCTGCTGTGGAGCCTGGTTGTCGATAGCCTACTCTGGGAACTGGAAAGAAAGGGAATTCACGCGCAAGGATACGCAGATGACATCACTATTCTAACAACGGGCAAGCATGCAGAGATTATTTAAAATCTCATGCAACAAGCTCTTAGAATAGTAGAAAAATGGTGCCAAGCAGAAGGACTGTCAGTTAATCCTGACAAGACTACAATAATAATTGCCTTCACGAAAAGAAGACATCTTCAAGACCTAAAGAGACTAAGACTTGGAGGTCAAGAAATCCCACTAAGCACGGAGGTTAAGTATCTGGGTATTACCCTGGATAACAAACTTAAGCTCGGAACACACATACAAAGAACAACCAAAAAGACTACCAGAGCCTTATGGGCCAGTAGAGAAATGATAGGTAGAACGTGAGGACTGAAACCAGAAATGGCACACTGGATGTACACTAAGGTAATAGTACCCACGATTACCTATGGGTCCTTATTATGGTGGCATAAATCCAGAAAAAAAGGAGCACGTTACAAAGCCACATAGGTGACAAAGACATGCGTTACGGACAATAACAGGAGCGATGAGAACAACAACAGCGGCCATGAAGGTGCTCCTAGGGCTCCCGCCACTTCACTTGGTTTTACATTACTTAGTATAAACCTAGGCGGACTAGCAATAGTTCTACGGACAGAAATTTTGGCAATCCACGCCTGCGTTGAACATATGAGAGCCGCGGTTCATATGAAAATATGAACATTGAAAGTTACTGATAACCAGGCAGCTCTAAGAATACTGGACTCAGTGACGATACCATCAAATACAGTGAAGAGCTGCATCAACTCTCTAGCAAAGCTAACAGATAAAAACAACAAAATAAACCTGAGGGGGACAAAAGGACACTGGAATAACAAAGGAAACAAAAAAGCGGATTTGCTTGCAAAAAAAGGGATCCAAACTACCCTTAATCGGGCCAGAACCAACTTGCTGCATAGCCTACAGCCAAGTCAGAAGGGAAATAAAAGACCCCTGAAGATAAAACATAGCTCCCATTGGAATGAAGTAGATGGACTGAGACATTCGAAGATATTTATCAGAGAACCATCAGAAAATAAAACTAATGAACTGAAAAAACTGAGTAAACACTAGCTGAGATGGGAAATTGGACTTTTAACAGGACATTGCCCACTAATGAAACACCTCTCAATAATAGGAGTGAAAAATATCGCAGATTGCAGGAGATGTGGGGAGGAGGTGGGACCTCATACCACCTAATGTGTGAATGCCCAGCACTAGAGGGAACTAGACTTCTAGTATTTGGGACCGAAATAGCAGAACCAAAAGCACCCATTGGACTCATACTGAAATACTTTCGAGAGACGGGACTGATGAGCTAATTATCCAAAGGGGTAGGTACAATAAGCGCAAGCTTCAGTACGAGGGCTTTGAACCTACCCTAGAAGTAATAATAAGAAACTTTTTTAAATTTTAACTTCAACACCCTGTACAATTTTTACACTTTGTGGTAAAAATCCCTCTAGATAGCTACTCGTAATTTTAATTATATCGCAGACCCGGAAGCACTTCATGTTATACTTTGTAACTACATTTACATTTCAAGGTCTACTATATTTTCTGCATTGATTTTTTCATCACATCTGATAAATTAATATGTCAGTCTTATCAGATACTTAACTCGGTCCTAAAACTTACTACGAGTATAATAACATTTCAAACAGAAATAACATTCAAAATTACTTTTTTATTTGATCAAGATTTCTAAGAATTTTGCTATTATTAGATGTAGAAAATCATAAAGATTTCAAAGCTTTTGTGGACTTGCTTAATAATGAATCTGATAACTTTGCGACCTTAGAAACAGAATAATTATAATGGGGGTACAAGGGCAGTGAACAATATGCTCGAACTGATTGAGAAGTCTATTTTTTGATGTTAATTAAAAAAATTCTTACATATTAGGTACATGAGGCGAATGGTAATATTTGTTGCGATGAACTAGGTATTGGTTGAAATCTTCAAAATTCATCATCGTCGACACTTTAAAAATAAATATGAAATTCATTGACAGTATTCTCTGATGTCCATAGTTTCAACGCTTTACGCTAATAACTAATAAAATTCAATAATAATTCTGATGGCTTATTTTAAGGGTACATAAAAAATAACTGAACCCTTGTAAAGTTCGTCGTGTCCTTTCGTTCATCCGTCCGTCCTTATATGTCAAACAAAAAAAATCGTGTAGATGGGTCATTGGGTTTGGTGTCTTCGATGTCATGAAATATGAAATAAAAGTTTTCAACTATAGTCCAATAAAGTCTAAAAAGTCATACGTATCGATTAAGAATACACATCCTTTTGATAGTTCGATTTATTTTGTTTCATATATACTGGTTCTCGTAGAAACCGTCCAGCTTGTCTAAACACTCCATCCCGCAAAAATAAGTATACGTCAACATTGGTTTTGAATGAGAATTCAGCGCAAAGGATAGAGTGTCATTACGTGAATAAATTTTCTGTAGTTGTCAGTGGCTCTCAAACTGACGTAAGCGGTTCAATTCATTGTTTGAATGATTCCTTCAATAATCTACGCTCGTTCACAACTTGACATTTAACTGTTTGACATTTTCTGGTGAAATTAAAAATATTAATTCGGACGGTTAGTGTGACGTCACATCTGATTTTTCAAAGTTAATCCTACTATAATTTATTTGTTTTGAGTGAATATTTTACGAGATATAATAAACTCCTTCAACGAAATTTAGTTGGAACAAGTTAACAAGTTGTATTATTGACTGCTACAGTTTTCAGTTACCGACGGAAAAATTCAGTTACTCAGAAGCTGTTATACTTCTGTTAAAAAAATACAGGCACGGGAAAAGATAAAAAGATAAATTTAGGTAAAGCGGGCCACTCACTAGGGAGCATGCTGGTCAACGGAGTTGCCGTCAACAAGTTTCCAAATGTGTGTGTTGGTTGGTCAACATGCTGCTATGTTGCAGGCTCCTAGCGCGAGACCGAAAAGCCGCAACGTGAGCCGTGCATGTTGCCTAGGTGTGTGGTTCCCTGCACTGGTTGACGAGCTCTTTATTCGGTTTAACCTAAATTTTTAAACGATTTGCGACTTAAGTTTTGCGTTCGTGATGTCTTTCAGCGACAACAAAGAATTTTGGAGAGCGTTCATAGAGTTATATGAATCTATTCCGTGTTTATGGGGCGTAAAGGGAAAATATTATTGGAATAAACATTAAAAAAATTAAGCAATGAATGAATTAATTGAAAAATGATTAAAAAATTATGATTTTCTAAATTTTCTGATTCTCTAAATTTTGTATCATGTTTTTTAATCTTGGGCTCCACAAGATGTAACAATGTGGCAATATGCTATACATCATTCATTCTTAAATAATTCTGAAAGTCTCTTGGCTCTGTAGTGTTCAACTCTTGTAACAGATTCATGTCAGAGTTTTTGCGATTTAAAAGCCAGTCTTTTACCCATACTCTTCTTTTCTTTCTCTTATTATTATTTTCTGTGACTATTGTCAAGCCTACTACAATTGCCACCTTTTTCTTGCTTTGTCAGCACTTTCATCCTAAAGCCTACTCGTTTATTGTTATAGGCTGCTTTTGGTCAACTGAAGTCGCCCAACATGTTTCCTGATGTGTGAGTTCGCTAGGTTTTGTTGAGAAGCATCAAAATGCTCCCTAGTGAGTGGCCCGCTTAAGGTAGCTGTACAGGTTGGTTTTTCTCGTCCCGTCTACGCGTCCGCTTCCTCTCGCTGCCCGGCCTTCTCTTTTCTGCTGCGACGCTTTCGTCTTCCTTTTTCATGCGTCCTGGCCCTTCCGTCTAATAAGGAAGCACATTTGTCACTCCACCTCCACGTTAACACACGTGTTTAACACACGCGCGACACACGTATCAAAATATTTCCGTTGGTGTTCGTCAAAGGTCTGTGAATTTGCACGTGATCCTTTTAGGGAAAAGGTCGCTAAGAATTTTAGTTAGAGAAAACAATTTTAAAATTGATGTAAGGTATGCGTAAATAAACCTTAATGCCGTAAATGCGTTATAGCATCTTGCATAAAAAATATACTTTTATAAAAAACATACATTTTTTGCCAATTCCGTGTGCCACACAGGCAGGGGCAGGGTGCATCCCCATTTTTTTTATAATTGGATTAATCACCAGGCTAGCACTTCAAAAAACTATTAAACAACAATATCTCGATGGAATTGTTGAAAAAAATTAATTCTATACGATGTTGTAATTAAAAATTTTTTAAATTAATTAATTATAATTAATTTATTTTTGAAAAATATACACGATATTCGTCGTATACCCAAAAATGAGCTAAAAAAATTTTTATACGTAGGAAAGCGAAGATAATGATGATTTTAAAAGCTCACTCTAAAAATTAATATATTATTATATACAGCAGGTGATCCCGAAATGGCAGACACGGTATACAGAGTGTTGTAGAGGATGCTCAGAAAGACTGTAAAGTTAAAGCAAAAATTGTTTCCTCGACTTCGTTACCGACATATAGGGTGTCCTTTTTATAAAATTTAAATCAAAATGGCAGTTAAATTTAAACATTATTCAAAATTAGACATTGAAGAAGACAGAAGGCAAGTATACTCAACGATTAATTCATAAAATAGTGAATTGTAGGTCAATGAGTATAAGCACATAGAGTGCAATTACTAGCCTGTTAGGTGGGTTCGGAGAATTCCTCCATCGCCCATAACAGTTGTCATGATGGCAGTGCCCGAAACTCCAACTAGAGAGTTTGCTTCCGCATCCAAATCAAACACGTGTCTGTGCTTGATTTGGTACTCTGGAAGGCTCTGCTGTTGGATGCGGAAGCAAACTCTCTAGTTGGAGTTTCGGGCACTGCCATCATGACAACTGTTATGGGCGATGGAGGAATTCTCCGAACCCACCTAACAGGCTAGTAATTGCACTCTATGTGCTTATACTCATTGACCTACAATTCACTATTTTATGAGGTTTGACATTGACAGACAGACATTGGCAAAACACCTCATTTCACACAACTATTATTATTATTACTTCTAGGGTAGGTTCAAAGCCCTTGTACTGAAGCTTGCGCTTATTGTACCCCTTTGGATAATTATCTCATCGGTCCCATCTCCCGAAAGTATTTCAGTATGAGTCCAATGGGTGCTTGTTAGGTGGTATGGGGTTTCCTCCCCCTCCCCGCATCTCCTGTAATCCGGGATATTTTTCACTCCTATTATTGAGAGGTGTAATTAGTGGGCAGTGTCCTGTTAGAAGTCCAATTGCCCATCTCAGCTGGTGCTTACTCAGCTTTTTCAGTTACATCTTCTCTGCTCCCTCTTCCCTTTCCCCACCTAGTCGCTTGAACAGCTCCCCAGTTAGGCCTAGGCAAGGTCTGCATTGAAGTTGCTCATTTACATCTTCTCTGCTCCCTCTGCCCTTTACCCACCTAGTCGCTTGAACAGCAACCCAGTTAGGCCTAGGTAAGGTCTGCATTGAAGTTGCACTATTTTCTCCCTTAGGTTTCCTCCCTTGAGGAAAATTAGTTATTGGCCTTTTGTGTCAGGTTTTCTGTCCAAAAGGATCCACGTTTTATTAGTGGGCAGTGTCCTCTTAGAAGTCCAACTGCCCATCTCAGCCGGTGTTTACTCAGCTTTTTCAGTTACATCTTCTCTGCTCCCTCTGCCCTTTACCCACCTAGTCGCTTAACAGCGCCCCAGTTAGGCCTAGGTAAGGTCTGCATTGAAGTTGCTCTATTTTCTCCCTTAGGTTTTCTCCCATGAGGAAAATTGGTTATTGGCCTTTTGTGTCAGGTTTTCTGTCCAAAAGGATCCACGTTTTATTAGTGGGCAGTGTCCTCTTAGAAGTCCAACTACTGCCCATCTCAGCCGGTGTTTACTCAGCTTTTTCAGTTACATCTTCTCTGCTCCCTCTGCCCTTTACCCACCTAGTCGCTTAACAGCGCCCCAGTTAGGCCTAGGTAAGGTCTGCATTGAAGTTGCTCTATTTTCTCCCTTAGGTTTTCTCCCATGAGGAAAATTAGTTATTGGCCTTTTGTGTCAGGTTTTCTGTCCAAAAGGATCCACGTTTTATTAGTGTGCAGTGTTCTGTTAGAAGTCCAACTGCCCATCTCATCAGCCGGTGTTTACTCAGCTTTTTCAGTTACATCTTCTCTGCTCCCTCTGCCCTTTACCCACCTAGTCGCTTGAACAGCACCCCAGTTAGGTTTAGGTAAGGTCTGCATTGAATTAGGTGTGTCTTGGTCCATATGGCCCACGAGTAATGGAGCTATTAAAGAAATACCATATGCAGAGCTCCATACGTATGGTAGGCATTTATTTTCGAAGGTGCGCCACTTCTTCGAGGTTGAATCCAGAAGGGACTGATCTACTATTCAGCCACGCATCCTTTTAGCCTGGGTTCCCGCCGTAGGATTTAGGTTTTTAAAGGTTGTCTCCTTTTGGTCCAGGCGGTAAAGCCTAGACCCCCGTATTCCTCTGTTCGCGAGATATAACCTCGACAACAGAGTTTTACGGTCTTTCGGAGAGTCCACGTTCGGACGTTCTCCGGCATCGTTATAACCCCTGTGCAGACCTTTAGTCACGACACGACAACTAGGTTGGGGGAGGTGGTCCGCGGCAGTGCTTTGAGCTACCAGTCTGGAATTTTACCTCCGACAAGCTTTATCACCACTGCTAACCTTACTCACTTACGCTCATTGTAAGGCCTTCCCCCTATCCGCCACCTGGGGACGCGCCCGATGGGTACTCAACCGCACGGGCACACAACTATTACAATAGTGTTTTTTTTTATTATTGGTTTGGGAATTACAGTCATTCAAAGTCTACCTATTCCCTGATTTCAACAAGATTTTTCATCGTTAGATGTGGCATCGTTATTCGAATTCGAGTTCAACAATGCAATCAAAATAGATTTTGAAAAATATTATCTAATATGTATCCTCATCGCAACGATAATTGTTTTTATAAACTTTGTTGGACTTGCTATTTTATATGTTTCCATGGTAACAAGTTGCTGGGATTAAGTATAGACCTACATAGTATTTTTCTGCCCAAAGAAGGGTATCCAATGCAGTGTTGTGACTTTTTTTCTACACAGTGGTCAGGTCAGGTCAGGCCACAACAGGGGTCAGGTAAAGGCCATACTGGAGTAAACAGTAAATGAACTAAGAATTTTTAATACACAATGGATTCTATGGTGCTGTCCGTGTCCGCCATTTTAGGATTCCCTTATATTTTTTAATAGCTCTTTCACTTAAGTTTCACTCATTATTATTGTTAATTATAAAATCAAGTAGTGCACCAATTTGTAATCAAACGTATGGTATACAGCCTATATCTAAAAAAATTATTTTTTAATACTGTTTCCGCTTCGCCGTCTCGGCTGTAGGGTAAAATAAGTTTTCAAGCGAGTAGATTGCAAATTTTTTTCGGTCGCCCTTGAAATCTTTTGACGAGTCAAAGATAAAAATGTTGCTCTTATGATGGCAAATTTTTGACGGCCACTGTATACAGACTGATCAGTAACTCGCGCACTCAAAGCATGTTGTGATAAACTTCATTTTTTAAGAATCGTAAATTTTCTTAACCGCAGTCGTGCTGGAAGTTCTTTTTTTCGAAATATTATAACCATTTTTGTAAAAAGTAAAGTGGCAACACTGCGCTGAACATGTGACTAAGCAAGGGTTAGATCGTTTTCATTTCCATGGCAATGACGGCAATTAATGACGGCATATCGTGTGATCAATAAAATTTTTCATCAAATGTTGCCTTGGAAGAGAGAGAGGTGGCTATTGCAGTCATGTCTTAGCTCATTTTAAGAAAATAATTTTAAAATAACTTTAAGTAGCTCAATTTCTCATGTGCTTCAATTCCTCAATTCCTGTCAGTTAAATTAAAATTTTAAATATATTACTTATTTTCAATATTGGTGTATTTTTTAATAAAAAATACACTATTAATTTATTATTATGGCTTTCACTGATCAACAAAAAGGTTCCATGGTGGAAATTATACTTCAGGAATGGGCAAAATATCAATGGTCAATGGACTTATTCCAACCATGATTCCTATAAAAAATTTCGAGAAGAGTTTCAAAAACTTTCAGTTGATTTTGATCGTTTTAGTAGAACTATTGTAGATATATTTTTTCATTCTCCCCTTTACGAAAGTGTAACTTTCTGTCTTGAAAAGACAACCGAAAGCGAAAGTAAAACATCCTAGGTGATAGGTTGCTAGGTGGTTGCTAGCTATGAAAAACTTTCGTGGCCTGGACAAAAAAGTAGAAATGTCAGTTTGATTAACGTTTATTTAGATGGAAAATTAAATGTAAAACTGCAATAGAAAATTCCAGTAAATCTTTCTGGAACATACAAATAATTATTATTGTATGTTCCAGAAAGATTTACTGGAATTTGCAGCTTCTTGAATGAAATCATTTTGAACTAAACTACGATCAAAGATTCTGAAATTATAGCGGTACAGAGTTTTAGACTTGACAGTGTCATAAATTAATAACTTAAAACTATCGTTACTATGGTAATGTTAAAAACATGGCACCTTATAATAATTCCATTGTTATCACTGAATCGTATTATTTTACTCATTTCTTCTTAATCCGTGGTTCAATATGGCAAGGGGAGAATGAAAAGTTAAATACATTACACGCTACGAAAGCTCTTTCAGGTGCTCGGAGTTTTTAAATAGCCTCGGCTACGCTACGCTTCGCCTCGGCTATTCAAAAGACCTCACACCTAAAAGTGAACTTTCGTAGCTTGTAATGTAAATAACTATTGGGGGAGTTTGTGCGGTTGCTAAACTTCAAATTTCTTATATTAGATTTAGATATGTTGACACATGCATAGGGTGCGGCGTATCCTTTAGTCATTCATAAATGGAAAATTGATTAGCAGATTAGAAGTCAGAAAATTTGTACACGTATTACTTCAATTTTGACGTACTAAACTAAAATATTTACTACTTCCTACCACTTTCGCTATACCGGGAGTAGCCATCAACTTTCTTATCTTAAATAGGACACCTATAAATTATTGTTACGGGTCTCACAATAATAAATCACCACCACTAAAAGTCTGCAAATTCCTTTATTGACTAACACAAGTAGTACATATACAACTTATAACCTTTAAATCTAAATAATAAACACAGCTGTCCTCTTGTCTCCACTCACAGATACTACACCACTTGTCTATTCTACACAATCCGCTATACAGGGTGGTTCTTTTAAGGCGCCCATTAGAAAAAGTTCAACTTCTAGTTGATCTAGGAATCTGAAATTTGGAATTAAGGCAACATACATAATAACGAGTCGAAATGAAATATTACCAAGATGCGTGGCATATTTAAAAATGGGGAAAGGAAGTGTCACCTTTTTTTTTTAATTGGACGCCCCATACATTATTGCATTTTCAGATTGTCTGAGCAAATGTGATACCAATAATGGCACTTATAGTTATAGTTTGAATTGAGTAGGCTATAAGTTATAAACAAGTGAAAATCGAAATTTTTCAACTTTGAAGTCATTTCCAACAAAAACGGCTCAAGATATCAGAAAACGGATTACATGACCCTATTTTAACTTTTAAAGAGGTATCCTATTATGGAGTTGAAATGTTTATACAGGGTGAACAAAAATCTGATAATTTTCATAATAGGGACATGTAAACCGTTTTCTCATATCTTGGCCGCTTTCGTGGTAAATGTCTTTAAAGTTGGAAAATCACGATTTTCACTTGTTTATAACTCATGGCCTACCTACTCAATTTAAAATACAACTATAAGCGCCATTGTTATTACATTTTCTCAGACAATCTGAAAATGCAATAATACCCAACAAACACACTTGTGATTTCAACATACCAGCGATGTACTGTTTGAATTACATTGCGATATATCTTAATGATACAACATAGATGGAAGTGGGACAATAGGGTTTCAAGCCATATGTATCGAAGACGTTGCAGGGACATTGATATTTTATATAACCTCAACAAAACTTTCTAATCTCCTTGATGTACCCTTGATGTTGAGTGATTGTAATTTCTGAACATCACATCTACCTCCCATCTAGGAAGCAAAATCACATCACAAAGTTTTATATATAAGTTATGTATCAGAACTTATATTCCTGCAATAACTTAGCGGCGACTTTTTGGCTACATCTACATAACAATTATATTATATAACCTAGCCAATAATAATACATGAAAAAAGTGCCCACGTTTGTAGTGTTTGTGAGTGTCGCGTTTTGGAGCTGGCGACTCGCGCACGCGCTTGCTCTGGTGGTGGTGGTGGTGGTGTTGTGTTGTGTTGTGTTTTGGTCCGGTTGGCGTCGTTATGGCGTTGAGGCGTTGGTGTTTGGTGAATGGCGTGGCGTGCGTCCCGCGTCGTTTATGTGTGAATGTGAGGAAATTAAAAAATTGAATCATCACAAATGGCGTCCATTGAAATTAACAATAACTCTCTCACGGTTACAGTTAATTTCATATTTTAAAGATGTTTATGTTAAAGGTTAACGATGAGTTTAGCGTACCTGCCAATGAGAGGTAAGTTTACTTTATAGTCGTCAAGCATATACCATATACCTATTACCTATACCTATACATCGGTACGGAAATTGTATACAGTAACTGACATTTCCAAAAAAGTAATTTCAGAGAAGCGGCAAGCAGAAACTTTCGTTGCGAGAAAAATTTTCCGCTTGCCGCTTCTCCGAAATTGCTTTTTTAGTACTGTCAGTTACTGTACACAATTTCCATACTAATGTATAGTATAGTCTAATGTAGAGGCCATTATCGTAATAAAATTAGAATCTCTTTAAAATTTCAATTTCATCTTGGTTAGGATTGATTTTAACAATAGTTTGAAGCGACTTTTAACATTGCTATGAGACCGGCCCTATGATATTTATTTGGTTAGAAAGAAATTTCCATGCTGTTACATTAGGCTTTAAGGGGTTGAAGGAATATTATAGAGGTTAGTCTTCGAGGATTGTGTTACATCGCAGATATATATATTTTACAAACCACTAATACATTTGGGTTTAAGAAACAACTTAAAAATTTGCAACAGACTCCCTGTTTTGTTATTAGAAGGTATTTTTCTGTTTAATGATCTATTACAAAGGATAAGCACTTGATAAGTTATTATTTATCTTGCAAATTCTTCAAAATGACCAGCTCAGATTAGGTCAACTAAATTGCGATGTCATTATTACTATTTTGCATCGTATTATAAGACTATTTCTTATTTCATTGAGCATATTGCTAGTCTTTTTTTTATCAAACGCCTGTTAATTTTCCTTTAGATAAAGACTTCCAAGTGTTTATTTCGAGGTTTATTTGTAACCCTATAAAGGGAGATGTTTTCTTCATAGAATAATAGTTACCTATTTAATTTTACATTTTGTAGATACAATACTCTCAATCTACCATAATCTGAGCGAAAAGGAATTCGAAGCGTTCTGTGAGGACTGAGGACTGGTTCAGACATGCCAAACAAAGGGAAGACAGAGAAAATAAAAAAAATACTGAGCAGACAAATCCTTAAAAAATGCACTTTTAAATATCTCATCATATAAAAAAAAATATTATTACAAGAGAATTATGTATTTCTGTTTATAAGAGGATCATGTTTTTGTTTTGTTTTTTATAACATCTATTTGTTTTTTTTTTTACAAGAGGATTGTATTTGTTTTTTTATATAAGATATTTATGCATTTATTTATTTTTTTATAAGAGAATTAGATATTTATTTTTTATAAGACTAATATATTTTTTTATAGTTTATTAACAATGTTTGTTATTTAATTTAATGTGCCTTAATTTAATAAAATGTGATTTTTTCATTCCATTCTTTCATTGATTTGTATACCTATCTATGAAATTGATATCTTTTTTTTAAACTTGGTTTAATATCAATTTTTTTTAATATTGTTAAGAGACCTATATCCCACAAATAAGGGCTAAAATTAATTCAGTGATACGTGGCAGGTATAGGTATCGCAAAGATATTCAGAGCTATGATGTATCAATTTATGTAATTTTTACAGATTATGTAATCTCTAAATTATACTAGGTACTTTAATAACGAACATGTCAAAACTACATTGTTGTTTTGTAAAAAACACTAACTTTTATGACATTTCGTTTATAAAACAGTATAATTTTGTGATTAGATAATGTGTATAAATTACATAAATTGATACATCATAGCCCCGATTATTTACTATAAAATGTGAAATCCATGCAATATAAATTTTGCATCACTGGTATGAAACTTTCAATATACTGTGAATGACCATGTGATATATATCTAATATTGACTGTATATAATGGAAATGTCAAAATAAATATACTATATTCATCACTGTTACCTATCTGTGACATCTCTACAAGACTACATTGAACATACATAGAACATAATCTCGTAATATACTACCAACATCCTTTGGTAACGTAACAGGTATATACTATAAATGTGCGCATCGAGTGGGACATTGTGAGTCACTGGCAATTTACATTGACGTTACATAGTATATTCCAGAGATCAAGTTGGTCGCAAGGGTATATAATTATTTTATTGCGGTTATGTAACTGTGTTTGCTGGGTATATGGGTGTCCCGTTTAAAAAAAACAATGATGGCCATTGCTTTCGCTATTTTTTAATGTGCCGCCATCTTGCTAATATTTCATTTTGACTAGTAATATTGTTTATGTTACCTAGGCTACAAGTTTTAGATCTCTAGCTCAATAATTAGAAGTCATGTTGTATACTATCCGCTATACTAACACTGCTAGCTTTCTTACTTCAGACTTCACTTCCACTTTCAAGTAACTACTGCTCTGTCTTCCTTACTATACTTCAGCTTTCACTTTCACTTCCAAGATAATACTGCCACTTCCAGCCACACGCTGGTTCTTATAATAGTCCTCTGACGCACCGTCGAAACAGTAGGCACATTCTCGTAGACTGTAGAACTCACACTGGTCGTCAATGCGTCATTCCTGACATGTGACTGGAATTATTGTCAACTTTTAAAGTAGTACCTATCCTATTGTTTGTATAAAATTTCTATGGGAAACAGGGTAGTAAAAAATCTGATAATTTTCATCACCCTGTATAAAAATTTCAAGTGCCTACACTGTAAATGACGCTTGAAAAGTTGAGATACGGACATTTAAGCCGTTTATTCACATCTTGTAAATCGTTTTCTAGGCAAGTCGCTTTGAAATTTGAAAATAGTGATTTTCATTTTATTTATAACAACTTATAATATATTTGTTACAAAATTCTGTAAAACTCATTATTATTAAATTTTCTCATACTTACAATCTGAAAATATATTAATAAACAAGGTGTCACATTAAAAATAAGAAAGCTTATGGCTATTTGCGGTATAACCGGAAGTGACTGTAAATATTTTAATTGGTCAATTCGTCGAAACTGAAATTATACCTACATGTACAAAAAATATTCACACTTCTAGACATTAATTTTTCTATTTGTGGATGATAGGTATAAGATTTTCAAGCCGCGTCTTGTTATAGTGTAGTAAAATTAGGAAAACTTAGTTATGAAAAAATATTGATCTTAATTTTTTATTTTAAGTGTATAATGTAATTTTTAATATTCGTCGGAGTTTTCGTTTTTCGATCAATGAATATTTCATATCCACATATATTTTTCAGTTCTAATGAACTCGGTAACGTCACAAAACATAAGGGCACGTGAGTGCGGTAGACATCCGGGAAATAGGTCACCGGGGAGTTTATAGGACGCGCGTTAGCCTGAGGGTAGTTTGTTCACCCCAGATGACGTGGCTAATGCACCTCGTGAAAGGTCAAAGGGCCATAGAGAACATCACGTAAACAGGTCAGCATATCTCTGCGGCCCTATACGGAAGGGTAGACACAATGGTCCATTCGTTGTTACGACTGATCCCAGATAGAGTATTATGATTAAAGATTTTCCATGGATTTTGTGATCTGAGATCATTATGTCGTTTATTATACCTACTTTATTATAGCTACTTCCATGTATGCTAACAGATATTTGGAAAATGTATACCGATATTCATAAAATGACGGAATTTTTTTTGAATGAATAAGAATTTTTCACAATACAGTAATTTTAAATAAGCTGATCAATTATTAATACCTAATTATTGTGTTTGACATTTTTATCCACTATTATAGGTATATGTATTCTGTTAATTTTGTTTGGAAGTTTTGTTCCATCTTGGCATACACAGCAGGATTTAAAAATACCAATTTTTACGAAAATTCACACACGCCGGACGCCATTTTGAAACTATCTTACATATTAATCTGAAATATTTACCTTACACCGTGACTGATACTGACATTTAAATAACTTAAAAAAAAAATAATACCTTTCCCGTCGTACCTTATAAGTCTTAAGTTATGCTTTGCTGAGTATACAGTGCTTCTTAAAAGTAACGGATAAATTCATTTTCTCAGTTAATATTCGTAAAATAATACAAAAAACCAAACAGGTCAAATTTTGAATTTAATTTATGTTCTATTGACGGAACATTTTTTATACAGGGTGTTCCTTATTGGTTCAGTAATGACGTCTTGCTTTTTTTTTTAATAGGACACCCTGTATATTATTACATTTTCAGATTGTTTGAGAAAGTTCAGTAAGAATGAATTTTACAGTTACAATTTAAATTGAGTAGGCTATTATGAGTTATAAACAAATCAAAATCGCAATTTTCCATTTTCAAAGCAGCTCACATTGAAAACGACTCGAAATATCGAAAAACAACTTATATGTCCCTATCTTAACTTTTCACATGGTATCTTACTATGTGGATAAAATTTTAATGCAGAGTGATGGAAATAATCAGATTTTTAATCGCCTTGTATAAAAATTTCAAGTACACTACAAAGTAACACATGAAAAGTTAAGATATAGGAACCAAAGAAGATCTGCAATTTTATGCTTATTAGGAATCTGAAACAAAATTTAGGATATTTTTAGTTGCTGAAATATACTGAAAAAAAAACCTGAAAAACCGAGATTACTTATTTTAGCCATATCTTTTTTTTTAATATCTTTTTTACATCATAAGTCGTCAAAGCTATCCAAAAATTTTCAAAGATGACAAGATGAAACAGTTTTCATAGTGAACTTTTCTTATTCTTATGGCCGCCATATTGTTTTTTATGTCATTCGGTATAAAAATCAAGGAAACCAAAAATCATTAAAATGAAAAACAGGAAACTTAAAAAATTTACATATTCTTTTTTTCACAAGTAGGTAAACAAAAATTCTTTCATCGAATGAAAAAATATGGAATCATATTTTTTGTCTTATTATTTTTTTCTTAATTTTCTGTGAAATTCGGTAAAAATCGACGCTTTTTCCGTAAAAAGGTATTTTTTTTTTAATTTCATTAATTTTTTTCCCTTGATACCAAAAAAATGACATAAGAAAACCAACACGGAGGTCATAAGAAAAACAAAAGTTGACTATGAAAACTCTGGGATCTGCTCGTCTTTGAATTTCTTTGAGATGTCAGATAGAGATTATGCCTTATGTAAGCTTACAAAAAATATTTTATTTATTTTCAGCAATAAAAAATATACAGGGTGGGAATTTTTTATACTACCCATCATTGGGATATTCTAAACGCTAAGAGATGCAGGGTCCGGTAGATTAAAGTAAAGCTGCTCTATTTTGTGGCCATCTCGAATCCGTCAAGACATACAAGATACAAGAAGACCGTTCCTGAAATATCCTGAAAAAACTGAAAAATCGATATTTTTTATTTTTGCCATAACTCTCTTATTTTTGGAGATTAACAAATAATCTTTTGTAGACATACATAGAACGGTAAGAACTATCCATCTGACATTTCAAAAATTTTCAAAGCCAACTAGATCTCAGAGTATTCATAGCCAACTTTTGTTTTTCTTATGGCTGTCATATTAGATTTTCATGTGATTTTGTATTAAAAAAATTAAGGAAACCAAAAATCTATCACATTAAAAAAAATTCAAAATTTTCTTATTCTTTTTCCGAAAACAAAAAGAAAATTTTATCACCAAATGACGTGTATACGTCGCAATATGACGTGACATTGCTTGACTTATGGTTATTTTTTTTTTTTATGGTTTTTTTTTCGAAAAAATAAGAAGAAAATTTTGAAGATTTTTTTTTGAATGTGATAGATTTCGGTTTCTTTAATTTTTTTAATACATGAAAATCCAATATGGCGGCCATAGGAAAAACAAAAGACCCATCAGGATCGATGACCATAACAGATCATGACCGACTAGCGCTAGCACCAGCACCAGCACCAGCACCAGCACCAACACGAGAAGGATTCCCAGGCAGCGCCGTATCATACACCACGGCTAGCACCATCACCAGTGCCGTTATTTCATGGCAGATCCTCGGGAAGTCGTATTGAACTCCTTTGAGAGACAGGCAACACCACCACCTGCTTTACAAAGCTAAGTAGTTCAACCCTTCATTGATATACCTAGCCTGGTTGCTATTTTTCATGTCATTGCTTTTTTAACTGTTATTTCACCTCCAGAGCTCTAGTGCCTCATTATTTAAATAATTTTCGCGTTTTGTATTTTCTCCTTTATTTAATAAAACAATTTTTTTCAATTATTAGTATCGCCCCACACGCCATCGTGTGGGTTTCAATGTCATTTTTCTACATCTAATTATTTTATCTTTCTTGTTTAATAATTGCATAATTTCTATAAATCAACTATTTCATTATTATAATTGTTTCATAATTTCTATGAATTTAATGTTTCATTATTAATTGTACCTACCTGTGATACCATTTGTACTTTACCATCGATTGCAATATTTCATTTTTTGTGATATTTAAATTTGTTCTATTTAATTGTTATACCTTGTGATATTGTCTATTTATATTAATTACTTTAATGATTATTGTTAATAAAAACTGTTAAAATTTGCTTGTGAATTTTCTTCGTCCTGTGACGTTGTTCATTTGTGTGCATTGCTATAACTAATAGGCAAATTTTAATTTTTGAGCTAGTTGGCTGCTAAATAGCTTTCCTCACCTCCTGAAAATTGCTCGGGGCGGAACGGAAGGTTATAAATGTCAGGTGGATAGCTCTTATCGGCTTATGTAAGCCTACAAAAAATATTTATTAATCTCCAATAATAAAAAAGATATGGCAAAAATAAGAAATCTCGGTTTTTCAGTTTTTTCAGGATATTTCAGGAACGGTCTCAGATATCTTGTATGTCTCGACGGATTCGAGATGTCCACAAAATAGAGCAGCTCTTCTCTAATTTAACGGACTCATGTATCTCTTAGCGTTTAGGAGATCCCAAACAAAAAATTCCCACCCTGTATAACCGAAATAAGAAATCTCGAGTTTTTAGTTTTTCAGTATATTTCAGCAGCGATTAAGTAATCCTCAGTTGTTTTTTCACATAATCAATAGCCATAAAATTGTGCAACTTAACTCTAAAACTCTATTTTAACCGAACATGTATCTCTGGTTAGTTCTCGAGATCCCAATGGCGAGAGTAGTTTAAAAAAAAAGCGTTTTGTATACCTAATTAATAATTATTATGGAATAAAATTTAAAAAACAGAGGTATGAAAAAACTAGTCAAAATGATGCATATTCTTACCATTTGCTTCAATATTATTGCTTTTAAAAGTGCGGTTCTTTGACTGGTATACATTTTTAAAATAAGACTAAATAAGAGAGTGAAGCTAAATAATTTTTCTTCAAATATTAAAAATTATTTCATTTTTCAGTCTGGTTTGTCCACGCCACCAAAACTTACTTCCAAGGTTTCTGAGTTGCCTTCTCTAAGATATGGTTCATTGGGAGCAAGAAACAATGTGACAGGACCTTTAAAAGTTACGTCTAGTTATCATCAGCAAGAAACACTATTGAAATCTGCAAGAAAAACTAATAGAAGATATTCCACATATCCTTCAGACGACCCTCTACGTGCTCCTGTAAGTTAATTTTTTATTTTTTTAACACGTTCATTGTCCAACGACCCACATGTGGGTCATGCTACTCTTTCCTCTTTTACCACAAGTCTATGAACTACATACTCGGGTGGACTTGTGAGTAATGATTATGTAATGATGTAATACAGAACTCGCATATCCCATGAGGAATAATATTTTAAAAATAATCGTTCTATAGATATGGTATAAAAAATTTGATGTTTATACAAGAAAAGTTGTACCTACATGAATGAAAATTTAATGGAAATGGAGAAAACAGGATTCAGCAAAAGATTGCATGATTACCTGCAACACTAACTCATTTTTTTTTACTTTTAGGGTTGCTTTCTTTAACTGATGGTCCTGTTTCCCTCAATTTTAGCATGATAGCATTTTTTGACAACTTTGTTATCTTCCCCTCTTTCTTTCTTTTTGTAATACATGAGTTGCGTTTTTCCATTTTCCGGTTCTTCTGTCACCAAACAAGTGAAAATTCGCTTTATTTGTCCATATGTGCCAGGAGACTTTGTACCTTATCAGTCAGGCACAGGGTCCCATAACTCATATTTAGGTCATGCATTTCTAATGATAGACTCCTGTGTTGAAGTAAATGCAAATAACATTGGGACAGTGAACGTGAGCGAAAGATGGATGTTAGGATATTCCTTCATTGTTATCGTTTGTCGTATTATGATGACGTCATGTAACGTACCTACGAATTACAAAAGTTGTATTTTTTTTTTAATTCTGTCATAAAAATAGCTGGTACAATGTTAAATTAATATAAGTTCAGTTGCGTGAAAGCGATTACAGAAGCATAAAAAAAATAAAAATATACCTAAAACATGTGCTCTATTTGGCTAAAAGCCAATTACTGTGTAAACATTTACATACTCGTAAATCCAAGAGACGCAACAAGACAATGTTTATTGATTGGAGAATGAAATAAATTGTTTTTAAATAATTCGAGTTTTACTGTCAGTCAATTAGTTCGTACTTAAATAAATAACTAAAGGAATTGAAAACAATTTGTAGATGCGCAATTTAATTTTTTTTCAGGAAAAACATTTTAGGAGTAGGAGGTTACCTACCTAAAGTTATATGTGTACTGCAAATGTTTACGCTTTACCTAATTTTAATTTTTTTAAATTTTATCGTAAAATTTTATTAAAGTCGATATTTTAATAGCTATGGGAACAGATGGCGCTCTACTCTTATTATAGGTTGCACAAAAAATCTTAACATAGAATGTTCATTTGGTCTGCACGAGAATGTTATTAATAACACTTTTTGCTTTTTAATCTAGTAAAACGGGAAATATTTTAATCTTATAATAAGTACATCAGTAATTCCTTATAACTTACGCTATGAGCAGTCTCTAGAATTTATTTTATTGGTTTTGTTAGCAGATAACTGGATACGATACCTGGGATTTTAATTTAGAAATTTTATTTAATTTTTAAACCGAGAAAGAGAGATAAATAATACACAAAGCAATGTATGAATAATGTTGTTACTCCCTCACATTACATACAATACCTACAGTTAAATTTAGCCGTTTCATTATTAGTTCTCTCTACCTTCACATTAACAGGTACATAAAAGATCTAATTTCCTTTTACGACACATAATTTCCTCTTCATTTATAAAATATGGTAAACGCCTGGCAAAGTGCAAAGTCTGATACAGAAACTGAACTAGAAAGGTTACCGAGGTATATAATATGACCTACATATTATACAAGGTAATTACTTTGACGGTCTGCACTTACACTATCTAATAAAATGGAAAATATAATAATAATTATGAAGCTTTTGATCATGCCCACCCCAAATACGCTCGACTAAAATAATTCCGGACATTCTCCCCTAAATCAAACAAGTTTTACAGAGCTATGCATGCGGCAATGGGTCATTTATTGTAAATAATTTAATAGTTGTTAAATGTTCTTCTTTGTTTTGGGTTTTAGGTTCTTTAAAATACTATTTTTCAAAAATATTTTTATACAAATGAAACGTTTCGAGACCGATTGGTCTCTTGTTCACTCATAAATATATGTAAAAAACATGTAAAAACTTAAAAATACTTTAAAAAATCATAATTATTATATTAAAATGTCGTAAATGGTGTGTTTTTAAATTTAAACTTTAGAAAAAATACAAGTAAATTAATTTTGATCTTGATTTTGACATTTTATGTGTCTGCTTTTGTTTATTATATTTCATTATTGTGTTTGTTACGTGTATTTTATTGTATGATAATATGATTTTAAAAGTATTGTTATTGTAATGGTGGTCAGTAATTATTGTTGGCAGTAATTGTTAGTTTTCAGTAGTATGTAGGTAGCAGGTTTTTTTTTTTTTTTTTTTGGTGTGTTTTTGTTAGGAATCAGGTTTTTAGTTCATTTTTTTTTTTTTTTTGTTTATGTAATTTTTTAATATTATAATTTCAGAATTATTATTAATTTGTTTTTAGGTGTGTGAGGGAGGTATGTTGGATATGATAGTTTGATAGATACGTGATAGATTGTTGATTTCAGTTCGGTCATTTACGCTGGTTTGATTACTTTGTATGTGGATCATTTCTAAAATAGTTCTTTTGTATGTGTTTTGTTCTCTGTCTATGATGTCGGTTTTGTCATAATTGAATTGATGTCCTGTGGTTTGTTTATGTTTGTTTAGTGCGGTGTTTGCAGTTTTGGCGTATTTGTGGGCATTGATGCGTTGTTTTAAGTGTTGTTTTGTTTGACATATATATTGTTTTTCACAGTTGTTGCAAGGTATTTTGTAGATTATATGGGTTTGTTTTTCTGTTGGGATTTTTGATTTTAATTTTGTATGAAGGTTTTGAATTTGGTTGTGACTTTTGTGAGCTATTTTGGTATTGGATTTCTTGAATATTTTTTCTATTTTTTCTGATAGTTGTGATACGTAAGGCATCGCTGTGTATGTCGTTTTTGATGACGAATGTGTGTCGTTCATATTGGTGTTATGTGTAGTTTTATTTGTATTGTTGTAGTATAGGTAGATTCTTTTAGCTGTTAGTTGGTTTATTAGGTGTAGTGGGTAGTTATTATTAAGAAGTATTGTTTTTGCTTTTTCGATGGTTTCTGGTCTGTAGATTGGATTTGTTAGTTTTATGGCTCTGTCTATTAGAGATGTTATGACTGATTTTTTTTGGGTTATGTGGTGTTCAGAATGAAAGTTAAGATATCTGCCAGATGAAGTTTGTTTTGTGTTCCATTTGGTGAGTATTAAGTTAGATTGTCTTATAAGTGTCATATCTAGAAAGTTAATTTGGTTATTATGTTCTAGTTCTATTGTAAATTGTAATTTTGGGTGAAATGAGTTGAAGGTGTTTAGGATGAGGTTTTTATCGTGAGGTGATATTGCAAGTATGCAGTCATCTACATATCTTTTATAAAGGTTTATTTTGTTGTTTAGTTTATCTATTATTTTTGTTTCTAGATGTTCCATAACTATTTGAGCAATGACGCTTGATATGGGACTTCCCATTGCTATTCCTTCTATTTGTTTGTAGAATTGTTCGTCATATTGGAAATATCCGGATGTTAATGTTAGTTTTATCGTGTCTATAAATTTGTTTTTTGGGATGTTTGTATGTGTTTCGATTTGTGGCCATTTTTCATTAATAATTTGGATTGTTGTGTCAATTGGTATATTAGTATATAGTGATTTTACATCGAGGGAGATTAAGATATTGTTTTCTGGTATTTTGGTTTCGTTGATAAATTTTTTAAATTCGAATGAATCTTTAATGTAGTAATTATTTTGGTAGGTTATATTTTTTAGAATTTGGGAAAGGTATCTGGATAGGTTGTATAGAGGAGCTTGGTTGTTGGATACGATAGGGCGTGGGGGCATGTCTTGTTTGTGTGTTTTAATTAAAGCGTATATTTTTGGTGCTTGTGCATTGTGTATTGTTAAATTTTTGGCTGTGGTTTCATCTATGTATTTCATATTTTTTAGTTCTTTGATTAGAGTATTGTTTTTGTTTTGTATAATGTTTGTTGGATCGTTGTTGATTTTTTTGTAGGTATTTTGATCACTGAGAAGGCAGTTCATTTTTTCTTCATAAGTTGATTTGTTTAAGATTATTGTTTCGTTAGTTTTGTCAGATTGGGCTATTATTATTTGTGGGTTGTTTTTTAGAAATTGTTTGGTCATTTTAGTTTTGTTTATTAGATCTTGTTTTTGTTGGTCTATTTTGATGCTTTTACTGTGTATTCTGTTTTGATGGTGGTGTAAGGAGTTTGTAATTTTGAATCTGATTTCATTTTTTATACATTCTGGTGAATTTCTGATAAATAATTAATTAAGTAAATAATTTATTTATTATTGTAAAAATTCGTTTTCCGACGACCACCAGGGAAAATGACAAATATCATTCTAGAGTTGAAAAGTAAAATATCACACGAGGGTGATATGTATACAGGGTGATTCACAGTCGATGGTACCTTAGACGTTTACGCGAAACGAGTCATTGGATTTTTCTGAAAATTTAGTCACTTGAATGATTGGCTCTGCTCTATCGATCTAAAATATTTTCGGCATTGCTACGTTGATATTTTAAATGAGACACCCTGTATATTATCGAATTTTTGGGTTCGCTATTGTTTTCCGGTTATTTTTGTATAAGCACTCCTATACCTATTTTTAGCAGTTTTCGAGGAAGTAAATAATTTCGTTACTATTTAGTCAAAACATGGCTCCCATTAAATGTTTATTACTGCGGTGTTTTGATTTGTAGAAAGCTGAAATTTTGGATATAATTTGCTATTGTCGTCTCTATTAGTTATACGCAAAGAAATTCGTTCTGCGTTATACAAGTCGTTCAAAAATTGTGCTCTTACCGCTGCATACGAAAATCATGAAAACTGCGGTTTTTTAAATGGAGGGCCCTGTATATTATCAAATATTCTAAAAGACAGTTAGAGACGGTAGGAGTGTTAATTCAAAAATAACCGGAAAACTATATCGAACCCAAAAATTCAATAATATATAAGGTGTCTGATTTAAAATACCAACGTTGTTGCAATTTTTCGAAATAAGCGGCAACGAAAATATTTTAGATCGATAGAGCAGAGCCAATCATTCAAGTGACTAAATTTTCAGAAAAATCCAATGACTCGTTTCCCGTAAACGTCCAAGGTACCATCGACTGTGAATCACTCTGTATATTAAGTATAAATATCATTAGGTTTTAGATTAGGCAGTTTTTCATGACATTTTAAAACAGTAAAATCTAAAAGTTTATCTGACGTTTTCGAAATATTAATTTCAATCGAAGCACACATTCATATTGGGGTCGTTCTTATGGTTATCCCCGATATACAAAATGACAAAATATACAAATAAATAGCAAAGACGAATCTCTTTATTTGTTACAAACTCCATTCTAAAATTCTAAAATTAAAAATCTGATAATTTTCACCACCCTGTATAAACATTTCAACTATGCAGTAGCAGGATACCAGATGAAAAGTTATGATAGGAACATGTAAGTCGTTCTCTGATATCTTGGGCTGTTTTCGTGGTAACTGACTTTGAAGTTGGAAAATCACGATTTTCACTTGTTTATAACTCATAGCCTACTCAATTTAAACTCTAACTATTAGCACAATTGTTATTACATTTTCTTAGACAATCTGAAAATGCAATAATATATGGGGGTATCCCATTAAAAAAAACAAAGATGGCACTGCGTTTCGCCATTTTTAAATGTGCCGCAATCTCGATAATATTTAATTTTGACTCGTTATGACTTTTTTTTTTGTTTTTTTTTGACATGTTTTGACATGACAATTTTGACATGTTTGCCCAAGTTCCAAATTTTAAATTCCTACAATTTGGAAGTCGAAATTTTTCTAGTGGGCGCTATAAAACAATCATCCTGTATATACTATTATCATCCGTTGTAACAACCACCCCCCTACCCCCGATGATCGTCTAGAAAAAGCGGCCAGGACCCCTCGTTGTGTCGTTTCTTCTTGTAGCCACCCTCGGTTCTCGGATAGGGTATGCAAAAGCTCAGGAGTCAAGAAATACCTGCGGATGAGAATTTATTACCTTCAAAAGTAAAAAATGAAATGATATCACCTTTCATCGATTTTCAAACTCGATATCAGTTCATTCTTTACAATGAATCTTAAGCTACCTTAATTAATTTCTTATTAGTTAATTTTTACATCTATTTATTCAGATCTTCCAATAATGTTCCTGCAGCTGGTTTGAAAAGGACCTGCTTGAGTCATCTCAATCATCTTACTCTCTGTTTGCCTTTGGCTTTTGTGTGTGTGAGGGTTGTCGTAAAAATTCCTGACCTGACAATGAATTGAATGGTTTGGTGATTTCGCTTTCGTTTGTGTGTTGGCTCAACTATTGGGGCTTTCGGTGTTGCGAGATTGGGCAAGTTTTACTTCAATTTCTAGCTTGTGGTTTTGACTGTTTTCTCGTTTCCTGATTTGACTAAGTCATCAATTTGCAGGTAAGCTTTACCAAGAGAAATTACCAGAACCTACAAGAGACGAAGGCAGCATCCCACTGACC
This sequence comes from Malachius bipustulatus, assembly GCA_910589415.1. Classification (NCBI taxonomy): domain Eukaryota; kingdom Metazoa; phylum Arthropoda; class Insecta; order Coleoptera; family Melyridae; genus Malachius; species Malachius bipustulatus. The sequence goes on from OU342633.1 coordinate 16,899,546, forward strand.
TTCTCCCTCAGGCCACTCTGTTCAAGTGAACATCGGTTTTACGCGACTTACACAATAATAAAAACACTGAAGGCATTCTCGCATTCGCGCAACTGCTGAAAGAAAATACCTTGATCTCTTTGGATCTTAGTTTACCGTAAAAGGCTATGCTCTGACATTACGGAACTCTGTTTGTTTGTTTTTTGTTTGTTTTGGTTTTATTCCTTCATTTGTTCTTATTAATGTTATAAGTATGCTACTCCAACTTTTGATGTAAACCTCGATTTGTTTGAGTGTTGTTGTTTTGCGTTTCTGAGAGGTTTTAGTTGTCAAAGTTCGAAATGAGGTACAAATTGATACTTAACAAACAAACTAGAAATGAAGTTAAACTTCCCGTGGTTAGTGAGGTGACCTGTCTTTTGTTTCTGTTTCTTTACCTATCTGTTTGTTTTGGCTTTTTGTTTGTTTTTGAGACGTCTCTTTTCTTTTTCTGATTGCTTTTGACCTAACTCTTTGAATGTTTGCAATGACTGAAATGATTTCAAGCAGACCTGTTCTTTCTGATTTGAGAGAGGGAGAAATTTGGCTACCCTGTCGATGAATGACTGTGCCGTCGGAACAGTTAGGAAGATCTGTTATTATTAGAATTTCTAACTAAGGGATTTTTATCAGAGTAAATAAATAAATACGATACACCTTGTACGCTGCTGAAATAAAATGAATTTATTATAATTTCTAACTAAGGGATTTTTATCAGAGTAAATAAATAAAGACGATACAACTGTACGCTGCTGAAATAAAAGGATTAATTATAATTTCTTGACTTACGCTTCTGAAATAAAAGAAATAATTATCATTTCTAACTACGGGGATTTTTGTCAGAGTGAATAAATAAATACGATACGATTTATGAAAACCTGGCAGCATCTCCGGCGGTGTTGGAATGAATAAGCGACGTGGGTAGCGGCAGTGGCTCGGTTCGAACCTCCTCTTTGTAGACTGACGAGAGCGGGACCTGGAGTAAGCGGCCTTGCTTCGCAATTAGGGTGGCTACGTCTCCGATGACGACAGACCTAGGGTGCCGGTGCGGTTCTCGGTACGTGGGCAGCAACTCCGGGACAGCGCAATGTAGGTGGCGGCAGGCGGCAGGCAAGCGGCGGGCAGGCGGCGGCAGGCAAGCGGAGGCAGACGGCAGGCAGCGGCAGGCGGCAAGCGGAGGCGGGCGGCAGGCAGCAGCGGCAGGCAGGCAGCAGCGGCAGGCAGGCAGCAGCGGCAGGCAGGCGGCAGGCGGCGGCAAGCGACAGGCGGCAGGCAGGCGGCGGGTATGCGGCAGCGGCAGGCAGGCGGCAGGCGGCGGGGCTCGAACTCGGCGCTGGTCTTCGTAGACTGGCTGGTGCTGGTTAGCGGCTTCAAGGCGTCTCGGCGAGATAGGTAGTAGTAGGTACTTTAGTGATGGGTAAAACCAGCAGAGAGTATTCTCGATCGCACCGGCTTCGGCTTAGAGAGGAGCTGAGCAGAGAGTATTCTCAATCCACCCAAGGGTTAAGAGGAATCGGAAGCGAGTGTTGTAGTCGAGTCTTGAAAATCAAGTCTCTGGAGGCCAGCTAGAGCTGGTGTTTTTATACTCACACAACCCTTTGTATCTCTATCCGTCTCTCTTCAATTCGACTGGCCGTTTCTCGCGCTACCCTTTCATGTATCACGCCTGCAGTGCGTGGTGAAGATTCCATCGTAGTTTTTAACCGTCGTGTAGGTGAAAGTCCAATCCATTGTTGCGGCGGATGAAATAAAGGATTCTGGAATTCTCGCTTGCAAATTATTTTTCCTAATTAATGCCGGCTTCTCCTTAAGTTTCACTGATGAGGATTATTTTGAAGAAAAAAATGCTTGCCCCGGGGGTGGTATGTTACACCGTCTAATAACGCTTACGAGTTTTGTTTTCATATAAAACTCCCGCCATATATTTCACCAAATAGGAATACTTGTGTTAGTGTTATAGTGTCACCCACATATAGTCACCCACATATACGTATACGTTTGGCGGAGCTTGTATCAACATTGTCAACACAATGGATTTATGGACAATATAATGATAATCGGTAATACTTTCAAAATCTTCCCGCCACAAGGTTTTATTAGAAGGCATTGTTGGGTTTTCCGTGCGACACTCCCGACATGGCAACATTGTCAACACTGCATATGGGCACTAGTGAGGCCCTTTTAAGAAAAATAACCTATGCAAGATGCAAGGGCAGGAGGGGAGTACGTACGGAGAACCGAACAGAACGAGAAAAGATCAAGGAAGAGCAACAGCTCTCTCTTCTCTTAGATTCACGTTTCTGAATTCGCATCTTCAGGTGTCAGAGAGCAACAGCTCTCTTCAATTCTAATTTCACTTTTCTCACATTGTCATAAATAGAGTGAAGCTCTTTTTGAAGTGTGGTGTGAGAGAGCAACAACTCTCTTCATTTGTAATTTTTTTGGTACTGTGTAATATAGATATTTAATCGCAATTAAGTTGTTCATTTACCTTGACGGTGACAGATCAGGGCTGCATCAATGTATAGTTATTGTGCATGGGCTAAAACATTAGCCGTGATCCGGACAATAATTCATATCATCAGCAATTCGAACAACGGTTCGTACGAACAGGCATTATAGGAAATATTTTTACAAAAATATGGTAAATTACAGGGTAACGTGTTAAGATAGTGACGGATAAACTCTTTAGTACATTGGAGGGGACACTCGTAGAGTACGGGAAAAATAATTAAAAAAATTCTGGTCTTCAATTTGGTGTTATAAAAAATGCCAAAGTTAACATTTTACTATCTTTGCTTTTCGGTATTTGCAAAAACTAGATGATTTTACAGAAACAAACATGGTACTTTAATTGTTATCAATTAAAAAAAATTGCTTAAGATGTATTACTGGCTTGGAAAATTTAATAAGATTTTTTTTTCTTTTCTAAGATGCTGAAACAAAAAAGCATTTGGCAACAACGGTTTTGATACCTTGACTACCTGCATTGTTAGAAATTAGACGAAATTACGAAATACCAACTACACTGTTATCGTGTTAAACGTTGCCAAATTTCTTGTTCAATATTTTGCTTACCTATATCTTTTGAAATGTAGCTTTGGATTTTTTAAAATTATTTTTCACGTACTTTACTGACTATCCCCTCCAATGTACTAAAGAGTTTATCCGCATTTTCTTAACACCCTGTATATTTTAGGTATCGTATATTTGTATAGAGTGAGTTATTTAATTTGCATGGTAGTTCACGGTTGCGGCCAAATAACGATAACAAAAACAACACAGCTTCATTAATTTCTCGATGACTACCCAGAGTACTCGTACCTCAAAATTTGACACTGGGAAACTCGATGTTAACGGCAAAAGCTACACTTAGGTGCAAGGTATTTCCAAAATAATATTACAATAGGGTGTCCCTTATATCAGAGCTCATCATGTGTATCTCCTAAACGCTAAGAGATATGGGGTCGGTTAAATTAGAGAAAGGTTTCTCTATTTTATGGCCATCTCGAATCCGTCAAGATATATAGGTACAAGATATCTGTGACTGTTCCCGAAATATCCTGGAACAAACCTGAAAAATCGGATTTTCTTATTTTCATCACACTGCATTTTTTTTTAATTGAAAATGCACATGCACTGCAGGGAAATCCCTATGACGCTCTGGGAGCGGTGCATGAGCGAAGATATCGATTCACGTTGGCCTTGAATCTCTGCAAGTTGTATACTTCGGGAAACACGCCCTTTAATTGGAATGCTATTCCAAAGTGATGCGGTTCTGTACATAAAAGAAGTCTGAAATAGGGTGGTACGAGGTGTAACGAGCTGAACTTGATACGGATGAGCGTCTGCGGCTCGACCTTGTATATCTGCCCGGTCTTGTTCTTGGTGGGATCAAGCGGGCCACGTCTTTTGAACACCTTCCATTAAAATATCTGTAAAACAGACTCAGGTCAGCTACTCTTCTTCGATGTTCGAGAGTGTCTAAATTTTTTTTCAAATCTGGGTCCCCAATCAAGCGGATGGCTCTTTTCTGAATAGAGTCGAGTAGTCTCAGCGTATGTTTGGGAGCTGAGCTCCAAACATGTGAGCAGTACTCCAAGGATGGTCGGATTTGAGCCTTGTATAAGAGGAGAAGCTGTTGTGGTGTATAAAATTTCTTCGTGCGGAAGAGTGTCCCAAGTTTTTGAGAAGCACTCTTCGCCAGACCAGCAACATGATCATGCCAAGACATGTTCGCTCCGAGGCTCACTCCAATTAAACGAAGAGATGACGCTGGGCTAAGAGAGTGTCCCGCCATCATCATATCTGGCTCCAAAACGTTGGTCTTTTTGGAGAAGATGACTGCTTGGGTTTTTCCAGCATTGAATTGGACTTGGTTTCTATCGCCCCAAGTTAGAATGTCTTGCAAGTCATTGTTAAGTATGGCAACTTCTTGCTCCCTGCGAGTCTGTGCGTCGATGGCAGATGTTCGCGCATCTAACGTATAAGAAGATAATATCTTCTTATACGTTATAGGGTATTTCTTATAGGGTACTGTCGTCGGCAAAACTGTATATTGGATTTTTTGTTGCATAAAACTATAAGCTGTTATAAGGGCTATATATACATCTGACATTTCAAAAAATTTCAAAGCTCACTAGATTCCAGAGTTTTCATAGTCAAGTTTTGTTTTTCTTATGACCGCCATATGGTATTTTCATTTCAGCGAAGCGATAACAACTTGCAACTTGTGTCTCGACAGATTAAACAAAAATAGTAACGGAATACCGCCGGTGCCACCACACGCGGAATAGCCTACAAATCTTAAGTGCACAGTTTTCTACTTGGAGTTTACCTTTTTTTTTTATTCACCATTTAGTGTAAAAGATGTTTTTTTTTATAAAATAAAAACTGATGGAATGGGCGAATTGTAGAGAATCAAAATCCGAAGAAAATAAGAGCTAAAACAACCCTATCGGTTCATTATTAAGGAAGAAACCCTTCCTCCCAAAAAATAGAACACCAAAAAAAAACGTCGATATTTTTTGAGTTGTAGTGCAGGCTCTAGATAGTCGATATTGATAGATACTTCCTGTGTGCAAAACCCATATGCGGTCGAATAATTAGTTTTCGCGCGTAATTGTCAATCAGAAGTTCTTCATACCATATGTTGCAGCGAGGCTGGATGCTCTGGAAGTTGTTCGATTTGAATTTATCAAACGGATTTGGAAAGTAAAAGCATTCAGATATAAAACGTCAGTCTTGCGCGCAAACATGAGGGAAAACAAATTTTGGAAGTTTGGACACAAAGCTACGGTAGACATGATAAAATCGTTTGTCCGCTTTGTAGTGTAAATCATAGTAGTTTATTAAAGACTGCCGCTCTAATACACATGAATGGAGTAATTGTAAACATGCTCGCATGATGTACTGACGAAAGAAATTACATATGACCATACGGTGCTCGACAAACATTGCGCATGCTTTAAAAAGGCTCAAGGGAAAACCGAGAAAAGCACCTTTTATGTATAACAAATACAGAAAATTAGTGTCTGTGTTATTTTAACAGTAGACATATTGGTGGAACTACAGTGAACTTGGGGTTTAAAATTTGATTTTTTCGGTGGCGAAGAAAGAAATTACAGTCATTGGACGTCAATAATAAAAATTCGACTTGGTGAAGGGGATATGATCATAGGAGCATTATACAGATCGCCAAATACAGCCTGTGATGAGTTATTTGGAGGATATTCATAATGACGAATAAGCTGTTCAAATACAAAAAATGATAATATAATGGGCGACATAAATGTAGACATCTTAAAGTAAGGAGGCTAGTCAACAAAATTGCGAGATATAATTAAAGCAGCAGGTTTTAAACATTTTACAACGAAAGCCACTAGAACTATACCCACATCTGGAACACTTGTTGATCACATAATAACCAATGATTTTGCAGCCATTGAAGCTCCGAGAAATTATCCTGCAATAAGCGCCCATTACGTTATAGGTATTGAAGTATGAATGCAAACGAAAATAAAGAAGAAAAATACCATGTTTTATAGAGATTTGAGTAACCAATCGGTGAATAAAATGGCTGTAGAACTGGTCGGTGAAAAGTGGAACTACACATCTACTGATGTTGATGTCATATACCTATACGTAGATTTTAGAGGAATAATAGTAACACCACAGAAGCCATGAAAAGTTCAGAATAAACCGTAGATAACCCAGAGTGTGAAACGAGCACAGCATGGAAGAGACATTGCTATAAAAAATTTAGTTGAACGAGAAACGAAAACGACTTTCAGAAGTACCTACCTATAATATGACATAATTTGTAAAACTATTTAAGGTCCTAAATAGACTGTAAAGAATGGCAACAAATGGAACACCATGCCTGAAAATAGGGCTGGTTTGGTACACGGACGGCTCAAAGACAGAGACAGGTACCGGAGCTGGAGTGCATGGGATGGTCCCTAGATGCAGTATTTAGGGGACGCATGCCAGCATCTTCCAGGCTGAAATAAATGTAATTAGGCTATGCGTTGGAGAGAATACTAGAAGGAACTATCGAGGTAGGGAAATCTACATCCTCTCCGACAGTCAGGCTAGCCTGAAAGCCCTTGCAGCTTATGAAATCAGATCAAAACTGGTCTGGGAATGCCTGCAAGACCTCATTGACTAGGCCAGGTGGCCAGGTACAACGTGGTGACAGTACCTTGGGTTCTGGGTCACCGTGGGACGCGTGGTAATGAGGCTGCAGATCAACTAGCCAAGAAAGGCGCTAGGATGAACTACACTGGGCCCGAAGCAGTGTTTGGCATCCCGAGAAACACACTGTACGCGGGGCGGTGGCTCAAAGGGTAAGAACCCAACATATAGCACACTGGAACCGTATAACAGATGATGACTAAGGAGCTCTCTCAAAACCTTTCTGATAGATACTGCAGCTAAACAGAATGCAGATCAGAACGGTGGTGGGTCTTCTCACAGAACACTGCCACCTAAGAGTACACCTACATAAGCTGGGGATATACAGAGAAGAACCAGTTTGTAGACTCTGCAATGAGAAGATGAGACAGCTTCTCATGTGATATTCGAGTGTCCAGCACTCGCACGAACACGCTATGTGGTCCTGGGACCACTCAGCCCCGGGAGCCTGCTGGCGGAAAAGACCTTGGTTAGTGGACTGCTGAACCTTGTCAAAGGAACGGAGCTCTTCTAATCAAGGAAAATTCAAATGTGAGAAATACAATAAGCCCGCTGACTTCAGTGTTTGGGACCACGCAGACCGTCTCTCGCATTTGGTTGAAATACCAAAACCAAATACCAAAAACCATACCTACCTACAAGCAAAGGAATAAATTCTTTGTAATAATTCAGCCAGAGAAAGGTAAGTATTGATAAATACAAAGAAAATGGTAGGGAAATGTGGCACACATAAAAAAAAACTGGCAAACAATAAACGGGAAGAAATTGATTTCTCGAACATATCAAATAGATGTTCCATGAAAAATGTTGAATGAAAAACGATGATTTTAATAGTTTTTTTTTGCAGAGAGTTTGAGTTAAATTGTCAATAGCATTGAGAAAAAGCCCTGGAATTTTAACATGTGAATCGTGTAGCTCTAGTAAGCTACTATAAGCTCAAGCTAAGCTAGAAGCAAATGATAAACAATTAAATTCAACAAGAACCAGCGATGATTTGCTGAGTCTGAGTCTTAACTCGGTGAGAGGGTTATTTGATGTAATCGGATACCCACTACTTTATTTAAGAAATAAATACATCCCTGACAACTGGAAGAATACCTGAAGAATTGAAGACCGGTTCGATCATGCCAGTCCCAAAGGTTTCCAATCCAGGAAAATTTGATGAATTTTGTCCAAACAACTGGATACCGCAGTAATTGATAAATAATAGAACACATATAGTATGTCGTCAGCTGAAAGAGTATTTTCAGAAGAACGGTCTGCTTTATACTGGTCAGTTATATCAAATAGATCATGAAATTTTTATTAAGAATTTTAAATCGTATGGTGTTGGTTCAGTTGTGCTGGGATGGCTGGGAGATGCAGATCATAAAACTAGGATACATAATAGGGCTGGGAGAAAAAGTTTATATGGTGGCAGCATACTATTTTAGGCCCCATCTTATTCATAATATAAAGGCCCGCCAAGAAGTTCGCACCATATGGGAAAAAGTTTTGTTTTACATCTTTTTTGAAATTTTTTGTCATAGGTATGTTTATGCTTTTAAGAGATTAAATTTGAGCACATATTTTAGTTCCATAGAAAATAGCGTTTGTCTAAATTTCTACATTATAGGTGCAAAACACATGCGTGATATTTCGAAAACTAAACGTGTTTTGAGTATTTTGCAACGTCTTTTGCAGAGAAGATTGGTTTTATAGCGTTGAATTTATCTGCCTGAGCAAGAGTGAAAGTGGTCCGGCGGTGGACCGAACTCGGCCAGACCTTTTGGTTTCGCGCCAGATGCGCTAACCATTATTGAGCTACCGGGCTTCCTACGATTGGTCAGTCACATTGGCTATAATATATTAATTTGTCTCTCTTTTGGGGTGAGCCGTGAGCGAGAGTAGTTTCTTCAGCAGGGTGCAAAAAATTGGTGTATAATACAATAGTCCTTCCTCATTTTAGTTACTGTTCCTCACTGTTGATAGCTTGTGCTAAGCAGCAAATAGGGAAACTTCAAATACAACAAAATAAAGCCATGCGCCTAATTTGGAATTGCAGTAGATAAATCCCAATAAAAGACATGTTGAGGGAGCTGGACTTGCTATACGTCGAGCAGATTATTGTTAAGACTAACTTATTGGAGAGTTAGTATTTAAGATAGATCGCGAACAGTTGCCTCAGTATCGTCGTTTGTTTCTCCAGTACCTACTGGGGTACAAAATATTAGTACTGGTTATAACTTTAGTATACCGTATGTTTAGAATAACTGACTTGTATGTACTAGGCAAGTGTTACTATAATAAAAAAATGTATTATTATTATTATTATTATTAGCAATAACTCGAAACCAAGACACATCGTCAAATTTCTCACTCTCGAGTTTAATTTTTATGCCACCAAAAGTTAATGAAAAGCTGAAAGAATTAGAATTTTTATTTTTGGGTGTCGAATTAAATTCTCAGAGAGCGGATAAACGGGCGTCAGCTTTAAGACGCTCTGTATATTTTTGATTATTTCCTATTTCAGTCTTAAGTGATCTCCTGAAACTTTTTTTACAACTTATTGCAGTTACTTTACGGATAACTTTTTGATTCAGAATAAACATCTTCATGCTTCTTAACTGGTGATAATTTTCCAATCTCGGAGTAGGTATTCATAAAGGTTTACAGTTTTAGGTAAACCTAAGCTTATGGGATGGCGATTTTTATCAGAGAAGTAATATTTCTTATAGTGCCTTGATGAAACTAAACTGCTCAACAAATGAAACGTTACATGACCAAATTTGCCCTAACTTTGGCACTGATAAAATTTGGATTGTTTCGAGCAATTCAATTTTTGTTTCGAGGGTTCACTATTTCAATCCCTTGTTTATCAGCCAGTATGTTTGCAAGAACTTGGTACTTCACACAAAGTTTATATAGGGTGGTAAATAAAACAGTTCAAAATCTCAGAAAGTTCAGCTTGCTCCCATTTGATCAAAGATTTTTCTTTTTAAATTTCAACACAAAGATCATGAAGATGGACCTCATATCTCGAAACGGTTTTCGAATTTTCCGATTATTTCTTTTATTTACAGGGTGATCTACAAAAAAACTCCTTTTTGGTGTGGCAATGATAACTTTGTTATTCGTGACCCGATTTTCAAAATTTAGGGCTCATTTTAAAGCTTAAGCTTCAAACAAGAACACGCAAGATTGATAATATGGACTAAGGACAAAAATTGAAAATACAGGGTTGTATTAAAACTAACCCAAATCTGAATGGCTTCCGAAATCTGGTATTAAGGAAAATTTGAAATAAAGTTAAGTTGCTTTCAAACAAACCATTCATTCTGCATACTTCAAGATGTTCTTGGCTTGCATGAGTTAAGAATTGTTGACATAAGAACAAAATTACAACTTCGTGTTTTCGAATAAGGTAGCCGCTTTGTTATTATTAGGCTTATTGTTTATCATATGGATGTCACTATTATTGATTGTTGTTTGATGGCTGATAAAACTGTTTTATTTATTGTAAGAATGAATTGACCACCCTTCTCCGGATATAAATCCGGTTGAGCATGTTTGGAGCAGAATGAAAAAAAAATCCTAAAGAAAGGGAAGGACAAATGGATAATTTGGATGATTTGGTGATAACTACACAGGAAGAATGGGAAGCTACTCCCCAGTAGTTTTTACATCACCTGGTGGAGGAAGAAGAATTACTTTTATAACTACCGTAAAGAAGCCCCAGTAGAAAAAATATATTGGTGCTATATTGGCTGAATATTGGTCGATATTGGTTAAATATTGATTACCTATATTGGGCCAATACCGAAGTGTTAACATTTTACAATAATTAGTCAATATTGTTTTGCAATATTGGGCCAATTTTTCAAACCAATATTGGATACATATTGTACTGCCAATATTGGATAATTATAGGATTTTTAATATTGGATACATATTGTACTGTCAATATTGGATAACTACAGGACTTTAATATTGGACACATATTGTATTGCCAATATTGGATAATTATAGGACTTTAATATTGGATCCATATTTTACTGCCAATTTGGATAAGATCCCCCCAGAGAATCAACATTATAGACTAATAAAAACAAAATACTGCGTATAAAATGATGCGCTTTAATCGTCAATAAATTTAGCATACCTAAGTTATAAGTACATTGTAATTATTGTAAAAAAATCATTCCAAAATGTAGACACTATTTACAAAAACTAGACATTTTCTTCAGGGTGGGCCCTCTTTAACACTCTTTCTCTCCGTCCACCTTCTCGATCGCCAGCAGTAGTCAAGCCAAGCAAACTTCCACTGACTTTGAAATGTTCGCCTCGGTTGCATCTTGAAACTAAATTCTTCTGAAAGAATATCACATGCATTAATTCAGGACATAATATTCATATAAAAAAAATGCCTACTTATGATACGTTTTCCCATATGGTTCGAGCTTTTTGGCGGACACCGTATAATTTTTTATAAAATTGTTTGATAAATTTAATATTTATTATAAATATCTAAAGTTTATTGTAAAAATGATAGATTAAAATATAAAACTTGAAGTTAAATAAGATGTCAAAAAGTGTCATCAACGCTTCAGAAAATATAACAAGAGGGATAGGACCAACAGCTTGAAGAAAGAAAACATTCATTTATCAATAATTTTGAGCGTACCTAAGTATAAAGTTAGCACCGACATGTTTGGTTATCAGTTAACAAGAGACGACGTGCTGCAATGTGGCAAGGTGACAACATGCTGCACTGCCTGATGCGTTTAGAAAAATAGTCCAGGGGCATGGTTTTTATGTAGCAACTTTTTCTAATATTAACTGTAATAAACATTCTTGCAATATCTAAAGTTACCTACGACTTTATATAAAAAAAATGTAGAAATGTGTTGAACTCATGAAAACCAAACCCATGAACTCACGTAACTCGACCATTATTAATAATAGAATAATTAAAATAAATACTTACTTATAGTTCCAATTGGCACTGGATTCTTATTAGAATCTGCTCTCTAGTAGTTAACAAAAATATTATAACACAGTATCACAGTAACACAAGAAGTCTGAGTCGTAACGTAACTGATCGACTGAACTGAGACTGAAATATGAATATTATGCATAGAGTGCCTGAAACAGATTACCCGATGTTGAGTTGATCTTATAAGGATGTAAGGGAAGAAGAAGTGAGAAGGATGCAAGATGCAAGATGCAACGGCAAAGAACAAAGAAGAAAGAAATAAGATGATGGAACCTGGTATGGTATGGTATAACAAAGGAAGATCGGCAGGATGGAATTTCATATTATTGAACTCTAAAATTATGAACTAAAAATTTTGAAGACGACAAAAATAGTAGGACACGTATTTTAAAGTTTCCAAGTTTCAACTTTTGACTATGAATACCTACCTATATTAATAAAAATAAACTTCGCCTATTTTTAATATCATTATTTGATAGCAAAAATGCCTTCTTGTCAAATTTTTGTTGAAAAAAATTTAAGGATTATATCTGGCCCACATATAGATATACATACCTAAAAGCAAAAGTAATAATCGTTAAGAAATGAGGAATATTGAATAGAATTCAAAAATAATATTGGTCCAATATTACACCAATAATAGCATGTTTAGATGTTGCAAAATCAATATTGGGGCAAGATTGATTTGCCAATATACGTTATATATCTAGAGAAGTCATATAGCACCAATATTGAATTGCCAATATTGGCATCCAATTTCACTTTCTATATTGCGCCAATATAGTATAGGGATTGGTAATATTGGCCCAACCGATCAATATAGTACCAATATTTAGCCAATTTCTAGCCAATATTTATTTCTACTAGGGAGAGTTACGGTAGTTATAAAAGAGTGGCAGGGGAGGTCCGACAAATGTTGGTATTTGGATACTCCCCTTTTTTTTGGAATGCCACAGTTTTTTTTACATAAATAATAAAACATTTTAACCTCTTAACCCTTTTTTATCTGAACTTTCTTTACGATATGACAGGCTCAATTATTGCTGAGTAAATTAACAAGCCATCTCACAACAATCTCAGCTCAACCGACAATATAAAACAGTTTTATCAGCCGTCAAACAACAATCAATAATAGTGACATCCATATGATAAACAATAAGCCTAATAATAACAAAGCGGCTACCTTATTCGAAAACACGAAGTTGTAATTTTGTTCTTATGTCAACAATTCTTAACTCATGCAAGCCAAGAACATCTTGAAGTATGCAGAATGAATGGTTTGTTTGAAAGCAACTTAACTTTATTTCTAATTTTCCTTAATACCAGATTTCGGAAGCCATTCAGATTTGGGTTAGTTTTAATACAACCCTGTATTTTCAATTTTTGTCCTTAGTCGATTATCAATCTTGCGTGTTCTTGTTTGAAGCTTAAGCTTTAAAATGAGCCCTAAATTTTGAAAATCGGGTCACGAATAACAAAGTTATCATTGCCACACCAAAAAGGAGTTTTTTTGTAGATCACCCTGTAAATAAAAGAAATAATCGGAAAATTCGAAAACCGTTTCGAGATATGAGGTCCATCTTCATGATCTTTGTGTTGAAATTTAAAAAGAAAAATCTTTGATCAAATGGGAGCAAGCTGAACTTTCTGAGATTTTGAACTGTTTTATTTACCACCCTATATAAACTTTGTGTGAAGTACCAAGTTCTTGCAAACATACTGGCTGATAAACAAGGGATTGAAATAGTGAACCCTCAAAACAAAAATTGAATTGCTCGAAACAATCCAAATTTTATCAGCGCCAAAGTTAGGGTAAATTTGGTCATGTAACGTTTCATTTGTTGAGCAGTTTATATTTGAAAGATTTTACTTGTATAAGCAGGAATAATTGCGATAATTTACCACTGATTTTTGCAGGACGAGTGATATGATAATTAGGAATTAAAATGTTGGTCAATTGAAAACACTCAACAATCCGAATCTAATCACTGAAACTTGCTTCAATGTCAACGTTTGATATTGATTGATAATGCAGGGGACAATTCACGGTTTTATCAACCAGTTGTGATTGTGATGTTATGACGATTTTTATAACCAGGTCGTACCGGCGGCAATTATAAAAAAAAAACTCTGTACTTATTACTTATTCTACCTTTTCATTTACCTACATGCACCTATACAATCATTTAAAGTATTTATTTTATTCATAACCATGTGCTTTCATTAATAATTTGATACCTGATGTAATAGAAGTAGGGCTATTTTCTCTTTCTGACCTATTTTCCCCCCGCAGCTGCCCCCTCGACGAGTGCGGTTTACTCTGCCCCCTGACGTGCCACGTGGCGCCCCCCCGGAGCGACGGACCGGCCGCGGCGGCGGTGGCAGTCGGCATCGAGCGCCTGACGCGACGGTAGGCTTACAGGTGATAGAGCGTATTTCAAGCAGAAGTTCGTGGAGAAAACAACACGAGGAGAACAAGGAGGAGACCGCTGTGCCCGTCACTGCCTCTCCGGGGGTCCGGGATCGCATTCATCCCACTGGCAGGTAGGAAGGACTACAATGTTTGATTCCGTATTTTATTTTTTATTTTTTTTTAATGATGCTTTTTAGATATTCATCATAATTTAAGAGTATTATACCATTGTGATGTATAAGCTTGAGAAACTAAATTATTAACGTTTTTTGGTTAAGGATAAAATTTTAAGGAATATAAATTTCAATTTGGTTTTCCAAGAATTAATATACAAATGTAAAAGTGAACTGTAGAAAAATGGGTACAGTATTTCTGGACTTATTGTTTATTCAATTGCTTCTTCTGTGAGATCAGAAGGTAGAGCTTATGTACTACTGTTTCTGGAACTCATCGGCATAAATTATTGCATTCCGCATCCAGGTGTGATATTTGCGAGCATTTATTATTTGATTGCATCATTGCTTTATTTTGCTGGTAGCACCAGATTTTTTGTAAATCTTGGGAATATTTTTTAGTTTTCTGCTTAATTTTCTGATTACACAGGTACCTATGATAATTACATGAATGTTGAACTAATATTGAATTTTTTTATATTGTTATTATTGATTATAGGAATTTTTTCTTGTTTGAAATTTTGTATTTTCGGAACAGTCGATTGTTGGAAATTATTAATAAAGAGAAACAGCTAAGGAGAAAATATATGAGCATGATGATAAATTAGTATTTTTATAGAAATGTTTTCTATGTTTATTTGGGAATAACATGAAAATCTTGAACAAAATTAATTTAGATACCTATTTGACTACTTTATCACATATCTAAATATATGGAAAGTTGAGATTTATTTTTTTAAATAATAATTATTCGAACACCAACATCAGTATTACCTATAATACATAGGCAGTACTGACACTTCTGTACACCGTTGGTTGTACTTGTTGCCCTTATGAATTTTAAAAATATCGACTTCGGTAGACATTGCGTGCGGATATACCTAATGTATACAAGAATTTACAATGTAAGTATTAAGGTATGTTTACGACGTTATGAACGGACGCTGAATTAAAATGCGATTTTTTTGGCGTAGGTATAATATCTTATAAATAAATTTGTGACGTCGTTCATTATCAGTAACTAATGTTACAACGTCACAGTAAACGTGACTATGTGATACATCGTATAAGGTAATTGATTTGTATACCTACTTAATAAAAATAATATACCACCTACCATACTATTAATAGTAAATGAATAAGTGGGAAAAAAATAAGGGGTTGTTTCCTTGTTGAAAATTTAACAGATTTTTAAAATGAAAATAAATCAAGTCTCCTGTTGAGATGCGAGTTCAAAAACTTTTTTTTCCCACAGCCGGTCCGACATTTTGGGTAGTCCGATTTGTTCTAAAATAAAGAAAGGTATCTTGTAATTTTTAATAAATTTATTTATTTTCAAGGAAATAATTACCTACCTATTAAAAAATATTCCTTCAAAATTTATACTCTATGAAAATGATTCGTAACCCAATTAAATCATAATATCTCAGAGTTACAAAATGTTAACGAAGATTTAATTTTTTTTTAATTTACAAAAAAAATACACAATAATTTTCTATTTAGATTGAACCAGGTTATCCAAAATGAATATTAAATTGACGATACAGCTGTAAGAAAAAATTACGCGCCATAAATAAAATACGTTAAAGAGGGGTGGTCTTTTCTGCCCTTTAAAACAGGTATAAGGGAAAATTAACGAATTGTCCAATAACTGCGATCTCAATATCAGACCAAGCCTACTTAATATCATTTTCTGTAACTTGTTTCGTATTTAAGAAAAAAAATTTAAATATTTTTTCACACCCCCTTCAAGGAGTAATATCGCAAGAAGAGAGGGGCAATTTTTTTAATACATGTCAAAAATGCTAACATTGACTCCCATTCCTAATAACAGGTGTCTCCACTAATCCCTTTATGTGCAGTGTTAATTATTACCAAATTATTATCATACCTTTTTTTTAAGATCAAATGCCACCTGATAGTTTTCCCCCGTTAGTGGTAAATCATTTACAATATTTAGCGCCCTTTTAGACAACGCTCCTTTCAAATACAAAAATTTTTGAACACTGGCTAACTGAGTATATTATTATCGATAATAGCCGAGAATAATTCTATAAAACTCTTCCAATTATCATATTTTCCAGAAAAAGATGGTGTATTCAGACTAGGCAAATTAATTTTTCCCAATTTTCGCCCATCCGACCTTTCCCCTTCTTACTTTGCCTAAAGGTTATTTTGTTACAAATTAATGCTTACATTGGCTTTTGTTTCAATTATTGTTTTAATTATAGACATAGTTTTGAAATATTGATTTTCGACGATTTCCGTTTGAATTTGACAGTAATTATCAAAAGCTTTTTCAGACATTGTCTCCCTAACTCTAAAATCGCTAACATTTACAGATTTATCATTTTCATTTATAGTTACAAAAGTCTCTACCCTAGATAATTATATTTTTACTGCTAGTGCGATTCATCTTCAAAGTTTCCATTTCAAAAGAGAAAAACTTAACCTAGACAACACTAAATTTTATAGTAACAATTTTTATAGGTACCACTGTGATAAGACTTTAAAAGTATTTTTCATGCAAATCGAATTCAATCAAATCAACACTCCCCCGACTCCCCTGTTTGTAATTTTAATTTGTGCAACAACCTCCAAAAGGTTTAAACCAATAAAGACTAAATCTCTGACCTTGTTTCCTTGCTGGATGATCCAACTTCCCGAAGCTCTCTGCAGGTGTATTTTCACCCTAATCACCTTCTCGACTCCAAAATTTCAAATGAGTGTATCCAAATCAAAATCACCCGTTGAGAAGTGTTGGATGATCCAAATCCCAATGCAGGTGTACCTTCACCGTAGCCACCTTCTCGTCTCCAGAGCTCCAAATGAGTGCACCCAAATCCCAAATTACCATTTGTGAAGTTTCCCAGGTGTAATAAAAATTGTGTTTATAGTTCAAAATTGGAACGAGTGGTTTATGAGTTATAAACAAATTAAAATCGCAATTTTACATTTTCAAAGCAGCTTAGCTTGAAAACGGGTCAAGATATCGGAAAACGGCTTACATGTCCCTATCCTAACTTTTTATATACTACGCTAGAGTACCTATAAAAAAAAAAATTATTAATATTTTTTTTCAAACGCTGATTTTTCATCACTTTGTATACAAATTTCATCAGCACCCTAAGATACTACGTGAAAAGTTAAGATAGGGACATGTAAGCCGTTTTCATCTATCTTGACCCGTTTTCGACCTAAGCTGCTTTGAAAATGGAAAATTGCGATTTTCATTTGTTTATAACTCATAAACCACTCGTTCCAATTTTGAACTATAAACACCATTTTTATTACATTTTTTCAAGCAATCTGAAAATGTAATAATATACAGGTGTCCCATTTAAAATAAGAAAGTTGATTGCAACTTCCGATATAACCGGCGGAAATGTTGAGGGGTTGTAAATATTTTTGTTTAGCTCGGCAAAATTGAAATCATAAATGTACAAACTTTTAGACTTCTACTCCTAACACTTCTCCATATACAAATGCCCTAAGGTTCTTGCGCCTCACCCTCTACAGAACAGCGCAACTTCGAGCGAGGAATCAATCAAACAGGATATTTTTTAATACTGGACATTGAGATAATTTAAATAGTAAACTGTCGATGAGTATCTCAGATGCGCAGTGAAACCGGACGCAAGAACGTTTGGAAAAGCACTTTTAACTTTGGATGCTAATAACTTTTTGCCAGTACATTGGGGAGTTTTATTTGATATAGAAATTGAAAAGTAAGTCCTGATGAGTCCAACGAGTCCGGAACGATTGCTGTGGGGCAAATAAAACGCGAGATATGAGCGGTTGAAGAAACAAAACAGAGTCCAAGATAGAGGCGATATCTCCTGCAAATCCATTGATAGTGATAATGATTATTTGGCCATTGCCTGACAAGAAAAATAAATTGAGGAGGTGCTTCCATCTTGCTGAGAATCTAATAAGCTTTCTGTTAATTATCAAGTTACCATCAGCGCCAGTTTGATTCTCTATAATTCGTGAGCAATCGGGAGCTAATGGTTTTGTCTAACATTTCGAAATAGATATCTCCGTTTAAATTTTCGTGGTAATAACAACACAGTTTTGCTTATTAACATTGCCATTCAAGTAAATATAAATTTCTAACAAAAATGTTAACTAAAAGTGGAGGCTCAGTTTGAATTCGGATGGTTATGATTTCACAAAATTAAATTCGTTTATCCAGGTCATCATTACTCAGTTTCTGAAGAATTTGCATTTTGTACGGATGGAACTTGTGCGATTTTAATACTTGCTTAATTGCTTCACGTGATAGTAATGTTTCCGCCGCCGTTTACGAATTGATAAAATAGGATCTGCAGCAAATAATTCAAGTAGTTCAACTTGGACATCCTCATTGAACGATCTTGATTGATTTATTTTTTTTTAAGGCAACGGATCCCGTTTCTTTAAATTTAGCGACGAGATTTTCAACGGAAGATGCGGCACCTCCTCCCTCAATTTGTCTTGGCTGAATAATCATTATCCCTATCAATGAATTGAGAATTGAGACTTGAACTTATACTCCAATGGATTTTTTCTTGTTGGGTATCCCTTGAAATCCATTGTTTAGATTTAGAAAATCAAACCAGATTTACTTGAGCAACTATACGGCAGAGAATTACAGCAGAATGTCGATCTTTGACCTCAGACACATTCCCAGAAAACAATGGAAACGATTTTGAAAATGTGTTATCTAAAAAAATTTAATAAGGTTTTTTTCTTTTTTATTTTAAATGGAATTCAAATTAACTTGTATGAAAATAATTACAACATATTTGACAAAATGTCACTTTATTTTGGTAAGGTAGGTATCACTGCAAAAACATTTTTCAAGGACTTTCCAATGATGTATCATAAGCAAGGGGTACCCATTTAAAATTTTATAATTGGGGTGATGTGACTTAAAGTGTTGATAGGGGTAAGTCATTTCTTATGTCATTTTGGTTTCCCCTCCTTATTACATGAACGGCTTTTCGTGATTTTAGATATATTTATTAATTTCAAAGATATATCGCCAATGGCAACTTAAAAAAAGTCTTCTGTATGTTATGTTTCATTTCAATTAACTTTTATTAATTAAAAATTGCAGTTACATGTGAACGGGATACGTTTATAAATTACATTGTGTAACTTTCAGTTAAAACGAAACCATTAGTCGCTACTCCTATAAGCTAAAACAAAAAAGCGCAATCCTGATTGCTTTTATTGAAAGCATGTAATATTATATTATCGTGTTTCATAAAATTCCTCTGAAAGTGACCAACAAAGTCAGAAAACAGGGACGTTGTCCATTGTCCGCAGAATTGTGAATGGTGCAAGGAAAGCAAACAAATGACAGAAAGACAATAATTTGTAAATATAAAACTGCAAGATTATTATTATTTATGTAAAGTGTTAAGAAAGAGGAGGAAAAGATAAAAATTAGAATCGGCTGGTACCTGATAATAATTATTATTCATAAAGCAGTATTGATTAACAGTAATTATATTTATTCAGTTCTGAATATTGGAGCAGATGCGGGTTATGAGACTTTGTAATTATTATTGTGTTATATCTCAGCCTGATTTCTTTTAACAGTTAGAAAAATTCAACTGTAATAGATTTCCACCACAGGTTTTTTTTATCCATTTTATTAAGTCCGTAACCATATATTAACTGGGTGTTTCACCAATAGACTGACCTGGCCTAATAAGGGAACGTATAGTTTTTCAATGCGTTTCAGGATCTGTTTTTGATATTTTTCTGAAGCCCTTCGTTTCTATATTAAATAATTCAACGAGGAATTCAAATATATTTTGATGAATTTGTTCATGAGTAGTATCTTTTGAACAAATTGATGGAATTTAATGAAATTTGATAGGTATTCTCTACCAATGATACCCCGCATGTTCCGCCGGTTCGAAAACTACAGGGCTGTACTTAATTTTACGACCAGAGCTTATGACCGATGATCAGTCTTAACCGCTGATGATGACAACCGAAGCTATAAACGAAACGTTCGGAGCATATCTCCATGACCACGGCACAATAGCCCGGAATCAATTACGATTTCAAGCTGATCACACATCATAGGGGGGTTAGTTAAACGGTGAGCCACACCCTTGAAAGGACAATTTTTTTAACGATCGTCTTTTTGATTTCTTAAAAACGGAAACAGTTCAATATTTTGGCCTGCCCTACGTTGTGTTCTATTTTTGATTTAGGCCCTATAAAACACTAAATAAAAATCGACAATTTAACAATAACAAGTTTATTGGAAATACTTTATCCAATCAAACAAAACAAAATTTCCCAGTAGAATAAATGTAACGTGAGAATTATTTGTAATTAAATCAACTTACTTAAAGATAACATGCACCTATGTATTAACAAATAATATTGTTACTAAAAATTCTTAACCTACATTATAGAAATGTTAAGTCTCTTGTAGGTACTTGTACTATCATTTATTTACATAGAACCTTATCATTGGAACAAATCGGTACTCAAAAAGAAACTAAAACTCATTCAAATATACATCATCATTAATCTTCATCAAAGAACAAATTCGATAATAATCAATAATTTACATATTAAACTATGGATAAAAAGATACCAATTGTTCATTTATTAAACAGTTAAACACACATTAAAACAGCTGAGGTTAACTCCATTCTCCATTGGGTAATTTTTTGCAACTTCGTCAATTAAATTTATTTACTCAGAAAAACTAATAGGTACCTTGTTCAGAACTTATGCTGGACTTGGTTGATTTTGCCGAAGAGAGAGAAAGATTCCTTTAGTTCCTCACCCTCCTTTCTATAGTCCACATCTGCCTTCCAAAAAAAAACGTCCATGACTGGCCCTTCAAACCAAGATCAAGATGTTGTTGAAATGACGAAATTACGGTTAAGACTAGGATTAACATCAAAACCAAACCCAAAAATCAAAACTCGAGACTAAAATAAAGATGAAACTAAAAGCTAAGACTAAAAGCCAAGAATCAAGACCAAAACCCTGTAAATCGAAAGTAAATTGGAATTTAATTTCCCTAGAACATTTATTCAACTCACCGAGTGGAGTTCTCAGACGCCTTACTCGGGCCTTGTTAAATTACGGTATTACAAGCCGATTCTTCCTCAATTTACCATCTAAAGAAAATACAAATAGAATTTAGCAGCGCTACTACAATTTCCAATTGTATTTGCGTACCTGTATTTCGATTAAAACCACACACATCACCACTATAAGATACGAGACTCAAAATTTGCACCTAACGTCTGAAAGTCGCAAATCAAAAAGAGCGAGCGGTTTTCGCCGCCACACGACCAAAAACTGGAGACCTCATTCGAACGCCCCTGTTGCCGGAATTCTTCCCATCAGGAGACGATCACCCTGCAAACGGGTCCTAAATCACAAGGAGCTGGCACACAACAAACCACTCGGCAACGTTGCTCTCCAATCTTAGACGGATCGATAACTGACACCAGCGTCGTCTGTCACTTATTTGGAGTAACTAACATACAGGACTATTAATACTAAAAAGCAAGGTCTATTCATACTAATTATTATTTGATACATGGTATTCTTTTAAATTTATAAAATAAATTGTTTAAAAATACTCCAATCTCGACTAAATTCATTAGAATGGGGACTCGAACGCTACAAAATTGCATATTTGAATGTTATTTGCAGATCTAATTTTTTCTATAACAGTTATTGATATTGTCAAAAATAATGGTAGTTTACTCTTTGGCAAGACTCGTGTTTTTGGATAAACCTCGTATACGACTATGTCTGACTATTCCACATTACGTTTCAGACCATGCACAACTTTTTATGGAGAATAACTATTTTCTTAAATAATTGGACACAAAAAGTTTTTCCTATGGCTCCAACTTAGGTACCTATAGTAGGTACATCCAACACTGTATGTTAATAGAAGAAATATGCAAATATTATGTATTTGCCCAGCCCTAGTCGTAACATTATCTAAATCTTTTTTTGTTTAAACGATCTTGTATCTCCCACAACAACAGAGTTCCTAATACCATGCAAAACCAATTTGAAACAAATTTCACACTGTGTTTTACAAAAAAATAATATAAGGTAAGAACCTTTTGCAAACAGGCTACGATAACGATAAAATAAAATGCCCTGTATAGTATTACTAAATATGAAAGTATTATTACATCAAGGGGCGCCGGAAGCCTAACAGCTTGTTTTATACAACTTCCTTCTGGATGCCCTATTTCCATGAAAAGTTACAAACACATATAATATTATATTGGGTACTCTGCTTATAACCATAAAATCTGATATATTTTTTATGTTTTATTTACCTATAAATAGGCCATGACAATTTATGACCGTGTATTTTCCCCAAATTCTCTTTGAAAATTAGTATTGATTTTAGCATTGTTCTGGAAAGCAAAGCTCTCTGAATTTTATTCCATCAGCGAGTCCTGGGTTAGTAAAATTTTATGAATTAGCATGCGAAGCGGGGATCCGAGCAAATAAGGCTTTTCAGGTTTTCAGATTTCAATTGGTGTATGAAGATGTGATATTATTATTACGTATAGAATGCTTGAAAGCAGTGCAAATACATGGTGTAAACCTCCATGTCTGGTTTGTCAGAAAACCTTTTGGTTTTTTAATCTAAATTCTGATTTCTTTTAGCATTTTGAATAGGTAATAAAAAGACAATTTTGTGATTTTATTACCATTATTGTAGCTTTTGTAGATTTTCATCTCAATAATGGAAGAAAAACATAATTCTCGTAATTATTGAAAAACCACTCCTAATATACTTAGTAGGTACTTATATTCTTTAACGAACGGAGAATCGCGGCTATTGTTCACGAGAACGAAACTTTCAACACGAGATGTAGACAATTGCTGGAACGTCCAAGTGAATATAGCAATTATTTACGAGAAGAAGACGCTATTTTCTTTACAACTTGATGAGAAAATCATCATTCATCTCTTAAAATTATTTTTTCAATTAAGTAGGTACTTATATTATTTAATAATACACCACGTTACTTCGCTACGTCCGACAAATTATGCTTAATGCTGGTTATGGATTAATTGCAAGGTGTTGACTTCTCCGTTTGTATGACATTTCACGACTCGAGCGAGACTCAACGTTTCATCCCCACTACACCCTCGCTTTGCTTAGTCGCTCCGGGATCTTGCTTGCGCTGTTAATAAAATAGACTAGCGGTTAAAAGTTGAAACAAGACCTCGCAATGGAGTGCGATCGTGCTATTTTGTTTGCTGTTTGAAGGTTAATAAAGAACACATATACCACACACAAAAATTGACTCCTGAAAAATCAGCACTTGTCTTACGTTTAATAAAAGAAAATCATAAGTTCGATATTCCAGTAATTTACATTACTAAAATTTTCACTTCGAGAAGCAGAAAGTTAATTGTGTTTCGAGAAAAATTTTCTGCTTGCCGCTTCTCTCTGAAATGACTTTTTTAGTAAAGCCAACAATTTTGATCGGGATTATAGATACGCCAGAGATGGTGGAAATGTTACGATACGCAAATAATAGTCTATAAAAATTTTGATTTATCACCACTAGCTACATACTTAATCCATTGTTATAGCTAATCCCTACAACTAATAACCTTTCCATTAACGTAACAGATATTTGGAAGTATTACTGCCCATTTCTAGGAAATACACACTTGGGTATACCATCAGATAGCTTTAATTATAAGGTATACTTATATCAGATATACGTCTTCTTTTTTCGCAATCGGCAGTCTTCTTGAGGCTTTTGTCTTATTGGTTGGATATCGCCTGTATTTATTCGACGTTGCACAATGTCCGTTCTGCCTAACTTCATGTTCCCTGTGTTGCGAAAACGTTTGTTTCGTTAACTTTGTCTCGTCTTCCGACAGTTCTTAGAAGTCGATTTCCGGCAGGACAATCTTCATCTTTCTTGTATCTGCCTGCTCCTTGCTCTCCATCTTCTCGCAAAAGCTGATCTTCTTGACTGGTACGCAAATTCCAAGTAAGTCACCCTCCTTGATTCTTGCGTTGCCAGAAAATACATTCGCAACCCATACAGGAATCTCTAGGCTAGTGTTGACTAACGTCTTGATTATTATCAGGTTCTTATTACTATCTGGGGATGGCTCGACTTACCCAACTCAGCTTCCAAGATCCGCTTTCAGTCTGGCCGGGACTATCCTTCAGATGGTGGTCGTGGAACTCGTAATGAGTCTTGTAATTACCTTCTGTGATTTCCTGGAGCTCAGTACCAAGTCTTCTTCACCCAATCTCAGGATACCTTGTTTCGGATCAATCCGCATTCCATGCTGTTGAATGATGTCTAGTCCCAGAATAAACTCGTCTTCAGACCACAACCGTCCGACGCAGTTCTATGGCTCCAAGCTGGATTTTCCCACCTACTTCGCCGATGATATCTGCGATTTCACCTGTCGCTGTCTTCAACTGGACCCGCCTCGATGGATGACGTATTACAGCAGGACTGACGACGTTCTTCATTACCAATGAGATCGATGATCCGGTGTCAAGTACCATGGTTACAGATTTTTCATTTATCTGTCCTTCAACGGATAGGCTGTCTACGTGGCGTTGGACTGTTCGGATGGAAACGATCTTGGGGGCCTTGATGTTGTCAGCCAGCATTCGCCCCTCCACACTGGCTGAAGTTAGTTTTCCTGCCGTCGACAAGGAGCTTCTCTGCTTCCGCTCCTGTTCCTGCCTCATCTTCGTTCCAGGGATCCACTACGTCTCGGAGTCTCACTAACTTTACAGTTACGTATAAATGTGAACTATATCCGCAACGGTAGCACTGTTTCCTGGTTTCATCTCTTCTTGGAGTCCAACCTCTTTTTCCATCATTCAACTGCTCAGAGATCTTATCCATCATCTTATTTAACTTTTCCAACATGGCAGTCACATTCTCTTCCTTCATTAATTGCCACTGCTCGTATCTTGGAAAAGGTTCTACCGTTGGACGCCTTGATTACTGCGTCTATTTCAAGCGCTATAACGAACGCTTCGCTGGACTTCGTCAAATGTGACATGCGCAGGATCTTCTGTATTTCAGTGTCTCGTATCCCATTGACAAAGGTTTGTGAGACTATAGTTGTTCATTGAAATTCTGCGGCGAGTCTGGGTAGACGCTTGATGAACAATCCTATCGATATCGGCTTCGAACTTCTGTAGCGACTCGTTCGGCTTCTGCACTCTGCTCAATAACTGAGTTTGGAAAACTTGCTCCATTATGGTGATTGCCGAATCGAAATTTTAATGCTGCACTCAATTAGTCGCAATTCGAGTGAAATTCTACCGGCAGTGTTTGTAGCATGTCCACAGCTTGCCCGCGAAGGGCAAGAACCAGTGCCGTTGCCTTCTCTGTGTCGTTCCATCCGTTGGCCATGCATGCAGTCTGAAATTGCATCTTGTACGCAGTCTCCAGGGAGTTGTTCCGTCGTACGCCGGTGGCTTCACTTTCGAGCGTAAATTGCTCGCCGGTGTGGCACAAGGAGAATCCTTCACCTCAGAACTTTCCAGAGTTTTGAGTTTTGTCTCGAAGTCGTTCTTCATCTCCTCTACAAGCAGTTTTGTTTTCTGTTCCATCAGCTTTACTTCGTCGCGAACACCATCGACTTCATCACGAACACCATGAATGTCTTGTTTTACTTTATTCAGTTCACACACATAATCGTTTCCTTGCTGCAGGATAACTTTTAGCAGCTTCTCTTCCGTGTCTTCGAGCTTCTTCACAATATTTTTCTGCTCCTCCTGGCCGTCTTCAAGCTGCTTCGTGATGTTTTTATGCTCTTTCTGTCCGTCTTCGAACTTATTCATGATGTTTTTCTGCTCTTCCTGACCGTTTTTGTACAGTGACATCATATATGCCAACATTTTCTCTGACTCAGACATTTCAGTTTCTTTCCCACTTCGTAATTTAACCATTAACTAATTAATCTTCTTGCTGGAATCCGTATCCCGTTTCTGACACTTGTTACGGGTCTCAAAATTATAAAATCACCACCACTAAAGTCTGCAAATGCTTTCATTCTCTAACACAAGTACAACTTATAGTCTCTATCGCACAGGTCGATGCAGCATCAACTCTGCAGCGGTACAACATCTGCACAACTTCTACATACCTGTGAACCTCTCACGGTGCGGCACACTTTTGCCACTGCCAGATTAAATATTATTACATATTTACTATACTTTTTAACTGAATGGTGATTTATTGCGATTTGGGTTCTAATTATCTTCGCCGCGCCGATACCGTAGCGCCTGTGAGAGTGGCATAAAATGTATTTTCGTTTCACTATTTGAAAAAAAATGCATTAAACATTTTAAAATATAAAAAAAATATATTTTATTTCTTTTCTAATAGTTATAAAATGGATGAACTTATTACTATAATAATTATATTGATATTTCATAATATTTAAGTAAGACAAAAATACTAACTTTACTAAAAAATTAAACAAAATCATTAATAACGACTTTCAAAACGTTTTGATGTCATTTTGACCCAAATATTTATAACTGAATTTATTTATAATGCGTTTAAATATACTGCATTTAAATGCAGTATAAATACAATTTACTGCGCTTAAATTGTGTACCTACTTCATAGATGAATGGAAATTTCTAATTGACTGAGTTCATTTACTTAATTAAGATTTTAATATTTTAATATGTTCCAACTTTACCATCACGTAGTCGAGTGGAAGCCAATTATAATTATTGTTTTAATTATAAAATAATACCGGGTGGCTGACCATACCTTTACATATAGGACATTGCCTAGG
Organism: Malachius bipustulatus; assembly: GCA_910589415.1. Classification (NCBI taxonomy): domain Eukaryota; kingdom Metazoa; phylum Arthropoda; class Insecta; order Coleoptera; family Melyridae; genus Malachius; species Malachius bipustulatus. Next base: position 16,926,637 of record OU342633.1, read on the forward strand.
CAACAATAATTAATTTCAGGTAACATGGAAACTATTCTCTGTATTATTATTTTGATTATGGTTTATTATACAGGCTGATCAGTAACTCGCGCACTCCGAATACAGGGCGATATAGAGCCTATTAAAATTAAGGATATTCTGAAAAAAAAAAAATTGAATCCAACGGTTGGTTTTCAAGTTACAGAGTTTCCCTCATCCGAGTTTAAAGGTAATTTTTTCAATAACCGTGATAAAGATTAATGAAAAATTCAGGTTACTGTAATGTCTGGAACGGATACCATATAATTCATCAATTTTTTTCCACAAAGCCTCTTCACAGAGGAACCGTAGCTAAATCTGAACGAAATTTGAAGTTTGGCAACCGCCTAAACTCAACTTAGAATATAAAATATTCAAATGCCTTCGTCGCTATGGAAATACTGTTCCTAACCCAATAAGTAGATCCACCGTGAGTAAAGCAAATTTTGACTTCTTTCGATCCTCCGTGCCCTCTAGTGCAAGCCAATTTCTATCGTCGTGATTCAGCCCTGACGCACCAGTCGCCGCTGTATTCCGTCAACCCGTTGCCGCAACACAAGTTTGTCGTTAACCGAAGTAGGTGACATTTTTCTATCGGTATATTAAATAATAGGATTATTGGGGTCCGCCACATTTATCCCCTCCATCCTTAATATCCACGCAACACCCAAGCACACGTATCCCACTACTACTTAATTTTTACTATCTGATATCTGACGCACCGCTCCGGCAACGAAGGTCTCGCAATCGCCTTAAGATTGACGCCTTCGTGGTGTGAGGGCCAATCTCGTTGTGCAAGCGTAACCGAGTGCCAGTGTAGTAGCTCTGCCACCACACATCGCAATCCACGTCGCTGTGGCAACGAAGGTCTCACCACCTCCTTGAGAATTGAGATTGACTCCCTCGAGGTGTGAGGACCAATCTTCTGGTGTAAGCGGAACCGACTGCCAGTGGAGCAGATCACATTCCATACTGCTAAGGCAACGAAGGTCTCGCCACCGCCTTAAGAATGACGCCCTCGCGGTATGAAGGCCAATCTCATGATGCAAGTGAACCGGGTGCCAGTGTAGCTGCTCTGCAACCACACATCGCATTCCACGTCGCTGTGGCAACGAAGGTCTCACTACCGCCTTGAGAATTGAGATTGACTCCCTCGCGGTGCGAGGGCCAATCTTGTGGTGCAAGCGGAACCGAGTGCCAGTGAAGCAGCTCCCCGTGCTTACACGCCCGCCCCGTTATACCTGAACCGTCAACCCGCCTCGAAGTAGAGCTTTGCCTAACGACTACATATTAGGGAATCGTCGCGAAATACCGATCTAAGTCCACCTCTCTAATTGTTATCTGTTAAATTTATTGTTAACGGTCACTTTTATTGCTATAAGTTGCGCACCGTAACAATATTATTTTGTATGTATTGATGTGAATATCACGTAGTTTCAAAATCCCGGTTTATTTTGAACACTGTTTTCTGAACGATAACATCATATATGTTATCGCGTCTTCAGTGGTACTTGTCCACAGAGCTACCTTGGGACAAGGGTACGATAGCCGTACCACTCAGAGTTACTCAAGCACTTGGGAAAAGCTAGCGAGGGCATTTCCCCGAAGGAGTAAGCCCTCCATAAAAATCTTGAGCCCCAGAAATACGCCACGTCCGATTTCGTGTAATTCCCAGTTATCCCGAGGCTCGTCACAATGTGCCACACATAATATGTTTGTTGCGCTTGTTGCTGATATTAAGATATACATGCAACGTCGCTGAAGCTAGCCTGGCACAAGTTTTACGATATCTCGTAAGTATTACCTGAAGAATGTTGATCACGAAACTGTGTAGGTATTGAAGATATTTCTGGTTGACGATTGTCCTGAACCGTTCTCTCGCACTCCTACATATTCTTTTTCGTCATTCTTTATCTTATTAAATTTTATTCCGTGTTCACCAATCAGTAATTTCCCTTTCCATTTTGACCTTAGCGTCACCGCATTTAAAGAAATAGCTGACTTCGAGTTACGTTCGTGTTGTGGAATTGTTTTCAATATTTTTTAGTAATCGTCTTAAAAATGGCAAAATGACGATCAAGTAGTTACGTACGATAGTGGGATTAGAAGGTGATTTTGTGCTCCAACTTTTAGGGCTAAGCGCGCACATGCGATTTTCTGTCGCGCGACTGAATAATCGCAATCGTCAAAAAAAATTTGAAAATGTTTCATGCGCGCAATTGCGACAAATTAATCGCAAATACAATTAGTAACAACGTGGATTTTACTGAAATCGCTTGCGTGGTAGCTTTATTATTACGAGCCAAATCTAGAAAACGGCGCAAAAAGCAGTATTGGGTGCATCCACTGATAAGTGAATGTATGTTAAAAGGGCAATTTTATAAAATTTATACCGATTTAAGAAACCATCCTTGTGAATTTTTTCAATACTATAGTCACATGATGAAGAACCCGCCGTGGGAGATATTAAACTTTCTGAAAAGTCTGAATAGTAATTATTCCTCATGGAAAATTCAGAATTCTGGATTTAGGTTATTAGCTAGGGAAGACTGGGAAATTGTTTTTAGATGTCCGGGTGGCTCCATTTGGAATTTGGAGAATGGAAATTGATAAGGCTGTTGTTAGGCAGTAGCGTGGCCGAAACAAGTTGTTGGAACCATGTTACTATGTTGTGTGTGAGGATATTGAACGAGTGGCGTAAGATGGTAATTCTTGGCACATCTCATTACATTTAGGATTTCTATTTGAGCATAATGTTTTTGTTCATCGTTCAGTTTCTGTAACATGGGGACAAGCATCATAGCAAACTGTTTGTCGTTATTTTCTTCGTTTTGTTTTTGTTGTAGTAAGTTTATTAAGGTGCTTTCGTAGGATGTTATCTTTTCCATGTTTTTTTTACGACGTCGACGTGAAGTGTTCATGTCATCTTCTTTGTTAATATTATTTTGCAAAGGCATAGGACGTGGAGTTGGAATGCTCTGCGCTTCATTGTTGTCATCGCTATCAGTTTCTAAAGGGGCAGTGTTATCACTAGTAGTCTAGTTTTCATGATGGGAGCAAAAATAATAAAGAACCGAAGTAAACGTATTTCTTTCTTTTTTTTGCAGGATCGCCACTCTTCAGTTTTCGTTGTTTTGCAACTTGTTTTGCAAAACAATCCTTCACCTTCTTCCATTTCTTCTGAATTTCTTTTCCTGTAATATGAAACAATTTTTTATGAAACGCCAACAGACATTTAATTATTATTGATTATATTAAATTATTTTTAAGATATCTTGCCACCGGTAATAGCTTTAATTCTTTACACTTCGAATATCTGCCTTCGAATATCTGCTGGGAGCTACTATACAATCAGGGAAATTGTCAATGACACATGTGAGCAATTTTGAATATGTCTGCAACCTCTTTGTACATGCCAGATATATCCGAAGACAACTGGCTGACCATTGTCACACAGTTTTATGACAGAACTGATTTTCCAAATTGTATTGGAGCCGTGGACGTCGAACACATAAGATTGCAGAAACCTGATCAGACCGGTACAGAACTAAGTGAAATAACTATGAGAATTTTTTCTCCACAATTCTTCTGTGCGTGGTTGACGCCGACTATTGTTTAATTGCGATAGACGTGGGGGCATATGGTGCAGTTAAAGATTCCAATATGTTCAAAAACTCTAATTTCGGCCAAAGACTCAATAATTATTATCAATTAAATATTCCAAATCCACAAGGGCCACCTCAAGATGAGACGAGACAACCTATGCCTTTCGTCCTTGTAGCAGATGAGGCGTTTGCACTATCACAACATGTTTTGCGGCCTCACTCCAGGAGAAACCTAACAATAATGAAACAACGAGTATACAATACATATAATTACAGACTGACTCGTGCTCGACGAATGGTGGAATGCATATTTGGAATTTTAGCCAACAAATGGCGAATTTTCCATCGGCGTATGAATGTGGGTATCGAATTTGCTGACCACATAATCAAAGCATGTTGTGTTTTACATAATTTTGTGTGCTGAATAATGGATGGTGTATGAACGACTGAATGTACGAAATTCCAATTTTGCAAATTATTTTACATCTCCACAAGGTTCAATACCGTGACAGTATAATAAAATTTGAGTTGTACCATTATTACTGTATTTGAAAATAAATGAATCAAGCAAACAGCATATATTACATATCTTGAATTTGTTTTTCCTTCCTGGATAATTCCATCCAATTATACGTATTACATTTACACAAACTTCACCCCATAGTTTTTCTTTTACATTCCGGTCACTATACTCTTTCAATTGCTTATTATACAGCGCAGGTCTCTTTTCCTTTGCCAATATCTAAGGGAAGTAGTGTCGGGTCTGCTTTCTTTACATCTTCTACGAAAGATGGAGCATTACTACAGAGTGAACAAGAATTAAAATATAAATGATTAATAAAGATGCAATTATGTAAATAGCTTATAACCATGAGGCAAAGTTTTTATGAGATTTGAAACTGTTCGGAAATTGACGAATTGGCGTAGAAATTACAGAAACACACGGCGGGTTTGAAATTGCTTATCTTCAACGGATCGAATTTCCCATTTTTAAATTAAAGAGTCCATCAATAAGTAATAGTGACATTTGGGTTCTTTGCACTTTGACAGGAGTAGATTTGGAATCACGCTAAAATGGCAAACAAATTAGCTTTATAAAATGCAATATTTCAGAATAGACAGCTGAAGGATGGATTAAAAAAAATTGAAATCATTTTCAAATGTATTATAAAAAAAAGATTGTACCTACTTATAACTTGCTGCTATAATAATTGTTCTTTAAAAATTTTTAAACAAAAAAGAGAAGGTTTTTTGGCATTATTTGAAATAAATCAATAAGTTTCAACACAATCTTACTCAAATTGATATACAGTGTGCCCAGGATAAGGATGAACAGCGTGGGGATCTCGGAAACAGTGAGAAATACAGGGTCTCTTAAATTCGCAGAAAGTTGGGAAATTTAGGGGTCAATGATATCCCGTTGAGAAAATAAGAAAATTCCGCTTAAATCCGGAGATATTTGTAAAAAATAACGAAATTTTACGATATCTCGTTGTTACTTTTTTAGCTCTACAAGATGGCGTTAACAATGTTTCAGTACAACGTTTCGAAGAGATTTTTGGAAAACAAAATGAAACGGAATCTCAAAAATGAAAATTTACCTATTGTTATGGCAGTGTACACAAATGAACAACGTCACATGTAGAAGGAAATTCACAAGCAAATTTTAACAGTTTTTATTAATAATAATCAAAAAAATTAATACAATAAAAATATAGAAATATAATAGATAATAAAGATATTTAAATATCACAAGGTATAACAATTAAATAGAACAAATTTAAATCACAAAAAATGAAATATTGCAATCGATGATAAAATGCAAATGGCATCACAGGTTGGTACAATTAATAGTGAAATATTAAATTCATAGAAATTATGAAATGAGTATAAATATGTAATGAGATCGTTGATTGCCAGAAGTCACGAAACAATTACGAAACAAAATACAAGAAATATGACCCACACGATGGCGTGTGGGGCGATACTAATAATTGAAAAAAATTGCTTTATTAAATAAAGGAGAAAATACAAAATGCGAAAATTATTGAAATAATGAGGCACTAGAGCTCTGGAGGTGAAATAACAGTTAAAAAAGCAATGACATGAAAAATAGCAGCCAGGCTAGGTATACCAGTGAAGGGTTGAACTACTTAGCTTTGTATAAAGCAGGTGGTGGTGTTGCCTGTCTCCCAAAGGGGTTGAACACGACTTCCCGAGGATCTGCCATGAAATAATGGCACTGGTGATGGTGCTAAGCCGTGGGTGTATGATACGGCGCTGCCGGTGAATCCTCCTGGTGGTGCTGATGCTAGCACTAGCTGGTCATGATTTTCAGGCTGTTATGGTCATCGGTCCTGATGGTCTTGATGTTAAGACAGCCATGAAAAATTTTGCACAGCACGCGAGACGAAGACTATTTGATGGCGTTCGAGTGAGCAACAGGCGCAGAAGATCGCGCTCTTCAAATTTTCATATTACTAAGTATAAGGAGTGAAATAATTCTTTGTTTTAAGTTGGGTGTTGTTATTATTGTGAACTGTCGGGCTTGAGATCAAATTGTGTGGAAATTTTGTACACGTAAGCGAATTCGAGCTTTGTTTTTGAAAATGCCTGATACTAGGGCGCAGAGAAGTAACGTTGCCGGCTCCGCCGGTGCTGATCTACAGACGGTCCTGAAAACATCGTTAATAAATATGATTAATTCCGATGAATTTCAAAAAAGTTTGTCGGTGGTTATAGAACGAATGGTCAAAGAACAGCTGGAAGAATATATAAGTAGGAATGAGAAGAATAATGCTCGTCTGAACTTGGAAATTGATCATTTGTCCAGCAGGGTCATGTTATTGGAACAGAATGCTAGGAGACACTCACTGCGACTCTATGGAATCACAGTTGATGATCATAGCAAAATAGAAGATTTGGTAATTGGCATAATAAGTGACAAACTGTCTGTTTCTCTGACCGCTGGGGATATTGAAAGTGTCAAATTTCTTTCGGGTACTAAAGTTGGCGGAGGCTGTGTTCTGGTGAGGTTTTCTTCATGGAAAGTTCGAGATGCTGTGTATAGGGCGAAATCAAGGCTGAAAGGTACCAGGGTTATCATCAGGGAAGATTTGTGCGCGCAGAGTATGCGATTACTGAAGGAGGTGCTACAAGTTGTGGAGAAGCATAAGGTTTGGACGGCAAATGGTTCTATATATGTTAAAGTCGATAAAAGTGTTCACAGAGTTTCTCGGAAGGATGATGTTGTTAAGCTGCAGCAGTGCGTCGGGGGATCATAGGTTGTTTGACTGCATTGTCCTCTGATATGGTTTTTTGGTACTTGCCTGATGGATAATAATTGTGGGTGGATGCCGGATATCTTGTGGGGTGTGGTTGACAAGGCTGGTGAGGTATGGTTACTTGCTTTTGCTTATGCAGGGGTAAGTGAGGAAGTTATTACCTTAGAAAAGGTTATTGTTATTTAGTTTTTTTTTTTTAATCGCACATTTTTTTAGTAGGCCCAATATTAATACTTTGCAAGGGTACATAAGTTGTTTTTTATATTGTTTACTATTTCTTATGTTACTTATATTATTAAATTATTTGATTTATATTATTTGACTTATATTATTTGATTATATTTCTTGGCTTGTGTCCTATTCTAGGAAGGTACGTCTCATATGTAATCCTGTTTCTTGATTTTAATTTAGAATTTAGAATTGCACAATGTTGTTTGAAATGGGATGTATATATTTAATTAGGATAGTAGGTAGGAACTGAATCAATTCATTGAATACACCTTGAATAATCTTATCACCTAAGTCGAACAGCTGAGATAATTTGTACTCCGTTAATAAAAGAATAAATTATGTTTGAAGGCGCATCTTTATCGCATTATCATTATTATTATTTTTTGCGCTACTTGTGTTAAGCAAAAGTTTTACCTATTCTCTACTTCTTTTGTTTTCTTTTATTGTCTTCTTCAACTAATATTACTTTTTATTCTCTTCTTCAACTAATATTTATTTGTTTATTATTTTTTCAACCTAGAAATCGCTCTGAGGGTATGAAGTTGAAGATTGCACATTTGAATGTTATCTCATTGGATCTGCACTTTAGTGAAGTGAAAGACACTATTTCTAAATTAGATATTGATGTAATGGGCATATCAGAGACATGGTTGAAAGATGGGATGGACTCTGCTCAATACGCCATTGATAATTACAGATTTATACGTAAAGATTATCGTGGTAGGGGGTCGGGAGTTGCAGTTTATGTGAGAAACTCGATTCAGGCTACCCTGCTGGAGGTGACTGGAGGCGTGGAGCAACTGAAGGTACTATTGTCCGTGGATCATTTTTGTGTAGTATTGTGTGTTATATACAGAAACCATGATGTAGGGTATAAAGTTTGCCTAGATGATATTGAAGCCTTGTTGTCAAGTTCCCTACTATACTGCAATAATTTGATCATACTAGGCGATTTTAATATTGACCTTCTAAAAGAAGACGATACGGTTACAAAAGCGTACGTTACCCACCTTAACGAACTTGGATTATCTCAGTTGATTACTGAACCTACCAGAGTCACAAAGACTAGCAGATCACTGATAGATCATATTTTGATTAATAATGACAGCTTGGTGACGGAAGATGGTGTTGAGGTTGTGCATTTCTCTGATCATGATTTGATATGGTGCTCCTTATCTGCGAATGTACCTAAAAGCAAGCCCAGATTCTATTCTTACAGGTGCCTAAATGATGTAGATATGTCTATTTTTCAAAGAGATTTGGAAGGCCTAAATTTGGATAAAGTTTTTACTATAAGGGACATCGACAAAAAACTTGATTACTTTTATAGTGCCCTACTGCAATTGTTTGACAGGCATGCTCCCGTCAAAGTTAAAAGGTTTTCGAAGCCTGCAGCTCCATGGCTCACAGGTGTTCTTCGGGAGGGAATGGCACAAAGGGATAAGGCGAAGCGTAGATATAGGAAAACTAGATTGCCGGGTGATTGGGAACAGTATAAAGCTTTGCGTAATAGTTTGTCGGCCGCTATAGAACGAGCTAAGAGAAACTACCTGTGTGGGATCTTTCGTGGAAATAACACAAAGATGTTGTATAAAACTTTAAAAGATTTAGATATAAATAGAGATTCTAAGGGCGTAGATGATCTCAATGTTTTTACTCCAGATGAACTAAATGAATACTTTCTAAATAACTTGTTCGATGGGGCTGAAGATAGTGATAGGTCTTTTGATCCTCTTGGTTTTTGTGATTATGGTTCAGGGTATAATGATGTTGCTTTCGATTTTTCATTAGTTGATGAAGATACCATATTTAAGTCTCTCTGTCAAATTAAGACAAACGCTGTCGGTTGGGATAAGATCTCGATTGAAATGATTATGATGTGTTGTCCTTATGTGCTTAAGTATCTGATGCACCTGATTAACTGTTGCTTGACGGATGCCTATGTTCCTCTGGCATGGAAGAGAGCAACCGTTGTTCCTATACCTAAGGTTTCCGCTCCAACTGAACTCAATCATTTTCGCTCTATTAGTGTGTTGCCGGTGCTGTCGAAGGTTCTCGAAAGAATAATGCACGATCAATTGAAAGAATTTGTAAAGAGGAATGCAGTGTTGCCTGATATTCAGTTCGGTTTTAGGCATAATCATAGTTGCACAACTGCTTTAATGGCAGTCACTGATGATATATTGAAGGCAACTGATGAGGGCTTATTGACTGTACTTGTCTTGTTGGACTTTTCGAGAGCCTTTGATACGGTGCGTTGTGGCGTGCTTATGCGGGTTTTGAAAAAAATAGGCCTCTCTGCGGATTCCATAAGGTTGATGCAAAGTTATCTCTCCGATAGATGTCAGAGTGTGAAGGTGGGTTCGTGTGAGTCGGAGCTGGGTAAGATTTCTGCTGGTGTTCCACAGGGTTCAATTCTAGGACCATTGTTATTCACAATTTATACGAGCTGTTTCCCTCGATGCATAAAATATTGTAAGATGATCATGTATGCTGACGATACCCAGCTGTATTATTCATTCAAACCAGACGATGTTTTACAGGCTGTTGCTGGCATTAATGAGGATCTCTTGGGCATATATGAGCACGCTAGAAGCCTTTGCTTGACTCTCAATCCTTCCAAGTCTCAGAGTATTATTTTTGGTAGACAAGTAATGTGTGATCGTCTCGAGCAGATGGTTAAGCTAGCAATTGATGGGGTTGAAATACCTGTTGTTAATACTGTACGGAATCTAGGATTACAGATGGACAACACCTTCCGATATAAAGATCATGTTTCTAAATGTTTGTCGAAAGCCTATGGATCGTTGAAGCAGTTGTATAGACAGCGGAAGTGTTTGCCTAAGGAAATTAAAATAACTCTCTGTGAATCACTTGTGCTATCGAAGGTTAATTATTGCTCTCAAGTTTATTCAGCTTCTCTCGACGGTGAGACTTGTTATAAAATACAGAGACTGCAGAATTCATGCTTACGCTTTATTTTCGGTATTAGAAAATATGCACATATTTCCCATAAATTGAAAGAAGTTCAATGGTTGAACATAAAAAATAGATACAAGCTGCAGGCTCTTAGTCTTTTCCACTCAATCATTCTTTTCAGAACCCCGGCCTATTTATATAGGAAAATCACTTTCCGTACCGATGTTCACAACATAAATATCAGAAGGAAGCATCTGATCACACCTCCTGTTCATAGGCTTTCTTTATATGAACGCTCTTTCACCTACTGTGTTAGTAAGTTATACAATGACCTACCAGACGAATTTAAAACAATTGCGAACATCAACAGGTTTAAGAGGAGGGTTTTTGATTTGTTGTTTCGGGTCCAATGAGTGACTAGGCTAACTGTTTTTCTCTTGTTTTTTTTCTTTCTTTTTCTTTTTTATTTTTTTCTTTTCTTCTTCTTTTATTCTTCCTTTACCTTTTCGTTCTTATTTCTCTCTTTTCTTTTCTTTGCTTCTTTTTCTTTTGCTTGACAAACATGCTCACTGGGCGCTGTAACGTGTTTGTAGTGTATATATAACCAGGGTTTAAGTGGAAGAGCAGTGTCCGCTGATTATGTCAGTAGCATGCTGAACTTCGCCCTGAGGTTGAGACTAGATGCGTCTTCGTTTTTCTCTCAGCATATCTTTATGTAAATAGATTATGGATAGAGATGTAATTCTGTCTCAATAAAGACTATTATTATTATTATTATTATTAAGACTAGAGATATGGACGGTACCGTTTCGCCCTTATTATGGACTCATCAGCATATCATACCAGTCAGACCCACGTTACACATACTGTATGAAAGTTGAAAGTTATATACAGGGTGATACCGAAATGGCGGACATGGAATACAGGGTGTTGTAGAGGATGCTCACAAAGACTATAAATTTAAAATAAAAATGGTTTCCTCGGCTTCGTTACCGAGATATAGGGTGTCCTTTTTCTAAAATTTAAATCGAAATGGCGGTCAAATTTAAACAACCTCCATTGGCAAAATACATGGTTTCACATAACTATAACGATAGTGTTTGCTTTTTATTATTTTTTATTATCGGGAACGGAATTACAGGCATTCAAAGTTTACCTATTCCCTGTGTTCAACAAAATTTTTCAATGTGGCATCGTTGTTCGAATTCGAGCTCAACAATGCAACTAAAATAAATTTTGAATAATATTATCGAATATGGTATCCGCGCAACGATTATTGTTTTAAGCTTTATTGGAGGCCATTTCATATGTTTCCATGGTAATCTGGGTATTGTAGACCTACACATTATTTTTCTGCCTGAAGAATGGTATCAAGTGCAGTGTTGTGACTTTATTTTCTACAAAAGTGGTCATATCTTCTTAAGGGAGCCATACTGGAGAAAACAGTAAATAAAACTTAGAATCTTCCACAATGGCCCATACAGCACAAGAATGTTCTATGCACATTCATAGAATATTTCCGAAGAATATTTGAATGTTCTCAGAATATTCTCAAATGATGATTGGAATATTCTAGGAACGTTCTATGAACATGCAAAGTAGACTGTTTTAGATATTCTTAGAACGTTCTCAGAACATAACAAAGAATGTTCATAGAATATTTTGAGCACATAAAAAGAATGTTCATAGAATATTTTGAGAATATAAAAAGAATGTTTAATTGTATATTCTGGGTATATAATCTAAAATCTGCAAAAATGCTTTTGGATATTAGGTTAACTTTATTAGGGATTTAGCTTGAAAAACAAGTTCACAATGTAATACCTATTCTTTTATTTTAAAGTAACCTCAACATATAACATAAACATATTATTCATCATATTCATAATGTTCGTTTTGCACCCCTTCTTAGCTTTGGTCTTGATCACCTAAATTTTATATAGGTAAGACAATAACTTCTACATCTGCTATGGTTTGGCTTTTGTATTTTTGCTACTGCACCTGTAAAGAATAAAAGTTTTTGGTGAGAATCTCCACCGGAATTCTGGTAATGCGATGTGCGATTTTAACAACAACTATTAATAATTTATTAACCTCAAAGACTTGGTGGCATACCTAGAGACACTTTTAGATGTATGTATATAGATACTTACCAATTCTCTATTGTTACTGTTTGATGAATCAGAATGAACACATGCAGATTACACATACACACACAAAAATGTAAATTATTAGAGTATTATTACGATCACAATATTCACAATCAGGAAGACTACCGCTGTTCGTCTGGCAGCATCTTATTGCATTGCACATGCCGCATGGCGCATGGCGCATATTGCCAACAAAGGAACTACATAGGTACAATATTTCTAACCTGAGCACATTCTGTGAATGTTTTAAGAATATTTTAATTTTAAGGCGTGGTTCCGATTTAAAATACGTTGTATGATTAACAAAGATCTACTAAATGCCTGCAAGTTGAAATTATTAATAAAAATGTTTTGTAAAATCGGTGAACATATTATTAATTATATTATATTATTATATAATTATTATTGTTCATGTGAATATGTGCTATGGGATCTCCTAAGCATATTTTTAAAGAATATTCTTAAGTTGGTATATTTGTCACTTAAATAGAATATTCTCATTCGTTTGTTAATATGCTATGAACATTCTAAGAATATTTTGGTAGAATATTCTTAAATTGGTATATTGGTACCTAAATAGAATATTCTCAGAATGTTCTGTGCTGTATGGGGGATGCCGTGGTGCTGTTCGTGTCCGCCATTTCGGGATCACCCTGTATATCTTAACTGATCTTTTCTGTTGGTAGTACCTGCAATTTTAATTAATTAGTAAGCAACCAGGTAAACATACGTGTCAATAGTCCTCGCTAACGGTAGAGTTCTCACGGTTATGAGAGCTTTACAGTACAATGTAGAGGTTTTTTCAAGAACTACGCAATAATCCCTATGATTAGTCCCAAAATTCACTTTATTTAAGCGAATTGTCGAATTTTTAACAGTGTATTTATTAAGTAGAAATTAATACACGAATTACGATGTTATTGGCTAATTTTTTCACCCTGGCCTCTTTAGATTTATAATGATACATATGTTTTTTCTTGAACCACTTATTTTGATTATATCGTGTGATCCACAAAATTTTTCATCAACTAGTGCCTTGGAAGAGAGAGATATCTATTGCAGTCATCTCTGAGCTCATTGCACTTGAGCACACACCTATCGATAGTTTGTACTTTATCTGACAGACTGGCAGACATGCTTAATTTTTTTCAAGGCACTAGTTGATGAAAAATTTTGTGGATCACCAGATATGTACAATATTTGAGCGTTCTTGGGATTTATGTTATAATTTTAATTTGCCACCGATATGTGTAGCGTGGGTCAGACTGACATGACTGATGCTGATGAGTCCATAATAAGGACGAAACGGTACCGTCCATGTCTTGAGTCTTTGCCTCGCATGCTGTGCGGACGTTTCTAATTTGTTCTGCAAAGAACTTATAGTGGCAAATTAAAATTAGAACCTAAATACCAAGAAAGCTCAAAAAGTATTGTTTACTCATACTTTAATACATATACTTATTATTTTGTAATTGTTCAGCGTCATAAGTTCGACGCGTGCACCCAAATGTACCAACAAAAAACAAAGGAAACCACACTGCGATATTCATTGTTCCATTTGTAATTGAAAATGCTATCTAATACAGGGTGTACTTTTTTTACGGGCCATATTATAAAAAAATAAAGTTGATGATGATTTCTTCAAAACTAAACGTTGGACTGAAACTTTATGAACGCCATCTTGTACAGCTAAAAAGTAGCAATTAGAAAGTGTCGGTTGTTCTTTTATATTTTTCCGAATAACTTCAGAAAAAATGAAAACAAAATCCTAATATTTTGGTATTTTCAAATATATCTAGATTTAAGTGGACTTTCTATAGTTTTCTCAACGGAATTTCATTGCCTCTAAGATTCCAACTTTTTGCTAATTTAACCGATCTTGTATCTCTCACGGTTTCCGAGATCCCCATATGCTGCTCATCTTTATCCTGGGCACACTGTATTAGGAGTTTTGGGGGTCGCTGAACAAGAACGCAATATTAGAAACATTATATTTTCGAAATGGCGGATCTAATATGTCCGTTTTTTACAAATTAAAAAAAAAACTAATTTAATACGGCTATAATAATAATACAAAAAAAAACAACTAAATTTTACAACATCTGACATAAAATTCCCCCTGCACTCTTGCTTATGGTTACGTATCCCAGGCACAGCTCAGGTGAGCGCTGTAGGTACTTGCCGAGTAGGTATTCTCATAAATGCACTCTCTCTGTCTAACATTCAAACAGTTTTTTTTTTCGATTCATGAGTATAAGCTCCAATATTACACCAATATGTAATGGGTAACTCCAATATACACCAATGGGTAAAGTGATATTCATCATTTTTAGCATGAAAATGTATGTTAGAAAGGCATTTTCCGTAGATTTGCTGAATAAAAACGGATTTTTTTTGTATTTATGCAAATTACATTCACAATAGCAACTTTTTTTCACTAAATGTACTTTTCCAAGATTCTTTCATATAAATATATTCGTTACGCATAGAAAAAAATTTCTTGAAGTTATTAAAGTTTATCCAATATTGAATTTCTCGTAATTTCCACCAAGGACCCCGCTTGTTCAATTTTTAGGTTTCGCAAACTCGAAATAAGTTTAAAAAAAAAAAAGATTTATTTTTAAAACACCTATTAATACAATGCAAAACCTTTATTTACATCGGTTTACACATAGACCTATCTATATAATAATAACCGACGGAGAACCCGAAGACCTTGTTAACAGAACGAAGTCAACTTGGTAACTGATTGTAAAAATCCTGAACAACTCCCTTGTGAGCTTTAGTTTCATGACGTAGGCAATTAATTTATTAATCAGTTAGGGAGTGGTCAGAATTATTATAAAACAGTTCTTGGCGTTCCCACGGGAACGACCACACATGTGTGCTGTTTCTTAACTTTACATTCGATTCGATTGTCACATAGATTAATATTTAAGAAATTAGTCCAGTGTATCGTAACTAATTTTATTATGATTGGAATCGTGACTTTTTCTGTAAAACACACGTGTGTGCTCGAAATTCAATACAAATGAATATTGGGAACATTTTCTTAATATTTCTTAATAATCCTAGAGAACAATAAATTAGGTAAAGTTCGTGCCTGGGTTGAAGTTAAACGCTAATAGGCATTACAAGTTCCAGACTACGAAACGATGACTGTTCTTAAAATAACAGTGTTGGATTAGGTATTTCAAAATAATATATTATAATAAAATAATGTTATGCCTTTTAGGAGAATAAACATATTTAAGTAATTTGGTAGAAATCCATATGGGAATAAGTAAATTAATAAGCATATCAAATACTTACACATAGATTAGCAAAAGGTAGTTAAAGTTACTTATTATACTTAAAATAATTTCATGCAAAATAATACTTATAATAATAGCAATTAATTGGAATAGAATATCGTAACTAGGTACACATGATTAAGACACAAGTACACAAGTACATGATTATAAAGATGAATAAATTGTCTATTATAGCGATGTGAATAGTTAACAATAATCACTATAAAAGAGTTAAGGTGGTGCGTATTCACTATCACGAACCGTACACTTAACACCTCCCCCCTAAGATGAAATTTTACCGTTAAGTAGGTTAAAATTTCCTTGTTGAGTAAGTCTTTCTTGGAGTTGGAGCTGTTGATAGGCGTACAACAGGAGGGTCCACTTGGAATGAGGTATCTTCCATGGAGTTGATCGACGTTCTGGATTGTCTAATTGTTGTCGGTGGTGTTACGTTGCAATAATTGAATATTTGAGTGCACCAACGGCCTGGGGAATGATCATCATCGTTGCCGGATGACTTGAAGTACCCGATGAACCAACGACAGCAGCCACATTTGCAGCAGCAGAAACAGGTGATCGCCATGACTATAATGGTGATTGTAAAAATTGCGAATGAGCTCAAGTGCCTTGAAACAAAAGATTCCTGTCCTAGTTTGTTGAGCATATCTTCTTGTTCTTTGAGATTCTGGGCAGCTAAGTTTAGTTCATCAAGATTTATATTATTAATCTTGATTGGTTTCAATTTTATGGACATTTCTTCTGTAAAGTTTTCGCAACAGTCGTACGGGATTTGAGGAATAACGTCCGCTTCACTTAGATTCGAAGATTTATCTCTTTCAGCATGGATTTGCGTTGCACCAATATAAGCTGTGCATAATTCGCTCATTGTTATTACGGAATTCGATTTAATAATTCGAGTCTCTGACGGCGATTGCGGACAGCTTGAGACAAGTGGTAGATTCGTAGCCAAAATTAATATCCATTTGTTTCGTTTCAACTTAATGATATTGTAATCCTTGAATTTGATAAGTACAGGATTGCAGTTTTCTGCAGATAGTTTGCTGACAATGTTGACTTCGCAAGGCGGATTACCAGCAGATACTGGGATGACATTCGTACATAGCGATAGACCAGTCATGATGTTCTTGCAGTTCTTGAGGTCATTCAGTCGTAAGTATTCTCTGTTGTCTTTTGATAACCCAATAAATTTCGATTCTGGGATAATAGTGTGAAAGGTAGTTAGATCGATCCCTTTAGTTGGAATTGAGTACAAATGATATGTTGTATATTTGTCGTTCGAGACTAAAGGAATTTGCAACACAAAGACTAATCGTTTGTCAGTTTGAAAAGCCTTTAAAGATATCAAATCTATAATGAAAGGTAGAGTTTTTTCGTTTGGTTGTAAAGGCAAGTTATTATGTATTAAGTTCCTGGATATAATAATTAATTGTCCAAGTAGAGTTTCACTTTTTATCACCGACGGGTGTAAAATTTTTAATTTAGAAAAGGTAATACCGTCTATAACATCTCTAATTTCGTTTTCAATTAGCGAGAATGATTCGAGTAGATTTTCGCACAACTTAATGATTTCGATTTGCTCATACAACAATTGCCTGTCTTGTTTAGATTTGTTAATTAAATCTTGAATTTTTACTAAGTCCTCATTTAAAGTCTGCTCATCAATAGCTAATTTTCTAATGGTGTTATTAAAATTTCTGATAGTCGTAGAAACGATTTGGATTTGGTTTTTAAGCAGTCCTTGCATTTCTGTATCGTCCTTTTCTAACTTTGTTATACAGTCGTTGAAATATTCGCCATCGGAAGCGTCTAGATTACCGGTGATAGCTTTCCATATGGTACCAACGCCATTTAATATGCCTCTTCTTAGCCTACGCGGCGTTTCTAGTTGAATATTTTGTAAGGAGTCCCCGATACGTTTTGAAATAGCGTTCAAAGTAAGAAAGTGCGGTCGCAAGGAAAAAATAAAGGACTGATGTGATAATGATGGGTTTTTAGGACCATAGAATTTTCGTTCGAGTGTACTGAGAATTAATTGATTATGATAAAAGGCGTCGAAAATTATGGATAAGTCTTTATATACAATGAGATTCCAGTGATCATTCGGTATCTTGATATCGTCTTCTCGTTCATAGTAGAGTCCAATTGTATTTTCAATTGGAGTGATGTTTACTTGTCCATGGCTTAATGTCCATGCGAGGGACCTGCAACAACAAGGTCATCATCAACTTGACATTGCTGTTCTCGGGAATCTGCTAATGGTTCGTCATCGGACGGACTAAAATCGTCCTCTGATACATATGGTTTGATTTTATCTATATTAACGATATATTTACGAGAATTAAGTTTTATTTCGACATTTCTTTCTCCAACTATTCTTAAGATTTTATAAGGGCCCGTGTATCTAGGCGAGTGCTTATTTTTGGGAATTGCTTTGAGATAGATTAGTTGACCCCTTTTATATTCAGGTATGTCGTTTGTTACATGTTTGTCGAACCTGACTTTTGATTTTTCTTTCGCACACTGAATATTGTCTTTAATTTTTGGAAAAATGACAGATGACCAATTTTTTATTTCTTTAATTTGTTGGCTTCCAATTTCGGAATCTTCCTGAATAGAGTTTAGATTTCGAGAAACATCTAAATGTCCGAAAATAGTTTCATGGGGAGTATACCCAGTAGAAACAGACTTGCTATGATTATAAGAGTTTATGATTATTGGAATAGCCTCTAATAAATTACGATCAGGATTTTCGCTTAAGAAACAACGTAGACTATCGCCGAGTGTGGCGTGAAATCGTTCTAAGGAACCGTTACTTTGAGGGTGATTTGAAGAACTGAATGTTAGCTTTATATCATAGATTTTGCAAAGATCCTTTATTATGTTATTACTGAACTCACTACCGAGATCTGCGTGAATTCTATCTGGGATGGGAAAATGTTGGAAATATACTAGCAGTTTTTGTTTAATTTCGGACCCAGTTTTGGTCTCTATGGGATATGCTTGTGCAAATTTAGAAAAGTCGTCATTGATTGTTAGAAACGAATATTTATTAAAGTCGAAACAGTCTATGTTTATGCGCTGAAACGGTTTATGGGGAGTCTCCGTTATCACAAGAGGATAATCTAAATTTCTACGAGTAATTTTTGCCTTATTGCAAGTTTCGCAGGCTTTTATTACTTTAATTACGTCTCGTTTCATGTTTTTCCAGTAATATTTCAGCTGTAGCTTTCTGTAAGTTTCGTTTATACCTTTATGATAATTTTGTGGATCTAAGTGAATCATTTTTGCAATGTTCTTCCTTTCATCGACTGGTGGGTTCCTAATTATGCTATCATGACAAATAACGAAGTTAATGTTTTTATTCCTAAATATTTTGCTCAATATTTTAGGAAGCGCTATTGACTCTTGGGCTGGCATATAATACGTAACATTTTCTGGTAATTGGTCTACAACTGGGAGTAATGCTCTAAAATAGCTAGGGTTATGATTGCTATTTTCGCGTTTTATGATATAAAATTTTCTTCTTTTATTTCGAAGGCTATGTTTGATTTCAAGTTTATTACCGAAGTCGAAATTTTGTTCATTTATCTCCTCTAAGATTTTATCCTTCAACGGTTCATTTACAGTCGTAGATCGACAGTCAGTCGCGATAAATAGAATATTATCAAAAGTGTCGTGCAAAACGGAATGATTCGAGTGACTAATTCTTTCATAGTTAGTGGGGATATTTTTTATGTAGGCTTGCCATTTCTGGGGAGTATCGAGGCTTTTTACTTCTTCTTCGACAGTAAGGGTATTTATGGCAATCCTAGACAAAGCATCAGCGTTCCCGTTTGATTTTCCGGGACGATAGATTATTTCGTAGGAATATTCTTCTAGGGAGAGTCTCCATCTAGCTAATCTTGAACATGGATCTTTAATTGAAAATAAATATTCCAGCGGCTTGTGATCGGTAATTAGTTTAAATTTTCGACCGTATATATAAGGTCTGAAATGTTTGACGGCCCACACAATAGCTAGTAATTCTCTTTGAATAACTGAATATCTGGTCTCTGCAGGATTGAGTGTCCTTGATGCGTAAGCAATTGGTAGGTCTTTACCGAGAGGACCCTGAGATAGTATGGCACCTATCGCAAAGGCACTTGCATCCGTAGTAAGCAAAAATTCTTTTTCAAAGTCGGGAAATTGCAGAATTGGGGCTTGAGTCAGAAATTGTTTGCAAGTTTCGAAAGCAATTTTGCAGGAATCGTCGAATATGAAGTTGCTTTCCTTTTTGAGGAGATTCGTTAAAGGTTTAATAATTTTTGCATAGTTATCAACAAACCTACGATAGTAACCTGTCAATCCGAGAAATTGTCTGATTTCTTTTGGATTTTTAGGTTGCGGGAATTTGATTATTGCCTCAATTTTTGCAGGATTTGGTTGAACACCATTCTCTGTTATTAAGTGACCTAAGTAAGCCACTTCTTTTCGGAGGAACTCGCATTTATCAGGTTGAATTTTAAAATTGGCTTCCCTAAACCTCTGAAAAACATTATTCAACCTTTGGATATGTTCTTCGAGCGTGCTGGAAAATATGATTATATCATCCATATAAATTAGGCATTCTTCGCCTTGGAGACCTTTTAGTACATTTTCCATGACTCGCTGAAATGTTGGAGGTGCGTTTTTGAGGCCAAAAGGCATACGAGTGAATTCGTATAGACCATTTTCTACTGAAAATGCGGTCTTTTTTATATCATCTTCGGCTACCTGTACCTGATGAAAACCACTGCACAGGTCGAGAGTCGTGAACCACTTGGACTTTCCAAGTTGGTCGAGAAGGTCTGTGATATTGGGAAGTGGGTATTTGTCGTCGATAGTGACATCATTTAACCGTCGATAATCGACAACGATTCTCCATTTTTGAACGCCTGATGCGTCTAATTTCTTAGGGACGACCCACACCGGGGCGGACCATGGGGAAGTGGATGGCCTTATGATACCCTGATCTAGCATATCTGCTATTTGTCTCTTAACTTCTTGCTTATGGATTTGGGGGTACCTGTATGATTTTGTAAAAATTGGCTTATCAGACGTGGTTCGAATTTCATGTTTAATCGCGTTTGTGAAAGATAGCTGATCGCCTTCGATGAAAAAAATATCGGAATAACTAGTGCAGAGATTTTGAATTATTTCACGTTCTTCATTATTTAGATGATCTACCCTTAGATTGTCCAGCACCATTCCCAACCTATTGGGATCTGGATGAGCTGAATTTTGTTCATAATTATTAACGGTCTGAATTTCATTTTCCGCGAACTCTTCCAGTTCAATTTCTGGTATATTGAGAATTACATCGGAAGTAGAGATATTAATTATTGAAGTTATAAAATAATTATCTCGAACGCGAACTATCGCGCTTGGAATTCGAATTATTTTATTAGAAAAATCCATGCGAGGACAAATAGCCAATTCAGAGTTAGTAGGTTTACCCTTTAACTTCACGAAGCAAATCATACGTGAGGGAACTTTGACCTCCGTTCCTAAGTTCGAATTTTTGCAAGATGTCGCTATAGAAGATTTTGCATTTGAAATAGAACGATTTCCTTGCGAAATAGAAGAATCATTGCGCGAATTAGAAAATTGATTTTGCAGGAAATATTTATTATTGCGCGAATTAGAAAATTGATTTTGCATAAAATATTTATTATTGCGCGAATTAGAAAATTGATTTTGCATAAAATATTTATTATTGCGCGAATTAGAAAATTGATTTTGCATAAAATATTTATTATTGCGCGAATTAGAAAATTGATTTTGCATAAAATATTTATTATTGCGCGAATTAGAAAATTGATTTTGCATAAAATATTTATTATTGCGCGAATTAGAAAATTGATTTTGCATAAAATATTTATTATTGCGCGAATTAGAAAATTGATTTTGCATAAAATATTTATTATTGCGCGAATTAGAAAATTGATTTTGCATAAAATATTTATTATTGCGCGAATTAGAAAATTGATTGTGAGAAATAGAAGCAGGAATGTCTTGGGGCATGTCAAATTTCGCATGAGCGATTGGCGTCGGCGTGTGAGATTTAGAATTTGAATTTTTGTAGGGATTTGAAGAATCATAATTCTGGAAATCCGCTTCATTATTTTGTGACAGAGAACTAGTATTTTCGCGAGTCTGGTCATCATCAAGGGGTTTCATTTCAACGTTAGGTGTGATATTTCGAAAACTGTCGTTGAGATTTTGCAGTGGAATATCGCGAAAATTGGTACGCAAGAGCTTACGAGGTATATCAAGAACACAATCGTACAATTTGAAAAAATCTAAACCTAAAATTCCGTCATATTTAATATCTAGATTATGTATATAAACTTTATGTTTGATTTTTGCATTTGGATTTGGAAGATAAGTGTAGCTTTTTGTAATAAGAATATCTTGATTAGAAATTCCGTGAATGAGAATGTTTTCGTCGGAGGCAGAAACATTTTTGGGAATAACGTGGGGCTTACAGATAGATATTGAGGCTCCAGAATCGATAAGAAATTTGAAACCTCTCTTATCTTCGATAAAATAAAGATTAGAAGCATCTGCAGTTAAAACGTGAAATTTTCTAAAAGTTCTAGATTCTGGTTCTGTGGGCTTTGAGATTCCTGGGACGAGATGCCCTCGCTCGCCCCATTTTGGGAGTTTAAATGATTGACAGCGGGATTACGTTGAATGACAGAAGGACGATTCGTATTTTGATTATTCTGACCATTGGCGAAATTATTGCCATTACCATTATACCTATTAGGGTTAAAGTTCTGATTTTGTCCGAATCCCGGATTCTGTCGAAAATTTGGACGACCTTGATTGTTGAAATTGTTTCGAACTTGATTATTATAAGCACGTTTTCTACACTCGTTAATTGTATGCCCTAGGTTTTTACAATATGAACAAATTTTTCGATCTGTTCTTTGATCGGAATTAAAGTTTAATTTTGGAATAATTTTTTGGCTTTGTTTAGAGAAATTTTGGGAAGCATTCTTATTTTTGAGGTAAAATATATTTTCCTCTTCGATAATGAAATGAATAGCGTCATCTATATTATTAGGCCTTTGGGATCTAATAATTGTTCCGATCGGGTCGGACAGACCTGCTAAGAGAGTTTTGAGAGCAATTCTTTCATGAGACTCATTTAAGACTAGCCGGGTTTCGTCATTTAATTGATCGTCAAGAGAGACCGCGTTGCGTAATTTTGTCAAAAGATTTTCTATTCGTTGTACGAAAAGCCGGGGTGTTTCGCCCTGCTTTTGAACACATGCTGTGAGATCTCGTAGGAGAGATTCCGTATCTCTGCAGTCACCGAAGTGACCTACAAGCAATTGTTTTATGGCATTCCAAGCATTTAAATTACGGGATGAAATAAATTGTTTCGCCTTGTCTATCAACTTATTTTTGATCGTAAACAAAAATCCCTGAATCAGTCTAGGGTGATCGGCATCACCATCTGTGATTTGTTCGAATACAAAATCGCATGCAGATATAAAATCGCTCAAAGTACTTTGATCGCCGTTGTATTCTGGAATTAATGGGCTTAGCGAATGTAATAATCTTAAATTTTCAGCAAAGTTTGCCATCTTCCAAAATGCGACAACGATGTAAAACTACAAAATTACGAAAAACGAAAATTAAGAAATAATACAATAGTAGGTACTTACAAGGAAGTTAATTCAAATTATTGCCAATACAATCCAAATTTAAAATTGAGAAACGAATTTTACGTCTAAGGAATGTAGAATACCTAATTATTGCTAATTAATTTACATAAAAATATTAAATCTTGCGTGTTGCTTTTTCCAACTAGTTCGTCAAATATACAAGAGCTAATTAAATCATACAAAGAGAATCTAGAAGTAACCACATAGGTATGGATGATTGTGTCGAATTTTAAACTTAATTTTTGGTTAAAATCTGTACTCAATGATTTAAAATAGTTTTCAAATGAGAGAAAATTAGCAGTTAGTTCTAAGGATCGATAAATTACGTGTTATACTTTCAAAGTGACACGAATATTTAATCACTTTTATAAATTTTACTTTTGAAAGAAATAGAAAAACATATCTGAGAGTAAAATGAATCGAAATATATCAGGCAGCCAAAATAAACATGACTTACATTAAGACTACTTGGATGCGTAGCATCTTCTTCCAGATAAAGTCCTGGTGAACAAGTTGCAATTTTCAGGAAAGGGACCGCTGAATTTTCTGCAACTTCTGGAAATCCTACTGACTGCGCCACTTTTAGGTTTCGCAAACTCGAAATAAGTTTTAAAAAAAAAAAGATTTATTTTTAAAACACCTATTAATACAATGCAAAACCTTTATTTACATCGGTTTACACATAGACCTATCTATATAATAATAACCGACGGAGAACCCGAAGACCTTGTTAACAGAACGAAGTCAACTTGGTAACTGATTGTAAAAATCCTGAACAACTCCCTTGTGAGCTTTAGTTTCATGACGTAGGCAATTAATTTATTAATCAGTTAGGGAGTGGTCAGAATTATTATAAAACAGTTCTTGGCGTTCCCACGGGAACGACCACACATGTGTGCTGTTTCTTAACTTTACATTCGATTCGATTGTCACATAGATTAATATTTAAGAAATTAGTCCAGTGTATCGTAACTAATTTTATTATGATTGGAATCGTGACTTTTTCTGTAAAACACACGTGTGTGCTCGAAATTCAATACAAATGAATATTGGGAACATTTTCTTAATATTTCTTAATAATCCTAGAGAACAATAAATTAGGTAAAGTTCGTGCCTGGGTTGAAGTTAAACGCTAATAGGCATTACAAGTTCCAGACTACGAAACGATGACTGTTCTTAAAATAACAGTGTTGGATTAGGTATTTCAAAATAATATATTATAATAAAATAATGTTATGCCTTTTAGGAGAATAAACATATTTAAGTAATTTGGTAGAAATCCATATGGGAATAAGTAAATTAATAAGCATATCAAATACTTACACATAGATTAGCAAAAGGTAGTTAAAGTTACTTATTATACTTAAAATAATTTCATGCAAAATAATACTTATAATAATAGCAATTAATTGGAATAGAATATCGTAACTAGGTACACATGATTAAGACACAAGTACACAAGTACATGATTATAAAGATGAATAAATTGTCTATTATAGCGATGTGAATAGTTAACAATAATCACTATAAAAGAGTTAAGGTGGTGCGTATTCACTATCACGAACCGTACACTTAACACAATGTTCACCGCTTGTGTAGCGGTTCACGTTAGTTCAGTTGAACGTTGTTTGAACTGGGATTGATGAACAAGTAACCCTTAAAGAAATTTTATTTTTGCTTAAAAAAAAAGATATTGAATAAACTTTCCTGATAAAATTAAATACAAAAGTTAATATTTCAAGTTTCCAACTCTGGCATCTGCAAAGTTTCATTTTTAACTAAAGTTATATCGGTCTTTGATATTATGATCTGCATAATCAAATTTGTCGCTTTTTATAAGTTTTGAATATTTTGGGCTCTTTATTTTTAGAACGAAAATTTTAAGGCTTTTTTTTCATATCATTAACCTTTTTAAATGTTATTTCAAGAGCGAACGGGGAAAGTTTCAGATGTATATTTATATAATAAAAAAAATGGCAGATATTTAATTATTGATTTTGTTAAAAATTCTACTTTGTATACGTACTACTCTTGTAATTTTTTTCGCAATAGAAAATATGATATTGTTACGAATAAATAAAAGGGTGCATTCTGTATTAGAAAGTGGGCGGAACAGAGCAACGGTAGCCATGAGTATCGACAGGCGACGGCCCTCCAGCGTTCTGTGCTGACCGGGGCGCGTGGTGGGGGGTCAAGCCGGACGCGCCCACCAGTAAGCGACAACAACAGCTGACATCCTGTACACTTCTGGAACCCTGATACCCCGACGGAATGATTTCGCTGAAAACCACGGGAAATGAATGGAAAATTCTGGTAATTTCCTGTGGAGAAGTTCCAGAAATGGATGTTTGAGTGTCTGGGAGCCGAAGGTCTAGGAAGGGAATATTCTCGAGATCTTTCTCTTGGATTTGTTCGGGAACTCGAAGCGAGCCGTCGGCAAACCCTCCAGAAGCTACTTCCAGAGGTAGGGATGTCGTATAAATAGACAGCAAGCAGGCGAACTCAGTCAGTTTTAGTCTAGCAGTGTGCGAGGAACAAGCGAAGGAACTAAGCGACTAGTGGCGATATAGACAGTGCGGTATTCCTAAGTGACTAGTGAAAAGTAGTAAAGTGTTATAGACCAAGTAAAGTTGTTGTGTATAAGAAGTAGTGATATTTGTACATTGTAATCTGAAATTCTTGTGGACATTAAATAAATAAACTAAACAGTAAATTTGTGTTTCTCAATTATCCGTCGAGCCTACGGTTAGGAAATCCGTAACAATATCTTGTTAGCTGCAAGATTGTTCTCTCATTTAAAGTTTTGTGAGCTCAATTTGATTAACAAGATCAAAAGCTAAAACTGAAAAAGCGCGCTCATGGCCGCGCGCTCTAGAGCGTTGTCCTGTTTATGATTTTCGGGCTTTACAGTTTTCATTTTTGAAAAAAAAACTTTATTTGCATTTTTGATGCATTTTGATAAAATTGCCTATTATTTCGAATGCCATTGTTTTTGCTTAAAAATCGATTTTTTGAGATCTTGCATAAGCAATTGAATATTCAACTACTAATTTCTTAAATAAATAGTTAAGCTATGGGCTCTACGGTTGTTAAGTCTTTATATCTTATTCCTAACATTCTCACAAAATGTTCAGTAAAAAAATTGGCCTCTACTGCCAATTTTTCCGAAGTAAGAATCTAACTTTACTCCACTAGGTGCGAATTCAGACGAATGTTGACAAAGTTGGTGACAAAATTTAGGTGCGTTCAGCAATTAACAATATTACCTATTAACAACATGCAACTCGCAGATATGATATATAACTATTACTACACTCATATTATGATGATAAAACAAAAATGTTCACAACGTTGTTGATTGAAAATACATTAACATAAAAAAAAACATTGAAAAAAAGCTGACCCAGAACAGATTCTTGTGGCTCACTAGAGGGTGAATCGAACATATTTGACCGGAATCCTGATAACTCAACAAATTGACTTCTGCCAGTAATATAGCTTCCAAACATCGGTACAAGATCTTCGGAACAACCTAAGTCACCTAACTTGAACAAGGGTAAGTTGCGATCTAAACGATCGAAGGCCTTGCTAAGATTCATATGGACAACGTTAAATTGCAGGCCAAGTCCAAATTTCAGAGACTAATAATTATACATGAAACGGTTCGTTACCGTGGATCTACACATTACGAAACCATACTGACACGTCGTGAGTTTCCGACTTAGATCAGTTTATGATCTTCCTATAGAGACAGAATTCGATGACCTTAGAGAAATTACATAGAAGTGCAATTGGTCGATAACTTACTAAGAAAGATCTGTCGCCGGACTAAAAAACTAGGATCGTCTTAGCAACTTTCCATTTACCT
The DNA here is from genome assembly GCA_910589415.1 of Malachius bipustulatus. Lineage (NCBI taxonomy): Eukaryota > Metazoa > Arthropoda > Insecta > Coleoptera > Melyridae > Malachius > Malachius bipustulatus. The sequence goes on from OU342633.1 coordinate 16,953,723, forward strand.
GAAAAACTGTGTTTTTTAGCATCATGTTGAAAATGTGACGTAATTGAGCACCTAGGTAATCGTAACTGCATCTCTATTTAGATGATTGTAACTATATGCTATTTCTATTAGGGAAATTTCTTACCGCGAGGGATTTGGCCAGCCAACGGCTTGGCAAGCCGGCTCGTCGACCTCTTTTGGAGGTCAAAACATTAAATCCGATAAATAAAAGTTTTTTTATTTTTATTTTACACAAAATACATTTTTATTCTATGTTCGACCAAATACATTTTTATTCTATGTTCTCTTTTCCAGATATATACGGGGCACGCTGTCCCCCACCTCGGTGCCTCCTCAACATGCAGCCGCCTCGCTGGGGGCCACCCCTTCTCCTGAGGGGCAGGCACTCCTGGGGGCGGCTCGCGATGGCGATGACCACCAACTCAAGGAGCTAATCAGGAAAGCCATCCTTCTCGGGATCACCGAGACGGATCTCAATGCTGTAGATAGCAGTGGCAGGGTAAGTGAAATATGTACAGGACGTTTGAAATTCGAGATAACTGCTTTAACCAGATTAGAATTTTTTGGCTTAAAAAAATGATGAATTTTATTCATCATTTCATTCATCATTTCATTCATTCATCATTTAGTGATTATAAATAAAATAATCAAAAATACACAGGAGGAAGATAGCTATATCGGGGTGATGTGCATTAAGAAAGAATGGACTAAAAATGACAAACTAATTAAAAATTGACTGGTTAGATAACATCTCCGGGAGGTAGTTCGCCTGGGATATCCATCACATTCTCTTTATTTTCTTTTGCATTTACATCTTCTTTTATCATGTTCTAATATTTTATCCCTTTCCAGTGGCCACTTAATGCATCCTTTGCCAAGCACATTTAAAATAAAATTCTATAAGTAAATACAAGGGGGGGGGCTTAAACGAACTCCCTAATTGCTGATATTTGTTTATAACTTTGATTGAATTCGAAAATCAAATAAATTTTTCCTTTGTGCATTTCCTAAATGCCTTTGTGACCTTTTTATAACATTTTGCATTACATTTTTCAATATGTCGGGCGTGATATTGGAGATATCATGGCGGATATTTTCCTTCCGCTGCTCCAGAGTTTGGGGAGTATTGACAATATTGACATACACCTTTCTCTTTAAAGATGTACACAAAAAGAAATCGGAAGCCATCAGGTTTAGTGATCTCTCACTCCATAAAATATCGGCCGAACGTGAGATGTGACGACAGGGAAAAAATCGCCTAAAATCTGAATTGCTTCTCCGGCTGTGTGTGCTGCATCTCTTCCATTTTTACCATAATCCTTAAGCATTTACCTATAGCGCTGACTATTGATAGTGATGATGTTGCTTGCTCCGTCTTCAAAGAAATACGACCCAGTCACCCATTCTGCACTAATTCCGCACCAAACTGTCACGCTTTGGGGATGTAGAGACCTCTCATGTATATTTTGTGTAATCTCATTTCCACAAAAGTGCGTGTTTTGTTTCAAAAGTCGCCTGATTTGTAAGGTTGTATCTTTGTTATAATGCAAAATCTGCGAAAACGTCAAATGAACTTCCATCTTATTTTCCAAGAGAAATTCATTGCTAGAGTTTGTCGGTCAAGTTTTAAATCACCCTTTATTTATCTATCCTTATTATTGTTCTATAGATGTTAAAAGTACACGGTGGGTAGGGGTTGTGCAATTGTGCATCCCAATAAGCGACTAGGCCACCAAGGACCCTTTTCGCTGGTCCCAAACTACGGTGGGACTTCTACTTAAACCTTCACGATCTTTTAAAAAAAGGCCATAGAACGTCTTTCCAATGAGACTTTCTCTTGTAGTACCACTGACCCAAAAATGTTTCCGGAAAGATCGGGTCCCCCTTCACCCCCTTAAGTTGTGAGTGCCTGTTCAGACCGTTGCGACCGGTGAGGACCCCGACTAAATGAAATAAAAAAATGACAGACGAGATTAACATGAAAAGATAAAATGACAATGACGTAAGGCACGTTGATGATAGCGTGGCTCTCTAAGCTCCCTGACGACGGGCCTGCGTGTTTACATTATTCTGTAGATAATTTGGGTCATTACACCATTATATCAGTATATCGTCCAAAGAACAAAATACGAGTACGCTCATATAGGTACGTCATACCCGTAAACCTAAAAAAACCAAACACGGATTGATGATTATACTGCCCTGTTAATTGAAAAGGGCGTATCTACATTTCTGGTCATTTTTTGATACAATATGCATCAGAAAGCCTGAAGCCCGAGGTGTCTTATTATTAGTTACACAAGTCCTAACTACAAACAGCAAGGTCTTTAAATTGAAAAATAGGAAGGGCTTATCTTATTAAATTAAAAAATGCGAATATCTCAAAACAAGGTTTTCGTAGATACGCCCTTTTCAATTAACAGGGCAGTATAGTAGTTATTGAGAATTCTAGTATCAACCCTTGATCACTGATAAGCCTCTGACAGATATAACTTGTCCTAACGAATATGTATCAGGTCTTAATATTTAATCCGAACTATCCTTAAAGTTAACAAATGCGTATAATTTTTCAGTTACCAATTTTTACTGCTTAATACGTAAAGTGCTACAATGATGGGATATGACAAACATTGTCCCCAGAGCTTTTTTTACATAAATATCATAAATATTCTTTTAAACCGCACTTAGTGCTAAATGAAAGTTGTCATAAGACAAGACGTTAGCCGTTAGCAATAGTAAGAAACTATACTTTTTAGATTAGGTATGTTTTTCTTGAGCTCTTTAATATATCTAGTAAAGGTCAAGATTACAATAAAGTTTGTTGAATGATATTCGGATAGTTTTAAAAGCAAAAGGAAGCGCTCGAAATATTTGCTCGCATTATGTTTCAATAAACATAATATTACGTAGGTACCTACTTGAATAATCAAGGATCTATTTTTAATATTAGGCCGATTCTTTCCAATTGGTTTATTTTTACCTATTCTATTTTGGCAGTCGGCAATGATCTCTAAAAGTTTCGAGTATATACCTATAATAATAATAATTGATAGTAAAATGAAACATGAAGGATCCAAGCTTAAATTTCTAGATCTGTAAGATGTGAATTAAATAAAGCGCGTACTGAAAAAATATTTTAGCCAACATGAAGACTGACCTGTTGCTCGTCTGTTTTCATCTACGGAGCTTTTATGCTTTCATAAATCGATATCCCATTATTTACGTTCAGATAAAATTTTCTTATTTTATTTTAGCTCTCAAAACAAACAAAATTAGCTTCCAGAACTTGCCGTATCAAAACAACAATAATTTTTTAATTCACTGGATGTTAAACAGCATGTTTCATGATCTTTATAAACATTAGAATATCTAGAGGTCAATTTGAGACAAATCTCTTATAAGTATACCGTGCTGTATATATTTATATATTGCACCGAGTTGAACATTCCAAACAGATACTCTAATTTCCTTTTTTCTTTGATTTACCTACTTTTCAGTACCTAAGTCCTTTTTTGTACTTATCAATTATGGTATCATCGATTAAAGAAGAAAAATAATATTTTTGATAATACACAGGTACAGAATCTGCAGCAATAAGTTCATGTGCAAGAAACTCGACAGTAACGATGGATAAAAATTCAAGTTTCCGAGGAATTTGGCTTAATTTGCTGGTCGGTGTAAACTCTGACTCTGTGCACACTTACTACTTCATCAACTGCTGCCAATCTCAGCTGATGTTCTTCAAATCTTTCTTTACACTTGCTGCCTTCAGTTTTTGTAACAGCTCTCGATTATGCAAAAGAAAACACACCTTTAAGATTTTCATACACAACAAGGTGGATGTGTACCTGCGATGCCAGACACACTTACGTCAGAAATGAACCTCAAGAATGGTGGCTTACTTATAATACATATTTAACTGTTTTTCTGAAAAATATTTTCATTGGGCATTGAGCTCATTTGCGAGATCAGCCTGGTATTACGCTTGGAACAATCTTAGAGGCCGGAATTTTCCGGAACAAGCTGAAATTTTGGGGGTTGTTAGAGGACATTAAAAAAAATATTTCCCAATTTTTAGACCTCCAACTTCCAACTCTTGTGCGTTTTCCGCCATGTTGCTTTATTTCCAGAATATCTCGGAAAGCGTTTAATTTCGAAAAAAAATTTCAAGCAAACGTTGTGGGGCATCAGTTTTTGAACAAAGTTTTCCTATTGTTGATAGTTTTTCCATGGAGTTGATGGATCGACGAGAAAAATACAATTACGCATTGAAAAATCAGTCTGGAAGGTAAGAATTATCAGAAAACAAGCTAAAATTTTGAGAGTTGTTAGAAGACATTAAAGATAACATTTCCTAAGTTGACGGCATCCAACACCTTGTGCGTTTCCACCAATTTGATTTTGAGGGTGACTTAGTTTTTTCAAGTTTCTCTAGCTCATTTTCAAAAAAACATCCCATTTTAAAATTTCAATTGGAGAATTTCATTCTGACGATCACATTTTATTAAACTTTGCTGATAAATAGCTAACTAGCTAATTAATAGCTAACTAGAAAACGGCTACATGATACATTTTCCTATCTTAAATAGGGACCTATCTCAATATGAGCTTCCTCCGCTTCAATCCATGCATGCTTCACAATGACGAACTTTGTGCTTTTAATTGAATCAAAACGGTTTGGTTGATTATAAATTTGACTAATTGCATTATGTATTCTCTCTAATAACAACTGTGGCCATCAGTTAATCTCCTTATGATGAACGATTATCTTCAAATGTATCCAAGGGACAAAAAAAATCTCTCAATAAATCGCTCAACAAAAAAAAAACAATGAAAAAGAATTTGAGTGGGAGAGTCGCTGTGGCTATGAAATTAGGCCGGCGTTGTCAATCCACCGGTTTTCAAAAATCAACCGTCCACGATGAACTGCAGCACCATTGTGCTGGTATCACATATTTTCGATTACGTTGACGTATTTCTTCAAAAAAGCCAAAGATTAACCGAAAACTGAGTGATTCGGTTAATTACGAGTTATTTGAAGATACTGTCATCTATTCCGAAGTTGGACTTCAACAAGGCGAGCTGGTCCCCTAGGAGTTTACTTGTCAATTCAGCCACTTGTACATTTATTCCATTCTGAGTTCAACGCTTGATGGATGATGGAAATCTATTTGGTGGCCCAGAGGTGGTTCATGCTGATTTCATTTTAACAACCGAAAAAGCAAAGGAAATTTTTTTTATAAATCCCAGTAAATGTGAGCTTTACTTTTGTGGACCTCAAGATAAGGAAATCATTTCTTCATTTAATAACGTTTCAGCTGGAATCCTAATCAAGAAATCCTTTTCGCTCCCTGGATCTCCGAGTATATACAGAAAATCAAATTAAACCTTCAGTTGAAAAGAAGTTCGATGAAGTTCTACTTCTCTTGAAAAGAGTGACGAGTTTGAAATGTCATAGCGCATATGTTCTGCTAAAAAACTGTCTACTCATACCTAAATTGACTTATTTGCTCCATACATCACCTCTTTGGAAAGAGTAAAGTTGTTGTCTACAAACGTTGGTTATAGTGGACTGTATTTTATTTATTTTGCAAAATTGTAAAATTGTGTTAAATTATGCTGTATACCAAAAAACGAACGCACATTGAAGAGGCACTCACCTTTTGCCATTGTTGGTCCCGTCGTTGAGAGCTCTCAAAGGTTGTTCAGTTGTTTTCGGGAAGTAGGATCACAAATCTCACAAATTTTAGAGAAAAGCACTTTAATTGAACAACTGTTCAGAATGGAGCCTGAATGAGCCGTATCACCGGTTTCTGGTCGTCGCTTCTCTTGACTCGCCCGCGTATCTTCTTGTATTACTTGACCAGGGAGTGGGGCGGGTTTGTGCACACAGCAATATGCGTTGTTCCGCGAAAATACTCAAATTTAAATAAAAAGATATCAACCTAGCAACCAGTCATCGGAAGTGCCAATAAAATTACAAACAAATAAAACTAATTGCAAAGGAGTTGGAATTGGCACGTGATCCAGTCCCAAACAAAAGTATTTAATACTGGATTCAATATTGAACACACTCCACTATCCATTTCTCAGTGGTCATTAGCTTCTCTCCCTATCCGTTACGGAGGCACCGATATACGTAAGTTGAAAAACCTTATCTTTCCCGCGTTCCTTTCCTCAGTGAACAGCATTTTCTCACTCGTCCAAAGCTTGTTATCCAATATCTCGGACTTTGATGAAATAGCTGATTATACTGAAGGTTTGACCCTCTGGAATAACCTCTTACCTAAACCTTTCACCCCCACTTTTCCTTCTTTACAACGTAACTGGGATGTTCTCCTATCTAATCTGACAATCAATACCTCTCAGTTCACATCTGAACACTTCAAAGTCCTCCACATCGCGAACATGCAACAAGAATCTAATGGATGGTTGCACGCCCTTCCCTCTCGATCAGTTGGAACACTTATTGATTGCAATACTTTTCGCATCTCTATGTCCCTCCGTCTTGGATCTATCCTTTGCAAACGACACAAATTCATCTGCGGCGAATTAGTAACAAACTTCGGAATCCATGGTCTTTCATGCGCAAAAAGTGCAGGTCGTCATTATCGTCACTTCTCTATAAATTAAACGCTTAAACGCGCTTTCGTAGCTGCTAAAATTACTGCAATCCTTGAACCAACTGCGGAATACTTCGTGATGAGGGTAACGACCTTATGGTATGACAATAATTCCTTCGAAAAATGGTCAATGTCTGGTTTGGGACGCCACCTGCTCTGATACTTTAGCCCCTTCCTACCTACAATCATCTTCAAAACATGCTGGTTCTGTCGCTGAGAGCAGCGCTTCAAGAAAAAAGCAAAATACAAAAAAATTATTGAAGACTACATTTTTGTCCCTTTCGCTGTGAAAGTCTTGGTCCATGGTGCGCTGAAGCCATTCAACTCGTTGATTCCTTAGGAAAATTGATTGCCTCTTCTTCTGGCGAACCTCGCTCCAATTCCTATCTAAAACAACGAATCAGTATTGCCATCCAAAGAGGTAATGCAGCCTGCGTAATGGGTACCATCCCTCCGCCTGCTTCGATGGAGGAAATATTCTATTTTCTTTAATTTAGCGACTTATTATATATGTTTAATTTTTTTAAATTTGTAAATGGCTCTTGTTTTATTATTTAAAATTGTTAAATGTGATATAATTCAATAAAAATTACGATGAAAATCTCTCTTCATATTCTCATCGTACTGCGTGCGCATGCATTTCAAGTGCAATAACAAGCCAGGATATCGGTATACTCTTCAGTAGGTATCTAACATAAAGCTTGTATTAAAATTTTGTCATTGAGAACACATGCAGGCAGCAGACAGACATTTTTTGTATTTGCGATTGTTTCTAAGACAACCTTATTTTCTAATAATAAAGATAACAGATTTTAACTCAGTATTAATATTAAATCCGCTTTATTCTGCGAAAAACATTGGAGTCTTTCAATTGCTTGAATAAGTTAAATCAGACTTTTGTCAAAGTTTGTCCGGGAGTTTGTAAATCACCCTGTATAAATACAGTCGTATACACCAAACTGGTTTTAACCAATATTCAGGCTAGTTAATGACTGAAGTTTTGCCGCAGGGAACTTATTTATTATTGAGTGCATCGATTTCCGAATTTAGGTTACTATTTTCATTACATGTAGTAAAGTTTAATAAAATATTAATCGAAATTTACTGTTGATTTTGTAATTTCAGCCATGAGTAGTTTTTTTTTATATCTACAGCTCCATTATCCCGCACACAATCATATAGGTCAACTCTGTTCCATGTATGGAATATTAAGGACCTCATTAATATCCTAACGAATCCATCATATCAACGAACTAAAATTCACTAATCCCTGTGATAGGAAAGCGTAATTGAGTGGGTTTCTTAGGAATTGAAGGGATATTAGTTTACCTTAAATGTTATCTGGAAAATTACAAAGCATTTTCATGTAATTTCTGCAGTTAATTATTTAGTCCTTTTTTTATTAAAAGCCTAACTTCAATTTAAAGTAGGGCCAGGCGTTTTTGAGGTATTGGGAAAGTTTCATCGTAAATATTTAATAATGTTTACAAACACAAAAGGATAATTGATTTAGTTTCTAAGTAAATGGTAGTAGGTAATTTAACACAGTGAAAACAAATTTCACCTTTTAAATCACAACAACTCTCCAGATTAAAATAGGACTAAAAATATACAATTTATGCTTGAAAACGACACCACAGCTATAAACACCGAAAGCCCATTAGATTTTACAATATCTACATAGTATCAGATCAATGAAAATTAAATGGACTATAGGTATTTAGGTCTGTCTTGCTAGACTGATACTTACGTTCTAGTTCTAATTGATTCATTGTAGGTACATACTTATTACAAAATTTTATTTGTGAATAGAAAATGACGCCGCATAGATCATTTATTTATTAAAACTAGTATAGGTATACGATTATACTGAAACAACGTCAATAAATAAATTGATAGATTTGAACATTGATCAACTAGGCAATTGTTTCATTGAAATTGCATTGAGTTTAAACCTTGTACTTATCTGTTGCAATAAATTACCCCATAATTCAGTTCAAACACGCCTATAGATATTTAGAAATATAGCAATCATTTATTGTATATCATGTGTTAATAAAATGTTACCTACATCATACATGCATATTATGTTAGCAACATGCAACACCAAGGTACAAAGAACGACCATTAAGAAAAAAATTAATTAAAAAAAATCTTTATAAAAATTAATTCGTCAATTAATATTCACAAGTCAAGTCACAGCTAATATAATATTAAGAAAAAGTACTCATAGTGGAGAGGGTCTGTCAAAAAAAAAGGCTCCATCCGCCTTGGACTCGAGAATTTTTTTTGATTTTTTTTTCATAAAGTTAGACCCCTTCTTCATTTTGGTGGCATTTTCAAAAATTTAATCGACGCCCTGGCGGAGAAATGTGCATGCGAAGACATCGACAATGGGTTTTTTGCACATAACTCGCTTAATTCAACTCTGAGCATAGTAAATAGTCGGACCATTATTAAGGTCACAGGGTCACCAAACGCGTTTGGTCCTGTAGAATGGCAAGGATTAGGGTTAGCGGGTTCCACTACCCGGCATTTTTTAGGGCAAAGTGTCCCCTTTCAAGATTTTCTTACCCCATGTCGCTATCTCAATTAGGGCCTGCACGCGGACATGATATGTAAACCAATTAATCTAGCGTGTGTGTCTGTGAGAGAAGAGAGAAAGGAGAGGGAGCGCTAGGCTCCGCCCCCGGCTCTCGCTGCTCCGCGGCTAGATTAATGTGACCTTAATAATGGTCCGATCGAGGTCTACTGGGGCTCAAATCAAAGATAAAACAAATTCCCGTCTGATGACGAAAAAATTTTTACCCCCACCCCCTTCTTTCATGGCAAAAAACCAGTTTAAGAAAAAAAAGGGGGGAGGGAAATCGGTTTTTCTGCGGACATCTTGCCAATATTGGCGGAATCGAAAAAAAAAACATTTTAAAGTAGGCATTCCAAAGGGAGTAGGCACTCCCATTGGTTGGGCCCGACGCCCCAATATTAGCGAAAGTTATAGCAATTAAAATTTTAATTATGATTTCCCCTCCCCCTCCCCCTCTAATCGAGATAGCGACTTCAAAATTTTAGGCATCATTGAGGACACTATTGTCTGTCGATGAAAAAAAAATTAAGTCCCTAAGTCGATTTTTTCCATGCAAAACACGCGAACACGGACGGCGGTGTATTCGCACCGCGGCGGAACCCTGAAGAAAGGGCCTTAAAATTGAAAATGCGATATCTCGACAACCGTTTGACCGATTTGGACCAGTCAAAGTTCAAATTACGCGTCTTCGAGAGCTCTTCATTTTTCATCGACAGGATATTTACTATGCTCAGAGTTGAATTAAGCGAGTTATGTGCAAAAAAAACCATTGCCGATGTCTTCGCATGCACATTTCTCCGCCAGGGCGTCGATTAAATTTTTGAAAATGCCACCAAAATGAAGAGGGGGTCCAACTTAATGAAAAAAAAGTCAAAAAAATTCTCGAGTCCAAGGCGGTTCGAAAGTTAGACCCTCTCTACTATCAGTTAAGTCTGATTCTGTTGGCATAGCTATTTAGGAGAAGCACATAAAAAAATAGGCGAGCGACTAGCCGCCAAAAATATATGAACAACTTTTTTCCAGATGTATTTGCTCACTTAACAAATGAACGCCACTAGAGGCACAGGCTTAACTTTTTTCAGGAGCGTGAGCTTCATGATTCATATGAGCTTCAGTTTATACTTAGGAGAGCCTCTGCGCTGGGTCCTATTATACGTTACGTTGTTGGGTCCTTAACCATGGTGGTTGGTCTCTCCCGAAGTAGTATATGTATGGTGCCCTTCTTGGAATAAAAAACCCTTTAATAAAATTGCATGATGCAATTATTACAAAGGTACATTGAAATCTGTTCCTATTTCTGTTTTTTTTTTTTAATTTTGAACTTCATTTACATTTTTTCAACAATTTTTTCTTCGTTTTTCGGTGCGTTTTCTAGTAAATTGTCGGTAGATGCGCTGTAAATCTTGATCTCTTCACGGGAAGTGTATATTATGACAGGGTACTTTGTAAAAAGTAATTTAGCTATGATTGTGAAGCCAAACTGTATTTTTCACAATGCTGTTCTGGGAACTAAAAGCCAGTAAGTTAGAATTTTACTTGAGTGCAAGTAAGGTAACATTTGGGAAGCTTAACACAGAATTTGCAGGACTCTCACCGACTTAAATATCCCGGCATCTTGAATAAAATGTTTAAGTAAATCGGTTTATCGGATTTTGCACATATCTCCTATTGTTTTTGTAAAAAGGGCCTGTTGGTTTCTTCCGAAAAGCAACGGTGATCGCCTGTTCCCTGAGTTTCCCTTAATAGGACCGTTGTATTTTTCTCCCATATTTACTTAATTCCCCCTGATCTTTAATTGAGGTATGCCAGGATTAGAATGACCGAAACAGAAATCGAAAATAAACGTGTTGTGTCCAATTGTAACCTGGATTTCTTTTGTCTCCACTTATTTGAATTTCTTACGGAAAAGCGGAGTAAATAACTGACATTTGTTGTTATTGTTTCATTCATTTTTCTGACTGCCTAACAACAAGATACATTTCTTTCCACCACTGTTCTTTTTATTTATTTGTTTATTTATTTATTTGCAAATTAAATGGTTTTACATTAATTTACATTTTATTTTAACTATTACTGGGGTAGTAGATATCAATCTTCTTCTTTTTAAATAGGAAAGGCTAATTTTTAAATCACATAGACCCGTATTACCTTAGTTTGCAAAAGTCTTAAGAATCTACGACCATATTCCGACTAAACGAGTTTCAAAATACAACAATTCTTATTAGACCAAACTCGATTCAGTACACCACCTATTGATTGAAGATCCAACAAATGACGTAGATGGTTTTTATATGTCTAACAGACTAGCAGAGTATGGGTAATGCTGAGCCGCTTGAGAACTGCGCATGGTAAATGTAATTCGATGCTCTCCAAGTGGAACTTGATTGAGAATGGTGTTTGTTTATGTGGTCATCTATCTGAGACAATCAACCACATTAAATGAGAGCCGGATGACAACATTTTATGGTGAATTTGCTGTAATCCACGAAGCAGTTCCTCCTGAAGATTTAACGTTACGTGTTTCACTACTTTGTAGCATCTTCAGACGTATGTAAATGAATTTTTAAAAATTCATTTAAATCTAGTTACTTTGTTTTATGATCACTTAGGTTGCCATACTGTCGCTATGTTACTATATCAATAATTTTATTTACATGGGCAAGTTTTTAAATCCATCGATTGCCTATGCGCATTAAGCAGTTCTCCCAGCAGTCCGTTCGTAAATTCACCAGCAATGTTCCAGTGAAATCTACCGGGTAGTTTTTTATTTCGGCGCTGGAAACAATCTATCTCCAGCAGATCCATATCGGTCTTGGAGATCGATGAATCCGCTGGATTCTTGATGAATGTCAATTATGTTAGGTTACATTTGGAAAATTTTGACATTTACACTTTTTTAATCACAAGAAATTAAAAATGGAGTATTTATTAGTTAAAAAGTTGGTTTGGCATAGCTCATCATCTTCTGAAGAGACAGACAGCGAAGATGACCTATTATTTTTCTTAAATTTGAATAAATGTAGATATAAACATACAAAAAATACAAATTATATAGCAAAAATCGTTTGCCGCTATTCTGATGGTGATTTCAAGTCACATTTTAGACTTAGCAGAACGGCCATCATACAAGTAAGTCAATCTTGGAAGTCAATAACAGATATTGTATTTTTAATTGTAATTTATTAATGTGTTATTACAGAATCTTGTCTCTGAAATGAAACATGATAAACTGTCCATAACTGGCCGATCTCCTGTTCCATTCAATGACTGTATGTTGATGACTATTTGGATTCTGAGCAATCAATTTTTGTATTATAGTTTTAATAATTGCACCGACGCCTGCAGAAGACAGGACCTTTTTATTTATTTGTAAATGTCAAACAACAAATAAAAAGGGGTTAGGTTTCGTTGTTTATTACAATTATTCGAAAACTTCATCGAACAGTTCATAAATTCATCGAGAATTCGCATTCAACGAAAGCATCGATGACGTCACATGGAAACATCGAATAATTTCAGCAATGTATTTAACGTTGCATTTAAAAACTTGCCCCATACGTCTGAAGATGCTACTAAAGTAGTGAAACACGTGTAACGTTAATATCCAGCAATATACATCAGTAGAAATTTTTAAAACATTATTGTTTTATTTATCATCAATCAGAATGCAGAGATTCTATAAAGTAAGGGTTGAAAACATAAAAATTATGAAAAACCATTTTGAAAATGCGACCTGTCTTGCGAAAACTGGCTGGTCCAACGAAAACGTAACAGGTCTAATAACTTGGAAACTGAAGATGTAGGTACGCGAAAAACGCGTAATGAGGTCAATTTTGCTATTAAGGGAGACATATCGAGCGAAACATCATTTGAACACTAACTTTAATTCTCTTCACAACGATATCTCACTTTTGCGGTTTTGCCCGAACGGTATAAGGGCGAGGTACAGGGTGTTTTAAAACATTCGAAGCGAGTTTTTCTTCGTGAATGGTTGTTTTTCTAGAAAACGATTCACGTTAGCAATTATTATGACCACGAGTACTTTTTTGTGGAAAATATTGGCGACTCAAAATTTGTTTAAAAAAAAAGAAAATAATTTTCATTTCGCGAATTTAAAATCGTTGTCTAAAATTTATAAATTAAAATGCTGTACTGATACTTTCCTCGATTAAATTACCATAGCAAATGTCAGATTATTTATTAATTTCTGTCAAATCGATTTCGTTGGAAAAATGTTCTACACAACAGAAGAAAACGTAAACATGATTAAATGGTAAGTACTACATCGGAAGTTGTTCTGTAGAACATTTTTTCCAAAGAAATCTATTTGATAAAAATTAATAAATAATTTGCTGTTGTAGTCCAGTCATTATGCAGGGTGTCTCAAAATTGACGCCCGGGCCCTTGAGATTCGATTAATGAGCTAAAAAAATTGAAAATAGAGAGTGAAAAAACTTCCATTTGCGCTTCGTTAAAAAGTTAAGTTATTGTTGAAAAGAGCAAAAATTTAACAATGATCAGATAAGAGGTGGACCCGTACCATGGCCTCCCAGATCGCCAGATCTGAATCCCCTGGATTACTTTTTCTGGGGGGGGGGGGGGGCTACTTGAAAGAAACAATTTATCGTGATCCAGTTTTGAACGAAGAAGATGTAGTAGTTCGTGTTAACGCTGCTGTAGCGTTAATAGACGATAATCTTTGCCTTGAATTAAGAGGCGACCTATTTGAACACATTCTGTGAGAACAAAGTGAACATCTTTTTTTTTTAACATCTTTAGTTACTTCTAATAAAGTTTTCTTGAAATGTTAAATTTTTGCCCTTTTCGGGATAAGAAAAAAAGGAAAAAAAATCTAAAAAATTTATTTAAAACTCGAAAACGAAAGAATATACCCAATTTTAGTTTTCACTATTGACGTTTTCTCAAAAAAAGAGATCCAGGATGTACGGTCATCCATTATCCTGTACCTATTATAGTTACGGAGATTTCTAATTAAAACATCTAAATTAACTCACCCTGTAAGTACAATATACTTTTTTTAAGTTTGGAAAAGAAATCTAAGTAATTGTAAACTTTATCTTTGAACATTAATACAGGGTGTCCCGTATCGTTATGTTCAAATCTTGTGAGCATATAGTAGGCTTATTCCTAAGCCTAAAAAACCCAAAAGTGGCAGGTCTATGTGATTTCGTTACGAAGTTAGAGGCCTAAGAAAATAATGTCTAGTAAATACCAGATTTAACTTTGAAAACCACATAAAGCTTATTTTATTGACCACATCTTTAGTTTATCATGTGTTAAAAATGTCCTATTCCTTGCTGAATACAAACTTGTGCTCGGAGGCCTATTGCAGAAGTAACAGTTCTAATTTCTCGTCTTTCTTCGCGACCGATCTCTTGACCAGCATGCTGAATACGATCCAATAATAATTGCTTTTTGGAATTTAGTTACAAACGCCAATTCCGAAATATGCTGGTGTCCCATTTATTTGAATCCAAATGGCATTTTGTATGAGCAGGAGAACCTCTTCAAATGTTTATTTTGGTGACATTTACTCATGTCGCCACCATAACAATAAATTATTAGCCTAAACCACAACACATGTGGTTGTTTTTTTTTTATTGAATATGCACATGCACTGCAGGAAAATCCCTATGACGCTCTGGAGCGGTGCATGAGCGGAGATATCGATTCACGTTGGCCTTGAATCTCTGTAGGTTGTATACTTCGGGAAACACACCCTTTGGAATGCTATTTCAAAGTGATGCGGTTCTATACATAAAAGAAGTCTGAAATAGGGTGGTACCAGGTGTAACGAGCTGAACCTGATACGGATGAGCGTCTGCGGCTCGGCGTGTATTTCTGCCCGGTATTGTTCTCGGTGGGATCAAGCGGGCCACGTCTTTTGAACACTTTCCATTAAATGTGGTTGTGTGGTTTTCAAAGTTGAATCTTTGTTATTTACTAGTCATAATTTTCTTACAACAAACCGTAGGTAGGTAGGTCTTAATAGTGGCGTGTGTGAGTCGGACGAACATGTAAATATTTTGAGCCGGAACAAGATTACTTCCTCCCCCCGTTTTCGAGGATGCTGAACACGATGCCGTTGTCAGAATTTCTCTTTGGGGTTGCGCAACCCCTCAAAGCGGCCAAAAACCACCCCCTAGAGAGATAAACCGAGCTTCAATCCATTTCCCTGCAAAAAAACCTTCCCCCCGTTTTCGAGGATGCTGAGCACAATGGAGGTGCTGGACATCGCGTGCGACCCCGACCAACCCCTCCACCGGCCAATACTCACCCCCGAAATGGGTGATTTTTTTTATGTATATGTAGGGCAAACGATGGACTTTTTCTAAAAACTTTTTGAAAATTCAAGTACAGGATCACAATGGCCATAATTTAAAATTATTTTGGAGTATAAAGAGTGTCCCATATGACAGTTACATATCAAAGTTATGTTTTTTTAAATGGAAAGCTCCTATATTATTGCATTTTTAGATTGTCTGAGAAGAGGAAATAAGATGGGCTTTTACAGTTGGTGTTTAAATTTAGAAGTTTTTGAGTTATAAACAAGTGAAAATCGCCATTTTTTAAGTTCAATGCCCTGTACAACGAAAACGGCTAAAGATAGAGAAAAACGGCTTACATGTCCATAATTTTAACTTTTCATGTACTATCCTATGATGTAGATGAAATGTTTATACAGGGTGATAAAAAATTTTAAAAAATCTGAGAATTCTCCACGCGTCGCCAAATAAAAAAATCAAAGAAAGTACAAACTATACCATAGGATAGTACATAAAAAGTTAAAATAGGGACATGTAAGCCGTTTTTCTCTATCTTGAACCGATTTCGTTGTACAGGGCCTTGAACTCGAAAAATGACGATTTTCACTTGTTTATAACTCAAAAACTTCTAAATTTAAACACCAACTCTAAAAGCCCATCTTATTTCCTCTTCTCAGACAAGCTAAAAATGCAATAACATAGGAGCATTCTATTTAAAAAAACATAACTTTGATATGTCACTATCATATGGGACACTCTTTATACTCCAAAATAATTTTAAATTATGGCCATTGTGATTCTGTACTTGAATTTTCAAAAAGTTTTTCGAAAAAGTCCATCGTTTGGCCTACATATCCATAAAAAAAATCACCCATTTCGGGGGTGAGTATTGGCCGGTGGAGGGGTTGGTCGGGGTCGCACGCAATGTCCAGCACCTCCATTGTGCTCAGCATCCTCGAAAACGGGGGGAAGGTTTTTTTTTGCAGGGAAATGGATTGAAGCGCGGTTTATCTCTCTAGGGGGTGGTTTTTGGCCGTTTTGAGGGGTTGCGCAACCCCAAAGAGAAATTCTGACAACGTCATCGTGTTCAGCATCCTCGAAAACGGAGGGGGGAAGTAATCTTGTTCCGGCTCAAAATATTTACAATTTTCGGGTTTTTTTCCGACTCACACACGCTACTATAATGAGTATAAAGACAAATCAATAGCCTGTCGTATTGGAGTCGGGTTTTAACCCATCGTCCTGACAGTTGTCAAGTCTGGAGCGCCCGAGAACTCAAATAAAGAGTTTCTCGACTCAGGCAGCAACACACATCCAACCAGACTACCAAAAGCACGGACGGCCGTTTCGGTCTCATTAGACCTCGTCAGCGTACTATATTGGAGAGTCCGGAAGGATATGAATCGCTGCATGAATCGAAAACCCTATATGGAATCTCATTCAACCGGTTACCAGTGACCTCGAGACAGAGCGACATCTATCAAGAGAAACCACAGGCTCCCAGCCAGACAATTTTTAATATAATTTTCTTAGGCCTGTAACTTCGTAACGAGTAAAGATAGACCTGCTACTTTTGGGTTTTTTAGGCTCAAAATTAAGCCTACTATATGCTCAAAAAATTTGAACATAACGATACGGGACACCCTGTATACAGGGTGATTCAGGTTTTACCTTCTTAACTCTAGGGAACGATAGAGAATCGAAAAATAATATGAGTTTGCTCTTTGAACTTTATTCGGGAAAGGTTTCGTTAAGCCAATACAGGGTGTTAAAGTTTTAAGAAAAAATTCGTATTTTTTAAATATATAAAAACTGGCTGATTGGAATAATTTGAAATTTTGAACATTAGTTGTGCTAATTGAAATATATGATCTGATACTCCCAATGAAGAATTCTTCAATCCAGTGGCGGAGATCTGGGCTTGTTCTTACATTTTTTAATAAATAATTTGCACGCCACTGACTTTAATGAAAATTTGTTATTTTTGTTAGATACCTCAAGCTGTTTAGAGAAGAAAAGTCACCTTACCTTTTTGTCGTAGAACGCACTGTAGAAGGTAAAACCTGAATCACCCTGTATTTTAAAGCTTTATTTTGCGGACAATTTTCTTCATTAAATATAGCTTCTGAGCTGGTCTCTATACTTTGAAATCATAATCAAGCTACTCAGAAGATTATAATTTCGTACCCATCGACAAACTTTACGAATGGATCAGAAAAAGAACCCTTGTATACAGGGTAAGTCATTGATATGGGAAAGCTCGATTACACCTATACCATTAAAGATATCGAAATTAACCAAAAAGTGATGTAAATGGGAGGGTAAAGTGCAGTTTGTAAAATTATTTTCAGATACACAGGATGGCTCAATATCGCTGTACGCCATACAACTTTGTAATTTTAAATAGGACACCCTCTATATTATTACATTTTCATATTGTTTGAGAAAAGTCAAAAAGAATGGTTTGTAAAGTTGAAGTTTGTAATGAGCGATTTATGAGTTATAAACAAATGAAAATCGCGATTTTCCATTTTCAAAGCAGCTTATATTGAAAACGGCTCGAGATATGGAAAAACGGTTTACATGTTCCTATCTTAACTTTTCAAGCGGTATCCTATTGGATGGATGAAATTTTTATACAGAGTGGTAAAAAATTTGATTATTTTCATCACCCGGTATAAAAATTTCAGCTACATGATAGGATACCAAATTAAAAATTAAGATAGGGACATGTAAACCGTTTTTCCATATCTCGAGCCGTTTTCAATATAAGCTGCTTTGAAAATGAAAAATCGCGATTTTCATTTGTTTATAACTCATAAATTGCTCATTACAAACTTCAACTTCACAAACCATTCTTTTTGACTTTTCTCAAACAATATGAAAATGTAATAATATAGAGGGTGTCCTATTTAAAATTACAAAGTTGTATGGCGTACAGCGATATTGAGCCATCCTGTGTATCTGAAAATAATTTTACAAACTGCACTTTACCCTCCCATTTACATCACTTTTTGGTTAATTTCGATATCTTTAATGGTATAGGTGTAATCGAGCTTTCCCATATCAATGACTTACCCTGTATACACATGCACTTTCAAATCGCATAATCTTCCGAACATTCGTCAGTTTTCACATAGTAATTGCAAAAATAACATATAATTCCATACTGCTTATCAGATTAAAGATCAAAGACTTGAAGAGCAAAGCGTCACCTCTCTGGCACTCACCACAGCCAAAGCTATTTGATATTTTTCTCGCCTAAATACTGAGAGAGGAGAAAATAAATGTTAAAGTTGCTTCAAAGTTCAACAACGTAGCTATCTGTTCGTACGACGAACTTCAGTCTAAAGATATCGCAATGAATGCGATGATTAAAAATCAAGTGGTTCAGGGCGCATAGTAATACATAGTCAGCTTTGACCTGACCTAAATGTTTAAACTGAATCGATTTGCAACCTGGAAGATCAAGTAAGATTTTGATAGATTACGTATAGGTTTAGACGGATAGCCGTTGTTTTGATATAAATTCTCTCTATTTTATAGGGCTCTTCGATGAAGATTTATTGCCGACCTTAATTGTTTCTCTTGCGGGGAAATGTTATCAACAGAAACTGAAACTATAAAATCTCAAGCCGAAATTGATTATCGCAAGTTAATGGGAGCATTACAATATTAAAAGCTTAAACATGCTTGTACTAAAAATTGGTATTCAGTTTGTCACAAATATTTATGTTTGATAAAAATTAATAAAAAAATATCAATTGCGTGAAGTGGGAATAAAGCAGGAAACAGGGAATATTCATATAAGACGAAATGGTTTGTGATGGATTAAAATTGTGATGGGCCAAAATTCACTCCGAATTTTTGGAAAATATTCCTAAAAAGGAAGAGAGCTTATTAGCTAAAAAATATATAAAAGCACATAATACAGGGTGTCCGGTAAGTACCTCCTAATCTTTCGGGAGCATACAAGACGGAGATATGGAGCCCTAAAAGGGTGCCCCGCAATTTATTTTTTTGGCTCTAACTTTTGAACCGACCTGTATAATTGGATGAAATTTGAACACTTTATAGAGGCTACAGAGAGCCATCAGGCCATATTAAAGTCGATGTTTGACGTCGTCAGGGAAGTCAGGAACGGACTTACCATCATACTCGTTGAGTCAAAATTTTGACAGGTGTCACTTTACAGAGCTAAAAACTATTTTTTTGAATAGTCTAATACTTCATCTTTAAAAAAGGTGCTCTTAATTTATTTCGGTAAAACTGACGGTTTTCGAGATAAATCGGTTTTTAGGTATGCGAAAAACTCAAAAGTTACTAATGCTAAACACAAACCGGTAAAAATCAGGTTCTTGTTGATAAACCTACCTACATAATGGATTGCTATTGACGGAACTTGGTCAAAATTCGCATAAAAGTCGATTTATCTTGAGAACCGCTAGTTTTATCGAAATAAATTTGTACCTTTTGTGAAGATGAATGACCAGCGTATTTAAAAAATAAGTTTTCAGCTCTGTAAAATGACACTTGTCAAAACTTTGACACAATGAGTGTGGTGGTAAGTCCGTTCCTGACTTTCTTTAAGGACGTCAAACATCCACTCTGATATGGCTTAATGAGTCTTTATGACCTCTATAAAAAAATTAAAATTTCATCAAATTATACAGGTCGGTTCAAAAGTTAGAGCCAAAAAAGTAAGTCTTAGGGTACCATTTTGGGGCTCTGTATCTCCGTTTAGAGACACTTTAGGAATGTTTTTTTATGACAGACTAGGTTTATGTTGACCCCCTGTATGCTCCCGAGAGATTAGGAGGTACTTACCGGACACCCTGTATAAAACTTACTATTCAAAAACACTTACAAAAATAGTTAAATTAAAATTCTTACATGTTTATTTCTACAATACTGGCTGTCCCAGACTTAATTAACCAGAGCATAACCCATCTAATAGACAGGTTAAGATAATAATCTAACCCAATAAACGGTACCTATATTATTATAATTTTGAAAACTGTATAACATGACAACAACTCCCACTTCAACATCCCCTGTGTTGCAATCCCCACCCTTAAAAAATTAATCATCATCATCATCATCATCATCCTGTAGCCGTCATTGTCCACTGCTGGACATAGAGGCCTCCTCTAAGTTCCTCCATGCCTCTCGGTTTTGAGCCGCCATTATCCAGTTCCCAGAAATTCTTATTATATCATCGCTCCAGCGTGTAGGTGGTCTACCTCTGTTACGTTTATCTTCTCGTGGTCGCCATTCTGATATTCGTTTAGTCCACCTCTCATCTGATGTTCTAGCCACATGACCTATCCATCTCCATTTCATCTTTGATATGCACTCAACTATATCTTTAACTTTCGTCCTTTGTCTGATGATATCATTGGATATTCTATCTCTTCTAGTGATGCCCAGAATTCCTCTATCCATTGCACTTTCGCCTACTCTCAGATGCTCTGCAGACCTCTTTGTTAATGTCAGAGTTTCTGCTCCATATGTTATTACAGGCAGAGCACGCATTGTTCATACACCTTTCTCTTCACACATATGGGTATATTGCTCTTAAACACCTCTCTTAATTTGCGAAAAGCAGCCCAACCCAAACCTATATTCTACGCTGTATCTCGTGAGTTTGGTTGTTCTTTCCAATTTGTATTTCGTGCCTTAGGTACTTGTACCGGGTGTCCCAACACTAGTGTCCACCCCCTTAAATAGAGCTTAATTTTAAAGATAAAAAATTGAAATTTTGAGGATTTGTGTACTTGATATAGGACCACGGAATGGCATAATTAGTTTCATTAAAAAACATTTTTAATATCTTTTTAATAATCACCTTTTTCATGACTCCATACTACGACACTGTCCAGTGCAGGTTCGGTGTGCCGGCTAGCCCAGCAAGAGCCGTCCTTCTATTTATTTAGGCCATATTTACTTTGTCATAAAACTTTATTGCACCTACCGTTTTCAGATTATATTGATCACCGTATTGCACATCATAAATCATTTTTCTATACCTGTCATTGCTATATAATTATATTTTATTTAATTAAAGCATTATAATTAGTTTTTTCACAATTCTTTCAAGCGATATTGATTTTATTAATCGATTTCTACGTATGTATTGAAAAAAAAATCAATTTTTTTTTCGACAATTTACCACCATCTTACAGTTTTTTTTCGCTGGCGCCCGAACTAAATTTTTTTTAATGAAATTGATTATGCCATTCCGTGGTGCTATATCAAGTACACAAATCCTCAAAGTTTCAATTTTTTATCTTCAAAATTAAGCTCTATTTAGGGGGTGGACACTAGTGTTGGGACACCCGGTACATATTAGTCTGTTTTATCTCGGAGTCTCCTAACTAGATGTTTTATGCAAGCACTAGATTTGTCATTATCTGGGTTTTGCTTGCATTTATCCGTAGGCCGACTTTTGATGAGGCCTATACAACTTCCTCAATCATCTGTCTTGTATCGCCAATGTTATCCGTTACAAGAACGATATAATCTGCGTATCTGAGGTGTGTCAGCCTTTCGCTATCAATATTATTGATTCCTCTATTTTCCCAAAACAGCAATTTCACTACATATTTGATGACAGCTGTGAAAAGTTTTGCTGAGATGGTGTCCCCCTGTCGAACTCCTCTGCCTATCCTAATTTTGCCCGTTGTTTTGTCGAGTTTTACTGCTCCATTGCTACTATTATTGCTGTTAGTTCTACCGTGTCGACTGCTTTATGGAAATCGACAAAAACCTAGGCCAGAGTTCTGTTTTATTCCACAGGCTTTTCTATCAGGTCTTTAATTGTTTGAAGATGGTCGTTAGATCCGTAACCATTTCTAAAGCCGGCCTGTTCCTTTGCTTGATAAAAGTCTAATTTATCTTCCAAACGTTTAGCAATGATTTTGATAAATAGCTTATACAAATAGCATAGGAGGTTTATCGGCCTATAGTTTTCAAGCTCTGTGATATCGCCTTTTTTGTGGAGAAGAATCATATGGGGTTGTTCCACTGGGACGGTATTATTCCATTTTCACGGCATAAGTTAAATAGGTCTTTAATCCATTTTAGTATTGTTTACACTTGATAGGAAGCTACTATGGAACTCCCATCTGGAAAAGATTGTCCACAGAGCAAAGCTCTCCATATGGAGTTGCAAAAAGATCTGTGGAAGAACTTGGGGCACTGGTCCCAAGCAAATACACTGGATATATGTTACAATCATTAGGCCAATGATCGCATATGGCTGTGTAGCTTGGTGGTCCAAATACTTACAAGCCTTGGCAAAAATGAAACTGTCAAGTCTGGAAAGACAAGCATGCCTGGCAATCAGTGGAGCAATGAGCACCACACCGTCGGCGGCTATGGAAATACTTCTGGACCTTCCTCCACTCCATATGTACTTGGAAAGAGAGGCCAGATGGACAACGTACAGACTACTACAGGTAGTACGAAACACACAAATGGCTTGTGTCATGGAACGGACCAGTCTACTGGACGACACTCAAAGTCACAGTCTTCTGGGTATGCCCTCAGACATGATGCCATACACAACAAACCACCACACTGCATACAACGTCCTCTTTCCAAGCAGAGACGAATGGGAGCGTAACTCAAACGACCTCCTCAAAGCAGACCTCACGTGGTTTACCGACGGTTCAAAGACTCCAACGGGAGTTGGATCCGGAGCGTACGACGTTGGGTCAAGGCGAGAATTCTTTAAAAACCTGGGTCAGTACGCAACAATATTTCAGGCAGAAATTTATGCCATTGTACTTAGCGCGCAGATGCTGGATGAAACGCACTGCACGCGGAAAACAATTAAAATCTTCTCAGATAGCCAAGCGGCCCTGAAAGCCCTTTGCTCCATTCGTTGCAACTCCAAACTAGTATGGAACTGTCAAGCAGCACTCAATGAGGTAGCTAAAAACAATAACTTGACTTTGGTCTGGATCCCAGGTCACTCCGGCCTTGGAGAGAACGAAATAGCCGACTCTTTGGCTAGAAGAGCAACTGAATCCAAATTTACAGGACCAGAACCTGCTGTTGACATATCCTCAAGTACTGCGAAAACAACAATAGACACCTGGGCGGAAAATAAGGTACTTCGGTACTGGCAAACTCTACCAGGATTAACTCACTCTAAGACCTTCATTGAGGGACCCTCGAGAAACAGAGCTAAAAAGCTACTGGAACTCAAAAGGACTGACCTAAGGGCCCTAATAGGCCTATACACAGGACACGTCAAAGTGAACCACCACTTACACAGGATGAATCTAGCCGATGACGCAGAATGTCGCCTGTGTTTGGAGGATGTAGAAACAGCAGAGCATGTTGTATGCAACTGCCCCGCCTTGGGAAGAACCAGGCACTCAACGTTCGGAAGAGTATTCCACTCTCCAAGAGACCTGGATACATTCACACCATCTAAGGTCATTAGCTTTTTAAAAAGCAGTGGCCTGCTAGAGTGGATGTAAAGTACTTAGGTGTGAGCCACAATAGACCCCTTGGTCGCAGTGGAGGTGTCACTAATCAACCCACTCATTATATAACTAAACTAAACTAACTAAACTAGTATTGTTTCTCCTCCCAGTTTTATAGCCTCTATCACTTTACCGTCCTCACCCGAGGCTTTGTTACTTTTCATTTCTCGTAAAGAGATCTGTTCCAAAGTTATTTCCGGAATATCCTCTAATCCTTGGTTAACTATCTTCTTGCATAGCTGTTGTTGGCTGTTATTTACGTGTTACGTGTTTGTTGACATCTACTTCTGTAAAGTTCAGTATAGAAGGCTTCTGTTATCCTCATCAGTCTTTTTCTGTCTCTTGTTGTTTCACCCTGGCTGTCTTTCAGTTTAAAAATCTCTCTCTTTCCATACGCTAGTTTTTTTTTTCATGTGCGTAAAAGTTATTTAAGAAAAAAGGAACCGACCTACGGAGTAAATAACTTTCATTGCGAGTATCACATCATGCATGTACTTCAATTAGTACAACTAACTGTAAAAAATTTCGACTTATTCTGATCTGCCAATTTTTAGATATTCAAAAATATTGAATTTTTGATAACTGAAATAATTGAATTCAATTTACCGAAATCTTTCAAGCAATAAAGAAGATGATTCGTTATCAAAATATCCTAAACTTACTTATTTTTTCTGAATCGATAAACAAAATTTATAAGCATTTTTTTGTTAAGTACTTACGATGATAAAATTATCCATGCATTTAGATGTTTACCTTACATGAAAAGCGGTCTAAGGTACATTCCACAATCTGAGTGTCCATGAACTTTTATCACAGCAATTCGAATTCCAAGAAACGAAATAGTCCTTAATTAAAAGTTTGTACGCGTAGGTATCGTATACGGGATTGCAAATTGAAAGTTCTATTTGATAAAATAAATTTCATAACGAATAATTTAGAACTGCTTCCAATTAACAAGGACTTCTCTCTGAAACTTCCCCCGAAGGCCTTACGAAATAAATTCAACAGTTTTCTATTGTTGTTCTGGTTACAAATAATTGAATGCGTTGGTGGTTGATTGGGATTCAGTTCTAAATACACTTGACGTTTCGTAATGCCTTCTTATTGTCGTTTGCCGTGTTCCATTGTCATTCCAAGCCGTGATGTATATTCCATTCCGTCTTGATATAATAATAATATGTATGTCCTAAAATTAAATTTTGAGAACTTGCATCACGTGTGGTACAGAATAAATAATACGATACTCCAGGGAGTAATAATTATTGGAGAAAATAGGACAACCTAAATTGGGAAATCATCTTCAGAAACTTGTAGAGTTTAATAAATATCTCGTATACCTGCTGTATCACCTTGATCACCTGTATGCCTAAAATTATTCATAATCAATGAGAATAAAAAATAAAAAAGTGTTGTATTTTATGTCCCCTTCAAAACCCATTTTGATTTTTTTTCATAGGTTGTTTGGTTTTCGAGTAGTTCATTTTTTCTAAAGGCTGCGCACCGAAAATTTGAAATAAACGATATTTCGCGTGATCTTAATCAAAAAAATCTTAATCAGATTTTTTATGAACTTTTGGTAGGTGCATTTTTAATTTACCAACTGAACTATTGGAGGATCTAGCCTCTATTGGGAACAGACGGAACGTATGAAAAGAAAGAAAAATTTGTGATTTTAAATAACTTCTGTTTGATATTGTATCATGGCATGGAACCCAAGCTATACAGCGTGATTCAAATAAACAATGCGACGTACCTAGGTAGTTAATTGCCAAGTATGGGACATCGAGATAAGTCTGAATCCTGACATTTTTTTGCCACGAAGAAACAGGGTGTTTTCTATGTTTGTGCTTAAATTTTAAAAAATGATATCATTGTAACAGTTTGATGCAATCCAGAAAATTTAGCAGGTATACCCTCAGACCGAGGCACTTCAAGATGACCTATCGGCAAAATGAAAATCCAAGGGCCGTACTTGAAAATAAATGGCTTGCACTTTTTTGCCAAAAAAAATACCGCCATGCTAGCCTGTTACATGGGGTCGGAGTATTCCTCCATCGCCCTAACATTTGTCATTCTGGCAGTGCCTGAAACTCAATCGAAAGAGCTTCCTTCAAAACAACTTAAGACCTAGGGGGCTTTCAGAAATTCGACAACGTCCTCCGTATACTCCAGATGCAGCACACTGATGAGCCCCAATAGGGCGAAACACGTGTCTGTGCTTGTTCTGGTACTCTAGTGGCTCTGTTGCTGTTTTGATGGAAGCTATCTCGATTGAGTTTCAGGCACTGCCAGTATGACAAATGTTAGGGCGATAGAGAGGAATACTTCGACCCCATGTAACAGGCTAGCAATTTCACTTTGTGTGCTTTATACTCATACGACCTGCATTCATTCCTTATTTATGAATCGTTGAGTATACAATCATGCCCATGCTTTCTTTAAAAAAAATACCTCTTCCGATCGACTTTCGAAAAAAACGTCATCGGATTCGTAGAGTACAGGAAAAATGCTACGAAATGAGATTCTCAAACCGCACGGCACACTTCGAGCTTTACAAAAACAAATTGTAAAATGCAAGTTCTTATTTTGATCTATTTCTTTGAAGCTCTTTGAAGTGTGCCGTTCGATTTAAGAATCTCATTTCATAGCATTTTTGCTGTACTTTCCAGATCCGATGACGTTTTATCCGAAAGTCGAACGTAAAATGTGCTTTTCTTTAAAAAATAATCCGCGGTTACAAAATGGTGCAGACCCCATAAGATGCGTTGTTGCATGCTTCACGCCTTGCTATAGGCTAAGGGCTGCTTGGTTGCATTTTACAACTGTGTATTCTGGCACCCAAAGAAGAGCTACTTACCTTGTTTTCTTTCCCTAATTTATTTAACTTGGTGAGGTACTCTAATAACACAATCTTTGATGAAAAACAAAGTCACTTTCCTACTTTTTAAAACTATAGTCTACATAATGGTAAATGGCACGCATCTTTGATGGCGTGGATTTCCGATTTAATTAAATTTTATTAAATTTTAAGGAAATTTCTGATATAATATTGAATGTAAGCTTTGACGTTTTTGGTGTGACAAAACTTGGCTGAAGAGCAATGTTCCTGATACATTGGTGAGGATAGACGGCTACAAGATTATAAGACAAGATAGACCCGAAAGGGGTGGTGGTGTGGGAATTTACATTAGAACCCACTTTTTCTATGAAGTTATAATGCTCAAGAAAAATTGAACAGCTATGTTGAGGATTCGCGATCGGAGGGGGGGTAGCTACTTCTGCGTTGCGTATCGAAGCCAAGTTGTTAATTACAGGCGGTTCTTTTCTGCTTTCGAGGACACGCTCACTGAGCTGCTTTTGAACAATTTTTTTATTTTATGTGTGTTTTATCTGGATTTTATGTGTAGGCGATTACAATGTTGATCTCTTAGATACAGATGACTACAGAACTAAGTACGTGCTTGAACTTGATGCTTGAACTTGATGATGGTCTTGGATTAACACAGTTGGTTGATCAACCAACCAGAAATCATCGAGGATTCTGAGAGTCTTCTTGATTATTTATTGACCTCTTATGCTGAGGATGTGTCGGAACTCCACGTTACTCCGGTAAATGGGGTGAACGATCATGAGCTTCTGTCTTGTATATTTAACTTTGATTTACAAAAACCTGCAGAAATGCATAGAACCTAAAGAAATTTCAGTAATATCTCAACTCAACAATAATTTGATGACTTAAGATCGATCCCAAGGAGGAATATATTTGATATTGCAGACATAGATGAAAGGTTTCATTCTTAACTGGAAATCTGAATACATTGCTGGACCTCCATGATCCTCTAAATTACAAAGCCTTACTTTTCTTGGTTGACTGATACGATTCGCGATATGATGAAGGATCGGGATAAATGCCTCAGAAAATATATTAGGCATAATCTTATAGCATAATAGGAAAAAATAAGACATCTGATAATTGGAAAGCTTACAAAACATTGAGAAATATGGCAAATGTGACTATTGGGAAGGAGAAGAAGGCGTACTATAATAAGTCTGCCTTCGTTCGGAGGCTCAGGAACCTCACGTTTCTGGTCCGAACTGCGAAGACTTGGATTTGGTGGAAGAGGTAGTTTAGTACAAACTTTAGTATATTCTAAAAGAAAGTGAAAAAATTGTGCCTACTCTCTTGCAAATAAGATATACTCATACTACAGAAAACTTATTAGTTTTCGCACAAGCACACATACCTACTCGTAATAAGTATAAGTAGGTATATGTACAGTACCTACCCATCGGAAGGTAAATTCGCTTTTTAAATTTGAAAGAAATAATTACCACAAACTTTTACTTTAGGTACTGCTAAGTATTATTTATCGATTTTAATTTTACGTCTGGCAATTATTACAACCATAGTATCGATTAATTAAATTAAGTACCTAATGAAATAAGTGAGCAGTAGTCCCATAGCTGAGATATCTTAATTGGATAAAATCTGGAACAAATGATAGACGCCCTGGTTTGGTCTGAGGTTCGTACCTAGTTACGACTTGTCATTTCCAAGAAACGAAGTTATAAACGTCATAAGAAACTGATTGGATAAGAGTTATGGAAGTATATCAAACTCTATATAAAATAACCCGAATTCGGTTGTATCAAGCTTATGACACACAAGGGGCCCTAAAGAACTTATCAACATTTCACTCCAAGGATTCATATTACATTTTCGTCAAAACATATTGTATCTGAAAAGTTCTCTTGACGGTGTAGTAATAAAATATGTAGGTAGTAAAAACTGAGTTGAATTCAGGAAAGGTGAAAAATTTATGGATATCGAATGCTTAATAAAACCTTGGGGAATAATTTTCGTGTCTGCGAACTTTAATACAGCCAACTTTGGTCTGCAAGACAATAAAAAGTCATCAGATATACCTAATAATACTGTTGATATACGGTTTTATTAGTATATTTTTTTAATAGTCAGAACGAAACGTCATCAGGCTGAAATTAAGTAATTTTACTGAATTGCCTGCTAGACTATTTTAGATGGGTATTACGTAAATTTTGTTTGACCAGAAAATCTGTCATGCTTTATGAGTCATAATAATATATTACTTTATCATAAAATCGATAAAGCAGATTAGTAGGCTATACATAGAGAGCACACTGTTTGAAGATATTCGTAAATGTATGTATGTATTAATATCAGCAATGGAAACTTTCTAGTTATCAAGAGGTACAGGGTGTCTCATATAACTTGGGCCTGTGTATCTTATTAAAGAATCTGGAAGGTGGTATAAGAAAAAAATCTAGTAAAATTCTTAAATATGTTAATACTGATATAATTTTTAATTGCCGAGTATATTATTCAAAATAAATGACGGTTCACATATGCAGGGTTTATGCTGCTAAGTTTATTATTATTATTACTTCTAGGGTAGTTTCAAAGCCCTTGTACTGAATTTTTGTTTGCCATCTCGGTCCCAAATACTAGAAGTCTAGTTCCCTCTAGTGCCGGGCATTCACACATTAGGTGGTATGGGGTTTCCTCCCCCTCCCCGCATCTCCTGCAATCTCAAATATTTTTCACTCCTATCATTGAGAGGTGTTTCATTAGTGGGCAATGTCCTGTTAGAAGTCCAATCGCCCATCTCAGTTAGTGTTTACTCAGCTTTTTCAGTTACATCTTCTCTGCTCCCTCTTCCCTGTACCCACCTAGTCGCTTGAACAGCACCCTAGTTAGGTTTAGGTAAGGTCTGCATTGAAGCTGCTCTATTTTCTCCCATAGGTTTTCTGCCATGAGGAAAATTAGTTGTTGGCCTTTTGTGTCAGGTTTCCTGTCCACTAGGATCCACGTTTCTGGTTTTAATACTGGGTTTTGTATTCCCAATATTTTTTTGGATTTTTTTCTGGTTCCTCTTGGGTCCCTGGTATCCACACTAGTGCTCTTATAGGTTTCGGAATGTCCTTGGTCCTAAGCTGCACTCCTAAGAACCTTGGTGCAGGTTCTTTTTCTTTTACGTTGTTCCGGTCCCTTGCTGGTCCCGGGTTTTGCTACACTGGGGTTCACCTTCAACCCTAGCTTTCTAGGTTTTCCAGTTTCCCCCTGGTTGCCGGTAAGTTACTTTTTTACTTGAACGTTTGCTCTTTTTGTTGGCTTCTCACATAAAACTTGCTTTAACCTACGGAGGTATACCATTAAACATTTTTCTTGAAGCATTACAGAAAAAAAAAGGAACACAAACCGTATTCAAAACAATCTACAGGATCACCACTTTCAAGACTGATTATATAGTACCTATAGTGAATGGGAAACAAGAATTTTTGCAGATTGGTGCTATCTATTCTGACAGAGAGGGATGAAAATGGTACCAATACCAATTGAAACTTAAAATAACTCAGACAAATCCTTCGTATTTTTTGACGTACAACCCGAATCTGCAATAAAAAATAAGGGTTCCTAACCAAAATTTTAAATTCACTTCGCGCGCATACCTGCATGGTAGAGGAAAGGGGGGAAACATTTCCTACGTGTGCTTTCACCCGTAAAATTCGAATCTGCAATAAAAAACGTGACAAAGTTGCTTAAAACTGTCCCCTCTCCTAGAGGATGGGGGTAGGTTGGTCGAGTTTGGTATCGTTGGATGTCTCCTTCCAGACAAACAACTTTTATTACCCACTTTTTTGATCAGATGCGTAGTTTTTTAAATATTTGAATATCTTCAGATAAAATGAGCACCCTGTATGACACTTTGAGAATTTACCATTTTTCACTTTGACGAATTAATAAAACAAAAATTAAGTCGAAACTATTTTATAATTTAAGAAAAAAACAAATAAGAAAAAATTATTTGTAATTCATTTCATTTTTATCTTATTTTATTAAATTATAGTTACCTACATTCTTTCAAATTATTCCGAAAAATACCTACATTTTTAAATGCCATCTTTGCCACCCTGTATCTTTTTTATTATCAACAATAATTGGTTAAAGCAAGTTGCGCCAGATCGTATAACATATTTCGGAACGAAGAATCTTCCACTTCACCACGGACAATTATTATTTACGGAACAGCCTATTCTTGTTTTACTATTGAATTCACTAGGGTTCGTAGGTCAATGAAACACCCTTTATATCCACAATAGGTGTACACGTAATCGGAATTTATTAATAAATTCTTATAAAATGGCACGCAACTATTATTGTCTTAGTTTGAGGTCATTAACTTTTCAATTTCACTAAACACATAACTGTTGTGGTGACCGAACTCGGGATTGCATCTTTAAGTTTATGTAATGTTCCAAAAATAAATTTCTTTTGCAACCAGTGCAAAGTTTTCATAGCTTTCCTGACAATTTTTTTTAATCCTATTTTCAAACGCCGTAGTCCTATGACTATTAATATCTTAACTATAGACTGTGCCAGAGCCCAGAGCTAAAAGTCTAGGAACATAGAAGATGTCAAACTACATCGCGAAATCACTCTGATAACAAAGATAACAAATTTGCATTAAAGTCAGTGGCGTAGACATTATTTAATAAAAAAGGTAACAACACACCCAGATCACTGCCACCGGAGTAAAGAATTTTTCATCAAAGTATCAAATCATGAAGTTCAATTAGCACAGCTACTGTTCAAAATTTAAAATTATTCCAATCAGCCAATTTTTTTATATTTCAAAAATACGAATTTTTTCTTAAAACTTCAACACCTTATATTTTCTTAACGAAGCATTTCCCGAATATAGTTCATAAAACAAACTCATATTATATTTCGATTCTCTATTGTTTCCAGGAGTTAACAAGATAAAACCTGAATCACCCTGTATAGCACCTCATTAGTGGTAATTTCTCTAAAAAAATCGAAAGTTGAATTATCCCTCCAGAGAGACGAAAATAATGTAGGACACTCCGACTAAAACCAACAAATACATCGAAATGAATTTTTTTAAATTAGGTTCCCACCTTAACAGGGATATAATGGAAAATTTAAAAATAAAAATGGTCTCAAAATTTACCAAACTAGAACACAAAGCACAATAAACAATATTATAAGGTAATACCATCGGATCGCTGATTAAACGATTTAATTTGTCACTAAAATCATCTCGAATAGTGATCAATTGAAAAAATAATTGGGGTTTGATGATCGTATTCCCAAAACTTTACGGCCGAGTTATAGCTCTTGAATATAGTCAAATAAATGGGCTATGAAGATAATAATAATTATTATTATTAGACAGTGTGAACCATATGTAACGAATAAATTCATTTTGTCAGTTCATATTTGTAGAATTAAAAAACTCGAGACAGGTCGATTTTTGATTACACTTTTAGTGGCATAAAAAATTCACTACTCGCTTTAACTTGCTAGTCTGCACTTAACACCCCTAAATTTTTAAATGGCGAAGGGACAGCTTGTAACGCCTCATTTGAAAAGTGTCTTCATGCTCTTATAGAAAAATGATACCTATTGTTTCATAATTTATTGCAAAACAAATTTAGGTATTGATTGTTATTACTTATTATTATTACTTATTGTTAGGTATTAAGTTTGTAGTGTGTTGAAGCGAATTTCCTAAATAAGAAGATTTTAATTTATTTTTAATATAAATTAAGCAGTAAATTTGAAGAATATCATTTTATTTGTATAAAGAATGAATAAACCTTTCAAATGATGTATCACAAGCCCCTACTTCCCATTTAAAAATTTAGGGGTCGCTGCTATCATTCGAAGGGGTCGCCCTTAGGGGTACCCTGTATAAGGTATCGGACTATGACTTCGAAAATCAAAAGCGGAGCCCTAAAAATGTAGCAATGGATGACAAATTACGTGTTTTGAGTACAAGAGTTATTTACAAACACTTAACTGGCATGTAAACTAAAATACATCATACATCACTATTCAGCTTTCTGACAACTTCCTACTCTTCAAAATTACATGTAATGTTTTTCATATACCTATGTAGGTATAATACGGACATATTGCAGACAACCGGTAATAGGAAACTATACGTTAGTATAAACACATTAGAAAGGCAAGACCGCGGTCTAGGATATATTATAAAAAAAATTAACAGAACGATGATTAAAAATAGTTAGGTTGTAGGTTTACAGCAACAGTGGTGCAATTTTAGGTAGACACAGACACAGAGGTGATCGACCAGAATCCAGGAGAACGTAGGACGTTGCTAAATATCATCAAACTGGGTGACTGGCGTCTCCTGTTTTATATAACCAGGTTGCCAATATCCATTAGCATAGGTTAATTTATTCGAAGTAGTTCAATTAACCTAGTTAACAACATCCGTGCAGCAGAATGTCGGGAAAGGGCACCTAAGCGAAACCTTCAGGATGTCGAGCGCACGGTTTGGAAAGGGTTTACACAAAAAGTACATCACTGATAATTTATGAGGAAATTGAATTTTTAGGCATTGTTTTCAAGGAAAATTTAAAATCTTTAATACAATCATTCCCATCTTCTCGTATCTTCCAGCGAACTACTATGTTTTATTCATTTATTTTCATTAACACAAAGTTCCATATTTTTTTTTAATGGAAATAGCTTTTTTAACAGAATTCACCACATGGACACATTTTCACGCTTACAAATAATAGGTAGGTACACTAATTTGCCGTGCACATGCAGCACTACAGACATGCATGCCTCTGTTATTGATTTTTTGCAAGAACACGCTTACAATGATGATAGGTCTCCAAAGTCTCAAACATCCATAGAATGGGACAGTGTTCTTTACGTCTTCTCAGATTTCTATACATATAGCTATAATAATTATTTTGAAAATTCCTTTATCCCATAAGTTAAGTTTCAAACCGAAGCATTTATTGGTATTTCTGAAGTAGTACACGACTTTGTTTAGTACTCAACATGGCGAATCCACGGAGGTAACTTTTTTGTTTAAAAAAGGTTAACAATATTTTGTTACACCATGAAAGTACAAGAAAAGTGTATTTAAGATTTTAACAACATTTACAATTTAGATAAACATTATTTAATGAAGAGATTTGAAGGAATATTTTTACTCTACTATACCGTTAGAACAAATTAACCAGAGACTGCAGAAGCTTCACGGATATTCTCAACCATTGAAATACGAGTCCGAGTAAATTACAGAAAATTTGTGCAATTTTTAGCTGATTTATTTTATTTCAAATATTTTTAATAGTTCCTGAAATAGGCTGAAAAACTGAAAATTATTTTTTGTAGTACATTTACTCAATCGTCGTGAGCTATCCATTTGGAATTTCAAAAATTTTCAAAGCCGACTAGATCCCACAATTTTTATAGAATACTTTAGTTTTTCTCAAGGAAATCAAAAAAAATTGGATTTTTCTTTTTTCGAAAAAAATAACATTTTTAGTTTTCTTTTTTTTTATATCTACAGTTCCATCACAAAATTATTAATTTCTGGAAATACTCATTCTCATTAGCATTGATTTTGATGATATTTTGTCTTGCACGGGTTCTTTATTCATTCTTAAATATCTCGGAAATGGTGATATTGTTTACGTTGTACACCAAAAACGTAATATGTCTTTTCTCCTCTAAACAACACGAGGTATCTACCAAAAATGACTAATTTTGCATTAAAGTTAGTGGTATAGAAATGTTTAATATTAAAAAAAAAATTCATCGGTAGTATCAAATCATGTACCTCAATTAGTACAACAACTGTCAAAAATTTCGAGTTATTCTAATGAGTCAATTTTTAGATATTTTTAGCGAAAAAAAAAATTTCGAAGAACTTTAACAACCTGTATCTCTAAAACTAAAGCTCCACCGACTCATGTCTAAAGAAACTTTTTGGCTTATTTTTGCATTTCCTACTTATACATGCCCTTTAATTTTGTAACACCTATTCAATAACACCCTGTATAATATATCTCACTCAGCAATGACTTAACTTTAACTTAACTAGGTATGTGCTTTTAATCTAAAAACTGGAGTATAGAATAGGCTAAATAAGTATTAACTGTAGTGGCGCCTATAGGCCCCCCACGTAGGCAAACTTGACAATTCGATATGCGTCAAGAACTAAGTTTTTACGACTTTTCGACTAAATCGTGGGAAATAGAACGACGGTAAAAGTGGATTGTTGCGGTACGTCGGATCACGAGAATATGCTTAATTTACGCATTTATTATTACTCCTGAATCTGTCTTTAGATAGCAAATTAAAATGAAAAATTTAATTTGAGACAGGTAGGTAACTAATACTAATAAACAATAATATTATGAATACAAAACAATAATACTGCTATACTTTTTTTCTAGTTGTATTTCAGGCAAAGGGTTCCAAATCATATCAATAAATCAGTTTCTGAGCAGCGGAATGTTTAAAGTAATATTTCTCAGCTTTAACAGCTGCAAAATATGTCAAAAACTCTTCGACTTACCTACATAAGTTGAATAAAAAACCCGAAAACATGAATAAATCACGAGTAAATAGTAGAGAGGGTCTAACTTTCGAACCGCCTTGGACTCGAGAATTTTTTTTTTTTTTTTCATAAAGTTGGACCCCCTCTTCATTTTGGTGGCATTTTCCAAAATTTAATCGACGCCCTGGCGGAGAAATGTGCATGCGAAGACATCGGCAATGGTTTTTTTGCACATAACTCGCTTAATTCAACTCTGAGCATAGTAAATATCGGTTAAAAAATGAAGAGCTCTCGAAGACGCGTAATTTGAACTTTGACTGGTCCAAATCGGTCAAACGGTTCTCGAGATATCGCATTTTCAATTTTAAGGCCCTTTCTTCAGGGTTCCGCCGCGGTGCGAATACACCGCCGTCCGTGTTCGCGTGTTTTGCATGGAAAAAATCGACTTAGGGACTTAATTTTTTTTTTTCATCGACAGACAGCAGTGTCCTCAATGATGCCTGAAATTTTGAAGTCGCTATCTCGATTAGAGGGGGAGGGGGAGGGGAAATCATAATTAAAATTCAAATTGCTATAACTTTCGCTAATATTGGGGCCTCGGGCCCAACCAATGGGAGATGACACTTTGGAATGCCTACTTTAAAATGGTATTTTTTTTTCGATTCCGCCAATATTGGCAAGATGCCCGCAGAAAAACCGATTTCCCTCCCCCCTTTTTTTTATTAAAACTGGTTTTTTGCAATGAAAGAAGGGGGTGGGGGTAAAATTTTTTCGTCATCAGACGGGAATTTTTTTGTCTTTGATTTGAGCCCCAGTAGACCTTGATCGGACCATTATTAAGGTCACAGGGTCACCAAACGCGTTTGGTCCTGTAGAATGGCAAGGATTAGGGTTAGCGGGTTCCGCCACCCGGCATTTTTTAGGGCTAAGTGTCCCCTTTCAAGATTTTCTCACCCTATGTCGCTATCTCAATTAGGGCCTGCACGCGGACGTGATATGTAAACCAATTAATCTAGCCGCGGAGCAGCGAGAGCCGGGGGCGGAGCCTAGCGCTCCCTCTCCTTTCTCTCTTCTCTCACAGACACACACGCTAGATTAATTGGTTTATATTTCACGTCCGCGTGCAGGCCCTAATTGAGATAGCGACATGGGGTAAGAAAATCTTGAAAGGGGACACTTAGCCCTAAAAAATGCCGGGTAGCGGAATCCGCTAACCCTAATCCTTGCCATTCTACAGGACCAAACGCGTTTGGTGACCCTGTGACCTTAATAATGGTCCGATCGAGGTCTACTGGGGCTCAAATCAAAGATAAAAAAAATTTTTTTACCCCCACCCCTTCTTTCATGGCAAAAAACAGTTTTAAGAAAAAAAAGGGGGGAGGGAAATCGGTTTTTCTGCGGGCATCTTGCCAATATTGGCGGAATCGAAAAAAAATACCATTTTAAAGTAGGCATTCCAAAGTGTCATCTCCCATTGGTTGGGCCCGAGGCCCCAATATTAGCGAAAGTTATAGCAATTTGAATTTTAATTATGTTTCCCCTCCCCCTCCCCCTCTAATCGAGATAGCGACTTCAAAATTTCAGGCATCATTGAGGACACTGCTGTCCGTCGATGAAAAAAAAAAATTAAGTCCCTAAGTCGATTTCTTCCATGCAAAACACGCGAACACGGACGGCGGTGTATTCGCACCGCGGCGGAACCCTGAAGAAAGGGCCTTAAAATTGAAAATGCGATATCTCGAGAACCGTTTGACCGATTTGGACCAGTCAAAGTTCAAATTACGCGTCTTCGAGAGCTCTTCATTTTTTAACGGATATTTACTATGCTCAGAGTTGAATTAAGCGAGTTATGTGCAAAAAAACCATTGCCGATGTCTTCGCATGCACATTTCTCCGCCAGGGCGTCGATTAAATTTTTGAAAATGCCACCAAAATGAAATGGGGGTCCAACTTTATGAAAAAAAAAATAAAAAAAAATTGTCGAGTCCAAGGCAGATGGAGCCTTTTTTTGACAGACCCTCTCCACTAAAATGTGAACTTATTATGTTGATAAGAATGGTGATATTTTTAAATGGAACAATTATATAACCTGAACAATGGGAAAATAATAAGTATTTCAATTTTTACGAGTGCTATGTGCACCAGGAGTCTCTCTAAAAGAACGTTTCCTTGAAGAAAAGTTCCATGAAAACGTATTCTCTGAAATCGGTCATGTGAAAGCTCATCGTGAGATTTCGCCCATTTCTCAACGATTTGGAATGAAATCGTCAAGTCAGGGATTAGGATGTCGCACCGAATTGCGGAATAAATCCACGAAGAGGCGCGCGCTCCGCGAACAGCCGATACTTAATTAGCGTATTAGCAAGGTATTTCTCACATATTCCACATAAAAGCATACTTATTTTGTTGTTTGTTTTGATTAAACTAAACTGGAACTCAGAATATATGTCTGAGTTTTGACTTCTGCCAACCATAATCTATTGTTTGTTGGTGGGATTCCATAAACATTAATAACAATTAATTACATGAACAATTATTATCAAAACAAATTCAAAACAAACATAAAACATAGCCTTGTTTCCTATTATATTTACATTATTTATGTCTTCTTTACACATTTTTCTTTGCATATTCTTTGCATTCTTTATGTTTTACGTCAAACGTAAGGAACGAATTCTTTACACGTAAAGGCACATCACTGGATGTATTATTCCAGACAAGTACAAATTTTTTTATGACATTTTGAATGTCATGACGCGTCTGCAACATGTCGTCGACATGTCGAAAACAATTGTCGTGTATAAAGTATGCCACCGATCTAATCAAATATTACCGTCTGTTCAGGATGAAAATTATGTGAACCGACTCGCTTGACAGTTTAAGCACAGTCTTAATAGGAGTCAATAACCTAACATTTTAATCCCAATGGATCATACCTCCAATAATTACTTATAGCTCATCAATCCACGTAGATGCCTAATTGCTGGAGGAGTTCATTGCGCTAAACTATCGGATTGTAATTAAGAGATACAAATTATTTTGATAACTTGTAGAAATTTCACCTGTAAGATAATGCGTAATTTCGTACTCTATAGATGAAGTCCAATAATGTGCAGCAACATGATATGTATTGTTTGTTTTTGTTAGCGAAAAAATTATCATAATGGAAAAACTGACCTACCTAGAGAGGCCAGTGTAGACTTATATAATAGATCAACTTTAATCTATTTGTGTTAATACTGATAACGTACCCACACCATGGTTTTTATAAATTACTTACGTTAAAGCGCATAGAGTTTAACTGGTTAGTATAATCAGCAGCAATTTCCAATGTCTGCTGAACAGATTTTCAGAAGAATTCAGATTACGAAGCGCTTACGGGAATTAGATCAGATAATACAATTCGATTAATTAATGAATGCCCATCAATGCCCATCGACCGCTCAGTGAGGAATGAGAGCAGGTAAATAATTGGAACTTCTATCAGACCAAGTACCTACATAAGTAATTACATGTTCTGGTGAAAACTACCTAACATATCGGATGATTCATAGGGAGGGCGGTAAGCTGATGCAAGTCAAATTCAATCTAAACGTCTCCTATATTAAATGAACAAAAAACTTGTAATTTATAATTTTAATAAGTCAACATTTTCATAACTCAGCAATAGAATTAATTAGAATCGACAAATTTTTGCAGATCGCTGCTTCCCATTCTGACCCAGAGAGGTGAAAATTGTAGTAAATGGGAAATAAAAGACTTTTGCGTATCTATGACGAATTTAAAAATATACCTATTTTGAATACTTGCTATCAGCAGTATATCCCACTTGAAATCACAACCCGTTTTGTGAAAGTCATTTTGTGAGAGCCACACGTGATATAAAACGGTAGAAGGGTTGAAAATCCAGCCAAATGGTTTACCCACCCTTATAGTAGTAGTAACTTGTCCAGTTCTATTGATAATAAATAAAAAATTGAAATCGTAATTGATGTCGGGCTATTGTGCTGTTGTCTATGGAGATGATTTGCTCCAAACGTTTCGTCAACAGCTGCGGTAGACATCATCAGCAGTTACGCGTACGCAAGCGATGTTTACTATGACTAGAAGGCCGTCTAGTGACGTCATACCCCCTCCACTAACTATCTCGATCATACGAACGGCCTGTCTCTCCGATGATGTCATAGATTTAGGTTTAGATTTAAAACTCCGCAGTTTTATTCATTCCTCCTGCCTGTTGAAATTATTTGGATATTTATAAATTTCAATTGCTTCACGATGTAAACGGGTGTACGCGTTTGGTGGTTCCGATGTATACAAAACCACAGGAGCAAG
This sequence comes from Malachius bipustulatus, assembly GCA_910589415.1. NCBI lineage: Eukaryota > Metazoa > Arthropoda > Insecta > Coleoptera > Melyridae > Malachius > Malachius bipustulatus. Next base: position 16,993,443 of record OU342633.1, read on the forward strand.
GCATTCTATAAACTCCATAATTCCATAAACTCCAATAAAATGCAAAAAAATAACCTTACCAGCTACATGACTGACGGGTTCGCGGGAGCCGGTAAGGTTGCTGGGTATGAGCATTGGTAGTCGGCTCAAGTGCTCTTCTCACGTACCTACATAGACTGACTGCTAAGCTAAGATATCTATAGTGGTATATTCGCAATAAAAGGCTTAAAAAGCACTGTCTGTTTGGAGATATTGAGAACTGTCTGCTTTACCTCCCTAAGGAACGTAAATTAAATATTGATACAGTCGAATGACATCATTCCATATTTAAAATTGTACAACCAATGTGACTTTTCTAGAACTGTCGTAGAGGAACTATTTCAGAAACATTGCTCGCAAATACAATAAATATATTTACATGCTACTATATTTCGCAGCTTAGAAATTGCGAAGAAAACTAAAACGTTGTTTTTTATTGCAGACGGTCCTGAGTTATATCGCTTCTTATGGAACAATAGATATATTAGAATTAGTTGTCAAATTACCCGGGCTAGATCCAAATAAACCTGATAACGAAGGCAATACTCCTCTACATTTTGCTGCACAAGCTGGTGAGTATTTTATTCTTATATACTTAGAAATAAATTAAATCGCGAGGTGTTCGCTTAATAATTTAGGACAGAGTTCTCTTTTCCACTCAGTTCTATGTCTTGGTTATCGAACCCCACATATGTTTCAGCAACACATCGTTTAACTCGAGGTTTAACTCGAGATGGCAAGCTTACCTAGGTTTTCGTGAGACCAAAAGTTAGGCTCATCTCGACTAGATGTGCTAGTCCAAGTCGTGTAGAAACATTAAAGTCCTAAGCCTTCCAAGCGAGTGTCAAGACATGTTGCCTGAAACCCTTATAAGATCTACTATATGAACAGAAGAGTCTTGTTCGGTGTGAATTGTAATTAGGTATAATCTAAAACCTTTTTTTTCAATAAAAAGAGGAAACATCGGTATTAACCGATATTGCTGAAGTATAAGACACACTGAATATACTTATAGGGAACTCCTAAACTTCAAAAATCAGTACCTAATTATTAAAGATTTAGCCATTTTAAGATACAGTTATATGTATATCTAATTCTTGTTAATTAAAATTGCAGGTCAGTTGGAATGTTTAAGTTGTCTGCTAAGTAGATGTAAAGGAATCAACATAGACGCAAAGAATAACTTAGGATTCACACCTCTAATGAAGGCTGCATTGCAAGGAAGAAATAAATGTGCCAAAATTCTCCTATTTGCGGGTAAGTTTTGGAACTTCATATACCTACCTATAATTATAAGTTTCTTAAGTTACTTTATTAACAAACACTGTAAAAAATTAAGCCTTGCATTTTTGGTTACCTGCGGCAATGCCTAATTCAGTAAAACCAATAAATGCAAAATGTAAAAAAATATTAGCACAACAATTTTCGAATTAAAATCTCAAATAATAAAGGAGCTGTTGATAAAATTAAGAATCTCATTCTTCAGTTTCTTCAGTATTTTTCAGGAACGGTCACAGATATTTTGTATGTCTTGACCTAATAGCCACAAAATAGGGCATATTTTCTCTAATTTAACTGGTCCTCTATCTCATAGTGTTAAGGAGATACCCATAGTGAGCTCTAAAAAGGGACGTCCCTGTATTTAATACAAAAACTGGAAATAAATGGATAAACTGAAGGTAAAGATGAACAATGGAATGTAGAAATGTGATAAAATTTCAACCCTTATTTATGAAAGTTCATGCGTTTAATAATTTTGTTATTTAATTTAAAAAAGATGAATTAGAAAACATGTAGGTACCTATTTGGCTTATTTTAGACAGACATAAAATTCAGCAAGAATTAATTATATGCAAAATGTAAAATATTATTTCTATTATTTATTATTTGTATTGACATTTGTATAGGCAATCTGGGTCATTTTAATATCGATAACACAGGCGGGGTTTAAAGGTCAAATATCATTTAGACATCGTAAAAAGTGTGGCTCATCAGTCTGCATGACTGTACAAAATTTCGAACCCCGACTCCTTCAAACAGCGAAAATACAGGGTTATATTCATCTTAAATGCGACACTCTGTATCTTCGTTTCTGGGAAATACATGTTTTCAAAGCGGGTTATTGTCGACGTAGATGTAGTGGTTGAATGTTTAAAAATGTAGGTAACCACGATGTTGTGGTTGAAGATATAATACCAGTAAGAATTCTCAGCTATTCAATAATAAGTATTGGCACCATGGCAGCTAATTAACCAAACAGGGGCACAATATCCAGCTGTTGAATAAATAAGTGACAGTGCTGAGGTATGTTTAAGGTTTTTGCATCAGCTCCCCAAGTTTTGCCAGCAAATAATTTTCATAATAAAGTGTTAAGTTTTTGTTTCAATTTTTCTATTATGTTGGTTGTAGTTCAGTGATGTATCCAACATAACCCCAAGATAAGTTGAATTTAAATTATGTTTGAGTGCTACTCGTTTCAGTTTAATCAATAGCTGTTGATGTCGTTGATGGTTATTTAGATGGAAACAGATGGAAACATTGAGACGCAATCTCAATTTCTTAAATTAATTATCCATTACCTCCAAGTCTTCTATTAAAGTTCTTTCAATTTGGTTGAATTCTTTAGATTGATAAGTTAAAACTATATCATCAGCATAAATGGATTTTCTTTATTCGGTCATTGGTATTTCAATCAGGTAGGTAGATATTAAATAAGATTGGTAAGGAGTACAGAATCTTGTGGTAGATCATTATTTATAATAATTGATCTTTATTTGCTGCTCTTGTGGTTTGTGAAAACTCTAATTTTTCTATTCGACGACACTTTTTTAATCAAATTTGAAGAGTCCACTTTTTCAAGCAGTATCGTACGCAGCAGAAATATCTAGAAAATACTTTTCCCGTTTTCAGGTTTCGTTTGCAACCAGATTCAACGTGTGTTGTTGAAGCTAATACTTTACAACAGCAGTTCCTGTTTTGTCTGAATCAACCTTGTTCAATTGGAAGATGTTCTTCATTTATTGTTGAGATCCACAGATAAAGTAATTTATCCAAAATCTTGTAGGTAACACCAGCAGAGTGTTACATCCTATAATTGGGTTTCCTATTTTCTGGTTTTAATAGGGCTATTATCTTCACTATCCTAAAAGCAGCTGGTATATTTCCTGAAATGAGTATGTCATTGAAAAAAGCTAATAACCAGTTCAATGAAAAACTACCCAATTTTTTAAAGATTTCTGGAAAAACACCATCAAAACCAGCAGCTTGGAGTTACTTTGTTGACTTAATGGTCGTCTTTAATTCATCCAAAGTAAAAGGCTGGGAAATTGTACTAGAATTTCTTTCGTTTTTCCTTTGCTTCTTAAGTTGAAGTTTATTCTCATCAATTTCGGTCTTGAAAATTAAAACAGAATGTGAAGTAGTTACCATTCTTGATGCAATTGCATTTGATGAAATGTTGAGTGTGTTTCTTTAGCCTGTTACTACTATATTTCAGTTTATAATAATTCATTAGTTCATCAATAGGTGACGAGGCGTCTCGTTTTCTTCCCTGGAGAATCTGCAAACGCCATCTTTTTTTATGGCATGTTTCCTCAGGTGTTCATTGAGCTTGCAATGACCTGTTAGGAATCCTGTTAGCATTCTGAGACTTACTTTGTTGAGGGTCAGGAGTTTTCTTGACCTTTATCGGTTAAAGTTCCCGAGGAGCTCCTTGGATTATCTCAATCCTGAGAGGTTATTCCAATGGATTTCTCTCAGTTTTTCTTCTTCCTTCCGAAGTTCTGCCTTGAAGAACGTGTCTTCGAGGCTACAGAATGGTTCTGGTCCTATAAAGGGTGTTGATGGTGCTTTTCTTGTCAATGGGGCACGTTCGTTTCCCTCAATCCCAGTGTGTCCTGGTATCCATTTGAGGTGAATTTTGTTCTCTCTGCCTAGTTTTTTGAGTTTTTGTAGGCAATTCCATGCCATTTTTGAGCTGATGATAGGAGAACTCAGAGTCTTCATGCTGCTTGACTGTCTGTCAGTATTGCTATTTCCCTATTTTTATAGTTTCTGTCGAGGTTTATTTGGGCGCATACTTCTATTGCGTACAGTTCGGCTTGAAGTATGCTTGGAGATGTTCCCATCGGCTCGGAGTAGTTGGTGCCTGGCCCATATACTCCTGCCCCAGTTCGCTCCGTGGCCTTGGAGCCGTCAGTGGACCATCTTATTATACCTTCTTATTTGAGAGTGTGAATAATGGATGTGTTGCTCCATTCCTCTTTCGTAGACAGTTCCATGATGAAGTTTCTCTTGAAGCTGAATTTCTTGACAGGTTTGTCTTTTGGCATTATCAGGAGGTTCTTATAGATGTCCAGGGGTTGATTCCCCTCGGTCCGTAGTCCCCCCCCCTGATTCCCATGCTTGACATTCTGAGTTGAGCCTCTGCGGCACTTCTCTCAATCACTAAGTGCAGTGATGTGAGATCTAGAATTACTTCCAACGCTGCTGTTGGGCATGTTTTCATTGCTCCTGTGATGCAGAGGCATGCAAGTCTCTGGATCTTCTCGAGTGTTTCCCTCGCTGTTATTAGCTTGGTCCTCTTGTACCAGACGACCGCTCCGTATGTGATGATGGGTCTTACCAGCATGGTGTACATCCAGCGTAAAATGGATGGGTTGCAATCCCATGCATTCCCCGCCATCTCCTGCACACCATGAGTACGGATGTGGCCTTACTTACTGTTGTATTCAAGTGCTTGTTCCACATTAGCTTCTTATCCAGTGTTATTCCCAGATATTTTACTTCTTCCTTCCATTTTAACTTGACTTCATTTAAGTCGATTGTTTTGAGGTTTGGAAGCTTGTTTTTACTTGTGAATGGTATCAGTGTAGTTTTTGTAGGATTGATGTTTAGTCCCATTTTCTGGTACCATTTCAAGGTTATCTTTAACCCCCTCTGCACTATGTCGCAGAGTGTTCCTTCATATTTTCATCTGGCCATGATGACGATGTCATCGGCATACCCGATGCAGGTGATGCCATTCTCGGTGAGTAACCCGAGGAGCTGAGCTCGTCTACTACCCTCCATAGGAGGGGGGGATAACACCCTTCCTTGTGGGCATCCTTTTGTTGTCTTCACCTGGATGGTGTCATCGCCCACTTTGGTTTCAATTACTCTTGTGGACAGCATTATTTGTTGAATCCAATGGGATATTGTGCTGTTTATACCTTTTTTAGTTAGGGCTTTCTTGATAGCATCGCAAGAGGTGTTGTCGAATGCTCCTTCTATGTCCAGAAAAGCGCAAATGGCCGTTTCCTTGTACTCCAGAGTGTCCTGATTTTTTTCTGTCAGCTCATACAGGGCGGTCTCTGTTGATCTGTCCACTATGTACGCATGCTGGCTTGGGTGTAGTGGTCCCCTGTTCAGTGTTTCCGTTCTGATGTGATTATCGATGATTTTCTCCATCGTCTTTAGTAAGAAAGAGGTAAGACAGATGGGTCTAAATGACTTCGGGAGAGAGGTGTCCTTTCTTCCTGCCTCAGGAATAAAGATGACTTGCGCTTTCCTCCAGGCTTGTGGTATATATCCCATAGCCAGGCTGCTTCTAAATATTCTTACCAGGTGTGGTATGAGATCTTCTAGTCCTCTTTGCAGAAGAGCCATGAATATGCCATCCACCCCGGGTGATTTGAATGGCTGAAAGGTGCCAATTACCCATTTCAGTCTTTCGGAAGTGCACATTGTTTTCGAGACCTCCCAATCTTCTTTCCTGGGTTTACCAGATTCGAACGAATTCTCGTTCCCTACTTTCAGGGCACTGCCTGGAAAGTGAGTTTCTAGCAGAAGTAAAGCTCTTTGCTCTTCATCTTCTATGTAGTTCCCATCAGGTATTCTGAGCGACATTGTTCCTTGGGCAATACCTTTCGCTAAAGCTTTATGAAGTCTGGATGCTTCAGATGTTGAGGTGATATCCCTGCAGAAATCCCTGAAGATCTTCCTTTTAGCTTTCCTGATTTCCTTATTGTAGGTTGTCAGTACCGTCGTGTAGCCCTGCCAGTCTCCATCGCTCTTGGCTTTATTGAAAAGCATTCGAACTTCTGCCTGGAGCTTGGATAGGTGTTTGTTCCACCACGGAGTTTTCCTACAATTTCTTTTCTCCCTGATGGGGCAGCTGGATTCGTATGAATATTTCAGCGCTCCGTTGAGAGATTCTAATGTTGCTTCTAATTCTAGATGGTTTTTGACTCTAGAATTTGTTTGTTTTATGTTTTCTCTTAAGCTGGTGTGAAATGTGTCCCAGTCGGTGTTTCTCGGATTTCTAATGAGGGTGTTCTCTTGCCAGAGTCCCCTCATGTTGGATTCTATTATTCTCTGATCAGAGAGTGAGGGTTCGTTAGATACCCTCCAGTCTCTGATCAGCTGACATATCTGTATGCTCGGACTACCGATCGTTATGTCTATTACGTCTTGACTCCTTTTAGTTACAAAAGTGGGTGTGTTTCCCACATTCAGCACATCTAAATTGGATTCAAGTAAAAATTGAAGCAGTTGCTCACCTCTTTTGCTGGTATCCTTGCTGCCCCAGCTAATGCTGTAAGTTTACATCACTGCCGAGTAGGAGCGGTAGTCCATGCCCGTTGCAGTACTCGACTAGTTTCTGGACTTCCATAGGAGGTGCTGATGTCTTCTCATGGAAGTACACGCTGATGCTACAGTGTGTGCCTCCTGTGATGTTAACCCGGATTGGCACAAGGTCCCGTGTCATGAATTTTGAAAGACATAGGGCCAGTTGCACAAACGTTAATTAAAGATTTGTCAGATAATTACTGATTTTAAATTGCTAATTTTGACAATATGGTGAATATTTTGAATGATCTTTTATTTTTTATCAGTAATTAACTCTTCTAAAAGGGAGTAGAATTTATTTCCAGCAATATCAGACCAACATTTTGATTATACAACGTGGCGATAAAGTTTGGAACAATATTCATAATAATAATAATTTTATAATAATAACAATGATAATAATGATTATATTTTTCACTTTGCCAAGTTATGACGTAAACTTTTTTATTATGACGTCATCTATTTGTCAAATATGACGTCATTGCTTTTTTTTTAATGACAACTGCAATTTTTTTCACGTTTTCCAAGAGATCTTCTTACCGTTCAAATCATGACACAAGAAAATTGGTACCTTGCATAACGATTTTTTTTTTTTGAAAAAAAACTATTATTATTAAAAAAGATTAGTAGGTACAAGATAAGCGTCTGATAACACAGAAATTGATAAAAATGACACCAAATGTCCACAAGTTGAGATAGCAACTTTTTAGTTTCATTCAATTTTTCATTTTGTAACATAGCAACGTACCAAAATAATAAAAATGATCTTATTTTATCACAGTGCATTTTTTGAAAAATATGCTTATGTAAGGTACCAGCTTTTTCATGTTATGATTTGAACGATGATGTCATATTTGACAAATAGATAACGTCATAATAAAAAACTTGACGTCATAACTTGGCAAACTATACGGATTAATTGTTCTTCATTGCTGGTATGAATTTCTTGTAAAAGAACTAAGTCTACATTATTATTATAATATGTAGGTACTTATAGTCCAGTCAAATTAGACGAAAAAGGCATCGAATTATGCATTTCATGCGGAAAAGAAAATATTTTGTGTGGGGGTTGGGTAGTCCATGGAGAGTCTAAATCCAAAAATGCGACCTCCTACCCCTTGTGAATTAGCCGCCATATTGGTTTTAAGGGTGGATGGAGTTTTTGCACTTTACGACGTTAATTCGCATTTTACCGAAAAAAGTGTCATTACTTACTTTATTCAGAAAAACATTCTCCACAAATTTGCATATGTGACATTTTTTCGTATTTGCAATATTTAATGACCTACAGGTGATTCATTAAGAACAAGGGGGATGAAAAATTGGTATTTTCGGAATAACTCCTTTTTTCCAATCGCAATCCAAAAATTGTTCCCACCGAACTTGTAGCGCTTACAATTACGAACATTTACATAACGATATCTCATTAATCGGACCAATTATTGTTGCGCAGTAGTGCGTCAAAGTCATTAAGGTGAGATCGGGCCAATTAGATTTCTCAGGTAAGCGATAACCCAGGCCGACTCGCTCCAAATAGGGCTGCCGTATATAGATAAGATTTGTCTGTGATGTGGTAAAACCAATAAAAACGTGTCTAGACAAGCCTAGAAAATATATGCACTTTAAAAAAAATATTAGCATGTTCGTGAAAATCTGGAAACACATCCCAAAAAAGTCATTCGATCAGTTGGGAAACGACCAGTGTTCCAAAATGAGTGACTGCTTCGTCTGTAAAGAGGCCTTGGACCTCGACGAAAATCGCGTCATTAAAGAAAAAGAGGTACAAACTCTTCGGAAATCCGCGAATACGAGGGAAGACAAAGAAAATGAGGTCATGTTAAACATGTATTTAATATCATGTATTTATAATATCTTTATACGGGGACACAGCTACAAGTGACGGTTTGAATGGATGCAGATATAAACGTTTCGCTAAATCATCAGCAAAAAGTAAATGCAACCTAGCAGCTTTACCACCAACTGCCGAAGCAGCAAAATACCACACTCATCGGACCTACTACCAAATACAAAAATGGCTTAACAATGAAAAAAATCCTGAGCACTGGGGATGGAAAAAAGATTCGAGGGGTTGGATGCCATTGACTACTACTGGGGATCCTGCACCACAATCGTTGATGAAGTTGATATCCTGCAAATGTACGAAAAATTGTGGAGCAGCTTGTGGCTGCCGAAAAGCGGGTCTTCACTGTACGGCGATCTGCAGAACTGTTCCGGGGAAATATGCGACAACGTACCAGAAAAACTCTCAGCGATGGATGAGTTTGAAAATGATGACGACGACGAAGAACCCGATTCTTGGCAAAAAACCGCAGTACATTCTCACGATCACATCGACATAAGAATCATTTCACCTGGTTCTTCACGGAAAAAAAGAAAAAATGAGAACGATAGCTTCCCAATAAACACCTACGTTTATTGGGAATATACAGGGTGTCCCAGCTTATTCGAAGCGGTCTCTGTAGGCCAAACGAAGGATTTTTTCCAAAAATTTTTTGCAAATTCAAGTACAGAATAACAATGGCCATAATTTAAAATTATTTTGAAGTATACAGGGGGTCCCATATGACAGTGGCATATCAAAGTTATGTTTTTTTAAATGGAATGCTCCTATGTTATCGCATTTTTAGATTGTCTGAGAAGAGTAAATAAGATTGGCTTTTACAGTTAGTGTTTAAATTCAGAAGTTTTTGAGTTATAAACAAGTGAAAATCGTCATTTTTCAAGTTCAAGGCCCTGTACAACGAAAACGGCTGAAGATAGAGGAAAACGGCTTACATGTCCCTATTTTAACTTTTCATGTACTATCCTATGATGTAGATGAAATGTTTATACAGGGTGATAAAAAATTTTAAAAATTCTGAGATTTCTCCACGCGTCACCAAATAAAAAAATCAAAGAAAGTACAAATGTTTCTATACCATAGGATAGTACATAAAAAGTTAAAATAGGGACATGTAAGCCGTTTTTCTCTATCTTCAGCCGTTTTCGTTATACAGGCCTTGAACTTGAAAAATGACGATTTTCACTTGTTTATAACTCAAAAACTTCTGAATTTAAACACCAACTGTGAAAGCCAATCTTGTTTTCTCTTCTCAGACATTCTAAAATTGCAATAACATAGAAGCATTCCATTTAAAAAAACATAACTTTGATATGCCACTGTGATATGGGACACTCTGTATACTCCAAAATAATTTTACATTATGGCCATTGTGATTCTGTACTTGAATTTTCAAAAAGTTTTTTGAAAAAGTCAATCGTTTGGCCTACAGAGACCGCTTCGAATAAGCTGGGACACACTGTATATGTGAAACCCAAAGGAAATAAATAAACATTTTTTTGAATACGATTTACCATTGAATTTTTTTCTAATGCGATAATATTCCTCGGCTTCGTCTCGAAATATTAATTCACATTCGTCTAAAGAAAATTTCGTCCTGTGGTAGGTACATAAAATACTATTATTATGAATAATTTAACACAACTTGTACGACAGTCGCTTATACTTTCAAGAGTCTAGAATTGATTCTACAAATGGATCAAATTACTTTTCATGCATCTCGCATAATAACGATATATTAATTTTTCTGAATTTTGACAAATTTATAACCTAAGATTCATGATATTTTGACTACATCAATTGGATTGGACGAGTGAAAGGTTTAGTTCGCAGACTTCGGCGCACTACTGCGCAACAATAATTGGTCCGATTAATGAGATATCGTTATGTAAATGTTCGTAATTGTAAGCGCTACAAGTTCGGTGGGAACAATTTTTGGATTGCGATTGGAAAAAAGGAGTTATTCCGAAAATACCAATTTTTCATCCCCCTTGTTCTTAATGAATCACCTGTAGGTCATTAAATATTGCAAATACGAAAAAATGTCACATATGCAAATTTGTGGAGAATGTTTTTCTGAATAAAGTAAGTAATGACACTTTTTTCGGTAAAATGCGAATTAACGTCGTAAAGTGCAAAAACTCCATCCACCCCTAAAACCAATATGGCGGCTAATTCACAAGGGGTAGGAGGTCGCATTTTTGGATTTAGACTCTCCATGGACTACCCAACCCCCACACAAAATATTTTCTTTTCCGCATGAAATGCACATTTAAATCCTACTTTGACTGGACTATTATAACTTTAATAAAAAATCACACTTATCTTTATAAATTCCTCCCACCTTTACTTAATTGAAGAATCGTAAATTATTTTCTAATGACAAGTTTAGAGAAAGTACCTTATTCCTTAAAATCAGTTCGATCTTCCCAGCGATTTTTTTTTGTGTTGGTAAATCGAGGATTCTTCTTGCAAAGCTGTTGTCAGGATTTATTTTTATGCTTTTTATAAGTGAAAATTTTTCATTTTCACTGGAGTAAATTATTTGTCAACTTAACATTAATAAATCTTTTGCAAAGAAATTATGTAAGTTGCAAGTTAAAGTTCTAATATTATGAACTTGTTTTTTGTTATAAAACAGGTCCCTGGTAATGATATGACCAGTCAGGGTCTGTTTCCTTAAACAGTTTCCTTAAAAAAAAAAACAATTTGCTTTAAATGAGCCTTTTGTCGCGAAACGCTTTTTGAGTTTAGTTAGTTCAATTTGTGAAGTTAATTAGGTAGTAATAAAGTAGGTATAAAAAGTAGATAAAAAAAGTTGAAATTAATGAAATTGAATGTCGATATACGTTGCAAAAGTCATGGCCTACTGTCGGTCTTCTTTTTTATTGCTCGCTTTTTAATTACGAGTATTATAGAAATATCGTAACAGTTTTTTTTCTTCAATATAGCTTGTTGTAGCTGCTTGTGTGGAATCACACCGTTATCGCATCCTTAATTGTGACAACCGTGAATAGTGACATTCGAAACAGATTGCAATACGGAACCCTCGGATTTGTTTTACATATTATTTTTTATGTTGAGTTTTTAAAAACAGGTCCTGATTAAGAGCCCCTGTAGTCACAGAATTTAGGATCGCTTAGGTTTAAGGACCTATTTTAAGAAAAACAGCTCAAAATATCAGAGTTCTCTCGGTTGTCTATATTAATAATTTGTTCGCACCACTGAACTGCATAGAGTTTAATCAGTCATAGTGCAATCCTAAGCGGTTATAGGTGAGGTCAAATGGAATAGGAAACCACCTCCAATTTGGTTGTTGTTTAAATTTTTTTTTTGCTAAAAATACATTTTTTACAGTTTATGAAACTTATATTAAACGTAATAAATATTATTTAATACTTTGTTTTACAATATTGGAAAATAAATATTCTTTAGTATATTAATGGTTAATAGAAACGGCAAGAGATACAGGCTCGAGGTTGAATAAGAACAAGTTGAATAAGAATTTGATTTTATTTATATTTTCAATTGTTGCTGAAATATCCTGAAAAGAAGTAAGTTTACATAAGTCGTCAAAAAGCTATCCATTTCGACATCACAAAAATTTTCAAAGCCGACTTGATTCCAGAGTTTTCATAGCCAACTTTTGTTTTTCTTATGGACGCCATATTGATTTTTTATGTAGTTCGGTATAAAATAAATCAAGGAAACCAAAAATTAATAATATTAATAACAAAGCCTACAAAAAATAGTTACCTAATTAATTTCTAATACCTAATAAGAAAGATATAGCTAAAATAAGAAATTTTGTTTTTTTCAGTTTTTTCAGGATATTTCAGAAACGACTGAAAATATAAAAAAAAAAAAACAGTCAAATTCTTATTAAGCATCAAATTGTGCATTTTTTCACTAATTTAACCGAGCCTGTATCTCATGCCGTTTCCAATATCCCCATGTACTTCCATTTACACTGCACACATTGTATACATATTGTTATAGTACAGACAGCAGGGAGATTTTCCATAATGTTAATGTGGAAACATATTTTACCTGGATGTTTTTAAACATACGCATTTAGGCCTCTCCCAGTGTCCCAAATGCACAAAAGTCTACAATTTTTGCGTTACGAGGGGAGCGGGATGGGATCTGAAACGTGTAAAATTTGTTTTCTAATTTTCTCGGTTTGTATTATAGCTACGACAAAAGTAATTACTCCAGTGTAGAGGGCGCATCGAGCACTATAAGTTTGCTTTTCGTAACTTTTGCCGTAACTGGAACGGTTACCGATTGGATGTCGAGGCAAACTTTTTGGAGCATTTTTTTAAATTAAATTAACCTTCCGTGAGGTAATAACCTTTCACATAGGGGGCTTAAATCCTCAAATAGGTCCCAATGGTTGAACGGAACTCTCTGTGGTGATGTGGAAAAGAGTCCACGTGAAAAAATGTAGGCGCATACAGGGTCATCCTGAAATGGCGGACATGGACAGCACCACAGCATCTATTGTGGATTAAAGATTTTAAGTTCATTTACTTTTTCCTCCAGTATGGCTCCTTCAAATGATATGACCACTTTTGTGAAAAACGATGCCACATTGAAAATTTTTGTTGAACTCAGGGAATAGGTAAAATTAGAATGCCTGTAATTCCCTTACCAATTAAAAATAAATAAAAAGCAAACATCGTAATAATCATTAATAATAATAAATAATAAAGGTAGGTCGTTTTGAGTATAAAGCACATATAGTGCATTTACTAGCCTGCTAGGTGGGGTCGGAGAATTACTCCATTGCCCATAACAGTTTGTCATGCTGGCAGTGCCTGAAACTCCAATCAAGAGAGCTTCCAGCATCCAACAGCAGAGTCTTCCAGAGTACCAGAACAAGCACAGACACGTGTTTCGCCCTACTGCTGGGGCTCTTCAGTGTGCTGCATCTGGAGTATCCGGAGGATGCTGTCGGATGAATGGAAGTTTGGCCGTCTTAGATAAAACAGCAACACGGATCTCCGTTAGTTGTAAAGTTAGAATCTCCGTTTCTTTTCTCTTAAGTCCGGTTCTCACTTGTACAACACCCGACGACAGCGACAACGCGGCAACACGACAAAATTGCAGGGGGATTTCACCCTGATTTCTTATTAAATTGTATACAGTGAGAATCACTTAAACGTCGTCGGGTGTCGTACAAGTGAGAACCGGCCTTTATGATTATCAATCGACTGGCACTGGTGGTGTCTGAAACTGTAATAAACTTTGAGTGAACTCACGGTTAGTTCTTTAGAATGACCGCTAGATGTCACTCTACTTTACAACTAACGGAGATCTGTGTTACTGTTTTATTTAAGACGGCCAAACTTCCATTCATCCGACAGCATCCTCCGGATACTCCAGATGCAGCACACTGAAGAGCCCCAGTAGGGCGAAACACGTATCTGTGCTTGTTATCTGGTACTCTGGAATCTGGAAGGCTCTGCTGTTGGAGATTGGAAGCTCTCTAGATTGGAGTATATACCAGCATTGAATTATAACTATTTACAGAATGCAAATTTGTCATAGCTATAATACAAGCCAAGGAAATTAGAAAATAAATTTTGCACCTTTTAGGCATCATGTAATGCAAAAATTGTAGACTTTTGTACATTTGGGACCCTGAGAGGGGCCTAAAATGCGTATGCAAAAATGAAGCGAGGTAGGTATGTTTCCAGCTCAAACTCTCTACTCCCTGTACTAATTAGCTTATTTTTTCTCTATCACGTGCATGTTATCACACAGTAATTTTCATTTTTCAGGTGCCAATCCGACACTCCGGGACAGCGGACGTGGATTTCGGGCGGACCAGTGGGCACGGTTTTGTGGACGGTACGTGTGTGCCGATGTGATAGAAAAGCATGCCAGGCAGAGGCTGCTTGAGCGCAGCACTTCCTATGGTCACTGGGGTTGCGATCCTGAATTAGGAGCCCGCTTGCTCATGGGCAAAGTGGTTCCCGTGCCGCCAGTTCCACAACATCCACCTGCTCAAGGTGTGTTAATTTTGGCTACAAATGTAATAATAATCTTATTTTTCATGTGGTAAAAAATATAAACGATGTTCAAAAAAGATTTATCAGAAACAAGACCCAATATAACGATCCAATTCCCACAGAAATTTCCAATTGTACCGGAACTTGACACATTCTTTCTTATTAAAAATGAATTGGTCATTTTTTTATCATTTTTAGATTCTAAATCAAGATTTAAGTGAACTTTTGTCAACAAACTCTACCCGAATAATTTCGTTTTCAAGACCTTTAGATTTTAATATTTTTTCTTCAAGCTATCTGCAAATTATTTTCCACTTAGCTCAGCACCTAACTATAGCGACACGAACGAAACAAAATTGGCATCAACGCCTCAAGTTTAAAAAAAAATTGTTTCAGATTCATAATAAGTAGATTTAACCGACCTCGTAACTCTTACTTTTTCTGGGATCCCAATAGTGAGCACCATTCTGTACACCTAATAGGTTTTTTTATAGGTTATCCCATGACTCGATGGTCAGGAACGTATTCTTTAGTCAGTTTTAAGTCGAACGGCCCCCTATACACTTTTGCCCAAAACTAAAAAAAAATATGACAAATAAATTATACATTTACTTATAACTTACTTTAAAACTAGCCATTTGTTAAGATTCAAAAGCTGCTCTCTACTGCAGCAATTACATTTAATAAAGTTTCTTTTTCAAGTAATTTTTAGAGAAAATTAGGTACAAGTTTGCAATATTTGTATTATATTTGTATCTTTGAGGGTGATCAAGTCACTATACGACCTAAAAGATCTATTGTATCCCCTCTACTGTGCTTCGCCTGGTGTGGAATCCCTTTACTGAAGCACCCTCTCCAAGTCCGTTTCCTTGAGAAACTTCAAGATTTTGAGATTCCCTGCCTCTAGCTGGTAGTAGCCCAGAACATGAGTGCTTTTGAGTTCTACACCGCATCGCAGTTGAGCAGCAGGTGACGTGGTGTCTCGTCTCGTTTCCCGCAGAATCTGCAGACGCCATTCTCTTCTATGCCTAACTTCCTCAGATGTTCATTGAGCTTGCAATGTCCCGTTAGGAATCCCGTCAGTGTTCTGAGACGTTCCATGCTGAGGTTGAAGAGTATTTCCGAACTCTCTCGGTTGAAGTTCCCGAGAAGTTCTTTGACTTGTCTCAACCCTGAGAGGTTCCTCCAAAGTTTTTCTTCTTCCTTATGGAGTTCTGCCTTGAAGAAAGTATCTCCGAAGCCATAGAATGGTTCTGGTCCTATGAAGGGTGTCGATGCTCCTTTTCTTGCCAATGAGTGGGCACGTTCGTTTCCCTCGATTCCGGAATGGCCCGGTATCCACTTGAGGTGAATTTTATTTTTCTTGCCTAATTCGTTAAGTCTTCCTAGGCACTCCCAAGCCATATTGGAGCTGATGGTCGCAGAGCTCAGAGTCTTTATGGCTGCTTGACTATCCGTCAATATTTCTATTTCTTTGTTTTTATATAGTTTCTGTCGATATTTATTTGGGCACATACTTATTCTATTGCGTGTAATTCCGCTTGTAGTATGGTTGGGGATTTTTCCATTGGTTTGGAGTACATGGTGCGTGGTCCATAGATTCCTGCCTCGGTTCCCTCGACGGTTTTAGAGCCGTCTGTGTACCATTTGATCGTACCTTTTTTGAGAGTACAGTTGGAGGTGTTGTTCCATTCCTCTTTCGTAGACGGTTTCGTGATGAAGTTCCTCTCGCAACTGAATTTCTTAATAGTTTTGTCTTTTGGCAGTGTCAGAGGAGCCCCTCACAGCCACTCAAGGGTCGATCCTCAGTGGCTCGCCGTACACTCCTGATTCCTACTCTTGACATCCTAAGTAGAGCTTCTCCAGCTCTTCTCTCTATCATCAAATGTAGTGGTGTCAGATCCAGGATTACTTTTCTCATTGCTCCTGTGATGCAGAGACACGCAAGTCTCTGGATCTTCTCAAGTTTTTTCCTTGCTGTTGCTAGCTTAGTCCTCTTGTACCAAGCAACCGCTCCGTAGGGGATGATAGGTCTCACTAGCATGGTGTACATCCAGCGCAGCATGTATGGGTTACAGCCCCATTTCTGCTAGCCATTCTCCTGCACACTATGAGTACTGTAGTGGCTTTCCTTACTATTTTATCCAGGTGCTGGTTCCATAGTAGTTTTTTGTCTAGTGTTACTCCTAGAAATTTAACTTCTTCCTTCCATTCTAAATCTACTTCGCTCAAGCGTATGGCTTTGATTTTTGGAAGCTTGAGTCTTCTTGTAAACGGTACAAGTGTTGTTTTTGTAAGGTTGATGTTTAGTCTTACTTCCTGGCCCCATTTCAGAATTATATATAAAACTCCCTGTATAATGTCGCATGATACCTTCAGATTTACCTCTGGCCATTATGACGATGTCATCGGCATACCCAATGCAGATAATGCCATTCTCGGTGAGTGGCCCGAGGAGTTCGTCAACGACCAGACTCGACAGAAGGGGGGATGGCACTCCTCCTTGTGGACATCCTTTGGTTGTATTAAGTTTGCAATAATATTATGTGAGAATCATCATTCATGTTATAACAATACTTTTATATAATCGATGACTGAGAAGTGGAAACACCTTGCCATTAATTAACGCCTACGCATTAATTTGTTTCAAAACCATTTTAACATCGTAATTAATATTCCTTTATTACTGCGGTATTATTGCGTTAAGTAGAGAATATAGGAGCCCCAATTTAAAAGTTTTACACCGGTTTGAAATATGCTGCAAATTCAAATTTAATCAGCTGTTTTTGAACGCTCAATTGATTTGTTGAACCGTTGAGGCTTCAATTGATCAATTGAATCATCTGACAGAATCAGATGATTCTCGATAAGATTTTAAATACGTTCCGTATAAAAAATATCAAGTTACGTCACGACAATTCCCAGGATTTTAGGTGCGTTTGAAAATATTTTCCGGCGCATGTAACTTTGATAATTTATAACAAATTAATTTAAAACTAACTTGTTTTAATTATCTTATTAATTTAAATTTTCTATCAACAGGCTTAAAATCTCGTCTACGTCGCGTGTTCCGCACGTCTTCCACCCCCTCGGATGGTTTCTCCAGTGCTCGTCTAGTAACTCAGCTGACGTCGGCGGCGTTGTGTGCCAGCAGCCCCGTGCTTCCCCCGGGTTCCAAAGGTATTCCGCCAGTCGTCAAGTCCCTCCTAAGGCCTCTCACCGTTCCCAAACTGCAGATCACCCTCGTGAACAACAACGGCGACCACCCTAATCATAATATAGTCTGCAACGGAGGCAGCAAGACTTCTGCTGATAACAATATGACGGGAAATGGAGTAGGTCATAAGGTTATCAAGGAAACAAGGGAAAATGATAGGGGAGCACCGCCGATCATAAAACTGAGGAGCAAGAAGAAGAATCAGTAGAGTGTGGTGGGATGTTATGTGTTGTGAGGGCTGAAGTCTTGTATGAATAGACCAAGCGAGCCAATGATTTAGTGTTAGAGAAACCCACATTGGGAGGAAAAATTAATGTTTCAATGAATGTGATTTTCAGATCCGAATATTTCTCCTTTCTTAATTACACAGATGGTGTTTGGTAACTGGACAGCCAATTGTATGTTAGGCATAAAACAAAGAATAACTGTTTTCAAGATCAGGCCTCGTTTAGGAAATATTTCCAAAATTGTTGTTCAGTTACTGAATAAAACATATTATAAGTAGGTATTATTGCGGCCTTAGTTTGACATTTTTGGAGATATTTTCCAAACCAGGCATGATCTTGAAAAAAGTTATTCCCATTTTTTTATGCCTCCTAAAATACGATTTTATACATGAAGTTCGATTTTGGCTGTCCGGTTCGTATTGTGGTAAAAAAACTAATTCCAATCACAAAATAAATTTTACTACTTTTATGATGTTAAACTTATGAGCTAAAAATGTCAAAGAATGATGTTGCAGTTTAAATTTTCAATTTAGACACTCTGTATGTATATCCCTGAGGACGTCAGTGGTAACCGTTAATTTATGGTTGAATGGTAAACTTTTGACTCCAAACAACGGAAGAATTTTTTCTCTCAACTATGTTGGGTTAGATTTAAGGAAATGCAATGATTTTATTTGTGATACAAAGGTCTATTCATACAAGATGTGCGAGTATCTAAAATTTTCGATTATTATGTATACGGAGAAGAATAGTTTAAATGTAATAAATTATGTCATATTGTGGGTATATTAACGTCATTGTTTTTTAAAATGACCTTAACTTAATTCCTTAGAAACACATGACGTAACAAATTACATGAAATGTCTGAGTTATTTCATAAGTCTATTAAATGTCATTTATAGGAAAACTTTCACCATTTTTGTAAAAATTGTTCATATCTGCAAGGGACCTCGAACTCAACGCCTATAACGTCACCATTTGTATCTATAGTTCAGTTTGTTTCAAAAAAATTTTGAGCTCAATTTTATTTGCTAGTCATAATTTATCACTTTATTATACATATTTTATATTAAATCTTTACCTAATTGCTAATTGTAATTTTTATATAAGAAATAATTATTTAAAATAAAATAAAAATAAGACCAATATACTGTAATAGGAAAAAAATTAGTAAGACGTCGTACATTTAAAATTCTAAACCTACATTTTTACCTAGTCCTAGTAGGTATAGTAATGTTTCCTGCGATTTACTCGAACGCTCGTACTTCTTTTTTATAATATTGGTTTAGTAATGATACAAAAATAATTATAAAGTAATGTAACTTGTATATAAGATTGTAGATCTGAGACAATAAAAAATAAAAGACAACAACTAAAGTAATTCATATCTCCTGTGGACCTTGATTCAATTTTATTTATAAGTCAGATTTTTAAGCAGTGATAATAATAGTGTAACGGATCTGCCTTGAAAGGTTCGTCCATAAAGTAATCCCAGACTTAATCAGTCAATTATTTATTTTATTAATTACTTTTAGTTTTACACATTGAAGCCGTTTTCCTTCCCCCTTCTGCGGTTCTCCCTACCCTTACTCTTACCAAGTGGTTGGTCTTGGGATAAAATAAAATCTCCACTTACCTTGACCAGAAGGAGGTGGCCATTGACAGGTCTCAAAATAATGGTTTTGAAATTTGTTTTAGTGACTTCCGTGGCCTAGTGGTTCTCCGTTGGCTCACGAAGCCATAGATCGCGGGTTCGAAACTCACCTCGGCCCGCTTTACTTTTCAGATTCATTTTCGAATGTCTGTGAAAAGTAAAACAAGCGATCGAACGTTTAAATGGCAAATATTATAATTTAAAGTGTGTGTGGCTAAAGAGTTCGTCTCAAAGCCAAATTACCAGAGTGGAGCGACTATGTCTTACCTACACAGTTAAGACCGATGCTCCCTCTTTAAAAAAAAAAAAAAAAAATTTGTTTTAAAAACTTAACCACCTTTTGGCCTATCGAGCAAGACATACCAGAATATTTGCAATGTCCCACCCAAGATCAAAACCCAAAATAAAATTTAAAATAAATTTAGTAGTGTAGTGATCTTCTTTCAAAATTATTATATCCCATGCAAAAAAAGCACGTTGTGATTAAACACCTGCAGCAGAAGTGATAAAATTACTCAAAGTAAATTAATACCCCCGTAGTAATTCCAAAAAGTTTTCTAACTAAAAATCAATTGAAACAGAAGATTAAAGATTTTAAAAAGAGTTGAACAAAATAAAAAGCTGAGAATAAATTGAATAAAAGTATGACCTTTATTTAAGAATATTGATAAGTTTCATTATTAACTCGCATTAATATTCAGAAGAATTTCATGTAAAAAAAATGATTATATATCATAGTGGTCCGGTTGCACAAACGTTAATTACAGATCTACCAGATAATATAAATTACTGATTCTAAAATTCCCTGTACCTATTATCAAAATGTTGGTCTGATATCTTACAACGATATCTTACAATAATATTTAATGTACAAACACAATATACATTTCAGAGCTGATAGATAATTTGGTGATTAAAAATAAATTTATCTTTTTTTATCTCAAATACCCACGACCTACGAGTATTTGTTTCTTTTGTTTTTTTCTTTATTTATTTATTTTCGATGTTGACACTTCATTGGTCAGGTCAGGTCAGGTCAGATCAGGTCAGGTCAAAATCAAAATTCAAAGATTAATAGATTACCTTCTCCTCCTGATAAAGAAACCTTCTCCCAAATTATCCTAACCTGTCGATCTGTAGGTGGTGAAATGTAGACACCGCTTGCACGACGCAGCTTGCAACTCCATGGTAATGTGAACTAGCCTCGGATGAAATAAGTGAGCTCATCACCATCGCCGATGCTCTCCTCGCGTTGACTTGAGGGTCTCGAATAATAATTATTTTCTATCCATCTGGAGGAGAAGTAAAATCCAAAGAAACCAAATAAAAACTTATAAAATCGAAAAATCCTGAAACCCTGTCTGTATAACAGGAAACAAAGAAAACTTTACTATACAACGTGATCAGTTAAGGGTACGGAGCGGCCATATCTCGGTAACTATTGGTCCTAGAGCCTCAAATTAAAAATTTTCCAGACATAAGTGACCATGAGAAATTCAAGGAAAATATTTTCAAGATGGCCGCACTTCCGGAAATACCGAAAGTTGACAACTAGTTCGTTATTTTAACGGGAACACTCTCTGTAATATATTATATTTTTTAAATGTCTGAAGAAATCGAATGCAGGTGGTTTTCACCATTGGAATTTAGATTGAGCGGTTTATGAGTTATAAACAAGTGAAAATCGAAAATTTTCAACTTAATAAATAGCAGTCTAGAACTAGAATGACTCAAGATAATCTAAAAACGGTTTATATATGCCCCTATCCTAAATTTTCACATTGTATCCTACTTTAATTGTGGTTTAAATTTTAATACAGGGTGATGAAAAAATCGGATAATTTTCATCACATAGTGGGATGAAACATGAAAAGTTAGGATAGGGACATGTAAACCGTTTTTAGATTATCTTGAGTCATTCTAGTTCTAGACTGCTATTTATTAAGTTGAAAATTTTCGATTTTCACTTGTTTATAACTCATAAACCGCTCAATCTAAATTCCAATGGTGAAAACCATACCTGCATTCGATTTCTTCAGACATTTAAAAAATATAATATATTACAGATATTCGTTTTTGGATTTGTCACAAACTCTAAAAATTAAAGATTAATCGAATTTCTTTCTTTTGTTCACTGTATAATGCAGATGTCTTCATCTTCACGCTAGCAGTCTTGAGTTTGATGGGAATGGCGGAAGTTTTTCCTTGGGACGAATTAATGTATAATGTAGGAATGTGGATTGTATGATAGTGGAAGCACAGAATGACAGAATAGACTTAATCAGAAGCCAAACTCGCCGTCGGCGCCTTTGTTCTGGTAGAGTCAACCCCCACCTCTAGCGGCCACACGTTCGGGGTTAGAAGTCAGGTCCGCATTCAAAACTAATGAAATCAGTTTGTGCAAGAGCGCACAGGAGCGTACTAAAAATATATGTTTATATATTATTTTATTATTACTATATTATAGATGTTTTCAAAAACATCCATTATGTGTGTATCAGTTTACTATTATTACAACAGTAGTAGTGATAGTGATAGCTAGTAATAAAATAAAGGTTAACAGATCCATAAAATCCACAAAAGAATTAAATGACGGTAAATGGCTTCGTCATAAATGCGCATATAATAGAAGAATAGAACCATTTCAAAGCCATAAAAGTAGAAAGAAACAGAAAAAATCACATACAGCCTACCATGCAGGCTGACCAGTGGTTCTGGAACATTTTTATAGTTGTTATTTTTTTTATTACTTTTTTAGATTTTACTTTTTTTTAGTTATTTTTTAAATTTTTAATTAATTTTGAATGATTTGATTTTAATTCTTAGATATTACATTATAAAGGTTCCTTTTATACCGATACTTCTCAAGTATTTTCCCTTTTTTAGAAAATCATTGAATAAATCAGCACACTTGTTAGGATAAATGCAGCAAAAAAAAAACTCAAAATTTACAGGAACACACAAAAAAATGTTTTATTAGTAAAAAATATTATAATACCTATACAGTACAAAGTACAATAACCTCTTTAATCAGACAATTAAATGCACGGGGTATGTTCGGATTAGCGATTTGTCCGGATTACCGGATGTATTTGAAAAAATGTAATTTCATATGTATCATATTGTACATTTTGTCTGAATGAATAAGTAGATGACAAAAATTATTCTAAATCACAATAAAATTATTATTATGTATAGGAAAATAATTGGTGATTTTTTTTTTTTTTTACCACCTATTTCTGCTTTGAGTGCTTTGTTAGGAAGTTTTTGCAGCGAAAAATTCGATGTGATGTTTATTAGGGTGGTTGGGCTGGTTATTCTTCAATACACCGGAAATCTGGGTAATAAAGGGCAATAAATCTCGAGCTCAAGGGCATCCAGCTATTGAATCTGTATATAGAATACAAAACATGAATGTCTGTTTTACATCAATAAGTGTGTGTTCTAGAGGAATTGAGTTTAGTTTTGTTAACTTGAAATACGCACATATTTTATAATTTCAGGAGTTCCCAGTTTTATTGTCCGGAGTACCGAGGTGCGTCCGGACAATGACTCTGAGAAGACAAAAAAAACAATAACAATATACAATAATAAACGAAAAAACATAAAACAAATCAACGTCTGAATTCGCGGTTATAGAAGAGCGCCACTCCGCCACTGGTACTACAGGCAACGAGCGATATCGATTAAATGACTCCGTTGCGCTCCGCCGCTGACTGCCGCTGAGTTCTAACCCATCTAACCCCGCGCGAGCAGATGCGCGGACCCCTTATTTTTATTGAAGTTTATATTCTGATTCTGTGGTGGAAGAATGGAAGATGGGGTGGTTAGCGCGTGCGTGCGCACTTGTGCTGCTATTCTCTTCTTGTCTGCGACAGCACGTCATGCGCAATAGTCAAAAATAACTCGATGGACGTCCAATGGACGTACTTTTGTGGACGTACATAGGAAGTCCGTGCGGAGAAGTCCGTAGGACGTTCATTTATTGTCCATGGACCAATGAACGTATAATGGATACTCAACGGACGTCCATAGGACACTCGGTGCTATCTGGGAGAGAGTGTTCCCGTTAAAATAACGAACTAGGTGTCAACTTTCGGTATTTCCGGAAGTGCGGCCATCTTGAAAATATTTTCCTTGAATTTCTCATGGTCACTTATGCCTGGAAAATTTTTAATTTGAGGCTCTAGGACCAATAGTTACCGAGATATGGCCGCTCCGTACCCTTAACTGATCACACTCTGTATAATTCAGTTTATTGACATTTTACAATTTTACAATATACGTACACAATTTACTCACTTGTGGAAGATACTTTCAGTTCAATTTGACATGAAGGAGGAGGTCTTTCGTCAGGGTTTCATTAAAACAACACATTATTAGGTAAAACAGAATTACTCACAAAGGGATAATGCAACTATAAAGAGGGCTATACGTGCTGGTTCTTGTTCAAAAGTTCAAATCAAAATTACTGTCCCTTGGCAAGCGCGACCTGAGTCCGTTCTGATATCGTAAATGAATTGATTCAGTTAGCAAGGAAACTTTATATTACCACAGTTTATGCCGTCAGCCACTTAACAATGGAAATATGTCACAGTACTTAGGTATAATTGCAATTCTCACACTGCATGTTAATTAAGTCGAATAAATAATAATAATAATAATAATAATAATAATAATAATAATAATAAGAGCCTTTATTATTTAAGTATCGTCATATTACAATACTGTTTCACATGAAGAGGCGAAGTCTTAGCTTAAAGCTACTCCACTTAACCTCCCTAATTAACAAGAAAACATACAGAATTTATCAATGTCCATCACAATAATTTTAAACTAAACTAAGTATAGATACTGCAATTAACACTCTTAATCTAGATCACAACAGTAGTAAAATCATGATAGGCAACACAAATAATCAAACATAAACACCCCCCGGCAACCAACTAACTCGCAAAAGTTAAACAAAAAAAGAGAAAAGAGAAACCTCACAAACAGAAATGTCAAGCAGTACATGTCAAACCCAGTAGCACTCCCAGCAGTACCCACCCCATTTTATGTAAATTTAGTCCCAATTTTTTACAATATATTCTCGACCTTCTATACACCACTAACCACTACTACTATCATAGTATACATATACAGGGTGTATCTAAATAACACCGAAAAAAATTAGGGGGTGATTCTGTGATGAAAATTAAGGGGGGTATTTGGTATAGAATTTTTCGAAAAAACTCTCCCCAAAAAAGTTACACCCCTCCGAAGAATAAAAAAAAAATGGTTTTTATTTTTTATTTTCCCTGTATATTAAGCTAAAGACACGAAAATTGGTAAATATTAATTGTCAATGAAAACTACATATTTTGAATTTTTTTCAACCCTGAAGTATGCTTAGAAGGGATTGAAATAGTCAACCCCTAAGATATTTTACCTTACAATTTTTTTTTCTTAGATTAAATATTTTCTTTAAAAAAAACACGGCTGAATAGCTCAATTAATCTACAAACTTTTTTATCTCCATAAGTTTTTCTGAAACTTGCGCACTTAAGAGAAAAAAATAAATGTATTGCAAGCTCATGTTATAAATAGTGTTTTATTGAACAATAGCCAACCAAAAAATTAGGCAAAGATTCTTACAACTAAAACAATAGTAAACAAAGAATGAAAAAAGAAACTGTCGAAGGTCAACAATACAATAATAATGCTATCAGTATTATTGTTTTTATGAATGTCACTGCAAAACACAGACCACTAGACCTTAAGGCAAAATATCCTCGCGCGTTAGCTCATCTTTGTGAACATGCATTTCATTTATTTTTTTTCTCGTAAATGCTTAAGTTTTCGAAACAACTTGTGAAGATAAAAAAGTTTTTAGATTCATTGAGCTATTCAGCCGTGTTTTTTTAGAGAAAATATTTAATCTAAAAAAAAAAAAAATTGTATGGTAAAATATCTTAGGGGTTGACTATTTCAATCCCTACTAAGCATACTTCAGGGTTGAAAAAAATTCCAAATATGTAGTTTTATTGACAATTAATATTTACCAATTTTCGTGTCTTTAGCTTAATATACAGGGAAAATAAAAAAAAAAAAAACTTTTTTTTTTATTCTTCGGAGGGGTGTAACTTTTTCTGGGAGAATTTTTCCGAAAAATTCTATACCAAATACCTCCCTTAATTTTCATCACAGAATCACCCCTTAATTTTTTTCGGTGTTATTTAGATACACCCTGTATAATTATAATTAGGTACAATCCCCCTCCCCCCTCAAGGTATTCCCATATGCCTGCGTTTCACTGTCTATCCAGAAGAAACAGCCTGAGTTTTTCTTTGAAGTGGCGAATAGAACGCATTTTCATTTTCACAGGTAAACCATTTGTATACTTATAGTGACTGCATTATAGGTGAAAGAACGGCAAAATATAGCCAAATTATACTTGGGTCTAATTATACTAAATCGTTTAACATTTAACTGATCTAACAAACGCGGTTACATGGTGTATTTATCTTTAAAAATTCTAGATTCTAACTAATTATGGTGACGAATATACCTAATAATAAATTAAATTACAGCAATCGGATTATTGAAAAACAATAATAACGCTTTCTGAACGACACATTTGCTCTAATGGTATGGTGAAGACAGAGAGAGACATCGATGTTTCAATGGTTATTTATCCATCTCATCAGTCTGACACATCACCACCATTAGAGGAGTGTGCCGATCAGAAAGAAAATCAAAGCATTTAAGCCTACATCACGATTTGTCGGAAACATATAAGTGACTTGCAAGGCAATAAATGCCATATCTGACGACTGAAAAGTATACAAGTTTTCGTTGTAATTTCTTATTTTTTTCAGTAAACTGTCAGAGATGGTACCTAACTACCTAGTAAAAATTTTTAGATTTCTCTGAGAGAATCTCTGATTGACATATTGAAAGTTGTATACTTTTTAGTCGGCAGATGGCATTTGCCTTGCAAGTCACTTCACTATGTTTCCGACAAAATCGTTTGCTTAAATGCTTTGATTTTCTTTCTGATCGGCACACTCCTCTAGTGTGGTGGTGATGTTTCAGACTGATGAGATGGAAATAACCATTGAAACATCGATGTCTCTGTCTTCACCATCACCATATTAGGGCATGTGTCGTTCAGAAAGCGTTATACTTGGTATTGTTTATTTTCATTACGTGAACTGGAGCTCAGAATATTCCTGAGTTTTGACTTCTGCCAACCATCTTTTGGTATTGTATTTGTATTTGTATTTTTGAGGGTGATCAAGTTACTGCGACCTAATAGATCTATTGTATCCACTCTACTGTGCTTCGCCTGGTGTGGAATCCCTTTAGTGAAGCACCCTCTCCAAGTTCGTTTCCTTGAGAAACTTCAGGATTTTGAGAGAATCAAGATCGGGTAAGTTCCCTGCCTCTATAGCTGGTGGTGGCCCAGAACATTATACTTCTTTTGAGTTCTATCGCATCGCAGTTGAGCAGCAGGTGACGTGGTGTCTCGTCTTCTTTCCCGCAGAATCTGCAGACGCCATTTTCTTTTATGCCTAACTTCCTCAGGTGTTCCTTGAGCTTGCAATAGGTATGTCCCGTTAGGAATCCTGTTAGCGTTCTGAGACGTTCCTTGCTGAGGTTGAAGAGTATCTTCGACCTCTCTCGGTTAAAATTCCCGAGAAGTTCTTTGGCTTGTCTCAACCCCGAGAGGTTCCTCCAATGGGTGTCTCTCGGTTTTTCTTCTTCCTTTTGGAGTTATGCTTGAAGAAAGTATCTTCGAAGCCACAGAATGGTTCTGGTCCTATGAAGGGTGTCGATGCTTCTTTTTCTTGCCAATGAGTGGGCATTCTTCTTGCGTTCGAGGTGGTCTCGAGCACAAGGATTGTTTAGATTGCTGACTGTCTTGACGGGTGACAAGCCCCGCTCGATCAGCAGTCTGTTTTGCGGTGATATCCCGCGATTTTTTGCTTTTTTATTTCTTACCATGGTTGATCCCACGGTAGCTAGGGAAGGGTGTTCCACCTATGCAGTGCCCCGCATGCAAAGGTGAGGGGATTAATACAGTGGGGTGCCCCCTGGTGCCCCAAGGTTGAATCCAGTAGGGCTGGTCTTCTATATCCAGTCACGCATCCCAACAGCCTGGACCCCTGCCTTAGGATTTAGGTTTTTTAGTGAGGTTGTCTCCTCTAGGTTCCGGCGGTTAAGCCCAGACCCCCGCATCTCTCTGTGCGCGAGACGTTACCACGACAACAGATGATACGGTATATCAGAGATTCCACAGTCGGACGTCTTTGGCGCCGTTGCCCCTTAGTGCAGACCTGCAGACCTTTAGTCACGACACGATAACTAGGTTAGGGGAGGTGGTCCGCGGCAGGGCTTTCTGAGCTACCAGTCTAGAATTTTACCTCCGACGAGCTCTATTACCACTGCTAACCCTACTCATCACTTCCGCTCATTGTAAGGCCTTCCCCCTATCCGCCACCTGGGGACGCGCCCGATGGGTACTCAACCGCACACGGTGTGGCAGAGCCAGGATAGTCGCGGTATTTTTTGGCATAGTTACTTAGTTTTAAAAAGAAAATAAATTATAATTAAATTACATATTTTACTTAATCAGGAGTCAATGAAATTGCACAATTTCGAAATACTGCATATTTAATTTTTAAGCAATATTAAGCGTCGTGAACGAAAAGCAAAAACAATTTAACTAGACCAAGAAACAACCACCGCGGCAAAAATTAAATGACGCTAGCTGAATTTTTTAATGTAACGCTGACTGCAGAAGGATTGGTAAACTGGAACAACTCGCATATGGTTGTCATTTTCCTATCAGAATGCACCTAGCTTTTATTTACCTACGTCAAAGTAACTGGACGACCGGTAAATAAAAGTCAAAGCGGCAACAATCCAGTGAAAATCACATTTCGAAACCCGAGAAAGAGTAACTGATTTGGAAAGGGGTTTAGAAACCAAAAAGTTAGTGCTGTTTCGGGGACCGAAGAGGACGGTCAGGGCGTTCGCGCGAGAATTTAAAGTAAACGCGAGTGAGTGAGTTTGTTCCTTTGACGGGGAGATACCCAGCAGAGCTGCAGTCAGAGCTACAGAAAGGGCAATCCAAGGGCTACGTCTAAGTAGTAAGTCGATGAGACTAACACTAGAACTTTACTGTTTTTTCGTTCGAAAGATCTTTATTAATTTTATTTTTTTTTATTTGAAGAAATTTTATTTTTGATTTTTTTTTTATTTACGTCACCTGTGAAACAAAAATTAAATTAATCAGATCAGGTACCGCCACAGCACTATTCCCACAAATAAAATGGTAGTTGATTAGAGTCAGATTGTACGTAAGATATTTTTTTCTTTCCTAAAGTTTGTTTTTTTTCTCTTTTTTTCTAAAATTAATTTTTTCTGTTAAACTTTGCATATCAGTTTGATAATCGAAATTTAGTAGTAGATAATGAAATAATTAAGTTGATATCTCAGTAGTGTAATTTAATTTTTATTTTAGTAAATAATTTTAATCATAACTTTGGTGTTCATATTTATCACCCTTGACCACCCTAACACTGAATTTCACATAAAGAGGGCTCTACTCTTAGCAGCCCCCGAATCTGCGTGCCTCACACCTCTCTGACCACTATCATTGGCAAACCGCTCGGCCCACTTGATAGCGGTCCAACCCCTTGACAGCCAGAAAGAAGGTGAGTCTACAAAAACTGGTGTCAAGAGGGTAGGCACCCGCCTCAACGGGTTGTGTTTGGTAGTGGGTCTCCATGAAGATTAATAATAATAATTTATTAACAAACAATAATAATTATTGGTTAATTTTAAGTATAAGGACCTGAGTTCCCCTCCACTAGCTCCCCTCCACCAAGTCAGGTCTTTGGTCAGGTTAGGTTTCTTTTCCCTAAAATTTACTTAAAATTGAAGGCCCTTACGGCTTTTTCTACGTCACCTATATTTTATTTTTACTTTTCTTCTTTCATTTTCTTGAAATTTCAGGGAAAATAAAGTATCTAACCTGACCAAATACCTGATGACTTAGTGGAGGGGAGCTAATGGAGGGGAACGCAGGTCCCTATACTTAAAATTAACGTAATTATTACTAACACAAACATAGAACATAACCTTGGTTTTCAATTGTTTTCGTTGTTTACCTATTCTTTACATTCTTTACGTATTATTTTCATTGTTTACGTCAAACGTAGAGAATTAATTGTTTACGCGTAAAGGCACATCACTGGTCAACAGTCGTTTCAGTCAAACGTCATTGTCATTGTATAATATATTATTGTGTCAGTTGTTAAAAAAAATACTGAATTTACTATTTACTTGAACTTGTAGTTTAGATATAGATAATAATAATTATAATAATAAAATAATAATATTAAATGAAAATGCAAATAAGGAAGTGAAATTATTGCAGGATGGAAGTGGAAAGAGTGAAAACTGGGTAGTAAAAATGAGTAATAAAAGTGGTCTTATATAAAAATTTTGAAAATATTTCACAATGTGATTGTTAGTGCAAACTACTTTTAGATTTATTGCAAATTTCCCTAGGTATCAATAAGTAGTAATTTCATATCCTTGTTTTCTTGCGAGGTATTTGTTTGTTTACGGGTAATCAAGACACAAGTGGTTCTTGAAAATGGCACAGAGTACAAGCAGCGGTACTTCGTCAAGACGTCACATTAGAGATCAAGATTCAGCGTCGATTTCTTCCAGAATTCCCGATTTGACCGAATGGGAAGCTAACGAAGTGAGTGGAAAAGGTCCTGTACTAAAGAAACTGCCCTATTTTCATTCAGAATCAGGGCGCCTATTCCTTGAATTTTGCTGAAAAAGCATTTATTTTTTTAAAGTCATGGCCTTCTAAATTCCAGGCTATTTATTCAACTTTTAATTTAATAACAATTTTTGGCAAACTGTACTTTGGGCTGTAAGTAGGTACCTACCTACCTACTTGGGTGTTTTGATTTCAAATATATTAATGTACCTACTTATGTGGATCCTAATATTTACCTAGATAACGTTCAGAAACTTACTCCGAGTATACAGAGCATCCTCCTTGGCTGTTCAGAAACTATTGGCATACTTACCCCTGGAAATGTCATTTACAGAGTTCGTACTCTAGGGCATGCTCCGAATACTATGGGCAAGCTACGGAAAAGGAGGGTCCCAGGCAGCAATCGAACATTCACTGAATGTTAAAAATGAACATTCAGCCAATGTTAGAAACGACAGATTCGTGAACATTCAATGAAGGTTAGTTTTAAATGTTCAGATTTAAGCTTTAGTGAACATTTATAAATGAATGTTTACTGAACATTCAAAAATGAACATTCAGCCAATGTGAAAAACGACAGATTCGTAAACATTCAATGAATATTAGTTTTAAATGTTGAGTGAATGTTTGTTTTTTTATCAAACTGATCATCACTAAGAATTGTATTACCTACAGGGTGGGAAATTTTTGTACTACCCATCATTGTGATCTCGTAAACCGTAAGAGATACAGGGTAGGGTCGGTTAAATTAGAGAAAAGTTGCGCTATTTTATGGCCATCTCGAATCCGTCAAAACATGCAAGATATCTGTGACCGTTCCTGAAATATCCTGAAAAAACTGAAAAATCGAGAAATCTTATTTTTGGAATATCTTTCTTACCATTGGAAATTAATAAATAATTTTTTGTAGCCTTACATAAGCCGTTATAAGCTATTTATCTGACGTTTCAAAAATTTTCACAGCCGACTAGATCCCAGAGTTTTCATAGTCAACTTTCGTTTTTCTTATGGCCGCCATATTATTTTTTTATGTCGTTCGATAAGAAAAAAATAATGGAAACCAAAAACTATTAAACTTCAAAAAATAACTGTCAAAAATTTTTGTTCTTTTTTTTTCTAAAAAAAGACAACTTTTTAGATCGAATATCATAGAGAAATTAACAACCTATAAGGCAAGCAGTATGACTTCATATTGGCCTATTTCAGTTAAGAACTATCTGTTTTTCTTTGAAAAAAGAAGAATAAAAATTTTCCAATTTTTTTTTTTCTAAAATTTATTAATTTTTGATTTACATTATTTTTTTCTTATCGAACGACATAAAAAAATAATATGGCGGCCATAAGAAAAACGAAAGTTGACTATGAAAACTCTGGGATCTAGTCGGCTGTGAAAATTTTTGAAACGTCAGATAAATAGCTTATAACGGCTTATGTAAGGCTACAAAAAATTATTTATTAATTTCCAATGGTAAGAAAGATATTCCAAAAATAAGATTTCTCGATTTTTCAGTTTTTTCAGGATATTCAGGAACGGTCACAGATATCTTGCATGTTTTGACGGATTCGAGATGGCCATAAAATAGCGCAACTTTTCTCTAATTTAACCGACCCTACCCTGTATCTCTTACGGTTTACGAGATCACAATGATGGGTAGTACAAAAATTTCCCACCCTGTATATGGAGCTGAAAAGCTGAAAAAAATAATACTTACTATGTAGGTGTATTCCATTTATCAATCCATCAGTGAACAATATAAATTATTATTATTATTATAAGGTCACATTTGCTCTTCCGTGTTGTTTTTCTTCTTCCTGTCTACATCATAATACCTACCTACCTATAATACCTGGGATGAAGAATTAGATTAGTTTGCATCACTCTCTGCACCTTCTCTCTCCGACCAGACAAGCATAAAATACTTAGCTTGCTGATAATTTATTGTGACTTTTATACCTATGCATAGGTATATTCATAGTTTAGAAAACAAGATGAAATGCCAAGAATAACGGACATATTAAATTGAACACAAGACAAGAGAAATACTGGGACTGGGAATGAAATAGACAAGAGAGCTGCGCGCGCAACACCTCGTTGCAATAATTATAATAAATTATATAATTCTGGTTTTTATCAATTTTTAAGCCAAATATTTTCGTTTCAGCATGTGATTTTCCAATTTTTTTTGGTATATGTTATTTACCTGATGTCAGTGTACCTGTATGTAATTGCGTGCAATAAACATTTCATCTTAAACATTGTATGAATGTTAATTAAACATTGCATTTTGAATGTTCAGTATCTAATGTTCAATGAATGTTTATTCAAGGTCTGAAAACGAACATTAGAATCTGAACGTTGCCTGAATATTCGGAAAGTCTGTTTAACATTAGAGCAATGTTTAATGTTCGGTGAACATTTAGGGAACATTCAGTGAACATTCCTTGCTGCCTGGGATATGCGTGTACTCTGACATTTAACCTGTAAAATTAAACGGCATTTATCATAGAGTAAGAACTATATAGTAGTTCTTATTCTATTCGCATGTCGCTGTATTTATTCGCGGTAAAACGGTTCAAGGGTTTGGAATGTTTTTTTTTTGCTAAGTTCAGTGTTGTGTTTCTTGTGTAAATAAATCATATTATGACACTGCTGACAGTTGTCTTGACAAATGCCGCGGTAGGTTTATGAATGGATTATGAGATGCCTCGCTCATCGCCATATATTCCGCCTCTGTGCTACTTAAGGCTACAGTTTTCTGCTTTGAACTTTTCCAAGAAATAGCTCCCCCTGATGGTTTGAACACAACAAACCCTGTATATGATTTTCTATCTAACTTGTTAGATCCCCTATCAGCAACTACATAATCCTCTTGATTACCACCATCTCTTGAAAACATCAAACATTTATCTTTTGTACCCTGCAAGTATCGTAATACTGGCTTTGCGCATCTCCAATGTGATTCACTGTAACAATTATTATTGTATTGACTCAAATAACTGACAGTATAAGCTATGTCAGGACGTGTCAATACCGCAAGGTACATTAAAGATCCTATCAACCTTTGATAAGGAACATCAACAAAATTAACATTTGAGTCCATAGGAGTACGAACACCTTTACAATTACTCATATTAAATCGTTGTAAAATCTGATTTATATATTCTTCCTGATCTAAACTGATCAAACCCCCATTATGATCATACCTAATTCTTACACCTAAGCACTGTCTGGCTTCTCCTAGATCCTTTATGTTAAAGCTGCTACTCAACTGTTTTATCAAAAAATCAGTTTCACAAACATCATTTGAAAAAATGAAAAAATCGTCTACATATAATGCAACTATAAGTAATTAACTTCTTATCTTTTCTTTTCAAATATAAAACATGGTTCGAATTCCGATCTTTTAAAATCTAATTCAAGCATAACATTATCAACTCTTTTATTCCAGGTTCTTGAACTCTGTTTTAGACCATAAACAGCCTTTTTTAATTTACACACTTTGTTTTCAGAACCTTTTACAACAAAGCCTTCTGGCTGATGCATTTAAACATCATTTTCTAATAAACCATTAAGAAAAGCTGTTTTTACATCAAGATGCCTAATTTTTAAATTCAACTTTACAGATAAAGCAAATAATAATCTGAGGCTAGAATGTCTTACAACTGGAGCAAATGTCTCTTCATAGTCAACTCCAGGCCTCTGTGTAAAGCCTTTCGCAACTAATCTCGCCCTATACACTTTATCTTCACCTTTATACTTGAGCTTAAATACCCATTTATTATCAACAATAATTATTGTACCTTCACTTGGTGTACTCACCAGGTTCCATGTATCATTTTCTTTAAAGCTCTCCAACTCCTCTGCCATAGCTTTTTCCAACATTTTCTTATCTGGTCTTGCTAATTCTTCTTCTAGAGTTTGCTGTTTTTTTTTTCAGAGTAATTTTCTACACACATATTTATGTCATGAATTCTCCAAAATCTTTTGGTTTGGGTTGTCTAGAAGATGCTCTTCTTATTTCTGTTCCCGTCTTCACTTTGCTCACATATTCTTCATCACTCGTGTCTTCAGATTCTCTAGTAGAACTGATTTCTAAAAACTCCTCGTCTTCTTCAATCGCAGTCTCGTCATTATTTATCTGCTCTTCACTAGCTTCTAAATTGACTTCTGATTCCCCCACTGAAACTGTTTTCTCTTCACTGTTTCCGGGTCCTGATTTAACCTCTATCTGAACTTCATCTTCGATATCTTCCATGATTTCAACATCTCTGCATATCATAACATCGTTCTTCTCATGGTCATAAATTCTAAACCCTTTAGTAGTTTCACTATAACCGTCAGGTTTTCTTCCATACCAAATTTCAAAAGGCATTATTTTTGGTAATACTGAAGTTGTACTTCTGTTCCGAAGATACGCAACTGCATTGACAGCTTCTGCTCAAAAACTTTTATTTAAGTTTGCTTCAAATAGCATGCAGCGAGCTTTTTCAATTGTTTAAATGTTCTGCTGAACCATTTTGCTCAGGCAAAATGGTGTAATGTATATACATTACTTTTCTGATGAATTATGCCAGCTTGTTTCAGATAATTTGCAAAAACTGAACTACAAAATTCACCACCATTGTCGCTGCGCAAGATTTTAATCTTCTTCTCCGTTTGGTTTTCTACCAAACTTTTAAAGTTTTGGAAACTTTTAAAAACTTCGCCTTTGCTTGACAAAAAATAAACAAATACAATTTTGCTATAATCGTCTTCAAACGTGAGAAAGTACTTAGCACCTCCTAGGGATTTGGTCTCCATGGGTCAGAATGAATAATTTCTAAAATGGTTTCGGCTCGAGAACCTTTGTCTGGGAAAGGAAGTCTGGTTTGCTTTCCCTCGTTACATGTCTCGCAATAAATTGTGCTTGTTTATTTTAATTTCTCCTTTACATAACATTCCATCAACGGCTCCCTGTGACATTTTTCTTAGTTCAATTTCATTAAGATGTCCTAATCTTCGATGCCAGGTTTTACCCGATACTGCACTCATGAAACACTTTTCTGAACTAGCCACATTTAATTTATAAATGTTCTCTATTAACTTTGCAGTTGCAATCAATTGTCCAGTTTTATTGTAAATTTTACAGCCCTCATCATCAAATATCACTTATTGCCTCTCTTAACTAACTGACCAACTGACAATAAATTTGTAGCTACTTGAGGTACATATAAAACATCCTTCACAAGAATATCAAATTTTTTATAATTGACACTCGTAGAAATGTTCAAATTTCCCATACATTTCACTTGAACTTTTGACTTATTCGCAACCATTATTTAGCACTATAATAATTAGCTGTTATAATAGTAAACTAATCTTTATTTTGTTACTAAAATAATTAGAGACTAGACTACCTACTTCATTTAATCATTTATTCAATGATGGACAATCTTACAGAAGTGATGGTATTCCAGTTTAGAACAATAATGCGCATGCCGCATGAGGTTATTATAGTCGTCCTGTGTTGCTTGATTTAGTAACTGCGTTTTTACAATATTATACTTTTCAATAGAGATAACCTAAAACCTCACCTGAAACTGACCAGAATCTGATTCAGGTCTTTGGTTATTGTTAGGTTCTCTCTCCCCTGAAATTTACCACCCCTCGGCTTTCTCTTTATCTTTTATATTTATATTTTATTTTTTTTATTTTCTTGAAATTTCAGGAAAAGAAACTTAACAATGACCGGTAATCCTATAGAAGTGGTACATCAGATTAGGATAGTCAGATTAGGTATTATTTTCCCTTGCTCTTGCGGCTTTTTCTATGTATTACTAAATTTTATAGTAAGTAAAATATAAAATTTAGATGCCCCATAAATTTAGATTACATAGAAAAAGTCGTAAGGGCAAGGGAAAAAATATCTAACCTGACTATCCTAATCTGATGTACCACTTCTAGAGGTTTACCTAGAACACAAACCTGCACCTGTTTTCAGGAGCGCTAGGAGTATCATGGTACTAGGAAAAGTCTGTGGAAATTGGTAATAAGGGAAATATTTGCTTTGCTATAACTGTAATTACCATTGAGATGTCCCATTAATTATTTAACGACTTTTTTTTTCTTTCCCTCCTTGAAAGGCCCATTAGTTTGAGATCGGCATCAATAAGAACTCGTGATACAAAGAAATCAGTCGCCTTTTCAAGTTTTACCAACCCCCTCCCTCCCAGCACCCCTATTTGCTCCATGGTCCCCTTAGATTCTAAAGGTCATTAGCATCAAACAATGACCGGTAATCCTATAGAAGTGGTACATCAGATTAGGATAGTCAGATTAGGTATTATTTTCCCTTGCTCTTGCGGCTTTTTCTATGTATTACTAAATTTTATAGTAAGTAAAATATAAAATTTAGATGCCCCATAAATTTAGATTACATAGAAAAAGTCGTAAGGGCAAGGGAAAAAATATCTAACCTGACTATCCTAATCTGATGTACCACTTCTAGAGGTTTACCTAGAACACAAACCTGCACCTGTTTTCAGGAGCGCTAGGAGTATCATGGTACTAGGAAAAGTCTGTGGAAATTGGTAATAAGGGAAATATTTGCTTTGCTATAACTGTAATTACCATTGAGATGTCCCATTAATTATTTAACGACTTTTTTTTTCTTTCCCTCCTTGAAAGGCCCATTAGTTTGAGATCGGCATCAATAAGAACTCGTGATACAAAGAAATCAGTCGCCTTTTCAAGTTTTACCAACCCCCTCCCTCCCAGCACCCCTATTTGCTCCATGGTCCCCTTAGATTCTAAAGGTCATTAGCATCAAATTGTGCAACTTTTTTCTAATTTAAGCAACTCTGTATCTCTCATGGTTTAGGAGATCCCAATGGTGAGCCCGTTGAAAGCGACCGCCCTGTATATCGGCACGTCGTGGAGCTGCTAAAGTGCTAAATCGATGAGCGCGTGCACATTTTACTTGTTCATGGACTTTGGTAAATTCGGGTATTGAATGAGAGTGATTTTAACATTCAAAAGTTGATTTGTTCACATGGAGATGACCAGAAACTGTTTCTTTCTTTCCTGAAATTTCAAGAAAATTAAATGGCCATGGACTTTGCACTCCACGACGGGCCGGAATATATCAATGTTGTTGACTAAAGCTTTACTAGTCTTAACATTTTTATCTAGCAATTGTTACGGCTCAAAGCTCTTTTTAAGACCTTTTGAAGCAACTTCATAGAAGAAACTTGGAAAAACCTTTGATTTATCTAAGTATCAATCATAATATCATGTCTTAAACTGACACATTTCCCACCAGAACAAAATTGTAATCAACTAGCCTGTAAAACCTTCTAATTTATATGTCTCCATTATTATTTAAGAAAAAATGTGTAAATTGTTGCCATGTTTTTGTACATACAAGCATTTTGATTTATTTATTTATTTTGAAATTAGGCCTTACGGCAACGAGAACTCGAAGAAGCCAGAGGGAGAGCTGCACAAATGGAAAAGACCATGCGATGGTGGTCAGATTGCACAGCAAATTGGCGAGAAAAGTGGAGCAAAGTCCGCAACGAAAGGAATCTTGCCAGAGAAGAGTGTAAACAATTACGAAGTAAACTAGAAACATTTCTAAAAGATACCAACTCGATGAAGCGCGATAAAGAAGAACTTGCAGTTCAGAATGACCAACTTAAAAAAGAAATTGAACGAATACATATATTGTTATTGAAGCATGCCAGTCAATTTGACAGTCAAATATTTGAAGCATTAGGTGAAGATCCTTTGAAAGATTTGACTTTTTCGCAGTCTAACGCTTCACCGATAAAGGAAAACTCAAATGGCACTACAAACTTCCAATTGGAATGTGATAATACAGCTTTAAATAATCCAGAGAAAGATGCTTGTATAGATGAATATATTTTGCAAGGCGCCGTTCCTCGGGGCGTCAAAGATTTTAAAGATACTCTAAACACTTACGTAGATCAGTTAGAATTAACTAACGGGGTTGACAAGAAATCTGAAAGAACTAGAGATTATGAAGAAGAATATATTATTCAGAAATTATCTATGTTACAGTTGAGACTTGATGAGGCTACTAAAACTTTACAAATCGAAAGAGAGTAAGTAAATAATGATCCTATTAATTTTTTCTTATTATTGTCTAATTTAAAAACAAAACTTTTCAGAGAAAAATCTCACCTACATCAGACAATAGAACGTCTCAACGGCGAAGTCCAAGAATTGAGAGATAAATGCGAGGAGTTGAGAGAAGCCAAACAAGAATCTACGAGAGAATTGTTGAATCTAAGAGATCAACATCAAGAAGAAATTCGACTTATAAAATCAGACTTACAAGATGAAGCTTCCTCTCGAGAAGGCATGGATCGAAGACTTAGTGATCTCAGAGCTGAGGTAATATTTGTTGACTACAACTGTCAAAACGTCTGCTTTTAGTTAGTTTAAATGTTTATTTCACACTTTAACCATAGCCCCAGATCAAAATTGTTGTCAGTAACTGACAACATTAAAAAAGCAATTTCAAGGGAGCGGTAAGCGGATAAATTTCCTGGAAACGTAAGTTTCTGCTTGCCGCTTCTCCGAAATGACTTTTTTAGTAATGTCAGTTACTGCCAACAATTTTGATCTGGGGCTATAGTTGTTCTACTAAAAAATAACGACTGTGTTCTGTTTAAAGTGTGTAATAAACCATCCTAACTTATTCTTCAGAAATTACGTCAACTTGTATTTAAACCACACCACTATCTCCAAGTTTAAATCGATTATGACGCGTGCTTACTAGGCTACGCATTATTATGTTTTACAGACTTCAGTAAATTCGTGTCTACCATCCTGCT
Source organism: Malachius bipustulatus (assembly GCA_910589415.1). Classification (NCBI taxonomy): domain Eukaryota; kingdom Metazoa; phylum Arthropoda; class Insecta; order Coleoptera; family Melyridae; genus Malachius; species Malachius bipustulatus. The sequence continues at coordinate 17,032,676 of OU342633.1, forward strand.
GTATAATATATTATTATTGTTTTTACAGGGAGATGACCAGAACTTGATAAGTCAGGCTATTGATCATTGTCAGGTCAGTCTCTTCCCTGAAATTTTCAAGAATATACAGTTACGAGATAGCAACACTATAGCATTCATCGCTGAAGAATTATTCTTAGAGGGTTTGTCTCTATGGTTCTTTGTAATATGTACATTGATGATGTAGATTTTGGAAACGATGTATGTTTCATATGCCGATGAAAAGGTGATCGGATACACGGTGATGAAAATTATCAGATGGGAGGGGGTGCAGCACTTAAGGTCACTGACTGAAGCCATTGATGCTGCAAAATGTCTGTGATTCGAATCCCAGCTAGGCTTGGTTGTTTGTATTGGTTTATAAGGCTATTTCTATACACATTTCTATACAGCCACAGACACATTTCTATACAAATGTGTCTGTGGCTGTATGAGTTCGTTCTCGAAGAAAGGCTGATGCCCCCTCTTAAAAAAAATAGATTTATACACTGTGTTGCATAGGAAAGCATAGGAAAAATGCGACAATGCATATTACAATGATCCAAGAATGAATACATACAAGGATCCAGGCCACTCTGGTTTAAAAGCTGATAGTTTCCTAGGAAACTGTGTAGTATCCAAGGAAACTTGGTAGTTCCCAAGGGAACTGTATTTTTGAAAGGATGTCATTTATTGTCCAAAGCATTTTTGGAATATTCTTTTCACCTATGTCTGATATGTTACCTTTTCAATGAAACACAGTGTATTCCTCTAATACTTGCAACTCTTGTTAGATAGATAGATAGATGGATAGATAGATGAACCCTTTATTTCAAAATAACTGGAAAACAGATTTGAAACAAACCAAGAGAATTAAGTGAATAGTTAACATATTATAAAAGTACTCAGCCACATTTTAACAGCACCTACTCAGTAAAACTCAGCCACTAAATACGGCTCAACATTACATACATTCGGTTTGTTCCATCTCGATGCTCGGTTCTTTTACGATAATTATGCTTGGATCGGTTCATAACTGATTTAATGCGCATGCCAGTTAGTGATAGTTCAAAACTGGTGAGCGAGTTGGAACGCTTTTAGAACTTGGAACTGTACTAAATGCCTTTTTCTGAACCCTAAAGGCTGATCCACACTATAAGTCAAACAACGATCCGGTCACGGTTCAGTCATGATCAGATCAAATGCGTCAGTATTCACATTTATGGTCACAGTGTGTTCATTATACTGGCATTCGTCTGAATAAAGTTATAGAAGTGACATTTTATTATCAACCTGCATTTATGGGATTAAAATCCATGTTTTAAAGTCGGTCCGATATCGTTGGGAAGAAATACCGGAGTCAGTTGACTGGAGCGTTATCTGACTATTCCTGATAATGTGAATAGTGCAATATAAAACGCTTGTAACAATATTTGATCTGATCGTGACTGGACCGTGACTTGATCGTTGCTTGACCTATAGTGAGAATCGGCCTTAAACACATCCACTGCAAACGTTGATTGTCCCCAAAAAATAATCCAATACTTCAAAAGGAATGGACATTCCCAAAGGTTACTCCCATGGGGACACCTAGATCTACATCTACATGCAATCTTTTTTTTTTTGTGGGAGCAGGGGAAATCCTCATGGACACCCTGGCATAACTTACCAGGGTAGTGTCGGACTCCTACCGACTAAAAACCCCTTCCCCATCCTCGGCTCTCCGCATCCCGCATCGGTAACCGCTTTTACATTCCTTCAATGTGGGGGACTGTCTTTTATCTATCTATCATCCTTTTCTTTGTTCTCAATGAAGTGTCTGATTGCCCTGTATGTGGCCTTTCATATTTCTTTCTCATACAAATGCTCTGCAAACCCTTATTAGCAGTCACTCCATGCCATACTGGTGCAGCATACAATAGTTGCGAGTGAATCACGCTCGATAGAATTCTCCTTTTGGAGGCTTTTGGTCCCCCTTTATTTGGCATAAGAGCATAGAGTGCTGTAGCAGTCCTTCCTGCCTTCACAATCATCCTTGTTACGTGCTGTGAGAAATTTAATTTAGTATCTATATCCAGACTCCAAGATACTTCATGACCTTGCCTGGAATGACCCTCACTCCCTGGACGGTGAAGATTATTTCTTCAATCCTCCTTTTAGTTGTTGCTAGCTCCTTTTTTTCTGGTGCTAGCTCCAGGTTATTCTTGGCCATCCAGTCTGACACTCTTTGTAGTGCCACATCTGTTTTATCTGTCAGCCGTTCATGGCAGCGGTTAGTAGCAACCAGGGCAATTTCGTCCACAAACCCTATCAACTGCACACCATTCGGCATCTTTGTCTCTAGCAGTCCGTTGTAGAGTATATTCCAAAGCATCAGTCCCAGTACTGACCCCTGGGGGACACCGCTATTTATGCTGAGTTTCTTGGTATTTACCTCTGCTTCTATACTTACAGCCCTCTCTGACAAGTATGAGACTATGATGTTTGTTAGGATCTCGTCAATGCCTCTTCTCCTCATTTCCTCGAAGATTAACTTCCAAGATGCGCTATTAAAGGCATTCTGAATCCGTATTGGGGATCTGATAAGTCTCCTGTTTGGATTAACTCCTGTTTAAGTCGAATCAAGATGATCTGTTCATAGAGTTTCCCCTCAACGTCTAGTAGACAGAGAGGCTTGTATGCTATGGGATTTTTGAATTGTTTGTCTGCTTTTTTGATCAGGACTAGACGTGCAATCTTCCATTTCGCAAGAAAGTTCCCTTGCTTCGCTGGAGTGTTATACACGCTCATGGGGTATTCTGCCGTGTCTTGCACTACCTGCTTTACTACTTCAGTACTATATACTTCCCTCTGGTCCAGGTGCCTTTTGGTTTTTCAGCTCGCCCACAGTAAAGTCATATCATGCCGTGGGAATAGATAGCCGACAATCTCCTGTACATGCAATCTGTCTGATATCAGTTATTTAGGTATGACCCAATCCACTGTTAGGTGGTACCCCTGATGCCATGATCGTATAGTTTAGATGAGAGGTAATTAGGGTTTCTGATCGAGAATTCTCGAAGCGAGAATTCCCGGGAAGTTTAGTCTTGCTCGAGACGAGAAATAAATGTCGAGAAATCGAGAAACCGCGTCTTGCGTCTTGATTGCGCTATTTGCGCTTGTGCCGTCCCCTCTCACGCACCACAAGACTGCACGTTAGTTGATTTTGATTGTTATTATTGTTTGGGGGGTTCCTGTATTCCCGTCCCTTAGTTAATTCTATGATTATTATTAATTTTTTGTTTTTTAATTAGAAGACTGCGATTAGAAGTTCTATTTTTTGTTTTGTTTTTATGAATGTGAAGATTCTTTAGGTATCGTTGTTAATTTTCAAGAATGTGTGATTATTATTTTTACTTACCTCAGGATCTCAGAAAGGAAGTGACAAGTTTTATATTTGTCTTTTATTTAGTTTAGTTATATTCGTTTAAAAAACTGTGAAGAAATAAAAAAAATCATTTAAACAAGACTAAAATTATACTGAAAAAATAATAAAGGTTTAAGATTGTTGAGAAGCATAATTTTATTTTGCATTCAGTAAGCCACTTTTTAATTTTTTAAAGTTTTGTAATTTCTCGAAAATCCGAGAATTCCCGGGAATTACTAGTCGAGAATTCTCGAGTCTCGAGAAAAAAAATAAGCCGAGAAATCAGAAACCCTAGAGGTAATCATGCCTAACGGACTCAAAAGCCATGGACAGGCCTAGAAACACCTCACGGGCAAGTTCCCTTCATTTGAAGGTCTCTAGAATTTTTGTAATATATTCAAGTATAGCAAAATCATCTCAACAGATCTATTCTTCAAGAAGCCATTCTGGAAAGGTCTGAATAGTAGACTTAATAATAGAAAAACTTAATAGTAGTAAAGAAGTTGAGAATTCTATTGTATATAACCCTCTCATATAAATTGGAGAAACTAACTTCTTAAACATTTTCTTATGCATTTTTTAAGTCTTGTGGAAAAATTCCCTCCTTAATGCACAACAATAATTATTGTTACGCACACGATTTCGCAATGAACTTTTGAGACATTTATTTGTGATGTCAAAATAAAGATAATCATGATCAGAAAGCTTCACCAGCATACTTTTTTCCTGGGCTATGAATTTTTCTTATGGTAGAAAAAAAGTGATACTTTGTGTGGTTAGCTAAAGTGTTTTCGTGTAATTTGTAATTCTTAGTTTTAAAAAATTGGCCAAAAAAGTCCTTGTTATTTGTGGCAGTAGAATTTTAAGAGGACTTTTGTTATAGTATTATGAAATCATAAGTTTCTACTTACTTCAGATAACCAATCTTGTTAAAAAAATTTGTACCAAATTATGAACTGTCATGAAATTTTCATAAAACCAATTTCTAACATTTTACGAGTCTAGTGAATTCCCCCAAGTATAGTTGAGTTTTGAACATTGCAGCTGGAGAGATTGCAAACTGAGAATGCTGCAGAATGGGGTAAACGAGAAAGATTGGAAACTGAAAAATTATCTCTCGAAAGAGATAATAAGAAACTCAGAGCAGAACTTCGAGACATGCAAGAGAGACTCGAGAGAAAAGGAAGGCCTTTATCAAATTCCGATACAGAATTGAGGCAGGTACAACAAGAATTATCGGATAAAAATAAAGTAAGTATTATTGTACAGTAAAAGTTGGGGCTCAAAGGGGTCAACATTTGTAATAGCATTCTTCATCTTTCTCATAGTTGTTCTCTTAAAAGCACTTCAAGATTTGTTGCTAAAAATATTTAAATTAGTACAACTGCCAGTACTCTAATGGTTCTTTTAAATAGACTGACTCAACAGTAAAACCTTAGTTGATGTGAAAATCCTGCATAAAATTTGCTTTACTTTCCTGTATCAAGATCTCAACCTCATAATGTTGACATTTTGATAATCTTACAGATCGTAACACTGTGTTTAAGTGCTCACCTCTCTGTAATCTTTTTGCACCATACAGGGTGGTGTACCTAGTCTGTTTGTTGGAAGTTTCTAATGGGAATTTTGTTCTGAAAATTTGATTTGAACATAATGGCTTGTTAACTATTTAGGTGAGATATGTCCAACATGATGACAAGTAATAAATTTACCAACAGAAAAACCAGTAAAAATTGGAAACTGTTGATGGTACCAATTCTTTCTAAGATTAATAATTCAATTAGGGTAGATGTAAGCCTATAAAAACAAAAATCTATTTGAAATTCTTTCGATTTTTAATCAAATTAATTTGACAGGTTGCCAGGCTGGCACTCTTCAACTCCTAGAAATACAGCAGTTAAGTTTATCTATAATATACCTGGTTAATATACGAGGTTGATTGATGTCCTAAATATCCCAAGTACTAAACATTTGATTATTTTCATAATCATTTTCCTTCCCATAAAAAGATAGAGTTCATGTAAATTGGCAAAGTAACTACTCTTTAAAAGAACACTGTTTTTTGTTATGATCCACAAAAACGTAGATATTTTTTCTACAGCTCAATTTGTATCAAAGTGCCAACATTATAAAAATGGCAAAATTATATTTTATTTCTATGTGTACTGTTAGACTTTTGTCAGTAGAATATCAGAATGTTAATAAAAAAACATTTTTCTAGGAAATCACTGACCTGAAGCATACACAGAATAAACTTAAGAAAATGGTGCAAGATAAAATAACAGAGTTGGCTCATGCTGTAAGACGAGCAGAACAGTATGAAGCCGAGGTTAAGAAATTGAGGGCACGAGTTGAAGAATTGAAACGTGATTTGGCCATTGCTGAAGACGAACTCGATACAGCGACTAATAATATTAGGAAACTCCAGAGGAGCAATGAAGAGTTACAGGAGCAGGTCGACAGTTTGCAGGTGCAGTTGCAACACCTGCATACAAGGTATGTCTTTTATAAAAGTTACTTATAAAGATCTCTGCTCGAAATTAAGCTTTCAATTTTCTTATAATTTTCACCTTTACTAGCTCATTTTATAGTAATTTTTTTTAAATGATGCCACTAAAAATTTAACATTACTTGAAGCGTTTAAGTTGCTTTGGTGTCGGACACTTCTTTTTACTGTTCTTTGATTTTTCTTCAGCATTGAGAAAGAGGATGGTGGGGAAGAAATGGCTCTTTACGATGAGAATGAATGTGTAAGTATCACTAACTGTAATAATTTAAGAACTAATTATCTGATGCAAATATAACTAATAAATATAGGTAGGTGCTAGTGTTTATTATAAAATAAAACTAATAGATACAATAATAAACCATTGGTGCTATGTATGATTTTTTAGTTGTTGTATAGATTTGTGAATTTCACTGTTAACTTCATGTAGGTATCTTCTGTACTGTGATCTTCATACATTACACATTTCATTCATGATCTGAGACTGTTGAGTTTCAACGAGACCTGTTTCGTACATTAAGTGAGTTTGTCTACCAGATTTTGGAGACTGCTACACTTATATGACTTGATAGCATTAGCAATTGAGACTTGAGCAGTGTAACTGAACTGTTTCTGACATTTCTGGTAGCCCTATCTTTCAACCAGTTTTCAGAGTACTGTTATGGTAAAAGGGGATCTCATGAAAAGAAGAGATCTCATATGTAAAAGAAAGAATAAGACACTTTAGAATTATCTAAGGGCCGGTTGTTCGTACGTCAGTTAAAAATTTTGAGATAACTACTGATTTTAAAATGCCCTGTATTGTCAAACCATTGGTCTGATATTTCTGAAAATGAATTCTGCTCGCTTTAAGAATAGTTAATTACTGATTAAAAATACAAGATCATTAATTATATTCGCCGTATTTTCAAAATTTGCAATTTAAAATCAGTAGTTATCTCAAAATTTTTAACTGACGTACGAACAACCGGCCCTAAATGTACCTAAATTTAAGATTCGAAGTAATAAGATTAAGAAAATGGAAGGAAAAGAAACAATCGATTTTATGAAATTGTATAGATATTGGTTTAATTAAATTAAACAAGATGTACTCAAAGAGTTTAGATAGTGTTAGTGGAAGTGATAGACGTAGATAGGAAAAAAATGGGAATGAAAAATTTGAAGAGAGGGTAATGAAAATATTTCAATTTATCATTTCGTACAAGAAAAATGACGGTTTTTCATAATCTGAAGTCATAGATTGGGAAGGACATACAAGAGAATTTAATGAAGAATTGATGGTAAAAGCTAAAAGATCATTACTGGTCAGTAAAGTAACCGAAGTGGAAAGAAAACGAATTTTCTTGACAAGAAACAAAGTAGAAATTTGGTGAAGCAAAAAGGTGTAAAAGGAAAAAAAACGGAATAGAACCGTCAGTATAATACGATTTTTTTTATTTGTGTCTCGGGTGGCTCTATCAGGGTGACATATTCCAATATATAAAGGTGTCCCTGAAATGACTTTACAGCTCTCTACCAAATGGTCCTCGGGTGAAACTAAGTCTAAAATCTAATTTCTAATTTTAAGTCTAGTCATTAAGCAAATAATAAAAAAACGCATTATAACTTTACAGACATTAAACAGAATTGTTGCTCAAATTATAACCTAAAGCTTTACGTAATTAAATTTTATTAATTAAAGAAGAAAAATATACAAAAAAGTCAGAAGACGTAGTTTAGATGTATGAAAAATGAGATGAAAAAAAGACAATCTGAATGATCTGCTAGGAGAATAAGATTGGGGAAGTACCAGAAATTGGATCGTCTAACATAAATTGAACACACTTGTAGTGTGAAAGCAGAAAGAATTGCAATTTAGAGAATTTGGAAGAGAAACTGTGACCAGAACTGTTGAAAAGTTGGTTGGAATAAAGGTAAAAAGGTACAGAACAAAGAAGTGATAGAAAAAGGTTGTTAAATGAAAATGAAAGATGTAAGTACTTTATAAGATTGTAATCTTTAATTACTTCACCTGAGGTTTTGAGAATGAATGAAGAGAAATTTTTTATTAAAGATTGTTTGGCAGCTGCTTAAACAGAAGTGTTTAGACTTAGAGTAACAGTGAAAAATGGATAAAATTGGAATTCGTGGTGCGATTCAATTTTTCTGGTAGGAAAAACAGCGAAGGAAATAGATGTGAGAGGATTTTACCTACATGTGTAACATCAATGTCCTTCAGGAAGTTCTTCAAGTCACGTATCAGTGGTGCGAGAGGGAGCAGATGTCTGTAAATCCTTGCAAAACTGTTATAGTACCATTCACTAGACGAAAAAGGCTGGAAGACCTTATACCATCTACTCTTCAAGGAGTAGTTATACCATTTGCGGAGGAGGCTAAATATCTAGGTATCACACTTGATAAGAAGCTACTATGGAACTCCCATCTGGAAAAGATTATCCACAGAGCAAAGTTCTCCCTAAGGAGTTGCAAAAAGATCTGTGGAAGAACTTGGGGCACTGGTCCCAAGCAAATACACTGGATATACAGGGTGGTCCAACTTAAAACGTCAGGACTTTACCAAACGATAGATAACGTTAAAATAATGCCAGTTTCTCTAATACACTTATAGCCGGGAAAGCTTTCTTTTCAAGATACAGGGTGTTGAAGTTTTGGGAAAAAAAATAATGTTTTGTGAATATTATCAAAACGGCTGCTTTAAAAAAATTGAAATTTGGCACGCAGCATGAGCTATAAGTATCTTTCATGATTTACGGCTTATGGTGATAAATTGCGAAAACCAGCGGCGGAGATATGGGTGTGTCATTTCCCCTTTAAAAAAAAAAATTGACGTCACTGACTCAATTTCCCAGTTTTCAAAAATTTGCACAAAATTATTCCTCTATACAGGGTGTTTCATTGGTAAATGGACAAACGGTAACTGTGGGTAGAGGACACCGAGGTGGTTCTAAAAAACCCATGGTTAATGGGTCTCACGTCCTTAGTAACATAGATACAGGGTGTTTTGTGCATATCGCCAATTTATTTCGAAGGCTATATATAACTAACAAACCACCCTGTATAATATTTTGAAATTTAAGTAAGAAGTTACCATTTCCCTGCACAAACCTTTGACATAATACCTGGAAAAAAATCCAGGTCCGGACTTACAAAAAATTCATAAATGTTGGTATTCGCAAAACAACAGAATTTCAGAATTTTCAAAATTCGTTTTGGTATTTTAAATGTGGAGAAAATATTGAATTAATAAATGTATTTTTTTTAGTTATGCATCCGATTCTACAAGTGGCGTTTTGATCTTGAAATTAGATTTTCGCTGGTTCATAACATTCAAAAATGTTAATTTTTTAAATAAATAAAGTACAGAAATTGTTGTAGTCTATTTAAATTTGTGAATCATGTCTGGCAGTACTTCTGTATGTCATTAGACCCTTTAAAACTTTGAATACCTGTATCAGAACTAAAAATATTGAAATTTTTGTTTATTTTTCCAACAAAACTTGTAATAGTATTTATGTACCAACCATTTATTAATTATTGTAAAAACATACCCACTCGATAGTTTAGTGCTGCTCCAGGTTAATGCACAGTAAAAACAACCTTTTACATAAAGTTAATCACGAATTTAGATTTTTGCTTAGAACCGGTTCGTGATTTTCAAAAATGTCAATTTTTTAATGAATAAGGAACATAAATTATTGTAGCCTATTGAAATTTGCAAAACATGTCTGGCAGTACTTGTGTATCTCATTAAACTCCTTAAAAGTTTGAATACAGATCCATTTTAGAACAAATATTGAAATTTTTTGTATTTTTCTAGTACCCTATTTACTGGTACAATCCACAATCATTGAAAAGGAATCACATAATGTTCAAAAATAGTCCGGGCCTGGATTTTTCTTCTGGCTATTATGTCAAACGTTTATGCAGGGAAATGGAAACTTTTTAACCAAATTTCAAAAAATTAATCAGGGTGGTTTGTTAGTTATGGACCGAGGAGCGAAATAGGGGTGCTGGGTGGGTAAGAAGCTAAAAACAGCCATTGCACACACAATATGAAGGTCACAACTAAGGCCTCTTTGACACTACGATCGAATTTCTATTTTTTTCTTCACTTTCAGGGCAAGGAATATCTTCGAGATTAACAGTAGCACGATTTTTATTTTGAATTTTGCATTTATTTTGCATTTGCATTCCAAAAATCGTGACATCGTTCGCTATTATGGTCCGAGTACGTTTGAATGCGGTTCGTGCGTTGGGCCGGTCCTGGTATTGAAATTAAGAGCTTCCGGCCGCTTAATGTTTATTCCGTCCACTCGACAATCTGGCCTTGCATGTTTATTATGTGATATTCGCTGTTCTAAACAGTCCCGCACTCAGGAAGACCGACCTTTTTCTTCGGTTATCTTTCACTTGCAAAGAGAATGAATACCTTCCTGGTGTTACTATAGGTATGTCCTCCACCCCTATAATAAGTGCCGTAGTGAAACTGTAGGAGACGCGGATGTATATAATGACCAACATTTTTTTTTGCTAGAGGGTTCAAAACTGAAAAAAAAATTAAAAAAAAACTTTTTCCTGTGACATTTTACTAAATTTTGAAAACCAATGCCATATTTTGTTTTTTTTTTTTGCAAAAAATGTCAAATTTCACAGTTGCAGAAAACAGGTAAAGCTAGTGTGCGTGTCATTTGTCATCATTTTCAAACTATAAACATAAACTATTAGCGAAGTCAAAATTTTCCTGAATCTAAAAGGAAAATTGTTTCCCATATGATGCCTACTTTATGTGTGACAATGTATGAAATGGCAATTCCATTAATGTTTCAAACAAATATGGTACATTTCACCCAAAGTGGCCATGACGGCAATAATAAGATAAATGAAATTTTGCAAACTTTCAAGATCGGATGACATTACGTAATTTAAAGGTTACGTGAACTTTTCTTCTTCTTTTTTAGCCTGTGCAATTCCATAATCTATTCAGTCAGCCTTACTTTCTCAGCTTATGGATTAGGTATTTTAAAAGTCTAACAGCTAGTATTATAAAGGCCTATTGAGCTAACGGGCAGATTTCTGATACCATTTTTGAAGCTAATATCGACGTTAAATAACTTTTAGTAACATTTTTGTAATCACTTTCATGGCAAGAACCACTGAAATGCTCTATTTTTCACATACAGTCGATACCTTCTTTAGAAATGGCCACAGAAATCTGTCCGTTAACTTAATGAGCCTTTATAATACTGGCTATGAAACTTTAGAATATAACCTAATTTCCTCTGATTTAAAGAAAATAAATAAAAAAATAACTCGAGAAATCGTTACATTAATGTAGGCTTTATTAGTTATACAAATATAGCTCTGTAAACATGAAGGAATATAACTTACAGTGACGTATGGCCAGTTTAGCTGACATGACCCATATCGAATTTGCTATTAAGTTGTGTACTTAGCAGGTCATAAATCAATAAAGAAACCTAAAAAACAGTCTGCTTAATGTAGTTTATACCAAAATATAAAAAGATAATTCTGTTAAATAATTTGAAGATCCTCATACTAATTTGTTTTTTTTTTTTTATTAGGTTACGTAACTCAAGTTCCTCCAGTTTGTTATCACGAAGTACTCTTTTGGTGGATAACATGAGCGATGAAGATTTAAATGAATATTAATAATATTATTTAACATTCATTTTGTGTTCATATTATAAATAATATGTAATATATATTTAATTAACATATTGTAACATTTAGGTCAAATTTTATTCATGTAAATGTATTTTAGTAGGTACTTACAAAAATTATGTAATATTTTATATATTTGTATTTTGTATGAATTAATTATTTTATTTTATTTATTTATTTTTTTATCAGTTTCTGATACTAAACCACTTGTAACTATGCAGATTCGTCCTTTTGATGACTGAATGTAAATACTAGACTGACTAATAAAAATAGTACATAAAACATTTTCTTGTTTCCAGCAACACAAATAAAAGAGCACCCAAGTAAAAAAGTACTTTATTTTTATACAAAAATAGGCATTAATAATAAATAATATACGTGTAGATACACAATATGAAATTAACAATTTAGTGTTACAGGCTTAGTGTAATATCTTAGCACTGAATTGGGGTACCATCAGGGTTCGTCTTTAGTTTTGGAGTACACAGCTTCCCTGTGCTAGTAAAAACACATGAATTCGTGAAAACTCCACAGCTCGAAGACTGGGTGTAATAAATAGATGGCTTCTTCCTGCCAGTTTGACTGTTCCTGTATCCTGATTCTGTTCTGCTAACAGATACAAACCCTGGATTACTGCCGCCGTTTCTGTTAATATTATTATTCAAGGGGCGATACACGTATCCTGATCCGTATCCCACATGGCCGTTTCTCAAGTGACTGTTTGTTGTTACAGAGTAACTGGGAGCCCTATAGATAACTCTACCTGTTCCCGGTCTTAGAGTGACACTCTGAGCTTGAGAACTGGGTCCTATTGCATAGGTTCTTGGTCCGTTTGAAAATGATCTTACTCTTGCTCTGAATCCTTGTGGAACTCTAACCCCTAGAAATATCCATGTTAAAAATAATGCAGTTGTATAAAGCCATTAATTAATTATTAATGATTATAGGAAGGCGCATACCTTAATAAAGGTTTTTTTCCATGAGGTTTTGTTTTTAATTGCGGTAAAAGCGCTTAATTAAAAAATATGTATTCATCACACGCTTTAGCTGAATTTAAAGTTATATACAGGTAAGCCAGGTTTTTTTTTGTAGCAGGACTTCAACAGTTTATATTTTAAGTAATAAAAGTTTCCATAAACATAATGTCAGAAAAGTATTGCACAAAAAAAAATACAGAGTAATATTTATTTTTTTAATTTCAAAAGAAAAAAATCAGTTTTCGCCACATAACCTGGGTATTTCTCAATATTATAATGTTAACCAAGAGGTTATGTATTATAATTTAGAGCATACTAAACCAAGAAAAACACGGGTGAAAATATTCATCAGTGGTGTAGATACAGGGTATATGACCCCTTTTTTGCTCAACAACTTCTACGCCCATAAACTTGAAGACCTTACTACTTATCACCAATGAATTCCTTAGAGCTTTCATACAAAAAAAAGGTTGGTATGTATAAAAAAAGTATGAATATTTGAACTTCCTCAATGTTTTTAAGTAATTTGAGTCTAAAAACTTCCTCATACCACAAAAATGAGCTAATTTTTTGAATATGAATTGTTATCTTTGGATCTAAAATAATAATTTTAAGCTATGAATGAGGATGAATGAGGAAGTTTATAAATACTCAATTTAATTACTCCTCAAAGTCAATCAACCTCAAAACTGAAAATCAAAGCGCTGAGCGGCTATTTCTGTCATTGAAAATACAAAAAAATCGCAGGAAATCAACCTCTCATTAAAATCGTCAAATCTTCCTGAAAATAAAATTTCTAGCTTAAATTTTGGTCTAAAAATGATGAAACCTAAAATGTCAACTGCAGAACACGGTAATGATCGGACAGCTCTGCTATGCGCCGACAAAAAAACTTAATTTTATCTAAATCCGACAGTTGAAATTATTTAAATTATCTATGACGTCATATACAGTGTCATGCGAAAAGTACGCACCATATAGGATTTTTTTTTATTAGTAAGATCAAGTAAAAAAATTGTCCAGGAGTCAGCTGCCTTTTATTATAGGGCCGACCCGACACCTTGGATTTTTGCACCATTTTCAAAATTTAACTGCCACTGTCTGTATGAAGGTCAATTTACCTCTAATAACGGCACGGGCCGGGTTTTCAACTTGGACATGCATTTTTGGATTTTGAATTGCTGCATTCACATCTGACAGTGACGTTTTGTTGTAAGTCTGTTCCCGTCAGATGTGGCACAGTCATTCAAAATCTATTTACAAGCACCTTCAAGCAGGACAAAAAGAACAGGTTTATGTGCGGAACAACGTCCTGTCAGAAGTACAAACCTGACCTGGGGCCTGTTTCACAAAAATATGAGTTATTAATAATAGTCTATTTTTTTCATTTCAAACTTTGTACAACACTGACCGACTAATATAAATGAAATAGACTAATAATAATATCTAAATAAACTATTACTGAATAGACTATTGCAATTATTTTGAGAAATACTATTGAAAATCGCTCATATTGTAAACTCTATTACTATTAATAATAGTTAATAGTGTTTTGTGAAACAGGCCCCTGACCTGACCTGACCTTAAAGGTCAATTTACACATTAACGGGCCGGGTATTAAACGTGGATCTACATTTTGATTAATAAATGGATTTTTAATGGCTGCATTTACAACTGACGGCGCTGGGTGGTCGTTTGACAATCCGTCTCGGATTAGCGAAAACACCACGAATTTTACAGAAAAATGTTTCAAATGAAAAAAATTGCCCTAAAAACACTTCTCAAAAAAAGCTCTGATTCAATATTTCGCAAGAAAAAATTATTACTGATTTTCAGGGAATTGTATTTGTATTTTTGAGGGTGATTAAGTTACTGCGACCTAAAAGATCTATTGCGACCTAAAAGATCTATTGATTTTCAGGGAAAAAATGTGAAAGATTATTTTCGAATAACTCGCTTTTGCCGACCGTTCACGTGAAAAACCATATCTACTTTTTTTAGGCGATGAACGTCTCTATCACACTGTTTTATTATTTTTTCGATAGCTTTAAAAAAAATTCGAAAAATATTCGAAAGCCTCTACGAGAAAGAGTAGCAATTTTTTTAAGGAGCGATAGCCGCTCACAGACCACGAATTTTACAGGAAAATGTTTCAAATAAAGAAATAGCTCTTGAAAAACTACTCAAAAAGTGTTAAATTCAACTTTTCGCTAGGACGCACGATTTTTGAAAAAAAAAAAATTGTGATTTGGAGAAGAAAAAACCTGACGGAGTTTTTTTTTCGATCAAGTCGCTTTTGTCGACCTTTCATGTGAAAAACCATATCCACCTTTTTTTGTAGGCGATGAACGTATCTATCATACTGTTTTGTTATTTTTTCGATCGGTCTAAAAAATTTGATAGCAAACGACAAAAAGAAGCAATTTTTAACTTTTTGCAGCTCACCTAATTTTTTGTTTCGAAAAACTATTACATATAAACTTTGTCAGTGTATAGTTCCCCTGAAAAACAGTGTCAACAGAATCTCTCCGCGATGTACCATTACCGAGAAAAATTCGAGATAGGTGGTAGCCAAAAAAAACCAAAGACGGCTCTAAACGGGGGCTTTGAAATTCTCTGATCCGGCACATTTTCAATAGGTTCTATTTTAGGGTGCCAAGGTATACTTCTGTATCTCGATCTATGCAACTTTCTGAAACTTTAGGAGTGTTTCCTAGGCTCTTCCCGAAAAAAATTACAAAAATTTATATGTATATGAATTTAAAAATAATAATAATAGTATGATATTTACCTGTACTTCCAGGAATAAGTGTTCCAGGTTCTAAAACGGTTCCGTCACTCAAGTCATTTCCACGACTTTGATGGATTACAATATCGACCTTTTCTAGAGGGTCCAGTACCACGTGTTGTCTCTGATTTTCGGAAGTTTGTTGAATAACTTGTCTTGCAGCGAGTGAATTCTCGGTAACATGGTCTTCGTAATCTTCAAAATCCCCCTCGTACTCTAACCCAGATTCTGTGTTGGCTTCATAGTCATAATCACTTGGAGATTTCGATGCTGATAAATTTGTGGTAATCTTCAAAACCGGGTTAGTATTTGTTGGCTCGGAATTATTTACAAGTATGGGTAATTGTTCTAAAACATAATAATATAATAAAAATAAATGCTCAACATATACCTGCTTAGGTACTCAGTGACAAACTTCTGCAGCAGATATACACGGTGAGGCGCGAGCTCGGAATTTCAAAAAAATTATACAAATGAACATGTAGTAAACACATGAAATAACACCATGTAGCTCATAAGCTAACGACGTCTACACATTATGTTCATAATATTTCTCCAGAAACTCCAGAAATTTTTAAGTTTTTCAGCATATTTTAGCAACGTTTGAAGTTTCCATAAATTTTCTTTCAGATTCTTAATAAGCATAAAATTGTGCAACTTTTCTCAAATTTAACCGACCCTGTATCTTTTACCGTTTCCGAGATCGCAATGGTGAGCATCGAATTGTTAACCACCCTGTATACCCACTTGGTGCACGCGGAACGTAAGTTGATGCGTATAACATGTGACCAATTTTTTATTACTCACCTGGAACTCCCTGATCTGTACTGTATGGAACAATTTCTTGCTGGCTGCTGCTACTACTGGGGGCAGTATGACTTGTATCGCTAATGGCAGGGAATGCCCCAAATATACCACCTGCCTGAGATTGATTCCTTATTGATGACACATAATGATTATTCCCAGATACAGCTTGCGCTGCACCATTATATCTAATGCCAAATCTAAGTTTGCCTTGGACTTGTGATTGAGACTGTCCATAGTATGAACCTCCTTGTGAGCTAGCCATACCACCTCCTCTAAACGGTGTGGTTTGGTCATCTTTGTCGTTCTCGTTGTATGGCAGAAAACCTTGGAAGACATAGGTAGGCAGATCAAAGATTTGTAAAAAAAAAAATAATAATAAATCTTAGATGAGGCTTAAAATAGGATAGTGTCTGAATTTGGAAATCAAATGAGATGTGTTGCCGGGAAGATAAAACTTGTCTAAGAAGTGCATGTGTTATTATGTTATTGTTGCCGATTTAGTTTTACCAAACTTGAATATAGGAGTATGCCTACCTATTTGGGTTTGTGAAGAAGTGTTTCCTGGCCCATTAGCCTGTGCATCAGCCATACCACCCTTTTCACTAGCTTGTACTTGTGAATTCGTCCCTTGTTGAAATCCGCTGCTTTGTGCAGAAGACATGGTGTTTCCAGAAGCGGAGAGTTGCACTTGAGCTTGTGACTGGCCTGAACCACCCCTACCTGATGCTGAGCTGGTTGCTCCTTCTTTTCCTCCTAGTTAAATGATAAGATTTTACTAAGAAAACAATTTTATAAGTGAGAATTATATTTTTTTATTCATTCTGTGCATTCTATAATATGCAGTGTATTTGTTTTAATTTTCAAGCAGTATTTCTTTCGTTTATATTTTTTTAGGGTACCTAACAGTTGAAATCATACTGTAACATTCTTAGACAAATCGATAGTCTCTGTTTTGCTAATCTATTTAAACAAAATGAATTACCTACAGTTTGTTATAAAATACCTGAAACACTGGTAAGTGCGCCACGTCTACCATCATCTGAGCCTGCTGAGGCACTGAAGGACCCCGTGCCAGAATAGGTGCCCGAGACTTGTGATTGTGCTTGGCCACCCTGATACTGGCCCTGAGCTGAGGCGCTGGCCAGCGTGCCGTTGTCCAGCTGCTGAATAGAGGACTGCGCTTGAGAATCAGAATCGTCCGGTTGACCTGTGCTCTGTCCAACACCACCTTGACCTTGCGATCCTCCTCCCTGACCACCTTGTCCATATTGTCCACCACCTTGACCTCCTGGTCCTCCTCCTTGGCCAAATTGTCCACCACCTTGACCTCCACCCTGACCATATTGTCCACCACCTTGTCCTCCTCCTTGGCCATTGTGTCCACCACCTTGACCTCCACCCTGACCGCTGCCTTGTCCTCCCTGTCCTCCTCCTTGGCCATATTGTCCACCACCTTGGCCACCCTGACCTCCACCCTGTCCGCTACCTTGTCCTCCCTGTCCTCCTTGCCCTCCTCCTAGTCCTCCCTGCCCTCCTCCTAGTCCTCCTTGCCCTCCTCCTAGTCCTCCCTGTCCTCCTTGCCCTCCTCCTAGTCCTCCCTGTCCTCCTTGGCCTCCTTGACTTCCTCCTTGTCCACCACCTAGACTTCCGCCCTGGCCATATTGTCCATTACCTTGTCCTCCTTGACCATACTGGCCACTTTGACCTCCTTGTACTCCACCTTGACCACCATTCCCACCTCCTTGACCTCCACCCTGGCCATACTGTCCCCCTCCTTGACCGCCTTGACCGCCTTGACCTCCTGGACCTCCACCTTGTCCACCTCCTCCTTGTCCATATTGTCCACCTCCTCCCTGTCCATATTGTCCACCACCATGCCCTCCTTGTTGTCCTTGACCTCCTTGGCCATATTGACCACCATCTTGACCACCTTGTCCACCGCCTTGACCACCTTGGCCATATTGTCCACCTCCTTGTCCTCCCACCTGACCACCTTGACCATATTGTCCTCCTCCTTGTCCCCCTCCTTGACCGCCTTGGACATATTGTCCTCCTTGTCCACCACCCTGCTCTCCTTGTCCACCACCATGTCCCCATTGGCCAACACCACCACCCACTTGTCCAATACCATGGCCACCATTTCCATACTGGTCATCACCTCCATGACCTTGTCCGGTACCATAACTGCCCTGACCTCCACCTTGACCTGTTTGTTGTCCACCCTGATCACCTCGACCAGGTTGTTGAAATTCGCCAGCAAAATTGCCATAGAAAGATCCTTTTCTTCCCCCAGAAGTGGAATAATCTCCAGAAAGATTTCCTTGGAACCGACCACCTTCACCTTGACCATACTGTCCACCTCCACTTCCTTGATTTCCACCTCCCTGTCCATAGTTTCCAACTCCTTGGCCATAATTGCCATTGTTACCTCCGCCATTCTGCCCATACTGTCCTCCAGACCCTCCTGTACTTCCATTACTGCCATGCCCTCCTTGACCATACTGGCCTCCGCCTCCACCTTGGCCTCCATTCCCACCTCCCTGGCCATTGTTTCCGTGACCACCGTTCCCTCCTACCTGGCCATTGTTTCCTCCCCCTTGGCCAAATTGGCCTTTGTTTCCTTGAACACCATTCCCACCGCCCTGACCATAGTTTCCTCCCTGACCACCGTTCCCACCTCCCTGGCCATAATTTCCTCCTCCATGACCGAATTGGCCTCCGCCACCACCTTGACCTCCATTCCCACCTCCCTGGCCATTGTTTCCTCCCCCTTGACCAAATTGGCCTTTATTTCCTTGACCACCATTCCCACCACCCTGGCCATAGTTTCCTCCTCCTTGACCAAATTGGCCTCCGCCACCACCTTGACCTCCATTCACACCTCCATGACCATTGTTTCCTCCTTGACCATATTGTCCTCCACCTTGACCACCAGGTCCGCCACCTTGGCCATCGATTCCTCCACCTTGACCTCCATTCACACCTCCATGACCATTGTTTCCTCCTTGACCATATTGTCCTCCACCTTGACCACCAGGCCCGCCACCTTGGCCATTGCTTCCTCCACCTTGACCTCCATTCACACCTCCATGACCATTGTTTCCTCCTTGACCATATTGTCCTCCACCTTGATCTCCTTTACCACCTCCTTGACCGAAATGTCCCCCACCTTGACCACCAGGTCCGCCACCTTGGCCATTGCTTCCTCCACCTTGACCTCCATTTCCACCTCCCTGACCATAGCCGCCTCCTTGACCAAACTGTCCATTACCTCCTCCACCATTATTTCCATTTCCGTTTCCTACTCCTTGTCCATACTGTCCCCCGTTTCCTCCCTTACCGCCATTTCCACCTCCCTGTCCATACTGTCCTCCACCTCCCCCTTGGTTTCCATTACCACCTCCTCCTCCTAGAGTACCACCATTGCCACCTTGTCCTGCAAATATTAGGTGTGCCTTATTATTATACTTGAGTGATTGATTATCAATTCATCAAACTTTTATTGATGTGTTTGGGATCATCTCGTGATTCTCGTGTAATACAAACCTGGTCGCCAGCCGGGCCTGATTGGATATCTGGTACCGTTTCCTGTTGCCACGCCTCCACCAACATGTATTGTTTGATCCTGGTTGGGCTCGCCAAAGCATTCCTCACATCCTCCAGAGTTACTTTGGCTTTGGGCTTGCCCCATACCACTTCTACCGGCTGAAAAGTAAAAAAAAAAAAATAGAGCACGGATAGATAGAAACTTTGGCGATTCTCTCGCATACTTTCGAAGGAAATGGAGTAGTTGTTAAGGAAACCTGTTTTATCGTTTCACCCTGTAATATTTAGGCGAAACCCAAAAAGTGAGATATCGTTGTAAAGAGAATTCAACTATTTTGCAGATGATGTGTCACTTATAACGATCTGTTCTCTCTGATGATAAGCAAAGGGGATGAACTTGAATAGTTAAATTTGTATCGACAAAATTCGCCTATCGAATTTTGAAAAGAAGCCACCATTTAAATAAAGGGGAATGAATAATAATAGCTTTAGTGGATACTCACTGACGACTGCTCTGGAACCTTCAAAACCAGACTCGGCTTCAGCACGACCAGCTTCTCCATTTTGGCCAATGCTTAAATATTGGGACTGCGTTTGATAGCGAGGTCTACCAACAAAAAAGTGCTGAGTTTCTCTGCGTGTTCGTGCGTATCGAGATTCACGCTTTTTGAAGAAGTTGCCTTCATTTGCTCCTTTAGGGATAATTTTAGATTCGTCATGCTCTACAGGCAAATTGCTCAGGAGATATATCGGCAAGTCTTGACAGAACTGTTTAATTCTTGGCACCATAATTTTAAATTCCTATACCAATGATTAAAACAAATTAAAATAAGACACTTACAGCCAATATTATAAAGGCTCATTCATTAGGTAACGGGCAGATTTCTGTGGTCGTTTCTGAAGTTAACATCGACGTCAAATGACTTTTATTAACATTTTTGTAATTATTACTTTCATGTCAAGAATAGATAAATTTAAAAAAATTCCACTTAGACTCGAAACCTTTCTTCATAAATGGCCACAGAAATCTGCCCGTTAACTTAATGAGCCCTCATAATACCCGCAGTTAGTGTTGTTTCACTTATTAGTTAATCATGTTTCACAACGAAATTATCAATAAATCTCTTGATTTAATAACAATAATGATTACCAGATTATACATAATACTTGATACTTATATGTATATACAGGGTGTCCCAGCTTATTCGAAGCGGTCTCTGTAGGCCAAACGATGGATTTTTTCCAAAAAATTTTTGCATATTCAAGTACAGGATCACAATGGCCAAAATTTAAAATTATTTTGGGGTATACAGAGATATTATTAACAGAGTGTTCCATATGACAGTGGCATATCAAAGTTATGTTTTTTTTGTTTTTTTTTTTTAATGGAATGCTCCTAGGTTATTGCATTTTTAGATTGTCTGAAAAGAGAAAATAAGATTGGCTTTTAAGGAGACTCGCATAGCCTAGTGGTTCAGTCCACTGCCTACCGAGCCTAAGGTCGCGAGTTCGGAGCTCACCGGCTCGTGTTATTTTTCGGATGCATTTTCGAATGTATGTGAAAAATAAAACAAGCGACCGAAGGTTTAAATTTAAATGGCAAACTTGAGGCTGGGTGAATGAGTAATGCTCGAAATCCCGTGTTACCGGAGTGGAGCGACTTTGTCTTACCTACATAGTTAAGACCGATGCTCCCTCCTTTTTTAAAAAAAAAAAAAAAGATTGGTTTTTACAGTTGGTGTTTAAATTCAGAAGTTTTTGAGTTATAAACAAGTGAAAATCGTCATTTTTCAAGTTCAAGGCCCTGTACAACGAAAACGGTTCAAGATAGAGAAAAACGGCTTACATGTCCCTATTTTAACTTTTCATGTACTATCCTATGATGTGGATGAAATGTTTATACTGGGTGATAAAAAATTTGAAAAATTCTGAGATTTCTCCACGCGTCGCCAAATAAAAAAATCAAAGAAAGTACAAATGTTTCTATACCATAGGATAGTACATGAAAAGTTAAAATAGGGACATGTAAGCCGTTTTTCTCTATCTTGAACCGTTTTCGTTGTACAGGGCCTTGAACTTGAAAAATGACGATTTTCACTTGTTTATAACTCAAAAACTTCGGAATTTAAACACCAACTGTAAAAGCCAATCCTATTTTCTCTTCTCAGACAATCTAAAAATGCAATAACATAGGAGCATTCCATTTAAAAAAACATAACTTTGATATGCCACTCTCATATGGGACACTCTGTATATACTCCAAAATAATTTTAAATTATGGCGATTGTGATTCTGTACTTGAATTTTCAATTTTTTTTTTGAAAAAGTCCATCGTTTGGCCTACAGAGACCGCTTCGAATAAGCTGGGACACCCTGTATTATCTACAATCATTAGATAAAGAACCCTTATCCCACCAATTAGCGTTAGTACGCTACGAAATCTATTAACGCACTAGTGCGGTCATGAAACTGTTAATTTATAAAGTAAAAGAGACGACCGAAAGGATATCAAAATGACTTTTGTAGCAACTGCTTTCAAGATAATAATATGATGGAATGTCTAAGTCGAAAATGACCTTGTTGTTGATCATATATAGTTTTGATTAATAAACTTTGTCATCTAATAAATTCTTAGTTACGCGATAACTACGTATTCATCCATAGACAACTCAAGTCTCGGATCCTTATATTGTAAATTTTTCGTGGTTAAAAATGATATAAAGTTCAAAGTAATTTATTTCTAATGATTGTAGATAACGTTTTGTACCATATACGTGAGATATACATTGTTATGACACTCGGCCTAGCGGCCTCGTCCTGCAAAAATTCACATCCCAGGGGTAGTTAATTAGAATCTGTATTCCACTTATACCGTAAATGACTATGAAATTCAATTGCATGATCTTATTCTTGCAAAATTAAGGTTGAAAACAAGGCTATAGTCGGATGAAGTTTAAAAAGTCATATGTATCGATTAAGAATACACAATACATCATCTTGATAGTTCGATTTATTTTGTTTCATATACGTGGTTTTCATAGTAATCGTCCAGTTTGTCTAAACACTCCATCCCGCATAAAAAAGTATACGTCAACATTAGTTTTTAATGAGCATTAAATGTACAACACAGAGGATAGAATGTCATTACGTAAATAAATTTTATGTAGTTGTCAGTGGCCGTCAAACTGACTTAAACCGTGCAATTCATTGTTTGAACGATTCCTTTAATAATTTATTATTTACGCTCATTCATACCTTGAAATTTAACTGTTTGACATTTTCTGATGAAATGAAAAATCTTAATTTGGACGGTTGATATGACGTCACATATGACTTTTTAAACTTAATCGTAACATAGTCATTTTTTTTTACAACTGATAATACTCAGTTTCTTGAAATCACATTTACGAGAAGATTTTTTTTAAGGAAGATGTACTTACATGTAACTTCGCTCCATGTAATGTTTTTGAAGATTCTACGTAAGTTTTTCCAAAAAGGTTCTTGTATGCTCGAGGTTCTAGTTTTTGTATATAGCAAGCATTTCCCAATACGTCTTTGTAAGCAATCACTTTCTGAAAATATGCAAAAAAGAAAAGTTGAATAAACGGAAACAGCTTTTGTAGGTTTGAAAACTCGAAGGTACCGGTTTTTAAACACAGGGTCGTTGCTGCTTCTCATGTTGACTCAAAGGGGCGAGAATGATACCGAATGAATATCTGCATATCGTTTGACAATTTTCTTCAGCATTCAGTTTGAATATCTACCTCGATATTTACCGTAAGCAGTAAGCATGTGACTATACAGTGCCATCCGAAATGTACTATTGCATGCACAAAATGAGATTTTTTTAGTACGATTATAAAAAAATAAATTGCGCAGAAAGTTGTGCATTATCTGAAACTTATTTGACACATGCTTGTTTTAAGTTATAATTATGCGTAAGTAGTATACAGGGTAGGACAAAAAAATGTAAAAATTTATAAGAATAAAAGTACCCTTGTTTGTAAAGATATAAGTATGGGAAAAAGTGCTTTAGAATTAAAATTTAAAATCAGATTGAATTTGGAGATTTTTTTAGTTACCTAATTTGTTATTAAAAAAAAAAATTAACTTGAGTTAAATTTCAGTTAAAGTGAAAACTTGGTAAATCTCAATCGAAAATCCTATTTAAACCTCCAAAAACACTTGATTCTTTACTCTTATAAAACATTTACATTTTTTGTCCTACCCTGTATGGTAGGACGCATCTTAACTTAAAATAAGTATGTGTCAAATAAGTTTTAGAGTATGCACAAACTTTCTGCGCAATTAATTTTTTTAAAATCTTACTAATAAAAAAATTCCCATATTGTGAGTAGGTACTTTTCAGATGGCACCATAGATAACGGTTGAAGATGAGCAAAACTGCTTAAATGTTCCTACCTATATACTAGTTTTTTAAATTATATTTCCAAAATAAAATTGTTTCGTCTCCTGTAGAAGAAATTTTTACGTCCATACGATAGAGTAGCCCAGTCATTTTAGCCGCTTCCGAAAAGTTGATTTCCAGAAATGTTTTAATGCAATGTTGGTGCAAAAAAAGTGTGATGACTTACTTTTGAAGAAAAAAATTCTCTACAAATTTGCATCCAAGCAATTTTTTCATATTTGCAATAGTAATAATTATAACTACTGGTAATTATTTAATCAATAATTAATTAAAATTAAAAATGGTCAATTAAAAATGACCAAAATTTTAAGAAATCACGATCGATGTTTGTCGAGTTTTTTGTTAGGTCTTTCTCTTCATAAGTTAATAAAGTTAATATTTTTTTAATCAAAACTCACTGGAGATTATGTTGAACAAAATATTGACTCTTTTTCTACAGGTGATCCATTTTAATCCCTCCAGTTGATTATTACTGACCTACAGTATTTAAAAAAATCAGTCAAACATTGTTTGATTTGCAGGAGGACATCGTTTGGATACAAGAATCACCGTCTCCACTCTATCGCTATCCCATCTGGTGGGGTAGTGGGGGTGACTTTTAAATTTTGAATAAAAGTGTAATTTATTACTTGGGGATTATTTGTGTGAAACAATATATCAAACTACTTATTGCCCGAAATATTTTTTCTACTGATGCCCCCCTCGCTCAAAAAAATGCAGTTAAAAATAGAACGGTTCGTTTTATTTAATTATTTTTATTTTAATGATTATTTTATTAATTAGTTATTTGTATACTTAGGCCGTGAAATTATTCTTTAACGTACCAAGAGGAAGATTGTCGACGAGGCCGCTTGCGGAAAGATAGAAAGATATGTCTGTACCGTCGTATTTCCTCCATCTCCAGACCCCCACCTGCAATTTACAGGGTGATCCGGAAATGGCGGACACGGTATACAGAAGGTGTGGACTGTAAACTTAAAACAAAAATGGGTTCATCGGCTTCGTTACGGAGACATAGGGTGTACTTTTTCTAAAATATAAATCAAAAGGACAGTCAAATTCAAACAACATCCACTGGCGAAGCACATGATTTGACATAACTATTACGATAGTGTTTTATTTTTATTTTTTTATTATCGGGAACGGAATTATAGGCATTCAAAGTTTACCTATTTTACCAAAGCTCAACAAAATTTTTCAATGTGGCTTCGTTGTTCGAATTCGAGATTTGGAATAATATTATCCAATATGTACTTATCTGCGCAACGATTATTGTTTTGGGCTTTGTTGTTTTCCGTTTTCCTCTATCTTCAGCTGTTTTCAAGATAAGCTGCTTTGAAAATGGGAAATCGTGATTTTTATTTGTTTATAACTCATAAATTGCTCATTACAAACTTAAACTTTACAAACCATTCTTTTTGACTTTTCTCAAATAATCTGAAGATGTAATAATACAGGGTGTCCCAAGATTTCTTTATCAAGGGATATCCGCGTTATTTAAAAAAATAAACAAATGAAATTCAGGAAATTTCAACCATACCCCTAAGGCTTTGCAGCTGCACCCTCAATGTCCCTTTACGCCTTTCCACCCCTAAGTAATCATCCCCTACTTTTTTTTTTCAAATGACACCCCCATATTTTTTTTGCTCGGCAGGATTGTTGACTTCTTTCTGAATACATTGTCATACGATTTTTTCAAATCGAGACATATCTAGCACGCCGAAAACAATATAATATCAAAACAAACGAGGGTTGTCAAGGAGTTGCAATTGCTTGTTTTTTGTGTTAACGTTTCCTCTAACCACCTTAACTAGTAATACCGGCGTTACTCGATGTAGGCGTTAATAATAATAATTGCTTCTGTGATTTTAATGTCATATTAAATGTTAATTGTTATTCCTTGACAACCCTCGTTTGTTATATTATGTTGTTTTCGGCGTGCTAGATATGTCTCGATTTAAAAAATCGTATGAAATTCGTATTCAGAGAGAAGTCAACAATCCTGCTGAGCAAAAAAAATATAGGGGTGTCATTTGAAAAAAAAAAGTAGGGGATGATTACTTAGGGGTGGAAAGGCGTAAAGGGGCATTGAGGGTGCAGCTGCAAAGCCTTAGGGGTATGGTTGAAATTTCCTGAATTTCATTTGTTTATTTTTTGAAATAACCCAGATATCCCTTGATAAAGAAATCTTGGGACACCCTATAGAGGGTGTCCTATTTAAAATAACAAGGTTGTAGGGCGTACAGCGATATTGGGCGATCCTGTGTATCTGAAAATAATGGTGTAATCGAGATTTTCATCTTAGGGGACTCGCACCCTGTATAAGGTGTCTCAAAATTAACGGTGCTCTTGAGATTCGATTAATGGGGCTAAAAAAATTGAAAATAGAGAGTGAAAAATTTTCCGTTTGCGCTTCGTTAAAAACTTGTTGGACGATGATCTTCTACAAAGAGTTCGTTCTTCCATGATTTGCGAATCTTTGCTTTGAATTAGGAGGCGACCTATTTGAACACATTCTGTGAGAACAAATTAACATAATTTTTTTAAATATCATTAGTTACTTCTAATAAAGTTTTGTTAAAATGTTAAATTTTTGCTCTTTTCAATAATAACTTTTTAACGAATTGCAAACGGAAAATTTTTCACTCTATATTTTCAATTCTTTTTAGCTCCATTAGTCGAATCTCAAGAGCACGGACGTCAATTTTGAGACACCCTGTATACATACCGTGTGTCCCCGGATAGGTGAAACGACTCTTATAAAAGACAAAAAAATTTTGATTTTAATTTTCATTTTTTGGTGTTCAGCTCTGCTTGGTTAAAAAGTAATTTCTAACAAAATTTTAGTTTTGAAAAATCAAGCATGCCTTGGAAATTACAAAAATAATTTTTTTCTGTGGAGTAAAGTGCCTTTTATGTGGCAAATACGAAAAAATGTTATTTGAAAAAGTTGTTAAGAATCAACATTTAGGTCCGTATACCAAATTTCAAAATCATAGGCCAACTTTGATCTTTTACATTTACTTTTATGTTTATTTCACAAATCAAAGAATTTCATTTGTAACAAAGACTGATATTGACAGATTGCTATTGCTATGGATACAATTTGGTTTTTCCATGGCAGTCTTTGTTACAAAATGAAATTCTTTGATTTGTGAAATAAAACATAAAAATAAATGAAAAAATAAAAGTTGACCTATGATTTTGTAATTTGGTATAGAGACCTGCATGTTGATTCTGAACAACTTTTTCAAATAACATTTTGTCGTATTTGCCACATAAAAGGCACTTTACACAACAGAAAAACCGGTTTCTTGGAAATTTACAAGGCATGCTTGATTTTTGAAAACTAATATTTTGTTAGAAATTACTCTTTAGCCAGGCAGGGCTGAACCCCAAAAAATTAAAATTAAAATCAAAAAATTTTTGTCTTTTATAAGGGTCGTTTCACCTATCCGGGGACACACGGTATATGGGATGAATGGTTTAGACAGTTGACTTGTTGCCTAAACAAAACCCCAACTGACATCTGTGACAATTCAATAATTTATTGGTAAAACTTAATTTAAGTGGCATATTTGCAATTTTAGATTGAAAATTTTGCAAATCGTGATTTGCCAATTATTTATTAGGCGGAATAAAATAGCAACCCACCCACGATCGATCCAGCGTATTAATTATTAATTAAATAGTCTGCTCGATGACCTATTAGGTAGATATTATGAAAATGTTCATAATTTCAAGCGCTACAACTATTTTTGAAACAATTTTCTAATCGCGACAAGAAAAAGAGGGGTTTATATAAAAATTAAAGATTTTTCAACCTTTTCCTCAATTAAGTTCCTGTATGTCCGAATTAAAGTTTTCCAAATACGAAAAAATTTGTTGGATGCTACTTATAACACTTTTTTCGATAAAAAGTTAAATAACGTCGTAAAATTCAAAAAACGAATTAATCCCTTATACCTAAAATTGCGGGTTTTCTAAAAGGAGGGTAGGAGGTCGAATTTTTATTTATTTAGACTCACAATCGACCACCGAACACTCACACAAAATTCCCTTTTTCCCGCTTTAATTATTGCATAATCGAATCCTCATGTTACTGTACTAGAAGTATAGTACTTACGCTGTTGGCCGTATTTTACGACTTACTGGACTTTGTCGCGTTCCCGGATGAAAAAAAAACAACGGAAAAGTGCAAACTTTGGATTTCAACCCCTTCGCTGGAGCTTATTAGTCGTAATGTTTGTTATAAACAACCGAATATCAAAAAATTATAGGGGCTAGAGAATTATTAATTTTGAGCACAAATTTGCACATGAGTGTTTTTTCCTAAACTAAAAAACGATTGAGATAATGAGAAAAAACAAATTCACCTTCTAAATTCAAGATGGCGAACAACGCGTGCATGGGGTAGTTTGTAATAATTTTGTACTTTAAGCATCTCTGAGGAGTGAGAAGTGAGGTACAAAACTTTATCAAAAAAATTCTGCCGGCAATTAATTTTTAGGTTTGTCTTTTTTTTCGTCTAAAATGACTTGGCTAGGAGATCGAAAAGTTATCATGGTAAACTAAGTATTATTAAATTAAAGTAATAAAATTGAATTAATAAATTAAGTAGCATGTAAACGGTTTGGATGACTCGTCAACCGTTTTCCATGTATAGCTACATCCAAGTG
Organism: Malachius bipustulatus; assembly: GCA_910589415.1. Classification (NCBI taxonomy): domain Eukaryota; kingdom Metazoa; phylum Arthropoda; class Insecta; order Coleoptera; family Melyridae; genus Malachius; species Malachius bipustulatus. The sequence goes on from OU342633.1 coordinate 17,061,493, forward strand.
AATACGAGAAAATATGGTATGATTTTGAGTTCGTCACACCGTTTATATTTACAGTACTAAATAAGAAGTGAATTTTATTGTGAGTTCTGGTTTTAGGCGACTCAATACATGTCGAAATTTTAAATGAAATCTTCAAAAAAAGGGGGGATTTCAACTTCAATGGTCCAATGTAGGTATACCTATATCTACCGAATACAATGTGAGTTTTTCTTTCTACTGCTAATAAATTGAGTCAAGTATATGGAATAAGACGAATGAACAAAACTATTTAGCCAACAACAACAAAAATAATTATTTTTTTCTTATAACTTTTTATTATCTATGAAAATTATTTTCTAATTATGAGATTAGAGCAATATCTAATCTATTTTCTATTAATCAATATGCAGTATTATAAACCACCATACTTAAGATGGTGCATGTCTTAACTTTCAGCCAGCCATCCACCACATAATTTTTGGGAATTATATTATAGTAAAATGAATATACCTACTGGTATGTACATATTAGTTTAGACTATACCTAGAAATAGGAGAAGAATAGAAATATTATCAGAACCAAAAGCTGTAAACTTTATATTAAGATGAAGTTTCATGTGCAATAAAGTGCTAATTATTAAACTAGGAGAAACAAGCAACTTACCTTGTGGGAATCAAGGACAACTTCAAGTTTTTCAGGCTGAAAAGTAAAAAAATAAAATAAAAATTGAGAAATACTCATAAAAATATATATCTTATTTCCTAGAATTAAGATAGTTTGTTCCAAGCATAATTTTGCGGAAGTTCAATTTATCAGACAAATTTATAAACATGAACTTTTATATGAACCCTAAATCTCGCTTGCTAGTTATCTTGTCAATAATAATTATTGTTAACAATTTTTTTTTTAATTAACCTTTATTTTAAGAATAATTCTTGTAATGTAATAACCTTTCAGCGAAAATGGTAAAAACGTATAAAATAAATAAGTCACACTTACATGTCTCGGGATTTTAAAGGAATAGACGGAAAAAACACTGCACACCAGAAAACAAAAACACAAAAGCCGAGCCATTTAAACAGCAGCAACCACTTTGATCTAATTCCTACATTTGTTGTAAGCTCAATTCCGCAACCTTTGACACCGCGTCTGAATAGAAATCTTATGCTACTCACGCACTTTATATATTCGTTACAGATCGTTTTATAAAAATTCAAACAGAAGTCGATTCATCTACAACACACATCTGATTCCCGGCATTGAAAAATAATTATGTTATTAATTAGAATTCTGAAAGACACTGGCGTTCTAAAAATTGAAATGACGTGCATATCCTATTCATTGAAAGTGTAAGTAATTCTATTTTCGACATTTAGGTCAAAAACCTTACTCTTTATCAGAAATGTTATGCTTGTAAAAATTTATAATTTTATTTGGACATGTTTTGATAAGAATTTTATACAATTTTACTTTGCAATAATTTATTATACGATACGTAGCATTCAGAGTGCATGGCCCTTTTTATAATGCCATGTCAATAATACGGAAGAAGGATTTTTTACGATTAAATAAGTTATATATTAAATAAAGAAGTCTCCTAATTTGCTGTGTCCTAAAGATAAAAGGTGTCATTTTTTAATCATAAATTGTTTTTTTTCTCAATTATTGTAAGTACCTATACAACCAAAAAACGTGCGCGATATCTCAAGATAAAAGTGAATAAAATATTCTTATTCATTTTTATCAATTCCTCTCACTAAGGTTAAGTGATCAAGGTTGTCCCGTGTGTTAGTATTGTACTGACACATTGTACTGAAGAGTCCCAATTAGGACGAAACACGTGTCCACAATTGCCACCTCTGATTGACAGCGCGACATTAATGCATTAATGTGCTTTAAAATAAAGTCGCGTGTTTTAAAGATTTTAAAGTAATTATCAATAAAAAACATAAAAAAAAACATTTCTTGCGCATCAATCGCATAAATACCTAGTGTATTTTATGGGTTAATTCGAAATTAATGAATTAATGAATATTTTCCTGTTTTTAAATTGGCTTTCTGAAATTTTTGCCTAGCTTAGCGTGAGGTAGGCATGTATTGTATTGTTTCTAGCCTTTCTCTAGCTTTAGATTTTAATACGATGCTGTTTGTTTTGTTTTAGACCTGAAGATGAAAATTAGTTATTTATGCAACAAGTGCATAAAGTGGTACTTTTTTTCACGACTGGGAAGTTTGACCGCATGAGCCGCAGGCGAATGCGACAATCCCAGAAGTGAAAAAAAGGCACTTTATGCATATGTTGCATACAAAATTTTATCTACGAGTGACTTGAACTAGAACGAATATAAAATAAAAAAAAAAACTTTCCAATGCATTCATATCTTATGTGTAAGTGTTTCTTTGAAGCTATTAACGCTTTTTTCTTCACATCAGTTCATAAAGGTGACATATATTGCTTAATATACACTTCTTTAGATTTTTGAGGTAGGTACCTAGGTACCTAACAGATTTTGTGCAGCCATATTTGATTGAATAATAATTTCTTCTAGTGCGGAAGATATTTCATTTATGATTAAATGTAAACATAAAATATTAAAATATATAAATTATATAGACACATTTGATTGAAAAATAATTTCTTCTGGGGTAGAAGATATTTCATTCATTGAATCATCTACAATGGTATCCATTTCAGCAGGTAGCTAAACGACGCAAAACACAAAATATTAATTGTACATAGATCTGGCGCTGGCGTTCTGCTAATAAGCTGCGGTGGTTCAGTATCTCGTGTTGGATCGCTTCGCTCCGCTCACTAGAACTTGGAACTTGTACTCGGCGAGCGTGCAGCAACGTAACGTGTCAGATTTAGCGTTAAATAATGAACCGCTACGGCACTTTATTACACTCCTTCTTACTTTATTTCACTCTTCAATATAATCATACATTTTATGAACTAAGAAACGTCTAAAAAAGTGCATTTTATGAATCATCCGTAGATAAAAAAATTTTCGATAGCTAGTCTATTTAGCAAAGAGTGCTCTTTTTATATATGCCACGTAACCCGAAAATCCAAAAGACTGAAGTCTAACTAGTTTTTGGCAAAAAAACTACTCATTATTATGAAAATATTCTATCTACATTTATTTTCCTTGAGATAAAATCGTAGCAGCCGGTAGAACTAAAGTTGTTCTTAACTAAAAAATTTAATTCATTTTTTACTTATTTTGGAAAATGTGCATTTAGTCGACCCACTTTAGGGCTGTATCTTGAAAAGGGGGCCATTCGAAACATAAATATAAATCGGCATATTCATAAGCCAGGAATTTATGCGGAACGTAGTTGTTGAAATTAATTTTTAAACTAAAAAAAAGTATTTTCCAAAAATAATACGTTTTCAGTAGTAAATGTAGGTCCATTATAAAAAATTAATTACAGGAAAACGATGCAAGATACTAAACTTTTATAAAAATGAAAAGTTTAGTAATACTTTGGCTTTGGTTAAAAAACACAGAATTAATCAGTGGCGTGCGGATAAAAAAGTTCTGGAGTAAAAAGTGAGTCGTGACCTTAAAAACAGGAACATCCTGTATGTCAATATTTGTAAAACTAGGTCAGTCTACTGCTTTTAATAAAAGTAGTAGGCGCTGCAATTTTGAAGTTTCTCAATTAATCGGTTTTTGACTTATCCTGGAAAATGTGTTTTGTTTGACGTGTATCTTGAAAAGGGTGCCTTTTTGGAAATAGATAATTTCAGTTAAATCGACATATTTTGTACCTTTTAGCGACACCCTGTATATCATATTAGTATTATTACCTATAGTCGCGTGCTATGAAAATTTTAGTTGAATCCCTTTGAAAAAATGCCTATGCAATGAAAATAAAAATTTAACAATTTTGACTTATTTGCCTACCTAAGTCACTAGTAAAGTAATAATAAAAACGCCAACAATAGTATAGTTTTTTGTTTCGTTTCATCAATTTTATCACTACGTTTTACAAAGTTTTTCATATACAAAAGTGTTAAAAAAATCAATTTGCTTTTAAAATTCAAATGCCGCCATTTTGAAACTCCTTTGATCGATTTCGTTCATGCAGATGCAATCCCAGACCACTACTTGCGACCTAAAGTTTTTTTTTTCGAACTTTGAAGACACCTTTAAAAGTAACTGGATTTCAGAAAACTTTTTCAACGAAAATGAAAAGTCCACCATAAGTTCTATAAGAATGCAACATTTCGTTCACTAATCTTGAAAGATGGAGCTATAGGAGCGTTTTTAAAATCAGAAAAACGCGATTTTGGAGAGAAATCTATTTGGGCAGGTGAAATTTGGAAAACCAGTTTTTCGTGATCTGGGAGTCAGGATCGGTGGACATTTGATGAGTTTGGGTGATTTTCGTAAAAAGTGATGTGGTCCTCAATATTAGGGTACTTTTTTATTAAAAAATTTTCTATTATTAAAAATCCTGTAAAAGTTATCTTATCTTATTTTAGGTACCTACCTATCTATAATGCTCAAATGAAACCTGAACTATCCCGATTTTCAAGGCAAGCAGTTGTTGCGATAAATCACGGGAGGTAATCTCTGAATGAGTTATAACAGGTATTTAGCTATAGCGAGGAACCACTGCTCGTGTCTAGCTATTTCTGGAGTATCCCCCTTGGAGCCTGAAATATCCGCGGGAGTACACACCAAGTTCACTAGAAGTATACAAGCCACTTGTGGGTTCACTGTCAGACAAAGACCAAGGTGGCAGACACTGGGGGACTATTTTAGGCCCGGTAGATGCAACGCACTCAAATGCTTTCCTTCAGATAATTTCAATTGGATATCATTTTCAGGTTGGCTGCAGGGAAGAAAGACGCATAGGTATAATAAATGCATAAGAAATTTGTATTTAACATGATTAACAGGTATGAAGCTTGTCCGTATTCACGTATGAAAATAAAATACATTTATGACGATGTTTATTTATCTGAAACTGAAAAATCTTGGAAGAAACTAAAAAAATACACAACCTATCAACAATACACAATCATATTCTTCTAGCAGTTTAATCACAAGCCGGGAATTCGGATTTATTATGCGACGTGGCTAGAGTACCGCCGGCGGAGTTGTGCATTTAAAATTAAAATTCCGGCTTGGGGCGGAAGTTCATAATATGATATATCTAGAAATCCGCCGAAAATGTTATAATTTACGCAAGCTAGGCGGAATAATGCACTTAATATTTGGTTTGACAAGTGACATTAGATGCTGAAATTCCGTCAAACGACGGATTAAAGGTTATTTTTTTAGTAATTCCGTCCAAGTTCCGTCGTTAGCGCTGTATGCTGTTTGTTGTTGCTAACTTCTTATTGATTTATTGTTTTGTACACAGGAACCTTTATGACAACATCTGAGAGAAATCCACCGTATTGTCACGAAAGAAATTTCTAGTAGCGGAAGTATGACGCACCGGACCATTGGCCTATAATTAGAAGCGCTCTTCCAGCTGTCAAGTCAGTTATCAGTGAACACGAGTAGTGGAAGCATCGCTTATCGCTTGCGCCTACGTCACTGCTGATGATGCATGTCTACCGCAGTTGTAGACAAAACGTTAAGAGAAAATCTCCATAGACCACGGAAAAACAGCCCGGAATCAATTACGATTTCAGTTAAACCCTGACAGGAAGCAACCTTGTCAAAAACACATTGAAAAAATTTTTAGGGCGGTTTGTCAAAGCTATAGAAACACTCGAATTTTAGAGTTTAGATGGTCTTAATAAAACGAGTTGACATGAGCTTGTTAAACTGGACCTTGTCAAAAAAAAATCGATCTGATTGGACCTGGGACAAACCGGACTTTGCAAAAAAATTATTTAGAAACAGTTGTGGTATAGGTATATAGAAATAAAGTGGTGGTACATTCACTTCATCTGAACAGCCGCTACTGGGTTGATCTCATCAGTATCAATTTCGTAATTATCTGCTTTTTAAGCGTGGGTTAGTATCAATTAAGTTTGTTTTCTTAATAGAAAATCCTTTTTTAATCTGATTTATTATTAAATTGTATAAAGTAAGAATCACTTAACGCGGAACATCAGAAAACATAGAGGTAGTCTAATTAACATTGTTGAACCATTTAAAATGGAACATAGAGAAATCAATGCATTTCCAACAAAGCACAATACGTTAACAATACCGTAGTTTTGGTAACGTTCGAGCATTGTTGAATTTACCATAAGTGAGTTATTTTCTCTGATGCTCATTTTTTTCATTTTAAGAAGTATTCAGTATTCACAAAGGTTTATCTGAACAAAGTATAATAAAACATCCGTTAACTAGCCAGCGTCCTAAAAAGTTATAGAATCCATGCATTTATCGTATTTCTGCACTGTTCGGGAGATATTTCTTCTGCAGTTTATCTTATCCTTTGAGCTTTTCAATGTGGTAGATAGAAACGATGTTAGAAACTGATAACTTGACTTTTCCCCAGTAAAAAAATCCACGTGTGTTAAGTCTGGTGACCTGGGCGGCCACTCAGTTACTCCACCTCTTCCTATCCATCTACCAGGAAACGGAGCATTTTAAGCAATTGTCGAACTTGCCGAGAAAAATGCACAGCGGTAACATTTTCTTGGTACCGCAAAGGGCCTTCTACTTGTAGATTATTTATGACCGAATCATCCTCTTCATCACCTTGTATCACATACTTAGCAATGATATAGGCCTATAGTTACTTGGATCATCTGGCTATTCTCCCTGGTTTCAAGATTGCAATAACCTTTGACTGTTTAACCTCGGCAGGAAACTTCCCTGAACGTAATTTGTCATTGAAGAAGGACAGTAACCAGTTATTTGCAAAATTTTCCAGATGCTTAAAAAATTTTAGGTAAATTCCATCAAAACCAGCAGCTTTTCTGATTTTAGTTAACTTGATGGCTGATTTCAATTCTTCGAAGTTGAAAGTTTGTCAGTTTGACCTATTTCATCGCAAATTTCTGCTTTCTTCTTTTGTTTTTGTATAGTACTTTTCATTTTATTGCCTTGATGTTTGTCAATGTTTATGATGTCCGACACTTTGACTAATCGAGAAGCAGCTATCGGATTTGATGATATTTTCGATGGGATCTTCTCTCGTTGATTTGCTGTTTCTAGTTTTCGCAATAAAGCCCAACTACTACGACTGGAATGAGTAAAAATTCACAACTCTCCATTAACGCATTCCACTTATTGTTCCTTGTACTGTTTAAAGATTTAATATCAAGTTTACATTTTCATGATTCCTCATTGTTTGAATATTGTTGAAAAAAATCTTTGGTTTCTTGAGATAAGCTGATGGGGATGTAATTTTTGCTAAAACCCCTTGGAATTGTTTCCTTGGCTGATCCTTTTAAAATACCAACAAACTTGGAATAATTTGATGAGACTGGTGGTATCCAACGAAGAGTACTGTCCACTAATTTACTGAATTTCGTCCAGTTTGCTTTTTGAAAATTTCACCTTGGTTTTAGTATTGATTTTGGGGAATTTGAATATCAATATTTAGGATACTCGGACGATGTTGACTATGAGGAAAACTTTTCAGCACTTTTCTGGAAGTCTGTAATGGTCTATGATCGATATCCATGGAGACGATGCATATGTCTGGATTGTAGCCTCTATCCCATCTACTTAGCCGAGTGAAAAATTTTGTTGATTGGCATCAAAAACGACCGAAATTCCATTTTGGTCTGAACTGTCATATAACCATTGGACATGTTGACAGTTGAAATCACCAATGTATATTGCAAGATGGGGAGATGTAGTGTTGAAATCATGGGACCACTGGACATTGGTTTATAAACATTGACTAAGTATATGTATATGCACGTCTGAAAAATTAATTATCATCAGATAGATCAGATAGATGTCTGAAATAATTTGTTCTGAGATCTTTCCAAAATTGGTTATTGAAACCTTCACATAAAATATGTGGCTATACCATGAACATCCCATCACAGGAAGTCTAATTAAATGATATCCATCGATCGAAACTATTGTGCGTAACTGTTCTTCGGTAGCAGTATGCGTCTCTTGGAGGGAAATAATGTCAATTTCACCATCAATGCAAATCTTCGATATATAATCAGATTTATCTTCACTTAATCCTGATTGGATGTTCAGCTGGCAAATTTTTAAAGATGGGCCACGAGTCAAAGTCGGGGATCTGAAATATAATGTTGACCGGGAGGTATCCGTAACGGATGCAGTCCGCTCTTCTAAGTAACGCCTGTTATGGTTCACATTGAATTGTGCACCATGATGGTCCCTTGTAAATGGGCCGACGTTATTCATCAATGTATTTGGATAAGTTCTCACCACAATTTCGAAAAATTGTAGAGAAAAATTAAACATAATAATATAATAAAGGAAGCTTGAGTGATTTTCTAAAAGAAAGGTATGTTGTAATTTTTTCGTATAATATGTCATATTAGTCATTCGTAAAGTCATTTTTTCGAGTTATTCAATATTTAAGAAATTGCAAATTTTGTTTTTTTGATGCTCGCGAATTTTCGTGCATTTAAAATTGTTGGCGCTCAGCTTCAAGAAAAAAAAAGAAATTTCTCGAGAACCAAACAACCCATCGAGAAAAATCAAAATGATTATTGAATGGGATATAAAATATAACGCGATATAAAATATAAAATGGGAACGCGCTGCACCTCCAGAACTGATTTTTGTGGATTTATGTTATACCGGGTGTTAATGAATAGGTGTTACAAAGTTAAAGGGCATGTAGGAAATGAAAAAATAGGTGAGAAATTTCCCATAGACATGTTGTGTCGTTGGAGCTTTAGTTTTAGAGATATAGGGGTAACTCGAAATTTTTGACAGCCGTTGTACTAATTGAAGTACAGGATTTGATGCTCCCCTTGAAAAATTCTTCAATTCAGTGGCAGAGGATGGGTGTGTTCTTACATTTTTTATTAAATAATTTCCACGCCGCTGACTTTAATGCAAATTTGTTATTTTTGGTAGATACCCCGTTTTGTTTAGATGAGAAAAGTCATTACATGTTTTTGTTGTAGGACGCACTGTTTTCAAGATACTTCGCAATGTAGGAACCCGTACGAGGTAAAATATCATAAAAATCAATGCTATTGATTGAGTATTTCCAGGATTTAATAATTTTTGTGATCACAGTTTTGAAGCGTGTTGCGTAACAAAAAGCTTGCATGGGTTTCTACATTGTGGAATATCTTCAAAAACGTGAGTTTTTCAACAAAAATTTAAGATGGCTTTTCTCCTCTAAACAAAACGAATTTTTTATCAAAAATAAAAAATTTGCATTGAAGTCATTGGCGTAGAAATTATTTAATCAACAAGGTAACAACACACCCAGATCTCTGTCACTGGATTAAAGAATTTTTCAGTGGGAGTATCAAATCATGCACTTCAATTAGTACAACAGCTGTAAAAAATTTCGAGTTATTCTGATCTGCCAATTATTAGATATTCAAAAAATATTAAATTTTTCGAAGAACTTTAACACCCTATAACTCGAAAACCAAAGCTCCAACGACCCATGTCTACCTATAGGAAATTTCTCACCTATTTTTGCATTTCCTACATGTCGTTTAGGTTTGTAACACCTATTCATTAACACCCTGTATATTGTGCAAAGTTAATTTGTTAAATAGATAATTATAAGTATACTTTGACGACATTTTTGATATCTAACCATTGTCAACGTTTTTTCTTCTCGATTCAGTTTAATGGTGCCAAGCAATTTCTTTTTTGTCGCAATTGTAGCATTTTTCATGTAGCTTTCTAAAATGGCATTAACCTTTGAAGAAAATACATACTGAATGAACTTTTTGACACAACCGAAAGAGGCCAGAAAAATTAAGTACGGCTCTGCAGTTTTCGAATCTACGGAAATCATGTGTCATTGGTAGAGCATACCTACCAAATTTCAGTAAATTCCCCCAATTCGTTCAAAAGGTACTGTTCATAAAAAATTTCGGCAAAATACATTAATCACCCCGTAACATTGAAACGACGGGGTCTCAGAAAAATTTCAAAACTAGATCCTGAACCGCCTCGAAAAACTACACCTACCACCTACCCTTAAAAGTCATGTCCATGTCGGTCTGCTGGTGAAACATCTTTTAGAATGCCAATGTCCAGTAAAGAAAGGATGGCAATTTAATAACAAAACAAAACTGAACATGCACCTTCATGAGCTTACTTAAAATATAATGCGTGAAGTTTGACAGCTTGAAGAGGTCATGTGTGGGATTTTACCGCCACGCTTCTTGAATGGATTTCAACACGTGCGAAGCATCAGCCAGTCAAAACAGTACCAAGGGAGACCAGCGCGCAGCTGTAATGAATATATTGTTTCCTGAGACACCTGGATTTTACTTTTATTAGCAAAAAGTACCGATTTGCATCCATCCCTTCTTGCGTCTAAAAATATCACCTAATAGGTAATTTTAAACATTTACAGATAAAAAAAACCTCTGCTTGTGTGTAGAATAAATTCTGTTAATCTTTCGCCTTCAGAAAATGGATCATAATTTAATTTAATACCTGATAATATTTTTAAAGCAGAGCTTTATTATTATTAATTACTAATGTAAGTACCTATAGCTAGAATGTAAGTTACTATTCTTAATCGATATTTATAATATGTATGCATGTACCTATATTCATAACAAGTCGGTCCAAGTGGTAGAACATATGTTTAGCATGTGCCATCATAGACCACAAAAACAATTAACAATTAATCAGAGGTGGTATATTTGGTTGTTTTTTTTTCTACATAACGGAAATACCAATTGCATTTCAAAGATATACTTAGGTACATGATCACAAATATAAAGTGAATGATCTTTAATTTTTTGTTCGCGAATATCATTTATTTTTTATGGAAAATTTGACTGATGTTTACCGCAAAGATGACAAAGATTTAACAGTCTTTTCATGTCGGGTCGGGTAGGTGATTTAAATGTTCTCTCTATTTATTTATGAGTACAGATCCGGTGTCCGGTTATTACTATGATTTTACATTTTTGGTGAGCATAGTTTAAATTTTTATTATTAAATTTCATTATTTGTTTTTGCAGGTGAGAGTTTATGAAGAAATTAAACGTGACAATAATAATTATTATTGTACTTTAGCCCAGTCGGTAAAGTAAAAAATGTTCCTAAAGTTCATCGTTCCTTCGATAATCATTGTTAGTGACGAGCTTATACAGGGTGTTAATGAATAGGTGTTACAAACTTGAAGGGCATATGTAGGAAATACAAAAACAGGCAATAAATTTCCTGTAAACATGGGTAGTTGGAGCTATAGTTTTCGAGATACAGGGTAGGTGTTAAAGTTCTTCGAAAAATCTAATATTTTTTGAATATCTACAAACTGACTGATCAGAATAACTCGAATTTTTTGACAATTGTTGTACTAATTGAAGTACATGATTTGATATTCCCATTGAAAAATTATTCAATCCAGTAGCAGAGATCTGGATGTGTTGCTACCTTTTTTATTAAACAATTTCTACGCCACTGACTTTTATGCAAATTCGTTATTTTTGGTAAATACCTCGTTTTGTTTAGATGAGAAAAGTCATTATATGTTTTTGTTGTAGGACGCACTGTTTTCAAGATACTTCGCAATGTAGGAACCCCTACGAGGTAAAAAAAATCCTAAAAAACAATGCTCGGTATCGAGTTTTTCCATAAATCAATCATTTTTATGATCGTTATTGAAGCGTGTTACATAACGAAAAGCTTGAATGGATTCCTACACTGTGAAATATCTTGAAAACATCGAATATTAACTGATATTTTTAATAAAAATATACACTAATATCACAAATCTAATTTAAAAACAACCCTAAGGACTTATACGAATAATTTTATTGTTATCCTCCATACTTTACATACAGGGTGAGGCGGGAGAACCTTAGGGCATTTTTATATGGAGAAGTCCTGGGAGTAGAAGTCTAAAAATTTGTACGTGTATGATTTCGGTTTTGCCGAACTGAACTAAAATATTCACAACCCCTCACCATTTCCGGTTATACCAGAAGTTGCCATCAACTTTCTTATTTTAAATGGGACACCCTGTATATTATTATATTTTCAGATTGTCTGAAAAAAATGCAATAAAAATGGGGTTTACAGTTCAAAATTGTACCGAGTGGTTTATGAATTATAAACAAATAAAAATCGCAATTTTCCATTTTCAAAGCAGCTTAGGTCGAAAACGGGTCAAGATATCGGAAAACGGCTACATGTCCCTATCTTAACTTTTCACGTAGTATCCTATGGTGCTGATGAAATTTGTATACAAAGTGATGAAAAATTAGCGATTTTCAAAAAAAAATTAATAAAAAATATTTTTTTTTGTAGGTACTCTAGAGTAGTATACAAAAATTTAGGATAGGGACATGTAAGCCGTTTTCCGATATCTTGACCCGTTTTCAAGCTAAGCTGCTTTGAAAATGGAAAATTGCAATTTTCATTTGTTTATAACTCATAAATTGGTCGTTAAAAATTTGAACTGTAAACATCATTTTTATTACTTTTTTTCAGGCAATCTAAAAATGTAATAATATACAGGGTGTACCATTTAAAAAAAGAAAAATATGGCAACTTCCGGTATAACCGGAAGTGGTGTGTGGTTGTGAATATTTTAGTTCAGCTCGTGAAAACCGAAATTATACACGCACAAATTTTTAGACTTCTACTCCCAGGACTTCTCCATATAAAAATACCCTAAGGTTCTCGCGCCTCACCCTGTACATCATACCCGACTATACCTAATATACATTCAGTCAGATGCCTGTGAATGTGCAGGTGCATTTTTGAATGTTATATTTCAGATTTCAAGTACCTATTGAGTTGTGCACGTGCGCTCATTACGGCGGCTCATCTAAAACCAGAAATAATGGACCACGCTCGTAATTACTGTGGTTCCGTTCGACATGCACGGGGATAGTAAACTCTTGCCTAAATCATATTAGTTATGCAAATAAAATCACATAATTATCTAAATCCGAAAAATCTGCACTTCACTGCTTGTGCCTGCCGATTCGTAAAAATTGTCGGTTAGTTTCAAATCTGTTGAAATGAAATTGGATAAATTATTTCTAGCTTATATTTATTTGTGACAGTGTTTGAAAAAGTCAATTTTTAGCAGTCATATTCTTGACATGAACGATCTCCGTGGAAAAATCATTCTAGAATTCGAAGAAGTAAATAACACCAACTGAACACCCCTCTCGTTTTTGAAAAATGTTATCAGTTAAATATGTGAAAACCATTGTTATTAACTTTTCCCAGAAAATATGGTAATCAGGTGTCCCATTTAAAATTTGAAAGTTGATACCTTTTTCCTTTTCCGGATGGTTATAACCGGAAGTGGTATAAAGTTGTAGTTGTAAATATTTTTGTCCAGTTCGTCAAAATTGAAAACATAAATGAAGAAATTTTCAGACATCTGTTTCAATTATTTTCCATTTATGAACGCCCTATAAGGTTCTCGCGCCTCACCCTGTATACGGTTACAAGAAACTGTATGTATACAGGGTGTCCCATAATATGTGGGCAATCTCCCGGATTTGGGTAAATTTCGTAAAAATAAATGAAAAATAGCTATAAAATTAATTCCTCAGAGACACCCCTACAAAGATATTAGCTGTTGAAGTTGAGGGTTGAAAATCAATTTTTTGCAATAACTTTTTTATTTCTTGACCGATTTTGATAATTTTTGGTTTTATTTTGTATTATTTTGGACTGTTTAGAATAGTGTTTCATAATCTTTGGTAGCACATACATAGACCTCGGGATGGCATAACCCCCTCAATCACTTGAAAGAAAACAATAAAAATATTAATTTTACAGTTTTTTATGGTTAATTTTCTTTTTATTTGACATTTTTTACATAATAAATGTATCTTTATTTATTTCGATAGAGCGAACCGTTATCGAGATAAACGTCCTTCTAATAGGTGATGCGTCGCAGGAACTTTCTAAATTTCAAGTAAATTTTAACAAGATGGCTGACCTTTGACAGTAAATTGAGCAGGAAACAAAACAATAACTTAATTAAATACACGTCAAATAGTGTCAAAGATTTCATGTCATGCAGATTCAATTCTAACTGATTTCAAAATGAGTTACACAAATGCTGAATACGCAGAAAATCAGTTAGAATTGAATCTGCATGAAATGAAATCTTTGACACTGACGTGTATTTAATTAAGTTTTTGTTTTGTTTCCTGCTCAATTTACTGTCAAAGGTCAGACATCTTGTTAAAATTTACTTGAAATTCAGAAAGTTCCTGCGATGCATCACCTATTAGAAGGACGTTTATCTCGATAACGGTTCGCTCTATCGAAATAAATAAAGGTACATTTTTTATGTAAAAAATGTCAAATAAAAAGAAAATTAACCTTAAAAAACTGTAAAATTATTATTTTTATTGTTTTCTTTCAAGTGAATGAGGGGGTTATGCCATCCCGAGGTCTATGTATGTGCTACCAAAGATTATGAAACACTATTCTAAACAGTCCCAAATAATACAAATTAAAACCAAAAATTATCAAAATCGGTCAAGAAATAAAAAAGTTATTGCAAAAAATTGATTTTCAACCCTCAACTTCAACAGCTAATATCTTTGTAGGGGTGTCTCTGAGGAATTAATTTTATTGCTATGTTTTCATTTATTTTTACGAAATTTACCCAAATCCGGGAGATTGCCCACATATTATGGGACACCCTGTATAGGTACTTTTGCGCCTTATTTTAGATTTCAAGTCAAAACTCTGTATTTCGGAAAAATATCACCTATACCATCTAAGACAAGTTGTGAGGCGGAAAATTTTCTACAATTTTTGTTTCATTATTATTTGCAATTTCGGCGTAATTTCGCTACTAGATGATACACACTATTAAAGCAAACACAAACAAAAACAAACAAAAGTTGGGACTTCCCTGATGCCATTTTATCATAGACATCGCTCTGTCAAGACACAGGGTGCTTGAGTTAAAATTCAAAAAAGTTTTCTTATTCATAACTTTCTTTTATTCATTGTTTCTTGAGATTCAGTTGACATTTTGCACTTAAGTACCTACTTGTTTCTTATTCCGGCACACCTTTTGCGAAATATTCCGCAAGAGAATCGAAGCCCGAAGGAGGGAAACGGGGGTGAGGGGGTAAAGAACATATTGACCCCCAACTTTTTTCTGTGCATGCCTCTGGTTCGAAGGTATTGTTTTATAAAAAAATAATATTTTTCTCTTTCTTTTAAAATGTTGATTATGGCTTGGTTTAATGAGATGCTGCAACTTATCTCTCTGTGCAACTTATATCAACTTATGACTCTGGCTATGAGCCATTGATCAACTTTTAAGAACTGCTGTCTTGGGCTGCTAAAGTAAACTTAAATTAAACCAATCATGTAGCTTCCAGAGTTGTAGCAGGAATATGTAGGAGGAGGTTACCTGAAAAGCGCCTAATAAATTCCAATCGATTACAGGCGCAACGCGGATGGGGGTTCAAAGTTCCCTTTCTAAAGTTTTTGAAAAACGGTCCTCGCGCATGTGTTTTTTTAATTCCAAAAATAAAGCTTATTAAATTTCCTACAAAGCAAATGGAATATTTTACTGAAAAATTTGTAGCGTCTCACGTTTTTGGTGTCACTTACCCAAATTTTTTTTCCGAAATCTTACATTCTCGCCGGTTCGTATCTCAAAGAGAACACACACATAAAAATGTTACATAAAGATATGCGACGCACCGGTTTCGATATATGGGCGAAAAATAAGAAAGGCAACTTTGAACCCTTTCACCACCATTCAGTCTGTTCTCGTTTGAACTTTATAAGGCGTTTTTCAGGGAACCTCCCCCTACATATTGCCGAAGCTCTTGAAGCTATTACATGATTTATTGCAGCAAAACGAACTTCTTTTGCTTTAATTTGGGTTAAATTTAACAGCCTACGACAGCAAGTAAAATAAATGACACATAGAAAAGTCGCAAACCAACCCCTAATCAAAATTTAAAAAAGTGAAAAACATTAAAATAAATGTTTGATCGCAAATAACAAATCCTTGAGCCAGAGGAGTGCACGGAAAAAACTTGGGGGTCAGTGTGTGTTGAATTGTGTCAAATTTTCCAGAAACTATGTCAGCATAAGAAAGTACAAAATTTCATCTGAATTTAATCAAAAATTTCATCAAAATTTCAACTTGTAACAATAAAAAAATGCATGTGAGAAGTAATTTTTAGCTAAATAATCTGTTGCTAAGACCTACTTTTTCATAACATCCTGTATTTAAATAAGGCTTTTGAGTTCCAAGCGACGAAACTACTTATGGGGATTTGCAAAAAAGTTATGAAACCAAAATTGTAGAAAATTGTCCACTCTGCAACTATAGTTTCACAGAATTTTCCATCAAAATGCAAAGTTTTCCATGAAAACACAAAAAACAGCAACAAGGGCAAAAACCGATATAACGTGTGTCACACAGGCATGGTAATCACCCTTTGTTTTTCAAATTTCTTGAGATATTATTTTGAAATTTGGGGTGTCGCATACACTCGTTAAGACACACGCAGACATGCATAGATAAGTGACATGCTTTCTACTTTCGTTTTTTTTTCGGAATTGCTACCAACTTTTTTTGTTGAATAGCACACCCTGCATTTTACAGCACATTGCGTGAGAAAATTCAATAAGAATTTTTTTTTTCAATTAGCGCTTTTTTATGAGTTATAAAGAAATGAAAATCGCTATTTTCAAACTTGCTAGCTATTTACGTCAAGAACAGCTCAAGATGTCGGAAAACGGCTTACATGTCCTTTATTGCAACATTTTGGTTTCCGGAAATTTCAGATTTTTCAACACCCTGTCTAAAATACATTCATACAGTTGGATTCTACTTGACAAATTATGATAAGCACAAAAAACCGTTTTCCTTATATATAGCCTGTAGGGACTGTGCAGAGAGGATTGGCGTACTTACAGGTCCACGACGAAAGCGCTGAGGGTAGCGCTCGTTGAAAACACCTCTTCAAGCAGCAGCAAGCAGCATGTAGGTAGGTACATGTTATAATATTATGATTTTCATAATTTATATAATTTTTATATTTTTATAATAATTATCGTGATATTTCTAAAATGGTATTCGCTTAATTTTTATATAAAATATAAACTTCATGAAAAAATTTGCAGAAATAACACCTGTCTCGAAGATGACAGATGTTGAGACTTCCTAGTCTAGATTGGCATGGCGCATTAGTAAAGAATTCTCTCAGGGCAAAGGACAGGGAGATAATCTACTCATATGAAGGGCAAATGTCGGAAGTGTCAGGGGTTACACCACCGTTACTCCCAGACACACGCCAGACGTCTAGGGGTTTCCACCAGGTGACTAAATGTAAATATAACAACAATCAAGATGGGATTTGGTCGCCAGGGTGGAAATGTAGGAAGTACAGTTTGTGTAGTAGGAAGATATGTAGATATCTCCGGTATGTGGCCTGTGGCTTGACTTCTGGCCTACACGTGCCTACTGATTTTATGATTAGTTAAATTAGGGTAGGCAGTATGCAGTAAGTGGAGATTTAGTAGCTACTTCATGAGTTTCGGCAAGCTGAATGTCCTTCCTTATCGTAAACAATGTTTGAAGATATAAAATTCGGTACCTATTATAAAATTATGGTTAGGTACCTACTTTTGATCACTCATTTGTGAAAATTGAAGAAACCAAATTCATTTTTCCAAAGTCTCTTATTTGCAACAGCATAGGGAGACATTCTAAAAGTAAATTTTTACTTATATCACAACCTTATATCCATCGCTGCTATACGTCTATACACCTGTATGTACATATCGGGTAGCTGACCATAATACCTATCTGTAGGTAAATACATGGGACATTGCCAAATAATACATTTATTCATATTATTAATAACAATACGTTAAAATAGCTTGACAGTAATAGGGGCAATTAATTTCGTTAACATAAAAACTATTTTGTTTTACTTCAGAGTTGGGCAATCAGAGATAAGTATGGTCAACCACCCGGTATACAAGGTCACCGTTTTTTGAGCTTAAGCATGAGAATCTCAGTTATCTTAAGAGATACTAAGTCGGTTAAATGAGGGAAAAGTTGCGCAATTTAATGCTTAGGTATTAGGGATCGGAAACTATATTTTTGAAAAATTCTGCTGAAAAAATGAGAAAAAAAATTCTTATTTCAGCCATATTTTTTAATTATTTAAAATAAATAAATTATGTTTTGTAAGTTTACGTAGCCCGTTATGATCTATCCGTTTGTCGTTTCAAAATTTTTCAAAGCCGACTAGATCCTCGGATTTCCATAGCCAACTTTTGATTTTATTATGGCCGCCATATTTTTTTATGTTGTTCGGTATTCAAAAAATCAAAGAACTCAAAAATCTATTACATTAAAAAAAATTCCTCAAAATTTTATTCTTCTTTCGAAAAATACTTAAGCTCGAATAACGGACGCCCTGTATAGGATTGCGCCCCTGTACAGACTGCAAATGATGTGTCTTAAGAATAAATAAAAGTCCAGCGATGCAAAATCGACATTGAAGGGTTATGATTGAAGGACATCTAGAGGGTTAATTTCATAGGCACGAGCTTCCAGTTTCACTTTTTTTTTTTAATAACTAAATCTAATGACACTTTTTTGGTTAACGACAGCGATGAATGATAAATAAAACACTAACAGTGGGTATTATAAAGCTCCATTAAATTAACGGGAAGATTTCTGGGTTGTCGACGTCAAATTACTGTTCTCAACATTTTTGTAATTACTTTCATGCCAAGAATAACTAAAGTGCTGTATTTTCCACCTAGATTTGATACCTTTACTAAAAATGGCCCCAGAAATCTGCCCGTTAACTTAATGGGCCTTTATAATACCCACTGTAATAGTGAATACATATTATAAAGGCACATTAACTCAACAAGCAGATTTTTGTAGTCATTATTTCTGAAGAAGGTATCAAGTGTCTAAAGGTATATGTTTCCACCAAAGGAACATTGAGGAACTTTTATGTAGCCACAAGTTTCGTCTTGTTTCTATAAACAAGAAACTTTCAGGAACATACATAAACTTATCGTTTCCACTGAAGCAACTAAGTCGCCGGAAGTCGCTTGTTGTTTGTGGCAACAGCAACTTAGAGCAACACCGTGTTTCCACTGATCCCAGTGTTTCCATTGACGTTGGAAGTGTAAACTAAAAACGTTTACTGTGTTTATAATTATTTTAGAGTAGAATATGGCGAGAAAAAAAAACTGCATTAGCGGCGGCGGCATACATTGTATTATCTACCAAAAAGCGGCGGAAAAGAAAACATAAATGCTGGGTAAAGCCGAGTCTGCAAGAAAGAGATGACTTTGGTGTAGCACAGTTGCTTAGCGTCCTCAAGAAAGAGGATTTATGCTCGGGAAGAATAACCAATGGTAGTGTTCAAAATTTCAAAAAATGTTTTTAATTTTCCGCTCAACTTCTGCTACATTTTTTCCTGTTTTTTCTGCCAGTGTGACCCACGCATCATGCTTTGTATTCCTGCATTCTTTGCGTTCCACAAACACTCATGCAACTTGTAATTATCGATTAATTCAACAACTAATTCGTTTGACCACGCAGTAGACGGTGGCATTATTTTTACACTTCCAAAGTCCAAGACAGTCATCAAGACACTAGGCGCAGCACGTGTCATAAAGTTTACTAAAAAAAAATTTCTAAATAATGTTCCTTATTCGTTTCCACCGAGACGGCGACAAGCAGCAACTTGTTTCTGTTTCCCTATGTTGCTGATTTTCCTTTGAAGTTTACCGCTCAAAATGGAAACCGGCGACAAGAAGGAACAATCTGAAATTGGAACAGAAACCGAGTGGAACATTCAGAAACTTTGTGGAACATTTTCGAATAAAGGAAACAGAAACATAAAAGTTCCTCAATGTTCCTTTGGTGGAAGCATACCTTAATGGAAAATTTTTCAATTTATCTATTCTCGAATAAAAATGTTAATAAAAATTGTTTGATGACGATGTTAGCTATTAGCTTTCAAAATCATCACAGAAAACTGTGGCGGGAAAAAAGTACTCATTTTTTCCTACTAATTTACTTTCTTCCCCAGTAAGGAGCAGTTCCTATATAAAGTGGCATTTTTATATACAGAGTAAGGGTTGAAAACATAAATTTTAATAATTTAATTAATAATTATAAAAAATAAAATTAATAAAAACCCGTTATGCTATAAAATTGTATTTATTTTGCAGTACCTACAGTAAATCTTGTGCAAAATTTTTCGAAGAACCATACTACATGAAAAATTTCATTTAGGAGAATACATGCACGGTGACAATCTTTACTGAAATAATTTCTGAGCTTATAAGTATGGGATTATAATATCGTGTGATCCAATAAATATTTAATCAAGTCTTGCTTTGGAAGAGAAAGATGGCTATTATTACACTCATGTCTGAGTTATAATTTTAAGAAAATAATTTCAAAATAACTTTATAAGTTAATAAAAACAAAATGTTACAAAAAGATAGGAGCAAACTAGAAGAAAATATTTTCTCCTCAATTGGGGGGTCGCACAGATGCCCCTTAGTAATATTCTTCCAAAATGTAGCAGTTTTTTTTTAATCGCTCGTGCAAATCTTGGCAAAACGCCGTAGCCGCTCACCACAGTGCGCTAGAGCCCTACTCAAAGTCAAGTCGCGTTATAGTATTTACATTACTTTATTAATTCAGTCCTGTAACGTCCAAGAAACCAAGAAGTTTGTGGTTACTTCAGAGTTTCCAAGTAGGTCTTTCATGTTTCATGCTGTTCAGTAGCCTGAAGTTATTCCCTTCGTTATCGTACATAATGAATTTTAGATGTTCAACTGTGGTTTTTTCTTGGCATGTTTCGCCAAAAGGTGGTTCGAGTTTTTTTAGAATGTAGTCGTGAGTGAATATGGCCGATTCTTATTCTATGTACTATTACCTGCGATCTTCTTGACATTGGGGAATAGAATTGACTAATATGGGTGTCAAGTTGGATGTCTCGTAGTTGGCTTTGTCTTTGTTGCCAGTCTATGTTGTGTATCTTCCGGATTTTCGGTTTTTGGTAATTTTTAACATCGATATGAGTATTTACTGAGATGTTTACCATTTTTGATATGGCTGATGGACGGGCTTTTTGGTCTTCTTATAATTTCCTGTTATGCCCACATAGGCGGGTACGTTTATAAATGTTGGATGTTTATTGCTTACAGGGTGGAGGGCAAGTTCTTTTTGGATGGACTGGGCTAAAGAGTGGTCTGGGTAGAGTTTCTGATAGGCTTGGATGGAGGATGTAACTGAGGGAATCGCTCACAATTACATAATGAGGATATGGATTGCTACATGTGAATATAGTTGCCTCTAGTAGTGCGTACATTTTCGCTGTGAAGATGCTGCAGTTGCTCAGGTGGTACAAGTTTAAGTCTTCTGGTGTCACTAATGCGCAGCCTACTTTGGTTTCAATCCTTGAAGCATCCCTATATAAATTCAAGGAATCGGTTATCTTTCACATATTCTACTAAATTCTGATTTTATTATAGTTGGATGGATGGCAGATTTGCAATATTTCGTGAGTTTAGGTCAGTTTTGGTAAGTTCCAGGGGTGTGAAGTTGTATTGGAGAGGAAGGACATTTGGGAACTCAAAGATTACCTCACGTAAGATTCGGGAAAGTCTTTCATAGGCGGACACTTGTTTGTCGTATTTTTTAGATTGCACTAGGTCGGTTTGAAGAGGCGGGTGAAGACGTTTCTGTACGAAGCTTTGGAGGGGTTGCAGAAACTAAGTTATGAGTTAGCTGTTTGATTCTACAGGGTTATTCACGGTATACGCCACGGAAGATTATGGCTGTGTCTCTGGATTTTGGGATTTTTTTATTTTTGGAGTGGTTAGAGACCCGACAGAGGTACGTTTTAAAATTATATTGATAATGTACAGGTTGTCCCAAAAGCATGAAACATATCAAAGTTATGTTTTTTTAAATGGAATGCTCCTATGTTATTGCATTTTTAGAATGCCTGAGAAGATAAAATAAGATTGGCTTTTACAGTTGGTGTTTAAATTCAGAAGTTTTTGACTTATAAACAAGTGAAAATCGTCATTTTTCAAGTTCAAGGCCCTGTACAACGAAAACGGTTCAAGATAGAGAAAAACGGCTTACATGTCCCTATTTTAACTTTTCATGTACTATCCAATGATGTAGATGAAATGTTTATACAGGGTGATAAAAAATTTGAAAAATTCTGAGATTTCTCCACGCGTCGTCAAATAAAAAAATCAAAGAAAGTACAAATGTTTCTATACCATAGGATAGTACATGAAAAGTTAAAATAGGGACATGTAAGCCGTTTTTCTCTATCCTGAACCGTTTTCGTTGTACAGGGCCTTGAACTTGAAAAATGACGATTTTCACTTGTTTATAACTCAAAAACTTCTGAATTTAAACACCAACTGTAAAAACCAATCTTATTTTTTCTTCTCAGACAATCTAAAAATGCAATAACATAGGAGCATTCCATTAAAAAAAAAAACATAACTTTGATATGTTTCATGCTTTTGGGACACCTGTACATTATGAATATAATTTTAAAACGTACCTCTGCCGGGTCTCTATCCACTCCAAAAATAAAAAGATCCTAAAATCCAGAGACACAGCCATAATCTTCCGTGGCGTATACCGTGAATAACCCTGTATATGGTGGCGGTCGTTCGTTGGCAAGGCTATAGAGGCTATCAATTGGACTAGTTCGATGGGCGCCGATGGCAATACGGAGAGCAGAATTTTGTATTGTCTGGATGGTCTTTAAAAGCCTCCTGCTAGCTGTGGAGTAGGCAACCAAGCAGTATTCTGTTCTGAATCTGATGAGTGATCTATACAATTATTATTGTGGTAGTATAGTCGAATCGGAACCGCAATGGTTGCTAGATAGGCATTTCATAAGGCTGAGTGATCGGTTCAATGAAGCTTTGACGTGTTCCACATGCCTCTTCCAAGTGAGCTTAGGGTCGAAGTATATTCCTAAGTATTTTATGGAGTCGATGAAATTTAATGGTTTCTCGAGTAGTCAGCTGAAGAGGGCCATCCCGTCTTTTTTTAGTTAATAAGATGCACTTTTTCGGGAGAGAAAGTGCACCCATACCCTGAGGAATTGCACCAGTTTTCAAGGTTGAAGATTACATTTAAAATTAGATCCCTCATATGCTTGCGGTCTTTTCCAGCTACGTATATCAGTAAATCATCGGCATACATAATGGTTTTAACTGGGGAGTCAATATGCTGGAAAATGTCGTCCACAGCAATCAGAAACAGTTTCCAGTTCCTAGTGTCTTCTCATGGGATGTGGTGCCGTTTATTTTAACTCGAAATGATCTGTTTTTGAGGAAGTTGTGTACATAGAACCAGATGTTGCCAGTAAAACCCCATTTTTTCAGTTTGTCTAGAATCAAGTACCACCAGGTTCTCTCGTATGCTTTCTGGATATCGAAAAAGGTTACAAGTAGTCCCTGTTTATTTGCAAACGACTGATGGATATCGGATTTAAATGTTGTTGCAGTCTGTGGTCGAGTGATGTGTACGGAATCCATATCGGATGGCATTTAGTACATTGTTCGCTTCCAAGGTATGTGTTTGCCTCTTATTAATAATTTTCTCCAGAAGTTTTCCCATGGTGCATTTTAGCGAGATGGGTCGATTTGTTGGGTTCAAGGATCGGGTGTATTAGCGATTATAACAATCTGGATGGAAATTGGTTATTGGTATACATTTTATTGTACGGTTTAAGGATTTTCGCTTTTTTGGAGAAGTATGCGGTATGCGATCAGGGCCTGGAGTGGATCTCTTACAGGTGGCTAGATCATCTTCTAGTTCCTTGTGGGTAATTTTAAGATTCATAGGATGTTGTAGGTTCTCAAAGTTCCCTGCATGTATGTGTGGTTTCTGCCTGATTCTTGAATCTAAGGAATTTCTTTTCATATTGGTAGTTGCTAGTTGCTTATTGGAAGTGGTTTGCAAGTCTCTGCTATGTCTTCATTGGTGCTAGCGACATTGTTTTCGGTTTTTATTAGGGAAGAAATTGTTTTCTGTACATCAATACCCTTAATTGTTTTTATCTTGTTCCATGTTTCTGTAAGGGGCGTTTGGGAGTTTATGGTAGAGACGTAATTGGACTATGACTCCGTATTGCTACTTTTGATTACAGCTCTGGCTTGTGCTCTTAGTCTGTTGAACTCGATACGCTTTTCTTTTCTGTTTTGTCTTTTGAGTTTGTTGTCTGTATTCAATATTCTTCCTTACAGTTATGGTTCCACCAGGGGACTGACTTTTGGGCTTTTGATCTCCTTTTTCCTATATATTCGGTCGCTGCTACCAAGATCGTATTTTCTAGATGTTCAAGTTCCAGACCTACATCATCATAAGCAGGGGGGTGGTTAATGAAGTTACTTGAAATATTATTTGGGAAACTTGAGTTTTTTCCTCTTTGGAGTACCTACTAGAATAATTGTTATCGGGAAGTGGTCGCTGGTATATAGAAATTCGTACGGCTACCAGTGTGACAAGAAGTATGAGGAAATTGATGCACTACAGAATGACAAATCAATGGCAGAAGATTCTCCTCTGTGAGAGTTGTATCGAGTGGGCGCTCCGGAGTTGAGTAGGATAAGGTTGTTATTCTCCATAAAAGTTTCTATTTTTTTGCCTCTTAGATCAGTAGTTTTGGAACCCCAGAGTATATTATGGGCGTTGAGATCAAGTTAAGTTAAGATGAGCCAGGGGTGTGGAATTTGGTCGAGGATCTCTTCTAGGCCATTGGCAGTGATTGATAATAGATATTTTTTGGGGGAAAAGGGCTTGAACTCAAACCACTATTGTGAATTTACAGGCAGTTCAGTGTTTCCCGAATAGTTTTTAATGATTAACTTACCAGCAAAAATCACGTTTTAACGACTTTTGTATACCTAATTATTGCTAAAATAGACAAAGAAAGTACTTATTGGTTTTTATGTCAGCGAATTTTTTTTTGCTGCCATGAATTCCAATTATTATTATAAGGTGAATGTTTATGTAGAAATGTCGACAAGTAAAAATCGTAATTGGAGACTGCCTAGTTCTATTTATGGTTTCTGATTTTAATTAGTTCTTTTGGACTGAAATTTGGCAAGCACGTGTAAGTAAAGTGGTATAGGTATGCCGGATGGTAAATGTAATAGACTTGCACTGTATATGTTATAAATCATGAGTGTTAAAATGATCACGGGATAGCGCAAAATCACGACAGTAGGAACTATACAGTGTGGAACAGCCAGATGGTAAAAATTAATTTGTTCAGTAATGGTGCATGTTCAAGAGTGCACTCTATACACATAACAAAATTTATATCATCTATTTTTTTCATCTACTACTAGGTTAAATATTATACTATTGAAGGGTATTACGGATTAAATACTGAGATAAGTATGTATCTTCCTATACTTATTTTATTGTGATTGTGCTATCGTCTGGGCAAATGAAATCGTAATTTAGGTAGGCTCTGGAAAAAAACATATCTGAGATTGAATCTGGTGAACTGTAAAATCAAAATAATTTTGGTTTCTAAAGGTTGTCATATACCCACTTGGCTGGCATGAGTCGCTGTATGTACGTCGCTATGTCGGTGTATGCGTAAGTAATCAAAACAAACAAAAAAAGGCCAGTAAACATAAGGCCAAAAGTGTCAATAGTTACTCAGATATCATTTAAAAATATTTTTCTTATTAGGTAAATATACAGGCTGTCGTAAGTATTCCATGGGCATGGAGTAACCACAGAATCCTGACGTTAAAATATGCAGATTTAACCGAAATTGTCTATATTATCCAAAATGGCACCCTTTTCTGGATTCAAAATGGCAAAACTGGATTAAATGGATATTAAATGAATATTTTGATAATACAGGGCATTTTAAAATCAGTAGTTATCTGACAGGTTTTTAATTACGTTTGTGCAATCGGACCATTGTCAGGGTGTTCCTGTTTTTGGTGTCACGTCTCATTTTTTTTCCCATGCAGAACTTTTTTTATCCGCACGCCACTGATTCATTCTCTACATTTATTTGTATCAAAAGACTACAGTATAACTAAACTTTTTGCATTCATATACAAATATCATGTTTTGCATGGTTTTTCCGTAATTACTTTTTAATTATGGAGTTACGCTTACGCCACGAAAACGTATTTGTGATAATCTCATTTTATTTAAAATAATAATTTTCATTTTACACAAATGATTTTATTCACATTTATTGCCCTTAATAATATTTAGTACCTAGTAGGCGGCGAAACTAAAGTTTCTCACTTAAATCAGCTTTTTATTTATTTTTGAATTTTTTACATAGTCCCTGTTTAAACGGTTGTATCTTGAAAAGGGTGCCATTTTAGACATAAATAATATCCGTTAAACGGCATATTTTGAACCCAGAGATCTTTTGTGGAACGTCGTTGTTGTTAATATTTAAATTGAAAAAGAAATTTTCACAAATACGTTTTCAGCAGATGAACCTACAGGTTCATCATAAAAATTATTTATGGAATAACATGTAAGATACGAAACTTTTATAACAGCGGGTATTATAAAGGATCATTAAGTTAATTTCTGTTGCCATTTCCGAAGAAGGTATCGAGTCTAAGTGTAAATTTTTTGAATTTATCTGTTCTTGACATGAAAGTAATTACAAAAATGTTAATAAAAGTCATTTGACGTCGATATTAGCTTCAAAAACGAGCACAAAAATCTGCCCGTTAACCTAATGAGCCTTTATAATATTGGCTGCTTTAAGAGGTCTAAAAGTAAGTTAGGTACCTAACATATTAGATTTTTGATAAAAATAGAGAATCAATCAGTGGTGCTTCGATAAGAAAGTTATAGGGTAAAAAGTGATAAAGCCAATATTTATTTAACACTGTTAGTTTATTGATCTTAAAACTTGTAGTAAGCGGTGAAATTTTAAAGTTTACCATTTTAATTAATTTTTGACTTATTCTTGAAAATGTATACTAGGTTTACCCTCTTTTAAGGGCCGTATCTTGACGAGGGCGCCATCTTCTCGCATATAGATAATTTTGGTTAAATCGGAATATTTTGACCACGGAAATCTGTGGTTTTTTTATGTCCATAGAATATTAGGACATCCTGTATTGTAATGTTTTAGTAGAGAATAACACAGGTACCAGCTGATTAAATTGTCACAAATATTACCATTAACCTGAATCCGTGCGTTAGCTGGTTTGTGTATTTATTTATTAGCCCACGCACTATATGTGTTAGCGATCTCTGTGATGAATGCCGCGTAGTTGTTCGTCATTCGAGCGGTGCCTCGCATTTTTTTTTGTAAACTATAGTTTCCCCAAAGGCAACAATCTCAGGTCTGATAACTTTGGTGGTGAATTCAGAAACACCTAAAGCATAGAAAGTATACAGTTTTTCTCTTGAGTAAAAAATATATTTAACAAAAGGTGGACGCAGGTGTTCCCGTGAGCACCCGCCAAAATATGGGGGATTCCCCACAAAACATCATGTAAGATATGAACAGTCGAGTTTGATAGGCAAACCGAGAACCAAAAATGATAATTTTATTGTACTTACTTATAGTGATCTAGTGAAGTCAGTACAGTCCTGGACTTTAAACAAAGAAGAATTTCCAGTACCTACTTAGTATGTATTACAAAATATAAAAAATTTATTCAGTGGATAAGGAGGAATAACTTAGTGTAAGAGTATAACCGATTGTGGTACATAATTAGATTGAATATGTGATATGGCGAATACTGAATACACGAATGGTGACGTATCGAAGAGAAAGTAGGCAATAAGTTTAAGTTAAAATAAGTTTGAAGAGCTATTTCGAGTTGACAGTGAAAGACTTGTCATTCTAAAGAGAACAGACAGAGAAAGTGACAAATTAAGTGAACTAATTTTTACCTACAACTCGGCAATTATATCATTGCTTGTACCGAAAAATATCGTAGATGACAATCAAAAGTAGATTTTGCGTAATGCCATTTGCAAAGGCTCAAGGAGCAAAAGGTATTGAGAAACGTACATACAGTTTTACTTCGAGGAACCTTTATAAGCGGCAATAAAAAATAAATTAAATAAATAAATAAATAAATAAATCTTGAGAAAAAAAACTTATCCAATACCTAAATTTCGGAGATGGAGATAGTGAAATTGGAATATTCTATTTAATTGTACAGGGTGTCCTAACACTAGTCCCCACTCCAAAAATCATGACTAATTACAAAGATAACTACTACTTAATTTGAAATTTTGAGGAAATATGTGAACCATGTTGAGCTTCAAATTGATGAGCTTCTTTGGTTTGAAAGTGCAATTAATTAGCATCACGAATACGTTAATCTTTTCGTGTTCGTTAATTTATTTAAATATTTAGTTTTTTTTGCAGCTAAGACACGTATAATGGATAATAAACAATATTTCAGAAAAAAATCAAATTTACTATCTCTTTAATTAGCGTTGAAAATCAAGGAAAAAGCAGAACTTACAACATAATTTTATGGACTCAAATTTGGAGATCGTAAATTAAAACAATCATAAACGACAACAATAATGAACTTTCCCAGGAAATCGATTTTACAAATACCAAAATATCAAGTCATATTGCTTCCCTTATTTTTTATGGTTTTTAAATTCTTCTATGACATTCGATAGAAATTTTATATTTTTTTCTAGAAAAGTATATAATTTAAAAAAGTAAGTGTTTGTTTTACTGATATTTGGTTTCCTTGATTTTGTTTAGACCATATTATATAAAAACAATGAATGTTTCCAAGATAGTGAACAGCATGGGGACCTCGAAAAACGTGGGACATAGGTACAGGGTCGGTTAAATTAGAGAAAAGTTGGGCAATTTAGTGGTTACTGACATTCCGTTGAGAAAACCTGAAAACTCCGCTTACATCCGGAGATATTAAAAAAAAAAACGAAATCTTACGATTCGGTTTTTATATTTTCCTGAAGTTATTCGGAGAGATATAAAAAATGACACTTTCTAATTGCTACTTTTTTAGCTCTACAAGATGGCGTTTACAAAGTTTTAGACCAACGTTTAGTTACGAAGAAATCACCATCTACTTTATTTTTGTATATGGTCCGTAAAAAAAGTACGTCCTGCATTAAATAGCATTTCCAATTACGAATTCAACAATGTATAGGTATCACAGTATGGTTTCTTTTGTTTTTTTTTATAGCACATTTTGGTGTAGTAAGCATCGAACTTATGACACTGACAAAATGACAAAAACTTATTGACATATTAGTACGTCGTCCTATGTAAATAATATTTTTTTTAAATGTGCTTTAAAAAAACAAAAGAAACCTTACTGTGATATACATTCAATTCGTACTTAATTGAAAATGCTAATTAATACAGAACGTACTTTTTTACGGGCCATATAAAAAAATGAAGTTAATGGTGATTTCTTCGAAACTAAAAGTGGAACTCAAATTTTGTAAACACCATCTTATATGGAGCTAAAAAAGCAGCAAATAGAAAGTGTCATTTGTTCTGTTATATCTTCCCAAATAACTTGAGGAAAAAATAAAAATGAAATTGTCAGATTTCTGTTTTATTTCGAATATCTCCGGATGTAAGCTAAATTTTCTCAATTTTCTGGTTTTCTCAACAGAACTCAACACTAAATTGCCAAACTTTTTGCTAATTTAAACGATCCTGTGTCTCTAACTGTTTCCGACATCCCCATTTTTTTCATTCTTATCTTGGACAAAGTGTATCCTATATAAAAATTATTAATTTAAGATAATAATAATTAATAAAAGATATGCCAGAGGTAAGAAATCTCGATGTTTCAGTCTTTTTATCATATTTTATTAACGACCTCAGTTATGATAAATTTTGCTTAAGATTATTAATGAATATAAAATAAAGCAACTTGTTTCTTATTTAACTGACCCTGTACCTCTGCTAGTTCTCAAGATGCCCATTATCATTATCCACTTATTAACCCAACAGAAAAATTGATTTTCCACTTCCCTATGCATGAAAAAGTAGAATCGTATTACTCCATCACAGCTCCTGGTAGTCTCCATTGCCTTATTTCTTCGTTAAAGATAACTGGACGCTATATAAAAAGATCGCTAAATATGTACTTCTTGGTATCGCGGCGGGTTGAAGCTCAAGGGGGAGATAGTTGCGGAAAACACTGTTGAATGCTTTGATAAGGTGCAAAACCTACTTCACAGTATGTAAACCTCTCAACGTAAGTCAAAGGTCAATAGTCCCTTTGAAGTAAACTATTTTCTAAGTAAATTAATTTCGTTTCATATAAAATATATACACCCTGCTTTTGAAAAAAATTCATTGATACTTGCAACAAGAAGCCATTTTTAGGAAAACAAATTCTTCCTAAAAAGCAGTGGCGTACTATTTTTTTTTTTCAAAAACATTAAATGTAACGCGACTTGCACGGACGCCACTGCTACAATAACTAAAAGTTATATGTTGGGAAATGCTTCTTGATGCATGGAAGGTGTACACAAATTTTCACGAAAATATATTGGTTCTTATCAAAGTTATTATTAAAAAACGATTTTTTTCTTGAAACTTCAACACCCGGTTGTTAAAAAGTTAATCCTCTTAGAACATAAATTTGTACTTACTTTTTTTCTCGAATGATCCCATCAATCACCTCCTGAATTTTCTCGGTTCATTTTAGATACACCCTTTAGATAGTAAGGTATTATGGGTATTTCGAAGTGCAGACCTATATCAATTTTTTTTCAGATCGACTATTATTTAAAAAAAAAAACACTTAATGCATTCATATAATCTATTGACGCCTTTTTAATAATTTGTTCTGGGGTAGAAGATATTTCATTCATTGAATCATCTACAGTGGTATCGCTTTTAGGTAACTAAACGACACAAAACACAAAATAATAATTGTACATAGATCTGCCGTTCTGCGAATATACTATGACGTTTCTTTAGTAGGTGCATGGTGTCAACAAGCTTTAGGAGTGGTCGGCGTCGGCTTATGTAGTTCAACGTTCAGCGTCTCGTGGAGAACTCAGTACACTTGCGATCGCCCCGATCGGACCGCTCACTAGAACTTGTAATAGTTGTACTGTACTTTGTTGGCCGGCTTGCAGTAACATGTTTAAGCGTTAAATAATAACCCGCTACGACACTTCATTTCACTCCTGTTTACTTTATGCATTCTTCATGATAATCATACATTTTAAGAACTAAGAAGCGTGTAAAAAAGTGCATTTTATCAATCAGTCGTAGATAAAACATTATAATTTATAATTATAGGTATTACTTAATTCAACTATAGGTATCCTCAAATGACAGGGACAAATTTTTGTAGCATCCTCTATCTCTAGCCTCCTTGATGTATACATGTACACGACTCGGTACATCCTGTAAGCTGCGGTTGCTCTTCCTGCTGGTGGGAGCCCAAGGGATGCGTACTGGAGGTGCAACACGTGCTGGCGATGTCTGTGCACTTCCGCTTGTTGCTCTCTGAACGGGGCAACGTGCAACGATCAAAGACACCATAGCTGTTAGCCGCCCGATGAGGTAATTAATGGGTTTATAAACACCTTGTGCCATGTGCTGCGGTGTGCACGGGAATCTACCACTCCATAGCTTTGATATTAGATCAGACTCTAAACGCGATCTGAACTCTGAAATTCGGATGAAATAGCTCGGCGTGGTAATTTTTCTTATTTCCGATTTGTCTAAAACTTTGAAAAAAAAATTAAAAATCCTACTAAAAATTCGTAGATGATTATGATGTGGATATAATAATTACATAGGTATTTTGTATTTTACAAATCTATAATTACATTTATGGGGAGTAATCACTACTATGGGTGTATCATAGACAGAGATGTAGGGTCGGTTAAATTAGGGAAAGTTGCGCAGTTTTATGGTGATTGAAAATCTGAAACAAAATTTTGGATAACATCACTCTTTTTGCTGAAATATGTTGAAAAATGTAAAATCGAAATTTCTCATTAATATGAATAAAAGAAAATAAGAGCGAAATGGTCATACATGTCTTCAGCAGTGTTTTTCTCTCTCTTTGGCATTAGATCAGTAATGAACACCATCAGCCTTGAAGCCACGAATTTGCTTTTTATTGTTTTAGCCATATATTTGTTTTAATTGTAAATGAATTAATTTTTTTTTTATGTTCACATAAGTCGTCAACAGCTATCCATTTGACATTTAAAAAATGTTTAAAGCCGACCGGATCCCAGGGTTAATTTTCATAGTCAACTTTTGCTTTTACACATTATGGCCGCCATATTGTTGTATTAAAATGTCATTCGGTAAACAAAATTAAGAATACCGAAAATCCATCACATTCAGATAAACATTTATTTAAAATTTCTTTCTTTTATTAATCGAATGTCACAAAAGACCATAAGGCAACAAATTTCACGTTGCGACGTCATAATGACGTCATTCGGTGAAAACTATGAAAACTGTGAGATCCAGTCTGCTTTAAAAAACTTTTGAAATGTTAAACGGTAAGAAAAAAATTTCAGGATATTTCAACAACGCCCGAAGTTGTTAAATAAAGGTTCAATAAACTTTAAATAAAGTTGTTGAATAAAGGACTCCCCAGAATCCTTATGAGAATTAGCTCCCGGTTAAAATTTATGTAACTTTGGGTATCGGTATAGTATTCAATGACTAGATCATAAATCTCCATTGGTAAGCCCCCAAAAACTCCTGTTCTCGAGATTATTTACCTTTAGAGATAAATTCTCCCATGACGGTCAAGCATGTATTTATTTTAAAATGTTATTATTAAAAAAATTTAATGGAACATATGAACAGAAAACCTGACTTATAGCCTCAAAATTGTCCAAATACCTGAGAACTGTTCAGAACTCTATCCCTACCCAATTTTAATTAACTATTTCGCACTTTTGTATCGTTTTAAGCTCACGCGCGTATCGTATACCTATGTATACAAACGTAAACATTTCAAAAAAACCTAGCTGCTTATTACAGGTTTTTTTTTATTTGAAAGAAAAACATAGAAGATAATAATTATTTATATAGGGTGTCCCAGACTTAATTGCCCAGACCATATCTCATATATTATTTGAGATAATCGTATAACAGATAAGAATATATAAGAGATAAGCTCTATAACATGAGCAGCATGAAAACAACCCGAATTCATCAACATCCCTTAAGTTATAGTCCCCACCCTTAAAAAATTAATAGCACCCTGTATACGGTGTGTCCAGTTTAAGTGGCATTTTATGGGGATGTCCGAAACGGTAAGAGATACGAAATCGGTTAAATTACAAAAAATTTGCCGGATTATCAACTTGGTAAATTGGCGAAAACAGATCCAAGATATCTCAGCTGATTTTCGAGTTAACCTCAAAAAATAGAAAATGGCGAAATTTTTACTTTTGGTATAATTCGTTTGTTTATGAAGATATTTTACTGAAATTTAGTTTCAGGGCATAAACGGGCTAGCTTCTCAAAATGGCGTCACTAGTTTTTATCTACATTGATTTTATCGCAAGCTGCGATAGTCATTTTTTTTTCTTATGGCGGCCATGAATTTCTGGCATGATGGTCTTTTCAAAAATGTGTAACTTCTTCATGTTTCATTCAGCAAACTTTGAAAAATATTGAAACCAATTTTTAAGAATAGTGGGCTTGATATCTATGAAATTAAAACAAACTGGTGTTCTAAATATTACAAGAAGTGTCAAAATATTATTGTTTATTCAGTTTAATAGTTGAAGTTAAGTAGTTCCAAGCAAGTTCAAAGTTTTGTCGTTTAAGTGAAGAGTTCGTGAATTGTTATTATTTCAAAATGAATTTTTCAAATAGTGAAAAGTGTCAAATCTTTGAATGCTTTATTCTTTCGGGACGAAATGACTTAAGAGCTGCTGAAATGTATTTAAATAGATATCCAGAAAGGCTTCAGCCAAACAAATTTTTTTATAGAAAATTACGGAATAATTTAATGAATCACGGAAGTTTTGTTAGGCCCAAGGCGAAACGAAAAACCGATGAAAATAAAGAAAGAGCCTGGAGAAACCTCGAACGTCACTTTATAAAATTGAAAAGACAACAGGCGTTGCCAAGTCAACAGTGAAGTGATTTTGAAATGTTTCAAATACCACCTTTACCGTGAACGACCCTGTCAAGGCATTCAATATGGTGATGAATCAAGAAGGGTAGCATTTTCTCAATGGTTCATTGGAAAAAATCACGAAATTCGAAACTTCGCTAGAAAAATATTATGATCTGATGAGAGTCGATTTACCAATTGTGGAATATTTTTAATCGTATAAGAATACTGTTTTTTGGACTGATGAAAATCCGCATTTAACACATCAAGTTAGACATCAAGCAAGATGGGGATTGAACGTCTGGTTAAGTGTTATTGATGGTCATATCATAGGGCCATTTTTTACAATGAAAATTTAAATGCACGGAGATATTTTAATCTTCTATCAACGAATGTAACAGACAAGATAATGGATCTTCCACTTGCAACTATAAATGGTATGTACTTCCATGATATCGTGCTCCTGCTCATAATGCTAGGATTATCACAGACTTTCTAAATGCTGAATACGGCGAAAATTGGTTAGGCAATAAAGGACCAATTAGGTGGCACTAGGTCTCCAGACGTGACGCCTCTTGACTTTTTTATTTAGGGTTGCCTAAAAAACCGAGTGTATGTGAGAAGTTACGAAAATGTAAACGAATTACGTTGGGCAGTTCAAAAGGCAGTAGATGAAATTACTCCAGAGATGATAAGACGTTCCTGTGAATCGGTTAGGTATACTGAAAGGTGTAGACTATGTGTTCAACAAAACGGTGGCCTATTTATGAACAATTACTGTAATTACTGAACGTATAGGATTAATTTAAATTAAATAAATTTCAACTATTAAACTGAATAAACAATATTTTGACACTTCTTGTAATATTTAGAACACCAGTTTGTTTTAATTTCATAGATATCAAGCCCACTTAAAAATTGGTTTAAATATTTTTCAAAGTTTGCTGAATGAAACATGAAGAAGTTACACATTTTTGAAAAGGCCATCTTGCCAGAAATTCAAAAAAGTAAAAATCAAATATGGCCGCCATAATAAAAAAATTGACTATCGCAGCTTGCGATAAAATCAATGTAGATAAAAACTATAGTGACGCCATTTTGAGAAGCTAGCCCGTTTATGCCCTGAAATCAAATTTCAGTAAAATATCTTCATAAACAAACAAATTATATTAAAAAGTAAAAATTTCGCCATTTTCAATTTTTTGAGGTTAACTCGAAAAGCTGAGATATCTTGGATCTGTTTTCGCCAATTTACCAAGTCGAGAATCCGGCAAATTTTTGGTAATTTACCCGATTTCGTATCTCTTACCGTTTCGGAGATCCCCATGTAATGCCACTTAAACTGGACACACTGTATATTCTCAAATTTTCAAAACAAGTATTTGATTCTCTGCTCAGCTGTTTTTTCAGATTCAAAAATTGCTCAAAAATAACCAAGAAAAGCTTCATCAATGTGGTCATGATTTTTTATCTGAACTTTCTCTGCACGACTTTAGCTGTCAAAATTTATCAATAAGTTATTCATTCATCAGAGAAAGTGCAGATAAAAAAAAGTAATGACCACCCGTTATATGTGTATTTTAAATTAAGCGCGAGTATTCAACTTCAGTGCCCCACCTTGTGAT
The DNA here is from genome assembly GCA_910589415.1 of Malachius bipustulatus. Lineage (NCBI taxonomy): Eukaryota > Metazoa > Arthropoda > Insecta > Coleoptera > Melyridae > Malachius > Malachius bipustulatus. The sequence goes on from OU342633.1 coordinate 17,097,305, forward strand.
TTCACATTTACGATTTCCATTCAATATAAAACCTATGTGTTCTTACATAGTGAGTATGTATTTTCAGTACGTGACTGCAATGTGTCCATTGTTCCTAGTCAGGGCTAAGAATAACCGAACACCAACATGAAGGAGGTTGGGGTTGGCGATCGTCAGTTGTTATTAAGGGGAAATGTGGATAATAACGTGGCTATTTCTATTTCTGTCACCACCTCCAACATCCGTTATTGCCCGCTAAGTCTACTTATTTTAAATGTCATTTCTTATTTTAGGCCTTGGTTTTGTGAACACTCACTGTGTAATTACTTACCATTGCTCTTAAATAATAAGTGCCAACATAGTTCTAGAGATTAGGCAAAAATCTATTTTTTGCTCTGAGAAAAACTTCCCATAGAAAACGATTTTTTTTTCAAGAAAGCAGATTTATTTATTTTCATAAATAATTATTATCCACATATCAATCCAGCACTCCTTGTCCTTCGGGGATGACACTCTCCAGTTTCCATACTAACGTATAGGTAAATAGATTAAATTTGGCTAAAAGGTATAAATTATATTATCTTTATACAACCTATTATAAAATCTAACTTTTAAAAAAAGTTACCCTTTATTTTTGTGTTATTTTTTTTTTAGTTTAATCAGTTCAACAAAAAAAGAAAATAGTTACATCCAAGCGTCCTTGTTTTGCGAAAATTGGGTTCGTTTATACTTTCAGTCCTCTTTATCCTAGGACATTCTCGCGATATTAGTTATTCCCATTACCTACGTTTTGTTTACTTCAACCTACGAAAACCCAATTTTTTTGTAAACAAACTGAAATATAAAAAAAATCGTCAAACCTAATTTTGAAGGGCGTTTCATCCATTTAATTTGCTATGACACTGTTAATCTATGTTGCCCGCTTTCACTTTGATTTTCGTTAAAAGTAAAATTTTTTAATTAAAAATTAATTATTTCAAGATATTCCAAAAATAACGAACTTCAGCGGGAAATTTTTCTATAAAAAATAGCCCTCGATATATATTCCAAAAAAAGCTCTCATTGCGGGTTTTTTTCTGAAAAAAAGTTATCTGTGATTTTGAGAATAAAAATTTGTCGGAGTCCTTTACACTGCCAACAAAGTCTCACTGCGTCGTATCGTTACTGCGAAAAGTCCAAGTTCGTGTAAAAAAGAATAAGGCTCTTGACTGGAAGTCGGGCCTGGAAGTCGGAGAAATTTCCCGATAATTTTCCCGGTGACATATCCTGGTGATTTTCAGTAGGTGTACATGCAAATCTTTGTTCTACAACAAAATTAGGATAAATTCTTTGTTCGTTTATCGAGTATCAGCCATATGATTTCCAATTGAATGGTACCCTCAAGAAGAGGAAGAACAGCACTCGCTCTCCCTTTATTTTCCCCACTCAATTCAAAAAGATTTTTCGAAAAGAAGCGAGCGAGAACGCAAGTGGCGGCGGTTCGGTGGAAAATAGAATAGATTTCGTTAGTTACAATTTCTTTGCTCCCTCTTTGAACATTTCAAGTTATTAAGGTGATTGTTCCTGTTTGTGCATGAGAGAAAGAAGACTTCCTGGGGCCCCACAAAACCTGATGCAGATGCCGACAAGGTAGGTGCCGTTCCTGTCCTTCAATTTGAAATTATATGGCTCGGTTTTAATCCTAATAATATTATTATCAAAATCTCATCCCCGTTTACAGTCCCGTGGTTTGATTAGTCAAAACAATATTAGCAAATATATCATTGTACAGTAGGCTTCGTTAAAAAATAACCAATTTTCAACCCCACCCCTTGGGCGAGAAATTGTGGCTCCAGAGTATGCTTCTTTTAATTTGCTTAGAGGAAAAAAATACAAAATGTGTAATTACATAGCCTCAGATCTCACAAAACGACTATAAGTTGATGAAATTCAACAAAGAGCTACTCGGAAACTGCTAGTTCCTGATTTTTATCAGACCTCTACAGCTTTAAATTCGATTTAGTGATTGAATTTTTAAATTTCCCCCTTTTCTGTGCCTTGGGCGCCAAAAAGCTTCAACTTTGGAACGTCAAATCTTGACGAAAATAAGTTTCCAAACTAAAACACTTGCAACCGCCTTTACCACAACTCAGTATGAATAATTTATAAAAAAGGATTCAACAGGTTGCCAGGGTGGTCGGAGAATCGCGATTAGACCATCAAAATTAACCAACGAAACTGAAAAGTCGCGAGCACCGACATTTTGAACAGGTCATCACTACATGAAAAAGACCTCTCTGCATCGAACAGCGATTTTACTTGGCGCATTTTGAAAAAAAAAATGTATACCTAACTATAGATTTTTGTTGTCCTTGCACCAACGCTTTAGCCTTTTGTCACACTTTTGAAATCCGATTTTCGATCTTGTAAAATACACTTTGCAAGTGTGACTTTTATTTTTTAGTCCAATTTTTGAAATAGTGAACAAACCGCAACTTTACGAATAAATGTTTTAAATAAAAAACTAGCCCCTAAAAATCTTATTCAACTTTCTGCTTAGTTTCTAATACATAACACAAGCAATAATACATAAGCAGCAATACATCGTTGCTGTGAAAATTTAATTTCTTATGATTTTGAAAAAAAAGTATGTCGGAGTGTTTTTCGATAAGTGAGCTTTCTCGAAGAAAAAAAATTTACCTTTTTGTGACTGTTGAACATCTCTATCATCAGACTTTCTGGTTGATTTTTTGATTTTCAAATTAATGGCGAGAAAAAAAAGGATTTTCTGAGTTGAATAAAAATTTCCACTTAAAATTTTGTTCGATTTCTGCTTAACTATAATAATATCGTTTTTTTCAAAAAATTAACTCCATAAAATTTGTACGTCTATGCTTCAGCTGAAAAAAGTCGCAACAGAATTTCGATGCATGATACCCACACTGGAAAAAATTAATATAGGTGGTACCGTTAAAAAAAAATGATCCTGAACGGAATGAAATTTCTCTCTCCGGTTCATTTTTGTTAGGACGTATAAAGGATGTCGAGGTAACCCCCGCCTCTCGCTAAATTTCAACCTGATCGGTGAAACACTCAGAGTGTTTCCTTAAACTTATTCCTGAAAAATCTTGAAATTCCCGAAAAAATTCTTTCCGGAAAAGAGTCCGGCTCATTTTTAATAAGCTTCTTGGGACTGCGAATCGTTTGAACGGAGCTAAAATCCCGGGATAAAAAATGGCGACTCTAGAGTGTTACTTAGCAAAATCACAGACACAAAGACCGACAGACATCCATGTTCACGAACCAAAATTAAGTGAGTATACTTAAGACAATTTTCAAATTTTTGTTCCATTTCAATCCAGAAAGGTACAGTTTTCGTAAATAATAATAATAAGTAACACCATCTAAGTCAAATGAATCTCTGAAAAATATTATTGTTATATTTTTTTTGTTATTAAATGTGTTTTTGTGAATTATTCACTGAATTCTGTAACAGTATATTCTTTAACGAGCGAAGAATGATAGCTATTATCCACGAGAAGGCAGGCGAGTGTTGGAACGTTTGAGTGGATAATAGCTATTCTTCGCGAGATGAAGACGCTATTTTCTCTTTGACCTTTCGAGAATATCATTAGTTAAAAAAATTAAACTTTTCAATAGACTTATTTTCTTGACATTTGCGTTGTCATCTGTTACTAAATTCCCAGTTATTTCAATTATCAATAAAGGATATTCTGGAATGAAAAGCAACTCCAAGGTTATTTCTTATCACACCACCACCCAGTCATTTTATATACTGTTAAATATTTTCATGAATAGATTTTGTCTAACCTGGTTATTATGACCTGTCTGGTAAGGCCAGGTCAGGTGCGCTGGTGGCTGGCGTTGATTGAAGCGCATATACTGCGCGCATCTAAATTATTGATTTTTCAGCTTTATTCACAATAATTCACATATCCAGGCACAATAATGAGGTTAGGGGTCTATTCGAATCCGAATGTATTACAAACTACTATAAACGATCGGTAATAGGTTGCAGATAAGCCAAGAGCGTTTCAATAGTTAGTCGGGCGATAGGTGGCCGTGGCGTTATCTTAACATGTTTGACGTCACCCAGTTAATTTCCGAAATTAAGTTCTCAAAATGATGAGCAGTGATTGGCTTGAATAGAAGATTCCCTCATCGCATGGGGAATGTACGTCATTAGTTAACTGAAATTGGCAGTATAAAGAACGTATTACTAAATGGCCGAAGAGAAAAAAATATTACGCTGTCTCTGCTAACAATTTCAACGGACCTAACATTATCTTCAATGTTTTTTTTTTATTTTTGTTTGTTTGTTTATTTAACAAACATAAAGATTATTACAAAACTTATTGAGGAAACATTCGGATCAATAATCAATTTAAAAAGTTGGGACTTTACGAATTGGCCGGGCTCGTATATAAGGTTCTTGGAAATAAATGTGGATACCTAAAAATAGTAAACATATACAACCGGAATATGGAAATATAACTCTTCACGGAGTTTTTCATGCAAAACACAAGCTTAACTGATCCAGAATGGATTTGTTATTCATGGACACTCAATAGTTTTATTTAAAGACTTTTCGAACACCTTCACGGAGTATAAAAATGTGAGAATAAAAAATTTTGAGCCTGGTTCCTGGGTAAGTATCGTACAAGGCGGCAACACTGTAAGTTCACTGCTGCAAATTGCAAATTGTTGCAAATGCTGCGATGGCTCAGTAGTGCTGACCTGCTCCTGCTCTGCTATGAGACTCGAGACTGGGGTAGTAGTACTAGTATTAGTGATTTTCCTGCACGGGTAATTGTTGCGTCACTTGGATTTAATTATTTCCACTTTTCATTGATCACTTTGAACGTTAAAAAGGTTTACGCACTAATTACAAAATCGGAACTATATTCTCTAATAAAACCAACACAAAGAACTCTGAATAAACTAGACCGTATTACGGTATTTACTTCTGTTAATTATTATCAAAACTAGCCATGGTAATAAACCACTAAAAACATGTTATTAACAAATTACGGATTCCCCAGAAATTGAATCAACGTGGTATCCCTTTTTGCCAAATTTAATTGCTTCTGGAGAATCCCGTGACTCTTCTCACCTTCCCTGGGACCATCCAACTTGGACTCGACGAAAGCCATCCATCGTCTCGTTTCAACTAGAGAGCGCGTTCCGATCATCTACTAGATGTGACATTTAAATGGACGTTCGGTTCATGGTGACATCAGAGGGCTTATGTACTTACTTTCAGTTGCGGTCATCTAAAAGTGAACGGCCAAATTCAATTGAGTAATTTGAACTTTTAATCATAGGCGTCGTCAAAGATAGATTTCAAATATATTTATTTATTGACGCTACTGAACAAAGTCTGACTTACTATGATAAAATTTAACTGAAATTTCCATGACAACAAAAATGCGTTCACTTTTGGATGGCTGTAAAGCGGGCCACTCACTAGGGAGCATGTTGGTCAACGGAGTTGTCGTCAACAAGTTTCCAAATGTGTGTGTTGGTTGGTCAACATGCTGCTATGTTGCAGTTGCAGGCTCCTAGCGCGAGACCAAAAAGTCGCAACGTGAGCCGAGCATGTTGCCCAGGTGTGTGGTTCCCTGCACTGGTTGACGAGCTCTTTATTCTGTTTAACCTAAATTTTTAAACGATTTTCGACTTCGTGCGATTTAAGTTTTGCATTCGTGATGTCTTTCAGCGACAACAAAGAATTTTGGAGAGAGTTCATAGAGTTATATGAATCTTTTCCGTATTTATGGGACGTAAAGAGAAAAGATTATTCGAATAAACATTAAAAAAATGAAGCAATGAATTAATTAATTGAAAAATGATTAAAAAATTATGATTTTCTAAATTTTCTGATTCTCTAAATTTTGTATCATGGTTTTTAATCTTGGGCCCCACAAGATGTAACAATGTGGCAAATGCTACATTATTCATTCTTAAATAATTCTGAAAGTCTCTTGGCTCTGTTTTCAACTCTTGTAACAGATTCTTGTGAGAGTATTTTATGCGATCTAAAAGCCAGTCTTTTACCCATACTCTTCTTTTCTTTCTCTTATTATTATTTTCTGTGACTATTGTCAAGCCTACTGATGCATTTGCCACTTTTTCTTGGTTTGTCAGCACTTTCATCATTAAGCCTACTCATTTATTGTTATAGGCTGCGTTTTGTCAACTGAAGTCGCCCAACATGTTTCCTGATGTGTGAGTTCGCTAGGTTTTGTTGACAAGCATGTTGACCAACATGTTGCCCAGCATGTTCCCCAGTGAGTGGCCCGCTTTACTCTACCTACCGATTTCGTTTCGTTTTGTCAACTTGAATTTTCGCCTGATCCTGGGGTTATTTTCTTATAGCGATCTCCGGTAAATTGTTGTTTTCCTGCCTACAGTTTAGGTTGCTGGACTCTTCGAACATCGCTTAACGCTTTTGCCGTTTGAATAAGAGTGGACAGATTTGATATTTCGCAGTTCCAAGATATCCAACGAGATTCAGGTTTTGGATTTTTCTTCACCCATGTGAGTTTCTGCATGTCGAAGATGCTGTTATTTTATTAGAGCGGAGATAAGAGTTTGCATGTCAGTGATGGGTATGTACTTATAGACAGGTTGTGTTGATGGTATTAACGAAGGCTTATTTTCAATTCCAAGTTGATTTTATAATTCACCGGAAAGAAGAAACTTTTGAAATTTAGGATAAAATTGTGCTCCCAATAATTGCAGTCATTTGGCTACATCAGTGCTTGTTTACTGAGAAGTGCTGACAAACGTCTTTCCGATGAAAGTCTGAAATAATATTTTATTGAGTCAAATTTTTCTGAGAAAGGTACTGATTTCTACATGCCTTCAAAATATGTGTTCCATCTAAATATATTATAGCGGTTCCCGTAGTCCTGGTAGCATGAGGTTTCGTCTATATATGCAATTTCGTTATCTTTTTCCCCATATTCTAGACTATATTTTACTGAGTGACTTCAGGTTACCGCGCCCTCTTTACCTTATGTTGTGGTTAAATATTGATTCAAATATTCTGAATGACTTAGTATTAGCACCTAAGACGATTCGATTTTATTTTTCGGCTTACTTCACTGTTGTTTTTATCTTTCTTTTCATTAGAAACAAAAACTTTGGCCATGCAGACAAGAGGACACCTATAGGTATAGAATTTAAAAATCCAATACTTATTTAATAACTTGAAATGGTACTTAGGTAAATTATGCAAACATGATAGCGCATTCGTAAAATAATTTTAAGCCAAAAATTGTAGATGTTTAGATGTAGATTGACCCTAAAGATATCTTCTTCTCATCATTCAGTCGTCTTAAAGTGAGAATTAACCAGGATAATTATTTGGCAATGATGATGATTGAACAAAATATCTCAAATTGTTCATCATATTTTACCTAACTACTTACCTTAGTCAAAATAATCGTAATGGAGTGCGATCGTACAACTTCTTTTGCTGTTCGAAGGTGGTCGCGTCATTAACATCTTATCTGTAAATTCGTTTGGTATTAGAGTACTATGAACCCTTTATCTTAACATGGTGATATCGACATGTCATTATTTCCTGTACCTACCTGTGGAGCTATAATTGGCTCTTATGCGTGATTTTTAATTTATTATTTTACAGGTTGCGAGCTGTGATTGACTCCTATTCGGTGAATGCGCGTCTAGACACATTAGTTTTCTCTACTAAAGAATTAGTTTCTCCTATACCTACTCCCACTTACTACAAGATTCGCAAATTTCCACGTGAAAAATCAGAAAATAAGTTGTTGTATATGTTGTAAGTAAATGAAAAATAAAAATACCTGAATATTTATAATTTTCATGTGAATAAAAAACCGATGGATCATCTACAAATTGGCTCCCTTATGATTCATAATTATTCTGAAATTTCCAAATAAAATTGTTCCAGGCATTTAATTTTAACGATTCATATCAGTGATATGAGATTCCTCAGTGGTTACTCAAACATTTAGACTATATCTATCTATATCCTTCGGAATGTGGCGTCGCGACGCTGGCTCTGGCGTCTGTTTGGCAGTATGCCTAAAGTCTACAACCACCTCTTCTCTCTAAAAGTCCATAAATAATGTTCTCGGAGTTGCCACATTTCGAAATGCTGATCTCACCGTTGTATTGCAATTTTAGAGAGGTTTCTCTGAATTTTAGGAAAATTTTGGTGTAATTGTCAACATGGTGGAAAGCCACTGACTCAGAGGATTCACCACAAGGTCTTTATTTAGAGGAGACATAAAAATATGTAGCTACGTCCTGAATGAGTGAAGAATATACTCTCTTGAATTTTAAAGTCAAATAATAGCATTTAACTCAAAATCATATACCGTTTCAGAATGCAGTCATAGTTTTGATGATGGGTGTGGAGATACAGCAATTAAGTTTTTAAGCACGTTAAAAGTTGAAAAACAGGACAGCAATGGCTATGTAACGGATTTATTTGATTAGTACAGTACTGCCAATAAATTAGAGTACTAATTACTAATTTTATAAATAGTTTGAACTTTATTGAGGCCAAATCGGATATTTCGGTAGTTGTTGATAAATGGAACACCTGATGCTGCGAAGAAAAGGGGGGAAAATAAATTTTCCGAAGCGGCGATGACGCAAATAGTTTATTGAGAAAATGCTAACAGTTCAAAGATCTCGTGGTCAAGAGAACCTGTTACTAGATCGCGTAGGTTTTTGGCAACATTTCTATATTGTGTATTGGCGAATTTGCGTCCGTCATTTTGTAAATAACCACTTCCTCTAAATAAAACTCTATTGATATTTTAGAAAATAGCTTGTTAGTTAATTGGAATATTATGCTGTAGTCATTAGACATTATAAACAGCGACTGATGCTTATAAATACGATAATTTTTTTAAACATATAATATTTAAGAAAACTTACAAGTAGTAACTGGTTGAAGTTGAATTATTTAATTTTTTTTGTTTCATTAGAGAAAATGTCATGCCCCCATCGCACTCTCTCTCCCCCTATACATGAACAACTGCAGTTATGTATTCCGGTTGTAGCTATGCAGGTGACTTGTGACAACTTGTGACTTTCCGTTTAATAAGGGGTTATGGGGCCCCAAAAAATTGACTTCATATGCATAAAAGTAATTCAAAAAGCTTTATGATTTACGAGTTTTTTTGCGAACTTATTCCAAACATGTTCGCACTGCAGGATCTGCAGGAATTAATTTTTCACAACAATCAATGCCATTCTTGATAAAAATGCGTAGTTGATCACTTGTCATTTAATCTAACAATAATAATAATTATAGATAACAACAAAATTATCTTCCCTAAGCCCTCTTTCACACCTACGGTTTTTAACCGTGGCCGTGTACGGCTACGGAGCCGTGCTTAATAGAAACACGTTATCATAAATGCAAGCTTTCACACAAGACGGTTTGTTGCCGGAGCCGTCTTGTGTGAAAGCTTGCATTTATGATAACGTGTTTCTATTAAGCACGGCTCCGTAGCCGTACACGGCCACGGTTAAAAACCGTAGGTGTGAAAGAGGGCTTAATGTGCGTAAAGCCCGGTCCAGACTTAGTAAGATTGTTATAAAGGGATCAGTTTTTTGTAGCAGGACTTCACCAGTTTAAAGAAGACCTTTTTTAGGAATAAAAATTTTCATAAACGTATGTCCGGAAAAGCTTAGTAAGAAAGATACTCATGGTGTTGAAATTTTTTTTTCGTTATCTCCGTTTAAATTGGGCATTTTTCAATATTTTAATTTTATACTAAGAGATAATAAATTATAATTTAGAGCACACAAAACGAAGACAAAACGAAGAAAAACACTGGTGAAAAAATATAGGGTATATTATTTCGCTCAACAAACTCTACGCCGATAGAGACTTATTTCCTGGAGATTTCTTTCAAAAAAAGGTATACCCATAAATATTCGGAATCTCCCATATTATTTAAGTAAATATTTCGTAAATGTCGTCGACATGTCGAAAACAAAATGTCGTATAAGTATACAATCGGCCTAACATGGAATTTAAAACATAAGCCAATTTCTTCCATACAGGTTGCCATTTTCTTGAAACTAGAGGTGAATTTTCCAGGCTTAAAATTTTCACAATTATCCAAAACTTTTACCTTTGATCCATTACAATTAAATATTTTATAAAATTTTAGATGCATGCTTGATTTTTTTACACTGGATTTCGTCTCAAGAAAGTATCTATAAAACAAACTATTTTTCTTCGATCTTCGAGAGTGTCTAAATTTTTTTGTCAAGTCTGGGTCCCCGATCAAGTGGTTGTATAAGAGGAGAAGCTGTTGTGGTGTATAAAATTTCTTCGTGCGGGAGAGTGTTGCTCACATCAGAAACCGAACGAAACCTATTTCCAGACGAAAATTTCATTTCGTTTGAAACTATTTTCTTGAGACGAAATCCAGTGTAAAAAAATCAAGCATGCATCTAAAATTTTATAAAATATTTAATTGTAATGGATCAAAGGTAAGTTTTGGATAATTGTGAAAATTTTAAGCCTGGAAAATTCACCTCTAGTTTCAAGAAAATGGCAACCTGTATGGAAGAAATTGGCTTATGTTTTAAATTCCATGTTAGGCCGATTGTATACTTATACGACATTTTGTTTTCGACATGTCGACGACATCCTGCAGACATGTGATGACATTCCAAATGTATCTACAATACATCATGTCGTCGAATGAAGATGCAGTAGTATTTTCTGTATACACCTACAAACGACCTATTGGTTGCAACAGTCGAAATGTCGTTGAAGGCAAGGAGTGTCGTGAAACATTTGTGGGGCGACAAGTCTCTTCCACATCAAGAAGCGTGTCTGCTTGGTGTGTGAATCATCATTGCAATCGTTATGTTGTAAATGGAATGACATGTCGTTGACATGTCGAAAACAAAATGTCGTGTAAGTATGCGACCGGCCTTAGGATTCAGAAAGTAATTGTGTCAATGGCGAAATGTAAGTAAATTTATGTACCACATATTACGCTCATTCAGCTTGTGTTAATAAAAAATAATTAGGTATGTTATAAAATAAAACGTTATGCACTCAATTATTGTGACATATCGATTAGGTACGGAAATTTAAATTCGTCCACTTTTATATCATCCGATGTCGTTGGTCGAATGAAAAAATCCGGACGAAAGAATATTCGTTCGAAACGGATCTCGAGAATAAGCATTCGATTCGAACGAAACTTGCCGTTTCATTCGCACCTGTTGCTTCTTTAGAAAGAAACGTAAGCTCGTATAGGAACTCGGTGATAACCCCCCAGCTCTCTAGAAGTCAGAATTCGCGACTACGAGAGAAGTGTTATCAGCATACAAAACTGTTTTGTTAGTTGTTATCTGACCGTTACCTGGGAGGTCATTTATGAAAAGAAAAGAAAGGGGCCTAAAATTGATCCTCGAGGTACTTCCATCTCATTTTTACATTCATCCGGTACTCTAATGTTAATTTTCACCGTTTGAGTTCTATTTGTCAAGAAAGACTGCTCGTCCTACATGAGCCGCTCCCAAATCCATAAAAGCTTAGTCTCTGTTTCTGATCAATATGCCGTTTGGAACACGCAATCAAAAGCCTTAGTCAGTTATAAGAATGATACTCAAGTTTCCGGATGATAATCCCGAGGAAAATCCGGATGATAATGTTAACTGAGCCTTTAATTTAAAAAATAACTTGGTTCTGAATACAATAATGACATTGGACTTTCTAAAATATAAGCATTCATATAAGTTCCAGAAAAAATAAATTATCGAGCAAATAAAATCAGTGGTGTAATTTGAAAAAAAAAACAAGTAGGGGATAATTATTTAAGGGTTGAAAAGCGCAAAGTTTTATTGAGGGTTTAGCCGCAAAGTCTTGGGGGTATGTTCTAAATTTCGTACATTTAATTTGTTTATATTTTGAAATAAAGCGGATATCCCTTGATAAAGAAAATTTGGGACACCCTGCGTAGGATGCTAATTTTATCTGAAGACATTGAAATATATCAAAAAGACGCACAGATCAAAAAAAGTTGGTTATGAAAGTTGTTCGACTAGAAGGGAGACATCCACCATCCATAGTGATACTAAACTCGACCAATCGATCTTTGAAGGGCATCCTTTAAGAGCAACTTTGAAATCTTAAATAATTATCCATGTTTATTATTGCGGATTCGGCTTTTACGGCTGAAAACACGAAGGAAATTTATTCCCCTTTCCCTTCAATGCAAGTGGGAGGGGAAGGTGAATTTGAAATGTTGGTTAGAACCCTTATTTTTTATCGGATTTTATGGCTAAAAATGCGTTAAATTTTGTTTTAAAAGCTGTTCTTGGACCTTTTTGGTTAAATTTCAGTATGAAGACAAATCAAAAAAAAAAAAATGGTAATTTCATCGAATACTTCAGTCATCCCGTGCGGTTGAGGTACCCATCAGGCGCGATGGCGGATATGGGAAGGAATGAACGACTGTATAAGGTTAGCAGCAGTGATAGAGCTCGTCGGATTTAAAACTCCAGACAGGCAGCTCAAAAAGCCCTGCCGCGTACCATCTCATCCAACCTAGTTGTCGTGTTTTGACTAAAGGTCTTCTAGGGACTAGGGGCTACGGCGCCGGAAAATGTCCGAATGTGGGCTCTCCGTTAAACCGTATATCACTCTGTGTCGTGGGCATATCTCGCACACAGAGAGATATGTGGGGGTCTTGACTTAATCGTTCGGACTGCGTGGATGAGGCACCACTATAAAAACGTCACCAATTTCAAGGTATTGAGCGCGTTGAAGAGATGCATGACTGTGGGTAGCTCAGTCTTAGCGGCAAACATAACCTCGGGACACCTGTATTGAGCCTGACTCCTCGCATGCGGGTTCTGCGGGGAGTGGACCAACCTTACCCATCCACTCCTGGGGCATCCATGGAGTGTGTAAATCAACATGCTCTGACGAGGAGAGCCAAAACCTCGATATCCAAGCAACTGAAGAAGCTGTGGAGATCGGTTCCAATCCGTCTCGAAGCTTCAAGAAACAGCTCGATTCCGCTGGACCAGGAGGAGAAACAAATCTCCCCTGAGAAAAAGGAAGACGAATAACCAGATTATAAACTTTCGGGAGAGACTTTCTCACACCGGAGGACCTGGATACATATCAACAGTCAAGATGGCCAGCTTCCTTAAAGAGGCTGACCTGATGGGGTTAATGTACCACGACTAGATGTGAGCCACAATAGACCTACGGTCGCAATGGTGTTGTCACAATGGCTCACTCACGATGAATCTAATCGAATCTAATCTAAAAAACGGTTATTAAAAAACAACAAGTATTTATGATCTTAAAATACAAATCTGCAATAAAAAATAAGAGCTCCTAATCAAAATTTCAAATCCACCACTTGACCCACCTTGATGGAGGGGTGAGGGGAGAGCCATTTTCCACGTGTTTTCACCCGTAAAATCTGAATACGCAATAATAAACGTGCACAGTCATTCAAGATTTCAAAGTTGCTCTTTAGATATATTTCAATGACTTCAGATAAAATGAACACACCGTGTATATTATATATTTATTACTCCAAATGCTTTCCGAAATACTCTAATGTTAAAGAAATAATTTTTTCTGTTAATAAGACAGTGACCTGGGTAGGAAAAACTTCTGTAACCATTCAGGAACACAACTTTTAAAGGAATTGAACTGAAATTCTTAGAGTCGACAGCTATACAAGGTGGTCCGAAGAAAACGTAACAGGCTTAATAGCTTGGAAACTGAAGATGTACACGAAAAACGCCGAAACATTTCAATTTTCTTATCATTTCAAAACTACTAAAATTCACTTTACAACGATATCTCAATTTTTCGTTTTCGCTTAAATACAGGGTGGCCCAACAAAAACGAAGCAGGCCTAATAACTTGAAAAGTGAAGATGTACGCAAAAACGCCGAAACATGTCAATGTTGTTATTATGGAGGACATAATTGAGTTACAAATTTAACTATCTAGATTATTATCTAGATTCTTACTATCTAGATTATTCTCTCCGCAAATTCCGAAAAAAAAAGGAAGAGGATGAATTTGGATGGTTAAATTTGTTACCTATACAAGTTTTCCTCAATAAAAAATTTACCTATTTCTGGGTTTTTTACGTACATCGCCAGCGTCCAAGCTATTAAGCGTGTTTCGTTTTTGTTGGGCCACCTGCGTAGTTAAGCGAAACCCAAAAGGTGAGATATCGTTGTAAAAATTTAAGTATAGCATTCAAACGATGTTTCTCTCGATATTTGTTCCCTATGATGATAACTACTCCTCCCAAGGGGATGAACTTGGGTGGTTAAATTTGTAATCGAAAAATGGCCCCCTCGATAACAAAATTGACCTGTTTCGGCGTTTTTCGCGCACATCTTCAGTGTTCAAGTTATTAAAAACCTGTTACGTTTTCGTTATGCTATCCTGTATACTTTTATAACCTTAATAAAATTGCAGGTGGCAAGTAATTAAAAAGACGGAGGTATTCAAAATTTTGATTTCATGTTTACTGTATCTGAAATTTCAAGTTTTTAAAACAATTTTAAAAACGTTCCCTATAGCTTTACCTTTTAAAATTTAGGCACAAAATTTAATAATCTTCTAAAAACTATGATGGACTGTGGATTTTTGTTAGAAAAGATTTAAAAAAAAAACGTTATTTTATCAGGGTGTTTCTTCAGATTGCGTGTAAACTTGTTCGTATCACTCGATTTCAGATCGCAGTTTTGAATCTAGAAAAGTGACCTTTTTGGATTAGTTACAAATCTGGAGGTAGCTGTTTGTCTGGTTAATTTGAACTTGTAATAACTGCTATATTTTTTTTGAACACCTGCATACACAAATTTAAACATAAATTTGTTAATTTCCAATCAAATTAACAGAATAAGAAGAACATATCTCAAGCTATTGACATGTGGCCAATTTGCGTTTTAGTCATTAGTTTACCAGTGACCTATGTAGAAAGTCAGTCAAAACTGATAATTTTCTATACCTACTTTCTATTTTAGGGCGCGTTTTCAAATTTTACCTCTGTTTATATTCTCTTTTAATTAGTCCGTTAGAATAAAGCGGATTGTTTATGCCCATGGTCAGTCTTTATTTTATTACTATTACAAGAAGAATAATACCTGCTTAGAGTATAATCTAAAATATGTAAAAAAGCAACAAAAAAAGTTTAAATAACTCTGATAGTGTAAACAATAAAAAACAACTTCAGTAAGTACTACTAAAACCACTATACATAATATTTTATTTGCTTGAGTTCCATACCTACTTATACCTTGTACCTCTTTCTCTTTTATCCAGTCTTTCTCTTTACATAAAAAAAAACAACCATGTCTCCTGCATACACCATCCCTACTCGGCACGCGTCAACTAAATATAGAACAGCCAGCATCGCGCCACCACAGCTCAGTAAGATTCATCTAGTCACCCGTCACCATCATCAGGGACCACTCCACAACATCCAGAGTCCTGTCAGTCAAACACTAAATCTAGCAATCGCATCCAAGTGTCACTAAATTTTTATTGTTGCTCAAAAGTGTCTGTCGTGCGTTGGAACTGTCAAATAGACACCTGTTTCAGCAGCTGAAACTCTGCTGAATCAATCCAGCGAAGTCGTGCGTACTACAATATAGTTTGAGGGTGCTGGAGCATGCCTAGAGCTTTCCTGATCACCCACAGGAGATACGATGAAGAATCAGGAAGAGGTGAGATCATTTTTAAGTTTTTAGTAATATGATGTTTTTAAAAACTTTTTGATTTCCTCATGTCTATAAATTTTAGATTGGTCATAATTTGATTTAATTAATATAAATATTAGAATCTGCAAATTTCCATCGTAAATGTAACATTGTCTTTTATTATAATAATTTTCATAATAATTTTTGCGAATCATTTTATTAACTCGCATAAAATTTATTAGGACTCAATTTAATATTTTATTCCAAAATTGTATTCATTGTATCTAACATTCTTTTAATAACGCAAATCCTAAGGGAGACTCATCAGGAAACATTTCTGGGTAGATGTGAACTTACACACCTACTTGTTTTAATTTGTCTTGACATTTTTGTGAGAAGTTTTACATTATTAGAATATACCTACACTAAAAATTGGTCATGTACCTTTACTTATTCTGGAATATTTTATTTCTATCGATATAGCTATCGAGAAAATAGTGCCTGTATGTATAATTAATTAAAAAATTGTAAATATTGAACCAATTGCCGTATAGATGAATTATATTATTATTCTTGTATTGGTTTTTAGGTTCTCAGGCTTACTCTTGTAGTTATTAATAAATAGTTGACGTTTCGGGATTGATTAATCCCTTGATCACATATTTAATTAATAAAATAGATACAATAAAAATTATTTTAGTAAAATGAAAACATAAAAGTATGACATTAATATTTTATATTTTATTAATTAAATATTTGATCAAGGGATTAATCAATCCCGAAACGTCAACTATTTATTAATAACTACAAGAGTAAGCCTGAGAACCTAAAAACCAATACAAGAATAATGATATAATTAATTAAAATATATTGGTAAATATTCATTTTGCTTTAAAGGTGATATTTCTTTTGTAAATTATGGCGAATGTTTTTATTTTTTGTAATATTCTTACTTACTCACTAGATGTACCTATTTAGTTATGATACCGACTTTAGATAAATTCTTACTTACTCACTAAATGTACCTATTTAGTTATGATACCGACTTTAGATAAATTTATAGAATTATTTTTAGGTAAATTTATAAAATTTATGTTTTCAACCCTTACTTCGTAGAATCTCTGCATATTTATTGATTATGAATAAAACACTAATGTTTTATAAAATTCTACTGTATATTGATCGATGATAGAAACGTTACACGTGTTTCTCTACTTTTCATGTAGCATCTTCAGACGTAAATAAAATTATTGATACAGTAACATAGCAACAGTATTACCTAAGTGATCATGAAACAAGTAACTAGATTTAAATGAATTTTTAAGAGAACTAACTAGATCATAATGTATTTCTTCAGAATCTTCTTAGTTGTTGATATCAAGAAGAAAATCAAGTAGTGGAGAACGATATGTGTCTAGCTGTTCATTTATTACTGTGTATTGTTGATTATGTAAATGTCTGTGGATCTCTAGAGATTCAAGAAAATTTAATTTAAAATAATGATCACAATGATGTAGTAATTCAATTTTGTTGTTTGCTGTTAGAGTGTGATTGTTTTCTATTAAGTGTTTTGCAAAATTTGATCTTTCTGGATGCTTGAGTCTGTAAGAGTTTAGGTGTTCGTTGTATCTAATTTCTAGATTTCTACAAGTCTGTCCTATATCAGCTAGACACATATCGTTCTCCACTACTTGATTTTCTTCTTGATATCAACAACTAAGAAGATTCTGAAGAAATACATTATGATCTAGTTAGTTCTCTTAAAAATTCATTTAAAGCTAGTTACTTGTTTCATGATCACTTAGGTAATACTGTTGCTATGTTACTGTATCAATAATTTTATTTACGTCTGAAGATGCTACATGAAAAGTAGCGAAACACGTGTAACGTTTCTATCATCGATCAATATACAGTAGAATTTTATAAAACATTAGTGTTTTATTCATAATCAATAAGGTAAATTTATATTTCTGAAACTTACAGATTATGCTAAGGAAAACAAAGTAAAATTTTTATAAAATTTTCTCCTATTGACATAGTGTGTAGATTTATAACACTTTTGGAAACTCAGTTGAATTCTGAACTGAAGGTTCCTAATTCCAGTTTTTCTGATAGAGTTGCAAAATGAATAACAGTTATTTTATCTAGCCCAATTATACAGGGTTATCCTAAATACCTACATGCGAAAAATTTTCCAGCAAATGCAGCGTTTTTGAGATATGTCTTGTCGCATGAATTATTCACGCACATTCACTGATAAACGTGTGCTCTATGTTCTAATTTAAACTGCTTTAAACTTGCTTTAAACTTAAGCGAAAGGTAGTTCAGTCAAGAGAACACAATGAACTATATTAAGTTGTCGTTTTCGATATTCATACCAAACCAAAGGGTCTGTATATCTTTATCTATATCTTTAATGCCCGGCTCACGAACGTAATTAAAGATTTGTTAAATAAAAAACTGATTTTAAAATGCCCTGTATTACCAAATTTTTGATCTGATATTGCTGATATTATCGATAAAAAAATGAAATATTTTTATTCACGTTCGTGCAACTGGCCCTTTAAATAACAACAAAAGTAAACCTAAATCATTTTGAATATTTTAGATAAATCTGATTATGAATTAAGTGATTAGTGTCTCATATAATGTGTAAGGCATATCACCAATTAAAAATTATTTAGACATATTTCTATGTATTACTTACCTATACCAGTTTCGGTAAATTTTATCAATGACAGTTTTCCTGTTAACCTGTTGTAAGCGGAAAATCGACACCCACATGAAAAGTCTCGTGTTATCGAGGTTTCTAAGCTATTTTTGCATGGAAGCAATAAAAAATAAGCGGGCTGTTAAAATTACAATATTTGTAGTGTGAGCTTTTTAAAGAATATCATAGGATTAATAATAAAACTATTTCTACATAATACAGTTTATACTAAATCAATATCAACTTTTTTGATCTCAAATCAAATAACCAAACACTAAATAACCACTTTCAATTTCTAAGAACTATACTAAAAATAAAGGGACTAAAGTAAAAATAAAGGGATTAAAGTAAAAAGAAATGCATAGGATGTCCTATACAGGGTGTTAACTACCAACTAGTAAAAAGTAAAGGAGGTGATTCTACGACTTATTCTAAGAAAAAAAGTTCCTATTAACATGGGTCCGCAAACGCACCGTTTACGACATATAGGGTGTTCAAAAAAATTGTTTTTTCTTACTTTTTTGTGATATCTCAAAACCCGTTTAGGCTGTACATATTTTTACATTAATAATAGCTACTTTTAAGGCTCCAAACTAATGTTCTAAAATATGCCAGTGGTGGAGATTTTATTGTTGCGTGAGGGTTTCACCTCCTAACTTGTACGACACTGGAAAAATTGGCATTTTGAGAGAAAATTTCAAAGCGCCAATGTTTATTACACAAAAAAATTACTTTTAGTCAAAAGCTGTAGAAGCCACCATTCTCTATAAAAACGGCATTTTATAATCAAAAACGTACAAAATTCAACATGAACAAAAAATTTATTTGAAAAATTTTCCATACTGTAACATGGTACAAACTCAAATTTACACCTATTTTTCTTGTGCTTGGAGCCAGATTGTTTTCAACTTCGTCTAGAAAAGCTTCTTCCACCTGAACATGAAGATCATTTGGCCGTTCATATCTACCAGAAACGTACGATTGAACTTCTATTTTTTAACATTAATTTTTTGTTTATTGTAATACTACTTAAATTATTACTGTCGTCCGAAATATTTGGCATTCGTTTGAGAAAAATTTATTGTTTCAACCGACTGAAAACAGAAATGCAGAACAACAATGTTAAAAGTACAATAACAGCAATCTAGCACGTTGCAGGCTGCAAGCCTGCACTGACGTACAAGGCGGTCATTTTCGGCAATTTTTGTAGGTAATTAATTCTATGAAATTATTACATTTCGTAAGAATTATTATTTTCTTCAAGTTTTTATCAATTTAATACTAATTTTGAAAAATACATTTCTGTTTCTGTTCATGTTGAATTTTGTAGGTTTTTGATCATAAAATGCCGCTTTTCTCCAGAATGGTGGCTTCTACAGATTTTGACCAAGAGTGATTTGTTTTGTGTAAAAAACATTGGCGCTTTGAAATCCGCTCTCAAAATGCCAATTTTTTCAGTGCCGTAGAAGTAAGGGGGATGCAACCCTTACGCAACCCTAAAATCTCCACCACTGGCATATCTTAGAAATTTAGTTTGGAGCCTTAATAGTAGTTATAATTAGTGTAAAAATCTTTACAAAAGCTGGAGCCTGTAGCCTAAACGGATCTTGAGATTTTTTTAAATTTTTTTAAACACCCTGTATCTCGAAAACGGTGCGTTTACGCACCCATTTTAATAGAAACTTTTTTTCTTAGAATAAGTCGTAGAATCACCTCCTTCATTTTGTACTAGTTGATAGTTAACACCCTGTATACTATTGGAAAACAAATAGATTTGAATTTTTTTAATAACGAAAAAATGAAATGTATCGTACTTTTTTGGCAGATTTTTATAACCTTAAATTTTCAAATATCTCGAAAAGTGCATGAGTACTTTATTGAAAAATGTTTATGTTACCAAACTGGTTTTGTTCAGAGGGAAGGCGGACATCGTTTGAACACAACAACGCACCCCTCACCCCTTGCGAGGCACTAACCACTCACCCCTTGCGAGGTACTATTTTTCATTACGAATTCGTAATTGAGTGAATAAAATGCGCAAGACTTATCTTAAACATTTGTTGCGATTAAACATAGATGGCGTCCTAATAGAGGAAATTTTAGGGAACCTGCATTACCGCTTTACTAGGGTAGCGCATTCACTTTTTGACGTTTACTAAACACGGTTATGTTTGAACAGCTGGATGTCATATTTTTGGCACATTTGGTCACAGGCGTAGGTATCAAATGGAAAAAAGCGAAGTTTGAAAAATGAAACAAAATAATAACACGAATAGAAATCGATAATCCTCTTTCAGTGGGTATTAAAAACAAAATTACGGATTTATAGGATCTACGAAGCTGTAGACTTTAGTATCTCACACGTAGTTACTGAGAAAAATACGTTTTAATACGCGGACTTAATAACAAATTATTGAATTTTTAGACAGTTGTACGTTCATGGAAAATCTGACGTTTATGAAGTCAAATTTGACATTCCCAACTTTTTTCCCAACTTTTTGTGAGAATGAGAATGCGCTACCCTAGTAAAGCGGTAATACAGGTTCCCTAGGAAATTTGACTTTATTCATTACTCCTATAAACTCTAAAAGTGATCACTCTGTGGTAAAACCTTTTTTTTTACAAAAGTAATTTCGTTCGGTAGAGGAAATAGTTTGAACACAAAAACCGCACTACACCATTCACCCCTTGCGAAGGATTTGGACTTACAACCCCCATTTTTTATTGCCAATTCGTATTCAGCGACATAAAATGCGTAAGATTGATTTGAAAATTTTTTTGAGAATAATCAAAGATTGCGCGGGAATCGAGGAAATTTGATATCGTTCATTGTCGGTTTTTGTGTTCAAAAGATATCCCCGATCGAACAAAATCACTTTCCTAAAAAATATCTTTCCACGCAGTGTTCATTTTTCGAGAAATTGGGAGAAATGAATAAAAATCAATTTCCTCGATAACAACGCCAAGTATGGTCAATCGTAAAAAATGTCTCAGATAAATCTTATACCGGTGAGTCGCATAAGAACCGAAACAGAGCTGGGGCGTGTATAGGGAAACCCAAAATAGGGCGATTTAACGCAACTTATGTTTCGTGCAATACTAAATTGCACCCCTGAAAAGTTAGAGCGTTGAAATCGAGGTTCAAAATTTCGAAAAAAATCAATATCTCAGCTAAACTTGAACTTGAAGAAAAACCAAATTTGGTACATGTTGAGAATGTACTAAGACCTTGTATCTTTTACCGTTTCCAATACCCCAATGTTATCCCTTCTTTATCTTAGACACACTGTATTTGTATAGGTACAATACCTTATACCTGTATCATTTAAAAGACAGGTTGATTGTAAACACATATATGACATTTTCATTTGTTGTTCCAGCAGCAAAGCTTTCCAAAAAATACACCATGCCCCTGATGGATGATAAATAAAATACCAATGTTTTAGAAATTCTTATTCTGTATACTAATGGATAAAATTTTTTAAAGCATTAGTGTTTTATTTTTCATCCATCAGTATGCTGAGATAATAGTAAGGGTTGAAAACATAAAAACCATGCCCCTTCAATATCTTGCGTGGCGGATATGAGTTTACATGAGATTTTTTATTTTTCCACCAGTCTTTATTTAGAACGACCAAACAAAGGCGATTTATTTGCTTATTCCCTCACATTACGAACTTGAATCTTGAATCCTTAATTTGATTGCATGGACTAGTGGAGAACAGTTCTTATAAACTTTATAGAAATATGTATAAAAATTAATATTGTCGGCTGGTGAGTAATCTTACATGTGAGCCTATTATATCAAATGGAGTAAACATTAGGAAGCTATGTGAATACAAAGAAAGTTACCAAATTTCCGGATTACCAGCAGCTTTCAATAACCAATCGAGTTTTTGAAAGCATCCATTTTCACTTACAACATATAAACAGAGATTCAGAATTCCAACACTGAAATATTCTGAAAACAAATCATTCTAATTTTACCTCCTAAGTTTACACGAGAAGTTTATGAATCAGGGAGGAAATGCCCAGCTGAATCTCAGCTAAATGCATCATAACAGATTAATTCTAAAATATCTCCATTTCTAAAAAAGACGGCCGGAAAATAACTACAACAGTATTTATTCGTCGTTGCAGAATTTTACTTTACACATCGACAATGGATCTGGGTATGTTGCAACATTTTCCAATTGTTTTAAATTTCAGATTGACGCTAACAGTATGTGTTTATCGAATTTACAAGTTCCAGATGGTCTTAAAATTATCGATTAGGATCTTAGAGTAAGCGTTGTCTGAAAGGGACATTCATTTTGAAATGATTCTAAATAATTATTAACAGTTAAAAAAACTAAAATGTGTTAGAAATTGAGACGGTAACACCTTGACATGATGACATGTAACGACAATATGTAAAAAATCAAATTTCTCTGAAAATTTTTGGGGAATACCAATCCGCCTATTTCTTCCGTTTTCATGTTTCATCAATTTCACCTGTTCTTGCCTGAGTTTTAATCCAGTTGGTAAGGACTTGCTTTTTATTTTATTTTTTTCTGTCAGTCGTACAATTTGTGTCCGCAAAAGTGTTCATAGAACGCAAAAATTGACTGTGCATCGTAGCTAAGTTCGAATTTCCTTGAAGGTACCTACCTAAACATATTTTTCAAACTGACAACTTCAATAAAAGCAAAACGAACTTTCATACAGAATTTTCATACCTACAACAATTTCAAAAATAGCGCGGGAGGTGGCACGGCGGTTTAGGTCACTGACTGTTAAGCCGTTGACAGTGTCACCATCTGGGTTCGAATCCCAGCTCGGCAAGGTTGTTTACGCTCGCTAATATAATTGTTTGTACAGTGACCGCCAAAACGTTTGCATCATATAGGAAAAATTATTATTTTTGAAGTGCCAAAAATCTTTGAGAACAAATAAATCTCTGCTTGTTCGAAAACTTATTTCGCCGTGATCAGATATACAGAGTGATTTTTACTTATCGAGAAAATAGCCTTTTTCGAAATGGTGAAATCATAAGAGTGCTATTTTTCGAAAACTAAGCAAGATTTTGATTTGATTTTTGTGCATTATGTCAATTTCAGCCTACTTGATAGTCTCGTGATCCAAAAACATACTATTTTCGACAAATTTTTTCAAAAAACCATTTTTTTTTCAAAATTTGACTTCGACTTAATTTTAAGTTGCAATGTTTTTAATGTAAGCTTTAGAGATAAATTGTTAATTATTATTTCACATTTCTTTACATTTGTCGAAAAGTGATATTTTGTGACAGAGTTCACTTTTTTGATGTAATTCACTTTTAAGGAGAAACGTTCTTTTATGAAAGCTGTTTTCTTTTCAAATTTGTTTCTGTTGTTGTTGTGTTTCGTCTTATCTAGCTACGGCGTTCCGCAATTCGCACATTTTTCTGTTATGGGTCCTTCTCAGATGTTAACGCCCTCGCAATCACATCACACAAAATTCAGTGTTCTAGCTTAGATAACTACACCATTTCCCGGTGTACTTGAGAAACGGTTAAATGTAATTGAGAATAGTCAAATGTAATTCAGAATGCATCAATTGTAATTGAGAACAGTGACATATAATTCAGAATGCGTCATTTGTAATTCAGAATAGTCAAATTTAATTGAGAATGCATTAATTGTAATTGAAAATGCGTTAATTGTAATTGAGAAACCATCAAAAGGAAATGAGAAAGCGTTAAATGTAATTAGGAAAGTATCAAATGAAATTCAGAATGAATCAATTGAAATTGAGATAATGTAAAATTCGTAAATTTCACATACAAGTCCCAGCATTTTCAACCACGTTCCACGAGGCTGCTTTAGCTATGGAACCAATGCTAGCTGGACAGTATTGGACAATTATTGTTAGCTTTCTATGTAGTAATTAGGATTTTTATGCATGCATAGTTTTTTATAGTTGAATATGTATTTTTTTTATAAGTTAAGATTTTATGTAATTCATTTGCATTTGTGACCTATTCTCAATTACAATTTACGTATATTCTGAATTGCATTTGACGCATTCTCAATTTCATTTGACTATTCTCAATTATAATTAACGCTTTCTCAATTCCATTTGATGGTTTCTCAATTACATTTGACTATTCTCAATTACATTTGACGCATTCTGAATTACATTTGACTATTCTCATTTACATCTGACGCATTCTGAATTACATTTGACTATTCTCAATTACAATTGATGCATTCTGCATTACATTTAACAATTCTCAATTACATTTGACGCATTCTGAAATTCATTTAATCGTTTCTCAATTACAACTGGAAAAGGTGTAGAGAAGCATGTTGGATCATTTTTTCCGGTTTTTGCTTCCTTTTTTTTTGTTTGTTTATTTTTTTTATTATATTTGTTTTTATTTAGATATATAATTTCATGTATTCACTTATTTATTTACTCATTTATTTGTTTTTCCATTTTTATATATGTACTAATATATTTTTCCCTTTTTTTTATTCAGTTATTTTTTTATCAATTTTTTTATCAATGATTTATTTGTTTTTGATTTTTATTATTTGTTTACTTTTTCTTGTTTTTTTTTCTTCACTATAGAAAATTTTAATCACAAAACAAATGAAACTTATCGAGTCGGGGACACCAGCACAGGTGTCACCGTCTTCTTCCTGACCTATTGTGCGGCCTCACAATGTTATATTTTTAATCCTAACTTATCTATTTATGTTAATTAATAGTTGGAGAATATTATTTGGTTTATTTGTTTGATTTAAAATTGCTGCAGATTGATGGGATACTGATTCGGATAAAATATCGTTGGTAAGCAGATCTTTCTAAAATTCATTTTATTAGCATAAATTTGTTTCTGTTCAAATACAATTAATTAAAAATGGTGTTTGGAGCTTCAAGTATAGCTAAGTATCCAGGAAAAAAAAAAGCTCTCATAAAAGTTTCTCCTTAAAATAAAAAAAGTCAATCATATCTTGAAAGCTTATCTTCAAAAAAGTCAAACTAAGTAAAATTTTGTAATTATTAAAAAAAAAAGGAAAATGGTTTTTCTAAATATTATTCGAAAGTGGTATGTTTTTGGATCATGAGACTATCAAGTACGTAGAAATTGACATATTTGTACAAAAGTCAAATCGAAATATTGCTTAATTTTTGTAAAATTTTCACCATTTCGAAAAAAGTTATTTTTTCGATAAGTAGGTAAGAGTCACTCAGTAGGTATCTCTGATTACGGCAAAATAAGTTTTCAAGCAAGCAGAGATTTTTTTATTCTCAAAATTTTCTTTACGAAGTCAACAATAGTTTTTTTTACATTTGATGCCAACTTCTTGGTGGTAACTGAATACCTATTTAAAATGTATCTGTGGCTGTATGAGCTTGATCTCGAAGCCAAATTACCAGATGGGAGCGACAAAAAAAAAACAATGTCAAAACTTCAAAATATCTTCGCAACATTAACAAAAAAACCTTCTTGCGCATCAATCGCAGAAATAGTGTATTTTTATGCGATTCAATTATGAATATTTTAACCGCATTTTAAATTGGCTTTCTGTAATTTTCCATAGTCGCATAATATTATAGTGTACCATGTACCTACCGTGCGAGTACTAATTTTTTGTAGGCTTGCATAAGTCGTCAACAGCTATCCATCTGATGATATAAAAATTTTCACGGTCAACTAAACCCTAGAGCTTTCATAGTCAAATTTTGTTTTTCTTACGGACATACCTAATGTTGTTTTTTTCGTGTTATTCGGTATTGTATTAAACACATTATATCGTGTGATCCACAAAATTTTTCATCAACTAGCGCCTTGGAAGAGAGAGATGGCTATTGTAGTCATTTCTGAGCTCATTTTACTAAAATAATAATTTTAAAATAACTTTAGTAGTTCCAATTCTCATTGTGTCATATTTAATTTCAATTCATGTCAGTATCATTAAAATATTAAAGATATTGCGAAAAGCAATAATTCATAACTACAATTTAATAACCTGATGAATATACTGGTATATTACTAAACACCTACCTTATTGCCACTTTTTTATGATTCATATGCCATTTTTGACCACTATTCTTAATAAATTCTGTTATTGTTTGTGCGTTGGTTCGAATTGGAAGTGAAATTATTATAAAATGGTAAATTATAAAACTTAAACTCGAACTGAAACGTCAAATTGAATTGTTATTTTATCCTCGTTCAGAGAGACATAATATTTTGTGTTTCTGAGATAACGACTTAGGGTACCTGTATTACCGACACTAGGGCTCGTAAGCGTCAGTGTCGGTAATACAGGTACCCTACAACGACTCACGTTTTTCATCC
The DNA here is from genome assembly GCA_910589415.1 of Malachius bipustulatus. Lineage (NCBI taxonomy): Eukaryota > Metazoa > Arthropoda > Insecta > Coleoptera > Melyridae > Malachius > Malachius bipustulatus. The sequence continues at coordinate 17,124,049 of OU342633.1, forward strand.
TCCTTGAAATACAACCAATGCCAAATGAAATTAGTAGTAAGCTCAGCACCACACATACTCAGCAGATGTCGTTACTGTTCCAGGTTAGTTTCTTTACTCAACAAAGTACAAAGTTCATTATGCAGTGCAAGTCCAGTCATGTTTTTATTTATTGTTCTATGATTTGTAGATCTTTGATTGGAGTAGTTCACTTATTCACATTTTACTTGATTCATTTTGTCTGATTCGACATGTCGTTCAATTAGTCGTTGCGTCTGGACCGGCCTTTACACACCTACCGATTGTTTGTGTTTTATCTGGCAGACATGCTTAATTTTATTCAAGGCAATAGTTGATGAAAAATTTTGTGGATCACAAGATATAAGGGCTACCAAAAAGCTATCACATTAAAAAAAAAATTCAAAATTATCGTCTTCTTTTTTTCGAATAAAAAAGTTTTATCACGGAATGACGTCGTATGTAGTCGCAAAATGACGTCACATTGCTTGCTTTAATGGTTATTTATCACTTTCGGTTAAACAGAGCTTATTTTGTTCGAAAATTCGAAAAAGACGATTAAAATTTTTGGTTTTCCTGATTTTTTAAATATCGAATGACATTAAAAAATATAACTTCTTTCATAAAATAGGATATCTTAATTTTTAATTTTCCATTTTTGCAGGATATTTCAGCAGCGTCCTGAGGTTTACAAATATTTTGTTTCAGATTCTTAATAATAATGAAAATATGCAATTTTCTCTAATTTATCTGACCCTGTATCTCTTATCGTTTCAGAGATTCCCATGTACCTACCCAGTTCTTTTTAAATGGGACATCCATGTAGTAATAAACACTTTTAATATAATAAATAAAGCCGTAATACTACTTATAACAATCTATCACATAACATAATATATGTATAGATCTAGCACAAAGAAAAAAAAACAAAGAAGAAAAAATGTGGTGTTTTAATAATCAGTTTATTCGATATACAACAATGTGTTGTGCTCTGTACAAAATTGTAATAGCAATAAAAGAGCGAAATAAAGGACCGATAATGTGATAAATGTGATGTTTTTTCGTTTTCCGAGTGAAGCAATGACTTACACAAGATATAATAGTAGAGGCGGTCCTATTTTCGTCAAATCGGCACAATGACGTCAATCAGATCTCATAAGCGCGTGAAAATATAAAATTTTATATAAAATTAAAAATAAAAAAAAATAATCCGATTTTTTTGGGGGGAAAAGCGGAAAACCACCTACCTACCAAAAAAAAAAGAATAACCCTCTCTCGTGGTTTCGAACCCACATCAACAGTTTACTATTTAGGCAAGGACACCCTTGCCTAACTAACTCAGTCAAGGGGCCTTTCAAGTTTGTAGCGATGATCGAGTAGGTATATGTAGTACGTCCAATACTTCATCCTACACATTTTATTTTTTAAACTGGTCGTATCTTTGTTATTAAAAAACCAATTTGAATACTTTTTTCACCTGCATGTAGGTGATTTAATTGTTGTTGCGTTTGCTCTTCTAATTTTCAGAACCATTCATAATTGAATGTGAAAAAAAATAAAAAAGAAATTGCGAACCATTTCATCGATTTAATAAGTGCAAGCTAATTTTGCACAAGCGAAAAACTTTTTTGTTTTTCGTTTAAAGTGCTACATTAATCGAGGCGAATTGAAGCTAAGACATCAAATTATATGTTAAAGCAAAAAAAATTGAAAATTTCGATTCAACTTCTTCAAAAATGGACTCATAAACGGTTATAGAATTGACACATTTTCACCCTTTTTCCTACCCACGACACTGGCTTATTAATGGAAAATATGCTAATTTTATTGCATTAACTCAAATTTCCAATAATTTTCTTCAAATCCTGTTAATTTTATTTCAAAGTTTTTTTGCCATCTTGCTCATACGGGGGCTCAAAAAATTGGAAATTTTCCATTAATTGGAAAAAAATTCAAATGGCTGCCATTTTGAAACGGCTCGGCCGATTTTGCTCAAGTGCAATACCAGACCACTCCTTGTGGATATCTAACTCCCACAAAAATTTCAGCCTCCTAGATTCAAAACTGCGACCTGAAATGAGATGACAAAAACCGGGCTCATGGAATTTTGAAGGGACACCCTGTAGAAGTGATGGGACTTTTGGAAATTTTTTCAACGAAAATCTAACGTCATTCGAATAATTTACAAGAATCCAAAATTTCGTTCACTAATCTTGAAATATAAAGCTACAGGAGCGTTTTGAAAATCGAAATTTCGCGATTTTGGAGAAATATATATATATATAAATATATATATATATAAATATATATATATATATATATCGTGGGCAGGTGAATTTTGGAAAACTACTTTTTCGTGATCTGGGGGTCATGATCGATGGACATTTGATGAGTTTGGGTGATTTTCGAAAAGTGATGTCGTCCTCAATAGTGTATTTTTTGTTAAAAAATACACTAAAAACCAATATACACAGGATGAACAGTAACTCGCGCACTCGGAGCATGCTGTGATAAACTTCTCTCCAAATTTTGTAAAAATAAAAGTAACAAAACTACACTCGATACCCTTAAAAAAAATAGTGTGTAGGTCTATAAAATAACACACATCAGAAAGACGTTACCATGGAAACATGCATAGCAAGTCCAACAAATTTTAAAGCAATTATCATTGCAGTGATACATATTCGATAATAATATTATTCAAAATCTATTTTTGTTTCATTGTTTGAGTCCCAACCTGAACAACGATGCCACATTGACAAATTTGGCACTTAAAGTGATCAATATAATGTACCTATTTTTATCACTTTTAGATTTTATTGTCTATGATTTTTATTTTTATAACATTTTTTTTGCATCAACATCCGATTTCTCTAATAAGAGACGTTTACATGACATTATTTTCATTGATTATCATAAGTTTGTCTGACTTTAATCAATTTTACTCCTTTTTTCTAATGCTTGCTCAAGGAAACAAGAATTAAGAGAATCTATTGGTGGTTTTAATACTAGCTACTTGTTGTTTGGCAAAATGCCGATAACACCTTACGGTGCCCCCTATAATGAACTGATTCAAATCTGGAAAAGAAAATTAACGAGTCTGGCAATTCGAGCTTATGAAATCAGGAAACAAAGTTCTGGTCTAGTTTTTATTAGTCATCCTAATCACGTTGGAAAGTTGACTTACTTCAATCGGACTATGCATGACGCGGTTTCTAGCTGTATTTTGAAAAGTGGAACTATGAAAAGACATAAGTAAATATTCGACTATTTCTAGGAAGATTTTGAACGTTTTAAATGTACCCGTTATCAAAAAATAGTACTGTGTAGGCAATGCAAGGCAAGTTTGGCAAGCGTCCATGACCACCTTGGATGGTATCTAATGAGAAACCTTCTTCTGAAGCGTTCAAATAACTCTTAATTAATTAATTAATGAACACATAGTGACTTTGAGACGAGAAGTTAAGTAGAAATTATTCCTCGAACTGCTTTTAAATCCTCTGGGAAACTCTAGTTGCTTAGAGACAAAAAAAAATCAAGTTGAACGACACGAACATTTAAGACGGTGACTGAACAATGACCTAACAATCAGTTAGATTTCGCCACATAACACTTGTTTACTAGTGGGTGAGCACGCAGTAAAAACAATTATTGCAAGTCACCAAAGTCGACTTACCAAACCCAGATCTTCTCTAAGTCATATATTATTTGCTTCTAGATCCCAGTCCAGAGAGGACAGTGAGCACCGCCGATTCATCACGAAAAGCTATGGAGGCGGTCCAAAGTTCAGAAGAGAGCAGTCAGGGGTGTCCAGATGAACTCTACAATCTAACAAAACTAGCAGAGGTGGCCGTAGCTACGGGACAACTCATGGAAAACAGAAGACCTATGGTGACGTCATCGTGCGAGGAGGAGGACTCGCAGGACTTCACCAGCTACACCCATAAGCTGTTTGACAAGTCCTCTCGGATACCTAGGCCACATCTCAATAAGGTATGGATATAATATTGCAAGAAGATTGATAACTTAATAAGCATAAAGTTGGGAAACTATAAGTTCATCAATCTATCTCAATTGATTGATAAACGCCTCCCTTTGTACCGCACTTATAAATATTTCTTATTGTAGTATTAATTATAGTATGTTTATACTTAATTTTACTTTCAGACTGACCGTTTCATAAACAAATCCCCCACTGATGGCATGTCTCCCTGCTTGTCTAGCGGAGAGGATTCGCCTGCCTCCAGCAGTGGAGCCTCCCAGAATCAAGAGTGCCATTCATGCACGGATTGCGGGAAGCGTTATTCCACGTCCAGCAATCTCGCAAGGCACCGGCAGACACATCGCAGTCCGGGGGACCGAAAGGCCCGTCGTTGCCCTCACTGCGATAAACTGTACGTCAGCATGCCCGCTTACTCCATGCATGTTCGTACACACAACCAGGGATGTAGATGCCAGTATTGCGGCAAGTGCTTCAGTCGACCGTGGTTGTTGCAGGGACACATAAGGACTCATACAGGTATGAAACATATTTATATATGTAAATGGGGGCGTGGGGTGGGTGATGAACATGTCAGATATGAGTCAAAAGATGCCGTTTAAAGAAAAATCATATGTCACGAGAATTTTCCATGGTTGACTTATTTTAAGAGGTATTCTTACTGGTAGTTTTCAAATGGACACATTGTATTGTTTGAATATGAAACCATTTTTTGGTATTATTATTGTCAATTATTTCACTCACAGTTTTTGTCATAAGCCATGAATTTGGAGGAATTTCAGCTTCTATATTCAGCTTCAAACCTATAGACTCAGTTTTATGATGAACAAAGCAAACTATGGGGAATTTCCATAACATTTTGAGCGATTTATAGGTAGGTACCTATTACATTGTCTTCGGGATACTCTTTGTCGTTAGCCTGACAGTTAGGTACTGATTTAACGATTTTTAAATTCTGTTGATATACCTAAAGTTGACATAAAGTTAATTTTTTTTTTGCAAGGGGGTGCCACAAGTTCTGAATCGGCCTGATTCATTCCCTTGAATAATTTCCTGACATCTAAAAGGATACATTCGCTTCCGATCACAAAACGCTTATTTTTTGCAACGATTTTTGAAGGATTTTAAATATTATACCTTTACAAATAGTATTTTTCTTTCCAGGAGAAAAGCCTTTCAAATGTACTATCTGCGGAAAAGCTTTCGCTGACAAATCAAATCTCCGTGCTCACACACAAACTCATTCCAACACAAAACCACACGTATGCAGACGTTGTGGGAAAGCTTTCGCTCTCAAGTCTTACCTCTACAAACATGAGGAGTCATCCTGTATGCGAATCAATGGGAGAAACTCACCTCAAGAAAAGGAATCAGGCTCGGAAGCTGTGGCAATTTCAAACCATACTCCGGTTATAGTACCACGGCAAATAGAAGGAGTAATTAAACCATTAGAACCCCTGAGCGGACTAGATGGGATACAGAGAAACTCTACCCCTCCAACGTCTGCTAGATCAACTCCAATATTATATAGATCATCGGTAATATCACCTAATCCTGAAAGAATAATCTACTCAACTATCGAGCATCCAAGTGTGATTTTCAATACCGCAAAATTTGGTCAAGGGTTTTCTGCAAAAATCCAAGAAGAGCCGATGGATTTTTCGACCACCTCAAAAGACTTAGACAAAAAAAGATTACAAAATGAGAGTCAGGCTAGAAGGTATGCGATTGGTTTTGCGATAGCTGTCTAGTTTTTCAAAACACTGGTGAGATCATTTTTGAAAATATTATTTATATTTCAATTTGAAATTTGTTTAATGTTCTTGATTTTATATTCCATAACATGGGACCATGTCTGAAAGTATTACATTTTCATTATAGTCGTCGTTTTATTGTCGTTCTAAAATCTAAGATGATTTTTGAATAAGTTATTTTAATGTTTTAATAACTATAATTATTATAACTATATTTTCTAGTACCCAATAGAGAACCAGCATTAACTTTTTTGCATTTTTTTTTAATTTTGGGATTGAAATATTTACATTTTAATATAATAGGTCCATTGAACGTTATAATACGCAACCGCAGGCTTCAAAGCCAGTCCTCCTAGCTATAGACGCTTATCTTGGGACGTACTGACCGGGTACGTCACGACGATGTACCGTTTTTAGACGTGTTAGAAATAATACAAGAGAGTGATCCCGAATTGACAGTTCATTTCTTTTTTGCTCCAGCATGGCTTCATCAAGAAGATATGACCGATTTTGCGTAAAAAAATGACAACACTACACTGGATACACTTCTTTAGGGCGAAAAATGAGTCGTCGGGAACTACAGTGGCCTGGCACAAATATTATTATTTAGTTTTATTGTCGGACAATATTGTCCATATCTCAATATGTGAGTGCAAGACTGGCGTAAGCCTGATTTATCAAGCGCTTTTTTTGTGGGAGGAGGGGAAATCCTCATTGATACCCTGGCATAACTTACCAGGGTAGTGTCGGACTTCTACTGACCAAAAACCCCTCCCACATCATCGGCTCTCCACATCGGTGACCGCTTTCGCATTCCTTCAATGTGGGGAGCTGTCATCTAATTTATATCTATCTATCTATCAAAGAATTTATCTATCATCCTTTTCTTTGTTCTCAATGATGTGTATGATTGTCCTGTATGTGGCCTCCCATATTTCTTTCTCACCTATACTAAGGCCTCAGCAACATTGAGGATGCTAAAGTTTTTTCCTGTTTCCTCTAAGAAGGCCGTCCTCACGTGTTGCTAGTGTGGACAGCGAAGCAGTGTATGATCGGCATCATCCACTTCACCGCAATATCTGCAGAGGTTCGAGTCCTCTTCCCCGTAGGGTCCCGTTCCCCCATCTTTCCTGCAAACAACGCTGCGTTTCAGTTTTGGCTTTCTTGGGGTCTCTCTCTGAGAATGCTTCCGTTCTCTCTATTATGAGAAGGTCGATGGGCGGTACTCCCGCTATTACTCCCACCCCCTCTGTCGAGATTGTTCGATATGCGCTGCAAGCCCTTATTAACATCTGCCTCTGCACACTTGCTAGTTGCGTCACCAATCTCTTATTGGCAGTCACTCGATAGAATTCTCCTTTTGGAGGCTTTTGGTCCCCCTTTATTTGGCATAAGAGCATAGAGTGCTGTAGCAGTCCTTCCTGCCTTCTCAATCGTCCTTGTTACGTGCTGTGAGAAAGTTAATTTAGTCTCCAAGACTAAATAAACTAAATCTATCCAGACTCCAAGATACTTAAAGACCTTAACTGGAATGACCCTCACTCCCTGGACGGTGAAGCATATTTCTTCAATCTTCCTTTTAGTTGTTAGGAGGACCGCCTCAGTTTTTTTTTTGGTGCTGGCTCCAGGTTTTTCTTGGCCATCCAGTCTGACACTCTCTGTAGTTCCACATCTGTTTTATCTGCCAGCCTTTCTTGGCAGCGGTTAGAAGCAACCAGCGCAATGTCGTCCACAAACCCTAACAACTCCACACCATTCGGCATCTACGTCTCTAGCAGTCCGTTGTAGAGTATATTCCACAGCATCGGTCCCAGTACTGACCCCTGGGGGACACCGCTATTTATGCTGAGTTTCTTGGTATTTCCCTCTGCTTCTATACTTACAGCTCTCTCTGACAATTATGAGGCTATGATGTTTGTCTCTCTCGTCAATGCCTCTTCTCTCTTCTCCTCATTTCCTCCAAGATTAACTTCCAAGATGCGCTATTAAAGGCATTCTTGACGTCTATGGTTATCATAGCACACTTTCTACGATGTGCATGACTGTAATTTGCTGCATCTCTTGCAACTTTGAGAACTCTAATAATAGCATCCACAGTTTGCCTGTCTTTCCTGAATCCGTATTGGCGATCTGATAAGTTTTCTATTCGGATTATCTCCTGTTTAAGTCGAATTATGATCATCTGTTCATAGAGTTTCCCCTCAACGCCTGTATGCTATGGTATTTTCGAATTGTTTGTCTGCTTTTTTGATCAGGACTAGACGTGCAATCTTCTATTTCGCAGGAAAGTTGCCTTGCTTCACTAGGGTGTTATACACGCTCAGGGGGTATTCTGCCTTGTCTTGCACTACCTGCTTCACTACATCCAACAATATATTCAAAATCTATTTCAGTGCCATTATTAAATCCCAACTTGAACAATGATGCCACATTGATGACTAACTTCTGTTCTATATGCACTCAAGGAATTGCTAGAATTTCAATGCCTGTAATTATGATACTGAAAATAAGAATAAAAAAACACTAGCGTGATAGTTATGTGGAATGATGTGTGTTTTGCCAGTTGAAATTCTTTATATTTGACTGCCGTGGAAATTTGAATTCGGGATCACACAGTTTATTTTGACGCATATAACTTGATGATGTATAAAAAATTAATTATTTTTAGGTTTCTGAATAGGCGTCACATTTTCACACCTTTTACTTTTGTAACAATATCGAATACCTATCCCTATGAAGTAAAAAAAAATGTACACGTTCCCTATTGGTAATACTAATGATATTATCATATTTTATAATGATGGATAATATTAAATTAAATAGGTATTTTTATAGTAAATAGAAAAAATGTATTGAAAGAATGAATAAAATGTTTGTCTTGATTTAAATGTCTATATTTAGGAAGTGTCATATTTTTGTGTCCGTATTATAATATTACACTGTGAATTCATGATCGTGCCATTTGTATTTGTAGGATAGGTTTTATTATTTTGTAAATATATTTTTTTAATACAGCTAAATCCAAAGGTGCTTGTACGAAGTAATTTTTAAGAGTTGTTGAACATTTAATGGGTACATTGTATACAATGTTAGTCAAATGTATTATGTGCTAGGATCTGTTGTAAGGTTGGTAATATGATTTTCAGACGATTATTAAGTTATATATGACCACATGAGTTTTCTCTTAAATTGCCCTAGTGACAGCTCCATGGCATAAGTATTTTATTAGAAGAAAAATACCTGTGCCATATAACAATACAGTGCATTTATTTTAACTGTTGCCATAGGGAATAGCATGTAAAAAAATACACCCTATGTTAACTTATGTTGTCTTGTACTTTGGAAGTCGTTTTTAATTTTCAATAATAGTACACGTCATCTACTTTACAATACGGCCTTTCAGAAAAGCCGGTCATTGTTCAATTTTATGATACAGGCTGTCCCATTGAGGTGAAAAAACTGTAAGAAACGGTAAGAGATACGAAGTCGGTTAAATTACAAAAAAGTTGCGCTGTTTTGAGACGAGTATTTTGCAATTTATTTTTCCTCAATATTCCCAGAATTTCCTGAAATATCCTGAAAAAACATGAAACATGCAGTTTTATTATTTTAGCCATATCTTGTTTATTATTTAAAAAAAAAATATTTTTTTTTTGTAGGTTTACATAAGCCGTAATGAGCTACTTATTTGACGTTTCAAAAATTTCCAAAGCCGACTAGATCTTGGGATTTCCAAACTCAACTTTGGTTTTTCTTATTACCGCCATATTGTTTTTCATGCCATTCGCTATAGAAAAAATCAAGGAAACAAAAAAACCATTACATTGCAAATAAATTTGAAAAAAAAAATTCTTCTTTTTCAAAAATATCGAAAAAAATTTTTTTACCGAATGTCAAAAAGTGCATTTTTTAAGTGTTGCCATAGGTAATAATGTGTAAAAAATTACCCCTATATTAACTTATGTTGTACCCATTGTACTTTAGAAGTCGTTTTAAATTTTCAACAATTGTACATGCATGTCATGTAGGTACTTACTTTACGATACAACATGTCAAAAACCGGTCCTTTTTAAATTTTAATATTTAGTCCTCATTTGAATTATTAAACTTTATCAAAGGAGTCAGAATAAACAAAGTGAGTTAAAATTATTAATTTATTAGAGAACATGTGAACATTTTTTATTCAAAAAAAAAAAAAACAATAAAACCCAAATAACTAAGCAAACTAACAAAAATTTATTGAAACAATAAAACGATAACCTTTTGAGCGATTTATTTGATAATTTCAGATTATTTTTGTTAGTTTGCTTAGTTATTTGGGTTTTATTGTTTTTTTATTTATGAATAAAACATGTTCACATGTTCTCTAATAAATTAATAATTTTCTACCTACATGACATGCATGTACTATTGTTGAAAGTTTAAAACGACTTCTAAAGTACAATGGGTACAACATAAGTTAATATAGGGTGTAATTTTTTACATATTTTACCTATGGCAACACTTAAAAAATGCACTTTTTGACATTCGGTAAAAAAAAATTTTTTCGTTATTTTTTAAAAAGAAGAATTTTTTTTTTCAAATTTATTTGCAATGTAATGGATTTTTTGTTTCCTTGATTTTTTCTATAGCGAATGGCATGAAAAACAATATGGCGGTAATAAGAAAAACCAAAGTTGACTTTGGAAATCCCAAGATCTCGTCGGCTTTGGAAATTTTTGAAACGTCAAATAAGTAGCTCATTACGGCTTATGTAAACCTACAAAAAAAAATTAATTTTTTTTTAAATAATAAAGAAGATATGGCTAAAATAATAAAACTGCATGTTTCAAGTTTTTTCAGGATATTTCAGGAAATTCTGGGAATATTGAGAAAAAAAAATTGACAAATACTCGTCTCAAAACAGCGCAACTTTTTTGTAATTTAACCGACTTCGTATCTCTTACCGTTTCTTGCAGTTTTTTCACCTCAATGGGACAGCCTATATCATAAAATTGAAAAATGACCGGCTTTTCTGAAAGGCCGTATTGTAAAGTAGATGACGTGTACTATTATTGAAAATTAAAAACGACTTCCAAAGTACAAGACAACATAAGTTAACATAGGGTGTATTTTTTTACATGCTATTCCCTATGGCAACAGTTAAAATAAATGCACTGTATAATTTTATTAATAAGGTATATTTTTATATAATCGAATTAAACATTGATTCATTGATTATTATTGTGTAATGTTACTGCTCTATTTTTTGTTTTAGAATCTATACAAAATGTAATATTAGCCGATAATTATTTATTTGTATTATTTTATATTTATTTATTTATTTTATCAGTAATACTACTATCGTATGGTGTTTTCCGGAACCCATAGATATAGACGGGAGTGTGGCTAGTCCAGAATAAAATATATTTCAATAAATAACTCGTTTCTACTTGGAGTTATTTTTCTGAAATATAATTTTAGTTCATTATTTTTTAGTTTTTATTTACTTATATTTATTTATAATATTTATTTACTAACCCATACAACTAACAATTGTAGTTTTAATTTAACAATAATTAACATATCGGCTAATAATATGAGTATCTGCTAGTCATTTGTTTTTAGTACGGAACCAAATCAACTTAATTATAAACTTATAGAAAAATTATAATCTAATAACTTTTTAATATCTGGCCTGTAATCGTTTTCTTATTTTTAACGACTTGTTGGGATGAGCATTTGTGCATGAGAAAAAGTGGATTGGGTTGAATAATTTAAGCTCACCTTGCCTTCTGAAAAACTGAGATTAATATTTTTGAGCATATATTTTTTATTCTTGAAAATAATTTAACTCTTTTGTGTAGGTTCACATAATCCGTCTGACGGTTAAAAAATTTTCAAAGCCGATTAAGTTCTGGGAGTCTTCGTAGCCAACTGTTGTTTTTCTAATGGCCGCCATATTCTTGGTTGTTTTAAGGCATTTGCTCTAAAATTGTTAAAATGTTCTTCTTCGTTTTGGGTTTTAGGTTCCTGATATTAAAGTATTATTTTTGAAAAATATTTTTATAAAAATGAAACGTTTCGGGACATTTAATTTTATTTTTTTTTAGAACATTTAACAACTAAGAAGCAAGGTTCAATAAAAATAATCAAATTTGCTCTAAAATAAATCAAGGAAACCAAAAATGTATTACTTGCATCAAAGAAATTATTTAAATTCTTCTTTTCTTGAACAAAAATGAATTTTATTTTAAAAGAATGCCTTAAAAAATCAATTAGGTAGGTACGTTATATGACTTCATTTTGAAGCCATTCGGTCGAAAAATGTACCATTTCTTTCAAAAAAAATCTGGGAAAGGAAATTAAACCCTAGGGTCTAATCGAAATAATCACCACGTGTATAAACTTGCTGGAACAACTTGGGGAGCCAATGCAAAAACAATTCGCACATCAGCTCTTGCACTTGTTTATTCAACAGCGGAATATTGTGCACCCGTATGGCTCAACAGTGTACATCAATCAAAAGTGGATATTCAACTGAACCAAACATTACGAATTATTACTGGAACAATTTCCTCAACTCCGATCCCTTGGTTACCTGTTTTGTCAAATATTGCTCCATCTAATCTCCGAAGACAACAAGCAACACATAAAATCATGAATAAATACCGAACATTTCCAGATGATTTTTCAATAACATCGGACCTGAATAATCTTCCAACAACGAGATTAAAATCAAGAAGACCTGTGTGGCTAGAAACATACCTGGATCGACCATTTAAAATTGAAGATGAATGGAGAAATGATTGGCGAAATAGAAGTGTTTCTTTATTCAACAACACTTTAATCGAAGATCCTTCATCAGTAGTCAACGGTTTTGAAATAAAAAGGAAAGTCTGGGTACAAGTAAATCGCTTAAGAACAGGACACGGTAGATGTAATTCAATGTTACATAAATGGAATTTAATACCAAGCGCTTCCTGTATTTGCGGACATCCTGAAGAATCCATCAATCACATTGTCAATGAATGTCCTTTAACCAAATTTTCTGGAGGTTTTCAAGCAATTCATAAAATTTCCACCGAAACAATAGACTGGTTACAGAATTTGAAGCTCTTGTAAACAAAATCTACATTAACAGCCAGATAACCTCAAAAGGGCAAAATGATTGGAATACTTCAAACCAATCTCAACAGGATGGTGTGTCTAGGTTTTTTTAATGGGGTTTTCCCTAGACTATATCTCTCAAAGCAAATGCTTCACCATGATGTCAACATCGCATCAGAATATCCTACAGATCGTTCTTTTCCCCATGATCGACGAAACCAATCATATGTAATTTAATAAACTAAACAACATGTATCGTAAGACTGCAATTTGTAATTTCAAACGAATATATATATATATATACCACGTGTATACCTAGGTACCTATGTCAGTATTTTATATTTTTATACATGATAGGTACATATACAGGGTGGTCCAACTTAAAACGTCAGGACTTTACCAAACGATAGATTACGTTAAAATAATGCCAGTTTCTCTAATACACTTATAGCCGGGAAAGCTTCCTTTCCAAGATACAGGGTGTTGAAGTTTTGGGAAAAAAAATAATGTTTTGTGAATATTGTCAAAACGGGTGCTTTAAAAAAATTGAAATTTGGCACGCAGCATGAGCTAAGTATCTTCCATGATTTACGGCTTATGGTGATAATTTGCGAAAACCAGCAGCGGAGATATGGGTATGTGTCATCGCCCCTTTAAAAAAAAAATTGACGCCACTGACTCTATGGTTACTGACAATTGTAACATTAGTTAGGTGTTGTTTATTTCTGTTATTTAATTATTTAAGTAAAAGTTATTTGATTAGAATTTGTCTGTTATTCTTAAAATGGCTACGGATATTACCTAAGAAAACCTGAATTATCTCGAAAATCACCTTGTGAAAAAATTAGAGAGCACTTTTTTGTTCTAAAAAGCATGGGGCATTGAATAGTATTATTAAATTTTCCATAGAGTCAGTGGCGTCAATTTTTTTTTTGAAAAGGGGCGATGGCACACCCATATCTCCGCCGCTGGTTTTCGCAATTTATCACCATAAGCCGTAAATCATGAAAGATACTTAGCTCATGCTGCGTGCCAAATTTCAATTTTTTTAAAGCAGCCCTTTTGACAATATTCGCAAAACATTATTTTTTTCCCAAAACTTCAACGCCCTGTATCTTGAAAAGAAAGCTTTCCCGGCTATAAGTGTATTAGAGAAACTGGCATTATTTTAACGTTATCTATCGTTTGGTAAAGTCCTGACGTTTTAAGTTGGACCACCCTGTATACAGGGTGATTGATTGAAACGCCACATTAGAAAAAGTTCGACTTCCAAATGATCTAGGAATCTGAAATTTGGAACTTAGGCAACATACCTAATAACGAGTCAAAATGAAATATTACCAAGATGGTAGAACATTTAAAATGGCGAAAGCAATGGCCATCTTTGTTTTTTTAAATGGGACACCCCATATATTATTGCATTTTCAGATCGTCTGAGAAAATGTAATAACAATGGTGCTTATAGTAGTAGGTATTTTAAATTGAGTAGGCCATGAGTTATAAACAAGTGAAAATCGTGATTTTCCAACTTTAAAGACATTTACCACGAAAACGGCTCATGATATCAGAAAACGGCTTACATGTCCCTATCTTAACTTTTCATCTGGTATCCTACTGTAGAGTTGAAATGTTTATACAGGGTGATGAAAAATCTGACAATTTTCACCACCTTGTATAAAGATTTCAACTGCATATTTGGATGCCTTATAAAAAGTTAAGATAGGGACATGTAAGCCGTTTTCTGATATCTTGAGCCGTTTTCGTGATAAATGTCTTTAAAGTTGGAAAATCACGATTTTCACTTGTTTATAACTCATGGCCTACTCAATTTAAAATACAACTATAAGCACCATTGTTATTACATTTTCTCAGACGATCTGAAAATGCAATAATATATGGGGTGTCCCATTTAAAAAAACAAAGACGGCCATTGCTTTCGCCATTTTTAATGTTCTGCCATCTTGGTAATATTTCATTTTGACTCGTTATTAGGTATGTTGCCTAAGTTCCAAATTTCAGATTCCTAGATCATTTGGAAGTCGAACTTTTTCTAATGTGGCGTTTCAATCAATCACCCTGTATAGTTATTGTCATAAAAATAATTCAATTCATTTTTAACAGGTGTAATACCTGCATATAGTGTGACATTTTATTTTGAATAAACTAACACGAACTACCTACCTACGTTGTGTGGTAGAGTTAGGTGAACATATCAACTTTGAATTCGCCTAATTTTTGTTTGTTTTAAATCAGTTTTGTATGAAATGTCTAATGCAATATATGAAAATATTATATAGAACAAGTTAACAGGTGAGGTCTGCAATAGTAGGAATTATTTTTCCTTACTGGATAATCATACTAAGTATTTTCAAAAATATTAGTTTTGGTTACGTGTATATAGTTTTATGAATATTTAAGTTATAAAAAAAGTTGTATGCAAGTATTTATTTGTTTATTTTTAAATGTAAGGCCGAATGTGCAATAGTTACTTACATTATATTATAATAGTTCGTGGTGCCATTGTATAATTAGGATTTTAATGTACTTATTTAAATGTGTATAAGAATCATAAGTGTTATTGAATAAGAAGTTGAACCAGTGACAAAAATAGCCAATATCAGTTATCGTTATATTCTCATTCCCTGTGTTTGTGTTAGCGTCATATTTTCATTCCTCGTAACCTTTTTGTAAAGTTTATGTACTTTTATACGTATAAATAAATTTTTTGGAAATCAAATATTCTTTACTTACTAAATAAGTTATAATATTCAGAAGTAGTAGAGTGGAGCAAAGTTAGTGATCAGTAACTCGCGCACTCCGAATACAGGGCGATAAAGAGCCCATTAAAATTAAGGATATTCTGCAAAAAAATTCAATCTAACGGTTGGTTTTCAAGCTACGGAGTTTCCTTCATCTGAGCTTTTTTCAACAACCGTAATAAAAATTAATGAAAAATTCAGGTTACTGTAATGTCTGGAACGGATACCTACCATATAATTAATCAATTTTTTTTTCACAAAACCTCTTTACAGAGGAATTGAGAATGTTGGAAATTGATACCATACCTAAATCTGAACGAAATTTGAAGTTTGGCAACCGCCTAAACTCAACGTAGAATATAAAATATTCAAATGCCGTCGTTGCTATAGAAATAAAAATAATAATAATACCATCCAACCCAAATTTATTCACATGCTCAGTGCAGTGTTGCCACCTTTTTTTTATAAAAATGGTCATATCTTTGGAAGAAAATAACTTACAACACTGCACTAAGAAAATTGACCCAAAAATTTTGAGCCTAATGCTGCTGTATACTTCGCATACGCCTATACTCATATAATGGTAGGAGTCCTCATCATCCATTCCGCACTTAGGGCAGACCGGGTCCCGAGTACTCCCCATAACTTGTAGATGCCTGTTCAGACTGCTGTGACCGGTGAGCACCCCGACTAGTAGTCTGATGAGTTCTTTCCGGTTCATTTTGGACATGCTGGTTCATCTGTTTCCCGTCGGACCAGCCAGAAACAGCCTGGCCTGTCTGCAACCTGATGCTATTTCCCAGTGATTCTCTAGATCCTTGCGAGTCCATCCTTTTATAGTTTCTTTGAGAAGATTTTTGGTCAGACCCAGTACAGGCTCTGGTCCGCAAAAGGTTTCCCTGGTCCCGAGGTTCGCGTAGTAAGTAAATCAGTGTATGCACTGATTTTCTGTCCGCCAGTCTGTTCAGCGCCTCGCCACACTCCTGGACCAGTAAGGAGCTGGTTCCGTGTGTGCCCAGCTCTTTCACGGCGGCCTGGCTATCTCTGCATATGTATATCGTCCGTTCCATGGCTTCTATTACCTGCTCCAATCTGGATGCTTGCAGGATAGCATAAAGCTCCGCCTGGAAGACAGTTGTGGTAGACCCAAGGGGAATGGATCTTCCCAGTTTCCGTCCAGCCAGGTAGAGCCCTGCTCCTATGTAGCCATTTTTGTTCCTGGAGCCGTCTGTGAAACAAACTAGTCCTCCCGGTTCCAAGGCTACCTCTCTTTTTTTCCCACTTTTCCTTTTCAGGAATTTGCAGAGTACATTTCCTATTTTCTCTGTTGTTCCCTGTATTTGAGGTAGCCATAAAGGTTTCAGATTGGAATCTCCATCTCAACAACTTTGGCTATCTCTGTATGTCCTTTGTATCCTCCGCCTTTCCATATTCCCGAATCTTGCATTCTTAAGTAGGCCGCCATGGCCTCCCCTTTTATCCAAATCGGAAGCGGTGGCAGCTCCAGAATGACATTCAGGGCGGCTGACGGGGTGGTTCTCATTGCACCTGTTATTAACAAACTGGCGAACCGCTGAAGTTTGGCTAGCCTGTTTGTGACGGTTTTGTTTATAGTTTTCCACCAGACCACCGAACCATAGCTGATTCTCGGTCTGATGATGGCCGTGTATAACCTTTGGTTTAGTCCCCACACCTTGCCTATTTTCCCTCTTAGCTGCCATAAACCTGTGGCCTCCAGGTCAGTTTTTCATCTAATACCATTCCAAGATAATTGGCCTCCCCGCTCAGGGTTAAGAGTTTGACAAAAATCCTGGGTGGTTTAAGTCTGCTTTTTTCTCTTCTCCTTGTGAAGAGGACCATAACAGTCTTTCCGGGATTAATGGTCAGACCGGCCTCTTCGCACCATTTTTCGATTATCTTTCATGCACTCTGCATGCGATCGCAGACCACGCTTAGAAATTGTCCGGTTACTAGAACCAGCCCGTCATCAGCCTACGCCTGTGCGTACAGTCCGTCGTCTGTCAGGCGCTTTAGGAGGCCGTCCATGATCAGGCACCACAGATGAGGTGATAAGCAGCTGCCTTGGCGGCATGCGCCACTCACCGCAATGCCCACTCTAACTTCTCCCGCTCCTGATGACACCTGCCTGCTTTCGAATCCTTAACCAGCACCGGGGGGTGCCCCTGGATTGCAGCTCTGTGCATATGGCTTTTGTTCTTGCTTTATCAAAAGCGCCTTCCACATCAAAGAAAATGGCCAAGGGCCAGTTCCCGTGGTGCAGTGCTTTTTCAATTTCCCTTGTCACTGCGTGTAGGGCCGTTTCTGTGGATCTATGCTTTAGGTAAGCATGTTGACCCTTGTGAAACGGGAACTCCGCAGTGTGTTTTCTGTCAGGTATCTGTCGACTATTTTTTCTATAATTTTAAGCATGAAGGATGTCAGACTGATAGGCCTGAAGACCACATTTGCTTTTCTCCATGCCTGAGGTACGTATCCAGTTGCTAGGCTAGCCCGGAATATGTTTCTCACGTTGGGGAGAATCATTTCCAGGCCCGCCTGCAGCAGCACTGGAAAAATGCCGTCAGGTCCTGCTGTCTTGTATGGGCGGAACTCTTTGCTTATCCTTCGTGACCTGTCCTGACCTCAAGCCCTAACGGGTAGAACAAGAAAGAGACACAAAAGAATTTTGCCCAGTTTACAAGTAGACAATAATAACTGAGCTACCTAATTATTGTAATATTAGGCAATGTCCTATATGTATGTAAAGCGGTAACTTCAACCACCTGCTATAGGATGACCGAATTAATATAAAGCAACTCCTGTGAACGTTTCCAATGAATTCTTTATAATGATCTCAAGAACTTCTCAAAAACTATGCCAGAATTTTTAGGCAAAATTTAAACGGTTCTTTGTTTTTGATTTCGCTGCGGAAGAAAAGCAGGTTACATTAATATCACTGGAGGAAATCGTAGCTGCACATTCCTACGACATTTCCACCAAGCAACGGTGTCTGTAGTGCATGATGACACTTTTGTCAGCTGGTTCTAATATCAATTTTTTTAATTTGTAGGAATTTTAATTTTCAAATTGTTTAAACTGATAATTGCATAAATATGGTAGGTATGAAACTCATACAAAGACTCAAGGTCTTCTTGTTGAGACATTGATTTCTAAATAAAAAATTGAAAAGTTACTTTACAAAATGGCTAAAAAATTGTTGAACAAATAATTTTCAAGGCCCTATAAGTCCTTCATTTTTGAGTTTTCGCAATGATATAGGAACTTGTTGAATTCACAGTTTGACTAGAATCATCTTTTTATTTTTTGTTAGGAGTTTTTTTGCTACTTCTTT
This sequence comes from Malachius bipustulatus, assembly GCA_910589415.1. Classification (NCBI taxonomy): domain Eukaryota; kingdom Metazoa; phylum Arthropoda; class Insecta; order Coleoptera; family Melyridae; genus Malachius; species Malachius bipustulatus. The sequence continues at coordinate 17,143,000 of OU342633.1, forward strand.
CTAGACACCCATTTCTATGATGGACATCAATTTCTGGACCCTGCATGCGTTTGAAACTCTTACCCTTCCATAAGTTTATCAGTAATTACATTGTATGTCTGCGGCAGTAAAGCTCGAAAATTTTATAAGTTAATCAATTTATTAATTTTTCTGGGGTGACGTGGCAAATGACTCTTTATCATGTGATCGCAATATTATATCGATTAGTAATTTACTTTGCAAATTACGAAGATTTTTTACACCTTGACCATTGCATGAAAAATATATTAACTTGAATTTGCTAACACCAGTTATCTATTATTATCTCGTTAAATATTTATCTTAATTTAACAATAATTGAACTAATTTTATTGATTCGTTATAAAGTCATCTGATTAAGAATTGATTGTTCTTTGCTTGCACCTGCTGATAAAGTTTTGCGCTGTAGAATAACGTGTACCTACCTACTATTTTGAAACATTGTAGCAGGTATTTTCACAGCATGATCATGACAGTGCATTCAAAAAATGATTTCATGCCTGTTATTATTTTGCGTAAGCCATTGCCTGTTTATTAACTGAAAGGTATTTGATTGCATTGATATTTGCAAAAGAAAAATCTGTTACACCTGAAAATACGTACAAGAATTTATTTTTTCCCAGAAATGTTAGATGAATATTTCAATATTTACTGTTGGAATCGCGAGCAGCTGTTGTAATTGCAAAAATTCCAAACACAGGAGGAAATCTCACTCAATTTTCGAGAGAAACGGTAGAGGTACGTACAGAAATAAGTTCATTCATCTAAATAAATCTAGAGAAGTGGAGACCTTCCTGCAACTCCGTTCCATCAAAATTGATTGAAGGAAAACACAATTTTCCTTTCGTCTGATTTGGATGTCTTTAGATTCAAAATATATACACCTTTATTATTAATAGACAAATCTCTACCTATTTACTTAAGTGATTCATTGTTCAATTACACAATAATTCAAAGTACACGTATACAAACAAGCACCTATTTACTTTGAAATGTACCTAATGAATTACATGTTTTATAATAATAACCTTGTGATGATCGTGTATGGTGAAGTGGAATGAGATAGGTGATTTGGCAAACATCGGAATTTTGGCTGCTGTAGAAATGACTGCTAGATTTGGGTATATATAAAAATGGCAATGAAGCAGGATGCTCCGCTACTCAGCTACGAGTTTTCGTAGCTCCACCCGGTCAGAACAATTAAGTGAGTGATTTCAGGATCCTCAGTAAGTAAGACGATTTATGACATCGGCAGTGTCGAATCTGGTGTCCTTTTACGGATACTATATGTACCTGACCGGTCCCTTTTCTAGAAATCACCCCCTTTAAATATTATCTTTTTGAAACTAATCCTCTTATTTGTTTTTTACTGAAGCATCTCCACCCTCTCCTGCCCGTCTCATTTCCAATTTACCGGTACCATTGTCCACCTTCTTTGTCCTTACTTCTTACGTCTCCTATGACCTACATCCTACACTTTGCCACTTCAAGGCCAGACTACGCCCCATAGTTACAGCAGGATTTTTGGTTTGGGGCGTGACTGGTTCTGTATACGTGGGACAGTGCACGAGTGTTACCGGATTATTATTCCTCCCTATACCGCTTTTGGTAGCAAATGTCTTCTTTTCTGCACACCATTCCTGGCCCGGAAACGCAGGGCGTGGCTGAGAATCGATTGCGTGGCTGAGTTCTATTGAAGATTCACGACACTCCCTTATCAACTCGAGTCGATTCCTCGATCTCTATACGCCGCATAACGGCGACGGCGTAGCGTCCAGGAAACTCACCACGCTACAAGGGTAGCAAGTGACAGATTGCAGAGTTAATCAAACCACAGTGATATCTGCACATTTTCGTAATCCGACAGTCTTGCGAGACACTTTAACCGTACTCACACGTCTGCCGTTTTGCTCCCCATTTGCGTATATTGTTTCTTTCTTCACTTCGTTGACGTCACGTAAGTAGGTTCGTTTCATTGCACGTGTGTCATTTTTAATGTGAATAATAAATTATTTTCATTGGCCGCCTTCGTCACGTACATGCCCATCGTTGTTCATTGTTTTGCTTTTCATATAGTGAATTGTTTTTCTTTACGTGGAGTCACGTAATGGTAATACTTACAGAGATGTTGACAAAAATGCCGTGTATCTCCCAAATATAGGGAAAGCATGTTTTTATATAGGTAGTTCGAGTCCCCTTCTCAAAATTCGTCTTTCAAGCCGGGGGGGGGGGGGTCTAGCGCGTTGCGGTCCAGATTTACTTGAGGATTTCAAAAAGCATCTACCATTTGGAAGAAAATTATTGGGGGGCATCTAGGCAACCTCCCAATTGAACTAAAAAACTTTTCCTTCCAATTTGCTCCTTGCGTTGACCTCCCAGTACCGGGTGAGTCATTAAAATGGTTACCGGGAATACAGATGAAACTAAAGTTTCGTACTACCTCAGGCAAATTTTTTCAATATTGTTTTGTCTGAGGCTGTATGACGCTTAGTTTCTGAGATATTCCCGGTGACCATATTATTGACTCACCAGATACTGAGGGGTTAACGCAAGGAGAAAATTGAAAGAAAATATTTTTCCCTCAATTGGGGGGGGGAGGGTGGCCTAGATGCCCCCCAGTAATTTTCTTGTAGATACTTTTTGATATCGCCCGGATAAATCTGGGCAAAAGGCCGTAGCCGCTCATTGCAACGTGGTAGACCTTTACTACTTAGACGAGGTGGATTTTGAGAAGGGAACTCAAACTATATGTATAAAAACCTGCTCTTCTTCCATTTGGGGGATACGAGGCATTTTTGTCACTATCCCTCTAACCTTAAGTACATCCAGTAATTATTGTCATTACATAATATATCTTACTTTAAGAAATATAAACGTATTAATTTAATTTTGCCGGCGTTATAATTCATCGCTTCCCGCAAACAGAAACTGCTCGATTACTCAGTTTGACCCACAGGAAGTGTTAGTAAGGAGGAGAGCGTATAAAGACCGTTTTGATTTGAAGTTGCGTGTATTTTCCGTTTCTCCATTGAGCTATCTTGTAACAAGAATAGTACAGCGATACCATACATATAAAATATGTGACTCAGTTAGGTAATTCGGAAAAGTTTAGGACAATATTTTCCCAAGGGACTAAACCAGAAATGAAAATCAAGCTCCGGAAAAATCCGTCGAACTTTAGTCAGGTCCAATTTTCTGAGTTTTTCAGATAGATCGAAGTAGGTTACAAAATAAAAATCCATCAACCCTGCCTAAGTATGTTGTAACGCTTTAAAAACTCAGTACAGTAAAAAAAAATAACCCGAGCTATTTTTGTTTCGTATAGTAGATATTAATTAAGACACCCTTTTTAATTAATATATTGGATTTAAGTAATCACCGCATGCTAGATTAGGAAATATTTTTTTGCTGTCTCATTAATGTCTTCTGAAAAGCGCTGTGCAAAATTAGTCCAAAATTTAAAATTTCAAATAAAATAATTATTACTGTTTGTATTTATCTAATAAATTCAATTAATAATTTCCTACCAATTAGATCCAAGAAATTCTTCATTCATAAATGACACCACTAATATTCTTATTTACTAGGAGAAAATTGTAATTATCTCAATATGTACATTTTATTTTCAGCACCCAAGCTACCCTACCCCCCTCAAAACAGGCGCGATCAATATTACAATGGATGAAAGAATTGTTTCGAAATTCACCCAGTATACGATGATGTGTGTGGGGATGTGGCCTTACCGATCTGATAACAAGTATCTTGTTGCAATATACAAGGTGTACTCTAAACTTATCCGATATATTGGCGTGCTGGTGACTATTTTATTGCTCGGTCGATTTCCTAACTTATATCAAAATGCACCAGATGGTTTATTTTACCAAGTTGGCGTTGCCGTCGGTGTATGTATGTTGATTTTAAAACATATCAAATCTGACGAGAGGGGGTTCATATATTTGATAAATGAAGCTATGAAACAAAGTGAAGCGATTCAAAACTCAGGGAGAGATGCGAAAGAGATTTATCGAAGAAATGTAAAGATAATATATCGAATTGTGATCTATTTGTCTATTTGTATTAATGTTTCCGCTAGTTTTTTGCTTGGGTCTTTTTATATAGAGACGATGGATTTTATTGAACATTATCATAACGAAATTGCAAATAATATCAACATGACGGATTCGACCGTGACTGGTAGACAACCTTTAATTTTTGACATTTGGATGCCTTTTGATAGGAAAGAACATTACGTCCTGGTAATAATAATAAACTTTTATTTGATGATCGTTTTAACTTTAACTTCTTGCGCTTGTGATTGTGCATATCTCACACTAATTATAAACAGCATCTGCGACATTCAAGTGGTTAAACATCAATTTGAACACTTCGATCAAATCGAGTTAGAGGCGGAAGATCAAAGCCGCAACTTTGATGACTACTGGAAACTTCGAGCTTGCATCATTAAGCATCAAAAAATAATCAAGTAAGTACTACAATCAGAATAACCAAGTTTAATTAAGTAGTGAACTTTAAACACTGTGCTAACTTTTGAGACAGAAATACTGAGTACTGAAATACGCGGGCTGTCTCTGGCTTGTCTGATTGTGTTTTGTGTGTGGTTTTCCAGACCAGTTTTTTGTCCTATATGAGCCCCAGGTACTTTACCGATGAGATCAACTTGTTTTCGAACTCCGCTCTATGTAGCATCGTTTCTGTTTCGTGCCGTCGAAGAGAATGGCTTGTGTTTTGTCTGGGTTAACTTTGATTTTCCATCTAGTGGTTCATTGTGACATGTATTATTCAAGCTGTTTTGTCATGGGTTTTGTGACGTTTTCTGCGTTTTGCGGTGTGCAAGCGATAGCCGTGTCATCGGCGTAGATGTAGAGCTGTGTGTTTTGACTTTGGTATGTCGGATGTATAGATGTTAAACCGGTGAGGGGATGAGGAGAAACTTTGTGGGACTCCAGCTTCCGCGGTTCTTTCAGTTGAGAGTTGTTGCTGGATTCGGCGATTTGAAAGGTTCTGTTGTTTAGGAGTTTGTGAATAGGATGATCTAAGTGGACAGGTTGGGAGCTTTACGGCGTCAGTGTATTTTTGTTTTGTTTTTGAAGCTGGCTACTGACTACACTGTACTTGGCAAGTGAATTGGTTGGCGAGTACTTGTACAAGTAATATTAAAATCGTATTCATTTACATTCGCGGGGTAGAGCAGTTGTAGTATGGCGCGATCTTGAGAACATTTTGCAAGTAACGACGTTTGACTTGGGGAAATTTACCGACAATGAACGGGAAGCACAAGTAACGGCGTGTAGCAAGTAAATCTGAGTTGCACGCCGAGTCGTCATGCACACTACGCGCCACTTGGCAAGTGTTCACAAGTACTCGGCAAGTACTGCGTAGTGATGAGTAGCCGGCTTAAGTCCTGTTGTCATTCCTGTTGTAATGTCAGTCTCGCGGCTTGGTTAGTGGTGGAGTACCTCCCTGAAACGAATTGTTCCGGGGGGAGTGTGTTTGTCTCGTTGAGTTTTTCGTTGAGTTGTGTGAGAATGTTGATTTCCAGTATCTTTCTGTTAGTCTGTAGTTTTCTATGTATTTTTTTGTTGTTTTCCCTGGCTTGTGTATGAGAATGATGGTGGCGCTTTTCCACTGGTGTGGAAGGATCAAAATTCGCTTTATAGAGTGTCACACTTAAAGTACGCATCATATGGAAAAAAATCCTTTTCGATTTAGTAAAATTTTGACTTTGCTTATATCTAGTTTGTACTGCAATAAAGATGACAAATAACACGCACACCACCTGTCACATGTCCTTTACAACTGTAAAATTTGACATTTTTTAGCAAAAAATTACAAAGTATGGTAGGTTAGAGAAAAATAATACAATAGAGAATTTTTCTTGTCAGAAAGATATCGGCGGTTTTTCGATAAAATCAAACAAAGCTGCTGTTCGCAATAATCAATTTCACACCTAAATTGAAGATGGCAGATACCCAGCAAGGAATTGATGATCGAAAACTCGGATTTAAACTAACTACGTGTTAGTACCGGTACCCTAACGATTACACAAAAAAGTATTTCCCAATGAATTGCACAGATCGATAATCTCTGCATGCTACGGCATGACTCAGTCACCTTTCGTGAAACATAAACATGTTCCTCTTATAACCTTCCGTTCCACCCCGAGCAATTTTTTTTAGCAGCCAGCTAGCTCAAAATGAAAATTTAACTATTGTTATGGCAATGCACACAAATGAACAACGTCACAGGTCGAAGGAAATTCACAAGCAAATTTTAACAGTTTTTATTAAAGTAATAATTAATATGAATAGACAACAAGATAGATAATAACGATATATAAATATTACAAAATATGACAATAAAATAGAACAATAATTATTTTAAATATCACAGAAAAAATTAAATATTGCAATGGATGGTAAATTACAAATGGTATCACAGGTAGGTACAGTTAATAATGAAAATATTAGATTCATAGAAATCATGAAATAATTATAATAGTGAGATTGTCGATTTCCAGAAATCACGAAACAATTAAACAAGAAAGATGAAATATGTAAAAAAAATAACATTGAAACCCACACGATGACGTGTGGGGGGCGATATTAATAATTGAAAAGAAATTGCTTTATTAAATGAGATAAGAAAAATACAAACTGCAAAAAAGTATTGACATAATGAGGTACTAGAGCCCTGGAGGTGAAATGACAGTTAAAAAAAACAATGATTTGAAAAAAAATTGAAAAATAGCACCAGGCTAGGTACTACCAGTGAAGGGTTGAACCACTTATCTTTGCAAAGCAGGTGGTGATGTTGCCTGCCTCAAAAGTGTTCAACACGACTCCACGAGGATCTGCCATGAAGAATGAAGGTGCTGGTGGTAGTGCTGGTCGTGCCGTGGGTGCATGGCACCGTGCTCCCTGGGAATCCTCCAGGTGTTGGTGCTGATGCCGGTGCTAGCGCTAGCCGGTCATGATGATGCTGCTATCATCATCGGTCTTGATGGTCTTGATCTCGGTCTTGATGTTAAAGAAAGGCATCCAGGAAAAGGGTGAACTCCCTAAAGCAGATCGGGACACTTCAGATACAGAATAATAACGATGATCGGCGCAAATCCTCGAGAGTAATTAAAACGTGTTAAACTTAAATAGCTCAACACTTCACATGATAAAGAAAATGTGGTTATTAAAAAAAACTCCAACTCTCTCGAGGACTCACCGTCGATAATAAAATAATAAAGCAAAAGCAACAATGATAATATTAACAGTAATGAATTAATAAAAATTTAAAAAGAAAACAAATCAGCCATCTTGTACTCGACTCGACCTTCACCACTTTCACCGCGGTGTTGCAAGATAACAAGCAGATTACAGAGAATATTCGTTCCACTTACCTTTACTGAGCGGGTGAGGGTTGCTTTTTATCTGCGAGACATTTTATTGATTAAAACAATTGAATTAAACAGGTGGTCGTTTTTAAAACATTTAACAGGAATCAATCACCCACCAATGTGCTGCACCTTATATCAATTATTATTCCCCTCCTTGCAGGTATTACGAATTGAAGCGAAGCGCGACTCGGGAAGTCCGGACGGTAGTGTCGCCCCCGCTCGGTGTTAAGCGCAACCCATGAAGCCAATGTATAGAGTGCTCCAAAAATATCTATTGCTACCTACAGGGAAAATGAATAAAAAAATTTATTTATATAAAAATGAATGTAACGGTGTCAAAAGCATCGTTACACTATTGCCCGTATTCACAAACGATAATTTCCTAAATAATTACGTAATTATTTAAATGAGTGAGATGGAGATATCCAATTTTTTTTGGAATAGAATGAGATGGGGATAATTGATTACGTAATTATTTAGGAAATTATCGTTTGTGAATACGGGCGTATGTTGTTTTAAATTGGTAGAGATTTAGATTAGATTTGTCGTGAGCGGGTTATTGTGACACCTCCATTGCGACAAAACGTCTGTTGTGGCTTACATAATTATAGTTGTGATACATTAAGCCAATCAGGTCAGCCTCTTTGAGGTAGCTGACTATCTTGGCTATTGATAATGTATCCATGTCCTTCGGTGTGAGAAAGTTAATCCTGAAGGCCTGTAGTCTAGTTCCTTCTAAAGCGGGACACTATAGCATAGGATGCGTTTTGCTGTTTCGTCATCCTCCATGCATAGGAGGCATTCAGCGCTGATTGCTAAACCCATCCTGTGCAGGTGATGATTTATCTTTCAGTGCCCAGTATATAGGCCTATTAAGGCTTGCATTTCTTTCCTGTCGAGCTCCAATAATTCTTTGGTCCTTTTTTTCGACGTTGCTTGTATATAGTCCTGTATAGAGGACTTCCCTCTCAGCCCAGTTGCATATTGTTGTTTTAGCAATATTCGGTGATATGCGAAATGCTGGTTCTGGTTAGATAAACTAAGGTTCGGCACCTTTTCTAGTCAGATAGTCGAAAAGTTTGTTCTCTCCATATTCAGCATTCAGAATTGATTGACAGTTCCAGACCAACTTGGAGCCCAGTGGTTAGAGCTTAGGACTTTTATTGACATGTCTTTATTGATCTACGTTGGCAGTGCATGTTTTCCTGCATCTACGCCCAGAGATCTATGGCATAGATTACGGCCTGGAAAGTTGTTGCGTGAACGCCTAGTCTCGAGAAGACTCTCTTCTTCAAGCCTGAGCTAGCGCTACACGCCGTCTTCTAGTTCGTGTGGACGTTTAAGATCCATCGGGTAACTATTTGAAATCTGCTGTTAGGAGTTCGGTCCTGTTGTTCTTCCACTTCTCTTTCCGGAAGAAGGACCTTGTAAGCAGAGCGGTTCAAAATATGGTTCTAGGCATTTTGTCCGAGGGCATACCCAGTAGACTGTGACTTTCTATGTTGGTGGAGTGAAGATTATTCATTAAGGGAAATAAATAATATGAAATAAAATTCAAAGCCTCGTTTTAACCTTTAAATAAAACAATATTTCAATTTTATATGAGTTACAAAAACGGCGTGGGTTGGAGGCGGACAATAATGCAAATAGATACAAAAAACACATTATTTTCTATTCACCCATAATAAACCTGTTGTCTTGGGTTAGCTGTTGGAATAAAATACAAAATATTCTACTTAAAAGTTTATTATTATGAAATTCTCGGCAATGAAACTGACGAAATTTGATTTCACGACCGTAAAAGTGCCATAAGACTGAATCCTGCGAATGAATAATAAAAATGATCTCAATAATATACCTAAAACATTTCAGGGACTTGGAAATTCTGGATGAATTCATCAAATCAATATTGTTTGTGGACTTCTTCACTCGCTCTTTGCAGTTAGCGTCTGTGCTGATGGAACTTATGTCTAATTTAGAAGTATTCAAACATTACATTCAATATAATAACGAATTAATAACTGTTATTAATTTTTACAGGACCTTTCATCGCTTAAATTCTATTGGGCAGTATGTTACTTCATTTTCACAGCAAGCCAACTATTCTTAATTTATTGGTATGCCAATGAAATTCGAGTGGAAGTGAGTGTGGTCCTAAATCAACCTTACCCTTCTTCAAATTTTAAATCAAAGTTAAATTCCTTACAATTTTCAGAGCATGGACATAGCAAACGCCTTGTATCGGAGTAACTGGTATGAAAAAGATGTGAAAATCAGGAAAATGATCCTAATTGTGATGATGCGTGCACAAAAATGTTTAACGTTGCATGTTGGAGGATTATACCCTGTCTCAAATGACATTATTGTTAGGGTAAGCGATTAAATTCTTCAAATAATTGAAACATAAAGTTACGTCACAGAAATTACTGGTAAAAAAAGGGATAAAATTAATTTACATTTCTGTTCCCTCTATCACCCCAAGGACGGAAACACTCTCTCTCAGGAAACAAATTTTAAAGTTTAACAGATCTGAGTTTGCGTTACTGAACCTGCATCTTCACGAATTATTAACATAGGTTATTTATTTATTTATTTATTAACTTGATTATTTAAAAGCTTGAGTGTTTCATTGACTTAAGAACACAAACTATAAGATTAACCATCTCGGAAGGCTACTGACTTAGAAAGAACTTCCTGAAAGTGATTTGCACCCGTATAAGTACTTATCGCCAAGTATTGACTTTTAGCTTTGTCGGTTTTAATAATTCGAGTCGATGGGAATTGGACCTTCGAAGTTTTGGCATTCCGGGTCGTCATGAGTTGACTCGCGGCTGTCATCCTGTTTCTTCCAGCTGTAGATGTCACCCATCGAGGCTTAGGCTCAAGGACTAGCAAGGCGCCACCATCGACCCGTCGGCACGAGAATTAAGTCGATTTTTTATAGGTACACCGAACCAAAATAATCCGGTTGACCGAGCACTCGAACTATTATTGAAGACAATCGCAGTCTTCTGTCTTCGAGCACAAATTCTCCCTTCCATACGACATCCTACAACGAGTTCGCTTCCAAGACGTGTTCACGCGTAATTAAATAAACCACCAATTCGCAATGGAATTTGAGCATGAGATATGTTCGTTTAAGACAATTTTCTGATAACTATTGATTTTTTCGGTACAATTATTCAAAACTTTCAAGCCTGGAAGTAGGTAGGGTGAGCCAGTAAGAAACAATTCAAAATTAAAATTTCTGTGACGTGACGTCATTTGTCATAATTATTATGATCGCAATAACTATTGATCAATAATTATTGATCAGTAATTTTCTTTTTGCAGATAACGAAGACTTTCTACAGTTTGACCACAATCATGCAAAATGTATCGACTTGAATTATTTATTATCACCAGTTATTGATTATTATATCTTTAAATATTCAAAACTTAGAATAATTGCACTATTATACCTTTTCAACGTCAATTTCAGAAAAAGTAACACCAATTTCAGAAAAAGTAAAATCCAATTCAGTAAAAGGGGACTTCAATTTCAGAATAGTTAATTCAGATTCAGAAAAAGTGAAAACAATTTGAGAATAAGTAATTCCAATTTAGGAAAAAGTACTAATTTTTTATAAGCGTAGGTATATTACCTTCAGATAAATGTTTTGTATTTATAGTACTACCAATTCATATTATTCAAAGTGTTTAAACTTTATGTTATAATTACATTAAAGTGAGTAGTGATTTCACAAGCGCTTAATCAAAATTATAACAAGGGTCATGTATAACGAACTAAAATATTACCAAGATGGTAAGAAGTAGGGAAAATTTGAAGGCGATGAAACCTACGAACGATACTATACACCAAGTTGAAAATTTTAAGTTTCTAGCAGCAAATGGAGTACCCCAATGGGTAATAGTATGGAAGGAAGGTGTTACGCACCCCAAACGCCTAGGCCTTAAAGGCCCTTTCGGTGTCAATCCCACTGGCCCTCACCGCCCAATCGATCGCATATTACATTTGTCATAAACATTCGGAAATAATTAATCTGCAAAATAGTGTGGGCTGAGTCAAGATTGAACCCACGATCTTGGGCTCCGTCGCCAGAGGTCTTCACCCATGCCCTTTGTGGGGTGCCCTACAAAACAACTAATACATCACAGTAAATAAACATATTAAGTCCCTATAGTATAATAAATGCATTTATAAAAGATAATTTATTCACAGGAATACCCTTAAATCTAATCTTCTGAAATTGTTTTTACCTCTTTTGAATTTGATTTACCTTTCTGAAATTGAAGTTACCTTTTCTGAATTTGATTTTACTTTTTCTGAATTTGATTTAACTTCTTCTGAAATAGAGGTTACTGGTTACTTTTTCTGAAGTTGACATTGAAAAGGTTCAGTGTTACACTAATTATTGCACTCAATTCTAACGACATCTGATTAATAATTTATTGTTCTTCGTTTGCACCTGCTTATGGGGTTTTGCTGTATTATTATTATAGTTACAGTAATAACCTTTAATAGTTTTTTTTTAACAATTCAACTCATTTCTTCACAAACAGAAACTATAACAGAATGACTGTATTTAAAAATTACGACCAATCGAATCCTGATTTAGGTGGAAATTTGGTAACAAAATTTCCGAAAGTAATAAAAATTTCCGAAAAAATACAACTGGATATTGTATTGATTGTTGGATTATTGTTTTATAAATAAATTATTCTTTCTATATAGGGTTATTCACGGTATACGCCACGGAAGATTATGGCCGTGTCTCTGGATTTTAGGATCTTTTTATTTTTGGAGTGGATAGAGACCCGGCAGAAGTACGTTTTAAAATTATATTCATAATATACAGGCTGTCCCAAAAGCATGAAACATATCAAAGTTATGTTTTTTTAAATGGAATGCTCCTATGTTATTGCATTTTTAGATTGTCTGAGAAGAAAAAATAAGATTGGTTTTTACAGTTGGTGTTTAAATTCAGAAGTTTTTGAGTTATAAACAAGTCAAAATCGTCATTTTTCAAGTTCAAGACCCTGTACAACGAAAACGGTTCAAGATAGAGAAAACGGCTTACATGTCCCTATTTTAACTTTTCATGTAGTATCCTATGGTATAGAAACATTTGTACATTCTTTGATTTATTTATTTGTCGACGCGTGGAGAAATCTCAAAATTTTTCAATTTTTTTATCACCCTGTATAAACATTTCATCTACACCATAGGATAGTACATGAAATGTTAAAATAGGGACATGTAAGCCGTTTTTCTCTATCTTGAACCGTTTTCGTTGTACAGGGCCTTGAACTTGAAAAATTACGATTTTCACTTGTTTATAACTCACAAACTTCTGAATTTAAACACCAACTGTAAAAGCCAATCTTCTTTTTTCTTCCTAGGCAATCTAAAAATGCAATAACATAGGAGCATTCCATTTAAAAAAACATAACTTTGATATGTTTCATGCTTTTGGGACACCTGTACATTATGAATATAATTTTAAAACGTACCTCTGCCGGGTCTCTATCCACTCCAAAAATAAAAAGATCCTAAAATCCAGAGACACGGCCATAAACTTCCTTGGCGTATACCGTGAATAACCCTGTATAGGGATAATCATAATGATTAAATTTCTCGGATAACGCGTAGAGTTTAATCGGCATTCAAGTAGTTTTGCATGTAAATTCTAAACAGTATTTTCAATAAATTTCTGTTCTGAAGTTAAATTTGATTTAGATTACATTTTGTCAGATTCAAAAATCGATTGTTCACCACTAGAGGTGGCGGAAATTGCTAAACAACTCTCAAATGGTCTGTTGCAAACTAAGTCAACCGTAGTTTATAAAGGTTTCTATCCATAGATCTATTGTAAGTGATTTTCCAGGGAAAAACTATTCTGGCAATGTCCTGTTAGCTAATGTCTTGTGCTGCAAATGGAGAATTCAAAAATTTAGTCGGATTACGATGTTGATCATTTTATACTCATTTTCTACACAGAATGGCCTAATATCGATGTTTTAATAGAGAATCAGTACCTATAAGAGACGCAGAAAAATGGAAAGCACATCCTCGACCTCATTTTTTTAGAAAAAGCCATAGGCCTTATTTGTAAGTGGCAGGTCTATCTGCATTCGTTAAGAAGTTACAGGCCTGTAACTTCTAAAAGGTTGTGATTGAAATGTGAAAATAATATTACTCAAATGACGACGGTTGACGAACTTGACAAATCGATAAACTGGTAAAAACTTTTATAAAAAACTAACCTTCAAGACCGCTCCTCTATTTGCATATGGACTCGTCCGAGTTGGACAGAAGTTACGATTTGTCTAACAGCGTTACCTACTAGAGGTAAATTTTCAGGCAGCAACAGATATATAGACATATTTGTTTTTTTTACTGTCTTTCGACAGTAAAAAAAACAAAATCCAAAAGCAAAATCCGAAAGTTGATTAATTGTTGGTTTCCATATTTTTTTATATCGAAGGACATAAAAAAAAATAATATGGCGGCCATAATAAAAACGAAAGTTGACTCTCAAAACTCTGGGATCTAGTCGGCTTTGAAAATTTTTGAAACGTCAGATGAGTAGCTCATGACGGCTTACGTAATCCTACGAAAAATTATTTATTAATTTCCAATTACATATTGTAAGAAAGATATGGCAAAAATAAGAAATCTCGATGTTTCAGTTTTTTTCAGGATCTTTCAGAACCGACTGAAAATATACTAAAATTTTCTTCAAATTGTTATTAATCATCAAATTGCCCATCTTTTTCTCTAATTTAACCGACTCTAATTTAGCAGAAAACCTTGCATTGGTTGAAAAAAAGTCAGAAGATCATATTTACTCATAGATATGAAAGAGGATTTGAGAAATAATTTTATTTTCATAAAAAGCAGTGGCGTACTATTTTTATTTCAAAAATATTAACAGTAACACGACTTGCACGAAGGCCATTGCTACAATAACTAAAAATTATACGTTGGGAAATGCCTCTTAATGCTTGGAAGGTGTACACAAATTTTCACGAAAATATATTGGCTCTTATTAAAGATATTAAAAAACGATTTTTTTCTTGAAACTTCAACACCCTGTAGTTAAAAAGTTAAGCCATTTAGGACATACCTTGGTAATATACCTATACTTACTTTTTTTCTTAAAATGATCTCATCAATAACCCCCTGAATTTTCTCCGTTCATTCTAGATACACCCTGTATGAAAAAAAAAACAGTTTTTCTTCCATTCAGGATACACATGACGAGTCATTTTTGTCACCAAAGGAAGCTGGTTCACTAGAAAAATATGTTTTGATACTACTGGCGACATCTAGGCCGCAATGCTGAAGTTGATAGTTCTAGCGCTTTCTACTAGATGGCTCTACCTTCTTTCGATATATTAATAATTATTTTCACTAACAATAAACTAAACGACAGTTTTCAGTGTAAATACGGGATATATCCTCCTAGATCAAAGGAAAATAATAATTTAAACACCTTAAAAGATAAACATTTATTTAACAACTTACTTACAGTTTTTATATAACTTAGAATACTGATTTTAAGGCAGGCACACATGCTTTCCTGAATGTTTGCTTGTATACATTTTACAGACTTATTAAAATCTTCCTACCCTGATCTTAGTCCACCTTGCAGGACATCAACACCACTGGAGCACACCAAGGTAGGTCAACCAAAGTTATTACATCAGGCATCAGGTATAAGGCTTTGGGTTATTTTTTGAGGGAACATTATTTCATTAGGTAGGCGTAGGTACTATGATATCAAACTAACATTCAAGAAATTCCATGTCCTCCTGGAATGCATAAGATTTGAAATATTAAAACAAAACAAAAAATATAAGAATTTAATAATAAAACCAAATGATGCATTAATAGTGATGTGAGGAATTATATTCACAAATATCAATCTAAAAATCACACAAAAGTAGTGATGTCAATCTAAAAACAGTGGCTCTAGCTTGAACTACCAAAACCCAGTCAAATAATTAATAGAAATTATTACAAAAAAATCTTTAATTTTTCCACTGAGAGTCAAATCCGGCAGCAGTATCAGAATCGGAATCATTGGTGGAGAATCGGTGAATAGAAGATCTGGTAGCTTGCTTAGGGGTCGTGGGAGTGCTTTGTACACCACTCGAATGTTCCAAAGGACGCTTTGATTTCTTTTTAACGAGATATCCTTTTGGAGCTGGCATTTCATTTTCCTGCAATAATAATAAGAAAAAGCTTTTTTTACACAGTGTACCTTTTCTCACTTCCAACTTGGTAAGGTAATTTCATTGTTAAAAGTTGACTGTAATGGAGAGGAAAAGATGCTCGTTGTTTAAAATAATACACAAAAGTCTGTAACTATGGACAGAAAAACGATTTACTGCGCAAGGTCACTTTCCGTAGGAGGTAGCAATCGAGAGTTTATTTATATCCCAACTAGGTTTTGCCAAGCCACACCTTCTAGTAGGTTGCTTATTACTTAGACAATATGAGCAACTGCTAAAGCTAACAGCTCACTGCATGGTTTTTATCTACCATCGGGTTTAGTTTATATATTTGAATACCTCTCAAATATATCCTTATATTATTGTGAGAGTAAATGAAAACAAAGAAGAAGTATACCTACAAAAGTTGGGAAAAAATTTGTAATTAAAAAAATTACAGTGGAAGTATACCCACCTACTTATTATTGTGATTACGACGTGTATACTTATTGTAATACATTTTTTAAATTACAAGTAGAACACTTTTCAATTAACTTTTTCGTTATTGGAATTTATTGTTTTTCCAAATAGTTATTCGATTTTTTTCTTGAAATGACCCCAAAACTTGATAAATTAATTATCGTAATCGGAAAATTGCCAAAAAGCGATTTTGAAGAAGCGGCAAGCAGAAAACGTTCCTTGAAATGCAAGTTTCTGCTTGCCACTCCTCCAAAATCATTGTTTTTTATAGTAATAGATTATCATATGTGTCTGTGATGTAATCTGTAATAACACCATACCACCCTGTTCTGCAACTAACATACAGAAAACGACCACGATACGCATTCCGATCATATATTTGACTTCCACCAATCAAAACGCGGCATTTGCATACATTGGCAAAACCTGGTTGGGATATAAATAAATCCAGCAACCATAGCAAAGCTCGTCATAACAATCAAAATTATGAAAATGGAGGCAGACTTAGCAACGCCAGATTATAGATTCATAATTTGAAATAATAACACAATTAAAAAAAAAAAACATTGAGATTTATAGTTGTGGTAGTGAGAAAACCATAAGTAATGCGTTATTCCGCGTTGGTATGTGAACTTTCTTATCTTCGGTGGCTTTAAAGGACTTCAGCTTCGCTTTCAAACGAACACCTCAGATAAAAATGTTCACACTTACCGTCTCTTGGAACGCAAATAACTACTTATTATAGTATATATAAGTATTTATTTAGTACCTGATTAACATTGTCGGCTGATCCCCAGCCCTTGAGGATTTTATCACTAGAGTTTTCATTAGGACTGATTACAGACCCTCCGCCGACACCTAAGAAGTTACTAAAAGCTTCAGTGGTTTTTTTCACACGAACGTTTAGAGATCCAATTCGAAGAAATCCCAAGTCTTTTTCTGAAACATTTTACATTTAATATGAAATAATATCAGACCAATTTTCTATTTACCGGAAGACTGTTTTTTTAATCCTTTTACTTCTGAAAATAGAACTATTGTAAAAACTAAACTCAGAGTATAATTTTGTAGGTAATGATAATTGCAAATGCATAATATTTTACATGCGGAAAGCTCTTGAAACATTAGTTATGCAATAGTTTTGTTAGTAACTACAGAAAAATTAAATATTCTTATGTCCGTATTCCCAAAGCTTTACAGATTCATTACAGTTCAAAAATAGAAAAAAAATATATGTATTACTTTAACATGAGATTGAGATGATAACTGATTAGGTATTTAATGTGAAACCAACTGTTTGGAAATACGGGTGTTATTTCGTAGAAAAAATAACAGATATCTACTTAACAAAGGTTGAATAAGAAAGTAAAAGATATACAGGCAATAATTATTAATAGTAATAATACAAGGCTAATAGATTGATAAAAGTTACATAAAAATATCTTACAGAACTAAAATAAGCATAGATAAAATAAGAAGACAGGAAAACTTATAAAAATGATAAAGAACCCTCTGATTTGCGACAAATTCAAATCACACAAAATCGATTGCCTCAATTTCCAAGTAAGTCGGAAGAACAATAACTTTGATTACTGGGAATTATTTTTATCCAGGATGATAAAAAAAAAATCGTAGATTGTTTACCCAGGGGACAAAACGGTTTTTTTTTTCTGTGACGAGAAACAAGGTTTGACATTTCTCCCCTTTGGGAAGTGTAAAAATGTCACTTTATACGACAATGCTTTTTGCTGGGGAAAAAAGTAACTGAGCAAAACAACTAAAAGTATCTAGTTTTTCCCTGCTATGGACGCATAGGTAGGTACTACTAGTTACACTCAGGACAACACGAACACGAAAGTTGTAAATTATCATCCTTACTATCAAAATGACGATTATTCTTGAAAGAAGAATTGAAAGAAGTGGTGTATAAAGATAGCCCAGTACAGACCCGTGTTGGCTAAAAATTCTATAGAACATTTCCTAAAATTATAAAAATTTAAATTTAGGTAGTCCATACCCTCTACTTCAAAGTCTCCCCAATGCCGTTGGTTGCTTTTACCGAGGGGGTGATAACCACCCCTTCTCGGGGGTGAACAATTGGTTGTTAAGAATTACTGTAGAAATCAATATATCTACTAATTTTAAGTCATTTGTCTTCTATAAACTTTTTTCCTACAGCCTACAGCCAATACTTTTTTAATTATTTGCGATTGAAATTTCGATTTTTTACCAGGTTTTTGAACGGTTTTTCACGAATATCTCAAAAAGTTTTAGCTTTAACGCTAAGACCATAATAAACAAAGTTGTAGCTAATAAAAAAACAAAGAGAATGGTTTTGTTTATGGTTGCTCCAAACCTATTATCAACTGTGTAATGGGTTATTAAAAGCCAACTTTTGCTATTGTAGGAAATCGAAACTTTCAAAATAAAATTATAAAAAAAGTATGGATTTTTTGGTAAAAACTGATACAAAGTTTTTTATAGTGCTTACAAAGACCTTAATTTTTATTTCTTATGAAAGGTCCTAGCATAAAAACTGACCGAGTTATGACGAAAATAAGATAGACGCCGAGTTTTTTCGTAGCAAAAACGGTCAAAACAACGCCTTCGAAACCACCCCAGTTGAAAATACTTTAACCCTTCGACAATTCAATTCCTTAATATACCATTAGTAAATTCTGTGAGTGTGAACGATGAACAAGTCTTAATTTTGAAAAGATAACAATTTTAAAGTCAGAATTTTTTTTTTTACATATTTCTAGAAAATTTCTTAGAAATTGAATTTCTATAAAAAAGTTCGTTTTTTCAATATAAGTCAAAAAAATAAGGCAGATAGGTATGTAAAAATTACAAGATGCCAACAAGTTTGTTTTTTTCACTGAAAATTTTCATTAAATTTTTTTTTTGTAAGTGTAAAATTGAGGGAGATATGGCTCTCAAAAGTTATGGCTAGTGATTGACTAGTACCATTTTCGAATGCTTCAACCCTTGCCACTTTCCAGAATAAGGGTGGAAAAAATATCAATCCTACATGAGTTTGTAGGTCTTGCACTTACCTTTAAAATGCTTTTTGGAAAATTTTTCTAGCATCAAAATTGAGGAATCTCTTGTCAAAAAACCATTGAACTGTTTTTTGCTCCAGTCTTATTTGTCTAGCTCTTTTTTCTTAAACGAAAATTATTAGGATTAAAAAATAGTTATTCGAAAATTTCTTATTTTAATGGTTGAATAGGGCTGATTTATAGTTCTCTAACAACATAATCTAAGTGGAGAAAGAAATGAGGAAGATCATAGCGATAGCGAAGACTGTGACTAACTATTTAGTAAAAACATTTAATGTTAAAAATTTTTTTACAATTTTTTTCAATTTTTAAAAGTTTAAATAAAGTTCAATAAAAAATTTAAATGCTTATTTTAACATTTACATGTAATAGGGGTGGTTTATGGTAAAAGTTGGTGGAAGTTCTAGCTCACGAAAAATATTAAATAACATCAAGTTATCTTCACTGAAATTATTACAGCAAAAATTGAAGCAATTAAAAGTTTGATCTTGTTTAAAATATTTTTATCGTAGCCGGGGGTAGTTTTTACCTCTGAAAATATTCAACAATAAACTAAATAGCATTAAATAATATAAAGTAATATTTACTTAACTTATTTAAACAAAATCCAAACATTTTAAGGCTTTAACGTAATTTTTTATAATTTTTTTCGCTAGGTATTGGGGGTGGTTTTCACCCCTAAAAATATATAGTTACTGGTGTTTTTACACTTAATTACATCGAGTGACCTTTACCAAACACGTTCATATATAATTTTAATTAATTATATGGTTTAATCTATTGTATTATATTTTTTCGCTAATAGGGGTAGTTTTCATCCTTATAAAAATAATAAGCAGCCAACGGTGTTGGGGAGACTTTTTAAGATTAGGTCGAGCACAACCTAAACCAAAATTTTCATGCAAATCGGAGGTGTTCTGAAGTTTTTCCAGGTTTCGTCGTTTTTGACCGCTGTGTGCTGGACTATAGTGATACATATTACAAGTGATTGATCTTCGCGATAAGTCTGTCGTTTTATTTGATGAAAGCAAAACCTCACGAGTCCGCAGGACGAGTGTGTTGTTCCCCAAGGGCGATAC
The DNA here is from genome assembly GCA_910589415.1 of Malachius bipustulatus. Taxonomy (NCBI): domain Eukaryota; kingdom Metazoa; phylum Arthropoda; class Insecta; order Coleoptera; family Melyridae; genus Malachius; species Malachius bipustulatus. The sequence continues at coordinate 17,163,267 of OU342633.1, forward strand.
CGAGTTGGGTCAACAATTTTGACTGTTGATAATGCCACAGCTCAATTGGGCGAAAAACGATATATGAGGAGATTATCACAGATAATTAAACATAACAGGCTTTGTAAGAAATATACCTACGATGCCTTTCCCATTTATGTAGCAGTGTTGCCAGATTTATTTTGAGTAACTGATACTTGTTCGAAACTAGGGAGTGTTTTATGCCATTTACATTTTTATTCAAGGTATTGTTGAATAGTATAAACGATAATTATGATTTGTTAATAGTAACAAAATCATGACCTTTCGTGTTTTCCGTATTTCCGTGTTGAAATGGTTATTGTGAATATTGACTACCCTAATTCTTTGACCGAGAAATAATATATGAATATTTTTTCAAGAATTAAGACAAGAGCCCTTTCCGATACATTAATATCATTAGGTATGCAATCGACTCACCCGTTTTCGTGAAAATAAGGTAACATATTGCAACATGAAATGGAAAACATCTTGAAAATTAACTCCAAAGGTATGAGCTTTTCCTAATTTTCTCAAAGACAACTTAGCCAATTGAAAATCTAATATCAGTATAGTTATATTACAAGAGTGAAAATTACCCGGAAAACAATCAACCAAGTCTCTATTGGTTTCAACGGTTCCTAGAAATTCCTGAGCCCAATTGAGCCGTCGGATAAAAGGACCCCCCCCTTGATTTCGGGGAGTCGCTCAGGTAATATGGCCCAACTCGGAAACGCCGTTCCCCCATGCCCAAGCATTGCATGGTTGTCATGTCTTCATTTTACTTAATTATTGAGTATTGAGTTGTCAAATGTATTGTAAAAAATTAAAGATTTTGAATTCAACTTTGATTTGTAATGATATTTGATTTGAATTTGTTTAATCTTATCGAGAGTACGAAAAATAACGATACGCAAATACACGATCGTTAAGTGCTTATTATAATGTGCCTTAAAAGACAGCTTAAACGGGGACCCCCTTGGGTTAGAGAGAGTCACGACTTCTTGGAAAATAAAACCTATGCGATCAAAAAAAAAAAAAAAAACTTGAAAACTGGAAATCATCAGTGTTGATTTTCAATCTGTTTCGCGGTTTCACTATAATAAGGGCACTTATAGATCTTGTATCGTAATGTAGCTACCCTATTCGTATTTTAAAACCACATTTTGTAACAATTCGTCTCTTTTCTCATATAGGACTGATGACAAATTTAACAATCACCTAATTTTAAATAAAATGCAAAATATTTCAGATAAGATCAGAATATTTGAGAAAAAAGGAGAATGTTAAGAAGATAAGCTTTGTAGATAATATGCTGTGTCAAATGTGTTGATAAGTAGCTACGTGAGAAGAAAGATATTTTGAAGCTTTTTTTCTAAACAGGTTGCGATAAAATAAATTAATGTAGAAAGTTTTGACAAAAAATAATTTTTGCAGAATATAATGAAGCACCGCCATTCTTATTTTGATTTCAAATTCAAAACCGCTCTTCAATCTACAAATGGGTTCTCAGTACCGTCGACCGCTAGAAATAAAACAGATATAACCTATTATGCATTATCTTATTTTGTTTATAAGTTCATAGAAACCAGAATATGAAAATAAGTTCTGGTGCGCTCAACGAGAAAATGGTACACATTTGAACTTAAATTTAATCGGTTCAATCAGATTCTCTCAAGGCGCCGTAAAATTTTACCCTATGCAGGTTGCTAAACGATCACTACAGCTTAATCACTGCAGACAAAAGTAGGCACAGGCAAGTAGGTTAATTTCAAACAGTCTGTGTCATTATTATCTCATTGAACACAACAGAGATTATTTCTGCTTATGTTTCGTTCTGGAGGTCGACAACACGGGATAATAATCGAAGATCTACTAACTAGAACTAGATTAAGTACATTTTCAAACTAAAAATAGGAAGTTCTTGCAATACTTACACCTCGACTTACACTTGAAGTGAAATTTGATTGTTAGGAAAAAATTTAAACAATATCACAGAAACAATCCAAAATTGGATGTGGTACCAAACAAACGACATATTAACATAATCTAATGCTATCACATCATATTGCAAGAACTTTCTAAAACTCCCAGAAAAAGTAACCTCAAGTCAACACCAAAAGTCTCATTTGTCAAAACTAGTCTAAACATTAGAATGTTCTGCTAATCCATCGCCTCCAATCAAAGTCTTATAGCGCTTGCTCCTGGGCTTAGTTACAGGTTTTCCCGCATCACCCACATTTGCTGTCATCATGACAATGCCCGACAGCAAGGAAGGCGAGCTCTTAGCTTTCACTTCGTACTTCTTATGAGGTGGCATAAGCCTGACATGCTTGCTACTAGTCTTGTACTCACTGCGCATACTCTCCTGGGCGCGCCGACGCTCTTTGGCTAGGAGATAGAACTGGGGGGTGCGTCCGCTGTAATCTCTTATCTGGGGATCCGCTTCTAGGGAAAGAAATTACGACGAAAGTCGTTACAATTAGGAAACACATTATCTTAGATTTATTTATGAAAATGAGATTAAGCCGGTAATTCCAGAAAAAATATGAGAATAAAGCTTTACTTCTAGAAAACTAATTTTATTATTATATTATTCTTTAGTAACAATTAATCTGAGAATAAACAAAAAGTACCTGTTTCAGTTTAATTACATCAAACTAACATAAAAGCACACATAACATCACTTCAATAGCATTATCTAACAAGTAAAATTACAGTTTTGACGACTTGTAACAAAAAAAAAAAATAAAAAATACTTGAAATTTGTTAAGAAAATGACGGATAAACTCTTCAGTACGTTGTAGGGGACACTCAGTGAGTACGGGAAAAATAATTTAAAAAATTCTGGTCTTCAATTTGATGAGATAAATAATGCCAAAGTTAACATTTTACTATCTTTGTTTTTCGGTATTTGCAAAAAATAAATGATTTTACAGATATAAAAAGGGTACTTTAATCGTTATCAATCAAAAAAATTGCTTAAGATGTATTACTGGCTTGGAAAATTTAATAAGAATTTTTTTTCTTTTCTAAGATGCTGAAAAAAAAGGCATTTGGCAACAACGGTTTTGATACCTTGACTACCTACATTGTTGGAAATTAGACGAAATTACCAAATACCAACACTGTTATAGTGTTAAACGTTGCCAAATTTATTGTTCAATATTTTGCTTATGTCTTTTAATTGTAGCTCTGGATTTTTAAAAATTATTTTTCCCGTACTTTACTGAGTGTCCTCTACAATGTACTGAAGAGTTTATCCGTCATTTTCTTAACACCCTGTATATTTATCCATTTAAAAAAGGTAATTAAAAATTTAGTACAGAATTTTAATTTCGACATTTTCTTCAAACAAAGAGTGTTGGACTTCAAATTTTGGTCGACGAAAATAAATGTATCCAAATTCTTGGATAGGAGACTGATTAGTTCGATTGAACTCTCTCCATTTTGAACAAGAAATCTTCAGGCCGTGTCAGTCAGGCCGGTTAATCGAAAACATTTCCTTACTGACTGCAATTGTTGCTCAGAATGCACATTGATTTGCCGCCTAGTCGATGCCCGATAGCATTTCTTGGGCTTAGCAAACATAGCATTACTTATTTATGGCACAAACAATCAACAGTTAACATCAGTGATGGCACAAAATTAAAAACTAAAATCTTTTATTTAAATTTAATGAAAATTATAATTACCGTGGTAATTAACTGTCTTAAAAACTACTAAATTCATGAATTCAAAATAAAGTGGACCATGGTCTTCTACAAGTCCCAGTTTTCTGCGTATATCCCGCACCAGGTTCTGTACGGTATTTAAATCGATATCTTGAATTTTTTGGAATCTTCTGCGTAAAACTGCTGTTAATTTTGGGTTTCCTGGTCTCCATCGTAAACTTCAAGACAAGAGGGCTCAAAAATCTTCTATGGGACCAGTCTGGAGAAGATTAGGGGGATTGTTGTCTCTCCGAACAAATCGTAGTTACAATATAATTATTATAGGAAGGCGAATACGTTCTTACTGTGCAGAAAGTTTGGTTACTAATGGTTACCGCTTTCCGACTGCATAATCATTTAACGTCCAAAAGCAGCAATGTTAGTTAGTGTCCGGTTAAACAAAACAACCAACCAGATAAGGCTTATAAGATTATCATTTAAAATATTAAGTATTATAAGCGCTGCGCCACTGATCTAATTTTTACTCTGATAAGGTGGAACAGTTAGGGCTTGCAAGATGCGTAGTTCGTGCGTATATTTTCGCCTTCCGATAATAACTGAACTACACCTACTTTACGACGAGGTGGATGACTATGGATGACTACTTGAATGGATTTTAGGAGAATTATTATAAATGTGTTAGTGCATGTGTCCGTCTAAGGACATCCCTATTATACAGATTGAGGCGCGAGAACCTTAGGGCATTTTTATATGGAGAAGTGTTGGGAGCAGAAGTCTAAAAATTTGTATGTACTGGGTGGGCCATATAAAAGTTGCATTTTGAAAATTCAATAAAAACGAAACTATTGAATATTTTTTCAAATTTCCGGTTTTACTAGAAAGATTGGACATTGAAATTTATGAGTGCAACACAATTTCATTCAAATGGCTGCCACGGCTGGTCCGACAGTACCCCATCCGATAAATCCAATTTTTCAATACATTTTCGATTGTTCGGGCTTCAATCTCGTGAATGGCAACTTCGATTTCATGTTTCAAAGCCTCAATCGTCTCTGGATGATTTGCGTAACATTTATCCTTAACTGTTCCCCACAAAAAATAGTCCAACGGACTCAAATCGCAGCTCCGAGGTGGAAATGAGCATCATCTGAAAAGATGATTTTTCGGTAAAAATGCCCATCTTCGGCCAATTGATCTTCAGCCCATTGCGTGAACCGAAAACGCATCATATGGTCATGAGGCTTCAATTGTTGGACTAATTGAACCTTGTAAGCGTGCATACCGAGGTCCTAATGCAAAATTCGCCGCAGAGAAGTTCGAGAAATGTTCATTTCTTGTGAACGATGACGAGTTGATGTTGATGGATGTTCGGCCACATTCTGTGCAACAGCAGCAATATTTTCGGGTGTACGCACTGAACAAGAGCGGGAACGAGTTACTTTGGCAACCAACGAACCAGTTGCACGAGCTCGCTTCATGAAATTGTCCACAACTTGACGTGGAGGCACTCGATTTTTGCTCATTTTTTTTGTAAATTTCTCACCGTTTGGGTAGAAGACTCACCACTTTGGAAGTAAGTTTTCAATATATCCCAGTTTTCTTCAAGCATATAGAGCACCATTTCGTAAACTTCAGACTTTCAACTAACAATCTGTCAAGTCGTAATGACATTTAACTTTCATATACTTCAAATAACTAGTGGTTCAAAATGCAACCGCTAGATGGCCCACCCTATACATGTATGGTTTCAATTTGGACGAGCTGAACCAAAATATTCAAAACCCCACACCACTTCCGGTTATAGCGGAAGAGGTTATCAACTTTCTTATTTTCAGATTATATATTCAGATTTAGATTTTCAGATTATCTGGGAAAATTTAATAAAACTGTGGTTATAGTTCAAATTTTTTACGAGTGGTTTATGAGTTATAAACAAATGAAAATCGCAAATTTCCATTTGCAAAACAGCTTAGATTGAAAACGGACCAAGATGTGGGAAAACGGCTTACATGTCCCTGTCTCAACTTTTCACGAAGTATCCTATTGCATGGATGAAATTTCTATACAAAGTGATGAAAAATCAGCGATTTAAAAAAAAATTGAGAAAAAAAAATTAAATATTTCTTTACCACAGAATCGTGAAAAGTTAAGATACGGACATGTAAACCGTTTTCCGATATCTTGGCCTGTTTTCGATCTAAGCTGATTTGAAAATGGAAATTTCAATTTGCTATTTTCATTTGCTTAAAACGTATAAACCATAACTCATAAATTTGAAGTAGAAATTTTATTGCATTTTTTCAGACAATCTGAAAATGTAATAATATACAGGTGTCCCATTTGAAAATCAAAAGTTGATGTCACTTAGGGTGTTTGTTGTTCCCGTTGTTCTGCTACGCAGTTGAAGTTGTAATTGCTTCCTAATCAATAACGTTCAGATAGAATTGCGAAACATATTACTAAAATCCCTATCAATACCTAACAAATGGAATGTTGACGTCGTGTTCAACTAACCAATAATTGTTTGACTGGCATAGCGACAGGATGCAAGGTCTGGGAAAACATCTTCATTCTATCCTTCTTCAATAATCAATAATATTGAAACGTTCTTACTCTTTATTATTTCAAAAAACCAGAACCACAGAAGAATTTGTTCTTCTGTGCCTGGGCTTAATCAGCAAATTTCGCTTCCACTTTATATCTGATGTTGAGACACTTCTGCAATGTTGTTAGTGTAAAATCAAAATCAATAATTTCTCGTGATATTCGTGATTTCAGAATTCAAGATAATTCGTGAAATCGATTAGGTATCGTGCGGAACCTGATATCCGCTGAAAACTGCGACTTATAGAAGACAATGTTCAATAATTTTTTTTTTCAGAGGGTGTAGAATTTTTGTTTTTTAAGAGTTATTTTTTATTATCTACGAAAGTAGTTTACATATTTGACATGTCTTAAATATAAAACCACGCATATTTTAACTAGGAAAGTTTTTCTATTGCTCCACCAGTGGCGTCCCTGCAAACATGTTCTCTGAAATTTTTTTTCAAAAAACTGATTCGCCGCTGACATTTGACCATACGGATATTTTGTCATTAGTCTGATAAATTCTACATGAAAACGGTCTCCTACGTTTTTCTCGTCGGACGCACTACTCTTGATCAAAACAATTAAATTAAAATTATATTAATTAATAAAATTAGCGAATAATATTTATTTTATTTTGAAAACAGAAAATATCAGATTGGATCAATATAAAATAGTTTCTAATTAAAATATGTGGTTTTATATTGTATTAAGACATGTGAAAATTGAAAAAAAAAATCTAAACTACTTTGGGAAATAGTAAAAAATAACTCTTAGAAAAAAAATCAACTCCCTGTAGAAAAAAAACCGTTGTGAACATATGCTGATATTAAATTTTCTTCATAAAATAACCCGAGGAATCACATCCTCAAGTTTTAGCATGTTATTAACAAACATCCCTAGTTTTAATTTTCATAATATAGGCAAAATTAGTACTCACTGTAACCTAGTTCTAGAAGTCGATATACGTCCTTGTGACCAAACTGAGCTGCCAGATGAAGTGGAGTATATCCCTACAACAAAATTAAAGATCTATTAGACATAATTATCTTCCGGTAGATGATCTTAAAATGCCATTGTTATTCTAATTACCCGGTTATATTACATTTCTTTTATAATATACTAATTTCAGTATGACCGATGATACAGAGGGTTTTGATGTTAAGCTACTTTTTAAGGTCTCCGATCTCATGTTTCGAATTTATTGCTCCACTTCTTTGCAGCACCTTGCAAAAATTGAATAAGGTAACATATTTGATGAAAGAACCCCTTTTAAAAATGAATCAATGACTTTTAATTTTAAACGCCGGCCCTTTTCATTAAAAAACATTTTGTATTTTTTATGCAATCTTTTATTTATTTTGTTGATCCTGAATTAATTTTCATCCCTTGATCTTATTACCTGAAGTTTTACTTTAAAAATGAGCCCCATGTTTCAAGAATCGGCCAGAGAGGAAAACTGTTATTTATTCCAAAAGCTGATGTTTGAGATCACCTTGTAAATAAACGTGTTGAACCGAAAGTTTCCAAACATGGTTTCAAACAGGTGAGACATCACGCTTCAAAATTTGCTCATCAAAAGCATCAAAAGTATCTCCCGAAAGAGTCTATCAAGCCAATTTGAGAAAGTGTTTTCAATTCTATTTTTTATTATTGTCCGCAGAAGGTGGAAAAAGCACAGTTAATTCAATGTAGATCGTCTCAGTTTGTTAGAAAGTTGCTTCACATGGTCAAATTTAAAGCTATAAAGTATATAACATGACTGAAATTCCCCTAGATCTAAGATTATGTTAAAATTATAGATAACAACTTGTTTATGACGGTTACATTTGTAAAACCACATGCCGTGTTATTAATATGCCCATAAACGACGATACCAAGCATCTGAAAAGCTAAGTTAATAAATTATATCTATTTAATAACAAAACTACAAAACAAATTATATTTTTATACCTAATTAATAATTTTGATAGTTTTATGGGAAAATGCATGAATAACTTTTAAATTTTCAATTTTATGGCTGTTATCGGTCAAAATATCTATCTGATATTTCCTGAATATTTTACTTTTTTTACACAAAAATCCTTTCTTCAAGGTTTAAGTATGTATGGAAAATAACAAAATCTATTTAGTAAGAAGATTTAACTTAACTAAGCTCAACTTTATAAACGATTGACGTTTCAAAACATCGAACCGTATAATCGACCGTAAAATGAGTTTATATTTTTCAGAATAATAATAATTAATCTTAAGAATAATAATAGTAGGCGGTGGAATTTTAATAGTAGGCGGTGCAATTTAAAACTTCTCATTTAATCCATTTTTGAAATATTCTGAACAATATGTATTTAGTCGACCCTATTGAATAGGGGCTGTGCCTTGCCTATCTTGAAAAAGTTCCATTTTTGAAATACTTATATAATTTCGGTTAAATCGGCATATTTTGACCTCAGGAATCTGTGGTTGCTCCATGTAATATTGGGAGACTCCGTATACATTCAGTTTTTTTTTTATAGCTATGTTATCTTTTCGCACTTGACACCATATACAGGATGCACTATGTATCCTTCTCTATATTGCTATCTCTTAACGCTAACAGATACAGGGTCGGTTAAACAAGTCCAAAGAAGCGCAATTTTGTGGCCATCTCGATTCCGTCGAGACATACAGGATATCTGTGACCGTTCCTGAAATATCCTGAAAAAACTGAAAAATCGAAATTTTTTGTTCTTCTTTTTTCTTTAAATACAACTTTTTAGACCGAATTTCATAGATAAATTAAAAAACCATAAGGCAAGCACTATTTCGGCGTATTTTACAAATGTTGACCTTTTTCGACGATATTTTTTTTGGTTTTTCTTTGAAAAAAGAAGAATAAAAATTAAAAAAAATTTTTTTTCGAAGTTTATTAATTTTTGGTTTCCATTATTTTTTTCATATCGAACGACATAAAAAAATAATATGGCGGCCATAAGAAAAACGAAAGTTGACTGTGAAAACTCTTGGATCTAGTCGGCCTTGAAAATTTTTGAAATATCAGATGGACAGCTCTTAACGGCTTATGTAAGCCTACAAGAAATTATTTATTAATATCCAATATAAAGAAAGATATGGCAAAAATAAGAAATCTCGATTTTTCAGTTTTTTCAGGATATTTCAGGAGCAGTCACAGATATCCTGCATGGCTTGACGGATTCGACATGGCCACAAAACTGCACATCTTTTCTCTAATTTAACCGGCTCTGTATCTCTTAGCGTTCAGGAGATAGCAATATAGAGAAGGATACATGGTGCACCCTGTATAGTCTGGCAGATGTGTGTATGCTATGCACATGCTTAGGGTATACAGGGTGCGAGGCGCGAGAACCTTAGGCCATTTTTATTTGGAGAAGTGTTGGGAGTAGAAGTCTAAAAATTTGTACATGTATGATTTCAATTTCGATGAGCTAAACTAAAATATTTACAACCCCCCACCACTTCCGGTTATACCGGAAGTTGTCATCAACTGTCTTATTTGAAATGGGACACCCTGTATATTATTACATTTTCAGATTGCCTGAAAAATTGCAATAAAAATGGCGTTTACAGTAGTTCAAAGTTGTACCGAGTGTCTTATGAGTTTTAAACAAATGAAAATCGCAGTTTTCTATTTTCAAAGCAGCTTAGATTGAAAACGGGTGAAGATATCGGAAAACGGCTTACATGTTCGATTTTAACTTTCCACGTAGTATCCGATGGTGCTGAACTGCTGATGAAATTTGTATACAAAGTGATGAAAAATCAGCGATTTTCTTAAATTAATACTTTTTTCTGTAAGACTCCAGCGTAGTGTATGAAAAGTTAAGATAGGGACATGTAAGCCGTTTTCCGATATCTTAACCCGATATCTTAGCAATCTGAAAATGTAATAATATACAGGGTGTACCATTTGAAAAAAGAAGAAGATGACAACTTCCGGTATAACCGGAAGAGGTGTGGGGTTGTAAATATTTTAGTTGAGCTCGTCAAAATTGAAATCATAAATGTACAAATTTTTAGACTTCTACTCCCAACACTTCTCCATATAAAAATGCCCTAAGGTTCTGGCGCCTCACCCTGTATAGCGATCTCATTTAATAAACACCCTTAGATTCGCCCAAAGGAATTAGTAGTTCTTTAATAAATTATAATAATTGTAAAACAAACCCTCTTAATATTATAATTATATATATTATAAGTAGGTAATACTTAGTAGGTATCTAACTTACATAATTTTAAGTACTTACCCCATTCTAGATCAGCAGAACAATTCACCAGATATGAAAAAAGGATTTAAATTAAAATATATTTCTTTAGCTGATATTAAATACCAATCTTACCGTTTTTCCATTAATGTCCACTTTGTATTTTCCTGCAAAAATTTTTATTATTTCTCCATTACCATGCTTTGCTCCCCAGTGCAAAACAGTCTGTTAAGTAAAAAAAAAAAAATGAAAAATGAAAACCATAAAAAAATAAATTAATATAAAAATTAGAGAAAAAATTAAAATAGAACTCCGAAAATTCCACTTTACACACATTATGTATCGATTGCATAAACGTTCATTAAATTCTTCATCGACAAATAAAAAAAATCATATTTCTTATATTCATTTAATACTCTAATATTTGGCATTCCTTAATTCTAATTCTGTGATAGGTACATCAAGGGATTCCTTTGAGAACGCTCATCATCATTGGGAACTCGGATATGGTAAGAGGGTAAGAGATATATTGTCAGTTTAACGACATTACAGAGCTATTCCTGGCCTCGGATTGATGACACGTTAGCTGGTCAAGGTGGTTTTCGATTTGCCAATTTACAGCTATGCTTTTTGGACCTTACAACGGCCTGGTATTTTCGGGAGGCTTATGGAATAGGTAAGGAGACTACTTGGGAAAACCTGCCTGGTGTTGTTGCGTTCCACCTTAAGCAGCAATGATCAAAATAGCTTGCGATACTGTTAGTCAAAATATACTTGCGAAGACAGTTCAACGTAGGTTGGCGGTGGTTTTTAAAGAAACAGATCTGGAAATTTTAACGTGAAGCCCCAAAGCAAGGAATCAGCAGCCACGAGAAGGCAAGAAGAGTGTTGCATGCAAATCGGGCTAATTCTCCAGAACATGTTACTGAGGGTAAGGATCCAGTTGCAATAATTATTATATGTAGTCACGACGTGAACAAAGACGTTCCCGCTGAACGATTTTAAGAAGTGTGGTCAGTGTAACGATATCTGAACTATTAGATCGGCTATCTTATAATTCCATTAAAGGCTGTGAAAATACAACAATAATTATTATTATGGTTGAAAGTTTTTAGACGATAGTATCAATAATTTGCACTAATAATTTAATATAAAATCTAAAGGCCAGGGTGAAAAAATGAGCAATTAACACCTGAATTCTCGTATTCCACTAATCAATACATTGAACCTTAAATAACAAATGTAAGTAGGTACTTAGGTATACTTATAGGGATCAGAGTGTAACTCCTTGGTTCTCTATGTTTGAGCCACAACCACATATCCGTGGCGTCTCTAAAGTATACAAGAGTCGTTTATGGTACACACAGATCTGTTACTCTGGTTGCCTACTAATCATTAAAAAATACAAGTCACTACAACTATCGAACACCAGTTAAGTCTAAATATTAGTTCCAAGATTTCGCATAGTATTTTTAGTGAGTGATGTGAGATGCTGATGAGTCCAAATAAGAACGAAACGGTAGCGTACATGTCTTCAGTTTCACCTCACATATTATGCGAAAGTTTTCTAATTCGTTCTGTAAAAGGAACCTATAAATCCCAAAAATTTCTCAAATATTACATAATCTAAGTGGTTCAATATTACTACTTAATATAAAAAATAATTTGTACTATACCGGGTATAACATAAGTACTGCGAAAGATTTCTGGGGGTGATTCCTGAGATCATTTTAAGAAAAAAAGTTCATATGAACATGGGTCCGAAAATGCTTACTCGCTGAGTTATAGCCCCTTAAAGTTGGAACCCTGAGGAAGGTTTTTATTTATTATTTCCGAAACTATTCAACATAAGATGACGAAATTTACTACATCCACCAATGTTTTTATGCCTAATAAGTAATAAGATAGACTGTAGATCACTTTGAAATGTTCACCAAGAGTGGGTTAAATCTGGGCGGTTTGGGGTAAAAATTACCCCAACTTTTTGTATCAATAGTTTTTTTAATTTTGATGTGAAATTATGGGATAACGAAGCTTTCTGCGTAAAAAAGTCACTCTTGTTCAACTTCGATAAGATGCACAGTTTTCGAGAAAAATCCATTTCAAAATTGTTTATTTTGCTTATCTTGAACCGAAAATGAATTTGCTTTCAATGACATGGGGGCAGAAATTGACGTTCTGCAATACTTAAACATTTCAGACCAATGCAATGAAATTTTGAAATGGATTTTTCTTGAAAACGGTTTATCTTATCGAAGTTGAACAAGAGTGACTTTTTTACGCAGAAAGCTTCAATTTCCATAATTTCACATCAAAATTGAAAAAACTATTGATACAAAAAAGTTGGGGTAATTTTTACCCCAATCCGCCCAGATTTAACACACCCTTGGTGAAAATTTCAAAGTGATCTACAGTCTATCTTATTAGGCATAAAAACATTGGTGGATGTGGTAAATATCTTCATCTTATGTTGAACGGTTTCGGAAATAATAAATAAAAACCTTCCTCAGGGTCCCAACTTTAAGGGGCTATAACAATCTGACAACTTTTCATCGGGTAAAAGCAAGAAACACATTGGCACTATTTATTAGAAAACAGTTAATTCTCGTTTAAAGACGACCAAAAATACTAAGGCACAAATACCTGCCCAGTTTGATTTAATGCCTCAATGTTTCTAGTTTTAGATATCAGAAAAGTATCCCTAAGATTTAGACGTCATTCCACCCCGCGTTACATTTGATTAAACGCCAAAGCGCAGCAATTTGGCGAAAGCGTGAAACTTTCTAGCCCAGTAGAAATTAACATTAAAATTCTTGTTTTTGGTATGCTGTATGGACCAGTTAGGTGGTTCATTTTGATCGAAAATTGACAATTATAAGTTTTGCTCCCGTTCAGACCAAAATAATGACAAAATCGTTCGTTCTATAAGAAAAGTCATTATAAATAAAGTTGTAGTACATTTAATTTGCTATCAATAAAGCATAGAAGGAAGTCTGTGAGACTATACAATAATAATAATAATTCACCAACAATCTCTAAAAAAACAAAGAGAAGGTATAGAAATCAATTTTTGAAGAGATGAGACAAAAGGCATAAATTCATGCAGTAAAAATGATCATTACTTTTAGAAAAAATCAGGTTTGAAATTAAAAACTAATGCGCATATTAGTTGTAGGTATTAGTTGTAATCTTGTCCAGTGAGTGTTGTCCGATGAGATTTTACACTGATCCTGACTATAAACGATTTGATTTTTTATGTTTTAATTCGTACTACTTAATTCTAATTATTATAATTGTACGAATCAAATCAATTATTGTATTATAAAATTTATATTATATTAATATTAAATATTATAATTATTATAATATAGATCAATTATTATAATTATTGTACGAATTAAAACATAAAAAATCAAATCGTTTATAGTCAGGATCAGTGTGGCATCTCACCGGACAACACTCACTGGACAAGCCATACCTACATATTATGTATATTTGGAAGTAATGTTTAATAATCTCAGTCACTCGGCGTTTTTCTTTTGTTGAGGCAAGTTAAACTTTACGTTTTTCCTCAGCTCCATCACGATCTTCCTAAGGTTCGACACGTTTTTCCCAAAATTTATCACGTTTCTCAGATTTGTCACGTTCCTCAAGTTTGTCACGTTCTTCAGGTTTGTATTCATCCTCAGCTTTCTCAGGATCGATCTCTTCTTCGTCTATCGAAATCATGGCGATCTAATCGCATGATTTCCTTCAGGAGTTCAAGCACAGAGCTTAGCATTTAAGCTCCCTATTTTGATTGAGAAAGAGGAAAGAGATTTCTAGTGGCTGAGATAATTGCATGAGCAATTGAAACACATTTCTTTTTACAACCTCCGGTCCGGTTTTCATAATTTGATGAAATTATAATTACTAACATATTTTATTTTTGAAACCTATAGCAAAGAAAGATAGGTAGGCAACCAATAATTTATTACTACTATCTGTCCACTGAGAGTTGTCCGTTGTCATGCCACACTGATTCTGACTAAACAATTTCATTTAATTCGATTTGAATCGTACACTTATTTCTAAGTCGAACCAGATGTGGTATCGCAGTTCGTGTCAGTTGCGTGTGTTGAGGAATAATGAATATCCTACAAATATATTATTTCGACAAGTTATTGACGAAGTAGTGCCTTGCAACTTTTTGATAACAAATATTATATAATGCAAGTAAATAAGAATCATAATAATTATTGTTATCATCATGATAGAAATATCATGTCACCTACCTGCTGGTTGCCGTTTAAAAGAAAGAATAACACCTCCGTTTTCTTATTTGGAAGTAAAATATTCAAGCAATTTAACCACAAGACCACGTACTAGGGAGTTAAATCGTTTCCCAGGCAAAACAAGGAAATAGATTTTTAGGCATTCGCGCAATTAATAAGTTACTCATAGTTTATCACACCGTACAATAAACACAGGTAATTCTGCTAATTTCGTATTAAAAACGTTTCAAATCACAACACAAACCTTATTAGTATATTTAGCGCGGACACTGACACTACTGACAGTAGCGACGACAATCTTATCGTAATATCGTATCAATCTAAGTGTATCAAGACGCGAGTCGATACTTCCGTCTCACTCTCGCTCATTTTTTTAGAATTGCTGACGATTCAAACGTATTTCTGACAATACGTCCCATTTTAACTCGATTGACTATGCAATGCAATAGAAGGAGTAAGAAACATAACGAGATGATGTATCATTAGTTATCACAATAGACAACTCTCAGTGTACAGACTTTATGTATGTATTTGGAAAAATGTTTAGGGCGAACAGTAAGTGACACAGCACGCTGCCGAGTAAACGGAAAAATGTGCCATTTTTCATTCATTATGAAAAATGTCAACATTATTTGACGACTGCCTAAAAAAATACCTATCTATGTTATCCAGAATTTCTTGTATTTATAAACATAAAGAACAGTAAAAACATGGATTATCATGTGATTGAATTGTTTGTTTTTAATGCAAATTTAAATAATTACTAAATATACTGCATAACAAAAAGGGGATAAATAAAAAAAATAATAAGCGTTTATGCAACCTCCTAAATTATCAACATAACCATATTTACTTCATATTTCATATTAGGAACAATGTTCCATTTCCAGAGTATCAGTTAAGAGTTCAAGAGTAAGGCCAATTTATCACAACACCACGTATTATCTCCTGACAGCCAACACCTGAACCCATCATTATACCGGACGTTGTCGTGCGATCGGGCCGGATAACAGCGCCGTCTGGGGACATTTGCATTGCTAAGTTGGCAACCAGGGATCGGGTAATTGGCAAATTGGCCGATTTATCGGAGGTTCGGGAGACATGGTGGTTACTTAAAATGTTATTCCGGTAGAAATGAGAAGGTGTAATTTAATAGTCATAATAATATGGGAGATTTCTTTGCTTAGCTGTTATGCTGGTTAACAGCTGTTTTTATATCAGGGATATAATTTTATTTATTTCTACTTTTTGTTTAATGAAATTGAGAGAGCAGACGACTTCTGACTATTAAAAAATGACAATCTAACCTAATATTATACTAAAAAATACTTACATACTGTTGTATCGAATCCACACGTTCACGTGATGGTCAAACCAAGAAAAGAAGATAACAAAATAATCAGTAATTAATATGATTAGGTACATACAGGAGGGTCTTTCATTACGGTAGGTAAGCGGTCATATCTCGGAAACTATTGGTCCTAGAGCCTCCAAATACAAATTTTCCAAACAAAAGTAACAATGAGAAATTCAATGAAAATATTTTCAAAATTGCTGCACTTCCGGAAATACCAGAAGTGTGCAGGTTTCACTTGTTTATAACTCAAGAATAATAATTACTCAATTTAAACTCCATTTGTCAAAGAGACTCTAGAGTCAATAGTTCTCATGATGAAAGACCCTGTATATGGAAAATATAAATACATAATTATGTTCACTAATATACCCTGTTGGCCCGATTATACTTGTTTTTCTAGTTGAATTCATATCTAACTTCACATTATTTTTCAAACCATTTTTTCTGATAAAATTTTTAAATATCTCTAAAAACAAGGGTAGGTATTTTACTCTCGTAAAATTTTGGATTTTTTTTGTCCTATACCCTGTATGCTACGCATCGTAACTTAACACAAGTATATTATGTCAAATTAGTTTTAGAACATGTACAAATTTTCTAAGCAATTAATTTTTAACTGGCTAATAAAAAAGAATTTTCATTTGATGCGTACTTTTTTGATGTCACTGTATAACAAATAAAAGATTGGATGTATGATGTATGATGTACCTATCTAATCTATAATAAACAGATTCTACCTATGTAAAATCAGCAACATCGTAACGGGAAGAAACTATGCAAAAATACGTTAAGTAACACGATATTAATTTGTAAAAAATATTCAATCAAGACTTTCTTATTATCGTGTCTAGCCTTGTAGGACAAGCTGTACTTGGACACCACCGCATCAGGCAGGTGCGGAACAAATGCAGGTGAACCTCTAGACCAAGAGAGTGCCAATGTGACAAGCTGCGATTCATACACGCCATTCTAATTATCGGCTTAAACGGTCAACTCTGCGGTCTACTGGGAAACAAGTGCCAGGGTTGCCATGTAGCACAGATACCCTTCCCTAATTCTACAAACTAAAATATAAGCAATTTCGCAAGACTACGAAAATAATACGTAAGTAGCCTTGCCAACTATACACTTAACCAATCAACACACTTTCACGCAATCCTACCGCAAAGCTTCTTCATTAAGGCGACACTACTTCTAGTCATCAACGAAGTGTTGACAGGGAATATTCCGATCAAGAAAAGCATCTGACAAGGAAACAAACATGATATCTCCACAACTTTTCACTCTATCAACAGAGAATAAACAGAGGTTAAGACACACTGTCCTGGAAGAAAAAAGGAAAAAGGGTATTCCAAAAACTCCTGAAGATCACAAATGATATTGCGCTTATTAGCCACGGAACATACGTGAGGGTTGGATTAGAGATCCACATTCGTTCCCAATTAATGTGGGAAATAAAAATCTTGAGCTGGTAGACCATTAAATGTATATCTTGGTTAAAGTATAATAAAATTAGGCAAGAAAACCGCGTGTCAGAGACCAAGTATTGCAGGAGAATTGAGCTGGCATGGCATGGGCGGCACTAGAAAACTAGGATTCAACCTTACCAAAGTGCATATCAAGCATTAGTTATGTAGTTAGTTTAGTAGTAATTAGTTAGTTTAGTTGTATAATGAGTGGGTCGATTAGTGACACCTCCACTGCGACCAAGTGGTCTATTGTGGCTCACACCAAAGTGCTTTACATCCATTCCAGCAGGCCACTGCTTTTTAAAAAGCTATGACCTTAGATGGTGTAAATGTATTCTGCTGTTTCTACATCCTCCAGACACAGGCGACATTCTGCGTTATCGGCTAGATGCATCCTGTGTAAGTGGTGGTTCACTTTACAGTGTCCTGTGTATAGGCCTATCAGGGCCCTTAGGTCAGTCCTTTTGAGTTCCAGTAGCTTTTTTGCTCTGTTTCTCAATCGTCCCTCAATGAAGGTCTTCGAGCGAGTTAATCCTAGTAGACTTTGCCAGTACCGAAGTACCTTATTTTCCGCCCAGGTGTCTATTGTTGTTTTGACAATATTTGAGGATATCAACCTCAGGTATTAAATGTGTGCTTGCAACATTCTTATAGTAGTGTTCACGAAGAGAAATTAAATCTGCTTAAGAACAAGTTACAAAATAGTGGAAAGGACAATTTGGGGAACTGTAGTATCGGAATCAGAATACTGGAGTTGTCAACGTTGTGCGACATACTGCTGGGCTCACATGCGGTAGGTTATCAACATAGCAACTCGTGTTCTATTTTTAACGATGTAATCATTTAGGTATATTGAAAAAAAATAAAAAATAAAGTGCATGGGTATTTCAAAGTATTTTGCATTAGCTTTAACTTTGGTGGTGAAGAGCCTAAAGAGAGACAAACTTGAATTGGTTTTTTTTTGCGCGCATACAATTTAGGTGAATCGATTGAAATGAATATAAGAATCAGGAATTGTTCACATTTATTTAGATCGTGTAATATTTTGCTAGGTCATGGCAACAGCGCAATCTGTCGTCTCCATATGTCCATATTTACAGGTTAGTTATTATCTGGACATCGGTAGAACGGTCACAAGCCATACTAATTGCCCCCGAGAGCCATACGCAGCTGAGAACCGCTCTTTAATATATTATTATCATCATTATACTCATCATCATTAAGTATATTATCTCTTATGTCTTTACATAGGCCATTCATTTCATTCACATTTATTTGTGAGGTGACCAGCACCAATAAACAGTGTCCATCATCGCTGACATAGATCCTTTGAGATTTCACATGCAGAATTCTGAATAGAAATTTGATGTTTATATTAGGTACAGTCATGATTAATTCAACTTCATTTATCAAAATCGTTCAATTATTATTGTTCTAAAATCTTGAAAAAGTTATTGGAATTGGAATTCCTGTAAAAAATTAAATTTAACCTGCTGTGTTCAAGTCTTTTAACATGGACCTATAGAGAAGTTATTTTTACTAATGCGATCACAAAATCCGGGAAATGATAAATTCTGTTATTAAAAACGCAACACGAACTTACTGGACTGTAAAATAAAGAACAATAACAAATTTGGTGATGAAAAGATCAGCGTGAACTTAATGGACTGAAAAATTAATAAAAATAAAAATTTTGCTATAAAGCGATCGGCCCGAACTTTAAAAAGTTAAAAAAGCAAATGACCATTCCAGATAGGTATAAATATTAGAACATAGAGCAGTTTCAGAATCGAGAATTAATTATTTAATGCATCCTCTGTTTGTGTTACAATGTTTCCATCATGTGTCACTCTCGTTCAGTCGTTGCATGGCGCAGTCAACTGGATAACTGGATAAATAACTAGAAATACGTCGTGAATCGTCTATTATGTATCCAACAGCTATACTGACAAATTTTTTATGCGCTTACGATTTTGTCGAATTTTTATACACTTTTGTTTGCTCTTGTAACTATGTATTAACATTTCTGAAGCCATGATAGATGGCTCACACCAAAGATGTACTATTAATTATTATAAAGGACGTTCGGAAATGATGCTCAACGTCATAAAACGCTAGTACTTAGAATTTCATACTCCAATTCTTCCATATTCACTTGTGATTAAGACTTTTAATAAAATTCACACTCCTTCACATGATAGCATCTTGTTCTGTTTCCATTTAATTTTTATAACTATACGGTTTATCTTGAAATCATTCGCCCAATAACCAATTTTTTCCGATAAGCAGCCAAATCTTTCACACACTCAAATTGCACATCTACGATCAACTGCACTCCCTTTCACATGGAGTGCAGTGGATTGTGGCCGCAGGAATGACGCAGCAGCCTCTCGCCGGGAAATCAGTTACCCAGGGCCATAGCAGCAACAAGAGGCTTTGCATTTGAGGCGTCCCGCCGGGGGCTCCACGTTTCGACGGGGGGCCCCACTTTCGATCCCATGTTTATCAGATCCAGCCATGATAACGCGAGCTCTATAAGAGAATTAGGCGTTGCCAGAGTCAGTAATTATTCCGAAAAAAATATGCCAATGGTCTTTTCGATTGAATTAAATTATAACTTATTAAGCTTCTGGCTGACCATTTCTTCATTTTTTGTAACTGTTAGTTGCCATTGTTTCAAAAAATGTAGGTGGTCAAATGTCCTAAACATCAAACATTCTTCTTTCAGAATTTGATCTTCGTTCGATTGAGCTTTCAACTGTCACGATTCCATGTGTTGATTCAGCATTTTGACCTATCCAAAGCTACCTGATGGGGCCTCGGTAAATCATTTTGCAGTCGTTGGTATAGTTATTAACGGAACGTACTGCACAATTGAAATCTTCGGCATATTGAAGAGTATACCGCATTGGATACCCTGGACAAAATCGCTAACAAAATCAATAAACAGTCAAGGTCCCAGCTCAAATTCCTATGGAATGCCTAAAATGGGACATCAGATATCAGAAGACGAAAAGCCGTGATTTTGAACACATGAGGAACGATCAGCTAGAAAGAATATGAAAAAGAAAAGAAAACCTCCCGTAAATTGAAATCCACGGAGCTTGCCGAAGATGATCGCATAATCAAACCTGGCAAATGCCAATCAAAAAATATGTATAAATTTACATCAACCTAACCACCCCGAACAAGCCTTATCAGCTATGAACTATATGCGGTGTTAAAATTCCAGCTCAAATTCCTAAAATGGAATACCTAAAATGGGACATCAGACATCAGAAGAGGAAAAGCCATGATTCTGAACACATGAGGGACGATCGATCAGATAGAAAGAATATGAAAAAGAGAAGAAAACCTCCCGTAAATTCAAATCCACGGAACTTGCCGAAGAGATGATCGCATAATCAAACCTGGCAAATGCCAATCAAAAAATCTGTATAAATTTACATCAACCTGACAACCCCGAGCAAGCTTATCAGCTGTGAACTATGCGGTGTTCATCAGACGACAAATGCATCATTTTTCACAAATTTTTTCATCAACTAGTGCCTTGAATAAAATGAATCATGTCTGCCAGATAAAATACAAACAATTGGAAGATGTGTAATTGAACTACTCCGATCAGGTGATCTACAAATCATTGAACAATAAATAAAAACATGACTAGATAATGAAATTTGTAATTAGAGTGAAGAAACTAACCTGGAACAGTATAACGACATCTATTATTGAGTACGTGTGGTCGAACTACTTAGATTTGGCATTCTTTGTGTTCCAAGGAGGATGAATAACAAAAAGTCAGTTCTGCCACCCGAGAGGGGTGGCGCCCTGGCGTTGGAATAAGTCCATTGGCGCCATTGATTTTTTGTCCATTCCTGTAATATAATTCCAGCAATTCCAGCATGGAACGTTTTTATTGATCGGTGGAAGCAAATAAGTAATATCTTTATCTTTAATATTTAAATTTAAACTGACAGTAGGAATGGAAATTATTTTTAAAATATTTTAGTAAAATGAGGTTAAACATGACTGCAATAGCCATCTCTCTCTTCCAAGGCACTAGTTGATGAAAAATTTTGTGGATCACAGTACGATATAATGATTAATATGTCGCAGTCTTCTGGTGAAATTGGCTGTCATCCGTTCTCGTGAAACGGATGACAAATAGTGAAATGATTCCGTGTTACACTAACTGGCTAATATTTTTAGACATTACATGTTATGCAAGTATGTTTCTGGCCATTTAATCTAATGCTACAATCTATGCTTGCGTTTAGAGAAATCTGATTATTTATTCAGATTTTAATATTTTGCATGCATGTAGGGATACTTTACTTAAAATTGATTGGTTGGCAACGTAGCACCGGTATGTATGGAAGTGTTTTTTGGTCGATGATTGAAATTATGCCCAAATTCCTGTAAAAATAAGAGTTTTAAATATTGTTTTCGCGCGCAATAGTTAGTGAAAGTATTTATGAGTGAATTTATGTAAGTAATAATTGGAAACTATATTACTAATACGCGGAAATAAGCAGATCAGAATTTGGCGTAAAAGACGAAAATTGTTATCAAAGTGTGATAAGTCCAGGCTACAGCTGAACCACCACATCGACGTTGCCGAGTTGTATAGAATTTACGATTAAAATAAAATCAACGAAGTGAATGTGTATTTATTGCGTAGACAATAAATCAATAAACAAAAATCATGGAGAAGAAATTAGATCATATTTTGCAGCGTCTAAATGAAGTAGAAATAAATCTCAAAAGTAATCTACAATCAACGAATACCGAGATAATGCAAATAAAAGAAATTTGTTTAAATAACGAACAGAATTATAACGACCTGAACATAATGGTGCAAAGGCAACAATCCACGATAGATTTTTTGCAAAAGGAAGTAAACAAGAACAATCTCATAGTATTTGGGATTTCGGAAGACGAAGAAATTTTGAAATTTTTCATAGATACCGTTGGCCAGAAGCTGAATATCGAATGTACAGAATCTGACGTAAGAGCCATTTATAGAATTGGACAGAAAGCAGATGACCGGCAAAGACCAGTAAAGGTATGTCTCCACGATTATCGCCTAAAAACTCACATCTTTAATAATAGACGCAAATTAAAGAATACGCACATATTTATTAATGCAGACTTGCCACTGAAATACAGAATTGAGAACAAAAAGAAACGGCTTCTACTTACCGGAAGAAACCGAAAACGTAACAAACCACAGTCATCAGAGGATTCTGAAGCAACCCCGGAAAAGATAGTTCAAGAAAAGAAGAAAGTGATAAATGGGAGGCACATAGTTCAAAGTAATTGCAGTCAAACTCCAAAAAACTGAATTTGAAAAACATTGGGGTAGTTTCGTGGAGTTGCCAGGGTTTAACTAACTTCACGTCGTCCTTGACAGACTTACAGGGTGCCTACAACAAACTATGAAGCTGACCTCACATCCTCGATTATGATTGTTAACTATATTATGATTAGTAGCTCGTTATGATTGTTTTTTTTTTGCCTGTTAGTTTTTACAGTCAGATCAAGGGTGTGCGGTACATTGTATAATATGGATTTTGTGGGTACTTTTTTGAGTGGGGTACTTTAGTGGGTGTGATTGTGTGTTGGTTAGTTAGTTTTTCTTTCATGCATTATAGTTGAGATACATATACTACAATATTTAGATTTATAACCTGTCAACCATTGTAACAAACCGATAGGTTTAAAATACAGTAAATTCTATTCTATTCTATTCTATTCTACTTAAAATTGATTAGTATAATGGTCAATTTTTAATGACAGTACCTACCAATATGAACCTCAAAAAAAATTAAATCATATACGAGCAAGATCATTTAATAGTATATTATGCAACGAGCTTATAATGAAGGCTATTAATACGCGAGTATGATGGTTAAGATACGAGCCGTAGGCGAGTGTCTTAACCATCATGAGAGCGTATTAATAGTCATTATCTGCGAGTTCCATACACTATTTTTTCTACGATCCTTTTTTATTTCATAGAAAATATTAAAAAATTATATATTTTAACAATGACCCGTGTACAATTGCGGATCATTGAGGTTAAGATAGGTTGCTATTTGTTTACGCATATTACCAAATTTTCTCTGCGTCGCTAAGGTATTCTGCTGAGACTTGTTTTGCTGAGATGTTTTAGTATCAAGTTTAAAGGGCACTACTCACTACTGCGTAATTTTTATTATGCGAAGTTCGAATTCCGAATTTTACGCTTCGATTTTGAGATTAATTAATAATTTTAATAACATCGACAGCCATTAATTACGATATTGTTTACCTGCGCAACGCGGGTCGCAGCGTTGCCGCTTTGAATACTATCACGGAGCGCTACGAATGATATAATACTTTATCTTCCCATCTTTTACACGATATACCTACCTATCAAATTAATTAAGGTAACATAAAATCTTGATAAATTTTCTTTGAATGTTACTTATGTTCTAAATTAAATAAACGTTCAGAATTTTTTTTCAGAAATACAGAACTTATATCACAAGGCAATTTTTGTTGTGAGTATGACAACTCTGTGACTTCGGTTGGCTTGCCGACCCGATTGTGAGCGAAAAGGACCCGATTCGATTGCAAATGCTCCTCTGCCATTGGATAGCTTGACCAGTGCTTTAATGAAAATTTGTATCTTAAATGAGACCCATTAAAGCACTGGTGATTCATATTTAATATGCATATTAAAGGTTGGGAGTAGAAAAAAAAAATATATAAACAAATTCAAAAGAATGGATACAGTTATAAAAAATATAAGGTGATAAGATAGGTAATAAAAGGATAATTTATCACAAGATTATTCTTTTTTATTGGCAACAGAATAATTGCATTTTCTTATCACTTAATGCATGTGTGTTTGACTTAATTTGTGTTTGATTAATAATAGCCGATTACGATAAAAAAAGAAAAGCTTTTGCAAAATTAAAAAATAATGATAATAATAATAACAATAATAATAATTAAAAAAGAAAACAAGAATCGAATTGACAAAACATAGGAAACACCATCCAAAATCGAGCACAATTCGTGTGACGCTAAAAAGAGAAAAAGGAAGGGATTTGTTTGATGTTAAAAATCTGCACAACCATCAAATTCAGCTCTTGAGAACATATTGCCTCTACATCAGTGTATAAGCAAAACAGACAGTAAATATATGCCCCTCAATCTGGCAAGTGCAAGAATACAGCTGAATGAAGAAATAGGCAGCAGTGAGGAGAAGAACCGCGAGTGGCGAAGTAAAACCCTTCACGGGAGACACCCCCATGATCTTGATAAACCTTTTGTTGATAAACAAGCGTCAAACGCGTGGTTAAAGGCTGGGGAGCTGTACCCTGAGACAGAGGGTTTTATGTTGGCGATTCAAGACCAAGTGGTGAAGACGAGGAACTACCTGAGACACATCATCAAGACCCTAATATAGCTGATGAGCGATGTAGAAAATGTGGAGAAAAGCATGAGACAACTCAGCATATCACAGCAGCGTGCAGTTTACTTGCCCAGAGTGACTATTTACATCGACACAATCAAGTAGCATTAATCATTCACCAGGAAATATGCTACATACTAGGAGTTCTTACAGAGCACCCTAGAACACCATACTATAAGTATGAGCTAAAAACTGTCGTCGAAACAGAACGGTACACCATTTACTTTGACAGGTCCATTATCACTGACCGTTGTGTACCATTTAACAAGCCGGAATTGTTGTGAGAGATAGGCAGAAGCAGGAAGCCATCATAGCGGACAATGCCATCCCAAACACCCACACTATTCTTATCACTATCGCAGATAAGAAACGCAAGTATACAGAGTTGAATGAATTAAAAAAGATGTGGAATCTAAATAAAGTCACTGTAGTCCCGGTTGTCATTTCTGCCACAGGAGTTGTACCAAAGGAATTTCAAAGGAGTTTAGACATATTGGCAGTGCGAACTACTGCTTTCTTTTTGATGCAGAAGGCTGTCATACTTAACACCACCAGAATAGTAAGAAGATTCTTAAGTCAAGAGTAGATGGGAATGCTTGGTGAAATCCCATACCCCATTTATTAGATCATTAATCAGAAGACCTGAGATTTGAGTGAAAAAAAATAATAATAATAAAATTAAACCCGCGGGGGTATCTCACCGAGATATTTGGGGACTGACGACCCCACGGACCCGAGTTACCTGGCAGGAGGTATAAAATGCAACCTGCCTGGGCAGAGAACAATTAAAGATGCAAATAAAGATAATTATACCGGCTCGAACGTTATAACGCTCGAACGAACCGGGTTAACAAGGTCGCGTTCGTGAAAGTTCGCAAAATCGGCAACAGTCTCCCTTGGCATCTGGTGGAGAAAGCAGCGCCGCCCCAAGTGTGGCTACTGCAGTGTCCTCACGGCTAATGGGTCTAGGGCCAGCCAGGCCCAAACTGGTCCTGGGGTTTCTACCGGACTGCATCCGGAGACGAGACCAATACGGGAGAACCCAGGGTGCGCATGAAGTGGACAACTGCTATCAACAAATTTATCATGCGCATACCTATTACACGATTACAAAACTAGAAACAGACATGACACAACAAACTCAACACAGATACATTTTACAACAGAAATTCATACAGCAGTATCCAAACATACAGGCCATAGAACAGAGAATAGCTGATCAAAAAAATCAATCAAACACGTAATCTTATTCCAACCACAACACTAGAGAGCAGTAAACAACAGGTTGCTAGAGAACTTCAACAGCAACAAACTTAATATCCAGATACAGAAATACTTATATCTCAGGAAGACGCTCACATGCTCACAACATTAATCCATAACACCCCGGAAAAAACACCAACCACGCAAGAAAGCATAAAAATACTGCATCCATTGAAAATCTTAAAGATATAATACAGGCAACCTAGCTGGAGTTCACAGGAGCAAACCCCGTCAATAGTCACGAAATATCTAAAATAATTATTAATTGGGCCAATCTTTTTTGAAGGGAGCATTAGTGCTGTGCGGTACAGGTAAGAAATCCTTCAGCCTTTTTTTGAACCAACTGCATGACGACGAACTGGCTGAAGAATATTTCCAGCAGGACGGTGCAAGACCGCATTGCACTATCGAAACACTCAATTTACTGAGGAAGCATTTTGACGATCGAATTATCAGTCGTAATACAGCCATAACATCACCAGCCAGATCCTGTGACCTCACACCATGTGACTTATTTTTATGGCCATATACATCAAAAACTCAATATTTATTGTGACACCAATAATTAATGATTTGGTAGAATTGAGACGCATGAACGAGGAGAAGTTTACCGAGATAAATGATACACCCAAACTGTTGCAAAGTGCCCTTCGTGGAGTGAGAAACCGTATACTAAAATGTGTCCAACAGGGTAGAGGGTAGACATTAATTGATTTTATTTATTTGCTTTACGAAAAATATCAATGAAGTGAGTGTCTATTTTATTACCGTTCTTGAATGTTTTGACAACTGTCTTAACCTAAAAAAATCAAGAGCTGTCAGTTGTAAAGAGTGGATTAAGTTAAGACAAACGTCATTGTGTCAGAGCCTACTCCATAACGAATTCGTGTTAGAACACCCTATATGACGCACTGAACTAATAAAAAGTAAGACTGTGGATGTTTAAACTATACAAGAACTACCTATTCGAGGTTTCAAAATGGCAGTTTCCACCGCGTTCAATAAAACTGTCAATTGGCATTATAGTCCTTCCCGATGTTCTATAATCCAATATTTTAGTTACGTCGAATAAATTATAACATTGTTAATTGTCAATTAATATCAATAACTAACTGAATCAATGATTATGATTTCTGTCAATCGGGAACTATGATGCAATTTAATGGAAATTATTAAACAAATACATATAATATTGCGTGTGCCACTCATTTCGATAATAATAACAGGTTTGTGAATTTTATAGGTACCTTTTCTGTCGACTGAATACACATTTTCAGTCTAGGTTTCCTGTACCTACTTTACTTATTTTATTTCCCTAAACTCAAGCATGTAGAGTGCAGTATACATAAAATGGCCAGAAAGTTTGTCAGTTTAATGTGATTTCAAAAGATTCCATCAAATGGCAAAACTATTTGCATTACATGTAACGTCTTGTTGGCCGCTTAGTGTAATACGGAATCATTTCATTATTTGGCAACTTGATATAATTTCACCAGAAGGCTGCGACAAATACCCTGTTTCAAAAATCCTCCTGAAATTGAAGAGAATAACAACGGGCCTATAATAATTCTCAACACAAGACCTGCTCGCACTTTTTACGAATAGTTAGAACAAATTAGACACTTGGTACAGAAAATCGGAAAAATAGCCGACCAAACTAATAAATCACAGTCTTCTTCTCTCGGTCTTCCTCTTTTGTCAATTTCTCTTCAAAGTATGTCAAATGATTTTCTTATTTTTCAAGTCACCAGTCATTGACCTATCAATCAAATCAGCTTTATGTCAAATCGGTTTCACTTTTATCAATAATTATTATTAATTTTCCCATTTAGCAGTGACATTATTACAAACATTTGAAAAGCATTTGGTATAAAGGGTATAATTTGACAAAATAATTTGATTTTAAAAACAACACTGACGTTTGATAAGTGGGAAAATAATTTGACAAATTAGGAAACACAATTGACACAAGAAAAAAAACAAAAGAGAAAGACTGTAAGAGAAAGAATATTATTACATATCTGGCAACAAGGCATGAATATCAGAAATCTTTCTATTGCCCGCAGACCAACGAAAGTAACTATTTCAGATTCGTGACGAAGATAATCAGAGTTGATAAATCAAAATTAAATTTCTACCTTTAGCGCCTTGGTAATAACTTCTCTACGAGTCCAATTCTTTATTTGTTTATCGGTTGTCATGACAACTGACCAGCGGTATGCGCTGTATATGAATAAAAGTGAAATATTCTCGGTCATTAAAACTGCCATATAGTTTTATTATACGACCGGGCATTTCTCTTTTATATCATCATTCATATTTAGAAGTCATATCAAGTGAACTATGAGGACGACATATCAGCTCGTCGGTCTGTTTGTTTGTTTTTAGAGCCCATTTTGCTTATAAAAATTCTTTCATGCCTACGAGTGGTATTTTTTCCGGGAATCGGTTCATACAATTAAATGACCCATTTCTGAATTAATATTGGACTTGGGAAAATTAGGGATTTTTGTGTCATAGAATTATAGTTAATTTAACACAAAAACCACGTAACAATAATAAAGTCATTGCAATAAAGCAATAAAATTATTTACATATAAGCAAATCAAGTAATTAATATGAATTTACCAAAATACGGTAATTAATACTTACAGCCTTCATGTTGGTGTCGGTTGAGTTGTCCAGCATGCAGTACCAGAGACAAACATGAAAAAAAAGATAAAAATAACATGAGAAACTAAGAAACATCACAAAAATTAGTAGGTGCAAGGAACATAAACTGAAATCGGAACTTGAACTTGGTAATCAATTAGTAATCGCCACTAAATCTATGACTACAAAATAACTTTATTTTATACCATTAAAGTCGGAGAAAGGTGGTTAAAACTAGTTTGATAATTGCCGTGGTATTTTAGGTCCCTCTAACTAATTATTACAGGGGTGTGACTAGTTACCAATACTCAGTGGTGACTGCTATACAGGGTGGTTTATTAATCAGTGCAGAAAATTCAACTGGAGATTCCTTGCTGAATTTTAAGGGGGGTTTGTCATAAAAAACAATTGTCTTAAAGCCTCCCCTAAGAAGTTACAGCCCCTTAAAGTAGGGTAAAAAATCCACATTTATCGATTTTTTTCTGAAATGACTTGAAATTAAAAAAAAAAAACCGCTAGGTATTCGAATACTACTACCAGGAATAATTACATAATTTTATTCACCCTTGTTCTCTGCAAGGGTCTGAATCATACTACCCTTAAAAGTTTTTTCCAGAACTTTTTTCCTAATATTTTTTTATCTTTAAATTCACACTTTGCAGGGCCAGTTCAATAATTGAAAAAAATTTGTCTCTTAAAAATTTCACGGAAACTCAATACTTTTCCATACTAAAGAAATAAAATGAGCGGACTTAAATAAATTATAAAATTGTGATTTAAATACATATTTATAAAAATATGTAAATATCCAAAATATGTAATAGTATATTATGCAACGAGCTTATAATGAAGGCTATTAATACGTGAGTATGATGGTTAAGATACGAGCCGTAGGCGAGTGTCTTAACCATCATAAGAGCGTATTAATAGCCATTATCTGCGAGTTCCATACACTATTTTTTCTACGACCTTTTTTTATTTCATAGAAAAGATTAAAAAATTATATATTTTAACAATGACCCGTGTACAATTGCGGATCATTGAGGTTAAGATAGGTTGCTATTTGTTTACGCATATTACCAAATTTTCTCTTCGTCGCTAAGATTATTCTGCTGAGACATGTTTTAGTATCAAATTTAAAGGGCACTACTCACTACTGTCAAATCAATTCATCTTATTTACACACAGTATTAAACTCAACTATGCTCTTCTCTAAACAGACAATTTCCACCAATATCTACTTATACTGTCACAATCACTTTACTTGTCACAACCTTTCTTCACCACTGGTGTACTTCAATCCAAACTGACTTCCAATCTAAAACCGACGCACACTATACATGCCGGCCATGGTTCTCGATATTTCTGGATGTGTCACTGGCGTTATACCGCAGCTCTAGACACACCACAGTCATGCGCGGAAATATTCTGGCATATTAGAATAGAATTATAAGTAGAATGTGGCATTCCTGTCATGTCAGCCAGAAATGTCGCGAATCAGCAACCGGCTGATTAATTAGCAGGGAATGTAAACAAACCTTCCTTCGTTACAATACATACCCAAAGTTAATTTTTAGAGATCATGACAAAAAAATACAAATGTTCATCAATAGTGTATGCCCTAGATTGAGAAGGTAAAAACTTTTAGCCACGGTAACGATTTGGTTAATTTTAGTTTTCCTAAAATGTACTACAGTGTGATACATTGATTAAATTTTTTTCCTACTTAACGATGTGAAATTCCAATATGGAATTCCAATATGACGTCCATCAGAAAAATAGAACTTGATTGTCGCCATGCAAAATCTCTGTCGCCATGCAAAATCTAGATAGCCTTGATTTTTTTACATAGTCAGTACCTACTCATGTCAACTATATGCAATGGGCAGCATTGAAAATTAAAAAAAATATATTTTTTATACAAAGCGAGAGTTATTGACGACAAGAAAAAATTGCAAATTCAGTTTTTCAATTATCTAGTGACCTATGAAATAAAAAGTTATATGAAAGATGCATGGAAGTGTCTTTTGAAAAGCGCAACTCTTTTCTCATTTAGCCGAGTCTGTATCTCTAACCGTTTACGATATCTCAATACTGGCCTCATGAAATTTGCATAACTCTGTACATTTCTATCTTCGTTCAAACAGCTCAAAAATACACAAAGATTAGTGGTTGTTTGGGGCACCTACATTCTAGATAGTTTAAATGAGTTCACTTGGTAAAAAGAGATGAGGGCACTCGAAGGAAAGTAGAAACAAAAAGGCGTCGTTCAAATTTTCAACTTCCAAGGTTTTAGAGTTAAACTACTCAGCAAGCAAATATTATTATAGGTATTTGTCACAACAGGGAAAGCACGTACATAAATTGTTTCCAACACATCCATGAGAAACTACAATAATTTAGAGGTAGACACGAAGCCTTATGTGGTCATGTATACTCCGCACTCATGCACAACAGCACTACGGTACTGTAGACACTACTGATATTGATTCAATCTTTGCCCGATATCTAGATGAGATTTGGCATGGGCAAGCACTACAGGTTTTACCACATTAACGCAATCTGTATGGATGGGCAAAAATAATAACCACTATACCTCAATCTCTGGTTGAGGACATAGAACCCCTACCTTCCGAGTTAAGATAAGTTCATTTTTAAGAAGGATAATATTTTGTGTATATGGCCATTCCGTCAACTGCCGAAAGCTTTTAAAAACTTCAAGAAGCTGGAACTTGGCCGTTGTTCTACATGATAAAACCATTCCTGTCAGTACTATCAACCAGATGAAAAAGGAGCTTTTCTATAAGAAGTGTCGAGCAATAGACAAACTCGCACCGAAGACAACATAGCCGAAGGGAAGTTTATCAAGCAGATATTGGGACGACCAAAAAACAAACACAGTCAGTGATTAAGTAAAAATCCCCCGGATTTTGATTAGAATAAATTTATCTCAAATAAATCTGCTCACCATTTTGCAAATTCAAGAGTAATTTATAAGTGTAATTCATTATAAATATAGCATACTTATAAATGTATTCCACTCAAATAATAGCTGTATTTTTTGTTTAGGGTGTATTTGATTAGGTATGTACACATTATTTTAATTTGAAAGTTTGTTTCTACTAATTAATTGAAACTGAACTGTCCATTTAATTAACGTTCGATCAAATCTTTAAAAATAACTTGAACAATTAGGTTAAATAATTCTTTAATGAAACTACCTAAAATGCCATACATTTCGCATTGTCACTGTCCTAGTTTATATAACAAGAACAGTTGACATATAAAGCCTAATCAATCATTTACACAACAACCTCGCCACCCAAATTGCTCTCTACGAATCCTGCTATAATAATCATCATCATCATCATCCTACCCCATGTTCATATATCAATTTATTATAAATATAGATGTATCTATTGGGCGGTGAATAAATAGAATATTCAAGCTAATGACCGTCCGTTTAAATGCCCTTACCGCTATCTGTGATCTGTGTGGTTGGAAATTGCCTTTTCATTTGTTTGTTTTGAGAAATGCAAAGGCTATTACGATTGCGTGACCCAAATAAGGGCACTCTGCTTCGATGCCGACGATTGGTCCTAGCCGACCAACACCAGCTGTCATTTCAGTTCCGGTGGAAAAATGGAACTTCTATACCTAAATTAATACGTATGAATCTACGATCAAAAATCATATAATTTGTGTTAATGGGAATACTAAAACACATTTTATTTTATTTTTATATCGTGTGATCCACAAAATTTTTCATCGACTATATTGCCTTGAATAAAATGAAGCATGTCTGCCAGATAAAATACAAATAATAATTGGAAGGTGTGTAATTGAACTACTCCAATCAATGATCTAGAGTAGTAAACAAAAACATAACTCACATAATGAAAAGGAATGCCATAGACTGACAGGAATTGACATTATAACACATGACACATGATAATTTGAGCTACGAAAGTTATTTTAAAATTATTTTCTTAAAATGAGCTCAGACATGACTGCAATAGCCATATCTCTCTTCTGAAACACCAGTTGTTGATGAAAAATTTTGTGCATCAAACGATACAATATTTACTTTTAATAATTGAAACTTTAATTACAAGGTCACTCTTTCTTCAGAGAGATTTGCAGAAATCTACAAATTGCAGATATTCAGTTGAAATTTTTCATAAATTGCTTTCTCATGACACATTTCTCAACACATTTTGTGCTAGATTATGTTCACAGAGAATCGAAGCGAGAGCGGAAAGAACAGGGGTTGGAGAACACGTTGTCCCCCCACTTTTTCCTGCGTACGCCTCTGGTTCGAAGGTACCTATTATTTTTTAGATCAAGCAGTCATTTCTATTATTTTTTTTTCGCTCTTGTAAAATTTTGATACAGGGCTTCAAGAGACATTGCAACCTATTTTACTTTGTTTCAATGATAAATTCGATGCTCTAGAATAAATTATTTTTTCTAAATAATAATAAGGCCATGATATTGTAATATATCATGTGGTGTAAATAAATAAATAAATAAATAAATAAATAAATAAAATATTTAAAAGAATTTTTTTCATAATGCCAATAAGTTCTAGGCGTAACCTAAAATAGTGAGTTAATCAATGACTCATAATATAGTCAAATAAGTTGAAATATCTACACCAAGCTCTGCATTAAAATTTTACAAGAGTGAAAAAATAATAGAAATAATAACAAGCATTCTTGTTCTAAAAAAACATACTTTCGAACCAGAGGCGTATATGCAGAAAAAGTTGGGGGGTCAACGTGCTCTACCACCCCCGTTCGCGCTTCGTTTCTCTATCAACAAAATATAACAAAAACTGTGTCGGCATGAGACATGATGAGCGCTCTCCACTGCAATTCGACACCATCAAAACCAAATACATTCGCAGTGTAATTTTAATGTTCGGGGAAAGTGGCTCTCAAATTTTGGTTTTCAAGAATCTGGTAATAAAATGGCTCCTTATGGATTGGTCTTTTTGATAGTCTTTTTTGTATAAATCTATCAACGATATACAAATTGAACCAGCTCATTACCAAGATTCGGCTCTAAATCGTAATAATCAGTGGCAGCGTAAAAGTTGAAATAAATAAATTGTGTAAATAAATAAGCAGTAATTAGAGTGGTGTAATATAAATAGACAATTTTTGTGCAATATTTACCTAAATAAATAATAAAGTGTAAATTAAAACTGAGTTTTGCAAGAAAAGAACCCAAGTGAACAAAAGTAAAATCGCTACACTACTATATAAGAAAATATAAATGTTAAAAATGGAAAATGAAAAGAAAAGTTTTTGGAAAATTCTTTTGTGGGGGCCCCTTACTTGTGGAGGCCCCGGAGGCTGTAGCCCTGGCTGCCCTCCCCTAAATCCGGCCCTGTTATTAATAATTATTATTAATTTATAGGGCAGTCAGATTAGGATCTTCTATGAGTTCAAGTTCACTTGGAAAAAAGTGTTGTTTGACATCAAGTACCCATGTCCTAGGATTGCACGGTCCCTGCTTGATCGCTGCTCGAGTCAGCAAGTCCAAAAAACCCAGAACTTTTTGGACTTTTTTACATGTATACAGGGTGATCCCGAAATGGCGGACACGGACAGCACCACAGCATCCATTGTGGATTAAAGATTCTAAGTTTTATTTACTGTTTTCTCCAGTATGGCTCCCTTAAGAAGATATGACCACTTTTGTGGAAAAAAAAGTCACAACACTGGCAATACCCTTCTTAAGGAAAAAATAATGTGTAGGTCTACAATAATACCCAGATAGATATTACTTTGGAAACATATGAAATGGAAAGTTCAACAATGTTCAAAACAATAATCGTTGCGGGGAAACATATCTGATAATATTATTCAAAATCTATTCTAGTTGCATTGTTGAGCTCGAATTCGAACAACGATGCCACATTGAAAAATTTGGTTGAACTCAGGGAATAGGTAAACTTTGAATGCCTGTAATTCCGTTCCCGATAATAATAAAAATGAAAAGCAAACGCTATCGTAATAGTTATGTCAAATCACGTGCTTTGCCAGTGGAAGTTGTTTAAATTTGACTGCCGTTTTGATTTAAAGTTTAGAAAAAGGACACCCTATATCTCGGTAACGAAGGCGAGGAAACAATTTTTGTTTTGAATTTACAGTCTTTCTGAACATCCTCTACAACACCCTGTATACCGTGTCCGCCATTTCTGGATCACCCTGTATATGCTGGTTCACCCTCACAAAAATAAAAAAATATCAATTCTGCGTCGAATGAGTGCCCCATTCATTAAATTTGGTCTAGTGGTATGAGTGAAATCGTGGGTCGAAGAACAGTGATTTTTCCAACTTTCATGAAAACGCATTATAATAGTGACTTCAATCGTCCGTCAAATTATGGGCTCAACGTGTATCCAAAAATTAAAATTTATTCAATACAGTGAAAAAATTCTCATATGTTGTTTAGTGCCCAAGAAAGGTATACCATCGCGTTCCAACTTTTCATGAAATAACGTAAGAAGTGGTCTTGTGATAAGTTATTAATGAGATGCTCCCCTCCTCATCTCAGCAATAGTCTGGACTTGTGACATCGTTGTCAACATCGTAATTTTAGACTGAACATACATAGACTGATAACAGTCGCAAATAGGTAGCCTCCCATAGTGTGAAATGTGTTGCATCCATAGATGGAGTTTACTGCACCGACATCTAGTTTATCATGGACGAATTGAATGAATGAGTTTGCCAAGTGGTTGAAGTTGTAAGGAGGCTCTTTGATAAATGACCCTTAATACAGCGTTATGCCATATAGAAGAACAATATCCCAGGCTTAACAGAACGTCCAGGAGATTTCTTGATCCGGATTTCTTACGTAACAATTTAGGTACCCAGTCTAATTTGAATGGGGGAAATAAATTATTCCCCCATATTTATCAAATTACGGTGTTGCAAATGACTGTGACTTTGGTATTAATTCATTCTGCACGTCTTTGTTTCTTATGCGTCACAATCGTTGGCATTAGAAAATAGAAGCTTCAGTCAGAGATTTCGGAATGCTGTCATTCACATCATACATCATCCACAAAATCCAGTTTGTGGTAAGAATGCAGAATAATATGTACCTTTTCGTATTATAGCGGCAGCAGTTTCAACCACTGATAGGCGTTACTATTGTCTTCGTTTACTATTGCTCCATCACAATATTTTTTAACAAGCGAGCTTTGAAAGCTTTTGCAGGTGTAATGTACTTTTTAAAATCCTTTAAAATTTCCTGCAGAGTCAACTAGCAATCTAGATCATCTACGACACAAATGCGGCGAAGCACGTCTTCGACGTCTCTCAGCTCAGCTGCAGTAATTAGGGAATTCTTGAAGGTCAGAGTTTCAACAGAATGGATACTACCTTGGGCTTCCAGCCGTACCTCGCGTTTCTTTGCCAGAATGCCATGTAAGGCATCTTTCCCACATATCACACGCACAATTCAATTTAAAAGCAGAAACGTCATCACTGCTGGAAGGTAGATTTTTATTTTTTCTCGCTACTGGCAAGCCAACCCCTTCCCTGGTGTACTACAGTTTCCTGCATCTGTCGTGAATCTCGATCGAGTCAAAATTTCTGGGTTGTTCGTCTTTATTGTCTTTGAATGTTCCACTCACTTCTACGAATTTCGCAATCCCTCGAATTTTAACCGTTTTTTCTAGAAAGAGGCCTCTACCGCAAATAAAAGAGTGCTCAACCATCTTCTATTATAGATCGAAATCGTATGTCTGTCATCAACTAAAAACCCATCAACGCAGTACCACAACGAAGCACAACAGTGTAAATATGAGAAAACAGCTCAATACACATTTGTTTAGTTTCATTCGACGTTTAGTTGCCACTTTTTACGTTATTTCGTTTAGTAACTTTCTTGCATGGGTACTGAACAGCATGTGAGAATTTTTTCACGGTATATATTTGAACAAATTTTAAATTTAAGATACACGTTGAACACACAATTTGACGGACGATTGAAAGTCACTATAATGCGTTTTTCAGCAAAGTTGATAAAAAACACTGTTCTTCGACCCACGATTTCAGCCATACCATTACATCGAATTCAACGAATGGGACACTTATTCAACGCAGAATTCAATGCTGTTTTATTTATTTATAGTTATTTTTGTACGGGTGAAATATTTGCTGGAACGCACTGTTTCCAAGCCATAGACGAAAAACTGGAAAAAGGTCCGAAAATTTCTGTTTTTGGACTTCCTGACTCGAGCAGCGATCGAGGGACCGTGCAAACTCCTAGGTTACTACTTGTACTTGATGTAAATGTCAAATGAACCGATTAAAACAATACTTAGCTTTCCAATACTTTTTTCCAAGTGACCCCTCTATACTTTGGCCTGTTAACCCTTGTTGTAGTCCAGTCATGATACAGGGTGTTTCGTAGTAACATGCTAATACTTCGGGGAGTGATTCCTCGGGTCATTTTATTAAGAACATTCCATATGAACGCATGTACACAAGAGCTTAAATTCGTTCTACAAGGTGTTGAATTTTTTTTAAAGAGAATTTTTTATTATCTACGAAAGTAGTTTACATATCTTTGTCAAATTTGGCATGTTTGCATAGGATGTAAATCCACATATTTTAATTCGAAAGTTTTTTCTATTGGCGTCCCTGCAAACATGTCCTCTGCCATTTAAAAAAAAAATTGATGTGCCACTAACATTTGGCCACGCGGATATTTTTTCTGATTAGTCTGATCAATTCTACATGAAAACGGTCTCTTACGTTTTTTTCGTCGAACGTTGTTTTTCTTGTCGACCAAGATTTCCTATGTGCATTCTCCTGGTATCTTGAAAAAAGGGTTATTTTTTGCAATAACTTGGCTCTCCGTCGAGATACGAAAATTGTGATGAGAGACTTTTTTGTTGCTTTTTTGCGCTCTATAATTTAGGTCATATACCTTTTTCACCTATAACTTGTATAAGGTGACTTCTAAAGATAACGAATCAGCCTTTGTATATAACAAAGATTGACATGACATGATTGAATAAAGACACAACACACAACTCAAGCCAAAGTGGGTACCTATTAAAATTAAAGATCATTAAGACCGCTTTTTGTTTTGCAACAACACAAGACCAGGGCGTCTACATTTTGGATGCTGTAAACCTGACAATTGTCTAGACAACGCCTATAGTAATTTCAACGAACGGTCAGTTTTTGCCGATCCTGTTAAAAAAGGATTCTCAGACCACAGGGGGTTTCAAATTCAGTTTTCAACTAATGAATACCATGCTGCTACTGTCGATAGCAAAATTATTCGACCGATTACTCCCGTTGGGAAATGTCAACTGTATGGATTTTTGGAGTGCATTGATTGGAATTAGATGTGTTCGGCGGATGAATTTATTCGAACCATATCTTCTGACTGTGCAGTATATTTTCCTAGTAAGACCGTACGGATTCATAAATTAAACAATAGACTCAGATGGTTCAATAACAATCTGAGGAGGTTAAGAAATTTGATTTTGTTGCTCGATGAGCTGTTCAAGCAAACCGGTTTAGGATGTCATCTGGATACCAAAAATAAGCTAAGGGGACATTACAGACAAGCTATCAAAAATGCAATATTAGTTGCTAATGATAACTTTCTCAGATCCAGATCAGCTCGGAATCCAGTAAAATCATCCTGCATGGCAGATTATAATATCATCCTGCATGGCAGTGAGGGTCGAACACGTAGAAACAATAACTGCATGTGACAAAAGCTATGTCATATCCCCTAGTCATTTCAATTCATATTTTTCCAGCATTGCGGATAAAATTGCGAATGAATTACCCAATTCGAATGTTGATCCTATAGCAATGTGTGGATCCAGTAAATGTATTCATTCCAATGCAGAATATTTTAAATTTGATGAGGTGTCTTGTATTGTAGTATACAGATACTATTGATAGAAGTCAGGTAATGTGATGGATGTGGATGGTCTCAGTGTTAACATCATAAAATATATTAAAGATATAATTAGGTATCTTACCTCTTACGAAATTAATTAATCAATGCATCAGAGAGGGCGTTTTTCCGAATGTTTTGAAGAGGGCTGTGGTCATTCCAATTCATAAAAAAGGGTCAACCGATGACCCCGGAAATTTTAGACCTATCGCAATTCTTTCAGTTTTTTCCATGATATTAGAACGAATTTTGAAACTTCAATTGACAAACTATTTCGAACTATCAAATTGTTTCACGAGTAGTCAGTTCGGTTTTCGCAGGGATCGCGGCACAGTTAATGCTGTTATTGAGATGATAGATCAGATTTTGAATAATTTCGAGGAGGGAAATTTTACACACGTTAATTTCCTTGAATTGAGCAAAGGGTTCGATCGCGTTACACTGATACGTAAGCTTTATCTGATAATCTGCACCAATTTACCATAAGACTTCTTACATCGTTCCTGACGCAGAGAGAGCAGACAGTAAGGTTGAATAATCAGAATTCCCCATTTCTACCAGTCAACAGGGGTGTGCCTCAAGGCTCGGTCTTGGGACCACTATTATTCCTAATTTATATAAACGCCCTTCCTGAATAGGAACATGAATCCGTCTTCTTCTTCCTCTACATTTGTTCTCTTTGCTAACGATACAACGATTTTGAACTCTGACCATGATTTGGATGCCACTATTAGAAATGGACTTGGCCCTGTCGTGTCTGTAAATTGTTGGTATATTTCTAATGGACTCCAGCGTAATATTTATTCTTTTTTTTTTCATTTACAACGCGTCTTACAAACTCTGCGAATCTGGAGGACTACTGTAATCAAGTTAAATATCTAGGTTTGCACATCGATAATAAGCTGAGATTTAGGACTCATGGTGAGATGGTGTGCAGGAGGTTGTGCTCGGCCATATTCGTCCTTCGTAATTTAAAAGTAAGAATCTACACCCACACTTCTGATGACTTTTCATGCTCTGTTTCAGTCCCATCTGAACTATGCACTCCTAGTTTGAGGTCACCTCAATATTCGGCATCACATCTTTCGATTGCAGCGGAGAGTGATCAGGATTGTTGCTGGGTTGGGATACAGCGATAACTGCGGGCCTTCTTTCATAAAACTGAAGGTATTGACCCTGCCTGCAATGTTTTTATATCAGTGTTTGTGTTATGTACGAAAAAATCCTCACTGTTTCCATGATAACCCAGCCCATCCATACGCCACTAGATTTAAGCATGATTTAGGAACAGAAAGAAAAAAAATCGACTTACATCATCTCTCACTGGTGCAAGATTTTATGGCATAAAGTTCTTCAATAAACTATCTCAAGACTGTAAGGATCTTCAGATGGCGATATTTGCCAACAGACTAAAATTATATTTAATTTCTAAAGCTTGTTACAGTATAGATGAATACCTGGAACACAGCGACATGTCGATTTTTGAACGATTATAAATTTTTGTCAAGGAAAAATTGATTGCGAATATAGTTAGGTAGCTATGCGTATGGGCGCGTGTAACAATATTGTACATTCAAGACACTAAATAAATTATTCTATTCTATTCTATTCTGACAAGTTTTTAGTTTTAATTAAAAGATACCTAATGTAATATTTCTGTTTACTCCACCAACCACAAAATACCTCACTTTTCAGCTGTCCTGACGATGGGATAAAACCCCAAACCAGTAGAGAAGCTTTCCAATAAATATTTTATAATTTTTTGACCGAAATTTTTGTTTTGATATTGATTTATTTTATTTATGTTCAATACGAATAACATGCACTGCATAAATATTCACCATAAAACATAAGAGAGAATGGTTTTCTAGTTAAACTAATTCACTTTTAGAAGGTACCTATCCTATCAATACACGTATAAGGAAAAATCAAGCTATTAAAACTCGCCCTAGTTAATATGAAAAGCCTTCTAAACGAAAAAACAACCGAACAAA
This sequence comes from Malachius bipustulatus, assembly GCA_910589415.1. Taxonomy (NCBI): domain Eukaryota; kingdom Metazoa; phylum Arthropoda; class Insecta; order Coleoptera; family Melyridae; genus Malachius; species Malachius bipustulatus. The sequence goes on from OU342633.1 coordinate 17,204,169, forward strand.
CTTGTCAGTACTAGAATAATTAATAGGTAGGTATACTTGAATCCATCTTCACCTCAGCCATTATTACTTTTCCCCGCCATTTTACAGTTAACCAGCCGTGTCAGAGTAATTTTCGTTGTTTAGCAAACGGACAACTGAAATAAAGTAATCCCTCATGGACTAGTGAGTTCACCTATTCCCAGGAAAGACTTAAGAGGATCCACTATCCGACGTATTCTATCTAGGGCCTGGTATTAATTGAAGAACGACAGTTCGAATGGCCACCTGTTCATTATACACTGTCCTCGTTATGATTAATAATGAGTATTTAATTATGGAAGAAAATAGATTGGTAGATAGTACACTGCGTTTAATACACACCGGGTTACTATGATGTATAGTCGACATTTAAGATATGACGTAAACGTTTTTTTTATTAACTTAATTTGTTATGTTATCGCTATTCGCAGTTGTGTATCTGGGAGATGATTTATAATTTTATCAGCTGTCAGATTCCAATGTTCTTATTAACAGAAATAAGGCAATTAATGTTCAAATTCAAAAATTTTTATTAATAGGAACACTCATCTGATTCAGGAAGAAATCCATATCAACAGAATTGGTGCACAATTGATTTTTTTTCGGAAGATAGATTTTTGCTCATTATTGCACTTGGATATAAAGTTTCCAGTAACAAATATCAATAATTTATTTTCTGCGACAGAAAAAACCGTTCTTATTCCGTATCGTTTCAAATTAAGTCTTACAATAATTGTTTATAATTAGTCTTTATTTATATCAGTCACAACAACAATAACAATAATCTCCAAAGTCGAAATAAAAAAAAAAAAAACAACCAAACACAATTAATGTTCTAATTTCACTTCACTTCTGCAGACTATTTCCAATATACACTTATACTGTCACAATCACTGAACTACTTTCTTATCCTCCACTCTGTTATTTAGCAAGAATACGTGACATGTGGATTCAGCAGGATGGAGCCCCTCCTCACTATGCTCGTGTAGTGAGAGAATGGCTTGATCAATATGAAAACAAATGGATAGGAAGAGGAGGACCTGTCAGTTGGCCACCGCGATCCCCTGATTCCTATAACTCCGCTCGATTTTTTTTGTGGGGTCATGTAAAAGAAATAGTTTATCAAGACCCATCTACCACCCCCGAAAATATGAGGAACAGAATTGAAGACGCCTTCAGAGCGATGTCGCCCCAAGTGTTACATAGCACTCGAAGACCTTTCTGCGACAGAATCACTAGGTGTATCGATCTGCATGGAAGACACTTCGAACATTTGTTGTAGTTTCTCTTATTTGTTATTACTTTATTTTTATTCAATTATTTCGTACTTACGTCTCGTTCAATTAAATTCTGTTAGTTATTTCAGACTATTGCTCCACCACAGCTATCTCAGTTTTCGAAAAAATCAAATAAAAAGCGGATTTCGAGAAAACTTCCGATTATCTCTAAAACTAATCAGTTTAGAGGTAGGGAATCTCATATAAAAACAGAAGAGAAACAAATAAGCTATTGAATAGGGTTATAAATTTTGGGGCATGCTATTTGAAAAAATTGAGTTATAATACTTTTAAAATTAGCAAGTTTAGCTTTTTTTTGTAATCGCCCTGTATCATAAAATCTTAACTTTTTGACATTAACACATAGGTCTTTGATTCGACTAGTACCTTGTCATTTGTCAACTTTCATCTCTGAATTTTAAAAACCAAGACCACTACGATTTTTCGAAACAAACTCTGCTTACGCGATTTATTTTCAGTTTCAAATTTTTAGTTGGTAGCACTGTCACAAAACTGAAAAATAAAAATACAGACATGAGACAACCTAAAAAGCTGAACAAGAGCCCCTTTAGAACTCCACCCCTTTAAAATGGCACACCCTGTATAGCTGAAAATAATTTTAGGTTATAGGTCTCCTCAAACCATAAAACTTTTTTACTCAAGTCTTTTTTTTTTCTATCTTGAGCGGTAAGGCCGCTATGGGATAATTATACGCGAGGATGGACAACTGTACAACTGGAAAATGTGCAGTGCTTTTAAAAGCATAATATAAAGCACAAAGGTTAATGTCGAAGCTGGCATTATTATACAGGTGTCCTTGAAATGTTTTTACAGCTTGCTACCAAAATGTTCCTCGGGTGAAACTAAATCGATTTAAGTCAACTTATCTTAATACAAAGTTGACAATGCTATCTTAGTGCTTAAGTGTCAATTTGAAATTGTTATTTGATGAAAAATACTAAAACCACTGAAGTGATTTTGATGAAATTTGGTATGACGTTATCGTTTTATGTGACAAAAAGTGCAACAATAAAATTACTTATGACGTTTATTATTCATAGAATAAAAAACAACCATTCAATTATTCCCCCACCTATATCAACGCAAACCTACATTATCTTTCGCCAAACCACCATTACCAGAAATTAGTATGAAATTTAATTTCGAATCTTTAAAATCATGCATCAACCTTTGTATATAAAACTAATAATATGCGTTGTACCTATAGGCAAATAATAAACTAAAGTGAAAAGTGAGCATGCATGAATAAAAAAAAAGAATATTCATACCAAATGTGGAAATTGTCACTAACCGTGAATGGATCCTGAAACAAAAATTAAAAATAAGTTTGCATGTAAGTATGTTACGTGTTGTGTTAGAGGGAAATAAAATTAATACAGGCACCTATTATACCGGGGGTAAAATTTTCCTATAAAAACTACATTTTACCACATCATACCTGAGTAAAATAAAGTTGATTACACAAAATATTTCAAAATAATTATTGAGGGTTGATTACTAACTACTTTAACGAAATGCCATGCAATTTTTCTTCTATTTCTAACTAACTGAATTTTTTTCAATTGGTTTCTAATGAAAATACATACTATCCAGTTTTTTCAACACCGATACTGATAATTTATAATTCGGTTGTGTTTAAAAGGCAATGACTCAATCTGTCTGTCGTTAGCTTATCTCCTCCCAGTAAACAAACACGTGTTAAGTTCTTATTTTCAGCGGTGTCAAAATAAATCCTCGGAGGTGGAAAATAGTGCCGGTTATCTCGGGCACTGTCTGTTTTACTGGCAGTGACATAACGGTTTCATGGTTTCAACGAAAATACTTCAACAGCTGCCTATTCAACCTCTTCTTATGTTCTTGGTGTCAATCTCAGTTGCTATGTATGTAGCTATAGGCCGCAGGTTCATAAAGTATGGAGGGTAGATATTATTAAATTACAACCTCTTATTGAGATATGCCTGCACACATCAATCTTACTAAGATATTTACGTTCACATTAGATACCTACTTATTATGACGTACATAAAGTTAGCATTACCAATTTCGATTTTTTTATATTCAACACTTGCCTTCATTGTCGTTTTCTTGTCGTAAATTTGTCGTGAACAAAAAAAATTGTCGCGTTTAAATTTTCTAGTACTATCTTCACGGTCAAGTTAGCATTGCCATCCCCGAAAATCAACGTAGATTTTTAAATAGGTAGTCAATTAAGTGAATTATGTAGCTAAAACGGCTTACTTTCAGAGAAATATAAAACCACCGTTGATGCTTAATCAGCGTAACTATTTCTAGCGAGAGGCTTGAACCTAGTTGATCGCCACTTCTTGTCTTGTATTCGTTCGGACCGGTCGATTTGTCAATCCTTCATACCACCGAAACTAAATATACTTTTCAAGGGTCCAAAGCGAAATAAAGGGTTAAATAAGAGTTTAGTTTTCTTTTAAAAAACCAATTTTAGCCCGACGCTTTGTAACTGGCGCAGTCGTGCGGATTTTTCGAAAAATCTCAAAACGCGTAAAATCGGAAGTGTAAATTCGAGTGAGTGACACGTCCGTGCTGTGAGAGAAAAATCCAAGAGCCCCGTAACATCGAGGTCTCTTTGCTAAACAACGAGAAGCAACCCCGTGACATTAAGGTCTCCCTGTCCAGCCAATCGAAGCAACCCCGTTAACGAGGTCTTCCCATCCAGCAACAGACGAGCAACCCCCGTCAACATCGAGGTCTTCCACACCGCAGCAGCAATAGAGCAACCCCGTTCACCTCGAGGACTCCACCAACGTTCCATAAATTAGGGAATACTACAGCAACTAATAAGTAGTAAGTCACGATTCCTTTTACCATTTTTTACCAATTTACCTTTCATATATTTGCATAAATAAATATTGCTTGTTCTTTTGATACGTATTATATACAAATGTCGAAATGTTATAATTTTTGCACCATTTTATTTTTTATTGAACATTGTGTCTATGTCTGGGAACCCAGAAAGAGTAATAATTGTCGAATATAGTTCAGATTCAGAAGAATCGCAGTTAGAAAATTCTCAACAATTTTCAAATTTAAATCACGAACTTCCCGTAGAGAGCATTCTCAATAATACTCAGGCACCCGATATTCCAATTTCTGAAATAACAAATCAAATTGAAAATTTCACAATGGCTACTCCTAGTACAGAATCTTTAATCTCAGCTGCCAGAAACTACGGCGATGTCATGCCAAAGTTCGATGGTAACTCTAGTAGTCTAGAAGTATTTACGAGCCGTGTTGATAAATTTCATGCAAAATACGGCACTACTCAAGATCAAACATTAAATGATTATTCATTTTGCCTGATCCTCAGTAAACTAACAGGATCAGCGGAAACTTTTGCAAGCACACGTCCAGACTTAAAAACCTGGAATGATTTAAAAGGTGCGTTACAGACAAAATTTGGAGATCACACAGATCGACTTACTTTGTCGCATAAATTCAAATATTTGGCTATTAATCCAAGAGAAAATCTGACAGATTTTGTCGAAAGAATAAAGTCTGTTCAAACTCAATTAGATTTAAAAATCAAATCTGAACCCTTGCTCACAGCAGAGCAAAAGAGAGCACATATGGACATTAACGAGCAAACAGCGCTCGAGGTACTGTATAATAATTGTCCCCCGCTATTACAAACCATTTTAGAAGTAAAAGGCTTTGAATCTCTAGCAACAGCGATCCCTACTGTAATTAATTTTATGTCTAAACATCCCAATAATAAAACAATTAGGGAGCAACAGCCTAACTTCGTAAATAAATATAGTAATAATGTGAATTCGAATGTAAATAAACACCCCATGTTTCTCCCAAATAGGCAACCTCCAACTCCGAATATGCGGACATGGCCTAATCCAACTAATTTCCGAAATTTTTCACCACCACAAAATTTTAATCAAAATTTTAGACCAAGATTTTCGTCAAATCAGCAGAATTTTGATCCTGCTACAGGTCCTAGCAACCCCAATAATAACAGACCTCCAGTTTCAAAACCCCCAGGACAAATGACTTTCAGTGGAATTAATCGGTCCACTCCCAATTACCAACCATTTAATTCAAACAACTCTAGATTCCAAAAGCCACAATTCCGACAGTGGCGAAATCCCCAAATAAATGTAAACGAAATTGGTTCAACTTCGTTGGATCCAATGGCATTTCCAGCCGAAGACGAGCCCTCAGCTCAAATTAATAACGAAATAAACAATTACGAGGAACAGATTTCTGAAGAAGGTGCTTATTCTTATCCACCTTTAGTTCCGCACTCATATTCTAACCCGTGCCCTTCATACCCGGAAGAGTACGAAAACTCCAATCTTTCATATTCTGATAACGAAAATTTTCGTATGAAAGCCTCGGAAACCGAATAGTTGAGACAAATCACAATATAATTAAGTCCAGTTTACCCTACCTAGACATTGAAGGACTTAAAATTTTAATTGATTCCGGAGCTACAAATTCATTAATCACTCCCAAAGTAGCATATAAATACTTTAGAGATGATATTAGTAATGAAAATTTTACCATCAAATCAATTTTAAATCAGTCAAACCATAATCAAACTGTGACAACTGATTTCTTCCATCCCGGACAATTTTTAAAATTCTATGTGGTAAATTTCCATGAACATTTTGATATGTTATTAGGAACCCAAACTCTTGAAGAACTAAACATGGTACTCGATTACAAAAGAGGTAAAATTTTACTCAATGGATTTGAACACGATTTATCCAGATATGAACCCCCGTCTATTAGCTATTTTCATACCCAGGTTGAATCTAAACAATCCCGAGTGACTATGCCAATAAGTATTAAAAAGGGTACTGTATTAATTCCCAAACAGGAATTAGGACACTACGAAATTCCCGAACATCTAGCAGAAGCCGAAAACTTTCAGGTCAAAGTCCCTCTATTGAGAACTGATGATAATCAATCACATACGTTAACCTTAGAAAAACCGATCTTAGCTCAACACATAAATTTAAAGGAAGTTAATGTGTGTTATGCACAACAAAAACACCAAAATTTAGATTCATTTCTTGATCGTCTAGATAGTAAATTACAACACCTCAATTTTGACGACAGAAAACAAACTTTCGAAATCTTGAAAGATTACGTAGATGTTTTCTATCAGGAAAACGACAAATTAACGTTCTCGTCGATAGTTAAACACAAAATTCCTTTAACATCCGAAACACCAGTTTTTGCTAAATCATACAGATTCCCACACTCCCAAAAGGCGGAAGTAAATCGCCAAACGGAGGAGCTTTTACGACAAAACATCATTACGAATAGTACTTCACCTTATTCGGCTCCAGTCTTCTTAGTTCCTAAAAAGGAAGACAAAGACGGAAGGAAACAATGGCGCATGGTTGTTGATTTCCGAAAGCTTAATGAGATAACCGTCGAAGATAAGTATCCCCTGCCAAATATAAGTAACATCCTTGATATTTTGGGTAACTCAAAATTTTTCTCTAAAATTGACCTAAAATCCGGCTACCATCAGATCGAAATCGATGAAGACAGCAGATGCAAAACTGCGTTTTCCACCGAGGAAGGTCACTATGAGTTTTTGCGTATGCCCTTTGGCTTACGAAACGCCCCCGCGTGCTTTGCCCGCGTAATGAATGAAATTTTAAAGGGTCTCTTGAATAAAATTTGTCTTGTGTACTTAGATGACGTCATAATTTTAGGCGATTCATTTGAAAACCATCTGACGAATTTGAGAACAGTTCTCGAACGACTTCGTCAACACAGATTAAAAATCCAATTAGATAAATCTGAGTTTATTTTACAAGAGATAGAATATTTAGGTCACATTGTTACAACAAATGGCATAAAACCAAACCCAAGATTAATAGAAAAAATTAAGAAACTAACACCTCCCACTACAACTAAAGCTATAAAAAGCTTCTTAGGTCTTTCCGGCTATTATCGTAAATTTGTTAAAAATTACGCTATGATAGCAAAACCTATAACCGAGTGTTTAAAGAAGGGAGCTAAGATAGAGCATACTCCTAAATTTATAGAAGCTTTTGAAACAATAAAACGATTGTTATGCAACGAACCAATATTATCGTATCCCGACTTTAACAAGAAATTCGTGCTTACCACGGACGCATCTAATACAGGGATTGGCGGAATATTATCACAAGGCCCTATTGGTCAGGATAAACCAATAGCGTACATTTCAAGGACGCTAAATGAACATGAAAAGAATTACACAACCAGCGAGAAGGAATGTCTTGCGATAATATGGGCAACCGGTCAGTTCCGACCATATCTATATGGTCATAAAGTAACCATAGTAACTGATCATAAGCCGCTAGAATGGCTATTCAATTATAAGGAACCAAACTCAAAAATAGTGAGATGGCGACTTAAATTGGCGGAGTTCGACTACGATATAGTTTACAAGAAAGGTAAACTTAATACCAATGCAGACTTCTTATCACGTCTAGAAACATATCCGATTACCCTGGATCAAACACCTGACGATTTGCTGTCGTTATTCGCACAGCCAGGTGATGTCAACGAACGTCCTTTAGCAGAGCTAGACGACCTCGAAGACATAAGTAGCATACTTCTGTCTGAAACTCCAGAGCCCAAGATTAAAATTCTATCAGACATAAAAATTAAATCTCCATTCCCAACGCAGAACATGCAGCTTGAAACCGAATCCCCCGCTAATGTCGAGACAAGACCAGCCACCGCAGATAATAACACGGTGCACTCGCAGGAAAATGACATCTCTGCAGAATTATTAATAACTGAAAAACCACTAAACTTGTTTAAAAAACAGTTCATTTTCAAATTAGGGAATGAACCCAAATTTAAAATGTTGAAACCATTTAACAAAGACAGAATTGATGTGCAAATTACCGCAAATAATTATAAGAACGAAGTGTTAAATTTGTTAAAAGAATATGTCGATCCTCATATTACCACTGCGATACACTCACCAGATGATCGCATGTATGAAAAGCTAGCCACCATAATTAATGAAAACTTTTCCAACGATACCAAATTTGTTTTCACTAATCGTTTTCTAAAAGACGTAGATGATGAAAAACAACAGCGCGAAATCATGGATAGGTTACATAAAACATCACATAGAGGAATTCATGAATTAAAAACCGAAATCGAAAGACTGTATTACTGGCCCAATATTTTAATTGACTGTCAACGACATGTAAATAATTGCGTAATCTGTCAACAGACCAAATACGAGAGACATCCAGTTAAGTATAAACTAGAAAATACCTTTACACCAACGACACCCTTTCATATAGTTTATATGGATATCTTCTCTTGCAACAAAACTAAATACCTAACATGTATTGACAATTTTTCAAAATTCCTAATGTATGAAGAACTTACATCTACCAATATGGTAGAAGTAGCAGAAAAATTTGTAAAAATCTTTTCCCATTATAAATTACCAAAAATTCTAGTAACAGATGGACAGTTCAACACAGACCTATTTAAAAGTTTATTAAAAGCTTATAACGTCGAACATCACGTAACTACTCCTTTACATCCTAATTCAAATAGTCCTATAGAAAGAGTTCACGGAACTATTTTAGAAATTATGCGTACATTGACTCTCCAAAATCACAAAGTTCTTAAACAATATACGTTTGAAAACGCTGTGATAATCTATAATCGAACAATCCATACCACTACTCAATTTAGACCCACAGAACTTCTGTTCGGACACTTAGATAATAAGGACATATTAGAAATAAATTCGAAGAAACAATATAGCGACTACCTTAACGATTTACAAAACCGAATAAATATTCTTCACTCAAAAGCTTACGAACACACTAAAGAGACTAAGAATAAATATATAGAAAAGGAAAACAAGGATAGAAAAGATCATCCCCCAATAAACACCCTAGACGCGTACTTGTCCCTGTCACCAAGAAACAAAACATCTCCCCTCTTCAAACAGGTGAAAGTAAAAAGAGACTTAGGTAATAAAATAACTACATCTAAAGGGCGAACATACCATAAACAGGAATTAAAACCCATCAGGAAATTCCAAGTGAAACACCCTTTTGTTTCAGATGCTTCCCAAGGTACTACTTCTCCTAGTAGTAGCGAAAACAGTCCCCAGCCGTGCTCAAGTGACGAAGCCCAAAATTGAAATTAAGTCCCTAGATCATAATCCCGGAATACTACCCCTTAAACTAGGCCCAGCGCGAGTTCAATACTCCCACCATACCTTTATCCACAACTACCCGATAAAAGAGTTAGGAACCAAGGTTCTCGAATTAGAACGTCATATTAGCGACTTCAGTAATAAAACAAAAGGTAAGCTAACAATTGCGCAAGTCATTGATTTGGAATATGTGCAAAATCAATGTAATAAATTAAAATCCTTGCTAAGTACTTTACATCCCGACTTGTTAGAAAACTCAGCGAGACCGAAAAGAGGTATTCTGAACGCATTAGGTTCGGTATTCAAATTCATATCCGGAAACCTGGACGCCTCTGATGGCGCTCGTTACGATAAAGCAATCGAGGAAATTAAACTTAATCAAGAAAATATGATAAGACATTTCAATAAGCAATTGTCATTAAATAAGCAGCTAATTCGGCAATATCAAGACACCGTTAGAAACATGTCAACAAATTTTCACAGAATTGAAGAATGCATAAGAATGGTCAGAGGTGAAGACCAACAGTTCATCAATACCATAACATTATTCAAAATTAGTTTACTTGACCTAACGCAGATTGTTGAAAGGATTCTAACTGCCATCAGCTTTGCTTCACTTAATACATTGCACTTGTCAATAATAGATGAAAAATCTATAAATTCAATGAAGGTTGAACTATCGAGGTATCACGATAATAATAATTACTACTCTTACGACAACGTTCTGTTCACCAGAAGTATATCAGTTAATTATTATGTTTCCGAAGAACACGCTGTATTTCTTTTGCATGTTCCCTTACTTAATCCTGTCACCTATGACATGTATCACTTATACTCTGTACCTACCGCCGAATCCACTATTGTTATCCCTCCAACATCCTACGTGGCAATGACGGATGAACACACATACTACTTGAAAACCAGATGTCCCAAGATACAAGAAGAATATTTCTGCAAATCCTCCAACATCGAGAAGAATTATCAGCAGGACACCTGCATCCAAAACCTCCTTCGTGTTAAGGAAGACCCTCAATGTAATCATGTTCGAGTACAGATATCTGATATACTGGTCGAAACCATCAGTGATCAAAAGTATCTCATCATTGCACCCACCGAGACCTTGTTGCATGAAAAATGCGGAATTGAAGAAGTCCACCGCCTGAAAGGTACTTATTTAATTAATGTCCCCTACTCGTGTAAGTTCACAACCAAAAACTTCGAGTATGCCAACCTGGAAGGTGAAATGTCAGAAGAACCAGTGTACCTACCACCAATCGTTCAAAACGTGTCGCGTGTGAAACCAATTCAGTTAAACCTTAAATCATTTGACCTCGATCAGCTGTCTAAATTAACCTTAGACCAAGACGCTAGTGAACCAGTGTCATTAATGTCCAGTGACACTTTGTGGACACATTCCAATTTTCCAGTGTTTACTATTTTTATCATTATTATTTTTACTGTTATCATAATATACTTTAGAACCAACCTCATGAACATGTATAAAAACATGGTTGGAAAATCTGGCTCTAATGCAACAGATGATGTCGAAATGCAACCTGCATTCCCTACACCATCTAATCGTAATATTAACATTAAGTGAATATTAATTGTACTTAGATTTAAGATAATTAACCGGTCTATTGATAATAATTACTGTTAGCAAACAAAATAATTTTTGTAACGTCAACTTTGTTCAACCCCAAAGTTTCCTCTTAAGGGTGGAGGAATTATGTAGCTAAAACGGCTTACTTTCAGAGAAATATAAAACCACCGTTGATGCTTAATCAGCGTAATTATTTCTAGCGAGAGGCTTGAACCTAGTTGATCGCCACTTCTTGTCTTGTATTCGTTCGGACCGGTCGATTTGTCAATCCTTCATACCACCGAAACTAAATATACTTTTCAAGGGTCCAAAGCGAAATAAAGGGTTAAATAAGAGTTTAGTTTTCTTTTAAAAAACCAATTTTAGCCCGACGCTTTGTAACTAGTGTACTTTTTTGTCGTAAATTTGTCGTGAAAAGAAAAAATTTGTCGCGCTTCACGTTTTTTAACTAAAAAATAACTATAAAGGTTAACTGGACGGTTGCGTAGCATTATAAGATAGAAAAAATAAAGTAAATGTATTTTGGAATACTTACAGCGAGTATCATAAAGGCTCATTAAGTTAACGGGCAGATTTCTGTGGCCATTTCAGAAGAAGGTATCGAGTCTAAGTGGAAATGTTTTAAATTTATCTACATATTCAAGTAATTACAAAAATGTTAATAAAAGTAATTTGACGTCGATATTAGCTTCAAAAACGAGCATAGAAATCTGCCCGTTAGCCTATGAGCTTTTACAATATTGGCTGAGTCGATTAAATGGAGTTTTTTGTCATAAATTTGTTTTGAAAAAAAAAGAGAAGAAAATCAGACAAAAAAGCATTTGAATCATAAAAATTAAAGATATGCAACCAGTAATACAAGAAAAAACGTTTATCTACATTTCTGTTTTAATGGAGGCGACTCAAAATCAGAAATTATCAAAAATAAGAATTTTACAACAGAATTTATTGTAGATTCAATCTAAGACTTGAAATTTTTCCAAGGCCTGCCTAAATTAAGTTTCCATTGTCACACGATATATGCGTATGAACGATGACGTTTAGTTAAGCACCACCCTTAACTTAATTAAACCGATGTTCGAATAAATAATTTGTTTATTTCTGGTTGTAAGACCCCAGAAACCAGGCACCTGATACCAAACCATTTGTACATAATGTGACTATTAAATAAAACGGATTAGGACTACTTACCGATTAGGTTAAGATATGGGAGGTATATGTAGGAGTTTAAAAAATGTAAGAATTTATTTTGACGATTAAAAAAATACAGGGTGCTTTTGTAATTGAATGTCAATGTTTAAGGGGGCGATTTTTGGGTCCATTTTAACAAGAAAACTTCATAAGAATGTATATCCTGAGAGTCTTGACTTTTGAGATACAGGGTGGTAAAGTTTTTCAAAATAAATAATTTTCTCATAATATCTGTAATACCGCTCTGGATATTTTAATGAAATTTATTAGACAGGTATTACTCATCAAGAGGCATTTTTTCATGTACCACATTTCGTTTTATCTTCACTAGTGACATCTTGCAGAATTTTACCTATGCATATTCTGATATTTTTTTATTGTCATTTAATGACAATCTTGTGATCATGTAGAGAAACAGATTTTATTTTTTTAAAACCGTGCATCGGACTAAAAAAAATAGGTAATCAAATTTGCTTGGAAATGAATGGGGATTCCAAAAATGATTTCTATTTAAACAGAAATCAGTGGAGTACCATCAATGTCTGCTAAAATATGCCGGTAAAATTCTGCACGATCGTGCACCATCGTTACTATAATGGAAATAAAATGAAACGTGGTACATAAAAAAATACCCCTTGATGCGTAATACCTGTTTACGAAATTTCATTAAAATATCCAGAGCGGTATTACAGATATTACGAAAAAATGATTTATTTTAATAAAACTTTACCACCCTGTATCTCAAAAGTTAAGACTCTTAGGACATATATTCTTATGAAATTTTCTTCTTAAAATGGACTCAAAAATCACCCCCTTAAATATTGACATTCAATTACATAACACCCTGTATATACCTATATATTGCTTCACCCGGTTCTACTTCCTTCACATTTAAGACATCAAGTGTACGTTCTAAATACTAAACTGGAAGCTAAACGCATAACAATGTGAAATTTCACAGAACCAAATTAAACGTAGGATAATGTTCGATACATCTTTTAAAGAACACGATTTTAATTATTAGTTTACAACTTATTGCGATTTTAAAATATTTGACTTTTTCAACACCCTGTATAATTATAAAATCAGATCGTTTTTCATCTCTCTCGCCCTTTATATCTTGAGAAGTAGCAAATTTACATCGGTATCATCCCTTTAGTCGTCTGAATAAGAAAAAAGTTGCAAATTTGACATTTTAATTCTCAATAATCTTTTATATCGTATGATTCAATAAATATTTCTTGAAGTCTTCGTTTGGGAGAGAAAGATGGCTATTGCAGTCATGTCTAAGTTCATTTTAAGAAAATTTTAAAATAACTTTGGTACCTAGTTCAAATTCTCATGTGTCAGTGTGATAATTTTCATTCCTGTCAGTTTAAATTTTTAAATATTGAAGATACATATTACTTATTTTTAATATTATGGCTTTCACCAATCAACATTAATAAACTCCAGGAATGGACAAAAAATCAATGGCTGATGGATGTAGTTTTCCAAAAAGTTCATTATGTCATGCTTTTGTTTATTGCTCTATGATCTGTAGATCACTGATAGGAGTAGTTTAATAATTACACATCTTCCAATTATTGTTTGTACTTTGTATTTTATCTGGCACACATTACGCTTCATTTTATTCAAGGCAATTATTGCAGCAATTTTTCATCAACTATTATTATAGTTGATGAAAAATTTTGTGGATCACACGATATATTAAGAATCCGAAAAAAACTAGGGATAATTTCAGCCGTTGCTGAAATATGCTAAAAAAAAAAACTGAAAAAAACGAGATTTATTATTTTTATCATTTCTTCTTTATTATAAAAAGAAAACATAAATTATTTTTTAGCGCATCGCCTCTGAAAGACGATTTTTCAGTAGCTCAGTAGCCGGCGGAATGACGTATATTGCAGCCTGCATGCAACAGCAGCTCGCTTTCAAGCGTAGAAAATTTTCCAGCCCGCAACGAACGTTTTTCCTGGCCCTAGGGCGGACAGATTTAGGAGTTACTATAGCAACTACTGATAGTGTTATCAGTTAGTGATTACGCGGCAGGTGAGAGCGAAATTGAAGCACACAGCTGACAACTAAACCGAGACCACTATACCTACGCGCATATTTCAATCAAGTCTAAACGAGCTGGAAATATAATAACAGGTAGGTACCTATCTAATTATAACGATTAACGGAGGTTACTAGTTTCTGAGGTTTCGTCAATAAAAAAACAAAATGAACGCTAGACAGGAAAATTTCACTGACAGTGAATTAATTTGTACGCCACCACATATTCGCCAACAATAAGCTAACAAGCCAAAGTATTCGGTGTTCTACCGCGATGCGCTAAAAAATAGCGTCTATATCTCGGCCGGAAAGTCCATTTCAGCTCGTATTCAATCGACCCTTGCTCCGCTCCGCTCCGCTCGGCCCGATAACTTCATACTCGCTGAAATGAACTTCTTTCCGCCCTTGATATAGAATATACTATTCTGTAAGTTTACAAAAGTCCATGAGTTACCACCTACCTACTCATTTGACATTTCAAAAATTTTTAAAGCCGACTAGATCCTGCAGGATGTTTTCATAGTCAATTTTGTTGTTCTTATAATTATATGGTCGCATTTATTGTTTTTTCTTGGCATTCGGTAAAAAAAATCGATAAAACTAAGAATCTACCATATACCTAACACATTATTTATAAAAAATCTAAATTTAATTCGTCCCTATTTGGAAAAATGTTTTTTTATTTTATTGTGATAAATTTTGGATTCTCCGATCTACTATACCGAAAAGTAATCAATTTATTGTCAACAATAACAAAGAAATGGCATTAGAATACGCGTGATCTTGACTTGTCAGTTTTTTCATGATATTTCAGCTACATCTCAAGTTATCCTAATTCTAATAGTTTTCAAATGCTTATTAATTAGTCGAATTGAATCCCAATGCTGAGAGAGATAAAAAAATCTGTATGGCGTCTTGAAGGTCTTTACAAAAGGTTAACATGAAAATATGTTTGTGACATACAGTATACAGAGGCAAACTTATCGCTATGTGTAGAGTGCACCATAGATCCTTATCTACAGGGTGTCCCAGACTTAATTAACAAGATCATATACAGGTTGTGTCATATACAGCCCTCACCCTTAAAAAAATTATTAGCACCCTGTATATATTTTCATATATTCAAAAGAAGTATTCAGTTCTCTAATAAGATATTTTTCAGATTCAAAGTTGGTTCAAAAATAACCAAGAAAAGGTTCATCAAGTTGGTCATGACTTTTTATCTGAACTTTCTCGGAATGACTTTTGCTGTCAAAATTTATCATAAATTTAGTCATAGTTTTTAATAGACAGGTGAAAGACATTTATTTACAGGCTTATATAAGTCGTCAAGAGCTATATATCCATCTGACATTTCAAAAATTCTCAAAGCCGACGAGATCCCAAAGTTTTCATAGTCATGCAACTTTCTTTTTTCTTATGGTCACCGTATTGTTTTTTTTATGTCGTTCGGCATGAAAATATTGAGGTATTCCGGCGAAATTTTTTTGTTTTCTTTGAAAAAAAGAAGAATACGAATTTTGAATTTTTGTTTAAGTTCATTAATTTTTGGTTTACAAGATATTTTTTATACCGAAAAACATAAATAAAAACAATACGATGGCCATAAGAAAAAAGAAAGTTGACTATGAAAACTCTGGGATCTAGTCGAAAATCGCCCAAAAAGACCATTATTTAACAAGTATATTTATGTATGGGTCATATATTTCAAAAAAAAATCCCGTCTTTTAATTTATTACGATTTAGGTTCTTTGATGAAAGTATTATTTTTTTTAAAGATTTTTATAAAAAATTAAACGTTTCGGGGCCGATCGGTCCCTTGTTTTATAAGAAGGTTCAAGAAAAATTATCAAAAGAAAATTTTCCAATAGGTAGATGTAGCAAAATCAAACTTTTTTTGTCTCCGGCTTGACTTTGCCATTTCTGAAAATTCATTAGTAAGTAGGTAGTGACAAAATAAAATTCGATAATAATAATTGATTGATTGTTAATGGATTTTACATACAGTAGAATAGAGTAAAATTAGTGGGGTAGATCTAAATTTCAAAACGACAATCGTTTTTTATTTATTTATTTATTTATTTTTTTGTTTCGGTCAACTTACTAGACCAGCACTCTTGTTATAATATGGCCGATTTGGTGCAAGTCTCGGAGGTGGGGAGGGGGAAGAAAGCCAGTATAATAACGGGGGGAGACGGTTTTTTGTCCCGCAGGTAAGCTGTGAGTCGTCGGACAAAAAAAATTCAAGTAAAAAAAACCGAGATATCACGAAGGCGCACAACTGGTGTGGCGCAATCGCGAATCCGTCCATTATTCATCGAGATATCGCCGTTTTTGTTTTTATTATTTTTTTGTCGTCAACACGGGAATCACCGGAAGTAACGGACGGAGTTGAAGGAATAATTCAGGGAAAAAAATAAGTTTACAGAGGAGAAAAAATCCACTCCTGTAAATTCATGTTTCCCAAGGGTTTCGGCGAATTTTTGTGCGGATCGGTGCATTAGGAATGAACGGGGAGTATAAAAAATAAAAATTTAAAACACACGGCATCGGACATACCTCCCACAGTTTTTGCCCAATATCGCGAAGCAAAAAAAAAAAAAAACAAATTTTCTTGGATTGATAATTTTTTATTTTTTTTAATAAACAAATGACGCCCAAAACAAAAATATGAAAAAAAAATTTATCGGTTTCTTATCATGAAGGGAGAGGGTGGAAAAATCTAAAAAGAATGGTTTTTATATGCAGTTGCCCTTTAAATTGAGTAGGCTATGAGTTTATTATAAACAAGAGAAAATTGCCATTTTTCATTTTGAAAGCAGTTTGCATCGCAAACGGCTCAAAGTATCCAAAAACGGCTTACAAGTCCCTATCTTAACTTTTCATACTATTATATCCTACATTAGTGGTTCAAATTTTAATGCAGGTTGATTGAAATGATCAGATTTAAATCACCCTATATAAAAATTTCAAGTATACACTGTAAAGTTACACATAAAAAGTTAAGATAGGGACATATGTAAGCCATTTTCAGACATTATGAGCAGTTTCCGATGTACCTACAATAATGTACAATTTACACTGCAACTTCGAAAACCATTCTTATTAGATTTTCCCACCCTCTCCCTTCATAATAAAATATAAAAAAAATCTATTCATTATTTTAGAAAAAAGGAAAAAAAATTAATCAATCGTTAGGAGGCCAATCCAAAAAAATAGGTTTTTTGCTGCCTGATATTGGGCAAAAACTGTGAGAGTTATGTCTGATTCGGTGTTTTTTAGGTTTCTCCCCCTCTCTCCTAATTCATCGATTCGCACAAAAATTTGCGTAAACCCTTGGGAAACATGAATTTACTTTTTCGCTCCTGTAAACTCATTGCCTCCCTCTAAATTTGGCTTCAACTCCGTCCGTTACTCCCGGTGACTCCCGTTTTGGCAACAAAAAACTAGGAACCAATACGGCGCGATATCTCTATGCGTATTGGACGAATTCGCGATTAGGTCACACCAGGTTGTGCGCTCTCGCAAGATCTCGGTTTTTTTACCTGAAAATTTTATTTGTTCTGGACTCATAGCTAACCTAGTGGCACAAAACTGTTTCCCCCCGTTTTTATACCTGGTTTACCCCCCTCCCCACCTCCGAGAGTTGCATCAAATCGGATACATAACAAAAGTAATCCACTATAAGTTGCCCGAAAAAAAAATCAAAGAACTAGTGCAGTCGTTTTTGGAAGTTTTTCAAGCTAAGCTAGATCTATAGCTTGAAATGTATAAATAGCTCTATATGTATATCATTTGCAGACTGCTTCTTTCCATTCTGAAACGAATTATTTTACCCTAGAGGGGGAAAATAACCGTTGAGAGCATGAGACCAATAAGAGGCAACAAGGGTCGTGGGTTGAGCTGTCAGTCTAAGAGGGTCAACAAATAACAGGCGGGTCAGCAGAACAACAGGTACTCTTTATTTAAAAAAAATCACAGTTATTATCACAGACTCTTGAGCATGGTTAACAATAATAAAAACGTTGAGATCAGCCGAATGAAAGGGGTGGTAAAATTGGACCAGTGAAACTTATCTTCGTAGGCTCTCCGGTGCGAGGAGGAAGGTTTTCAGCCGGGCCTCTGGGTGGACAAGGTTCGGCTGCTATTTATTGATTCAGCTGCTGCGGGAGTCAGATCAGCAGCTCCAGTACTACCAATGTGTACCCCTGGATCAGGTGCACTTCGGTACGAAGACAAAGGTTGTCCAATCGGCAAAGTGGTCTCAGGTATGAAGAGTGTGCTCCGGTATGAACCGTCGGTCTAGTAGGGAAAACTTGCTCCTTTAGAAAACTTGCTCCAAGGGAAAAACTTGCTCCAAGGAAAAAACTTGCTCCAAGGAAAAAACTTGCTCCAAGGAAAAACAAGCCAAAAACACAGACGATGTTTATAATATTTAACGTGAAAGTTCACGAGGCCATTTTGGTGAAAATTCAGGTGTTTGCCAAAACGACCTTCTTCACGCCAATTCCAGCAGAGAAAAGAAGGTGAAAGTGCCGGTATGAGAACGCACCTCATTGCAACTTGACAGTCGATGTTACGAAAATCGAGGCCTCCAGCCGGCCGATGCATTGCACTAAACGCCACTATCACCCACTCACTGCGCGCGCCCGCCGTTGTCTCTGTTTTACCGGCATCTAGCCGGTAAAAAAAAAATAAAAAATTTGCACACCTATGACAATTTTCTTTCAGAATCCATTTTAGAAAAAACTGTATAGGACAATGCCAACACGCTTCCCGGAGACTCACTGGATGAAAAGGCTTGAAGATGCAGCCAAACGGTTTCCATGTTTCTATAGGTACTAACTTTTCGAGTTCCATTTCATTTCATGACATCCCTATTTTCTCACCCCTCTAGGAAGGGGTAAGTGGGATGCATATAAGGAATAAGAAATGGGAGACGGTAATCATCAACAAATTATAATTATGCTTCAACACCATGGATTATATTTATAAATCATCAATCAGTTTTGTCTAGTTTGACGCCTTAGGTATATAATAGTCATCATGCCAGCTGAACGCGATTAAACATCTTATGAAATCAATTACTCCTAATATCACTTTGCGTAGCGTATAAATCGTTTTTGTAATTTATATTTAGATACCCGTGATTATCATGAAATCACACATACACACCCTGAGCTCCACTCCACAATATCACAATATCTAAACTATTATTGCAAGCATGTACCTATACAGAGTATCCGTTCTCCACCCTCTAGAAAAGGGATGCATCTTCCCCCGCAGGAAATGCTAGATGGAGAGGCAATAAATCAGACACTAGGTGTGCGTCTCTAATTGGGTCTAGTATCCAAGGGATGCAACCGGGGCTAGGTTGGCGCCAGTTCTAGGATGACATTTATATGGGCCAACATCTATAAAAGTCATATGTGTGGAACCGTAACGTAGTTGTGTCTTCAAAGTTTATTACAGAAACAAAATGGTAAACATTGAAAAAAGGCAAATAACTTTTTTTAATGTTGTTTTTAAAAATGATGTCACTCTGAGAAATCAAGCAATCCCTTTCTTATTTAGCAACTGAGGATTGCCTCAGTAAATTTCCTCTAATTTCTATTATTTAAGCTGCCTAGTATACAGGGTGTCCCGTATCGTTATGTTCAAATTTTGTGAGCATATAGTAGGCTTATATCCAAGTCTAAAAAACCCAAAAGTGGCAGGTCTATCTGCATTCGTTACGAAGCTAGAGGCCTAAGAAAATAATGTCTAGTAAATACCAGATTTAATTTTGAAAACCACATAAAGCTTATTTTATTGACCACATCTTTAGTTTATCATGTTTTAAAAATGTCCTATTCCTTGCTGAATAGAAACTTGTGCTCGGAGGCCTATTGCAGAAGTATAACAGTTCTAATTTCTCGTCTTTTTTCGTGACCGATCTCTTGATCAGCATGCTGAATACGATCCAATAATAATTGCTTTTTGGAATTTAGTTACAAACGCCAATTCCGAAATATGCTGGTGTCCCATTTATTTGAATCCAAATGCCATTTTGTATGAGCAGGAGAACCTCTTCTAATGTTTATTTCGGTGACATTTACTCATGTCGTTACCACAACAATAAATTATTAGACAAAAGATGAATGACATGTTGTCAGACAACATGCCATCCATTTATGTTGTGCTGTGAGCAGAGGCGGAAATTGTAGACACGTGTTTCGTCCTGTTTGGGACTCTTCAGTACAATATATCTACCAACACACAGCACAGTTTAGATCACGGATCCCGTGAGCAGAATGCAATGAAAAAAAAAAAAAAAAAAATATTTAGGCTAATAAATTATTAGCCTAAACCACAACACATGTGGTTCTGTGGTTTTCAAAGTTGAATCTTGTTATTTTCTAGTCATAATTTTCTTAGGCCTGTAACTTTGTAACGAATAAAGATAGACCTGCCACTTTTGGGTTTTTTTCCCAATAAACAATTTTCATCACTTTCAGTAACAGTCAGTTTTTATAAGGGGTTTATTAGGGTTGCGCGTTTATATTAGAGGTTTATAAAATTACTATTGGTACCCAAGTTATGTAGTGGTTATATAAAATTACTATAAGGCTCCAGACCCAAAGGTTTTATAAAGTGGTAACGGGAACCTATTCATCACTAGCTTATATAACTTATAGTAATGGTTACTATAGGTTATATAATGCATTTTTATAATAGTTGCGGTTACCAACTTATAAATCCAATAGTGTCGAGTTCCTGCGTATGTTCAGGTGGTGACACATATAAAACTAAATCACTTCACAGTAAAATCAGTTACCATTATAAAATCCAAGAAGTGCTGTTGGTGTTGAAAATCACTATTATAAAACTTGAATCAGAATAATTTTTCAGGTTAGGTCTTAATCATAAACAACGTTTCACGTAACCTATAGCTGTGGAAAAATGGAGACAATAAATAATTGGGAAAAAGTTAAAAATAGAGGTAAAACAATAAAGCTTTCTGAACGACACATTTGCCCTAATGGTATGATGACGACAGAGACATCCATGTTATTTAGGTACCAAAATCTAATCTGTAAAAGTATTAATAATTATTAATTATCAGGCTAATAATTATTAATGAAAAATTGTTCTGAAACGAACGCATTATAAAAAAAACCAATTCACCAGATCTGGCCACAGGTAAGTGGCGTTGCAGTGGTTGCTTCTACCTTAGGTGATTATGATGGCTCATAGTAACGAGAGTTACCCTTAGTTATATACCGTCACTTTTAGTAACTGTAAACACCGTAAGTTATATACCGTCACTTTTAGTAACTGTGGACACTAACAGATACATAATGGTTCCACAACGGCCTCTGACGTCTTATAGGTACAGCCGCCATATTTTTGATATCTTTCTGTAGACGCCATGACACAGGGCGGAAGAAAATTTCGAATAAATGAATTAAACAGCAGTGTCAAACAGAATAATCGTTCGTATTTCATCAAGGATCGACTAATGTGTCACTTTACATGTTGTGTTTAAGAAAAATAAATTAGTTTTAGAAACAAGCTTACAAAAAATTACATTTTGAAATTCTAAATTATTTATGATATTAAGGGCCCTTTAATTATTTAGAGGTACAAATGAAAATCATACAGTCCAAAAAAATTCGCAGTACAATTTTAGTCATTTCGAGTGTCTGATGGCGAATCTCAATATCAGTTTGTACGTAGATTACGACTAGTAGGTGCGTATACAGGGTGTCCCGTATCGTTATGTTCAAATTTTGTGAGCATATAGTAGGCTTTATTCTAAGCCTAAAAAACCTAAAAGTGGCAGGTCTATCTGCATTCGTTACGAAGTTACAGGCCTCAGAAAATAATGTCTTGTAAATACCAGATTTAACTTTGAAAACCACATAAAACTTATTTTATTGGTCAAATCTTTAGTTTTTTATCAATTTTTTTTTAAAATCAATTTTTTTATCAAAAAGTTTATTTAGTCAAATCAAATTTTTTTAGCATATAATAAAAAAATTTGAACATAACGATACGGGACACCCTGTATTTAAGCTGCCTAGGGGTTGGGGCAGTCCGACGGTCTGAAGGGGGAAGGGGGGAGAAATTTCCTACGTGTTTTCAGTAAAATCCGAATCTTTAATAAAAGTTCAAGTTTATCCGAAAAGTTTAAGATTTTCAATTTGCGGAACCTCCCCCCTCAAGGGGTGGAGGTAGGTTGGTCTCGTTATCATTGGATGTCCCCCTTTCAGACGATCATCTTTCATCAACGACTTTTTTGGTCCGATACATAGTTTTGAATAAATTTTAATGTCTTCAGATAAAATGAGCATTATATGTAGTCAGATAAGTATACACAAAACTCAGGACTAAAGCACCCTGCTATAACAATTAAATTCCACCTGGAGTTTTTTTTATGTCCCATCAGTTCGGGAGATCTTTCTGATTGAGTGTATGAAAAGAAAATTATTACAGTACAAAGGACAAGGTCAAGATTATAGCGGAAACAGTTTTTGTTTGTACTCTTGTAGTTGCGTCCGGTGATATGTAACGTGGTAAAAGGGATTAATAAAAAACGTGGAGAAGATGAAGATGGATGGTACCTTCATCTTATCAGCCTAGAAATGATGAGCTAGTTAGGAAAGTTTTAATATTTAATTAGTTTGGAAGTGGCTATCATTTCTATTTAGTTCAAAATTGACTTTCAATTGACTAGTCAACCAAAGGCCTTGATATTTTTTTATTGAAAATCACATCGCGAGTGAATCGACAATAAAATTATTTTTAATCTCATTGACTCCGAAAAGAAACATTAAAAGTGGAAATGAATAAAATCTTCCACAATCACAACCAATTTAGACTCGGCCAAACCCCCTGTGAATGACACCACTTTAAAACAAAGAGGCCATAACTTATCCCTAAGAAACTGCCAATGTTTACTCGGATGTAAATTGATAATTTGTGGTTCTCATTCTGTCCCGGTCCTGCCCCATCGTGTCCCCATCTCTCTCTGTTTGTATAAAAATGACACATCTTTCCTTGTTGCTCCTTCTTCACATATACATGGGGGCAGGTTAGGTCAGTTCGAGAGTTCGCGTAGGTGTCAAAGCTTGTATGTTTCATTTTACGGCGCCTAATTAATTAGAGATATTGACATGTTTGGCTTATGAATGGACCTTGTTTAGGAATTGAAGATCCAAGAACATGTTCATTGAGAAAAGATTTTATACATGTACATAATTTGTAAGGGATTAATAATAATAATAATAATAATGTTTATTGCCCAACAGTTTACACCAATAGAGGACATTTCATATTCAAAATGATGTGGTATACATATGCCCGTATTCACAAACGATAATTACAAAATAATTACGTAATCATTTATCTCCATCTCATTCTATTGCCAAAAAACTGCATATCTCCATCTCACTCATTTAATTAATTACGTAATTATTTAGGAAATTATCGTTTGTGAATACGGGCAATAACATAAGATATCTGAGTACAGAAAGCAACAATAAATTAAGGTAAACTTACACATAAGTAATCTAATCAACATTACAACTTAAAATAACTTCATTTATTATGAAACCCAAATCAGAATGATACATATCACAATTCAATGAGATCTTGTTAAAAACACTGCACATAACATATAAAGGTGACTTAATGAGTACATTGGTTCGTGCCGCAGGACACTTAAAGGTTACACTCTGTCTACTACCCAGTCGCGGTACGAAAAAATTTATCTGACTTAGTAATTCAGTACAATCGATCCGACCATGCAACAGCTTATGAAGAAAAGTAACGGAAATTACCTTCCTTCTAGTGCTTAGGAGTGTAAAATTAAATATATTAATCAACTGTGCATGATCAAATCCCTGCACCGGATACAAACCAAAGATTCTAAAATACAGAAACTTCAAATACTTCCGCTGAACAGATTCCAAATTAGCTACATGACAGGCATATATGGGAGACCAAACTATACTGGCATACTCCATTTTACTACGTACAAATGAATAGTACAATATATTCAGAACTTTAGTATCTGTAAAGTCCCTGCTATTACGTATCACAAATCCAAGAGCTCTGTAAGCTGATTTAGCAATAGTGCTCATGTGCGTCACAAAACTCAACTGTGTGTCAAAGGTGATGCCCAAGTCCCTTATAACTTCGGGAGACTCCAAAACAGTATTGTTTATTTCATAATCAAATTTAATTGGGATGGTTTTATTGGTATATCTCATAACTTTGCATTTTGAGACATTTAAGCTGAGACGATTCTCTATACACCATTGTTCAACAACTGTAATAGCTGCTTGTAGACCAAGGCAGTCCCGTTCAGTTCTGATTTCATGGAAAATTTTTAAGTCATCCGCATAGAGAAGTTTGAAAGTCTCAATTCGAGATGGTAAGTCGTTTATAAAAATTGTAAACAGCAGTGGCCCCAAGTTAGACCCCTGCGGAACCCCGGAGCTGGATTAAATAAGTTAAGCTTATAATGTCAAGAGAGATTTAGAAATTGTTTCATTTAGACACCTCAAAAACAATAAATTTTTAAGACTTGTGGGGATAATAAAATATGTTCATCTAATACATCTGATCAGCCATTCAATACCTAGATAGAATACCTATTACAGTTGCCCAACTGCAGGCTGTTTAAAAAACTAAATAGGTATAAAAAAAAAACACTTGCTTCTCCTAAATCAATAATAATTAGTTAATAAGTGCATCAAATTTCTTAATTTGCTTACCATTTATGTTCTTTTTTTTTATGATATTCGGTGAATAAAATTTAAAAGAGAAGAATTTAAATCTTCAAATTTTTTTGCATGTGATGATAGATTTTTGGTTTCCTTGATTTATTTTATACCGAATGATATAATAATAATAATAATACTTATTTAGGCCATCTTAGATACATATACTGATGTACATCGCCTTCGTCACAACATATTATATACATGGAACACATAGGTGCACAGGACACCAGAGCCACATGTGACAAATGTACCAAGTCATAAAAAATACATATGAAAAACAATATGGCACCCAAAAGAAAAACCAAAGTTGACCATGAAAATTTTAGGATCTAATCGCGGCTTTGAAAATTTTAGAAATGTCAGATGTATAAAGCTCTTGACGAATTAAGTAAGCCTACAAAAATAATTTATTGATAATCAAAAATAACATAAATGGCAAAAAATGAGCTCTCGATTTTACAGTTTTTCAGCAAATTTCAGCGACGGCTGAATTTAGCTTTAATTTAGTTTTGAATTCTCAATAAGTATAAAATTGTAACACCCTTTAATTATTTAAGCGACCATACGTATTTATATCTTACCGTTTTCAAGATACTCACCAAGAACGGCATTAACTGCATTGGATATGCTGATGACATCGTCATAATGGAGGTAAATTTGAAGGAACTCTCTGCGATATCATACAGAGAGGGTTAAATATAACCCTCTGCAATGGTGCCAGGAAGTAGGACTAAACATTAACCCTACAAAAACAATACAATTCACAAGAAGACTCAAGCTTCCAAGAATCAAAGCCATACGCTTGAGCGGAGTCGATTTAGAATGGAAGGAAGAAGTTAAATTTCTAGGAGTAGCACTAGACAAAAAACTACTGTGGACCAGCACCTGGACAAAACAGTCAGTAAAGCCACAACCGTACTCATGGTGTGCAGGAGAATAGCTGGCAGAACATGGGGCTGTAACCCATTCATTCTGTGCTGGATGTACACCATGCTACTGAGACCTATATCATCACCTACGGAGCGGTTGCTTGGTACAAGAGAACCAAGCTAGCAACAAAAAGGAAAAAACTTGACAAGATCCAGAGACTTGCGTGTCTCTGCATCACAGGAGCAATGAGAACCTGCCCAACCGCTGCGTTGGAAGTAATCCTGGATCTGACACCACTACATTTGGTGATAGAGAGAAGAGATGGAGAAGCTCCACTTAGGATGTCAAGAGTAGGAATCAGGAGTGTACGGTGAGCCACTGATACTGCCAAAACTATTAGGAAATTCAGTTTAGAGAGGAACTTCATCAAATGGATTGGAACTGTCTACGAAAGAGGAATGGAACAACACCTCCAACTGTACTCTCAAAGAAGGTACGATCAAATGGTACATAGACGGCTCTAAAACCGTCGAGGGAACCGGAGCAGGAATCTATGGGCCATGCACCATGTACTCCAAACTAATGGGAAAATCCCCAACCATACTACAAGCGGAATCACACGCAATAGAAGTATGTGCCCAAATAAACCTCGACAGAAACTACAAACACAAATAAATGGAAATATTGACGGATAGTCAAGCAGCCATAAAGACGCTGAGCTTTTCGACGATCAGCTCCAACATGACTTGGGAGTGCCTAGAAAAACTTGGCGAATTAGGCAAGAAAAATAAAATTCACCTCAAGTGGAAGTGGATACCGGGTCATTCCGGAATCGAGGGAAACGAACGTGCCCACTCATTGGCAAGAAAAAGAGCATCGACACCCTTCATATGACCAGAACCATTCTGTGGCTTCGAAGATACTTTCTTCAATGCAGAACTCCAAAAGGAAGAAGAAAAACTGAGAAAACCCACTGGAGGAACCTCCCAGGGTTGAGACAAGCCAAAGAACTTCTCGGGAACTTCAACCGAGAGAGGTCGAAGATACCTTCAACTTCAGCAAGGAACGTCTCAGAACACTGACGGGATTCCTAACGGGACATTGCAAGCTCACGGAACATCTGAGGAAGTTAGGCATAGAAGAGAATGGCGTCTTCAGATTCTGCGGGGAAGAAGACGAGACACTACATCACCTGCTGCTCAACTGCGATGCGATATAACTCAAAAGAAGTAATGCTATGGGCCACCACCAGCTAGAGGCAGGGAACTTACCCGACCTCGATCCTCTCAAAATCCTGAAGTGTCTCAAGGAAACGGACTTGGAGAGGGTGCTTCACTAAAGGAATTCCACACAACCGTGTATGAATTATTTGCCACATTTGATTCGGCTTTAATTCCCGAATTCAAGAATCAAGGCAGCCCTTAACTTTTTAGATTCTTGCCGTTCCCTAATAACTTTTAGTTTTTGCACATGAGGTAAACTTTTATGGCTGGTGAAACTCTCCTATCTCACCAAGCAGTGCCTCCATGCAGCAACCGTCGTCTAATCATTGTCGGCTGTTATAATATGACCTCTTCCCTTGTCACATCTCTTAATGGCCAGGAAGACATTTAACTCAGAGAACCGAAACGATCTCAAATGCGAAAAAAAAGATTGGCGAGTTTTGACCCACTCTTATAGTAAGTAACATTGACTACTATAAACTATATAATATAGCTCGATCTTGGGCTTGAGGAATAAATCTTAACCCGCAATAAAAGCCATAAAATTAATCTGAGCACATAATTCTCCTTCACTATACGACTCCCTAAGCTTATACGTTATTTACTCGGCTTATCTTATAGAGCGGCTCTGAAACGAACTGTCGCTGCCGAATCACACCTTGCTATCTACTTCTTTCAGTATAGAATTAAGTTCTATTTACAATCCACAGAAATTTGGGACAACATGTATTTATTTTAAATAAATACAAGAAAAATGCTCCCTATACAATGTGTCGCCTGACTTGATAGAAAGAAGATCTTAAAAGAAGAAGGCATAGCCTATCATCCAGTAAATTCCGTAACGATACGTTAAACAAATGTCTGCTTAAAAACGAGAATGAAAAAGAAAAAAAAAAAGGGAAATAGTCACAATTTTTATCTTTCTTAAAAGGACCCCGCATTCTTAAATTTTGTGAAATTTTTTTAGGGCAGATTCTTCGGTCCAGAATAAACAAAAAAAAAATCCGCATTAATGTGTGTCCTGAAATGAATAGTTTTTGAGATAATAGAAAAATATCGGTGTCAAAAATAATTATTTATTATACAAAGGAAAAAAGTAATAAATTTTAGCTCGAGATGTGCTTTCTGGCGGAGGAGACAAACACATCAAGAGATAAAATCGCTCTTTTTTCTTGTGTTTAATCATCAGTGTTAGAACAAAACAACTGAGAGCTTAAGTCATGAGATTTTCCCCAAAATTCAATTTTGGATATAAAAATAGGAATAGAAAATTGATAAGGGCTGTAGGCAAAAGTCTTTTCTTAAAGTATGGTCTTTATTATAATATCAACGTTTTTTTTATAATAAAGACCACACTTTAAGAAAAGACTTTTGCCTACAGCCCTTATCAATTTTCTATTAATATATTTATTTGGCAATTACTTCTATTATACAAATAGGAATATATCTTATGACGTGAACTTTGAATTGTTTTTCTATTTCCACCACTGTAATTATAGCGACTAAAATTTTTCATGTTTGTTGATTTAACCGACTTCATATAGCTCCAATAATAACGAAATTACTAACGGCGAACAGAAAAAAATTAACTTAGTCGGTTTTTTATCACCCTGTAAACATTCATTTCACGCCCATGGAGACTTTTGATCGTCGTAAATATATATGAATTGCAACAATTTTATTCGAAGGATGATTTCCATTTGATTCGTGCGGGGTCCAAACTTTGAAAATTCATAAAATAAACTTTGCCGGCAGATATCTTCAGTTGAACTAAGCGAAAGTATATGCAGCTGCGGTTAATGACACCTTAAGAATTTAATTCTCTTTGTTACTGGGTAAAAATAAATAAGTATATTATTCTATTTTATTTACTTATTTATTTATTTATTTATTTTTTGAAAATTGACGGTATTTCCTTAGGTATCTGCCATAAAGCGTCCTCTAGCGGTTGCAATGGTAAGAAAATGGAAAATTCGTGAAATGCAACCGATAGGAGAAGGAAAACTGTTTGTAACGAGAATAATCTTGTAAATTTCGATTAGGTTAACCGGAATAATCAACATTTGAATTAACAAGGCTTTAACGTTGCCCCACTATTTTTTTATGTATAATAATTATTAAAAAATTGAAAGATATAGGTAAAAAAAATCCAGATTATTTAAGCATTATATTTGTGATATTTTGAATATTCCCTAATTTTGAAAAATGCTGAGAAAATTAAATTTTTTTGTCATGGCTGTTATGACTATCTCCCCCCCCCCCCTTCTCCCAGCGGTCACAATTAGAAGCTAAATTAGTGACTCTCCCAGTATACATATGCCTGTACATGCCTTTATCATTGGTACTATCTACTTCTTTTAATGTTACCTAAATTTTCATACGCCAGTGGTGGAGATTTGAGCGTTGTGCGAGGTTTTTTGCCCAGAATATCTACCACATGGAGCAAATTGACATTTTAAAAGCGCAATAAACCGCCAATATTTTTTACACAAAAAATGTAAATGCTCTTGATCATAAGTGCTCATAAGTGCTAACGCCGTGAAAAGCTCGCTTTGGATTTTTTAAAGCATGTGTCAAAAAAAGAAAAAAAATTCTCTCAACACTAAAATCTCCGACAATGGCACATGAAAAAAAAATTAACTTATAGCTAATACCAAGTATATTTTTTTGATTATTTTTGACCAAAGAATTGAATTTTTACGCAATATTAAAGAAACACCTGTAGATTTCTAAACATTATTAGATCGGATTTGTTATAGAGAGAAATGTTAAATGGGTCATTTGTTAAGATTGAAAAGCTGCTTCTTTTGCCGTTACATTTTAAGTTTGCAGAGCTATTTTCGAGACAATCGGGAAAAGTTATCAATTTGTGGTGTCGTTTTTGTAATAGCATTGAGTATCACTTTAAAATAATCGAATGGCTAAAACTGGTACGAGATATTTTTGATGTTTTTGTTTGTTATAATTTTTTCTGGTTTTATCCAATGTAGCTGCACAGACCTAAAATGTGCAGCTACATTGCAACACACGCAGTTTTTCAATCTCAACAAACAATTCAGATACCATTTCTCAATTAGGTGATCCAATGTTTAATGCACGAATCAAAAAACCTGATAGAAAAAAAAGCATCCTCTGAGGTGAATATCTCCAGAACAATGGTTTTTGTGGGCTTATGCCTATGGAGAAGTTCACTTGATTATTGAGAGATTGACAACAAGTCTTCGCGTCGGGTTAACTTGTTTAAACCATGAATTTACACTTCAAACTGTAAATTATAAAAAGATATAATATAAGTCAAATAATAAAGGATGCCTCAACTAAAACTTGCATCTCCGATTTCGTCCAGGTTTGAAAAAAAAAATAAAAACAGCTCCAACATATGAAGGGTCATTTTACAAGGTAAATTTACACTTTGAAATGAAAATTATGAAAAAAAAAAAATAACAATGGCATCTCGACGCTTCCATAAGAAACAATCTATTTAATTTTTCCACATAATATTTAACGCAAGATCATCCACCAATTTTATTACTATGGCTTATTATAATTCATGGCACTGAACGAACCCTGTAGATGTATATTCGTTTATGTATGAATTCATGGTATTCTAGATTGCAATCATGAATAACGCACCGGAGAATATGCAGGCTGCCCGATGTTTCAACGTATTGAAGCTTTAAAGGATTTTGTCGCACAATCAACAAGTGGAGAGTTAATTTCTAAATGATATCCCTCGAGTCCTTTAATGGTACTTGCAGGAGTTGCAGGACACGTCAAGGACTTTGGCAGGCGAGCATGCAGTCGAGTATGGGTTCGTGTATCCATCGAATCAATCATCTTTCCGTGAGCCGGACTCTTAACAACCATAGTCGACACTGTTGTTGTGTTGTGTTCCAATTTGCATAAATGTTCAATTCGAGTTTTATCACCCAGATTTCTAGCTATAAAACGATGGCGGCTTAGACAGACAGAAAAACAAGACCCTGTCGTACATGATCAAGAGTCCTTGATACAGTCTTTTGTTATTTCTGTTGCTCTTTACCGTGTTATTTATGTTAATAAATCAGCTACATTAGCGAGATTAATATGCTTCTAGTTCGCTTACTATGCAAAAGTCTCGACGTATAATTACCACTCGAGCGTGTTGGTTTTAGTATACCTAACCGCTGAAAGACAGGAAATTAATATGGAAATATTAACCTTTACAAAACACCGATTATTCCATGTTTGGTATCTGAGCCTTTTCATCGAAATTTGGAAACAACTACTTTTAACATTGATTTGGAGTTCATTAATATCACAGACGATATTGTTGAGATCTGTGACAAGTCTGGGGCGTGTAAACGTCACAGTTTATCTACGACTCCTGACCATTTGACAGTAATCAATCTCTTTCTGGTCCATCAATATTGTAGTCGTCCATCGTCGTGCTTCCCTGAAATATGCACGACTTGGCGCCAGCCTGTAACGGATACGGTTCACTCTATGATCTCCACGGATATTTCTCTTCTCTCTTCATCCCATTGTCTCATAAGATAATGACTTCCCTCGTCTCTGTCTAATACAGAGAGAGGTCAAGTTTGGAAACGTGTTAGATGGTTACGCCCTCTATCTCAGCTAGGATACATGTGTCATTAACATCAACTGTCAATTTTCACATAAATTATTTGTTAAGCAGTTGTTTCTCCTCGTCTGTTTTGTGGTAATTAACTAAGCTGAGTGGTAGCTTAATTTACGTGATGAGATCTTCAAGGACAAGTTTTGTGAGCGTTTTGTCTTATACTTACTAGATTTTTTTAAAAAGTGTATTTTTTTAAAAGCACCCAAACTCATCAAATGTCCACCGAATATGACCCCAGATCACGACAAAGTGTAGTTTTCCAAAATTCGCCTGTCCATGCACGATATGTAGGGGTTTTCAGAGAAATAGGGCCAAATATAAAGGGGTAGTTCCTTTCGTAAATATAAGTTGAATATATTATTCTGAGCTCAAATTGAAATATCAGGGTGTTTAAGTTTAAAAAAATATAAGAATTTTTGGTTATTATTCGTGTAAATATGAGCCGATTTTGATGAAACTTTGGCATGAACAATAAACAAACAATGATATTTCATTAATAAGCTATTTAAGGTTTTGTAGATGTCTTCCAGTGGCGTAGATATTTAGAGTTTGAGCCCCTTTTCCCTCTCTATTTTTTACGGACTGACTTTTTTTAATTGCAAAATCCATTCGAGATGCCCATGCATTTTAGAACAAAAAAGTTGTTTTTTTTCATATGGCGTACTGCGTTGTTGAGATATTTGAAGTTTTCTTAGGTACCGTTGGTCCATTTTACACTCCATAATTATTCATTTCATTAAAAGTTACCTGACTAATAGAATTTTTTGGCAAATTGTTATTTTTAACGATAAGTGACATTTTTGTTTTATAACGCATGGGCTAGTCAATAACGTTTTGTCATATGAATGTTGGTCCATTTTACACTCCATAATTATTCATTTCATTAAAAGTTACCTGACTAATAGAATTTTTTGGCAAATTGTTATTTTTAACGATAAGTGACATTTTTGTTTTATAACGCATGGGCTAGTCAATAACGTTTTGTCATATGAATAAAGGCAGTGGCTTAAAAAATAGGGAGGGAAAAGGATCGCCATCCCTGAATATTAGATTAGTGACATTGCCTGACGAAACTCCGTTTCAATTTTAGGAATATCTCAAAAACGTTGCGCCGTTTGAAATAAAAAATTAAAGAATACTTTTTTTGTTCTAAATGGCACGGGCTCTTCAATAATGTTTTGGCATTTGCAATAGTGATTTGCAAAAGACAGGGAGGGAAAAA
Organism: Malachius bipustulatus; assembly: GCA_910589415.1. Classification (NCBI taxonomy): domain Eukaryota; kingdom Metazoa; phylum Arthropoda; class Insecta; order Coleoptera; family Melyridae; genus Malachius; species Malachius bipustulatus. Next base: position 17,237,233 of record OU342633.1, read on the forward strand.
TTACTTATACCTGAATATCTACGCCACCGGAAGACGTCTACAAAGAAAAAAGCAAAATTAAAGATATTTGTTTATTTATTGTTCAAGCCAAGTTTCGTCAAGATCGGTTAAAATTTACACGAATAATAATTAAAACAAACTAAAAACTGTTTCGCTTTTAAAACTTGGACACCCTGCATCTTTTAAACGAAATACCATTTTGAGCTGACATTTCTTCTTTCAACTTATATTTATGAGAGGAACTACCGCTTTAAATTTTGCCCTATATCTCTGAAACACCTTGTATAATATTATCGCGTATTCGCGTAGCTAAATTTTTTAAGATTAGTGAACGAAAATTAGCACTCTTGTAGAACTTTAGGATGACTTTGGAGTCTCGTAAAAAAATCCGAAAGTCGTGTTACCTCTACACGGTACCTACTTATCTCTTCAAAATTCGAAAAAAACCGTTCTTGTAATCTCATTTCAGGTCGCCAGTTTTCAATCTAGGGGACTTAAGTTTTGTGGGAGAAAGATATCCATAAGTAGTTTGGGTGAGCAAAAATCGGCAAAAAATTTCTGCAAAATCGGCCGAGCCGGTTAAAAATGGCGACCATTTCAATTTTAGGAAAAATGGCTATTTCTTGAACCCCTGTATAAGCAAGATGGAAAAAAATTTTGAAACTAAATTAACAGGATTGGAAGAAAATTATTTGAAATTTGCGTTAGTGCAATATAATTTGCATTATTTTTATTATAAGCCAGTGACGTGGGTAGGAAAAGGGTAAAAATGGCTAAATTTCTATAATCATTTATGAACAATTTTCTATAAAGGCATTGAACAGAAATTTGCATAGTAGATAGCTAAACTGATAATCTCTGTTACCTTAAAAACATTTAAAAATAATAAAGGCAAATAATTAAAATAATAATAATAATATAATAATAATAATACTTTATTTTAGCAAAGCTATCTACAATTCATAATTATAGCATTCAGGAATAATGATTACATATTCAAAAATTTTCCCTAACATACACTGCACACTTCATTTTAAACTCTTTTAATCCCTGACAATTTTTTACATTGCTAGGTAAGCTATTGTATAAATTAAAACCCCCAAAATATAAACTATTGTACGTTTTCATTCTATTACATATCTTTATATAAAAATTATTTTCGCTTCTAGTCGAGTAATTGTGAACATCTCTAACATATCTAATACAATCCGATAAATATCGCGGGAGAAGACTATTATGAATCTTGTATTAAACTCTAAGGTTTTAAAAACAATTTTCTGTTTAACCGACATAAGGTCAAGAACAGTCAACATTTTCGCAATTGGTGTATATCTGTTACAACCCAAAATACAACGCATGGCTCGGTTTTGAATCTTTTGCAAAACTTGAGTATCATTTTTATTTAAACCGAACAGAATCGTTGCACAGAAATCCAAATGAGGTGACACAATCGATTTATATATCAGCATCTTGACATACATACTCAGCAATCTTCCAACCCTGCATAAAAAATAAACCTTCCTGGACATTTTGGAAACAATGTATGATGCGTGTTTCCCAAAATTCAAGTTTTCATCCAAAATTACACCCAAATACTTAATTTCTGATACACGTTTGAGTTTTTTTCCGCCTACAATCAGATCCATAACAGGATCCAATTTACCTAATAGATGTTTAGTTCCAAAAACAACAAATTTACTTTTATCAGTGTTCAAACATAAGTCATTTCTACAAATCCATGCATAAATATTACTTAAATCAAAATTTATACTGTCTCTCATAGAATCAATATCCCTACCACAGATATACACCATAGTATCATCAGCAAAAATGGAGACTTTACACTTTTTAATATTCTTTACCATATCATTGATATACAATATGAAAAGAAGAGGTCCCAGTACCGTCCCCTGCGGAACGCCAAACTCACTCATGGTCTCTGTCGAATAGACATTCCTATATCTGACATTTTGAGTTCTGTCTTTAAGATATGATCCAAACCACTTAAGCACTGTACCACATAGGCCAATTTTACCCAACTTCTCTAATAATAAATCTCTATTTACAGTTTCAAAAGCTCTTTTCAAGTCAAGAAACACAGCCAACACATATTCACCATTATCGATAGCTTTCAACCAAATATCACATATGTTCATTACAACCGTTTCGCATGAGTGAGCATGACGGAACCCAGATTGAACGTCTACAATAACATTATTTCTGTCACAATATTTAATTAATTGATCTTTTACCACTAATTCTAAGACTTTTTCATAACATGGAACAGTGTTTATCGGGCGAAACTCTTCACATAGTACAGTATTTGTAACCTTAGGCACAGGTACCACAGTAGTATTTTTCCATCTTTCTGGGAACACACCAGAGTCCATAGAACAATTTATGATATCGAGAAATCTGTTTCCCACTACCTCAAAGCTGTCCATCAGCACCATTGTTGATATGCCACTGCTCATTTCAGTTGTATATTTCATGGACTTGACGTATTTTCTCAGTGTTGACATGTTCAGTTCATCAAACCTATCAAACTTTTCATGTGAATCAATGTTGTTTATAATACTCTGAGTGTTTCCATTGTTGTCAATATTTTCAACAATTTGTTTTATACTTTCTATGAAATATTTATTAAATTTTTCCGGTATATTAGCTCTCTCTTTAGTAATACCAAACTTGACTTCATCGGGTAGAGTGGTAACATTTCGTCCCGGTAACAAAGTCTTCAAGTTTTTCCATAACTCTTTACTATTAGATCTGTTTGAGTCAAGAACTTTTCTAAAGTATCCCTGCCTTTCTGTCCGTACCATGGTAACAACCTCATTCCTCGATTTTCTATATTCAAACCAGTCATTTTCGTTGTTTGTTATCGTTGCAATCGTATATTTAGTATCTCTGTCTTTCATTTTTTCAATCACTGTTCCTGTAATCCAATTTTTGTTGATATATTTGGTAGGGACTCTTTTTTTAACAATCGGACACATTTCATCAATCAATTTGCCAATATCATCTATGAGCATATTTGCCATGTCATCCACGCAGCCATTATTGCTCCATTTTAGATCGAAAAGTTTCCCTTGGAGGTAATCTCTACTATATTTTCTGTAATCTCGATATGTTACAATCTCATATGGGTCTTGAAATATTTTCCTCCGTATATCGACTGTTATTGCAGAGTGGTCACCTATTTTTGGTGTCTTATGTACCTCAGTGATCAAGTTTTTTTCCGTTGATATCACATAGTCAATCAATGTAGAGCTGTTCTGCGTGACTCTCGTGTAAGACGTTATCAACTGCACCATTCCATATTGAGATATTAATTCTAAACATTTTTCTCCATAAAAATTTTTCTTTGAGATGTCATAATTGAAGTCTCCACATATAATCTGTATCCCATCAAATTCAGCAACGTAATCCAAGAACTCTTCAAATGCCACAAAAAATTCACTGTCTTTACAACTCGGAGAACGATACAGTGTAGAAATTAAATACCTCGCATCACCCAATTTTAACTCTATCGCAAGTATCCAGATAACATTCCCTATATACTTAGTATAATACAATTTGAACCTATATGTACATCTTATAAACATTAACAGTCCTCCTGTTCTATTATTTTCGGTATCACATCTTATTAATCTATATCCATTCAAGTTGAGCTCATTTTCACCAACTGGTGAAAATATGGCGGAGATATATATATATATATATAATGGCGGAGATAATCGAAATTTTTATGTCATAAACTACATGATAACTTATATGAAAACTGCACTAGTTCCGCCAACTATTGGTAGCTGTCGCGACGTTCTCCGGGTCACTTGCAGCCCAATGAATGCTTTCAACAAGTATTCGGGCCCTGTGTGCAGCCAGCACTGCAACCTCCAGATGTATTTCCTCGTTATATCACACTGTTGAGCTCATAATAAGAGCGAAACATCTGTCTGTGATTTCGAATTGTTATTTGGAAGGCTCTGTTTTGTTGACTGTCATAGAGCTCGATGAAGCCAAGCGCGTTATCTAATTGCTCTATTTTTCAACTTACGGTTCAGTTAATATTTTTCATCACTAAAATAAATATTTATCTAAAAAAAAAAATGTCACTCTTAGTGCCAGTTGCACAAACGTTAATTAAAGATTTGTCAGATAATTACTGATTTTAAATTGCAAATTTTGAAAATAGGGTGAATATTTTGAATGGTCTTTAATTTTTTATCAGTAATTAACTCTTCTAAAAGGGAGTAGAGTTTATTTCCAGCAATATCAGACCAACATTTTGATAATACAGGGCATTTTAAAATCAGTAATTATCTGGAGGATCTGTAATTAACGTTTGTGCAACCGGACCTTAGAATCTTAGAGTACAATAATACTACGCATGCTGCATGCAGAGGTCTCTTATTTCAAAGCTCTCTTATGGGTATATCTCCTAAACGGTAAGAGTTACAGGGTCGGTTAAATTTGAGAAAATATGCCCTTTTTTGTGGCCATCTCGAATTCGTCAGAACATACAAGATATCGTCAAATATCCTGAAAAAAAACTGAAAAATCGAGATATCTTATTATTTAACGTGGGTCCGCAAACCCACCGTTCTCGAGCTACAGGGTGTCAAAGTAATTTTTTTCAGTTTTTTGACGATATCTTAGGAACCGTTTTAGATAGAAACTGAATTTTTGTCGGTACACATCTTATCATTAATATCATTTTCCTGGTCGTTCCGCCTCACGGTTCGGTCTAGTTTAACTTGCTCTATTAAAAATGTCATAATAATATGTAACATCAAATCCTAATCTTCAATAATAGGTAAATCAATCTCAACCCTTTTCACTTCGAAAAGGTTTAAATTAGCTTTAACATCAATGTGAGTAACATAATCTTCTGGAATTTTTGTACACCAATTGTTATTGAGTCTTATAATAGAACCTTCATCTTCGTCTATCACATGTATATACAATGTTAACACCTGTAATTTTCTGGAATTGCCAATAACTGACAATTGTCCTGATGATGGGCTAACCCCCGAAACCGGTTGACAAGCTACTTTTCAATAAATTATACTCATATGACCTAGAGTTTTATTTTTATTCGATTAATATTATTGACTTTTTGGGCGATATACTTGAGCGATAACTTTCTGTATGCAGTGGCGGAGATTTTGAAGTTGCTTGAAATTTTTTGCCCCTAATTTCTACTACACTGGGAAAATCGGCATTATGCAAGTACATCTTTTAAATTGCCAATGTGTTGTAGGTACATAAAAAAGTAGGTCTTGGTCAATAACGTGAAATATTTTCGAAAAAAACAACATTTTATAATGAAAAACATAAAAGTAGCTACATGTTTTTGTTGTGGACAAAAACATTACTTATGGAGTACTAGTTTTTTATTACCTTATCCTAAATTTTGTTTTGGTTTATAAGTTTCTATCGTTTGTTGGTACATAATAAAAAAATAATGTGAATACCCAAAATGTAAAAAAAAATCGTATCTCGAAAACCCTACACGTTATAATGATGCTATTAAAGCGAATCTATGACCAATATTGATAAACGTCTTTATTATATACAACTCGTTTTCAGTACTATCTTAGCTAAGAAAATTATTTCCATTCTTAGTAAGTATTCACACCCTTGCAAAAATACTCCAGTATTACTCCAGTATTGTGTATCTATAATAGAGCAAGATGGAGAATAATAATAATTATTGTTCTTTCAGGGGCTTGAGTTAGCTAATGTGGTAAAGAGGAAGTTTACATGTTTGGTTCAACGTCACACTATCTTCAGAAACATCTTCGATCCCGACACCTGCATTATTGGGGCTCCAAGTGACAAGGGTTTGCCTTTTTTTAAGCGGTGGAGTATCAAATGTAGACCGATACACATGGACTAGAATATCCTACGCTTAATTAACTACATATGTTTAGTGTTCCGTTTCATGTCGTTAATTTTTCCTCGAGTGTGCTTTTTAGAGTTTTTCTCGTTCACTACATATGTACATGCACATGTAGTACATGCTCTAATACATTGTGTTACAAATTACCCACAAAAGGATATCGAGTTACATTTGTATAACACCAGAATGCTAATAAATAATATCTCACTGGCTCAATAATGATTTACAATAATTAATAAAAATACTCTAAAGACTTGATTAATGCTTGTGGAGCTGTTATTGTCTCGGATAAAGGTACATCTAAATGGGCTACAAATTTCTACCATTACCATATTCGGTCCTCTCGAACGATTCTCGACTACAAATTGAGACATCTTTTACCATCTTACCATTTGGGCTATAAATAAGATGGGACGGTAAAGACAAAAACAAGTTAAAATCTACAGTCTCGGCACATAATCTGTAAGCTTCCTTTCGGGATAATATAGTATGCACGGGACGGTAGGTACTAATGAATACAATCTCCTTGGAAGATCAGGAAAGCCTTTGTTTGAAGGATCTATCGGATTCCGATACCTCGATACAATATAAAAGATCCGACCGGCCGTAAGAAACAGACCAGACTGTAGATGTACATTCACATACAAAATTAAAACATAAATAAAGAGACGGAACCTTTAGGAAAACAAGTTTCAGTTCAGTTTCAAAAGAACAAAATTGAAAAAGTCTAAAGAAAAATATATCAATAATAATTTCTAACAGACTATAATAAATTATGAATAATTTCCCATTCCCAATAATATTTCACGTTCGGATACCTGCCAAGGTGTTTCTTTAAAATTGCTAAAAATTTCGAGACTTTGGTCAAAAATAAACAAAAAATTGATCGCTGTAGACTTTCACGACGGGTGTTGATTCCGGACTGTTGTGCTATGATTTGCTCCAAACGTTTCGTCTACAGCTGCGGTAGACATTATCAGCGCTTACCTGTGCTTGCACTCCTCGTGTTTACTAATAACTGACTAGTAATTGGACTGCTGGGAGAGGGTTCCTCTCCTATTTCTCTGATGATGGTCTGATGACGTGATTCCCCCTCCACTAGCTATCTCCACCTCAGCAATGGCCGATCTCCCCCATGATGTTATAGATTCCTGAATCGAATTTGGGACACCCGCGTAGCCGAACACAAGAGGAACTGTCGTTTGGGCCAGACAGACAAGTCAGCTCTTGCGAAGCACGCCGTGCTTCAAGATGGCCACATACTACGAAAACACGAAAATCATGCCCACTACTTCACACTATTACATCCGTTTGCATCGTGAAGTAATTGAAATTTATAAACATCGGAATCGTTTCAATAGCTAGGAGGAAGGAATGGAACTGCCGAGGATTTGGTATCCGGCGTTACGTCTTACGTCAGACCCAAATCAGTAGGATTCGTTTGATTCTACTAAGTGATTGCTGGCAAGACCGCGTTATCAATTTTGTTGTTTACTGTTTGGTAAAAATCTCAACGACCTTTTTACTAAAAATATCGCGTATAAATTCAGACCTTAGTAAACGCCAAAGGATGACGTGGAAAAAACGCACGCAAATTAGGCAATAGAATTACGCGATAATGACATAAGCTCCCGCTGATTCGGTGGACGATTGGGACGCGAGGCGAGAAAGCTTGATCCCCGGTAATCAACGAGGAGACATACACAAGCGACGAGACAGAGAACCTCCCGTGTGTTGGCATCGCGGTATTTTTTCTCTTAGAAATGGAGTAACACTCACCTGTTACAACTTATCTACCTTACCTAAATTTGTTAAGATCTTAATATGTACCTCTATGCCTTTCCTTATCTTGATATTTCTGAAGAAGTTGGGAAGCACCAGTGACTTCTTCGCGAATTTCATGTTTTGTCGTTTCCATAAGAACTACGTTTTAAAATGAAATAATTACGTTATGTTACGTTTCGACGTGACTACCTAAAAATATCTTTAATACATCTTTAATATCTACAACGGAGATCTAATTAACTCGGTCAATTTATATGAGAGTACTTTTATATCAACTTTATTAACTTGTAAATGGCGACGTTTTCTACAAAAGCAACTCTAGAGCTTTTCATCTAATTTCCCAAGTAAAAGAGAAGCAGAAAATTACCTTACAAGTTCGCCTATTGCATCAACTTAATTTGGAAGGTAGGTACTTGGAACCTGTATTATGAGGTCAGTCAATTCGAGTCAGAAAGTCGAGTTTTTATTACTCTGCTTTTCAAAGAAATTTTGCAAAAAGGTAAACCAAGCACCTTAAGCATCCCTTAATGAGAAGATTCTACTTCCCGTATCTAACCTCCAAGCTTCACGAACTGTTTTAATTAAAATTAAAGAACTGAAATGTTAAAGTGACAATTCATTTCATTATGTAATTATTTAATCTAAGTGCCTTTGTATATTTTGTACAAGCGGAGTAGATGACTAAATCCCCCTAAATCCCCCCCTAATTTTACTTCTTTGTATTTATTTTATGTAACTAAACAAAACATTGTCCTGTCATTTGAATCATGGACTTTAAATTATTATAACAGGGACTATACTATTTATAATTTTTTAAAGTAGATTAGACAAAATAAGGAAATACAAATCTCAGATTGTTTTTGAATATTCTTTGGATCTTAGACTTCCACTTTTTATAATTAAACATCAATTTTTATTTAAAATTAAAAAATATCTGGCATCCCGATAATCTACCATACCTTTATAAAATTTCCTTAGAACCCTGCCTTTTTGCAAGCGAATTACATTCACGTAAAATGAATTAAATTTTTTTCTACTTTTAGGTCCTGAGAGAATATCATATTAGTGAAGTAAATTCTGTTTCCTAATTTGATTCTCTAATATTGAAACTTTCAGAGATTTAATTTTTTTTTTTAAATATTACAAATTACCTGTTTATCGACAAATCGATTATCGATTATTAGGTAGGTACCCATCAAAAAACAATAATGGCAGTTTTAGAGTAGTGTGAATAGATTATTTAATGGAATATCCTAGGAGCTTTCGAGTTCGAGAGCTTTCAAGAAAGTTTCCATTCAGTGCCAGAAATTAAAACAAGAAGACACACAATTATTATAAAAAGACAACCAAGGTAGATAGCGAGGTAGATAGTATCTTCAAGTTCAAAAGTTGTGACTTGTGATTAAAGAATAATTAAGTAGAATTCTAAGTCAAAATGAGAGCTTTTCTGGTTAAACAGACCACCTGATTGATTTTGTTATTTTTACGAAAGCAACGTGTGGAGTTTTCAAATTACGAAAAGCTCATTAAGACCATATCATCTTAGAAACTAGTACTTTGGAATTTCCTATCGAACAAAATAGTTTTGTCTTGGAGTGTAACAAGTTAGTGAGTAGATGAAGCGACCAACTTCGCAGTTCGATCGGTATCTCTTCGTGCAATTTCCTCGGCTCGGTATTCACATGAGCCCCTAGACACTATCGCTATTAATTACTACATGAATATTATCTTGCCTGTATTGAAATTCAGGATATATTGTATGCAAAGCACGTAACAGCTACGTGTCCGCTGAGATAATAACGCCACATATTTGCTGCAGTTATTATGTTATTAAATGCAAAACGTTAAGATGTGATGATCAAATATTACCTCACTTATACGGAACGTACATTAATGAAATTGCCACTTTGGCGAAATTTATTATAAAAAGTACAAGCTGTTTATGACGCTTTGAATTCGTCACGCTATAGTAAATAAATAAATTTGCTGAAGAGGATGGAAGGCCCTATTTTGTTTCCTTCAAAGCAATTACTTTACTTACAGCAAGACGCATCAATATTTAACGCGAACAAGATTTACAATATCTTGAAAATCATTAAGATCTTTTATCTCTATCGTTAAACAAATTATAATGATTATAATAAATAATTAATTACAATAATTAATCTGGAACACCTTTCAATGATAGTTACTTATTATTGTTGATAGCATTTGATTATTCATTCTTTTCTTTCTTTTGAAGTAAATTTACCTGCTTCAGAGTTTTATAGCGTTTTATTATAGAGCTTAATTTTGGATTTAGTTTAGTCTGTCAGTATGACAATCACGATTGCTGCACGATGTCCACGAACCAGACAACCGTTCAGTCAGTTAACAAAGAGCTTAATACCATCCTTCTATCGGTCTTCCAAAGATCAAAAGACGATTTCTGTGCAGCCACACGAAATATGGAATTGTGTGAAAACGCTCAAAAAGGTGCTAGGTTAATGAATCAATAATGGGGGGGGGGGGGGACAGAATATCAATGGTAGAATAGGGTTTCAGATCTGTGAGATATCTTCGGAGATGTCTTGAACTGAGAGAATCCAAAGGTTGCAGGGTCTATTCTGAAGTGATTAAGGAATTTTATGGCCGCGTACGTGAATGTCCTTTTGGTGGAAGTGAGATGGTGAATTGGTAGTTTGAAAAGATTGAACCTGGTCTAATAATGGTGGGTGAATCGGAAACGATCAAGTTTGGCTTGATTTTTTAAAATCAGTTTGAGAAGAGAAAAGACATAAGCGGCAGGCAACGTGAGGAGACCGAGACGCCTGAAGTGACCCCTACAGGACTGATCTATGGACAAGCCTGCCAGTATCCTGATAGCTCTCTTCTGCAGAAGAAAGACTGCGGAGAGAGCAGAGAGCCCCGTGATCCACCTCATACGGCCAGGCCATAGGAGACGTGACTAAAAATATCCGTAGTATGCGGAGAGAAGAACGTCATGAGACACAGTGTGTTGGAGTTGTTTCAGAAGGAAACAGGAGCTTGCAAGGCGTCGGCATAAGTGGTCAGGTCAGATCAGCCAGTTCAAGTTTTGGTCGATGTAAAAGCCCAAGAATTTCACGACCGCCGCGGGAGAGATCGCAGTACTACCGGTTCGGATGGGGGGTAAAGGAGGAAGGCGAACGGCAAGAATGGAAGTCAATCAACTCGATTTTTGTTAAATCATTCTAAGTTTATTTTCTCTAAGCCATAAAGATGCTGCTTCCAATGGAAGTTTAGTTGATTTTAATATTTCAGTGAGGTCGTTTGTTTTTACCATGAGGATGGTCAGCATAGTTAACACATAGAGAGATGGGGAAAGAAATTGAGGAGCCCAAATCGTGAATGAAAATAAAGAAAAGAAGCGGGCCGAGAACGCTACCCTGTGGTACTCCTGAGGAGATTGGAGTGAAGTGGGATCTCACAAATCGACCATCAGACGCAGGGATCTGTACCGCCTGGGTTCTTTCCCGTAAGTAGCTGGTATAAACCACGTTAGGGGAATTCCGCGAACACCGATGCTCTCCAGCTTCCGAAGCATTCGTGGCACACATTATCGAAAGCCTTGGAAAGGTCCAGAAGCCATCCAGCCGTTCGCATGCGCTCCTCCATGCCTTTAAATAGGTGGTTAATAACATCGAAGGGAAACGTTAACTTGGAGCTCTGTAAATCTTGCCAAAATTATAAAAGGACCACCCTATATGTTACAAAAATAATTTTAAAAAGTAGGACAAATCGCACTTGGTGGAGCGGCATAACTATAAGTTTTTTTTGTTATTATTTACAATTCTAGTATAAAAGCTACTTTGACGCATTAATGAGCAACCCTGTAGATACTATTTAACGGTCGAATTTAATGCATGCCATAATTGCAGAGACCACAGCGCTAAAGCAAAGTGAGAAAAATACCGTTGGAAATAATTGGGAGAACAACATTTATTTAAGTAATCAAGACACTCGTTCTAGGGTATGAAGCACAAAACCATAATTCGAATATTATTGGTACGTGCAGCAGTACCGCAGACATAATCTAATGGACAATGCAGGTCAGATTTTGGTTCATACTATAAGAAATTAAAAGTTGCCCGTTATCGAAAAATTTATAATATTTTGGCGGAATTCTCTAAGAAAGATCCGTTAAAGAAATGAAAAAACTTTTTTCATCACTCACCTTGGAACGAAAATTACCAAATGTGAACAAAGTTGTTGTGTAATCAATATCAAGATATTTTAGCCCATAATGTTTGTGATTTTTCTTTTGGCTGATGAAGGTGACCATCAGTTCTAGAATTATCTGATAACAATTCCTATTTTCTTCTTAGATGAAAAGTTGGACTAAATCAAGTATTCTAAATTCTCTGCGTTCATGACTGACTGGACAAGTGAGCAGAGTCCATACATCGCGCACAGGGTGGCTATGGCTATTACAAATGACGTACGTGACTTAGTGACTGCGTATATCTAATGTGTATCCACATCCATCAGTTTACCACCTCGGAGATCCACCTAAATAACCTGACGACACTGAAAAAGCGAACAGATATAACTCTTCTAGACCTCTCCGAACAGATTTAGATTAACATTAATTTCCCTATACCCGCTTTCATGAATAAAGGCGTGTCTGCACCGTGCAATTGTACCAGGCACAACAAACTTATCAAGAAAATAGGCCTCGACTTATTAATGTTGCGCTTTATATCTTTGTTTTCTAAGATATTCTTATACAGGGTGTATCTAAATAACACCGAAAAAATTTAGGGGATGATTTTTTGATAAAAAATAAACAAAAAATTTCCTATTAACGTGTGTCTGGAAATGCACCCTTTTTGAGATACAGGGTGTCAAAAAAAAATTTTTTTCGAGTTTTTTGAAGATGTCTCGAGAACCGTATAAGACACAGAATTCAGCTTTTGTACAGATCTTATCATGGATATTAGCAACTATTTTAATGCTAACTATCTTTTTTAAGTATGCCAGTGCCGGAGATTTTTAGGGTTGGGGGGATTTTTTTCCCCTAATATCTACGACACTGGGCAAATTGATATTTTAAAAGCACACTTTTAACCGTCAATGTTTTCTACACAAAAAGATAATCTTGGTTATAACTGCTAACGTGAGCCATTTTCGAGAAAAACGGGCATTTACGATGAAAAACTCGCTTTGAATGTTTCAAGACAAAGTGTCGAAAAATTAAGGACAAAAAAACTTCGCTCATTTCTGAGATCTCCGCTATAATGACACATGAAAAAACTCAGTATTAAAAAAGTAGCTATAAATAGCAATGATATGACATTTACAAAAGGTGAGTTTCATATCTCAAACGGTTCCCAAAATATCTTCAAAAAATTGGTAAAATAATCTTTTTTTGACACCCTGTATCTCAAAAAGGGTGCATTTCTAGACACACGTTTATACGAAATTTTTTGTTTATTTTTGACCAAAGAATCAGCTCTTAAATTTTTTCGGTGTTATTTAGATACACCCTGTATATGATAAGATTATTATAACAGGATAAACGACGACGATTTATCAAATCTTCTTAGATATTTTTGTGCATGAATTTTTCGTGTTGTGATTATAGTTCAACTTACAGGTAGGTACATAATTAAAGTAGGTACATAAACACTTCCACTCGTTCGTTTGAATTTTCAGTAAATTATTGGAGAGTAAATTATAATATTTCAGAAGGGAAAATCTGAAAATTCAGAGGTAGTTTTGAAAATTTTTAATAGATTCAAAAAGCTTATGACTATAGGAGTAAACTGTAAGCAAATTTGGTGAATGCTTTGAGTGATCTCGTAATTAGCTTACAATGTAGGCGTGGCTTAATCTAGAGCCACATTTGGTGGTATTTTGGAATTTCATCTTCATCTGATTCGATCAGCTAGAGGCAGGGTTTATCGCGAAATAAAAGGGAAGTTATATAGAACATGGGATTCGATGTTGATATTCCGATGCTTAGAAGAGGTTGATGAATATGAGGTTGTCAGATCGGGAGGTTTCCGGTAGATTTATGCTTCCATGTGTCTGGCAGTGCAATTATACACTGGGTTGGGATTAAATAAGCTGAGAAATCGAGCTGACTCCTGTGATTCAAGAAGCGTTGAGCTTCCAAGTGGTGAGTAAAAAAGGAAAGCATATTCTGTCATGGACTATAAATTTGTCGCCGTTTAGACCTCAACAGACGTTCGCGCTCGATAAGTAATGAATAGTAAGTTGTAGTTTTTTATGGTTTTCAGATTGTATTTTCCCAACCTGATGAAACGATATTGTGAATAGCATTTTTTTTCTTATTTACATGCACTCCCATGCAATATTTCCATTTTATTAGTCGCTTTTATTGATATTCGCATAATGTGTACCGGGTCGGCAGCTCTATATCCAAAAACGCAATTTTTGATATAAAAATAGGAATATCTTATAACGTAAACTTTCAATTGTTTTTCTGTTTTCACCACTGTAATAAAAGACAAAAATTTTTCACGTTTGCTAATTGAACACACTTTATAGCTCCAATAATAATTAACGAAGTCACCAATGGTGAACAGAAAAAATAGAGAATAGGCGATTTTTCATCACCCTGTATACATATTCACTTCACGCTCATGGAGACTTCTGATCGCCATAAACATGCTTGAATTCCAGCCTTTTTAACCGTGGGATGAGTTCCATTTGATCCGTGCGGAGGCCAAACTCTGAAAATTCATAACATCAACTTTACTGGCAGATATCTACAGTTGGGCGAAAGATATTCAGCTGCGATTTTTATAACACCTTAAGAATATATCTTTTCCACTATGTAAAAATAAATATACCATTCTATTTAATTTTTTTAAGAAAAATCGCCATACCTTACATGACAAATAACGCCCTCTAGCGGTTGCGGTGGTAAAAAATGAAAATTCGAAAAATGTAATCGACAGAGGAAGGAAAACGCTTTGTAACGAGATCAATCTTGTTGAATTCCGTTGAGGTTAACCGCAATAATCGACCTTTGAATAAACAAAATTTGGACGCACTCTCACCACTTTATTTTTCAGGTTATGACAAAAAGCTTCGAATAAAAAAAAAATCTAAATTATTTGGGGATTAGACTGCATGTGAATACATGCATGTGCATTTTGAATACACCCTTAATTGGTAAAATACGTAGAAACTACCCATTTTCCATTCTGTCATGACTATTACGCGCCTTAGCGGTAGTTTTAGAAGATCAAAAATATTTTCCAGCAATTTTTGGGGGTCACTTTCCTCCTAAAAAATTTTACCCTAAAGCTGTGTGACGAGCCGTTCCTGAGATATGGTTGGCGTTCATTCTTAGTTGCCCACCCGGTACAAACAGCATTATTAAATTTGGATTAAGCAAACAATACGACTGACGAGCAAGCAGATCAGGTAGATTCGCTCACGGTTGCGAGGTGATAGGTAAAATAAACTTAAAATTTAAATGGTAATTAAATTTTGAACCGAATAAAACAGAACTTTGGTACACAAAAATTTTGATTACTTTTTAACGTAAAACTGATGTGTCAAATGTCAAAGATGACGTTGCTTTCGCTGTCAACTTAAATTTTCAAAATGGGTGCTCAGTCTTCAGATTAATCAGCCTAGTGGGCCATATTTTGAAGATTGTGCTAAAAATCATACATTGGCGTATATCTACCTTAAATGCCAACAAAATTTAATCCCCCAACAATTTGGATCTACCCTGAGACTTGGAACCAGGGAAGCACTTTTCGGACTGACAGTGTTGTTTGAAAAGTGTTAGGGATCAAAGAAAATATCTTTCTTTCATGGATTACGAGAAGGCCTTCGATCGCATAAAACATACAACTTCTTCAAAGTCACGAAGATGAAATAATTAAAAAAAAAACTAATAAAAAAACTACTTGTCGACTGTTTGTCACAATAAGATCCTGTCAAACTTTCCGAAAGGCGTGTCCTTCGTTCAACCAAGTTTCCTCTATAGAGTACATTCTAGGATCTTGGACTTCTTTTGGCGAAGTTTTTCCAAATACTTACGCCGTCATATAACATTTTTAATTTTTGTTCTAAAATAATTAAAAATACTCTTTCGATTTATTATAATGAATCAGAAATTCATAGAGTACAGACTTCGCACCAACACTCGTCTTGTTATACTATTGGCATATCCGAAGCCTGATTCGATAGCAGTTGATTTTTTTATAGTTATCAATTAATTATTTGTAAATAAAAATAAATGAACTTTTCGACGAATTGAATGTTTTGTGTCATCAAGAATAGTCTTTTTCATTATACGTTTTTCCTCTGTGACAGGAGTGGTACCTTTTTTAATAGCTTTATACAGTGCCATCCGAAAAGTGCGCACGCATATGGCAATTTTTCTAGTCGCCTAAATAATAGATCAAGATTTCATATTTGCAGAATTGTCGTTAATGTAATAGAAAGGAAATCTTATAGGTACCTCTACATTTTCCTGTACAACTTATTATTCCTTAAGATAGGCTTAAGTTAAAGTTAATTAACAATACATTCTAATTGATCCTAGACAATCATCAATTACTACGGCAAAGTGATAAATTGGTATTGTTGTTTTTTGGGTCCGGCATGAGAGTTCGATATCATCGTACGAGTGAAAGGCATAAAATGACTTATAGTTTCGGCATCTACTAAGTTACCAGGGGGTGGTAGTATGTAAGCCTGGTTATATGTCCAGCTGTCCTCCTCAGGGAGAAAACCTAAGTGAACGCCGCGACCTTTATTGATGGTTCTGCTCTGGATGATATGGCGATCAAAGTGCTTCCGGGATTGCTTGACTCTTGATATGAGGTGTGATACAGATGAGCAGGGGTAAATGGAGATAACAGTATCGCGTGACGTAGTTAGATTGAAAAGAACAACAGAAAGGGCTGGTATTGGAGGTAGGTACCAGTAATAATTATTACTGATACGGGATTATTCTTAGATAATGCCAATTACATCGGCTTTTATTCGGGAATTCAGGAAGAATAACTTTCTTTTTTCGAAATGGCGGAAGGTAAGATAACACGTAGGTAGGTGCTTGCGGGATGTGTTTTATTTGGTTTACGAAAAAGGGAAGACGGAAAATATTAAGTAGGTAAAGATGACAAGGAAACAAGGGAATTGAATATTCCGAAGAAGCTAAAATACCGGGTGTCCCAACACTAGTGTCCACCCCCTAAATAGAGCTTAATTTTAAAGATAAAAAATTGAAACTTTGAGGATTTGTATACTTGATATAGGACCACGGAATGGCATAATCAGTTTTATTAAAAAAAAGTTAGTTCGGGCGCCAGCGATAAAAAACTGTAAGATGGTGGTAAATTGTCGAAAAAAAAAATGTTTTTTTTTTCAATACATACGTAGAAATCGATTAATAAATCGATATCGCTTGAAAGAAATGTGGAAAAACTAATTATAAGGCTTTAATTAAATAAAATATAATTATATAGCAATGACAGGTAGACAATATAATCTGAACAATATAATCAATATAATCTGAAAACGGTAGGTGCAATAAGTTTTATGACAAAGTAAATAAGGCCCAAATAAATAGAAGGACGGCTCTTGCTGGTCTAGCCGGCACACTGAACCTGCACTGGACAGTGTCGTAGTATGGACTCATGAAAAAGGTGATTATTAAAAAGATATTAAAAATGTTTTTTAATGAAACTAATTATGTCATTCCGTGGTCCTATATCAAGTACACGAATCATCAAAGTTTCAATTTTTTATCTTTAAAATTAAGCTCGATTTAGGGGGTGGACACTAGTGTTGGGACACCCGGTACAAGGGCCGTAATTAGGAGATGATTTTCGATAACGAATAATAATTAGCTTTCTTACCCCTAAGTGTTACGAAGGGCTTCTTTATCGCTAGAGAATCGACAAAGAAATGTCTCTCGAAAACATCGCAGGAAAACCAGTTTAGGGAGAGTTTCCGACTTCTGTCAAGAGTGTCACTTCGTAGTACAAATTCTCGCACTACCAAAGAGTATAAGAGCGCGAGAAAGAGCATGCCTGCGCGGCGCAGTAACTGTTTGACATTTTCTGGTGAAATGAAAAAATCTTAATTCTGACGGTTAGTATGACGTCACATATGACTTTTTAAACTTAATCGTACCATACTCATCGTAACTTAAAATAAGTATGTCAAATAAGTTAGAGAGCATGCACAAACTTTCTGCGCAATCTATTTTAAACAAATCTTACTAATAAAAAAATTCCCATATGGTGCGTACTTTTCGGATGACACTGTATACAGGGTGTCCCGTAATATGTGGGCAATCTCCCGGATTTGGGTAAATTTGGTGAAAATAAATAAAAAAATAACTGTAACGTTTATTCCTACGAGACACCCCTGGAAAGATATTACCCCTTAAAGTTAATAAGGGTTGAAAATTATTTTTTTGCAATTACTTTTTCATTAGTTGGCGGATATTTTTGAAATTTGCCAGTGTTATTTGTGGTAATAAGGAGCACCTTTAACCCTTTGTAGATTAAAATTGTTAAGTCCAGTGCTGTTCAGGGGATACCCACACCAATATTATTGCAAAGAAAAATGTACGCCACTGACTTTTTTTTAATTTTGATATATTTTTCAGATTATGCCAGTAATAATGCAACTTATTTGTTTCTTGAGTTTTTTCGAATTTTGATTCGTTTACGAAATAAAAAAAATAGAGTCCACTTAACTTAATCTCTGGACCACGCATAAGAAACATGGGGAAAATTTTCTTTTGGAAATAATAATTTTTTGTATTACTTTTTATAAAAAATATGTTACAATAACAACAAATAAACACTCAATTAAGTACATTTTAACATCGAAACTAACGAATTTTATTTTATAATTTTTTCCACATGTTTCTTGGTTATTTCGGGGATATGAAATCAAGTGGGCTCTATTTCATTATTTCGAAAACGAACCAAAATAGGAAAAAAGCTTAAGAGAAAAAAAGCTGTCTAATTAGTTGTTAAATCTGAAAAAGTAACAAAATTTAAAAAAAAGTCAGTGGCGTACGTTCTTCTTTGCAATAATATTGGTGAGGGTGTCCCCCTTGACACCACTGGACTTGATAATAATTATAATTTACATGATGTTAAAAAGACTCCTTATTACCACAAATAACACTGACAAATTTCAAAAATATCAGCCAACTAATGAAAAAGTTATTGTAAAAAAAAATTTTCAACCCCTAACTTTAAAGGGTAATATCTTTCCAGGGGTGTCTCGTATAGGAGTAAGTTATAAAAATTTGTTATTTATTTTTACTAAATTTTCCCAAATCCGGGAGATTGCCAACATATTACGGGACATCCTTATATGCTAGTCTGCCCCATTTTTATTAAGCTGCTGCATAATAATACTGCCTTGTGTCACAGATAAATTCGGATTGCCTTCTCTGAGACCGTTTTCACTTTTCAATACGTTTTTTAATGAAACTTTGACCTCTGGGGTCAGAATGATTCCTTCATTTTTATTGAAAGCACTTATATTAGCCTAGGACATATTCCCAGTTATGTTATTATTATACGCGTAGAATAACAATAATTAGCTACAAGGTACAAAGTACATAAAATGACGTTGACTTGGAATCTCGGAAAATTAGCGACTTTTTTAAACGAACATTCTGCGCAAAAGCACCTTCTGTGTTTACGTTTCAAACACTACTGGAAATATTTCAGCTTTTGGTGACAGATACGTACTACCTACAATAGATATAAAAGAAGACAGAAAATGAAAAGTCTGCATGAGTTGCGGTGCATCGCTAATGATAAAAACCATATCTGTGTTTATTGATTATGAATAAAACACTAATGTTTTATAAAATTCTACTGTATATTGATCGATGATAGAAACGTTACACGTGTTTCGCTACTTTTCATGTAGCATCTTCAGACGTAAATAAAATTATTGATACAGTAACATAGCAACAGTATTACCTAAGTGATCATGAAACAAGTAACTAGATTTAAATGAATTTTTAAGAGAACTAACTAGATCATAATGTATTTCTTCAGAATCTTCTTAGTTGTTGATATCAAGAAGAAAATCAAGTAGTGGAGAACGATATGTGTCTAGCTGTTCATTTATTACTGTGTATTGTTGATTATGTAAATGTCTGTGGATCTCTAGAGAAAATTAAACCAACACATACAAATATGACAATACCATACGATTCAAATCATCCAATTTCACACAAACTTTCAGCATATAATTCAATGATACACAGAGCTGTCACGATACCAATGTCAGTAAACAACTTCAACAGAGAAATTTCTATTATCAAACAAATTGCAAAAGAGAATGGTTATCGAAAAACATTAATAGACGACTTATTACACAAAAAACAACACAAATTAGCCATAAACCTCATTTATCCTCAACAAAACAATGAAATCAGAAAATATTCATCACTAACGTACTTTGGAAACGTTTCAACACAAATATCAAGGATAATTTCTAACACCACTACATTTAATATTTCATTCAAATCTTTTATGAGTAATGGTTCTATATTGCTGAATGCAAAGGAAAAGTTATCTAAATTACAGAAACCTGGAATTTATCGATTAAACTGTTCTCATTGTAATTCAGTTTATATAGGACAGACTTGTAGAAATCTAGAAATTAGATACAACGAACACCTAAACTCTTACAGACTCAAGCATCCAGAAAAATCAAATTTTGCAAAACACTTAATAGAAAACAATCACACTCTAACAGCAAACAACAAAATTGAATTACTACATCATTGTGATCATTATTTTAAATTAAATTTTCTTGAATCTCTAGAGATCCACAGACATTTACATAATCAACAATACACAGTAATAAATGAACAGCTAGACACATATCGTTCTCCACTACTTGATTTTCTTCTTGATATCAACAACTAAGAAGATTCTGAAGAAATACATTATGATCTAGTTAGTTCTCTTAAAAATTCATTTAAATCTAGTTACTTGTTTCATGATCACTTAGGTAATACTGTTGCTATGTTACTGTATCAATAATTTTATTTACGTCTGAAGATGCTACATGAAAAGTAGCGAAACACGTGTAACGTTTCTATCATCGATCAATATACAGTAGAATTTTATAAAACATTAGTGTTTTATTCATAATCAATAAATATGCAGAGATTCTACGAAGTAAGGGTTGAAAACATAAATTTCATATCTGTGTTGCCCTTCTTTTTTTTTGTTCATTTTTTTTTTGCTCAGAGTTTTAACCTTTATTACCTACCTACATACAGGGTGATCATTTTATCTGAAGACATTGAAATGTATCCTAAACTATACTAACTAACGGTTCAAAAAAAGCGGGTTTTGAAAGTGTTTGTTTGAGAGGGGGGACATACTAAACTCAACCAACCTACCCCCCTCCAAAGGGTGGTGGTCCGCAACGTTGAAATCTTAAATGAGAACCCAATTTTTTATTGCAAATGCGGACTTTCTTCGAAGTCTTGTTCCAGAGATGCCGAAACATGGATTGCGAGGCTACTGTCATGCATGATTGACAATCAAAAAGCATTTGATCGAGTAAAACACGAAATAATGGTCAAAAATTAAAATAAACAGGTTTCGACGACAAAGACCTGAGATTCGGAACCTATATTGGAACCAGGTCGTTAACCTTCGAGTAGAAGGAGAAAATACGGATTATGTAAAAATAAAACGGGGGGTTCAACAGGATTTCATACTCTCACTTCTTATCTTCAACCTCTACTCGGAACTCATCTTCAGTGAAGCCCTGGATAAAGTGGACAAGAGAATTCTGATACACGGATACCGGCTTAATGACATCCGGCATCAGGTACGCCGATCAAACGATCGTCTTTGCTAAGACCTCGACGACTGACAAGATCGATCTGATGGATAAAATCATGCTAATAAGTAAATAGTGGACCACTAGCAACTATCTAGGACAATCATTAGCGAGGACTGGAACAACGCGCAGGAAATTAAATCACGCATAGGAAAGGCCAGTCCAACCTTTAACCGCATAAGCACCTTTTTTAAATGCATAACCTCACTATTGACACTAACGTACATACTAAAGACTCCTGCGATGCTACGTCTTTTCCGTTCTTCTTTATTGTGCAGAATTGTAGACACTCAATGAAACCTCAACCAAAAACCTCAAAGCTTTCGAGATGTGGAGAATTTTGGAGAATTCTGAAAATCCCTTGGACGGCAAAAGTGACAAACGTCGAAGTTTTGAGAACAGTGAAAAAACATGGAGTTGGAGTTGATGACTACCTACAATTAAAGCCCTCAAACTAGAATACGACCTAAGTCACATCATGCAAAACGAAGGAAGATACGGTTTGCTACAGACAAACGCAGGATATCGTGGCTCAAGAATCTCAGGACCCGGTTCAGCAAAGTACGGATAGCCATGAGGATTTCCAATATTCGCAACGGATCGTCTCTCTAAGAAGAAATCATTTTAATGTCCTATATAAAGACTTAAAAACAAGCCAATGTTTAATGTTTTGTTTTTATAATGTATCTCAGTTTATCAGGCATAGGTAGTGTTAAACTAATTTTTGTTTACGTATAATGTGAAGTAACTATTATTATTATTATATTTTTTTTTAATTCAAGAATTAGGACGTAAGAAGGGTGTGTGTTCAGTTATCAATATTATCAAGACATTCGTGACTCATCATGTTTGCATAATTATTAGTCGTGAAGCAAACAACAAAAAATCAAAGTTAGGATAATATAGCTACTATAAAGATACGAAATTATTTCAGAGTAATGCGTGACTGATGAAAATTCATACACTTCATATACTCTCAACCATTCAACAGAAGTGTCGAATTCGGTATGGCTATTACGCGATTTACCGTGAGGAGCCTGGTTAGTTTAACGTCAGGCCTTATTATGCAATAACCCTTAAACAGTTTGGCATTTGGCATTATATACGAAAGTTGAGGCATAATAATGTCGGTCGCAATTTGCATTCCATTGCGTGCAGTAATGTGCGTACACACTGGAGCCGCAGAGCTACACATACCACGCTGCATACATATAACAGGAACAGGCCACAGGCCGCTCTGTCAGCCACAGTTTATGTTCTCGATTATTTATTGCTTTGCCACCCAACGACTCTCTGTTAAACAGAAATTATTACAGGGTAGCTCCGTTTAATACCGACCATGTAATTCGAGTCGGAAAAGTACTAACCCAGCAATCGTGCATGTCATTGTTCAGTTAGAAATTAATAAATATTTGCAGACTGAAAATCCAGATCGACTTTAGAATCTTGGCATGCTATCAACTGCATCCCCGGCAATGTAAACAATGTAAATGCAACAAAATTTAGAATGAGGTCAAGCAGACAGCGAAAGTCCCCGATATTACATAATTAACAGCATACCCAAAAGAACCACCAAAATTATGACTGGTTTGTGCGCTCTCAGATTATATAGAGGGTAATGCCATACTTTGGCCATTTAAAAATCCAGAAATCTCATTATTCACAAAACAACACTAAGCTCATTTAAATTGCCAGTGGAGTCTATACAACGATTATGATGGTACGGGAATGTTTACTTTGATAATTAGGTACTTTTCATCTGAAATCTTGGTACCTACTCCAGTTGTGCGATTTTACTTTATAAACAACAGCCTATGAACAAATGCCATGATATAGGGATCTTTCCGTTTTACATTCAACTCTATTTGAATTTTAGTGCAACACGGCGAGTGGCAGGAGGTAAGGATACTTACAATGACTTATAGTCACATATTCTATAGTGGATCTGAGAGGTCACTGCGCAATTTTTTTTTTTTCTTCAAAAAGAATGTTATCCAGAATCTTGGCAGGCTTAGTCATTCGTTAGTTTCAGCTTGTATACTTTTAGGTCAGCCCTATGTGTGTGTGTGTTGTTGAGTTTGGCTTTGGAATTATCATATCATTCATATCAATCAGTATGTCGTCGCCCTTCTCAAACTGATTCACAAAAATCAGAATTAACTGATCCTTTTCGTTTCACCCACCACTACCGTACTATATAGGTATAATTCAGACTTCCAGCCCCCATGACCTCTCGTACTCTCGCAAAAACATTCACGCACACGGTTAACAAATACTCCATTTCAGAAGTGATCCGTCAACTTCCAGTTTTCCTCCCTCAGTTCAAGGCAATCTCGGAAAACATCTTACTGAATTTGAACATCCCACTCTGAATATACTTTCTTCGTTTCTACCTTCAGCCCCCCCTCACTACTAACCCAGTTGTGCTATATCCAAATCCTTACGTAGGTATTTGTGTTGTATATAATAAAAGACACTAGAGCACTCCTTATCAACACAATTGGTCCTTGGAACGTAGCGGCAACTACCCAAGGAACTTTTATTAAATTAAGTGTATTGCCACTAGTCCCGGGCACGTTCTAGGCTCGCTGCGCTAGTGCGCAGCCACCAAAATGGGGAATGCTTTTGTGGTACCTATGTAACGTTCCTGGGTCGTGCCCGCAACTCGTACGGTTCGTTCCACATTAGTCGCCATTACGGTGAAGCGACGTCGCAGAATAGTTTCATCGACTTTCCCGGAACTTCACCACTCTGTCTGATAGTGCTTGCTCTGTCTTACAGCTTATTTTATAATAGTCCCACTCTTTCATAATAGTTAATTATCGTATGTTAGGTATTCATCATGTAGCCTAACTCAGCAACTCACCATCAAACAGGTATACGGAATATTATACTCATTAAAATTTGCAGTTTTTAAAGTAATTATTATTATTATAAAAACAACAGAAAGTCCATCTAAGAAATAGCATGCTTAGGTTGTAGAAAATACTATCTTGCAGAGTTAAAAAGGTAGAACCAGAAAATGCCCTTTGTTCTTTTATATCATTCCAAATAACTTCAGAAAAAAACATTGTAAAATTTCTTTTTTCTTCTTCTAATATCTCCGGAAGTAAGCGGAATTTTGTGGATCTCTCAAAAAAACTCCACAGATACCTACATATTAAAAGAAATTGCAAAGAAAAAACAAAGTAAAAATGTTACTTTTCTTTATGTTGAGGAAAATGAAAACATAATTTAGGTGGAGGTATGCATTGTGAAAAAAATTGAGATGGAATCCACAGGGTGATTAGAAACTCAGGCACTCGGAGTATGCTGTGATAAACTTAACTTTGCAAGAGTAGTACATTTTCTTACCGCAGTCCTAGAAGTTCTGTTTTGCAAAGATAAGACCATTTTTGTGAAAACAAAAGTCGCAACCGTGCATTTAACATGTGATAAGTTCGGGTGAGATATATCATCTTCATTTTCATTATTTTAATTTTCATAGCAATGAAGGCATTCCAATATTTTATACGCTAAGATGACCTTACATTAGGTATAATAAAAAATGTCGTCATTTGGCCTAGGACTGAGCCAAGGAACCGCTGTATAATTTTTTTTACATCAATAGAAAGTATATCAAATTATAAAATTGGCCTGTTTCGGGTCTTCCATCTTCAGATCACACTTCCATAAATTATGGGGATGACAAGTTTTTAAAAAATGACCTGGTATAATATTTAGAAGAAACGTAGCGCATCTATACATTTTTCTCGCATCTCCAAATTTATATTTTTTTCTCTTTCCTCTAAAATTGTCTGCCTACTATAATTAATTTACAACTCTATATTAATTTTCTACAATGATACAACTCATATACCTACCCGTAGTTCATAAAAATGCCTGTGCCTTGAATCAAACAGTTATTTATTATAATCAAATTGGAAACTGGAGGCTATGCCACTGTCATTTTATTCCTGGTGAAGCGTTATAATACTTTACCCCTAGTTTAATAATAGCCTAAATTAAAACAAAAAAAGATCGATGTCACCAGAAATAAAATCTAGGGTTTCAGTGTCTATCTGGATAAGTCTAGTCTAGACATTGAGGTATGATTCCCTGCTGAAAAGCGGGCACCTGTTGTCGTTAATAGGCGCCAGCGTTGCAGATTACGGCATTGATAGGAATCTGTCTAATCGTAAACTGGCTAGTGGTTGGTCTTTGGTCAGAAAACATCTATAGAGGACGTGCAAATTGATAGGATAAGTCAAATTGCGGTTGAAAGGAATTCTTAGTTCTTTAGTTACAAAATATGCAGTAGGGTGGTATACGAGTATGTCTATACATAGGTATGCAGATATTGGTCAAATGGGCTCAACAGGCTCAGAAGCAAGCTAGCTTGAAGATATAAGAATAAGAGTTGAAATAACAATTAAGGGGTGTTTTTCTTCAAATGGTTATTATTATTAATTCTAGATTTAAATACCTATATTTGTTTACATACTAGAGGGGGTCAAGAGGAGAGAAAGAAATTCAAGCTTATCAAAGAATTAATTGAGTAATTAAAAGAAAAATTAATAAGGCCTTGTAAATTATAATAATTATTGTTATATGGATTACAAAAATAGCATTTTTTTTAAATCAGTAACGCATTAAATATTTGCGCAAGATTGAAAAGTAGCAAGATCGGACAGCAGTTTCCATTTCGAGTCACAGAAAGCAAATACATAATAAATACCACCGGCTTCCAACCTTTTAATAAGATAATAACAAGTTGTAGATTTTTAACCACATACTTCGTCCTCGATGTTGATACAACACCTGCTCCAATTTAAAGTATCATGCCTATCATAATTACTTTCCAAATTAAAATTTACAAGTCCAGTTGCAACTTTAATTTACAAACAGCGAACACTAATTTGACATGTGTTCTGAACCTATATACGTGCAGATTTTTTTTCTTGTTTGTTGAATATTAAGATCAGGATTCCTAGTCGTGCATTTGATGAGATCACGGGATATTTTAGTTGGCAGACTTGAAAGGCGGACTAATTTATTTAGTAAGTATAGATTTATACCTCTGGTAGGTCTTAAAACCGAATTTTACACCTCAAGCCGTCAATTAGTGGTCTGAACCATTCGGCGTGTTCAACAAGCCTCTATTTCAGGCGACGTCCAATAGCTTTTCATTTCCATGTAATAAAGCATGCGTGGTTTATGTCTTCCAGATTGGCTCCAACTCCAACATTTCCATAACAACCCACACTTAATTGAAAATTCGACATTTAGTCCGGTGGCATATAGTCGGAAACGAACAAAAGCCAAGAAGGTAAAACCAGCAATAATTTTTCGAGTCAAAAGTAGAAAAAAAAACAAGAAAACCAGAAAAATATCACATTAAAAAAAATTATTTATTCTTTCTTTTTTGAGAAATCCTGATTTACATAATTTTTATAATATATTAAGTATTGGCATTCGTATATCTTATATAAGAATAAAAGGCACTCAAGAAAATTTTATAGATACATACATTCAAGCAGAGTAATGACAAGTATGTAGGTATACATAAAAATAACAAATTGTATTCAAAGGTATAACTAAAAGGTATAACCCTAAAATATTCAAAGTAAAATAAATAAAGGTATGTATAAGAGTAGTGGCGGTTCGCCGCCCGTTTAAATTGGAAATTGGAAAAACTAATGAAGAATAAATAAAACTTAACTTACAGTATCATTCGTCGCGTAACACCGCCCTTAGGCAGCGGTCTAAGTATTGTCATGGTATTCCCTTTTCCCCCTTTTCTTATTAATTTTATTTTAAAAATTTTATACCATAAACAAACATTTTGAATTATTTTATGAGGGCACTCTCTTTCCCAGTTGTGTTCAGTTGAAAAAATCTTGCTTTCAACATTTCCTATTTAATTTTAATGCAAAAATCTTGTAAATAATGATTAATAATTATAATTATTACAATAACTACAAATAACTATTTATATACATATTTTAGAAAACTACCATCCAAATTGTTGAATATAATAATATAATATAAAATGTAGGTATGATCAAGTAGATGGGTTGTCGTTGTTAGGCAAGTTTGTTTTTAAGTAATGTAAATAAGTTATGATTAATTATGAAGTGTCGTGTAGTTATTAAATATTTTGGAGTTCATCTTTTGCTCTTCTTGTCCTGAATAAGTCCTCAATCGTCAAAACAAATATCAGTTTCAGTGATTTATATTAATTTATCTAATGAACTAAATTTTGCTTTTGTAATTTTTAACCTTTGAGTAATTAAAAGAGAGTGCCCCACGTTGGGCGCCAATTGTTAGGGTATTTCTTTCTCCACCCTTTCTCTAATTTACTATTATTAATTTTATTTAAAAAAATTTATACCGTTAACAAAAATTTTGAATTATTTTAGTCATGGGCACTCTCTTTCCCAGTTGGGTTCAGTTGAAAAAATGTTGTTGCTTTTAATTTAACTTGAATCGAAATTCGAAATTTTATAGAATAAATCCTCTAATTTATGACTTGTAACTTGACAAAATTTTTATAAAAACAAAAAAAAACAAAACCTACCTCGAGCTCTCTTTAAACTAATTAAAATGCCCAAATCTTACAATATCCTTTTTCATTAGGTATAAACATTTCTCTAGTCCCTATGCTTCTCTTCTTTTTTACTCTTTCTCTCACAACACTTCTCACAAATTCTATTCCTAGTCTTCCGATACTGTCTCTCGTTATCCCTTGGCCTTTCCAAATAAAAATTCTCTCTCGTCCTCGTAGTCTCTTTCTCTTTTTCTTATTGCATTTTTTACAAATAATTTTTACAAATAATTTTTTTTTACTTTATTTTCTGACAGATAGGTACTCTTAAAACTATTGAGCTCCCTTATTTTCTCGTTCTCGTTGCTATCAACCTCCTTCCCCTTCATTTTTTTCTTTTCATTTACTGATTTGTTTTTTTTTAACAATCAAAATAATTAATTTTTTGACATTTTTAATTATTCATTATTAATAATTTTTATTTGTTACAAGTCATAAATTTAATTGTCATAATACCAAAAAAATTCAAACTTGAAATCACTATTTTTTCGTGTCCGCCATTTCAAGATCATTTTGTATATAAAAAAAATTTAAATATGGTTCTTGATGTGAATTATTTTCATCACTATATTTCAGAAACATTCAAAGTGGGGAAGAGATGGACCGGTAGGAGAGACGGATGTCACTATTAAAGCGCAATCTAATTTTTGTGATGAACACCAAGTCGTAAAGTAAATACTGGACTAAGGCCGCATGTAAAAATTACATGCAAAAATCGAATGTTATCACACAAAATTTCCACATGTAATACCACTAGAGGTCAAACTATTTCCGAAAATTTTTTCGAGCTAGGCGAGGGATAATTTTCTTAAAATATTCGTAAGCGACAACAAAATTTCCTGATATAATTTGATTTTGAGTGGTATTTCACAACAAAATTAGTTTTGAATAGAAAAATTACAATTTAATTGTTAAACAAAAATATGACATGGCGATGTAACATGATCACGTGACAACGCCAAACTGACGTTTAATAACCGCGTCGCCATTATTAGCGTTGTCAAACAAATTTTAGTTTCTAACCTTCACCAGCCAAGTGTGGTTTTTTGAAGACAAGATAAATCGCTTTGGTCAAGCAAATATGGAAGTAGTTAGGATATAGTACGTTAGGGAAAAAATTAACGAGTTAACATCCGCTAATACCAAAAAATCTAAAGCAAGTGCCTGGAAACAGTTTACTGACTTTTGTCTAGAAAATTCATATAATTACGAGAGGGAAGACATCAACAAAAAGTGCCATACAATCAATTATCAACATAAAGTGGTCGAGCCTCCATGCATTCGCCGTGAGTTAATCCGGAAAATTAGGGAAGTACCTACCTATTTCAAATAGAATTACGAAATTAGGTAAATTAGGTTTCTTCAGATCATTTTTTGGTTAGTGAATCGTGATTTCATATACATATACGTGGTACGCGAAAACATCACTTTAATATTAAATTATAATAGAAACTTTAACAAAACGCATTTGGTTGATTATTAATAACAGCAACAGTCAACAGTTGACGTTTATAAATTTCCGGGTTGTCACTTTTAAACGTCAACAATTTTCCACTATAATACCCTCCAGCTTACCCCAGCAGGAGGAAATTTCCGATATAATACACAAATAACCATGGCAACGGTAAGCAATGCTCGTACTTTATTGGCTGAAAATTGATGGCGTGAAATTTTCATAAAAATTATCGTCAAACCAATCTAAAAGTGATAATAATAATTGTGGTGGCTTTTATTAGAAGCCTTCCGTTTGCATTGGTCTAACACAGATTGAGAGATCTCTCGTATCTCGTCTACATTTAAAATACATACATAATAGATGGATCTCTCATATAGATGAAAGTGTTCATTTAGTAACACTTCCTCAGTTAGCCATGGAAATTATGCGGAATGTCGGAACCTAATTTCCATACCTCTAATAAGTATACGAGATATTGAAGTATTCTAAATTCTGAAGATATTATAAGTAACTGTAATTTTACTGCTAGTTGTTGGTTTCAAATCATCGGTATTTCATAACTTTAAATCCTTCAGTACATATGCGTATAATGGTCGGAAACAGTGTTTCTCGCACACGGGTATCTTGAGTAACGAGTATTTTAGATCTATCGCTGCTCCGTAGTTCGGTTCTCCTCCCCCCTGTAGACTCAGCTTAACGAAACTGATGTAATGTAAAGAAGGTGACTTTACTGACGTTTCACTAAGCTAGCTGATTCCAATTATTATTGATTTTCTCAAGGCCCTTTTAATTAGATTTTTTCAAAGGAAATAAGGATAATAATAATTACTTATCAATCTTAGGTACGTAAGAGCAAAAGACTTTTAACTTTCATAGTTGAAAGTTATATTCATTTCGCAATGGAAGTAAACTAGATGGAATTTGGATGTTGTTCTCTTTAGATCTGTCTGGAATAATTGTCACGTAGTGGCACCCAAGAATTTTACAGAAAACGTTGAAAGGTATTACGCCGCAAATATTCGACCAACAAAAGAAATACCGTGAAGTTAACGAGCCAAAGACTAAAGAAACGTCGGAAGACAAAATTTAAATCGCTCGGAACATAATGATAAACGATCCCAATACATCATCAGTTCCAGTTCGTCATCAAACTCAGTGTATGGATGGATGTTTCGGTAGAAATCTGTTTACAAGCCTCTTATAAATGGTGCTCAACTCTTGTCGTTATATCAATTATTGATAGTAGGTACTGAAAGAATTGCCACTCCGAGGTACCTATACCGGAGAGGTAACATTTATGAAACTTCCAATATAATAAAGCAGTTTTCAGCAAGGTTTGTTTGAAGGATGAGCATGGTTCAAAGATGGTGTAGGTCAATTCCCAGAATTACAGAAAACTTCCGAAGCACCCGATTTAGTGAAAGAGATCTGTGATGATCGACTTATCAGTCGTAATACTCGTAATACATTCATACAGTATAGCCAGCCAGATCCTGAAAACTTGTGATTTCTTGTGACTCGATATTTTTGAGTCACTGATTCACGAAGTCAAGTAATCGAGATGAGAAGTTCATCGAGATAAACAACCGATACACCCAAACTTTTTACAAAGTGTCCCAGTGGAGTAAGATCTCGCGTAAAAAATGTGCCCTGGAGGGTGGAAGGCACTTCATTTATCTCTAAATTAATTGATAATTGATTTTATTTAGCTATTTTACAGAAATGTCAAAAAGTGAGTACGACTTTTATTACCTTTGTTGAATGTTATACAACCATAATTATAATAGAATTTTAGACCTAGCCCAACAAAATCAAGGGTCGTCAGTAGTTGTAAAAAGTGAGCTGAGTTAAGACAAACCTCTTTGCTGGCAGGGCCTACTCTAAACGGATTTCTTTATTTCTTTTTACATTTTTATATTGATTATTCGTCTCTCTTCCTACAACATAGTCCATCTTGTCTATAAAAAGGAAGAGAGATGGATTTTTGCAAGCTGCGATATACATATGTATATTTATTTTTTGTTAATAAAAAAAAAATTCTTAAACTGAGTAAAGTTGCAATATAAAGTTCTTTTATTTAAATTTATGTAATAAAAAAGTTACAATGATTTTTACGAAATGAGATCCATCTCCCCCCCCCCCCCCTAACCCTAAGAGGCCTTACGTACATATTCGAGTCTAAATCGTTTGTTCTAAGCACCCCCGCCTAGACTACCAACTTTACACTACTACTAGTCGATTCAAAACACCGATGTAAAGATGCAGGTTTACGATTATGGCAGCTAAATAATTTACTGTCGGCTGTATTATTTCCTCGTTTGCCCACCTTTGATGTGTGCATTAGCGGGGAGGACATCTGGAACCGACTATATCATTAGCGGGACCCGGGAACGGTTATTTATTATCACGGGGTGCCTCGATGGTGGTTAATTTAGGGAACGAACGAGTTATGACCGATTGCCGTGGTCTCGTAAACACCAACCCGTCACCACAGGATTATTACCGTATGAATGTTCAATGTGTGCCTAAAATGAATCTAAAATAGTAAAAGTCTTCTATTGGCGAATTATTGTTCTGAGGTAAACAAGTACAAAACGAAAGCGACAACAGTGGTTAACAGAGACATTATCAATTAACAAGAATTTTTTCTCCTGAAAAATATTATTTTTTGGGATTCAAAAATCGCTACAATTGCAGTGTAAATACTCAGATGCAAATATTATTTATGACACCCAAGAACTGTCCCTTAAGATTTTACTATTTACAATGCAGGAGCGTACCAGTTATTTTTATTTCATTCATATTTACTAAACCTGAGCTAAGAGAATATCTATCTGATTATTTTTATGGATCAAAAAAAAAACACTCAAAACAATGTACCTAATTACTCTTTCTGTTTAACGAGACAGACATAAAAAAACGACCATGCCAGTGATAAGACATAGAAGTTAAATTCGGACATAGGTATATCTCAAATCTGTAATTTTTTTTCACCTCCGTCTGACATCTCAACATATTATCTCACAGATCTTTTCAAACACATACAGGGTGTCCGGAAATTATGAGCAAAAAATTAAGGGGGTGATTCTTCTTGTTGAAATATTGCCAAAAGTATCTATAATTTTTTTTCGAAAACTCAAAAAGAAGAAAGTTATAAGTTTTGAAGACGCACAATTGAAGAACATGAAGAAATATTCGGAAAAGGTCCTCTTTGTCTATCACGATAAAATGACCTGCTTCCGAGTAAAACTGTTTTAAAAATTTGCTTGCACTAAAATTGATCACCATAAACTATGATCATTCTGCAACAATACCAAAGCATGTTTTGGGAACGGTGGCAGGGTTGCCTAGGAAACAAGACGTTTGCTTTGGATTTCATTTTGACAGCAATTTATTTTTTTTTATTATTAAAATTATTTTATTATTTTATTAAAAAAAAATGATTAAAAATTTTTTTCATTTTCAAAAAAAAATCATTTCCAAGTCTATTTATATACGAATGTCTCTGTTTTGTACATAACTAGGCAATCCTGCAGCTGTTTCCAAAGCATGCTTTGGTGTTGTTGCAGAATGATCATAGTTTATGGTGATCAATTTTAGTGCAGGAAAATTTTTAAAACAGTTTTACTCGGAAACGGGTCATTTTATCGTGATAGACAAAGAGGACCTTTTCCGAATATTTCTGCACGTTCTTCAATTGTGCGTCTTCAAAACTCAGAAAAAAATATTACGAAAAAAGTTATAGGCCTTTTTTGAAGGTCAAGGGCAGTTAAGGCCTTTTGATTTCGAGGGATTCAAGTCTAATTTGGACCAAGGATGTAAAGCAACATCAGTGACAAGTGTGTCAAATTTTAAGAAAATCCGTACACGAGAAAAAAAGTTATAAAAAAATATTGATTTAAAAAAATCAACTTTGGAGGCTTATAACTTTCTTCTTTTTGAGTTTTCGAAAAAAAATTATAGATACTTTTGGCAATATTTCATCAAGAATAATCACCCCCTTAATTTTTTGCTCATAATTTCCGGACACCCTGTATAACAATCGTCAGACGAAAAGACCGCCGCTACATCCCTCGGCGATGCCGGGAAGAGCCGACTCATCTGGCCGGAATCCGATCGAGATGGCACAGTGGAAATTTAGTGTAGAAGTTTGAGATAACAGTTGATTTTTTACAATCTGTGCTGGAACGGCGTCTAAAAATGTCAGAAAAATAATTACAAGTTTAATAAGGACAGTAATTTCGCGGCTTTGCAGAGGGATATTGCAGCGGTCTTTTTGTCTGGCAATTATGTTTTTTAAACATGCGACCAGATAGAACGAGTAAGAGCATAACTTTTGGAAACCTTATCATAGGTAATACCAGAAAAGGGAACAAAAGAATATGAAATCAAAACTAAAAACAACCAATGCACCTGGTACACGGATGGATTCAAGAGAAAGATTAGCGCTGGAGCGCGGGAGTTACTGGGAGAGGCGAGGGAAATACATTTAGTATAAGCCTACCATCAAATACAGTGAAGAGCTGCATTAACTCTCTATAGCAAAGCTAAAAGAGAAAAAAACCTGAGGTGGACAAAAGGATACCAGAACAACAAAGGAAATAAAAAAGCGAATCTATTTACTTGCAAAAAAGGGATCCAAACTACCCTTAACCGGGCCAGAATCAACTTGCTGCATAGCTTACAGCGAAGTCAGAAGGGAAATAAAAGACCTCCTGAAGAATAAGCATAACTCCCATTGGAATGAAATAGATGGACTGAGACATTCGAATATATTTATCAGAGAACTATCATAGAATAAAACTAATAAACTGAAAAAGCTGAGCTTGTCCACTAATGAAAAACCTCTCAATAATAGGAGTGAAAAATAACCCAGATTTCAGGAGATGCGGGGAGGGGGAGGAAACCCCATACCACCTAATGTGTGAATGACCAGCACTAGAGGGAACTAGACTTCTAGTATTTGTGACCGAAATAGCAGAACCAAAAAAAATAAAAAAATAGAACAAGCACCCATTGGACTCATACTGAAATACTTTCGGGAGACGGGACTGATAAGCTAATTGTCCAAAGGGGTACAATAAGCGCAAGCTCCAGTACGAGGGCTTTGAACCAATCCTAGAAGTTATAATAATGTTTAGAAAGGTCTCTGATATAACTGAGGTAATTTTTTTTTTGTTACTGATTTGAAGGTATCTAACGTCCCTTTAGCAGTGACCTAGCCGTCTGATGAATTACGAGTAGGCACCTATACATACTTCATCTATATGATCTTCAAACAGGTAATATGTAAATTTTCAGCCGGAGGTACGAATATTTTTTGAGCAATTTTTTTTAGGCTTTGAGGCATCTGAAATGTCTTTTGCAAGGATTTTGAGTTGAATCTATGCGGTTGACAACCTCTTGATTGTTCCGCCAACCACCTCACAAAATTTCAGCGGGAGGTAGGATCATAGCACTCGCGGCCGCCAGCTCTTAGTCTAAGAGTACGATTAACTTTAAAAAGTCATATGCAACGTCATATTGACCGTCCGAAAGCCGATTTTTCATTTCGCCAGAAAATGTCAACCAGATTTAATTGACTTTAAATATATTATGTAACTGTATTACTGGTTGCCTAAACCTGCAGTTATTAAATGTCCATCAGCATTTTTTCTTATGCAAACTTAATCCTCTTGAAAAGAATATTTGGCTGTTCGCAAAAGAAACGAAACTCTTTCTTCAATTATTCTTTTACGAATTTAAAACCTATGATTTGAATAACTTTGAAAGCGTAGGTAAAGAAATGTACAGTATAACACGCTTAGGTACGTATAAGAGATGTAATATTGATGCTTATATGTTTTTTAGCACATAAATCATAAATAACATTTCGAACCTCCATTTTCAGACTTTCGGCCAAATTTTCTATTTTGAGCTTCCTTCTGATCCGCTCTTTCGGCCCACTTATTTCTTTTGTATTAATAATTCGTATCAATTGCTCTTACATGTATATTACATATTACATTACGCATCTGCTGTTCTCTGTTGGACGGCTATTATTGGTGCCACTGACATTGGACCTTCATTTTTGGACTCTTGAAAAATAATGAAATAAATTTAAAATTAACTTTTCTAAATGCACCTTTAATAATAATTGTCCAAAAGTATTCATTTTGAAGTATTTTTACAAACATGCAGCAAATAATTTGACAAGTTATCATTCAATCATTCAATCAACATTTATTTATGAACGGTTTAAGATCGCAGTTTGAAAACCACTGACAACTAAATAAAATTTAAGTCACGTAATGACACTCTATTCTCTGTGTTGTTCATTTAATTCACATTCAAAACCAATGTTGACGTATATTTATTTATGCGGGATGGAGCATTTACACAAACTGTATGGTTTATGAGAGAATTACTTACAAAGAGAATCACGTATATAGGTGTCGCTGAAATGACTTTACAGTTCATGCACTACCAAATGTTCCTCGGGGGAAACTAAATCGAGTTTTGTCAACTTATCTTAGTCCAAAGTTGCTTGGTTTGGCCACTACATGATGAGACGCGGTTCTGGTGGATAATAAGTCACTCCGAATTTTAGGAAAATTTCTATATAGGAAAAAAGCTTACCTTAAAACGAGTCGATTTAAGCAAAAAAAAAATTGCAGATCCTTCGTACAATTTTGAAAAAAAAAACAAATTTTTAACTCGATTTTTTCATTTCATCGGTGTTTTTTTGTTGTTTTTTTGGATGGGGGAGCTTTTTTTATTTGTTTTTGGAGAGAAAATATAAAAAAATTGTTTAAAAAAATTGGAAAAAATTGGAATTGGAAAAACTTCATTAGCTTTCTCTTTTTCAACGACCTTTTATACAATAACTTTATTCAATATTATGTTTCCTATTCTTTTTATGCTTTTCTGTGTTACTTTTTTCCTTCAATCGATATTATTTATCGGCAAAGGAATGTGTGATCAAAGATTGGTCAAGGGTAGAAAATAAAACAAAAAACGGGGGAAAAAAATCAAACGTTGAATGAATACCTAATTGAAATTTTTATAAATAAATATATTTTTTTTTAAATAAATCGTTGTGTATGAATAGTTTTTTTTCAAACGCGAAGAAAAATCGAAACTGTGACTTTTTAAGCGTCAAAATTAGAAAAGCGAGGAAAAATCGGCCATTTTTAAAGAGTCATAGCGCCGCCATTTTTGAAATTTACGCGACAAAAATTGATAATTCCGACAAAGCAACTCTCTCACTATACCTCGGGTAAATGATCCCCAAGTCCTGGTGCCCGAAAATCGCGAAGATGCCAAAAAACACCATTCGGCCTTTAATGAAATTGACGACCTCTGGAAATTTCTTCTTACCCTTTTTGCATGCCCCAATTTGTAAGTTGACAACATATTTTGGAATAGATATACAGTGTGACCCATTTGTTCTTGAAACACCCTGTAGAATCTTAATTTATGGTGCGATTTTGAAAAAAAATCTTTTAAACCATAGAGCTTGATAAACTATATTTTGGGAGCAAAAAGCGTCTCATTCCTACAATATCCAGGGCCTACTAGATCAGTGTTTACTTGTAAAATCTCAAAAATTCATATTAGCGATTTTTTACAAAAAAAACTGGGCACGCCACGGGATTCACCAGCCCTCAAAACGGTACTGTACCAAATTTTATTGGAAATGTCAGAGTAAAAAGGATCTTGTAGTTATTTTAGAAATTCATAATAATACTCCGAATTTTCATAAATTAATTTGAAAAAGGTCAAAAGCTATCATAAGTAAAAATTAAAATTAAAAAAAAAAAGTAAAAATAAAAATAAAAAAAATAAAAAAAAAATAAATAAAAAATAAATAAATAAAAAATTATAACTAAAAAATTAAAGTGCCTACATTATCACCAACTAGACGTACAATTTCTATTTTGTCTCTCTTAATCTTTTCGAATAAATTAATGAAAATTCGGAGTTCTATTATGAATTTCTAAAATAACTGCAAGATCCTTATTACTCTGACATTTCCAATAAAATTTAGTACAGTGCCGTTTTGAGGGCTGGTGAATCCAGTAGCGTGCACAGTTTTTTTCTAAAAAAATCGCTAATATGAATTTTTGAGATTTTACAAATAAACACTGATCTAGTAGGCATTGGATATTGTAGGAATGAGACGCTTTTTGCTCCCAAAATATAGTTTATCAAGCTCTATGGTTTAAAAGAAATTTCTTTAAAATCGCACCATAAATTAAGATTCTACAGGGTGTTTCAAGAACAAAAGAACCGATTTCACAAAATATTGTTTCCTATACCAATTGAGTTTACGATATAGTAACCGATTTTATTGAATAATGGGGATGAGCATAAAGTGACGTTTAAGTCAGGCTATTGGTCATTGTTAGTTTTTTCCCTGCAATTTCCAGAAAATGTAAAAAGCAAGGACTAAGAAAAGAAAAAGTATAAAAAAATCGCTATTTTGCGACCACTCGAAAGTAATCCTTGCCTTGAATTTCTTGCGTGACTCATTTGTAGCTTGATGTATTTTGGAAACAGAAACTTATAAATTTTTATTCACACATTGACAAACCATTATAAAAAAATTACACCAAATATTGTTATATCACAAAATGTAAGTAAAAAAAAAACCTGACAACGTTGCACAACTATATGTTTATGTTTATTGATTATAGGAATCTGTCAATTAAGCGAATTTAATGGAAATTGAACTTTTTTTTGGTAAATTTTACGACACTTTAAACTCATTTTTCTCAATATTTTATGTATATTCCGCGCATTTTTTTTTTCAAATAATTGTCTATACTGGTCATTACTTAACGTTTTAGGTAGAAATTTTACCAAAATTCGAAGTGAATTATAATCCATGCATCCCCTGAGATGCCAAAATGTCAATTCTGAAATTGTCATTTGACTATAATTGCTAAACCGCTGAAGCGATTTAGATGGAATTTGGTATGACGGTATGATTTTTTGGGGAAAAAGAGTGCAATACTAAATTACTCAAGACGTTAATTAATTGGCATAGATTATGGGTTTTTTAAGTTTCACAGATTTAACTTCCTATGGAATTGAAAAATTTTTAAAGATCGAGCGTAGATTAGTCGACTCATTTTATACAAAAAAGGTACTCTTTTTGAAACAATAAAATGAAACTACTGTGAAAATTACTTCAGCGGGGTTGTGTAAATTGATATCAAAGAAGTCAACCCAATTCACAACTAATTTTGGTGCTAGGTCCGCCCCGAATTGTCGACCAAATGCATGTATTTCAGTGAGAGTTTCCTGTATTGGGTATAGCTAAAGGATACCTATATTTTTGAATTTTTTTAAATTTCTAATCAAGTGATACATCTGATTAATTATAATAAGTAGGTAAATATTCATATAAACATATAGTAATTATATCGTTAATAAAAGAGAATTTAATGTATGATCTGACATCTTGTTATACCACCCCATGATAACAAAAAAAAAATCACCCTTCTCTTACCTACGTGATATCTTATGTATTAAAAATGTAAGTACTACATGTTTACATATTAATGCATGTATGAATTTATGAATATAAACAAGGACAATGTTTCTGATGCTTGTGCGGGTATGCTGATGCATGGTATGCACAGTCTGTGGATGCAAGAGGTGAAATTCGCTGGCCTGTCATTGCATACATCGAAATGCACTCGTTAACGATGAGAAAGCAAATTGATGGTAGACGGAAAACCATCCATAAACCAAGGACCAAAGCTACAGTTTATTGCATATCACATGGATTTAGTCAACACGGACGGACACTCTGGAAGCTCTTAACCCTTTACTCGAGTTTCATACATATACCGTGAATTCCAATAAGCACAATTTACATGGCTAAATATCAATATATAACTTGTATATAGTGTATCCCGGATTCTTAGGTATTTCTTTTTTAGGCAAAACCGATTATTAACGAAAAACGTGAAAACTGAAATCAGACAACATAATATGTGGAATATTGATTTTCAAATGGATCTTGCAGTTGAAAATTTGATTATTGATCTTGGTAGTATATTAGGGATGGAAGTGAGTCATCATCTTTTAATATCATAATGTGAGTTTTCCATTATTCATTTAACATTTTCGGACATTATCTACGCCTCTGGTTGACTCTCGAAGCAATGAAATTGGTAAATTCTAGCAGAATCCTTTATGTTTTTAATGTTAATAATCGGGTTCTCAACGATTTTAAATTCAGATGCTCCCATTATTAGTAAAATCCAATCATACCTACCTGTGTAAAAAATAATAAGAAATTTCCTTTCTTTTTTTCTTTGATATCTTCTTTTGTTGAATAGATATAGCAATTTGAAACGTATGGCATGTTACCAGTAACATCCTGCATATTATGGTGCCATGCAGAAGTTTTCTACGCTTCTAGATTTTGCTTGGATCGAAATAGTCAACAATTGTTTTTCTTATGGCCGCGATATTAAATTTTCATGTTACATACCTATCAGGTATAAAAAATGAAGTTAATCACATTCAAACATTTTTTTTTACAAATTCTTAATATCCTACACATGAAAGTGGTAGATAGGTAAGGTATACAAGAGGACATTGGCACAAAAATCACCTCCCAGTCTTAAACCATGTTACATCTGGAGCAAGAGAGTCCATCTATTCCTGCTTTACAACATGAATTCACAAATTCTTACATTGAGCCGTAGTGTAGGTACAGGGGTGTGAGCGGCAGAGCAACACAGGGTGATAGATACTCCGTTCGGGCCGCTGTTCTCAACACGCAAATGCACTTACGTGGGCCCGAGACGCTCGCTTCAGCAATGCACTTATGTGCAAAGCAGAGCATCGGGCGCAGTCACACGCCCGATACTACACTTTAAACGTCAATACCATCACATACGTCACAATTATTTGTAAGATGAATAGACTGGATAAAGCAAAATAGTGTATGTATTATTTTATTTCGCGATACTTACAGGTAAATTTTCAATTGTCAATCTATTACTACTTGATGGAATTCATTTAGTTATTAATAGTTTATATATTAATATATAGTTAATATATTCTACAGGGTGCACCATATATTTTTTCTTTCCTTCCTATACAAGGTGATTCAAGATGTGATAGCTCGTTCAAAAATATGAAAAAAAGTTCCTATTAACATCTATAGGTCCGCAAACCCACCATTTTCGAGATACAGGGTGTCAAGAAAAAGAAAAAACTCAGTTTTTTGACGATTTCTCAGGAATCTTTTCAGATATAAAACTGAATTTTTGACCACATCTTATCATTTACCATTATTCACTTTTTGAGCTCTGATTAAATTTATTTCATTTGGCAGTGGTATATATTTTGCGATTGCTTGAATGCTTTCGCCCCTAATTTCTATACGACACTGCAAAAATTGGCATTGTGGAAGCACATTTTAGAAACTCTCAATGTTCTCTACATAAAACAGGTACTCTTGGTCAAATACTCTAATGTGAACTGTTTTCGAGAAAAACACCATTTTATGATGAAAAACATAAAAGTGGCAAAATGTTTTCTTGTGGACAAAAACATACCTACCTTATTTTTGATAATTTTTTTTTATGATTTGTTTCACTGCCACATAATTTTTTTTTGTCGTCTTAACGTAGATAATATTAATGACAAGATTTATCGTCAAAAAATTGAGCATAATTATTTTTTTTTACACCGCCTGTATCTCGAAAACGGTTATTATGAGGACCCATGTTAATAGGAACTTTTTTCCATATTTTTGAAAGAGCTATCACATCCTGAAGTTCTGCACACATATTATGAATCTCGATCCTAAGCGCTAAGAGATACAGGGTCGGTTAAATTCGAGAAAAGACGCGCAATTTCGTGGCCATCTCGAATCCGTCAACACATACAAGATATCTGTGACTGTTCCTGAAATATCCTGAAAAACTGAAAAATTGAGATCTTATTTTCATCAAATCTTTTTTATTATTGGAAATTAATAAACAATTTTAAAAGTAATGGAATCCACCAATATAAAGAAGTTTTTTTAAACATTAGTGTTTTATTTATTATCTAATGGGATTTATACAGGGTGTCAATTTGAAAACTTGCCATCCCCAAATTATTCCTTGAAAATTATTTTTCAAACAAATCACAAAATATGTCAATTTTTAAATTTAATTTATGTTCTATTGACATAAAAATATTTTATACAGGGTGTTCCTTGACTCAGTAATGACGACATTGTCCATTTTTTTAAATGGGGCACCCTGTATATTATTACATTTTCAGACCATCTGTGAGAAAATCCAGTAGGAATGGTTTTTACAGTTGCAGCTTACATTGAGTATATTATGAGTTATGTTATAAACAAATGAAAATCGAAATTTTCCATTTTGACAGCAGTATACATAGGACACGGCTCTAAATATCGAAAAACGGCTTACATGATAAAGTTTTTATATAGGTGATCAAAAGTCTGATAATTTTCGTCACCCTGATGAAAATTTCATCCACACAATAGGATACCGCTTGAAAAGTTAAGATAGGAACATGTACCTATAAGCCGTTTTCCGATATATCTGTAGTCGTTTTCAAAACAAGCTGCTTTGAAAATGAAAAACTGCGAATTTCATTTGTTTATAACTCGTAAGTTACTCAGTTTACACTGCAACTGTAAAAACCATTTTATTGAATTTTCTCAGACAATCTGAACTTGTAATAATATACAGGGTGTCCCATTAAAAAAAATAGACCATATCGTCGTTACTGAGTCAAGGAACACCCTGTATAATTTTTTTTGTCAATAGAACATAAATTACATTAAAAAATTACCTTTTTCGGGATTTCTTCGAAAAAAAATTTTCAAGGAAGAATTCGCGGGTGACAAGTTTTAATTTATTGGCACCCGCCTATATTTATATGGCAGGATGCCATATAAATGATGCTATTATTTTATTTGATTTGATTATTTTTATTGAACCTTGCTTCTAGTTGTTAAATGTTCTTCCTTTATTTTGGGTTTTAGGTTCCTGATATTAAAATATTATTTTTCAAAAATATTTTTATAAAAATGAAACGTTTCGGGACCGATTGGTCCCTTGCTTACTCATAAATTGTAAAAAATATGTAAAAACTTAAAAATACTTTTAAAATCATAATTATTATAGTAAAATGTCGCAAATGGTGTGTTTTTTTAAATTTAAATTTTAGAAAAAATATAAATTACTTTTGATCTTGATCTTGATATTTCATATTTTTGAAAAATAATATTTTAATATCAGGAACCTAAAACCCAAAACAAAGAAGGACATTTAAAAGTTATTATTTTAAAAATGCTTAATAAGTGCAAAAATGAAAACAGTGACGGCCCCTTGAATATTTTATAAATAATATTTTTGAAAATAAAAAACAATAAAAATTATGATTCAACAGGACATGAACATTTAAAAAATTAAATTAAAACATCAATTTACTACATAAAAGTATATCTTAGAGCAAATAATGCAAAACTTTTCACACGATCTAATGCCATTATAGCTAAAAACTGCTGTAGCCTTTCAACTGGATCTGCGTATACAAATATTTATGGAGTTCTGCTGTCATTCCCGTATGAATCGGCCTTAGACTCGCGATCATGTAGGTGTCGATATAACGATGTGCGATGTGCGAAGGGTATATGGACGGGGAAGTAGGTAAGTGCTTTATAGCCTGTAGTCATGAATGTAATCTGATAGGGGTCTCAAAATGGAATAAGAAAAAAAATTCAAAAAGAGGTACGAATTAGATGAAGAAGTCGTATATTTATACAATTTAGTAAATTGTGACTTTAGCAACAAATAAGTAACAGTTTTAAA
Source organism: Malachius bipustulatus (assembly GCA_910589415.1). Lineage (NCBI taxonomy): Eukaryota > Metazoa > Arthropoda > Insecta > Coleoptera > Melyridae > Malachius > Malachius bipustulatus. The sequence goes on from OU342633.1 coordinate 17,280,669, forward strand.
ATAATCAGAATAAACTTTCAGTGAAACCGCTGAAAATAATTAAGCTCATAATTTTGAATGTCTAATTTACCAGTATGGAGTATTGCAGGAAACGTACTTAACTGATGCAAGCAAAACTAGAAACAAAAGCATCCCACTTTTCAACTGTGGTCTAAATAGTGGAAAATGCCGCTATAGAGTATAGATATAGGGCTATCACAATATTTATTTAATAAACTGCCACACGAACTTAGAATTTTGAACACTGTAAAGAGGAAAAGAGAGAGGACAATTTTGAAGGTCTGGTGCAAGAGCTTGTGAAAGGAAAATACTGTTAAACTATATTGTCCTAGCTTTTTGATTTTTGAGTTCTCCTGCATGTTTACTGTGATCTTTTCTGTTTCTTATCTGGTTTTCTTTTTCTTTTCTTTCTTGGTCCTTTCTGTTATATTTATTTTCTTAGTCTTAAGTTCTCTTCTTCAGGCTCATAAATTGCCTCCTTGCTGGAATGTTAAGTAGATAGGTACTTATACAAAAAAAAAGCTCTTTTCCGCAAGGTTTCTAAAATACCGCAATTATAATGATATTGTATACGCCTTGTAGAAGATATCCTATTATGCTACTAGGAACCATTTTTTCATTCTTTTCCTAGCAGAGCAATAACATTTGACATCGTCAAATTACGAGACAAAAAGGCAAGTATACTCAACGATTAAGAAATAAAGAAATGAATGTAGGTAGTATGAGTATATAAAGCACATAAAGCCCAATTACTAGCCTGTTAAATGGGGTCGGAGTATTCCTCCATCATCCTAACATTATTTGTCATATTGGCAGTGCCCGAAACTCCCAAAATCAAGAGAGTTTCCATCCAAACAACAATAGAGCCACCAGATTTATACTTTATGCTTTATACTCATACGACCTATATATATACGACCTAAAAAAGGACAAACTTATACCCATGTAGTGTTCAATAATTCCCTTATCAAATTACACTTCAATTTTCCCTTTTTTAAAACCTCGTTTACCCATACAAAAATATAAAATACCTACGACGACTTTATTATACAGGGTGATCAGTAACTCGCGCACTCCGAATAAAGGGCGATATAGAGCCCATTAAAATTAAGGATATTCTGCAATAAGAAATTGAATCCAACGGTTGGTTTTCAAGTTACAGAGTTTCCCTCTTCCGAGTTTAAAGGTTTTTGAATTTAAAAATTCATCAATTTTTTTTTCACAAAACCTCTTTACAGAGGAATTGAGAATGTTGTAAATTGATAAAATACTTAAATATGAACGAAATTTGAAGTTTGGCAACCGCCTAAACTCAACTTAGAATATAAAATATTCAATTGCCTTCGTTAATTGCTATGGAAATAAAAATAATAACAATACCATCTAACCCGAACTTATTCTAACATGTTCACTGCAGTGGTGCCACCTTTTTTTTTACAAAAATGGTCATATCTTTGGAAGAAAAGAACTTACAACACTGCAGTAAGAAAATTTACCACTCTTAAAAAGTGAAGTTTACCGCAGCATGCTCGGAGTGCGCGAGTTACTGATCACCCTGTAGATGAAACGTGACGGTCAATTATCCGTTATACAGGTGATGAAAGAGCTATTTGTTTATGCTTGTAAAATAATAATTAGGTAGCATTGAAAAAAGGGTTTTCCTATGGGTTTATTTGTTCGATTAAATTTCCAAAAATCAGGAGCTTTTGCAGAATTTTAAAATATTGATTCGAGAGATTTTTCGACCATACGAGTACTTTCAAGGACATTTTTTGCTTGTTTTGAGCTAAGTATATTTTAAGAAAAAACTGACTGCAGATAGAATTTTTTCATGTTGATTGTTTAAATAATCGCGTTTTTTAAACAAATTGTACCACTTTTTCAGACTTACGAACAAATGCGGGTAAAACGTGAAAAAAAAAATACACTAAAATGCATGTGAAAAGCCTGTTTCCATCCATGTCGTTTGTAAAAGCAACGAAACCCTAGTACCGCTCCTACACTAAAATATTTAAGACTCCATTATCTATTCAAGTTTTAATAAATCTGAATTTCATTAGCTACACGTAGATTATTATTTAATGCCGAAAAATCGATCTAGATCCACTTATTGGTGTTAACGGTTTCATCACAGGTAGATCACATGATTCACATGTCATGTAAATGATGGAAACGTGAAGTATTTTCATCATCATCGATCACTTCGGCATGTGTTCCCGCCGGTTCAGAGCACTCTGCCGATGAGATAGAAGCTCACATCCGTCGATTTTGTAAAGCAGATTTGCTAATCGTGTTTTCTTGTAAACGGATGTGTTGTTAATGCCATGTGTTGCTGTATAGGGCCTCGTTCCGATACTGACTCCTACTCGTCCGACAAATTTCACCAAATTAGTAGCTACATGATGAAGTTGTGAAATAAATTTTTTTTATTGTTTGTCTCAAAGTAGTGTTTGTAAGCTGCATTACAAAAACGGGAAAATTTTCTTATCACCACATGATAAAAAAAACATAAAATGAATGGAACCATTTTATGTGTGATTTTTTAATGGGCTATTGTACCGCGAAGACACTGACGAACTATTCTGAATTAATTTGAAACTGAATACCTAAAGTTTAGCCTTTGAGATTTGATGAACTTATGGTTTGTGATATTATTGTTTGCGGCGTCTCGAGTGAAGAAAAGCTGGTGAAGTCCACTCAGACTACTACATCACCATCGTACCTGTAGACCAGCGGTTCCTAACCTTTTTCAGCCGCGGACCCCCAAGGAAATTGAAGCATAATGCTAAGGACCCCTGAATGAAAAAATGGTGCAATTTTCGGACAATATTATATTTTAGTACTCCTTCATTAAATTAAAAAACAAAAACACAAACTTTTTCGTAGAAAAACAATAATGAGAATGTTGATTCGTAGGTAATTTATTTATTTTTGTTAATGTTCTAAGTTAAGTAAGATAGATGAGTATGGGACCGCGGACCCCCAAACATATGCTCGCGGACCCCCAGGGGTCCGCGGACCACAGGTTAGGAACCGCTGCTGTAGACCATAAAGCAACAATCTTCTAATATGAACAAAAACAAAACTTCTCTCCTAAAATTTATGTTTTCAACCCTTACTTTATAGAATCTCTGCATTCTGATTGATGATAAATAAAACACTAATGTTTGTTTTAAAAAAACAACTCAACTATTTTTTCCAAAATACGTTCTTGACCTGAGATCTCAAACCTGTGAGAAGCACCATCAGCAGGTTCACGTCTTCACCAATTATGAAAACTTGTTCATAATCTGTACTTTTGAAAAGAGCTGTTGTAATATCGTGATCTGCCTTTATTTTATATTTAAACTACAAAACAAAAAAAAAAAAGAAAACAAAATCAGTAAAACATCTTAGAAAAGCTATACCGAAATATACAGGATGTTTCTAAATACCAGGTACATACCAAAGGAGGTACTTAATTCGTTGGCTTATTTTATGCCTAAAAGTTCATATAAACATACCCAGGCAGCACAGCTTGGTGTATTAAACGTTTATTATGCGTAAAATTGGTTTAAATTTGGTTTCAGTTTAATTTCCAAACGTATATTAGTCACGCTTTTTAAACTATACGTATCTTATCTATCAAAATAGACGTTGGTAATATACCTTATACGTTAAATATTAGGAGATATGAATACGTATAAATTACAGTAAGAATTTAACCCTGGTAATACGTATATTGCGTAGGCTATCTAAACCATTTGTATATAATATTCTTTAAATTTCCGTTTAAGTACAACGTTCATCTATGTTATTTTTTTCTACGTTTGGTATTGGTATGTATTCAACGTTTCCCATTAGTAGAAAAGCTACTAAAAAAAAACGTCGAGACTAAAAACGTTTATTTATCATAAACACGTATATTACGTAGACCACATAAACCATTTGTATATAGTATTCGTTAAAGTTCAGTTCAAGTACAACGTTTATTTATGTTATTGAAATTGTTTCTTTTTCGACGTTTGGTATTGGTATGTATTCAACGACCAGACTTCCAGTCAAGGGCTACGGGACAGATAACCTGTTTTCGTCTCCTACTCCGCCATCCGCAACCCTACATCTGCAGGTGCATGGTCTGCAGTCTGTACCTATTTGTTTCCGTGAGAATACAAAACATTTAAATGAAAATGAAAATATCACTTCCCAGTCAGACGCTCTCCGTCTCAGTCTCAGTTCCAGTTCTAGTCTAGATGGTGATGCTGATTTAGCGTGTGATTGACTGATTGACATGATATAGTATATTGTGAAACAAGTGCGGAAAAGAGAAAATTTCTCACGAGTGTGAAACAATTGTGACACGAGACGAAGTCGAGTGTCACAATTCACACGAGTGTGAAATTTCTTTTCCGCACGTGCTTCACACAGTACTTTTCCTACGACCACAATTTAACAGATTAATTATTTAACAAATTTAACACATAAATTATTTTTTCTGACAATGCTCTGCTTTTATGACCTTTTCTCCAATTTATGAAATGTTTATAAGCAGATTCGTATTTTTCTCTCGAAACTACAGGTAGCAAATTCAAAGAACACAAACCTGCTTGTTTTCTGACTTCAGGTGGTGTATTTTCTGTTTCACATTCAGAGAAATTACAATCCATTATAATGATAGGTACCTAACTAAAGTTTATTTTTTCAGACTACCTACCTAGGTAGGTACATATTATTTTCATTTCTACCAATGACTTTTTATTATTACTATTATATACTGTAAAATCATTGAATTCTACCGACAATATTATTATTATTTATTATTAGACTCCGTATAAACTAAAAATAAGTGACGTGAGCGGAGAGACGTGGTAGATAATAACAATGATTTAAGAGAGGTTATATATCGATATGCAACTTCTACACAATAACGCAAGCGCTGCGCGTCGTAGATTGAAGTTAGTAGAGGTGTGCGAGTTATTTTCACGATCACGTTCGTGAATTTGATTTGGCTGTTATTAGCGATCAACTCGTAAATTTTAATAATTACTGCCACAAGAGAATAATGAGTCTATTTTATAGTCTTGTTGGGTTCTATGTTATCCCATTTGTGTTTATTTTATTACCTTGAAGCTTTAAATGAATAGTTATTCCATTAACAATAAGTAACAGTTGAGTTCTCAGTTACCGCCCATCACTATTGTTTACATACATTAAAACAGTACGGAAATTTTCTACTCCAGATTCAGAGGAACAATCCATTATAATGATAGGTACCTAGCTAAAGTTTATTTTTTCAGACTACCTACCTACCTAGGTAGGTATTATTTTCAATCCTACCAATGACTTTTTATTATTACTATTACATACTGTAAAATCATTGAATTATACCGACAATATTATTATTATTATTTATTATTAGAGTCGGTATAAACTAAAAATAAGTGACGTGAGCGTGGAGACGTAATAACAATAATTTAAGAGAGGTTAGTGACTAGTGTTATTGATATGCAATTTCTACACAACGCAAGCGCTGTGCGTCGTCGGTGGAAGTTAGTAGAGGTGTGCGAGTTATTTTCACGATCACGTTCGTGAATTTGATTTGGCTGTTATCAGCGATCAACTCGTAAATTTTAATAATTACTGCCACAAGAGATAATGAGTATATTTTATAGTCTTGTCGGGTTCTATGTTATCCCATTTGTGTTTATTTTATTACCTTGAAGCTTTAAATGAATAGTTATTCCATTAACAATAAGTAACAGTTGAGTTCTCAGTTACCGCCCATCACTATTGTTTACATTAATAATATAAAACAGTGCGGAAAAGGTTTTTGGCTATGCCTTATGTCACTTTGTCGCACAGTTTTGGATACGTGAGAAATCTGCTAGTTTGCGCACAAAAAACGATGCGCAAAGTAGTGTTTTGTATAGTGGTCGTAGGAAAAAGTTATTATAACACGAGTTACGAGTTATAACACCAAAGTAAAGTGAGTGATGGAATTACGTTACGTGCAAAGTAAGTACTTACCTAACAAAGTTTTCAATCAATAATAATAAATACCTATTTTAACATTTTCATAGGTAGGTACAGCATGAATACTATAGGAAGGCGAGAGTTTGACGAGAATTGGTTGGTGCGCAGATTGGGCTCCGAATCCATAAATGTTTATTGTCCAATATCAACAATGTTAGTCGGTGTCCGCGTAAGAAAAACAACCAACCAGATAAGGCTGATAAGAGTAACTCCGCCGTTCATCGAACAGGTAAAAAGTCAGTGGTGGTACTGTTTATCTCGTGTAGTATTTATTTGAAACAGGTAGAGTTTCTGTCATCGTGTCGTGACCTCTATTATTGGCTTTTCGTGTAAAATTGGTAAAAAAGTGAAGATCACTTGTTTGACTGACCAAGTATATAAGTATATTAAAAAATATATTTATAATGAATAAACGAGAGGTTATATCAGCACGAAGCCGGCGAATTATTTTTATGTGCGCGGCGCCACTGATGTGATTTCTTGTATGATATGGTCGAACAGCGTTTATCAGTTCTATGGGTGGAACAATTAAAGCCGGCAAGATGCGTAGTTCACGCCCAAACTCTTGCCTTCCTATAAAAATCATAGTATAGGTGCGTATCTGAGCTGAGATACGATTTCTGGGATTGATGGATTTAAAAATGGCGATACAGGTGTGAGAAAAAGTTACGTGCAAAATACATTTTAGTGGTGGCCTTTTCTACCCTTCAAAACAGCAGGGAAAAATTTGCAAATTGTCCACTGAATGTATTCTCAATAGCAGATCAGGTCGAGATAAACGCCCAGTGAAAGAGACAAGAATGATGTAAGTATAATAATACTCATACACATTTATAATTATTATAATTACTTACATTAATTTATAATTACATTTATACACAAAACTAATAACTGGTACCTATAATGTGCAAAATAATAATCTAGACTAATTTTAGAGGCTGTAAAACCGTCCTATTCGGGAAGAGAGCAGCTTTTTAACTTTTACCATGCACCGACATACGAAATTTTGTAAAAGAACTGAAAGATTGGCTGAAGTTAGCAAAGTAGAGACACTGATTCAATAAAAAGACACAAAAATAGTAAAAGGAGGAGTAAGAAATAATTAATATTATATGTATACAACAGTATAGAGTGTTACCAAATATTAATTTTGTTTTCTCGAATATTGAATTTATGCTTTATGCTATTAGATAGTGAGCGAACTTATAAATACCTAACAGAAAAAAATATTTGCTTGTGTGGTAGATTCATTCTCACAAAATTAATATCTTTAACAATATTTTTAATTATTTGAAGACATACAACTATTATTAATGTTCAATGTTTTTTTCAAGTTAAGGCTGCATTTTCCTAATAAAAACTTACAGTTTATTAGGTGTTTTTTTCTGATGCCCTAGTCATTTGTAATTTCCAATTTGCAAAATTTAATTTTTCTAGTTACTATAAAACTTTTATACAGCTTGTTATAATAGGCAGAAGGACATATTGAATTCATAGGTTCAAATTTATCTCGTTTTTTTAAGTAGGTATTATAGAGTATTATAGGTACTCAGAGTTATAGCAGCAAATGATACGAGTCAGATTCAAATAATAAATATATCAAACCATAAACCTTAATAATCCTGTTAAAAAATGATATATTTATTGATTACTGATGAAGATTGATTTGGACCTATATTATATATATTTGAAAATCAATATAATAAGGTAAGTATAAGTTTTTTCAATTATATTTTTTGCTAATAATGATTCTAAATTAGGTACCTATACCAAAAATAAATTTTTGACTGGGTACTGTATTAGGTAATTGGTTTCTTTCAAGAATTTTTTTGTGGATTTTTCAGTACATGAAAGGATTACAAAAATATTTACCATAGGGTGGATTAAAGATAATATACATCCTAAGAACATACGTATACAATTGGGTGTTAATATACGTATACGATTGCGTGTCAACATACGTTTAAATTTAATTAAAAAGTAAACGCCAAATATACGTCTTTAAGATACGTATAGCATTGAGTGTCAACATACGTATATGATTGCGTGTCCACATACGTTTAAAATTAATTCAAAAGTGAAGGTAAAAATACGTCATTTAAATACGTATAGCATCGAGTGTAAACATACGTAAACGATTAGGTGTCGACATACGTATACGATTGGGTGTCCACATACGTTTTAAATTAGTTCAAAAGTGCAGGTAAAAATACGTCATTTAAATACGTATAGCATTGAGTGTAAAAATACGTATACCATTGGGTGTCAACATACGTTTAAAATTTATTCAAAAGTGAAGGTAAAATATATGTCCTTTAGATGCGTATAACATTTGGTGTCAATGAACGCGTAAAATCGGGAGTCAAACATACGTAGAGAATACGTTTATTTTCAATGTCAAAAAATACGTTCTTATAAATACGTTTATAAATGGATTGTTTTTAATATGTAGAAAACGTTTCTTTTAAACCTTTAAAACTATCACTATTTAATACGTTTTTACCTCATTTATTCAGATAGTACAAATAGACCTTTATTCTTTCCAATGTTATATACGTTTAACGGGCGGACATTCGAACGTTCGTGCGCACGTAGATCATCGACCGTATCTATACGTACGGTAATACATGAATAAAAACGTTTTTTAAACTAAAGTGTGCTGCTTGGGTAGGTCCGCAACCGCTACGTTACCGATCTGCCGGGTGTTGTAATTTGAAGATTTTTTTTCTTTTTTTTTATACAAGGTCCTTGAGGTTAGCCAAACTTAAGTCAAACAGTTAGTCACACATGTTCATTCCAGCTTTAATTTTTAACAGGCAGTGCGGACTAGCGGACTAAACGGTCAAAATTAATGAAAATGAAAAATTATGAAAAAAAGCCAAAAGCTTGTTTTACCATTTAAAAAATTTGAATTTCGTCTAATAGTACAGGCGGTAGGCGAGTTTGAGCTGGAAACATCATACTCTACCTCGCTACATTTTTGCATACGCTTTAAGGCCCCTCTCAGTGCCAAGTTCACAAAAGTCTACAATTGCTGCGCCCTGGAGGGGCTACAAGGGGGTCTAAAAAGTGCAAAATTTGTTTTCTAATTTTCTCGGTTTGTATTATAGCTGCGAGAAAAGTAACTACATATACCAACGTAAAGGGCGCGCTGAGCACTACAAATTTGCTCCAATGACTTTAATGACTTTCATCGTAACTGCAACGGTTACCGATTGAGGAGTGGGGCAATTTTCTTTTTAATAAAATTTTGTTTTTATTAATTATCTAATTACAAAAAAAATAACGAATTGGAGGAAATTGTTTCTTTTTTTTTCTTCATGAAGATTGCAGACGCAAAAAAACTATAGGAGACCAAAAAGTTTCTAAATAAAATAGAAAATGCATACTGTATTTGCAGCGATGCAGCGGCGCATCGCAAAAAATTTCAGGGGTGGAAATGGGTCGAAATAGGAGAAATTCGGAAGGGGGGGGGGGGGGGAAATCTCCTTATAGATTCTCACAACCATTGGTCATGCCAATGATGTAAGCCCTAAAACGTAAAAGTGCCTCTCCACCAAAGCAACACACAGGAACATTTTGTTTCCATTTGTTGCTTTTTGTTCGAAATTTTAGGAACTTCGAGAAACAAGTGCAAAATATTGCGTGCAAACAAATGGCAACATACAACAAGCAACAACTTCTACTAGCAACATTACGGAACATTGAGCAACGTACTAGGAATATTCGTAAACATTTCGGAAATTTGGAACAGAAACATAAATGTTCCCCTTTGTTGCTTTGGTGGATACGTGTCTTAACCAAATAATTATAGCTACATATCTCAAAAACTATGGGAGCTAGAAATAAAAAAACTTTTATTTTTATTTTCTCACCCTGCTAAATCGATAACGAAGTGGGATCGGACCTATATGTTTGTAAGAAGTTTTAAGCATCAACAACGTCAAAGAATTACCTCCTTTCGTATGTACCTGGTCTTTCGGAACAGCCTGTATAGGGTGGTAATGGGAGGCCTTCTGTAGGTGCGCACTGCGACCTGTTGAGATCTATTATTGTGCCATTATAGGGTGGTAACTTTAAATTGGCTCACCGTTCATTGGGATCGGGATCTCCTAAACCATAGTCGGTTAAATTAGAGAAAAGTTTTTTTTAGAAAGAAAAAACAATTTTTCTTAAAACAAAAAAAAAGTAAAAAGAAAACAATTTTATGTTTAATAAAAAAGAATCTGAAATGGATATTTTCAGTCGTTTCTGAAATATCCTGAAAAAACTGAAAAATCAAAATTTATTATTTTTGCCATAATCTTTTCTATTATTGAAAATTTATTAATAAATTTTTGTAGGTTATCAGAAGTCATTAAAGGCTATCCGTGTGACATTTCAAAAATGCACACTAGATCACATTGTTCATTGTTCCTAGTAAACTTTTATTTCTTCTTATATGATTTTTTTCTTAACATAAGCAAAAACCATTCCACGAAAAATCAAGGCAAGCAATATGACGTCATACTGAAGGCATTCTAAGAAAAATATTTCAATTTTTTTTTCGAAAAAAAGTAAAATAAAATTTTGAAAAAAAAATTTCATTTCTTTTGAAGTTTTATAGCTTTGTTAGGTTTATTTTTTTTTATTACCGTATGACATGAAATAACAATACGGAGGCCATGAGAAAAACAAAAGTTGACTATGAAAACTCTAGGATCTAGTCGGCTTTGAAAATTTTTGTATTGTCAAATGCATAGCTTTTGATGTCATTTATGTTAACCTACGAAAAATTATCTAATAATTTTCAGTGATAAAAAAATATGGCAATAATAAGAAATCTCCATTATTCAGTTTTTCAGGATATGTCAGTAACGACTAAAAATATCGTAAATTTTGTTTCAAATTGCTATGAAACATAAAATTGTGCAACTTTTCTCTAATTTAACCGACTCTGTTATCTCTCATGGTTTTAGAAGATCCCAATGGTGAGCCAGTGGAAAGTGACCAACCTGCGTATATTCCAGAAACGACTGAGCAACAATAATTATTTGAGACTTAAATTACAGCAATTTTTTTTTCCTTTGAAATCAATTCAACAATGTTTTCTGCGAAGCGCATGGTTTGGGTGATATAAGGCGCAAAATGGGAAAAAACGAAAAATTTGAGCAAAAGTTTCTGTTCTGCGAATTGCGTAAAACGCACAAGGCTTTCGTTGGTGTAAAATTGGTATTTTGCTACTAGCAATGATTTAAAATTTATTCAAAAACCAGAAATACTTGACCTTTTGCAAGGAATCATGAATAAACTGACTGGGCTAAATGGGACTTCCTGGTCCTATTCTTCACATAGGCGTATTCCCTTTTTGCGGGATTTAGTTCACAGGGAACTGAAGCGCGAGCAGGAACGAGGGTTGGAGAACACGTTGACACCCCAACTTTTTTATGCGCACGCCTCTAGTTAGAAGGTATTGTTTGTTTTTTAGATCAAGCATTAATTTCCATTATATTCTCTGTTCTACAGGGTGTATTGTAACGTCCGCATAATATTAGCACCACGTGATTCTACATCAAAAACAGAACATAAAGTTTTAATACCGTTTAGCTCTTAGACCTCAAATAACAAAGTTATCGACCATTGTAGTTTAAATTTGAAGTTTTTTAATACTCAAAAATATTGCTTAATATTATTAAAAAATTCTTAAGTAAGAAGTAAAATGGCAAAATTATCCAAAATTTTAGATTTTTGTTGGTAAAAATGGTTTTAATTAACATTTCAAAACTAGGAATTATTTGATTTCCTGAGTTCCAATACTTCCAATCAATATTGCAAATGCGCGTTTGTTGCAAATTGTTGAAAAAAAATTGAAAAAATAAAAAATCTTAAAAAAAATTGCAACATTGACACGTCGCAGCATGACATTTGTCTTGTTGCACCTTTTTTCGATTACATAGCAACGGCACACTATACCAGTGAAGTGACTTCACGTCTAATAATAAGTTATCTTAATTTTTATACCAGCGCCAGTGTTGCAAAATTTAAGAACGTTAAATTGTCCATATCTTAAAATCTGTGTACATCAAGAAAAAACTGTTGAGGACTTTTTTGTTTTGTTTTTGATGTAGAATCGCGTGGTGCTAATATTATGCGGACGTTACAATACACCCTGTATATTCTACTATATTCTAACAGTATAATTTCAAAATGTTGCGTTTCTTCCAAAAATAATGTTTACTCTGTTAAATATTTTTTTATTATTTTTCAGTAAATTATCCAGGTATTTGTTTGGTACAATAACTTCACTTCCTTAAACAATAAATTAATTAATTCCTTTCCTATACAATTAAATCAATAATGATAAAATTGACATCTTTCAACAATTTAGCTAAAAATTATTAATAAAAAATGATAAACTTCTAAATTATGTTACACCTTTTTTTGGACAAACATAATATGTTATTTAATTTTAATTTGGTTTAGTTCTTATTTGTATTTTTTATCTTTTACTTGTCCACGAAAATGATTAACGACTTAGTACCTAACATCTTTACACAACAATTATTATTGTTAACCTTTTCAGTACCTCTGACGAAGAGCTAAAGAAAAGCTCGAAAGCTTGGGTTTATTAAAAATAAAAAAGAGTAAACCTGTGTAATTGGCTGCAATCCCAACATAATTTTCAATATTTTTAACAGTTCTGTAGGTACCTATAATACCGGAATACCAGGAATTTTGTTCCCACAAAGTCTACTTTTCAAATTTGCAGCAAACAAACAAAAGATTGAAAGCTATCAAAAATCTCAAAATGAAAACATGCAAAATCCGTTTATAGAAGTTGTAAGAATATTTTATTTGACATGATAGTTGATTGTTACAAAGGATAAGAGGTCCATGATTAAGAAGTGAGTGGTTGTTACGTGGAGAATAATAAATGATGAGAAGAACTAAGAAATGAAAAGATAAAAAGTCCATCACGCAGTATGTATTATAAAATCTTAAAGTTTTTCGAATTATTCAAAGCCATTCTCGTTGAAAGCCAATTTAGAAACAGACAAACGAGATCCCATAAAAAAAGTCTATTGGGTACCTATTTCAGATCAAGATGAATAAGCTGATTTGACGTCAAAAGTCGCGTAGCTGGGCTTTACTCTTTTCACAATGTGAATGAACCTTCGCATTACCGTATCGCCGTGTGTGGGCATGGGCATCGTAATCGGCATGAGGAACTCAGCAGTGCTTAGAGTAATGCAAGAAGCGACCAGAGGAGCTCTTCGACGGTTATCAGGGACATCAGATAAGGCAGAGAAAGGGAGGAATGTGAAATCAGATGATAGATAGAAGCAGTATAATGCCACCGTGTTACACACTAGATCCCCAGGTATATAGGTATGATATAGTAAGTGTACAAAAAAGGTTTAAAAAATTATCTACGAAGAGAAACAAGCTTTTATGTTATTTTCCTCGCATGGAAACGTAGAATCTATATTAGATTTAGATTGACAATTCTGCATGTGCTTCTATACTGTCAATGAAGACTTATTGAACATCTGCTGTCAATAATTATTACTCTAATTCACTTTTTAAATTTTAAATTATAATTTTAATCATACTATTATATGTATAATCCAGACTTTAATGCATAATGCCTTTTAATGAAACGTCTTGCAAAAATTCAGTTATGTCCACGATTATAAATACCTAGATAGCATAATAATAATTGTATCGCGGGATAATCGTTTTGCATACCCGCATACACATAAAAAGTGTAACGAGTACCAGATTCAGGTAAAACGTATAGGTACTTATTTAGCATATGATTTAATTTATTCGATCTTCAGAACTGCTGGAAAGTATTTTTCTTAAGTTTCTATCCTCAGAATAAAGCCCCACAGGCGCCACCATTCATTCATTACCGGCCAACCCATCGCAAAGTAAAGATAAGCCCACGTGGTCGGGCTCGTTGAAAGGGAGAGATATGATCTGATGGTCTCCCGATCCGCCGGCTCCAGCACGGGGGGACACAAGGGGGGGGGGGGGGGTCTTTAATTAAATTTACAATTCTTGTCGGACGCGAGCCTCTAATTAATAAGACAGAGCCAGAGGCAGAGTTGCCGTTTACCCCAGGGAAGGTAGAAGACCGAGTATTGTCTCCGAGACATCGTCTTCAACAACGTTCTAACCCACAGGAGCAAAATATTCAACTTCCTTTTTACCAGTTCGATGTATGTGATTTTTTAAATCATAAAAAATATCAACATGCACCTTGGGATGAATGTGCCCCTCAGGTTAAGATTTATTCCAAAACTAGGAAATGTATAAACCTATACCTACATTTTTATTTTTTTTTATTTTTATTATGAATAAAATTTTTCTCATACAGCGAGACTGAAGTTCCAGAAGATTTGTCCGTATTCATGTAGGTAAATAGTTTTATTGGAATTAAATGGATATAATTAACCGATTTTTTTCACATCGTTTCTTTGTAATAACATTCATTTGCTCAAGAAACAGTTTTAAATTACAACAAAATTACATGAATATTTACACACAAATGATAGATAGGTAACTGAGAGTAATTGTACCGTTTCCATCGAATTTTTCTTCCATACGTTTGTTTAACGCCCTTGGTATAGTAACTCTTTGTCTTTTGGTCCCGGGGATATGTTAATATACCGATCGCTGGTCGCTTCTGTATGGTAGGTATTACCGCACATCTGCTCTCTTACTAATTGCATACAAATCAACTCTGCCAAAGAAGGCCGCACAGTCAACTAGTCAAGACTATAGAGAGATTATCTCTGTATGCTATTATACCGATATCGAGGAGTAGCCTAGGATCTCAATCACTTTTTCGTGAATAAACAGACCTTGCTTGACCTGGGGAGTTTCAAAGAAAAAAGTTAATTTTTTCTAGTGGTTCTTCCATTTTTATAAAATAAGATGCATAATGTATACTATTTTTCATTCTAGGACAGGGTGGTCCAGTTTTAAATGCGTTAAATTCAGGGATAGATAGAGAATCGAAAAATAATGAGTTTGCTTTGCGAATTATATTGAGAAATGCTCTGGTAAGAAAATTTATACAGGGTGTTAAAGTTTAAAGAAAAATTCGTAATTTTGGAATATCTAAAAATTGGCGGATTGGAATAATTTGAAATTTTGTACAGTAGTTCTGCTAATTGAAGAATCTGATACTCCCAATGAAAAATCATTTAATCCAGTAGCGGAGATCTGGGTATGTCGTTAACTTTTTCTTATTTTTAATTTATTGTTTGGGATTTCGATTCCTGGTTGAAATAAATTATTTAAAGAATTTTTTTTTTGTTTCTTGAACCGTTTCGGGACCGATCGGTCCCTTGTTACTCTTTAATATTATAACTGAATGTAGGTATAAAACTATACAAAATTGAAAATATTTTTTTAAACTATAGTACAATTAATATATATTTTTATACATGAAGTTATATTAAAAGGTGAACAAGGAGTCGAGGGTTCCGAAACGTTTCATGAAAAAAAAAATAAAGAGAAATTTCTTCAATTAATTTATCTCAACCAAGAACCAAAATCCCAAACAATAAATAAAAAATTTCAAGGAAGGTTCCATGTAAAAATTATCAAAGTTACCTTTTCCTTTTTAATTTCCACGCCAATGACTTTAATGTAAATATGATATTTTTGGTAGGTACCTAGTGTTGTTTAAAGGAGAAAAGCCATCCTGGGTTTTTCTTGTAGGGCGTTTTCAAAATATTTTCCACAATGTAGGAACCCATGCAAGCTTTTTGTAATGAAACACAATTTAGTTTTTTTTTTTTTCATAAACGACAAGGAATAAACGATGACGTCATACCTTAAACTTAGGCCGCCCTGTATAATTTTGTGTTTTACAGACAAGACCGCATCTTAAAATACCAATCGGCGTGTCCAAGCATTTTTTTTACCTGAATTTATCCCACTTTATAGAGTTACACTGTATAGTTTTTCTTGACGCAGTAATGCCGACATAGGTAGTCTATTTTTTTTTTTTTTTGACACCTGTATGCATGTTTTTGCATTTTTATTTTCATTTTCCCTCAGAAAATTCAATAAAAATGGTTGATGTAACTTACAATTATGGTTAAAGTTTAGGTTTAAATTGAGTTATTTATGAGTTTATACAGGGTGGGTAACAATTTGATGCCCATCATTGGAAGCCGTAAAAGATATGAGGTCGGTTAATTAGATAAAGTAGTATAATCTTAAACTTATCAAGAATCTGAAAAAATAATCAGGAAAACTTCTGGCATTGCTGAAATATCACAAAAAAAAACCCTGAAAAATCCAGTTTTATTATTTTACCCATATCTTTTTTTTGTTGTTGAAAATAAATAAGTTGTTTTACATAAGTTTACATAAGTCATCGAAAGCTATCTACTTATTTGACATTTAAAATTTGACATATGCAAAGCCGACTAGATCCTTTGGGTTTTCATCGTCAACTGTTGTTTTTTCCAACGGATGCCATATTGGTTTTTCATTACATTCGGTGTTAAAAAAATCGAGGATACCACAAATCTGTCATATTAGAAAAAAATCAAGGCTTAATTCTTCTTTTTTCGGAAGAAATAAAATTTCACAGAATGCGTCGATGTGTGATTTTGTTTAGGTACCTTGTGAGTTTTTTATTCGTTGAAGAAAACTTATTTTTCCGGAAAAAGAAGAAGAAAATTCTGACAATATTAATTTTTGAATATGACAGATTTTTGTTTTTCTTCATTTTTTTTTCATACGGTTTTTTTCATACGGATTTTTATAAAGATAAGATGTTCAACTGTATTAATCAAAAAATACTTCATAATATACATTTTGTCCCCGGATAGTATAAGGTGAAAGAAACGACTCTTTATGATAAAAAAAATTTCAATTGGAATTTGAATATTTTTTTTGTTCAGCAGGTTTTAAAGACTAATCTTTAATATAATAATTTTATTTTTGAAGATCAAGTAGGTAGGTTGATTAGGCACTTATGCCTTCGAAATTAAAAAAAAAAATAAAAATTTCTCTGAAGTAAAGTGCCTTTTATGTAGCAAATACGACTAAAAGTTTTCTGAAAAAGTTGTTAACAATCAACATCTAGGTCTCTGTACCAAACTTGGAAATCATCGGGCTAACTCAAATTTTTAATGATTTAATAATTTCTAAACAAAATTTTTTGATTTGTGAAATGAACATTAAAGAAATGAAAACTCGTAGGCATAGTTAGCGCATGGGTTTAAAATTTGATATAAAGGCCTTAAATGATATCTAAAGAACTTTTTTTAAATACCTAACTTTTCATCGCATTTGCCATATAAAAAGCACTTCAATCGACAGAAAAAAAGGTTTTTTGAAAATATCCAAGGCATACTTGATTTCTCAAAATTAATTTTATGTTAGGAATAATTAGTCTTTAACCAAACAGGGCTGAACCAAAAAAAAAATCAAATAAAGAAATTTTTTCCTCTTAAAAAAGGTATACGATTTTATTGAGTGGACACAGATAAATAAGATTAGAACGCATGTAAACGCAAAAGAGCAGGCGATAGATAAGCGATGTTGTCAATTTTAATTAATTTGTCGTGACACAAGTTGTAAATTGTTGTAGCTTCGGTAATTTCCGTATGAATATGACAACATACAGATTCTCTATCCTCTCTTAATGGACATCACCCTTATACAGGGTGCACCATGTATCCTTCTCTATATTGCTATCTCCTGAACGTTAAGAGATACAGGGTCGGTTAAATTAGAGAAAAGATGCGCAGTTTTGTGGTCATCTCTAATTCATCAAAACATGCAAGATATCTGTGACCGTTCCTGAAATATCCTGAAAAAACTGAAAAATCGAGATTTCTTATTTTCGTCATATCTTTTTTATTATTGGAAATTAATAAATAATTTTTTGTAGGCTTACATAAGCCGTTAAGAGCTATCCATCTGACATTTCAAAAATTTTCAAGGCCTACTAGATCCAAGAGTTTTCACAGTCAACTTTCGTTTTTCTTATAGCCGCCATATTATTTTTTTATGTTGTTCGATATGAAAAAAATAATGGAAACCAAAAATTAATAAACTTAAAAAAATTTCTTTTTTAATTTTTATTCTTCTTTTTTCAAAGAAAAATCTAAAAAATCGTAGAAAAACGTCAACATTTGTAAAATACGCCGAAATAGTGCTTGCCTTATGGTTTTTTAATTTATCTATGAAATCCGGTCTAAAAATGTGTCTTTTTTGTAAAGAAAAAAGAAGAATAAAAATTTTTTAAATTAATTTTTTGAAGTTTAACAATTTTTAGTTTTAATGATTTTTTTTATACCGAACCACATAAAAAAAACCATATGGTGGCCATAAGAAAAACGAAAGTTGACTATGAAAATCCTGGGATCTAGTCAGCTTTGAAAATATATTAAATGTCAGATGGGTAGCTCTTGCCGACTTATGTAAGCCCACAAAAAATTATTCATTAATCTCCAATAATAAAAAAGATATGGAAAAAATAAGAAATCTCGATTTTTCAGTTTTTTCAGGATATTTCAGGAACAGTCACAGATATCTTGTATGTCTCGACGGAATCGAGATGGCCACAAAATTGCGCTCCTTTGGACTTGTTTAACCGACCCTGTATCTGTTAGCGTTAGGAGATAGCAATATAGAGAAGGATACATGGTGCACCCTGTATAGTTATCTTCTTCTGTGCATTTCTACATACCTATTATAGCCTATTTTACCTAATATCTTATAAAATAATAACTTCTTCGAATAGATGAGTGAAACCAAAAACCAAATTGTTTGACGAATCTTTCTGACAACTAAGTACCTATCTGAAATTAAATTATCATCTGACAAATTACTATTTACAATTCATGCACTTCCAAAGATCGTATTTTAATGTAAAATCCCCCATGTTTACAGCTTCAGTAGCGTCTAATTGAGTGTGAAACGAGCCCTAAAATATAAACTGGATATGAATGTCTTTAATGCGTCAAGACACAACATTTTCTACTGGCCGTTACTCGTCCCGGTTAGAAATTAATGTCAGAATCGGTGTCTCGTGTGTTTGTAAATACTCGAATTCCAGAGCAATTTATATATTTAGCTGGATATTAATCTCTTGTCGCGTTCCTTCAATGAGGTATTTTAATCATCCCGTGCTTCCTTTTCACGCGACGCACTGCTCCATGCTTTCTATAGTGCCGTGCGGTGTGTGCCTGCCTATGTCTGAGTCTGATCGCCTAATCTGATTTGCGTTTCCTATGGAATGCCTTCTCAGGTTTTCATTGAGATAATCTTAAGCCGGATGATAATTCTTCAAGAGATTTAGATATCGGTTGGGAAAATGGTGTCTTTGAATTTAACTACAACGGTTTACGCTTTGTAATGAGAAAATTATCTCTCCGAAACAATAAACGCGCAAGGCCAGGAAATATTACAGTATAAGGACATAAATCAAGTGGATGACGAGATTTCAGTTAATTTACTAATAATTACAATGTAGGTACACCTTGAGTATTCCAAATGTAGGTATTCTATCTTTATTCGGACCGCGGTTGGCCATGAAAAATCAGCTGATTCCGCCTGGTAAAAATTGAAAGTTTTTGTCAATATATAAACTATGAAAATAAATTTTGACAGTAGATATCAGCCAGGCTATCTGTCTTTTTAACTTTCTTTTGGCCGATTTGATCTGTGGAAGTTGTCAAGTTCCCATAAATTAAATCATTCAATATGTCTTGGCTTAGAAAATTCCTTCGATGTTGAATTTAGCTACATTTCTGTAAATTATCTCCCTGCAGCAATATTTTCACAGCTTTTGCACACATTTATTGGGATAAGTAGGTATCCATGAGATAATTATTATTGTATGGAAATTCTTTGATTAAGTATAAGTGAATGTGTCCAAAAGGTCCAATGGGTTTACCTACGTAATGTCCACAGAAATAAATTATAATTGGATCTTAAGGATTACGGGAACGTTCATGAAAGTGTATTTATATCTGCAGAATCACATTACCACAAACGCTCACAACCTAGGATCTTTACACTTGTCACTTGCATGTCAGTGGGATGTCATGCTCAAGGGGTTGATCATTCTCATAATCCATAGCCAACTTGATCCGAATGTAGAGTTGGAATATACAATACTACCTACTTATACGGATAATAATTCAGCTATACAAGGTTATCCTGAATAAGCGAAAAAAAAATTACGAGATAATTCCTTGGCTCATCTTAAGGAAAAAAGTTCCTAATATAAGGTGTGTCCGAAAATGTACCGTTTTTTATTTTAAATCAAAAAAGATAATGTTTCCATTTTTTTAAGAAGCATAGGAACCGTTTGCGACACTGATACAGAACTCTGCTTTTGTACATGTTATGTCATTGATTTTTTTTTTTTCAACACTAACTAAATTCAAACTAAATAAAACTATAAAGATTTTAGGATTAAGAGAAGTTTGTTTGCCTTTCATTTTTCGATACACTTTTTGAAACATCCTAAGTGTGGCTTTCATCGTAAATGGCCGTTTTCTTCAAAAACGGTTCACGTTAGCTATAATGACCAAGAGTACCTACCTTTTTTGACTACCTTTATAAACAAATTAGATAAACAAATCAAATAAATTAAACAAAGGTAAGGTGCACATAGAAATTGAAACAAACAGAAAGGTACAAACAAAATTAAAGGTACCTATTTCACCTCACTAACCAAAGGGAAGTTTAACTTAACTTCATGTTTGTTTGTTAAGTAGGTATCAATTTGTACCTCATTCCGAACTTTGACAACTAAAACCTCAAAAAAGAAAAACAACAAATTCAAACAGACGAAGGTTTACATCAAAAAGTTAGAGTAGTATATAACATTAATGAAAACAAATGAAGGGTTAAAACCAAACACAAACAAACAAAAATTTGTTCCGTAATGTCAGAGCATAGCCTTTTACGGTAAACTCGATCCAAAGTGATCAAAGGTATTTTTTTTACAGCAGGTGTATGAATGCGAGAGGACATCACTTTTTTTCTTTTAACAGGTCTTTTTTTATTTTTTAATAATTTTTTTCATTTTTTTGTAAGTAGCGTAAAACCAATGTTCACTTGAACATAGTAGCCTGGGGGAGAAGGTCAGTGGGATGCTGCCTTCGTCTCTCGTATTGGTTCCTATTGGTAGAGCTTATCTGCAAATTGATGACTTAGTCAAATCAGGAAACATGAAAACAGTAAAATCACAAGCTTGAAATGAAGTAAACTACCCAAGCTGGCAACCCCGAAAGGTCCGATATAAACCAGACTCAAACGAAAGTGAACCCTACAAACACAGTCATTGTCATAGGGAATTTTATGGCCCTCACAGAAATAGAGCAACAGAGTAAAACTTGGTCGAAATGAGGCAAACAGGTTTTTTATACAAATGCAACGCCAGTGTCGGAAGGTCCATTGACAAAAACTAAAATAAACAAACCAGAAAAATCAAAGACGAAAAGCAAATTTGAATCACCAAAGTGTGATAATGTGATAAATGAGTAAATTATTGTAAGGTAAAATGAATATTTCTAAAAAGGTAAAATGAAACGCAAAATGCGAAAATAAATTATTGTAAGGTAAAATAATGTAAGATCTCCTTTGTAAGGGATGAACTGCTATTCAGTTTGAAATATAGATGAAATAGTAATACCATTTCATTCCGTACAATGAAAGAAAAAGGAAAGCCCGGTAACACACATGTTATAGTTTTTTTGTGCTCTTAACATTTGATTTCAGAACTCTTGCATACCCTATCCGAGAACCACGGTTGACTACAAGAAAACCACACACCGAGAAGAGAGTCCTAGCGGCAATTTTACTAGACGATCATCGGGGGTAGGGGGTTCGTTATAATATGTAATAAGAAAGATTCCACAATCGTAGAACTTTTTAATGAAGAAATTAATTAACATTGAATTTATATCTAAAGTTTATTTTATCACTTATAAATTTTAAATTACTTATAAATACACTTATAAACTTTTAAATATTCGATTTTTATAGAAGGCCATGAAACTTCTTCTACTGATTTAATCTGGGTTAATCCAATATATATTTTATTATGCATGTCAACAGTGATGCTTCTGTTCTCGTGTTAGAGGTTCGATGTTGATTATACCTACATAATGCTTTTGAGTAAACTAAAAACCCAGAAGATTGAAGAGAAGAAGTTTCGAGTTTCATATATGGGTAGGGTATACGATGTGAAATGCAAATGAAAAAGTGTTGAAATGTGACTGAAGAATACAATAACATTTTGTTACAATAATACTTAACTTGAACTTTGTTGATTCTATTCACAAAATTAGATAAATTAATTATTGATATTTATAAATGAATTAATTCTTCATTAACCCTATACAATAGCTAATAACTTTATGATCGACTCTGCACAACTGTGGTAACCGCCTAGCTCCGACAAATTCTCGCATTTTGCAGTGTTATACCTACCTGTAGTCGTAGAAAAACGATTCTTTTAACTTAATTCTTAATCTAATTGAAATATATTCGAATAATTGTAAATTTTCTACATATTTGGTAGTACTCATGCAATAATCTTCCCAGTTAATCTAAAAATCAAAACCCGCTGCTTCTTCTCATGTTTTATTCACTATAGTATAGTGACTATACACTTGAAACGTTACCTACCTCCTTATAAAGAACAATGTGCTGAACGTATTGACATGTGTAATAATAATAATAACAATTGTAAAACAATACGATACTTATTATTTCTATTTAACGTATAAAGAAGTTCTGAGGTAATAAAAGACTTTTATTCTGCTGTGAAAAATAAATGTTTTACTAAAATTCTACAAAAATTGAACTTTCGGTTACAAGACAATGGTTTCTTAGGTATTCAACAGGGTAAATGAATAATTTTAGACCATCGACAGGGCAAACTAACGTGCTTTCATGCAACAACTCTTTCTTTGCCATTCTTGAACGAGGAGACTCCAATTAATCCATGTGCAAGTAAAAATGTCTTTAAAAACAAAAACGATCTAATGGTCAAAAAAAAAAGTTGTAAAAGAAGAACACAATTATTGACCTCTTTTGTGGTGAGGAAAATTGCTTTGCCTCAAACTTGACCCATCTTTGAACGTTTTGCAGAATCTCTAACTAGGAACTGTCCCTTCACAACGAATGATGATATCGGTAAACATTTGATACAAAGAGTCTGCAGGGAGTTTGGATAATCATTTCTCCCATAACAATGGACCTCTTAAAGGGCCATTATTGAGCTTCTGGTGGTTATAGGGCAGGCTCAAAATTTCAATTTAAAATCGGGTAGACCAAAAGTCGATTTTGGTGCATGGGTGCATTCCAAGTCATGTCACTCCGTAAGGCAGACATACGAGTACACAAACCTGGAAGATGGAGAATTTCGAGAATAACCTTGCTGCTTCATGTAAAATTTTGAGAAAATTTGTGACTCGTTTGTCGGCGAGGGAACCCCAAAAAAGTGTATAATTTGCGAACAATCTTTACATAAATTGTAAATCAAAAACTGGCATAGATGCAATACATGCATATATAAAAAACAATCATAGGTAGGTATACATAATATAAAAAGTCTTGCCATAGACGTGCGTAGATAACCAACTTTTATTATTGTTGTTTCTTGAAATACAAACTATAGGTACGGCGTTGAGATTTCCTTTCCTACACACGAGCAAATTACTCGTAGGAATATAAATAAATGCATGAATAAATCTTATACTAATCGATATGTTGGTGGCACTAACTAACTAACCGTTTTATCATGTTTGTTTACCCTGAAAATAATAAAGTCCCGCCTTCTCTTTCCCACGAAACCACGGTCTGGCCTGATTTATCGTCGTTCTTGTGTTACGCCACCGGCAAACAGAAGCTACCCGTTACGTCCACTGACCAGGGACTACCTGGCCATAAATTAAATATTCTGTAATTGGTTTTCAGTCGAGTAATTAACCATTTAACTGGCCGCCGGCCCGATCTGTGATTTATAGAAAGTTGGCCATGATCGGGAACGGCCTACTGCTATGTCCCGCATGCAGATAATCCTTGCAGCCTTTTCTGGATAGGCGAGAATGAGGATACTACATCTCTTCAAAATACTTGGTGCAAAAAGCAATATAACTTATGTGTAAAATTAATTCTTAAATAAAAAAATTACCCTTTTTTTATAAACATACAGGGTGTCCCGTATCATTATGTTCAAATTTTGTGAGCATATAGTAGGCTTATTTCTAAGCCTAAAAAACCTAAAAGTGGCAGGTCTATCTGCATTCGTTACGAAGTTACAGGCCTAAGAAAATAATGTCTAGTAAATACCAGATTTAACTTTGAAAACCAGATAAAACTTATTTTATTGACCAAATCTTTAGTTTATCATGTGTTAAAAATGTCCTATTCCTTGCTGAATACAAACTTGTGCTCGGAGGCCTATTGCAAAAGTAACAGTTTTCTCGTCTTTTTTCGCGTACCTATCTCTTGACCAGCTGGCTGAATACGATCAAATAATAATAATTTCTCTCTGGTATTTAGTTACAAACACCAATTCCGAAATATGCTGGTGCCGTATCTATTTGAATCCTTATGCCATTTCGTATGAGCAGGGGAACCTCTACTAATGTTTATTTCGGTGACGTTTACTCGTGTGGCAATTTGTGTGGCTTACAAAGTTGAATCTTGTTATACTAGTCATAATTTTCGTAGGCCTGTAACTTCGTAACGAATAAAGATAGACCTGTCACTTTTGGGTTTTTTGGGCTCAAAATTAAGCCTACTATATGCTCAAGAATTTTGAACATAACGATACGGGACACCCTGTATATAGAATGTATATCGATCCACAATCACCTATTAGGTACAATCACAATCACCTATTACAATCGCCTATTACGCGATATACAGGGTGTTCTACAAGCTCTATGACAAACTTTGACAGATGGTAGGTTGCTTGATTTTAAACATATTTTTTTTGATAAACATGGGTCCGATTCGTTTTTGTTTAGAAGTTACAAGCATTTAACCTTTATTAACAATCAACAATAAAAATTTAAATTAAATGATAATCACAAAACTTAAGACTATAAAAATTGTTCGAAATGTCCACCCTCAGCTTGAATGCAAGCCTCACATCGACGAACTAAAGATTCGGTCACTCGAAGAATGAGATTTGGATCATTTCTTATTTGGTTAGCTGCATCTTGAATTCTTTCAAGTAACTGCTGATGGGTAGCGATTTCAACATGGTAAACCAGCTGCTTCATGTGTCCCCATAAATAAAAATCCAGAGGATTCAGATCGGGAGAACGAGGTGGCCATGATATTGAACCTCCTTGACCTATCCATTTATTCGGGAAATGTTCATTTAGCCAAGCAGCAACTTGTCTTCCTCTATGTGGTGGTGCACCGTCATGCTGACACCACATATTTTGAATAATATTGAGTTGCACGTCATCAATAAACTCTAAAAGGTCGTGTTCTAAGAAATGTCTATAAAGATCTGCATTTAAACGATCATTCTTTAAATGCTTGTAACTTCTAAACAAAAACGAATCGGACCCATGTTTATTAAAAAAAATATGTTTAAAATCAAGCAACCTACCATCTGTCAAAGTTTGTCGTAGAGCTTGTAGAACAGCCTGTATAGGTAGGTACTATATCAGTGTGTATACGTACCTATATCAGTATATCTCCTATATCAGTGTATATCAGTGTGTCTGCCTCTTATGAAACAAGCTTTATAATTCCGAGACTTTTTTTAAAGCTGGAACACGTCAACTTAATTTTTAAATTTTTTATAATTTATTAGGTGGTCGAAACCCTCAAAATACCCTAAATCTAGGCCACTGAATTTTTTTAAAACCTTTATTTTACGGCTAAAATAAGGGGATCGGTGAACACACAATGTGTATAAGAGTTGAACATTGTATCACTTCTGGACAGGCTAAATGACCCCAACACATGGCCAAAGGGTGTAATGATTAGACGATTTCGGTTTTTTTCGAAAATCAACGCGAGACACTTCATAAGAGGGAGCAGTTCCGTGAACCTGACTATGATCTATTGCTTTTAAATTGTCAAGGGCTCACAATAGAAAAGGCCAACCAGATAGAGTGTGACTACTTGAATACGGCAAGCAAGCTTAAGTTCATGTGTTTTACCGAGACTTGGTCGGCGCCTGGATTTTTGGATAGTATCTATTTTAAGGGCTATCATCTAGGCGCTAGCTATGACAGAACTTCCACCATTCGGGGAGGTGTTGGCATATGGTGCGAAAGATCAATGGGAGCCGTCGCCACTGTTGATCTCAGTGAGTTTTGTGTTGATTGCCTTCTGGAGGCATGTGCTGTGTCCTGGAGAATGAAAAATTCTCAAGTGGTCTTCATTATGGCATTATACCGACCTTCTGGATTATCCAACATAGGTGAATTTTTTGAAAGACTGAGTCAGATGCTTGATAGGTTGTGCAGGGGAACTAGGAGGTGGATTATTTGCGGTGATTTTAACTTTGATCCTGTAAAGCATGCAGGTGAGTATACAAATTTGCAAAACATATTTACATCATATGGCTTTCAAAAGAATATCGTCACCCATTATACCCGTAAAGATAGTATTTTGGATCATATTTACGTCAACTATAGGAACAAGGGTGAGTTCAAAATTTTAGAAACTTTTATATCAGATCATGACGCGGTACTGTACATTACTCAAATGAGTAATGGAAATAACACTAAGCATACAAAAATAGAGAGTTATGAGCGACGTTTCAGTCAATCCGCAGTTGCTTCTTTTGTTTCCGATCTAGGGAGCGAGAGTTGGGACGGGGTTTACGGGGAAACCAACCTAGATACAGCCTTTGATAAGTTTTATAGTTTGTATTTGCACTACTTTACTCTTCATTTTCCACTTCGTGTGAGAACCTGCGCTCCCAATGGGAACAGATGGGTGGATGATGACGTAAAAAAATCTAGTGCAAGAATAAGAGACCTTTACAAAATTAGGTGTCAATATCCGATGCTGGAGCCGATATACCAGCTGGCGCGACGTAAACATAATAATCTCGTTCAGACAACTAAAAAGAAATTTTATCAACAAACGATAAGCGACTCCGATAATGTCATGAAAGCGAGCTGGCGGGTTGTGCGTGAACTGTCTGGTAAGAGTGGGATGCCTGGTAATATAGCTATTCGGCTAGAGGGTGACATAGTCGATGATCCTTATATAGTTGCCAATGAGTTTAATAATTATTTCAAACGAGCTCCTATCGAAACGCTGCAAAGCATACTCAAACCTGACAGGATCAGTTCTTTTGTGCGACCAATTAAAAATGAAAATTCTATATTCTTATTTCCATTTAGTGTGAGTGAACTTGAGAGAATAGTATATCTACGACTCAAAAACAAGAAGTCTGCAGGAACCGATGAGATTCCCCCATCATTGGTGAAGCAGTCCTTCGGAATAATTTCTCATGTTTTCTGTTATCTGGTGAATTTGTCATTTTCTACCGGAACTTTTCCCAGGTCTCTCAAGACGGGACGGGTTACAGCTATACACAAATCCGGTGACATCCATGATGTGGGTAACTATAGACCGGTCGTAAATACACCGACATTTTCGAAGATTTTTGAGTATTGTTATCTCAGGAGACTTTCTTCCTTTCTTAACAAGAATGAACTACTAACGTCTTCACAGTACGGCTTCAGGCCTGGTCGTACGACCAATGCTGCATTGCAAAGTTTTTATAACGAAGTCTTACGTCTTATGGAACGTGGGCAATGTCCGGCCGGCGTGTTCTGCGATCTCAGCAGGGCATTTGATTGTGTAAGTCACTCGCTACTTCTAGAGAAGTCCGAAAATATTGGGATTAGAGGCGTGGCACTCTCATGGCTGAGATCATTTTTGAGTGACAGACGGCAGCATGTTGTAGTCTGCCACCTCGATGGGAGCAAGCGAAAGGTCGTTGGTAGTAAACCTACAGACATAACCGTGGGTGTAGTCCAGGGCTCAGTTCTCGGGCCTACTTTGTTTCTAATATACATAAATGACGTCATCAATTCGACTAGGGCTTCTCACGTCACTCTGTACGCGGACGATACATCGTTGGTGGTGGCCGGGGATACCCATGAATCTGTTCAGCGGTCGTGTGCCGAATGTATGCTCGATGTGGCACAGTGGTTTGCCGGGAACGACCTCTGTTTGAATGTCAGTAAGACGTGCTATATGGTCTTCCACAGTCATCAAAACCTGTCGGACCTGAATCTCGAAATTCCCCTCTATGGTGATGCAATCAAACGCAAGACAACTATGAAGTTTTTAGGTGTTTTTCTGGATGAAACTTTCAAATGGCACAGCCATGCCGATTATATTGTGGCAAAACTGAGCTCCATAAATTATTTATTTAGGTCTCTTAGAGCTGTTTTGTCTTTGCAACAGTTACTGAATATGTATCATGTCCATGTAACATCTAGATTGAGATATGGCATAACATTATGGGGTGCGGCGCCGTCTGCCCGGGGTGTGTTTGTGGCACAGAAAAAAATCATCCGATCGATTGCGGGGGTGTCTATGAAGGAGTCGTGTCGCCGATTTTTTGTATCATACGGCTTGCTCACACTCGCCGGCTTGCTAATTTTCGAACTTTCATGTTTTGTGTATGAAAATGGACATTTATTTCACACGGGTAGTAGTATGCATCAAATTGACACTAGGTACAAAAACAGTTATCGTTTGCCAAAGCACAGGCTGAGTTTGACTGAGAGGTCGCCTTATTATCTTGGTCAAAAAATTTACAATACTCTTCCCCGGGAAATCTGCTCGAGTCAGTCTCTTGATGTATTCAAGAGACGCCTTCGGAACTATTTAGTTTCCGAATGTTTTTATAACCTCGAGGAGTTTTTCTCTTCGAAACACTAATGATATGAGCGTGCATGCTTCAGGTGACTAGATTTTCTAATTTATTTGTACCTATAGTCTTTACATGTTATATATGTTGTATGTATATGTATAAATTGTAGTTATTTTTATGACAGTTTCCGATACTTATTTTGTAAGTTTTATGGAAGAAATAAATATTATTATTATTATTATTATTATATCTCATACGGTTCCCGAAATATCGTCAAAAAACTGGAAAAAGAATATTTCTTCGACACCCTGTATCTCAAAAACAGTGCATTTTCGGACACACGTTAATGGGAAATTTCTTTGTTTATTTTAGTCTGAAGATTCAGCCTGTGAAGTTTGGCCAACCTTAAAGTAAACACTCTGTATACAATGTATATTGAAAACTAAATTTCACGCCACTTCCGAAATATTTCCATACTCGGAACACTCCAGGAATACAATGGTAGGTTGACATTTACAAAAAAATCTGGAACGTGATTCCTGCAAAGGTTGAGCAGCGAACGCACAACCTGGGGGGCTATTACATGAAAACCGGTCAACTCATCATGGTACCTGCATTACCAACTGTCAAATTAACTTTTAAAAAACTTTTCACGAGCGTACTGTCTATATAAATTCATATACAATTTATTATTTAGTCAGCTTATTGGAACTTATTATAGTCCTCTGTCAACATTTATCTATTACTGGTATATTTTTGGTAAAAAAAAAACATTCAGCAGACAATTGTAGTTGCAGAAAATATGGCGCAAAGAATTGCTATAAGTATGGGGGAGAGCCACGTACCTTGGGACACTTTTGTTATTTTGTAGTTCTGCATGCAGTGTTACTTCAGGTAAAATAAAAATTTCAATTGGATATAATTAAGCATTTGTGTCTAAACTAAGCTCAATACAAAAATTTCTTCAAAAATCTTTTTAAGAAAAGCATTGACCTGTTTAAAGAAATAAAAAATTGTACCAAGGTACACCAACAAGCTGATTACTTCTTCGAAGAATACTAGCAGAGGACTTACGAGAAGGGCACCTTCATATCACATCTTCAGAAGAAATTTCAAAATCGCCACTGCCAAATATAAATTTATTGTGGACCCAGAAACTTTCAATACTTTGTTTCTAAAATATCACCTTCAACTGTGATACTGTGCCAACGGAGTAAGGTATGCTTTTCTTCCCTTTAATCTGAACAAGAACACTCTTTTTTTAAAAAAAATTCCCAAGGTATGCAACTAGTTAGTGCAATGCTACATTTCAGTTAGAATATACAATGCCCGCCAGAAAGTTGGCACCATATGGGAACAATGAAAAAAAATTTGTATCCATCTTTTTAAATTTTTTTTGTCGTAAGTTTTTTCAAAAAAATTAAATTTGACCATACTAGATTCATGGTGTGAATTTTACTTCCATAAAAAATTTCGTTTTTCTAAACTTCAAAAACACAAAAAACAAAATGATATTTCGATAATTAAAAGTGTTTTGCGGGAAATTTGGACAACACTCGTTGGATATTCACTAATACGCTGACTATACTTAATGTCAGTTATGAAATAAAATTAATTTTTTTATACAGGTGGCCAAAAAGAGATAATTTTCCAAATTTCAACTTTGGGCTCATTTTTCTCAGTGTAATCTTGAATTTGAAATAATTTGACTTCAATATTAGGAAATATTGTTTATGATAATTCGAAAAATCAACAAGAGTAATAGAAATTAATGTCAGGAGGGAAATTTTCGAATTCCATAAAATTAAAAAAAAATTATGTTGAACACGTTGAAATTTAAAAAATGATCTCTTTTTGGACACAAGTAATAAAAAAAAATTCATTTTTTTCATAACTGACATTAAATTTTTGGTGAATATCCGGCCAGTGTTGATTGTCTAAATTTCCGGCAAAACAGTTTTAATTTTTGAAATAAATTTTTCTTGCGATTTTAAAGTTTAGAAAAACGCCGTTTTCTATGGAACCAACATTCACATCATGGATCTAGTGTGCTCAAATTTAAACTTTTTGAAAGCACAAACTTATGAAAAATTTTTTTTCAAAAAAGATGGAAAACAAAAAATTTTCCCATATAGGTATGGTACGAACTCGTTGGCAGGCACTGTATATTACATGTTAAGGTAAGGGAACCTAATAATCAAGAAAATACAGTCCCGTTACTATAGGAAGGTGAATAAGTTCTTACAGCGCAAAAGGTTGGTTACCGCCTTCAGAGTGCACACTCACTTAACGTCCAATATCAGCAATGTTAGTCGGTGCCCACGTTAAAAAAAACAACCAATCAGATAAGGCTGATAAGAGTATCTCCGCCGTTCATCGAACATGTAAAATATCAGTGATATGGTCAACAAAGCTGGCAAGATGCGCAGTTCACGCCTATAGCCTTCGACTTCTAATAAAAATTGGACAGTACATACTTCTTTTTGCATTTAACTGTATTAGTTATAGATATAAACAATAAACGGTTTACCTTTAGAGGAACAAACTTTAATCTTTTCCGACTTAAAATTACTTTGACACTTGAAAATCACATTTTTTGTGCAGTACGTGCAAGCCGCCTATCACAATTATTACGCCAACAGATCGAAGTGACATTATAGCTTGAAAGAAGTATAACCTTCAGCATTTTTGCTCAAAAATATATAGGTAGGCCTAATACTTTGAGCAATGGTGTCCCGAGGTACCAACTGTCCCAAAGTACGTGTTTCTCCTATACACACGAAACTTTGTCGAGTAGGTTTCATGACTTTTTAAGATATGTAGTTAAAAATAATACCAAATACCTACTTTAACTAAAGCTTCTTAAACCCATAATATGTTTTTAATACCCACCGAACGAGGATTCCGTCGTTCTCTAGTCGCGTTAATATTTTGTTTCTTTTTCAAACTTTGCTTTTCCCACTTCCTACTTAGGCTTGTGACCAAATGTGCCAAACATATCACATCCAGCTGTTCAAACATCTCCATGTGAAGTTGAATGGGAACGACCTCCGGTGATCGTTCCATTCCTATACGAGCTCGAGAATAACCCCCATGGTGTAGCGCAATCGCGAATCCGTCCTTTACTCACGAGATATCACCGTTTTGGTTCTTAGTTTTTTTTTTTTGCCAAAACCGGACTCACCGGGAGTAACGGACGTAGCTTGTTGGCATAATTCAGGGGTAGGCAAATAATTTACAGGGGCGAAAAAATTATCCCCTTTAAATTCATGTTTATGCCTCCAACTCCATTCGTTACTCCCGGTTTGTAAAAAAAAAGAACCAAAACGGCGATATATCGATGAGTAATAGACAGATTCGCGATTGCGTAACACCAGGATGTGCGCTCTCGCGAGATTTCGTTTTTTTTTTACCCGAAAATTACTCGAAAACCTCGTTTTACTCTTCTCAATCCGAGACTTTCGCCAAGTCGGCCAATAGTGCCAAAAAGTGGTCCACCAAGTTGAATGAAACAAAAAAAAAACGAGTAATTTTTTACGCCAGATCTACCCGGCTACACTGAAAAAATTCCATGTTCTTCCTATTACCAAATGAGTGGTTAAGTAGAAGAAAAAAAAGTTTAATTTAAAAACCTAAATATTTAATTAGGAATACAAAATATGGTATTCCCTAATAGGCTGTAGATAAAACACGAAAAAGTACAAAAATAACTTCAATCCACATTAACAAACGATTTAATTGCTTTATTATTTTTGTTTCGTATTAAATATAAATTCTTTGAAATAATACCTGTTTGTCTTAACTAAAATTAATTTAAGTTATTTTCAGTATACAAAATTTACTACGAAGGCAAATATTGGTGTTAGGAAATAAATAGTTCATTCCTCGCAAATGAAATTCAGTTTAGAAAACGCTATATTTAATTATGGTTTCAGGTAGATTTTTACTGTTAATTTTAAATTATATCAGCTTTATCATGATTAAACTTTAATTAATGCCATCCGACTTTTATTTGGTATGGCATATAGCAAACTTTTAATTTACCTTTTCGTTCCAAATAATTTTCGCTGCATTGTATTTTGTTTCACGCAAATATAAATTTTCTAATTGCAAATAAAATACAGTTGAGAGAACTAAATAACGACTTTTTTTTTTATCGCGGTCTAAGAAGCAAAAGACTGGGACGACGCTGCTACGAGAGAACTTGTCTGACTGGACTAGACCCTTTTCTTCCCAAATTTTCATATTTTATTATTTATTTGGACTTGATGTTGAACGTTGGTAGCGTTGTTGGTAACAATTTCAATCTGTGAATGTGTTATAGTGATAGCGTAAAGTGTAGTGTACTGACATGGATGGAATTGCTAATTTAGTAAGCTTATGTCAAGGTAAGAATAGTTAAAATATTTTGATTATTTCTCTTTTATCTAGGAATGGCCAATTTTATTGACAAGTAAGGGTTACATATTAGTAAGTACGATAACGAAAAATATATACCTATATAGCTGATTAATAAAAAGACTAATAACAGTGGGTATTATAAAGGCTCATTAAGCTAACGGGCACATTTCTTGGTGGCGTTTCTAGAATAAGTATCGATACTATGTTGAAAATATAGCGATTTGGTTATTCTTGGCTCGAAAGGGATTTCAAAAAAGGTAAAAATAAATTATTTTACGTCAATATTATCTTTAAAAACGGTCACCGAAGTCTGCCCATTAACTTAGTGGACCTTGACAATACCCACTGTGAGATGTTAGTTTAACAAAAGTAGGTATATCACAAAATAAGATGGTGGTAACATTAAGGTTTTTAAACATATATATACAGTGCATTTTTAAAAAATGTTGCCGCATGGATTTAAAAGTTACCCTGTGTTAAAACAAACTTATTTATTTGTCTTGCAACTTGGAAGGCACTTTTCAATGGATACTCGTAATACTGCATAGTCTACTTCTCATAAAAACCTGTCAAAAAAATCTGACATTGTTTATTTTAATTAGGTATAAAGGGTGATAACTATTCCGTTTTTCCTAGGGAATTGTATGTTAAGAACGATGTCATTTATTTTCAAAGCATTGTTGAAATATTCTTTACACGTATTCCCTATGTTACCCTTCTTATGCAACACACAGTATCAAGAAATACTTATAATATACATAGGTACTTACATTATTGATATTGTTTTTTCAAGTTTACATATTATACTCTATAATATCTAACGTTTGCAGCTTGAACTGGACTTCAATCCGCACCATGCCAATAATTGCGTCAATACATTATTTGAAAATTTTGATGTTTTTTTTGAAAAAATACTAGAACTCCGTAGAACTCAATTACAGGACTCACAACTGATACTTCTGGATTTATTAAGCAGGGGCAACCTAAATAAAGGTTTGTTTTCTTCTCGAACTTAGTTAAAATAATAATTTGTTAATGAAAATCCTTGTTCTAGATTCTGCAGATAGCATTAAGCTGGCCTTACTTTTTGCTCTAGTTCCGGTCCGGTGAAAAGTGCCAAAATTAAAACACCCAAACTTTGTTGGAAAGCAAGTAGCACAGAAGCTTGTCAAGTTTTCTTTATATGACTCACCCTATATAATAATTACATCTTGTAGAAAACCAAATTTTTGTTAATATTTTTCAATTTACAATTTTGTTGATGTTATGTTGTACTTTTATAATGAAATGAATTTTATTTTGTTTATTTAAGTACCTATGTAAAGATTTAATTTATCTATTAAACATTTACATAATTCACATGGTTTTTTATTTAAAATTTCATTTAGTCAATTAAGGTCATAATTGATTTTCGGAACAAAGCATTGGTATTAGATAATTGCACCCAATGCTGCAACAACGTTGTAAGTGCCAAAAGTAAATTTTGGGGGAAGTCGAAATAAACATTTTTTTGTGAACCAATATACTATACCAGCTTACAAACCTTAATATATTAATGTTAATTAATGAATATAATTAATTAATATATTAATGTTTGTAAGCTGATATATTATATTGGTTCACAAAAAAATGTTTATTTCGACTTCCCCCAAAATTTACTTTTGGCACTTACAACGTTGTTGCAACATTGGGTTCAATTAGATATCAAATATATTTATTTGGGCGAATTAAATTCTCTGCTTTTGGTAAACTAAATTTGCTATTTCTGCAATAAAGCTTTGTTTGCTTGAAATAAACAAATAAAAGAATTAAAATTTATTTAATTGCTCTTACTAAACATTTATTTATGATTATTCGACCTAGGTTTTTTATGAAATGATATTTGATTATCTCAACCAAATTAAATAATTGAACGAACTATATTTGATTTCCATGATTGGAGGTACCGTAAGTGTAAGTACAAACTTTCTTCTTATGAACAAATGATTTAGTTACGGCAACTAAATACGCTTATAACAATCTTGATATCAAGTAATGTTGATTTCATGCAGGAACAATCTTTATTTGTAAGGAAACAACCTTATGTTAAACAAATAAACGCGTAATTGTAAGTTAAAGAAAACTATATTTGTCCGAATTAAATTTAGTTATCATTTTGTAAAATTTTCGATTAAATGATTTGTTTTAGGAAATTACACATATAATTGTCCTATTTCAAATAAAGAATTTAATTAAGATAAGCAAGCCTTAATTTCTTCAATCATATTTTTTTTTCAGTGTACAGGCGATGTTTTCCAATTTTCCAAAAAACAATTTTCAAGCGAATTATGTTATATTAAACCTTACTATGTAGGTAATGATACAATCTCATTTTTTCAGTAAATGAAAACTCTAATGATTTACATTAAACAATTCAACACGCCAAGCACACATCACAAAATACTCGTAAATCCTATGAGGCATTAGATATTACCTACTACATGAGAATAAATACCTTAACGAAAACTCAGATCCGATATTTATAAAGTATACTTGAGTAATTATTTGATATAACAAAAATACGACATTGTGAGTTGAAAGTGACGTTATTTTGAAATAACCTCGGGCGACCAGAGCTACGGAAACAAAGGATAATGACAAACCAAAGAAAATAAATGCTCTTCTATTCGGAAAGCTCGCTTTGAAATTGTTCCAAATGAAGCCTGATGCTACCTACTAAAAGCCGTCGTAGCAGTCACAGCCCAAGGGAAACTGTGTTCTGGTATAATTTGTTTGTATGTTTGCTTTTTCTACCAAAAGAGAGGAATTAGGTACATTTTTCATTCCAAAAGGACAAAAATTGTCATCGACCATAGTAATTAACAAAAATTTCTTTGTCGAATAATTAATAGTCTTATTTATGTTTACATGTTTAATTGTATTTTTTGCAATATTTTTTCAAGAAATTTCAATGCAGAAACATTTATGTTACAGTTGTGAACGGTTCGGTGATGCTAATTCAACAATGCTTCAAAGTAAACAAAGCCGGGATTGTTCACATATTGTTAGACTACATTAAAATAATTAGGTATTATTTTTTGGTGGGTTTCGTCTTGTATGGTTCTCACTTTACATGAAATGCTAAAGAAACTAAGGGTCGTGTCAATTAAGCTGATGCCCATAACGTCATTGATAATAAAACTAAAACGTTGCCAATTTTCAAGGCAGTTTCAATTATCAAAATACAACTGATAATAATTATTAATCTTCCCCGAGTGAAAGATATCATACAGTGTGTCACAGAGGCATGGTCCACCCCTATTTTTTCCTTTCTTTTTTGGGATATCTCAATAGGAGAGTTGCGCCCCACCCTGTATAGGTACATTTTTTTACAAAAATATGAGAAATGTTTTTTTTTGTTTTTTATTTATTGAAAATGCACATGCACTGGAGGGAAATCCCTATGACTTTTTATTTACCAGCATCCTTTTATCTAAAAATGATGCTGGTGTACGCAGACCTATTCTAATTTTCAAAATTAGATGTTACTCGACATGTTATAAGGTATTATTTACTATTATCACCATTTCATATAGGTACATATCTGACTATTACAATAATACCTACCTGCCTACTTAGAACTATTAATAATTTATGGGATTGATTATATGATTCTGAATATTAATAATTATCAACTGTAAAGTTTTGCAATAATTTATATTTGTACATAATTTGTGTACAACTTTCCAATAAAATGTTCTTCACAAATAGGTATCTATTATGTTTTAGCCTATTATGAATTAACACCAGTTATAATCAAAAGAAATCTTAATTCTTCTTTCCAAATAAATAAAAATTGTTAACATAAGAAATTCCTCATGCACCTTCGAAATTTTAGATATGACATCAATGCTGATATTTAATATGACCTTAGCAGCCTATTTAGAAAACAAATTTAACCATATTATTCACTCATCATCTACTTTCGTCAATAATTGAAAAGAAACTTATAAGTCGAAATGCTACATGCCGCATGAAAATCTATCAATATCTGACCTACAAGAGTAACTTCAACTAACCACCGCTGGCTACAGGTTTTACATCCTCCCTTAATATCCCGCCTCCACCCTGGCACAATGCTGTCCATCCTTTCATATGGAGGTCGACAATTTGCCTCCATGTACGAGTGCACCGAGAAGCATCATTCATTAGCCACCCCATCCTTCCAGTACACCTGCACCCCGTACACCGGTCGGCGGAAACATGAACCGCTAATGAAACAACGTCCTGCAATCATCCCTTGCCACAGGGAGGATCGACTCCCTCTGATGGGGAGGGAGATCCGGGGTGTAACTGTATTTGGAGGGATGTTTTGATGGTTTTAGGTTTGATTATTATTGGTCGTGTTGATTTTGTATGGTAGATGTGGTTTCGAATATATGACGAGGTCATTAATAAATGTTGGGTTGTAGTAATTAAATAGCTTTCACTATATCCTACAAAGCTTATTATTGGAATAGTGAAACAACCAAAGAAAGGATGTAAAAGTGAAAAATATGCAAAAAATAAATATTTTAAAAAGGACTTCTAAAATAAAACTTTTAGTGTAAAGTCGCAATAATTATTATTGTACAAGTTAAGTTGGAAACAGAATTGTTTGATGTTCATTAGTCCAGTCACTGAAGACTGGACTTGCGTTTGGAGGAACATTTTCACTAACGAAGTTTAGATTTAGATTCCCCGTGAGTGGGCCATCGTTACATCGTTACGTGGCATAGATTTCGACCTGAAAAGTGGTTGTGTAAAGACCAATCTCGAGAAGACTTTCTTCGAGCCAGCGCTACACACCCCAGTTCCAATTCCTGTGGATGTCTTTAATCCATCGGTTACTTAAATTACTTAGTAATTGCATTTTATGTATTTATTGTATTTATACTCATACGACCTACACTCATTCATTTATTTATTAATCGTTGAGTATACTTGCCTTTTTTCTCGTATTCACGATTGTCAATCCTTGGCATTGGTGGCGTCTGAAACTGCATAAATCTTGAAGTGAACTCACGATTAGTTCTTCAGACTGATCGCTAGATGTCAACTCTGCTTAAATCGCACAGAGAACCGTATAATGGTTTTGATTAAGATCAAATGCTTTCAAAAATTCGACAACATCCTCTGGATACTCCAGATACAGCACAGTGATGAGTCCCAATAGGGCGTAACACGTGTCTGTGCTTGTCTGGTACTCTGGTGGCTCTGTTGTTGCTTGGATGGAAGCTCTCTTGATTTTGGGAGTTTCGGGCACTGCCAATGTGACAAATGTTAGGGCGATGGAGGAATACTCTGACCTCATTTTTAACAGCCTAGTAATTGCACTTTATGTGCTTTATACTCATACGACCTACACTCATTCATTTATTTATTAATCGTTGAGTACCCTTGCGGTTGAGTACCCATCGGGCGCGTCCCCAGGTGCCGGATAGGAGGAAGGCCTTACAATGAGCGGAAGTGAGTAGGGTTAGCAGTGGTAATAGAGTTCGTCTGAGATCAAATTCTAGACTGGTAGCTCAGAAAACCCTGCCGCGGACCACCTCCCTTAACCTAATTGTCGTGTCGTTACTAAAGGTCTGCACTAGGGGCAACGGCACCAGAGACGTTCGACTGTGGAATCTCTGATATACCGTATCATCTGATGCGGGGGTCTGGGCTTAATTGCCGGAACCAAGAGGAGACAACCTCACTAAAAAAAAACAAATCCTAAGGCGGGGGTCCAGGCTGATGAGATGCGTGACTGGATTGAAGACCAGCCCTACTGGATTCAACCTTGGGTCACCAGGGGGCACCGCACTGTATCAATCCCCTCACCTTTGCATGCGGGGCTCTGCATATTAGGTGGAACACCCTTCCCTAGCTACTCGTGGGATCAACCATGGTAAGACATAAATAACCAAGAAATCGCGGGAAATCACCGCAAAACAGACTGCTGACCGAAAGGGGCTTGTCACCAGTCAAGACAGTCGGCAATCTAAACAATCCTTGTGCTCGAGACACCTCGAACGCAAGAAGGATGTCCACTCATTGGCAAGAAAAGGAGAATCGACACCCTTCATAGGACCAGAACCCAGAACCATTCTGTGGCTTCGAAGATACTTTCTTCAAGCAGAACTCCAAAAAGAAGAAGAAAAACTGAGAGAAACCCATATAAGCTCAAGGAACACCTGAGGAAGGTAGGCATAGAAGGAATGGCATCTGCAGATTCTGCGGGAAAGGAGACGAGACACCACGTCACCTACTGCTCAACTGCGATGCGATACAACTGAAAAGAAGTAATGTTCTGGGCCACCACCAGCTAGAGGCAGGGAACTTACCCGACCTTGATCCTCTCAAAATCCTGAAGTTTCTCAAGGAAACGGACTCGGAGAGGGTGCTTCACTAAAGGGATTCCACACCAGACGAAGCACAGTAGAGGGGATACTATAGATCTTTTAGGTCGCAGTGATTTGATCACCTTCAAAGATACAAATACAAATACAATACCAACAAACGTGCTTGAGAAAAATGACATACTTACACATATGAGGCATTTGTTAATGTCAGAGAGATATTCGGTAAGAAAATCGTCAAAGTTGACATTAGTCTTGGTTGCCATTAGTTGGCACTAGTCAGTGATTGAAAACATTCAATGAAAACCTGATTGAATGTTGTTATAAGTTAAAAAATTGAAATTATGTATTGGTAGATTTGTGCCATATTGCAAAAAATAACAAAATTGAATCTATTACTACTTATATCTTTTTAAAAGACATTACAAACAATATATATTATCTCAAAAAGTGGTCAACTGTCTTGAAGCAATTTAATAAAACAAAACTTTCTCATTTCAACATTATAAATAAAACAAAAATATTTTAACAGACGAAAGTATGTACGAAGTTAAAAAAAACTCGAATGAATGAAGAATTTATTAATATTTCTGAACATACTTTCTTACTAGGTCACACTTCATTACGCCATATCTTTTTAAATAATTATCTAAAAACACATAAGGCCGCCCCAATATAATCAGTGGTGTTCAGTTAGTAACTTATAAAAATTCTAGTTTGTCCAGACTTTTGAAATGATATTACATATTATATCCGTACATCGGAATCCGAATCATTACCGAAATACCTACTCCGTATTATCATCGTTTCAATGTGAGGAAACGATGCTTTCATTCTTTGTTGATTTCTCTCTTACTTCGAATGCAGAAATAGCCTCCCTCTAAGTGACTATCTGGGTAGTAGCAGTGCAATCATCAATTCACGTTGAGCGTTGCACAGATGCATTCTCGCCATGTCTAATTGCATCTCTTTGATTAAGATGTATGCAATTTGTCAGCGTTCGCAGCGTGTGAGAGATTGGTTCGCGCTACCGGTCTTGATGGAAGACGGTATGTGCGTTGAATAACTCCTAAACAGTGACATCTGTGTCGCCTGTGGTCGCGAATTGTATCACTCAACACTTAAAGACAAAGCGTTACCTATGTAACTTGTAAAATCCCTGTTTACACCAGGGAACCATAAAGAGAGGGAGGGAAAGAGAGAGTTTTTAATCTCTCAAATCGTGACTTCAAATATGAAAAAATAAGACCTCTAATTTGAAACGATTATTATTGCACGTGTCTTTAAAAAAAACTTTTATATCAGATAAGGCCGTTCCGTTAATTTCTTGTCCGTTAATTTTTTACGATATTTAAAAAATGTGGTAAACTTTTAGAAACAAAACTAATTTTGAAACAGTTCATAGTAAGAGGACGACGTCACTCAAGATCATTGACAAACGTTTAGTGTTTAGTGAATGCCCAGTTCCTAAATTCAACCATCTGAAGACACAATAGACACACGCTGGCGCCTGATGCCTGTAAAGCACTTCCTGCAGATCTGTCTAGACAAGAGATGGTCAATAAGTCTTATGTCCTCTAATGCCAGATTTGAGGATCGATATGCCCTTCGAGGACATATCAATTGCTGTGTATCATGGCCCTTGTTGGACTGGTCATATTAGCACGATCTTTGAAAGACAGGCGTGTGGATTTGTTGGTTTAAGGGTATCATTCGAAACTTATATGTATAAAAACAAATAAAGTATCACTGGTGTCAGATGACAATAAGAGACAGATGGGGAAGTATTAGATAACAAGATAATCGCTATATACTTGAAAAGTAAATTTTGCAGAAACAAAAAAAAAATTGGGCTTTAGTATGGAGTTTAGTGAATCCTTTGCAATGTTTATTTGTCGATGTATCGATATAATGTAGGTATACTTACAGGGTCAACCATTTGAGAGCTGATACCATTTATATAGGCTAAACTGTCAGTTTGACAGTTTCCATTTTTTGTGTATCTGTGTTTTAGGAAAAACTCAACATTTAAAAAATATTTTCAGCACAACACCACCTCCGGTTGTACCAGAAGTGGACACGAACTTCGTTATTTTAACTGACACGGTGCGGTTTTTTTACGGATTCATGTTCCTCATCAAAAATTAAGTGACTTTAGTAAAACAACATAATATCGATCTTCAATTGTTTTTGAGTTATTTCGATTTTTATGAATTTTTGGACACTTTCAGAGTCTCACTAAAACCGTGTTATCTGCGAAACTGTATGACATAAATTGATGAAATAAATTTTAGTTCACTAAAAAATTAACAAGTTATCACACAAAATTCGAGAAATCGGAAGAAACACGCAAAAAGTGATTGAAAATGACTTTTGAAATTTCGAATTTTACAGTTTAAAAAAAAAATTCAAATAGCACCCTGTATATTTTTTTATTTCATTAGATTGGCAAAAAAAATAAATAAAAACCGATCTGCACGATAAGGGTCAAAAATACCAGAAAACGTCAAATAACGTCTTGAGCAATGTGTTCGATCTAGCGGGAAACATTTTGAGCATTTGTTGTGAATTTGTCATATTTTTTATTATTTTTTTTTCAATACTGATTGGTTGTGTGTTACTGTAATTTTTGTTTTAAATTAAAAAAAATTTATTAGACTAATGAAAACATTAAGTTTTCTGGAAAATATTTTTATTAATTATTTATTTTTTTTTAGTTTCCGTAACACGTTCTGTTATTTGACCCTTATCATGCACATCGATTTTGTTTAGTTCTTTTTGCCGATCTAATGAAA
Source organism: Malachius bipustulatus (assembly GCA_910589415.1). Lineage (NCBI taxonomy): Eukaryota > Metazoa > Arthropoda > Insecta > Coleoptera > Melyridae > Malachius > Malachius bipustulatus. The sequence goes on from OU342633.1 coordinate 17,323,091, forward strand.
TTTCAAAAGTAATTTTCAACCACTTTTTGCGCGTTTCTTCTGATTTCACGAATTTTGTGTGATAACTTGTTAATTTTTTAGTGAACTAAAATTTATTCCATCAATTTATGTCATACAGTTTCGTAGATAACACGGTCTTAGTGAAACTCTGAAAGTGTCAAAAAATTCATAAAAATACAAATAACTCAAAAACACTTGAAGATCGATAGGATGTTGTTTTACTAAAGTCGCTTAATTTTTGATGAGGAACATGAATCCATAAAAAAAACCGCACCGTGTCATTTAAAATAACGAAGTTCGTGTCCACTTCCGGTATAACCGGAATTGGTATTGTGCTGAAAATATTTTTAAAATGTTGAGTTTTTCCTAAAACACAGATACACAAAAAATGGAAACTGTCAAACTGACAGTTTAGCCTATATAAATGATATCAGCTCCCAAAGGTTGACCCTGTATACACTACCTAATCATTATTAAATTAGTTCCAGTACTACTTATTATTTATTAGGTACTTACTGGTATTAGAGGTTTTTTACAGTTTAGTTTTTACAGTCTAAGATAACTTTTACAGCTAAATTCGTATATGAAATAATTATACATATCTGGATTCTGTCAGTTTTCACTGACAGGATGACAGGATGAAGCTTTCTTGGGAACGTCAATAGTTGCCAATTAAATCGTTTTGGAGAAGTAATAATTGAAAAGAGGGTATAGTAGGATTAACTTTAAAAAGTCAGATGTGACGTTACACTAACCGTCCGAATTAATATTTTTAATTTCACCAGAAAATGTCAAACAGTTAATTGTCAAGTTGTGAACGAGCGTAAATTATTGAAGGAAATCATTCAAATATGAATTGAACCGCTTACGTCAGTTTGAGAGCCACTGACAACTACATAAAATTTATTCACGTAATGACATTCTATCCTCTGTGTTGTGCATTTAATTCTCATTCAAAACCAATGTTGACGTATACTTATTTATGCGGGATGGAGTGTTTAGACAAACTGGACGGTTACTATAAAAACCACGTATATGAAACAAAATAAATCGAACTATCAAATGGAGGTGTATTCTTAATCGATACGTATGACTTTTTAGACTTTATTGGACTATATGTGCGTGATTTATTTGCCAGCGCTGTAGTAGGTACCCAATGAAAGGCATATTACCAGCAAAGGCAAACCAGTATAGACTGAGGTTATGGAGATTTCAATAAGCTTTCGAAGAAATCATTGGTTAGAATTTTAGATAATTTACTGTCAACCTGTGTTTCTGTGCGTGGATGCTATCGAGTTCTTTGGAGTTTATTCACATTACATTTTCATGTAATTTTCAGGTTTTCATTAACATCGTAAAATCGGGTGTTGCATGATACTAATTTATTAATTTAAAAAATTATTTTTTCACGTGAAGCTGACCGGAAACTGATTAGAACCTAATAAACAGGTCATTTATTTGGTCATTGCCAGGTTCGCTCTCTAGTCCAGTACAGCCCCGTTTAGGCTAGAAATTCTATAGAACTCTTCATCAAATTTAAATTTAGGTAGTCCATACCCTCTACTTCAAAGTAAAGACCTACTTCCAATCCGTTGGTTGCTTTTACCGAGGGGGTGAATAAATAAATAAATAAATATATATATTTATTTAAGGGGGTGAATACCACCCCTTCTCGGGGGTGAATAATAGTTTTTTTTTTTTTTAATTGCTGTAGAAATCAATATAATAATTCTTACTAATAATTTTAAGTCTTCTATAAACTTTTTTCCTACATCCAATACTTTTTGAGTTATTTGCGATTGAAATTTCGAATTTTTACCACGTTTTTGAACGGTTTTTTACGAATATCTCAAAAAGTTTGAGCTTTATCGCTAAGAACATAATAAACAAAATTGTAGCTAATAAAAAACAAAGTTATTTAACAAGTTAACAAAATACAAAAATTATTTTGTTTATGGTTGCTCCAAACCTATTATCAACTGTGTAATGGGTTATTAAAAGCCAACTTTTGCTTTTGGAGTAAAAATCGAAACTTCCAATCTCAAATTATAAAAAAAAAAAAAAAAATTAAAACACTTTAGAAACTGATACAAAGTTTTTGTTAGTGTTATAGTTTTTGTTAATCTTCATTTTTATTTTTTATGAAAGGTCCTATACTCCTATAGCATCAAAACTGAACGAGTTATGACGAAAATAAAAGACGCCGAGTTTTTTCGTAGAAAAAACGGTCAAATTAAACAACCCCTTCAAAACCACCCCAATAGAAAATATTTGTTAGCCCTTCTACAATTCGCTTTCTTAATATACCATTAGTAAATTCTGTGAGTTTGAACGATGAACAAGCCTTTTAATAATTTTGTAAAGATTACTTTTTTTTTAATTTCTATAAAAAAGTTCGTTTCCTCAATATAAGTCAAAAAAAAGGCAGATATGTAAAAATTAAAACATACCAAAAAGCTTTTTCCCTCAAAATTTTCATTTCAGTTTTTTTTTTTTAGTAAGTGTAAAATTGGAGGAGATATGGCTCTCAAAAGTTGCGGCTAGTAGTTGACTACTTAGTACCATTTTCGAATCCTTTAACCCTTGCCACTTTCCAGAATAAGGGTGGAAAAAATATCCATCCTACATGAGTTTGTAGGTCTTGCATTTACCTTTGAACTGCTTTTGGAAAATTTTTCTAGCATCAAAATTGAGGAAGTTATAGTCAAAAAACCATTGAACTGTTTTTTGCATTTTCAAAAATTTCTTATTTTGATGGTTGAATAGATTTATAGTTCTAACAACATAAGGAATTTTGTGTATACCTATACATTGTATGTATATACGTTTGTATAAATATATTTTTTTTAATAATTTTTTAAAATTTTTTTCCATTTTTAAAAGTTTAAATAAAGTTCAATAAAAAAAATTTAAATGCTTATTTTAACATTTATATTTAACAGGGGTGGTTTATGGTAAGGGTTGGCGGAGGTTCCAGAGCTCACGAAAAATATTAAATAACATCAAGTTATCTTCACTGAAATTATTACAACAAAAAATTGAAGCAATTAACAGTTTTAAATCTTGTTTATAATATTTTTATCGTAGCAGGTGGTAGTTTTTACCCCTGAAAATATTCAAAAATAAACGAAATAGCATTAAATAACATAAAGTAATCTTTACTTAACTTATTTAAACAAAATCCAAACATTTTAATGCTTTAACGTAATTTTTTATTATTTTCTTCGCTATCGGGGGTGGTTTTCACCTGTAAAAATATATGTATAATTACTGGCGTTTTTACATTTAATTACATCGGGTGACCTTTACTAAACACGTTTATTATAATTTTAATTAATTATATGTTTTAATCTATTGTATTACTTATATTTTTTCGCTAATGGGGTAGTTTTCACCCTTAAAAATAATAGGCAACCAACAGCGTTACGGAGACTTTTAAGTTTAGGAGACTTTTAAATTTAACAACCTAAATCCAAATTTTCATGCAAATCGGAGGTGTTCTGAAGTTTTTCCAGGTTTAGCCGTTTTTGAATGCTGCATGTGTACTGGACTACTCCCCTTTTCAACAAATTTCAAGAAAATAAAAAAACACATTATTTTTTCACAGAATGTCTTCAAAAATCATGAGGCAAACAACATGACGTTTATTATTGTCATTCTGTGTAAACCTTAGAATTTAGTGGGCTTTGAAAATTTGTTGTTTTCACGTATTTCAGTAAAAAAAAAAGATATGACTGAATCAAGAAAACAAAAGATTTTCAGTTTTTTCACGATATTTCAGAAAATAATGAAGATTTTCGAAATTTGTTTTTTCCAAAAAACTCATAAACTTACAATTGCGCAACTGATCTATACGCATTTAACTGAACTCGTTTTTTCAATAGTTTAGGATATCCCTGTAGTCTCCCGTTAATTAGTTCTATATCCTTGCATATTGGTGTGTACCTACCTACTGAATGTGTTTTTTTTTCAAAGTTTTGAAATTTTAGGTTTCATTTATTCTTAAAAATAGATAGCAATATCTTGAGTAATAGTTTTGCTAAGAATAAGTAATTACAGTCTTTGCATTTTCAGTTGAAAAAGCAAAAAGTTGATCTTACAGGGTATCGTCAATATGATGACATTTCACATTTAAATAAAATCAAACAGATAAAAGAAATATTGAACACTACCGTCGATCGATAGTCCACGTGGACTGGACAAAAATGATTAGGATACTATAGTAGGATTAACTTTAAAAAGTCAGATATGACGTCACACTAACCGTCCGAATTAATATTTTTAATTTCACCAGAAAATGTCAAACAGTTAATTGTCAAGTTGTAAAGGAGCGTAAATTATTGAAGAAATCATTCAAACAATGAATTGAATCGCTTACGTCAGTTTGAGAGCCACTGACAACTACATAAAATTTATTCACGTAATGACATTCTATCCTCTGTGTTGTGCATTTAATTCTCATTCAAAACCAATGTTGACGTATACTTATTTATGCGGGATGGAGTGTTTAGACAAACTGGACGGTTTCTACGAGAACCAGTATATGAAACAAAATAAATCGAACTATCAAAAGGATGTGTATTCTTAATCGATACGTATGACTTTTTTGACTTTATTGGACTATATTATGAAAGGATTGGGAAACACTACTTGTTGCTGCTTCAATTATCGACATTTCCAAAATTATCTCAACAAATATTGTTGTTTTGAGTTCTTTGAAATATTGAACAACGATTTTTTTACAACCGCCGAGCGCTATATTGTATCAAAAATCATGAATCAAAAACACGTCGTGGCTCGTGCCTCGCATATATGATGACGTTACTTTTCGTCCAGCCTCGCGGCCTCGCTCTAACTAAAATCTGAAACTTCATTTTAAATCGAATGAATCGAATATACGTACCTCCCTTACTGCATACTTATTATTAATGTTATCATCTATACGTTCAGAACGCAAATATTGCATTTTTGTTTGCCTTTTTTGATTCAAAGGTGATAAAAAATGACGTTTATAAATTATTTACCACTTTAAAACTCGCAAAGTCCGGACTGAAAAAGTGCTAGATTGTCAGAATCTATAAAAACGGGATGAAGTAAAATTGTGTCTTCCTAGGGAAGAAAAGAACCACTTTCAGTCATATTTTCTTGAGTTCAGGTCAGGCATGGGAAAAAATAATTGGTAGACATAATAGCCATAGAGTGTAAAGGAATTTTATTTGCAAACTAAGAGAAAAAATTGCAAGCAAATTTGGTTATGATTTATCTTCGACAAAAATCGGATATATAAATAGTATATTATTAAACGAGCATATAATGGGGGCTATTATCCACGAAGGTTAAGTTTATGTCACGAGCGTTAGCGAGTGACATAATTAACCTGAGTGGATAATAGCTCATTATATGCGAGTATAATACTATACTTTGTCCACGACTGCTATTTACTTTGATTCCAAAAATTTATTTTAAACAATGAGAATGAATGAATTTTCTTGGTCGCCTTCCAGTTCATAAAGGTGTTGTATACAGTTAAATAAAGATTTCGGGATTTCTCAGGCAACAAATTCAGGTAAGTTACCTTTGCGCTTCCATTATCTCCGGTGGAGTACACACTATCTCGTCCTCACTATCAATTATTTCCATTTTAATTTTTAACTAACTATAATAGTATATTGTGAAACAAGTGCGGAAAAGAGAAAATTTCTCACGAGTGTGAAACAATTGTGACACGAGACGAAGTCGAGTGTCACAATTCACACGATTGTGAAATTTCTTTTCCGCACGTGCTTCACACAGTACTTTTCCTACGACCACAATTTAACAGATTAATTATTTAACAAATTTAACACATAAATTATTTTTTCTGACAATGCTCTGCTTTTATGACCTTTTCTCCAATTTATGAAATGTTTATAAGCAGATTCGTATTTTTCTCTCGAAACTACAGGTAGCAAATTCAAAGAACACAAACCTGCTTGTTTTCTGACTTCAGATGGTGTATTTTCTGTTTCACATTCAGAGAAATTACAATCCATTATAATGATAGGTACCTAACTAAAGTTTATTTTTTCAGACTACCTACCTAGGTAGGTACATATTATTTTCATTTCTACCAATGACTTTTTATTATTACTATTATATACTGTAAAATCATTGAATTCTACCGACAATATTATTATTATTTATTATTAGACTCCGTATAAACTAAAAATAAGTGACGTGAGCGGAGAGACGTGGTAGATAATAACAATGATTTAAGAGAGGTTATATATCGATATGCAACTTCTACACAATAACGCAAGCGCTGCGCGTCGTAGATTGAAGTTAGTAGAGGTGTGCGAGTTATTTTCACGATCACGTTCGTGAATTTGATTTGGCTGTTATTAGCGATCAACTCGTAAATTTTAATAATTACTGCCACAAGAGAATAATGAGTCTATTTTATAGTCTTGTTGGGTTCTATGTTATCCCATTTGTGTTTATTTTATTACCTTGAAGCTTTAAATGAATAGTTATTCCATTAACAATAAGTAACAGTGAGTTCTCAGTTACCGCCCATCACTATTGTTTACATTAAAACTGTACGGAAACGATTTTTGGCTATGCCTTATGTCACTTTGTCGCACAGTTTTGGATACGTGAGAAATCTGCTAGTTTGCGCACAAAAAACGATGCGCAAAGTAGTGTTTTGTATAGTGGTCGTAGGAAAAATTATTAAACTATAAGTTGGTAATCTGTTATTGAAGTGGTTGATGAGATTTGGAAAATAATACGCATGCCCCTCGGAACAGCTGATGGTCATGCTGTGTGTTGCCAGATTCACTGGTATTTACCAACAGACCAAAATAGGAAATTATACCGTAGTATTAGTACAATTAACAGTTTAGAATTACTTGCCCTACATATAAATTTCATATAATTAAAATTAAACTATTTTATATAAACCCCTCACTTTATAATCTTAATATCTAATTTATAAACTTGTAATAGTAATTCTTTTAAACTTCATCATATAACCGTCTGTTGGTAAATACAAGTGAATCTGGCAACACACAGCATGACCATCAGCTGTTTACAGTGACATGCGTATAATTTTCCCAATCTCATCAACTACTTTTATAGGTTACCATAAATTAATTACATGGGCCTAGGTAATACCTACCTGATAGTTAGGTTATGATGAAATTTCATTTTAGCCTAGAGTGCCTAACCTAACAGATTAATTATTATGATGAAGAATGTTACTTCCAACGAATGATATTTTTTAGGTTTGATTTTTGACCTATTATTTAAGGTTAGTAATAAACAATTCTAACAGAAATAGTAGGTACCTATGCTAGTAGTTATGACGTTTCAAATTGACAACAATTTATGCTTTGCTTGTCATGTCATGTCAATGGCTTATTTACTTGATATGATATTCTATTTAATTTTAACTTTTTTGCGCATTAAAAACCAGATCAAACTAATACTTTAAGAAGATTTTTATGATTGGCATAAGGTTAACTAATTAAAGTGCCTAGTTATTGCCTAAACGTACTGATAAATGCTTGCCAGATACTAAATATTATAGACCGCGTGTCCTTAGCAATTCTAGACCAGTGAATAATGATTATTCACTGGCTATTATCCACGGTTATAATTCACGTGAATTATGACTATGCTTATGCATTAGAAAACTCATTCATAAGGTACATATTATACGGTAGTCGTGGACAAAAATTATTATTGATTATCATTTCGTTATTATTCATATATAGGTACTTATAGGTATTATAGCTAATGAGTCAAAATAGAGCAGCTATTGCGATTTTCTATTATAGTTATTTTTATCGATTTATAAATCCTCTTCTACACTGAGAATTTTCATATAACATGTTGGGGGGGTGTAGGATAAAGCAGGTAATAAATAAACAATTCGAATGGAAGCGATGCAGTAGTTCTCAATGAATTAACAAAACGAGAAAAAGAAAACCAGTAAGTTCGTTACTTCGTTAAGAAACCGTGCATGTCCCAAATAAAATAATTAAATTTTTTCCTACTATATATCAGCTGACAGTGATCGCGCCCACTTCATGTTATATGCCGATGGACCACCGAATCAGTAACCACCAATTAAGATAATATATCACCCATTTTAATTTGAAATCTATTCACCACAGATAGTAATTGACTACTGGTTGTAGCTTATAAAAAGATACACTGATACAGGGTGGCCGAGGGAAGACCGTTAAATCAGTTTCAGAAATGTCTATAGACGTGATACTTGAATAAATATTACTAATTTGACTCACCTGGTACGAGTAATTATTCTAGACCGACTTGTAAAGTTAATATTTTACAATCTACTAATTGGCTATTTTCAGAGATCAAAATTAGTAGGTAGTTGTTTGTAAACGGTAGCCTTAATAAAATTCAGTTTATTTCTATGGATACGTCTAATTATGATTTAGTGGTCAGCAATAAACAATTTAGCGATATAAATAATGAATTCTAATTATGTTTTCTTGCAAAATGAACACCATACTACTGATTCGATTCATTTATAGGGAACTGTCAATAATTATTGTATATAGGTGTCCTACTTCTTATGCGTTTAATTATTATTTATGATTTTTACTGTTTGAAATTATTAAATTAATGATGGCCCGAAGGAAATGAACGATATTATTTATCATTAATTTTTTTCAAAACTCACCTTTTTGTTGACCAGTCGAGGCTCATCTTTGGCAAGCTTGAGCAGTCCTTGAAAATCACCTTTTGAAGCCGTAACGTACCATTCCATGCATTTTTTCTGTTCGATCTAGAGATAAAATTTTATCAAAATTATCCAATGAAACTATACCTAAAAGTTACAAATCAAAAAATATTAAGGTACAGTTTCACAATAATCATCATCATTCATTTTAAATAGACATAAAATTATGAATTGAACGGTGTAAGGAATCTGACAAGTAAATATCCGTTATATCATCATACACCAGTAAATTACTTCAGAGCATTTTAATATTTTAATTAACTAAAGTTTGTTATCTCTATCCGGATCGTGCATACAGAGAACCCAATTAGAGGCCAAGTAATTTAATAATAATAAACGCAGTGGGGATAAGATAGCATCTATTATTGTTGGGAAATCAAGACGGGGAACACTCCGATAATACATAGCAGACCAGGCGAACTTAAAAAGAATATCAATTAAAAATAAGGGAGCATACTAAATCAACTAGCAAAACAATTCCTCTGAAAAATTTATAATCGCAATTCGCAAGTCATGCAGGCTATGAACAATTATTTTAGTCGTTACAAATAAAACTGCCCATATCCTGGGACAGCCAAACAATGTCAGCTTTTCGGCAATATCGCAGTTCAAAACTAATAATTAGGTACTTGCATTTTATCACACTGGTTACTAATATTACAAACTATATCAAATGTAAAACTAATGTGTAAATCTCAAAGATGACGTTGCAGTCGTTGTCAACTTAAAAAATTTTGAGGGGAATTGGGGGGGGGGGTCGAGTGAGACCTCATTATAGTCGTGTCCTTTTGATCTCAATTTAAGAGTCATACGAATCATGATTTAATAAAATAATATGATTCGTATGATTGTATCAGAAATTTTATATTGAATAGCAGCAAAAAAACGCATAACATAATACAGGGTGTTTCACGACGAGCGTTAGTTAGCCGTGTATGTGAAACTACGCGTTACAGAAATCTGAAAGTCTGTATAAAAAGGTTTTACACAAAGGTGAATCGTTATGCGAAAATATTTTCAAAATGGCGGCACTTCCGGTTAACCGGAAATTGACTTGACGTGTCGTATTTTAAATGGGGCACCCTGTAATATTATTTCATTTTCGAATTGCCTGAAAAAATGCAAAAAAAATGGCGATTTTCAATTTTCAAAGCAGCTTACATCGAGAACGGCTCAAGATATCGGAAAACGGCTTACATGTCCCTATCTTATATTTTCATGTGCTATCCTATTGTGTGGGTGAAATTGCTATACAGGGTGACGACAAATCTGATAAAATTCATGAAAAATCTGATAATTTTCATCATCCTGTGTAACAATTTCATCCACACGATAGGATAATACGTGAAAAATTAACATAGGGACATGTAAGTCATTTTTCGATATCTTGAGTAGTTCTCGATGAAAGCTGCTTTGATGTGGAAAACTGCGATTTTCATTTGTTTATAACTCATAAACCTTTCGGTACAATTTCGTCTTAGTCAACTTCCGGTATAACCGGAAGTTTTGAATTTATTTTTCATTTTGAAAATATTTTCCATCGATTCACCTTTGTGTAAAACATTTTTATACAAACTTTCAGGTTTCTGTAGTGCGTAGTTTCCCATATACGGCTAACTGACGCTCGTCGTGAAACAGCCTGTATACAGGATGCACCATGTATCCTTCTCTATATTGCTATCTCCTAACGCTAACAGATACAGGGTCGGTTAAACAAGTCCAAAGGAGCGCAATTTTGTGGCCATCTCGATTCCGTCGAGACATACCGTCTGTGACCGTTCCTGAAATATCCTGAAAAAACTGAAAACTCTAGATTTCTTATTTTTTCCATATCTTTTTTATTATTGGAGATTAATGAATAATTTTTTGTGGGCTTACATAAGTCGTCAAGAGCTACCCATCTGACATTTCAAAAATTTTCAAAGCCGACTAGATCCCAGAATTTTCATAGTCAACTTTCGTTTTTCTCATGGCCACCATAGTGTTTTTTTATGTTGTTCGGTATAAAAAAATCATAAAAACAAAAAATTGTTAAACTTCAAAAAATAAATGTAAAAAATTGTTATTCTTCTTTTTTCTTTACAAAAAAGACGCATTTTTAGACCGAATTTCATACATAAATTAAAAAACCATAAGGCAAGCACTATTTCGGCGTATTTTACAAATGTTGACGTTTTTCGACGATTTTTTATTAGGTTTTTCTTTGAAATATTAAGAATAAAAATTTTAAAATTTTTTTTTTTGAAGTTTATTAATTTTTGGTTTCCATTATTTTTTCCATATCGAACGACAAAAAAAAATAATATAGCGGCCATAAGAAAAACGAAAGTTGACTGTGAAAACTCTTGGATCTAGTAGGCCTTGAAAATTTTTTAAATGTCAGATGGATATAGCTCTTAACGGCTTATGTAAGCCTACAAAAAATTATTTATTAATTTCCAATAATAGAAAAGATATGAGGAAAATAAGAAATCTCGATTTTTCAGTTTTTTCAGGATATTTCAGGAACGGTCACAGATATCTTGCATGTTTTGACGAATTCAAGATGGCCACAAAACTGCGCATCTTTTCTCTAATTTAACCGATCCTGTATCTCTTAGCGTTCAGGAGATAGCAATGTAGAGAAGGATACATGGTGCACCCTGTATGAAGCCCATTGAATCCAAAAGAATCAGAAACTCTTCACGATTCAGTAGGGTAAGGCGATTACTAATCGTGATCACAAAAGTAACCAGAGGGATTGATAACGTATCAAAAGAACTAGTTACTTTAGATCAGGATCAGAAATACTTGTTTCGATTGCAAAATTGTGACCAAAAGAACAAAGCTTTTAATTGTTTTTTAGTTTTCTATACAAAAAATAAGTTTGTTTTCTATTTTGACAGACATACCGCGTGTCAGAGAGAAAGTTTGTTTTTAGAGAGAGTTTCGGTTACTCTAACTGACGATTTTTAATAGAAGACAATTTTTTTCTGATATAATGGCAAATTCTAGCGTGGCCTAAACGCGCTTAAAATCTAAAAGTCTCGAAAAACAACATTAATATTTTTTATTTTCAACTTAAATACCCTGCATACACCCTTGAAAACATGCATTTATAGGTATGTGAAAAATAGGATATAGTACAGTCATTTGGTGTTCAAAAAGAGGGTTACCTGGAAAGTTTTCCGGGAGTTTTGAAAATTGGTGATTTTATAGATTTTGACATGCTCTTTCCGAATTTTTACTTTGCCACCTCGTATTTTTGCCGCTCGCGCCGCCATATTGAAAAAATGGCGTCCAAAAACAGTTTTTTAACAATATCTTCTTTCCAACTCATTTTACGATGAAAATATTTATGTAATAAATTAAACTAGAGAAAATTTCCTACAATTTATGTAGTGATCTTTTTTTTGTTAAATCAATAGTTTCAGCGTACGAGAGCCACAAATCAAGATACATCTACACCAACACGTGTTTTTCGTATATTTAACGAAAAATGTGAAAAACTGTGTCACAAAGATAAATCCTAGGCAACGATGCAAACAAGAAACGCCTCATTGAAATGTTGAAGACAAAATTTGAAGCTGCGAACTTCATGGTCAAGAAAGCCAAGGAAGATGCGGATACTCTAATAGTCAATACAGCAATCAACATTTCATCTACATTTGATTCCGTAATAGTTGTCGGCGAAGATGTAGATCTTCTTATTCTCTTGGCTCTATCTACGCGTTCAAACATACATATATATTTCAAACCAAAAAAAGGAAAAATTTCGCAACAAATAGATTCAACAAAAAGTGTCATAAATAAAATAGTCGCAGATGACATATTTTTCGTGCACGCTTTGAGTGGCTGTGATACAGCATCAGCACACTTTAATCAAGGAAAAATAAAATGTGCTAATGTACTCCGAAAAAACGAGATTTAAACGAGCTTGTCTAGGTATTCAAAAACCAAAATGCCGATCCAGAGATTATTGCTGAAGCTGGGGAACGCTTCCCCCTTGCATTGTATGGTAACAGTCGAGGTAACAGTGGCATAAAAAGTATGTCGTTAAACAACTGTAGATATACATGCTTCACAAAATCAGCATAAAAAATAAATTTAATATTACATCGCTGCCACCTACAGAAGCAGCAGCACGACAACATTAGTTCCGAGCCTATCACCAGGTTCAGCTGCAGTGGGATGGAGTTGAAAAAAATGCAGGGCTATGGAAATGGAAAAAGAGATGTCGGGGAGCTTGCGTGGATGCAGAAAGGCTGGATTAAAGTGCTCCGTTATATGCACGAATTGCAATGGTACGTGTGATAATTCGAAAATTACACTGGAAGATAGCGATGAAGAAGAAGAAACAGAGACTATATTCGAGCAAACATATGACGAAATCGAGAAACAAAAGGATTACAACGAAGCTGATGATCCCATTGCGGCTGTCGTTGGAGAAAGGTCTATTAAAACGCGCCAATTACTCATGGTGGTGTCTAAATAAGTTATTTAGCCAAAACGCATGTTTGAGTTGACTTTGCGGCGCTCGTACGCAAAAACTATTGATTCTACAAAAATAAAGGTTCCTACATAAATTGTGGGAAATTTTCTCTAGTTTAATTTATTACATAAATATTTTCATCGTAAAATGAGTCGGAAAGAAGATATTGTTAAAAAACTGTTTTTGGACGCCATTTTTTCAATATGGCGGCGCGAGCGGCAAAGATACGAGGTGGCAAAGTAGAAATTCGAAAAGAGCACGTCGAAATCTATAAAATCACCAATTTTCAAAACTCCCGGAAAACTTTCCAGGTAAAACTACCAAATGACTGGACTAATAAGGAAAGTGTCACTATTTTTGTCCAAACAATATGTGCCTAATTACTTAACCTACTTTTTCACAACACAATAGTGAGAATAAAAAGTTCGAAACAAAAGCAATACAAGGAAAATGAGATACTTTTGAGCCAAATCCAAAAACCCGTCGATTTCAGTTCTTTCTTTTAATTGTTCATTTTTACGCAACCCACTCCCCTCAAACTTCCACTCTCTCAAAGGGGTAAAGTAGGTACCCTCTAAAATTTTTAAATGCGAAAGGGGGTCGTGTGACATGTCATTTGAAAGGAATCAGATTCTTTCTGATTAAGATCAAATTCTGAATAAAGATCCAATTCTTTATTCATTAAATTTTAACTTTTTGGATTTTGATCGAAAATTATTTATTCCAAAATTTTATTGAAAAAAAAAATTTATTTAGATATCATATTTTTTATGACTATACCTCAGGATCGAAATAACGTGCAGTGAAGAAACTGGATGAGCATTTCTCTCTACCGCTTTTCCATCAGTGAAAATGTACCTCCGAACGTGAGTACGTTTCTGCTTATCGTTTCTCTGAAATCGCTTTTTTTAGTAATGTCTTTCTTGAAAGGTATAAAAGTGTACCTAATTCTGTAATTCTGTTCTAATAAATTTTCATATTTCTCAAGCTTTCTTATTACGGCTTTTGAAGCCACAAGGTAAATAGGAGAGAGCCACCTCTGCGCACGTTGCAAAAAACATTTACTCTATGGGATTAGCGTCAGTCCATCGACTCGCTTTCCAAATCCCTGCACAAGCCATCAGCTGGCTGTAATAAGGAATGAATTTTTACCGATTGTATATTTATCATGAGTATTATTTTATAAAATCAGTTATCCTTCAAACTCGAAAGCGAGCGGTAGTGCAGTGAGTGCGACGGATAAAGGCTGATAAGATAAGTACCTAAAAATTTATACTTCCTACGGGGATATTAATTTATATAGAATTTACTCAATATTAAAAATTGTACATACATATTAACATAACACCCTTTCTTATAAGAATATAAACATGGGAGACCATTCAGGCGGGGCGGGCCCGCCTGAAATATTCGAGAATACTAATACCAATGTTAACAATGTTCAACTTAACATAAATGGTGAAGATGTCACAAAAACAGCGAACAAATTTACGTATGATATCACAAATCGTTATCAGGCCACAGACACGGGCCCATACTTTGTAATGCTAGAGCATAGGGATAAAAACATTGGAAGACTATATTTCCAATACGAGTCGGGCATTATTTGCTTGTAGATCAGTATCTGCGAGATAATATTTTAGATATTAAATCAGTAGGTCTTAATCGAGTCAAAGTAATCTGCAAAACCTATGAAACAGCGAATTCCCTCATAAATCATCAAATAATAATGAACAATAATTTGATTGCTTATATACCGAAATACTATACTCATAAAAAAGGAGTCATAAAGATGGTGGACACCTTTTTTACCGAAGATTATATCTTAAAAGCCATAGACAGTACCATTAAAGTCACAGAAGTGAAACGTATGAAACGTAAGGTATACGATGAAAATACTAAAACAACCACATATGTAGATAGGCAAATTGTGATCCTGACATTTTTAGGCAACAAAATACCTGGAAGTGTTAGAATCAATATGGTTAACTTTCCTGTAGATCCGTACTACTACCCTGTAGTACAATGTTTTAAATGCCTACGATATGGACATACTAGCCTACAATGCAAAGGTAAAGCTAGGTGTAAGATTTGCGGCGAAGAAAGCTGTACTGATAACCCTTGTGAAAAAAATGAAAAACGGTGTATTCATTGTAAAAGTGTTGATCATAATGCAATCTCACGAACCTGTCCTATGTATAAAAAACAAGACAACATAAAAAAGGTAATGGCAACGGAAAATCTCTCTTTTAGGGAAGCAGAGTTTATTGTAAATAATCCTTCGTATGCGAAAATCACCACTCAAAACAGATTTTCCCTACTTAGTGATTTGCATAACTTTCCAGAGTTACCAGAGCCAAAAAAACATTTTCAATTAACAAAACCAGTACCAAAAAGGCCTGTTACTCAGAAGCCCTCAACTACTCAAATCAGAAAGCGAAAAGCCATTTCTCCTCTAGATACACCTTCTTCGCCGTTAACTAATTCAACCCCAAGTAACCGTCCAGTACTTCCTAATCCTTACCGTGACGAATTCATTCAACATCGAGAAAAAGTTCTGTTACAGGTTGTACGATTTGTACAAGAAGTAATTCAGAGGAAAGAAAACTTCGATGAAAATAATTTTAAAAACAGCATCGCTCAAATATTAGAAAATTGTTTCGTAAATGATGAAAAGATGGATGCCGATAATTTGGGGGATGATAGTGAAGCCTCCGAGTATTAAAATGACCCATACAAAAAACAATAAAACCAAACTGAATATTCTGCAGTGGAATACAAAGTCCCTATCCAACAAAAAATCAGTTCTTATTAATTTAATTAAAGATTACAATATAAATATCATAGTGTTGTCTGAAACTTGGTTGAAAGGAAATACCGATTTCACCATGAAAGGTTTTAACTTGGTCAAAAAATGCCGGCAAGATGGGTACGGGGGAGTAGCGGTTTTTATAGCAAATGGTGTAAAATTCAAAGAAATTCAAATTAATAATAATTTCGGACCAGGAATAGAAGTTTGCGCCGCGGAAATTAACGATGGAGAGCTTAATGTGGTGTCAATCTATAAGCCCCCCAACATTGCTGCTACTTCAAGTGATTGGGATAACTTATTCAGTCAATTTTCCAGCAGAACATTGTTTTGTGGTGATTACAACTGTCATCACAGCTTGTGGGGATGTATAGACAACTCTACTCAGGGCGAACGACTTATAGACTCCTTGGATAATAATAATCTGATAGTAATTAACGACGGTAGTCCAACACGAATTACTCCTCCGGGACAGAATCCATCTGCAGTAGACCTTACCTGTACATCTCCACACATGATTGACGGAATTGTTTGGAAAGTACTTCCTGATTCATATGGCTCAGACCATTACCCTATTCTAATACATACCGCGGTTGAGACTGAAATTAGAAAAATTTTCCCATTCACTAAATGGAACGCCTCTCGCACAGACTGGTGTGATTTTGAGAACGGTGTAGACCTTGCCCTTAGAGATATTAATACAACTGCAATGACATCCTCTGGAAAATTTGAGAAATTTTGTGAAATAGTTAACACAATTTCTGACCAAACTATGCACATAAACAAACCCTTTTTAACTTCTGTTAACAGGCCATGCTGGTGGGATAGTACGTGTACAGACATAATCAAGAAGCGCAAAGAAGCCCTACGAATTTACAAAACGTCATCAAATTGGGCCAATTACTTATCCTACAAAAACATAGAAGCAGCAGCGAAAAGGCTGCTGAAGCAAAAACAGCGCAATAGTTGGGTAACTTATCTTAACAAAATCAGTAACAATACCTCTATATCAGAAATTTGGGAAATAATTAAATCCATTAGCAAGAAAAATACGAGACAAAAGATTCAAATTCCCCCTGAAACAATATCGAAAATCTTAAATTCGCTAGCTCCTCCGTATGTTCCTAGCAAACCATTAATCAGTGACCTGTGTCCGGAAACGAGGTTAAATGCTTTCAACAAACCATTTAATTTCGAGGAGCTAGAAATGTCTATAAAAACAACAAAAAACACCTCACCTGGTTTGGATGGATACACATATCAAATGCTCTGCAAATTGCCTGAATCTGCAAAATTGCTTTTACTTAATATCCTTAATGATTGGTGGCTTAAAGGTGAAGTCATACCTGAACTAAAAAAAGTGGTTATTGTTTTGATACACAAGGCGGGCAAAGATCCGGCGCTTCCCACCTCGTTCAGGCCGATCTCTTTGATGTCTTGTTTACTCAAGACATTCGAGAGAATGATTAAACTAAGGTTGGAATTCTACCTTGAGGCTAATTCACTCCTTCCCAGGACTCAGTTTGGTTACAGGAAGGGATGGGGTACATGTGATGCATTGTCAGAATTGATCACTGACATCCAACTTACTTTTTCAAGAAATGATTATCTCGTTTGTTTCTTCTTAGACCTGAAAGGAGCTTATGACTCAGTTAATTTAGAAATTCTCTTCAACGAATTAGTGAGAATTGGAGTTGATAGTGGAAGTGCTTGTAATCTACTAAATATCTTTATCGGGAGGGAAATATACGTTAGAAATCAATACAACGAGCTGAGTGGACCTAGGCTGGTCTACAACGGTCTCCCTCAGGGCTCTATTCTAAGCCCGATCCTTTTTAATGTCTATACGTCCGATTTGCATGATAAGTTTGACAATAATATCAAATTGGTACAATACGCTGATGATATTTGTGTATATGTTAGCCGTAGGAAGTATGAACAATGCTTAAGTGACCTGGAAAATGTGGTTCAAACGCTAAAAAAATGGCTGAGTGAAAAGGGTCTAACGATGTCTACAGAAAAGTCTGCAGTCATGTGCTTCACTAGGCATCGACTAAGTCTAGGTACAAACATACACTTAGCAGAACTAGTTATACCCATAGTCAACCAATACAAATACTTGGGCATGGTATTAGACCCTAAATTGCTTTGGACCCGACACATACAACATGTCAAGAATCGCTGCGAAAGGGGTGTCAATATCCTAAAATGCGTTTCAAAAAAATCATGGGGAGCTGAGCCCAAAATAGCACTGATGTTATACAGGTCATTTATAAGGTCCATTATAGACTACGGCAGCATTTTATACGGATCCGCTTCCAATACAAATCTCAAAAAAATCGATCGCATACAGTACAGAGCCATTAGACTCTGTATTGGGGCGATGAAGACGTCACCTTGTCATGCAATTCTGGCGGAAGCGAATGAACCCCCATTATATCTGAGGCGACAATATCTAGCCAATAAATACATAGTCCGTCTAAGAACATACAGCTCGTCGTTAGTTAGGAGAATCAATATATTAAATACAGAAGACCTAACTAATCCTTTCTGGATCAAGAAAAATTCACCTCCACTGTCAACAGCTTTACTCGCTACAAATGAACTCTCTAACGGTATCAAATTTCAAAATTCTCTACCGAGATTTTTGTATAATTACGACTTTATTTTTTCTAAAGTAACTGTCATATATCCTTTATACAATGAAACGCCGTCCTGTAACCGAGCTGTTCTCTGGAATGCAATAAATCAAGCCAACGGAAAAACAATAATATTCACCGATGGAAGTAAAGACCGGCAAGGGGTGGGCAGCGCCTTTTGTATCCCAAATAGGAGAGTGGTGTGCCAGTCGCGGATCCCTGAAATTTGTAGTATTTTTACAGCTGAGGCTTACGCAATTGATGGTTCCCTGTCTTGGTGTATCGACAACAATATCCAAGAAACAATTATTGTAGTATCGGATTCCAAATCAGTTCTTGAGAGTATTGGCAATCAAACTGAGAAATGTTTCAAGAATCCTTTGATTTGCAAAATAAGATATTCCCTTTATCGGTTGATGAGAAACGGATGTCATACCATTTTCATATGGGCAAAGGCTCACTGCGGGATTGTAGGTAATGAAATGGCCGACAGTGCTGCGAAAGAAGCACGAATGTCGTCAACCTGTGTGAATACAGTCTGCTACTTAGATTTATTTCCTGCGTTCAAGAAAAATATAATTAGTGAATGGAATAGGAGCTGGGCAAAGATAGCCAGCGTCACTAAAAATCCATATTTTGCTATCCATAGAACTCTCCCCACCAATGCACCTCATATATTCAAGTTTAATGTCGGCAAGAGATACTCGACAATAATAACGCGCCTGAAATTGAACCATGGCTGCTTTCCGGCACACTTACATAAGATAGGAATAATAAACTCACCTCTTTGCCCACAAGATGACGTAGTAGCTGATCTAAATCATATTTTTTTCAACTGTGTGAGCTACTTACAAGAATCTCAAAGTTTCATAGCTAATCTACTCCATCTAAAAACTCAGTTACCAACCAGTATACATGTCCTATTAACAACAAATGACAAAGAGGTATACGACTTGATTGTAGACTTTGTGGTTAGGACTGGAATTCCTCTGTAGAATATTATATGTGTGGTTTATCAGAAATGATCAATGATCAGTTAAAACTTGTGTGTGGCTGAAGGACTTTCGTCCATAGCCAGTTCACAGATAATAAAAAAAAAAAAAAATTATTTTATAATGTACCTTACCTATAACCTTTGTAAATATTTGAAATTCTTTTTTTGCAATGAATATATCGAAAACACACAACCGCCCTTCACATTTGAAATTTTCATACGAGTAGGACCCTCTGGATTTTGGATGAAAATGAAGATCGAGAACAATAATTTTGTTTTCGGCCACTTCACCGAACGTATACAAAGCTGTCCTATGGCTTCAGTTCTTGCACGAGTTTGTAAGCGCGGAAATCGAAATCTTCCGGGATAATCTGCCAGAAGATGGATGAACACAGCTCCATTTGCTGTTCCCCATGGCGAATCAGCTCATCCTCAACACTACGCGCTAGAGCAGCAATAAATTCTTTAGTGCGCATTGGACGACGTCTCTAGGGATGCACATTATCAATATTAGGTTAGGGCCCTTAGGACCGATCTTTTTTCTCTTATAAAGTCCCTTTTAAATAAAATGAACTTTAACTTAAAAGTCTCTTGCAACGCAAACGCGTCTTCTTAGGGTTTCACATCATCATACTTTTAGTAAAAATGAATAAAATAAAAATTGCACGGTGGATTCCACTTGCGCCATAGCAGTTTTAGTGAAAAGACTCTTCTCACCAATGTTTCCACTTTTTCCCATCACTTTGATATGAAAGAAGAAGGAGAGAAAGAGGAGAAAGGACAGAAAGACGATAACTTAAAAAGCAAAGAAAAAAGCAAAAAAATGGACCCTATAACACCTTATTTTTTATTTAGATGGATTGTATTTGTATATTTGAGGGTGATCAAGTTACTGCGACCTAAAAGGTTTGTTGTATCCCCACTGTGCTTCGCCTGGTGTGGAATCCCTTTAGCGAAGCACCCTCTCCAAGTCCGTTTCCTTGAGAAACTTCAGGATTCTGAGAGCATCAAGGTCGGGTAAGTTCCCTGCCTCTATCTAGTGGTGGCCCAGAACATTACTTCTTTTGAGTTCTATCGCATCGCAGTTGAGCAGTAGGTGACGTGGTGTCTCGTCTACTTTACTGCAGAATCTGCATACGCTGTTCTCTTCTATGCCTAAATCCTCAGGTGTTCCTTGAGCTTGCAATGTCTCGTTAGGAATCCCGTCAGTGTTCTGAGACGTTCCTTGCTGAGCTTGAAGAGTATCTTCGGCCTCTCTCGGTTGAAGTTCCCGAGAAGTTCTTTGGCTTGTTTCAACCCTGAGAGGTTCCTCCAATGGGTTTCTCTCATCAGTTTTTCTTCTTCCTTTAGGAGTTCTGCCTTGAAGAAAGTATCTTCGAAGCCACAGAATGTTTCTGGTCCTATGAAGGGTGTCGATGCTCTTTTTCTTGCCAGTGAGTGGGCACGTTCATTTCCCTCGATTCCGGAATGGAAAATTCGTTAAGTTTTCCTAAGCACTCCCAAGCCATGTGGGAGCTGGTGGTCGAAGAGCTTACCGTCTTTATGGCTGCTTGACTATCCGTCAATTTATTTTTTTGTTTTTGTAGTTCCTGTCGAGGTTTATTTGGGCACATACTTCTATTGCGTGTAATTCCGTTTGTAGTATGGTTGGGGATTTTCCTATTTGTTTGGAGTACATGGTGCGTGGCCCATAGATGCCTGCCCCGGTTCCCTCGACGGTTTTAGAGCCATCTGTGTACCATTTGATCGTACTTTCTTTGAGAGTACAGTTGGAGGTGTTGTTCCATTCCTCTTTCGTAGACATTTTCGTGATGCAGTTCCTCTCGAAACTGAATTTCTTAATAGTTTTGTCTTTTAGCGGTGTCAGGAGCCCCTCACAGTCACCTAAGGGTCGATCCTCAGTGGCTCGCCGTACACTCCTGATTCCTACTCTTGACATCCAAAGTAGAGCTTCTCTATTTTGATCCGTAGGTGCTCCTTAGGTGATGATAGGTCTCAGTAGCATGGTGTACATCCAGCGCAGAATGTGTGGGTTACAGCCCCATGTTCTGCTAGCCATTCTCCTGCACACCATGAGTACGGTAGTGGGTTTACTTACTGTTTTGTCCAGGTGCTAGTTTCACAGTAGTTTTTTGTCTAATGTTACTCCTAGAAATTTAACTTCTTCCTTCCATTCTAAATCCACTTCGCCCAAGCGTATGGCTTTTTTTTAGATGGATTCCACCAAGTCAAAATTCTAGGGGAACGATAGGTAACAAGACTGATTAGGTTGGTTATGGTGATAGTTGTTACTAGAGTAGTTCCTAAACTAATTTAGGTTATGTTGATTACTTGAGATGTCATTTCATTTCTAAATTCAAAATCCAAAAAACTATACCTATAAACGCAATTTTTTCATATGTACACTTAAAAATGTTAGAGGCATTTATAAGTGTATGAACCTATTTACTTTGAAAAGTCTTGTACATCGGATTATACCCTTCCCTTCGTAATTTTATGTAAAAATATCGCAAATAGGAGATTTATTGACAAATATAGGTAACTTACATTATTCAATATTTTTTTCAAGAAATGCTCTCTCTAGATATTTCAAGGAATCTGATTGCACTGAATTGTTGGTTAATTTGAAGAAACATCTTTTAATAAGAATAATTATTGTTCATAGCATTTGAGCATTTATTCATTTCTTTTTTTTTTAATAAATTTACCTCAGCATTTTATTAATTTTGAATTTAATTTAGTTTGTCAGTTTGACAAACTCTTCAATAAGTTCCTTGGCGTTTTCGCTGTGACTAGAGTAGCGGCTGAGGACCCCGACTCAGTTTTCGCAAAATATCATTAGATAAAGTCATGTTAAACAACAGTTAAATTTATCCTCAAAAGATGAATAACTACTAGAAAACAACTATTTTCAAAGAAAATTGGTTAATTTTTTTAAATTTTGATTTTAAAACAGTGCAACAAGGAAGAAAAACAAACTTCTAAAAAAAATCCATTGAGTGACTTTCGACAGTCAGGTGTTAGTAAAAGCAAAAGCGCATGCTCATACAGGATTTTAAATTTGATTAAATGCTTATCTGGCTAGGCACTTACAGTATGGGGAAAAAAATTAACCCTAAATAAATTATTATACGTTGAAACATTATAATGAATTAAACTTTGTCAACCAATGAAAAAGGGTATATAACGAGACATGTTAAGCATATGTTAGTCAGTGTTAATAATAATAAAGAATAATTTTTAATTACCTATAAGGGCGGTTGAGAACTTGAACATCGTTCCACCTGTGGTGTAAACGTTATTACACCGCGACCTATAAATATGATCATATAGGGGGAAAGCCAGAACAGCATAGTTATTTAAACAATTTCTGATCATGTTAAATAACAAAATTCATTTTTTTTCTAGTTGCCCAAATAATTTTGAAATTTATTTTGTTTTGTGAAGAATTGATGGTGACTTACCAGAACTGTTTTTTATTTTACAAGCTGTCAGCTTAACCTCTAAATTCCAATCTTATAATAATAAATTACAAATAGACATTAAAGGGATTTCGCTGACTGATACACCAAAATAACCTTTTGAATTTTCATAATAACCAAAGCTGCAGCAGAACAACTCGCTTTCGGTTATGACACTATCACAAATTGACAAATTAGGTGCATTAAATCTATTCCAGTCTATTCCGGTACTTTTGCCAAAATTTTTCTTTCTCTGTTACCTGCAATGTCTTAATGGACAAGATTATGTAAAAGAGACTTTTGTTCCTCTTCAATTTACTTTTCATCTTAATATGAACACTCGGTGTATATAATATAACGGACCAACTTATTTCATCCCAACAAGAACTTACATACCTATACCTGCCTATATGATTGGTAAGAATTTCTTAGATAATTTATTTCGACAGCAAATGACTTTATTCATTAGCATTGGTTAATGGAACTGTTTATATGTATAGTCTTGAATATAATTTTTTATAAATGTAAAGTACGTTAAAAACCATAAAATACTTACCGAGGCGCCGTCGTCCTCAGTTTGGACCCCCTGCGGACAAAACACAGCACTAAACAAAAGGGCATCGTGTATAAATTAGAGACAGCATGCCATGATGTGCTGTCCGATAACATCAACCTTGCCATGACATAGTGCTACACTCTGTATGCGTATAGAGTGCCGAGAAAGGCAAAGTCATGCTCTGTGCATTAACGTATATTACATGAGGTATACTACTAATTTGTTGAACGGTAAGAAAGATGAGATGTTCTAATATAAAAGAGTGCTTTTCTATTTTATTTCTTGCGATTCGGACTACTTTACCGAAAAAGTTCATGCAGCTAGCCGGAAACCGGCTGATATGAAAAATGTAACAGACAAAAAAAAAACATAGTTCCCGCTCCAGCATAGTTTCTTCTAACCCTATTTCACGATTATTGACTCTTTGAAGAAGTGAGATATTCAATTCAATCAAGAAGTCAATTCACTTTCACTAAAACAAAAATATGAAAAGTGGATTTTCTGCACATTTCCAATTGCATTATCGAAAAGCACGATTTACTGAGGGAGCATTTTACTGAGGAGCATACTAAGGGAAGTCACACCGTGTGACTTCTTGTTATGGCAGTACATAAAAAAATATTATTGTGAGGCCAATTAATTATTTTAGCAGAATTACGAATAAGGAGAAGATCATCGTTTTTTAGTGGAAAAAGAAACCGCGTATATTAAAATGTGTCCAAGATGGCGGACTCACCTCTAAAATTAATCAATTATTGAAGTTATTTATCTGTTTCATAAATATGTTGATAAAGTGAGTACCTTATTTTATTAACCTTCTTGAATGTTTTGACAACTTTACTATATAGACCTAACCTAACAAAATCAAGAGCTGTCAGTTGTGAAAAGTGGATTCAGTACTGTTTGCTGTCAGGACCTGTTCCAAACGGATTCCTTTTCAAACAACGTTTATTATAATACAGCCTATATTTCATAAATATTCTTATATAAACAAAGCAAGGAATCAATGATTATAACAATAAAAACCTGCCGAACACGCCTGACAAAAAATAATACAGGCGATAATGTTTTCATTACAATATAAAGCAACAGGAGCTGAAAGGTATTATATTACCAGGCAGTTCTTATACCTATTCCTCGCGGTTTGGCCTCGCGTGCACCATAAATAACCCGCCAGATATCTGGATATTATGAATGCCTTGACAACGCCGCGACAGCACCGCGATGCGTGTAAATCACGAGCTTTTTATACACAGTCGTGTGCCCGTAAGTCGGTGATAGGATCTTGCTACGTTCGATATGTCATTCCGAATATTATTTACAGGACTTGAGGTGTATTTAATTTGTTACTTGGAAATATTACGCCGCGGACGCAGAGAAACGTTGTAAATTTCGCTGTCGCATACGAGAAAATAGGAGATGCAAATCGAGCGAAAATACTGACTTGCGAAATTAAAAATTCTACGTTATAAATTAAAATTATGATTTATACGTATATGCACTAAGTTTCTCCGTTGCTCTTTTCATGCTTCTGATGCAAGAGCTGCTTCATTCTTAATCGACTTTTTGTAATATTTTTTGTGGGTATAGACACAGCAACTTTACTTCATTCATGTGATTTCAATTAAAAGTAAAGTAGGGTAGGTATCTCGAAATAGACCAAGCAACACTGCTCTAAAATCACCAGATTCTGACAAAAATAGTGTAGGTACGAAATAGCTTTTTTGGCTTTTCGTTTCTAAAAGAAAAACTGATGATAGAGGTAAATGGTCCCAGTGGACGAATTATGGAGACTTTTAAAATACGAAGAAAATGAGAGCTTAAACAACCCGATCGTTTCATTATTGATATAATCCCCTCCCAAAAAAAAAAGAAAAAAACCGTTTTTTCAAAAATTGGACACGTTTGCGAGATAGCCGATATTGATGGGTTTTTCCTGCCGTGTGTGAAATCCAGACGCTTTCGGATAATTAGTTTTCGCGTAATAATTGCAATCAGATGTTCTTCATACCATATTTTGCAGCTACGCTGGATGCTCTGGAGGTCATCCGATTCGAATTTATAATCGGATTTGGAAGTAAAAGTGTTCAGCTATGAAACGTGAATCTTCGTTTTCCATTTAGCTTGGTGAAGTTGGCACCCCTAAGTGGGAATTTTAATAAAAGTTAGACGGCATTCGTTTGTCCACGTTTGTCCAACCAAAACTTTCGTTTTTCCCCCACCCCTCTCAAAGAAAAGTTATGACCAAATTAAAAAAGTGACAGCACTAAATTCGAATTTTTATCAAATTCAAAAGGCATTCGTATGTCCAAGATTTGTTTACGTTTTTCCAACCAAAATTTTCGCTTTTCCTCCCTCCAAAATAAAAAGTTACGATCAAATTAAAAAATTTACCGCAGCACGATTTTTCCACGTTTATCAAACCTAAATTTTCGTTTGCCAACTCTCAAAAAAGTAGCGGTGAAATAAAAAAATAAAAATTAAAAATTACATATAGCACCCCTCAAACAACACAATTGGTCGTGTTGGAACGTTGGAACGTAGCGGCAACTACCCAAGGAACTTTTAAGTGTCTTGCCATAGTTCTTCCACGTTCTAGGCACGCTGCTATTGCGTGCCAGCCACCAAAATAGAGAATGATTTTGTGGTGCCTATAACGTTCCTGGGTCGTTCCCGCAACTGTTACGTTCCATAACTGTCGCCGTTACCGTGAAGCGACGTCGCAACATAGTTTCAGCGACTTTCCCGGAACTTCACTATTCTGTCTGATAGTGCTTGCGCTGTCTTACAGCTTATTTTATAATAGTCCCACTCTTTCATAATAGCTAATTATCGTATGTTAGGTATTCATCATGTAGCCTAACTCAGCAGCTCGCCATCATTCTAAATCTTAACATTTCTCACGAGTCACAGGTATACGGAATATTATATGCAAAAATATCATCACCCCGTGCGTGAAAACTTAAACGAATAAAAGTTTTTAGTTAAATATATCGATGATACCTCCAATTATGGCCAGATGTTGCGGCAACTATCAAAACTACTTTTAAGTAAGTGGAACTTTGAAGACGCATTTTAGTAACATTAGTTAGTTGCTGTTCCCATAATTTGCCATCTCTTTGCCCCCTTTGAGTTCCAAATACTTTGTCGTTATTCTATCATCAAAGTTTTAAATTACGTTTTCGGGACGTTAATAGTAGAAAACAAAGTTATTTTTACGAAAAAGTCGTGGATTAAGTCGTGGTTGCGTATTGATAACCAAGTTTAAGTACCGATCTCGGTTGCTGTTACTTTAGTGCCAGTTGCCTCCCCCCCCCCCCCCCCCAACATGAGTATTGAGTATTTGTATTTGTCGTTAATTTTCATTCTGGATAAGATTGTCCATGCACGATTTATCAATGCACGTTCGTTTGTCCACCACACATTAGAAAGTTAAAATAAAGACTATAAAAAAATCAATTACTCTTACAACCTGAACTAGTATTTCTTCATTGGAATGCTTATTAGGTGTCAAAATTATGATTGCCCATTTATTATTCTCCTTTATCGATTCACTATATAAATGTTATTTGAGGGAAAGGGGAGGTAGGGAGGAAAAACGAAAATTTTGGTTAAATAAACGTGCTCTAATCATGGATCAACGAATCCAGTTTGAAAAGTAATTAAATCTGTTCATTATGTAAAATTCTTTAATTTTCCCTAACTTCTTTTTGAAGAGTAGACGAAAGAAAATTTTTGTTGGACAAACGTGGAAAAATTGACAAACGAATGCCGTCTAAATTTTACAAAAAATCGCACTTAAGGGTGCCAACTTCACTAATTTTGTACCCCTATCTATCTCGCGAAGAGCACTACAACTCGAAAAACTGCGACATTACAAATTTTTGAAAAACTCTATTTTTCGTTATTTTTTTCCTCTCTTAGGTAATAATAAACCGATCGGGTTGTTTCAACTCTTATTTTCTTCGTATTTCAATTTTCCATAATTTGTCCTTTGGGTCTATTTACCTTGCTCCATCACTTTTTCTTCTATAAGCAAAAATACAAAAAATGCGTTTTTTTGCACTAAATGACAAAAAAAAAGGTAAACTCGGTAGAAAATTGTGCAGTTAGGACCTGGGGGCTATTCCTCGTGCTATGATGGCACCGGCGGTATTCCGTTACTATTTTTGTCACAATCTGGTGAATTTAAAGTTCTGTTGCTTGGCCTAGCTACTTATAGATTTGACAATTCAAGCACATTATGCTGAAAAACTATCGAAGTAGTCCAAGTTCATGATAATAAAGTTATGTGAATAATGCGATGGTAATGCAATGGCAAACAAAAAAAAAAGTGAAAGTACTCAATTATTTTGGCATCACCTCTGGCATTTAAGGCACACCCCTCATGTAAAGGTTCTCTTCTCTCTTGCTTTCTCTATTATTAAAATTAAAATCATGAATATTTGGCCTGCCCGTTCACTTGGCTTGGTTCGATATATCCGCAATGGCAATGGCATGATAGAGCAGTACTCGGATCTTGATAACTGTAGCTAATAAGTTATGCCACTGCACCTCTGTGAGAACCGAGCGAGATTATCATTTTGACGGACAGCCACGCGAAAGCCGTCGGCTAATTTGTGTTCGCAGCGGGAACAAACCAACAACGTCACCGAAAGGACGACTAAAAGAAAGGAGTAAACTCTTCATTAATATCTGGCAAACGGGTACGATGATAAGCCAAATTCCTAGTCTGGTTCGTTCGTTAGGTTGTTTCCTGAATGATGTTCTGACAAGTAATTGAAGAATGATTAGTCAACGATTAGATGATTTTTTGTTCGGTATGCGATGATTGAATCATGTTAATCTTAATTTAATGCCTGAATTTCTAGAGTTCGAACCAACTCATTAAAAAACGGTGTCATAAATTTAAAAAAAATATTCTATTAACTTGAATACCTACATATATTATTATTGATGTCTGAAATATGTTGAAAACGTACAGGCTGTTCCTAAATATCGTGTAGCAAGGAAGTTACGGAAGCAGTTATAACTCTCGATTAAGGTCGCAGATATACAAAGAAAAACTACAGGAGAACAGAAAGATTTGAGACAAAACAGAAGGCACTGCGAAAAAAGTTCAGGGGAAAAATGTGTTACGACCTCTGGAAAAATATCTCCCTGCAGATTCCCCCAACGCAATTAGCTTGCCCAATGATTGTACTTATTCTTTCTAAATTTGAGATAAATGTCTCAAAAACTGAAGGAGCTGTGAAGAAAAACTAAAAAACAAAATTGAAATTTCAACACCCTGTATAATATTTCACCATTATTATTATACAAATTAACTGCTAATAATGGCATGAAAGTAGCTCATGGAAAAATCAGATAAGTAGCGTCTGAACACTTATTAACCTATTGAAATACTGTTCATTGTTTTATTGACAATCTAATTAATTGCATACATTTGATCTTTTCGTCTTTCAGGGCATGCTTTGATGACTGTTTACATTGTCAAATAATAATGAATGGTCGAAGCAGAGTTTCAATGCGCTTTCAGAACCCCGTTCTTCCGAAACACTCGAACACACGCAAAATATATGACTGCCATCTTGTAATTTGTAATCTAAATTGATCTTTCAGGAATTTTAAAACCATGATAAAAAATGAGTCAACTGGTGGCTGGACAGCTATCAGTGAGCACGAGGAGTTGAAGCATCGCTTATCGTCTGCGCACACGCAAAAGCTAATGATACATGTCTGCCGTAGTTGTAGATGAAACGCTCGGAGCAAACCTCCAGGGACGCGGAAAAATAGCTCGGAATCAAGTATGATTTCATTTGAAGTCAGCCTTGAAATCCTCCACATATTAATAATATTCTATTTGTCAGTTAGTTGGTTCAAATAAATCTCTGAAATTCAAATTGAGATTATGGCTGTTCTAATGTCCTTTGACAAGAATTTCACGGCACTTCATATGAAGCTTAAGAACTCGCTCGCACTACGACTCATTATACGAGTACGCAATCCTATGATCTACTATTCGTAATTTTAAGGCATGATGCGCGGGGAACATCAAAACAAAACAAGATCTATGAACATGCGTCCTAAAATATCTTAGTTTTCAAGATACAGGGTCGTGTTAGATAAAAAAAAACACTTTTTTATTAATATCTCAAAGAGCCTTTTGCCTGTTTTGGTGAAATTTTACAGTATTGTTTGTTGTGATAAGACGCAAATTTGGCACTAACTTTCTAAGCCACTAAGTTTCAGTGGCGTTCCGGGGGCGTCTCACGAACAATATTGACATAGAATTCAAGCCACTGACTTATTTACAAATTTAGTATTTTTGTTCCCGTTAAGCAACTGAAAATACAATTTTTTTGTTTCCTGATATTCTTATGTATCTTATTTTGTTTTTGAGAAAAAAAATTAATGCCATGGTGGTCCCGTGGACTCAGCAGTAAATTCCCAAAACCGGCCACGTTGGTCCTCTGGGACCAGTAGTGAATAATTATTATTCACAATTATTATTGTTGCAACAACGGCGTCAACTGGCCGCGCTGTATGCCATGAAACCAGCACATGTTTTCTCTGTATTTTTTTACTAATTGATTTTTTCAACTTTTGGTCTCAACATTTATGCAACAAGTCCGGTTTCACAAACGCGAGCACAAACGTAATTAAAAAACTTTAAAAAAAATTAGTGACCTGTATTACCAAAATATTGGTGTGATATTCCTGGAAATTAATTCAACCCCCTCCTAGAAGGGTTAATTACCGATAAAAGATTAAAGATCATTGAAAATATTCACCATATTATGTTCAAAATTTGCAATTTAAAATCAGTAATTATTACTTGAAATATTTTTAATTACGTTTTTGCAACCGGGCTATTGTGTGAAGTCTAAGTTAAATTAACATTTTTAATACATAATAATGTTTTAATTAAATTAACTGATACCCAGTTAAATTAACATATTAACATACACAATGGCCCAGTGGCGGAAAATGTCAAATTTTCTTTTGCAACCAACGTGTTTCAAAATTAAAACCATTTTTTTCTATTATGCGTTAAAGCGGCTTTAATTATTTTTTTTCCGAAAACAAAGTAAGATACGAAAAAACATCAACAGACAAAAAGGTTTTATTTTAGTTTCTTAACCAGAAAAAAAAATCTAAAAAAAATCTAAATAAGTCAGTGACCTATATTTTTTGTCAATATTATTCATGAGACTGGCCTCTGGGACGCCCCTGGAACTCATAATTATCATCCAGTGGTTTGCGTCTTATCACAACGAACAACACAAATATAAAAAATATAAAATTTGTAAATAAGCCAGTGGCGTACTTTTTTTGTAAACATTCGTGAGCCCCCCCGGAATGACACTGGAACTCTAGTTATCATCTAATCATCTAATTATCATCTAGTTAGTGCCAACTTTGCGCTTTATCACAACGAAGAATACTGCCAAATTTCATAAAAACCGGTAAAAGGATAATTGAGGCATTAATAAAAAAACGAATTTTTTTTACATTTTAGGACATTATGTTTATAGAATTTTTTGCTTTGGCGTATCCTATTATGCTTGAAAATTAATAACAGTTATTCTTGGACACTCTGTATACACACTCTAATCAAAGAGTACAAAATAAGCTAATCAATTGTCACGAATAGCGAAAGAAGAATTTGTAAAAAAAAAAGAAACTGGCCTCTGCATAAGAATAGAACGATTTTTCTTTTGTCAAGGCTGATATATTGTAAACGTAACAATTTGGCTAATTAGTTCCTGAGATCTATTAACTTAAATTTTAACGAGCCCTGGGACATAAAAATACGAAAATATGTGACGTCTAAAATGCCAGAGGAAAAGGAAGGACGCAAATCATCATCAGTGACAGAGGCGCCATTGAATCACTCACAAACCACAGAGAATGGCAGAGTAGTCTATGAGAAAAACAACAGTCTGAATTGTTGACCCAACCACCCGTCGACATATAGACAGACTGTATACAATCACTAAACAAGGTAAATTTACATTGTTGCCAACGCAAGGACGTTAAAAAGAATGTTCATAAGCTTTCACCACTTTCTTTAATATTTGTTTATCCCCTAATCTAATATCTACATCAGCAGTGAAAATATACCCACAATTCGAAAAAACGCCACAAGTCAACTTTATTACATCACAGAAAATGACCTAACATTAAAGAAAGGTAAAGTATACCTACACCAAAATTGTCACCTTAAGATCAAACATAAACGCCAAAACGTCACCAGTTTTTTTTTTTTTTTAATAATCGTTTGAGATGGTAAATTAGTGATATCTTGATAAATCGAAACTTAGAGAAGCAAAATTTTTCAACTTATTGACAGATATGACAACATTGGAGCCCCATAGGGCTTCTATCAGCACCGCTAATAAATAATAATGTCGGTTGAGGACCAGTAGGGGGCATGACTGTCACTACTGTCACCTTATCTTAGTACGGGCTGGACGAAACAAATTGATTTTGTAATCTTTTCAATTTAGTATGTAATGTTATTATGATTATAGCGATCGACAGACTAGATAAAGGTATTCTATTATGTGGACTCGAAGACCCACCAGGTGAAATATTGCAAGCCATAGGCTGGTAGGTTTATAAAAAAAATGCAGAAAGATTCATTTTATTCCCATCATCGATTCTTCCAAAGTACATTCCAAGTACCTACTAGTCAACATCACGTCAAGAGTAAATATTGTAAAATACTTCATTACATATTACATGAAAGCGAGTTTTCAATAAAAAAATTTAATAAAAATCAAAAGCACATGGTAGGTAGGTATAAAAGCAAAATAATAATGATTCACTCACATGCATTATTACAACAACTGGAATTATAGGTAATGTATTCAAAAATCAAGGTGTAAATTCATAACCACCTGTTTACAAGCTGATTTATAAAATAATGCATAGATACAAACAGGAAGCAAGTGGTTATTTAAGAAGAAAAAAATAACGAATATTTTACTTAATATTTCTTGATGCCTTTACCTACATGTTATAGATCAAAATAAAGGTGTCCAGAATCCTATCCAGGATCAAGAACAAGAAAAAAATCGCCATGATATAGGTACTGTTATGGTTCGTAGGGTCCTAACTTTATCTATTCTTTTTTTTAAATTTTATTTATTTATTAGTTTATTAGTAAGAATTTATTCTTAGTATGTACCATAAACAATTAATCTAATTGAATTTAACTTTCTTCCTAATCAACTTTTGTTGATTCTTTATCCATTTTTTTGTTTTTATTTCACATATTTTTCGTACTTCATCTCTCACATTTTCCAATCTTTCTACATCTTCTATTATCCATTTTATTTCTGGTTTTATTCCTTTCAATACATAAATTGGACTCTCTTCTGTTTTGGTATTTGGAATACTGTTTAAATAATTTTCAACGTTGTCTATTTGTGTTTCCCAACTTGTGTGATCTTCTGAACAAAATATAATCTCAAAAAATTGATTACCTCTTGTATGTATCTTTTTGATGGATTAGCTGCTGGATGACGTATGCTAGTAAATTTCATTTCAATTCCATTTCTATCGCTGAATGCACTGAAATTTTCATTTTTGAAATATGTTGCGTTGTCCATAATACATTTCTTTGGATAGCCTATTTCTTGGAAATATTTCCTCAAGTTCCTTTGTGATTTCTTGATAATTCATTCTTTTACAGGGATATAATTTTATGTATTTTGAGAAAACATCTAATACTACCACAATGTGTCTTTTTCCATTTTCACTTTCTACCAGTTCGCTAATATTGCCAATTGCTATAAGATCCAAACAATTTTCTGATTTTATGCTTTTAACTATGTTCTTATTTATACTGTTTTTCTTTTTATTCAACTGACATACGTATGGCAATACTTGATAGCTTGTTTTACTAGCGTAGTATCTTTTCTACGGATGTCATTTTCTCTGAACATTAGCCAAATCTTTCTAGAACCATGATGCCCATTTTCTTCATGCAAATTTTTAATTATTTATTTTCCTAGATCTTCTGTGATGACATAATTCCTTTCCTCCTAACTTTCTTCACATACACACGCCTTCTTTTAAAATATTTCTTTCTTTCTGTTTATAATTTTCTTGATCCCTTATTACTTCTTCTAGCGAAAATATTCCTTCCTCTTCTATTAAAATGCTTCCTCCTAGCTGCAATTATCTTCTGTTATTTCTTTCTTGCTTATCATCTTCTCTTGTTAATGCATCTAAAATTACTTTCAACTTTCCTGGCACATGTTCTATTGTTAAATCATTCTCTTGTATAGCAATAACAACCAACGATATATTCTACTTTTCGCATATTTCTTATACATTAGGGTTGTTTCGCTCAGTTTAAGTAAGATAAAACTTCTGTTTTGTAACACAGAAAATTATACTTGCCAATTCTAATTCTGTGGCACTCTAATTTCTTTCATTACGTTTTTGTAACTCTAGACATAAAACAAATTGGCACTTCTTTTTGTCTTGTGCTTGCAATAAAACGCCAGCAAATCTGTACATTGATGCATCTGTCATTACTATAAAAGGTTGATCATATCTAGGATGGTATATTCTTAGATGTTTCTGGAATTCTTCTTATTTTGTTGAAAGCCTCTTCTCTTTCTATTGTCCATTTCCATTTAACTCCTTTTTAAGTAACTCTAGTAAAACTATGGTTTTGTCACTCAAATTAGGGAATAATCGTTTAAAATAGTTGATCAAACCTAGAAATCCTCTTCAAGTTTTCAAATTTGTTGGTCTTTTGTATTCTTTTATTACTCTCTCCTCATCCATTTCCATTCCTCTCTCGTTTAATTTGTATCCCATGAAAATCACTTCTTTTTGATAAAATTGTAATTTTTCAATATTTATTTTTAATCCTGCATCATCTAATTCTTTAAATATTATTTCGATGTGCTTCCTATGTTCTGTCTCATTCTTCGAGTATATCAAAATATCATCTACAGTGTGACCCATTTGTACTTGAAACACCCTGTAGAATCTATTATAGAATTTATGGTGCGATTTTAAAAGTATTTCTTTTAAATCATAGAGCTTGATAAACTATATTTTGGGAGCAAAAAGCGTCTCAGTCCTACAAAATCCAAGGCCTACTAGAGTTACTCTAGTTTAAGTAACTAGTGTTACTTGTAAAATCTCAAAAATTCATACTAGCGATTTTTTTAGAAAAAAAAAAACTGGGCACACCACAGGATTCACCACCCCTCAAAACGGTACTGTACTAAATTTTATTGGAAATGTCAGAGTAAAAAGGATCTTGTAGTTATTTTAGAAATTCATAAGAAAACTCCGAATTTTCATAAATTTACTCGAAAAGGTCATTTGCCCCATACACTCTCCCTCACTTGTTCTAATTATTATTCTAATTTTACTATACTGTCCCAAACAAATCTAAATATTCTGTTCCAATAGAACTTCTCTAAAACTAAAGACTATTTTTCATAAAATAAAAAAAACTATTACTCCGTAAATAAGCTTAATGAGCTTTTTATAACATCTTTTTATAACAAATCTACCTAAGTCGTAGATTTCATATTTCCATATTATAGATACGACTTCAACACGATTGGTCAACATTGAGTAATGAATTGGTGCCTTCCTACGTTGCAATTTGCAAACGCTTCCAGAAACAGCTAGAGGCCAAGTAAACTGCGAAGGGGCACACACTCTTCCAGTTATACAAAATGCCCCTGGCACCTACTACAACAAACAAAAAACCACCCACAATCATCTATAAATACACAACTCCCACAACCTCCTACGCACAAGCAACAATAAAAAGCCCAAGAGATCCGAAAAACCATCACAACAAAACGCAACAAACTCCACCGAAAACTGCGACACAAATAAACAAACCCTCCAAACCATGATCAGCAGACTCAGCACCGCCCTCAAAAACAAAAACAACACGACACTCCAAATAACGACCTGGTACACCACATCATTAAACAACAAGCACACGGAACTGTAAAACTTCCTAAAGCAACACGACATCGACATCGCACATCGACATCGACATAGACACACTCACACAACAGATCCAATCGGCCAAACTCCAGGCAACAGACATACAAATCGCCCCAAAATACAGCAACAAAACAAAAAACTACCTCATCACTTCTTTTTCCCCCTTTTTTTCCCCACAACAGTGAAAAAATGCACTCATCATACTCATACACAAACCAGGAAAAATAAAAAAACACCCAGATAGCTGCAGACCGATCAGCTTACTCGCTAGCATCGGCAAGATACTGGAAACCATCATTCTCACACGACTCAAAGACACACGAAGAAAAAAACACACTCCCCTCGGAACAATTCGGTTCGGGCTACTCCACCACTCACCTAGCTGCAAGGCTGACAGACATCACAAATCACAACAGAATTCAAAATCAAAAAACAAGCTACACGGACATCTCGAAGACATGCTAGGACATCTCGAAGGCGTTCAACAAAGCCAGGCATGAGGGGATGCGATTTAAAATAACCAAAAACTCGGCCTGCCCACTCACATCATCCAATTCACAAACTCCTCCCTAAACAACAGAACCTGTCAAATCCGAATCCAGAAACAACCACGGAAGCGGGCGTCCCACAAGATTCCCTCTATCCCCTCAGCTCTTCAACATCTACACCATCTGACATGGCAAAGCACCCAAAAACACAGCACTACATTCATAAGCCGATGGCATAGCCATCGCGTGTACACGGCAAAATACAGAGTACGTCACAAAACACCTCGAATACGTATCACAATGGGCCACCAGATGGAAAATCAAAGTGAACCCAGACAAAACATAGGCCATCCTCTTCGGGGGCACAAAACAGAAACGATACCTACACAGAGTGGAGTCCGAAAACAGGATGCTCCCGTAGGCCTTATCGGTAAAGTACCTAGGGCTCACGTACGACAAAAAAAAAGCTGGAAAGACCACACACGCAAAACAAAATCAGACAAGCCAGAGAGCTCGAGGGTGCCTCTACCCACTCCTCAATCAAAACAGCCCACCTAACATCATACGAAACATAGGCATTCACTAAAACACTGCCCAAAAACCACACCAGACACATAAGTTCTGACATAAGACGCAGAAGTTCTCCCCCTATATGTATAAGATTAGGATAGTTCATCAATTAAATTAACTGAAGATGACGCTGTTAGAAGAATGTAATTTTGCGAAATTATTACTCACAGAGTAGCGACAAATCCTCGATACAACGCTTGTTTCAGTTTCAGTGGCGAATATAATTTTTTTCTTAATCGACGTGTTCACAAGCAGAACGTACGGTACTGCATGGAGTGAAACGAACCCACACTCGTTTCGTGAAATGAACGTGAACACAATATCCAGAAAAACTAAATGCTTGGGCCGGAATATTGGAAAATCACATTGTAGGGCAACTGTTTCTTTAAGAATTTTACAAGAGAACGATACCTAAATGCTGGAAAACGCTATTGGTATTTCAATTGCTGAGATAATTTAGTAAATCGGGGAGAATTTTAGATCAATTAATATTCCTGCACCTACTTTCTTTAGCAGGGCAATTAAGGTTTATTTATCCTGGTCGCTGGATTGGTGGGAGGTTCTAGGTACTGAGTGAAGGACTAGATGACCGGATCTAACAGATCTTGACTTCTTTTGAGGTTATTTAAAGCAAAAGGTGTACAGTATAGCACAGCTGGAATTCATATTTGCTATAACCATAATTGACGTTAATGCATTCCAAAATGTAAGGTGGAAGGCGAAGTGGAAGGTGTCTAAATTAAGTTTTGAGTTTAAATTTTCTATTTGGTGTTAGTTGACAATAATTGAAAATTGCCACTACATCACGGGATTATCACTCGCTTATAATTCATTAATTTATTTAAGTAGTTAATACAATATTTATTAAAAAATTTAATGATGCCTTTATTTTCATAACACTATAGAGTTTCCTCAATTATTTAAAAAAAAATACATAAAAAATGTTGCTTAGTGAGTTTATGATAGATGTCCAGTTTACACATCGGATCATTGGGAGGTATCCCCATAGCAGGTAAGAGCTCACTATTGGAGTCCAGTTTATACCTGCCGTGTAAATTATTTGTATATCCGGCAACGTCTTGTTGGGTTTGTCGTGTTGGAGTTCCTTGCTGAAAGAATCACAGGACTAGTTTATAACTAGTTTACAAATATATGTCTAATGAAAATACCGAGGCAAAACATATCAAAACTTGAGGCAAATTTAAAATGAAAAAGCTTTTTATGTAGGCCATAAAAATATTCTCACATGGCATGAACATTCTAAAAGGCCATTCACTACTGATACTGAAATCCTGGAATGATTTTATGTATACGAAAAATGACAAAATTAAGTCATTAGCAAACAAAACTACCCCAATCTGCTCCAATCAAGTTTCCACCACGCACAATACGTGCCGTTGAAGTTTCAGCCAAACCTAATTATTGCTGTGTTGTTAGGGTAAATTCATCAACTCCATTGTTATAATAACTATGTATAAAAACTCCTCAACCCCAACAGCAATAGATCCGCTCCCTACCCCCGCCGAACCTCCCCGGGGCGAGAGAGAGGGGTTAAAACACGCGCGGGAAAAACGCCCGAGCACCCTCAACACGCTTGTTAGGCATATCGGAGGCTCACTTGAATTAAAACCACCTAAATCATCGCAGTTTTCATACGCAAACATGAAATGAATTAAAATTTCACCAGGGCTGCTCGAATGTCAGTGTGTCTGTGTTGGAGCGTTGTTTTGTCATTTACATTTGGGAAATTAATCTAACCAATGGGACCGGCGGGAATAAATAATGATAATTTATTGAATTGGATCCGCGGACATAGTGCAGTATTGCGGCCGTTCTTGAAATTAATCAGCAGTATTTTGCCGACATACTGTATTGAGTGTGAGAATTTATATATCTGTAGGTATGCGAATGTCGATATCGTTATATCAACGGATACACCCATCTCTTTTGACATTATAGAAATAAAATATTCATAGGATACTACATTTTCGTACATATCGGCATCAACTTTTTGGTTGCTTATGAAAAATAGTTATTTTTTCTGCGATGGGAAAAAAATATGTAATTTTATCCCCTTTGGCAGGTATAAAAAAGCCTCTTTATAATTAAATGCTTTTTATCGGGGAAAAGTCAATTTAGCTCTCTTTTTTTAATCTTTTCTTTCTCTTTAATTTAAATCTCTTTTTCCCCGGCCAAAAGCAGTTCATATAAAAGTGGCATTTTTATACCTGTCCAAGGGGATAAAATGTCATAATTTTCTCCCGTCGCAGAAAAAATGAAATGAGTAATCAAAAAAAATCGCAACATTAACCACTTTTGAGGAGCAGTAAGATGAAATAGTTACCAAAGTTTCACTTACCACTTTATCGTTTTTATTTTTCTCAGCTGATCCCTTGTAACTTGGACTTTGACCATTCAAATCGTCTTCCACAGATGCCAATCTGTTGAATTTTTGTGTTCGCTCTTTAACACTCACTGACTTCTTATCCTCTCCTTCATTTTCATCCTTTAAGCTTTCATCGGTCTCGTCCTTTTTAGGAGTCACATCTTCTTCAACGAGTGATTTTTGCTTCTCTATGGTGCGTCTCCTGGGTGGGGCTTGTGGAGTACTACTTCCTAAAATATAAAATGCACAATGTCCATTATTCCACACGACCTGTTATTCCTATAGAAAATTTCACATTTCAATACGATGATTACGATAATTGCAAATTACCTCCCCAGCAAATTTACAAGGTAGGCGGAGGGGAAGCAATTTCCTGACAAACACCCTGACAGTTCTATCTGATTACGTTCAGAATTTTCAGGTGTACTCACTGACACAAACTCTGTCAAACTCGCTGTCAAAATTTGAAAATAACCCAATTTTTGTGTAGGTACTCAAAGTAACTTCAAAATGAGGTCAAGTCATATATTTAATACTACTAATATTGCTAGTGGGGGTCTAGAGATGGAGGGAAATACCGCAATGCAGATTTATCTTTCTATCTTTATCTCGTCGAATGTACTTCGAGTCCTACGCGCATGTCCTAGAATTGAACACGCCTACAAGCCATCGGATATTCGACTGATTCGACCACCAGACTCGTGACGGCGCACAACAGGTCGAGTACTCTAAAAAACAGATAGAAATAGTAATTTGCTGTCCCACTGTGACCGTGACACTTCCACTTACGGGCGCTAGCAATATAGAAGTATTAGATTGTGGGTTATATGACCTCACATGCCATTTAAATTTTTCAAGTTGGCTTTTTTTTCAAAAAGGAGGGTAAATCCATTATGGATACCCATACGTTGGGTTATGTGGGAATCTCATCACTAAAACCTCCTCCTTTCGCGGGCCGTCTGATTCTTAGTCACCGGAAGCACCTCAGCCTCACATGGGCTTATTGTGCACCCCCTTTTACTTCATGACACCCATTCCATCAGTCTGGTTCCCTGAACTAACTTGTACAGCCCCATTACTGAATGAGTGTCATATTCTTCCGGACGCATTTTTGGTTGTCCGTATATTTCCTGTCTTCTGCGGTTCAGAGCCTCGCATTCACACAGTACATGTTTGGCTGTCTCCTGGGCCCTATTGCATTCTCGGCAACTTAGGTCAGGTCAGGTCAGGTCAGGTCAGGTCAGGTCAAAAGAACATATTATACGGGACATATTATGTCCCGTCAGTAATCCCACTCTAATGCGTAACTGATTCCTGCTAAGTAATAGTAGTTCTTTCGTTGTCTTTTTTATGGGTCCCTTGATAAAGGCTTTTCCATGTTGGTGTTTGGTCTTTTTATCCCAATATTTTTTGTGTTTTTCTTTGACCCAAATATTAACCTGACCCCGTGCTGTACTTTTTGGTACTCCCAGGGCAGGTTCTGGGCCAATGTATTTAGCCAAGGATCCTCTTCTTGCTAGCTCGTCGGCGTTTTCATTGCCAGTGCTTTCTCTATGTCCTGGCACCCACATCAAGGTTACCTTGTTGCGTTCTGCC
This sequence comes from Malachius bipustulatus, assembly GCA_910589415.1. Lineage (NCBI taxonomy): Eukaryota > Metazoa > Arthropoda > Insecta > Coleoptera > Melyridae > Malachius > Malachius bipustulatus. The sequence goes on from OU342633.1 coordinate 17,363,819, forward strand.
AGGCTTTCGAGATTTTCACGGCATTCCCACAGTAGTCTAGACGTTATCTTGAGGCTTTCTAATTTCTATAGGCCTCAGGACCGCCTGATTATCTGTTAGTATATTGATCCGTCTATTTTTGTAGGCCCTCTTATTGTTTATACTCACGCAGTGTAGCATAGCATATATTTCCGATTGAAATACAGTTGCCCATTGCCCAAGAGATATGGTGTGTTAAGTATTGTCCAACTCATTGTATACGCCAGCTCCAGTCCTTGGTCGGTCTTTGACCCGTCAGTGTACCAGGTTGTTCCGACCAGCCTGTTGCTGTCTGTGGGCGCATTCAATTCCTCTCGATCTTTGATGCTTACCTCAAAGCTCTTGTGGAATTTGAATTTTTGAGCCATGTGGTCTATGTTTGCATCTAGCAGGTCCACTTCTACATAGTTTTTAATTCTATTGTGTCCAAGTTCCGCATATTTGCCCCTTGGTTCTTCTTCCAGTCTTAGTCGTGCCAATCTTGCCGCTCCCATTATCATTAAATGAAGTGGAGGGAGGTCTATAAGGGCTTCCATTGCTGCAGTGGAAGTTGTTTTCATTGCCCCCGTTATTCCAAGGCATGCAAGTCTTTGCACCTTGCTAAGCTTGTTTATCGCGGTATTTTGTTGCATCTTTGTCCACCATACCAAAGATGCATACAAAAACATTGATCTAAACACTCTGGTGTACACCCAGTATACCATATGTGGTTGTAATCCCCACGTTTTCCCAGAAGTTCGTCTGACCATCATGAATGTGGTCTCCGCTCTTTTTCTAATTCTGTCTATCTGTTGGTTCTAGGTGAGTTTTGAGTGTAAGATTACCCCAAGATATTTCACCTCTCCCGATATTTGTACGTTCCTGCCTCTAAGTTTTAGTGGTCCTAAGCCCACCAGTTTCCTTCGATTAGTAAACGTCCCTCTTCATTTGTCCATTTGGTTACGACATTTAGGGCCCTTTGCATGCAGGGCCTTATTGTGTCGTTGAATTTGCCTTGAATTAGTATGACAAGGTCATCGGCATATTCTATGCTCTTGATTCCCTCTTGGTCCAGACGTTTCATTAGCTCGTTCATAATAAGGTTCCATATCAAGGGAGACAGTACGCCTCCCTGTGGGTGGACACCCCCTTGCTACCTGAGCCACCACAGTCTCCCCAAGTAGGGATGTGCATACCAATCTACTTTTCAACATGAAGTCTATCCACCTGCATATTGTTGCATTGATTCCTCTATTCCTCAATGCATTGTAGATTCTAGGTAGGTGTTGTCGAACGCACCTTCTATGTCCAAAAAAGCACATAATAGTACCTACTTCCTTGTGTTTTATTGCGCATTCAGCCTTTTCTACCAGATGGTGTAAAGCTGATTCCGTTGATTTACCTGTTATATTATGCTTGTTGGTCTTGATGAAATGGTCTGTTTGCCAGGACATCATCCCTTATATGCCTATCGAGCAGTTTTTCTAAAGTATTCAAGTTGGCATAGATCTCAACTCAGATACTCAGCTGTGACATTTGACTTGCCAGTTTTATGTCAAAAAGTAGTAAGTAGTACATTGATTATAAGCTTTATTAAGCGATACTTGGGAGTGTATAAAATTCTTTACTACCATCTCATTCTTGATTTTCTTTCTTATCAATTTTTGAAAAAAGTCCACACCACAGAATGAACATCCATCCTAAATCATAAGTCAGGAGCACAAAAATTATTTATGCTTCCCAAATTCTCCTGCCATGTCAAACTAAATAGATAAAAAGCTTGAAATGGCAGTCGAAATAAAGTTGCTCCGTTCCGACTCAGGACACGACTTCCTACGACTATTTGCTACGTCTTCCCTACCTCAGGGATATCACCAACCGAGTTGGTACCTAGACTTTTTTAACAACGGCGTTTTTTAATCAACCAAAATTAACCAGTTCACAATAATAATTAACCTTCTCCATTAAACCAAACACACTCTTGAATACTAATCCAATTCTTCCGCGCTGTTCCTGTGGTTGCAGTCTATATTTGTATTATCAAACGCAGCGTTAACACCAGCATGACTGAAAACATGTGCAACATGAAACAGGTAAGACATCAACCGCGGATCACTTAATATGTGAAGATGATCAGTATTGGGCATCTAGCTCTACTGAAGATCTATGGATGGCCTAAATCATTACGCCTTTGACTTGTCGATTTAATAACCTGCCCACCGAAAACACAGATTCATTGGCGCCGGAGTCATCCGTTACATCATCGACAAATCAAATCATCAGTAATATCGATCGTCGCGAGATGAGCGATTGATATCGACGCTGTTGACACCAGAGTAGAAACAGTCTGTATCATATTTTTTATAGATTGTTACTTCTTCCTCGGCAATGAGTGGAAGATAGCCTGCTCAAACATAACCGCTTCTTATAGACAAAAATTTCTGAGGAAACAGCATGGATGCCGACCAGTCTTTTCAATCTCATAGGTATGATCCAGTCGAAGCCCGTCCCTGGAAGACTTAGCACAAAGTAGGATTGAGATTAAGACTCTGTTGAGCTACTTTGTGATACATATAACTTTCGACAGTTGATTAACAGTCAGTACTTTGTGGAAACCTATAATCTGTTTCAATTTTCTCACCTTCCTGGTCAAACATTGACGAACTTATCGAGATATTATCCATAGAAGTGGTAGGTGACCTAACTTCAGAATTCGATATTTTCATCGATGAACTCGTCGATGGCTTCACAGGAGTCGAACTCGTTCCTTTCGGAGGCGGCGGTGGTGGTCTGTAAGGGGGAGGTTCTCTTGATCTTCTTGGAAGGCCCTGACGACCAGTCGGAGTCTGAGGGGATTCTATAGGAGACAGAGGAATGCCTATGGAGTTACGTGGATCGTCTACTGGCGAATGATACTGAGGTAAATTCGGAGATGGGAGGAGACAGTCTAAGGAATTCAAGTACTTTGGCTTAAGAAAGAGAAATTTTTCATTATTTTCCACCTTGGTCTGGGCGATCGTATTGACGAATTTCTTGAATTTGGCTCTAGCGTCATCTGAAAAAGAAAATCGATTTACTATACTTTATACTTCTTCTAAACTTCTGCTGAATGCAATTGCTTGAAATTTTATTGTTGCGAGATTCCTCATCAACTTCTGTCAAAGTATTTTATTTAAAAACGAGAAATTCCGCCAGAAATTCGCTCCATGCATGATGCATTTTTATGTTGTGTTTGTAAAATTATCAAACCAATGCGCTAATTTCTGAACAGTTTCAAATCTGTTAGAGCAACAGCCCGCGGCTGCCAGGCCTTCGTTATTTTATAAAAACTTAAAGTTTTTCTGCGCATGTCTCCAACACAGGTAGGAACGACCATGAAATTTGGAACATCGTGTCTTTGGCAGGTAACAGCTGAAGGTGTATAAAATCACCCCTCACAATCTCAGGTTTCTTTTAACTTAAATGGCATGTTGGAAATGCAAAAATATGCGAAAAATTTCTTGTAGATATGGGTCGTTGTAGCTTTAGTTTTCGAGATAGAGGGTGTTAGAGTTCTTCAAAAAATTTATTATTTTTTGAATATCTACAAACCGTTGACAATAAATAGAAATTTTTACAATAACTGTTGTAGGTATGTAAAAAAAGAAATATCATATGTTTAGTAACGTGCATGTGTTTGAGTAGAGAGTTGGATTTTACAAATAAAAATAAATTATTCACAAATTCGACAGTTTCACTTTTATTTACGTTAAACGACGTTTACTATTTACAGGCCATTTTTTTTAACAGTCATATATTATGAGAACACGTTTTTTTCTATCGAAGTACAGATTGAAAAACTTCGGCATTTTTCTATACCAGTTGCAGAAAGAGGCAACGTAAAAATGTATTCTATTTTTTTTATCAGAGCACCTTGCATCGATATAAAAAAAAGTCAAAAGAGCATATTTACTCAGAAATGAAAGAGGATTTGAAAAATAATTTTATTTTCATAAAAAAGCAGTGGCGTACTATTTTTTTTTTCAAAAATATTAAGTGTAACGCGACTTGCATGAACGTCACTGCCACAATAACTAAAAGTTATACGTTGGCAAATGCCTCTTGATGCATGGAAGGTGTACACAAATTTTCACTAAAATATCTTTATTGTTATCGAAGTTATTATAAAAAAAAACGATTTTTTTCTTAAAACTTCAACACCCTGTAGTTAAAAAGTTGAGCCCTCGGTTGAGCCTCTTAGGACATACGTTTATACTTACTTTTTTTCTTAAAATGATCTCATCAACCACCCCTGAATTTTCTTGGTTTATTTTAGATACACCGTATACAAGTTTATAAATTTGTTTAAATAAAATCATTAAAAACGAAGATATTCTCCATGTCTCGTCATTACTGGGTATTACTTTACTCGTAATAATGGGGTCTCCGATCCCAAGTTTCGAATATATATCGGTCAGCGAAAAATCAGCACCATGTGAGCGGTTTGACACATTTCAATGACGTTTTCTCCAAAAGATTTTCAAATTAGTCTTATTAATTTTGTGAAGCTAAAAATTTGAAATTTTCCATTACAAAGCAGTGTTGCCACGTTTTGCAAAGCACTGTTTGCCTCAATTTTTCAAATAGAGTGTATTGTGAGCCTATTACACATAAATAAGTTATTCATCCAAAAGTACTTTAAAAGACGAATTCAATGACTTGAACTGATTCTCTATTTTCATTCAATTCGTGTTTGTACGTACCTTCAGGTGAATTTAAAGCTTTTCGAAATGAATAATGCTCGGAATAATGTAAACAATAAACCTCGAAATAAACAATACAAAAGGCTCTCTTAACGTAACTAATTTTAAGTGTAATATCTTTTGGCGAAATTTTAGCTCGCGACCTTGATCAATAATTAGGTACCAATAATGTTCAATAAAGAAGCATAAACAATTAAGCAATGAAATAATAACATTATTAATTTGAAGCCGCAAACATATTTATTTTTTAACGCCACCCAAAACTGAAGGTTGAATTTTCGTTTAGTCCACGTAAGTACTTAACTTTCAATAATGTGTAAATTCAAAGATTAACAATGCATGGCGTAGTTTTTAAATTAGATAATGATATATTACATGTTGAAGTCGTGAAAATGCAAACATGAGTACAGAGACTATTAATAAAAATAATTAATTTATCAAAACTAAGTTTAATAATATCGATATCAACTTACCAACGTAGCTATTGTTTAAAATTTTAAAACCGCCTGGGTACAATATTGTAACTTCTCTATACTTAGTTATAATGAGTCTAATAGGAAAATCAACTCGTTGTTGCATAAACGAGACAATAAAACATAAAGATAACGTTTCAAGCTAGGAGCACCTTGAAATCAAAACCGAGATCAAAACTAACACAATCTAATTATTATTACTTCTAGCTACAACGAGTGATTTGGTTTCACTATAATAATAGTATATGACTTACATTTTGAGATAGGTGGGTATGTGAATTTAAAAACCTGGATCTATTCAAAAATATACTATAATTATTATTAATTTATTATTAAGGTACAACACGAATAACACTGGTGCCAGAATCGAGACCTATCAAACTCCTATTTATACTGGGACCACTTTTTACAATTTACTTTACAGAATTTACTGGAACCACTTTCCATCATTGTAATAGAAATAATAATAGGTATAGGCGAGGGTATAGGTCATCTAGAAGTTTCGAAACAATTTTTCCTTGGTACTTCAAAGTTTTCTTCAACTTACAGTCATTCATTTCCACGATTTTAATCTTCCATTTTACTGTAAACCTCTACCTTTTCATTATTTTTGTAATACCTCTTTTCATTTTCCTTCATTCATATTACTTTAATAATTTCCTGTATTTTTTGTTTTTAATGTTTCAACTTTCTTCTCGTCACTCTGCTATTCACTTCTTGTTTTATCGTCTATAGATATGTAGTACATTTATTCTCATTTTTAGTTCTATCTTTTTTATATCATTTGGGAACTGATTTTTTTTTCGTATCTCTAATATTTTTATTCTCGTATATCATCTTTTCCATCTTTTAGATGTTGCTGCTTTAGTTTTTCCTTGCTTATCGACTCGTTTGACTTTAATAAAGTGCGCACCCTTTTTTCTCTTTAAACGTCTCCTATTTACAACTTCTAGAAAATTAAAGTATTAAGTAAAAACGAGGGTAAAAATTATTTATAGATAATATGAAATAATATAAAAACTAATTTACAACTAATAAAAACAAAATATTGTACAATATTGCTTTACTATGCCTACCTCCAGATCAAAATTTTTGACAGCAACTAACGAGACTAAAAAAGCCATTCCGGATTAGCGGCAAGCAGAAACTTTTGTTTGGAGAAAATTTTTCTGCTTGCCACTTCTCCGAAATGGCCTTTTTAGTAATGTCAGTTACTGTCAACAATTTTGATCTGAAACTTTACCAACATGGTCAAAACTGGATAAACTTGTCCTATCCATGTCCATGGGTATGGCTATAAATGGCTTTGCATGAAATTTAGGTGTTTAACTTTGGCCACTTATTAAAACAATCCGAAACAAGGTTGAATCATTTAAAAATAAGTCTAATTTTTATTTCATATACTTGTGTGAGTTATACAATCACAGTATCAAGTAGTGACATGCAATGCATGTTGTAAATTTCCATAAATGTTGATAAAAATAACTAGAAAAGTTTTCCTGCTGTGCTTAACGTATTTGTTAAGGAATTCGCCTTTTTCATATACCTTGCACTTTACTCAAGAAACTGGGGACGAAGACGGTACCAACTGGAGGTCCTTTACAAACAGATTATTCAACATATCTCGGTTAAAAAAATTTCCAAAGAAATATTTATATGAAGTTTCTCCTTTTTTAGCTTTATAGTATAAGCCTTCAATTTATGGTACTTATCTGAGACTATATTGAATAAAAATAATAAAAATAAAAAAATGTTAAAAACGCTACATTTGAATTTTTCTCGAAGATGGTGCGTCCCATCGAAATTTTTTACGTGATGGCATTTTTATAGAAATTTAATCTGGAATTCCGAAAAAAAAAACATAAATTTTTTTTTAAGCACTTGAAAAAATTTTACGAGAAAAACGGTGTCCTGTGACCCCATATTCTACGCCAATGGGTGCTTCGGTTATAGGTACTTAGAATTTTTCCAAATAATGGTTATTAAATAGAAAGCCGGTGTACAAAAATTCAGAATTAGTGGTCCGCTCTGTAGAAAGATGCAATATAAACCAGTTTCGTAAATCGACACTTAAACCCGGTTAAAAAACATGCATTTGTTTCAAAAATGAAATTTCCATACATAATTATTGATACCGAACTAACTGGCTCTGGCCAAATATCTATAGCTAAACCTCGAACTAACCTGAACTGGCTCTGGGCAAATATCTAGCTAACCCTCGGACTAACCTGCTCCGTTAGTTCGAGCACGTTAGGACGTCGGCAACACGTCGGATCACTAGAATCCCACATTAGAGACTCGGGTCACTTCATAGAAAAACTTGAATCTTTAACCCTTCATTCCAGTGACCTTCTCGTCAGTTTTGATGTCGTTACCCTCGTCACCTATCGATGAGACCGAGACCCTTCAACACATTCAGCGCACATTTCCTAGGGACATCACCTCTCTCTTAATAATAATAATAATAATAAACTGTCTTTATTCCACCAATAGATGTACATTTCTTTACAAGCATCAATTATCAAGCTTAGGTATAAGGTGGAAAGGCGAAGGCCAGATAGTGTGACAAAAGCTGACACACTCCTGCTCACCTTAACCATGTATCACACTATTTAAATATACATGTACAAGAGGCGCTAGCAATAGAGCATCCACCAATACTACGTGAAAAAAACAACATAGGAATATCCCAACCCAACAAAACACCAATATTAATCACAACCATATAGTAATCTCATCATCTTATCCCATGTGTAGATAGAGTACAATAGATAAACAAATAATACACAATAAATAAATAAACAAATAATATACAATAAATAACTCGTATGAGAGCATGATTGAGAAATGTCTGTCATCCCAAAAACGCGCGAGCACCGAACCTCCGCGTACCCATATGCCCCAGACACCATGGCCACCCACCGAGATCACAACAAGCATTGCCTCTGATATAATTGCGAACGGTACATTCGTTTGAAAGCCCTCACAGTCGCGCCCCTCAAAGCATCAGACAAGGGATTGTAAATCTTTACAATTTGGTAGCTAAAACTAGCTTTGAAGGCTTCGGTTTTGTGAGCTGGTATAGTTAATAAACCCCTAAATCTGACGTTGAGGTTATGCACATCAGTTCTGTAAGTGATCCTATTAAGTAAGTAGGGTGGCCTCTTATAGAGCAGAAATCTATGAAAAAAGCAACCAGCATGTAGCTCTCGTCTGTTAGACATGTTGAGCCAGTTATTTTCTTTAAGTTTATGCGTAATGTGTTGCCCGCGACGAATACCATATATGAACCTAAGGCAGGAATTCTGCAGAACCTGTATCCTACGAATATCCTCGGTACCAATACTAGGCCCATATACCATATCACAATAATTCAGTCTGGACAGAACTAATGAGTCGCAAAGTTTAGACTTAAGCTTTCTAGTCATGAAATGCCTTTTGTTATAGAGCAGCTTTAGATGGTAATAACCTTTCCTAATACATTCTGAGACATGAGACCTGAAACGCAGTGTACTATCAAATGTTACTCCCAGATTCCTGGCTTCCGATACCGTGCCGACATCAACTCCTCCCACGTTAACAACAAAATTAGGCGCCAACAGTTCGACAACACGCTGGGGACCAAATAGAATTATCTTAGTTTTAGAGCAGTTAAGGGCCAAGCAATGACCTTTAGCATAGTTCAATATGGCCTGTACGTCCAGATTGATCGTCCGCACCGCATTCTGCGCATCATCCGGACAGAAAGAGTGGTACATCTGAGTATCATCAGCATAAAGATGAACGGAGCAAGCATCAACACACTTTGGCAAGGCAAAGGTGTAAAGAATATACAGCAGAGGTCCAAGTATTGAACCCTGCGGCACCCCCGCTTTGATATTTCTCGGCACCGACAGTCTATCATCCAACTGTACCATCTGCTGCCGCCCCTCTAGATAACTCGACAGCATAGCACAGGCATCAGAACCAAGCCCCACGTGTTGACAAATGGCAAGCAGCATGTCATGGTTTACGGTATCAAAAGCTCTACTAAAATCTAACAAAATTAATGCCGTAGCCATACCAGAATCCCTCGCTCTAAGAATATCATCTTTAACATCCAACAGAGCTGAACAACAACCATGTTTAGGGCGGAAACCCGACTGTTTCACTGAGAGAACATTGTGTCTATCCAGATAGCAATGTAGCTGCCCACTCATGACCCTTTCCAGAATCTTTGAAAGTACCGGCAATATACTTATCGGTCTGAAGTCTTTGTAGCATTTTGGATTTGCCTGCTTAGGTATTGGTTTTACCAACGCTATCTTCCAGACATCCGGAAAAGTGTTGGTCTCCAAGCAACAGTTTATTATGTGCGTTACATACGGAATAATGACCTCTCCACAGAGCTTGAGCATAGCCAGACTAATATCATCGTAACCTATAGAATCCGAACTAACCGAGTAAAGCAACCTCTGAACTTCATCCGTCGAAACATAATCAAATTTAAAAGGATTGTCAACATTACCTAACCTGCTATCTCGATAGTGCGTTAATATCTCCGAGTCCGGAGTACCAACATCGATGTCCAGATAAAAGTTATTGAAATCTCCCGGATTATTTAGGTGTTCAGGAATGTGATGTTGCTTAGGAGACTTTAAGTATTTCCAAATTGCTTTCATGTCGCAGTTAGCCAGACAGTTCTGGTAATAACTTTTTTTTTCAGATCTACATAATAAGGTCACCTGATTTCGTAAAGATTTGTAAGAGTTGAAAGACTCAATTGTTTTAGTTCGTCTCCATTTTTGATGCGCCCTATCACGTAGCCTCATCATACATCTCAGACGTTCCGTTAACCACGGAGCATATGGTTTCGTAATTCGAATCTCTCTGCGAGGTGCATACGTGTTAAATAATTCAAGCAGACAAGAGTTGAAAAAATCAACCTTATCGTTAACACTATTTATGTAGAATATCCGATGAAGCGGCGCCCGTGCGAGTGCCGCAGAGAAACTCTCAGGTGCGAATCTGCGAAAATCTCTAACTACCTTGTACTTAACCCCAGAACTCTCAACCGACAAGCGCAAGTCTATATAAATCAAGTCATGATCAAGGGGGAAAGAGGAGAGAAATGGCAAAACACTTACATGCTGGACAAGCTGCTTATTTGACACAATAGCATGATCTATGAGGGCAGTGCCACGAGTTGGGTGATCAACAACCTGCGACAAACCAAATGTATCACAGAAAGAACAGTATCTGTCCACAGCCGGTGAGTCTTGGCCCAGCAGATCAATATTTAAGTCCCCCACACACAACAGCTCATCACATGAAGGGTATATGGCTGATATATTTTCAGAGAGCTGATCAAGAAATGTACTATAGAATTTGTAATGAGGATTATAAACGACGCCCACAGCAATTTTTTTGCCTATTAATTGACAGGTATATCCACAACTGCTCCGTCAATCCATAATGTTCACTTACCAAAGTATAGTTTAAATCTTCTCTAAGATACATCACAACCCCACCATAACCACTATCATCCTGCCTATCCTGCCTCAGAATAACATACCCCTCCATATAAATATTGTCATCAGTAATATTAGAACTAAGCCAGGTCTCAGACAGGCAAAACACGTCAACATCCCTTTCACCACAATACGCTCTAAAATCATTAATCTTAGGCAACAATGATCGCACGTTCAGGTGACAGACCTTTAACGAATGAGCCATTAAGTAAAATTTAAGTAGGTAACTCTCAATCAATAATAACAATAACTACGAGCAGACAGCTCAAAAATCAACACACGAGCAATAATACATCATAACATAGGTGTCAAATCACATATGTGTCTAAATTCCCGCTATATGATAGTAAATTCAGTAGAATTACTGTAAAACAAAAAAAAGATTTTTAAATTACAATTTTTAAATTACGGTTAAGTACAATAATCTGCAGTATACACTACTAAAATAAATAATCAGTATTATGATAAGATAAGATTACGTCAATAGCTCCAAGACTGTGTAATAAGCAATAGAAACAAGGAAAAAAAAAACAAGAAAAATAACAATTATTTCAAGTATTAAGACAAAGTAGCTCGCCGGAACACTAGTTACTCCGACCAGTCTCAGAGACATGACGCTGCAAGCCCCCGTATTGACCAAGTAGAAAAGTAAACACGCTATAGTAAATAACATAATAAAAAAAAACAATAAACAGCAATATTAATAATAACAATCATCACGATCGTGAAGATAATGATGATCGCCAGTATCAAAACATTGTGGTATCAATAACAACAATATACATGTAAATGAGTTCTCCAATCTATTTCATATCCTTTGATTCCCGTATGATGCGTTTAGCACCACCAACATTAATGTAGATATCACCGTTGAATGTCCAGCTGTCTCGACCATAACGCTGTCTGACTTCACTGTATAAATTAAAGCGTTTCTTAGTCAGAAATTCAGTGATCAAGATCTTAGTTCCCTTGTATGCCGATTTGTTATTGTAAACAATGTTCCTCTTTCGTATTTGGTTGAATTCAACAAGGACAGCTCGAGGTCTATCACGGTCCTGTTTTTTGCCGAAGCGATAACACTCACTGATATCACCTTCCTGTATACCTACATTCTTACTTTTATTAATGGAATGATTAATCGTATTTATTAATTTATTCAGCAATGTATCCTTCTCCGCTTCGTCTTTTTCAGGAATACCATATACCTACTCCACCATTTCTTCCACCATGTACCTACTCACCACAACCTATTTTCAGTGAAACAGTGACTTCTATGAACAACTGGATCACACAACAACCTAACACCTGCTACGGGCCGGGAAGCCTCCTGAGTCCTGTTGTCGTCAACTTCTACATGGAATTCTTTGTAGCCACGGCCTTAAACTCTGCGACCAACAAACGAATCTTGTCGGTACCGCTACGTAGAGGACACCTTCGTCATTTGGCAACATGGAGAAAAGGATCTGACCGAGGACCTGATGGAATTTCTTCACCACATCAACAGTATTCATTCACCTTCACATTCAATTCACGATGGAAATAGAAAAGTAAAACTACCGTTTCTTGATGTCCCCGTTAACGGAGTCTACACGGAATCGGTAACTACACAAAAACTCCAACCATCATCCAGGCCAGAACGAGAAGTAATAAATACCTTGACGAATCGTGCATTCCGAATTCACCAGTCAGCACTTCCAAGAAGAGCTTGCCCACCAAGATATTGCTCCGCAGGTGAATACACCGCTCAAGAGTTACAAACCATCAAGAGTTTTGGAAGCTGCATTTCTCCCCTACATCAAGAACGTCGCTGATCGAATCGGTAAGCGCCAGCAGCGCCACAACGTCAAAACCATCTTTAAGCCTACACAACAACTTCGCAATATTCTCCGTTAAGCTAAAGACCCCATCAATCCACTTTCTTCCGCTAGAATTTATAGAATACCTTGCTCCTGTGGTGCTGTATAAATTGGATCCACCAAACGCAGCATCAACACGCGCGACCGAACACAAGAGAAACTGTCGCCTAGGGCAGACGGACAAGTCAGCTGTTGCCTGTCGCGAAGCACACCGTGCTTCAGTGCTTCAGGAAGATCACGCCATATGCTTTAAAAAGACAAAAGTCCTGTCCACTATACTCGAGACTATATACTTCACACTATTACACCTAATTACATCGTGAAGCAATTAAAATTTTGACATTTATAAACATCCAAATAATTTCAATAGACAGGAGGACGAAATGAAACTGCGGAGGATTTGGTATCCGGCATTACGTCCAACCCAAATGAGTCATCGTTTGACTCAGGAATCCATTACATCATCGGATAGACCAGCCGTTCTTATGCTGGCGATAGCTCGTGGAGGGAGTGTGACGTCACCAGATCGTCACTATAAATAGGAGTGCTCTCCCAATTCCAAAACCTTTCAGTTAGTTATCACTGTTATCAGTAAGCGCAATGTGTGAAAGCATCGCTTGCGCACATGTAACAGCTGACGATGTCTGCCGCAGCTGTAGACGAAACGTTCTTAGCAAATCTCCATAGACCACGGCACAATAGCCCGGAATCAATTACGATTTGAAATCAATAGAAGCCGGCCGTGAAAGCCTACAAACATCAATCTGAAGAAAATATATTGCATACAGATTACAGGTGTCCCATTAAAATAAGAAAGTTGATGGCTACTTTGTGTAGTGGTATGAAAGTGGTATGAAAGTGGTATGAAGTTGTAAATATTTTAGCGAGTATTATCTAATATTTCAGTTCGTCGAAATTGGAAACAAAAAAATGACGAAATGGTCAATTTTCTCTCGAATTTTCTATTCCGATCATTTTTCCATCTAGGATCTAGGAGTGCCCCAAGATTCTCACGTCTCACCCTCTACGTCTTGGGGGCTACGAACGTAGGTAGGTAGGTAGTATACAGGGTGGCACCATGTATCCTTCTCTATATTGCTATCTCCTGAACGCTAAGAGATACAGGGTCGGTTAAATTAGAGAAAAGATGCGCAGTTTTGTGTCCATCTCGAATTCGTCAAAACATGCAAGATATCTGCTGTGACCGTTCCTGAAATATCCTGAAAAAACTGAAAAATCAAGATTTCTTATTTTCCTCATATCTTTTTTATTATTGGAAATTAATAAATAATTTTTTGTAGGCTTACATAAGCCGTTACTATCCATCTGACATTTCAAAAATTTTCAAGGCCTACTAGATCCAAGAGTTTTCACAGTCAACTTTCGTTTTTCTTATGGCCGCTATATTATTTTTTTTACGTCGTTCGATATGAAAAAAATAATGGAAACCAAAAATTAATAAACTTCAAAAAAAAAAATTAAAATTTTTATTCTTAATATTTCAAAGAAAAACCTAATAAAAAATCGTCGAAAAACGTCAACATTTGTAAAATACGCCGAAATAGTGCTTGCCTTATGGTTTTTTTTAATTTATCTATGAAATTCGGTCTAAAAATGTGTTCTTTTTGTAAAGAAAAAAGAAGAATAAAACTTTTTTTTATTTATTTTTGAAGTTTAACAATTTTTAGTTTTTATTATTTTTTTATACCGAACAACATAAAAAAACACTATGGTGGCCATAAGAAAAACGAAAGTTGACTATGAAAATTCTGGGATCTAGTCGGCTTTGAAAATTTTTGAAATGTCAGATGGGTAGCTCTTGCCGATTATGTAAGCCCACAAAAAATTATTCATTAATCTCCAATAATAAAAAAGATATGGAAAAAATAAGAAATCTCGATTTTTCAGTTTTTTCAGGATATTTCAGGAACGGTCTCATACTTATATCTTGTATGTCTCGACGGAATCGAGATGGCCACAAAATTGCGCTCCTTTGGATTTGTTTAACCGACCCTGTATCTGTTAGCGTTAGGAGATAGCAATATACACTGTGTCTCTTGAATTTCTGGACATAGGGAATTCCCATGTTAAAATAAACTATTGTAAATATTGGCTCCCCTAATTATTTTACAGTAAAATGTCAAATGTAAAACTTCTTAAGGAAAAAAAGCTGCTTCTTATGCTACAATTGCATTTTCATTTGGTTCATCCGTTTTCGAGAAAATCAGGAAAAACTTAACGGTTTTTCGTAGTTTTTCAAGGTTGCTTTGCTTTTGACAGATAATGCTTATAAGATAATAATAAATCTCTAATATTTCTAACAGCCGATATTATAAACGCTGGTTAAGTAGAAAGTTAGTTATCTGGCAGATAGCACTAACTCGGAGTTAAGTTTCCGGGTGCGTATTATAAAGCAAGATTTCCCCGAGCATAGCTCGTGGTTAGTTATCGCCGGAAGTCGGCCATATTTAACCGTCCGCTCTACACGAATGTCAACGAAACAGCCAAAACAGCCATTGACGCTGAAGAAATGACGTGAGTGACACTTGAAATAAATAAGAAATGTCAGTTGGCTTAAATCTGACTGAATTTAATTCGTTTCATTCGTAATTCGTTTCGTATTCGTTTCGTATCGTATTATGAACAAGCTTAGGTGGTTAGGTTTTAGAAGATAAACAATCTGCATTTATTTATTACTGTCTACCGTTATGTATTTTATTGTTTGTAATCAATATTAATTCTCAACACACAGCGAGTGATAATAAGTGAAAATTGAATCGTGTGAAAGTTGAATCGTCTGTCTACGACACAATAAAACCAGTGAGCGTTTTCAAGCCGTGTTTTCCAGTTAAGCTAATCAAATCAATCTACTTAACACTCATCAACGACCAACGGAAGACTGAAGACTGCATAATTATAATAATAATAATTCGTAACTAATGCGAAAGAGACGGCCAGGGCTTTGCCTCTGCCTAATGCGTCCGCCCAACCCAGTCCAGTGCCCCAGCGTGTACACCCGTGTCCCGTGTCCGTCGGCCGTCGGTTTCAGTTTCAGACCAGCGCTATTCCAGGTCAAAAATTATTAAAATGAAGTAGGTAAACCTAACTTGGTTGAAAGCAGTCAATAGTCAGTACCTACCTGCTACCTAAGTAGGTACATATTTATTTACAAAAGTGAATTTTTATTCCACATTATGGGACATACTGGAAGAAACTTATGTACCTACCTACAACGTTCGGTTCGAGTAATAGTTTTTTGGTCCATATTATGGAAAGAAGGGTTTATAAAATGTACCTACCTACCTATACCTATTTGTTGATCGTTAATTTGTTATAAACTGAATAAATTTATAGCTTTCAATTTTCTGTTGTTTTATTGTCGAATAGATTGAAGAAGTGTCTAGTCTTTAATTTTCATATCTCAATATCGATTTTTTATGAATCAATCTACCTACCTATACCTACCTACCCTTTAGTTAAAGTGATATAATAATAATTGTGAAATAATTGTAACCTCTGGCTTTTTATTAAATAGGGCAGTTGATATGCTCTTTACTAATTCTCTATTTACTTATATTATTATACCTACCTACCAATGAACTGACTGAAATGAATAAAAAAATAAAAAATAAATTAATTTATATCAGCAGATTGAAATGCATCCATAATAATAATAATATTATTATGCACTTATTAAAAGTTATTTTCAAGTTAACATAGAAATTATTTCATTATTAGAAAACTCACACTCAAAATTTTATCAATTAGGGAGGATGTAAACCTATAAAAACTAAGATCCAATAAGAATTACCTTAATATTCAACAAAATAATATGCCAGTTTACCACTTTAACCGGCGGAAATCTGACGGTTAACTTTATCGGCCAGATAAGCAAAGTTAACCGGCTACTTTAACCTAACCAAGCTAAAAATAGCTTTATAAAACCGAATAGTAAGGTTATCCATGCAAACTACGAGTTAAAGTTATCTGACAGTTAAAAAGTTAACCTTGAGAGCTGGAAAAAGCTTTATAATACACCTGTTGCTTTTTTAACTGGCAGATAGGGACTAACTCCGAGTTATCTTCCTTAACCAGCGTTTATAATATTGGCTGTAAGTGCAATTGCCAGAGTAATGTCAATAAATTTTACTTTTTCTTCAATGGTGTTTTGGTGCAATGGTTTTTCTTCAATAATTCATTTTTATAAACAAGTTTTCCTTTAAAAAGTAATACTTTGCCACTTAAAGTTTTAATAATGAATGAATTACTTTTAAACAATCAGTTATTGACAATAATTAATAATTTTTAGCATTATCTGTCAAAAGCAAAGCAACCTTGAAAAACTACGAAAAACCGTTAAGTTTTTCCTGATTTTCTCGAAAACCGATGAACCAAATGAAAATGCAATTGTAGCATAAGAAGCAGCTTTTTTTCCTTAAGAAGTTTTACATTTGTCATTTTACTGTAAAATAATTAGGGGAGCCAATATTTCCAATAGTTTATTTTAACATGGGAATTCCCTATGTCCAGAAATCCAAGAGACACAGTGTAGAGAAGGATACATGGTGCACCCTGTAGAGTAGATTTCTAATAATTTCATTTTTGAGCTTGAAATATTTTGAAAAACAGAGGAACAGTCAATAAGTAATCATATAAAAATAAATCACCCTGTACCTATTGAAATCAAAGAAAACAAGTAGGATAGGTACCTATGTGCTATGTACCTAAAGGCCGGTCCAGTCTTAGTAACATTTCTATGCCATACCTACCAATTACCTACCAATAATTCCAATTAGGTACTCTGCTATGAAACTTTTGTTTAATTAAATCGTAGTCGCTTCCACACAAGTTATCTAGCAAGAACAAGAAAACCTTATTCAATTAGTCTAAACTTTAGTACCTAATTATATGACACAAGTACATGGTATAATATGTAAATTTGCTATACGACACTATTACATAGCAACTCTGGATCGGTGTTTATATCAATCATACCACTGTTATTACTTATTTATTTGATGGTATTTTGTTTTCAGACAGTTTGTTATGGATTGGTAAGGTAGATAAGTGTGGTTATGTTTTATGTTTCAACCAGGAAACCAGGAATGATCGTTAATTTATGAAACCAGAAACAACGTAGATCAACATCCAGCTAACCATGTTCAATTCGATAATTAATAAAATGTGTAAGATTATAAAATATAAAGTAGTATAGGTATAATTATCCAGATAGGTAGATAACTGTAAAAAATGACTAATTCAACAGGTAGTTGGTAACGTAAACAAACACTTCTCAGTGCTAATAAGTCTACTTCAAAATGAAATGCAGCACATACCTTTGGAATATTGATCCGTCAAGTAATGCTTGAAGTAATGAACGACGTCACGATTTCGCACAACACCACCGTTTTGTTTAAAATAGTCGTAAACTTCTTCAATTTTTATTTCGCTAGAAGCCATGACAGTTGTTCAACTCAACACTATTTGGATCGTCGACACGCCGACAGTGAATTCTGCCTAGACAAGATTCGAACGCTGACGTCCTACGAACAGGTAACGAATATCTACGATTGTACCTTGGGTAGTTGCGAGCAAGTAAGATTTTTACATGATTGAAACCAACAGGTAGGCTGAACTTGTGCTTATGTTTTCAAACTTTTCGCGGCTGTTTTAAACACTTTCGGTGTTTACCTTATAGCATAAAACATTGTGGTCACTTCAACTCTTGCATACTTACAGCAGTTGTTATCATTCATCTTAACATTTCTTAATTTATCCTTAATGTTTATGTTGTATGTAAGGTGTAGGTACAGTTCTACAGTGTTTCCTAGGACCCAGGATACCTGACAGAAAATTTTCAAGTTGAAATTTGACCATTTCGGGTTCCGGCCTGATAGATTAGATAATAATTTTTAACTATTTTCATGTTTAATAAATCAAGCGAACAATTTTATTTAAAAAAGCTGCTCAGAATTAAAAATTATGCATTCATGCCGAGTTTCATAACCTTCGGCTTACTTTATTTTTGTACTTTTTTGTTTCAGAAAAACCAGTACCTACCCAGATAGCACCGAGTGTCCTATGGACGTCCGTTGAGTATCCATTATACGTCCATTGGTACATGGACAATAAATGGACGTCCTACGGACTTCTCCGCACGGACTTCCTATGTACGTCCACAAAAGTACGTCCATTGGACGTCCATCAAGTTATTTTTGACTATTGCGCATGACGTGCTGTCGCAGTAGACAGGAAGAGAATAGCAGTACAAGCGCGCACGCACGCGCTAACCACCCCATCTTCCATTCTTCCACTATCATACAATCCACATTTCTACATTATACATTAATTCGTCCCAAGGAAAGACTTCCGCCATTCCCATCAAACTCAAGGCTGCTAGCGTGAAGATGAAGACATCTGCATTATACAGTGAACAAAAGAAAGAAATTCGATGAATCTTTAATTTTTAAAGTTTGTGAAAAATCCAAAAACGAATATTTTCATTAAGTTTATCAATATTATCATAAACTAATATAATTAACAACTTTTCAATGAAAATTACCAGATTTTACGTAAAACTTAATGATAGAAACACGTAAGTAGGTAAGTACCTAGTCGTTTTCCTGTATCTTTAGCCGTTATCAACGTTGTTTTCAAAACAGAAAATTACCGTATATACCCTATATCCTATCACTACATTTATTGGATTTTTCAAAACTCTAAATATCAAGACTTATCGAATATTTTCTGTCTTTGTTCCTCACTAAGATATTTATCAGCAAATGCTTTGTGGACATGCGATAACGGACTCTCTATGGACATCCGATAACGGACTCCCTATGGACGTCCGATAAGGGACATCCTATGGACGTCCGGTAACGGACATCCTGCGGATGTCCAAAGTTGTGACAAATGGACACTGAGTGGACGTCCATAGGACAAAAACGGACGTCCTATGGACGTCCGTTGGTACATAGAGGGATGTCCATTGGACGTCCATATACAGGGTGGGCCACGGTATACGAAACAGAAGATTATGGCCGTGTCTCTGGATTTTAGGATCTTTTTATTTTTGGAGTGGATAGAGACCCGGCAGAGGTACGTTTTAAAATTATATTCATAATGTACAGGGTGTCCCAAAAGCATAAAACATATCAAAGTTATGTTTTTTTAAATGGAATGCTCCTATGTTATTGCATTTTTAGATTGTCTGAAAAGATAAAATAAGATTGGTTTTTACAGTTGGTGCTTAAATTCAGAAGTTTTTGAGTTATAAACAAGTGAAAATCGTCATTTTTCAAGTTCATGGCCCTGTACAACGAAAACGGCTGAAGATAGAGAAAAACGGCTTACATGTCCCTATTTTAACTTTTCATGTACTATCCTACGATGTAGATGAAATGTTTATACAGGGTGATAAAAAATTTGAAAAATTCTGAGATTTCTCCACGCGTCGCCAAATAAAAAAATCAAAGAAAGCACAAATGTTTATATACCATAGGATAGTACATAAAAAGTTAAAATAGGGACATGTAAGCCGTTTTTCTCTATCTTCAGCCGTTTTCGTTGTACAGGGCCTTGAACTTGAAAAATGACGATTTTCACTTGTTTATAACTCAAAAACTTCTGAATTTAAACACCAACTGTAAAAGCCAATCTTATTTTCTTTTTTTAGACAATCTAAAAATGCAATAACATAGGAGCATTCCATTTAAAAAAACATAACTTTGATATGTTTTATGCTTTTGGGACACCCTGTACATTATGAATATAATTTTAAAACGTACCTCTGCCGGGTCTCTATCCACTCCAAAAATAAAAAGATCCTAAAATCCAGAGACACGGCCATAATCTTCCGTTTCGTATACCGTGGCCCATACCCCGTATATGACTACTTTGTGCTGTTTGGGTAGCTAAGTAAGTAGTAGGTACCTACCTACCTATCAGGTATAGGTATAGGTACATATAGTCCAATAAAGTCTAAAAAGTCATACGTATCGATTAAGAATACACATCCTTTTGATAGTTCGATTTATTTTGTTTCATGTACGTGTTTTTATAGTAACCGTCCAGTTTGTCTAAACACTCCATCCCGCATAAATAAGTATACGTCAACATTGGTTTTGAATGAGAATTAAATGCACAACACAGAGGATAGAGTGTCATTACGTGGATAAATTTTCTGTAGTTGTCAGTGGCTCTCAAACTGACGTAAGCGCTTCAATTCATTGTTTGAATGATTCCTTCAAAAATTTACGCTCGTTCACAACTTGACAATTAACTGTTTGACATTTTCTGGTGAAATTAAAAATATTAATTCGGACGGTTAGTGTGACGTCACATCTGACTTTTTAAAGTTAATCCTACTATATAAAAAACATTTTTTTTTGTCACTAAATTCTTTCGGAAATAACATTTGAGGGCCAAATTTTATTTCTTAGTCTATTGATAACAAAGGTCTAAAATTATTATGTTCTGTGCTAAAATCTTAAAAGTCTAAATTTAAGTTTCCAATGCATAGATACCTACCTACTATATTTTAATTAGTCTCTTCACTCGTTTAGGACACGCGGATTGTATAAACCGCAAAACCAATTTTAATAAAGTAAAAAAAAACTATACAAAAAAAATATACAGGCTGTGTACTGTAAAGTTGGCAAAACTTCACAGGCTGATTCTTCAGACTAAAATAAACAAAAAATTTTCATTAACGTGTGTTCGGATATGTACCGTTTTTGAGATAGGTATAGGGTGTAGAAGAAATAAATATTCTTTTTCCAGTTTTTTGACGATATCTCGGGAACCGTATGAGACACAATGTTCAGCTCTTATTCACACTATGTGCTCACTGATCCCCTTATTTTCGCCGTAAAATAAAGGTTTTAAAAAAATCAGTGGCGTAGATTTAGGGTATTTTGAGGATTACGACCCCCTAATTTCTACACCACTGGAATAAATGCGATTTTAAGCAGCGCCTTTGAACCGCCCGTGTTTTCTATACCAAAAATGTACTCCTGGTTAACGGCTCAAAAATGAACCAGCGTTTTCTAGAAAAATGGCATTTTATGAGACAAAACAAGACTTTTTTAATGATTTTTCAACAGTGGTTAGGAAATTCAATCAAAAAAGAGTTACCTTGTTTGGTTGGTCGCTGGAGATTTTCTTTTTCCCAAACCGTAATTTTGTTGTAGCACTTTCTCTCCGACAGGCACTGTTATGATAATGATCGAGTAACTCAACGGTATATTTGTTTTTTCTACTCCCAACCTTTAATCTGCATATTAAGTATGAATCACCAGTGCTTTAATGGGTCTCATTAAGATACAAATTTTCATTAAAGCACTGGTCAAGCTATCCAATGGCAGAGGAGCATTTGCAATCGAATCGGTTCGTTTTCGCTCACAATCGGGTCGGCAAGCCAACCGAAGTCACAGAGTTGTCATACTCACGACAAAAATTGCCTTGTGATATAAGTTCTGTATTTCTGAAAAAAAATTCTGAACGTTTATTTAATTTAGAACATAAGTAACATTCAAAGAAAATTTATCAAGATTTTATGTTACCTTAATTAATTTGATAAGTAGGTATATCGTGTAAAAGATATATCGCGCAGGTAAGCAATATCGTAATTAATGGCTGACAATGTTATTAAAATTATTACTAAAAATCAATGCGTAAAATTCGGAATTCGAACTTCGCATAATAAAAATTACGCAGTAGTGACTAGTGAGTAGTGCCCTTAAACTTGATACTAAAACATGTCTCAGCAGAATAATCTTAGCGACGAAAATAAAATTTGGTACCTAATATGCGTAAGCAACCTATCTTAACCTCAATGATCCGCAATTGTACACGGGTCATTGTTAAAATATATAATTTTTCAATCTTTTCTATGAAATAAAAAAGGGTCGTAGAAAAAATAGTGTATGGAACTCGCAGATAATGGCTATTAATACGCTCTTATGATGGTTAAGACACTCGCCTAGGGCTCGTATCTTAACGATCATACTCGCGTATTAATAGCCTTCATTATAAACTCGTTGCATAATATACTATTATAGCGGGATTAATTATGGATTTTATTTTAATAGAGGGTAAGCGGGTTTTTTAAAGAAAAAAATGATCGATATAAGTAGCGGCGATTTTTCAACTGCGGCGGAGTGTCTCTTTTTGGTTTTCTCTCTCTTCCTGTACCTTCTCGCTGCACGGACGATTGGTAACTTAGAGGAGTAGGTAAAAGGATAGCAGGAATTTCAAATTTATGGATAAGTGTGCTTAGTGTAATTTTGTGCATTATGTGAATTTAAATATGACCAAACCAAACAGCATTGTGGAAATATGAAAGTAAGTGAAAACTTATTTCTATAATTATTATTAATGTTTTCTCTCATAAAATGACATTTTTCTCGGAAACGGTTCACTTTAGAGCCGTTACCCAAAAGTATACCTTTTTGGTGTAGAAAACATGGAAGGTTCAAAGGCGCTTCTTAAATTCAGATTTATTCGAGTGGCGTAAAAATTAGGTAGTTGAAACCCTCAAAATACCCGAAATCTACGCCACTTAATTTTTTTTTTAATCTTTATTTTACGGCAAAAATAAGGGGATCAGTGAGCACATAATGTATAAACGAGATGAATAATGTATCTCGTACGGTTCCCGAGGTATCGTCAAAAAACTGGAAAAATAATATTTCTTCGACACCCTGTATCTCAAAAACGGTGCATTTCCGGACAAACGCTAATGGGAAATTTTTTGTTTATTTTAGTCTGAAGAATCAGCCTATGAAGCTTGGCTACCCTTACAGTAAACACCCTGTATTACTACGTATATTTTTGTAGTTTCATATTTCCTGAGAGAATCCAATAAAACTAGTTTTTACAGTTGCGGTTTAAATTGGGTAGTTTGAGTTATAAACAAATGAAAATAGCAAGTCTTCATTTTGAAAGCAGTGTACATCGGGAACGGCGCAAGGTATCGGAAAACCGCTTAGGTACATATTATCCCTATTTTAACTTCTTATGTACTACCCTTATGATGTATAGATGAAATTTTTATACAGGGTGATGAAAACTCTTATGATTTATATCACCCTGTATAAAAATTACAAGTACTCTCTGTACACTGAGAGTTGTCCGTTGTCATGCCACACTGATTCTGACTAAACAATTTCATTTAATTCGATTTGAATCGTACACTTATTTCTAAGTCGAACCAGATGTGGTATCGCAGTTCGTGTCAGTGGCGTGTGTTGAGGAATAATGAATATCCTACAAATATATTATTATTCGACAAGTTATTGACGAAGTAGAGCCTTGCAACTTTTTGATAACAAATATAAATAAGTAATATAGTAATTAGTAATTAGTAAGTAATAAAATAATATAGTAAATAAGAATAATAATAATTATTGTTATCATCATGATAGAAATATCATGTCACCTTACCTGGCTGGTTGCCGTTTAAAAGAAAGAATAACACCTCCGTTTTCTCATTATGCAAGTAAAATATTCCAGCAATTTAACCACAAGACCACGTACTAGGGAGTTCAATCGTTTCCCAGGCAAAACAAGGAAATAGATTTTTAGGCATTCGCGTAATTATAATAAGTTACTCGTAGTTTATCACACCGTACAATAACACAGGACAGATAATTCTGATAATTTTGTATTAAAAACGTTTCAAATCACAATACAAACCTTTATTAGTATATTTACCGCTGACACTGACACTACTGATAGTAGCGACGACAATCTTATCGTAATATCGTATCAATCTAAGCGTATCAAGACGCGAGTCGATACTTCCGTCTCACTCTCGCTCATCTTTTTAGAATTGCTGACGATTCAAACGTATTTCTGACAATACGTCCCATTTTAACTCGATTGACTATGCAATGCAATAGAAGGAGAAAGAAACATAACGAGATGATGTATCCTTAGTTCTCACAACAGACAACTCTCAGTGTACAGACTTTACACTGTAACACTTGAAAAGTGAAGGGACATAATTAAGCCGGTTTGCGATATCTTGAGTCGTCTCCGATGTACCTACACTGCTTTCAAAATGAAAACTTGCGATTTTCATTTGTTTATAACTCATAAACTACTCAATTTAAATAGCGACTGCAAAACCATAATTACTGGATTTTCTCAGGAAATATGAAAATACAAAAATATACAGGATGTCATATTTTTAAAAAATTAGAAATTTTGCATTACTGAGTCAAAAACAACCTGTATAAATTTTTTTTACATAAATAGACAGTAAATTAAATTACAAAATTGACCTGTCTTTGATTTTTTCTTAGATTTTTTTTTTTACTCAAAACTGAAAGATTTATTGGACCGTTGCACGACTTTCTGCGCAACAAGGAACAAGTATTTATCGTAAAAACGTATTTCAGTGCTTGTAGGTTTTGAAGAGTACGAGATTTTTTTGTTCTCAGTTAAGTACCGGGTGAGTCATTAAAAATGGTCACCGCGGGAATACCTATCTCAGAAACTAATGAGTCGTGCGTCTTCAACTTAAATTCAATAAAATTTAGTACAGTACCGTTTTGAGGACTGGTGAATCCCGTGGCGTGCCCAGTTTTTTCTAAAAAAATCGCTAATATGAATTTTTGAGATTTTACAAGTAAACACTGATCTAGTAGGCCCTGGATTTTGTAGGAATGAGACGCTTTTTGCTCCCAAAATATAGTTTATCAAGCTCTATGATTTAAAAGATTTTTTTTAAATCGCACTATAAATTAAGATTCTACAGGGCGTTTCAAGAACAAATGGGTCACACTGTAGATATTCGCCAGCAAAATTGATTTTATGAATTTTCAGAATTGGACTCCGCATGGTTCAAATAGAAATCATCCCTCGGGTAAAACTGCTGGAATTTAAATAAGTTTATGGTGATCAAAAGTCTACATGGACGTGAAGTATGTATACAGAGGCTGTCCATTTTTCGCGTGCCACTATGGGGATCTCGCTTATCTTAAGAGATACGAAGTTAATAGATTAGATCAAAGTTGCGCATTTTTGTGCTGGTGAATAATCTGAAGGAAAAATTTGGGCTGTCATTATTAATTGTGAAAATTTTTCAAAAAAACTGAAATTTGCAATTTTATTATTTTTATTTTTTTATTCAAAAACCAATAACCGAAACATTATTGGGACACTTTTCAACAAGGAATCCAAAAATAATTTTACAATTTGGACCAATACTGCATACCAATCAACAACCAAAATACAGCGTGTCCCAGCTTATTCGAAGCGGTCTCGGTAGGCCAAACGATGGACTTTTTCGAAAAACTTTTTGAAAATTCAAGTACAGAATCACAATGGCCATAATTTAAAATTATTTTGGAGTATACAGAGTGTCCCATATGACAGTGGCATATCAAAGTTATATATTTTTTTAAATGGAATGCTCCTATGTTATTGCATTTTTAGATTGTCTGAAAAGAGAAAATAACATTACCTTTTACAGTTGGTGTTTAAATTCAGAAGTTTTTGAGTTATAAACAAGTGAAAATCGTCATTTTTGAAGTTCAATGACCTGTACAACGAAAACGGCTAAAGATAGAGAAAAACGGCTTACATGTCCCTATTTTAACTTTTTATGTACATATGGTTTACAAAACATATGGTTTAGAAACATTTGTACCTACTTTCTTTGATTTTTTTATTTGACGACACGTGGAGAAATTTCAGAACTTTTCAAAATTTTTATCACCCTGTATAAACATTTCATCTACATCATAGGATAGTACATGAAAAGTTAAAATAGGGACATGTAAGCCGTTTTTCTCTATATGTAGCCGTTTTCGTTGTACTTTAATTTGAACTTCAAAAATGACGATTTTCACTTATTTATAACTCAAAAACTTCTGAATTTAAACACTAACTGTAAAAGCCAACCTCATTTTCTCTTCTCAGACAATCTAAAAATGCAATAACATAGGAGCATTCCATTTAAAAAAACATAACTATGATATGCCACTGTCATATGGAACACTCTTTATACTCCAAAATAATTTTAAATTATGGCCATTGTGATTCTGTACTTGAATTTTCAAAAAGTTTTTCGAAAAAGTCCATCGTTTGGCCTATAGAGACCGCTTCGAATAAGCTGGGACACCCTGTATATGTATGTATATATGCTGCTACAGAGGAAAGGTAGACCATGCAAATTGTTTTGTAGATTTCAAATTATGTTTGCATTTTTCTAGCGCCCAGAACCACCCCTTCAAAAAATTTAAATAACAAGAGAGGTCGAGTGACACTCTTTTTGATGTTTTTTTCTTTTCCATACTTGACTGAAATCGAACATTATATGAAGAGCAATTTTTGTTGGGACATCCTGTAATATTAGATCACATTACAAACTGTAAATTTACAGTTTAAGGTGTGAATTAAACTGTAAATTATGAAAAAAAAAAACTTACGGAAAACGATGGCTGCTCAGCGCTTCCGTAGAAACAACAATTTCTATAAAATATATACATATATATATATGTATATACGGGTGTCAATTTGAAAACTTGCCACCCCCGAATTCTTCTTTGAAAAATGTTTTCAAAGAAATCCCGAAACAGGTCAATTGTTTAATGTAATTTACGTTCTATTGACGTAAAAAAAATTTATACAGGGTGTTCTTGACTCAGTAACGACGATATGGTCTATTTTTTTGAATGCGACACTCTGTATATTGATACAATTTCAGATTGTCTGAGAAAATCCAATAAAAAATGTTTCTACAGTTGCATTTTAAACTGAGTAGCTTACGAGTTATAAACAAATGAAAATCGCAGTTTCTCATTTTCAAAGCAGCTTGTTTTGAAAACGGCTACAGATACCGGAAAACGGCTTACGTGTTCCTATCTTAACTTTTCAATGGTATTCTATTGTGTGGATGAAATTTTCATACAGGGTGACGAAAATTATCAGACTTTTGATCACCCCCTGTATCAAAATTTCATCTACATCATAGGATACCGCTTCAAAAGTTAAGATAGGGACATGTAAGCCGTTTTTCGATATTTAGAGCCGTGTCCGATGTACACTGCTTTCAAAATGGAAAATTGCGATTTTCATTTGTTTATACAGTGTGTCTGCTTAAGTTGGAACCATATGGACAACTTGTTTATTGTTGGTTTTATGAAAAAAATGTATTGTTTATAAAAAGTTGTGCATGGTCCAAAACTTAAAATGCAACCATCAGATATCGAATTTTTCAAACCGTATACGAGGTTTGTCAAAAAATATCAATTTAACGCAAGAGTAAAGTACCTTTATTTCTGACAATTTAAAAAACTTACAAATATGTAATAACATGCATCTGTGTAACCAATAAAAAACAGCATAAAAGCTAAACCGCTGCTGATAAACCCTATATTTTTGATAAAACAAATATTTGATGAATTGCATATTTGAATGTCATTTGCAGTACTGATCAACTTTTTCAAGTAACAATTTTTGATATTGTCAAAAATTAAGGTACTTTACTCTTGCGTTAAATTGGTATTTTTTGAAAAACCTCCTATACAGTTTAAAAAAAATCGATATCTGATGGTTGCATTTTAAGTTTTGGAACATGCATAACTTTTTATCAAGAATACATTTTTTTCATAAAATCAACTATAAAAAAGTTTTCCATATGGTTCCAACTTAAGCACACACTGTAGATCATTTATAACCTACTCAATGGTAAGCTGCAACTGTAAAAACCATTCCTACTGAATTTTCTCAGACAATCTGAAAATGTAATAATATAGAGGGTGTCTCATTTAAAAAATAGACAATGTCGTCATTATACTGAGTCAAGGAACATCCTGTATAAAATATTTTCACGTCAATAGAACATAAATTAAATTTAAAAATTGACCTGTTTCGGGATTTTTTTGAAAAAAAAATTTCAAGGAAAAATTTGGGGGTGACAAGTTTTCAAATTGACACCCGCCTGTATAGATTTATTTGACACAAGATCTATTTTCATGTTATTTGTGCATGTTATGTTTTGTTATGTTTTATTATGTTATGTTATGTTTTCGTGTCATGTGCATCTTATTTTTTCAAGCCTCATCTGTAGATAAAAATTAAGAAGAAACAGTTCTCGGATAAAAAAAGATCTTCTACCAACTGTGAAACGATTGAGCTGTTAATAACTTGGCAACTTCGCCACCTAGGGGATCCGCAGATCGGAGAGTCTACTTTTTTCTAGCTATGTACATACCTACTTAGTTATAAATTTGAAAAAAAAATTGAATCAACTGTATACTAAGGTGAGCCATTAATGGCGAATTTTCTCTTGAGACATTGTAGGGGACAATTCGTGCAGCACAGGAAAAATAGTAAAAAAATATTTCTTTTAAATTGTCCAAAATAATGAAGAGATAAAATTGAGAACTCAACTTCTTTAATAGTGACTATTTTAAAGAATTTGTTTACTTAAAATAGAGACTACGCCTCTTCTTGCAAATATTATAGAAATTTTTTTATCAAAAGCACGGTTTAAATTTATATGAATGAAATTAACTTCAGTTTTTTTGATTGGTGGAATACGAGAAAACTGAACTTAGAACTTGGAATTTTTTATAATATTTGAAAGAAGAGGCCATAGTCTCTATTTTAAGCAGATAAAATTCTTCAAAACTGGCAATATTAAAGAAGTTGAGTTTCATACAATTTTTTTTTCAAAAGCACGGTTTTTAAATTTATATTATGCAACGAAATTAAATTCAGTTTTCGGGTATTTCACCAATGAAAAAAACTGAAGTTAATTTCATTCATATAAATAATTGGAACCGTGCTTTTTAAAAAAAAATGGGTCATTATATACATTCGCGTCTCCTACAGTTTCACTATGGCCCCTATACAATGTGTCCCTGATTCGCGTCTCTATACAGGGATCTCAGCTCCTATTACACTTACAGCAAAGGTTAAATGGGGAAAGTTTTAGGGGAAACTTTGTGCATTCGATAACCGGTTTCAGATTTACGATCGGTCAATTGGTTTTGGAAATATCGGCCAAAAACCGAAAATGGCGGATTTTGTTTTTCGCAAGTAAGTCCGAAACGGTTAATTTGACAGCTGTCAAAATGTGACATTATCCGGACACTTTTTTAAGACGCATAAGATAGCGTGTATGACAGGTCTCAATCGTCTTTTGTTATTCCGCAAACCGCCTCAACTCTCGTTTTTCTTATGACTGCCATGTTGGATTTTTCCCTTTTTGAACTCAATTTATTTTTCTGATTACTACACTACAAGTTATAATTTTTTTAAATCCAATATGGCGTCCATAAGATGAAAAGGTAAGAACTAACGATTTTTCGCCGTCTTAAAATGCTAGAGACTCGAAAATTGTTTTTGTAATCCTTGTTGAAAAGTGTCCTAACAATTAAGATGGCGAAAAATCGATAGCTATCTTTTCTTCTTATGAACGCCATATTGGATTTTTTTAAATATTATAACTCGTAGTGTTATACATCTTAGTAATCAGAAAAATAAATTGCGTTCAAAAAGGGAAAAATCCAACATGGCGGTCATAAGGAAACGAAAGTTGAGGCGGTTTGCGGAATAACAAAAGACGATTGACACCTGTCATACACGCTATCTTATGCGTCTTAAAAAAGTGTCCGGATAATATCACATTTTGACAGCTGTCAAATTAACCGTTTCGGACTTACTTGCCGAAAAATCCGCCATTTTCGGTTTTTGGCCGATATTTCCAAAACCATTTGACCGATCGTAAATCTGAAACCGGTTATCGAATGCACAAAGTTTCCCCTAAAACTTCCCCCATTTAACCTTTGCTGTAAGTGTAATAGGAGCCGAGATCCCTGTATAGAGACGCGAATCTGGGACACATTGTATAGGGATGGAGAACATACCTATAGTAACACCAGGAAGGTTTTCATTTGCTTTGCAAATGAAAGGGAATGCAAAAAAACAGCATAAAAAATCGATTTTGAGAGTGCGATGAAAATAAGGTCCTGTCAGAAGCGCCGATTAAATACCGCGAGTTACGGAAATAACCACTTCATGACAATATCAAGCGCTTTGAAGCGTACAGTAGCGGACCGGCACTATATCCGCTTTCACATATTATCGTTTCCAGTCCACAGGTATTGATGCAATGATTTTCGGAATGTAAAATGCAAAATAAATGCAAAATTCAAAATAAAAATAGTGCTACTGTTAATCTCGAAGATTTTCCTTGCCCTGAAGGTGAAGAAAAAAATAGAAATTCGACCGTAGTGTCAAAGAGGCCTTAGTTGTGACGTTAATATTGATTTGCAATGGCTGTTTTTAGCTTCTTAGCCACCCAGCACCCGTATTTCGCTCCTCGGTCCCGAAAAAATTGATGAAACTTAGGAGACGCGGATGTATATTTACCAAAAAATGTCTATAACATTTGAAAGAAGAGGCATTAGTATCATTTTAAGGAAACACACTCTTTAAAACTGTTAATGTTAAAAAAGTTTAGTTCTCAACTTTACCTCTACTATATCCTCATATATCCTAATCTCATGTCTCAATTTACAAGAATTTTTTTGCTATTATTCCTGCGTGCTGCACGAATTGTCCTCTATATCTCGCTGAGGAAATTTCCAAATCACAAATCACGAAATTTAGGGAGTTAGGTAGGTATACGAATAGGTACCTGGCATTTGTGAAACATAAACTTTGGGGTATGTCTAATAGGGAGTTTTCTTCTTCGAACACTGAGAGTGACTCCAAGAGCTGAGAGAAGATACCTTTCACCTTTTATCGCCTGGAACAAAATTGGATTTAATAATATTATTAAATTGATAGGAACTAAAAAAAAGATAATATTTCTTTAGAATACCTACCTACTTGTTTGCGGCATGCATTACTTTCAACATACTCGTACCTACAAGCAACTACCTCAATAATTAGGCCAAGTTGCAAGTTAATACCATAAACATGTTTCCTCTGTCCGGGTTTTTCTTGTAGAAAACTTGTTTTTGAATTGGTAATTGTTATCTAGAGTTGTTGCGACAGTTTGTTGTAATAATAATAATAATAGAGGCAGGTAATACTACATGTAAATAACTGAAAATTCCCACTCAACAAGAACAATGAAATTTCACACGGTAATAATAAAAACTAGACATCATTTAAAGTGCAAGAGGTCTTGACCGTTGAAATAAAAATAATTGACCATTGTAATAATAATAAATTTCAAGCACCTATATCATTCAAGTAGGTTAGAAATATTTATAAATCACTTAACGATAGAATTTAAATTTTTCTTGCATTCAGCCTTCGTGAAGGATTTTAATATTGAAATGATAAAGTGTGTTTATAAAATAAGTAATGCCAGACGCAAATCTTGAGTAAAAGGCCATTGAGTTTTCTATTAAGTCTTAATAATGTCACGATGTCCTTTTAGTTTGGTGCAATTAAATATAAATCAGCGTCATTACCATGACCAATTAAAGCTCGAATACAAGACAAATACCTTAACTCGGTTAATGATATTAACGATCATTGTTTGTCAGACGATACACTTGAGGAAATGTCCAGGAAAACGAGAAAACTTACTCCGGAGCTAATGTAATTACCATGTAGTTTAATTCGCCGGCAAATCGAAGGAAGTGCGTAAGTAGAGTCCATTAAAATAAAAAGAAAATGTATGACTAATTATTATTGTACACTTGCACGGGCTCAAACTCGCCAGTTCCATTCACATCTAAATGCAGAGGACACAATTATACACAACTGCGTATATGTATAATAGGCACCTGAAGTTTTTCCATTTAAATGTATGTAATTTTGTTCCATGACTACTTACTTATTGGACGATGTATAATAAAATATGTTTTCTATTTCAAATGAAGACCTTTATTTACAGATTCTCAAAGGGTTTAATTTGTTTTTTTTTTGGTATGTAAATTGTGATTTAATCTACTCACTCTATTATTTGAGGAATAGAGACGATCTTCACTAATATTTTTATGGTTTATTCTTCACTGTGTTGCCGTATCCCTTACTGGTAACTTAAAGTAGGGTAAAGATCGGGATAGACTTGTTGTCACCACTTGTTAAATTTTTCTCGACTGGGTCATTGTGACACCTTATCAGGTCAGCCTCTTTGAGGAAGCTCACCTGCTAAGGATGACCTAAATCTTGACTTTATTGGTAATGAATCCATGTCCTCCGGTGTGAGGAAGTTTGTCTCGGAGGTTTATAATCTACATGGTTCTTCCCAAAGTGGGACACTCGAATTTGATGTGTTTTGCTGTTTCGTCATCCCCCAAGCATAGGCGTAGGCGGCATTCAGCACTGATCGTTAAACACATCTTATACTGATGTTGGTTCAGCCTGCAGTACCCAGTTATTATAGGCCTATTAAGGCATTCTTTCATGTTGATCTCCAATAGTAATTTGGTCCTTTTTTCCAACGGACCCTGGTATACAGGCCTTCGAATGGTGCAATCTGGGTAAGTTTTGCCGGTACTGGACGACTTACCTCTCCAGTTTCGTATTGTTTGTTTGGCAATATTCATGATATGCTATCTGCTGGTTCTAGGTCGATAAATTTTGGTTCGGCTCCTTTCCTAGCCAGATAGTCAACAAGTTCGTTTTCTCCATATCCAGCATGCCCCGGAATCCAGATCAGAGTTACCTCGTTGCTCCTTGATAGAGTATTCAAGTTAACTGACAGTTTCAGACCCACTTGGACTTGCAGTGGTTTGAGCTAAGGGTTTTTAAAGCCGCTCGGCTGTCTGAAAATATTTTTATTGATCTGCGTTAGCAGTACATCTTTTCCTCTATATGGCATAGACTGCAGTCTGGAAAGTTGTTTCATGATGGAACCTGGTTCTCTCCAAGTTATAAGCCTTTAGCAAGCTTCTTGCCATCTTCAGATCTATACGTAGTCCCTCTCCCAATAAATAGAGAGTAGTAAGTCCAGTAGGATTTCCATAGCCGCCGACGGTGTGGTGTTAATAGAACCACAGATCGCCAGACACAATTGTTTTTGTAGGCTAGAGAGATTTGCTTTGGCCATGACCTGCTGGTCTTTTGTTTGGTCAATTCTCCATGTTTTGCCACAGATCCTTTTACACGTCCACGAGGAGAGTGGACGAGGGGCCTAAATGTGACTGGATCCAATTTTATGTTTTGCAGTTAAGTTGGTATGTGAGACCGAATCAAAACTTGGCAACGGGAAAGTTATGGATTTTCATAGAATAGGTACATAAAACGTAACAGTCCATTACTCGTAAAATACATGCAAGTAATAGGTAGTAGGAAAACAATAAAATAAATGCGATCTATAATTTCTGTCAATTTGGTTATAAATAGTGTAGTGTCGTTGATCCTCAGAATACGCTATTGAAAATAGATTATTCTATTAGGTATATGTATATCATATTATTTTCTAAAATAAGGACTTTTATGGTTACGCTTCCTGAAAGTGGCGTCTTAATTATTTATGTTCAGTTAAGTGTAATTTGACTACTATCGAGGTGTATTCTGTATTGACTTTAGTTCAAAAAGTTCCTATTTGAAATAATAATAGTCTCCTTAAGGGTGAGTTTCTAGATAGGTACATAACCTGGGACAACAAGTCAACAACAATTTTTGAGTCGTTGGGTTGAATTGTTGATTTGATGAGGTGATTTTAAAAACAATCTAGAAATTGACACTGAGAGTAAACAATAATTTTTTATTGAATTATATCACATTTCATAATTTTAAATAATAAAACAAGAGCAATTTATAAATTACAAAAATTTAAACATATATTAATCTATACAGGGTGTCCCAGCTCATTCGAAGCGGTCTCTGTAGGCCAAACGATAGACTTTTTCAAAAAACTTTTTGAAAATTCAAGTACAGAATCACAATGGCCATAATTCAAAATTACTTTGAAGTATACAGAGTGTCCCATATGACAGTGACATATCAAAGTTATGTTTTTTTAAATGGAATGCTCCCATGTTATTGCAGTTTTAGATTATCTGAGAAGAGGAAATAAGATTGGCTTTTACAGTTGGTGTTTAAATTCAGTAGTTTTTGAGTTATAAACAAGTGAAAATCGTCATTTTTCAAGTTCAAGGCCCTGTACATTGAAAACGGTTCAAGATAGAGAAAAACGGCTTACATGTCCCTATAAAAATATGAAAAATTCTGAGATTTCTCCACGCGTCGCCAAATAAAAAAATCAAAGAAAGTACAAATGTTTCTATACCATAGAATAGTACATGAAAAAGTAAAATAGGGACATGTAAGCCGTTTTTCTCTATCTTGAACCGTTTTCGTTGTACAGGGCCTTGAACTTGAAAAATGACGATTTTCACTTGTTTATAACTCAAAAACTTCTGAATTTAAACACCAACTGTAAAAGCCAATCTCATTTCCTCTTCTCAGACAATCTAAAAATGCAATAACATAGGAGCATTCCATTTAAAAAAACATAACTTTGATATGCCACTCTCATATGGGACACTCTGTATACTCCAAAATAATTTTAAATTATGGCCATTGTGATCCTGTACTTGAATTTGCAAAAAATTTTTGGAAAAAATCCATCGTTTGGCCTACAGAGACCGCTTCGAATAAGCTGGGACACCCTGTATACTAGAAATAAGTTGCCATTTTAAAGTAAATAGAATATTTCCTCCATCGAAGCAGAAGGAGGGATGGTACCCATACGCAGGCTGCATTACCTCTTTGGATGGCAATAATACTCATTCGTTGTTTTAGATAGGAATTGGAGCGAGGTTCGCCAGAAGAAGAGGCAATCAATTTTCCTAAGAGATCAACGAGTTGAATGGCTTCAGCGCACCATGGACCAAGAGTTTCCACAGCCAAAGGGACAAAAATGTAGTCTTCAATAATATTTTTTTGTATTTTGCTTTTTTTCTTGAAGCACTGCTCTCAGCAACAGAACCTGCATGTTTTGAAGATGATTATAGGTAGGAAGGGGCTAAAGTATCAGAGCAGGTGACGTCCCAAACCAGACATTGACCATTTTTCCAAGGAAATATTGTCATACCATCAGGTCGTTTACCGTCATCGCGAAGTAGTCCAGTTGGTTCAAGGATTGCAGGAATTTTAGCAGCTACAAAAACGCGTCCAAGCGTTTCATTTATTATAGAGAAGTGACGAGAGTGACGTCCTGCATTTTTGCGCATGAAAGACCATGGATTCCTAGGTTTGTTACTAATTCGCCGCAGATGCATTTGTGTGGTTTCCAAAAGGATAGATCCAAGACGGAGGGACATAGAGATGCGAAAAGTATTGCAATCAATAAGTGTGACAACTGATCGAGAGGGAAGGGCGTGCAACCATGCATTACATTCTTGTTGCATATTCGCGATGTGGAGGGTTTGAAGTGTTCGGATCTGAACTGTGAGGCATTGATTGTCAGATTACATAGGAGAACATCCCAGTTACGTTGGAAAGAAGGAAAAGTGGGGGGTGAAAGGTTCAGGTAAGAGGTTATTCCAGAGGGTCAAGCCTTCAGTATAATCATCTATTTCATCAAAGTCCGAGATATTGGGTAACAAGCTTTGGACGAGTGAGAAAATGCTGTTGACTGAGGAAAGGAACGTGGGAAAGATAAGGTTTTCCAACTTACGTATACCGATTCCTCCGTAACGGATAGGGAGAGAAGCTAATGACCACTGTTTACTTTCCAAAGAGCTGATGTACGGAGCAAATAAGTCAATTTAGGTATAACTAGACAGTCTTTCAGCAGAAAATATGCGATACGATATTTCAAACTCTTCACTCTTTCCAAGAGCAGTAGAACTTCATCGAACTTCTTTTCAACTGAAGGTTTAATTTGATCTTGTAATCGGAGACCCAAGGAGCGAAAAGGATTTCTTGACTAGGATTCCAGGTGAAACGTTATTACAGTCTTTTGCTTTTGGTTTTCCTCTTTTGTCAATTGCTTTTCCTTATTTGTCAAATGATTCTCTTATTTTTCTATCTATCAACGATTGTAGTCATTGCTTTATCAATCAATTTCCTTTTATGTCAAATCAGTTTCACTTTATGTCAATTGCTTTTCCTATTTACGTGCAATGACAGTATCATAAATATTGGAAAAGCATTTGATATAAAAGGAATTTCATTTGACAAAAGAGGAATTTCAATTAAAAAATCAAACTGACGTTTAATAAATGGGAAACTCATTTGACAAATAAGGAAAAGCAATTGACAAAAGAGGAAAACCAAAAGCAAAAGACTGTAAATGAAGAAATGATTCCCTTATCTTGAGGTTCACAAAAGTAAAGCTCACATTTACTGGGATTTATAGAAAGGCCAATTTCGTTTGCTTTTTCAATTGTTAAAAAGAAATCAGCAAGAACCACATCCGGGTCATCAAATAGATTTTCATCATCCATGTACATTACATGTTGACCTCAGAATGGAATAGATTTACAAATGGATGAGTTGACAAACAAAATCCTAGGGGACCAGCAGGGTCGCCTTGTTGAAGATCAACTTCTGAATAGATGACAGTATCTTCAAATAAAAGCAATGAAGGTTGACTGTAACATTGGTAAAGAGGGTAAAGAGAAGGAATCTCTTTTTTGACACAAGAAACGAGAAAATCTCTTTCCACACTGTTAAATGCATTTTTGAAATCGATCTTCAACGCAACTTTCCTGGAACAGGAATGCGTCTTCAAGAATGCGTGTGCAGTGTGCACAATTGCTTCACAAGCTCCTCTCGTACCGAAACCAAGTTGATTAGGATTGAGGCAAGCGGCGGCTTTTTCTCTGACTTACAGGCCATATTAGAGACTAATCTTCGGACGGTAGTACCGATTACTATTGGGCGAATTCCTCCATCGTCACCTCACCATAGAGTAAAGGAATAATTTCAGTATTGATTTTTCTTGAGAGCATCAGGTTTCCAACAGCTGACAAAGAGGTGATGAGTTTCTTTCATGCGTCGCCTGTGCTTTTACTAGTAAGGTCTTTCAGATGTTGAGAGCGGAGACCATCAAGACCAGTACTAGATCCGTTAGGAAATTGACTAATACCAAAAATGACATCGAAATCTGAGATTTGAAGCGGGTCAACACTGGAGGCTCCGAGATTGGTAGAGGATGAGACGGGTGAGGATGCTTGTCTTGTAATTTTTAGATTGTTTCATCGGACTCTTCAGCCAGTGAGTCAGATGAAGATAGAATTTTTATAACACCACGAACGTCACTATCTGCTAGTTTTGATTCAACTCTCCTTGAAAGTGAAGATGGAACAGATTTTATTTTTGGTATAGATTGGGAACTGATGTCTAGGCAGCCATACGCAGCATTTTTCTTAATAGATTGTGCTAAATTCTTTGATTTCGTATCAGGTACTTGCAGTGCGACATAGCAAAAACCTAGTAGTGACTTCCAAGACTCAAATGAATTTTTTTGTACACAACCATTAAGTAGATTTGATAGCTTGTAAGCTGCAACAGTGCGAGCGGCTTTTAGAATTCGTTTTACCACTCTTCTATTCCTTTTGAGGGAAGAAAGCATTTTCGCAAAGCTAATGATGTCATCAGAATTTGAGTCAGCTTCAGGTAAATTGAATTCGGGCAAATGATCTTTATGAGCTTAATGTATCTTGAGGCCACGAGGTCCTCTGAAAATTTTTGGATGGTTTAGATTCGAGCATCTTGGGCAAGGGATCACATGCCTGGAAGACTTTGAGGCGTCTTGAGAAGAACTTTGAATGACTCAATCATTGCAAAACCAATTATTGTCGTTTAAGTCGGATCCTAAAAGCTCAACTTGCTCGTTCGATAGAGATAAACAAGAACCATGAAACCATGTGTGACAAGGATTGCAATATATCATGTGATCATCATCAGCTATTTTGTTGCAAGGACATAAGCTTTCCATGAATGTAATTTTGGTTTATTAAAGAAGATATCTGCCAGCAATCGACACAAGGATCCAAGTTAGGCCACCAAAACATTCATGAAACCATCAATCAAATTGGGATCATTTTGGAAGTTCTTGATGACATAATGTTGTGTGACTTCGAAATTGGATAATATGATGGTTTGATATATTTGAGGTGGGTTTTTGTTTTCTGTTCCATCGATAATACTACTCGTATTTTTTTTCATTTTCTATATGGATCATTTCTAGGATTGTACTTTTGTATGTGTGGCATTCTGTGTCTATGATTTCTGTGTTTTCATATCTAAATTTGCATCCTGTATCATGTGGTCGACATAGTGCGGTGTTTGAATTTTTTGAGAGACATAGACCATTTTGTGCATTTTGTGAACATTAATAATTATTTGTTATAGTGTTTGCCCTACGTATTTTCCTTCACCAGTTCTTACATGAGTTTTTGTATCTTAGAATCTTAGATGGGTCTTTTTTTGGAGAGGAAACGTGCCTTTTAATTTTGTGTGCAGGTAGGTTCTGGATTTGGTTTGGATTTTATGGTCAATTTTAGTGTTTGTTTTTTTGAAGTTTTTTCTATTTTTTCTGAAATGAGGTATGTATGGCATGGATATGAATGTAA
Organism: Malachius bipustulatus; assembly: GCA_910589415.1. Taxonomy (NCBI): domain Eukaryota; kingdom Metazoa; phylum Arthropoda; class Insecta; order Coleoptera; family Melyridae; genus Malachius; species Malachius bipustulatus. Next base: position 17,402,910 of record OU342633.1, read on the forward strand.
TTTTTTTGGGTTTGTTCTATGTTGTTTTTTGTATTGTGTGTGGTTTTAGCATTTTAAAATTTAATCAATAAATTGTGATCAAGGGATTAACCAGTTCCGAAACATTAAAACTTTGATGTAGCATTTAATATCTCTCAAAACTCAAAGTAGGTAAAACCGGAACCTAAAACCAAAGAAACTTTTCACAAATCACAATACATTTATTTACAATTTATGGGCAGATAATTCAAGATTATAGGTGCAATTTTCTAATTTATTTGATTTATTTACTTATTTAGGATAAATAAGCCCCAAAAAATATATATTCAGTTAAAACAAATTGTGACTTATCGTATATGCATATGGGAATAAAAAATTGCTACTGGGAACTGGAAACGTAACAGGTTTTAATTTCAGTCCTGCAGGGTCTATCTATGGTAGATATGAATAAAATGTCCCTCGAATCGCTGCTTAGTTAATCGAAGTACGGTATTCTCCATACTCCTGTACAGCTATTACCCGACCTCCCCATAAATAATTGACCACTAAATCTACATCCAATCAGAGAGAACACGGCATCGGCGGTTCCAACGCCAACTAACACTGCAACTAATTATAATACTTAGTATCTGACTAAGCATTGTTGCCAACTCAAAGATAAACTATTATCTATCTGACTTCTTCAATGAATTTAGTCTGTTTAGCTTCATATAAATAGAAAAACAGGCTTTTTAGTCAAGTCGTATGTTATTTGAAGTATATTCATATGAGGTATTATAGTAAATTTAAAAACAATTTTTAAACTCAAGAATTAATTAATTTACAAATTACTGTTATGACATAATAATTGTGACAGAAGCAGTTCTTTTCCCCGACTTAAAAAATTTGGAGCAGCTGCCCTTTAGTGGGCGCTAATTAGGAAATGGATTTTTTATACATATTAAAAGTCTACACTTTCATTTTTAAAAGATAAAATTTATCCAAACTTGCTCCTTGGATTCTATAGAATTTAACTTTGCCGCCCCCAATTGTTCATGTACATGCAGGGTCATTATGAGAGACCTTTACCTTAAGACCAAAACTCGATAGCGGATCTTTTAAGACGACTCAATAGCTACAAGAAAAAAAATGCCATTGGTTACGAAAAGGAGATCCAAAACCTCGATCTCCAGGCAACTGAAGAAACTATGGAGATCGATTCTATCCGATTCCAAGGAACAACTCGATTCCGCTGATGGATCAGGAGGAGAAACAAATATCCCCTGAGAAAACGGAAGACGAATAACCAGATTACAAACCTTCGAGAGAGACTTTCTCATACCGAAGGACCTGGATACAAGGAATTGGATAAAACATTCACGTTCCGAGCATAAGCTAATTTTACACATAAATAAAAAAATAAATATCTTATGGCTGTGGTAAAGCAATAATAATAATAATAATTTTACACATAATACACTGCCAACGAACTTTTTGATGGCACTCTTTACATCTTAGTTGATTATCCAATTTCTTTGGGAAGCGACCTCCTTCCGAATACCTTAGACTTGTAGGTACAGATCCTGAAGCCCTAGAATGCGTCGCTTTCTTGTGGACTCTTCGATAATGTCCGATAAGAGATCTTATAAAATTTAAAAGATCCAATTTTTCATTGGATACCATTCTGTGAAGTTTCCACGCATTTACTACTGACATGTTGATCATATTTTTTGTGAATAATGGCCACCACCATTTTTTTCCGCGTATCATGACCGGATAATTGTTAATACCTTGGTCATTCAAATCGACACCACCCATGCCCAAATTGTAATTTGCAATGACCTTTGGTTGCTGAACATCAATTCTAGCTTTTTCCTTAGCTGACCATCGTTTTACTTTACTGCAGTAGTTGGATAAATATCATCATGATTTGTGCATATTGTAACTACACTATTATCCATCCAGCGTACAAATAATAATTGATTTTGTTCATCATACTGAGATACGAATAATCCCCGCTCTTCTTTCTTCATTTGTTTAGGAGATTTCAGAGGACAATTTTTAGTTCTATTGTCTCTCACTGTCCCTGTTGCTCTAAATCCTTATTCTCTCAAAATCTTCATAAGTCTGTGGCTAGTGAAATAATTGTCAAAATAAATTATGTGATCAGATGGACATTTTATAACATTTAGTAAATCCAGAACCACCTTAGATCCTAATGGAATATTGGAAACTGACTTGTAATTTTTTGCTCCAGCATATGTGTCAAACTGGTAGCAGTAGCCGGTAGAACTACATAACATCCAGTTCTTGTAGTCAAATCTGATAAGCTTACTTCTAATGAACTGTTTGGCGCTGTGACGACCATAATACCGTACATTTCATAAAATTCTTATTCAACGTAGTCATTACAGGTCTAACTTTGGTAAGCTGATCCGTCATATCCAAGTTTGCATTGTCTGATAAGTGAATGTATTTGTTGATACTGTAGTATCTATTTCTAGACATACAATTTGTTACAGTGTCGACTTTTAGATCATCATCAAAGCTCCAGTATGAACGCTCCCTTGGTAAGGTGTGATATCCAGTAAAGATTAAAATTCCAATAAAACTTGTCAAATCTTCATTTGTTATGTTGAAGCTTATGATCATTTTTTTGAGTGGAATATCTGTTGGTCTTAAAAAATAATGTGTCCTATTATATTCTGGTCAAAAAATAGTTCAAAAACTTCCACCTGCTCGCGATTCTTTAGATCAGATTTTAGTTTCTCTATATTTTCCACGTACGTCTGAGTATCGTTCATTGTGATGATGTCCTGAGGCTCAGTTGTCCATTTGTGGGATACAACTCAACAGTTACTTCAGTATTCCCAGTGGTCTGGTATATCTTCTTCAATTCTGATAATGGCTGATTGTCTTCCTCGTCAAATGAATCATCTTCTTCAAAGTGTTCAAATATTTCCACTGCACCTGGTACATCTGCAGGGTATTCCTGTGGTAATAAAACATCTTCTTCAATGTCTGCTTCATCAGTTTGCTCGTCAACATCAGGAGGAATAATGACTATGTCTGCAGGTCTATCTTCAGATTTCCACTGCTGCACGAAGAATTTTGTAGGATCTGCCATAAAAGAAAGTTGTATCCAAAGGCTCCACATTTTTTAATAAACCTACGACAATAATAATTTGTATGTTACAAAAGACTAGTGATATACATATAGACGAAGGAAAAATATTCCTACTAAAATGATGGAGACAGTAGCCATTATTTGCCTGTTTTTACAATAAACAGAAACATACTTACCAAAAGTGACATGTATCCGTTTATACAGGTCTATAGGAGTAGATTACACTATAAAAAGTTACTGTACACTTTGAAAAAATTTATTCTTTTTCACATTATATGTGACCATGTTTACCACCACGAAAGTATGAGTAGTTTATTGCAGGTTATGATGTTAGTATACAACATCTAGTAGTGCTGATTGTAAGTGTGTAAAACTAGTGTTATGTTTATTTGCGAAATGCATCCAAAGTTTCTCTTAACGGGAATCTACGCTTGTAAAAAAATTATGTTTCCTACCGTCCTTGTACAGGGAGAGTGGGCATAAATGGGCATTAACAATAGTCAAGATGGTCAGATTCCTTAAGGAGGCTCACCTGATGGGGTTAATGTACCACGATTAGATGTGAGCCACAATAGACCTTCAGGATAAGACACGCTCCTGCCTCCTTGTGTACTTGCTTCTTCCCCTCGGCCCGTCTTACGGGAATCCCAGCTTGCAGAATGTAACTTACACGCAGCAATCACGTGGATATTAGCCATAAATTTTATATTAGCCATAAATTGGTAGAGAGTGAATGGCTGAGTATGCGGGGCAGACGGCGGCTTCATGCCGCTTGCCAATTTATGGATATATTAAGAACGAAAATGCCACCTTATTTGTATTCAAAGATTTCGTATCGAACCGATGTACACAACCTGAATTTGAGATTCAGGGGATTGCTGACGCCTCCTATGCGTTCGACGGAAATATATAGACGGTCTTTTTCATACAATATTGTCAATACCTTTAACTCTTTACCGGATGGGATAAGGAGGCTTGGTAAGAGAATGTTCAGGAGTGGTCTTCGTCACATGATCCTAAGTGAGGTTTGAAAGTTTCTTCTTCTCTTCTAGTTGCAGGGAGGGGGCAGCTGTGAGTTCTTGGTGTAGAGTTATATAAAACTTACATATGCATGGGTTAAGTTCTAATGATGTGTCCAATGTGTTAGGTGCAAGTATCTGATAACTACCTGCTAGGAGTATTGATGTAGATATACTATATGTTGGAATGATATGTTACTCTTTCTGGGTTAGGTGGAAGAGCAATTGAGGGGGGTCATGTCTTCCCTCAATTGAACCTCGCCATTTGACAAGAATATAATATTATAATGGAATGTAAATGTTTAATTTTGTTAAAAGTTAATAAAGTCATTATTATTATTATTATTATTATTATTATTATATGCGTGGTCCCCCCCGGGGTCAACGCATGATTTTTCCTATACAACTACGGAAATACACACCCCGTGTTTTTGGTATATTTATTTTTATTACATCCGTCTATGTCACGATCGCTTCATTCTTAAATATTCTCCACTCCTAGGAATTGTGTGTGTTTTATTTACTTTAAAATATGGGCTGAATTCTGTACCGTCACAGGTGTCACAATGGCCCACTCACGAAAGACTTTTTGCGCATAATTCGGACTGTATTTCAACAATACCTCCTCGGATATTCTTCTTCTCTTCGAGAATAGTCTGTGGATAATTCGCGTAGACCCTACACATATACAGGTGTCCCAGCTTATTCGAAGCGGTGTCTGTAGGCCAAACGATGGACTTTTTCAAAAAACTTTTTGAAAATTCAAGTACAGAATCACAATGGCCATAATTTAAAATTATTTTGGAGTATACAGAGTGTCCCATATGACAGTGGCATATCAAAGTTATGTTTTTTTAAATGAAATGCTCCTATGTTATTGCATTTTTAGATTGTCTGAGAAGAGAAAATAAGATTGGCTTTTACAGTTGGTGTTTAAATTCAGAAGTTTTTGAGTTATAAACAAGTGAAAATCGTCATTTTTCAAGTTCAAAGCCCTGTACAACTAAAACGGCTGAAGATAGAGAAAAACGGCTTACATGTCCCTATTTTACTTTTTTATGTACTATCCTATGATGAAATGTTTATACAGGGTGATGAAAAATTTGAAAAATTCTGAGATTTCTCCATGCGTCTTCAAATAAAAAAATCAAAGAAAGTACAAATGTTCTTATACCATTGGATAGTACATAAAAAGTTAAAATAGGGACATGTAAGCAGTTTTTCTCTATATTGAACCGTTTTCGTTGTACAGGGCCTTGAACTTGAAAAATGACGATTTTCACTTGTTTATAACTCAAAAACTTCTGAATTTAAACACCAACTGTAAAAGCCAATCTTATTTTCTCTTCTCAGACAATCTAAAAATGCAATAACATACACTGATAAAACGATTCGGTTGAACCAAGAAGAATTTACTTATGAGGAGTAAATCATTTACTGGGATATGGCGAATTCAATGTTGTATTTCGCTGAAGTTAACCATTAACTAAATTGTCTGAAGTGAAGATTCACTCCTGAAAAGTAAATGTGTATCTGTTTCAAATCTGAATGATATTTAAGTAGTAGCATTTACACACTTTCTTGAAGAAAATATAAGCTAGAGACAATTCGCAGTTTACCTTTTCGTTTTTACTATGATTGCTTCTGCGAAGTCAAGTACTGCTGTCAGTAAATATTCTATTTTTGGAACCTTTAGTTAATTTTCCATAAGTATGTGTTTAATTGCCTGAATAAAATATGTGGATTTTTTATAGAAGATTGTAACTGTACACAAGAATATTGAAAATTTTTCTCTTAGTTGCCTTAAGTAAATGCATAATTCTTAAAAATAATATAACACAGGAATTTTGGTTTAGAATAAAAACGCAAGTGCATGTTTTAATATAATATGTATATTGCATCCAATACTATAACAAAAACAATACGAGGTAGACAATGAATATGAAAAACAAATACTTAACTCTACATAAATCTAATATAATGGATAGATATACAAATAAATATCATAACTCTGAAATCTTCTATAAATAAAATAGTCATCCTCATACATGGTTTTTTTAATTTGAAATTAAGAAAGGGAAATAAAATTGTACTTATATGAGTTCTGTCATAACTTTCAACTTACATTTATATGGGTCGTTTGTATAACTGACGCTGGCTGCATTCGTGAAATTATGTTTCTTTTCAGAACTTCGCGTAAACCTACTGATGGTAAAATTTTCTCTATTTATTTCTTTTTCAGAGCCGTCTTTGTATAGATCACACAAAATTTCATAGGTGATGTCATGTTCTGAAAATGAATATAGGAACAATAATGGAAACTGTGTCCAACCTATAAATTACAATTAAGTGTTTATCAGGAAGTAGCAGCATACTGATTACAAAACTCTATGCACCAGTTATGGTTGACGATACAAAGTATAACTTGACTAAAATAAAACATACATACCTTGGAAGACGGTGGTAAAATTTTCCAATCCAATGTTAGTTAGTATATACTTCGCAACTCTTCGTCAGCCATTTTTATAACGTATTCCTCAGATGCCTGCGTATAGATAAAGATTTTAAAAGATTTGCATCATGTAGTATACCTATATATATTATTTATTTATATACTTACCGATGTCACAAATAGTTTAAAATTTAAAAATAACATCCTCGTGCACCTTACGGCACCTATACACATTAAATATTACTTAAAATAAATATTCCAGTTTTGGAAGTCACTCATACGCAACGAGACAACGAAGAGAATGAATACTGATTATGGAGAAGACTAAAAAGTAAAAAATGATGTAGAATAATCCTGTAGATTCAATAACATTTTTATCAAATTCATTTTACGTCGTACAAGTATGAGCAAATCTTTGCAAGTGTTCATTTACGTTTGGGGAAACAATTTTCTATACAAGAGTATAATTTACCGCGTCAGAGTTTGGTGATTTTACGTGAAGTAATAAACTGCTTTTAAACCTGAAATATCATACACTTCACGCAAGTCGTTTTGATACGGAAAATTAAGTGGACCTAACTAAAACTAGACTCGACATTTTCTTCTTATAAGTAAACATCTTTCTGACTGTAGGGTTTCTTAAAATTAGTCAAGTAAATTGTTTGCTACTGGGAATTAAACGTGAATTGAGACTCTCCTGCAGTCAAATAAACATTTTCTCCCATGAAGAAAATATATTTCAGAGAAATCGATATTAAGTAATTTGAGTTTAGTATAGATTATCCTAAAATCTTCAGAATTATTTTTTTCAGTGTAGGAGCATTACATTTAAAAAAACATAACTTTGATATGTCACTGTCATATGGGACGCACTCTGTATGCTCCAAAATAATTTTAAATTGTGGCCATTGTGATTCTGTACTTGAATTTTCAAAAAGTTTTTTGAAAAAGTCCATCGTTTGGCCTACAGAGACCGCTTCGAATAAGCTGGGACACCCTGTATATTATATCTCAAAAGAAAGGTCGTATTCATCAAATTTCAAAATGTAACTCTGGGGTTATATTTTTAATTTTATGACAGCTGAATGGTTTAATGCTCAAACCCTATGAACGGCACGAATTTTAAATTTTAAACCAATCACATGTTCCAATAAATAACCCCAAGGGTTATATTTATTAATGAATATAATAACGGGCCCAAGTGTGTCAAATCGCACGATCTTCACCGCAGATGCAAATCAGTAGAAATAATGCGCTCAAGGAATAGAGTCGTCAAAAATGCGATTGTTTCGTTAGATGTGTGACGCCGTCTTGTTGAAATTTAGATATCTTCAAGTCTTCAATTCTAGCCTTCAATATCAGCCTTCAATATTCTTCAATACCTTTCAGCTTAGCCCATCTTCAATTTTATACTGCAAAATTCAACCCACTTCGAGTGGCAGTTGCAACCCCTCGTTTTAAAATAGAGGCAGAGAAAAATCCAAGACGTCAATTGACCGCGATAAGAGGCAAAGTTGAGGACTCAACTCCTTTATTTTTGAGTACTGTGAGTGAAAGGGAATCATGCTATACAAAGAATAAGACGTCTTTAATGGTTATTTGATTAGGAAATCGCTCAAAACTTTACATTTCCTCTTCAATTTTATTTCAAATGTTTTATTTCTTTACCAAGATGCTGTGAAAATGGATTTGGCAACATTTTTGCGAACGTTGAACAAGAGGTTCGCGAGAATTTGTGAACAAGGGTCAAATTACTGTTAAAATTTGCTTCAACAATGATCAAAACTGTCAATGATACATCGTCAAATTTTATGTCATTTTCCTAATATTGACGAGAAAAATGTACACAAATCGTGATACCACAGATATGATGTTGATCTTGGGTGAATGCCAAGGGAATGCACAAGAGGCCGCCAGGGTCTACCCTCAAAGATTTCCAATTCGTAGACATCCAAATGGCAACGTCATCAGGAGATTGGAAGGAAGGTTGCGAGAGGCTGGTCAGTTAATTCCAAATGGAGGTATAGACCGCGGTAGCCCACGTTCTGCCTTGACGCCTCAGATAGAGGAAGAAGTGTTGGAAATTTTGCAAGAAGGATGACTTCCTTGAACGTCTTGGCACCATCCTATAGTCGCAAATAAAACGTTTTCTACCGTTCTGCAACATCTGAGGACCGACCTAACCATATCTGTTATTCTTCTTCTTAAGTCACCTATAACGTACGGCTTAGTTTCGTATTAAGCAATATTTCTCACATTATATCTCAATCATTCACATCTCAATAGGAAGACATCTATAAGGGCGCATGTAAGATCAGAAGACCGTGCTGGCTATTCTTACAATCCTGACCTCCCTATCCACTTTGAAAAAGTTAAGTCGGGGTATCGACATCGATTCGGAAATGTTGTGGTGTTTCATCCTGTTGGAACCATGATATTCCATCGAACTAAAGCAATCGGTTGGAACTTGTAAGTTATTTCCTTCCTCAGGGTATAAATTATCATTATAATTCAATGAAAGTGAGCGAGGATAGTGAGTCCATGGGAAAGGAGGGGGGGGGGTTAATGTTCTCTTGAGGTATGCATGACAGGGTGGTGTTTACTTGAATGGGTTGTTTGCTCCATGTTGGTGTTTGTGAGTTCTTGTTCGAGGTGAGTGCTGCCCAATTTGATTCTTAGTTCATCTTGGATTCAACGTCATCTTCGGCAGAGTCGGCAGAGTGGCATGACTTTATTCAGATGGACTTGTATAGCTTGGGCATATCGGTTTGATGAAGCTGGTTTGTGGTTAAGGTTATCTGCGTGGACTGAGGTGTGAGACTCATATATAGGAACAGGTGCATTCTTCTTGTGGTTAGCGGAAGCATACTTGCTTATGTCCAGCAAAGGTGAAGGTGTGTGGGTAGAGATAGTGCAGAAAGCGCCTAGGGCGATACGGCCAAGTGTGCTTTGGATGCTTTCTATATTTTTTTTTCATTTGTTCACATTGAGAAGCTGCTTCTGTTTCTATAGTTAGAATTTAAGTCTGTTGAAACATTTTCGGGAAGACCGGGAAAGAGTTTTTGATTTGAGATGTCATTTTGCTCATTTGATGGGATTTTCTGTTGTTACTCGGGATAACATATGGGATCAGTGTTGACGCCAACCTTGACTCATGGTCGCAAAATTATATTGTAGAGCTTCCACACATTGCATGGGGGTGATTCGAGCTACGCTCAGTTGGTGCAATGTGAATATGTCAGACATGGAAGATTCCGTAGGACGTTTCCTTTATTGATCACTGCTGTAGTTTTATTTTACTGTAAAAACAAAAAATAAAGTCGTTCGCAGAGAAAAAGGTGAGTAAATTCATGGGCGTCACGCTTCATTAGAAAAACAAAAGTTGACTGAAAACTCTGGGGCCAAGTCGGGTTAGAAAATTTATGATGCTTAGAAAATTTTCATTATGGTAAATGGATAGCTTTTTATGAAACCTACAACAAATTATCAAGTTATTTTCAATACTGTAAGAAAGATACCTATGTCAAAAATGAGAAATATCGAGTTTTCAGTGTTTTCACCATATTTGAGCAAAGACTGAAGATGTCCATAATTCTGTTCTTATTAAGCATAAAATTGTGAAACTTTTATCTAATTTAACCGACTCTGTATCTCATACGGTTTAGTTCAAGAGATCCCAATGGTGAATCAATTGGAAGTGTCCATTCTGTATATAATGTCATCTCCGCTCCAAGAAGTTTCTGATTTTGAATTATGTAAAAAATATCAAAATTTTTAAAACCAGAATCATCAAAATCGGTGCAGTTTCTGAAGAATTACAACTATTGCCTCTTTCCTGTTTTAAGTACGTATTAATTGACGGGATTAATCTAATTTAACGATTATTGTACTGAAACGTTTTTCCTGAATTCTAATTTTCCTGGAACAATTCGAATACCTGGGAGTGGATGGAGTACCATATGGTTTATGCCAGATGCTTACCTTCGTGCAATCAAGAATGTATAGCCAGTCTAAATGAAATTAAAATTAGCTAGCAACTGCACGCGCCATTACAGTGATTGAATATACAGGGACTCCCAGCTCATTCGACTCGGTCTCTGTGGGCCAAAATATGGATTTTTTTCAAAACATATTTTGCAAATTCAATACCTATAATTACAAGGAACAAAGATCACAATACCCATAATTGAAAATTATTTAGAACTAAGTATACAGAGTGTATCTTACGTCATTGCATTTTTAGCTTGTGTGAGTAGAAAAAATCAGATTGGTTCTTGCAGTTGGTATACAGAGTGATTTATATATGTGCACGGGACTTCAGGATGTGATATAGCTCGTTCAAAAATATGAAAAAAAGTTCCTATTAACATGGGTCCGCAAACCCACCATTCAAGATACAGGGTGTCGTGAAAATATATTTTTTTTCAGATTTTTGAGGATTTCTCAGGAACCCTTTCAGATATACAAGTGAATTTTTGTACACATCTTATCATTAATATTACTTACTCTTTGACCTCTGATTAAATGTGATTTCAAACGGCAGTGGCGGAGATTTTGAGGTTGCTGGTAATTTTTTTGCTCCTAATTTCTACGACACTGGAAAAATTGGCAATGTGGAAGCACATTTTAAACTGTCAATGTTTTCTACATAAAAAAGGTGCTGTTGGTCAAATACTTTAACTTGAACTGTTTTCGAGAAAAAGGGCATTTTATGATGAAAAACATAAAAGTGACAAAATGTTTTGTTGTGGACAAGAACGTCACTTATTTTTGGTATTTTTTTTTATGATTTGTTTCACTGTATTTTTTTTTTTAGTTTGTCCTCTGAACGTAGATAATATTAATGACAAGATGTATACAAAAGCTGTTTTCTATATCTCAAACAGTTCCTGAGATATCGTCAAAGATCTGAAAATAATTAATTTTTGGACACCCTGTACTTATCTAGAAAACAGTTGTTTTGAGGACCCATGTTAATAGGAACTTTTTTTCATATTTTGAAACGATCTATCACATCCTGGACTTCTGCGCACATATTATGAGTCACCCTGTATTTAAATTAAAAATTTTGTGAGTTATAAACAAGTACAAATCTTAATTTTTCAAGTTGATTACAACGAAAACTGCTAAAGATACAGAAAAACGGCTTACATGTCCCTATTTTAACTTTTTATGTACAGGGTGGGCAGATAAGAATGCAAAGTGCTGTATCTCGGAAACTATTCGTCATAGAGACTTGCGTTAAAAAATGTTTAGATTAAAGTGGCGAAAAAAAAATCCTGGAAATTATTTTGAGGTTTCCAAGATTGCCGCCAGGCGGCGTAGCCGCGCTCTAAAACCTTTAAAGTGATCTTTCACTGAAATCCACCCAGTAAATGTATCAAAAAAATATATGCGTTTTAAATCCAAGCTTTATTCGAGTAATTTTTGTCTAGCACTTTTTGAAATATCTAACTAAAATGAAGTGGTGGGGGTGATTGAATGTTTTTGTAAATAAACAGCTATAACTCCTAAACAACTGAACGGATTTTAACAAACTTGGTCTCATTGGAAAAAGCATTTATTACTCCATCAAGCCCATCTTACCCAGTATATGCCTGATTTTTAGTGATACCGCTAGAGGGCGTTTTTTGATATAATAACAGAAGATTGCAAAATTCTCTGAAAAGTTAAATGCAATAATGTAACTATTTTTCCATAGAAATGTAGAGAAATGATACCTAAATAGGCTAGTGAAAACCTTATCTCGATATCTTATTCCTAGCCTAAAATATCGAAGAAAGAAAATTTTGTTATAATAAAATTTCAAAAAGACGCCATTACACCATTACATTTATTCTTATTTATTTGTATTTTTTGCATTTGTCATCTTAATATCTTTTCCGTGTTTTGTCTGCAGTTATTTTTAGCCTCTTGTCTATAAAATTTAATTTTTTTATATCCTGTTTCTATGTTATCGTCTGTAAATAACAATTTTATAATTCCTATCGTCTGAAATAAACTTGTCCTCCGAAAAAACAACATTTGTCGTCTGACTTATCGTCTGTAAACTACGATTTTTGTAGCAATTATCGTCTATAAAACAAAAATTGCATTATCAAAGGTTACCCAGGAAACAAGAACAAAATAAACAAAAGGAAATAAACGAGGAAATTAACTAAAATATGTAACTCAATTAATGTAGGTAAGTTAAATAATAAAAAAAAAAAGGTTAGAAAGTCAACCAAATTGCTATTAATAACACCACTGCCCAGAAAACTATTTTCTCCTAACACAGGAAAATGATTGAATTTTCATAAGAAGTATTTTATTTCAAAATCGGTCCTTTTTGTTTATTATGCCCCTACACTTTTTTTGTTTTTTTATTATTTAAAAATTATAAAATTTAAATATTAAATTTCATCACTGATTCTTGAAAAAAGACAAATAAGTAAGAATAAATACCGGTGTAATGGTGTAATGGCGTCTTTTTAAAATTTTATTATAACAAAATTTTCTTTCTTCGATATTTTAGGCTAGAAATAAGATATCGAGATAAGGTTTTCACTAGCCTATTTAGGTATCATTTCTCTACATTTCTATGGAAAAATAGTTACATTATTGCATTTAACTTTTCAGAGAATTTTGCAATCTTCTGTTATTATATCAAATAACGCCCTCTAGCGGCATCACTAAAAATCAGGCATATACCGGGTAAGATGGGCTTGATGGAGTAATAAATGCTTTTTCCAATGAGACCAAGTTTGTTAAAATCCGTTCAGTTGTTTAGGAGTTATAGCTGTTTATTTACAAAAACATTCAATCACCCCCCACCACTTCATTTTAGTAGATATTTCAAAAAGTGCTAGACAAAAATTACTCGAATAAAGCTTGGATTTAAAACGCATAGGTATATTTTTTTGATACATTTACTGGGTGGATTTCAGTGAAAGATCACTTTAAAGGTTTTAGAGCGCGGCTACGCCGCCTGGCGGCAATCTTGGAAACCTCAAAATAATTTCCAGGATTTTTTTTTTGCCACTTTAATCTAAACATTTTTTAACGCAAGTCTCTATGACGAATAGTTTCCGAGATATAGCACTTTGCATCCTTATCTGCCCACCCTGTACATACTGTCATACGAAACGTAAGTTGGAGTCATATGGGAAACTTTCTTCTTATCCATGTTAGGAAAAAAAGTAATTCTTCATAAAAAGTTTTGCTTGGTCTGAAACCTAAAATGAAGTACCCAGTAAGACTTTTTTACTGTAAACTATGTAATTACTAAGTAAAATTTTTGCAGTCATATACGAGGTTTGTCCAAGAATATGAATTTTTCCACATAGTAAAGTATACCTTTTTTTTGACAATATCAAAAATTGTTATTCAAAAAAGATGATCAGAATTGAAAGCAACATTCAAATATGAAATAACATTCATTGGCTTTAAAAAAAAAACCGCATACCTAAACATTAAAACACTATTGTCCGTATTCATCAAACTTCAAAATTTAACTCTGGGGTTATATTTTGAATTTTCTGACAGCTGATTGGTCTAATGCTCAAAGCCTACGAACGCTACGAATTCTAAACCAATGACACGTTCCAAAATATAACCCCAGGGGTTATATTTATTGATGAATACGGGCCTATACCGATAAACCGTATCTTTTTGATAAAACACATACTCTTTGATGAGTTGCATATTTGAATGTTTTTTGCAGTGCTGATAAACTTATTTTTGAACAATTTTTGATATTGTCCAAATAAAGATAGATATCTACTTTACTCTCTGGCAAGATCCGTGTTTTTTGACAAACCTCGTATACGACTCCAAAAATTTTAAACAAAAATCAGTTTTTGTAAATGTCTTATCATTGGTATTAACTACCTTTTTAACTCCATTTCATATTTTTTCACGTGCCATTGGCGAATATTTTAGGATTGAGAGATGCCTTTGAAATATCCAAAGCGAGATTTTCATCGTAAATGTCCGTTTTTCTCGAAAACGGTTTCCGTTACCATTATCAGCTATACCAAGACTTTTTTATCAGAAAATTATAGCGGTTTAAAACGCGTTTTTAAAACGTCAATATGCACCGCGTGTCGTAGATATTAGGAGCAAAAAACCTAACGCAAAAAAATTGACCAAACCCAAAAAGCTCTTAACCAAAGAATTTAGGAATAAATTTCTCTCCTGCCCCAACGGTTCGAAATCTTTTTGGTCGGCCACTAAGCCAGTTGGTTAGAATTTCACCAAATCTACCATGCACTCCACCACTTATAATACAATACGGACAGACGGGACTCTTTCATCGAGGGCTTCTGGAAGGCCAACCTGCTGGCGGGAGTATTTTCTTCACCTTATTCCGCCGATTTTCAGGGAAGAACCCCGCCAAATATCTCTTCCGTAGAATACAAAATGTCATAGATATTGTTTTCCGAGAGCGTGTCAGAAAGCGCATTTTAGTCTTGGGCACAAACAAAGCTTCTGGTCCCGAATCCCGAGATGACGTACCGCTTATCGTATAGGTACCTAAAAAGTGATGTCGTCCTCAATAGTGTATTTTTTTATTAAAAAAATACACTAAAATTGCGCGAATGGGCTGTCACCTATTTTCTGTCGACACTTCAACATGTCTTATAAAAAGGGAATATTTCCTTCCTACTCGGAAATCCAGCCTATCTACATATTCTCAAGAAAGGCAAAAATAAGATCATGCCAAATAACTACTGGCCAGTGCCATTTCTCTCTATTAGATCTAAGATTATGGAGAAGTGTACTAAAGTACTTACGGAAAGGAGCTAATGTAATCAGCGACCGCCAGTACGGTTTCCGCAAAACAGAGATCAACTGGAGGCTTCCTCACCTACGTAATGCCACTGAGAAACAGCGCAATAGAAACACCATGAGGAGTCTCGAGTATGGTTGCGCTTGATATAGCTTAGGGCTGCTTTCGATCGGAAGTGTTCAAGAGACGTGGCCTGTTTGATAACATCTAGAACGAGGCCGAGCAGAAACACACGTCGAGCCTCAATAGCTCAAATACCTATCAGGTTCAGCTCGTTACACCTCGCACCACCTTTTTTCAGACTTCTTTCATGTATAGAACCGCATCCTTTTGTAATAGAATCCAAGGGAACAATCTGCAACGATTCAAAGTCAATGTGAATAGACATCTCCGCTCATGCACCGCTCTCAGAGCGTCATAGGCACTGCCCTGCAGTGCATGTGCCTTTTCAACAAAAAAATAACACATTAATGGGAAATTTTATCTGCCTTTAAATTTATTCTCAGTTTTAAGGCAACACCCTGTATAATCATGATCGACTTTAGGTGCTTAACTTTTTATAACAAAAATAATCCAAATTAAGAAATATGAAATAAGTAGGTGTAGACTAACTAACTATTAGGTAACTCGAGGTAGAAGATTGTGATTTTTCTCTTTCAAATGACCTCAGTTTAAAAAAAATAACATTTTCCATAACTTTATTTCTCGCTCTATTGTGCTCGAATTTCATCTTGAATGTTGTTCTTGGGCTCTTGGATTGTTGCTGGCTTGTTCGCATAAACTCTTTGCTTGAGACCTTGAGATAACCCAAAAGGAAAAAGTCAGGGGTCGTTAAATCAGGCGAACTTGAAGACCGGCTAAAATCAGAAAATCCGTTTATCAGGCGTTCGCCAAAAATGTTTCCCGTTTCCATGAGACGATCTTTTGAAGAATTTCATTTTTTTGACATGTAAGTAAACCGATACCTATTATTCTATTTAATATTTCATAAACAAAATCTTTTATGCAAATAAAAAAGTTACAAGCAATTCAAATATGTAAGTAGGTCTCGTAGGTTAGAGGTTTCATAACTTCTATGATACCTAACACTAAATTAACTTTATTAAAAACAATTAGCATTTTCCAAAAACTTTTTAGCCTAATTACTCCCACGTCAACATGACAACAGTGCACGGGGGGTGCACCAGGTAGCAAGTAGGGGGGGTAAGGGGGGCGGTCACGTCGCCTGTCGGACGCACGCAGTCTCTCACGTCGCCAACCGTTCTCTGCTCTACGGTCCGCTAGTGTACTCTGCGGCCCGGGCCTCCGCTGCTACCCTCCGGTCAGCTACTCTGCGGCGAGGGCTCTCTTCTCTGCGGTTCGGTGTCGTCTATCTGCGCTCCACGTGCTTGCGCGATGTCGTTTCAGAAAGCGGTGAAAAGGTCCCAGTTTTGGTGATTTGAATGCGGCCAGAATCATCTTCGGGAGGAAGCAAGAATCCCGCGGAAACATTGGAGGATTATTTGTTTGAATTGATGAATTTCATTGAGAGAAAGTCATAGTGAGAAGACTATACTAACTGCCGTTGTGAAAAAGTGTGTATTAAAAGGAACATAAGATTTTTCCAAGTACCTATACAACATTTATTTTATTAAAAAAGTGCTAATAATAATAATTATCAATCTAAATGGTGATAACTTTGAAACTGTTTTGTTAAGAGAGTATACCTATTTTGAGCTATCAAAAATAATAACGGTCTTTTTTGATTACACAAATCTCAAAAGCAAAAACAAATAAATTTTTCTTATAAAACTGTTTGAACATTAAGTAGCTAGAAACAGAAACAACGGGTTTAATGAAAAAATAAAGTTCAATGTGTAGACGTGTTCTTATCCATCTGAGACTACAAAATTATTCAAGCCATAAAGAAATCTTGCATGTCAAGCACGTACTAATATAAAAACCACGTTCACACTCTAATGATCATACTTTTGTTTAACGCGTACATCTCTAAACTGTAAAGTGTGCCGTCGACAAAAGAACAATAAAGATCTCCTCAGAATATATAAAAAAAAATCATCTCCCAGGTGTCCTGCCCGTCATTCAGCCTGAAAACGCGGGGCGAATTCGGGAAATCATGGATGAGAGCTGGGATAGTCATGTCTCGCCCTTAGTTGGACTGGGCGACATGAGTGATGTTTCGGGTGAAATGAACATTCATCATCATGGCATGGGTCATCAAGACGGCAGGATGGGTCAAGAAATCAGTTGCAGTTTGACCAGGGGTCATGATCTGGCAGATTTGCAACCTGGAAATCAGCAGCAAGATTCTTTGAGCGGCGCTGATTATTTCTCACAACAGGTGAGTTCTTAGTTATGTATTTTTTAGGTTATGGAAATTAATGAAAAAAACTTATTAACATTAGGCAAATTAATAATAAAATAC
Source organism: Malachius bipustulatus (assembly GCA_910589415.1). NCBI lineage: Eukaryota > Metazoa > Arthropoda > Insecta > Coleoptera > Melyridae > Malachius > Malachius bipustulatus. The sequence goes on from OU342633.1 coordinate 17,420,661, forward strand.
AATTAAAATTAATGAAGAGTTTATGTAGAATAATATAGAGCTTCAGAATTAATTTTTTGTTACATAAATTTGAAGCTCTAGGTACTCTTGCAACGTTGAAAGTTTAAACCCTTGAACAGCAGTCTTAAAGGAAAACCCTCGGGAAAACCTTTGTGGTTGTCTTTGATAGTATATATCTATTTGCCGCAAAGTAGGTACTTCTTGCAGATCTACATGATACATGGTACCTAGACCTACTGATCATACGACGTAAACAATCAGGAATCAGGACAAAATAATAATACAAAAGTGATTTTTTCTCTTAAATTAAAGTATCATCATGTATTAAATATATTTTTTTTATCATACCTATAATAGGTACTATGTACTATTGATAATTATATTGGGATTGCAGCCAACTACACACAGTTTTTCTCTTTTTTTTTTTTAATTAACCCAAGCTTTCGAGCTTTTAGGTAGGTACTATTTTTAGGTACTATGTACTATGTACTAAGTCTCACGGGAGTCTTTTTACCACCCTTAGCTTCACCTGGTTCACCTGGTAATTATTGTCAAACAAGCAATTACATTGAAATTAAGTTGCCTGCGATTTTCACCCTATAGCAATGCATGCACCGTAGAAATTCTGTTTAAAAGTGTCAACACCGCTCTAGGTACGTATAACTTCCGGTATAACCGAAAACTGTAGGCGACAAAAATATTTTAGGCTTCTAGATCATTAAGAAAAGCAATTGTTTGCAAATTTTCAACAACGTGAATCGCCTCTAGGTAGGTAGGACCTACTTCTTCTTTTTTTATATTAAGTTGTAGACTTCAAGACACAATAGACTTCTATAATGTGCTGCTTTTTCAAAAATTATGACGTCGGTTTCACAGGGTCCGGTTTTCGATGCGATTTGCCGGATGCGGCATTTCGCCCCGAAGCAATTCCAGGCAATACTGAAGCTGAATTGTGGGAGAAGTAAGGTAGACCCACTTATATTGAGAGTCTGGCTTGATGTGGATAACTTATTCACACTTCAGCTTCCATATTTGCTTCGGATTGCCTCTCGGGGCGAATTTTCACATCTGGCAAACTGCAACTTTGTTCTAAAATGACCAGAGAAGCAAACATTTGAGAATAAAATTCTTGCATGGAAATCACCGTAGGTATAAAACCAAATGATACGAACCTTGAAGAAGTAAACATAATGGTACATTCTTTTTGGAAAGAAGCTGTTTTTGTTAAATAATATGAATAACTCATGCAGGGAACTCAACATCGCTGCCGCGCTTAGGACACACGCCTACAAAATGCAGCAGAAACGTGGTAGGTGGCAATTTATCAGGATTTTAAATATAGGTACTTAACTTTCATTTGACGCCAACAATCACTTACGCGATACTTAGGAAAATAATATCTCGCACTAAACTCTTAACTTAATCTCTCTTAAACTCTTAACTCTTAACTACTTACTTTTAAATATCTCACTTAGAAAAATTACTTTTATTTCTTATGGATAAACAAATACAATGCCAAAATTAATTTCAATTTTCTCTTCATTTACCGCTTTCTTTTCTTCGGTTAAATCTTGATTTCATTGTCTTTACCGTAGCTCTAGCGCTGAAGACGTCATGTTTCTTTTAGTGTATTTTTTAACAAAAAAATACACTATTGAGGACGACATCACTTTTCGAAAATCACCCAAACTCATCAAATGTCCACCGATCATGACCCCCAGATCACGAAAAAGTGGTTTTCCAAAATTCACCTGCCCACGATATATATATATATATATATATTTATATTTACACATTAAGCTTATTTCACGAAGCCCGGTACGTTGCACAGGTAACCGGAGTCCCGCCCTTAATAATAGACTTGATGGTGTGTATTATAACTGAAAGTGAAGAGAAACATCATATTAATCGAAGCAACCTGCGAGGGGTAAACATTTCACAACATACAAATCTGGTTATATCCTTAAGAATTTTAGAATCCCTGAACGTTCTTATGTCAATACATAGCCCACTGCACTAAAAGTATATACCCATCCGATTACCGGAAACCCTGCTTTGTTGCCACTTCTCAGGGCCTCGGATAAGCAGTATTAGCACAGAATATGTCTATTCTGTGGATATACAGTACAGAACATCTAAGTGTTCCCGGATCCGGATAGACGAATTGTCTCTTTGTACAGGCTGGTTCGTCCTAGCGCAATTATTATCATCCTTACGCTAATGGATACTTACTTACTACAAAAAAAAACCATTGTAGAAACTATTAATGTTTGAATAGTATTAAAGGTATATTACATTCATTAATTTCATTTTATTTCCGTTCATTAAGCTTTTACTTAAAAAAAGTTGCACCCAGAGTCCGGGTCACATGACATCTTTTGTCTCGTACAACAAGGTAAACTATTTTTATTACATTTTCGGTATGCCATTGTAAATTGTACTGCAAAAAAGACATATATAGGTACCTACTTATACAATTTCGATAGGATTTTTCGATAAAAATTCAAATGTAGCGTTTTTAACTTTTTTAATAGTTAAATATTAAATTTTTATTTAATAGGCTAATAAGATAACTACCATAAATTGTATAAGCCATAAATACAATACGACCTTTCAGAAAAGTCGGTCGTTGTTTAATTTTATGATACAGGCTGAGGTAAAAAACTGAATGAAACGGTAAGAGTCATATCTCTTACCTTTTGATGCAGTTTTTTTTCGGTTTTTTCAGTTTTTTTCATGCAGTCGGTTAAATAATTATAAAAAAGTTTTGAGACGAGTATTTGGCAATTTTTGTTTCCCAATAATCCCAGAATTTCCTGAAATATCCTGATCAAACTTGAAGCATGCAGATTTATTATTTTAGCCATATCTTCTTTATTATTGAAAAAAGATTTATTATTTTTTGTATGATGAGCTACTCAAATAATGAGCTACTCATTTGACGTTTCAAAAATTTCCAAAGCCGACTAGATCTTGGGATTTTCGAAGTGAACTTTTGTTTTTCTTATGGCCACAAAAGTTAATTGCACCTTTAAATAAATAATTGTTTTTGCTCTGATTTTTTCATATTATAATTAGCAGAAAAATTTGTATCCGATAACCCTCGAACTTTGATAAATGCTCAAAAATTTTATAACAACTTTCTCAAGCTTGTTGCTTGGCAACAGACCGACGCCTAAATTATCAATGTCCTTGGGTTATTACTACTGTTAAACGTAAGTGTAAGTTCTATTTACTTTCATAAGTCTAATAATCTTAGGTCCGGTTGCACAAACGTTAAAGATCTGCCAGATAATTACTGATTTTAAAATGCATATTTTAAATAAAAAAAACCTGTATTATCAAAATGTTGGTCAGGTCAGGAAATAAATTCTACTCCCCTTTAGAAGAGTTAAATCACGGGTAAATAACAATAAAAGATCATTCAAAATATTCACCCATACTTTCAAAATTGGCAATTTAAAATCAGTAATTATCTGACAAATCTTTAATGAACTTTCGTGCAACTAGCCCTTAAACTATATAAAGATAAAGATTTTTTATTTCTCGTTACTTATTTTCGGGCTGCATGTGTGTTTTAGTTTTATGAAATATTACTAACCGGTTAACCGACGATTAACTGGTTATCCTCTTCATCAGTAAAAAATAAAAAGCTATCGGTAATAAAAATTTAATAGATAAAATTATTTTATTCAATTAAAATTAGCACAAAATTATGTACCTACTTCTAATGCCAAATTAACAAACATATTTGAAGTAATTATGTTCAAGTTCAACTGTTTGCTAATTTTAACTAAATAACAAATACTTTGTATTATAAAAATAAAACTAAAGCAATTCATTAAAATGAAAGGAACCAGAATAAGTGCCCTATCATAATCTGCCTTATAAATCAAGATTTATTGATATGCAACATGCAGGAGCAGGATGATGTCACATTACTCACATTACGCTACAAAAAGTCATAAACAGCTTCCAGAAACCTGTTTTCTAAATAATAAAAACAAAAACTAAGGAAGTAGGTACTTCATTCAAACTCAAACAAACCGGAAAAAATAATCCGACGACCGCATCTGATCTGATGGCCACCGTCAAAAAGTGAAGAAATTATTGAGAAAATGTTTCAAATTCCTCTCTGAAGTGTAAATAAATATACCAGACAGTGAGTCTTGTAATATTAAGATACCTACTTAGGTATATACTGTACACATATTTGAATTTTAAGCAATCCCTTATTATCCCTTACAATCCCAATTATTATTTTTTGCAGTCAATAAAAAGCTGCATTATCTGATTTATGATCCATTACTCTGTGAAGGTTCCTCACAACATCCCGGGCCAGCGATTAGTGTCTCTTGTATTTCTCTCTTTTTTCCTCTTTTTCTGAAAGTAGAATCATCCATCTTCTACCCTTTTCTACTTCCACTTCTCAAAATTTCAGTTCAGGGGTCTAAAGATTGCATCCAGTGTTCAGACTATCCGACTGCGGGAACCTTTCATTGGATTTTATACGCGTTTAAGATTATTATACCAGCAGTCTGCCGATTTTTTTTTTAAGTTAGAAAATAGATAGAGGAGAGGACTATACCTAAAACGGTTAACCGGTAGTAAGATATCTATTCTATATTAATTACATATACCTACAGGGTATTCTATAGTTAGAGTGCCAATCTAGCAATAAGTTGTCGCCCTGTGGGCCTTTAGAGTAGGTACATGGCTGAAATTTTCAGGAATGGGCTAAATACCTAATTCTCGTCAAAAAATCGTCCTGTGCAAAAAGGCACTATTCAAAATTGTCAATTTTTTTGCAAAATGTGATAGTTTATAAATGAAACTTTGTTGTTCCAATTTTTCAAAATGGTATCTGTGATAGTTAAGTTAGAAAAACATCAAAACTGTTTCCGAAAAGCATTGCTAATACCATCATCGGAACTTTAAACAGCAATTATTATGTCGCTTCGGTGTACGGCAAAAATAGACTACCAGCTACTTACTGCTTAATCGAGAATTTCTACAGAATGGCGACATTAACAGTGGATATTTCATACATATTTTGATAATGAAAATCTACAATTTGTGTATAAATGTAAGACACAAATAATGTGCTAATTACTAAAGTGAAGTCATCCCTCATTTTAAAATTACTTAAATTAATGATTTTTTTTATTATTAAAAAAAAAAAATAACAACTGATTGGCACTTGCCTAGAGACACCGCGTACCTAAGTACCTACCTATATCATTTATCATTTTATAAATACATAATAGTAAAATAATATTAAAAAAATAACAAAATAATAAAATAAATAATGACCTTTAATAAATTAATTATGAAAAAATCGGTCAATATTTACATCTGGGTATCTTACAGTTTCACTATGGCACCTATAATACAGGGTGCACCATATATCCTATTCTCTATATTGCTATCTCCTGAACGCTAAGAGATATAGCATATAGCGTCGGTTAAATTAGAGAAAAGATGCGCAATTTTGTGGCCATCTCGAATCCGTCAAGACATACAAAATATCTGTGACTGCTCCTGAAATATCCTGAAAAAAAATGAAAAATCGAGATTTCTTATATTATTTGCCATATCTTTCTGATAATTGGAAATTACCAAATAATTTTTTGTAGGCTTATACAGAAGTCGTCAAGAGCTATACCCATCTGTCAGTATAACAATGTGCAAGGCCGACTAGATCCAAGAGTTTTCACAGTCAACTTTCGTTTTTCTTATGGCCGCCATATTATTTTTTTTATGTCATTCGATATAAAAAAATAATGGAAACAACAAATTAATAAACATAAAAAAAAATTCTATGAAGACTATGAAAATTCTGAGATCTAGTCGACTTTGAAAATTTTTTAAATGTCAGATGGGTAGCTCTTGCCAACTTATGTAAGCCCACAAAAAATTATTCATTAATCTCCAATAATAAAAAAGATATGGAAAAAATAAGAAACCTCGATTTTTCAGTTTTTTCATGATATTTCAGGAACGGTTACAGATATCTTGTATGTCTCGACGGAATCGAGATGGCCACAAAATTGCGCTCCTTTGGACTTGTTTAACCGACCCTGTATCTGTTAGCGTTAGGAGATAGCAATATAGAGAAGGATACATGGTGCACCCTGTAGAGAAGGATTTATGGTGCACCCTATATAGGGGTAGAGGACGTATCTATATCTATAGTAACACTAGGAAGGTATTCATTTGCTTTGCAGATTCATGATTAGCAAAAAAATGGCACTAAAAATCGCAGTAGGGAGTCCGGTCCTGGTTAGCCGGCGTATAAACACATATAAACATGCACCAGACCAGAGAGGTGATGAATACGTCAAGCCGGATATAAGCTTTCTCATATCGTATCCAGATTATAGGGACTGATGTTACGCTTTTTGGAATGAAAATGCAAAATAAATTAAATTCAAAATAATAATCGTACTACTATTGAAGAAAAATGAAATGAAGAAAAAAATAGCAATGCGACCGTAGTGTCAAAGAGGCCATAGTTGTGACCTTAATATTAGTTTGCAATGGCTGTTTTTAGCTCTTACCCACCCAGCACCCCTATTTCGCTCCTCGGTCCCGAAAAAATTGATGGAACTTAGGATACGTAGATGTAAATATTTACCCAATTTAATTCACTAACAACACTTGGGCTTTACCACAGCCATACGATATTTATTTATATATTTATTTTATTGGAGAAAAATCTCATATAATAAGATTTTTTAATTTTTCATGAAATTTTGGTTCATTTTTTACTTTACTGACTGAACTACATATTGTGTATTTCACGAAAAGATTTTAATATATTATAAAACAAGATGATTCAGTGGTTAAGTACCATAAAATGAGACGGGTGTGAAGACATAAGATTTTATTCAGCAACGGTTTTACTTGCGTTTATTTTACTGCCGACCAGATAGGGATTTATGTTCAGAAATCATAATTTAGGAACAAACGAGTAAGCAGCAAACAAAAGAATCAGTCAGTTCCAGTCTTCCAGTTCACTCTTCAATTTCTAGGTGGTAGGTAAAGTATGTGTATTCTTTTACTAGTATCACAAAACTGTTGGTCTGCTGGAGAACTAACCAGCTGGCATGCTGGTCTAAGAGGGCAAAAAATGTCAATATAGCAAGCAGCCCGCGGTAGGTACTTATTCCGTGTTATGAAATTATTGTAAAAACAAAAAATTTAAACAATCAACGTACGTTATTATGCTCTGATCAAAATAAAATTCAAGCCATTAAAAGTACTTACCTATATTTTGATCATTGCATGTTAGCATGTTACCTATTATAGGACCTACCTAAACCTATACAATAATGTGTCCAGTTGTAAGTGGCAGTACTTCATGGGGATCTTGGAAACGGCAAGAGATACAGACTCGGTTAAATTAGAGAAAAGCTGCACAATTTAATGCTTAATGAGAATCTGAATTTTTTCTTTGAATATTTCCAGTCGTTGCTGAAATATCCTGAAAAACCTGAACAATCAAAATTTCTTTTTTTAGCCATATCTTTTTTATTATTGGAAATTAATTTATTATTTTTTGTAGACTTACATTAGTCGTCAAAAGCTATCCCTTTCACATTATAAAAATTTTCAAAGCCGACTAAATTCCAGAGTTTTCATAGCCTACTTTTGTTTTTCTTATGGCCGCCATATTGATTTTTTCATGTCGTTCGGTATAAGATAAAAATCAAGGGAACAAAAATTAATAACATTCAAAAAATTTTTTATATTTATAATTATTATTATTTTTGGTAATTGTATACATCCGCGGCTCCTAAGTTTCATCAATTTTTTCGGGACCGAGGAGCTAAATAGGGGTGCTGGGTGGGTAAGAAAGTAAAAACAGTCATTGCAAACTAATATTAAGGTCACAACTAAGGCCTCTTTGGCACTACGGTCGAATTTCTATTTTTTTTTCACTTTCAGGGCAAGGAAAATCTTCTAAAATAACAGTACCACGATTTTTATTTTGAATTTTGCATTTATTTTGAATTTATAATCCGAAAATCATTGCATCAATCCCTGTGCGGACTGGACACGTAATGAAAGCGGATATATCGCCCGGTCCGCCTCTGTGAGCCTCTAACACAGAATAGAATACTTGGCAATTATGATGAAGTGGTTTTATCCGGGATCGCGGCATCTAATCGGTGCCTCTTGTCAGGTCCGCACTCCCTCCGCACTCTCAAAACTGTTTTTTTACACCGTTTTGTGGCTTTCCCTTTCATTTGCAAAGCAAATGAATACCTTCCTGGTGTTACTATAGGTATGTTCTCCACCCCTATATAAGTTCCATAGTGAAACTGTATGAGCCGCGGATGTATATAATGACCTTATTTTTAATTATATTCTTTTTTCGAAAAAAAACTTTTGTAAATATTTACATCCACGTATCCTAAGTTCCATCAATTTTTTCTGGATCAAGGAGCGAAAAAACAACTTAATCTTCGCAAGTTTAAAGAAACAGTCCGTGAATACCTATACTGTAAGCAATAGGAAACTCGTAGGGTCATGGGAATCAGGGTCGGGGATAGGAGGACGGATGCTTGTGGCGGGGGGAGAGGAGTCAGAGCGGAAATGAAATTGTACTCACTTTATATTTTGTCTTTATCTTATTGTTATCTTACTGATTTTACTGATTGCAGATTAGGCTAGGTAGGTTAGGTTAGTATTAGGTGAAAACTTTATATCTATTGAGTTGTTAGGATCACAAGGTTTAGGTGGCAGAGCAGTAAAGGATATATATCCCAAGCTGAACCTCACCTTGAGATTGATCATGCAGGATTATAATGATTTTGTTGTAAAATTATACTTACGTATGGTCAATAAAGCACATTTATTATTATTATTATTATTATTAAATAGGGGTGCTGGGTGGGTAAGAAGCTAAAAACAGTTATTGCAATCTAATATTAAGGTCACTAACTAAGGCATCTGTGGCACGACGGTCGCATTGCTATTTTTTTCTTCACTTTCAGGGCAAGGAATATCTTCGAAATTAACAGTAGCACGATTATTATTTAGTGCTATTGAAATGCCATCATTAAATCATTTATACATTTTCTTATAAAAGAAAAGTTTATTAAATTTTTTACAAATGTTTTTTCTTCATCTTAAATCAATTAAAATCAATGAATATCTGTAATCAGAAGTAATAATACTTAATACGAGTATGTAATCAAAAGTATAAATTATCTGAAATATCAGACCAAAAAAATCTAATTTCATTTTGGAGCTAAATTTGTTCGTCTAGGTTTATAGCGCGCTTAGAAAAGTAACTTATAAAAACAATAGGTACATAAATAGTTTAGAAAGGGTTTGTGCATAATATTATAGAATTTTATCATGTATTTTTAAAAATTTTGAAAGTTTCATAGGTTTTTTTTATATTCACCTACCCACCCACCAAACTTATAAATCACAGTACCTAACTACAATATTATAAGTTTTAAAATCATGATCAATGAAAATATAGGTACATAAGTACCTAACTGGTTATCACCAAATTATAATTACATATTAATTTGTGATCGTTTAAAGACGACTGCAGTCAGTAAGGTAGGTATGGTATAGTCGACCAAGAGATATAACGAAATGATCTAATTGTTAAACTGTCATATTTTATGACTTCAACAATATTTCAATAATCCAAAAATTTATAAAATGACAGAAGTCGTTTCGTTATATCTCTGGTCCAACTATACTGCATGCACCTATTTAATAGTAACTGCATTTTGTAACTTTGTTTTTTGATTTAACTTACGAGTACGTACCTAAACATTACTTGAGTTATTTTCGTTTATTTCCTGTTATTTTGATTTTGTTTCCTAGGTAACCTTTTGTATTGGAACTGTTTTTCTCTGATTGTTGATTGAAATCAGTTTAGTTGGATTGATTTTTCACAGGGCTGAACTTTTATTTTTTTTAACTTACTCAAAAAATATCGATACAATTTTGTGGAAATTTTCAATTACCTTTCGATTTCACAATCAAATATAAAAATCCTAAACAAGTTTACCGCCAACAGAAGCGCTTTAATTTAAATGAAAAATTTTGTCGATTTCGTCGAACTAGTTGAGTAGTTTCAAATATTTAAAACTTTTAAATCCTTGGTGTGGGTCAAAGCGCACTGTGGAGTAAAAAACAACGAAATAGTAGACAAAATGGCAAAAGAATCCATACGAAAAGGAACGCTAGCAGAGTATAAATACCCTTGGCAAGACATAATGGTTCGCATGAAAGATAGGGTAAGTACGACAGAATACACCAACAGCACAAAAGGATTATTCTATATTAAAAATATACCTACAACAAACTCCTCTCAGAAATCCCTGGTTCAAAAATATGAATTTGAACAGAACAGAAATAACTACGGTAACTAGACTGAGATGTAACCATGGACGAGTACCCCAACACTTAAACAAAATAGGATTGTCAGACTCCCCAAATTGCCGTTGTGGAGAAATTGGGGACGCGGAACATATGATTCTTAACTGCAGTCTGAACTCTAACGAAACAGATGGATACACGAAAGACATATATTACAATGACAATAACACTATTACCCTACCTTTCAACCTCACACAAATTCTAAGAACCCCCAACGCAGATGAATTAAAAAGACTGGTCAGACATATAAAAAACAGCAATCTGGACATTTAAGCATATAAGTAGAAAGTAAACCATAGAAAGAAATTGGTATACAATTAAAGTGGTGTAGAATACTGTCTCAAATTAAAAGTATCATAAATTATTGGGAAATAGGCGGATGGACGTAGTTTCCGTAGCCAAAACATTCGACATACACACACACAAAACTTTTAAAATGCAATTTTTCTGAATCATCAATTTTTGAATTTTTTGTAATTCTAAAAGTCCTGTCCTGCAAAAAAAGTCGTAAATGTACATTTCATGTTAGGAGTAGTCTAAACATGATACATATAAGTGGTAGCTGGTTTTACGCAAAAATAAAACAACACATTTTCTTTCCCATTTCGCTCCACTAGTTGGAAAAACCGGACTTTATTCAATTTAATTATACGAGGTTCATTAACTGGGTATTCGTGACTCGCTACGTGGACATCGGAAATAGTAAAAAAAACAGGGTCTGTTAAATTTCAAAAAATGTGGACAATTTTAAATATTGAGAAGTATTGAGAATCTGAAAAAAAAATAGGATAATAATAGGATGCTGCTGAAATATCGTGATAAAAAAACAAAAATCGAGATCTTATTTCAGCTAAATCTTTTTAATAAGGTACCATGCACAAAGTAAGAAGCCACAAATTAATAAACAAAAAAATTTAAAAATTTTAACACACTTTGTTTATTCTGACTCCTTTATTAAAGTTTATTAATTCAAATGAGAACGAAATATTAAAATTTAAAGACGACCGTTTTTTTGACATGTTGTATCGTAAAGTACATGACATGCATGTAGGTATTGAAAATTTAAAACGACTTCTAAGTTACAATGGGTAGGTACAACATAAGTTAATATAGGGTGTGTAATGTTTTACATATTATTACCTATGGAAATACTTTAAAAATGCACTTTTTGACATTCGGTAAAATTTTATTACGTTATTTTTAATAAAGAAGATTACATTTTTTCGAATTTATTTGCAATGTGATCAATTTTTGGGTTCCGGGATTTTTTCTATAGCGAATGGCATGAAAAACAATATGGCGGCCATAAGAAAAACAAAAGTTGACTTTGAAAATCCCAAGATCTAGTCGGCTTTGTAAATTTTTGAAACGTCAAATGTGTGGCTCATTAAGGCTTATGTAAACCTACATAAATTTTTTTTTTTCAATAATAAAGAAGATATGACTAAAATAATAAATCTGCATGTTTCAAGTTTTTTTCAGGATATTTCAGGAAATTCTGGGAATATTGAGAAAAAAAAAATTGCCAAATACTGCGCAACTTTTTTGTAATGTAACCGACTTCGTATCTCTTACAGTTTCATGCAGTTTTTTTTTCCTCAATGGGACAAGTATAATTAAATTAAACGACGACCGGCTTTTCTGAAAGGTCGTATTGTAAAGTAGATGACATGTACTATTATTGAAAATTAAAAACGACTTCCAAAGTAGGTACAAGACATTAAGTTAACATAGGGTGCATATTTTTACATGCTATTCCCTATGGCAACACTTAAAAAAATACACTGTATAGTTTGTATGTTGTTTTTTGTTAGTCACGCAACTGCATGTTTTTGTTTATTTGAATGTCATTTGCAGTGCTGATCAACATTTTTAAGTAACAATTTTTGATATTGTCGAAAATAAAACATTTTACTTATAACAATAAATATAAATAAATAATAAAATAACTATTTTACTCTTTGGTACTATTCGTGTTTTAGGACAAAGCTCGTATACGATTGCAAAAATTTTATGTCAGACTATTCCATTTTAGGTTTCAGACCAAGCACAACTTTTTATGGAGAATAACTTTTTTTCCAAAAATGGATAATAAAAAAGTGACCACGAATTGAAATTTTTCGTTTGGCGCGTTATTTCCCAATAAACTTTAATATCAGCTAGGAAATTTATTAAAATAGCTATTTATGATATTGGTGTTAAAAGTGAAGTTTTATTTTGTGAGTGAAAGGTTTGTGAAATGAGCGAAGCGTAGCGGAGCGAATTTTACAAATTCACGAACATATAATAAAATCACTTTTAAGACGAATATCATACAATGGTTTTTGTAAAACTGCTCTATTTTGATAATAAAATTGATGAATTTAGAATGACACAACTTCAAATTGCATTTTAAAATATTACAGATCAGTACAAGTAGTGTACTATGCATAGAAACCGTTGCCGACGCTATGGTTACTAACAAATAAATGCGTGCATACAAATAAAAGAGATGCCATAATAATAATTATTATTGATTGCAATTTCTGAACAATTATTATTGTCTTGAATTCTTGACTAGGTACTTATTTTTTTATTAATATGTTTGCCAGTAATAAAAAGAATATGAAAAAATCTTACTACCTATAATTTTGTCTGATTTCATCATGAGAAAATGTAGTTTAAAAAGAGAATGTAAGTACAGAAAAAGTAGATAGAATTACTTTTAACACGAGTGTTGTAATGTACTTTTAACACTAGTGTTAAAAGTACTTTTAACACGCTTCCATTTAAACAATCACTTTTAACACTGTCAGCTGTCGTTAAAAGTGATGTATGTGTCTTTTAATGGCAGTTGCACAAAAACATTTTTTTGTGCCATTGAAGCCCATGGAAGCGGGTTAAAAAAATTTGTAACAGTGTTAAAAATACATTGCAACACTCGTGTTAAAAGTAATTCTATCTACTTTATCTGTACTTACTTACATTCTCTTTTTAAACTACATTTTCTCATGACGAAATCAGACAAAATTATAGGTAAGTAATAAGATTTTTTCATATTCTTTTTATTACTGGCAAACATATTAATAAAAAATAAGTACCTAGTCAAGAATTCAAGACAATAATAATTGTTCAGAAATTGCAAATAATAATTATTATTATCACATCTCTTTTATTTGTATGCACGCATTTGTTAGTAACCATAGCGTCAGCAACGGTTGCTATTGCATAGTACACTACTTGTACTTACTTGTCTGTAATATTTTAAAATGCAATTTGAAGTTGAGTGTCATTGTAAATTCATCAATTTTATTATCAAAATAGAGCAGTTTTACAAAAACCATTGTATGATATTCGTCTTAAAAGTGATTTTATTTTGTTCGTGAATTTGTAAAATTCGCTCCGCTACGCTTCGCTCATTTCACAAACCTTTTCACTAACAAAATAAAACTTCACTTCTAACATTAATATCATAAATAGCTATTAAATTTGTTTTACCGCCGCATATGTTTCATCAATGAACTATGAATTATCAGCCGCGCTTCTTAGTTTTTTGTCGTTTCAATTGACTTTGTATAAACTCTACTTTAAAAGTTACCAAGTTTTTTTTGTGAACATAAAATCGCAACTTTCAAACATTAAGATGATCTTTGATTGACTACCACCATCGCAAGTTTCATCTTTTAGTTTTAAAAAGCAAGGTCGCAAGGTATATTTCTTTTAAATAAATTGCTATAATGCAAAAATACAGTCAGAAAATCTGAACACGATAATGTAAAAAAATACGTTGTTCTATTTCAAAAAATTAACCGGGTAAAAATGGGACACCTGTACCTATACCTATAGCTGAAAATAATGTTGGCTTATGCATACGTAGGAATTTTAGTTTAAAAGTTCTGTGCTAAAATTGTTAAAATACCAAGAATTTATGAGGTGATCCAAGAATGGTTGATTGGCTATTATGCGGTTATTATACGAAACGCAGCTCGTAATGCTTGCGCTGGCGACTGTAAACACAGTTGCTCTCGGGTTAAATTATTTTACTGGAGAGGAGATTGAAGAGCTCGTGATGCTTATGAATTGATGTAAACATATCATCACTCAATGCACCGTTGCCAATTTTACCGGGACTCGAATAATCGGCTGTGCGTCTACAGGCTTCGAAAAATGCTCGACATATACACAATTATATACTAACGTGCGCCGCTCCCTCTGTAGAACGTTTCGTTGAACTATGTCGCGTATGTTTTAGGGTACCCAGGTGTCAAAGTGATGCCCTGGGCAAAATTTGTCCAATGGTTCCACCGATAGATGGCCATGCTGTACGACGTTTATACACGTTAAAATTTTCGAAGCCCGAAGTCGGGCTTCACATGGGAGGTCCAGGCTTCGAATACTCAACTGAACATAGCATTTTAGGCTTCGTATGGGCTCTTAATATGTCTATATATATATATATTTATATATATATTTATTTATTTCTCCAAAATCACGATTTTTCGATTTTAAAAACGCTCCTGTAGCTTTATCTTTCAAGATTAGTGAACGAAATTTTGGATTCTTGTAAAGCTTGGGAATGACTTTAGATTTTCGTTGAAAAAAAATCCAAAAGTCACGTTACTTCTACAGGGTGTCCTTTCAAAGTTCCCCAAATGCGGTCCTTGAGGCACGGTTTCTGGCCGCAGTTTTCAATCTAGGGGGCTGAAACTTTTGTGAGAGTAAGATGTCCACAAGGAGTGGTCTGGTATTGCACTTGAGCCAAATCGGCCGAGCCGTTTCAAAATGGCGGCCATTTGAATTTTTTGAACATTAACGGAAAATTGACAATTTTTTGAACCATTGTATGAGCAAGATGGCAAAAAAACTTTGAAATCAAATTAACAGGATTTGAAGAAAATTATTGGAAATTTGAGTTAATGCAATAAAATTAGCATATTTTCCATTAATAAGCCAGTGTCGTGGGTAGGAAAAAGGGTGAAAATGTGTCAATTCTATAACCGTTTATGAGTCCATTTTTGAAGAAGTTGAACCGAAATTTTCCATTTTTTTTTGCTTTAACATATAATTTGATGTCTTAGCTTCAATTCGCCTCGATTAATGTAGCACCTTAAACGAAAGATAAAAAAGTTTTTCGCTTGTGCAAAATTAGCTTACACTTATATAAAATTATTAAATCGATGAAATGGTTCGCAATTTCTTTTTTATTTTTTTTCACATTCAATTATGAATGGTTCTGAAAATTAAAAGAGCAATCGCAACGACAATTAAATCACCTACATGCAGGTGAAAAAAGTATTCAAATTGGTTTTTTAATAACTAAGATATGACCAGTTTAAAAAATAAAATGAGTAGATGTAGGTACCTGACGTACTACATATATCTACCCCATCATCACTACAAATTCGAAACGCACCGTGTGGCTCAGTTTGTTACATCCTTGACTTGCTAACTGTTGGAGCGGGTTCGCATCCACGAGAGGATCATTCTTTTTTTTTTGTAGGTAGGTGGAGTTTTCCCAAAAAAAAATCGGATTATTTTTCATTAAATTCATTATAAAAAAAAATAGGAAGAAAATATTTATTATTGAATCGCATAAAAATACACTATTTCTGCGATTGATGCGCAAGAAGGTTTTTTACTCGTGTCGTCTCACTTTTGAACAACTTATTTGGCACTTTCACAGGCATTCTTGATCTTCCATAGTGCTTGCCTTGTTGAATGCGCATTTTGACTTCATTGCGTTGGTCTTGTGCCCTCATTCTGCATACGATTTGGAACACACTTCCCAACTCGAGTCTGCTTTATTACTTCTGCTTTTTCTATCTATGTCAGGTTTATTCTCGGGTTTATTATTCTTATTGCTTGTTAAATGTTTTTCATTTGACTATTTCAAAAAGATGTGTCCTCGGTGATCCGTACTCTTTTTCGATTACACTCAAGTATACGAGTTTCCATTCTGCGCATGTCACTTGATTTCTCTTCCCGTAAGAAAACCTGTTAATATTTTCAAACCGTTTTTGTTGAGTTTGATACAGGCCTCAAATCTTTTATGGTTCCGTTTCTCATGCTTTGACCTGTCTTAATCATGGGAGGTCTTTTCTCTTTGGGTTTCATCTTTTAGTCCGCAAAAATGTCTGACCTTATGAACGACGTTTTTGCTCCTCGCTTTGCTATGTTTTCGGCTTCTTCGTTGTCTTCTACACCTGTGTGTTTTGGCACCTAAAGGTGACCTACTTTATTTGCTTTGTCTGATTTAATTCCTCATTAGGCATTCTAACACCATTTTTGAACTGTTGACGTATAAGCTGTGTGTTTTAATTTAATGGCAGCTTGGCTGTCCGTTAAGATAGCGATTTCTTCCTTTTTATAATTCTTGTATAGCTATATTGAATGCACATCTTTCGATAGCGTGCATGATGGATTTCTGCCTGAAATATGTTGATGTTTTGGGCTTTCCCATTGGATCAAAATGTCCCAGGTCCAAATACCCCTACACCTGGTCCTTCGATGGTTTTTGTTTCATGTGTGTACCATTTTCGAGTGCATTGTTTGAGGACTCATTTGTCAATTCCTTTTTGTTATTACTGAACTGTTATTACAACGTTTTTCTCGAAACTGTTTTTCTTAGTGGTTGAATCCCCAGGCACGCTATCAATGATGGCTTATCATGGAGAATAAAGAAATCATTCAGAAGAATTCCATCAAGTTCGTTATTACTTATTATACAGTTCATCCATTATTAGAAATGAGAACTGAATACCTGATATTGCGTTCCTAAGTTTGGAATTTTTATCTTCATTTTTTTTCCTAAATATTTTGGTACATTCGTTATCGAAATAGTGTTAGGTTTCATTATCCAATTGACAAGGCATGCACCAGATATTTAAGCTGGGATCGACTTTCTTCGTTGTGTCAAAGCCGGGTCTTGCTATCGCTTGTCGATAATCAATCTGAACAATAATTGGATTTTCAAGATTTTCTTATTCAGCCAAAAAATTTTCTGGCTGAAAGAACCGTTATCGAACGTTGGTAATCACATTGGCGATGAGGTTTTGGTGTCGAGAGCAGTTTGAAATAGATTTTCAATTGAGATAAGAACCCATTGAATGAGATTTTGAATTCATAAAGTTCTGAGGCGTCCTCTACTTCTGCTTACATTTACATCTTCTTACAATATTGACACCTAGCAGGTGTGGGGCTTCTCATATTATGACCACAAACTCGAAATTTTGCTTTTTGACGATCTTTATCTCTTTATAAGTACATTCTTATCAACACTTTCTCATTTGTGATTTTAGCCGTCCACTTGATCTTCAGGATACGTCTGTATGTCCATATATCAAAAAAGACTTCAATGCAACGCTACTAGAGCCCATATGATCGCATCCCTCTCTCAAAAATGTCTGCTTTCTGTACCTGACCGAAATGGCCTCGTTATATCACCAGTTCACCCTCAGAGCTTGCCCTATACAGATACAATTTGCATACCATGAATGGGTATCGTGATTTGTTGATCTTTACAGGGATGATAATCACAATGTGTTTTTCATAAAAGAAATTTAAAAAAAGACTGAAAAATTGACTTGCAGTTAGTTTCAGGGGAATTTACTTGGTGTCCCTACGTTTGCTTTCAGCTATCAGCTGATGAAAACATCGTTTTCCGATTGCAGATAGATATCTTCATTTGCTGAGTAGCAAGGCTTCTTTTAGTATTGAGTGTGATTTTTTCGCTTGTAGGATTTGAGAATGAGTGACCTGACGCGTGACCTGAAAGAAGCAGTAACGTCTTGCTGTAAAATTTTGTGTTAAGCTTGGAAAATCAGCAACTGAAATACTGTCCTCTACAAGCCTACAATGTTAACGGTGAAGTGGCCATGAAACATAATAAACACATTAACGTTTTAAGGGTGGTCGACCGAATTCTGACCGAAAAATTGAAGATGCGCAGCGATCTTGCGAAATTTGTGCCAATGATTAGGGACGACCAAAAAGTCAATCGCGTGCAGGTTTGTCAGGAACCGCTTGATCGTTCAGAAGACAATGAGAACTTCTTGTCAACGATCATTACAGAAATGAAGGTTCAATATTCCCAGTAGGTGAGTGAAACGTCCGCCAGATCCAAAAAGGATCGCCAAGTTCAATGTCGTCAAGGTGATGCAGACTTTTTTCTATGTTAAGGTTGTTGTTCACTACGAGTACCTCCCCAACGGTCCACAGTTAGCCAGACTTACTAACATTGAAGTTATGAAACGTCTAAGGGACGCCATCCATCGCAAAAGGTCAGAAATGTGGAGGAGTGGTGACTGGACTGATTTTTCCATCACGACAACGCTTCAACCCATTCAGCCCTCCGAACTCATGAGTTTTTGGCCAAATCCTAGCTCAGTTGTCTTCCCCACCACCCCTACTCATTTGACCTTGCTTATTGTGGCTTTATTTATACTCAAACTCTCAGTGACACTCAAAAGACCCATATATTCAGAAAATAAGTTGTCACAAATTGCAAAAAAAATGACTAGTTCAAAAAGGGTGTTATATCTGGATCGTTTTATGTATTTTCGCCCATCCCCTTTATTCACAGGATGATAATGAAATTAAAACTTTCTGATTTTTCAGTGGTATTTTTTTTTCCAAATCTTCAAAATCACAGGCTTATCTTGAAGGTCAAAATTCTGGGAATAAAAAATTGGATAATCAAAAATTCAACTGGAAGGGTAGACCAAAGTTGACCCATATTTGCAATCTGCAATAGGTACTGACATTGACCTAAACAGAACTCAGCTGACCTTTAACCAGATATTGCTGAACATCTCAAGAACATTCTCACCTTTGTGGGGCAAAAGCTTTACGTCTATGGAACCAGATATCAACTTCACGATATTAAAGGGGAATTATGCATACAAGTTTAATTTGTTTTTTCCGTTGTTGTTGTTGTTGAAAGGTAGAATGATTTTTATAACGTTAGTTACCCACGTGTGAATGTTGAGTTCAGCAAAGGAATGATTCGCCTTAGGCAGCATGTAGTTGGAATTTGATTTCCTTGCCATCAAATCTTTTTCCCATACAAAAGTGAAAGTTCTGGACATGTTCAGAATCAATGTCTGATTACAAGAAATCGCGTTTTTAGAAAAGATGACCTGACCTGACCTGACCTTTGATGTGACGTCATCTTCTACAAGCTTACTTTTTGTCAATTTCAATTACCAAGCACCTATTTTAGCCTTTTAGTCTTAGCTTTGCACAATTCATGATAAAATAACAGAGTTACCATTGAAAAACCCATTGTGGCGATTTCTGCCACTCTGTAAATAAGATTTGTAGGATTTGTAAAAAAAAAACTTATAAAAAAGATTACTAAAACATTTGTTCCAGAAATAATGAAAAACGGAACAAACTAATACAATAGACGGGGTATAAACTAAAAGCAGGCAATATATTCCCTGCTAAAGGCGACAGTGATAGACAAACCTATTTAGCACCCCGTTATACCATCCTGATTAATATTCACATTGGCGCAGTCTTGGCCGGAGAGGGCGGCTGTTAATGTAGATTGGCCATCGCGGTCCCAGCCTGTTTCCCGTTCCAGGGCGCGATCCCGGCATGCATAATAAAGCCTGGAGAGTGTGTCTTCAATATTGAATGGCTCGTGTCGAATGCGCGATTAGAACACACATGTTGATTGAAAGACAACACGTGGATAGATAGGAATAATTCAGCATTTGCTGAAGCTGTCGCCCATATATATACGGCTATTGATTAGATTAACGTTTGGTTGCTCATATCATATACAGGATGTATTTAAAGTTAGTGCAGGTTACTAAAATCAAGACTTTGAAACATGTTTTACAATGAAAGAAGCAAATTATGTATGAAAGTGTTCGAAAATTCTATGCATTAGGTATACACTTATAAAAATTCGTGCAAAAATTTGGACCCAACTAGGTATGTGTCAACTGTCAACGTGATTCGCAATCTAATCTATAAAAGTTGAGGTTTCCTGCATAGTTTTTGATTTAAATAAGCGTATACCAAACTATAAAAATTATTAGAGTGAATGAGCGTGTTACCAAAAAACCCTACAAGCATCTCAGTTCGTTTAATCGTTAGTTTGCTAGATTCCCGCAGCATGATAGGTATATTAAAGCTGATACATAATTTTGTATTTAGGTAATGCAGTCAATTCTAGAAGTATCACTAAAACACTAAAGATTGGATTTAGGTCGAGAAAACTTTATAAAAGGGTTAGCAAGCAATCACCATGCAATATGTTAGTTTCGCATAACTGTTTAGTTAGCAGGTAAACATTGTCAAAGGGTTGCTTTCTTGTATAAAAATGAGGATGTATAAGTCTCTTGGTACGTCACGCCAAATGACGTATGTACTCTTTCCTTTTTGATAATAAACTATATATGTTTGAATTAAACTATTATATCGATGTTTGAATTTTAAATTCTTAACGGTTTATTGCAAGGAATCCGTTTGGAGTAAGCCCTGGCAACGAAAAGTTTTTTCTACACTTAATCCATTTTTTTACAACGAACAGCTCTAGATTTCCTTAGGCTAGATCTATAATTGTTACAGCTATCAAAACATTAAAGAAGATTAATCAAAAAGATACCTATATCGATACTTCCATCATTATATTGGATAAATAAAATCAATTAATTAATTTAAAATGCGAGTGAAGGGCTGGCTATCCTCCTGGACACATTTTAATATGCGGGTAAAAATCTAATTTAGTCGAACATAAAAAAGATCCCGTCAGTAATTCGAGCTTTTCGATAGTGCAATAGGCTCGTGCGTCGTCCTGCTAAAAATATCCTTAAGCCAGTTCGTCATCATGCCACCTGGTTCATAAACGGCTGAAGAATTTCTTTCTTGCACCGCACAGAATTCATGTTCGCTTCAAAAAAGATTGCCAAATTAACCGTCCAGCTCTACTTAATTACTGCCTACAAACCTTGAAGTGGCTTTTCAATAAACACTTGTGGATATTCAGCAAACCATGATCTGTAATTTTGGGAATTAACATATATCGATCTTTGAACCATGCTTCATCTGTGGAAAAAGTCTTGCTTGAGGGGTAAGACACTGACAATTAATGTGTACAACACTGTCAAATATTTACAAAACATTTCCAAATTTTTCCAAAGATTGCCTAATATTTCCAAATATTTCCAAATATTCTCAAACATTTCCAAAGCTGTGTAACGATACAAGGTTCAACCAGTCTGTTAGCCAAGGATTTTCCTGCCGGTAGGTCTCTAGTGCTGGTTTGCCCCATGACTGCATAGCGGATTCGTGTGAGTGCCAAGCATTCAAAAATCGCATGTATAAGCAGCTACTATCCTGCACAGAGAAGCAGTCGCAGTCGCGCAAGCTTATGTAAAGTAACCGCAGCACCAGCCAGGTGTGCAACCTCACCTCCCCAGCACAGCTACGGTGCTTGCAGCGTTACTGCTTCCCTTCTTGGCTGTACAACAGTGTTTCAGCTGGCAGGGATTCTGGGGTGGTGCTTAAGCCGTGCTGGTCTTCGAGGTTTCTCTATCTGGGAGTCCTTCGAATGTTGTTTTAATTACTTTGGTTTCCGTTTTGCTCCCACGAGTAATAGGGGAGCAAACAAAACTTTGCTGTAATCTCTTATGACACAATAGCTGCATACAACAGAGTGCGCCAGGTGCCACGAGGTAAGTCCAATGAGACTGGTCTTCTATCCATCCATAGGCATCCCATCAATCTAGACCTACAGTTTAGGATTTAGGTTTGTGAGGTTGTTACCTCTTGGTTCAGGCGATTAAGCCCAGACCCCCGTATCTATCTATCCGTGAGACATTGACCACAGACGAGAAGAAGATATACCTATACGGTTTATCGGAAAGTCCACATTCGGAGGTTTTCCGGCGCCGTTGCACCTAGTGCAACAAGACAACAAGGTTAGGGGTTGTTCTAATATGAACGATATTGAAATATTTTCTAAAATATTAATAATTTAAACAATAAAAATAATCAAACGTAGGTAATTACGTATCTTGCTTGTCTATTATAAAAGTTGAACACTATTAAATATTTGGAATGACAGTTAGGTCAATAGCGTCACTTTATTTACGATCAGCTGGAACTAGCGATGTGCTAACCGAGTCCGGAGCAGCGATACACCGAGTGGTTACTAAAGGTTTTCCGTGTGCGAAATAAAAAACGCTATTCCAGACATTGTCGCATATCTAATGAAAGATTTAGACTCGAAGATAAAATAGTGATGATTCGAGATTTGCAGCAAAGTTACAGTTATTTTAGAATAACACCTAAATCAATAGCAGTAACATTCGTTAACCTTAACTACGTATTATTCACGATGAAAATCGAATTTAGTGGGTGATCTCGAATAGCATCGTAGCACGGTCCCCATATCTCACCTAAGTCAAGGTAGAAACGCTTCGGCCAGCCACGCTTTCGGCCAGGGAGAGAGACTTGGATAATTTCCGACAAATTTTTTTTTTAGTTTTTTATGCCTAAATTGGAAAGGAATGTCTTGTTTTGGTTTATGAAAGTATTACTAAGAGATTTCACCCAATGAAAAATTACCGTAAATTGAAAAAATCGTAACAATCATGACTCCCACGGCCAGCCACGCTTTCGGCCATGCATGGAGTAATTTCCGACAATTTTTTCGTTTTTTCGTTGTTTACGGCGGTTCGTTAATCCGTAAAAAACGAAAAAACGAATAAATGTTACGGCAATAGAATATAAATTAAATTAAAGAATTAACCTCTGTTTGGAATTTTTTAATTCTACAAAATTACTATTAACTGAGAAAATGAACTTGTTCGTTACAAATATTAATCTTCCTGTATAAACATTTCAGAGCGGTTATTATCAAGTATATAAGTTACTTTTGGTCCATTCTTTTAATGTACAGGATGTCCGTAAATGAATGGGTCACAGCTCAACTGCAGTGTTGCGACCTCAAATAAAAGCGATTAAACGAAACATATTGTTACTGGTCTCACACTTTACTAAAATCGAATTTAAGTCTGTCAAAGTTCTTTTATTCTCCAGCACAAAATGTAACTTACAGCAGTAAGGTTTAAATTTGAATAATCAGCTATCCTCTTATTTCCAGACAGATATTACACAACTAATGTCCTTCACCACTTATACTCCACTCTGTTTTCTACTTCACACTTCACAATTCACTTATTGTCACTTTACTCTATGTCTTCCTTATGATACTTCAGTTTTCACATTCAAGACAAGACTAGTCCTCGGAGCGCCGACAACTTCTAATTTACATCCGTTGGCATTGGAGTCTATAGAAATGTCAGATAGTTTACGGGGAACTATACAAAATTTCTAATATGCGTAAAATGAGGAACCATTCTGGTATTTAGGCCGGCAATGTGTCATTCCTGTCATGTCACTGGAATTGTCGCGAAAGTCTCATTTCCATGAATGGATGAGTCATCATATAAATTGAGGAAGTAAATAAACAAATACGTAGGTATCTAGAACTATTTATTGTTCGCGAAGGTGTCTCGTTATAATATCTTAGTACAAAAGTGTTTCCTCAAGAAGTTATGGCACCTTAAAGAAGAAAATAAAAAAATTTAACATTATGTTTACCTAATTCCAGTAACCAAAACTGTGGTTAAGCTGAAAATTGATATATTACGTCAGTTTCAGAGGTCGTCAAACGGTATTAGCATAGGTATACGTTTTGTAAGAGAATGTAGATGGCGCTTTTGGTTGATTTTTTTTGTTTGTATTTTTACCATATTTTTCTATCATCAACCTTTTCGTCACTGTGGATAAATTTTATAGAGAATACGTTATTTTTACATAAAAACGTTTTTAAAAACATCATTAATAATTAATTATCATATTTTGGTCCAGTTACCTTTGTATCACAGCGGTAAAAGAGCAACGTTTAACCACATTTTAACACAATAATAATAAATAAGCACAAGAAACCCATGAGGCTGGGGTGTGCTTCGGCGATTCTGAATCAGACGGCCCTCGAAGGAAAAAAAAACACATGGTGACCTCTTCAGGTTCTAAGAAAATTTTATAAAAACATCTAGAAAAATTACTTAGGTAGGTACTACAAAAATTTTTCATTAAAATATCATCATCACGATGTCTTAAAAAAGCATAAGTGCTTTTTTCTTGAAAACACATTTTCTCGACATGAAATAAATTGTAGGCTTTTTTATGTAAAAATAACACTTTTTATATAAAGTTGATAAAGTTGAACCAATGGTGATGAAAATATCTGCCGAAAGCGGCCTCTACATTCCGCTACAAAACAGATATGCTAATACCGTTTGAGGTCCTCTGAAACTGACGTATATCAATTTTTAGCTTGATGGTAGTTTTGGTTACTAAAATATACATAACATACCTAATGTTAAATTTCTAATTTTCTTCTTTAAGGTGCCGTCTTGCAGAGGATATACATTTGTATAAAAAAGATTATGTTTCGTTTAATCGCTTTTATTTGAGGTCGCAAAGCTGCTCATTTCATTTACGGAAACCCTGTATAATAATAATACATATACAAAGTGTTTCTAAAAAAAAACATAAATTGAAGGGCTTGTACCTTATAGATGAAGCTAAAATATTAAGAAAGTCCAAATAATTTTTTTTTCGAAAATGTTTTTTAACCGAGATACAGGGTGTTGAAAAACCTCTTTTGTAAACTACACTTATTAAACACCCCGTACCTATCGCGGTTAAAAATTATTTTTGTGAAAATAATATTTAAATTTTCTTAATATTTTAGCTTTATCTACACGTCCTTCAACATATGTTATTCCATTTTAAAAACACCTTGTATAATAATATTTAATTGACATAATGACTTGTTTTCAAATCTTTTTGTCGCAGATAAGTTGTCTCGCTGTTAAAAGATACCTCTATAATTAATGTAGTCTATTATTTTCCTCAACACTCTGTATGATTTATTTTGGCATACGTGTCATAATGTGCCAATATGAAATTTATTAATTTCTCTTTCCATATTATAGTATCACACAAAAGAATACACGGCACAAAAATTGGCATCTATGTTCAACTAATTTCATGCACCTTTCGACTCGTCTTTCTCCACGTAATTTCCCCGCGCCGACAAAGATCGTGGACTAATTACGACGTTATCAAGAGATCTTCCATGGAACAATTTTTGGGAATTATTTCTGTCAAAGGCTGTAATTTATTACGGCGTAAAGGAGACTTTTCCAATGTAGTAACACGCATTCTATGTATACATCAGTTATCGCCATACAGATCACATAATGGGCCTAATTTGGACATTGGGTGTTACATTATGCAAGCCCGGCATAATAACTCTAAAATGGCGTTAGAACGTTGTAGATAGCGACTGTACAACCAGAAACGGGTAAATTGTTTGTAACAAATTAGCAAACATACAATGATAATAACCGTGATTATAAGTCGGGAGGTGTGTAAAATATAGCGACCGTCATGGTTGTAAATATTTTGGCCACAAATTATTTTTTTCGTAAATTCCAGCCATTTCTATACAAATAAACAGTTTTTAATGTGCTATAATTACTTGATGAAAGATTTCGTCAAAAAACCGTAACTGATTTTTCATGCATATAGCTATAATACCTGAATATTCGTGCATCTATATAGAGGTAGGATCCATAGAAGAAAACAGTTATCGAATAAAGTACCTATATAAAATTGTGTTTATAAAAGCTAATAATAATAAGAAGTATTGAATAATAAAAGTATTGATTTAAAAAATACAATAAAAAGATAACAATTCGACAAATTATTTTAGTCAAGAATCAAATTTGTTCCATAATTTAGCCGCTCACTGGTATAGTGCAAGATCCGGTATTAAAAATATATAGGTACGTACCCTCATTTGTTATTTGATTATGATGTATGACTAAGATTAATTGCTTAGCTAAATCGCGCAAAAAATAGAGATATTCCACCTCTGAAGATGGATTTTTCTCCCATGAATGTCACGCATTTATTTTTAAATGTTGGACATTCCTATAAGTAATTGTTTTCGGAAAAAAATCTTAGATAAATCATTTATTTGTTAAGAAGATTGAAAAGCTACTTCTGTTGCAGTAGTTACATTTTAGGTGTGTTGAACCATTTTCGAGAAAAACAGGAAAAAGTTTTCACTTTGTGTTATAATTTTCGTAATTGGATTGACTTTACGAATAAAAATTACAAAAAATAATAATGTCAACA
The DNA here is from genome assembly GCA_910589415.1 of Malachius bipustulatus. Taxonomy (NCBI): domain Eukaryota; kingdom Metazoa; phylum Arthropoda; class Insecta; order Coleoptera; family Melyridae; genus Malachius; species Malachius bipustulatus. Next base: position 17,447,286 of record OU342633.1, read on the forward strand.
ATTAAAATATAATTATCCAATTTCCAAGTTACAGCCAAGTCTATTACAAAAATGAGACTGCAAATTGAAAACTTTTTACAGATTTTCTGCAAAATGGAACAACATTGAACGAACTTATTAAAATGTACTACAGCAACAGAAGCAGCTTTTCTATCTTAACAAATTATTCATGTACCATTTCTCTGTAAAATAAATGCGGAGGGTAATATTTAAAAATATATGCGTGACAGTCCATGAGAGAAAAATCTAACTTCATAGGTAAATATCTCGGTTAGGCAAGCTATTTAGCTAGACAACCCATTTGCAATTTATCAATCTGTATATTATCTAACATCCAATCTTTGTATTCCCTCATCAACTAACAGATGAGGACATAATGAATCCACCGTATTGCATAGAAAAGGTAACATAGAGAATACGTACTAAAGAATATTTCAACAATACTTTGAAAAACAATGACATCATTTAAAAAATACAGCTTTCTTGGAAACTCTAAAGTTTCTTAGAAAATGATCAGTTTTTAGGTGGCTTGGATCCTTGTTCATTTTCACTGTATAGCGTTTTTCCTATATGTTAAACCTTTCCTATGTAACTCAGTCTTAGGGTACCTAGTAGATATAAATATACAGGTGCCCGTTAAGTACATCCTAATTTCTCGAGAGCATACAGGGGAGGTTAAAATAAGTCTAGTTCGTTATAAAAAAAATCTGAAGTGTCCCTTAACGGAGATACCGAGCCCCAAAAGGGTACACAACTATTTACTTTTTTGGTTCTAACTTTTGAACCGACCTGTATAATTTGATTAAATTTTAATATTTTATAGATACAATATAAAGGTCTCGATTGCCTCACAAGTGTCTAAAAGTGACATACCTTTAGAAACTCGGCCTTCGGCCTCGTTTGGAAATTTTCGTCCGTGCTTAAAACACTCCCTTTTTGCAACTTTTATCACAAATAGCTATTTTTGTCCAGAACAAAACATGTTGATATTTTTTATGTTCTTCGTCACAAAATGTTTTTTTCTCCCAAGAAACTCCCAAATTTCTTAGAAAATTGTCAATTTTTAAGTGGCTTGGATTCTTGTTAATTTTCACTGTATAGCGTTTTTCCTATAATATGTTACCTTTCCTATGTAACTCAGTCTTAGGCTAGGAGATATATACAGGTGTCCGTCAAGTACATCCTAATTTCTCGAGAGCATACAGGGGAGGTTAAAATAAGCCTAGTTCGTTATAAAAAAATCTAAAGTTTCCCTAAACAGAGATACAGAGCCCCAAAAGGGTACCCAACGATTTACTTTTTTGGTTCTAGCTTTTGAACCGACCTGTATAATTCGTTGAAAATTTATTATTTTATAGAGACAATAAAAAGGCATTGCCTCAGAAGTGTCTAAAAGTCAGGAACTAAAAAAAAAAGTCTAAAAGTCAGGAACTCGGCCTTCGGCCTCGTTTGAAAATTTTCGTCCGTGCTTTATGCAACTTGTATCACAAATAGCTATTTTTGTCCAGAACAAAACATGTTGCTATTTTTATGTTCTTCATCACAAAATCTTTTTTCTCGAAAAGTGTTCACGTTTTGTCCAAGAGCATCTTTTTTAATGTAGAAAATAATTCCCATGGTAATATAGGCACTTTTTCTTCGAACGAAACAAGCAACCGCACGTTTCATTTTCCGAGAAATGTCTTAAACATCCTATACAGGATGTTCAGTATTGTTATGTTAAAATTTTTTTAAGCATATACATAGTAGGCTTGATTCTGAGCCCAAAAAACCCAAAAGTGACAAGTTTATCTTCATTCGTTACAAAGTTCTGGGGCACCAGCACATTTCGGAATTGGCGTCCGTAACTTTCTGAATAACAATTATTATGAAAAATGGATTGATCGAGGGGGTCGTGTAGCATGGCCGCCTCTATCCCCTGACATATTCCTTTAGATTATTATTTCTGGGGGTGAATGAAAGACTTATACGCACAAGTTTCAAATACCAGAGAGCAATTAATTATTGGAGCGTATTCAGCAAGCTGGCCAAGAGATACGCGAAAAAAGACGAGAAATTAAAACTGTCACTTCTGCAATAGGCCTCCGAGCACAAGCTTTTATTCAGCTACGAGGACATTTTGAACAAAATGCTGACTTAAAGATTTGGTCAATAAAATAAGTTTTATGTGGTTTTCAAACTTAAATCTGGTTACTTACTATTAGACATTACTTTCTCTTATGCCTATAACTTGGTAACGAATGAAGATAGACCTGCCACTTTTGGGTTTTTTGGACTCAAAATTTATTAAGCCTACTATGTGCTCAATAAATTTGAACAAACGATACGAAAACGCCCTGTACAAACAATCACACTTGATTGAAAACAATCACACTTCAGCAGTAAACAATAAAATTGAATAACTTAATCATTGCGTGATCATCATTTTAAATTAAATTTTCTCGAATCTCTAGAAATCCTAAAGCATTTACATAATCAACAATACACAGTAAATGAACAACTAGACGCAATACATATCGCTTCCCATTTCTTAATTTTCTCTTTGATAACAACAGCTGAGAAGATTCCGATGAAATTATAAGTACACTACGATCTAATTAGGTAGTAGTTAGTTCTATTGAAATTTATCTAAATCTTGTTAATTGTTCTATGATCACTATATAGTTACCATTTGTTACTATGTCAAAATATCAATATTTTTACCTTCTTTCAATATTAATTTTCTAAATAATTACGTAATCAGTTATCTCTATCTCATTCTAATGGCATATAAACTGTACATCTCCATTCCACATAGGTATTTAATATTAAATTATTCTCTATAGCTATTAAAGGGCCAGAACTTTGTCGAAACAGAGTTGAAAAAGTAGAACTTTTTTGAGAATTTTTCCGAGACTGCAACGCGTTCGAACCTAAACTACTATACAAACTAAATTATTACTTATGTATTCAATTTGATGGCCGATTGTCGTCATTTTTATAGAAAACAGATTATTAATTTGGTTTAGGAATACTTTCTATATCTTCAAATTAGGGCGTTAACAAAATCTGGGATCGAGTAATAGGCAATTAATTTTCTCATCAAATAGTTTAATAAGAGACGCAAAAAATTATTTGCGCACTGATAAACAAAACAAAGGATATACCTGTCTGATTAAGGTTTCCAGAAACAATAAAAAGAACTGCAGTGAGAGTGCAGATCATACGATGGATAACAAAGTTTAATATTAATCCATCATACATATCAGGTTGTTAAAATGAGAATTGGCATTATAAATCATATCTCTTAATTTAGAGACTTATTTAACCAGTGGTGTAGTGAGAACTTATCTTCAAAGATATTATTTTTAGGTACCTATAGGTACTATGTTTGCTTCTTATTAATTCTTTTTTGCTGATTATCTTACACTATTTACAAATTGAAATTCAATAAGGAAAGCTAAAGAATTTTAATATTTTGGATATCGAAAAAACAAATTTTATTCTTGTCTAAAAGCTTCCCTCCAAATTTCTGCACCGCCACTGCTTCGGACGGAAACGAATGCGTCTCACATAGTCGTTAATTAAAAAAATGCACACTGCAAATGAATTACATTACATTTTATTAAATTCATAATTAAAGGCTAAATTATGAGAATATGTTAACACTTTTTTATTTTATACCTGCTTAAGAAATTGTGTATAAAACCGGAAAAAACAAATTTAGTTTTGTCTTCATTATTCCCTCCTACAGAGATTCAGTGGATCGATTAAAAAATTATGAAAGGATATGGGTACTTATTTTACAGCGTACCATTTACTAACCGCAGCAGGAGTTGTACGTAATTATGCTTATTTACATTTTGAATTAATTTTTCTGAATAACCAAAACTAAAAGACTCTCAAGTATTAAATAAATTTTATATCGCATTAAATATTTACACATACAGAGTTTTAATTAGGGAGTGAATTTCAATATGATTAACATAAGGTAGTTACATTATCGTTGAGCTAGGTCAGTTCTGGGAGCCCCCAATTACTATCAGAATATCAGAACTGAAAACAAAAGCAACAAACTAAAAACAAGTTTATTAGTTGAGCCAAACAAAAGCCTGGCATCACCAAGGTAAAATAATCTTTACGCACCAAATGAGAGTAGTTCAGGCGGATCTTTCAGATCTTAATAACACACAGTAATGTGTAAGTAATTGAAAATGCTTGCAGATTTTTCATATTGCACAGGTGCTTCTTTTCAGAAATATCATTAAGTATGCTTTTTTAATGCAAAGAAAGTAAATTCCAAATTTCAAAACCAGATCTTAACTCGCCTTGAAAAATTAAACCTCTTAAGCCATGTCAACCGTACCAAAAATGAAACAAAAAATTGAAGATGCGTTTGTTAGCTGTAGGAAAACTCAAACGCTACTTTTGTAATAACCTATTTTCACCTTCCGATTGACCGTTTTGTTATAAGATAATAAAATAAACGCTTCATCCCCCTGAAGCGTAATTTTTGAGAATTTAAACCTTTTTAACAAGAAATTTCATAAAAAGCTTAAAACGAAAGTTGCTGGATATACAGCTTTTTTTGCGTATAACCGATATTTACTGAGATACATAATTCCATCCCTTAAATTCAAGATGGCGTCCACTCCTTACGGAATCCGAGGGGGGAAACTTGGCTGGAGAGTTGTAGTGGCGCCCCCAACGGACCATTAAAATTTCGTTAAATTAAAAGTTCTCATTAACGCAATTTAAAAGTACCATTTAAATGGACTATTATTGGTCCGTGGTATAGATTTTTCTTTAGGTTTTACCCGTGGAACTTAAACGTGCATTTTATTTTGAAAATCGGATGGTTGGTTGTTAATTAATTAATTATTACAGACTCAAATTAATTCAACAGAAAAATATAATTGTAGAGCTCAGGGCCACCATATTGTTTTTCAGGTCATTCGGGGTATAAAAAATATCAAGGAAAAAAAATCCGGTATAGATATACAGAAAACATTTTAAAATTACTTATCTTTTTTTACGAGAAAAGTATGAAAATTTTTTCACCGAATGACGTCAATATGATGTCATCTTACTGGCATTTATGGTTTTTAATGATATATACACAGAAAATTAAACTCGCATTTAAATAAATGCAAAAAAATATTTTGAAGCAGAGAGGTTTATTTTACCAAACCCCTAAGCTATGAAAAAATGTTGAGCTTTCTTTAAAGTAATATACCTGACATTAGCCTTTATTTTGTCATAGAAAAAAGATAATTGAAGGATAAAAAATTATATCTTCATCGGATCTACGAAGAAAAGAGCCAGTTTTCGTTTGTTTTCCTATATACAGCACAAGACAAAGAACGTGCCTGCCGCTTTCTCTGACTACCAGGGGGGCACATGATTATTTATTCATGAAACCAAACCAATATTAGGCACAATAGTACACTTGGCGCGTGGTAAAGTCTTTCTGTATATTTCTCATTGTCTATTGTTTCCAATTTGTACATCGCTTATGAAAGTACTACCTGAATATTGATCTAGTCATTATTTTCATCTATATTTAAGTTAGGTAATATTAATTACCATTTTTGTTTAGGTATGGGTTTAGATATGTGAGGTAGATACATGTAGGTCTGATGATATATGATGTGTAGGCTTTCTTTTAGGTTTTAAAAAATAACGAAATTAATCGAAATAGCCTCGGAAAAAGCACGAAAACACGAAAACTGCTTATTTTTACCCGAACATTTTAGTTAGTATTTATTGTTTAAGTACAATGTAAGTACAAGTCAAATATCATTATTTATGAAAAGAGGCAATTTATTAAAAAAAATCGAACTTTCTTTCATACATTACCTCCATCATTTTCTCTCTATCGGCAGGTCGGATTGTGACTTTTTTCGCTCATATAGGCTTAGGGTACCTGTATTACCGACACTTACGAGCACTTACTATAGGGTATGGGTCGTGTCAAATAAAGTGTCCATAACGTCATTTATAATAATATTGCAAGGTTGCCAGTTTTAGAGACAGGATGAAGAACACAAATTAACGAATATCGTTAACACCCACATCTAAATATTCGGAATAAGACGAGTAATTTGCCTTGGAATGACATTTATAAATCATGCATCAGAAAGTGATCGTTGTACAGTTACTTTCTTCGAATAAATTCGACTACATGATTCAGTCCTACCACCTCAAATCATACCATCACACGCTTAGAGGTGTATGTGCTTTGTGTAAATAAGGTTGGTATAAAGATGTTATTCGTGACGTCCATGGCCAGTTTAACTGACATGACCCATAGCGCATTCTCGGTAGCACAAAAAGTTGGGAGAAAGCATGGAATGTTAAATTAACTTCAAAAAACGTCAGTTTTTTTCATGAGCTCACAACCTTCTATAAAAATTTCCAAACTTTGGTGTTCCGTCAGCGGATTTATTAAAAATAGTTTGGCTCGTTGGAGGACGTTTCAACAATAAAAAGAGGGATTACTACTTGTTCGCGTTACCTATTACTGGAATATTCTGGACAAAAGTTACACCCAATAGGCAGATTATATTTTGCAGACAATGAAAGAAATACAGAATGGCCGTATCTGAATGTTTACTAGGTATAGATCTAATTACATCTTCACGAAGCCTATTTTTAAGTAGGTATCACTATTGAAGATTTCTTATAGATGACTCTGTCGTCTGTGCATGTGACTGTCAAGACACTGTTTCTCAGTAACCCCGAAGATATCAAGTTAAAAATATTACCAAATTCTGAAGTCTATTATAGGTTTTTTCCAACTTGATACAAAACCATAAAATGACGGTTCGAGACATGCGCATTATTTTTTATTAGGAAACATTTGTACGGTGTGAGGGTTGGTACAGATATCGTTCCAATTAAAAATTTGTTGGTTCCGAACTCATTTTCGTCAGGGATAGAAGAAGATATACCAAAATTTTGATAAAGCTTTTAAAAAACACGATAATTATGTTCTCTTTTTTGATAAATTCCAAAATTTAATACGCCAGTCATGAAATTTGACAGCAGATAAGGAATATTATGTTAAGAGCACCACAAAGCACTATGACAGTTCCAGTTCCAAGCTCTAAAAGCATTCCAACTTCTTCACAGTTTTGAAACTATCACAAACTGACATGCGCATTAAATCAGTTATGAACCGATACATGCGTAATTCTCGTATATGGTACCGAGAATCGAGTTGAAACAAACCTAATGTATACTAAAAGACAAGTCTGGGATAAAATTAGCCAAGCACAGTATCGAGAAGTAAAGTTTGAAGTTGGTTTTAACTTAAAGACTGTTACTTTTATCTGGCTAACCATTGGGCTGCTGATGGGGTACTGCATGTCGCCAAGAAGGAAATCTTCAAAATAAATAAGCTCCATTGAGGGATTCATGCGAGAGATAAGGTTTGACTGCGAATCGCAAGTAATGATGCAATAAAACAATAACCATCGGTGTCACCTCTCATATACATTGTGATTTATACAGGGTGTCCCATAAGTAATAGTCCGTGGTGAAATGGGAGATTCTTGGTTTAAAAATATTATGATCTGACACTACTTGCTCTAACAAAATCTTGATAATAAAAAAGATACAGGGTGGCAAAGTTGAGATTTAAAAATTTTCTTTTCAAAATATCTCGAAAAATTGTACAGGTACGAACGTGAAAACTTGGGGATAGATGTTTTACGTTATGAGAAATCATAGTTTGATATCCGTGTCGATGTATTTTATAGAGGGCGCCACTTAGGTCATGTTGACGACGTAAATGAACAAATAACTTTTTTATCCTTCAGGCTATCGCGCATTTTATTGTGAAATATTAAAACTACATCATTCTTGAGAAAAAAAGATATACTGATTGTCAGTCTCAAAAGTTAGTGGTTTTCGAGATAATTGACAGTTAATGATTTTCTCTACTGATACTGTTCAGAATTTTTTGCTTACTGCTAGTAGTTGGAAAATTAAAAAATGCCGAGACATAATAATTTTTCAAATTCAGATAAGAGAGATATGATTTCTCTTTATTGCAAACAAAACTTCAATGGGCAAGCTGCGAAACGAGAATACCTGCCACGATATCCAAACAGACTGCAACCTGATGGTAATCGACTATTTCAGAATCTGTATAGGAATTTAGGTGAATATGGTTCATTTGTTTGCTTTTTTAATATGTCAAAGTGTAAAATGTTTAATTGCCAAAATGCTGGTTATTATCTCGACCTACTGCATTAAGATTTCTGATAATAAAAAAAAAATAGAAATAATGCAGGAGATTATTAAAACGTGATTATCTCGAAAACCACTAACTTTTGAGACTGACAATCGGTATACCTTTTTTTCTCATCAATGATGTAGTTTTAATATTTCACAATAAAATGCGCGATATCCTGAAGGATAAAAAAGTTATGTGTTCATTTACGTCGTCAACATGACCTAAGTGGTGCCCTCTATAAAATACATCGACACGGATATCAAATTATGATTTCTCATATCGTAAAACATTTATCTCCAAGTTTTCACGCTCGTACCTTTAAAATTTTTCGAGATATTTTGAAAAGAAAATTTTTAAATCTCAACTTTGCCACCTTGTATCTTTTTTATTATCAAGATTTTGTTAGAGCAAGTAGTGTCAGATCGTAATATTTTTAAACCAAGAATCTCCCATTTCACCACGGACCATTACTTACGGGACACCCTGTATAGCACAATAGAAACTTTCTCTAGGCTTTCGTTTATAAAAAAAATATTACAATTCAATTTTTCAATCATGTATAAAAGAATTTGTTAGATAATTGTTTACTGGGTGATTGTTTACTGGTGCCCCGTACTCCCCAAGCCCTGTCTATCGGTTCGGTGTTCAAAGTAGGGGGTAGTTTTGTCCTCTCTAACAAGTCTATAAGTAACCAATTTTTTCATTAACTGAATGTTATTAAAAAACAATGTGGCGGAGATAAGAAAATCAAAAGTTGACAATGAAATTAGATAAACGACATTTACAAAATAATTAAAATCAATTTTTCATGTCGTGCATGTTTTTTCTGCAGCGCCTGAAGTTTTCATAAATTTTTTTCAGATTCTGAATAAGTGGACATAAAAAAGTGCAAGTTTTCTCTAATTTAAGTAAAATGTGTAAGTAAAAATTGCAATTAAGCTAACCTTTTAAACCGTCTCTTATGGCATGCATCGAAACAGAATCGTGAAGTTATCTTATAGGGGTTTTATTCAGAAGTAAAAATCCAGTTTTTTTAAACATGTTTTAGCAATTATCATAAATTATTATTTTAAAAAGCTTTTTAAAAAATTTTAAAATTATTTAAAAAATCAATAAAATAAATATTGAATTTATTAATAAATAAAAATTTAATCCATCAAAAGCATATATTTTGGATTACCATCAGTCATTGCCGGTTGTCCTATGTGAGTTATGTCAGATAAATAATTAGATTTAACTGAAATTATAAGTTTTAAGGAGGTTTGAAACTTTGAAGCCAAATATTATTTACAGAAACGTTACCTGGAATTTTTCGTAAAAGTAGGTACCTATGTACTTTAAATAAAAAAAATTCTCATTTTGAACTCACCACTAAAACGTGAAACGTACGCAGGAAATCCAATTTTTAGCTTTGATTAATTCGCCTTCTGTGTTCCCATCGACTCATGCTGATACCTTACCTATACAGAAAAGCAATGCCTTATACATATTGTTTATAGCAAGACATAGCCAAATTGCCTTATATGGCACTGAAAAGGGGTCAAAATGTTCATTGAAATTGTACCCAGTCTTTACAATATGTGGTGATCTATCCATTTTCAACACGTTATTGCCCCAAAGCACAAAAGAGTCAGCATATTTTTTCCCATATCATATTAGATCAACAGATGCAAGGATTCCGGTGAGATGCTACCCTCCCTAGTACTTACAGAAATTTTTTGTACCCATTTTTGGGTAGCTCGACGAGATGAATACGAATATCGTGTTCATCTTTCACAATTAAATTAATTATAATTAACTAATTATAAAAATAATTAATTATAAAATCGGTTATAATTGATTTTTTTCAAAAATTCCAACCGGATATCGTTGTTTAATTTTTTTTTTTAATTTTTAAGCCTGGTTTCGACAGTTTGAAATATTTACAAAAAAAAATGGCACTATTGTTAATTAAGCATGAAAAAAATTGATAGACAATTACTCAAAATGTACCTACCTAATGAACAGATCTTGCTGAAATTTTTTGTATATTATCGGAATAACGATGGCACCATCTTCAAGAACTTTCATCCCTCCACATGCAGTAGCTTTTGAGTAAAAAAAAAATGCGAAAAAAGGTATTTTTTTGAGTTTTCCAGGAGCAAGTTAACAATAATAATTGTACCTAGCGACCTCTGTCAGTGCTTATTTTTTTGAGAATTTCATAACGAACAACTTTTCTAATACTTACATAACACTAAAAGTTAAAAGGAACGGCGATAATAAAGGGGATAGAAATGAAGTGCCCGTTTTTTCACTAATAATTTGTTAATTATAAAATCAAGCAGTGAAGTCACCGATTATTAAGCAAATTTAGGGTATTCAAGTACACCATAAAGCGAAGCGATTCCTATAATAATCTCGCCTATACCTCAAAAATCCATTAAAAATTCCTCACCGTTTAGCCTATTATATTGAGGTGATGAAACCTTACATGGCTGATTTGGTTATAATAACCAAACGATTCCTTTTGATTGAATTAATTAAATTAACAATGGATTGCAGGTAAGGTGATAACTGATAAGGCATAGCGATTAGTCGTATTTAATAAGGGAGAGAGAGCTCCTTTCAACTCTTCATATTTCATTGTTTCATTACATAATCCTGGTAAAGTGGATAATTACCTGATGAGCGTATACCGCTATACCGTATACTCATAATATAATGATTTCCATTTACATACATATATACCTCTTATACAGAGTGATCAATATTATTAGTCTATAACAAACTGTGCTGGTATTTACTTATTCTACGAGATTATATTTTTTGGTAGGTACTTTAAGTTTCATCTATACTAATAAGCATATAAAGAATACTTTTGCTTCATGAGAATTAAAATCATTAATGTATTCATTTAATTAATCCATATTTTGTAACTTACTTTGAATTCTCTGAACATTGATTAATCTGTACACAGGTGTAAGAGTTTACAACATACCTATATACCTACAACATAAATTTCAGCAGAGTCTACCTCCTCGAGGACTCCTCGAAGTTCCACCTCTGTAATAATACGTCTAATAATTAAGCGGCAATCGTCTCTTACCATTTTTTTATATAATTATTGTTATTCAGTAGGGCTAAAGGGCGCTATCACACACAACACTCACACACGTGTTCCTGTCCTGGAATTGACGCAATTACCGCGCTTCCGGAATGGACACTGGCATCCCTTTCAAAGAACACCTGCTAGAACGGCTCGCGGATCAGAATTTTAAGTACACTGTCTTCTTGAGACTTACATGCGGGAAGTCTATTATTTTGTTACTTTGTGGTCGAGTTAAAAGGGTAAACGGTTGGTTATAGAGTACGGTATTATAATAAACGGAATCCCCTATCTCTATCTATCGTTAATTATACAGGATGTATGCAGAGTATGAATGCGTATGCCTATATTTTAATTAAAACCACTTTCTTCTTTTTGTTATAAATTCTAAACATGTGATGATAATGTTAGTACCCAAGGTTGTTAAAGATCGATATTAATGTCGTTATCTATCATAATTTATAACACTATTAGTGGAAGCTTATTATAAAATTTTGTTTCTTTACGCCTATTGAATAAAACGTTCATTGTCCTGCTACATAGTCAAGTCAATCACAGCTCAGCCGGTGAAATATTAGAAGAAAAGCCGCCAGTTAGAGCCAATCACAACTCGGCAGTTACAAGAAATCACCGCATCGAACGCCTTCATCCTGGAAAAACTCTTAATAAGATGTTAATGACATGAACATCTTCGAACAGTAAACTAAAAAACTCGATGGCACCTAATAGTAGTCTTATATTAAATTTTTAATTAGATAATTGACCTGCACTGGGGGCGCGGAACCGGCGACCGGGGAGCCGGTAGCCGTTCAAAGCGCCAAGGCGCAGAGCGACAACATAGGCAAAGCACGTTTGGACATGGCTAATGCCTAATAACGTGGCGTCTTATTAAATAATATACCAGCCATTCATGAAAATTATTAATGAAAACAATTATGAAATAAATAAGGGTCAAGCCCATGACCTTCTCTTCACATTTACCAGGTATTCCCATTTGATCACTGAGTCCAAATGTTTTTTGTAAATTCAAAAATGAAAGGTTTTCAGTTTATCTAGAAAAATCGTTGTATCAACAACACACGTAAAATAACACATCATCACCACCATCATAAATAATTTAGTAAAAATGACATGAAATGAAAAAAAATAATAATAAAATAGTTCTAGCTGCATGTGTGTAAATTCAGTGACAATTCACACTTGACTGTACATTTTTTCATACCATTTTGTGTCACAATCTCTAAGGTAAATAAAACTTCAAACCAATGCATCCCGTGTGTAATTTTTCATTGCTATTTGCCACTATAAAGTAGACGGTATCTGGTCAGGTCTCACGTATTTGACCCCACGGAGGCTCTTTCTCAGGAGTCTGTCCTTTTTTAAAGACAGGACCAAATAACTCCACTACTTTATAGCGAATGCCGATGCTTTTAGAACAATAAGGAATTGTTGCACTTGTATTTATTGCCATTCATTCTAACTTATGGCCAATACAGGAGCAGGGCTTCTGTTTGGATTTTTTTGTTGTTCGTAAACAAAGTAGTTCATTTAGACGGGAAAATTTACTGTAAATGAATAAAACTTATATAAAACAGAGCTCACGAGACATGAAACTATTTTTGTTCCTTTTACATTTTTATCTATAATAATCCGTTTACCACCGATTTTATATATAAATATTCAACGATTTTGCATATTCTCATGATTTGCGATCACGCTATTTGTGTATATTTATAATAAATCTATAAAACAAAATTAGTTGTTTTTATAAAATTTATTTTTTCTTCTTTTTCAGTTTTAAAAGATTGCTAATGGTATTTTTCACTTATTCTCTGGGCACGAGCTCTAAATTAAATTGATAAATGAATGTCCATTTCAATTTAAACGCTACAATAGTATAATATCCTTGGTGGTTTTTAACTGAGTCGATTGCATGGCATAATAAATATTGTACCTTTGGAAAGGTAATTCATTCTTATCTGTCATAATTTATTAGTTATGTTTGTTTAGCTCGCTCAGACTGAGAGCCAGCAAGCCGTTGCCGGCGATGATTTTTTAAATTAATATTCTTGTTTTCGGTATCGCGATCCTAAGATCGATATAAATCCTTAATCACTGGATATGACTGTACGCAATCATAATTTCGCATTATGAAAGCACTCGTAAAACTTTTAATAGGCGTATTTTTCAACTTGTAATAAGAAATATTTCGTAAGGCCCCTTGTTGAAAGGTTGAAAATCATTACGATTTATCATTAAAAATATGCGATGATGCTTACACAGTTTTTTTTTTATTATTCAAATTAATTTCTTAATCGTTTATAATTTTGAAGTTGTTTCTTTCACCAATAACTTATGTTTTGCAAATATTCAAAAACTGTTTGAACTACAGCTATTGCAAAACTATTACCAACTAAGAACGCGGGGAAAGTTGGAAAAAAGTGTTTCATTGATAAAATTACCAGCCTGTTTGCTTTTTTCAAACTTCTTTTTTCAATTTTTTTAGTTTTTCTCTGAATGTAAAAATAAATCTTCCATTCAATTTTTCAATATACTTAGCAGTGACTATAAACAATAATAGAACTATGATTTATGATAAGGCGATAAAACTTGTTTTAATGAAATTTTTTTACAAAAATTTCAACATGTTTCTGTATTTTTTTTTGTAATTTTTTATTTATATAAATATGAGTTTTTCATTGGCAAGAATCCCATGCTGAAATTAAAATTCTCCAAAACTTACAAATCAATCAGCTTAGCGAAAACGTAAAAAGTAAAAATTCTTATCGGAATTATATCGCATATGCATTGGGTGTTAATTTTTTTTAAATTGGATTTATTGTATTTATTTATTGATAAAATCAGATTCGTGATCAGCGACCCTGAAAACCGCCCAGAGACCATATCCGAGGCGAAATATTAATTTTTTGTATCACTGCCACTTCTTGGAGTGGTTTAAGGGATCAGAACCATCCCACCACAGATTCGTAATCAGCGACCCCGAAAGCCGATTGCCTAGGTGAAATTGTGAATTTTCATAACTTCTTATCACTGCTACTATTTGGGGTAGTTTTGGGGGGTTGGAAACACTTTCACTTGTTTTTGGACCTCTGACTCGTAATCAGCAACCCCGAAAATCCCTGGAAGACGAGGCGAAATTTTGAATTTTCAATACTTTTTTGTCACTGTTACTATTTGGGGTGATTTGGGAGGGATGAAATTAAACTTATTTTCTCATTTTTCGAGGTAATTCAGAGGTTAGTGGTGATGAATGTTGCTGAATATATTTTTTTAATAACTTATATTAAACCAACAATAAAAGTCTAACTTCGCTTTTTTAATTTGAGACTTTATTCAAAACTTTAGTGATGGTAACATGTTTCGGCTTTCGCCATCATCAGACCAACTTTCACATCTGGGTGTTCATAAATAGTAAAAGTTATATAAATGAAAAGTTGACAAAATTTATTATTTACTCACAGTAGTCTCCTTAATCATGACAACAGTGTCTTCCAATAAGCATTGAAGCAATCACAACAAGCAACGGTCACTCCAACAGAGCTGAGGGCCCCCTTGAGCCAGTTTGAGCACGTGTTAAAAGGTGAAATCCGATAATTAAGAAGTAGAAAATTATCCGGTTTCATAAGTAAACCAAAGGACTTTTCTAAGAAACAACAAACCCAATCCGGTGAATGAATTAAGTATAAGAAAAATTATTTCAACGTCGAATTTAATTATTTTAGCAGTTTAGGAATGGAAACGTCCAAACTTGCTCTTGATGTTATGAAGAAAAGGTAAAATGAGCCGTTAGGTTAAATTTTTCTAAAAAATTAGTCAGGTAAAAATAAAAATTATTATATTAAATAAAAGAAGGAGGGCACGAGTCGAAGTACGAAATTGACAGAATTGATGGAATGACGAATGACCACCGAACTCGGTGACAGTGACAGCTCAAAGACACAGTCGAGGGCGTTCAGAAATTATCACCATAGACAAAATGGCGGGATTTTTAAAAACGATAGGCGAGATTTGAAATTAAACTTTAATTGGGATGTAAATTTATTTGTTGGGAGAGGGTGAAATTAGTGGTAAGGTAGTGGATGATAACTATCTGGAATACACGTCCTTGCATGACTTATTTTTCAAAGTACGTCCAAAGATAACCTGTCCAAATCAATGATCGCTTCGGTTCACAATCATCTTCTATGTGCTATGATGACGTATCATCATCAGTGGTCGAGCCCGGCATGGTGGCCCTGCGTTTATTTATCCAATTAAGAGTATTTTTCTGAAATTTTCTATTGTGATATATAAGTATTATACCTTGTTGATTACTGTTCAGTGCCTTTGAAAGCGTGTCATAGAATGAATACAGAAATTAAATTTTTGATCGATATTTTTCCCGACGCCACTGGTGTACTAACAACAAACATGGCAAGTTTTTGTCAAAAATGTATAGTTTGGGATACATTCTTTTCATTCTATTAATTTTATTGGGAAGTTTTGTTTAGTTTCGCATATACAAGAGTTTGAAGAATACAAATATTTTTGAAAATTAAATAGCCGCTGTTTTGAAAATATACTTGACCGATTTAGCTCAAATTCAATACTAGTCCATTCCCTGCATCAGATATTTAACTACACTTTGTAATGTCATTTTCGTCACAAATTAAAACTCTGACGTATAGATGCAATATTAAGTAAATGTTAAGTAAAGTGGCCATGACGTCATTGATAATAATATTGCAAGGTTTTCGAGACAGGATGAATTACTCAGTTTAAAGGTTAGGTTAGGTAATAAATTAATCAAAATACAACTTACAATAATTGTTAATCTTCCACGAGTGAAGTATATCATAACACGCAAATAAACGAATATTGCTAACCCATGCACCCATAGCGAAATATTCGGAATAAAACCAGAGATTTCCCTATATGAATGACAATAATAAATTATGGTGAAACTGAAAATTTGACAATAATTTTCACATGTAATACCACTAGAGGTCAAATTATTTCCGGAAATTTTTTCGAGCTCACGAATATTTTGAAAATTATCGCGAGCCGAAGGCGAGGGATAATTTTCTTAAAATATTCGTAAGCGAGAACAAAATTTCCTGGTATAATTTGATTTCGAGTGGTATTTGGAAAGAAAATTTCACAACAAAATTAGTTTTGAATAGAAAAATTACAATTTAATTGTTAAATAAAAATATGACATGGCGGCGTAACATAATCACGTGACAACGCCAAACTGACGTTTAATAACTGCGCCGCCATTATTAGCGCTGTCAAACACAAATTTTAGTTTCTAAACTTCACCAGCCGAGTGTGGTTTTTGATAATGATAAGTCGACAATTGCGGTACAATAGTAATTATGATTAGTATTGATTAGATGCCATTCTTTCCAAAGCGCAAGGATTTGCTCAGCAGATGGATTCTACCAACAAAAAGTGCCATACAATTAATTATAAAGATAAAGTGGTCGAACCCCCATGAATTCGCCGTGAGTTAATCCGAAAAATTATGTAAGTACCTACCTATTTCACATAGAATTACTAAATTATGTAAATTAGGTTTCTTCAGATCATTTTTTCGATAGTGAATCCGTGATTTCATACGTGGTAATACGCGAAAACATCACTTTAATATTAAATTATAATAGAAACTTTAACAAAACGCATTGGTTGATTAATATTAATAACAGCAACTAACAGTCAACAGTTGACATTTATAAAGATCCGGTTTGTTTACTATTAAACGTCAAAAAAATTTCCACTATAATACTCTCCAGCTTACCCCTGCAGGAGAAAATTTCCGATATAATACACAAATAACCATGGCAACGGTAAGCAATGCTCGATCTTTATTGGCTGAAAATTGATGGCGTGAAATTTTCATTCGAATTAATCCGACTACATCGTCCATGCGTACCATCTCAAATCATCACACGTTCAGAGCTTTACGTGTTTTGTGCGAATAAGGTTGGTATTTAAGATGACGCAATTCATGACGTCATGGCCAGTTTAGCTGACACGACACTTAAATAATCATATTTGTCAAAGTTAATAAGGCTATGACGAATATGACGTCACGAATCGAAAAATATTTCCCGGTTTTCTTGAAACAGTATTAAAATCTAACAATACAGCAAGTTTTCGATCTTAACAATTTGTACACTTAACATTTCTCTCTAAGGCAACTAGGATGGTAATATCGATCAAAGTTTCATTTTCATGCGATTTCCTTATGTCTCAAAAACAGATAAACGTAGTGATAGTGGGCGCGATTCCAATTGCTTTGCCTTAATATAAAGCTCGCTATGGACTTATGTCAAAGTTAATGTCATAATACCGACCAAGCTATTTATGCCGATTGCATATTCATACGACAATTTGTTTTCGACGTGTCGACGACATGTTGCTCCATTTACAACATAACGATTTCAATGACGATTCACATACCAAGCAAATACGCTGCAGACATGAAGAGACTTGTCGCTCAGAAATGTTTCACGACACTGCTTGCTCCCAAGCGACATTTCGACTTTTGAATCTGTAAAGCTTTGTCATTTGGAGTAATACTTTGACTTACAGCGTCAACTTAATAGAAAACCAGGGCGTTATTATTGAATCAGCCCCTGGAATCGTCCCTGGAAATTTTTAGGTCTCAGGATCAGTATTATGATTATTTTTACAGTATTATCCTGTGCCTACCTCCTTGTTCTAATAATAAACATGTTAACATCCAGATTGTGATACTTGCATACGTATAGATGTCATGATATTAAGGATTTCGTATATATGGGAGAATATTATTTTCGCATTTCTGTTGAAAATACCTGGTTTGATTTTCCAGAGCCACATGGAAATATAACCGGAAGGCAGAAACGTAGAATAGGAACATCGAAAACCATGTTCCCTCTCATTACAGCGCTTCTCTATTAACTCCATCATGTTCGGGTTTGTAATAATTTAAAGTTGGAAGTTTCTTTAGGTATATGCATAAGCAGGGAATACGTTATATATCATATATTATATTATATACTTGATAAACAAAAGTTTGTAACTCCAACCCTTATGTACATAACATTCTGTTATGTAGTAAAGGTACGGTATAAGTTCGAATTATTTCTGAGCTTCATAAGTTTTAACTGAAGTTTGTTGAGTATATCGAATATTGATGGAAAACTAGAGACTAATAGTGAATTGATTAAGGTACAAACTTGCAACATTGGTCCGAAATGTGCAAAAAGTATCAGCTGTAAAAATCGACCACTCGGTTATAAGAAAAAAGTTTTCTTAGGTTTTCAACAGTATAAATGAATCATTTTACACCATAACAAGCTGAAGCTATGACTTGTTTCCATGCAACAACTCTTTCTTTGCCATTCTTGAAGGAGGAGGTACAAAGGAGTTGCAGGAGGTCTAACAGAGCGGCTGGAGCTCGAAGACTTGAGTCAATGGGTACCAGAGACTCCAAAGAACCTAACGCGCCAAAAAAATGCTTTCAAAAACCATCTAATAGTCAAAAAAGTTGTGGTAAGAACAATCCCCTACCAAATGAAGAAGTTGCAAAGACTTTGAGAATACTTTGACCAATCCACAAGTGGATGTTTTTGCAGGAATTCAAACAAGGAACTGTCTCTTCACAATGGACGACGTGGTTATAGTTCAGTTTTTCAATAAACTGAACAATTTGAGGGATACCTGTACACCTAAAGAACAAGTGGTCAGGTCAGGTCCAAAAGGTGAATCTATTAGACCTAACTTGTGCGAGCCGGTTGATTTTGAGACGAGTTATGCCCTTTGGGAAAAGTTTTATGGATGGAATAATAAGGATGTTTGGAATTTGCGGCTATGGATGACCATTCTCTCTTCCATTCTTCCAGCATTTATTAATTAATAATCGTGTGAAGTCGCTTTTGGTTCATGGGAGCTTTCCAAGTCATGTCACTCCGTAATGCAGGTACAAACAAACCTGGGAGCTGTAGAAATTCAAGAATAGCCTTGTTGGTTGCTTCCTGTAAAATTTTGAGAAAATCTAGTGACTAGTTTGTCGGCGAGAGAACTTCAAAAAAGGTTCACCTAATTTTGTGCAATAGTATGGGATAAAATATTTTTTTCAATTTTTAACTCAATTTTCGATTAAAAATATTGAAATACTTAATTTTGATTACTTCATTATTGTTCTACTGGTTTTCTAATCTGCCGACTAAAATTATAATATTATTTCCGTTAGAGAGAGTTTTTTACCTTTAAAATGATAAAGAAAAATAGTTAAAGACGTATAGTTCCAAAGTCTTAAATATGGTTTCTGGAATTGGGGGGTGAGATATAATTGTAACTTTTTTCAAACTGTCCCCCCGTATAAAATTCGCCTTATTTTTATTCAAACTATAAAAATAAAAATAAGGTGTTTAAAGTAGCTAAAGCTTTGAAACGGTGGCCCTAGAATCTAATCATTGATTATTAATATCGTTGTGCAGCTTTTACATTATAATATTTAACATATATAAAACATACGCAATTGGCCTTTTGTGCTGTTAGCATTTTGAGTGCTAAAAATATACATTTAAAGCTAAAGGAATAAGGTCACAAAAAAATAAATACGCGCTTTAAAAGTATAAATTTAAAACAAAGAAAGACCTTCTAATAAGTTACATAATTATCTCAAAATGTGAAAATAATCACATTTTTCTGGATATGAAAACAACAGCAAAATAAACGTTATGAGCCAAGACAATTAATCAAGAATATTTTCTCTGGCTTATACACCGTTTTTATACATTTGACAACAGGGTAATTAATTGTTACCAACTGGGATGTTTAATTAGGATTAAAATTGACACACAAAGAATGAAACGCGGCGTTTTTTATTCAAGGGATGTTCTGAAGCTTTAATGAAGGGGAACAACAGACACAAAAAGGAGATAATTAATTTATCGTGCTGTTTTTTGTCCGAATGATTTACCTAAGGGTATGTTGAATTACCAAAACGTTGTGTCTTTTTTTTCGCTTTTAAAAATATACACAGAAATTATTTTTCCGTTTCGTTTGAGAGAAAATCTAAAACTCCTGCTGTGGAGAAAGAATAAGGGAGTACCGAGAATAAAAATTTGATTACAATGCATCTCACATCGGAGTGTGCCAGGTGTTCTTTTAATATACACCGAGCTTCCGATATTACAATATTATTACTATCTTCTAGACCCTCTATGTATTGAATATCAAATATGACATCCTTTATGTTTATATGACTTGATACTTATATGAAAGAGAAATATTTCACTGTCATAAGAAGCTAGCAGTTTTTATCTAGAAAACATTACAGTATAAAATAGTACGGGTAATAGTAATAGCTCTTAACCCATAAAACTAAATTATATTATTATGGAATGGTGGGGGGTTTTCCAACTTAAACGTTAAGATAAGGGTATAATTGTACAATTGTACAGGGCGTTTTGCATATGTATAAAGACTCAGTATTCACATTGTATTAGTCAACCAGGTGAATATTTCTTAGGTTTGGTCGGTTAAGTTATTAATTTTCAGGAAAAAAAACAAACAAAAAATCTACTATTAAATTGAATTAATTATTTTTGTCCAGATCCCATTTTTTCGATAAATTGGCCAATGTTTGTCATTAACGAAAACGTTCTCGTGCCCGGGACGTCGTCTGTCCCCAAGTTGGCAAAAAACCGTTTTGAAAAAATCGACTAAATAAACCCCTCACCCCCAACATGGTCTTTCTCCTTTATCTCTAAAAAGGGGACAGCTACAAAGAACCGATTATACAGTTCTGAACTTGTTACAATTTCTATCGTCTGACGGCAGATTTTTTTAAGTGCAGAGGAAAATTTGCACTCGAAATTTTCATGAAGAAATCGATGTCTTCAGAATTCAGAAAAATCAATTCCAGAAGAATTCCGAATTCAGAACAACGAATTGCGCTAAATGCCCTATACTTAATAGAAGTTATAACTGCTTCCTATAATAGAAGCTAACTGTTTCGTCCAAAGAGTGTTTTGTCTAGTCCACTTTAGCCTCAAAAAATTCGTTACGATAGTTTTGAAATGAAACATCTCAATATAGCGTAATGGATATTAAAAAAAAAAGTTACATTCCTGAAATCACATATACCGTCGACGAAATATGAGAGAAATTAGAAATTCCAAGTTAAACAATAACCAAGTTTGTGTGAACTAGTCAACCGAAAGAACTACACACACACCTGTATCGAGAAGGGTTCCCAACGTTTATAAAGTTGATACCTTTAAATATGAGTTTAAAATCTTCCTCGACTACTTATTAAATGCTTGAAACACCTGCTCCTGCTAATGGTGGGTTCTATCAAAGGATATTTTATTTTAAACACTGGTTACTATAATACTGTTAAGAATATAGGGGTGGATCTATACTACTTATTTACATTAGTAAGTAATAACAGTGTAGGTACAAAAATAAGCCATCAGATATACTTACGTTACGAACAATTTATTTTTAATGATTCTGATTAATTAATATAAGTTTAACAGCCTTGTGTTAATTATGCTTCCATGGATGCAATATGGTTTTTCTTTTCAGTTACATATTCCATTTCTACAGGGTGAGTATTTTTTTTGTAGCAAGGGCTTCAACAGCTTGAAAAGGAATAAAAGTTCCCATAAACCTAGGTCCGGAAAAGATTTGAAAAAAAATACATGGTGTTGAAAAATAAATTTTCATTCAGTTTCCGGGGCATAACTTGGGAATTTTATAATATACCAAGAGGTTAGCTATTTATTATAATTTATAGCACACAAAACGAAGAACAATACGGGTAAAAAAACTCAACAACTTCTAGACCTATGGACTTACATGCAAGACCTTACTTATCAGAGCTGAATTCCCTGGAGTTTTATTACAAAAGAGGTGTACTTATGAATATTCGAAATCCACCATAGTTTTTAAGTAAATTGGGTTTAAACTACTCATACCATACATTTAGCTACACAAAATCATTGATTATTCATACTTTTATTTTATATCCTAAAATAACAATTAATATCGAAAAAAGAAGCTTTTTGCGGTATGATGAAGTTTAGACTCAATTTACGGTAAATCTATGAGGAAATTCGAATATCCATAAGTATACCTTTTTTGGTAAGAAATCTTCAGGAATTATCTCCAACGTAAGAAATCTCCAACGCTGATAAAAGTAAGGTCTTGTGAGTCCATGGGCGTAGAAGTTGTTAAGCGAAAAAGCGTCATATACCCCGTAGAATCTCTTTAGTGAAGCACCCTCTCCAAGTCCGTTTCCTTGAGAAACTTCAGGATTTTTCCTCGGGTAAGTTCCCTGCCGCTAGCTGGTGGTGGCCCAGAACATTACTTCATTTGAGTTGTATCGCATCGCAGTTGAGCAGCAGGTGACGTGGTGTCTCGTCTCCTTTTCCTCAGAATCTGCAAATGCTTACTCACTATGCCTAACTTCCTTAGGTGTTCCTTGAGCTTGCAATGTCCCGTTAGGAATCCCGTCAGTGTTCTGAGACGTTTCTTGCTGAGGTTGAAGAGTATCTTCGACCTTTCTCGGTTGAAGTTCCCAAGAATTTCTTTGGCTTGTTTCAACCCTGAGAGGTTCCTTCAATAGGTTTCTCTCAGTTTTTCTTCTCCCTTTTGGAGTTCTGCTTTGAAAAAAGTCTCTTCGAAGCCACAGAATGGTTCTGGTCCTATGAAGGGTGCCGATGCTCCTTTTCTTGCCAATGAGTGGACACGTTCGTTTCCCTCGATTCCAGAATGGCCCGGCATCCACTTGAGGTGAATTTTGTTTTCCTAGGCACTCCCAAGCCATATTGGAGCTGATGGTCGAAGAGCTCAGCGTCTTTATGGCTGCTTGACTATCCGTCAATATTTCTCTTTCTTTGTTTTTGTAGTTTCTGTCGAGGTTTATTTGGGCACATACTTCTATTGCGTGTAATTCTGCTTGTAGTATGGTTGGGGATTTTCCCATTGGTTTGGAGTACATGGTGCGTGGCCCTTAGATTCCTGCCCCGGTTCCTTCGACGGTTTTAGATCCGTATGTGTACCATTTGATCGTACCTTCTTTTAGAGTACAGTTGGAGGTGTTGTTCCATTTCTCGAAAGACAGTTCGTAGACAGTTTCGTGATTAAGTTCCTTTCGAAACTGAATTTCTTAATAGTTTTGTATTTTGGCAGTGTCAGGAGCCCCTCACAACCACCCAAGGGTCGATTCTCAGTGGCTCGCCATACACTTCTGATTCCTACTCTTGACATCGTAAGTAGAGCTTCTCGAGCTCTTCTCTCTATCACCAAATGTAGCAGTGTGAGGTCCAGAATTACTTCCAACGCAGGGGTTAGGAAGGTTCTCATTGCTCCTGTGATGCAGAGACACGCAAGTCTCTGGATCTTCTCAAGTTTTTTCCTTACTGTTGCTAGCTTAGTTCTCTTGTACCAAGCAACCGCTACGTATGGACGGAACAGGATGGAAGCGCAACAGGATGGGTTTAACGAACAGCGCTGAATGCCGCCTGTGCTTTTAGGATGACGAAACAGAAAAACACATCCAATGTTCCGCTTTGGAAAGAATCAGACTACAGACCTTTGGAAGTATATTACCAATAGTAAGAGGGTCAGCTGTCTCAAAGAGGCTGATGACTTGATGGGGTCAATGTAGCTGGGCAACGACTGGATGTGAGCCACAATAGACCTTCGGTTACAGTAAAGGTGTCACAATGACCCACTCACGATGAATCTAAATCTGAGTGAAACGTAGGTAAGACTCTGCATAGGCATAATCCCATTTCCCTTTTTGCCATGGCTTCAATGTCATTGCATTAGATTTATTTCCATCATCTCCACAGCATACCGCAAGTTCTGTCATTATCAGAATTATTGCTTTGTTCTGATTTTTCTAACGTAACTTTGATAGTTGTTTCTTTCGGGAGTAACGGGAGGGCTGGCCACTCATCTCGTACTCATTTTGTTAAAATATTCTGCCTCATTAAAAATTTGTTCAATTGTAAACGAACTAGTTATTTGTGTATTGTGTATTTGAAATCTGCCCACTAATTATTATTTTAGTAGAATGTACTCGTTGAGCCCAAACTAAATTTCAAAAGAACCCACCCCGCGAATATAAGTATTTTTGTAATTACTTGGCACGGGGATTTTTCAAAACATCATTTGGTTCATCGCAGTTCACGTTTCAGTACAAAGTTTAAACAAAAATCCGTGTGTCGAGTGCACCTCTAAAGTATTATTGTACCAGATTATAATGCGCAAGAAAGGTTTAATATGCAATAACTAAAGTCAAAACCTTAAGGCGACTTTTACAAATTATGGTTTTTATTTTGTGAGAAAAAATATAATTTACACAATATATCGAAAGTGTAGCTTATTATGAACCTGTTTGTTTGTTTGATTTAGTACATGAACAACTAATTATTTAAATAAAACCATTCATGAAAAAAAAAAGATATTTTTTATCGTTAACGCAAACGCTGCCACAAAATTACATACGTACATTTCTGTTTCACGACCTATTATAATCAGTAGGTACTTATTGTTGTTAAATTAACTAGTCTTTAGCCTGCTATAATACCTACTTAATTAATATAATATAAAAACCCTACTTACAGATAATTAGTGAAATATTCTACCTTAATTGGCAGGCATAGCTCAAGTTAACCGTATTAATAACCGTAACTGAATTAAGCATAATGTGTCTGTAAGCAGTTTAAATTTTTTATAATTTTTAGGTAGGTATAGTTAATTAAAATTATTGTCATTTATAGGTACCTATGTTCCAGCGTATTCAAATTAATACGCCTTTTAAAAAAAGTTCTAATATTTAGTTTTTCAAATAAAAAAGTATTGCATTACGCATACTCTAATTATTGTCTCATTATTATTCTCCCGCATCAGCTTACTTTCTATTCTTACTATTCTAAATTCTGCTTAAGTAGCTAGTAAGTTTTATTATTTGTTTCACTTTTCTACATTTCAACACTAATTTAGGTACAGAATTTAAATTGTCACAATAATTAGGAAATCTATGCAGTGAGATTTGAAGGAAAACAGCTTTTTCGATTAACAAGCTCTTGTGTATCATAATACCTATCCCTGAAAAGCTTCCAGCAAAGATATTTTTATCCTACCCCATAAGAAAATTGAACTTTCTCGACTGCATGCCCCCGGAGAAAGTGCCACTTTTCCTGCCTAGGCGGTAAAATTATTTTTATATTTTCACGCTAGAGGGCCACCCAATTGCAATTGAATGCTATTTCCAGAGGGAACCAATAGCAAGCAAGCTTATAGCTGTATGTCAATCTGTCAATGTCAATAGACCAGCAAGACCCAGCAAATTAAATACTAATAGTGAGGTACTGATGTCAAATTTATCCAAACAAGGAATTTCTTTCAATAATAATTATTGTAATATTCAAAATCCAACGTTCACTATTAATGTTATCCATAAATGAATAAATAAATTACTGATTGTAATTTAACTAATCTACGCTTACTGATAGTAATGTATTAAGCAAACATCATAATATGTAGGTATTCAATAAATTTTCTTTCAAAACAAATTTTTTCAAAAAAAAAAAAATTATTATTATTATTGTGTAGGATAAAAAATTATGTGTAAACCACGGCGGTAAAGTGTCTTTTCAGGCCTCAAGAAGTGGCCAGCCTCGGCTGCGCCTCGCCTGGCCATATCTTCTTGAGGCCTGAAAAGTGCCACTTTACCGCCTAGGTATACAATATACTATTACATGCCTTATCGTTTTTATGCTTTTTATGTGGATATTTACAGCCATAATCGCATATCACACTTAATTCATCAGCTGATAAAGAAATATAACGTGGACGTGGAATTCTGGACGGAGTTGGTCTTTTGAAAATACTTATACAACAGGCAGGTTTGGCTCTGAAACCAAACCTTCTTTCTCATAATCACATGAGCAGGCGAAATGCATTGTTACTTATTCCTTATTATACCTCCTTATTATTTTATTAAAAAATATACATTGAGGGTTTTGCATGCACGCCTCAATCATATGAACAGCACAACGATCCAGGAGAGCTGACAGATGAAATTACTACTTTTCCTGACCAGGCTATACGTGAGCATATTAGCAATAATTGGCTTTGTCACATATTGAGTATAACTTGATAAATATTTCCCAAATTTTGAAAAGGTGAAAGAAGTGAAATCGAAAGAAGAAAAGAAGAAAAATCTAAGAAATATTAGCTTCGCTATGTTAAAAGGGTTAAAACAAGAAATGTGAAAGCTCAGTTCCAAATGGCAAAGCTTTATCAGATTCTATCGGCTTTTTTGCGTGGGTTTTTTGCCTCTAATATCTACGACATCAAAATTGACATTTTAAAAGCTCATTTTTAACCGCAAATATTTTCTACCCAAAAAAAGGTACCTACTCTTAGTTACAATTATTGCTAACGTGAGCCGTTTTCGAGAAAAACGGCCATACTTGCGATGAAAATTTCACTTGTGATGTTTCAAGACGTGTAGGAAAACGAGGGGCAAAAAACTTCTCTCAATTCTATAAGACCTCTTAAGATCTAATTGAGATTGAAAAAGTAGCTTATATCAATTATAATATGACATGTACAAAAGCTAAGTTCCGTATCTCAAGTGATTTACTGGAAAGATAACTTCACCCCAGATATCTTCAAAAAACGAAAAAAATTTTTTTTTTGAAATCCAGCATCTTAAAAACCGGACACATGTCACACAAACATTTTCGGTTTCACGTCAACAGAAATTTTTTTTACCAAGTAAGTAATCTGTCTCTAAGTTTTTTCGCAATAATTAAGATAACACCTTGTATACAGGGTCTTCACGGTATACGCCACGGAAGTTTATGGCCGTGTCTCTGGATTTAAGGATCTTTTTATTTTTGGAGTGGATAGAGACCCGGCAGAGGTACGTTTTAAAATTATATTCATCATGTATAGGGTGTCCCAAAAGCATGAAACATGTCAAAGTTATGTTTTTTTTAAATGGAATGCTCCTATGTTATTGCATTTTTAGATTGTCTGAGAAGAGAAAATAAGATTGGCTTTTACAGTTGGTGCTTAAATTCAGAAGTTTTTGAGAAAAACGGCTTACATGTCCCTATTTTAACTTTTTATGTACTATTCTATGGTATAGCAACATTTGTACTTTCTTTGATTTTTTTATTTGGCGACACGTGGAGAAATCTCAGAATTTTTCAAATTTTTTATCACCCTGTATAAACATTTCATCTATACCATAGGATAGTACATAAAAAGTTAAAATAGGGACATGTAAGCCGTTTTTCTCTATCTTGAACCGCTTTCGTAGTACAGGGCCTTGAACTTGAAAAATGACGATTTTCACTTGTTTATAACTCCAAAACTTCTGAGTTTATACACCAACTGTAAAAGCCAATCTTATTTTCTCTTCTCAGACAATCTAAAAATGCAATAACATAGGAGCATGCCATTTAAAAAAACATAACTTTGACATGTTTCATGCTTTCGGGACACCTGTACATTATGAATATAATTTTAAAACGTACCTCCGCCGGGTCTCTATCCACTGCAAAAATAAAAAGATCCTAAAATCCAGAGACACGGCCATAAACTTCCGTGGCGTATACCGTGAATAACCCTGTATAGGGAAATTAACGTATTGACATTATTTATTTTTTTTAACTTATTGACGAATTAATGTATTGAAAATAACATAAACACAAAATATTTGCCTTAAATATATTATTTTTAGCATATTATGGCATAAGACCCAACACAAAACAACAAAAATGTATTTACTCAACAAAAAGCTATACCCAATAATAGAGGGTAGTATGTTTCTGTCACAAACAAATTTCCAATAAATTTACATAGGCTATATTGATTGCCGAGTCTCCATCGGGAAGTCTTCAGGTGTCCCCTCGTGGGCTATTCTAGGACATACTTCTGTAATGTGCTTCACTGTTTAATTTTCGCCACATTCGCAGAGAGGGATTGGTGTCTTGCCTCATTTATGCAAGAAGTAGGGGCATTTACGGTGCTGGGTTCGGATTCTGTTTGAGGTGGACCAAGTATTTCTTGGTAAGTCGTACCCCGGGGGTTTTTGGATATTACAAGGCATTCGGTTGTTACGATGTTTGGTGTTTCATTCTTGGTGCCAGGCGTTGGTTAGGTTAAAACCCTCTCTTATGGAAGTTACTGCTGTTTTGGTGGATGGCTTTCTGGAACGGAGGCGGTTGTGACTATAATATACTCTCTTTTTTAGTTTTCCTTGTGGTGATCTCTTGTAAAGAACGTTCACACGGCGAAGATTTAGAGGCTGAATGTGGCTCAGAACTGGAAGCCATTCTGTGGGATTAGATTTAATAACACCAACAATCATTCTCATTGTGTTGTTATAAGCTGAGTATCAATTTTATGGGCGTGAGGGCTGTTAAGTCATACATGCACACAGTATTCGGCAGCTGAGAAAACAAGACCCAGCGCTGATGAGCGCAAAGTGGGTGCTGACGCTTATCATGTTGTTCCGCATAGCTTCTCTATAATATTATTTCTTGTTTTGAGTTTTTTTGCTGTTGGATAAATACTCCTTAAACAATGAGAGTGTTCTGTCTAGTGTAATACCGAGACATTTTGGGGTTTGATTATGAGTCAACCATATGGTTTCAAATTGAATTTTTGAGCTCCCTATCAGCAGATTTTAAGTGGAAGCACAGAATAGACACAATCAGAAGCTAAACTCACCGGCGGCGCATTTGATCTTTTAGAGACAAGCCACACCTCTAGCGGCCATTGCTTAAGAGTAGAAACCCAGGCCCGCCACCTGCCCGCCACAGAATAGGTACAATTCGATTCTGTGGGCCCGCATTCAAAACTAATGAAAGCTCATCTCAAATCATGGCGGATCTCTATGCGCCGAGTAGAGGCGCCAACTCGGTATTTCTATTGAAGTTTATATTCTGATTGTACCTATTCTGTGGTGGAAGCATGTTACGTCTGTTTTGCAGGCGTTTGACTGAAGTCTCCATTTTCGAAAATATTTTGACAATTTCCTTAGATCGGCTTTCGTCTCTTCAAATATCTTACATGATGTCGTTAGGTCCAATAGTCGGCGTAGTGGTACATACCTGCAATCTAAAAGCTGAATAGTAAGGGTGCAAGTACTGATCCTTGCCGCAGACCATTCTTGAGTTTCCTTGGTGAGCTTGTATCGGATCTTATACAGGCTTGGATTGTCCTATCATTCAGTGTATTGTTTAGTAGACAGGCTGATAGGTTACATAGAATTGCACGGAGGAGTTTGTATACTAAGCACTCTCTCCAGACGGTGTCATAAGCCTCTGACAGGTCAATACATGCCGAAGATGTTTTAAGGTTTCTTTAGAACCCCGTTTCTGTATAGGTAGTAAGCCAGAGAACTTGGTCCACAGGCTTCGTTGCGGTCTAAATCCTGCCTGTTCAATTAGGATTTTTTCAACGATCGTTGGACTGCTTCTGTTGTAGATAACCCGCTCCAGAAGTTTGTACGTAACAGATAACAATACAATGGACCTGTAGCTCTTAGGCGAGTTTGCTGGTTTTCCTGGTTTACCTGGTTTTAGAATGGCAATTTCTTTAGATTGTTTAAATTCTTTGGGCACGTTTTCAATCTGTATTACATCAATGAATAATTCAGCCAGCTATTGTCTTGCAAATTTGGCGAACTTTAATTCAGTCTTGATATTTGATATTGATATTGATAATGAGGGTGTCAGATGCACTGCGACCTATTACAGATCTATTGTGCCCCTCTTCTCTGCTTCTTTGGTGTATATTCCCTTCATTGCAGCAGTCTCTCCAACTCCACTTCTCTCTTCACATCGAACGATGATATGGGGAAACATTTTGTAGAGAGTCTACAGAGAGTTTGAATCATGAAATCCTCTTAAAGGTTTTTGAATTTCTGGTTGTTGTAGGGCAGGCTCAAAATTGCAATTGAAAATCGTGCCAAGTTGATTTTGGTACATGGGTGCATTCCAAATCATGTCATTCGGTAATGCAGGTATACACTGACCTGGATGTTGGAGAGCCCCGCGTGGAGTAACCATGCACCCTGTTCGCTGCGTCTAAAACTTTGAGAAAATCTAGTGATGGGTCTGTAGGCAAGGGAATCCCAAAAAAGTGTTCCCCTACTTTTGTGCAATAGTATATTTCTTCAATAATTATATAATTTACAATAATTCTAATCTGTTGGAATAATTGATAATCTGTTTCCTTGCAAGACACGACATTTTTCTTATTAAAAATTGAATTTATGACATCACTCCTAGCAGAAAAATTTTTTAGAATAGGTAGATGCGTTCAGTAGAAAATAAACTAAAATTTAGGCTTAATTTATAGGCTTAAAACAGGTTAAATATTTGTAGGTAACAAAAAAAGCCTTGCTCAAAACCATTTTTGTTGAAAGAGCTTATAACGTACTGTCTTGATTTTTTATTAAATTTTACAATCGCATTGCAAAGTTAGACGAAATATGATGGAGATATACGATGATGACATGCGGACGGACTGACGATCGGACCGACATGACCATCTACTTAAAAAAATGAGTGCTTTGCACCATGCACACCATGAATTAATTAGTAGTTTTATTATGGGACAAAAACCAACAGCCCTTATGTGTATGATACGTACCTATGTCTCTAAGGCCAATTGCTACTTAAATATTCTAGAATACATTTGTTTTCTATTATGTCCCGTCGAATTGATTACAATGAATTGAAGAAAGCGGTTGAGGTAGCTTATATGGGTATGTATAAAAACGATTAATCAAAATGTTAACGTTTACAATGTAAGAACATTGTATTCTGCTAATGTATTTATTTACCTGTAAGAGGGATAGGTTGGTATATTTAATAATTAATAAGGAATGTCATTCTAGTTTTTGTTTTATTACTTTTTAATTATGGTCGATATACTCTATAGAATAGAATTCAATTTTGTTTTTAGATATCTTATTTAAGCATCTACTGCCATCGAGAATGAATAACCAATCCTACTTGTTGCATATAAGTAGCTTTAAAATGTGATTTTAATGAATGAAATGATTTCAGACATTATAAAGTGTCGCTTCTAATCTATGAGGAAAGAAGCTCAAAGCTAGAAGTGAATAAAGCTAGCAGCTTATAGCTTAATCTCCTATTCTAAGTAGATATATACTTGTATTTCTCACAAGCATCATGGTTAATCATGGAAGATTATGTTAGTGGATTTTCTTCTTCTTCTTCTTCTTTAGGGTTTATGGCCTTTAGATTTTACTAGCTATTTGGCAAGCACATTTTGGATTTTCTTGAATCAATAACTTTTTCCTACGACCACTATACAATCTACTAAGGAATGTTCGGAAAAGAATCCGTTTTGAATAGACCCTGACAGCAAAGAGATTTGTCTTAACTTAAGAGGTGTATGGTTCTCTTAATGGAGAACCAATGGGGATCGAAGGAACAAATGTATGGTTCCTTTAATGGGAAATCGATCCGGATGGGGGTTGATGTTAATTAGGAATTTTTAATAGGTCGGCCTGTAAGACCGAAAAGTTTATTCGAAATCTGGACGAAGGACCAGGGTACAAGATATACCGATAGATAATATATAGGAATAATTATTATTATGGCTTAGTTTTTACTTTGTTTTTACTGTTTTTACTTTCGTACCACTGGGCGAACCACTGTAACAAAGAGGTGCAGGGTACTGCTTGTACCACAGCCACGAATTACGATCGGCCAAAAGGTCTTAGCTTAATCCACTCGTTACAACTGACAGCTCTGGTTTTTGTTAGGTCAGATCAATAATAAAGTTGTCAAAATGTGTAATCCGGCCCTGTCGTAATGATGTAAATGAATAAACATAAAATATAAACTCGATTTCTCGATGGGATAGATCAGGCGGAGTCAAGATGCAGCCCATAGTGATCATTCCAGAATCATTCCAACAAGATGCCAGATGGCCCGCAAAATCGTTTCTACATCGAAGGACAGGATGCTGCCGGATTCTTGGGACCTCGCACGAAACACTTTGAGCCGATAAGGAAATACTCTAGCTCATTTCAGGAGGAAATCCTCTCTATCGAGAGAAGTGCGTACGTGAGTATCACAGGAACTATAAATACCAAAAATTTGTCTTTTTAAGGGACAAATAAGCAGCCATTTGTACGTAAAAAGAAATAGTGTACGAAAATGCCTAAAAGTAAACCTTTGGGTACCAGGGTAACGTAGAAGCCGATAACCCAGCGAAGCGAAGAGTAGCTAACAGCGTCGCTGATGGGGCTTGAATCGATTTGCGGATCTCTGAAGAGACCCCCCAGAATTAAGACAGAAAAACTGCTTATAAAAAAATATCGAGGAAAATATAACCAAAAAAAATATAAGGCCTGCTGCCATTGATTCTGCGTGAAGGGTGAAGCAACTGAAATATCTCCTGGCTGAGTCTCATAATGTAGTATAGCGTAGAAAATTTCGCTGTCTGGTTGTCTACCAACCAGCACTATTAAAAATTCGAATTTTTCTCTGAGAAATATAATTGGATGCAGTGCTAGTGCTATAATTTGGAAGACACGAGAATGGGAGACACAATCAGACACACCTCCTCTTACGTTGTATTCTAAAATAAGTGCATTCTATAATACAATACAATATACAATTATTATTAAGGGAGACGTAAATTATAAGTTGTAGGTGACTTACCCTGCATATGAGACTTAACCGATGCTGCCCTCGTTGTATAGGTATAAAAACTACCGATAGGTGACCTGTTAAAGCTTCGTGAAATTATTTAAACCGTGTTTTGGAACATAGGTGCATAGCTATGCTATTATCGTTTCATGATCATTAATTATCATTTCAAACCTCGAGAGAGGAGCAGGAAAACATTCTTGAACATATTTTCAAAATGCAAGGCGTAAAGTCTTTACTGTACCTGCTCGAGAAGTGTCTAAGGAAAAATAACAAAATGTGTATACACACTTCTTAAATAAATTAGATTAGGACGTGTTGGAGTGCTTTTATTGACAAGTTCTTAGACTCGTTTATGAATCAAATCATGATCGCGAACAGCATTTTCGTAGCTGTGCTTTTGTATCTACTTAGAGGTTATTAAAAAGCAGTTCTTGCCGGGTCATTTAAATTCTGTACACCGTTCTGGCATTGTTCTACTCGATGAATGGACCTCGTGTATAAATAAGAAATTATAAACCAACTTGTTATTGGCTCGAACAAAAGCTATTACAGATTGAAGATAAATATCCAGCTATGGTATCTCTCTTCATTTCATCAGTCTTCTTTTTCCGTCTGTGTCAGATAGCAGGGTATTGTTTTCATAATAGTTTTGAGCTGTTGCTATAGTTTGATTTCTTTGTTTTGTTTCCCCCGGCTGCCGTAGTATTGTGAAAGGAAAGTTTTCCCAATTTGACTAAGATTCCTAAGATTCAAAGATTTGTTTTACGTTTCTACAGCATGGAAAGATATATTTTAACGGCCAAAAACCAAATTCCCTCTCAAAATGATTCAATATTTATTGTATCTCTCCATTAATTGTTTAATTAATATCAGTCTCACGTCAAATTAAGTGATAAGTAAAGTAAATTATCAGAAAAAAATATAAAAATAAGTTGGTAAAATAACAGTGTTTGGTAATGAAGACTTTCTGTCTTGTTTATCTTCCTTTTGGAACTTGTAAAGTTGAAAATTAATAAGGGGTCTTGCCTACATTCTTTGAAGTATTGAAAAGCTCCATGGAGTTGCACTAAACCCATTTTCTCAAATTTTGCAATCAACTCCTTCTAGGTATTTCCCTGTTCTTCTTCCCGCACATTTTCTCCTGCAGCATGAGTTGATATTAAAGTCCCCTCAGCGTCAGCATAATGTCCAAGATACAAAACATTTTTATCATTCGTTACCTCTAGTTCTCTACATATTCTCCATACAACTATGTTTTTGATTCTGTAAATCAAAAGATTTTTATTTATTTATGTATTTAGTTAAAACAAAAACCATAACCTATGCAAAAATCAAATTATTGGGTAGGCAGTGTTATGATTCCAGCATTCGGAAACTAAATACAATGATAAGAAAATGCTAGCCTCACAGCCACAATCAAACAGAGAGGATGGATAAATACAATGTCACTTATAGACCATAACATAAAGAGAATGGCTAGCACAAGATGGGGCTGTAAGCTGTAACCCATACATTCTTCTGCGCTGGATGTACACCATGCTAGTGAAACGTATCATCACCTACGGAGCGGTTGCTTAGTACAAGAGAACTAATCTAGCAACAGCAAGGAAAAGACATGAGAAGATTCAGAGACTTGTGTGTCTCTGATTCACAGGAGCAATGAAAACCTGCCCAACCGTTGCGTTGGAAGTAATCCTGGATCTGACACCACTACATTTGGTGATAGAGAGAAGAGCTGGAGAAGGTCTACTTAGGATGTCAAGAGTAGGAACCAGGAGTGTATAGCGAGCCACTGAGGATCGACCCTTGAGTGGCTGTAGGGGCTCCTGACACTGCCAAAAGACAAAACTGTTAAGAAATTCAGTTTCGAGAGGAACTTCATCACGAAACTGTTTACGAAAGAGGAATGGAACAACACCTCCAACTGTACCCTCAAAGAAGGCACGATCAAATGGTACACAGATGGCTCTAAAACCGTCGAGGGATCAGGGGCAGGAATTTATGGGCCACGCACCATGTACTCCTAACCAATGGGAAAATCCCCAACCATCATACTACAAGCGGAATTACACGCAATAGAAGTATGTGCCCAAATAAACCTCGACAGAAACTACAAAAACAAAGAAATAGAGATATTGACGGATAGTCAAGTAGTCGTAAAGACGCTGAGCTCTTCGACCATCAGCTCCAATATGGCTTGGAAGTGCCTAGGCTTAACGAATTAGGCAAGAATAATAAAATTCATCTCAAGTGGATACCGGGCCATTCCGGAATCGAGGTAAACGAACGTGCCCACTCATTGGCAAGAAAAGTAGCATCGACACCCTTCATAGCACCAGAACCATTCTGTGGCTTCGAAGATACTTTCTTCAAGGCAGAACTCCAAAAGGAAGAAGAAAACCTGAGAGAAACCCATTGGAGGGACCTCTCAGGGTTGAGACAAGCCACAGAACTTCTCGGGAACTTCAACCGAGAGAGGTCGAATATACTCTTCAACCTCATCAAGGAACGTCTCAGAACACTAACGGGATTCCTTAACGGGACATTGCAAGCTCAAGGAACATCTGAGGAAGTTATGCATAGAAGAGTACGGCGTCTGCAGATTCTGCGGGAAAGGAGACGAGACACCACGTCACCTACTGCTCAACTGCGATGCGATAGAACTCAAAAGAAGTAATGTTCTGGGACACCACCAGCTAGAGGCAGGGAACTTACCCGATCTTGATCCTCTCAACATCCTGAAGCTTCTCAAGGAAACGGACTTAGAGAGGGTGCTTCACTAAAGGGATTTCACACCAGGCGAAGCACAGTAGTGACTGTAGTGACTGCCAAGCTCGTTAGATTGGTTGCATATTCGATGCAAAGGGTAAAACCTAGTAAACACTACTTTTAGCAGCAACCAGCAAAAGCTGCTGACGCGTTAGAGAGAGAGAGAGACTTAAGGAACGTTAAGATATTCGAGAGAGGATGTCATGTCAGCACAGACAATGTGAACATTCAATTTCCAGAGGAATCACACGGACATGTACACACGTCTATCTTCGAGATTCCTAAAACCGAACTGGTCAATACATACTGCTTCAGGAGAACTAGGCAAGAGATAAAGGATAAAGGACACTGGTCCTTTATCAGTTGCCTAGTTTAAAATTTAAAAAATTTCAGGGCACCGCGTTTAACACCCGCAAGATTTATAAGATGACAACAGTAACCAGCGAACCTGATAACTCAACCATATTCCAACTTGGGGAGAATGAGAGAACGAAAGAGAGTTGTTAGTGTAGAAGTACCTATTTTTAAAATCAAGAGAATTGCTGAGGATGAAACCAATCATTTTGAAAGCAGAGAAGACCATGATGTCGATGTGCCTACGGAAAGAAAGTTTGGGACAAAAAACAACATCACCATTCTTGCACTCAGAGACTCTCCTAATAGGGCAGTCATGAGTGCTGTGGGGGAAATTGGTGACATTGATTCTGAAACTAAAAGACATTGTGTAGCACCTACAAGCATTTAAGGAAAGAAAATTATTTGTACACTGAAGTCTAGTATACAACTAACAGTCATCATCAGCAGATAACAGGTAGTTGACTTCAAGACCATCGATGATATCATTCATTAATAAAATTTTTAAAAAGGTGTGGACCCAATTCAGAGCCCTGAAAGATACCAGAAGCGATTGATGGATAGTCTGCAGAGTTTGAGCCACGATAGGACAGGTATTGAGACCGATTGGAATGATAATCGAAGAAGAACTTAGATAACAAACACTGGTGACAAGATGCAGCCCTGTCTCTTTTTTTTTCTTTTTTTTACAAAAACTAAAATCGAAAGATTAAAAAAAAATGTTTTTCTTTTAAATTAAAATTAAATATAATACCTACTAAATTTGAATTATTTTCTCAACAAAAATCTCTGAATTTCAGCACTTTTCAGAACTTGTTTGAAGCTGCATAAAATGAATTATGTTTATAAGTCATGTTTTCTTTTGAGTCATGTACATACTTAATGCTAATAGTAATCCAGTAAATACTTATCTCTAATATCTATTTTTAATTAATTCTGACCGGTTAAAGGTTAGCAGCATATTAATGTGACATTATCACAATTTGTCAAATAAAGACCAATTATTGTCAAACAAGTTAAGAAATATGTACTAATTTAGATATGGTAATTTAAAATCGCCGCAATAATTCTTTCTCCTCTCTGGAAAAGATACAAGACACTCCCTTGTGGGGACGAATATAACTCTGGGTCGTCACACTTTTAATTGATTCCTTCCAACGTTTAATCACTTTGTAGAGACAAGATAAACCTAACACCATTGACGGACTGTTTATTCCACTTGGGAAATAAAAATATAACAATATTATATTTACACAATAAATCGTTTTAATTACTTTACTCATCCTGTATCACTTTTTTTTCCAATATATCACAAAATATGGAAAAATCTTGAATAAGTAAAAGCAAAATCCTGAACCGGATATCTACAGGGTGAGTCAAATTTGAGCCTCAAATACAGAGTCTCGCGAACTATAGAAGGGGTAGGGACTCGGTTAAATTGGGAAAAATGTACTAAATTTAAAACTTAGAAAAATATTAATAACTGAACCTTATGTATGAAAACAAAAATAATAAAATAACGGGCTTGGCTCTATCGAGCTTTCTGGCAGTCTACAAAACAGAGTCTTCCAAATAATCCCTCGAAATCGCACACTTGTAGACTGCCAGAGAGCTCGATAGAGCCAAGCCCGTTATTTTATTATTTTAAAATTTATAACTCCATAATAATCTGAGAAAAAAATTGAATCATCTCTGATAGTTTTTAAAACAAGTGAGAAAAAACTGAAAAATTGAAAGCAAATTCTCACGGTCGCTTTTTATTTTGTGAAATTTTATTTATTATTATTTATTTATTACGAAATATTTTATCAAAATATAATTATGATAAGATTGAATGTTACACGTTTCGAATTTACGCTGACATCATCAACTTAATTTTTTTAAACGGATATGGATTTTTTCCTTGATTCTAAGAGGAAATGGTGTGTCCTGAATTTATTCTATTGAATTTTTTTCCTTTTCTGAGATTAGGAAATTTCAGTTAAAAAATAAAATATATTATTCAATATGAATCGAATATGAAATATGAATCAATATTCTGAATTGAAGAAACAACAAATAAATTTAATTTTCATATCTATACACTTTTGTAAAGGAGGTAAATTATTTATTATAAATTTATTCCAGGACCGTGTCGAATTATTTTATTTTTTAATGAAATTTACAAATCTTAGAAAACAAAAAAAAAACTGCATCGAATAGATTGAGAATAAAAAATAAAATAAATAAACCATTTCATTTTTTTTTTTTTTTCATTTACCTATATGGAACTCTATACACACTTACTAACAGTAG
Source organism: Malachius bipustulatus (assembly GCA_910589415.1). Taxonomy (NCBI): domain Eukaryota; kingdom Metazoa; phylum Arthropoda; class Insecta; order Coleoptera; family Melyridae; genus Malachius; species Malachius bipustulatus. The sequence continues at coordinate 17,485,744 of OU342633.1, forward strand.
AGAAGCCGCTCGTTTATATGGAGCGGTTTGCTAATCTGGTGCATCCAAACTGTAGAATTTTCCAACGCATTCATGCACGTTCTCAACCGTCCTACAACAGCCCCTAGGAAAATTAAGCTCATTGCGTTTTGAAGAGGTTTTACAATGTTAGGCAGAATCCATACACCAGCACTCGTACCGTGTGGCTCACGATATGACTGCTTCTCACATAAATCGGTTTTGAAGCTTTAAGATGAAGAGAAGACCGACAACATCCGTTTAAAAACAGAAAAAACGGAGTTTGCGCGAATATAACAGAACTTTGTCTCGCGGTTTTTTTGAGAGATCTGCAGTTGTGATTTCTTTTGCTTCGCATGTGATGTTTTCGGATGAGGCATGTTTTACAAGGGATGGTATATGTACAACACCTACGCAACAGCGATATCTGGAGTCAAAGGAACCCCCACGCTACGGTCGTACGTGGTCACCAACAACGATTGTCAGTTAATATCTGGGAAACGATTATACAGGGTGTACCAGCTCGATTTAGACAACGGTAAGGGCCGTGTAGGTCTCGTCAAGACGAAACGTTTTTTTATTTGAAGTTTTTCGATTTGGACCTTCGTTGCGGAAATATGGCCGACTTCCGGTTTTTAGTTTTTTGGCTCCAGTTTCGGCATTTTTAGGTTCTCGCCCAAACTGAAACTAGTTTTGGAAACTCCTTAGCTTCAGTTACAACTTTCTATTGAAGTCAAGGTTCTATCTCTGTTGGATTCAAAATGGCGACATGCCCAAGACTTTAAATTTTAAGTCTTTGAATCAATTCAAATTGAATGAAATTGAAAAATTAAGATTTTGAATCCAACAGAGATAGAACCTTGACTTCAATGTGAAAGTTGTAACTGAAGCTAAGGAGTTTCCAAAACTAGTTTCAGTTTGGGCGAGAACCTAAAAATGCCGAAACTGGAGCCAAAAAACTAAAAACCGGAAGTCGGCCATATTTCCGCAATGAAGGTCCAAATCCAAAAACTTCAAATAAAAAAACGTTTCGTCTTGACGAGACCTACACGGCCCTTACCGTTGTCTAAATCAAGCTGGTACACCCTGTATAAAACTTTTCTATTGGGCCTCTCATTTTACCTCCCAACCTTAACGGTTGAGTTTATCTTGAATTCATGCACAACGAATTCACTTTGGGAATTGCTTGGGGATATTGCCCAAGATATTCGTAAAAAGTTGATATTCCAGGATGATGGAGCTCCGCCTCATTTTTCGGTCTAAGTCGGAGATTATTTAAATAACAATATCCAGATCGTGGATTTGTTTTGGTGGTCTCTTCCCCTGGCCTCCTCGATCATCCGATTTAACATCCCTTCCCTTGATTTTTTCCTTTGGGGATATGGGAAATCTATACCTTTTTGTACTTCCTGTTGATGATCGAGATAGCTTTGTAAGGAGAATGTTGGCCGTCTTCCAAGAAGTATGAGAAATGCCAGGCATCGTCAACAGGGTTCGTAATTATTCAATGTTAATAAGACGATACCAGTCTGTATCGATGCGAAAGGGCGACAATAATTATTATACTATACAAATTTATTACAACATTTATCATGTAAAATAATAAATTTAGTGTTGGATTCAAAATTAAATTTAATATCTATTATAAAAAATGTTATTCTTCTCATCTCGTTGTGTTTAGTTCTAATAGGTAATATTTGTCCTGTAATAAAAAAATCACAAAAAAAAGTTCTTTTAAACTTTGACACCCTGTATCGTTTGAACTAAACATCATTTTGGGCTGAAGTTAATTTTTTCAACTTATATTTATAAGATCTACCCATTTAAATTTGACCCCATATCACTGAAACATCCTGTATTTAGTTCCGAAATTAATGAAGAATAATCTATTTGAGGCTCATAAAATATTCATTCATTTTGTATAGAGTGTATGCGAAACAATATCAATAGATATGAACAAAAGGCATCTATGTTTCGTTCTTTGTATGGTCTCATCAGCAGGTCATAACGAAATCTACCGCATATAAGTACCATACCAAAGACGTGGGAGATTTTAAGCCGCGCGGTAAGGGGACTTGCAAGGAGTAGTACCTACACCTAGTATAAGTAAGAGAGATCAAACGCAATACTCTGCTGTATTGTTCTAGTTTGTTGACAAAACCCCATTCGATTTTTTAAAGTTTCTATTTAAAAAAAAAAAAACGAAGAAAGTACGATGTGATATATTTTATATTGCATTTATTTCATTTTGTTGCAACTCTCAGTCATTTTTACAGTAATTGTGATATTTTCTGTACCTGCATATGGTTCAGGTTTTTTGACTACCTACTTCTCATATTCCACTAATTAACTAACTAAGACCTTATATTACTGTTTATTAACAATAGGCTATTGATTATGTCTTGTATAAGGAACTATCATGCAAAAGAGTGAGTTTTTATTGCATGAATCCGTCATATGGTCATTAATAAGAATTCAAATTCAAGGAGTGCTATTAAATTAGAGGGTGGAAATGGAGATATACGACGGTTGAAACTGCACCCGTTTCGTATTTTCGAAAGTGAAAGAAAATGAAGAAAATTTCATGTGGTTATTATTATAGGGAATTCTTTGTGGATAATGCGATTATACACCGTTTAAAAAAACCGATTAAATAAAAAAAAAATGTCTGAGTTTAAGCGATTGCATCTCAGTCAGTTTTTATCAAAGAATCATTTTCACCTCACCATTTTGAAGGAATTTTAACGTAATTCTTTTTCTGTGAAGTAATGCCTATCTCTGAGAAAGACATATCTCTGCTCAGAAAAAAGTTATGTGAAAAAAATGGAAAATAAAAATAAATCTAATTTTTTACTTTCTTTCAAATTATTATTTTTAAATTCAAATTACTGTTTTAAATATTTTTAACCCATGAGATGATAGGGTTTTTATTTATAAATTTTTACAATTTTTTTTTTAAATTAAGGGTGTTCACACCTATCTCCATTTTCCACCCGCTAATTTAGTAGCGCTCCCGATTTTTTAATCCTTAATGACCATTTAAAGAATTCATGAAATAAAAGCCCACTCTTTCTATAATGCATAGTCAATAACGCAGTTTATACAGGGTGAGTCAAATTCGAGGTATTCACATCATTGTGATCTCGGAAACTAGAAGAGTTTAAAAAATTTAGGTATTTCCGATAGTTATCTCCGAAATGAAAGCATGTTCTCACGGCCACTTTTTATTCCTATCAAAATATGTGATAAGATTGAGGGTGACGTTTCGAATTTACGCTGACATCATAATCTTTATTTTTTTTAACACGGGCCTGGATATTTTTTCTTGATTTTGGGAGGAAATGATGCCCCCCAATTTATTTTATTGTGTTTCATCTTTTTTTCTGAGACTTGAAAATTGATTTAAAAAAAATAAATCTGCATTGAAAGAATAACAAATCAAGAAAAAATCCAGGTCCGTATCTATTTAGAAAAATAACGTTGATAATGAATCGGAAATTTGATGTAATAAATCAAAAGTGGCCGTGAGAATGTGCTTTCAGTTTTATGATACCTTTTCGAATAAGATACCTTTTTTTTAAGATTTTTCAAAAACTATCGGAGATAACTAAATTTTTTTCTCAGGATATTGTCGAGCTTTAAATTTAGAAACTTTGCACCAATTTACCCGCGTCCGTATTTTTAGTTTCCTAGATCCCTATGATGTAGCTCAAATTTGACTCACCCTATATATGTACAATAAAATTTCAGTGTTTTAGAAAAAGCGGAAAGTGAAAAATGATCATTTTTATTAATAATAATAATTTTTATGGGTATTTTCGTGCATGCATGTCGATTCAATACATATTTTTTGGCAAAAGGTCTCCAAAACCTGCTTCAAATTTCATAATTGGCATAGTAGGTAATTATATATGATTACAATATGTTCAATAGTTTCCGATGAATTTTGACAAGAACTGGAGGATCAATTATTTTCATTTCATCAATAATAATTAATTGCCTCTTCCGTGTCCGCATTTATAAAACGATTTAGGGGCATTCAGATTATTCTATGCACCTAAACAATTGATTTTCCTTGATTTAAATATAGTATGGTGTAAATGTTCCAAATCCTGTGCTAGGTATACAAAAATATTAGGGTAATTGAATAATTTTTTCATACATTTGGAAGCACTATATATTTGTTTTTTTTTATATGATGGAGGGGTATTTTTTGATAGAATTGGTAACCAAAACTGCGTGAAAAAAGGCGTGAAGTGTTCTAAGCATTGGCTTCCAAGTCATTCCAGTTTAAATAGAGAATTATTATATTATAATTTATGTTTATACTATAAATAATTGTGTCAATTTGAAAACTTGCCACTCCCTAATTCTTCCTTATTGGAAAATTTTTTTCAAAGAAATTCCGAAGAAGAATTTCAGGGTGGCAAGTTTTCAAATTGACACCCTGTATAATTATAGACCAGTATACAGTAGAATTTTTATATGTATATTTTTATATGTAGATAACAAGTACAATAATTATACACAAATAATACTGAGATTTTCATACAGTCATACCGACATTAGTTTGAGTCAAACTGTGCTTCGGTTTTGATCCATTTAGGGTAAAATGGATTAACAAAGGGACCGATCGGCCCTGAAACGTTTCGTTTTTTATAAAAATCTTTTAATAAATAATAATTTCATTAAAGCACCCGATTCCCAATTAAATAAGACAGAAATTCAACAATTACTAAGAAGGTTCAAGAAAAATTATAAAATTTAGGGTAAAAGGTATATAATTTCATAAATGTTTGTTTGTTATTAAAAATTTAATATGAAACTTCAGTTTTTGAAATGTTAATACAATTAATGTGCCGCTTTTAAAACCATAATTGTTCATAACTTTTTATTCATGCACTGATGAAGTTAATTCCAAGGATTCAGTATCAAAATTCATAATTTCTTTTTATTAGAGCAGTTATATGTATGCAGATTTGTATTTACGAGTACCTATGCAAGATGATATTGAAAGTTTGACAATAATTCCATTTTTGTTTTCATTGGTTTTGCACTTTACAACGTCTCTTTAATATTGGCACAATAGAATGTATGGGTGGTAATAAAATCTTAAATCTGCGTTCTATTCCCAAACATTTTGCAAGATCCAAGTCATTGATCCTGTTATATGACAGTCAATAAAATTTGGAATTTATGATGCTGAATACCTATTGAATTACATTTTGCAAGGACAAGCTGAATGTTCTTCAGGTAACACTATTAATAATGCGCAGTTAGTTTGGACATTCAAAATGAAAACTGTTAATTTACGACCGGAGATATATGTATAGTGACTGTATATACATGCGGAGTACCTCAAAATTGACGCTCGGGCTCTTGGGACTCGAATCATTGAGCTAGAAAAATTGAAAATCAACAATGAAAAATTTATTGCTGAAAATAGCAAAAATTTGATATTTCAACAAAACTTTATTACAACTACTTAATGATACTGTTTTTTTCTATTTTATTGTCACATGCAGAATGTGTTCATAAGTTTTATTGCAAGTCCTTGTAATAAGTTATACAGAAATCATTCATTACTGTTACTCTTCATCTGCTGTCAGATGGAGCAATTACCTACTTGAGTAAAGTGCTAAAAGATGTTAACTGCTAAGCATTTCGGTATTGTGTGTTCAAACGTCAAAATGGAAGGATACTCTAATTGAGATCATGTAGCGATTGTGTTGAAAATTTTGGAAACATGTATAGGTAAAATTGTTTATAACGCTAAATGTCGTCTTCAATCTGCATGTTTGCTTGTTGAATGGTAACCCAAGATGCATTTAAATAAAATCGTTTGCGAAGTTGTTTCGTGTTTTTATTTAATAACAAAATAAATTCACTATATGTACTTACATGACGAAAACTAAATACTAATATATACTAATACATCTAACTTGAAATTAGTAACATCATACAACAGAATTACTTTTTATTGAATAATAATATCTATTTGAAGTTCACTGATTTTCAGGCGTAGGTAAATATTTGTTTATTATAAAATGCAACCCTGCTCTCGCTGCTGATCTTTGGTGAGACTCATTTCTCTCCCGCTCTATAATACGAAAACTTACACAGGTGCAGGACTCGGACGTATATTGTATACTTAAGACCACCACCACGCTGCCTGCTGATACTGCCACCGAGAAAAGAAAAACAAACCTAATAGCAGACAGAATTTCTCCTCAAGTCTCTATACATTTTTAAGCTTCTTTTCTTGAAGTGACGCTTTCCCAATGAAGAATTTCCCAATCATTATCGTCACCCAGATGTTAACCATAATATGCTTAGAACAAAGATATATCGGGAAACTGGTTGTTCAAATCCTCGAAAGAATAGGACAAGAGGTCAACCCTACACTGACTTGATTAGGAGAAAATTATTCACATCGTATAAGAAGCGAAACGAAGCGTCAACGAGGGTGCAAGCCTTTGGATTGTATCCTCTCATAAACTCCTGCCCAAAAAGACACAATTCACAGTTTATTGCATGAGGAGAAAAAACGGTTTGCTTCAAAAGTTCAAATTTTGCTTGATGTTGTTGGTCAATGTAAATGATAATATATTTTTAATTGGAAAGATTCTATGGAATGATGAATCCGTATTTTTTACTGAAACAGATATCATAAATACTCCTAATCTGCATGAATGGAGGGATGAAAACCCCCAATCAATACGGAAAAGATGTCATCAAAGACGATGGTCAATCAGCATTAGGCTATTATTGAATGATGTTCTCGGTTCACACATTCAGCCTAACCGTCTTAATTCAGCCCTGTATCTACAATTTTTGCATTTGAATTTACCACTACCATTGTTGAATGAAGTTGCATTGGTACTCCGATTATTGCATTGGTATTCTATTTTTTTATCAGAAAAGTTTGCATCGGTTGAAAAAGCAGTGGTGTACTATTTTTTTTTTAATATTAAGTGTAAGGCGACCTGCACAAACGTCACTGCTACAATAACTAAAAGTTATATGTTAGGAAATGCCTCTTGATGCATGGAAGGTGTACACAAATTTTCACGAAAATATCTTGATTGTTATCAAAGTTATTATTAAAAAACGATTTTTTACTTGAAACTTCAACACCCTTTAATTAAAAAGTTGAGCCTCTTAGGACATACAGGGTGTTGATTTTCAAAGCGGGCCATAGGGGATTAGCATTGCGAAAGTGGTTTTTGAGGATTCCTGCTCGCCGTTTAAACTGACAGAAATGGTTTTGGTATCAAAATGAAGCTAAAATTATTGCGCATAACACTTGACATCAGAAATTATTTTAATTTCACGTTGTTTTCTGTAATTCTTCAATAAAAATTCAAGTAATTGTCAATGTTTATTCACAAAATAGCATGCCTTGCCTAAACGATAATGACGTTTCTACGTTTTGACAATCCAATAATAAAACTTTATATGTCAGTAGGTAATAATAAAGTCTGGTTCTATTTAAAAATGGGTTATACAAACCAAGAAAGGGTCTTTATGGTGAAAACCTACTACAGTGTAGCCAGTTACAGGAGGGTTCGCGATTTATTTGCCGTGAATTTTTTTAATAGACCAATGTTTTATTATTGCATTGTCAAAACGTAGAAACGTCATTATTGTTTAGGCAAGGCATGCTATTTTGTGATTAAACATTGACAATTACTTGAATTTTTATTGAAGAAATTCAGAAAACAACGTGAAATTAAATTAATTTCTGATATCAAGCGTTATGCGCAATAATTTTAGCTTCATTTTGATACCAAAACCATTTCTGTCAGTTTAAACGGCGAGCAGGAATCCTCAAAAACCACTTTCGCAATGCTAATCCCCTATGGCCCGCTTTGAAAATCAACACCCTGTATATGTTTATACTTACTTTTTTTCTTAAAATGATCTCATTAATCACCCCCTGAATTTTCTCGGTTCAATTTAGATACACTCATAACAGGCTATAGCTGAAACAATAAATTTTACCTATAGGTAGGTGTAGAAAAATTGGTTAACTTTTGTTCAGTGTATCTTAATCAAGTAATAGTGAGGATTTGTTTTTAAAAGATTTATTGAATAATTATTTATCGGAGGATATGCATGATGCCTATTTGCATCCGCTCTCTCGCGTTTACCTCACAAGAATCTCGAATAGAATCTGTCGCCCTTAGGCGCGACGAAACCACAAGCGTTGGTTCCTTTCCTGGCGCATGCCAATAGACATCATGTGCGTACAGTTTAAATACAAAATGAAAATATGTATTAACATTAACAATATTATAAAACAATTAGAATCCAAAGTAATCCAAAGTAATTTTTATAATGTACTATTTTAAACAGTAGGTAGGTATAGGGCCAAATTATTGTCGGTCCGTTCAGGTATACCCAATGAAAAAAAAAATTCTTAGTGGTTATATTATCCCTAGGTACTTGATAGGTACAGCAATGCTTTTCATATAACAGATTTATATGGTCAATATGCCAATAAATATAAAAATGGCAAGAAATAAGTTTAAAAGCTATGGAATAACAGGTTGCTTGTAAATTTGACAGGACTTTGCGGATAATTTACCTGAAAACACCTCAAGGACTATTTTAGTAAGATTTTGTGCGGGATTGACTTGCCTGGCGCTGTCGGTCCGTCTACAAAGCGACCCTGTTCTTAATACGTATACATACGTATTTACAAACCGGAACGAATTTAGTGACTTTTCAAGGACTCCGCGGAATCTATCGGTATCCAAATTTATTACATGGCGAATTATGGTTTCAAAAGAGGGATGTTTATGATACCTGTTATACCTAAATTACTGGATATTACTTCCCGGATATCTATACAATAGGAGGAAAAATGAAAGTCAACTACAATATACGGTGGCCGCTTGTGATGGACGCATGCGAGACAGGCCATAAATTTACAAGCTGAAAATGAGTAAAATTGTTTAAAACATAATTAAAAATAAAAATTAAAAGTTCCCAATCGTTCTCGTACTTGGAAAAAAAATTACTAAAAGTCAAAGGTCAAAAAAAAAAAGTTTTTTTGCGATTATCAGCAAAACGGTAAGTTTTGTCATAAAATTACTTCAGACAAAAATTGTAGATCATAAAATTTTCTATAAAAAAGGTCATGATATTTTTTTTTTCTAAGAGCCACCGTTTCTGAGATATAGCTGGGGAAACCACGTTAAAAAAAACGTGCCAAGTCACCTCGATAGGTGGCGTGGAAACGTGTGCATATGATGACGATTCTTCTACAACTTTTTGAACCGCTATATCTCAGAAACGGTCACTCTTAGGAAAAAATTATGAATACATTTTTATAGATAATTTTACGATCTACAATTTTTATTTGAGGTAATTTTATGATAAAACTTACCGTTTTGCTGAAAACCGCGAAAAGCCCATTTTTTTGACCTTGACTTTTAATAAGTTTTTTCCTCGTACTGGAACGATGGGGAACTTTTAGTTTTTATTTTTAATCATGTTTTGAACAATCTTACTCATTTTCAGCTTGTTGTAAATTTATCTATCTTTGAATAGGTATGTCTATGTTGACCGGACTATTAGGTATTTTATTACGGGATGTTAATTCATAATAATATCTTAAGAAAAATCTTTATATTTTTTCAAATGTAAAAATTTTTACTTTAATAATTTTTTCTATCAAAACTATTAAGTTAGGTATATCTAACTAAAGCTCGGTTGCACAAATATAACTCGACAAGTTGTTAGATAATCATTGTTCAAATGTGACAGCTTTAATGAATTAAATCAAATAAAAATTTAGTGAATTAAATCTAACAACAAATAAAAATAACAAGAAAGAAGGAGAAACCGTGAAATAAGTGATGTCATCTAGTAGTTATATTTATGGAAAATAGTGGTAGGTTCAGTTCCATTGCCAAAATTTTCTAGCATTTGAAGACAGATGCTTTAGAAAAGCGGAATCTTGCTTTTTATCCAATTAAAAGAAAAAATTAAATCATTTAATAATAATAATTCAAATAAGATTGCCCAGTCTATTTTTGAAGGTCCTTGCTGTTCAGAATCGGTTCTAGATTTCAAATTTTATAAATTTTTCTTATTTTTTATTATTTTAATAAAATAACTAAACTATATAATAGATCTGATTATTATAAGGGAATAAATTAGAAAAACTGGTCGTCAAACGCCGTAATCACCCAATTTTCTCAAATTATTCTGAAAACAGATGTAACAATTTCTCAGAGACATGATTCATTTTGTGCAACCCAAATTATGATTTGACGAACTCATGTAACAAGAAATTATTGTGACGACTTGTCACATCCCTGACGACTTGCTACATTTGTAACGACGGGTCACATTTTCCTCTGAGAAGTTTTCATCAGAGCAGATAATCTTTTGTCACATGAATAAATTTGGTTTCTGCAGCCGGACTTAAAAAATTTAAGATTTCCCACATTTATACAAACAATGATTTATCGCCAATTGACTCTAAATATGCTTTACATTTCGTATGTAAGTACACCTAAACTCAGTGACTGCATGACGACTATAATAATGACGTAACAACCAGACATGCACAAAGATTGGTAAAACTTGTATACTATTAGGTATATGATTTTATCGTGAATATGATGGCATTTTACATTTATATAAAATCAAATCGATAGGTACCAGAATAATAATTATTATTAGGTATAGAAAGCTGGTTCCGCCGGGAAGCATGATTCATACTAACTGACGTCTTCAAAAGTACCTACCTAAAAAAATACAAATTCACTATACAGGTCATACGAGTCGGTCTCTGTGGGCAAATTCAAGTACAGGATCACAATGGCCATATTTTGAAATTATTGTGGACATGTAAATCGTTTTCCTCTAGAAATATTGCGAGCTATTTTTGCTGTACAGGGCCACATGAACTTCGAAAACTGAGATTTTCACTTATTTATAACCCAAAAACTATATCTATAGGTATACACCATCTAAACTCCAACGGTAAAAACCATTCTATTTTTTCTTCTCAGACAATCTAAAAATGCAATAACATAGGAGCATCCCATTAAAAAAAACATAACTTTTTTATGCCCCTCTCATATGGAACACTCTGTATCTTATAGTCGAAAATAGTTTTAAACTATGACCATTCTGGGTAGGATTCTCGGTCATCCTGTATGGGTGGGATTGAATAATAATTATAGATTTGATTTCATAGAATTTGTGTATTTTTTTTTAATTATTAAAAATGTATTCAATATAAAAACAGTGACTTCCCAGACAATGACAAAACATGGCAACACTGCTTCGAGATTGAAAATTTTACATTGTGATTTAAAAAAAAATTAAAAACGTCTACTTATAGGTATGCATTTTGTTTAAAAGTTGAACCGTTCATTCAAAAAATACTTCATTATTCTCCCAAACAACATATTCGAAACAGTTTTCCGTAAACCGTATACAGGGTGGGAATTTGTTGTACTACCCATCATTAGGATCTCCTGAACGCTAAGAGATACAGGTTCCGTTAGATTAGAGTAAAGCTGCTTTATTTAGTGGTCATCTCGAATCCGTCAAGCCATACAAGATATCTGGAACCGTTCCTGAAATATCCTGAAAAAACTGAAAAATCGATATTTCTTATTTTTGTCATAACTCTCTTATTTTTGGAAACTAATAAATAATCTTTTGTAGGACGGCAAGAGCTAAATGACGTCGTGTGACGTCGCAATATGACGTGACATTGCTTGACTTATGAAGAAAGGTTATTTTTTCAAAAAAGAAGGAGAAAATTTTGAAGAATTTTTTTTTGAATGTGCGGATTTTCGATTTCCTTAATTCTTTTAATACAGAATGACATGAAAATCCAATATAGCTTATGTATCTAAGCCTACAAAAAATTATTTATTAATCTCCAATAATAAAAAAGATATGGGTAAAATAAGAAATTTTGATTTTTCAGTTTTTTCAGGATATTTCAGGAACGGTCCCAGATATCTTGTATGTCTCGACGGATTCGAAATGGCCACAAAATAGAGCAGCTTTTATCTAATTTAACGGACCCCGCGTATCTCTGTGCGTTTATATAAGTACCTACAAAAAAGAAGCAAATAAAAAAAAATCTTATCGAATGGATAATTTTTTTCAAAAACCATAAAATGATGAATACTCGTAAACAACTGAAACAACTGAAAAAACGTAAACAATCTGCTTGGGACAAAAATGGGATTTTTAGTTTTTAAAAGACCCCCTACCACTGGGTTTTATTTGATCATCAGCATGCCTCTGGAACGCCCTTGTGTTAGTTAGCAACGTTTACAACACCACATTCTGAAATGGGGTTTAAAAATAATAAGTACTTAATTAATTTCACAGGTTTATTAGGTATTTTATATTTTGTAATATTAACAAAATGGTTTCATAAAGAAACTACTTATAAAAAACTTGAGTAGGTACCTATAAGTAATTTTGTCATGCACTTTAAAGTTATCGGAAGGTGTTTATGATAAACTGTTCCAATGAAAACTATAAAGATTAGAATTAATTCATATCTAGGTCATTTAAAAAGGGAAAACAAGTCTGTATTATATTTTACAGCTATTATCCGTTTATGGTTTTTGCAGGTTTTATTGGAGCTCAATTTCAGGAAACAATTTGCTATAAATCTTTCCAAATCAGCGTGAAATTGTGAACTTTACATTATAGAGAGGGGTTAAAATAAAAAATAAACTCATATAGGTAGGTAGGTATGCACTTATGCAGATTGTAGATAATATCTATAAGTACCTATAGGTAATTATTTTCAGGACAAAGTAAACATGGAGAAATCTAAAATTATACACTTTTCATTATAAAGGTAAAATTCTCAAACAAAATATTAATTTAATAATAAAAAAAGTTATTGAGCTCTAGGACTCATAAAAAAATTGCAGGTATGCCTAAGGTGCTTAAAACTATTATACATCAGGCTGATCCCGAATGGCGGACACGGACAGCACCACATTATCCATTGTGGATTAAGAAAGATTCTAAGTTAATTTACTTTTTTCAACAGTATGCCTCCCTTGAAGAAAATATGACCACTTGTGTGGAGAAAAAGTCGCAACTGGACACCTTCTTATTCAGGCACAAAAAATAATGTGTAGGTCTACAGTAGTACCCGCAGATAGATGTTACCATGGAAACATATGAAATGGAAAGTCCAAAAAAGCCTAAAACAATAATCGTTGCGCGGATACATATTCAAGAATATTATTCAAAGTCTCTAATTCGAACAACGATGCCACATTGGAAAAATTTTGTTGAACTCATCAGGGAATAGGTAAACTTTGATGCCTGTAATTCCGTTCCTGATAATAAAAAAAATAAAAAACAAACACTATCGTTATAGTTATGTGAAATCATGTGCTTTGCCAGTGGAGGTTGCTTAAAGTTGACTGCCATTTCTATTTAAATTATAAAAAACGGACACCCTATGTCTCGGTAACGAAGCCGAGGAAGCCATTTTTGTTTTATATTTACACTCTTTCTGAACATCCTTTATACTTTATACAATACCCTGTATAGTACCGTGTATACGCCATTTCGGGATTATACATAGGTAATATACCTATTTGTAAGTGCTTGAAGATTGATTTTGTCTTCGGACTTTTAGATATAAAATATCTGCCTCCTGCTTATAGGAATGGTAAACAGTAATTAGTAATAAATTGCTAAACTGATGCAATAAAACAGGAAACATGAAGCATGCATTAGTTTAAATCTCTTATACGATCTAACCAACCACATTATTGACTTTAACTAAAATTAGATACACTCGGTTAGCTGATGAAAAGACATTCTTTCCAAGCTTAGTCCATTCATGAAAAAGCAGAAAATAAATTTTTACAAGGTCACCTACTGAGGTGGCATTGTTGTCGGTATTGTTTGCATTGACAGGTAATAATCGTAAGCAGTAGTAGTAAACATGCTCTTAACCGTCATTGAAATATTTTAAGCCCTTAAGTCTCTTTTAGTTCTTAACCAAATATTTTAAATAATTTCCTTTTGACTAGGAAATGTTACGGCTCATTTAAAGAACATGCTGGAGTACCTACATACCTACAGAGGTGCACCATGTATCCTTCTCTATATTGCTATCTCCTAACGCTAACAGATACAGGGTCGGTTAAACAAGTCAAAAGGAGCGCAATTTTGTGACCATCTCGATTCTGTCGAGACATACAAACTGAAAAATCGAGATTTCTTATTTTTGCCATATCTCTTTTATTATTGGAGATTTATAAATAATTTTTTTGTTGGCTTACATAAGTCGTGAAGAGCTACCCATCTGACATTTCAAAAATTTTCAAAGCCGACGAGATCCCAGAATTTTCATAGTCAACTTTCGTTTTTCTTAAGGCCACCATAGTGTTTTTTTATGTTGTTCGGTATAAAAAAAATCATAAAAACTAAAAATTGTTAAACTTCAAAAAATAAATTAAAAAATGTTTATTCTTCTTTTTTCTTTACAAAAAAGACACATTTTTGGACCGAATTTCATAGATAAATTAAAAAACCATAAGGCAAGCACTATTTCGGCGTATTTTACAAATGTTGACGTTTTTCTACGATTTTTTTTAGATGTTTCTTTGAAAAAAGAATAAAAATTTAAAAAAAATTTTTTGAAGTTTATTAATTTTTGGTTTCCATTATTTTTTTCATATCGAACGACATAAAAAAACAATATGGCGGCTATAAGAAAAACGAAAGTTGACTGTGAAAACTCTTGGATCTAGTAGGCCTTGAAAATTTTTGAAACGTCAGATGGATAGCTCTTAACGGCTTATGTAAGCCTACAAAAAATTATTTATTAATTTCCAATAATAAAAAAGATATGACGAAAATAAGAAATTGCGATTTTTCAGTTTTTTCAGGATATTTCAGGAACGGTCACAGATATCTTGCATGTTTTGACGAATTCGAGATGACCACAAAACTGCGCATCTTTTCTCTAATTTAACCGACCCTGTAACTCTTATAGCGTTCAGGAGATAGCAATATAGAGAAGGATACATGGTGTACCCTGTATAGTTATACCTATGCTTAGTATTATGCATTTTTTATCTACTCTGTGTTGTACAGGAAAGCAGGTAACCTAGGGAAAACATGCTACAGTGAATATTATTAAGGATCCAAGTCACTCTAGTTTAAAAGTTGATAGTTTCCTAGGAAACTGCATAAGTATCCTATAGGAAACTGTGTAGTTTCTAAGGTATTTTAATAGGATGTCATTTATTTTCAAAACATTGTCGAAATACGCTTTACACGTATTATGTTACCTTTTCTATGCAACACGGGGTGCAGTATATGTCGTAGTCTTACAGTGAAATCCGCCTTTTCATGAAGATCCTAGTCATATCATGAGCGTGGTAGAAAACTATACGCACGCAGATCAAAACAAGTCGTCCATGAAAGTTGTTCGTCTGGAAGGGGCATGCACATCTAATGATACTAAACTTCGGCCCCTACCCCCTGCCTAGGGCTGGAAGGGGGTAACTTTGGAATCTTCTAAATAGGAACCCTTATTTTTTATTGCAGAATCGGATTTTACGCCTAAAAATACGTAGGAAATTGCTCCTTCTTTTCCCCCCTATATGCAGAGAGGGCGGTATAAATTTTAATTGTGGTTATTACCCAACCTTTATTTTTTATGAGTAGGTATAGGTATAGCAGATTCGGATTTTTCGACCGAAAATACGTAATAGGATTTGTCTGTAACATTTTTTTTTTAGTTTCATGACAGATAGCGTGTTGTAATCGAGGAAAACCCAATTTGGTAAAAAGCCGTTGGTAGGTATGTCGCGAGAAATACATATACCACATCAGAATAATAAAAGCAGGTGTCCGGGGTATTTTTAAGAAAGACGCCAAAAATGACCTTCCCGCTCTTCTGTTAATAAACATTGTAAAAACAATGTTACAGACAAATCCTACGTATTTTCGGTCGTAAAATCCGAATCTGATATAAAAAAAAAAAAAGTTACTTACCAAAATTCAAATTTACTCCATCCCTACATAGGAGGAAATGAGGGAGCAAGTTCCTATGAATTTTTAGGTGTAAAATCCGAATCTATATACAATAAAAAATAAGGGTTCCTATTTAGGATTCCAAAGTTATCCCCTCCCAACCCTAGAGAGTGGTTATAAGAGGGCCAAGTTTAGTATCATTAGATGCGCCCGTTCCAGACGAACAACTTTCATGGCGACTTGTTTTGATCCGATGAGTAGTTTTTGATATATTCCCATGTCTCCAGATAAACTGAGCACCTGTATATTGTGTAAAAACAAGAAGATATATATCACATCTGCCTCAAATAGGCTTTTCAAGAAGAGCCCGTAGCACTTCGGCATATAACATGGTAAGATAACCTGGACAAATTTAATAAAGATCATCAGCACTTTGTGAAGTACCTATCAGTCGTCAGATTATGTAACGTGTTTACATTGTATTGAAACTGTTATTATATAGGTCATTGGTCAGGTTAGGTTGTTTTTTTCTGAAATTTCAATAAAATGAAAAAAGAAAAGTAAAATATAATAATTGTAGAAGGTAAAGAGAAATCCGTAATAGGTATATTAAATTTCAAGGAAGAGAGAACCTATAACCTGTCCGCAATTATTATCTGACTTGCTGAATATGCCGTATTGCCTTTGTGGAAATTTGACGAAACCGCAATATTTAAAGTTAGGCAGGTTATTGTAGGTATACCTACTTAGTACACGCACAATTCGTCGAAGTGCTATGGGCTTCTTCTTGAAAAGCCTATATAGATAGACAGATTGTGTACAATCATGTACCGACGCTTCATGGTGTGACAAGAATCTTCATGAAAAGACTGATTTCACTAAAAGGCTATACGACATATTATAATAATTATTATAATGGAATATAGGGAGGGTTTAAAATATATAACTCTATTCAATCGACAAGTCAACAAGTCATTCAGTATACCTATGTTAGTATTGTTAAAAGTTTACAACGTGCCAAATCATATGCGTAAATCAGTGATTTACGTAATACGTAAATCCAGTGATCTGATTATAAGGTAGAGGAGGGTAATAAGGCCCATCGGAAAATAAGGCCCACTTTGAAATTTCACGTCAACTATGCAAACTTGTTTGTTTGAAGGTGTGGTCATTTTACTCTGTAGTGCTTGTGATTGTGCTATTCGTGAACACGCTTCGAAAACGCGCTGCAAATATTACTTTCAATGCACTGGAATTAATTAGGCGGTGGGACTACTTATAAAACCTCCTGAACATTTTTAATTTTCTTTTATTGAAAAATATCTTAGCTCGCACATGTTCCTTTAAACTGACATATCACTGACACAATCACATATTTTCACTAGATCACTTTCTTCAGAACTGACGGCCTTAAGACTACTAATGCATTGGAAACAATAACAATTTTGCTGATTGATGCTTCCTATTCTGATCTAAATGGGGGTGAAAATCGTAGGTACTAAATCAAAGACAAAACAATTTTTTCATACATGAGATGACTATATTGATTTTTTACTAGGTGTTTGAATATATCTAGGTACCTATATCTACAACTATAAGTAGGTAGGTTACTTAGTTATAAAAAGTTTGTCCCGCGCTTGAGAAGCGGTCCTACTTTGTTTATTATATAGGTAATAGGTTCATATAGGGGAGTATACCTACCTATCCCTAGGTTATATAGATATAAGTATGTAACCTATAATAGGCTATGTTGCCAGAACGGTTTAACATATCGCTTTGAAAATTTCAGGGGTCAAATCTGACATTGCACATCTTTTGACACAAAAAAGATCTTTTTGCCGAATAATTACGATATGGCCTGCTCTTGATTTTTTTAAATGAGAAGATATACCTAGGTCATGAGATGTAGGTATCATTTGAAAGCTCTCTTCATTCTCCACACTGAAAAAATTCCATGTTCTTCCTATTACCAAATGAGTGGTTAAGTTGAAGAAAAAAAAGTTTAATTTAAAAACCTAAATATTTAATTAGGAATACAACATATGGTATTCCCTAATAGGCTGTAGATAAAACACGAAAAAGTACAAAAATAACTTCAATCCACATTAACAAACGATTTAATTGCTTTATTATTTTTGTTTCGTATTAAATATAAATTCTTTGAAATAATACCTGTTTGTCTTAACTAAAATTAATTTAAGTTATTTTCAGTATACAAAATTTACTGCGAAGGCAAATATTGGTGTTAGGAAATAAATAGTTCATTCCTAGCAAATGAAATTCAGTTTAGAAAACGCTATATTTAATTATGGTTTCAGGTAGATTTTTACTTGTAATTTTAAATTATATCAGCTTTATCATGATTAAACTTTAATTAATGCCATCCGACTTTTATTTGGTATGGCATATAGCAAACTTTTAATTTACCTTTTCGTTCCAAATAATTTTCGCTGCATTGTATTTTGTTTCACGTAAATATAAATTTTCTAATTGCAAATAAAATACAGTTGAGAGAACTAAATAACGACTTTTTTTTATCGCGGTCTAAGAAGCAAAAGACTGGGACGACGCTGCTACGAGAGAACTTGTCTGACTGGACTAGACCCTTTTCTTCCCGCATTTCATATTTTATTATTTATTTGGACTTGATGTTGAACGTTGGTAGCGTTGTTGGTAACAATTTCAATCTGTGAATGTGTTATAGTGATAGGATAGCGTAAAGTGTAGTGTACTGACATGGATGGAATTGCTAATTTAGTAAGCTTATGCAAGGTAAGAATAGTTAAAATATTTTGATTATTTCTCTTTTATCTAGGAATGGCCAATTTTATTGACAAGCAAGGGTTACATATTAGTAAGTACGATAACGAAAAATATAAACCTATATAGCTGATTAATAAAAATACTAATAACAGTGGGTATTATAAAGGCTCATTAAGCTAACGGGCACATTTCTTGGTGGCGTTTCTAGAATAAGTATCGATACTAGGTTGAAAATATAGCGATTTGGTTATTCTTGGCTCGAAAGGGATTTCAAAAAAGGTAAAAATAAATTAGGTATTTTACGTCAATATTATCTTTAAAAACGGTAACCGAAGTCTGCCCATTAACTTAATGGACCTTGACAATACCCACTGTGAGATGTTAGTATAACAAAAGTAGGTATATCACAAAATAAGATGGTGGTAACATTAAGGTTTTTAAAAATATATACAGTGCATTTTTAAAAAATGTTGCCGCATGGATTTAAAAGTTACCCTGTGTTAAAACAAACTTATTTATTTGTCTTGCAACTTGGAAGGCACTTTTCAATGGATACTCGTAATACTGCATAGTCTGCTTCTCATAAAAACCTGTCAAAAAAATCTGACATTGTTTATTTTAATTAGGTATAAAGGGTGATAACTATTTCGTTTTTCCTAGGGAATTGTATGTTAAGAAGGATGTCATTTATTTTCAAAGCATTGTTGAAATATTCTTTACACGTATTCCCTATGTTACCCTTCTTATGCAACACACAGTATCAAGAAATACTTATAATATACATAGGTACTTACATTATTGATATTGTTTTTTCAAGTTTACATATTATACTCTATAATATCTAACGTTTGCAGCTTGAACTGGACTTCAATCCGCACCATGCCAATAATTGCGTCAATACATTATTTGAAAATTTTGATGCTTTTTTTGAAAAAATACTAGAAAGTAGAATAGGTGTGCGTATAGGTATTTAATGGCTTTTTAATGACCTAAAACCCATTAATGTCAGCTTAAGGGTTATTTATAGCCGTCACTATTGTCTACTTAATCCCTTAATTTCATTATTTATTGCTCTGTTATCATGTACTAATCCCTTTGACTTATGCCGCCTACAAAAAACCCCCTTTGATTACCTTGCATATCTATAATCCTTTACATGAGAAAAAAGGATTATTGTTGTATTGTTATAGTTACACAATAGCCCCGCTGCAACAGGTGTTCCAGTTGGCACTATTGTCTAATTAATCCCTTAATTTCATTATTTATTGCTCTGTAATCATGTACTAATCCCTATGACTTATGCCGCCTACAAAAAACCCCCTTTGATTACCTTGCATATCTATAATCCTTTAACACACAGCATGAGAAAAAAGAATTATTGTTGTATTGTTATAGTTACACAATAGCCCCGCTGCAACAGGTGTTCCAGTTGGCCAACAGTGGGTCAAATTAAATATTCGATTCTCAATATAAAAATAAAGCCCTTTAACACACACAGGCAGCATGAGAAAAGTAGGTAAAATCTTTCCATGTATCTATAATCCTTTAACACACAAGGCAGCGTGAGAAAAATAATTCAAAATCATTATTGTTGTATTGTATCATGTACTAATCCCTTTGATCGGTCAGCGACAGTATTCCCCTCATTTACACGTTAAGCTGTATAAAAAATAGACCCCTTTGAAATCATGATCCCGCGTTAAAAATTCTATACTTAAGCCGCCTACAAACTCTATGATTATCACCGTCTATTTATGTAGGTAAGCTGTAAAATATTATTTCTATAAATAATCCCTTAATGTTACACAATAGAGGTAGCCCCGCTGCAACAGGTGTTCCAGTTGGTCTACAGTGGACCAAATTAAATATTCGATTCTCAACATAGTGCATGAAATCTTTTAAAACCCTTTGATTAAAAGTCATGCATATAATTACATGATCCCGCGGTATAATGTATCTAAAATCCCCTATGATCGGTCAGCGATATTATTCGCCTCATTATGTAAGCTGTATAAAAATAGAGCCATTTGAAATCATGATCCCGAGTTGAAAATTCTATACATATGCCGCCTACAAACCCCCTTAGATTACCTGACCATAACCGTCGTATTATGTAGGTCAAATCTAATCCCTGTTACACAATAGCGGATGCAACAGGTGTTCCCAGTTGACTAACAGTGGGTCAAATTAAATATTCGATTCTCAACACACAAAGTGAAACTCGTTCTTCTTCATAATAATTATTTATTTACATGGCACAATTAATTAGTAAAAAAAATGCGTCGATGCAGATTAAGAGCAGTGCCTACCCAGTTTATATTGATTTCTCAGAACTAATATTTTGAAGTACTTCCCTATCTGCACTTAGCCGTTCAATTAGTGTACCTACGTAATGTAAGGTAAAAATTATGTCGTCCTTAATGGTGTATTTTATCAATGTGCTTGCAAAATTCATAACAGTGGGGTTAATCTTGGGGCAAATTTTTGCACGGTAATTAAAAATTCATAGTGATATCTTGAAACTACTGAAAAAGATTCTCCAGTGGACTCTTTTCATTCAGAGTATACATGAAATCTTTTATAGACCAAAGTAGGCTGAGATACTTATAATAATTAGTGTACCTACGTAATGTAAGGTAAAAATTATGTCGTCCTTAATGGTGTATTTTATCAAGGTGTTTGCAAAAATTCATAACAGTGGGGTTAATCTTGGGGCAAATTTTTTGCACGGTAAATTCATAGTGATATCTTGAAATTACTGAAAAAAGATTCTCCAGTGGGCTCTTTCATTCAGAGTATACATGAAATCTTTTATAGACCAAAGTAGGCTGAGATACTTATTATAATAATAATTAGTGTACCTACGTAATGTAAGGTATAAAATTATGTCGTCCTTAATGGTGTATTTTATCAAGGTGTTTGCAAAAATCATAACAGTGGGATTAATCATGGGGCAAATTTTTCTCCAGTGGGCTCTTTCATTCAGAGTATACGAAAAAACTGTCATACATCTTATTTGTTCTTTAAACGTTGTGGCATAAAATAAAACCATTTGGTCGGTCAGATCCCTATAGCATAGCGTATAAATCGTCTAATTTACACTGTTATTTAGGTAGGCTGAATACACGTTAAGCCTCTGGACAATAACTAGGCGCCGGGTAATATAAATCACTAAAACTGCCACTATTGATGATGCTTTGATTCTTTAAGGCCTTATTTCGCGTCATGCTGGTCGCCTATACCACTTTAAGATATCAGTGTACGAGTATCTTTATATCTATGTCCAAGCCGTAAAAGGATTACTGGTGTGCAATTTACATGTGCCCGGATGAAATACTCGAGTTTTAACTCTACATAGAATGAAATTTACAATAGGCGTTGATATTTTACAGTTCAATAATACTTCCAAAGTAGGCTGCGACAATTATTGTAATTTAGTGTACCCAAATACACTAGATAATAATACGTGCAGCTTCCACTGAAAATTGTCACCGGAAGTTACTGTCGCCCAAGCGGCTCGATATCTAACTAACGTTGATTTGAAATGTCAATTTAATTGAACGAAACGTCAATCTGACGTTTACTTTGCTTATAACATTTTATAAAATGAATGAATTACACTTAAATTAAGATTACCATGGAAATGTCCAGTTATCAAGTTAGCCAACGATGTCACATTGAGAAAAATTGTTGGAATACTGTAGAATTTGAATTCATGTAATTCGGATGCCGCTAATAAAAAATTTAAGACAAAGGCTATGGTTATGTGAAATAATATGTTTTTCCAGTGGAAGTTGTTTAAATTTGACAGCCATGTTGATTTAAATTTTTAGAAAAGGCAACCATAAGTATCTCGGTAAAGAAGCCGAGGAATTAATGCTATGTTTTTAAACTACACAGATGGCGCTAGGCATTCAACTACATAGTTTCAATTATTGTATAATGAAAGGAGTCAATAAAATGTAACAATAAAATTCACTTAGGATATTTATTAATAATTATAATAATTAATACATGTTATCTAATCCTAACTCGTTAAGTATTTCTCCATTATGCTTATTTATCATTTCCTTAAAACAAATCGCAATATCCTTATCCATACAACATGTAAACTTCTTAAGTCCTTGCTTCATTTTGTCATAACTAGCTTCCACAGATCCATATTCTTCAAGTTTGAACTCGTCTATAATTTGCCGTAATATGTTTCGAAAATTAAGAGTTTCCAGTTTATCTAGATGAAACTCTAATAAATCGGTCAAGTCAATGAGCTGAGTAACCTCTTCTTTGCTCATAGCTAACACTGAGGAGAAATATTGTATCTTGATGTAGTTACCTTCAAGAATATTCCCCGCGGTGGTGATAATGTAATCACAGACACGGTGCGCCATAGTCGTCTCATCTTCAAAATAGGCGTCGGAGTTAAGTTTTAAATGTTCTATAATTTATCGCCCAATCACAGGATATAAACGATACATTCCCAATGTCCGTGAAAATTCGCCTATAGGTTGTAGATTTCTTCTCACACTTAATCCTGTAGTTACAATCTTATTTTCTATATTCGAGAGGCGGTAACTCGTCGTTTTAATAGTTACGTCATTTCTATTCAATTCATCCAAATAAATGTTCAACGCGTCATGATTACTGCAGGACTCCGTGAGATGAGGGCAAGTCGTCATTTTAGGAAGTGATATAGGTTCTATTCTGCATGGCACGTCGTATGTTCTTTTCTTCGTTATCGATGAATCTACGAAAACATCGTCCAGCACTCGTTTAGGCGACATCTCGTTCGATACTAATCGGTCAAGTCAATGAGCTGAGTAACCTCTTCTTTGCTCATAGCTAACACTGAGGAGAAATATTGTATCTTGATGTAGTTACCTTCAAGAATATTCCCCGAGGATGTGATAATGTAATCACAGACACGGTGCGCCATAGTCGTCTCATCTTCAAAATAGGCGTCGGAGTTAAGTTTTAAATGTTCTATAATTACAGCCCAATCACAGGATATAAACGATACATACCCAATGTCCGTGAAAATTCGCACTATAGGTTGTAGATTTCTTCTCACATTTAATCATGTAGTTACTATATTATTTTCTATATTCGAGAGGCGGTAACTCGTCGTTTTAATAGTTACGTCATATCTATTCAATTCATCCAAATAAATGTTCAACGCCTCATGATTACTGCAGGACTCCGTGAGATTATTATGCTACATGAAGTTATACCTATACTTTATTTTTAATTAGATGGATTCCACCGAGTCAAAATTCTAGGGGAACGATTGGCAACAAGACTGATTAGGTTGGTTATGGTGATAGTTTGTTATTAAAATAGTCACTAGAATAGTTCCTAAATTAATTTAGGTTATGTCGATTACTTGAGATGTCATTTTATTTCAAAATTTAAAATCCGAAAGACTATAAACTCAATTTTAGGGGTAAAATTGGAAAATCTTAGAGACATTTTTAAAATGTAAGTACCTATAGCTATATTTACTCTTATAAATCTTATGTACCTATGTAGGATTAGACAAACTCCTTTTTAGTTTTCTGTAAAAATCTTGAAAATAGAAGATCTATTATTGATAAATAGAGGTACTTACATTATTCAATAATTTTTAAGAATTTCTCAAGGAATCTGAATAAACACTGCATTTTTGTTTGATTTGGATACAAGCATCTTTCAATTATTATTGTTCACTGCATTTGATAATTGTTCTTTCCTTTCTTTTGAAATAAATTTACCTGCATCAGCATTTACAAAATAAATTTTAATTTAATAATTTAGTTTGTCAATTTGGCAACTTCAACTTTTCAGTTGCGTGGCGCTTCGCTGTGACTAGAGTACCGAACTCAGGGACCAAACCTAGTTTTCGCAAAATGTCATTAGATATAGTCATGCCAGACAACAGTGAAATTGATCCTCAAAAAAATGATTAACTATACTAAAAAGGACTATTTTCAAAGCAAATAGAGTTAGAATTTTCTAATTTGCGTTTTATAACAGTGCAACGATGAAACATGTTTTGCAGGTGACGTCATAGCCTATACCCGAATCGGGGAGTGTTGCTGTGACTCTAGTCACAACGTAAATTTTTTTTTTTTGTCAAGGTCGAGAAAACAGGCTACCATCTGACAATATCAAAATTACTGTTTAAAGATTGCACAGGCTACCAGCTAGACAGCTGTTTGACAAGTCCATCTAAATAAAAAATAAAGTCTAGTTAATAACCATGAAATGGTTCAGATTTACAATAGGGTTAATTAAGCAGAGGCACGTATCGACATGCCTCGACTTGTCGGCAGCCGCACACCTGCATCCTAATGCATGGCTGCTCAGCTCGGACCAAGTCAAATCAGCTTGTTATCAAGTCTCGGATATCGCGGGTCAACGCTTGTTCATCTCCCATAGCAGCTGACCATTGCCTCTCAGTTAGGCTCTGACCAAATCTCAGCGAGTCTGACTGTAGCATCGAGCATCGGACTGGTCAACGTCTGATCGTCTCGTAGCGGACTGGTCAACGTCTGATCGTCTCTTATCGGATCTGGCTGACGGTGCGGACCTGATCAGGGTATCCGGACTTTGTTCGGCCCCATATACTTATCGATTTTGGTTGACTATATCACATCTCGGATCTGACGGGGTAACCGTATGCTCTATGGCTTGGTCATGTACGTAGAACAAGGGTAGGTAGCGGAAACGTGCCAGCTGAAACTCGATGTATGGTATGGGCTGGTAGCTGAAACATAAGTGTAGATAAAGTGACAGTTATAAAATTCTGTAAGATAATAATTATTAAGACTGTATGATTAGGTGGTAGTTGGCCAAAAATGACAACACGGCACTCGATAAGTGTGCAGGTTTATACCCACGTTATCAAGATGCTAACAGGGAAACGTTCGATTATTACCCTCAGCAACTTGAACAACGTTGCCACATTGACAAAACCGGTGGGCAACTTGAACAACGTTGCCACATTGACAAAACCGGTGGGCTATGACGGGTTAACGGCTGGTCATATCCTATCGGATCCGGCCTACGGAGTCGAGTCGACCACTGCATCGCTGCTCAGTTCTGACCAAGTCAAATTTGATTGATATCAAATCTCAGAGTTCGCTGATCAACGGTTGTTTACCCCCAATCGGATCTGTCAGGCGGTGCAGGCCTGACCAATAGCTCGCGTCTGACCAAGTCTCAGCGAATTTTGCTGGTTGGCGCGTCTCGGATCGGGCGGGTTAACCTCTTATCGGAACTGGCTGACGGAGCGGACCTGATCAATGCATCGCGGCGATGCTCTGACCAGGTCCTATCGATTTTGGTTAATGTACATAAATAACCCATTAACTTTGAAGATTTTATTGCTATCATGTGGCCGGGTCAGAGCCTGTCGACTCTGCCTGAGCCCCGGTCAGCTCGGATAAAATATTACAGAGCCCCGGTCAGCTAGATTAAATATTACAGACCCCCGGTCAGCTCGGATAAAATACGTGCCGTTAGCGCCCCATATGCCATCAATTGACAGCGGCGGCAATTGGTGGGGCGCTAACGGCACGTATTTTATCCGAGCTGACCGGGGGTCTGTAATATTTAATCTAGCTGACCGGGGCTCTGTAATATTTTATCCGAGCTGACCGGGGCTCAGGCAGAGTCGACAGGCTCTGACCCGGCCACATGATAGCAATAAAATCTTCAAAGTTAATGGGTTATTTATGTACATTAACCAAAATCGATAGGACCTGGTCAGAGCATCGCCGCGATGCATTGATCAGGTCCGCTCCGTCAGCCAGTTCCGATAAGAGGTTAACCCGCCCGATCCGAGACGCGCCAACCAGCAAAATTCGCTGAGACTTGGTCAGACGCGAGCTATTGGTCAGGCCTGCACCGCCTGACAGATCCGATTG
Source organism: Malachius bipustulatus (assembly GCA_910589415.1). Lineage (NCBI taxonomy): Eukaryota > Metazoa > Arthropoda > Insecta > Coleoptera > Melyridae > Malachius > Malachius bipustulatus. The sequence goes on from OU342633.1 coordinate 17,512,416, forward strand.
GGGGTAAACAACCGTTGATCAGCGAACTCTGAGATTTGATATCAATCAAATTTGACTTGGTCAGAACTGAGCAGCGATGCAGTGGTCGACTCGACTCCGTAGGCCGGATCCGATAGGATATGACCAGCCGTTAACCCGTCATAGCCCACCGGTTTTGTCAATGTGGCAACGTTGTTCAAGTTGCCCACCGGTTTTGTCAATGTGGCAACGTTGTTCAAGTTGCTGAGGGTAATAATCGAACGTTTCCCTGTTAGCATCTTGATAACGTGGGTATAAACCTGCACACTTATCGAGTGCCGTGTTGTCATTTTTGGCCAACTACCACCTAATCATACAGTCTTAATAATTATTATCTTACAGAATTTTATAACTGTCACTTTATCTACACTTATGTTTCAGCTACCAGCCCATACCATACATCGAGTTTCAGCTGGCACGTTTCCGCTACCTACCCTTGTTCTACGTACATGACCAAGCCATAGAGCATACGGTTACCCCGTCAGATCCGAGATGTGATATAGTCAACCAAAATCGATAAGTATATGGGGCCGAACAAAGTCCGGATACCCTGATCAGGTCCGCACCGTCAGCCAGATCCGATAAGAGACGATCAGACGTTGACCAGTCCGCTACGAGACGATCAGACGTTGACCAGTCCGATGCTCGATGCTACAGTCAGACTCGCTGAGATTTGGTCAGAGCCTAACTGAGAGGCAATGGTCAGCTGCTATGGGAGATGAACAAGCGTTGACCCGCGATATCCGAGACTTGATAACAAGCTGATTTGACTTGGTCCGAGCTGAGCAGCCATGCATTAGGATGCAGGTGTGCGGCTGCCGACAAGTCGAGGCATGTCGATACGTGCCTCTGCTTAATTAACCCTATTGTAAATCTGAACCATTTCATGGTTATTAACTAGACTTTATTTTTTATTTAGATGGACTTGTCAAACAGCTGTCTAGCTGGTAGCCTGTGCAATCTTTAAACAGTAATTTTGATATTGTCAGATGGTAGCCTGTTTTCTCGACCTTGACAAAAAAAAAAAATTTACGTTGTGACTAGAGTCACAGCAACACTCCCCGATTCGGGTATAGGCTATGACGTCACCTGCAAAACATGTTTCATCGTTGCACTGTTATAAAACGCAAATTAGAAAATTCTAACTCTATTTGCTTTGAAAATAGTCCTTTTTAGTATAGTTAATCATTTTTTTGAGGATCAATTTCACTGTTGTCTGGCATGACTATATCTAATGACATTTTGCGAAAACTAGGTTTGGTCCCTGAGTTCGGTACTCTAGTCACAGCGAAGCGCCACGCAACTGAAAAGTTGAAGTTGCCAAATTGACAAACTAAATTATTAAATTAAAATTTATTTTGTAAATGCTGATGCAGGTAAATTTATTTCAAAAGAAAGGAAAGAACAATTATCAAATGCAGTGAACAATAATAATTGAAAGATGCTTGTATCCAAATCAAACAAAAATGCAGTGTTTATTCAGATTCCTTGAGAAATTCTTAAAAATTATTGAATAATGTAAGTACCTCTATTTATCAATAATAGATCTTCTATTTTCAAGATTTTTACAGAAAACTAAAAAGGAGTTTGTCTAATCCTACATAGGTACATAAGATTTATAAGAGTAAATATAGCTATAGGTACTTACATTTTAAAAATGTCTCTAAGATTTTCCAATTTTACCCCTAAAATTGAGTTTATAGTCTTTCGGATTTTAAATTTTGAAATAAAATGACATCTCAAGTAATCGACATAACCTAAATTAATTTAGGAACTATTCTAGTGACTATTTTAATAACAAACTATCACCATAACCAACCTAATCAGTCTTGTTGCCAATCGTTCCCCTAGAATTTTGACTCGGTGGAATCCATCTAATTAAAAATAAAGTATAGGTATAACTTCATGTAGCATAATAATCTCACGGAGTCCTGCAGTAATCATGAGGCGTTGAACATTTATTTGGATGAATTGAATAGATATGACGTAACTATTAAAACGACGAGTTACCGCCTCTCGAATATAGAAAATAATATAGTAACTACATGATTAAATGTAAGAAGAAATCTACAACCTATAGTGCGAATTTTCACGGACATTGGGTATGTATCGTTTATATCCTGTGATTGGGCTGTAATTATAGAACATTTAAAACTTAACTCCGACGCCTATTTTGAAGATGAGACGACTATGGCGCACCGTGTCTGTGATTACATTATCACATCCTCGGGGAATATTCTTGAAGGTAACTACATCAAGATACAATATTTCTCCTCAGTGTTAGCTATGAGCAAAGAAGAGGTTACTCAGCTCATTGACTTGACCGATTAGTATCGAACGAGATGTCGCCTAAACGAGTGCTGGACGATGTTTTCGTAGATTCATCGATAACGAAGAAAAGAACATACGACGTGCCATGCAGAATAGAACCTATATCACTTCCTAAAATGACGACTTGCCCTCATCTCACGGAGTCCTGCAGTAATCATGACGCGTTGAACATTTATTTGGATGAATTGAATAGAAATGACGTAACTATTAAAACGACGAGTTACCGCCTCTCGAATATAGAAAATAAGATTGTAACTACAGGATTAAGTGTGAGAAGAAATCTACAACCTATAGGCGAATTTTCACGGACATTGGGAATGTATCGTTTATATCCTGTGATTGGGCGATAAATTATAGAACATTTAAAACTTAACTCCGACGCCTATTTTGAAGATGAGACGACTATGGCGCACCGTGTCTGTGATTACATTATCACCACCGCGGGGAATATTCTTGAAGGTAACTACATCAAGATACAATATTTCTCCTCAGTGTTAGCTATGAGCAAAGAAGAGGTTACTCAGCTCATTGACTTGACCGATTTATTAGAGTTTCATCTAGATAAACTGGAAACTCTTAATTTTCGAAACATATTACGGCAAATTATAGACGAGTTCAAACTTGAAGAATATGGATCTGTGGAAGCTAGTTATGACAAAATGAAGCAAGGACTTAAGAAGTTTACATGTTGTATGGATAAGGATATTGCGATTTGTTTTAAGGAAATGATAAATAAGCATAATGGAGAAATACTTAACGAGTTAGGATTAGATAACATGTATTAATTATTATAATTATTAATAAATATCCTAAGTGAATTTTATTGTTACATTTTATTGACTCCTTTCATTATACAATAATTGAAACTATGTAGTTGAATGCCTAGCGCCATCTGTGTAGTTTAAAAACATAGCATTAATTCCTCGGCTTCTTTACCGAGATACTTATGGTTGCCTTTTCTAAAAATTTAAATCAACATGGCTGTCAAATTTAAACAACTTCCACTGGAAAAACATATTATTTCACATAACCATAGCCTTTGTCTTAAATTTTTTATTAGCGGCATCCGAATTACATGAATTCAAATTCTACAGTATTCCAACAATTTTTCTCAATGTGACATCGTTGGCTAACTTGATAACTGGACATTTCCATGGTAATCTTAATTTAAGTGTAATTCATTCATTTTATAAAATGTTATAAGCAAAGTAAACGTCAGATTGACGTTTCGTTCAATTAAATTGACATTTCAAATCAACGTTAGTTAGATATCGAGCCGCTTGGGCGACAGTAACTTCCGGTGACAATTTTCAGTGGAAGCTGCACGTATTATTATCTAGTGTATTTGGGTACACTAAATTACAATAATTGTCGCAGCCTACTTTGGAAGTATTATTGAACTGTAAAATATCAACGCCTATTGTAAATTTCATTCTATGTAGAGTTAAAACTCGAGTATTTCATCCGGGCACATGTAAATTGCACACCAGTAATCCTTTTACGGCTTGGACATAGATATAAAGATACTCGTACACTGATATCTTAAAGTGGTATAGGCGACCAGCATGACGCGAAATAAGGCCTTAAAGAATCAAAGCATCATCAATAGTGGCAGTTTTAGTGATTTATATTACCCGGCGCCTAGTTATTGTCCAGAGGCTTAACGTGTATTCAGCCTACCTAAATAACAGTGTAAATTAGACGATTTATACGCTATGCTATAGGGATCTGACCGACCAAATGGTTTTATTTTATGCCACAACGTTTAAAGAACAAATAAGATGTATGACAGTTTTTTCGTATACTCTGAATGAAAGAGCCCACTGGAGAAAAATTTGCCCCATGATTAATCCCACTGTTATGATTTTTGCAAACACCTTGATAAAATACACCATTAAGGACGACATAATTTTATACCTTACATTACGTAGGTACACTAATTATTATTATAATAAGTATCTCAGCCTACTTTGGTCTATAAAAGATTTCATGTATACTCTGAATGAAAGAGCCCACTGGAGAATCTTTTTTCAGTAATTTCAAGATATCACTATGAATTTACCGTGCAAAAAATTTGCCCCAAGATTAACCCCACTGTTATGAATTTTTGCAAACACCTTGATAAAATACACCATTAAGGACGACATAATTTTTACCTTACATTACGTAGGTACACTAATTATTATAAGTATCTCAGCCTACTTTGGTCTATAAAAGATTTCATGTATACTCTGAATGAAAAGAGTCCACTGGAGAATCTTTTTCAGTAGTTTCAAGATATCACTATGAATTTTTAATTACCGTGCAAAAATTTGCCCCAAGATTAACCCCACTGTTATGAATTTTGCAAGCACATTGATAAAATACACCATTAAGGACGACATAATTTTTACCTTACATTACGTAGGTACACTAATTGAACGGCTAAGTGCAGATAGGGAAGTACTTCAAAATATTAGTTCTGAGAAATCAATATAAACTGGGTAGGCACTGCTCTTAATCTGCATCGACGCATTTTTTTACTAATTAATTGTGCCATGTAAATAAATAATTATTATGAAGAAGAACGAGTTTCACTTTGTGTGTTGAGAATCGAATATTTAATTTGACCCACTGTTAGTCAACTGGGAACACCTGTTGCATCCGCTATTGTGTAACAGGGATTAGATTTGACCTACATAATACGACGGTTATGGTCAGGTAATCTAAGGGGGTTTGTAGGCGGCATATGTATAGAATTTTCAACTCGGGATCATGATTTCAAATGGCTCTATTTTTATACAGCTTACATAATGAGGCGAATAATATCGCTGACCGATCATAGGGGATTTTAGATACATTATACCGCGGGATCATGTAATTATATGCATGACTTTTAATCAAAGGGTTTTAAAAGATTTCATGCACTATGTTGAGAATCGAATATTTAATTTGGTCCACTGTAGACCAACTGGAACACCTGTTGCAGCGGGGCTACCTCTATTGTGTAACATTAAGGGATTATTTATAGAAATAATATTTTACAGCTTACCTACATAAATAGACGGTGATAATCATAGAGTTTGTAGGCGGCTTAAGTATAGAATTTTTAACGCGGGATCATGATTTCAAAGGGGTCTATTTTTTATACAGCTTAACGTGTAAATGAGGGGAATACTGTCGCTGACCGATCAAAGGGATTAGTACATGATACAATACAACAATAATGATTTTGAATTATTTTTCTCACGCTGCCTTGTGTGTTAAAGGATTATAGATACATGGAAAGATTTTACCTACTTTTCTCATGCTGCCTGTGTGTGTTAAAGGGCTTTATTTTTATATTGAGAATCGAATATTTAATTTGACCCACTGTTGGCCAACTGGAACACCTGTTGCAGCGGGGCTATTGTGTAACTATAACAATACAACAATAATTCTTTTTTCTCATGCTGTGTGTTAAAGGATTATAGATATGCAAGGTAATCAAAGGGGGTTTTTTGTAGGCGGCATAAGTCATAGGGATTAGTACATGATTACAGAGCAATAAATAATGAAATTAAGGGATTAATTAGACAATAGTGCCAACTGGAACACCTGTTGCAGCGGGGCTATTGTGTAACTATAACAATACAACAATAATCCTTTTTTCTCATGTAAAGGATTATAGATATGCAAGGTAATCAAAGGGGGTTTTTTGTAGGCGGCATAAGTCAAAGGGATTAGTACATGATAACAGAGCAATAAATAATGAAATTAAGGGATTAAGTAGACAATAGTGACGGCTATAAATAACCCTTAAGCTGACATTAATGGGTTTTAGGTCATTAAAAAGCCATTAAATACCTATACGCACACCTATTCTACTCTAGAACTTCGTAGAACTCAATTACAGGACTCACAACTGATACCTCTGGATTTATTAAGCAGTGGCAACCTAAATAAAGGTTTGTTTTCTTCTCGAACTTAGTTAAAATAATAATTTGTTAATTAAAATCCTTGTCTATGCTTGTTCTAGATTCTGCAGATAGCATTAAGCTGGCCTTACTTTTTGCTCTAGTTCCGGTCCGGTGAAAAGTGCCAAAATTAAAACACCCAAACTTTGTTGGAAAGCAAGTAGCACAGAAGCTTGTCAAGTTTTCTTTATATGACTCACCCTATATAATAATTACATCTTGTAGAAAACCAAATTTTTGTTAATATTTTTCAATTTACAATTTTGTTGATGTTATATGTTGTACTTTTATAATGAAATGAATTTTATTTTGTTTATTTAAGTACCTATGTAAAGATATAATTTATCTATTAAACATTTACATAATTTACATGGTTTTTTATTTAAAATTTCATTTAGTCAATTAAGGTCATAATTGATTTTCGGAACAAAGCATTGTTAGATAATTGAACCCAATGCTGCAACAACGTTGTAAGTGCCGAAAGTAAATTTTGGGGGAAGTCGAAATAAACATTTTTTTGTGAACCAATATAATATATCAGCTTACAAACATTAATATATTAATGTTAATTAATGAATATAATTAATTAATATATTAATGTTTGTAAGCTGATATATTATATTGGTTCACAAAAAAATGTTTATTTCGACTTCCCCCAAAATTTACTTTTGGCACTTATAAACGTTGTTGCAGCATTGGGTTCAATTAGATATCAAATATATTTATTTGGGCGAATTAAATTCTCTGCTTTTGGTAAACTAAATTTGCTATTTCTGCAATAAAGCTTTGTTTGCTTGAAATAAACAAATAAAAGAATTACATTTATCTCAAATAACATTGCATTAGGACCAAGAAGATGAATGTTTTTTGCAAACTAAAATTTACTTATATCAATCAAAATATATTTGTCTCAATGTAATATAAATTAAAAAGAAACACATAATTTAATAACATGAAAATTTATTTAATTGCTCTTACTAAACATTTATTTATGATTATTCGACCTAGGTTTTTTATGAAATGATATTTGATTATCTCAACCAAATTAAATAATTGAACGAACTATATTTGATTTCCATGATTGGAGGTACCGTAAGTGTAAGTACAAACTTTCTTCTTATGAACAAATGATTCAGTTACGGCAACTAAATACGCTTATAACAATCTTGATATCAAGTAATGTTGATTTCATGCAGGAACAATCTTTATTTGTAAGGAAACAACCTTATGTTAAACAAATAAACGCGTAATTGTAAGTTAAAGGAAACTATATTTGTCCGAATTAAATTTAGTTATCATTTTGTAAAATTTTCGATTAAATGATTTGTTTTAGGAAATTACACATATAATTGTCCTATTTCAAATAAAGAATTTAATTAAGATAAGCAAGCCTTAATTTCTTCAATCATATTTTTTTTTCAGTGCATTAGGTAAGGTATACAAAAATGGTATTGTTTTAAAAGTTATTGCAAACATTAACTAATTATAAAAGAAATTAAAATTATCTGATTCTGGAAATTCGCTATACAATACCTACACTACAAATTTAATGAGTACCTAATACCGTTTAGGTAATTTTTGATGTTTGTATAAGTAGGTATACAGATCAAAAAAACATTGAGTAATCTTGGTGTAAAGGAGATGTTAAAATGCTCGCCTTGAACCTCTTGCTATAACATCCCAATCTTTATTTAAAAAATTTTCAAAATTGTTTTAAATATCATTTTAAATAAAAATTTATTAATTCTTTTGCAATAGGTATCTAAGTACCTAGTAGGTACCTACCTACCTACATATTATACCTAAGTATAGGTAGGTAGGTACCTCCCTATTTTTTTGCAAACATTATTTTTTTGTATAAATTTAAAAATCATTTTTATATAGAGAATGGATAGAGCTTTATTCAATGATAATGTATCAGCATATTACTTATTATGATCTCTCTTCTTATTACCTATAAAAAAAATCAAGGTGGCAGCTGTATCGTGAAATTATGCGGCAAAGAAATTCTTTTTTGTGTCAAAAGATGTGCAAAATTGTCATATTTGACCTCTGAAATTTTCAGAGCGATATATTGAACCGTTTTGGCAATAGAGCCTTGGTTCCATATTTAGGTATACCTATACCTATTTTATGCAAGTATATTTCGTTGCTCACTACTTACACGGATACGGACAACGCGCAGTAAAAGATACAGGGTCGGTTAAATTATAGAGAAAATTGCCCTATTTTGTGGTCATCTCGAATTCGTCAAGACATAGGTATACAAGATATCTGTACTCCTGCATGTGTGTTCCTGAAATAATTGAAAAATCGAATTTTCTTATTTTCGTCACACCTATCTTTTTTATTAGGTATCGAAAAGTAATTAAATTTTTTTTCTATAGGCTTAGGTAGGTACATAAGTCGTCAAGAGCTGGCCATCCGCGAGATTTCAAACATTTCCATCAAAGCCAACTATTCTCATAGTCATCTTTTGTTTTTCTTAGGCCGTCAAATTATTTTTTTTTTATAATAAAGCGTCTGATGTAGGTAAACCAAAAATTAACGTTTTTAACATTCAAATTAATAGAAAAAATTCCAATTTTTTTTTTAAAGACAAGTTTTTGTACCTACCAAATATAGGTATTAAGTAATAAGAACAATAAAAAAACATAAGACAAGTTACGACTTCATATTGACTTGATTCCGCGTGAAAAAATGTGTTTTTCCCAAAAAAGGAGAAAATATTATTTTTTTAAGTAAGTATACCTAAGTCCTAAAGGTCCCTACATTATCTATTATAGGTATGCATAGTATACCTACATCTAATAAAATAACAGTCCCAGCGAAATTTTGAAACAAAAAGATATTGTTTTAATAATAATAGAGAATATTGCACTTGATATGACGCAAAGTTTGGTGTTACTTGAAATAAAGTCAAATTTTTAGTTAAGTAAGTAGTTTCTATATAAATTAAATTATATCAACGTTGCATCAAGTTTGTATAATAAAACCTATAATAATACGGAGGTAGGTATAATAGGTATAAAAATGATATACACTCATGGGTATTTTAAGCAACACCCTGTAAATACAATCCACACAACCTCTAATTTACACCTGGATAGGTATAATTTTTCACAACCCATCTACAAAGAAGCCAACATCCCATAAACCAACGCACGCTAGTTCCCATAAACCGGCTGTTTCACCTAAACGACTCTCGACATTCGAATCATTCGACTCATTCCTCCAAACACCTTGTTCCAATAAATCCCACAGCATCGCACTGGGATTTGTACCCGGCTCATAAACAAGCCCTCTCTTGTTATCCCCTCTTTTGGGCGGGGTCATCCCACCTTTTAATGGTGGGGATCCAATCGAATCTCGCCCGCGCATGTCGACTCCGGTATTTTCATGTAACTGTCGAGCATCGCGCCTGGCCACGCCCAGAGGAGAGGTGAGGAGATGGTAGAGCGGGAGTTGAGCCAGTCGCTATCAGATCGTAAGGGTGAATGGGTCGATCGTTGCTCGTTTGTTTCGTTCCGATCTTTTGTTTTGAGAGTGAGAATATCATGGGAAGTTGTCGGGATTTACTGGAAGGTTTGGGATAGTTGAGTTTTTATAGTGTTGTTGGATTGATTGTTAGTGCGTGTTGTTGTTTGTTGTTGACTGTTATATGATGGCTGCTTATGCGCAGTTTGGCTATAGTTATCCGACGGCTACACAGGTATGGGTTATAAATTTATTTTTCATTTTAGAGGTTTCCAAAATTCTTTGTAAAGGGAAAAATTTTTCATATAACTTTAACGTAAAAAATCTCTAGTTTTCTCAGCTTATTATCTACTTGGGCACTTTTTCCCATTATAATACCAAACTATGAAAATTTCTTAGGTATTCTGATGAAGATTTATACCGTGCGAATACTGATATGAGTCTTTCTTTACCTAAAGATTAGGTGGGTATGTTTAATACTGAACTTTTATCCCTAGATAAATTTTCAGACTCTTTTTCAATGAGTTACCATAAACACCTACTTCATTGTTGGCGTTGTTACCAACAATCCCATTGAAATAGTTTACCATATAGCAACTAATATTAATTGCCATATACCTACCCATATGTAGACCTATTCACGGTCGCATCCGAATTGAGGTAAAAATACTCCTCAGGCCATAAAACCACCCAGTTAAATCTACATCCGAACTGAGTCGAAACCATTTGTTAAACCCTTCCAGCGGGGGCGCAATAACTGATCTCTGGTTTTTCCAGGCAAAAGGTAATTATATGCAATAGTAACGCAGTTTTTGGATATAAAAATAGTACCTACTTAATATCTCATGACATGAACTTTCAATTGTTTTTCTGTTTTTATACCACTGGTCATAAAAGACAAAAATTCTTTATGTTTGCTAATGAACCGACTTATTCATAGCTCCAATAATAACGAAGTTACCAACGATGAACGGAAAAAAATAACATACTAACTTATGATACCACCATGACAAAATAAAAATCCACTAATTTTTAGCGGCAGTCTTATTTACGGACTTATTTACCTATAGTTCTTAATATTTCCAATTATTATTATTATCTTTACCTCAGTTCGGGTGCCGATTATTCTTACCTCAGTTCGGACGTGGGGATTACGGGCCTAATGACTTTTTGCCTTAATTCGGCTGCTCCGCTACTCACAGACACAGGGTACCTACCTTTAAATTATTTCTATCATATAGGTACTATAGTTCCTACCTAGATCATAATGTCTGTCCCAAATGGTCAATATTTTATTATTTATAGGTACATAGAATAAAGTGTAGGTAATAAAGGTTACATGCATGCAATAATGATAAAACACTGCCCAACTTCAAATGCTTATTATAATAAATGGAGCAGGTGTCCCTTAAAAATGTAAATTCAAACAAAATAGATTGACTGCAGGTAATTAGAAATCATGTGTGTGTTTATGAATTCTATATACATGCCCGTATATCTAACGAAACTCTAAAGATGTCTTATGATGATACATAAATAATAGGTATATATTATTTATGTGCGGTGAATGCGTTAAACTATAGGAAAATATTTTCCTATAGTTCGCACATTTCCTATACTTATTAGCAAAAAAATATACCTTTCCGCTGGTTGGAAAACGATAATTACTTACTTATTACGTATTATTTATTATCCCTTTTAGAGGGAGACACCTAAAAAACCATGGAGCATGAAAATTATATTAAAACGAAACAGTTTTTGGTAAATTCATTTCGGTAGGTATCTAATAGGTATCTAGGAATAAACTTGACTTCTTTTCTGATTTGCAGCCTTTAGATTATAATAATTATTACATAGGTAGGTAGGTAGGTACCTTTCTTATACTTTCCCTATACAGAGGAAATTTATACTTATAATTTAGATAGGTACCTATCTAAAAAATAACTACTTACTTACCCACTTATATAATGAATATTGACGGTATTATTAGAGGTACCTAGGTATTTACCTATAATTCTCATTTTCCAGAAAATGCTTAATTTCTCATCCGCCTGTATAAAATATATAGATTTATACCTACTCGCTAAGGTATAACCATAATTCGCGGTAAGATGTCCTTTACTTAGTATTTTTGCAACATTCTTAGGTAAAAATTTTTTATACCAATAAAAGGTACCTAGGTACGTATACGACCCTTAAAATTAATATTATACACCGTGTTTTATATTAAGTCGGCACTATTGCTAACTTCGTTATTATTTAACCTAGAAAGTCGATTAAATTAGCAAACTAGTAGTATTTTTGCCGCTGAATAAAATAGCGAAAGCAGAAAAACAATTGAACATCGCGTTTTCGAGATATTTAGAAAAATGTAATTTTTTTAATGGAGCACCCTGTATATTTTTAGATGTATCGGTTGCAAATTTTTTTTTAAGGGAAAAATCTTTATACACTATGATCCTAAAATAATAAATTCATTAATTATTCATTATTTTATTACTCCCAAAGTAGGCTGCGACAATTATTTTAATTTAGTGTACCTACGTAGTGTAAGGTAAAAAAATTATCTCGTCCTCAATAGTGTATTTTTCAATAAAAAATACACTAAAAATAAGAGTTGTTACCTTGAAAAGGATTTAATTTTACATAAACAAATAACAGAACTTGTTTGTGTGTAAAATTTTATTATTTTAGGATCATAGTGCATAGAGACTTTTTCCTTTAAAAAATTTTTTGCAACCGATCCATCTAAAAATATACAGGGTGTTCCATTAAAAAAGTTACATTTTTTTAAATATCTCGAAATCGCGATGTTCAATTGTTTTTTTGTTTTCGCCATTTTATTCAGAAGAAAAAATACTACTAGTTTGCTAATTTAACCGATACCTACGTGTAATGTATATGTGTGGATCTTTTTGCTAAAATGTTCAGTTTTCTTGCATGTTAAGCTATGAAAAATTTCTAAAAATAAGTAAGTAGGTAGGTACCTACCAAGGTATATGTATAGGTACCTACTACATGTTAATTATACCTACAATGTATAAAGGTGCCTACCTCCTTATACATTGTGTTGATTGGATACAATCAATATTAAAATATACCAAATACCTACCTAATTTCAAAATTATTGCTCCCTGCGTACCTTAGGTACCTATGGGCACCTTTTGGAGAGAAAAAAAAACTATCTAATCAGTAGTTAAGAATTTGAAAATACATTTGTTGGAGTTCTTAGTTTTTTAACTGCATTACCACTTTCTAGTAATTTAATATTTAATAAAACTTTTAGATTTAGATAATTTAAGCCATAAATAACAATACCTAACGAATTTATTTTCCAGTAGTCAAAACTAAATCCAAGAATGAAATCAACGAAATCAAAACAATCACAATCAAGTGAAACTTTAATTATTGCTGCTTATTGTCATTTTGCTGGCTCAAATTTTCTAAAAGTCTCATTATAAATTATCAAAAAGTGGTAATGCAGGTCAAAAAACTATCTCTAGACTCATAAAATTGGGAATGAGCGACAGGAAAACTTGGAGATGTTGTTGCTGAAAAGCCAACAAATGAGAGTGATAGTTTGAAATGTTGAAGGCATATTTTAGTAATAAAGGGCCGGTCAGGTAAAATGAAACAGGTCCTATATTATTTCACTTACAGAGGTTCCTGGAATCATCACTTATGACAAATCTACAATTATTATATATACCTAACCGGGTGGAACTAGCGAAAGCTCATTTGCTACGCATCCTGCCTCATTCCCATTTTTATGTCTCGAGCTTTTTTTTTGCGTTTTTTAACACTTTTTGCTTTTCATAGATATAGATATAGGTAAAGGGGATAACAATCAACTAACAAAATAAATACCTACATCATTGGAAGTTTAAATTAAATTTACGTTAATTAAGTAGGTATAGGTACCAATGCAACATACATATATAGGTACACCTAATAACACTAAATACGGTATAAGGTAAGTATACATCTAGGTATTAAGTAGGTAGGTATATATCAGGTATAAAACAGAAGACATTATAAAACCAGTAGGCTTTTAGTTTACTACCTACCTACTTTCAAAATATGTAAAATCTATATTGCAATGTAGGTATATATTAGACAGTTTGTTTCTAATAACGACAATTTTAACCACCACGCCATCGTCGGATCCTACTGTAGGTCGTGGACGTTGATTTATAAAATATGTAAGTTTGTAACTATGTACCTAATGTGCTATTTACATAATTAGTCACATCACGAGACTAGAATAGTATCTAATGAATATACCTATATACCTAGGTATAGGTGTTTTTTTCTTTCGTACACGGTTAGTGTATTATAGGTACTATACCTACCAGGTACCTATCAGAGATGAAATTTTAGAAAATACTTTGCTATCTAATTGCTATAGGTATAGGTTATATCGAGGGACTCTAATGTGCACCTTAGGTGGAAACTCGTTAAGATATGGAAGTTTTGTAGGTTTTTGTAGTGCAGAACCAGATAGGTAATATAGGTACCTATTACCTAGTGATTCATAATATGTGCGCAGGACTTCAGAATGTGATAGCTCATTCAAAAATATGAAAAAAGTTCCTATTAAGATGGGTCCGCAAATCCACCATTTTTGAGATATTAGGGTGTCAAGAAAATAATTTTTTTTCAGTTTTTTGACGATTTTTTTTTCGTTTTTTTTTTTGTGTGGTTCATGAACATGCGATAAAGTGGTTATTTTTTGGACAAAAACGTATTTTTAATTGCTTAATCCGACAAAATATGAGAATTCAAGAAAAAGCCATTGTTTCAAAATATAGAAAATATAATTTATTCGTTGAGGTGCTCCCCAGGACGCCACTGAATTTGTTTAATGAATCAAATTTCAAAACAAATGAAAATCGGATACCTACCTAAAAACATTTTGTTTTTTTCTTATTCCTTCCCATAATTATGTAAAATCCATTCCTGGAGTTTTGGTTTGTTCCTCCCAAGTCACCCTGTATATTTATTAGTTGTTATGAAAATTGGCTAGCTTCAATGTCAGTTTGACATGTAGGATGTGCGTTGGTTTACCTATATAGTATGTATACTTAGACTCGTTTAATTTTTTTACTTAGTTTAGTTGATTTACAGTACCTAGGTACCTACCTAGCTGCTAATTGAATTCTTGTATACATAGATAGTTAATGAAGGTAAATATTAAGTAAATAATAATCAGTAAATCATTATTTACCCTTCATTACATAGCAATAGTAGCTGCAGCGATAATTGCATTCAAAGAATAGCAACCTTTAAAAGAGAGGTCGCCATGTTAAAAATAGCCATTACTGTCATCATTCATTCAAACTCTTTCATGTGCAACATATAAGTACCAGATAAAGTAAATAAAGTACTCCAAGCCATCACAATTTGAATTTTGCTTTTTTAACAAATCATTTAGGGATTGAAAAATAATTTCTCAGATAAATTTTTGCCTCAGACTATACGGTATAGGTACACCCTATATGGAGGTGACTACTTGCCAGATTTCTCCGCACTTTTCAACGCCGTGCGCAACAAGTTACCATAAACTAATCAATAAATTCAAAGTTCCTGTGGCTGTTCCTATAATATTTAAGTGTCGGCCTCTTATTTTTTTTTTGTATTACCTGTTAGTTGTTGGCATTAGAAAGCCAATGCATCAGGCGAAAGAGACTTCTAGCTTGAACATAAATTATTAATACAAGTATAGCCTTATACAGGTTGTTTGTTATTCGTGATACTCTCGGAATCGATGAGATGAAAGGAACAAAGTTCTTTTAAAATTAGCGAAAAGAGCCTCTTATAACTAAATAACAACTGTTCATGTACAACAGCAGGAGACTTGAAATTTGGTCATTACCCTTTTGAGTGGCTAGAACACAGAAATAATCTAAGTATGAATTAGAGTAGTACTTACTCTTTCATTTTGAGTAACGATAGTCAACTGTTCTTTTACTTACCTACGTAATGACCGCTGTGTTGTTTTTTCATGTCATTCGGTGAATTTGAAAAAAATCAAGAAACCAAACAACTAGAATCTCATTGCAAAAAAAGGCAGAATAATAGTAGATAAGTATTCTTCTTTTTTCATAAAGAGGGTAGATTTTTCACCGAATGTTATAAAAAAAATATAAGACAAACAATATGACGTTATTAGATGGAAAAAAACTTTTGTTTTCACGAAGAATTCAATTTGAAATTTTTTTCTATTGTACTTATAAGTAATTGTGATAAGTTTTTGGTTTCCTTGATTTTTTACGCCCGATGACACGAAAAAACAATTTAGCGGCTATAAGCAAAAGAAAAGTTGATCATATCTATGGAAAATCTTATTTGATTGTCCATATTACTTTTGACACTGATAGTATAGATTCAAGATGTTCAAAATTTAAATTTTCCGTTGTAGAAAATTAAAAAAATTAAGTACAAATAAAGATCTTTTAAGTCAATTGACAATAATTATTCGTTTTAAATTGGCAAGTCACTAGCAGCAAGAGACACTTGTTAGGATAATAATTATTTCCAATCTTCCGTATGGTATGTGTATAGGGTGCGTCTGACTAATATGACATGCTGATGAGTCTGTAACAAGGACGAAACGGTACCGTCGTGTCTTCAGTCTTCACTTCACATGTTGTTCACATTTCTAATTTGTTCACCGCAAAGAACCAATAGTGGCTAGTAATGTTAAATTAGAACCTATATATAAACACCAACAAACCTCAAATCTAGTACTTGTGGTTTATTGCATGGGCTACTGCGATTATGTATTATAGAAAGGAACTATATCAAAAGAGCGGGTTTTTATTGCATGATTCATTAAAATGGTCATTAAGGATTAAAAAATCGCGGATTGCTATTAAATTAGAGGGTAGAAATTGGAGATGGAGGTGAAATTGCACTCATTTCAGCTTTTTAATTATATCTAGAAAACGAAGCACAATTCAGGTACCTTTGTATAGTTAATAGGGAATTTTTTGTAGATATTCAATGAGATTTTTTTCAAAAAATTTATCAAAAATTTCTTGTGTAAAAAATGTTCAAAAAGGTAAGTAGGCATGTAATTAGGACAATTAAGACAAAACATGAATTATTTTTCCTTTTTAATTCCTTTTTCTTTTTTTTTTATAGGTACCTAACTTTTTTCTGAGTTTGCTTCACAGAAAAACAAGTACCTAGATTATGGTCTTCAAAATGACGGGTTAAAAATAATTCTTAATTTATAGACTCAAATAACTTAGGCATTTTTCTTATAGTTTTGAGTTCTCATTTTTACAACAAAATTGATTTTTATTTGATAAAAAAGTATTATAAAGTTATGTAATTTGTTCGTAAATCAATATTTGTTAATTCGAATATATGAAACAGAATACTTTTTTATTGAATATAAAAATCAATTTTGTTGTGAAAAATGAGAACTCAAACGATATCAAGAAAGACGCTTATTTTTTTTTTAATTTCTTTTGAGGGGTTTTATCTCAGTCAGTTTTTACCCAAAAATTATTTTTAACCCACCATTTGGAAGACAATTTAATCTACTTGTTTTTCTGTGAAAGCAATGCAAATGTTATACGCAAAAAGAATGAGAAAGAAAAAATAACTATGGATTTTTTTGTCATTTTTCAAGTTACCTTTTTGAATATTTTGACACATGAAATTACTGATAGGTAAATTTTTAAAATACCGATATTATTTAGATGTTAAATCGCATTATCTACAAAAAATTCCGTACATTAACTATTATAGGTACCTACCTCAATTTAACTTCGTTTTTGAGATATAAATAAAAAGCGGAAAGGGGGTGGCAGTTTCGTTTCACCGCCATCTCCAATTTCCATGTACCCTCTATTTTTAATAGCACTCTGCGATTTTTTAATCAATGACCATTTGAAGGATTCATGCAATAACAACTCACTCTTAGTTCCTTATTGTTGCCCTGTTTATTAGGAGTTAATCAATAGTCTAATAGATATGACAGGTAATGCAGGTTTTCTATAAAATTATGTGAGTATATAGCTATTTACCTGTAATATACGTACATTATTATATTAGGTAAGTTACCTACACCGTGTCTCTTGAATTTCTGGACATAGGGAATTCCCATGTTAAAATAAACTATTGTAAATATTGGCTCCCCTAATTACTTTACAGTAAAATGTCAAATATAAAACTTCTTAAGGAAAAAAAAATTGCTTCTTATGCTATAATTGGATTTTCATTTGGTTCATCCGTTTTCGAGAAAATCAGGAAAAACTGAACGGTTTTTTGTAGTTTTTCAAGGTTGCTTTGCTTTTGACAGATAATGCTAATAAGATAATAATAACAAATCTCTAATATTTCTAACGGCCAATATTATAAACGCTAGTTAAATTAACTGGCCGATTTCTGTGGTCGTTTCTGGAGAAGATATAGACTATAGGTCGAAATTATTGCAATTTAATTACTCTTGGCATAAAAGGGATTACAAAAATTTAAATAAAAGTTATTCGAGGTCAATATTAGCTTCAAAATCGGGCACAGAAATCTGCCAGTTAACTTAACCAGCGTTTATAATATTGGCCGTAAGTGAATTCCAGAGTAATATCATTCAATAAATTTTACCTTTTCTTCAATGGTGTAATAATAATTCATTTTCATAAACAAGTTTTTCTTTAAAAAGTAATATACTTTGCCACTTTTAAAGTTTTAATGATGAATGAATTACGTTTGAACAATCAGTTATTGACAATTTATAATTTTTAGAATTATCTGTCAAAAGCAAAGCAACCTTGAAAACTACGAAAAACCATTAAGTTTTTTGTTCCTGATTTTGTCGAAAACGGATGAACCAAATGAAAATCCAATTATAGCATAAGAAGCAATTTTTTTTTCCTTAAGAAGTTTTATATTTGACATTTTACTGTAAAATAATTAGGGGAGCCAATATTTACAATAGTTTATTTTAACATGGGAATTCCCTATGTCCAGAAATTCAAGAGACACAGTGTATAACTCGATCCTTATATATAAAAATAAAAAACAGTAAATACTATAGATACTTATAGGTATAATATCGTTGAAGAATCAAAACAATAATTGCTTACAGGTACCTACGGTATATGCATGGTACATCCTTTTACTTTACCACCCTAATTTTTTAAATGATAGATACAAAAAGAAACGTTTGCGTGTTAATCGATGTTTAATTATAGGTACCTAATTAACAAAAAAATATTATAATTGTTGATTAACTCTCAAAATAAGCTTTTAATGTTGGTTATAATATGTCAGCACTCTATTTAACATCTGGTACTTACAAAGTATCTAGTAAATGAGGTAATCACAGTAACTATCATTAGGTATATTATATTCTTTGTTTGATAGCGTCATCAAATTTAGTCACACTTACGTATTATCGATCTATTAATAAATTTAAATTAATCCAGTGTGAAACAAGGCATAGAAGTCCTACATTGACAACGTCGGCGGAAAATAACAAAAGACGCCGACAAAAGCGGGATCTTCTAATTAACCGTCTATGTGTAAACTATCGATATTGAACCGTTGGGCACAAATAGAGTGAATAGATGGCTCTGGACTCGACTAAATACAAATATAAACCCCGAGCTGAGAGGGCAGCAAACATTTGCAGAGCACTCAGAAGCGATATTCATCAAATGCCCGGCCCGTCAAAGGCGGTTCTGAGAGACGGGACTCGAACCTTGGATGCACCCGCCCGTTTGTAACACTCTGAGGACTTCGTATAACGCTCTGCATATAAGGATAAAATGAGTTTAATCAATTTTTGTTTATATGCTTATCAAGATCGACAATTTTATTTTTTCATAGCCATTGAATGCCATTGAACCCCCCAAAAAACGATGAAGAAAATTTGATAAAAATTGACATAGTAATGAAGGGCAAAAAAAATGAAGGGCTGTTGTTTCTACTCCTCGAAATTCGAATTTTGAAAAATTATTTTCATCGATCGCCTATACATAGGTACCCTAAAATTAATCTGTATGCCAAAATTCAGCTTTCTGTGTCAAGTGGTTTGAGCTGAAGCTTGATACGTGAGTAATTGTGTACGCTTGTAAGTATAGGTACACAAAAAGTGTGTCGTCATATTTGGGCACGTGTAAAATTACCTATCAATATCAAAAAACATCTTGTAAGCAACAGAACTAGATAAGAATATTATCGTTTATTGTACTATTATGTAGGTAATTTAAACATAATCTTTAACGTTGCCTCTATTGCAAATTTGCATAAATAATTGATTAAAATCATACTTAATCTAGTTGTACCTGTATTAAATAAAAAATCTTTATTTTTTTATCTGGTCTATAATAAGCATAAATAGATATATGTAGAGAAAAATATGGCGGACAAAGGAAACAGATCCAAGTTCTTTGTTTGTAATCAATCAGTTTCATCGGTATTTTTCAATGTTTACTTTTAGCTAGTCCATATTTTGACAGTGTCTTACATAAGATTAAAGATACTTGAACAAACAACAATGATATTGGAATAACCAAGATCAAAGTGAAGCGCTATCTCACCAAGGATACTTTGATTTTAAATCAACAAACGATACATGCTTGTTTGATAATTGATAAATCCGAGAATAGCTAACGTTATTATTGGATGATCTTGTCAAAACATCCATTCCCACTCGAAATACTTTACCTCATTCTCGTAATCCATTTTGTGATTTTACAATATTTTTACAAGATAATCACATGTTTTATTACTTATTACATACGTTAATTGGTGTAAGTATAAAGTACAGATTTTACTCTGATTGATAACAAATAATATTATCAATTTTTGTTGAAACTATTCTCTGATGTGGAAATTTCAAGTGATATAAGTTTTAAATACATAGATACTTAGTTCACACATTTTATTAATAACGCAGGAATAAATTTAAAGCATTAGTATCTGTCAAATGGAGCTTAAATTTTGCTTAATTAAATTTTTTCTTGCATGATATTCTTCTGCTTAAATCTCCAGGTATCATCCGCAGCTCTCAGAAAAGTTTTATTTTAAGTTTTGTTTTGAATGTCCTCATGAAGAGTAGGCTAATTAGGATAATGCATCAAATTTGTATACTTACAAACAGAGTTTTGATAAATTCTCCTTTTATTCTAAAAAAATGCGAACTCTACTTCTTAATAATTTACTCTATTCAAATTTGGCTGAAATGTTAGTGAAAACTTATTAATTCAGAAATTGCTACCAAAAGGTACTGGAAATTATATTTTTCAATACCTTTTGGTAATTTTTGGTCTAAAATGTTTCCCAAAGAACTTCATATGGAATAATTTAAGCAGTTTTAATCGACATGACAACGCTGTCCTGTTAAATAGATATTCGGGTGACAGTTGTGTGGCTGTATAATAGAAAGCAGGGGTTCATTGCAGATGCGTTTTATGGCAATTTGATGATAATATCCGAGGGTGTAAATGACACACCCTCTCACTATTTACCCTGTTTAATTCAATATTGTATATAAACCGGGATCAGTGGACTCAATCACAATATATACTGGGTGTTGGAATTGATTAATTGGAACGAAGTACTCCTGCTTTGTTTTATTAAACGAGCCACTATAAATTTATTCCTTATTAAGTATACCTATACTTCATTGGGAGAGATTACTAAACTGAGCCTTCCATATAATTTTCCAATACGACATTGGCAGGTAACCCAAAAGTGGCGAAAATGAATCATTATGTACCTACTGAGTGATCTCCGCATTGATTAAATTCAATCTGGGATTCAATTTATCGCGCATGCTTTTAAAAACCTTCTTCCGCATCAGTCGTTGATTGAGCAATTTTTAATATGTCAACCGTCAACAAAATATCGTGCTTCCTGAAAACTTTCTAAATCATTTACTATACCCACTGTCTTCTTAATATAGTAAAACACATTATTGCATAGGTATAGTTTGGGAAATGTTTTTTCTTCCAATACCAATTTTTTCGAAAACTCAAATGAGTTTTCCGTGATTTTGAAATGATGAGGCCGTGATTTTGAAACTAGTTGACCGATATTTTTCAAATGCAATACCACATAGCACTCCTTCCAGAAGTTCCAGACATCTGACTCCTACAAAAATGTCAGTTCCCTAGATTTAAACCTGCTACTTGTACAAACGAGTGACGAAGAATCTTCTTGTAAGAATACCGCAATGTAAAGTCTGGTCCTGTTATTCCTGTTAGATTCTGTAATGCAGTCGTATGGAATATCCGCCAGATGTCATATTATTCTGACTTATTCGGTTTCGAATAATTCTTTAGAATTAAGTCAGACCGAATACCGGATATATGATAGCTCCGAGACACTTGACGTTCGGGAATGTCATTCTAGAAAGTCAACTGCTAATATATCAGGATTATTAAGATGTTAATACCAAAGACACTTAGAGAGTATTTTATAAGCCACCTTATTTTTTTAGTTTTATAAACAAAAATGTGATTTATAAATAAATAATCAAAATACTTCTACGAACTCTAATATACCATCAACTCTTTTGTTACAGCTGCTGGTTTCGTCGACGCCAACAGCGCCGCCACACTCCTCGCCCGGGGGCTCTCTTTCCCCGGGTGGCGCGTCCACGTTGTCTCCGGTGGCGGCCTCGTCCACGCCGGGCGGCGGCAACGGCGGACAGTGTTGCGAGTCGGGACGCCCCCTTGTCACTGACCCCGTAACTGGACAATCTGTCTGCAGCTGTCAATATGACCGTCAATTGGTCGGTCTCCAGTACTCCCGTGGTGTGGGAGTGTACGGCGCCCCTTACCCAAGTACTGACCAAAATCCCTATCCCAGTATCGGGGTAGAAAGTTCTGCGTTTTATTCCCCCCTGGTAAGAATTGCTTTTATATTACATTAGTTATGTTTTTTTTTATGGATCGCGTTCTCCAGAAAACAGAAAACATTACATTACCACCAGATTTTTGGGTCGTCAAGTTAGCCTAAACTTGGAAAGAGGAAATTATTTTCAGCCATAAGTATAGTGTAGCCCAAGAATTACTGTATACGCCATTTAACCCCGTTAATTTAAATATAGGACAACCGGAATATACAGGGTGTTTACTGTATAAGGTTGGCCGAACTTCACAGGCTGATTCTTCAAACTAAAATAAACAAAAATTTCCCATTAACGTGTGTCCGGAAATGTACTGTTTTTGAGATACAGGGTGTCGAAGAAATATTCTATTTCCAGTTTTTTGACGATATCTCGGAAACCGTATGCGAGATACAATGTTTAGCTCTTATATATACGCACTATGTGCTCATACTGATCCCCTTATTTTCGCTGTAAAATAAAGGTTTTAAAAAAAATTCTGTGACGTAGATTTAGGGTATTTTGAGGGTTTCGACCCCCCAATTTCTACGCCACTGGAATAAATGGGATTTTAAGCAACGCCTTTGAACCGTCTATGTTTTCTATACCAAAATGGTACTCTTGGTTAACGGCTCTAAAATTAATTTTATGAGAGAAAACATCACTTTTCAACGATTTTTCAACAGCATTTTGGAAAAATGAAAGTGAAAACTTTATTCCTTTAATTAATGTTTTCTCTCATAAAATGACATTTTTCTGGGAAACGGTTTATTTTAGAGCCGTTAACCAAGAGTACCTTTTTGATGTAGAAAATATGGATGGTTCAAAGGCGCTGCTTAAAATCGCATTTATTCCAGTGGCGTAAAAATGAGGGGGTCGAAACCCTCAAAATACCCTAAGTCTACGCCACTGAATTTTTTTAAAACCTTTATTTTACGGCGAAAATAAGGGGATCAGTGAGCACATAATGTGTCTAAGAGCTGAACATTGTATCTCATATAGTTCCCGAGACATCGTCAAAAAACTGGAAAAAGAAAAAAGTATATCTCAAAAACGGTGCATTTCAGGACACAAACGTTAATGGGAAATTTTTTGTTTATTTTAGTCTGAAGAATCAGCCTGTGAAGTTTGGCCAACCTTACAGTAAACTATTAGTATTGGGTATTATATTGGGTATAAACTATTAGTAAACTGGGTATATTAGATTTTCCTATTGTCTGAGAAATTATTTTTACAGTTGTTGAACTTTGTAATAGGCAATTTAGCCTACCTATTATAGCCAATTAAATACATAATAAAAAAAATTAAGTATAACATAATATAGCCTACTTTGTTTATAGCCAAGTATAAACATAAAAATGATAACCGACATTTTCTATTTTCAAAATAGTTTATTATATTGACAACGGTTCATGATTTAAGAAAATGGTTGTCGCTATCATAATCTTTAATGTGCTGTTCCATTACATTATAGAAAATTTCTTATTTTTTTTATTTTTATCTAAAAATTTCAGTTTCCACCCTGTTATGATATTTCATTCACACAATAGGATACCACATGAAAAATTGAGATAGAGACAGTGTGAAAAATAAACCGTTCCCGATGTTTTTGGACGTTTGAAATGTAAACTCGTATTCTCAAAGCGTTACGGTCTGGTAATAACTTGAAAATTATTAAATTAGTATGATTGATATACACACGAGATCTGCATTAGAATGATACGGGAATAAGCGTTATATAGCTAGGTACGAACAAAAATAATTGTTCTATTCATCCGAGCACCGAATAAAGTGAAATTTGAGAAACTCTAAGCAAAAAGAAAACTTTAATTCCTCAGAAAATATAATTTTATTATTCTGTTATCTATATAACGAAGAATAATGCAGATTCTACCTTTAGATTAGAACACTATCTGTTGGTGTGCTCATCTATACAAGTGTCCAGGTATATGAGTGTAAGAGCTACACGTGGCGACCTTCCTTGGACTATTTTGAGTAAAAAATCTTAATACAATAATGCTCTAAACATCTTCACGGTGCCACAGGAGGTCATCAAAGTTAGAAATTCTGGGTCACAAATATGCATATTATTGAACTCCTATTTCCTTTTGCAGTTACGGTTAACATTTTCAACGACTTTTGCAAAGTCTTATTTCATTTAATTTTCGTAACAGTGCAATTATTAACTTTTTTAACATTTCTAAAAAAAAAAAAATTTAGGAAATGTTAAAAAAGTTAATAATTGCACTGTTATGAAAATTAAATGAAATAAGACTTTGCAAAAGTCTTTAAAAATGTTAGCCGTAACTGCAAAAGGAAACAGAAGTTCAATAATATGCATATTTGTGACCCAGAATTTCTAACTTTGATGACCTCGTGTGGCACCGTGAAGAGGTTTAGAGAATTATTGTATTGAGATTTTTTACTCAAAATAGTCCAAGGAAGGTCGCCACGTGTAGCTCTTACACTCATACCTGGACACCCTGTATAATTACCTGGTTGTTTGCCATTAACCAATTATTATTACTGCATAGATGATAGGTCGTAGATACTTATAAAATTATTTAATTAAAACAGTTATTGTACCGGGTGTCCCAACACTAGTGTCCACCCCCTAAATCGAGCTTAATTTTAAAGATAAAAAATTGAAACTTTGAGGATTTGTGTACTTGATATAGGACCACGGAATGGCATAATCAGTTTTATTAAAAAAATTTAGTTCGGGCGCCAGCGATAAAAAACTGTAAGATGGTGGTAAATTGTCGAAAAAAAAAATTGATTTTTTTTCAATACATACGTGGAAATCGATTAATAAAATCAATATCGCTTGAAAGAAATGTGAAAAAACTAATTATAAGGCTTTAATTAAATAAAATATAATTATATAGCAATGACAGGTAGAGAATATAATCTGAACAATATAATCTGAAAACGGTAGGTGCAATAAGTTTTATGACAAAGTAAATAAGGCTCAAATAAATAGAAGGACGGCTCTTGCTGGGCTAGCCGGCACACTGAACCTGCACTGGACAGTGTCGTAGTATGGACTCATGAAAAAGGTAATTATTAAAAAGATATTAAAAATGTTTTTTAATGAAACTAATTATGCCATTCCGTGGTCCTATATCAAGTACACAAATCCTCAAAGTTTCAATTTTTTATCTTTAAAATTAAGCTCGATTTAGGGGGTGGACACTAGTGTTGGGACACCTGGTACAATAGAGCCAATTAAAATGACATGTAAATGTAGGTATACCTATAGGGTGTCTCAAGAAGAAGGGCGGATTTAATTTTTCCGGCCTTAATAAAAAAAAAAAACACTTTTTTTCGAATTAAGCAAAATATCTTTATGTCAACGTGAAGAGAATAGTTGCGATTAAAAACATGAAATCCGCCAAATGGCCACAACAAAACTTCTGGCACAACGTCATTATTTTCTTAATATTTTGTATAACGTTCTCGTAGGTATATAACTAAGAAAGGCTCTTTTTCGCCAGTATTTTTTTTAAGGCGTTCAAACTGTTTCATGCAGGCTTGTTTGGAGACACTTTTTCCTTCACATATATAGTCCCAAAGAAAGTAGTCTATCGGCCTTAGATCGCATACGGTCCTGGTGGCCAATTTTGATCGCCAAATTGAGACATGACACGGTCTGGAAACTTGGTCTTCAGTAACCCCGCTTCGCGTGCGCAGTGCGCACCCGTCTTGTTGGATTGAACTTCATACGCGCGCAACCGCAGCTCTCTTAAAATTATTCGTTTAATAGTCATGTTCAATTATTCTTGACCCATGCAGGATGCCGAATGGAAGGGCCTGGACTCTCGGCCACACTTTCCCTCACTGATGCGGTTATGTTTTAGAGAGACCGATAATAATTTGTTGTCTTACCTTGGTATGATCAATAAAATGAGATACCTACTCTTATAGTCGTTATGGTTAAGACAGGCTTAAAATCGTGCAATATTGTCTGTGGCAGAATATTACATAAGCTCTTGACGCAAAATCTATAGATATAATCTATGATAGCATTCATAACAGTAAGACACAATTCAATTGTTTTCTCCCTTATTTCAATTCGCGATATCTAAAACCTGAAGACAAACTCGTCCATATCTGGTAGTTTGATCTCGACTATGCTGCGTGTGTAATAAAATGCGCAACATAAATTCTGTTAATAAGCGTGGATATAAAACATGAAGTTATTTACCATAATTAAATTTCATAAATGGAATTCTTCTACTTCTTATGTAACACTACTGCGTTCATTTACTGGTTTTTTCCTAAGACCATAATAATCTGTTGTTCGCATTCTTTTTATACTAATTTTTTCCTCGAGTAGGTATATGTTTAGAGATTCAAGATTTGAACTCTTTATAGTCTTTTGATAGTTACACCCGCTTGGATATAACTCTTAAAATGATGTTAAATAGCTAACACCGAGATTTTTTTTTAATAATACCTACATGTTCCTGAACACCCTGAACAGGTTTTCTCGAACTACTGATTATTTTCAAAAATCGTAAATTTCAAATCAAGAAAAATAAACGAGAATTAGAAAAACAAATAAGCTTAATCTAGAGCTTAATAAATACCTACAGGCTTGATGGCTTTACCGGCTTAATGACAAAGGATCGTCCGAAAAATAATTAAAATTTCAATCCAAATTTTATTGATTTTCTAAAGCGATTTTTCTACGCAGGTACATATACCGTGCGATTATTGCAAAGATATGCATACATAAATAGATACATATACTTGGCTATACAAATCAAAAAGTGTACTTTTATCTGTTCTGCGCCATTTTATAGGTATAAGAAGAGCTCCCCATGTAAAAGTTACTAATTTATTTATCTATCAAAAAATGTAGGTAACGAAACCTATAAATTTAAGTAATTTATCTTTTTCTTATGCCTAGAAACTGACTAAAATATCCTCGTAAAATTAATAAGTCAAATTACAATTTACTTTCAAGCATAAAAGTAACCCTTGAGGTTCTCCAAGCTCTAAAAGAAGTTAATAAAAGACTTGGGCCTCTTAAAAACTCGGTAAGACGTAAAATTTTCCCTAATCTTAATAAAAACTTCGATTTCGTTGAAAGCGCCCCCGCAACGCTGGGGTAAACACATAAACAGCAAACAACCCTCTTGATGTGTAGGTATTCAAATGAGCGCATAAGAGAGAGGCTGCAGTTCAAATTAAGCTGGAAAAGACCGCGAAATGGATTATAAAAAGCCCTTCCACCCCATTCAGACTAAGTGAAGGGGCTATCTGTGGTCTTGCGACCATGTTGCCAAATCTGGCGTCTTTTCTATATTTTTTGCACCTCATCTATTATTTTTACAATAGGTAATAAAATAGGCACCTATAAGTTGGTTTAACCATAGTCATTCAAGAAAGAACTCCTCTTCCCCAAAGCAAGTATTTGGTCAAATCGTTAAAACACGATTTTGCTGAATACTGGACGTTTATTTATGTCGTGGTTTATATATTATATACGCACAGGGAAATCGTTAGCTTCAATTTGAATGAGTTACCATAGAAACCTACTTAATTATATATATAAATTACCATAGCAACTATTAATTAATAAGCTCAAAAACCTAAATCGTATTATAGGTAGAGCAATTCGCTTTTTTTGAAATTCTCATTAAAAACGCTTCTTTGCTTTATACGTTGTAGGTAGGTATAAGATATACAGTTCTAACAGAATAATTTGTAGACAAATGTGGGCATAATTTATTTATTTATTTAATATATTTATCTTGTATTTTTATAATGCACAGTGTTATAAGCAACAAAATATATGGTAAAATATAATCACCTGTATCATTACAATAATTTGTTTAACAAGGGAAACACTGTCACTAATTAGTGCTCGCTTATCAACTACAGGACTACCTACAACTAATTCTACCTAGTTAATTAACAAAAAAAAAAACTTTCCTGAGGTCAACATACTTTTTTCTTGTAGAAAAAGATAGTCACTGTTGTAACAAGTAAAAATACCCAATTTAGAAAATAAAGAATCTATTATAACGTTTCCCTAACATCAATTCAAATATGTAAAAAATAGATGTCTAGGTACCTATATGTAATAGGGAACTACAACAAGAATAGAAGGTGCATGACTCACTATTATGTACTTTAATAGAGCAAGAGCCTTCGACCTTCTGTATATTTTATAAAAGCTGAAAGTTTCTATTCGCATGTCCCAACACATGCAGGTAGGATTAATGCAGCGACTGTGAAGTTTGGATCATCGTGGCTTTGGTACATCTGAAAAAGGTATATAAAATCACACCTCAAAATCTTTGAAGTATAAAGTTTATTTTTTTTTTAACGTCAATGGCAAGGGCATGCAGGAAACGCAAAAATAGACTTACAAAAAATATTAATTAACCCCTAAAATTATATTCATATATTCAAGAAACATAAAATTGGTTTGTTGGAAGCTATTTTCTAATCATCTTCCCAGTCGATCTCACTCCCAAAATCAGAAGGAGGAAGGTCGAAGAAGTAAGGTACGATACACCATCGCCCCCTTACGATACATAGGAAAAGAAAAAATAGGCGAAAAATAGCCTGTAGGCATGGGACGTTGGAGCTTTATAGTTTTCAGGATGTTAAAGTTCTTCGAGAAATTGAATTTTTTGTGAATATCCAGTGGCGGAGATCTGATGGGTATGTCGTTCCCTTTTTTTAAATAATGTATACGCTACTGGCTTTAATGAAATTGTGACTTTTTGGAAGATACCTCGCCGTATTGTTTAAAGTAGAAAAGTCACCTTACTTTTTTTGAGTAGAGAAATAATTAATAATTTTTGTGATCGCGTTTGAAGCGTGTTGCATTGTTGCATTTCAAAAAAATTGCATGGATGTCTACTTTTTGTAATATCTTGAAAACAGGGCCTTCTACGGCCAAAATTTAAGACAAACTTTCTCCTATAAACAACACGAGGTATCTATCAAAGAGGTCATATTTTCACTAAAGTCAGTGACGTACAAATTATTAAAAAAAAAAGGTAGAGACATGGCCAGATCTCCACGTCGTGTATTTCAATTAGTACAACAATAATTATCAAAATTTCGAGTTATCCTCATCCAGCCAGCTTGTCGATATTAAAAAAAATATTGAATTTTTCAAAGAACTTCAACATCTATGTCTACAGGAAATTTTTTGCCTATTTTTGCATTTAATTTTTACATGCCCTTTAAGTTTAAAAAAAATGAGCTTTATTCTTAAAAAGATCTTAAGGAGTGATTTTATACACCTTCTTCAGGTGTTACCTGCCACAGTCACGATGATCCAAACTTCATGGCCGTTGCATTGGTTTTTACCTGTGTTGGAGACATGCGCACAGAAACTTTCAGCTTTTATAAAATAACAAAAGTCTGGCAGTCGTTGTTGCATAAAATCGTTTTTGATCAGAATTTTCGTAACAGAAAACGCAAACTAATGTGAACTAATTTGTTTTAATAATCTGAAAATATTTTTTAATTTTTATAAAGATCCAAACCTTTTTACTCTTTGCTTCCTTACAAACTAACAGATGCAATTTGATCTGGTAAGTAGTCTCTATAGGCAAGTTGAAAAGTCACTCAGTTGCTTTATTTCATTAATAAACTTACACAGGGTGATAGTAAATAAGTGCGACAAACTTCAGGGGGTGATTCTGCATGAAAAAATAATGAAAGTTGCTATAAAAAAATCTCAGTGGCGCACCAATTTTTTTATTTAAAAAAATTGAGATGATTACCCGTATGCGCGCCACTGTTAAACATAAAATTCTTAATTGCATGTCAAAAATGCGCAATCACTTGCTCTTAAAACTCACCAAATTTCATTTGCAGATCTCGACAGGTTTCAGAGCAAATAAATAAATCGTCAGTATTTAAGTAAACCTATAACACCCCCTGTAACTAGAAAACAAAGTATTTGCGCACATACGTTTATATAGCAAACTGGCATTATTTTTTAATGTAGAATCACCCCCTGAAGTTTGTCGCACTTATCTACTAACACCCTGTATAAATTTATCTTCAACATAAATCTTGTAAATTGACCGAGATACTTATGAAGTATAGTGAAGTTGAGAGATCATAATTATAACTTCTTTAATATTAACAATTTTGAAGAATTTGTTTTCTTGAAATGAAGATTACGACCTCATTTTAAAGAAAAATAATTTTTCTAAATCAAGATTTCTAATATTTTAGGTACCTACCTATTTGAAATGAAAAAATATATTTCAGTTTTCTTGTATTGCACCAATGGAACAAAACTGAAGTTAATTTCGTTTCAAATAAAATAATATAAATCTTTATTTTGAAAAATTATTTTCATTTAAATTTGAAACATCGTCGTAAGCTTCAATTCAAGGAAACAAATTCTTTGAAATTGTCAATAATAATTATCTTCGCTCAATTTCTCAATTTACAAGAGCGATTGTTTTTTTTTTTGACAATCCCTCAAGGACGTACTGAAGAGTTGTTACGGCAAGAGACAGCCTGTATACCTATTCAGAACTTTTGTGTAGCATATGTGTAGGTATATACTC
Organism: Malachius bipustulatus; assembly: GCA_910589415.1. Taxonomy (NCBI): domain Eukaryota; kingdom Metazoa; phylum Arthropoda; class Insecta; order Coleoptera; family Melyridae; genus Malachius; species Malachius bipustulatus. The sequence continues at coordinate 17,543,585 of OU342633.1, forward strand.
AATTCTCACTTTCATACTTAATATTATTATATTGTCGTACATTCCTTACACCTGATAAGGATTGGTACCTATTTATCAAAGCCTTGAAGTATATGTCATCTTAAAATTATTAATATTTATAACCGTTGCGATGAAATTTTAAAGACGAGTTGACAACATAAGTTTTTATTATTTAGGTCCCAATTAATTTCCTGACAAATACCTGTAAAGATCACAGCGTGAACTTGACAACATCGCATTCCCAAAGCGCACCAATCAATCAAGCCAGTCTGGATGAAGTCAACGACTTTTCCTTTGTTCCGCGCTTCATCCAGAGGTGATCCCGTTATCCCTGAAAAGGCCATCAAAGTCACATGTGCATCCCGGTTGGTGAATGTGGCAATTATGCCAGTATTTGGTCAGTAAGGCCTTGTTACGGACCGCTTATTGCTTATTAAACCGGCGACGCTGGTTATGGTTGGTCACCGCTTGTTTTTATTGGATCGTCACTTGTTATAGGCATTTTCAGGCATTTCATAGCGGCCTCTGACGCTAAATTCAGGTTTATGCGATTCTGTATGATGTGGTGTTTAAAAGCAGTTTAGTTTTTTCATCTTCGTTATTAATTTGCGATTTCTGAGGTTCCCGAGTAAGGAAATCAGTCAATTTGACCCCCTACCACTTTAATATAATACATATACATACATGTATATTTCCAACTCTAGCTTGTTCCTCATTTGTAATTAAATTATAAATTGCAACAGCTGTTGCTGTAATAATATTGCGGTTTCCGAGATATAAAAAAATATTCCATATTTTTTAACCTTATGATACCAAAATACAAGTGATAATTGAATTTTAATTAAGTGAGTTTGTCTGGGATTTTGTTACAATTATCCATTATTTGGTATTAAAGCTAAGTGTGGGTATACGATTTTTTCCAGTAGGATACATCATAAATCTTACAACACACATTAATTCCCATTCCCTTGACAATAACTGCCAATAACTTCGATCCAATGACAGCTACGGTAGTTCTGTCAGTCGACTAATTATCGTAGCAGAATTGCATACACACTGGCTTACTCGTATATCATATTATATTATGTGCAATCCAATCTAAACCAGCGACTCGGTGACAAATAAACTCCATTGCAATCAATACCTCGACTCTAATTTGTCCTCTGCAAGGTTTCAATTGCATGTACAGCAGCCTACTTAGTTGCTAATCTCTCTAAAGCCATCAGGCAGTCAGTCGGTTGTATTTGAATAAATTTCTCCATTCCTTAGATTAAAAGACCCACCTTTAGTTAGGCACCAGCACCAGTCGTTGCAACAAGGATAACAAAAGACTGCTTTTATCCGCCGGTATCTTTTATACAATGAATCAATTATATACTTATACCACCTTTTTTGAACTCTTATTATATCAATGACTAAATTACAATACCTTTTTATTCATTTATGTATGTGCTCAGCTCAATTATAAATAGATTGTATTTAATTGGGTCAGATATTTTCAATGTTAATATAAAATTGATGGTATGTTATATTATATGGAGCTTGATTGGAACTGGATTTTTAGATCTGCTTTAATCTAGCAAACGAGCAACAGCAAATTCCGTTTTACTTCTTATGGTTTTTCTCATTGAATTTCTCTTGTTAATCAATCATTGTTATTTATTTATTATAAATAAGCTTAATGGATTGAGACTCGCGTAGCCTAGTGGTTCAGTCCGCTGCCTACCGAGCCTAAGGTCGCGAGTTCGGGACTCACCGGCTCGTGTTATTTTTCGGATGCATTTTCGAATGTATGTGAAAAATACAACAAGCGACCGAACGTTTAAATTTATAAAAGGCATACTTGAGGCTGGGTGAATGAGTAAGATACTCGAAATCCCGTGTTACGGGAGTGGAGCGACTTTGTCTTACCTACATAGTTAAGACCGATGCTCCCTCCTTTTTAAAAAAAAAAAAAAAAAAAAAAAGCTTAATGGATTATAAAATAGGTTAAGAGCCGCAAGTCAAGGCTTCTTAATTGCTTCTACCAAATACACGTTTAAATGCAATATAATTAATCAACTCTTGGTTTAGAAACCTATACTCAGCCTTATTTCTACCCTTACCCTTTATGATGAGTAGTTTTATAAATACTTATTTATGAAAAATGAAAAGTGAGTATTTATAAGTATAATAATTTTCTCTCGCACACTAGTGTGAAAAATTTTCTCATTGTGTGTAAAGTAGCACTTTTCATCCGCAAGTGGGAGTGAAACATTTAATTTAAAAAGAATATTTTTGTTAATTCAAGTAAAAGGTTTCCATTACTAAAGCTAAGTCTTAAATATGGCTCGCATGGAGTCCTTCGTAATATTAATTGCTTATATCTAAACCTCATTTTCAGGTTATAAAATAAATGTTCCATAACGAGTTATAACTGATGAAGGTTTTAAATCATTGTTAATGGCGGTTTTAGCATTTGAACAGTAACAGTTAGAAAGTGCTATACTGAGTCATCACTACAAAAAAATAGTAATTCTGGACGCGAAAAACAGCCAATTCTCATCTGATTACGAAAGTGTAGTGATGAAAACTGGCTACTAGTCTCAATAATTTGTTTAACAAGTTTCTTTCAACTGACACACACCTGGTTTTTAGTGCGAATTCCACTACACTGACACTATGTCAACATTAACCTTAATTGTGAACGTAGCAAAAACGGGCGGTATAGATTTAAAGAGAAGCCATTACTTGCCTAATTAAGACAGGCACACTACAACTGTTACGGTGAATTGATTTAGATTTATTACAATATTAACGTGTCGAAATTATCCTTGCGTCGCCAAAATCGTCAATTTAACTTTACAGCTTTAAGAATCAATCAAGCAATCGTTTTAGTTTTCTGAGTTTGATGGTTGGCGTTAATAAGCCTTGTTAGAAGTAATGAGTAGGTATAATTTTCACAAAGTAAGCAGGTAGTCAATTTTACAATCTTTATGCAAGTTTATTTTTTAATAATTATCATTTATCATGAGTCGTGCTATTGCTATTCAATTATCAACTCGTATAGCTTCTTTTCTCGTTTTTATAATAGTTTCGCGAATATTTGGGAATAAGTGCATGGCTTCTAATCAGTGATGAAGTCTTTGTGAGTGGGGTGAAATTTATTTTTTGATTGTACCTATCTCGGCACTTGCTTACATTTTTTATATTTACTCATTGGAAAAGTATATACGGGATTTTATTCGATGTCATGCTTCCTGGGAAATATTTCTCTCTTTATTTGTGGTATTTTTTTGAGCTATTTGTGGTATTTTTTGAGCTATTTGTAAAAATGTCAATTAACTCATCAAAGGAATGATGAGTTCTCAATACACCTTTATGCTTTTACGCTTTTCAACCCCCCAAGTAACCATCATCCCCTACTTGTTTTTTTTTTCAAATTGCACCCCTAGTTTTTTTTGCTGCACTGGATTACTGACTTCGTTCTGAATACAATGAAATCCGATTATTGAAAATCTAAATCTTTCTAAACACTAAGTTGGATCAACTTTGGCAAGCTACAGTCAAATTATGGCAAGCTACAGTCAAATTATACGCGATCGTTCTTTTCAATCCGAAAAGAATGATTTCGAAAAAAAAAATAAAAAAAAATCGATTTTCGACTTTGGATTGTTATTATCCCGTTACTATAGTTACGCTTTATTCTCGTGTAAGTGAACCATGGAAATGAAAGTATGACAAAAGCTAATTTCATTTTTAAAAGACCTTAAGGTGACGTGTTCTTTTTTACTTTTTGGCAACCGTGATTTTTTAAGATAATTTATTGTTTTTGTCAAGCTAAAATAGTATATGCTTAGCTTTTCAAAAATCGCATGTCATTAGTTACTTCATAAGTGCATACATCAGCATACGGCACAGAACAGTCCAGAAGACGATTATCTCAAATATCATCCAAATACACAAATTACACACAGAAAAATGATATTTTATATCAAGAATAATTATTGTTTTGATATATTTTATTTCATTGAAAAGTATATTTTTTTGTATAAAGAATTTATTTTCATTACGAACAGATTGATTTATTCTGGGAAAGAAAAATATATTCTCGGCTTATTTATTTTAGCCAAAACAAACTTTTTTGATTAAACCAATCTGTAATGATCAATTGAAGAAAATACTTAAGTTTTAGTAAGAAACAGCGGTATATTATCGAAGTAAGCACCCTTATTTTAATTTAAATCAATGGTTTATTTGATGGAAGAAAAATGATTCTTTGTAGAGTCAAAGATATCGAAATTTAAAATTGAGCGCACGCATTTTTATTTTGAAACGAGTATGTTTTGTATCAAACATACATTTTCTTCAGTCGAGTAATCAAGCTAACCGGCATACGCAGTTGTTATAGAAGACGATGGACCCGCGTCCCGTCTGCCGTCTGTTCTGTATCCTGTGTTGTATGGTATGTACCTACTTGCGGAAGCGTGACCACCATAATATCGGTAACGCGCAGTTTGGCCTAATCGAATAATTCAAATAATATTGTATGTACCTACTTATTGTATTGCGATGTGATGTGTGTATGTTTTTTGTCGACCGTCAGCAATATCATGGAAGAGTTACTCGAGTCGTGGGATCTCCCTACGTTAGTAGAAGTATTCAAAAGTAAGTCAGGTACAATTTTATAGTAAATCGCTTAATGTAGATTGGAGTTAAGACGTTAAGCAACATCATTAATTACGTACACCTAAGTATCTCGTTCACTGTTGTGTCATGTATCAAGCATTAATGGGGGTTACCGAGGTTTCAGTTTCATTGAATTCAATATGATAGTTGAATACTACGTCTTCCTTTAGTGTATGTAGCCATTTTGAATATTGATGATGCTTATTGGCTTTACTCCTCAATTCTTAAATTACTTAATATTCTATAACAAAATTATTGCAGATAATGATATTACATTAGAAAATATTTTACATCTAACAAGTTCAATGATAAAGGAACTGATACCATCAGTTGGCAAAAGAATAAAGTTCATTAACAAATTAAAAATCTACAAATCCCTCCAGGGAATGGATATGGTTCGTATATCTTATTATAATTTACTACCACCTATTATACCTTAATACCTACCATAACAATATTTGGTAATCATCCTCATTATTTACCATACTTAGTAATAATGCCACTAAAAATCAAATTATATCGGAGCTCGTGATAATTTTCAAAATAAGTGAGCGAAAAAAATTCCGAATAAAATCTGATGAATGAAATATCGAATTGTATTTGGAAAAAAATTAAATTTTGTTGTATTCCAAATATCTGTTACCTGCATATTATTTTAAACACAGGTTGGTTGTTGAAAATTGACAGTGAAAGATTTTTATTTTGTAAAAAAATTTCCACTATACATAGTACCATCCAACTTACCTTGTGTATGACTCATAAACTAAACAATTTGAATTTGACTGTAAAAACCATTCTTATTATATGGATTTTCTCCGAAAATATTGGAATGAAAAAATATACAACCTGTCCCCCTTAAAAAAAACGAAGTGAGTGTCAATTTTACGTAGGTATTTGTCGAAGTGAGGCAGGCCATCATAAAATTGTACAAGTTGTACAGTAGTAGGATAAATAATTTAAAAAAATAATAATAATAAAAACTATTCCTATTTTTTGTGCACATCTCAATAACTAGGGCGACAATAATGCAATATTTGCAGAATTTTCACCTCAGCTAATTGTATACAATTCTAGATAATAGAAGAAGAATCACCTTCAGAAAGCATCGAAATTTCGGATTTAGAAGCAGTTTCCCGAGATGAAAATGATGTTGGACGTGATGATGGCTACGTTATGATAATTCCGAGTGATAACAGAGATACTTCATTTTCGGGGCACGAGGGACTCCAAATTGAAATATCGTTTCCTGATTTCGATTTGAGAACTTTGTTGCAAATCTCTCCCTTGGGAAATTCCGTGTTGTCTTTTTATGAAAGTAATAAACATTTAAATAACAGATGCAGATGTCGATTAGTTGATATCATCATCAAACATTTATACAACTATATTACAAAACAGTTGAGTATTAAATTTTTATAAATCGCTAATTTTCTAATGTGCATCCATATTTGTTCTAGTCGGCTCAAACACGACGATTATAATTTGATAACAGCAAAAATAATGACACTGTTCCCTTCCGAAAGGGCAGCTACATATTATGTGCCAGCGGTACCCAAAAGACAAAGCCACGTTGGTAGACCAATTCTTGCTCGTGGCAAGCTAGTTGACAAGTGCAGGAATATCCTACACTTATGTGGAGATACTGTCCAATATAGAAAAAGAAAAGCCGCAGAAACTTGTGAGAATAATGACGATCAGACAAGTATAAATAAAAAACAGTGTGTGCCAGGTAGATATATTGAAGTGTTTTTGTACGGGGTGTTACTTAGAGGTATGTACTAAATTTAAGGGCGTATTCCTTGACAAATTTTAAGTAGAAAAGCTCATATAAACATTCGTGTTCTTATTTATTAACTTTATTATCTCCTTAAATTAAATTTATTATCTCCTCAAACATCCTTTCGCCGATTTTGTGAAATTAGGCAGTGTTGTTCATTGTGATAAGACACAAAGACTAACTAGATGATAATTACGAGCTCCAGTACCCTCCTGGGATGCAGCCTCACAAATAACATTGACAGAAAAAAAAAACTTCGTCCACTGACTTGCTTGAAAAATTTACATTTTTTTCGGGGTAAGCACTTGAAAATAAAGCTTTTTTCTCATGATATTTTTTCCTATCTTACTTCGTTTTCCAGAAAAAAATAATTAGTTGAGTATTTTCACAGCACTTAGACAAAAAAATAATATTTTCAATCAAATAAATATAAAATTTTTAAACAGTGGCGTACATTTTTTGTCAATATTATTTTGTGAAACTGCATTCCGGGACCACTGAAACTCTTAATTATTATCATCTAGTTAGTGCTAACTTAGCGTCTTATAACAACGAACAACAACACTGCCGAATCTGTCAATCTGGTAATCTTTGAAATTCCATTTACAAAAAAAAAACTATACACTCTACTTCGAAAATTATGTTATGTTATTATATGTTATGAAAATAAATAAGTGATCGTCACATATGCTTATATAAACATTTTTCCTTAAAAAATTACAAGGAATCATTTTCTAAAATTAAAGTCAACCCTTACGTTACACCCTGTAATTTTTTTATTATACCTATAATACTTCACTTCTTAAATGTAATGCAAAATAACATAACATTAATCAACGCTTTGCAGAAAACATGACTGAAATTGTTTCTTGGTTAAAATATTCCACCGATCCCTGGAGTGAGGTAGTAGACAAGTGGACCATGTCCTTCGAATATAGAAGAGCCAGCAAACAAAATACTATCGAAGAATTTTTAGCAGAATGGCCCATTTTGAAAAACCTAAGAGCAGAGTCTTTGGTAACTATGCTTTACGCCCATACTATGTTCATCTTTGTATTATCTGCAATATTTTTGTCATATACCTAATTTGTTATTACAAATGCGTTGTTCATGTGACACCGTATAAGAAAGCCAACAATTACTTTGACATTGAATGTGGCAGTGATTTTTCCATAATAATTATATCGCTTTTTACAGATTAATCTGGACTTTGAACGCTTATTCCCTAACTCAAGTGCAAAGTTATTTTCAAACTGGAATGGTTTTATAGAAAAAATTTTGTTATTCAAAAAGGCCGAATACCCAAAAGATATAGATGTGTTCCATTATTTGAGTGAATCATCTGAGCTTGATCTTAGTGAAGGTATGCATATCAATATAAATTTCATTCATATACATGAATGTGAGGATGCTCTTTTTTCCAGGGTCCAAAGTCTGTTGTCAGTTATATTCCTTATGTTATCTGCTTCCACCCAAAGGACGCATAAGAATAGATAACAAGCACTGGAAATTCAGTACACTAGAATGTATAGAAGGAATAATTGTTCATGCAAAAGTAAAGATATTTTTCCTCTGATAAGGACGGTTTTTATTTAATTTTTTTTTGTTCTAGACACCCGGTGATATTGAGCCAAAAATAGCATTACAAAAAGAAACAGCTCTGCTCCGAAGACAAAAAGTGCAGCCATATTTATTAGTAGAGGGTCCGGATCTTAGGGATATCCACAACTATTACATCGTGGTCGATACTCTAAAATATCAGTTCGACAGTGCTTTAAAAGCACTAGATACTTTATTTAAAATATTTTTTGTGTTTCATGCCAGCTATCCTGTTCAGTCTGAACATATTTGGACTTTGATTCAGGTAGCCATATATAATATAAAGACTGATCAGGATAAAACATTTCCTTACATGATGGATGTGTTTAGTTTATTCGAAAATCAAATAACAGTTTAGGTTTATAATCATTTATACAAGTCCCTATTGTGATAGCCAAGTGTGCATTGAAGTTATTTTGAGTTAACTTTTTTTTAATTATTCGATAATATTATGAACTGTAACTACTGTGGAAAGAATTTTACTCTGCCTAAGAAATTACTGATTCATTTAGAGTATGGTCACAAAATATCTTGTAATTATATATGCCCCTTTAAATCCTGTAAGAGATCCTTTCAGAGAAGAGATGTATTTAAAAGTCATTTAAACAACAAACATAATATTCTAAAAGTTGATGAAAAAATAGCAAAAAAAAGAGATCCGATTGAAAACAGATCAGACAGTAATCTCAATCCTGTAGAACCAAAACCATTAAATGTCGATTTCGATAAAGGGTCTAATTTGCCATCCTTTAATAATGAACCTAAAAATATCGATTTAAGATCTGAAGTAAATTTGTTTGAAAATATTTTGAAAAACGCTGTCGAAAGTTTTATATCCAAGCTTTGTAATAATATGTCTCTAACTCGCTCAATCATTCAAGAAATTATAAAATACACTGAAAGTTTGTTAACCCCAGAACTTACTCATGTTATTCAGCGTATTATAGATTCTTGTCTTAATAAATTTGAAGATTTGAAGCCATTTATTAGGGAAATGAAGTACATGTTGAAAATGTTAGCAAATCCTTTTAAATTTTTTGATCTTGATACAGAATATAAGAGAATGCATCATTTTAACAATCTGTCGAAAAATTTCATTAAACCAGTGCAACATACTTTAGGTGTAACTTGTGATGAAAGTAAAGCAAAAAATCAAACTAACCTCGTTCTTAAAAATCGAACTTCTTCGTTCATATCAATGAAAGAAAATTTAAGTATTTTTCTGCAACTTCCCGGAGTTCTTTCGAAAATCTTGGACTATCAGAATAATTGTTCCTTTCAAAAAAATTCTTCACAATTGAATAGTTTGTTGGATGGAAATCTATGGAAAAATATTTGTGAGAAATATCCAGAAAAACAATTTTTACCCTTAATTTTGTATTTTGATGACTTTGAAAGTTGTAATCCGCTTGGCAGTCATGCGGGGTCATATAAACTAGGCGCTGTTTATTATTCTATAGCTTCCATTCCCCCAGAGTACAGTAGCAGATTGGAAAATATATTTTTGGCACTACTTTTTCACAGTGCTGACAGGTCACACTTTGGAAACAGAGTCATCTTCAATCCCGTATTAAATGAGCTAAAATCTTTGCAAGAAACTGGAATCATTGTTCAAACAGAAAGTGGAACTACTCAACTTTATTTCATTCTTTTGTTAATAACTGGCGATAATCTTGGTCTTCACTCAATTTTCGGTCTTGTTGAGAGTTTTTCTTCTAATTACTTTTGTAGATTTTGTAACAAGTCAAAACTAGAAACTCACTATCAAACCGAAATTGATGTGAATACTTTAAAACTCGTATCTGAATATGAAAACCATTTAAATGGAAAATGTTTTGGGGTGAAAGATGATTGTATCTGGCACGAACTGCCTGATTTTCATTTGTATAAAAATACTGTATGCGATGTTATGCATGATTTATATGAAGGAGTACATCGTTATGAAATGGCTCTAATTATATCTAAGCTTATTAAGAAAAAGTACTTTGACTTATGTACGCTTAATTCTAGAATTAAATATTATTCTTACCATAATTCTGAGAAAAACAAACCACCTGGCATCAAAAAAGAACATCTTGTGAACGGTTCTATTATATGGTCAGCATCAGAAATGCTATGTTTTGTAAGAAACTTTGCCTTTATAATCGGTGATCTCGTACCAGAGGATGATAATATATGGACACTTTATTTAAAGTTACTTGAAATTACAGATATATTAACATTGTCTTCATTATCAGTTGAAACCTTAGATTTGTTAGCGTGTCTCGTTAAAGATCATCATGATTTATATTTGTCAATTTTTGATAATTGTACTTTGAAGCCAAAGCACCATTTTCTTCTTCATTATGCCCCGATACTGTTAAGTATTGGACCTCCTTCTTATATATCGTGCATGAGATTTGAAGCACAACATAAAACCCTCAAGGCGAATGCCAAAAATGTTACTACACGTGTTAATTTACCATATACGTTATCTTACAAAATGCAGTTAAAAGTAGCTCATCGATACATCTCGAAAACAGGACTGGACGATATAACAAAAACCGGGAAGGTATATAACAAAATCCTTGAAAATTTTGAGATTTATGATGAGCAATTTAAAGATAAAACTATGTTAGATAGTTATATATTTATTTCTTGGTATGAAAAAAACGGCATTCGCTATGACAATTTGAACGTTGTTGTTTATGACTACTTCGAGGATATGCCACAATTTTGTCAAATAAGAAATATTCTAATTAACAAGACAAATTCGTTGGATGTGTTATTTGTTTGTAGTATTTTAAAAACTATTAACTTTTCAACACATTTCAGTGCTTATAAAGTAGTAAGTCGAAACTATAGCACTGACGGGCAGAGTAATATTTTTTCCATTGACAGTTTATATACAAAGGTACCTACATTACTGCACGTTTTGTCAGATGGTGAGCTGTATGTGTCATTGTCAAAATTGTTTTAGTTTGTGACTATATTATTTGAGTGCTTGTTTGTTTATTTAGGTAGGTAGGTGCCTACGTATACTTTAAGAGTCAAAATTTTCATTAAATATTTTCCGTTCATCGGCAGATGTAAAATGGTATAGATTATTTTAGGATTAAATATTTAATATTCTTACTGTTTTTGTGATTAATTTTTGTGCATGTAAAAAGTATTTCACACATAAACAATTCAGTACAAACAGAATGGGTTAGGTATATCATATATAAAAGCATAAAAAAACATCACAACCATAAAAGTTTTTTTATACTCTTATCACGTAACATACCTATTATTATTAGGACTTTTTTTATTGTGAGTGATTTCTTGTAAGTAAATGAAAAGGCAACTTTGGCAGGCTTTGTAAAAAATTTCTGTGTTTGAGATTGAATCTACAAAACTGTAAAATGAACGTTTACAGTTTTACGGATTCAATCTCAGGCATGGTATTTATATCAAAACCTGCCTAAAGTACGTCTGCATTTTTTCAATGTATGTACTAATATTCGAGCTAATATTGTATTAGGCACACAAACAGGGTCGGAAAATAGAGTATATTGAAGTTTTGTTAAGTTTTTTTATATTTTTATATTTTTCATGTTTTGCAGTTGTGTTAAGTTTCTTACATTTTATGTCATATTTTTGTTTTTTGAAGCATCAGTTCTGATGGAATATATAGTTTTTTATTAAAACTTACGCACTTTCATTTAAGAATCCTTCCTCTTAATTTTAACAAATTAAAATATTATAATAAAACACAAATTTGTTTGCATGAAACAATCAAAACAAATCATATGCTATAGTTAAAAATGTATAATTTTCAAATTAATATATAAATTGTTTCATTATTAATAAAACATTTTTCATTTTAAGCAATAAATGTGTTCAAATCAAATATAGCAGATAATAATTTTAAAACAGCTGATATTTCAATAGAAATACACCCTTTCTTATTCCAAACAATCCATTTATTTGGATCAAATATATTGTATATCAAATGCAAAAGTACCGTTGAATTATTCAAAATAAATTCTATTTCATTTCAAATATCAATATTCTTGAATTCAAATATATCATAGATTAATCTTAAAACTATGTTCACTAGAAATTTAAAAATACTGTATGTTTGAAGTGATGCAGCAGTTATTTTAATCAAAAAAAGGAACGCAAATAAATAATTTAATTATGCCAAGAAAATATTTGTTTGCGTATATGGAAAACTAAGATTTATTTGAATTAAGAATATTTTGTTCATATCTAATAAATACTTCTCTGTGTGTACTACCTCGTTTACAATTGAACAATGTTTTAATGAGGCAACAGAATATTTTAACAAAACGAGTATTATACCTACGGTATGAGTGGCCAACCCTCCCGTTACTCCTTAAAGAAACAAGACTCTAAAGAAACTTATCAAACTTCCGCTAGAAAAATCAGAACAAGCAAATATTTAACAGTAAAAAGAAGAATTCATTGAGAAACACTGGGACACTCTTTGTTAAGTAGTCCAATTTAGAAATTAAACATTATTCACTGCATTATTACGGTTTTTTGCATTGCGGGTAGCTGGCTAAAACTGTAGCGATAAATAATGAAGGGGCTCTGTGATGATGATTCTTCCTGCTGGGTTCCCACGCAGGAAGGAAAATACAAATATTTGGATGCAGGTACCAGATAATTGACTAATGCACTAGTCACTCAACACTTTTAGGGACTATTAAAGCTGCACTGTTTTACTTACATTATTAAATGGTTAGAAAATTTACAAGCTAGTTATTGGTAAAGATAATTTGGTAACTTTGAATTAAATACTTCGGTTGAGTAAATCAAATAATAACTTTACTATTTACGTATTTACTAATGCAGAGTAATACTAATAGGTACTGTGTTAATTAGAAAATATGGACGACTAGTATTGGGGCATAGGGTTATGGTTGAAGTGAAAGTCCGTTAAAGGGTGGCGCATATCGGGGCGGCTGAGTGGATAAAAAAAATTCGATGGTAAATTAATAATTTTTTTTTATAAATAAATAATTTATGTTGTTAAAATAAATATTTCTTTTGTATAAGTAAATAATTTCGATCGTGTGAAAAGCAATCTGGTAAAGGGTTCATCGGTGAGTGAGTTAAAAAAAATCGAAGTAGAATAATAAATAAATGAATAGTGAAAATTTTCATAAATAAAAATTTTTAATTTCTTTGTTATAAATTTTTTTTTATAAATAAATATTCAATTTGGTAATTGTTTACATCCGCGGCTCCTAAGTTTCATCAATTTTTTCGGGACCGAGGAGCGAAATAGGGGTGCTGGGTGGGTAAGAAGCTAAAAACAGCCATTGCAAACTAATATTAAGGTCACAACTAAGGCCTCTTTGGCACTACGGTCGAATTTCTATTTTTTTCTTCACTTTCAGGGCAAGGAAAATCTTCGAGATTAACAGTAGCACGATTTTTATATTCAAATTTGCATTTATTTTGCATTTAGATTCCAAAAATCGTAACATCAAATCCTGTGTTCTGTTCACGATATGAGAAAGCGGATCTATTGGGAGTCCGCGTCTGTATACATTTGGAAGCGGTTCCCATTGTCATAAGTGGTTTCATCGGTAGTTAGATCCGAGACTAGTGGTATTTCTCGGCGCTTGTGTCAGGACCGTACTTTCGTTGCACTCCCAAAATAAATTTTTAAAGTCGTTTTGTGGCCTTCCCTTTTATTTGCAAAGCTAATGAATACCTCGATGAATACCTTCCTGGTGTTACTATAGGTATGTTCTCCACCCCTATATAGGTGCCATAGTGAAACTGTAGGAGCCGCAGATATAAATATTGACCTTCAATTTTTATAAATAAATAGTATATGTTGTTATAATAAATATTTCGTTTGCTTTAAATAAATAATTTCCCGACTAAAATCTGGACGATTTTTTTTTCTACAGTATGCAGGCATTGCAGGGGGGTTTCCGACCTCCTACAGAGTCTATGGTGAAACTTGGGGTAGGTACTGGGAGGGGAGGGATGTCGTGGAAAAATAATGCGTCTGCAGCCGTTTTTAAATTGGGAAATATGAACCATATTTATTAAAATACAGGAAGTTACGAGTCCGGCCCCGGAGTAAACTGGACAAGGTGCATCGCATCTAGAGTCCTTTTCGTTACTAACTCATTTCACTCCTCACTCCCTTAGTCTTTCCTGAATGAAATAAAACAAGGACCTAATACGACGGTGCACGGAGGTGTTTCCTCAAATCTGACGGTCGAATCTTTCGAGCCAGCTTTCATGCTCACTAACATGAAAATGTCTGCAATTCTTTGACTGAAATATTTTGTAACGAAGAAACACTGGCGAATTATTCTGGATTCATGTTTGTTTACACTTTACATGCTCTGGTAATTAATAGTCAGAAAATTCTAACTGACATACTGCTAAAACAGTAATGAAGCTTCCAGAAAAGTCGAGATCCAAGTCCGGCGTGTATATAAGAGGACCGTGAAAGTAGCTACAGTTACTTTAGATTGGAAGTTTTTTTTTTAGATTGGAGTAATACAGACTAAAGCCTAAAGAGCAGTCTTAAAGGATAAGAAGTTTGTGGCAAGTGAAGTGAAATGAGAGATTAGAGCATAGTTGTGTTAGTAGTAGTAGTACCTAGTGTGTGTAAATAAGGATTGAATATTCGGACTTTGGATGTTATTGTTAATTTGTTAGAGTTGTTTAGTTGAGTTGAAAACAGTAGAGGAAGAACGTTTCAATGACTGGAAAAAAAAACTGGAGATTTTTTGAAAATTTTTACATGATTTCGAATGATTCTGATCTATTTTGATTCTATATAAATAAAAAATATGAGTTTAAAGTTACCTGCTTATTAATTTTCTTTATGGTTTTTTTTGTCAGACGAAGTGAAGTGACAATTACTGGCAACAATGTGACACATTTTCTCACCTCTGTAACTGGAATAAAGTGTCGTGTTGGCTTCCAAGTTGAAACTGCAGGGTTCCAAGAGACATATCGATTATTCTCGCACAGCACCGACAGTAGTGTTTATTTAGAGTGTTTTTGCCATGCCTTCGTCTGAACGACGTGCTAAAGCAATTCTACTCTCTTATAAGTCGAACACGGGCAAAAAAATACAAATTATATGTCTTTAAATGATTGTCATTACACAACTGATGTTATTTCTCTTATTGGGAATGTTAATGTTCAGAAATTTTGCACTATCAAACAAGACTCACTCAACAAGTATCGATCGCGTCAGCTATTTTTACCTACCTACCTACCTGCTAGGTTTAATAATACCTGCCAACAGTCTTCTTGGGTGTGCCAATATGTCTAATTGAAATTACTTGATTGATTTTAATTGAAAACATAGATTTTTTAAAATGGCATCACTTCGACATGGTTTGCTGTTTTCATAAGGAAGTTGAAAAAATACTACGGTACTTTATTTTTATCAGAATTCAAAAATTCTAAGCATTAAAACGAAAAAAAAATTGGATTGAAATTTATTATGACTTATAACTTTGATTTTTTTTTACTTTTTTGGTAAATCCAATTCCTAGCCCATGAAAAAACCGCCTTATCTACTCCCTTATATGAAAGTTAACAATAACAAAACAACTCGCCTGAAAGTGAGCCTTAACACATGCTTGATGTGTAATGAGATTCAAAACAGTCTTGTAATGTATTTATAACAACACGCTCCTCTTATTAACCAAATAATTAAACCAAATAAACCATAGACAATCGTAGCGGTTACCGTAGAACAATTAAGAAGGTATACTTATTCAATATTTTTCAAATAATGCAAAGTTAACCTCATGAGGGGACGCGTATAAAATTCAAAAACCTCTTATTACCTATCGAAATGAGTAGCACACAATATTATGCATTTTTTTTTTAATTATGTAGTTAAGACAAAGTCGCTCCACACCGGTAATATGGGTTTGGAGCCTCTTGCTCATACACCCAGCCTCAAGTAAATAAATAGTAGAACGGACAATACAGACACCCCGAGCTTCAGCGAGAATCGAACTCAGTCCGAGGGATCCAACGATCAAACAGTTCTCGCTACTTAACCGCGAGGCCACGCCAGGCTCTATTATTATGCATTTGTTTTCATTTATTGATAATTATTGACAGACGATGTTATTATTATTGACGTTTATTGTTAACCGAACACTTTGAATATTAAACATCAGGAATAATTCCAATTGACCATTCTGGTGGTAACTGCCATTTTGAAACATCTAATATGTATAATTATTATTGTTGTTCAGACATTCTCAGTTTTACTCTTTTTGTGTAAAGTAGGTGCGTCATATTATTGGTTTGAATACCGGATATGTTGTGTCCACCATATCCAAACACCTTCTTGCAGTCGCAGCTGTTTAGACGATATAGAACTTCCCGATGTTTTATATTCGAATATGAAGTTGACCAAGAATGCAGGAAGTATGGATTTACTTCGTATATCAGAATCAGAGGTAGTACCGTGCATAGTCCTTTAACGCAAAAAAAGTAGGTAGCGTGACAATAAATGTCCCTTATTGTAATGTTATCGTTGCTTATTAAAAAAAAATATCTACAGGGTTATTGGTAACTGGATACATTTCTTTGGTGATCTGATGAAACAAGACTCTTTGTTACAAGAAATTGTTACAAGAGGTATAAGGAGTAAATTGACCCTAATATGCACCATACAAAAGTCAATAGTTTTTGAGACATTTTTTTTTATATTTATAATTTTTTTGTTTTTCTATGAGATTTTCACAAAATTGAAAATTCACAAGATTCATAAAATTGAAAATCGAACTATCTCAATTTTTTGGAGTTTTGTATAGTGCATGTTGGGGTTAAACTCTTTACCTCTTGTTTTATCAGCTCATTAAAGGATTATTTCCAGTTGCCACCCTGTATAGTCGTTAAAGTAAAAAAAGAAGAAAAAATCTGCAGAAGTTCAGAAAAATTAGGATCTAAGATTTTTCTTCACAAACTGTTAATGGACGAGGTATCATAAAACCACGAAAATCAGTTCTAGGGGGGGAGGTGCCGCTTCACATCCCACTTCCCTCCTTTAGTGTGAAAAATCATATTTAGCTAATGATTCGTTAACCGTTGAAGATATCAAAAAATTGTTGATAAGTCCTCTTTTTTGAAGTTGCCATAGTTTTCGAGAAATTATCTAATAAAATTAAAAAATGAGAACAACCATTCCCCCTCGCACACGTAAAACTCCCATTGGTCCAACAGCTTGCCACCGCTCTCCCCCACCAGTAAAAATTTTTAACGAGACTTCTTGTATACTCGAAATTTTGAAATTTTGGTTTTGCAATTTTCACTCTACAGGTTCATAAAAAATAAAACAACGATTAGGGTCGAATGAGTATAAATTTTTTATTAAAAAGTAGCTCGTCTACCGGTTTCGGGTTTCAACCCATCATCAGGACGGTTGTCAGCTTGATAGTCTCCGTAACACTATAGGGTGTACCTACATACATGATAAATTAAAAATTGAGAAACCAGCGAGATGCTTTTTAGTTGTAGAACTTTAATGCAGGAAAAATAATAATTAGAAATAATAATACCACTATTAATAATTATACCTATATCTGATTGAAAAACATTTCTTGAACTTGAAGAAATTTATGGAAAAAGAATAAGAAACTTGATTTCTTCAAGAAAAATAGGAAAAATTTTGTGGAATTTTAACATGCTGATGATTGTGTATGTAACAAAAAGTATAGCCGTAAAGAAAGAATAAAATAATGAAAAGATCTAGACAAAAACAATGAAATTCAAATTTAAATTGCCTGTTTGTTTTCGGTGTCGTGCTTAATAGTATATTCTTCAACCAGTGAAGAATGATAGCTATTATCCACGAGAACGAAAATTTCAACACGAGCCGCCAGGGGAGTGAATTTTTGCTATTAATTTTGATATTTGATGTTTGATAATAGATTCTTCGCGAGATGAAGACGCTATTTTCTCTTCGACCTTTTGAGAAAATCATTGGTTGAAAAGAAAAACACTTTTCAATAGACTTATTTTCTTGATATTTGCGTTGTCATCTTTTATTAAAGTCCCAGTCATTTCAATTATCAATAAAGGATATTCTCGAATGGAAAACAACTCAGATGTCATTTCTTATCACACCACCACCCAGTCATTTTATATTTTGTTTAATATTTTTGAATAGATATTATCTAACTTGGTCATTACGACCTGTCTGGTCAGGTCAGGTCAGGTGCGCTGGCGGCTAGCGTTAATTGAAGCGCATATACTGCGCGCATCTAAATTAGGTATTGATTTTTCAGCTTTTTTCACAACAATTCACCTATACAGGCACAATAATGAGGTTAGGTCTTTATTCGAATCCAAATGTATTATAAACTATAAGCGATTGGTAATAGCAGGTTGAAGACAAGCCAAGAGCGTTTCAATAGGTAGTCGGGCGCTAGGTGGCCGTGGCGTTATCTTAACATGTTGACGTCACGCAGTTAAATTCCTAAAATAAGTTCTCAAAATGCAGTGATTGGCTTGAATAGAATATTCCCTCATCGCAAGCGGTGAGGGAATTAACATTCCCTCATCGCATGGGGAATGTAGTACGTCATTCTCATTAGTTAACTGAAATTGGAAGTATAAAGAACGTCTAACTAAATGGTCGAAGAGGAAATCAGATTTTTTTTTATTTTATTTCTCAATTATGATTATTAAACTGAAGCAATAAATGCAGATCAGAATTCAGGCGATCTCGTATAGGTAATTATCTTAGAGTAATTATAATTGTTACCGTCAGCGTTACATATTTTATAAACTTTGATTAAGATTTAAATAAGATATTTAGTTACATTGTAAATTAAATTTCAACTGAACCGAAGTTATTCTTTACCACTCTCATGCAGTTTGTTAACCAGACTCTTATTAATTATCACCACACGCTATTTCACTTGCATGAGAAGAACAAAGTAATAAAATTGATTAAATATTATACAAAGCTCTACCTCAGATTTAAGTGTGACTTAACGGGTCACACGGTTGCCGGATGTTCCCCAAAGATGAATAATTATAATTATAATGAATGTAAAGACTAATATAATCACTTCTACTAGACTTCTAGATGGCAACCCGCTTTATTAAATGGCAGTGTGGATTGATAAAGATAACGAAATTTTTAACATGCTTGTTAATTATATTCTTACATGTTAGCATAATGTGTAACGCTGACCCAATGAAACTTAAGCAGAAAATCTATTGAAAGGTATCGTCTATTAATTCGTTGCAATTTTTTTTTTAGTGTTACAGAAGCAGTACATAACAAAAGAAACGTGTCTGTTCAAATATTTAGAAGCTATCTGATGAGTTTTTCGTATAGTCGTATGGAAAATTTCGTCTTCTACTCACTTATGATTGATTGTGATTCCAACACTTATTTCATTATAATTTCATCGAAATAAAAATAGGTACTGTTCAATTTTTATATAAGAAGGCGAGAGGCTAGGCGTGAACTACGCATCTTGCGAGCTTTGTTCACCACCACTGAGCTTTTACATGTTCCTTGAACGGCGGAGATACTCTTATCAGCCTTATCTGATTGGTTGTTTTTTTTTTAACGTGGACACCGACTAACATTGTTGATATTGGACGATAAATAATTATGCACTCGGAAGGCGGTAACCATAGTAACCAACTTTTCTGCGCAGTAAGCGCTTATTTGCCTTCCTATAATAATTGGACTGTATAAGTAAGCTTATACACATCATATTGGGTGTGGAACTCATAATAATAATAATAATAAGTTAATGTTGCCTGAGCTGTCTATTAATAATTAATAAGAACATAATTAATAAGAACAAAAAAAAAAGATAATGATTAACTCATTTAGTGTCTCTTATATTAAAAATGAAGGTAAAAACAACTTAATTCGACTAAAAAAGATCTAAACCATTATTCTGGTCAATCATTTTATAAACTGCCGGTTGAACATTCATCCACTTCACCTTAAAACCCGCAATAAATCGAGATGCAACCGGTGTTTTCTTAGCCTTTGATGGTCTAATTAGGGTTTCCCTCGGCAAACAATCACTCCGAGAGGGTTTTTTTCCAGTGAGTTCCTTCGCAGGAGTGGGATTATCAAACGGCTGGCTTGCCGAGGGAAAGATTTCGTAAGGGGGTGAAATTCAGTGGCAATGGGGCATGGGGGGCCCCGCATCCATCTTCAGGGACTATTCCCTCGGGCGGCGGAACCCTCCTGACTTCTTTCCACAGATAGATTTACGCGCCTTGAATAAATATGGAACGGAGTGACGATATAGCCGTTTCGAGGTTGTCAAGGTCGGAAAAACTGTACAGGAGGGTTATTTTTGTTTTTTATTGGTTTGATAATTCTTCTTGATAATTCCACCAGATTTATAAGACCATAGAGGAGCCTTATTTGATGATACGATTGTACTGCAAAAAGTCAGTACCGCAATAAAATAAAAATCACTTTAAAATTTAACTGATGACCATTCTCTTGCAAAGCTAAAATTGTATTTGGCTGGAATCCAAACAGGGATTTAAATAAATGTTTTTCAAAAATTGGGGAATGAAATTCATATTCGAACAACAGTTTGTAAAGTCAAATTATCGACATCAAATAAACTTTTTTTGTGATAATTTTTATAATTACGTACTGATCCTTTTCTCCTTTATCAGGCTTGCGAAGTTTTTAATGAAACAGCAAAAAATTGATAAATTATTTCATTATTGTAGATAACTTTCAAGAAAACTCATTGAACTACTTACCAAATTATCGCATTGTAAAATTTCCATAATATCTTTTGCGGTTTTATGAAATTAATGAAAAGTTACTGTTAGGTACCTACTCATTTCATTAAGATTTTAAGTGATCGTTGTATTATAAAAACGACTATTAAATAAATATAACACCGAGGATAAAAACGCCATAAAACGACAAACACCCTACCCTAAAATATGAAACATCCTTGATTACCTCCTTTCAATCTCCTCCTACTGCTGTCCCACTCTTCTATAGGGAGTCTATATGGTGGTCGTCGCGACGCTCTGCCTAGGATATCCCCCTTCCCCACTTATATAAAGTGGATTTCGGAATCATATTTATCAAATGGTCGAGATTTCGCTCGCCAAAAGGGGGAACTGTAAGTAATAGTGGCCCCCGAATAAAGACAGCTGCTCAATATCCAAGCTGACACCTGTATCCTATGTGCCTTCCACTTTATCTGATCGCTGCTTGAAAGTTGGTCAGCTTTTTATTAAATAATTTATTGGTACCTACCTAACCGTTTAGATTGGACAGTTTATTTGGGGAAATATAATTAAAAATTTGATGAAAATTATTATTTTGTATCCCCTAATAACTTATTATTACAGACATTATAATACATATACACTTAATAATATTAAGATAACGAAAATACAGAGTGTCCCAGAGTGTCCCAGAATATAATTAAAAATATGTCAGAAAAAGCTTAGTTTTCGAGTTTTTTTTTATTAATGTCTCAAAGGTACTTTTGCGGTTTGCGGATGTTGGTAAAATTTGGCAGTGCTGTTCGTTGTGATAAGATGCAAAGTTAGCACTAAAAATATGATAATTAGAGTTCCAGTGGCGTCCTGGAGGAGGGGGTCTCACGAATAAATTGACAAATAAATTTACGCCACTAACTTGTTCACAAATTTTATTTTTTCTCTGATAAAGCAGCTAAAAATACAACTTTTATGTTCCCTGATATTTTTTGTATCTTATTTCGTTTTCGAGAAAAAAATTAAAGCCCCAATGCATGACGAAAAATTGAGTTTAATTTAATTAATTTTATTTAATAAATTAACAGCTTTTTTCTCGAAAACAAAGCAAAAAATATCAAAGTAGACAAAAAAGTTGTATTTTGAGCTGTTTAACCACAAAAATGTACAATTTTTATTT
The DNA here is from genome assembly GCA_910589415.1 of Malachius bipustulatus. NCBI lineage: Eukaryota > Metazoa > Arthropoda > Insecta > Coleoptera > Melyridae > Malachius > Malachius bipustulatus. Next base: position 17,565,541 of record OU342633.1, read on the forward strand.
TAAGAATGTAAAATATTGTATAAAAGTCAGTGGGGTATTTTTTTGTCACTACTTATTATCCGTAAGACTGCTCCCCGGGACGCCACTCTGGAACTCATAATTATCATCTTGTTAGTGTTAACTTTGCGTCTTATCACAAGCAGGAACAACACCTCCAAATTTCAGCAAAATCGGTGGAACGATTTTGAGATATTAATAAAAAAACATTTTTTTTTAACTTTTTCGTATACATAATGTTTATGGATTTTTTGTTTGTTTTCATGTATCTTTTAACGGAACTACTCGAACATCAAGGTGATAACACCTTTTATGGTGTTTATTAAAAACCTCGAATTACCCTCAACTGCGATGCATTTTTTTTGTTCTCTGTTTGTCTTAGGTACTTACTAACTTATGTGGGCCTTAGGCAGATGTTCGGAAATTGTTGACTGGAACCATGGTCGAGTGCTCTTAATAAAATAAGACCTCACCAAAAACAATCACTGTTCTTTTTTTTATTTTCCAATCCAAACAACTTTCTAATATCGTTATACATAACAAAAAAAATTGCTAAGATTCGTGACTCTCTAATGAAGTTACTCTTTGAGATCACCGGCGTATACTGCATATACAGGGTGATCCATTTTAATCTGACCAGGGAAATATTTCGGAATTGTGGGGTTATTGAAAAAAAAGTTTTCAACAAAAGTTGTATGGTTGTTAGGGGGACGTAGTTTGGGGGCACAATCATCCCACCTCTCCCCCACCCCTCGCGGGAGGTGGGGGCAAGTAAATTTTTTTAAATGGGAAGCCCCAGTTTTTATGGCGTACGTCGATTAAGTTGACAAAAACGTGAAACTTTTCTCCAATTCTTCAATTTCTCCAGCAAACTGTTCACAGCTTTGAAAACAGGGTTGCGGTGTGCATTGAACATACTGGGCATACATTTGAACAGTTTCTGTAAAAATATTTCTGAATAAATAATTTAGAAAATCTCAATTTTGAAAGCCCGATAACTTGACAGGTTTTCGTTAAAAAAAAAAGTTTCAAACAAAAGTGTCACGTTTTTGTCAACTCAATCGACGTACGTCATAAAAACTGGGGGTTCCCATTTAAAAAAATTTACTTGCCCCTACCTCCCGCGAGGGGTGGGGGAGAGGGGGGATGATTGTGCCCCCAAACTACGTCCCTCTAACAACCATACAACTTTTGTTGAGAACTTTTTTTTCAATAACCTCACAATTCCGAAATATTTCCCTGGTCAGATTAAAATGGATCACGCTGTATAGCTGAAAGGGCACATCTTCGGAAGAAGAAAACATTGGCACTGCGCGTTGTCTTTAATTTGGGGTATGGGTGTGATGCTCATTGTAAGCCGTATTTTAAGCAACATGGGATAATGACGGTCCCGGCCACGTAAAATGCAAACTGGGCGGAAAATTGCCTATAAACATGTGAGTGGTTGGTGTAGTTGCAGCTTTAGTTTTAGAGATACCCGGTGTTGAAATTCAAGAAAGCATTAGTTTTCTTTTCTAAAGACTTTCATATACATACCTATAGGTGAAGTTTTTTATGGTGTTTGGTATACATTTAATTTAGAATTAAAAAAATTCTGTCATTTAAAATGATGGTGGTGGTGGTGCGGTAAGAACTGACCTCGGAGTCGCCCTCCATTGGTCACAGACTTTTGTAAAGCTTTAAAATGATAGAATGTTTATGTAACATATGTAATTATTTATTCAAAAATGCTTAGTGAAAAGCTCGCGCGAATGCCACTGGTGAAAATAAGTAAAATTATTGCGCATTAAAACATGCTTCTTCATACATTTACATTCACATACAGGGTGTTAAACTTAAAAAAATTGCCTTTTCATAAAAATTCATAAACAATATTGGCGATATTGTTGAAATATGGCAGTGTTATTTGTAGTTATAAGAAGCTCCTTATAGTCCTAAGTAGAATAAAATTATCAAAAACAGTGGCGTCTAGAGGGACACCCTCACCAATATTATTTCAAACAAAAATGTACGCCACTGACTATTTTAAAAATTTTTTTTTGTGTCTCAAAATTTTTTTTGTATCTTTGTTCGTTTTCAACCCTTAATCGCATGTGCTTATTGGACCACCAAGAAAACATGGGAAAAAAAATAAATTCGTTAGTTTCCATGTTAGGAAATGTATTTATTCGATATTTTTGTTACATATTATTAATAAAAAATAACAACAAAATTATGAGAAAAATTTTCCCGTGTTTCTTGTCTAGTCCAGGGACGAGTCCACGGATATGCAATTAGGTGGCTTTTATTTAGTTTTTTCAAAAACTAAGCCAGTTTAGAAAAAAATCATGAGACAAAAAAGTTTTATTATTAGTTGCTTTATCTGAAAAAAAATATGAAATTAAAAAAAAGTCAGTGGCGTAGGTATACATTTATTTGAAAAAATATTGGTGAGGGTGACCCACTGGACGTGATCATTTTAATTTACTTGGGGTTAAAAGCTCCCTATTAGTACAAATGACACTGCCAAATTTCAACAATATCGGCAAAAGAATGTTTGAATTATTTATACTAAAAGCCATTTTTTTTATAAGTTCAACACCCTGCATCTTGAAATCGAAGCATTTGCTGACCCATGTTTATATATGAACTTTTAATTTTGAAATCATTCAAATAATCGGCTGTTAAATGTGTTGTACATATTTAATTAACATCCTATGTACAAAGTGTATGTACCGACATCAAATATCACAAAAATATATCTCCCTCGATGAGAAAGTAATGTTTTCTTGAAACTATTAGCAACCTGTATCTCAAAAACTAAAGCTCCAACTACACACATGTTCGCGGGAATTTTCCGCCCATTTTTTCATTTCCTAAAAGCTCTATAAACGTATATTCAATACCACCCTGCCTGAATTGACGACTGTATAAGGTAAAAACAGGAATCAAAGATTCTATTCTTATTCTATTCTATGTTTATAAGTATGTAATAACTTTTTATTTTACACAAAGAATAAACTACCTAAATTCTATTAATTAATTCTTTAATCAATAATTTTTCCAAGTTTATTACTTTTATGACTATCACTTCTGTGCTCTTGTATGTATTTTTGTTGGATTTCTTAATGATGTCCTAATTCGAGTCAGTTTCCCTCTTCAGTCAAAATAAATGAGGCTACACTCTATAGTTGAGTAATGGATGATGGATGATGGATGTAGGTATAAAACAACAGAAAATTATAAGATTTTCTTGTAAACCGCTCTACCGATATTGTTCATGTTTCAGAAATTGTTTTATAAATTACTTATTATGTCATTAACGACCATGCAATATGGTCATCATTCATGTAATTGAGGAGACTTTACAACAGGTACCTCCACTTTAAATGCAGTCGTATAGCGTCCCACAGCGTCGTAAAGTGAATGAAAATCATTTTAAGTATAGTAACATTGTTCGAGCAAGATAGGTTTAGCGAGATCATTGTTATCTCCCCTTAAATCATATTTATTTACATGGAAATCAAAAAATAAATAGTGTATCCTAAAAATCCCACAACGATTTCATATTTATATAGTGTTAAGCTATAGTTTACTTAACAATAAAAAATTCAATTTCAATTCAGTAATTGAAAAAAAATCCATATAATAATATAGAATTAGGTTTTCCTACCATGTACCATGTAATAATACTTATAAGCATTATATACTTAATTTATTTAATATCGATAAGCGTTTGCTTAAAAATCCTTTCTCAACATACCTTAGAAATATTTAGGCATGCATAAAATATGAGTACATATACCAAAAAATACTACCTAACATGTCGCAAAGATATATAAAATGAAGCAGTTCAGAGTTGATCTTAAAATCTCATCAATGAAGTATATGTATAGATTTTTCGTGTTTGCATGTTCTAAGTAAGCCATTACAGAGCAAACACTCGGTATGTAGAAAAGCAGGCGGATTCACGGTAACGTGATAGCGCATCACCTGGTTTCACAGAGTCGATACCGCTAATAGTCGAGAATCTTCTGAGTCTTTATCAATATTTACTCTCTTTATCTGGCTCCGATTGGTTCTTTGTCGGCATTAGAATGGCCGCAATATCAGCGACAAATAGACGAGATAAACAAACAAACTAGGTACGCATGCAGTGATTACTCGCCTTGTTGCCAAGTTCATCAAACTAGGTACCTATATACTTCCAATGTTGCTCCTCTTCTCACCAATACAAAATAATAATTATTGTTGTTAGAGGTTTTTGATGCGTATTTATAGGTATATTATTCGTTAATCTGGTAGGTAATCATTTGCTTATTTTTTCTATCTATTAGGTATTCTCTGTTGAAAGTTAACTTTGCAATTACGCATTATTGAAGCGTACGTATTGAACGCAATGGCGCTCACCAACAAAACTGACTATACCTAATAATATGAGTCAGCAATCAGGATTTGATTATAAGCTCACTTTGTGATATACGGATTTTTAATCTCCATTATCTGAGTTTGTCGGCTTTTTACTTTATTATTCTCTATGGAACACGTTCTTTAGTCTTTGTGAGAGAGAAGTTTTTCGTTCAATTTGTTACACCACACGTGTGGCGTGCGTGGAGATTCCAGAACCTAGACTAGCTCAGTGAGAAGGTGGGGTTATTTTGTTTTCAATATGATGATTGTAAATTTAGGGCACCATGCCATTTATTTATTTATTTTCCCCACAAATTTCGAAGCTATTATTGTTAGCAGACCCACGGGCAAATTGTAAAAGCTCGATCTCCGGAATAATAACACTTTTATTTGGAAGCAACAACTAAAATGAAACGCTCAACACTCAAGATACGTTAGCGAGCACAAAAGAAGAAAAAAATTGACTTACCACTACTTGGTGGCCTCAAGTAACTAATAAATTTACGAACCCTCCTCCAGGAGTGATAATCAGGAATGCACTTCTGGAAGGACGACTGCTGGAGAACGTATACTTAGAAGTAAGTGCAGGACGTATTTAAAATAGCTGCTCCAACAACAGGAATGATTCTTCTTTAGCATGGTGAAACTGGTGAAAGCCAAGGACTATTAGAAAGTTTGATTACACCTTTCCTGTCAATTTCTTGGACCTCTCTTAGCTAGTGGTAATCTTCTCTGGTGATGGACTTTAGTCCTCTCCTTGTCCTAAACCGAAGATATATCCTCAATATCCATATATTTGGCTAGTAAATACTTCAATTCCCTAGGGAAGGTCTCTTTGTGATATTTGGTTAATTTAACTAGAAGTTAGAGTTTCATAGGATTTTTTCTTACTTTCTTTATGAGCAGATTGAATGAAATGAATTTAGATGAAATGAAAAAATTCTCAATTCTGTTAAAACAAATTACAAGTTCAAGGATTAAGTTGGTGTTATTTGATAGCTTACTAATCACATAAAATAGAGGAGACTGTATTCAAAGGATTTTGTCTAATTTCAATTTAATACCTCCGGACTCCGCAGAATCCTTATGGGAATTGGCTCCCGGTCAAATTTGATGTAACTTTGGGGATCGATAGTATTCGATTAGTAGATCAGATTTGGGGACCAGCAGTCTCCAACAGGACCAAAAAACTCCTGCATGTTCTCGAGATATTTATACCTATAAAGATGAATTTTTCTATCATGGCAGTCGTGCATTAAGTATATTCTTAAATATTGGCCACCGTAATTGTTTTCTAAAGAAATATTAGATGGGTCATTTATTAAGATTTTCTTATGTTTCTGTAGTTAGGTATATTTTAAGTCTGTGGTTCCATTTTAAGGAAAATCGGAAAAAAGTTTCATTTTTGTAATGGCCTTGGCTGTGACTTTAAAATTAATTATATTTTTTAAATTTTTGACGTTTTTGTTTGTTGTAAGTTTTATTTTATTGTTGAAGTCAAGGAAATTGCAAAAAAATGAGAACGTTTTTCTGTTTTTCTTGAAAATGTCCACAGACCTAAAATATACCTATACTGCATCAGAAGCAGAGCTTTTCTGGAACAAATGTACAGCCAATATTTAAAAATATATGCGTAACTGTCAAGATAGAAAAAATGAATCTCCAGAGGTGAATATCTCGAGAACAGGAATTTTTGGGGGTTGTGCCCATGGAGACATCAGATCTACTCATCGAATACTCTCGATCTCCAAAGTTACATCAAATTTAACCGGGAGCCAATTCCCAAATTTAATTCTGCAGGGTATATACTTTTATTAAGCAAGATTTAAGCACATTAATAGAACAAGAAGTATCTATACCCATTCAATGTTTAGTCCATTAAACTTGGGACTTTTATAAGGGTATTGTTAACTCGACACAAAATATATTTTTTATGTTTTTAGAGGTGACTTTAGTCTTTAAGATATAAATATATCACATTTTATAAAATCGTCTAATCTAATATATGTATAGGTAATAATAATAATACAATTTATTGTTTTTGTGAAGTATACGATGTATTATCTTGAAAAATCTTTGAAATTAGGTCAAGGAGTTGACGACTTGGCAACATTTTAATGATTAATGTCAGCCATATTTTTGACGTGTACGAAATGGCGTTGGTCACGGTTAGAGTCTTGGTAATTACATGAAAATACTATCATTAAACTTGGGGTACACGCAAAGTGTGGGTATAGAATGTAATAATTATATTTATTTAGTTTCGAATTCAAACATAGATGTGACATAATTATACTCATATTTATCTAGATCTGGGTAACAATCGGTTTCAGGATATCATTATGTACCTATACAGTACTTTTTTCTTTGTACTGAATTTGTGTAAAATCAAGATATGTGTATATAATATTAAGTATGTATATTGACAGTTGTTTTGTTTGTAAAATAATGTCCTACTATAAGAATACATCATAAATGGAGCCTTCCCAATGTTGTATCTTTCAGTTATACATATAATAATAGTTTATAGTATTTCATGAATTTTGAAACTCTTCAATTTTTAACGTTGGTAGTTAGAAAAAATTAGGTAGAGTCCAATTTTTATAGGAAGGCGAACACGTCCTGACTGCTTTTAAAAGGTTGATTACCGCCTTCAGAATGCATACTCATTTAACGTCCAATATCAACAATATTAGTTAAAACGTTAAAAAAATAACCAATCAGATAAGGCTGATAAGAGTAAAAACTCAGTGGTGGTGCACGCCAAGCTCGCAAGATGAGCTTTGTTCTCACGCCTAGCCTCTCGTCTTATAAAAATCGGGCAGTATATCTCTATCTTATAGTTTTTCCACATTTACGACTTGTACGAGAGTTTGCTATAGTTTGTTCAGTGAGTGTTGTCCGTTGTGATGCCACCCTGATCCTAACTAAACAATTTTATTTGATGCGATTTGATTCCGTACAATTAGTTCTAACTCGAACCAGATGTGGTATCACAGTTCGCGTCAGTGGCGTGTGTTGAGGCAAAATGAATATCCTACAAATATAATTATTATTTAGACGAGTTATTGACGATTGACGAAGTAGAGCCCTGAAACTTTTCAAAGGACACGATTTCAAAGAAATGAAAGTGAAATTTTCACAGTAGACAACTGACAATATACTTTGATATGACCATTGACAATATCATCGCTATTAAAAAGACGAAAATATTCATGGTAATAACAGATATGTTTATTTCATACAAAATTCAAATTTACTGTTTTCAAAACGCCTCTTGAACTAAACTTTTTATCTTTCGAGTTTTTTTGTAATTTTAACTTCAAGAACAAGCATATTATGTAGCTACACAAAAATTAAATGAATATTTTTATTAGACGGACATATCACAAAAAGTTCTGAGATTCGAATAGTTACAATAAATTAATTTTTTTTCTGTTTTTCGACTCGAAAGTATAATATTTCCCAGGATCCATTTGAAAACTGAAGTTTTTGTAAACGCATTTAATGATAAATACTATTACCTACTTACTTTTTGAGAGCTAATTAAATAATTTTTCTAAGGCAGTGGCGTAGATTTGAGAGTTGCATGAGATTCTTTTCACCCATCTACGACACTGGGAAAATTGAAATTTTTTGAGCACATTTTAAACCGCCATTATTTTATACATGAAAAATTTTCTTCTGGTGAAAAGCTCTGTAACGTGCATGAACTGTTCTCGAGAAAAACGTAATTTTATGATGAAAAACATAAAAGTATTATACCTATCAACTTGTTTTCTGGTAGACAAAATAGGTATTTTTTGCCGTTAAGGGCATTGGTAACTTAAAAAACAACTTTTATTGAATCAATTCTTCTGAGTTTCTTGATGCCAATGATAAAAACTGCGACACTTCGATATCTGCTTTCTATAACGGGATTTATAGCCATGCAAAAGAACATTTGTGACGTCATATCAGTCGCGACTAGGCACAGTCGAAACGTTCAACATCCGTTGCTATTAGCAACCGCGGCAGTTATGACGCCAGAATTCTGACTTACACAGCCTTTTTAAGTCGCTAATAAAAAAAAAGTAAAATAAGTTTACAATGCCTTGAAAAAAAAAAACGACTTATACCTAATACAAGAGGTTAGCTATATACCTATACTTCCCATCGTGGGAATGGGTGCCGGATTCCCTAATATTTTTTTCTAATAGTTGCACCAACAGCGATTTGGGAAGGAATCCAGAATATGCGCAGAATTGGTATCGTCAACGCAGGAGCATAGTGAACTAATTATAGATTATAATTAATAATTAGCATCCAATAAGCAGCAAGACTGAAAACAACAATTTAAAAAGTCGCATCATTTTTAATTAATGTTTGGAAAATCATTAAACGTATGCAAAAATATGCCTGTTCTACATGCAAAACTTAATTTGAACAAACCATAAACTGCAAGTACATAATTGATTTTGTTAGCTGATTAAGAGCCTTCCATAAATTTTATTGCTAGTAAATAATGTTTATCACAACATTTTATTGATAATAACTATGCTTTCTTACGGTTATAATTTTTACTATTTGTTTAATGACTCCTAATTTATACACACAAATGCAAAATAAAGATACAAAATATAAATACATAAATGTAAATACCAGTTTTGTTTATCTGATACCTGTAGCGTCCGTAAATCCTTTTATTGGTTTTTATATAGCCAATCTCAACCTACTTTAAATAGGTAATAAGAGATAGCACAGGAACATTTCATGTCAAAGTAAGCGCAGTAAAATGGTAATTATTAAAAACTTCATGGTCTTATAAATCTTTCTGGACTTTTTATTTTCATTGGCTTTAATTCACGAAAATCTATTAAATACCAGTGGCGTGTACCTATTTAAACTTTCCTCTAAATAGATTGACTTACTGGTGCCGGACTCTGATGAATCGAAGAGTGCCGAATAATTATTATAACCTTGCAAAAATTGTTTCAATCGCTCGACTATATTTGAACAGAGGTTTGCATTCCAATTTGCAATTCTGGTAAATTTTATCAAAACCTTTAAATCTACTTTTGAGAAAAATGCTAGTTTATGCAAAAAACTGTTTTTGGGGCCTATCAGCCCTCATCCTTTCAATTTACCAGAAGCTTTTCTATTCCGGCCCTATGTCATGACATAGTTTCAATGAAATCGGTCTATGATTTGGTTTTCAGGTCCGGTCACAGGCATTCTTTAAAAATCATTTTTCATACTCAAACATATTGCGTGTAAACTGTAAATCGAAGAAATGAAAAATTAGGTATTACTACAGTGTAGTTTTTTTTTAGATTTAATTGTGCTACATTTTTTAGCAGATTTCTATAATTACAGGTGCCTATAAGTGATTGACAGATAATATGCATGCCTATAGTTTGATTTTAAGTATGAAATTTTCAAAATGGCTTCTGGGAAAAAGTGTCATAGCATATAAATATGTAAAATGCTTTTATCTTCAATTTGGCTTCATTTTCACTTCTCTAGGTCAGAACGGGAACCAAGAAATCTACAAATTTTGCTGTGTACAATGCATTATGTAGCCTTATGTGGCCTTAGTCTTGAAAATGTGGTTACCTTGCATAAAACATGATCAAACATCAAGGAATGTCACTCCTTGATCAATGCTAACCGAATCGCATAATTTTATAGACGTTGAGTATTTTCTTGCGCCTGAAATATTTTTCATTTTTTTCATATTAATCATGCCAGAACTCCGAAAGCAGTTTGAATTTTGGTTTCTCTGCGGATCATTGATTATTTCTTTAAAGTAATTTTTTAGGAAGTCGCGTGGTATACCTTTATTAGTGGATAACAATATGAAAACTTTGTTTCAAAGCTCACCAGCGACCAATAACTATTTATTGTACTTCTCAAGCTAAGATGGCGATCCCTCTCTCTTCTTAGAGCGAAGAAGAAGAAAGCAACTGAGAACTGCCTCAAGTACCTTGTCTTGTAAAATCTTTGAAATTATTTCTGTGGCGATTCGCTGCATTATTTATTAAAGTAAACTTAAGAGGAAACATTCCTCTAGGATAGATTCATCCTTCATATATGCACTTGAAGATGCATCCCAGAGAAGCCCAAATTTCGTTGGGCTTAAATTACGTACCACGTACCTATCTGTTGAATAAGTTTTTGATGGCAGAAACGGACGCTTTAAAAACATTTCAATACACTTACACCTCCAAAGACTCAAAGTTTAAAAAGAGGTGGATGCTCCATCAAGTTCAAGTAGGCAATAATAGGCTGAATAACATGTTAATGATATTGCAATTGTAAAATAAGAGCACTATACCTACTGTTTAATAATTATTCCTATTTTCTAGTAATTTAAGGTATCATGGGCGCCATTAGGATGATAAGGCGTCAGACAGAGGGCAAATTAATCATCCTTATAACGCCCATGGCGCCTTCAATGTAATGTCCGACTAACTTTTATTTACGATTAATAGGATGTTGCCAAGATGTTCGAGTCGGGCATTTTGAACATCTCTTACACAAAGATTCATGGTTTTTTGACTACTCAAAGATTCATGGATTACTTTATAGACCCAATGCCGACAAGACAAAGGTAGGAGTTGTAGCGTTGTAGCTAACGGCAGCCGAAAGCTCCACAATTATTGATGATGCAGCTCCCGTGATAAAGCCACGATATACGCATATCTTCATGAAATGTTTCAAGCAAGTCGAAGCGCGCTAAAACAATAAATAATAAATATATTCGATTCCGTACGATTTTATTAGTGTTAATAGGTACCTAACCTAGGTACGTACCTACATTCAAGTTTTCAGTGTTCTAACGCATCGCGCTAAAAAATATCGTGTATATATCGGCTATACCGAAGCAAATCCCTCGCTGTCATAGGAGGCTCATTTAAGGCTCGGTCCGATATGACGTCATACTCGTCGAAATGCGCTTCGTTCCGCATTTGATATACAATGTATCATTTTAATGTTTATTGTTGCAATAAATTTGAAAACAATATAATTTTTATATAGAGAAAGAAAGTACCTTTCAAATGAGGTAATCCAAGTCCTTACTTCCTATTTAAAAATTTAGGGGTCGCTACTGTCACTCGAAGTTTTTCGGGATTTTTTTTAAGAGCGCACAATTACTGAAATAATGAACTTATTTAATCTCACTGTCTCACACTATTATAAGTATTATTGGTGCTTTCAATTAAAATTAAGGTAATAAATTCGCACTTGTATGACTCACATAGGTACTTGATTAGTTGATAATTATTGATACTAAACTAACCTGAAAAAGGCTCTAGTTATTGTGTAAATTAGGCTATATGCTTGGGTAAAAAAGTGATTTCTTCCACTGAAGAAGTTACAGTTCTTTTAACGATTGCGTCGTTTTTATAGTTTCTAGTTAAGATTACCGTTCCAGCTTCACTTTCCAAAACTAGAACGGCAGTTTTTCATAAAGCGACCAGCCGTTTGGCTTGCCGCAGTAAATCAAGAGTCGGGACCTAGCCAGATTGACGTAGTTTTTGTATGGAGCGAGTGTGCGAATTTAGAATCTTAACGCTGGCTCAGCCGTTTCATTAGTGCTGAATTTTTCAGAGCTGTCGAAAGTCGTCCGATTAGCATAAGTATGCGGGTATCGAACACCTTCGGTTGATCCGCGATCTCGAGGTTGTCTTCTGAAAGCGAAGTCTGTGGGAAACTGTCGTTCCGTCTCGCCTGGAAAACGATACGCCGTGCCGGAGTGCCAGACGAGCTGTAAACAAAAGTGAATTAAAGATCTATGGGTCGACAAATGCCTGTTCTTGTTCTTTGTTTTTACGAAATTTAAATAATGATCCATCTGTCACAAAAATCCCACGATCCAAAACATTTTTAACCTGTTGTGAGGTCAAAAAAATCTCATATCACGCTGGAATTAATGTTTTTGAATAATAATTCAGGAAATTTAGGTCGATTCTGATAAAAATTGAAGGAAACTTCTGACATTTGTATGCTTATCCGGTACATACCTATGGACATAATTTTTTATTATGTCTCCAAGAATGATGAATTACCCACATGAAGCTAGATCAAACATCCCCAATTACGCCAAATAATCTTTATGTTAATTTCTGGTATTTTTGCATCTTTCTGTAATGTTACCTTCAATTATTATATGAAAGTTTTATTACGTTCTTCTTTTTTATATTTGGACGTTGAGGAACTCCCTAATATTTTTTTTTTACCTTCACAGCTTTTATTTTCATCGTTTTGTCTAAAATAAGAAGTTTTTTTCAACACAGTTCATCCACTTTACATTTGATTTAATTTTCCATGATCATCCACCACGAGAATTTGAGTTTTATATGCCGAAATAACTATCACCCCCTTTCTTCAGAGTTATCCAATTTACCAATGTCCACTTATAAACACCTACATATCCACAGTTGCAGCATTTCTTCTTATTTTTTTCAACAATTCTATCCTTGTTTCTTATTTTTCATAAAAAATTATTGTAGGTATGTGTTGTGTTTTTGCTCTTATGCTTTTATTGCTCATGTTTCTTGCCTTACCATGGCTATTCTTAAAACGGAATTCTGCAGATTATTTCACACAAACTTTGTGATCACAGAGCATGCTCATTGGTGGGGTGTTCTCTTGTTTCTTTGTCATACAGAAACTCCTTGGTTTATATTGTTCTGACTCATTACAACAACGAAAACGCTGAATAAATACGGGCGCAAAATACTGAGAAAAACGGGCGCAAATACAGTTACTCAAAATAGCAGTGTGGACAATGGAGTGTTCCCTTTTTTTTAACAGTCGCCATATTGCATTTGGGCCAATAAAGATGAATGAAAATGTCTAACTGCTGAAATATTTCAATCAATAAGTTACGTAAAGCAAAATATAAATTACAATTATTATTATTAAATTCATGATAACTGATAACAACCGAGATGCAATACAGCGGATGAGAGAAGCTTATAGGCTCTCTTGCCCGCATTGCTGTAGACGCAACCAGAGATGCGCTGTCCGGTTTTTGGACGATGAACCATGTAGCCAAGGGTAGAGAGAAAAATTTTTGGGTTTATATTTCAAAATAATTTGGAGTTAATTGATAAACCCTGAAAATACAACGTCAAGCTTCACCGCCACCGTAGTATTAGTCCTATTTTGATTGAAATTTAAAATTTACGACCCACAGATTGGTTCTGAAGCGACGAGATTGATGGTCGAAATAAGTCTTTTTTTATTTTTTAACCTATTACATACATTTACCATTACATTTAACATTACATACACTTAACCTTCTAAGTCTTACGACTTGCACCACTAACGAAGCGATAACTCTTATGACTTAAGTCTGTAAGTAAGTCTATAAAAAAAGTAGCTTTACATTTTAATGATGTTCTGACCCATAAAAAAATGACGAGCACATACTAGATATTAATTTTAATAACTGTAAAAGTTGTAATATTTTAGGTTTTTTAGGTAATTTTGCATAAGTCGTTTGTTACACCATAATGGAAATTAATATCACCGGAAAACATTTTTATAAATAATGAAACACGCTCACATATTATACAAAAACTTTGATATCGAATCGAGATAAAAGCGAGAGCTAGCAGGTGATATTCTGAATCGTGGGAAGTGTGTGGAGCCGTAGAGAATAATCCAGCAAAACAACCGTAGAGCAACCTACTGTTCTTGACTAAACGCTATAAAGAACCGAGCTCGACAATAAAAATAAATTTCAGCATTCTACATGGATAACATTCCAAACCGTCCAAAACACTCTCCTTTTTAGTTGTTCTTTTTCGTCATAATCCTTATAATTAGCCACAAAATCTCTTAGAAACCCGGTCAGATACTTTTAGCTCGTTTCCTTCGCATCATTCATATTTTTTTCACAACAGATCCGAAAACAACATTAAAAAGCACTGAAAGACTCTCATTTTCTATTTCAGAGTAACCCTTATGCTCTTAAAGACGCTACCGGTACAACAGCTGATATGACAGCGTGGACGAGTGCTGGACTCCAACCAACTACTGGTTACTACCCCTATGACCCGACGCTGGCAGCCTATGGGTAAGTTTTTTTATTACAAAATTAAATGCTAGCCGGAAGTTGTTGAATTTATTTTATTTTTATTTTTAATGTTTCTTAAATCATTATTAGATAGGTATAATAGTATAAACAAATCCAAATCAACTGGATCCATATTTTTATTCCTGGTCCGATTTTTCTGATATTTTTTGATTCCCTCGGGATTTATAGCCAGATATGTTTCTCATTGTCATTTTTTTTATCGCCACTGGGCGATAAAAGTGCTATTGAAAAATGGGTCTTGATGACCACTGAATACAGTTTTGATAAAATTAATAAATGCGGATAATTAAAAGGAATACGTGCACTTAGTTTATAATTGATGAGTGCTTCTTGAATAGCTCAAATGTGGTCATTGATGCGTGAATTAACTATTTAATATCTTTGGGGGGTTCAGTTTGTAATTGCGAATTCGGGATGATTAAAAATGTGAATGTGAAATCTGCGGAAAACACGGGAACCGCGTCTAGACACGCTCGTTGCGGTGCGTCTCGAATCTCGATTGTGAATTCACTAATATTGCGGGGTTCGAAAATGCGGTAAGATGCGATCTCAACGGAGTGCGCATGTCGAGTCTCATAATGTGACCTGAGTCCTGCTACAGGCTACAGTACAGGATACTCTTCTCCTTCCTTCCTTCGGCCCTTTGCTCACTTCTGGTCCAGGTACAGGTGCTTGTGGTACAGGTCAATGTGGAGTCAAACTACTTGTCTTATGGTTTTTATTGGTTATATGAGATTCGGTAAAAACATCTTGGTCAATATATACATCCGCGGCTCCTACAGTTTCACTATGGCACCTATATAGGGGTGGAGAACATACCTATAGTAACACCCGGAAGGTATTTATTTGCTTTGCAAATGAAAGGGAAAGCCACAAAACGGCATAAAAAACGGTTTTGAGAGTGCGGAGAGAGTGCGGTCCTGACAAGAGGCACCGATTAGATGCCGCGATCCCGGATACAACCACTTCACGATAATTGCCAAGTGCTTCGAGGCTTACAGAGGCGGACTGGGCGATATATCCTCTTTCACATATCGTGTCCAGTCCACAGGGATTGATAAATGCAATAAATGCAAAATTCAAAATAAAAATCGTGCTATGTTAATCTCGAAGATTTTCCTTGCCCTGAAAGTGAAGAAAAAAATAGAAATTCGACCGTACTGTCAAAAAGGCCTTAGTTGTGACCTTAGTATTAGTTTCCAATGGATGTTTTTAGCTTCTTACCCACCCAGCACCCCTATTTCGTTCCTCGGTCCCGAAAAAATTGATGAAACTTAGGAGCCGCGGATGTAGGTATACAATTACCAATATCTTTATTTTGCGATAAAAAATAATAAAATCTTGAAAAAAATCAGTTACAAAACAATTTTGTGAAGGATTTTTGATTTCTTTGAATTTTTTGTACAAATGACATTATACCAAAACCGATAATAAAAAAAAACTAAAGTTGACTATGAAAACTCTGAGATTAATACGATTTATGCAAGGCTAAAAAATCAATTATTGATTTTAAACAATAAAAAAGATACGAATTATAATAACACAAAAAATCTCGTTTTTTAAGTTTTTTCCGGATATTTCAATAATGATTGAAGTTAGCCTAAATTTTGCTTCGGATTCTTAAATAGCACAAAATTTCTTTAATTTACCCGACCCTGCATACCGGCTAGTTCTCGAGACCCCTATGATGGAAGCATAAAAAAGCGCTTCTGTATACAGGGGGATTCACAGGCGATGGTAAAATCGTCTAAAGGGCTACCTAACTGAAAACGAGACATTTTTTAAATTTTGTTTACTTGTATAATTGTCTCTACTCCATCTTTCTAAAATATTTTTGGATTTGTGGCACTTCTGGCACTAATATAACTGGATATTTTAAGACAATTTTATAAATATTTAACAATATATTGGGCATTTCATTTAAAAATCAAAGATGATAGCCATTTCCGGTATAATCGGAAGTGCCAGAAATCAAAAAACATTTTCAGAAAGATGAGTAGAGCCAATTATTCTAGTGACAAATTTAAAAAATCATGTCTCGTTTTCCGTAAACGCAACCCAAATTACACTTCTGTGAAGTAAAATTCTAAAGTGATTTTTCTCGTTTTTCGTTTTTCTTAAATAGTATTCTTCATCACACTCAACTCGCTTGGTTGATTCTGAATAGATAATTATATATTTTTCAATCCTCTTGACTGTTTCCTGTGTTGCATGTTGGTTACGTCATGCCGACATTTTCCTGCATAAACTCTAGATCTTCAGAGATAACATTCTCTACAGAGCAGTAGAAATAATATATCAGAACCTGATTGTGACCGTTTTTTCATCCTGTGTGTAAATTTACAGGTAATTGTTTTGCTCGTATGCCAAACTCGCGGTTTCCTCTCTTTCGCTTAATTCCAACGAGAAATGAGTAACTAATATATTTTTTTAAACGATCATTTTTGTCACTTTAGACTAGAATGTGTGTACTTATGTTGGACTATCTTCAAATAATTACATACGACTTAGGTATATGTAAAAATAATAATAAATAAACTGTGAAGCTTAACCACGATGACAACACTGCTTTTTATGCTGGTAATTCCTGCAATAAGTACTCGCGTTCTGCCGAGTTCTGCACACAATTACTCTTTTGTATTTAATTTGAACTAATACAGTCACGTATCTATGCGTGGCACTGCTAGTTTATATCCAAGTTGCTATTATGCTTCTTTGTTCCTAATCGATTCCATGATAACCATATACGATTGTCATCTTGCTTCATCAGTGTATAAATAGAAGCAGAAACCATGATGTTCTTAGACTAGTAACCTAATTCCATGTTAAAAAATTTCACGGTTCAATGCGGCCATTAATTAGGTTGATTAATGATTAACTATACTGAATTATATTTACTGAAGGATTTAAAGGTATCGATGAAATACCTTTACCTATACAGTAACCTTTAAATGGATAACCGTTACAGTAAGTCATCGTGACTATGTATCGAAACACTATTCAAGAAAATCGAATACTTCAATATTAATATCTCATACTATTTGAGATATCAAATTAAATTCTGCATGAGATTCCTCACAATTTCAACGGTCAATTGAGGAATTGAACATTCGATATTATCCCTGTGAACCATTTGGTAGTAAATCTTGTCCTCAGGTATCAACATCTTGATAATTCTTTTGATACGTAAATTAAAAAAAAAAACTAAAGAAATAATTACTTTGACGTGTATTCCGTCCTTTTTTATGAGTGTCCATCATAATTCATGCACTCATTTTGTCGAGTAAATTCCTATTAACACCTTATTAGCAGCGCCTTCAGAAGACCATACTATAAAATATTGTATAGGCAAGTGAGTTAGGTCAGGTACAGAATTAATTACGTTAAATTATAAATATCGGACACTTGTGCTATAGCTACCTAATGCATTGTGGCGATTGACGACAACTTCAGCACTGCTGAAAACGTATGTGGGTGACACTAAAAGGTACATTTGGGGAAACATGGCGGGTGTTTTATCCACAATGAAAACTAAACTCGTAAGTTTAATTAGACGAATGACATTACCATTAGGAATTAGTGCAACAATAAGTGACACTCGTTGCCGCAGGGCGCTGTAAAATGTGTCGTTCGATTTAAGGTAGAGTGTACACAATTAATCTGATTGTAAATCGGATACAAAAGTTAGCTGGAACTGGAACTCTATTGAGAAAATATGTTTCATACTAACAACGAGGATGAAGAGAAATACCATGTGAGCTTCGTGCAATTACACTAATTGCGTCATGTCAGTTTGTTAGTGTCACATTGTTTTCTAATCAGTTGTTATGATAGCTGCGATGTTAATGATTGCTGCATTAAAATTAGGTAATAGTGTGATATTTTACCCCGGTTTAACTAAGGATACCGTAAGTATCTTCACTTAGATAATCTAAAATTCACAAAGGTAATCTAAATTTGGCTAACAGGCGGGGTGTTTTTATAACAATTTAAAAATAAACATACTGTGTGATCCAGTTAAGGGTACGGAGCGGTCATATATCGGGAATTATTGGTCACAGAGCCTCAAAATAAAAAATTCTCAGGCATAAGTGAGCATAGGGAGCATGTATAAAGCTGTTTTCCAATATCTTGAGCCGTTTCCGCGATGTATGAACTGTTTTGAAAATGAAAAATTGCGATTTTCACTTGTTAATATACCTAACTCGTAAACTACTCAAGTTATACTCTATCAATAAAAACCACTTGCTTTCGATTTTTTCAGACAATTCAAAAAATCATAATATACCGGGTGTCCCCCTTAAAATAACGAAGTGGGTGTTCACTTTCGGTATTCATGTTGAAAATATTTCCCATTATTTCTCTAAGCCACCATGTGCGGAACATTTTTATTTTGAGGCTCTGGGATCAACAGTTCCCGAGATATGACCCTTAACTGATCATTCTGTATAAAAAGATCTAATTTGGTCAAAATAAATAATGAAACTTTTTTTAAGTAATGGTAGGGATTCAGATAACATAATATAGGACAACATCACCTTATTACTTTTATTGTACCTACCTATATGGTATTTATGCCTAATTAGGAGAGTATATTGTTTAGCAAGAAAAAAAAAGAGTTTTAGAAGCCCGAGGAAATTAAATCCATTGGCCGGGATAGGGAAGCAAGGCCAGCAAAAGCTAAAGAGGCGTACACACAGGCGAGTCTAGTGAGAGCCGAGCGGTTCGCGAGCCGTTTTCGAGCAGGAATTCTCTTGATGTACATATACGGTTTTTACCAAATTTTACAAAAATATAGCAATAATAATTATTGCTCTATAAAAAATTTTTTTTTTTAGAGATAGTTTTACACCCAACATTTTGAAAACTTACCAAATTATTATAGGACACCTGTTTATGTTGATTTTGGTCCTAAAATGATAAATGAGCGTAGGGAATATTCAGAATTTAACTCTCTAAGCTACAAATATTTTTAATTTTTTTCCCTCCTATCGGGCTTTGTTCTACAGTAGTTACTGAGATTTAAAGTTAAAATGAAATTAATTTCAAGTTCTATAAGAAAATTGCAGGATTATCAAAATGTTGAATTTAACGAAACGTATTTAGAGAAAAAAGAATCCCCATCACATCAGTAAGTGTTCAAATAGTCGCCAGCAAAATTATAGCAAAACCCCGAGTATTCTGAATTTGAAGCGCAGCCTTTGTTATTTCGCGCTGTAATTCTGCTACATTGTTAATTTCCACTGCATAAACTATTTCAAGTTTAATATGGCCTCAAAAGTAAGAATCTATACTGAAGTTTCAGAATAGTAGGCACTAAGTTCTCGGAAGTGGTCGTGACGTATAAGCGCTCAGTTGGAGCATTCAGTGGCGGACGCAAAATATCAAAATAGGTTCAGACAATAATGAATTTATTGAGAAATATAATTGTAAACTTCCAAATAATATAGCATATAGTAAATAATATAGCATATAGCAAAAATAAAAATAGCAAAGAAAATAGGAAAAAAATAGTACCTTAGTCATCGTCAGAAGAAAAATCGTCGGATGATGGACAACTATCCCGATCACCGTTATCGTTCAAGTTGATAATTAATGGCTCAACCGAAACATCAACTATTGTGTCTAGATCCCACATTCTGTCTTCTTCTTTTGTAGTATGTCGGATGCAGTTTCTCCATGTTTCAGCCGTCACATCTCCTATTGCAGTAGCTAGCAGGCGTTTCACTTCATCCATCTTGAAGGTCACGTTTTGTTTCGCCACTTGGTTTTTTATTTGAGCCCAAATAAGTTCTATAGGATTCAGTTCACAGTGGTAAGGAGGGAGGCGGTGTACAATGATGTTGCACTCGCGAGCCAATTCGTCGACAGCATATCTCTTAAAATGAGGTATTTGTGCCCTTGCGATGTTTAATAGTTGCACTTTTAACATGTTGTCATCAAATGGTATATTTCTTTGAGCCAGCCAGTTAATGATGTCACCTTTTCGCCATGCAGTTGTTGGCGATGGCTCCAATCGTCGACTATGGTAGGAAGCATTGTCCATTACCACGACCGAATTTGGCTCAAGGCTTGGTAAAATTTTTAAAAACCAGCTTTCGAATTTTTCCGCATCCATTTCCTCATGGTAGTCACTAGTTTTCTTCGATTCGAAAAGTAGCAATCCGTTTTCCAAAAAACCCGAATCACTACCTATGTGAGTTATTATGAGCCTCCGCCCCTTGCCCGCTGGCGCTTTTAGTCCTGTGGAAAAACCTTCAAAAAAAGCTTGTCGACGGCTTGTTATTTCCAAATCTTGCCAAATTTTCGAAACAGTATGACCTTGATTCAGCCAAGTTTCGTCTAAGAAATATATTTTCTTCCCTTCACGACGATACTCTCGAATTTTTTGTAAATAATTTCTCCGCCACAAAATTATTTCTTCTCTTTCTATAAGAAGACTTTTTCTCTGCCTTTTCATATGCCTTATGTTCATTTGTCTTAATGTCCGCAATAAGACACGTCGCGATATTTTCGGCATTGCGTCATCCGAATTGATTTCGGCAGCGATTGCTTTTAATGTTGGAATTTCATTTCGGAAAAAGAACGAATGAAATTTTCTCCGAACGGCGTATTTTATGTCATCATCAATGTCAATGCGTTTTCTCCCCCTTGTTTCAATATTTTCAGCTACCTTTTCTGTTCCGCCTTTGGACTCTTTGAAAGTTTTCAAGATTCGGTGTACACTCCTAGTTGACACTTTGGTTAAATCACTACACAAAGCAACTACATCGTTTACCAACATACTTTGATTCCTTTCACGGAGTCCACAATACACGTTGTATATAATAGTTTTTTCTCCTGTAGATAAATTCGTACGACGACGTTTACTTTGGCTGCTCTCGCCTTCCATATTGCTCACAACTTTAAATTTAAACAGTATTTCACTTCGGCACTCAAAGAAGCTTGCTTCTTTCCCGTTTACACCACAGTGAGAACTGAGAAATAAGATTCAGACAGGAAATCTGATGAGCGACCCTTAAAGCAACCAAGCTATCCCCACTAATTATGCACTTTATTGTCGACCGGGTATGGGTTTTTCCGGGATGGTAATTCCGTAAATTTCTTATAGTTAAACTTTTTCTGTATCCTGGAACTCAGTTCATTCCCAAAACAGGAATCATTATTGTATTATTATTTTACCAAATAATTAACTAATAACTAATTATTAACAAATTAGTAAGATATTGATTTTTTCTAGCTTGTATTTCTTAATTACTTCACAGATTGTCTATGAACAATATGAAATATTCAAAATTTTGTTGTTCCCGAGAGTCGAGAATCTTCTTCCCCCGGTAATATTAATTTTTCTTTTCTGACAACCAGAAAACAGAAAGAGAAAAATATACAAGTCCCGATCGACATCCAATAACAGCCCAAAACAAACAACTTTTCTTTTTGTTCAGGTTATTCCACTGCCGCGAATTCTTTTTCATTCATTTTCATGCGTTTTTTAATTTTTGTGATGCTTCAATAATTCAGCAAATATAAACATAAAAATAAAATATTAAGGATTTAAAGGAGCGATAAATGTTATATTGCAGCCCCTCACGAAAATAGCATGAACGATACGCCACTGAATACGGAGCTGCCTTGGACGGACTGGCAGCATGCTCGATATATATCCATCTTACTTTACCTTACTGCAAGTTGGACCTGCTTATCCTTTGTACTTGTTGACACTGCTGTAATGTTGCCATATATTATATTTTAAGGGACCGAACCTCATTGAAATTCTACATCTTTTGCTATTAAATATCGATGTTGTGAAATTATTATAGCAGAAAAATTACTCAACAAATAAAACACAGTATTTTTTATCCTACAACCATTTACCTGCATGTGAATGATAAAAATACAAAATGATAAAACACCAAGAATTAAAAGCTGGCAACAATGTGTTTACTTTAAGTCCGTAATATTTCTAAGAACTTAGTGCCTACTATTCTGAAACTTCAGTATAGTGGATTTAAAATGATTGTTCAACCAGTCTACTGTAACTCTTGCAGCATGTGCCGGCGCACCATCGTGTTGATACCGCACATAATGTTGCGTAGGGCAATAAGTTGAACCTTCCAAAGTAGCCCGTGCGAATTGTTGAACTTATATTACTAAGGAACGGTTAATAACTTGTTATTTATGTCAAATTGTTTATTGTTCACATCATGTGAATCTTTTATCGTTAAAAGATTATTAATATACAGGGTGTCAATTTGAAAACTTGCCACCATCAAATTCTTCCTTAAATTTTTTTTTTCAAAGAAATCTCGAAACAGGTCAATTTTTAAATTTAATTTATGTTCTATTAACGTAAAAATATTTTATGCAGGGTGTTCCTTGACTCAGTAATGACGACATTGTCTATTTTTTTAAATGGGACACCCTGTATATTATTACATTTTCAGATTGAGAAAGTCCAGTAGGAATGGTTTTTACAGTTGCAGCTTACATTGAGTGGGTTATGAGTTATAAACAAATGAAATTTTTATAAACAAATGCAATTTTCCATTTTGAAAGCAGTGTAAGTACCTCGGACACGGCTCTAAATATCTAAAAACGGTTTACATGTCCCTATCTAAACTTTTGAAGCGGTATCCTATGATGTAGATTGAATTTTTATACAGGGTGATCAAAAGTCTGATAATTTTCGTCACCCTGTATGAAAATTTCATCCACACAATAGGATACCGCTTGAAAAGTTAAGATGTAATAATATGTAAGCCTTTTTCCGATATCTGTAGCTGTTTTCAAAACAAGCTGCTTTGAAAATGAAAAACTGCAATTTTCATTTGTTTAACTCGTATAAGCTACTCAGTTTAAACTCCAACTGTAAAAACAATTTTCATTGGATTTTCTCAGACAAATGAAATTGTATTAAAATGTCCCATTCAAAAAAATAAACCCTAATCGTCGTTACTGAGTCAAGGAACACCCTGTATAAATTTTTTTTACGTCAATAGAACATAAATTACATTAAAAAATTGACCTGTTTCGGGATTTCTTTGAAAAAAATTTATCAAGGAAGAATTCGGGGTGGCAAATTTTCAAATTGACACCCTGTATACAGGTTTTCCTTTGTTTTTTTTTGTAAGTAATTTTTTATTATCTCCAAAAGTAGTTCAGATATTTTTTTCATTTTTAGTTTGTGTTAACAGGATATAAAACCACATATTATTTCAATTAGAAAAGTTATTCTGTTGCTCTATTCTGATATTTTTTGTTTTCAAAAAACTACTTTCGGAGATAATAAAAAAAAACTTTAAAAACCAAAAATTCAACCTCCCGTAGCAAACAATTTAAGCAGAGCATAATTATGTTTATATTATCCTTTCTTTATAAAATGGTTTGAGAAATCACATCCTGAAATATTTTAGCATATGTTATTAAGAAACACCCTGTGTATACATGAGAGATTAAATTGGCCAGCGCAGAATCTAGCTTTCAACATTTTCAAGTAGGAACATGGACAACATAGGTAACGTTAATCCCCAACACCGATTTTATTAAAACAAAACGTAGGTATTAGAGGTATAGGTAACTCTTTCAGAAGTGAACTTTAATTACTTTTTATTTTTTTATTGTCAAGAAAATAAGGAGTAAATAGTGAGGGAAAACATGCTTTCGTAACGCATAAGTCGTGACGATTTCACTTGGCTTAGCAGGATAGTTACAGAGTTTTTGGTTACTATCTCGGGTTGCCAAGACAAAATGGCTGCATAAGAGGAACGGTATATTGATTGGGTGATGCAAGCGTCACGGCGCAGGTATCCCACTCCGGCGTCGGCGTCTAGACCACCTCAACAACATTGTAGCTCTCTATATCTATACCTCTGCAAGTCTTGATATTGGTTTAGCAAGAGAGAATCTTGTCTGAATCGAGAGCGCGAAATCAAGTTGTCTCTCCTTTAGGATCCTCGATAATGGCTTTCAAATCCTGAGTTTTTTGTAAGCGCATCAGTTGGGAAACTTTAATAAATTTATCAATGGTAATATGACAAGACTTCAATTTTATCTTACATCGAGAGTTTTGCTTGACAATTTTTGCCAGGAGCGTATAACATATATGCTACGGTGTGAGGATAAAATAATAGGAAGGCTGCATAGCTGGAGAGAAAAAGGGATAACTTCAATAAGAGAAGTCAAGTTGATTTATTTAAAACTAATGGCTGAATTTAAAGGAATAGAAAATCCTGCAGCTTTATCACGACAATAAAAATAAATGGAGAATCATCAGTGTTCCTCAATAAAACGACGCTCTAATATTTCAGGGTGTGATTTCTCATGCATCAGGTAATTTTATGAAAAAGTTGAATGAAACATAAGGTCCTCCACGGCTTAACTTTTCTGCTATACGTTATGTTTTTATTATTTATATTATTTTTTATTACCTCCGAAAGTAGCTTGGATATATTTTTTTTCAATTTGGTATTTGTTAGTATATAGGACTTAAAACCACATATTTTAGTTAGAAAAGTTATTCTATTGCTTCATCAGTGGCACCCCTCCAAACATGTCCTCTGATATTTTTCACAAAAAAGTGGTACGTCACATATTAAAAAAAAAGCCGGAGTATTCGAATTTTTTTACATGATCTTTACATATATTTCTCTAAATTTTCAAATTTTCGATTTTCAGTACCCCCCTGTAACTTTTTTCGGATTTAAAGGTATAGTGTAAAAAGTGTATTTTAGAAAAAAGGGCAAAATTGTTAAATTTTGCCACTTTTTTTGTTTTTGTTAAATTAAAAATCCATTTTATGGCAGTTTTCACACTAAACCTGACTAATGGAAAATTTTAGAAAGCCAATTTAAAAAACGGTGAAAATATTCAAAATTGATTCGCTGAAACAACACTAAATTTATGCGCAAGACGGGTTTTTCCATTTTTATAGCAGTTTTTAATTTTTTATCTTCATCTACGCTATGGTGTGTTTGTGTGGTCAAAGGAGAAATCCAGGGACAGGGTCAGGGAAAAAAATCCTATGATGTATTTTGGCATTTGAATATGGGTTGAATCGATTTGAACACACGAAGCAGCATTGTATTTCTACTAGAATTCCCTTTAAAATGACGTATCACAAGTACGGGGTTGCCATTTTAAATTTCATAATTGGGATGGATGGAGCTTTAAGGGTTGAAAGGGTTGATGGGGGTTAGTCATTTGCTAAGTAATTTTTGTTCCCCCTCCCTTTTACCCAAAAGGTTTTTGATACCTTCTTTTTCGTTTTGAAGATATCGCTAATGGCAACTTTTTAAAATGTCCCCCGTTATACTTTTATAATATTATTGGCGGTATATGATGCTTGGGCATTCCACTCCAAATGGGACGGTTTGAAAAATTTTGAATTTTATATTTCCTTATTTTTTTGACATATAAGCACCCCTCAAAAGAACATCTCTGTAAAATTTGGAACTTTTTTTGATATTTTTAAAAATTTTATATTTTTTGAACAAGTAGGTCCTAATCAAAAAATCTCAAAATTTACTGAAAGGTTCTTTTGAGGGGTACTAAAAGATGTAAAAGAATTGAGGAATCAAAAATCAAAATTTTGCAAACCGTCTGTGGAATAGGTACCCCACTTATACCAATTTAATAAAATCAACATTTCTCATGAAAATAAATCATTGTCTGAACCAAAAATTACAAATAATTAGCTCAAGAGTCCCTTTATTTTTAACTTTCTTCCCCCATACCTATTATGACGCTCTCACACAATGCAGCGGTGCGAGCGTTTTAATTTTTCAACGCTCCGGCACGGACGGAAGAATACAGTCGTCAACTCTCCGCTCCTAAGTTAATTCCCCTGGAAGTCCCTTATATAATATTTAATGCCTCCATTCAGCCCCAAGCCACCCTAGGCACTATTAATAATCCCACACCCGGTATAATGAACTGAGTGTCCGCGCGCCGCCTGTCTGGGGGACCGGGACACGGGACTCCCTAATGCACGAGCCGGGCGAGTAGTCCTGCAGGAGAGCTACTCACAATGACGCGGTGAAAACTCGCCCGCTTGTTACTTGTCTATTGAGTTTAAACTGATAATAGAGTTATGAAAAGCTGATGATGTTGAGTCAAACTATTGTGGTGGTTTTATAAATTTTATTATAGAAAAAGCGCCCTCTTAGCTGATTAGTGGAAAATTGAGATGTTGCTTTTAGACAGAGCTCCTTGATTAAATTCCAAAAAAAGTCGATAATTGTTTTTGTAATGCTCTGGATAATAATATTTACCAATAAGAAGCAATATATGATACATATTATTCATAGGACGAAGACGAGTGTTGGAATGCCCAAGTGAATAATGATCGTTATCCGCGAGAAGAAGACGCTACTTTCTCTACGACTTTATACGAGTCATCATGTAGCTCTAAAAATGCCACTTTCCTACCCGTTTGCCGTCTTCGCTCTGAACTATGTGGCTCAGTCCTGGCGCTGTCGGCCTACGATGCCCTGCTGTCCGCTAGAGCTCGATCCTATAACTTACCGAAGGACTAGAGACTTGCAGCTTTAAAAATTGCTCAGCAGTAGATGACAGTGCAATACTAATGAGCTTTCTTGTGTGTCTAGGTTTGTCTGTTTGGCAAAAAATCACAATATTGAGTATAGGTTATTGTCTTTCGTATTTTTGGATCTTTCTATTGTATGTAGTAATGCAAAATATTTCTCTAGTAGTGGTAAAAAAAATTGTAGGTAACTGTGAAGTAGGCTACTACAGATTCTAAAAAATTTAAATTTTACCAGTTTCAGTTTCTTTATCGAAAAAATACGGGATATTTCTTACATTCGATCCATCAAATCTGTCGAAAGTAATAATATTAAAACATTTAAGAAGTTTAAATTTAATTTTCAACCCTGCTAGAAAGGAAATGATCTGTCGTTGATCACTCTGTCTGGAGTTTAATCTCGATAGACAAGTTGGTGTTCTGAGGAGTAGGATCTGGCTTTCAGTAGTGGGATTTGATTAGGGCTATAGTGGTTGCGCCCCTATTAAAGGCGCTACTCTATCCAGCTAGACAAGGGAAAGGCGGCCACGTCGACGTCAATAAAACGGGGAAAAAATAAAAGTCCGGAGGACTCGAGAAGGGATATTGATACATTTCCTCGTCGTTCGGTCGGTTAACCGTGCCTCGCTGCCGGATAATGCAGTTAAAGGGCCTTTGGAGAATTTTATTGGTTAAAGGACATACGGTTCTTGCTCTGCAGCATCCGCTCAGCAAGATTTCAGATTACTCACACTCCCTCTTTTACGGTAGTTGAATTTGTATTAATTGTAACAATTTTGTATGTCAAACAAACGTTTTATCTTTTATTTTCCTTTTCAGTTATGGTGCCGGCTATGACTTGGCAGCGAGGAGGAAAAATGCCACTCGGGAATCCACAGCGACCCTTAAAGCCTGGTTAAATGAGCATAAAAAGAATCCTTATCCTACCAAAGGAGAGAAAATCATGCTAGCTATTATTACCAAGATGACGCTTACACAAGTCAGCACCTGGTTTGCTAATGCGAGAAGGAGACTGAAGAAGGAAAACAAGATGACATGGGAACCTAAGAATAAAACTGATGACGATGACGATGCTCTTGTTTCTGATAGTGAAGACAAGGATAAAGACGATGAAGATAAGAGAGATGAGACAGGTATATGGTTTTGTTTTTCACTAAATATTTCTTAGAAATCTTGATGCGGACTTTATTACTTACTTTGCTTCATTAATCATCCGTGCATTTGCAGTTAGATACTTAGATGTTACATGTAAAACATGAATTAGAAAAACTGTTGAACGGTAACTGGTTGCAAATATGAGATAGATTTGTCCATAAGCTTTAACAAAAACAGTTTGATCAACCGCATTCTAGTTTAGAATCAAGATACGGTATTACAATTAAGGCAACAGATAGACAGGCAAGAGAGAAAGAATTCAAAGAGATTATAAAAAGAACAACTTATTTAAAATCAAAAATTAACTGACTTCTGTTATGTTGCACACTCTGAAACATCCACGTATAGTAACATATACAGGGTGAGGCGCGAGAACCTTAGGGCATTTTTATATGGAGAAGTCCTGGGAGTAGAAGTCTAAAAATTTGTGCGTTTATAATTTCGGTTTTGACGAGCTGAACTAAAATATTCACAACCCCACACCACTTCCGGTTATACCGGAAGTTGCCATATTTTTCTTTTTTTAAATGGTACACCCTGTATATTATTACATTTTCAGATTGCCTGAAAAAAAGTGATAAAAATTATGTTTACAGTTCAAATTTGTAACGACCAATTTATGAGTTATAAACAAATGAAAATTGCAATTTTCCATTTTCAAAGCAGCTTAGCTTGAAAACGGGTCAAGATATCGGAAAACGGCTTACATGTCCCTATCCTAACTTTTTGTATACTACGCTGGAGTACCTACGAAAAAAAAATTTTTTATTAATTTTTTTTTTGAAAATCGCTGATTTTTCATCAATTTGTATACAAATTTCATCAGCACCATAGGATACTACGTGAAAAGCTAAGATAGGGACATGTAAGCCGTTTTCCGATATCTTGGCCCGTTTTCGACCTAAGCTGCTTTGAAAATGGAAAATTGCGATTTTCATTTGTTTATAACTCATAAACCACTCGGTACAATTTTGAACTGTAAACCCCATTTTTATTTCATTTTTTCAGACAATCTGAAAATATAATAATATACAGGGTGTCCCATTTAAAATAAGAAAGTTGATGGCAACTTCCGGTATAACTGGAAATGGTGAGGGGTTGTGAACATTTTAGTTCAGCTCGGCAAAACCGAAATCATAAACGTACAAATTTTTAGACTTCTACTCCCAGGACTTCTCCATATAAAAATGCCCTAAGGTTCTCGCGCCTCACCCTGTACACCCACCATGTGGATAGAGGCGTTAGCAATTTTGATTTGTGAAATATGTTTGACCAAATATGATTAACCCTTTTTCATAGTTAAAAATTATTCTTCTTCTTCTTGTCTTCTGGTCTTCTTGAAAATATTTTCATAGGTAGTCATTTTAAAATGACACTTTACCACTATTTGATTCCCATCTAAGACTTCACAAAGCGTCAATTACCAGAAGAGTCCCCCAATGTTTCCATCAAGCAGATCATGACCAAACAATCAAACGATCCTCCCACTATTCTCATCCCATTATCCCATGATTCCTGCTATATCCTGTCATCAATTTTCCACTCGTCTAGCGCACGCATTTACTAAACACCGCTGGCTGTATTTCAGGCTAATCCTATTAGGAATTAATACACCCCATTCGCACAAGACGTGGGGGAGGATCACGCCTGTTTCACTCTCTAACCCCCCATCCCCCCGGTGTGTGCGCTCTTACAGGAGAATTGAAGTTAATGCATCCAAGCTGCTATAGGTTATTGCAGTTGGAAAGTATTGATGCACTCTGATCTGATAGAAGTTTAATGTCAATGCATTAGGGGTTGATTC
Organism: Malachius bipustulatus; assembly: GCA_910589415.1. NCBI lineage: Eukaryota > Metazoa > Arthropoda > Insecta > Coleoptera > Melyridae > Malachius > Malachius bipustulatus. The sequence continues at coordinate 17,595,517 of OU342633.1, forward strand.
GATTTAGGGGTGAGTTCGAGATTTCGGTTTGCTTCGTGCTGGGAATCAAGCGGTTTAAATGCCTTTTACTATAAGGCGTGTAAAATGTGAAGTGTACCTACTTGACGATTTTATTATTTTATTCCTTACAAAAGTCTATGATCGATTGGCCTTAATAAAAATTGTCATCTTAATTCTATTCTCTTTTTGATGGAGGTTAAATATTTTAGGGGAGCAAATTATACAGGCTGTCTCGTAAATAATTGCGGACAAACTTGGATTTGAACCAAATGCCAAAAGTTTTGACTTATCCTAGTTGCTATCTAACATATCAAGCTAAAAAGATATTCGGACAAAAGGACAAAATGACAAAATGTCCTGCTGGTGGGACGTTCATTACAAATTATATAGTAGGCTTCAGGTGCTGCTTACAGTTAGTCATCAAAATGTTCCATAAGAGACAATGCGTTTGGGAGTCAGCGTAAATTTTTGTAGTTCTCGCGTCATGCACACTTTGTTCGTACTATATACGAGAAGAAAACCGTCGTCCTCCTAGAAGGACTGGTTTATGTGCGTAAGAACGTCCTGCCAGAAGGACAGTGTGTCTTGTATAAAATTACTTCCAGAAGAGCTTCTAGAAGGACAACCGCTTGTACACTCTCATTAACCATCTGTGGGCCTGAAAATATTTTTCGATCCACGTTGAGGAACTACTTTCTTGGCGCGGGCGGTGGTGCGACGGTTTGGCTCTCTGATTGTTAAGCCGTTGACGCTGCCACCGTCTGGGTTCGAATCCCAGCTCGTCATTGTTGTTTGTGTTCCTTAATTTAATTATTTATAAAATTAAAACTTGTGTCTGGCCAAATAATCTCGATCTCGAAACCAAATCACCAGAGTGGAGCGACTATGTCTTAACTATAAAAAACTGCTTTCTTATTCTAATCCTGTATTTTAGAGCAAAATTTCTTTTTATTCCATCCTTTAATAACATAAGCCAGCAAAATCATCAGAACTAGAAGAGTACTAACATTGTTTTAATTTTTATTTTAGACATTCACGGCCGCATCAAATCGGAACGAACCAATCCAAAAGACCTGGAAGATGATCTCGACATGGACGATGACCGTAAATCCGATCTTCTCCCTCCCAACATGCACCACTTGCTGGGAAACGGCTACCCTCTCAAACCAGAGCTGAAATCCACCGACTGCGGGGTCCCCTTACCCCCTTCGAAGCCCAAGATCTGGTCTCTAGCGGACACTGCCGCCTGTAAAACGCCGCCACCGCCGCCCCCTTCTCAGCAATGGGGTGGCACCTTCGCTCTGCCCCCTTCTCGCTATTCCCAAGGCGGAGGTTTTCCATGCCAAGGAGGTTTCACTCCCGACGTGCAGACAGACACCCCACCACAGACACCACCCAGCATGAAACTTCCCCCGAGTGTAACGCAAGGAGGGCCTTGCATAGGAGCTCAAGCTGGTGGTAATAATAGTGGAGGATACGGCGGGGGATTCATGGGAGGGTTTGGAAGACTGCAATCGCCACATCGACCGGCACAGGGACAGAGTGGGCAGATGCCGGCACCGTCAGATAATGCTGCCTTTAAGCCTTTCTATAAAAGGTAGGGAAATGTGAGTTTTTTTTGAGAAAATTTACATTTTTATTCTTATTTTATTTTTATTGTTTTACTTTGAGATAATATTGTTCTTTTTATTTATTTGTCATTCAAACTGGATACAGTTGTTGATGAAAAAAATAAATGAGAAGAACAAAAAAGGAATCTTTGTGATACTAAGCACATAAGTACTTGGTCCACAATTTACATTTTCATAAGAAAGGAAGATAAAGAGAGTAAATATCTAGTAAGGTCATTCGTTTCTTCTTTTTTTTTTTTTGATTGCATGTTTAAATAGTTAAATAAGTACCTATGGATAGGGATATGTTCAAGTTGGCGAAACTCGTCTAGACGAAATTGAAATCTTTTAAATGATAAAGGCAGGCTCTGGTTTTATTTTCATAACCTCTCGGTTTCATTAATTTTGATAGTTTGGTCGGCACTACCTGTTAGAGCTTGAATGACCTTATTTGACTACCTGTTTCACTAAAGTTTCAGCAGGAGCTATAAATAAATAAAAATCTTGAAATTTCTGAAAAATCTTGAAATCACCTGTACTTCGTTAATGAAAAGTTAGCTGATCTATTCAAATAGCAATCTTTAGTCACGAAATAAACTAAACAATTACCACCTTCCTTGTGTAATGATATTTAGGGTCAACCTTTAAAATGCGACTTGCTGAAAGTAGCGAATTAATTTTGTCAGGTATAAGTGTAAAAATGTCTTAAAAAAATTGGGTTGTATTTAAGAAACTAACACGATATTATTACCTCGATTGAACTATAAAAATTTTTGTTGGTTTCAGTTCACAAAACATGAATGGAGGAAGTTTTGTATCACCAGTTTGAGACGCACCTACACAAGTTCCAGTCTACTAGGTGAGTAAAAATATATTTTTTGTGATGTCCATAATTAACCCTAGGTCATTATGTACCTTTATACTACTTTTATCTAAACAAAGATCCACTATAATTGTTAGTGACTTTGAGTTGTTCATTCACAAACCTAAGGACGATCTTTCAAATTGATAGTACATCCTGTATTCGACCGGCTAGTTAAGGATGTGGGTTTTTTTGAATCGATTCAAACGAGTCGAACTGTAAATTCGTCAGTAAAGAAAGACTCAATGCCAAATGAATCCTCAAAAAAATCAAGCTTACCAAATAAATAGTCACGGTTTATTTATTTATTTAAAAAATCTTTTCTTTAAAAAACTTCGACCATATGTCTTTCGACCATTTTTTGGTGAAAATAAAAAATGCATCATGAATACTATACGTGCCTTTTTATCTTTTTATATTAAAACACTCGAAAAATATTGAATTTGAGACCCAAACGAAACGATCCCATCACTATCCATTGAAGCTGTACCTTGTATCCTCTGATGGTAATAAAACGACCCACGCTATTCCGTGGCCAGCCAGTGTAACTGAATGAAGAATGTCCGCATAACCACTATCGCCACCTTGCTGACATTGACAAATGACGCCAGATTCTGATCAGTGAATGGCCCTCCTAGTTGCACAGTCAACTGGACCCGAAGCTGACTAACCTGACCACACTTGCCTGGCCGTAAAAGCCAAGAGAAAAACTCGTCTTTGGTTTATAGACTCTTGAATTGGCTTTTAACATTGAAAAAATTGAATCACTTTTCAATCACTGTTATGTCTTTGTAAATAGCCCGCGATGATGACATAAGTATATGACATAAATTTAGTCAAATAAAAGAAAAAACATTATGAAAAATTTATGTAAGTTTTCTATAAGATTAGATTGGGGCTTATCCGCTTATCCAGTTGATTGTCTTCTGGTTGTTGTTATTGGTGTGAATTGTTTGACATATTGAATAAGAAAGCAGTGGAAACTAATCCAGGAGGTGAGTGAGTCACACTACCCCCCCCCCCCACCTCGGTAAAATTAAAAATTAACTGGATTAGAATTATGTGCCAGCTACTTATGTGCCAGGGCCAATAATTATTATGTGCTCGTTTATTTACATTTTTTTTAAATAAGGCGACGACAAGCCACACCCCCCCCCCCCCTCCCCCCTGCACCACGGTGGATAGCAAAGTTAGTGAAGTGTATAGTTTCAACACAGGTGAAGGTCCGGTCAGCTCAAAAATTCGATTTTTGCAAGTTTTCTTTGTCAAGGTCCAGTTAGCTCCTATTTTTCTTCTTTGGCAAGGTCCAATTTGAAGAGGTCCAGTCAGCACCTATTTTTCTTTTTTGGCAAGGTCCTTTTTTGCTAAGGTCCTATTTGACAAGGTTGAGTCAGCTCATTTTTTTACAAGGTTCGGCCAGCTCGAAAATTCGATTTTTACAAGGTCCGGTCAGCTCAAAAATTCGAGTTTGTCAAAAAATAAAAAAAATCGAGATGACCGAATCATGAAAATTGGTTAATACTAATAAAAGAAAATGACAACTAGATTTCTCCAATTTAAGAATGCAATATTTATTTAGAAATACGTGAGAATATTCAAAAACTTGAAAACTTAAAAAGCTACGAGACTCTAAAAAATTCAGTTAATGAAAATTTTTTCCCTTTTGGTGCGGCTGCTTATTGTGCAAAACTTCGGCGTTCCATGATCAAGTTAACACCTGATGTACTAACAATTCTATCATTTTATAAATTGTTTGAAGTGCTTCACGCCATCTTTTGGTCTAAGACGAATCACTCTTATCTGTAACATAGACGACTGCCTTATCAATAGGGTCTCCGAATTCAAAGATTGACCAAAGTTCTCCTTCAGCAAACAAACTGCATCAAGGACTCTTACTATTGTCTTTATCATCCTGAAATTCTTTGATTTCGGGAATAGGTCTACATAGATCTACACTGATTACAACACTCTTTAATTCGTTCACTTATTCTGCCCAAGCCTGAGTATGCATGGTTATCTTACCTGGTCTCCTTGCTACCAATCTTAATGAGCGTCTACAACGTCGTTTTCTAAAATTTGTGCGTTTCAAGATAAAACGGGTTCATTATAACTCGCAAGGTTATTCGGAAAGGAATTTCTGAATGATTTTAGTTTTGGCAGTCTTGAAGAGCGTCTGTTCGTTACCTCTGAAGTCTGTTGAACGGACATATTGATTTTTCTGAAATGCTCTCCCGAACATCTCTTATTATGTTCCTATACCTCCCTCAGGCGATCGTAATTTCTTCGAGCTAGAAACGAAAGAACAAAAAATACCATCGTTTTCTTCTTTACATTTACCAACAGGAAGTCTGATCACCATCTTCAGAAAAATAAAAAATTTAATTTGAATTAATTTAATTGAAACCAAACGCCAAATTGGTACCTACTCTGAAATATTTTTTTAGATTTGGAGTTAGAGATTTGAACTTTTTTTAGGATGACTGCATGAAATATGGCACCAAAGAATTAAATTTTTTTTTTTTTGCCTATGCTGGTAAATAAAAATTCCATGAAAATGTATCCTGAAAATCAAAATCGGTGCTAAGTAAATCCTTTCGAAATTTATTTAAGAAAAAAAGCCGCCAAAGTACTGTTGAAGTGTAAGTTTATTTCACACACATATATAGGTATGAGTCATGAGAGTGAAATTCACACAGAAATGTTGACGAATTCCAGTTCATAAAAAGTAAAAATGTATAAAATTCCAAAAAATACACTTACCAAGAAGGTCGTAGCATAGATTTCTCACTCCATTTGGCTGCTAATCAATGCTAATGAGTGTCACAGTCTTCAAACTTCACTAACTACCTGCAAATTCATAGTTAATTTGAAAAAATAGATGATTAGGTTTTTTTGAGGTCGGGGTATCTTATTTCTAGCAAAACATTTACAAATCGTTGCTTTAATTAAAATTTTCTGTAGTAGGTAGGTACCTAGTTCGTTTGCTTGAATTTATAACAAACAATTTGTATGAACATACCAACTTACCTACACACAGAAAGATGACGTTGCAGTCACTGTCAACTTCAATTTTTTAAATGTCATGGGGGGGGGGGTCATGTGATGAGACATCATTTTAAAAGTATTTAAAATAACCGCTCAAAAGCTCAAAAATTATGTTAGTTGTCAATTTTGACAGTCTTTGTGTCAGCGAGGACGGTTATAGTGCCTCTAGCTCCCCCTTAATTTTTGATCTGAATGAGATAGAACATAAATCAAATGTCCTCGATTTTACTACTCTTTGACATCATACAACTGATGTCAAATGTCAATGATGATGTTGCAGTCTCTGTCAACTTCAAAATTTTGAAGGACAGGGGGGGGGGGTTAAAAAATTTAAATATAACTTACTTTTGTGACAGTGACTGCAACGTCATATTTGAAATTTGACAAATCAGTTTTATGTCAAAAAGTAGTAAAATCGATGGCATTTGATTTATTTATTTTTTACCAAAGTTCTATCTCATTCGGATCAAAAATTAAGGGGGTCACTATAAACGTCCTTACTGACACAAACACTGTCAAAATTGACAACTAACATTGTTTTTATGAGGATAAGTTATATCCTACAGAATGAGGTCTCACATGACACCCCTCCCCCATTCCAGTTAAGAAATTGAAGTTGACAGCGACTGCAACGTCATCTTTGACATTTAACAGATTAGTTTTAAAATAATTTAATGCATTTAACTGACGGTTTTTTACTTTAAATACTTATTTTAAAAGTTTAAAAAACTAGGTAGGTAAGTAATTTATGTACTTTAAGAAAAGGTCGGTATACCTAGTTATAATAGCTCTAGTAAAAAGGAACGTTTGTATGAATTTAAAAAAACGGAATAACTATGCATACTTTGTTCCATGATTCTGACAAACGAAAATAAGACCACTCCTTTCATGCTAAGGCGCAGATACCTACTTATAAAACGTGCAAGTAGGTATACTGAGGCTCAGGTATCCGATGATGATATATGATAGTAAAAGAAAGAAAGTCAGAACATGTGAACGTCAGCGTAGTTTGGGCACTCATAGACGTCCGAGAATATTTTAATTTAAGCCTAAATTTCTAGCTCATATTTTCACAGCCAGCTAGACACTATACAGTGTAAAAACCGCGTACATTTTAATCATCTACTACCTATGCGACCAACAAAATACAAATGTACAAGTCATACTTTTTTTAACTGTCCAGTAAAAAAATATCGTTATTACACTTAAATACAACTACGAGTACCTTATTGTACCTTATTGTCTTATCAAAGCAGCAATTCTGAATTGATTTATTTGGTTCATGTGATTGACATTTATGACGGCACGTAAAGATCCATCGAACAAACTATGTCACGATTTGTAACAATAAAAAGATACTTTTTCTTGAACCTTCTTAATTATTGTTGAATTTTTGTCTTTTAATTTATTAAGATTTAGGTTCTTTGAAGAAAATATTATTTTTTTTAAGATTGGGTCGGGTCGGGCCGGGTCGGGTCGGGTCGGGTAGGATCGGGTCGGGTCGGGTCGTGTCGTGTAGGGTCGGGTCGGGTCCTCGGTCGGGTCGGGTCGGGTGGGGTCGGATTGGGTCGGTCGAGTTTTTATAATAAAAAATGAAACGTTTCGGGGTCGATCGGTCTCTTGTTCACTCGTAAAATGTAAAAACATGTAAAACGACCAATTTTATTGTATTAATTATAGTTTTTATAAGTATTTTTAAATTTTTTACATGTTTTTACATTTTACGAGTGAACAAGGGATCGATCGGCCCAGAAACATTTAATTTTTCATAAAAATTTTTTTAAAAAATAATACTTTCATCAAAGAACCTAAATCCTAATAAATTAAAAGACAAAAATTCAATAAAAGAAGACTGCAACTTAGTTGAACCTTTTTTTTTTTTGGCTAACGTGTTTAATAATCTCCAGTTTAAAATAAGTAAAATCAATATTAGTTAAAAATGTTTTTATTTAGATAATTTAAATTCAATAATAATTGAAAATGACAATGTTAGAACATTTTCAAGTGAATCCTAGATTCTGTTATGTTGCTTCGGCCGATGCATCAGCATTCTGTAAAATAAAATAATTGGTAGGAATCTTGTTTGAAAATTTTACCTGTCAAACCACGAGCACCTTTTTGCCTGACGCGAATAAGCGACGCTTCACTGCGATTTCTGCGTGCCAATTCAACGGAGTTCTGGGGAGTCTTAAGTTATAGCCAGCAAATTCGCATCATAAATAAGTTGAAATCGGTTAGAGAAACCGAATCAAGAATTTAGTTTTAATATAAATAGTTTTGGTTTTTGATGTTTTTCCAGAAAAATATGCGAATAAAAACAAGTTCCGGTTAGCTTAATTTGTGTTAACTTCTGCTCGTAATTTCATGCAGTTAAATGAAAGTTTGACTAAATGTAAAAATTTGCAAAATATTAAAAAAATACGAAATGGTAATTTCTAATTATCTATTATTATTGTTTGGTAGCAAAATTGTTTCATTAAAAAAATATTCTTTAAAATAAAATAATAAGTATTATAGCCGGTAATAGCACACTGACGTATAAAACGATTATAATCAGATTTGTTTGGTGCAAATCCAATCGCACGGTCTGGGTGCTCGTTTAGTCCGTGGAAACATGATACTGTGAATGTGTTAATTACACTAATTTGGTCAGAATTCCATCTTTTTATTCTCCATGTCCATTACAAGCAGATGTATAGTAATTTGTACATAAATTATGTCAAGTCTAGTTTTAGAAGTTTATTTAAAACTAACGGTCGTATAGATAAAATCTGACACTTATAATTTCTCTCCGCGGACCACAACAGTCTGCTGCTAAAATATGATGTTTTGACCGTTCAAGGAAAGAACACCAACACCAGATAGCGTTTTGATGGTCGTTACAAGATATTGGAAAGATATTTATTTGAGATTTTTGTTTCGTGACTAGAACTGGTTGATGACAAAGTGTTCCTAATAGTAAAGGCGTGTTGAATTATCGATTTCATATATAAAAGGCGTGCTTACATCGAATTGATATAAATCTGAGACTGAGAGGCTGAGATAAAATAAACTGAGCCTCGAAATGAAGTAAGTTATGTACTTATAGATTTTTTGATCAGCTTCGGAATAGTAATTTACGGGAAGTGACTTATTATTAGATGTTTATGGACGAGTGCGAGTCCAGAATTTCTAAGAGAGAGTAGGCATCTTTAAAAAATAACTCCACGGATGTGCTCCCGAATATCTCACACAAAAAAACTTTGAAGGTAGAAGTTGTTCAGGACAATAGAGTTCATCTGACTATGCTAATGACTTTCACCTTGGGTTCAAATTTCAAGGTCATTTGAAGATCAAAGTAATTTTATTAAATGGGAACCTCCATTTTTGACACTGGATTCCGAAAGACCAGGGACGTGTATTTAGGCAATAATTGCTTTCAATTTCAGGTCAGGGATAATCAAGGATATATATATATATATATATATATATGTTGAAAAATCGTCCAGCAGTTGTTTTTTTTTTAATAGAAGTTTAGAGAATTTAGAGGCGAACAAACGTCTGATTAGGCTTGGGGGCTCATTGCTTCGATCATCGTGGTCTTGAGGGCAACCTTGACCTTGAAGATTGTTTGAAGGTCAAAGTTTATTTTTCAAATAAAAAGTTTTAATGGCGATTCAATAATTTTACTTTTAGCCTACGTGGACATAGTACCTAAGTTCTGTTTTCTTTGCGGATGCTTCTTTACCGTGACCGTGAGTTCCCTTGCCTCTGAAATTGTTACAAAACTTGGAATAATTATTTAGCAAAAGTTGTCGTCTCCATTTGCTTTAAAATACAAATGTAAATGCATTTGCAAGTGAGACAGTTATTTGGAATTACTAAGAGTTTATTTGCAAGAACTGTTGGAAAAATTTGTTTTAGTGACACTACCAGCACCAAACTTTGCACGAATAGTTCGTGATTTTTTGAATGATTATTACAATGAGGGATAAACTGAACGAGAATATCCAGGTACCTGGTCTTCTAGTTCACCTGATTTGACATCGCCAGACTTTTGTTGAAGTGGATACTTATAATACTGTTTCCCGCACAATGTCCGACCAATAAAAAAATCATATGTGATGAATCGTACTAATGGAGCCTATGCAGCAATTTCCGCACAAACTTTACTATGAATTAGTCAAAGAGAAACATTCGGAATTTATACTTGTGTCTTGATGTGAGTATGAAAGTAAATTGCTCACAGTAAAGAAGCACCCCAAAGGACAGAACCTGTTGTTGCCTGTGGGTAGAGCGAAAAGTAAAGTTAGGGATGCAAGTAAGGCGTTTCATAAAAAAATACTTTACCTTTCAAAACTTGACCTCAAGGCCACAATGGTCAAGGTAGTGACCCCCCAAGCCTACTTAAACGTTTGTTCGCGCCTAAATTCTCTGAACTTCGAAGGAAACAACTGCTGGACGATATTTCAGTCTTTTACCTTGATTTGACCGTCTGAAGGTCACTCTTAAAAATTGAAAATCTTTCCGATGTGACATTTCTCACTTTTTTCCTAATTGGTGTCAAAAATTGAGGTTATGTTTTGTTAGTTTGGGAGAAATCTGAGTTTTCTCACAGAAAACTAGAAAATTAGAATATTAGTCAAAAAAATTAGATTTTTGAGATATCATATAGGTACATCAGATATAAGGAAATTGTCTACAGTGGCTGACACTACTAAAAAACCAATTTCGAAGAACTGGCAAACAGAAAAATTTCTTGAAACGTCCCGAAGGGTAACCGCGTATTAATTTTTTTGAGAGAAAAAATGCATGCCACTGATTTTTTTCAGAAATTCATATCATATTTATCTTGGATTAAACGATTAAGAATATCATATCTCGCTTCTTTTTTGGAAAAAATTGAAACAATTAGGTACTTACGTGTTTTTATGTTATTACTTTATTATAAATTCGTTTAGATGATGCATACTCGAATAGTGTTTTTTTTTTTTTAAAAAGAAGAAGGGAGATGTGAGTATAATTTAAGTAACAAAATATTTTCTATTATCAAGCATTCAAACTAGAATAAATATGAATTTCTGAAAAAAAGAGAGAAAAAAATCAGTGACGTGCATTTTTTTCCTCAAAACTATTAATTAAGTTACCCTTTGGACGCTACTGGACATGATAATTTCAATTTAAGTACGTCTAAATTAGACACTTACTACTAATAATAAACGTGCCCCATGAAAAAACGTAGATTGCAACAAGGAATTACCTCTTTCAGCATTGACATAAAACTTAGTAACACCCTGTACGTAGGTATTGACTTGTAATTGGAAGAAATTAAAAAAAAAAAACAATAAAAATTGAATGTTTCATCAACAGATAGAAACCATGTAAACCATATGAACCATGTAATTTTTAAAATGACTTCTAAGCCCATGAAGTCCATATTTTGACACCCCATTACAACCCCTTATTAATAAAGGTCTAGTCACAATAATTGTGAATCATCTTGCATGCATACTATGCACATGAGTCTGTGGACTCTAATATGCAACTGACTGTAACTCGGCAAAATTTTGTCAAATCGTTATATTTAGCCGTTTTAAGAAAAATGATGCTAATATGATGTTTTTTTTAAGCCTATCGGCCCACTTTCAGTATACCTGACACCTTTTCATTCTGATTCCAGTCTATAAGGACTTACATGTTCTTGACATTTTTTTTTTTTTTTTTTTTTAAATTTAATAATGCTACAATCTGGTCTGTGACCAATGAGTAACGTTTTTCTCACTTAATCCACTAACGGCCAATATTATAAACGCTGTTTAAGTTAACTGGCAGATTTCTGTGCCCGATTTTGAAGCTAATATTGACCTCGAATAACTTTTATTAAAATTTTTGTAATCCCTTTTATGCCAAGAGTAATTAAAATGCAATAATTTCGACCTATAGTCTATATCTTCTCCAGAAACGACCACAGAAATCGGCCAGTTAACTTAACCAGCGTTTATAATATTGGCCGTAAGTTAGTCAAGCCTAAAAACAAAACAAAAACATCCACTGATGTTTCTATAGGAAATTTAGTTATCAATTAAGGTACAAATCTCTGCGCACCAAACAGTCTACACTTAGTCGTTTTTCACAGGATTTGTTTACACAAATTACTTCACACTAACTCATGAGGTTTCGTCCTGTTGAGTCTTCTTCTCTGGTTTGAACTACCCAAAAGCTGGATGGCCTGCTCAATATTTTCATGTTGTGGAGAAATCTTTCTTCATGGCTTCTTGCAAATCTCTTTATTTCCTTGTCTACATATTCCACCCGGAGGTCTCTATGGAGGTCTTCATTAAGGATATCGATATACCCCCTTAGCACTTTATTTTCGTTGCTGTTAGTCGATTTGGCACTCCACAACTGTACGCCGTACGTCCACACAGGTTTTAAAATTTGCTTGTAAAGGAGCTTGTTATGCGTTGATAAGACTGAGGATCTTCCCAGCAACCAGTACATTTTTTTATATTTGATGACAAATTTGAGTGAAATCAATTGTCAGGTTTGGCCTGTAGGTCCGCACTGGCAGACAGACCTATAACCAGAGTGTGATCAGAGGCCTCGAAATCATTTCTTCACCGCTCAGATTTCTGTGTCCCAGTTTGCACTTTGAAAGTTGAGCGTGCGCTAGCGCGATGCTTTTGGTTGCTGACTCTTGATGCCTCCGCCGTCTGGGTTCGAATTCCAGCTAGTCATGGTTGCTTGTGTTCGACTTTTAAAACTATTTATAAATTTAAAAACTTGTGTCAGGCTAAATAAGCTAGTTCTCGCAGCCAAATTAGGAAAGTGTATGTCTTATCTACACGGTTGAAACCGATGCCTACCGTAAAAAACTTTCAAAACAATTACAAGCATTTTAGAAGATGCTAGATGAAAAGTTGCTAATATTCACTTATTAGAAACTTATAATATATTTGATGAATTTTATTGGGATTTAGGTTCTAATTTAAATTTGCCACTAAAGATTCTTTACAGAACAAATGAGAAAAAGTGTGGTTTAGAGCTGACTGATATGATATGCTGATGAGTCCATAATAAGGACGAAACGGTACCGTCCATGTCTTCAGTCTTCTCCTCGCATGCTGTGCCAAAGTTTTTCTCATTTGTTCTGTAAAGAATCTTTAGTGGCAAATTTAAATTAGAACCCAAATCCCAATAAAATTCATCAAATATATTATATAATCAAATAAGTGGTTCAATAAAAATAATTATAAATCTTATTAGAAACTATCCCGTAGAAATTACTTTTAGAAGAGGGGGCGAAAACTTTGGAAGAAATTTAAAGTCTGAGATTGAGTCTGTAGAACTGTAAAAAGCTAGAAATTATTTTTTTTACAGTTGTACAGATTCTATATCCGTTTCATCTCGATTAAATATGTTTGTCGAAATGGAACCCAACTCAATCCAAGATATATAGGTGCAATACAGTAGTGTGTTTACGTAATTAGTCATGTGGAAAACTTTTTTTTATCAATTTTAAGGGAAAAAATTTTCTCCATACAAAGTTGTGCGTTATTTTTTACAAAAAAAAATTTTCAAAATTGTTACTCAACAAAGTTGGTCAGAATTGGAAACAACATTCAAAAATGCAATTTATCAAATATAAGTTTCAGCAAAAAACCGACGACTTCTCAGTCACTTTTTAGTTTAACCGACGACTTCTCAGTCACTTTTTAGTTTTTATCCGGTTTTTTTTTTTATATTTTCTCAACAGGTTGTAACTGCATATTTGAATGTTGTTTTCAAATTTGAACAACCTTTTTTGTGAAATAATTTGGGATATTGTCGAAAATAAAGGTATTTTACTCCATGGCATAATTCTTATTTTTGGACATACCTCGTATACGACTGAAAGAATTTGATTCCTGACTATATTTCACTTCAGCACAACTTTTTATGAAGAACAGCATTTTGTTCCTAAAATGGGCAATAACAAAGTTTTCCAATGACCCCACCTAACCTAGACACACTGTATATCTACCTACGTATACAATGTAACTTGAAATAAGTTTTTAAGACGTTTGATAATAAGGCTAACATAAATGTTTACTTTTAAGAAAATGCATAAATATTTTGATTATTATAAAATAAACTAAAAATGTTTTCTTTGTTTCAGGTGAGAACGATGTCTTTGCCAGTTAGTAGATATGTTTCATCCCACACATGATCGGGCATAGTGCAAGGCAATGAAGCAAACGAGTCCAGTCAGTTTTCCACGGGACAAGAAAGCTGCAATCCTTTGTATATTTGTGTATAAATGCATTTATTTGTATCTGTGATAAAGAACAAAACCAGCGTCCAAGTGTTGTTATAATATACGTCCGCACAGACTTGTTTGAATTTTGGCGGGTTTCTAATGATATTTGACAGCAGGGTTCGTTCATCTTCTGTCAGATCTCCTAAATAGCCCACGTTTGCAATTGTTCTTGTTGTGTATTTTACGGTCACATGACGAACTTACAAATTCACCTATTTTACTGTTATTTAGTTCGATTTTTGATTATTAGTAAATTATTGTATAAAAGATACCATATCATAAATAAATTTGTAAAATTATATATATTATCAACTAACATTTATTTTATTGGCAAAGGCCTTGTACATTATTTTATTTGTTTGTAAATATAAGTGTGTATAGAAAGTATTATAATATTAATTGTCTTATTAAAGTATTAACAAAGAAACCTTATTTTTTTGTTTTACTCTTACCCCAGCCCCCATCAGCAGTGGACGATATAAAAAATTATAAATATAAATAAATTAAATAATAACAAAACATCTATCCACATATTTCTATTTAAAAAATAACTTTCAATTACCTATAATAGGTGTTGGCTGAATAATAGTAGGTACAGGATTTTTCTGTAAAGAGAGATGACCGTACACTGTTCACTGTAAACGCAAAAGAGAAGGCGATAGATATCCCAGTTCCCAGTTGAATCACTTGCCAGCGATGTTGTCTAACCTGTCAATTTTTATTTAATTTGTCGTGACACAAGTTGCAAATTGTCGCTTCGTTAATTTCCATTTCAATATGACAACAGACAGATTCTCCATTCTCTCCTGATCCTCTCCAACTCGCTAGAAGGACGTCATTTTAAGATTTTTATAAAATGTACCTATAATAGCATAGATTTATATTTTCCTTGTATAGTAAGGTCGCCTTGTTAGCAATCATCTGGAACTAGAGATGAGCTAACTGAGTAACACAACAGCTCGTGGGCAAAAAACACTATTTCAGATACTGTCGCATATCTAATGGACGATTTAGACTCAGCGATGAAATTAACAGTAATTTGAAAGTAACAGGTATTTTGAAATAACCTTTAAATGAATAACAGTAACAGTCGGTAACCGTGACTACGACTCACAATTCACGATGAAAATCAAATTCAGTGCATAACCTAGGATGGCATCGTATCAAGGTCCGTATCTCGTACCCACCTTTATTCGAATTATTCGAACGTATCGAAACTAAGTTACGACATGACCTACACTTTCCAAAGCCTTCTAGAGACGTGTTACTAAGTGAACATCCGATATAATAAGTTAAAATAAAATAAGTAATTTAAAATAACTTCTAGGCATTAGCCACAAAATAAATAAAAGTGAAAGCTCAGTTCCTCAAAGCTACTATAGCAGAGCATCCACATATCCCTATTGCGATTAATCATTATGCAAGATGATAAGAACAAAAAATGAAGATAACATACTTAATATGTATAAAAATAAAACTTTGTTTTTGAATATTCTTTCACTTTTGTCCCGTCTACTTAATAAGAAATGTAATAATATAAATCGGTGGCTGCAAGAATTAAGAATGAGCGAGAAAATAATTGTTGAAATATGATATTTTTCGCATGAACAGGAAACGTGCAATCAGACTTGTAAATTACTTCTGTAATACATATATTATGAATGAAACATGCAGACAGTTGCAGAAAGCTCTGCTAAATTATGTCATGGTGATAAAGATACAGCAGAAGAGTGTCACATAGCACTATCAGCTGCATAAATGGAAATTTAATACTACAATAGAGTAATGAAAAATTGGCAAAAATACAATTAAATACCGGCCTAAATTTCATAGTGTGATTCTTATCCCGAGTATTAAACACTTTTATGAAACCTGTTATTAATAAAGTATTCGTTTCTACTTCTTGCATGCGTCCATAATACATAGTTTACATAATTCAATTTCTGTTTCTGTACAAAACTCTGTTTCTCTCTGTATTATAGAAGTGATAACTAGGTTACTTGTTTTTAAATTTTGAATGCCTGATTTGAATTAAATTCAAGTTAATTGACATATTCAAGTTAAATTTCTGCCAAGGTCGAGAAAAAAGGTGACCATCTGAAAATTCCAAAATTAGTGCCTTCATCTCATTCGGTATCTATAAAAACAAGGATTCTAAAAATCTGTCATATTCGGAAAAAAATTTAAAACTTGAATCTTATTTTTTTGAAAAAAAGAAAAAAAAATTAACGAAGGAGGTTTTTCTTCTCCGTTAGACTAAGGTCTTCTCGACAAGAATCAACATTAATATGAATTTTTCGTGTAGTCATGAACTTGAAAAGTGGTTTACCTACGTGTCTTCAGAGGAGTATGAACGACTATTAAGTATAGGAAGTTTACGCAAGAGACTTAATGAGCTTTAGAAGGAGTAAGATACAAGCTGGTTTTATTCTATTTAGAGTAGCGCGTCCCTTCTGGTGAAAATCTTGCCCCTGAAATAGGCACGAAAATCATAGGTGAGTGACTAATAGATAGACGACGGCCCTGATAATATGAATTTACCTCTTTCATGTGCGAGTAATTTTCTTTCTCTCTTTACTACCTTATATTTTGACATTGGTTTTAGTATTAAATTGTTTTGATCAAATGGAGTGTTCTAAGTCTTGTGGTAAACAAAATAAAATATTGTTAATATTATTAATAATAGAATAATTTTGGCAAAAAATTATTTATTAGAAATACTGTTACCAATTAAATATATACAAGCACGTGAGTCATAGTGAATGGTCATATTCTAGCGGATAGAAGGGCTTATTTCAAGTTGAAAAGTACCTATATAAAAAAATAAATAAATGTTCTCACTGTCGCCATTGCGGAAATCGAAGAGGTTGAAGCTCAACAGTTTTTTGTCCCTGGCCCTGAAACTACATTTACAACCAACTGGGTTTCGGCACAATTCGGAATCCAATTGCGAAGTGAATATAGGTATACGCATGCGCTTTATGTACCTACTCGCATTTACGACAGCAGTTCAGATTAAGCGCGCCCATATTTGGAATTCGAATTGATTGCATGTTTGCAGATAGCAAACTTTTACAAAAAGTGGACATGCGAAATGATCAATTATTGCTGATGCGAAAAATTATTTTATAATACATTTCAAAGTACATAAAACAAAGAATTTAGATGTTTTAAAGACAAAGTTGTCTTGCTGGAAAGTTTGGTTCCTCTGGCGACGCTCGTAGTCTTGAAGGTGAACAATCCAAAAAATAAAGTGCAGAAAACCCGCAAAAACATTAATTCTGGAGTCTTTCCCACATTATCAGAGAATCGGTAACCACCAGTACGAAAACTTTCTATAAGAAAATATGATGAAGGTGTCTTTAAAACAGACATCCTTATTGTATAGGTAGGTATACACAAAGATGGGTGTAGATACACCAGGATGTCTGTACAGTCTTTGACAACAAACTACTATACTACTTTGTAGTCGATCAAGGTAATTATATTTCTAAAATCCAGATATAGTGACACTATTATAGGGAAATGACAATTCAAATTTCAAATGTTCTAGTATTACTAGACTAGTAACGGTAATCAATCACTGTACAATATCAACATGTTACTTACTGTATTAATTGTTACTCTAGATCACTGCCTAGTGCCCAGAATCCAGCGACTATCAACCCCTGGCGTATTCTCTACTAGTCTGCAGACACTAATGCATATTAATGACCCGAGTTCAGTATACCATCATAGAACCACACCTTAGAGTCTATATCTTCTTGAGAAATGATTTATTTTACCTTCTGTAAGAGATGTGAAACATTTTATGTTTTATTTGGAGCATGAAAAATGACGATTTTCATTTTTTTCACTTTGATTTCATTGATGATTTGGTAAATGGTGTAACAGCAAGACAGAATATCTTTTTTTTAAATTTCGGTGGGAAATTTTGGAATCTAAATAAAATTTGACCAATAATATACTTTACAGTTTATATTTTTTTTTTAAATGAGATCCTAGAGAGTTACCTAGAGAGTGATTAAACCAGTTTCAGCACGTACCTACATATTTTGTATAATTTAATGTTTTATTAATAATAATACTAAATCACTTTATTGTACTAACATTCTCAACAGCTAGCAATAGGTACACATAAATTCGCGTGCATAATCAAAAAAGTAATCCATATTTAAGATATGGATCAAAATTACATAATGTAATACCAGTAAGTATCAATATTTTAGAATCTAATAGCACCTACAAGACAGCATTGCCATTGTGAGTATACACATAACCTAGTGATAGAGAAAGAGAAAGGGGAGGAGGAAGACAATATATCCAAAGTAGTCTAGGGTTCGGTATAGTCATTGAGATATCCTCGGATACGCAGGCTTTGAACTGAGAGAATCGAAAAATTGCATGGTCTATCTTCAAATTGCTTAGGAATATTGCTGCCGCGTACGGGAGTGGCTTCCGGTGAATGAGAGATGGTGGGTTTTATGGTCTGAATAGGTTGAATCTGGTCTTATAATGGTGCATGAGTGAATCAAGGAGGATCTACTTAGGATTGATTCTTCATTTACATCAGTTTCAGAAGAGAGAAGACATAAAGAGCAGGCAAAAATTCCTGTACAGGATATATGGACAAGCCTGCCAGTATTCTGATTGATCTCTTCTGCAGAAGTAAACCTTTACCTAAGACTTTCAGGTTATAGTGAAAAAATGTCCGCATAGCAGAAAGAAGAACACCTTGAGACACAGTGTCTTGGAGTTTTTTCACAAGGAAACGAGAACTAGCAAGACATCGGCATAAGTGGCCAGTGTGAGTCAGCCAGTTCAAGTTCTGGTCGATGAGAAAGCCCAAGAATTTCACGACCCTCGTGGGAGCTACCTCGCAATACTATCGGTTGGAATGCGGAGGGGGGGGGGGGTTAGAGATTAAAGGAGGGAGACGAGAATTGCATGAATGAAAGTCAATCAGCTCGATTTTTGTTAAGTTTTAGTTTATTCTCTCTGAGCCATAAAGACTGAGAATAAATCATAAAGCCCAAAATGAGCCTTTCAGTGCAGTTAAATTGGTATTATTATTTTCGAGAGTTCGTTTGGTTTTAACATGATCTGGATGGTAGGATCGTCTGGTTAGTTAACACCAAGAGAAGTGGGGGAATAGATTTTGTGGCCGAAGTCGTTGATGCATGAAAACAAGGAAAAGGCGCGGACCTAGAACACTCCCCTGATGTACTCCTGAGACAATTGGAGCGAAACGGTATCTCCTAATAAGTCGACTACAGATCCAGTGAGTTGTACCGCCTGGGTTTTTCTTGCAGGGTAGCCGTGGTAAATCAAGAAATCCGCGGACTCCGGTACTTTCCAGCTTTCGAAGCAGGCTTTTCAAGCACACGCCATCGAAAGCACCGAACAGCTCCCAGCCGACCATGCCTTCAGACATGAACGCTGTAAGTTGGATTAGAGACATCTCGGTTGATCTGTTTCTCAAAAAACTGTTTCGTGTTGGGAGCGGGGAAGGACCCAGCCTTTTCTAGGAAGTCAAGAAGATGCCATGTGACTAGGGCTTCAAGAATTTTATATTAACGGGTAGAGAGGCGTATTCAAGAAGAAACTTGATAAAGGGACCAAACAACCGAGCAGTGGAATTGGTGAGAATTCCCTGCCATTACGAATTAACCACCACAAACCCATACGTTTGTGACATCCTGATAAGATAGATCCAATATGACTACTGAACGACAACTGAGGATCAAAGACCAATTCCAAATTCTTCACAGTGGAAGGCTTAGAAATGTTAAAGCCAGGATAATATGGGGTTGCGTGAGATTTTTTTGACACTAATTTCTACGACATTGGGAAAATTGGCATCGTGAAAGCACATTTTAAACTGACAATGTTTTCTACTTAAAAAAAGTGCTCGGTTAAAAGCTTTAATGTGAACTATTTTCGAGAAAGACAGCATTTTGTGATGAAAAACATGAAAAACAAGTAGCAACATGTTTTGTTGTGGACACAAATAGATAATATTAATGGCAAGATGTGCACAAAAGCTGAGTACTTTATATCAAACGGTTTCTGAGTTATCCTATCGTCAAATCGCAATTTTTTTATTACCCCCTGATCTCGAAAACAGTACATTTGCGGACCAATGTTAATAGTAACTTTTTTTTCTTAGAACGAGGCATCAGGGAATCACATCTTCCATTTTCAGACACATGTTTTGAAACACCCTGTATATGATATAACATTGGTAAGATCAAACGGCTCTCTTGCTCCCCTGAATGACTCAACGCAGACTCTTGGAGACATTCAGCATAAACTGGCTTTGATTACACCACTCTACCGTTATAAGAAGGCAATTGTGGAATTGAGTCAGCAAGTGTTTTTACACGACAATCAAGTTTCCTATCATTAGCATACATAACGTGGTCCATATTAAGAACCCTAGCGATGTCTGCCACGTACATATCGAAGAAAAAAGGCCCCACGATGGACTCCTGAGAAACTCCAGAAGAACAGACACCTTGAAGCTCTCATACGAAGTGAAATATCTGTGCATTTTACTGGATGACAAACTAACGTGGGAAAGACACGTCAACGAGAGAATCTAAAAGACTAGTAGGGCTCTGTGGCAGTGCAGGGCGGCCGTGGGATCGACCTGGGGCCTATCCCCAAATGTTGCCCTTTTGCTGTAAACAGCCGTAATCAGGTTCATGATAACATATGGTTCAATATCGATAGTATGGTGGCCCAGAACAAGACTTTCAACTATCCAGACTAAGCTAAACAGTAAATAAAGACTAGCACGTGTTGCTACCATTGGAGATGGTCCTAAGTCTGTTGCCCCTGGACATCTTTGTTAGGGAAACGGCACTGAGGACTGGCTGATCAGCTCAATGAAAAGAAACGGATGGGTCAACACGGCTCCATACTGAGGGACGCCTTCGCAAGATATCTTATCCTGATGGGGCTAAATCTAGTTCAGGATCAGGCTGCGGAATTCATTCCCAAGCCCTAGACATGAACCTAAATGATTTCCATTGGGCATACATCCTACGGTTCTTCAAACAGAACTGGTAGCGATCACGCACTGTCCAATGGAAATTACGCAATGCTGAATCGCGAACAAATCCTATTCATTCTCTGGGGATACTCAGGGGCCCAAGGTTCTGCTCTGGGTTTGCAATGGAGCTGTTTTTTTACCCCACGGGCCGCAGATCGGCTAGCTCGAGAGGGAGCCGAAACTCCCTCTGTGCCTTAGCTTTCTGTGCCCCTTGTATTACGCGACCGCTATTCAATCATAAGCAAGAACACTGTGGAGGAACATGTATGACGCTGGTAAAATGTCCCCATCGGCTGCTTCGCCAAACAAATCATACCGTCTGCAAATATCCCATCCAACACTCAAATTAGTGATTGGCATCTACGTCGGGTACCACTGCGGTCTAAATAAACATCTTAATACGATGGGAATCAACCCCGACCCACTAATCAGGGAATGTCACGAAGAGGAAGATACTGTGGAACATATCCTGTGCCGCTGTCCTTCACTCTTCAATTTCCGTTGATCTATACTGGGCTCATATTAGCCAAGCCTCAACGACCTCTCTGGAGCCCCTCCGGGCGCCCAGGTTCAGTTCTTTCTGAGCCTGGGATGACTTAAGAAGAGAGGTTACTATGGAAAGGAGGAAGCACAATTAGCCAACTGAGACCTGAATGCAGTGGACTTGTTCTATCCTCCCAAGAATCCAGAATAAAGAATTCATTAGTGCTTCACGAGCTTCTTCAAAAAGATTAAGACACAGACATAGGTAATAAGATATAAATTTTGAGATAAGATAGTTACTATACAGGAACATTACTCCATCTTTAAAAATACGACCTCGTCGTCGTCAACATTTAGCAAATCAGAGCGCCGAACCATCGACATAACCTAATATGGCGTTCTTCTATCCTTACTATTCTAAGTGTGAATTCAAATTCCGTCACCTTCGGTCAATAATAAATCAATCTACTTACCTACATATTGTGAATAATTTTCTCTGCGTCGATGCGCGAATATTATCACATGAGTTTCAACGAGTTGGCGCTTTCCGAATCGTCCCTTCTTATTGAACAAGGTCGTTGAAGTTATACATAATCATTGAGATTCATTTATACTTTTATCTTGAGAAAATAATTTCTCTTTGACCTTTTGTATAATTTAAGGCTCACTAGGTATTCATAAATAAACTTCAACGTATTAACGCGTTACCGGAGCATTGACTACATTGAGCATTGAGGATTTATAAATTGTCTTAAGGTCCAAGATTTTACACCCCCTTCTTCAGGCATATACACTCTAGAGATATATCGACTAATGAGTCCGGCGTACTGTTACCCCAACTGTTCCTCCCATTCGATAGTCGATGTAGAGGAGGCAAGTGCTAGATAGTGTTGGCAATTAGCTTCTAAGTCTTAATCCTTACCGTTAATGACACTCTCTAACTAAACTAAATAAGAGGGGAATCGGAGCGATCTTAGAAGTCTGTTTTGACTCGGGCGTATAGGTACATTGATAATGATGAATTGGTATAGGGTGGATTTTGAAATTAGTGTGTTTGAGAAGTCTTGTCAACTATTAGAGAGTGTTTATGTATTGGAAGAGTATCTGAAATTAGTTGAATTAGTATTATAAATATCGCTTCATTGTCACTGGTTTATACCTGAGTAAAATCGTAAACGTGATCCAAGACCAAGTGTAAATTTTGAAAATGAAGTAGTAAGTTGATGATGTTACAGATGTATTGCATTTATTTATGTTCCAACACTACTAAGATTTGTAAAAGAATGATATTCAATGAAGCTCTTCATGCCTATACTTCTCATATAGTAAAAACCAGATATCTTTGTGCAGAGAGAAAGAATCGAGAATCTGAAGATGATCAATGACAACCAATGAAATGTAAATCCAGCTAGAACAATGAAACTGAGCTTATTGCCTTATTGTTGTTGGGATTTCTACCTGTAGAGCGCGTAGGCAGAGGACAGAGCTCTCCTCTCATTAATATGGTCACTTGTCTGCACAATTAACTATATATCAGGGTATTTGGACAATCTATTATTGATCGAGGATAAACGGACCAGTTCGACTATCCATCTTGCCCGTTGCCAAACCTAGTAAGGCAACACGTATGCCACCTGCCAAGCTTACAGCGCGGGGATAAAATTATCATTTGGAAATGTTAATGTGTGCTTGTTGTGACACTTTCAGCATGCGTACGAGGCTATAAATAAGATAGTTGATTTGATCTATATTGTGATTAAGTAGGTTCTATTGGACAATAAGAGAAAATATCCATCCTGTTTATCTACTTTGTATAATTTTTCTCTTGTTAGGAATTATGGTTCTCCATCAACATCCGGTTGTCCATAGCCAGAAAATAAATGACTTTTTATTACACAAAATTAGATTAAAAATAAGAGGGACATCGGCTTTAACTGTGTATATAAGACCTAGTCGCTACTCTGGTAATTTGACTTCGAGATCGAGCTCATTTAGCCACATACGCTTTTTATATCATAAAGGGTGTTCGAAAACTAATACGTTTTGTAGTAGGCCCTGAAACTTGTCAAAACGTTCAAAAACGTTAATAAAATAGGCACTTTATCGACATTTTTATAAAACACATAAATAAAATCAACAATTACTTAATTTATGAGATGGGTGAAATAATAACCTCCACCCTGATTTTTAATAAATGGTTTCTCACTCCACTAAAGGTACCTACTCCGTAACTGTTCGCCGGGTGTATCGTTTATCCCGACGAACTTCTCCTCTTGATTACTTGACTTGACTTCATCAACAATCCTCGAGGTAAATGCACAGAAAGAAATCAAATAAAATGTCAATTTACATCTAACGGTACGGAGGCGGGCCGGGTGTTCAACGTGGACGTGCATTTTTATTAATAAATGGATTTTAAATGGCTGCATTTACATCTGATGAGGTAACAATAAAGCGTCACCGTCAGATGTGAATGCTTCCATTCAAAATCCATTTATTAATAAAAATGTCCACGTCCACATTAAACACCCGACCCGTGTCCGTGCCGTTAGATGGAAATTGACTTTAAAGCTTGCAGAATCTGGCTGAGTATTACGATACTTAACTCGATCGTCACAGATCTCTTTCACT
This sequence comes from Malachius bipustulatus, assembly GCA_910589415.1. Taxonomy (NCBI): domain Eukaryota; kingdom Metazoa; phylum Arthropoda; class Insecta; order Coleoptera; family Melyridae; genus Malachius; species Malachius bipustulatus. Next base: position 17,619,483 of record OU342633.1, read on the forward strand.
AAATCTAGTGCTTCACAAGTGTTCAAACCAACCAATCATTGTTGTGCAACTCTGGGAACTGACCTCCATGATATTCTATAAACCATGCTAAACCTGAAAAAAAACCTGGTGAAAACTGTAAGTTTCGAGAATCCTATTGATAAAAATTAAATTTTACCTGCCAGGAATGTCTCGGAGTAGGGATAGTTTCACTACTATATCACTCGATAAGGACAAAAGCGAGCACCTTTACTAAGAAGCTTGTGAGCAGGTTCCTGCAGAAACATTCCATCCATGCACTGAGTTTGGGTTCCACCACATGATAATTATCCAAGACAGATCTAAAGAGAACAACATCCACATTCCATGAAGTTTACTCCCATTGCGAGAATAACTTTCAACTATTGCAGTTTTTCGCTCTTATATACGTGAGAGCTTTTTAATTAATTTGAACAATATAAATAAATAACCAAACTTCAGTAATAATTTTTTTCCTCTAATGAAAATTATTCTTCTCGATTATTTATATTAATAACATTTCCTTTGAAAAAGAACAGCATCCGTAAATCTAAGATGTCAGAAACGTCATATTACATCCATATCATTGAACTAGAGATGAGAGGACCGAATTAGGGAGTAGCGACCGTTCTAAAATAACCGTTACTTTGAGATAGCCATGACGAGAAACACTATTTACGACTATTTGAACATATAATATGTACTGAATGATTTAGAGTTACGAATGAAATAGCTACCAATTATTTGAATAAACTGACAGTATGTATGTATGTATGTCTGAAGTTAATTTGGCTGCGGGAGATAATCCCATTCGCACACTTCCACCCTTTAAGCTCAGTCTATCTATTTTATTCTTATTTATATCTCTTTTGGTCTGTCACCCTATTGATCTCCCCCGAATCTTTCCCCAAAATTCTAAAATTAGACATAACTAAAGTAACTAACATAATTAGTGGCTATTTAGTCTAGTGATAGGTTTAAATGCGATTTTTTTTCTTTTTTTTCTTTTTCTTTTCCTTACCAAGTTTTTTTTTTCCTTTATTTATTTTTCCATTTTTTGCTTTCTATTTTTCCTTTTTTTCTTTTCTTTTTTTTTCTATCTCTTGTATTCATTTATTTTCCTCTTTTTAATATAGAAATATTTGTGATCTTTTATTTTTGTGATTATATTTTTTGTTTTGTATTTTTTTTTTTCTTTTTTTTAAACTGAAAAATACAAGTATTTTGAAACAATTTTGTAACCGTGACAGCGGATAACACTTATAGAAGGTCCAATAGACTAGTCTACTAATAAGTCTACTATTCCATCTCAATAGAAAATCAAGCTATTACATACTTCACAGCTCCATTGCCCACTTAGGAAGTGTTTATTTATGAACAGCCGATATAAATAGTTTTATGAACGAACACAAACAACCATGAAGTGCTGGGATTCGAACCCAGACGGTGGCAGCGTCTGGGTCCTTAACCACCACGCTACAGCCCGCCCAGCCAATTAGATTCCTATAATAACTGTAATTACCTAAAAAAAAAATACATTAGGAGCTTGTAAAGTCATAGTTTCGCTCTCCCTAACTATTGAAAATAGATTCTTCTATGATCTGATCTGAAGGTGGGTGTTGAAAATCATTAAATATATTATTAGAGCGGTTCAGTCGCGGCGATAAGGGTCCGCAGCCAAATATTTTGACTTTCATTACACTCAATCCTGTACGTTTCTGTACTTGAATTTTGATCACCACCATTTTATGCTTCTTCATTTGCCTGCAATTTCAGTGAACGGAATTGGAAAAAGCGGAATAGGTACTATAAGAACGGACAACTTGTAAAAAGACGGTTCAAGATCAAGTACAAGATCAAAAAATACAAAATGGGACAATAAAAAAATGTAAAAAGTTATCTGTTATTATACATGATGAAAATAAAATAAAATACATAAACTTTTTTTGCAAAAAATTTGGACCTGAACCTCTCTTTTCTGGATAATACTCCGCACCCCCTGACCTCTCGGAGGTTTTTCTTCAAAATTGATTATACTTTCACTTTTGTTTTACCTTGGAATGTTCCTTTTGTGGCCGACTCATTTCTTTATGATGCGAACTGCTAAAATGCCAATAATCCAAAAATCATAATTGTTTTTGATAATACCACTATTACACATTGAAGAGCCGCGAGGGGGGAATCCTTGTCACTGCCATTGAGGAGGTTATTAGAATTGTAATTAATTAGCGGTTGTTTATTTAGTAACACTTCCCCAGCTTTGGAAAATGTGGGTCATGTCGGAACTTAACTTTAGTACATCTAAATATAGAAGGTATTCAGTACTTATTTGTTAGAACAATTGTCTATAGTCTATTCGACTTTTTATGAATAGTGATACGTAGTCACGGTTACATACTGTAACTGTCATTTATTTATTGGTGAATTCAGAATAACTGGAATCTCAAAGTATCGTAATTCATCCATAAGTCTAAAGGCTCTTTTATCTAATTTCAAATCATGCTTTCTAACTAATTAACTAGCTAATTAAAGGGTTTGGCATGAACTTTCTCCTCATTTGAAATTGCTTAAATTCAAATATACTGTTGGTATCCCCTTTCTAATTTACTATTATTACTTTTTCTTAATTTTAATACTATAAACAAAAAAAATATTCAGGGTGTCCCACTTTACTTATTGATCACCTTGAATAACTTTTGCAGGTGATGTTCATAACTGACAAAAGTTGTACAGTTTGAAGGGGGATATCTGACGCCTGGAAAAACTTCGACCTTGGATGAACGGTTCAAGGTCATTGGAGGTCAACTTTGTTTTTTTTTTCAAATGAAAACTCCTATTTTTCGTGTATCAATTGTACGTAAAAAACATGAATCTTTTGTCTGAAAAATTTTTTGTTACTAATATGAAAACCACCAACTTGAAAACTAGTCATTTTCATCTGAAAAAACCTGCAACAGTTCATCCAAGGTTAAAGTTTTTCCGGGCGACGGACTTCCCCCTTCGAATGGTACCACTTTGTCTGAAACTTTGTTTCAACCAGCATCACCTGAAAAAGTTTTTCAGGGTGATCAATTAAAATAGGACTCCTGTATATATTAAATTATTTTTAGTTAGAGGACACTCTCTTGGTAAGTTGGGTTCAGTTAATTTTTTTTGTATAATTCCCAAGTTTGAATCTAAATAAAAATGTGTTGAGTTCGTTGAAAATATTTAAATTAAAAAGAAATCAACAAACAAAATTTTTTCTCTGATCTTCTGATTCTCTTTATCCGTCTCTTGTTGCTTTTATTCACCTTTACAAATAATTATGTTACTTTTTAAAACTTTCTCAGACAGTTTCTCTCAAAAGCTCGTTCTATTTTTTTTCTTCCGTTGCTATCATCAAACATTCCTTTCATTTTGTTTTTTATGATTTTTTCAACAATCCAAAATATTTTTCCTTAAACTTTTTTATTAATTTGCTCCTTTTTTAAATTTCATTCAAACTCTTTGCAAATACAGGGTGTTTACGGTAAGGTAGGCCAAACTTCACAGAATGATTCTTCAAACTAAAATAAACAAAACATTTCCCATTAACGTGTGTCCGGAAATGCACCGTTTTTGAGATAAAGGTGTCGAAGAAATATTCTATTCCAGTTTTTTGACGATAACTCGGGAACCGTATGAGATACAATGTTCAGCTCTTATACACACTATGTGCTCACTGATCCCCTTATTTTCGCCGTTAAATAAAGGTTTTACAAAAATTCAGTGGCGTAGATTTAGGGTATTTTGAGGGTTTCGACCCCCTAATTTCTGCGCCACTGGAATAAATGCAATTTTAAGCAGCGCCTTTGAACCGCCCATGTTTTCTGTACCAAAAAGGTACTGTTGGTTGACGGCTTTCAAATAAACCGTTTCCGAGAAAAATGGAATTTTATGAGAGAAAAGATCACTTTTTTAACGATTTTCAACAGCATTTTGGAAAAATGAAAGTAAGTCAAAACTTATTCCTATAATTAATGTTTTCTCTCATAAAATTACATTTTTCTCGGAAACGGTTGACTTTAGAGCCGTTAACCAGGAGTACCTTTTTGGTGTAGAAAACACGGATGGTTTAAGGGCTCTGCTTAAAATCGCATTTATTCCAGTGGTGTAGAAATTAGGGGGTCAAAAGCCTCAAAATACCCAAATTCTACGCCACTAAATTTTTTTAAAACCTTTATTTTACGGCGAAAATCAGTGAGCTCAGAGTGTGTATGAGAGATGAACATTGTATCTCATACGTTCCCGAGATATCGTCAACAATCTGGAAAAAGAATATTTCTTCGACGCCCGGAAAAGAATATTTCCGGACACACGTTAATGGGAAATTTTTTGTTTATTTTATTCTGAAGAATCAGCCTGTGAAGCTTGGCCAACCTTACAGTAAATACCCTGTATATCTAGGCTAAATTTCCCATATTATAGGTACTGTGTACTGTGTTGCATAGGAAAAGTAATTATAGGGAAAACACTACAGTGAATATTAATAAGGATCCAAGCCAAGCTGATAGTTTTCTAGGAAACTGCCAAGTATCATAGGAAACTTGGCAGTTTTCAAGGGAACTGTATATTTATTGTCATTTATTTTTCAAAGTAGGTATTGTTGAAATATTCTTACACGTATTCCCTATTATGCTCTGTCCACTGAGTGTTGTCCGTTGTCATGCCACACTGATTCTGGCTAAATAATTTAATTTAATTCGATTTGATTCATACACTTATTTCTAAGTCAAACCAGATGTGGTATCGCAGTTCGTGTCAGTTGCGTTTGAATTGTTATAATTATGATTAGAAACAGCATGTCACCCACCTGCTGATTGGCGTTTAAAAGAAAGCATAACACCTCCGTTTTCTTTTTCTGCAGTAACATATTCTAGCAATTTAACCACACAAGACCACGTCCTAGGGAGTTCAATCGTTTCCCAGGCATTTTGTGTAATTTTTTTGTAGTTCGTTGCGAGAATAAATACCCCGTCCGTTTTTTTAAACGTTAGAAAACAAGGCAATAAATTTTTAGGCATTCATGAAATTAATAAGTTACTCGTAGTTTATCACATCGTACAATATCACAAGTAATTCTGCTGAATTCGTATTAAAAAACGTTTCAAATCACAAACCGCATTAGTATATTTCGCTCACCGGCGGCAATAGTGGCACAATTCAAAAATAGTAATATTGGAGATATTTGAGTTTAAAGATTAATTTATAAATAAATAAATTTATATCAATTTATAAAACTCGCACTATACCGGCACAAATCAAAAGTGTCACTATTGTACGCACACAACAAAACATCCTCCTACAAAGTCAGTGGCATACAGAAAATGTGCATTGGTCCGACTTAGAAGCACAAATTGTTATAATGCTTTAGTGACAAATTCGCCATTAGGGAAATCTATGATACCTAATTTTGTGCCAGTCTTGTTGCAAGGAAGGGTATTAAATTTAACATTTGATGCAACAGTTAGTGCGATTTTAAGGATTTTTGAGTTGTGCCCCTATTGCAGCCGGTGACCGTTTTAGCGCTGTCACTGTCAACTGACAGTAGCCGATGAGCTGGACGACAATCTTATCGTATCAATCTAAGCGTATTAGGACGCGAGTCGTACTTCCGTCTCACTCTGGCTAATCTTCTTAAAATTGCTGAAGATTCAAACGTATTTCTGACAATACGTCCCAATTTAACTCGATTGACTATGCAATGCAATAGAAGGAGTAAGAAACATAACGAGATCATGTATCCTTAGTTATCACAACAGACAACACTCAGTGTACAGACTATACCTTTTCTATGTAACACGGTGTAGGTAACTTAGCATCTGTTATTTTGAAAATGTTATATCAGAGAACCATTCTCGTCAAGGATAAAAAGAGCAATTTTCACGGACTTCGCAAAAATACAGCCCTTTCCATCTTATCATGGTGGATGGGCCACCCACAAGGTAACAATATCTCCTACCAAATCTTCTGCAGTTCTATTTCGAGGAGGCCGGACTTCAGTTTCATACAGCAGTGTTGTTAGCTACTAGGGAGACATCATGCCATGAAAAAAAGAAGTAAAATACTTGTGGATCTCGTTATCGGGCCCTTTTAATAAAAGGCAAAAAAGGTGCTCAGAGGTATACTCTAAAAATACGTTTTGTTTCGAGAGAAAGTTACATTATTACAATGAAAGCAAATAATTAGACTTTTTCATCACTCATGCCGTTGCCACATTTTAGTTGCTTGCTTTTAGATATACCTATACGTGGATAGATTATGAGAAGCATAATATATTGTGAAATTTGTAATTTAGATTTATCATGACTTCAATAGTTTAATATGGTCTATAAAATGTATTTTGATCACGACCATCATCGATATGGGGTTCCATTTCCCGTATAGTGACTGTCCAGATATCTCCATACCTACGGCTGTCATAAATCCCCCTGTGAGCTAATCGCTATATTATGGGCATTTCAGTGCATCGAACAGGGAGTCACGAGAGCCAACAGAGCCAGCGGGGGGCCCTGTCCCCCTGTGCCCCACGGCGCGTTATTTATGGCCCATCGCAACTGTATACCTTATTGTTTGACTAACTATAACCTTTGTCACCGCTATCTACAAATGTATCTACCTTTATCTTTTGTAAATTTAGTGTTTAGGCCGTTTAGTATTATTTATTGTATTATTTATACGTGGATTGTAACGGACATCATGGTGGACTTGGTCGTATGGCGTTAAAAACAATGTTATATTTAGTCGAGTGATGTATTTATTTAGACACCAGTTGTAGATGGAATTCGATAGCACGGTTTGGGGTTACGGTAGCCAGAATTTAAAGCATGAAAGTACAAAATTATCCAAGTATCCTGTTTTTCACACCTGAAGCAGATCGTCTTTAAAATACTGAGGTAATATTAACGAAAGTAATCTGACTCTAAATATAAAAGCGGTTTCAAAATCCTAGATCTTGGGTTGATAAAAGTGAGACACATGTTACAAGAAGAGATATCTGCCAGTTCATTCAAATTTATATCTATTCATACCATTCTAATTAAAGTTCATTTAATTATTTTGGCTTTACGTAACAGATGACATTAGGTGTGTTCTATCTAAGACATGAGCTAGGTATATGGTAATATTGTATTAAAAAACTCTAGTCTGGTGCTGGGGAACTAGATTAATGCAAACTTCAACTTAAGAAATTAAATAATAAAATGTACTAGATATACATGTGAAAAAATAACTTGAAAACTGAAGACGTAGGCGAAAAACGCCAAAGCAGGTCGATTTTGTTATTGAGGGGGACATATTTCTACCCATATATCTCATCCCCTTGGCAGTGTAGCAAACCCTTTGCTTATCAATCATATAGAGTGATACATCATTTGAAAGCTACTTGAATTCTCTTTACAACAATATCGCACTTTTTGGGTTTCTCTCAAATTTGTGACAAATTTAACCATCCAAAGTCATCCCCTAGGCTACCCCTTCGCTTGTAATCATGGGGAATAGATATCGAGTGATACATTTGAAAGCTACTTGAATTCTCTTTACAGCGATATCTTTTTGGGTTTTATTTAAATAATACAGGGTGAGTCGATAAAAAAGGTCTACTTCATAATTACTTCTTTTTTTTTAATGAGCAAACACCATTTTTTAAAATACAACGTCGCACTTTACTAGCTACCATGATAGTAACCAGTGAAGTGGGATATTTTATTACAACTTATTCTCTTTGCACATTTCCGAAGAAAAGGGAGTCATTATTATTAAAAATACCTGTTTTATCGATTCTCTCAGTAATATCCAGGAAAAACACAAAAAAGATCGTTGTAAAGAGCAGAAATCAAGTACCTTTCAAATGATGTATCACTCGATATCTTTTCCCTATGGTGATAAGCGAAGGGGTGACCACCCCTGCCAAGGGGATGAATTTGGATGGTTAAATTTGAAATTTGTTACCCAAAGATGTCCTCATCGATAAAAATTTGACTTGTTTCGGCGTTTTTCGGGTACATCTTAGGTTTCCAAATTATTAGACCTGTTACGTTTTCGTTGGGCCATCCTGTACATATGGAGCAATAATATAGGTTGTTTAGGGTGTTCATTTTGTAACACTGCCCTCAGTCGGCTGCGTGAGAATTGTGGCTCATGTCGAAACTTTATTTCGGTGCGTTGAATATACGAAATATTAAATAATAGTAGAATAGTCTATTCGGCTTTCTAATAATAGCAGCACGTAGTCACGGTTACTTAATGTAACTGCTATTCGTTTTAGATAGGTTACTTGGATATAACTGTCTTTTTTTGCGAGTTGTCCTGGAGGATGGAGGGCACCTCACTCATAAAAAAAAACATATTTAAGTACCTAATCAACGTTCTTGAATGTTTTTCCCAACTTTATTAAAGGCCTAACCTAATAAAATCCAAAGCTGTCATTTGTAACAAGTATATTAAGTTAGGGAAACTTCTTTACGGTCATTGCCTATCCTCTAAACGGATTACTTTATGTACATCCTTTTTTTTTTATTAAGACTCCCGCAGTTCTATTCTCAAAGAAGTTCTAGGACACAAGTTAAGATATTTCATGATTTTCCCTTTTAAATGAATCAGGATAAGTAGGTTCACAAAATAAGAGTACACATTTATCCACTGTAAGTGTATTGTTTTTAAATGGGTGTACCGGGGCGGGGAATTCCTCGAGAGTCTGCAAAACACACTTTTCCACCGTGGAAAAATAATTTTTTCGCTACCTGGGAATTTTTTTTAGCTATTTTTCCCGAGATCAGCAGCGTCAAATTGTCAAGCGAGAATTTTTTTGAATCCTCGAGATCACCCCAAGTCGTTCAAATAATTTTACCTGGCCATTTTTTGAAGACGAACTTTTCTGTTTAGTTTCAATAACAAAAGTGACGTTTTCCACTAATTCAGACACGACAAATTCAGAACTGCAAATCGTTCGCCGCTAAAGAGGCGAAGTTCCGCAGTTACGTAAAAATTTTCCACGGTTTCTCGATTTTGGTTTGGCCAATTCTCGTTTTTCCGTATTTTCCACACATCAACACTAACGCCGAAAAACTCAACCGGAAGGCTTTGAACTACGAAAGCTTTTGCGACGGAAAATGATACGTCGAAAATGATGTATCCTATGAGTTATTTTCAATTGGATATCAGCTCGATTTAGACAACGGTAAGGGCCAGGTAGGTCACGTCAAGACGAAACGTTTTTTTAAGTTGAAGTTTTTGGATTTGGACCCTCGTTGCTGAAATATTGCCAACTTCCGGTTTTTAGTTTTTTGGCTGTAGTTTCGGATTTTTATAGGTTCTCGCCCAAACTGAAACTAGTTTTGGAAACTTCTTAACTTCAGTTACAACTTTCATATTGCAATCCAGGTTCTGTCTCTGTTGGACCGAGAATGGCGGCATTCCTAACCGTTTCACATTAAATACTTTCAAAACTGCTGACGGATTCTTTTTTAAGAAGAGCAATAATAGTGCCAAAAATCTTTGTCTCAAAAGTTTCCTAAAATTCCTTCCCGTATAGACGCTATTTTAGGAAAACAAAGATCATCCGATTATCAGTGTTTGAGCTGAAAAGTACATCTATCGATATCTGAAAATTACATTACCCTGGTTATCTATGCTTTGAAGAGGAACTAAATTTTTGCAATGTCAAATTTGACAGTTGTAATTTTATTCTAAAAAGGTTAAGCACTTGTCAAATAAAGTAAATAAACTCATTTGGATTTGTACCTTGTCGTTATCCATTTATATATTCTACCATATCCTTCATATGGATACCCAGTCATAAAAACATCACAGGTAATGAATTGGCTGACTCCAAGGCCAAAGAAGCACTCAACACAGACTCGCTGCTGCACCGAAAGATTTATCCACAGAATCTCTTTCCTGATTTTACTAAAGATGCTAAAGATATCACGAAGGAATTCCTGCTAGAACAAGCAATCACAAAAGGCAACTCCTACTTCCAACTCAAAGGAACTGCAAATAAATTCAATGAACCCTGGTGGCAAAAACTTAAACACAACAGTGAATCGATCGTCCTAATATCTAGAATTCGTTCAGGTCACGTCAGAGTCAACGCACATTTATACGCCAAGAATATTGTCAACTCTCCTGATTGCCAGTGTGGCAGAATACAAAACCTAAACCACATATTCTTCAATTATTACTCCCTACACGATCCTTACTATGCGGACCAGCTGAAGATTAAATTATGGAAGATTAACGGTAACCTCAATCATGATTTAAGAGACATTGCATTCAAGGGATCAGTGAGTGAGTTCAGACTACCTATTGGAAAACTTCGTATCCAAATTCAAACTAGCGATTTAACCCATAGTGCTGCAATAAGCTTTGTTTCAACCCAATATAACCCTGAACTGCTAAAAACTACAAACCCACCAACCCATTATCAATTAGACCAGTGACTGGCGTACGGGAGCGAACACGGCTGTGTCACCTCCTATAGCCATTAAAGACAACAACAACATCAACATGTCGTTGATGTGAGGCCGACTTCCTGTTCTGTGTTTTCTGGATTAAATTATTTCTCTTACTTCTGAAGTTTGATCTGCAATCTACAACTTCTTTCGAACTACAACTTTTATCCCATGAGCAAATGAAAAAGAATTCAGGTAGGCTGTGAAAAACATTTGAATTGAATTATGACATTCAAATAAATTTTTTTTGATTGAAGGACGATAAAACAGAATAATCATCAATATTCAAACTTGTAACACGTTATAATGACTTTAATAACAACATGTTGACAAAGAAGTGAAAGACAAACTGAAAAGCTATATTCAAATTTAACGATAAAGAATAAAAATAAACAATTAAAACAATAGGTTAAGTTAAAGTAACTGTTCAAAATGTGAGCCGTTTACTTCAAGACATACCTACACCTTCTATATGGACGTCGTCAGTAGCTTTTTGTAACACTGCATGGATTTCTCTGACCTCGTGTGTCGCCGCCACCACTCGAGCTACAAGGACTTCGTCTGACTCAACAGGTGTTGCATTATGTGATCCTAGAATAGAAATCCAAAGGATTTAAATCTGGAGATCTTGCAGGCCAGTTTACGGGTCCTCCTCTTCCTATCCTATCCATCATGCTGAAACCACATCCTCCTCCTAAGGTCTACAGGCACATCTTCCAACATCTCTGCCAGACGATTTATCAAGAAGTTCCGGTAGATAAATCCGTCCAGATCGCTGTTGGTAGCTGCTTACATGTTTAGAATGAGGATTTTCTTCGGCTTATCAGTGAGAGTTACGATTATTTAAAACTCCTTCTCTTCATTAAGTCGCTGCATCACTAAGTAAAATGCGAGCATGAATATCTGGTTGGAGGCCACCTTTTCTCAGAAGCTATCTACGGAAGTCTACACGAAGCTGATGGTTTTCTGGTAGTAGCTGTTGAACTCTCTGCAGATGATAATGAAACAGAAGCTGGTTATGTAAAATGCGCCCAGACTGCCATGTTTCCACAGCCCATTGTACTCACCAGCATTCTCGGGTGTCTTCGACGCGATTTAGTACTCTCACCCTAAGAAAAGTGCTGTGATGAGGAACTAGTCTATCAGGAAAACTCTCATGGTAGACTCTTTGGGCTGCTCGTCCATTCTGCTTAGCTTCGTCAAAAATTAAATTAATATCTACAAATTCTTGAGTAGTAAAATTCATTTCATCAAGAAAATAAAAACTGAGTTTGTTTGACAAGTGCTTAACCTTATTAGAATAAAATTAAAACTGTCAAATTTGACGATGCAAAAATTAAATTCCTCTTCAAACACTGAATGTCGGATGATCTTCGTTTTCTCCAAATAGCGCCTAAACGAGGAGGAATTTTAGGAAACTTTTTAGACAAAGATTATACTTCATTATTTTAAAAAAATTATTGCCCTACTTTGTTGAAAGTATTTAATGTCAAACTCTTAGGAATGCCGCCATTTTGGGTCCAACAGACACAGATTCTGGATTTCAATATGAAAGTTGTAACTGAAGTTAAGGAGTTTCCAAAACTAGTTTCAGTTTGGGTGAGAATTTAAAAATGCCGAAACTAGAGTCAAAAAAACAAAAACCGGAAGTTGGCCATATTTCAGCAATGAGGGTCCAAATCAAAAAACTTCAAATAAAAAAACGTTTCGTTTTGACGAGACCTAAATGGCCCTTACCGTTGTCTAAATCGAGCTGATACACCCTGTATAGAAGTGTCTATGAGGCATGAATTAAATTAGGAAATTTTGTAAATGACCACTTTTCATATTAATCTACACGCCTTAAATATTTTTAGCCTTTTTACGTTTTCGGTTATGGGTATAATACAGGGTGAGGATATTAAAGTGTTACAATACTTTCAATCCCATAGCTCCAAAACGAAGTCAAATATTTTCATGAAATTTTGGAGTAAGTAGTGAGTAAAGCGGGGGACATATTTACCGATGTTTTTTTGACATGTTTTCCTTCATCTCCTTTTAAGAGGTGGGTAGTAACTTTGAAACTTTAAATGGGAACTCCTATTTTTTATTATAGATTCTGATTTAATGGATAAAAATACGTAGAAAATAGATTCCCTCTTCCCACTCTTCTTTGCGCAGGTTTACGTTTGAAATTTTGGCAAGGAACCCTAATTTTTTATTGCCAATTCGGATTTTAGGACTAAAACCAAGTAGGATTAGTTTTTCACGATTTATGATAGAAAATGCTGCAATTAATAAATTTAATTTATTTCGCTTTGTGTTATTATACTGAAACTGAACGTCTGCAACAAAATTCAAAATAGATTGTTTTATATAAAATGTTCTGAAAAAAAACTGGATGGATAAAATATTTTATTCAATCATAATTCGACAAGAAACTTTTTTATAGATAAAACAATCAAAATTACTAATATGTAAGAGCTCTATTGGCATATACCTAAATAATAGTCAATAAAATTTTATATCTTTGAAGCTAGAAAACGTCCCCACCTAACGCAATATCCGTGATATAACCAATTTCGGCTACATTGTATATAAATATTCCGTCATGTGATAAGGATCTGGCCCAAGAGCTCTCACTCCGGTGGTAGAACAGCGCCCAAAGCATTTGAATATAAAATATGTTAATTCCGGCAAACAACTGAGGATATTTATAGTAATGCGCCACCAGAGGGGGCAGGGGACGGTATTGAAATGGGGTGTCGACACGACTCTGTCATATTTAACACGGAACGCCTAATCTTTCTTCTCTTCTTTCTACAAGGAGATAATATTTCAATGATTTTATTATTTGAAATTAACAATCAAGAACTGTAAAAAAAACATGGATAGAGGAAGATTAAATATTTATCGTAGTTCATCTTGGTAATATTTTTGTGAGTACCTACTCCACATTAACTCATGCATTTATGAGTTTAATCCTGCAGTTGGGTAATATTTTTCAGTCACCGCGCGTGCTCCTGTATACGATTATGCTGACTACTGAAGTATTTATATAGGGAAATTGTTACTTTGAATTTCAATGAGAGACCTACTGAATTGTTTGTATTATTACAAACAATCTCATTGAAACAATTTAGCATCGTAACTATTGCAATTCGTCTATGCATAAAGACTGAGCACTAGTACGGTTTGTAATGAGAATGAGTATAAAAAAGCGGTAGGTATAAATATGTACTCGTATGTAAAATAATATTTCCTGAAAACACTATAATTCTAGAACCTTCCTCGTTGAGAGCTCGATTTCAGAAGACTATTATTAACACAAAATTAATTAAAAAAAATTCTAAAACTTCTTTAATACGTGCCTGAAAGTTTCACTAAATTACTCGTTTTTTTTTTACATTATTTATTATTATTTAAACGATTTTTATTTATTTTTATGAGTCATTATCGGGAACCAAGAACGTATTAGGAGATCAAATTCGTAGCAGCGTGGTCATTCCGCCTTAATTAAAGCCCAGTCTTCTTTTCGGTAGTAACCATGACCGCTCTACCACGGTCACCCAGGCCTTGAATAGAGTCTGCTGGGGCTGTCCGACCCCGGTCGTAAGCAGAGTCCACCATCTTATAAGAATCTCTTGAGAATATTCACAGTTTTTAGCATTTTCTTGATTTAAATTCTTGATTTACTTCAAGCAAAAGGGCAGGAACTAGTTGTTTCTTATTTCAGATTGTGTTAGCTACAAGTTCTGTGTGTACGCCAGCTCGAGGACGATCTTCCTGTCAGGTCAGGTCAGAACAGAGGCTGTAAGAGAACAATAATTATCGAAAACTGGAACGCTTATTGGAAACAAGTGATCACGGTCTTTCAAGCGACCTGCAAGTCATAAAGAAGTTAAGTACCTGGCCAAATTCATATTTGATTCTGTAAACATCCTTTATATATTTTGGAGTAATGTATTTATAATATAATCAGCTATCTTTAATACAAAACACGTATTTCTTTCCTTCAGGTCTGAATGAATTTATCGACATAATAAACTGTATGCGCTGGTTTAATAGTTTTATTTGTCTGTTAATGTATGCAATAATATAAAAAATGAAATTTGTATCTCTCGCACACCGACATGCTGTTGTTCGTCTCGCGTTCGCCGCTCGAGTCCCTTCTACCCTTCTTCTTCTCCAGCATTGTCGGATCGTACATAAAGTTTTACATTCTAACGTAAACATCCTCCCGGCCTTGAACTATGTTCAACAATAATCTAAGTATAAAATGAACATAATATTGGTAAGTATATAAAATATTAATAAATGAATTTAATTGACACTCTAACTAGCAATGGTATTGTCTTTTGGGGAATCTTCTTCCATCCCAAGCAGCATTTTTAGGCACATTTTAGCAACAAATAGACACAAACTGGACGTTTCGAAACAAACCAAAACATAACCGAATAATTTTAGGCTGCTTGTGTCAGTTAAAAAAGTTTTGAAACATTTTCGAAACAAGTTCAACACACTATGATTCGAAACAATTGTTTCGACACTTTTTCGTAACAACTGTGTCAATTATGATTCGGATCCAACGTTTCGTAAATAAAACGAAACAATTGTGACTATTTTTGTTCTGAAACAAATGTTTCGGTAGAGTTTCAAAGCAACGGTTACATATTTTGATCGAACCAATTGTTTTGCAACAAATACGAAAATATTTTGAAACAATTGTAGCGTTTTCCAGATACGGGGTGTTATACAGGGTGTCCCGTATCGTTATGTTCAAAATTCTTGAGCATATAGTAGGCTTAATTTTGAGCCCAAAAAACCCAAAAGTGACAGGTCTATCTTTATTCGTTACGAAGTTACAGGCCTAAGAAAATTATTACTAGTAAATAACAAGATTCAACTTTGTAAGCCACAAAAATTGCCACACATGAGTAAACGTCACCGAAATAAACATTAGTAGAGGTTCCCCTGCTCATACGAAATGGCATTAGGATTCAAATAGATGCGGCACCAGCATATTTCGGAATTGGTGTTTGTAACTAAATATCAGAGAGAAATTATTATTTGATTCAGCAAGCTGGTCAGAGATATTAGGTACGCGAAAAAAGACGAGAAAACTGTTACTTTTGCAATAAGCCTCCGAGCACAAGCTTGTATTCAGCAAGGAATAGGACATTTTTAACACATGATAAATCTTTAGTTTATGTGGTTTTCAAAGTTAAATCTGGTTTTAACATTGTTAACAAGACATTATTTTCTTAGGCCTGTAACTTCGTAATGAATGCAGATAGACCTGCCACTTTTAGGTTTTTTAGGCTTAGAAATAAGCCTACTATATGCTCACAAAATTTGAACATAACGATACGGGACACCCTGTAGATTTTCTTAAAAACTGACGATTTATTTATTTGATCTGAAACCGGTCGAAATACGCAAATGAAATTTGGTGGGTTTGATAATAGAAAAGACTTGATAATAAAAGTATTATGTTATATATTATATACGCCATGTTTAATTGCGTATATATTTTGACCGTGATTTGGAGGTTAAGTAAATTTGTGATGGAAACTTTTAAAAATAAATATAAATCAGTATAGCATACCTACTTTGTTAACTATAATTACCGATATCTGCTCCCCAACTAATATTTGCGTCAAAAAATGCATCTTACAATTGCTTTCTCTTAATTAACTACTATTTTTTTTTTGCTAATAATGTAAAATATTATAATCGAAGCAGCCCCTTAAACTTCTGGAAGATTTATTAAAATTCACTCGGTACACTGGTCGTCGTTTGAAAAATATTCCAGAGAGCAACGCACAATACGCCGCCAAAGTCACGGGAAACGACACTATTTTTCAAACACCGTTCTAAACAGCATCGGCCATGAAAGAATTCTCTCCATCTGTGATCTGTCTTCACTGAAATAATAATCTACAGCACCAACACCAAGAAGTAAAATCATAATGAAATGAATAGTTCATGTACATCTGCGCAGACGTGAATGTGCTTGAAGATCCACTTGTGTCGAAACTGTTTCAGAACTGTTTCGTTATAAGTAGCGAAACATGTTTCGATCCTTTTTCAGAACAACATTCGAAACGCTCTAGTGCCAACGCACTGAAACACATGCAATTCGCCCATTTACTAATGCACATGGTTCGTAACAGGTTTCGAAACGAACGGATACATGTGGCTAAGTGTTTCTTATTTGTGTCTGGTACCGAAACAATTGTTACGAAAATGTCTCTTAATTGTGCCTAAAAATGCTACTTGGGATCGGTAATGGACACACTTTCACGACAGCTCTCTTGAAACTGCCCCTTGGCGTCTTGACATTTACGACACGTACCACACCATCTGCATCTGGATACACTTCTGAGATTCTGCCCAAGGCCCATTGACACGCAGGTTTGGTTATCATTTCTCAGCAACACTAGAGTACCAACGTCGATGTTTCGATGTTGTTGTCGCCACTTTGTTCTTTGCTGCATGTAGTTGAGATAGTCTCTGGACCAAGCTCTCCAGAAATCTTGATTTAACTTTTGGAGTAGCTGGAATCTTGATAAACGTCCAAGTGGAATGTCATTTAATGAAGGATCAGGTATCATGACTAACGGTCTTCCAACGAGAAAGTGAGAGGGGGTTAACGGTTGATAATCATTGGGGTCAGAGGACATAGGATATAATGGTCGTGAATTGAGTATTGCCTCAATTTGATACACAATTGTTGTGAATTCTTCGTAAATTAATCGTGTCTCTCCTAAAACCCTGGAAAGGTGATATTTTACTTGTCTAATGTTTCCCTCCCAAATTCCCCCAAAATGAGGTGATTTAGGTGGAATAAATTTCCAACTTATTCCTTCGTTCGCACAATGCTCCGAAATTTTAACGTATGCTTGTTTCAAAAAATGTTGCAATTTTTCAAGCTCTCCCTTTGCCCCAACAAAATTAGTTCCGTTGTCGGAATAGACTTGGGAAGGTTTTCCTCTCCTAGACGTGAATCGTCGAAAAGTAGAGATGAAGTTCTCAGCTGTAAGATCAGTAACTACTTCAAGATGAATTGCCTTACTGGCGAAACATATGAAGAGACAAATGTACGATTTGTAGAACTTTGCGCCTCTTCCCTTTCTGTCGCGTAGAATAAAAGGACCCGCGTAATCTATTCCGGTTGTGGAAAAGGGATGTGATACAATAACTCTGTCTTTAGGCAAGTTTGCCATAAAGGGACTAACTGAAGATGGATTAAATTTGTAACACCGTAAGCAGTTTCGTGTTACCTTCTTTGCTAGGTTCATTCCAGACGTGGGCCAAAATGTTTGGCGTACTGTTGTCAATAACAACTGAGGTCCGGCATGTAACAAAGCTTTGTGCTCGTGTTCCATAATTAGTTTTGATAAAATGTGTTTTCCACCTATAAGTAGTGGATGTTTGGCCTCAAATTTGAGATTTGCATGTTTGAGGCGTCCCCCCACTCTTATGAGACCCTCTGAATCAAGGAACGGAGATAAACCTAATAACTTGTTTTTATCGCTCAGAGGTCTATTAGACTGTAATAATGATATTTCGGCTGAGAAGCTATCCTGTTGGGCTAACCTGATCAAAAGTTTCATACTAGAATCTAATTCTACGACTGTTAGAGGACCCTTTTGACGATCATGTTTTGGAAGCTTCGCGTTATTAACGAATCTAAGAATGTATGCAGTTACTCTTTTTAATCTTGGTAAACTTGAAAATTTGTCGAATAAAAATGAATTACGGTCTACACTTATAAAAGTGTTACTTGTGATTTTTATCTCTGGAATTTCACGAAGAGATTTGTAGAAAGGTTTTGGCCAATGATAATTTGACAAAGTAAGCCACTGTGGCCCATGCCACCAAAGAGTAGAGTTCAACAAAGAATCAGGAAAGGTGCCACGTGAACTCAGATCGGCAGGATTTTCTTTGGTGTTTATATAATTCCAATGTGAAGAATTATAAAGTTCTTGTATGTTGGATATGCGATTTCTGACAAACGTCTGAAGAAGATGTGGATCCGTGTTGATCCAATGTAATACTATTTGTGAATCACTCCAAAGAAATGTCTCGGCTGATAAGGTAAGTGAATCACATACTCGTTTCATTAATTTGCCTAAAAGCAACGCACTACACAATTCTAGTCGTGGTATTGTCAGTGACTTAAGAGGCGCCACCTTTGTTTTTGCACATAATAATTTAACTGTGACATTGTCTTGTTGATCGACACTTCTAATGTAAATGCAAGCCTCATATGCGCTCTCGGAGGCATCGCAGAACCCATGTAACTGATAAGAAACTGCATCATTTGCGATGACGCACCTATCTATTTTTAATGAATTTAGTAACGGTAACTTGTTTTCTAATTGTTTGAATCGCTTTAAAGCCATGGATTTTGAGTCTCCTAAATGAGTTTCTGAATACTTCAAGGGAATTTTTACAATGAATCGTCCTTCTGTATCTCTAGATAAATTTTCAGTAAAATGTTTTTCACATGTCAAGTCGTCATTAGATGAGTTTGACGTCTGTGCGTACTCCTCAACTTCCCAAAATTTTTGTAAATTTTGCAAGACATCTAATGTTTGCGAAAAGTTGCACACACTTGATGATGAAGTTGGTGCTGGCAATCCTAGCTGACCAGAAATAATCCACCCAAAGACTGTATTTTGCAGAATAAGTTTACCCTGATTGAGCTTAATTTGACCATTAGAAAGCAGACTAAAGAAATGACCTGCTCCTATTAGGAGATCAATTGAACTGGGTTCATAAAAGGTAGGATCTGCTAACCTTATGTTTGGAATTTCAGCGGATGAAATATTCACGGCAGAAAAGGGTAGCCTTTCAGTAATTTTTGGCAAAACGAGACATGATATATTCATAGAAAAATCATCGTGAATAGACTTTAATTCTACGTTGCAACCCGATTTGATTAAGGTGGTTGCTTGATTTATTCCTACGACTGAATGATTGGTGGGAATCATTTTTAATCCCAATTTATTGCAAAGATTTGTAGTAATGTAGTTTGATTGCGAACATGAATCCAATAACATCTTTGCTTTGTGTGTGATGCCTTTGGCATCAAGAACGTATACCGAAACTGTAGAAAGCAGAACGCAGTCATTACTGACCGTCTGATTAGATAATGTAACTTGAGGGCTAGCTTCTGTAGATTTGGAATTTAAATGTGTTAATGTATTATGGTTTTTACCGCAAATTCTACAGCCACCCGAATAGCACTGTTTATCTGAATGTCCCAAATTAAGACAATTGCGACAAAGATTTAATTTGCTAACTTTGGCTATTCTATCTGGGATTGACAATGAAATAAAAGATTCACAATTGTAAATACGATGTGCCCCTTTACAATTGTAGCATTGAAGATTTGTTGCTAGAAAACTAACCTTACGATTTCGATTGTCGAAATGAACATCATGTTTTTGGAATTTATTATTATTCGAAGTCTTACTACCATGATCGACTTCAATTGTCTCCAAAAGGTCTGCTCTTGAATTTAAGAAAGATTGTAAATTATCTAACGTAGGGAACTCGAGTTTATTTTTGTATTTTTCCCACTCATGTGCAGAGGATTTGTCTAATTTAGTTAAAACTATATAGATCAAAAGAGTATCCCAGTAATCTGTGGGTTGACCTAGTGAACTCAGCGAACGAAGATGTTTGTTAACTGTATCCACCACATTCCGTAAACCCCTCGCAGACTCCCTTGTGACTGCTTCCATTTCAAAAATTGATTTCACATGATTGTGAACCAGAAGCCGTGGATTATCGAATCGTTTACATATAAGATCCCATGCTGTTTCATAATTAGATGATGTGAACTCTAACGACTGAATGATTTTTAATGCTTCACCTTCTAATGTAGCTCTAAGATAATGATATTTTTGTATATTGTTTATGGATAAATTGTTATGAATTAGTGACTGAAACGTGTCCCTAAATTCTAACCAATTGGTGTGGCTTCCAGAATATTTAGGTAGCTCTATCGTGGGAAGTTTAACGCCTTGTAGAAGATTTTCATCTTTATTGGATTGAGACAAACCTGAATTAGAACCTGAATTGCTTAGTGATTCCGACTCATCTCCCGACGGTGGATCAATTTCATTTACTTGATTAACATTGTCTGGGTCTCTTTGTATCGAGACAAAACTTGATCCTGCTAATATTGCTTTTGCGTTTGTCAAAGATGTATCGTACTCACTATCAAATCGATCCCTTTCGGCATAATGTTGTTCAAGATCTTTTTCCTCGCAGGAATATTCGATGTTTGTTTGAACTGCATCAAAGTCATTGATGATGCCTTCAAAACGATGAAGCTTCTTTTCTAATTTAAGGATTTCTACAGCTGAGATCTCCTTTCCCCCCTTTAGAGATTCATTTAGAGGAGTTAGAAAGCTCTGAAACATTGTCAGTTTTCTTTTAATGACTCCCCGCTTCCTAATTAAATTTGAATTACCTTCCGCCATTTTGCTTTAATAAATTGTCTAATGAATGCTCAATTTATCCCCAATGTTTTTTAATAAAATGAAATCGTGCAACAGCGCGCAATGTACGAACGAATACAATAATAGGTACCTATAGGTATAGGTACTTACCTACCAACTTGTTTGCGTAGGAATGAAGTAAATGTTAAATGTAATCAATAATTCAATGTACCTAAATTAAGGTACGAAATGCATGCAACATGTAAAATATCAACTTGTAATGTTTATTTAATTCAATAATGTATTTTTTGTTTTAAAAATGAATGAAACCGTATCAAGGCAATACCAATAATGAATACTAGGAAAATGTAATAAATGGAATGGATTTCTCACTCTCGGTAATGCTGAATAATGAACTTCTTGTCTTGTAGGTACTCTTGTAGCTTGAGTTGACCAAAACGCATTGGCGTAGCAAGGGGGGGAGCCAGGTGGGCCCGGCCCACCCCAGAATCTTTGAGGCCCACCCCAGAATTTTTTCACAGGAACAGTAGCACAGGAATTTTTAAAAAAGAATAGAAGAGTTAATTTTGATTATGATTAGCTAAACTGACGCTAGATTGTGCTAATGTATTATATTTGTAATAAATGTATAAATAATTATAATACCTATGTACCTTCTTACCTTGATATGGGATATGATATAATAATTATTATTGTACCTACATAAAATACTTGTACATATAATAAAAAGTTTTGTTTTTGTTGTCTTCATCACCTGTCTGTGGTAAAAAAGAATAACGCGAGTATATTTTCAAGTGCTGGGAAATTTCGTGACCTTGAATAATAAAAAATTTTCGCCTGCGGCGCTTTGTGGGGATACCCCCCGAGCCCCCTGCTTTGTTGCATTATTCAGTCTTTTTTCTGGTCTGACCTGACCTTACCTTATTCAGTGATTTCACGAACCGCCATTGGCCGTGACCCTGGCCCCCCCTAGAAAATATACCTTGCTACGCCCTTGCCAAAACGTATTTCGATGGGATGGGGACGGCGACGCTCGTCAGTTCAGGACCTCTCTCACCATCCAGTGGACCAGACGTACCGTTGACTTGACCGGCTGTATCCTGATCTGCTCCCGCTGGCTGGCTGCTCGATTGAACTGGATGACTTGTTAACTTGTACACCTGTGCCTGTGCTGGTCTGGCTGCTTCAATCGCTCGGCTCCCAGGATGAATTTGACGAATCTTGAACTTCTTGAATCTTCGTTTAATGTAATTATTGTTGAATGTAATTAACGATCGGATCGAAGGACCAAATTATGAATGAATTTATCGACATAATAAACTGTATGCGCTGGTTTAATAGTTTTATTTGTCTGTTAATGTATGCAATAATATAAAAAATGAAATTTGTATCTCTCGCACACCGACATGCTGTTGTTCGTCTCGCGTTCGCCGCTCGAGTCCCTTCTACCCTTCTTCTTCTCCAGCATTGTCGGATCGTACATAAAGTTTTACATTCTAACGTAAACAAGGTCTATATCCGTAACTCGTTCAAAGCCAATTCGATTGCAGTAGTGCCAAGGACAAGTCAACTTTTCAGTACAAATGTACAGTACATTCAAAATAGTTGGGGACGGGCAACGTGTGGTACATAAATCAGCGGCACAAACAAAAAACTGCATGGTATTATGGACACTTTGTGGCAAAAGTTGGAGATTGAACCCTAAAATGACCCAGTGGCTATATACTCAGGTCGTAAGAACGATGATAATCTACGGGTCAGTGGTATGGTGGACGAACAATACGCAGCTGCAGGCGCAAAAGCTCCTGGAAAAAACTCAACGGCTAGCCTTCCTGAGCATAACAGGAGCAATGAGGTCACCCCAACTGGAGCACTAGAGGTTTTACTCAATCTTTCACCATTGCACATGTAATGTGTACAAGGTACAGCGAAGCAGACAATCTGCAGACTCATGAGAGGACAGCCACCGGTTATACCGAGGCATGGATCTATCCAACAAGAACTGAGAGAGTCCTCTTCCCTGACAAGAAGGAATGGAAAAACGGAATCCCAGTGTTCGCTCGCTCGATCTGGTACACGGACGGTTCCAGAACGCCCCAAGGCACTGGAGTCGGCGTATACGAAAAATCAAAACAAGTTAAAATAGCGATCAGTTTTGACCGACACTCCACGATGGTTCAGGCCGAGACGGTTGCTATCGATCATTGTGCTAAAGAAATCAGAGGGGTTAACTTGACTCACACAAGAATAGCGATCTGTACTCACAGCCAAGCTACCTTAAAGGCACTGTAATCACTGTAATCAGGCTTCGCCAGTGATCACATAACGGAACGTGATGGACTGCAGGAATACCCTGGAGGAAATATCTGACAACAACAACGTCACTCTGGTTTGGACATCAGGGCACTCAGGGCTAGAGGGTAACAATAAGGTGGATACACTGGTCCGCAAAGGGATCAGAGACTGCCCCCATCGGACTAGAACCCTACTGCGGGGTGAAAAAAAGCCTCAAGAGAAGCACCATAAAAAAGAGTGGATGCTCTCAGAAACTCTGGCCAAATGGAACAGATCCATGGGGCAAAATCATGCGAAGAAGTTCATCAAATAACCCTCGCAGGCGGTTACGACAAATCTACTAGGCCTCAGTCGTAGGTACCATACTGACGATAACGATAGGCCTGCTCACAGAACACTGTCGACCCGCAAGCACTTAACCACGGTCGGAGGGTCAGACGACGGCGAATGCCGCTTCTGCCTCGAATACGAAGAAACGGTGGAGCATATTCTCTGCCATTTGAAGGAGTAGCTAGATCCCGGTTCCTGCGCCTAGGTGCTAAAAGACCTACGCCAGAGAGCTACATCAGGTCTACCAACAGACTCTGGAAGTTGATAAAACAACTAGAGCTAGAAGATGAGCTCTAACTATAGGGAGGCCACAATAGATTTCAACAGGTCTCAGTGCACACCTACAGAAAGCCTCCTATTGCAATCTACAATCTACAATGGGCGAGGAGCTACAGAGACAATAGTGCCGGAGATCTAGCTTTTGATCTCATACACACCAGCCATGGCTCAACGTTTTGCCTCACAAAAGAATCAGTATGAAAACTCCACAGCGAAGAATCCGAGAGAGCAAGCTTCTCTTTATTACATACCTACTGCGTGAAAAATAATTTACTGTATTTTTTTACGCGAATTAGCCTTGCGACGTCGAAACGATGATAAAACGTGTATTATAGTACCCAGTCAATTTCTTTTACCTATACAGGATGTCCCAAAACTCCACATCATCCCTTAAAGGGCTGATAGAGCAACTCATGACCAGAATAACGTAGCATGATCTTAGTAAAAAAAAATTATTATTAAATTAAGGTGCTTCAACATCATAGGTCATTAGCAGCCTTTACATTATATTATACAAGGTATTCTATGCTTATAATAACTGGTATATTACATGAGGATCTATCTAAATTAAGTTATAAAGTCCAGTTTATTAGAAACTGCAATATCGAGTACTTCTCCAAGATTGTCGCCAAGATTGTTGTCAGCTCTTTTTTGTGAAAACCGGGACAGTCTAGCAGAAAATGGACCACGGTCAGCTGTACAGTACAGAGCTCATAGACGGGAGCAATACTCTTTTCTAGGATATGGTTGTGAGTTATCGATATATGTCCCATTCTTAATCTCCTGAGTATTACTCCTTCTCTTCTGCTATTTATGTTTAACCGTGTTGGTGTGACCGTGGGTTCAATGGTTCTTAATTGTGTGTGTTGTTCTTTCCACTTTTGCTGCCATGAATGCTTAACCCGTGACTGTATCTCAGCTTTCATATGCTGGAATAGTATGGTATCTTGGCATGGGTTCCCCATATTACACGCTTCTTGTGCCACTCGGCGGCGTCCTCCGTTTCCCTTTATACCGCAATGAGATGGTGTCCATATTATTGTAGCGTTATTGCCAACTTTTTTTCTTACCAAATTTTTACCGGAGCTGCGGATTGTATGTGTGAGGGCCTCTTTAATTGCGTATAATTCGGCTGTTTGGACTGACGTCACTGATGGAAATCTAAATTGATGTTTGTCTGTCGGTGTGAGGATGCCGCAGCCTGCTACATTGTCCCTTTTCGATGCATCAGTATAGATAACTATATCGGAATGATATGATTCCAAGATGTTTTTGAAGCTCTGTGTTATTATGAATGATGTGGCATCTCTTTTGCTGTAAATGGTGAGGGTTGTATCTATTGTCGGTGTGAGTGTCATCCAAGGTGGTTCTTCCTGGTTATAGGAGCGATGTTACGTACCTCGTCCTCAGTTAGATGTTGTTGGATGTTGAGGTAATAAGGTGTGGCGATAGTCTCGAATGCCTTCTGAATCTGTCTTGGTAGAAATTATAATTTGCGTGGATCTGATTATTTGGATTGTTAGGTTGGGAGGCGATCCTACCTGCAAAATTTGACATTAGTTGCTTTCTTCGTAGCTCTAGTGGCATCTCTCCGGTCTCGCTGTACAGATTCATCCTCGGGCTTGTCCTGTGGGCTCCTTGGATTAGTCGTAGGGCAGTGTTTTGTATGACGTTGAGCTTCCTCAATGCCGTTTTTTGCCGTGCCATATGCTGCGCACCCATAGTCCAGCTTTGACCTTACCAGGCTGCGGTAGATTGTCACGAGAACAGATTCCGATGCGCAAGACTGCTGACTTGATAGTGTTCTAAGTATTCCTATTCTTTGTAGACAGTCATTTCTAAGTTTATTTATTTGACGTAGCCAGTGTAGTTTTGGATGTAATATAATTCCTAAAAACGTATGCTATTTCACCTTTGCGATGGTGTTGTTCATTATTTTTAATTTTGGGGTGACATATGGTTATGGTTTCTTGTTCTCGAGAAAACCATGAACTTTTTTTTTCAGGAAAGAATCTAAATCCAAATTATTTGTTCTCGAGATAATGGTAGGTACTTTTATGAATTGTGTGGAAATCGATATTTTAGATCAGTTTTTTTAGTGGAAATTTCAGGTTTGATAGGTGGACGCTAATTTTTTTTCATGTAGGTATGAAGTGCCAAAGTTAGGTCATGAATTTTTTTTCAAACAGCCAAAAAAATTAATATTTTTCCTAATGGTGTGGCACTAGAATATTTATTCGGCACTCTTCAAGAACAGGGCTAAGCAGCATCGCGCAACAAAATTTAGAATGTAGGTAAATATATTAAATTTTGTAACTGCGGCACTCGAAAAACTGATCTAAAAATCGATTTTCACACAACTCATAAAAGTACCATAATCTCGAAAAAAAAATATATTTTTTAACTAAGATCAAATTATGATATTCTGATCAGTCATGACCATGATTTAGCCTATCAGCCCTTCAAGGGTTTACGTTGAATTTTGGGACACCAAACATCTTTCAAATGACAAGTAAATACTCTTACAAGTTATCAATGTTTCAACCATGCCAGTATATCGTTTATGTTGATTGCATGATTTTTTTTGGTGGATGGGAAAATAAAATGATCATCTGAGAGAGTTTCCAAAGACAAAGTTAGGACGTTAGTGGCAGAACCAAGCATAGTTTGATTTTTCTAAGGCTGTGCGAACTTCTTAACTTTCAGCATAAATAAGCTGGAGCCTAATTTATACTATACGCGCATATTATACAACACAACTATTATTACAGTTTGCAGGTATACCTACTTTTCATAATTATTGGTATAAGTAAATTACCAAGCTATGCATATGGAGGAATATTATCTGAGAAAATATTGCATAAAAATAAGGGAATATGGAATTTTCCTTTTCTACTGTTAACTCCCTTGTATACTTCTATGTCGCATGCATGTTTAGTCGCTTTCTAATGGTCCCTTTATCAGTTGCGGGGACGGCGAGCCGCCTCCGAATGATATCGCAGCCGTCTCCTATGCAAGACCCGGTGCTACTGTGTACCATGAACATAAATCACCGAACACTCGGTATAATCTACATAATCAGCCATTGTAAATGCTAATCGCCACATTTACATAACAATCACCGAGTCAAAAGACAAACTAATCCCAAACACCAAATACTGCAGGCATTTGTTTCACTTCATTATTCGATACAATAAACGAACGTTTTGCTCACATGAATGAAATTTTAACTTTTAGATTAAAAACAGGGAAGTTATTATTTCACTTCGTAGTGCTACATATTCAATGTTTTCTTCTTAATTTAAGTAGGTGCGAGGATACCGTGTTGGCTGAGTGAAACTGTAAGTATTTATTTCGTTACTTTCAATTTTAAATCAAAAGAATAAAATATTGCCCAGGCTAGTTATTGAAGAGAGCACTTCCAATTATAAACCCAGGGGTAATGGCGTTGTTACTGGCTACACAGACACAGACACAGATAAAAAAATATACGATTCAATAGTTTCTGAAAATTACAGATAAAAAACGTAAGCATATACAGGGTGATTCATGAGTAACCTTACATAGACCAACGGTGATAAGCGGACTTCAAGGCGGGTCGAAAATCACAAAAGAAATTTTTTTTGTGTGATTGGTTAAGAAGTTACAGGGTGTTTTATGTCTCAGGTACAAAACTTTGATAGGCGATATTTCTGAAACGGCTGGAGATATTTTGTAGAAATTTACTAGGAGTGGCGCGTTCCGGAAACTCATCAAAACCGCATTCTGAGTTAATTAAAAATCCAGGACCGGACTTGAAAATTTTTGCCCCCATGGTCTTTGTTGAAAAAGTTCATTTTCTGACCGTGCTACTGAAAAACTGTCAATGAATTTGAAAAGATAAGAAAAAACTCTATAGAAATCATTCCTCAATTTGAACGGCACACCCAAACCGTCTCGAAAAAAAAAGTCAAAGTAAAACTTCTCAGTAAATTATCGTTTTCGAGCAGACATATTTTACTTAATGTTCGTCTGAATTCCTTCAAATTTATTTTTTACTTGTTTCTGTGCGAAAAATGTCAGTGTAAATTAAATGTTATCAATATTAATATTATAAACGGTTCTCAAAATGTCCTTTACCAACTTCAATACATTTCCTGCAGCGTTTCCATAAATTTTGGTTTGCTTTTTGAATTATTTGCCTGTTGTTTCTAATTTCATCAGCAACTACCAGTATTCGCGTCCTGAGCTCCTCTCTGGTACTTACTTCCGTTTTTTAGACTTCCTGCATCATGTGGCTCCATAGGTAATAGTCTAAAACAGTGAGGTTGGGGGCCTAGGTGGTCAGGAATGAGGGCCGTTGCGCCCGAACCAACGATTGGGGTACTCATTGTGGAGATGCTCTCTGGAAGGAAAGAGCACGCCTGTTCACGTTCGCCTCTGCAAGCAAGCCGGGCAAAATGACTTGTAGGAAAAGTAAATAAATTTCCCCTGTGAGCCGCCCAGCAAAAAATGGGGTCCTATTAGGGTATCATTTGCAATGCCACACTGCACATTTATAGAAAATCTGTTGCGAGTTCTTCTGAACAACAGAGCGCGGATTTTCATATGCTCATAGGTGGGAGTTTTTTTTTTATTCGTTACACCATCCCGCGTGAACTGAGCTTCGATCAGTACACAAAATTCTACGCAGTCCATTCAATGGAACTTCATTGAATGGTTGAAGCCTCTGTACGCTTTGTACGGCGTGACAGGGATGGCATCCGCTCTTCTTTTTTTCAAAGTTCGCCATAATCTTGATTGAGAAATGCTCAGTGCTTGCCCAATTCTTCGCGTACTTGTACTTGGATTTACTACCACCATCTCCACGATGTTTTATGGCTGAGATTTTCCAATTGAGGTTCAGCATTCCTTTGAACTCAGAGAAATATGCCGTGGTTTCGAGAAAATTGGAAAACAGACGCGAAACGTTACATGGGCCGGTTTTCTTCGATTGGGGAATCTTTTATGCTATTCTCTCGCAGCTGCTCTTGAATTTCCATTGCAGAAACTATACACAAACATAATGTCTGGTATTCGTTATTAGTGAAATGATTTGTGACTATTAGTGAAATCTGAAAATTTTGTAGTTGACACCTGATTTCCCAGTAATAAAGCTTGGCCTTCTGTCCAAAATTTTTCCCACAGAAACAAGTCAAAAAATAAATTTGAAGGAATTCAGACGGACATTAAGTAAAATATGTCTGCTCGAAAACGATAATTTACTGAGAAGTTTTACTTTGACTTTTTTTTTTCGAGACGGTTTAGGTGTGCCGTTCAAATTGAGGAATGATTTCTATAGAGTTTTTTCTTATCTTTTCAAATTCGATGACAGTTTTTCAGAAACATCGTCAGAAAATTAACTTTTTCAACAAAGACCATGGGGGCAAAAATTTTCAAGTCCGGTCCTGGATTTTTAATTAACTCAGAATGCGGTTTTGATGAGTTTCCGGAATGCACCATTCTTAGTAAATTTCTACAAAATATCTCCAGCCGTTTCAAAAATATCGCCTATCAAAGTTTTGTACCTGAGACATAAAACACCCTGTAACTTCTTAACCAATCACACAAAAAAAATTTCTTTTGTGGTTTTCGGCCCGCCTTGAAGTCCGCTTATCACCATTGGTCTATGTAAGGTCACTCATGAATCACCCTGTATACAAATAAAATAATATTTAAATGGACAGATCTGAATGGAGGGAAAGTTAATTTAATTGAAAAACTGATAATGTGAAAAGTTGCAAAGAATTTCTGACTTCCTCCAGTTACTTATCTTCGATTGCTGGCGGTATGAAATTAAATTACCGTGAAATGAGTTGGTGCTGGTGACTTCTTTGCTAGATTATTGATTAGCTGGAGCTAGTTGAGCTTGGTCACAGCAAATCAGCTTCCAAGGGACGACAAATCTTGTCTCAGTTTGCAACTATATGGGCGCAGGCAAATGGGGAAGGAATACGAGATACGAGTGAAGGTTATAAAAGAATGGTACAATCAATGAACGTCCTTCCTATTTTTGATTACACACGCTGAAGTTACACGGGCTTTACGAATTGTAAATTTGCATCGTAATTAATACGGAATGTACGAAGCTACGTGGACCGTTGCGTGGTATAACCAACCAAAAATAATTAAAAGGAAATTATATGGTCACATGAAAAATACCTAGATTACCGTGCTTAGTTTTGAAATAGTCTTAATAATCATACTGACCAACTCTCGCCACAAGTTGTACAGTTTGAAAGCGGAAAATTGACGCTTGAAAAAAATTTGACCTTGGATGAACGGTTCAAGGTCATTGGAGGTCAACTTTGTTTTTTTTTCAAATGAAAAACCCCTGTTTTTCGTGTGGCCTATTGATTGCATGTAAAAACTATGAATCTTTTGTCCGAAACATTTTTGTTAAATCACCAACTTGATTGAGATATTCAGCCTACAAAAGTGTAGGTACTTTTAAAACTATATGAATTTTTTACTGGAGAATGGTTAGGTTAGGAGAAAAATACCAAGAGACTAAACATCTCTAATTTTCTGAAAGAAATCGGGTAACGTTTTCGCCACCTGTAAACAGAAACATTGCAAACGACCGCAGAGTCTTATTAGAGGCAACAAAAATTACAAATGTCTCATTTTGAAAACAAAGCAGATTTTTTGCAATAACTTGAAGATTTTTTGTTATAAAATTTAGCAAAATTTAGTGCATTCGTCTTGAAAATGTGTTTATCACAGAATAATGAACTCGTAATTTGCATTTCTTTAAAGTTTTTTTGTTTTTATTTTGTTTTTGCGACGATTTTTTCAAGTGATTGCTTGAATACAAAAAAGTTTTTGTTTTTTTGTTTACAGTTTATTGCAAATAATTAAAATGAAAAAATATAATTTGATATGCTTTCAGTTCAAACAAAAAAAAATTTGAAAGACTTCAGAAGTAAGTATTCCCTCCTCTGGCAAATTTGAAAGCTTGCATACGAGTGTGCTATGGATCAGATTCTGATCAAATTCCTATGTCCAATCAGTATATCTCGTAGCTCTCTAGAATTTTTGGGAACCGGCTGTCTTCGCAAACGTCTCTCCATCTCATTACAAACATGTTCGATCGGATTTATATCGGGACTTCGAGAAGGCAAAAAAAACGTGTGAGTCGAGTCTCGTCTAGATAAGCAGTACACATCCCATTAGTGTGGGGCCTTGCATTATCATGCATAAAGGTTGCATGTTCTCGAAGAATAACCATGACGGTACAAGAGGATCTTCAAGAGCCTCTTTCAAGTATCTATGCTCATTTAAAGTCCCATTCTGGATATGAAGATAACTCCGTGTGAGTTCCAAACTCTCCATTATTTGTTATGCCTCTCCATGTCATAACTAAGCCATACCCAAATGGAAGTAGCTCGTTAATACACGCTTGAGCATATCTCTCGCCTTGTCGTCGCCAGACTTCGACACGTCTGTCTGAACCTGCAAGACAAAATCGCGATTCATCGGAGAGCAATGGGCGACTGCAATTCTCTGTTGTCCAAGCCAAGTGTTCTCGTGCAAAATTCAACCTTTAAATCCTCTGTTCACGGGAAAGCGGCGGCTCGGTCGCTATAGTTCGAGAAGATCATCCAGCAGCACGAAGTGGCCTCTAACTATCCACTTACCTACGTTTACATTCCCCACTTATTGTAAATGATTTAGATACGAAACTGTCGTAACCTTCCGGTTTCTCAAATCACACTAAATGACTTAACCGAGAAAGAGGTCCTCTTAGCTGTTACAGTCCTTCCTCATCATGCACTTGGGATAAACAGGCCAGTCGGCCTGTCTCTTAGCAACGCTGAAATACTCGTTGCACACTAGGGAGACTTACCACAATGTTTCTCGCAGTTTCGCGCTGACTGAGGCCATCTTATATAACCGCCGCAATTCATGCATCAAAGAACAGGATTTAGGACAGTTTCAATACACTCAAAATGACGTCACTAATCAGTCAAACAATTTTGCAATAGGGAGATGGACTGGATTCTGGATTCTTAGGAGTGCAGAACAAGTCCGCTTCACTTACGCCACAGGTGGCCCATTGTGATTCCTCCTTTCCCTGGTTGCCTCACTCCTTAAGTCATCCTAAGTTCAGAAAGTACTGGATCAGGGTGCCAGGAGGGGCTCCAGAGAGGTCGTCGAGGCTTTGCTGATGTGACTCTTTAGCTGAACTCCCTACATCCACTACCGGCCAAGAACAAACCATTTGAAATTTCTTGTCACCGAAAATTCGCTATATTTCGCGAACAAGTTGCCCGATCGACTTCCTCCTGGAACAAGCTTACGGTGTTGTTCCACACTTCTTTTTTGGGAATAAATTTTTTTTCGGTAGGATCAAAACCGACAGAGAAATCCACGAAAAATCGATATCCAGTACTTTACAATGGCTTCTCCCCTCCCTCTCCCGCCCCTTGGATCGGTTGACCGTGAGTTGGGAAATTGAGCTGGTACCTCACTTAGTCGATCGGGAATTCTTTTTTTTTTTCTTGATATAGGGGGTCTACACTCGAGGATTTTTTCCACATAATACCCATTTATGGTATTTATCATCGTTTATATCATGCCAACGTTTATATCATCCATAAATATATCTATAGTAGAATTTTTTTAAACATTAGTGTTTTATTTATCATCCATCAATCCTACAAATGATACATATATACATATAAAGAGAAAACAATACCATCAACGACGGAACCGAAATCAACAATTTATCCCAAATTTACCACACAATTATTATACAAAAAAAAAAAAAACATATTACAACTTTAACACACCATCTGAACTCCTCGAATAATCCTAATATTTATACAAAAGAAAATGACAAACCCGCCAAAACAACTTTTACATCAGACTCATTTTCAAAATTTAATACAGACACCTAATTTAACAAACCAACCCACAAACAGCGAGCTGTGATGCAGCAGTAAACAATTTTAAAGTAATTCTTAATGATAAAAAGAACTCTAAGCTGACTCCCAATCACACACACACAGGGGGCGCTACATACGACTTTTTTCAAAAAACAGCAGTCTTCAATCGAAGGCACTTTCATTCCAACCGTCAGGCATCCCATACACCAAACAATAAAAACTATATAAATAAGTAAAATTAAAATATGATAGAACTGGCAACGAAATAGAGAAGTATCTCACATACAAAATAAAGAAGACGAGAACACAACAACCATTGAAATGGATAGTCGAGGTGAATGTTTTTGAACTTAATTTGCTATAGTCCAGTAACTTTTTCGCTTGAAAGTATGGGGTAGTAGGCGTCAAATCCGGTAGTTCTGATTTTTTGCAGACTTGTTTGTGATGTTGGCCTAATGTATAATCCAAGTTTGTGACCTCGAGCGCCGAACTCAACTTTGCCAAAAATTTAAAAAACCGCTAAAAAATCTATTATTTTTTCAAGTTTTGGCGGTTATAACCCTAAAGGATTAGTTTTTGGAAAAACTTTTTCAGGACGTTTAAAGTAGACTAAATTTTCTACAATATGATACTAGAATTGTCTCTGTAGACCCAATAGTTTCGGAGATTAAGCTTTTCAAAGTTCATGATTTTTTTAGAACTTCGCAATTTTTTGCAATTTTTAGACGTCATTCGAGCGGGACGAAGAATTGCAAAAAATTGCGTTAAAAAAAGTCCAAAAAAAAAAGATAAACTTTGGAAGGCTTAATCTCCGAAACTATTGGTTCTACAGAGATAATTCTAGTATCATATTGTAACAGAATTAGTCTACTTTAAAAACGTCCTGAAAAAGTTTTTCCAAAAACTAGTCCTTTAGGGTTATAATCGCCAAAATTTATCAAAAAAATTCGCGTTTTTTTCGATTTTTGACAAAGCTGCGTTCGCCGCTGGAGGTCACAAACTTGGATTATTGATTCGGCCAACATCATAAACAAGTCAGCAAAAAATAAGAACTACCAGATTTGACGCATGCTGCATGTGATGTATAAAGTTATTGGACTACTAAACACTTCCAATAAATTTCACCTTTTCAGACAGAGAGAAAGAAGGAAAATGTTCTTCGGGTGACCCGACCGTAGTCTGCCTCATTCTCCCACGGTCACTACCGGGCTAATTCACACTTCCAACGGTGGCTTCAGAATTGAACGGGATCTAATTTGTCGTGTCTCCATCATGACGGGTGCGTCAGTTTTTGTTCCATGTGGAGTATTTTATTTCCTCCCTACCCTTCGAAGACGTCGGAAACGTCATCGACGACCCTCCCCTATTCGCAAAAGGGACGCGTCCCATCTTCTTCCTCATCTCATCTCTTAAAGGTCTCTCTAAGGTGGTGGGTCGCATTAGATGGACAATAAATGTCAAGTCTTTCTGCGTATCTTACTCGGCAGACATGAACCGCGCCTAACAATGTGGAATGAGTATGGCAGACTTCTGGAGCTGTGGTGTCAGGTACTCAGGTAGCTCATATGTCCATTTCTTCTAAGTGTCTAATCCTAGATTCAGTTATTATACCTAAATAATGAGTCTGACAAACGGGCGTAATTACATGAATGCAGAGATAAAAAAAACCGAATACACACAGGATACTGGAGCTACACACGCGCTGAAATATAAAAATCTCAGTAGACAAACCGAGACGAAACGAAACTAAAAGAAAAGTACTTTAGACGAATAATGGGGCCAATAAAATTATCAGAGAACAGCTACAGAAGACGAACAAACCTAGAAAATAAAGAAGTTTTAGGAGAAGGTGACATGGTAAGATTTATCAAGACCCAGAGACTAAAATGGTTCTTACACATTCACAGAAGAGAACCTAATGATTGGATAAGAAAAATATTGGAGTGGAAACCAACGTCGACTAGAACAAGGAAAAGACCGAGACTACGTTGGGAGGAGCAAATAAACGAGGACCTAGGAGAACTTGGAACGGAAGACTGGAGGAAAATTATAGAAGACCGGGCGGAATGGAACAATAGGATAAAGTCGATGATGAACCCATAATTAGAAAATTAAAGTAATCTCAATTGGCATAATTTAAATAGCTTCTTAATAATTTATAAAAACAAAAGAATTGATCTCTACATATTATTGTAATTATCTGCTTGAATATTGTTTTGTGTGGGTAGGTATAGGTAGGTACTTAAGTATATTACATTCTGCAGAATGTAGGCAGATTAAAATCAAATAATGAAAATTAAGAAGATGGACTCGTTAACTAGATATTGTTATTGTCGAATATTATTTTCTCTATAATTTTTCTCGTAATCTAAACCTGGAGATGTTATTTGCACAAAACTGAATTTGCATGTTAAATCCCTATGACCCACTTACCTACAAGTTTCCACCCTGTATATCTTAGCGAAAATAATAATTTTTAGTGATGCTTTTTATGACTTGAACACTTAGATACCTACCTACGTTTATAAATCACGTAGTATGTTAGATAATAGGTAGGTACCTATAATGTGTTAATCGTCATGTATGTTATTCGTCTTTGTGTATTCGCATCAATAAACTCCAGACTGCGGAAAACTCTGAAAATTTGTACCTTTTGAAAGTTTTCTCCTTTGCTCTATTAGTCTTCAAAAATTTAGTCTCGACAAGACCATTAAACAAAAACGTCTAAAGAGGACCTGTGAATGTTAAGAGCCCAATATGTCATCTGCTGCAGATAAGACAAGACATATGACCAGTTCCAACTGGTAATTTCGTTAATGACTTGTGTTAAATATACCTCGGTGATTCTTTAAACGATATATCACAGTGTCACCGGTGTCGTTAGCATAATGCGAAGATTTATGTTCGATCGCGGTATTTTTGTAAAATACAGTTGCTACAAATGATCCTGATACTAGGTCATTATTATGTGAAACACCTAAAATAACGCAAAATTAATCGCCAGTGTCCGATTCAACACTGTATTTTGGCGAATGGCTTTCGGTTGCATACCGTAATGTTTATACTATTCTAGATTGGCTCCAGATTTATGCGGACTAGTTTTACAAGCTACTAACTCGAGTTTTGGAATGTTTTACAAGGCATTTTTCTTACTATCAAAAGCTTGGAAGAGATTTGTAGCTCGAGCTGTGGAATTGGTTCAAAATAAAAACATAACAAATAGACATGTGTGAACGATATGTTAATAATGTGGAATTTGATAAATTACTATCACAAAACATTTTTATTAATAACTATTATAAATAAATATTCTCAAATTTCCAAGTTAAAAACAAACATAACATCATAATTTACTGTTTCTTCTAATAATACCCTCGACTTTCACTCGTTCGTTTAAAGTGAAGCAACACCAGCACTGCCATGGCATGCGAAGATTTTTTATTTTTTATTTTTTTTTTAATTTCTATTTCAACAAAAAACTTTAATAACTACCTGGGTGTCTTCTCTTTTCGCTTAATAATTTTTCTTGAATAAATTAATAACGCTTTTTACTTTTAAATTCTCCTGGGTAGGTATTACATACACCTATTTGTTGAAATAAAATGCTACGAGTGTTTCGCTACTTTATAGCATTTAATTCCACCCCGAGCAAATTAAGGGGAGGTAGAGAACGTTATTTAGCAACTAGGTAGCTCGAAAATAAAATTAACTTAATATTGTGGTTTGGCAATGCACACACATAAACATCACAGGTCGAAGAAAATTCACAGGTCAATTCTAACAGTTTTTATTAACAAATAGAATAAATAATTTACATAATAAAAATTGCAATTTTGTAATTAATATAGGTAATAGATAACAAAAATATTTAAATTCACAAAAGATGAAATTGTGCAATAACAGATGGTGAAAATACAAATGGTATAATCACTAGAAGATAATTACACTTATACATCGCTGAGTGAATGAAAAACTTGCCTAGCAGCTGGACATTATTATATATATATAATCAATAGCACAATTACCATTACATGGTGTAGTATGTGTAACATAAATACATTTCATTCTTAACAAATAAATAAAATAAAATATACAAAATCCATAAATACTACAAATATCTTCAACCAAATAACACATTAATAAACTAAATAAACATCCACTTATTCTTCACTCCTATTGTTCCTTCTATTTCTATTTCATGTGTACAAATTCTGCCCATTCCCTCTTATTCTCTGCCATTTTGCACGCTTCTCTCCAAGTTTTTCCCTTCTTTAATAATATCTCTCCTATAACTCCATTCCACTTTAATTTAGGTCTTCCTCTCTTCTGTTTTCCTACAGTCTTCGCTTCCCACACTCTTTTCACTGGTCTTCCTTCGTTCATTCTCCTCAGATGACCCCACCAGCTCAGCTGTCTCTTTTCTATAAATTCAATGGTTGATACTATCTCCAGTTCTTCTCTTATTCTTGTGTTCTTCATCTTGTCTAATTTCGTTACTCCTCTGACTCTTCTTAGGTATTTCATTTCAACTGCTTGTATCTTCTGTCTTGTATTCAGCACCCATGACTCGCATCCGAACGTCAAAATTGGTCTGTATATCGTCTTGAAAACCTTCATTTTTGTCTTTCTGTCTATTTCTCTTTTGCCAATAAATGCTTTGTTCATTGTGTAATACAGTCTCATGGTTTTCTCTATTCTTTCATTCAGTTCTGCTTCTTGTCCTCCATTATCTTCTATATTCACCCCCAAGTATTTATAACATTTCACCTGCTCAATCTGTACTCCTCCAATTTCTATTTTTATCTGTTCGTCATTTTTCCCTATAATCATTACTTTGGTTTTATTCTTATTTATCGTCATACCTAGTTCTTCCATTGTTGTGTTCCATATCTCCAAACTCTTTTGTAGTTCTTTTTCTGTTTCTGCCATTATTACCACATCATCGGCAAATGCTGCTTCTGATATTTTTATGCCTTGTAGGTTCCTATATCCCACTTGTACTTTCTTTACCTTTCTCGTACATTTCTTTATTATTTCATCCATGAAAATTGTGAACAATGTGGGACTCAGGCTACCTCCTTGTCTCAGACCTTCTTTTGTTGTGAACATTTCTGATTTCTGATTTTTATTAATTACACTGTGAAAATTTCCTTCATATATATTTCTTATAATTCTCACCAATTTGTCTTTACACCCCCTTTCTTTCAGTATTATCCATAATTTAGCACGGTTTACTCTATCGAACGCCTTTTCCATATCTATGAATCCCATATACACTTTCTTTCCCTTCGCCATGAATTTTTCAATTATTTGTTTTATGGTAAATATGTGGTCTTGTATACTTCTACCCTTCCTGAAGCCACTTTGTGACTCCTCTATTGAACTCTCAGTTATTGCTTTTACTCGTTTTTCTATTATTTTTTCATATATCTTCATCGTTGTGCATAACAAATTTATACCTCTATAGTTATTACAATCATACTTGTCGCCCTTCTTACCTATGTATAGGTAGTATTTGTGTAGTTTTCCATTCTCTTGGTACTTTTTCTTCCTCCCACACTCTATTATATATATCCAATAACATTTCTGTCCCTTTCTCTCCCATATTTTTGATCATTTCAGCTGTTATCTTATCACATCCTGGTGTTTTTCCCGTTTTTATTTCCCTTATTACATTCTTTAATTCTTTTAGCTTTATATTGTCTTCTATTTGTTCTTCATGTTTCTCCTCTTCTAGATCTTTCTCTTCTTCTATTAGTTCTGTGGCTTCTAGTAGTTCTACGAAGTATTCTATCCATCTGTTAATTACATCTTTCTCTTCTGTTAACAGGTCTCCGTTTCTGTTTTTAATTTTTGTTTCATTATATGTTTTCTCGTTTCTTAGTGATTTCAGTGCTCTATAGAATAATTTTTGGTTTGTTTTACTATCGTTTTCCATTCTCTCTCCGAATTCTCTCCAATTGTTTCTCTTTGCTTCTACTATCATATTTTTTACCTTCTTTCTTTCTTCTTTGTATCTTTCGTAGTTTTCTTGCGTTTTATTACCTATGTGTATTCTCCATCTATTCTTCTTCTCTTTTACTTGATTCCTTATTTCGTCGTTCCACCATGCCGTCTGTTTGGTTCTCAGTTTCTTCCTTGCGTACCCACATACTTCTTTCGCTGGACATTATTAATAAAACTAATTAAGATAAAACGTGTGGTTTGTTTTTGAGTTTTAGTAAGATTTTTCTGACTATAATTCGACTGCTGCCGGCAACCGAGACCCGAACCGAATGGTGCCGAACGATAGTATCGACGTATCGCCGTACGTACGCAACTGACAGCGCCATGCAGAGTGCTCGACAAACTGACCATACCATGCAATCGAAATGATCGTCACATGAATAATTAATTAATAAAAAAGGCAATGACTTGAACGGTTACTGAAATTGTTGAAAGAACCGCTACAATTTTCCAAAAAACATCTTCATCCACTTAAAAAATATTATGATTAGGTAGTTACCGAAACTTCTTCATTCGTAGAAAATAATTTTACTTGAATCTTATCTTCCTCCAACACCTACTCCGTAATAATTGTGGGGGTAAATGGGTAAAGCTGTTATGTCAATTCTAAGATAAGTGAATTTTTTATTTTTGCAGTTTTTTTAACTGATGATAAATTTCAGCCTAATAAATAACAAGTACCAAAGAGCAACTTAAAAAAGGAAATTTTACTTGACTTGGAGGAATTCGCGTGCACTTGATACCCAAGTACTTCATTAATTTTGCTATAGAATTGAACATACCTAAACTTGTATCAACATTGTACCTACATAACACCTTCAACACCATTGTACAAAACATGTGTGATAAACTGTCAGTGGCTCATCGACTCTCTTCCTCACATCAAAATAAAGTCAGAAATTGTCACCACAAAATAATATAGAATAAATTAAGACATTTCCCAAACACAAACTTTGTTTGGCTGGGAAATAAATAGTACTTGTAAAATTATATGGTTGTGAATGAATGAATTGCAATAAACAATAAACAATAAACAATCTCGTCTCATAACACCTGTCTCATCTCGTCTTGCATGGTTTTCTTAAAAACAGATCTACCCAGACGGCTCTTGTGTAGCTTACGGACTTCATATCTCAGGGTTTGGAGGAGGGGATGCGCACTGTGGGCTGGCTTTTAGATCCCTCCAAGGCCTTCGACAGTGTGTGCCACGAGTGCCTCCTTCGGAAACTGGAGAATGTCGGAGTTCGTGGATCGCCCCTTTCTTGGTTTACCAGCTACCTACAGGGAAGAACACAGGCGGTTCAGATTACTGGGTCTGATGGCCGACCTGTGCGATCACCTTTTG
This sequence comes from Malachius bipustulatus, assembly GCA_910589415.1. NCBI lineage: Eukaryota > Metazoa > Arthropoda > Insecta > Coleoptera > Melyridae > Malachius > Malachius bipustulatus. The sequence goes on from OU342633.1 coordinate 17,659,576, forward strand.
CTCCAGCCTCCTCTGGGGTGCCACAGGGTAGTGTTCTCGGTCCACTTCTTTTTCTTATCTTCATTAATGATCTGGGCCCCAAAATTACCTCCCCAAATTCACTCTGTGTTAACTATGCTGATGATACAACAATTCTTATTAGGATAAAACCAGGCGACCTTCCTAGTCTGATAGATACCATTCAACTCCCGTTGAAAAGAGCATGTTTATGGCTCAGGGCCAATGAACTAAAACTCAACTTAGACAAAACTGAGCTGATTGATTTTCACTCTAGCCGATCACGTCTTTCACCTTTACCCTCCATACCCACAGATGGTGCCTTGATCGAGCCGAAGGGCGTGGTGAAGTTTTTGGGCTTCCACATCGACCAGAACCTAAACTGGTCGGCTCACACAGATCATTTGTGCCGTCGTCTTGCTAGTGTCTGCTTCCTTCTTAAACGCCTTCAGCACACGGTGTCCCCTGAGGTTCTTCTCTTTGCTTATTATGGGCATTTCATCAGCCACGTGAACTATGGGCTGGCCGTCTGGGGTGGGTCTGAGAGATCTCTGCGAAGGGTTTTTCTTCTTCAAAAGAGAGCGATTAGGGTCCTGGCAGGCTTGTCAATGCAGCAGTCATGCAGAGGCCATTTCAGGCGGCTTGGATTTCTTACCGTGCCTGCTTTGTATGTCTTCTCTCTGCTCAAACTGATCTACAAAAATCAGGATAGACTTTTACCTTACCGATTCACCCATCACTACAGTACCAGGTTCAATTTGTACAAACCTCCTACACACCATTTGTCGTCTTCAGAAAGGACATTCACGTACGCATCTGTCAAATACCTGAACAACTTCAAAATATATCCTGCAACTGTTGGGTTCTCATCGTACAGTACGTATCTCCGGAAACACCTCACGGAGTTGGAACCCTACACTACCTCTGATATACTTTCCTTCCACCCCCCCATCCCTACCTGCAGTCTGATATTAAAACACCTAAAACTCAAAGCCTTGATCCATCCTTATGACGGAGATAGAACTATGCCTCGATCGAGAACTGATTTCTTTGGTGTCTCTGCGCGTCTCGACCCTCACTGTTCCCGGTGTTATGTTGACATGCTGTGTGTTTTAAATTTTTACTGTTTGTCTTTATGTTTGTTTTTATTATTTCTGTAATGACCCTGTTGTGCTGAGCAATGACTGTTGTAATTCAAGTACAATAAAGAAATTTGTAATGTAATTTGTAATTTGTAATCACTCCCACAGTTTTGCTTACTGAATTAAGAATGGGGTATGACAGCCTGTTCTGTAGGCCGCGGAAGGCCGCGTATAATTATTAATATAATTAATGCCTTCTGAGATCGAAGTTTGGTCTCGGATGCCAAGATTTTAAACACGAGAGGCTGCAAAAGAGAGCAGAGGCTCTAGGCATCTTCCTACACTGAATGTCAGACTTGCCAAAGACAGCCGAACCCTTGTAACCTGACTGTCTGCAGAAGGAGGGGGGAAAGTTGTAATGATCGATTTTGATCTTTTGAATATTGTCGGATCTTAAGAAATGTTCTTTTAATCAAATAAACTCAGGAAATCCCAGAATTCCCAGATAAGAGATCATGACACCCGAACCACTCACGGAGTTGTTAAGGTCCCGAATGTTGACATGCAGAACCCGGAAGTCATGTCTGTAGTGATGGGGTAAGAACACAGTTGATGTGAGAGAGGTGGATGTTGAATTATTTTGACTTCTCACAATTTGATGGCTAGATGGGAGGGGAGGTACGCTAGGAGAAGATATAAGGGTGGTTTGTAGGAGAGTTCTTGCTCCGACCGCCACAATTCATCCGAAAAGGGGTTTATGATCTTGCGTATAGGATCTCCCTTGCCTTCATGAGATAGTTCGTGTTTTTATTTGAAAGGTGTGATCTGAGAGCCTTAAGATCATCCTCGGCGTCACTTTGTGTTAATCTCTAGCTCTCGTAGAAACGTTTATAGTAGGCGAAAAGGGCATTTCTTTCGGTGGGGAATCCCTCAGAGGCACGCAGCAATCTGACGCTGTTCTTCGTCTCACCATGAAGGCATTTTAATTCAGATCAGTCATAAAGGTAGGCCAAGTATATCCTAATGTTACGGAGGAACTAAGGTTGTCGCAATCTTGAAAGCAAGTTTCTCAGTTTCAGCAGATGTTTTCGTTAGTCTGGCCCTAATCAACCAAAGTACATTAAACCATGATGGAGGATCAAGAGTGTTTTGTTGATCCTGCTCGATACAATTCTCTGATTACCCAGGCTTGTCGGGAGACTCCCCAGCTAACTACGAAGTTTTCATGCCTAGATGTAGGTTTTTGAATTATCCGCTCAGAAGTTGATTTGGTTGGTGCTGTCTCTAAGGATGGTGTCTGTTCCGCAGGTTAGGAGATATCCCTCTTGTTCAACAAGGTTTGCTCATGTGAGCTCGAAGACCGCTACACCAAGAGACAACAGCTCCCCTGTTGTCTTCCGGTCTCAGCCAAAGTTTCAACAGATGACGATTTGGAGGAATGAGGAATGTGGAAAGTAGGAGTAACCGGTGGTTGGTCTAAAAGTACGTTTTTATTTCCTTCGGCCTCCTTCGATATCTCTTCGGTCATCTCTTTCACTTGATAAATCAAAAGAAACATAAAAGTTGTCGTATGGTAGATACGAGAAATGGTGTGCCAAGAAAAAGTTAAATGGTGTTGCTAATGGAGAGGCATGGGAAGCGCATTTTGAACATTTGGCAACATGTTTCATAACAGCACTAGTGCGTGAATAGATTTCTTAGCGTACTAGTGCGGTAATATGGAATATTACCTAATTTAAATGGGTGGTATATTAAGTAGTGTTTTTTATCTAATGATTGTAGATAAAGAAATATAAACGCAATTCAATTACGTTATGTAAAATTTTATTATTTCAAACAAATTGAAAATATATTTTCAAAAGCAAAATTATAAAAAAAATTCGAATATATTAAAAATAACTTTTTTAGTTACATATTGAAAAGACAATACCTAAAATACTCTTTCTTAATTAGTAAAAAATGAACATTGCGGATGCTAGTTCTTTGCATCGGCTAAAACGGTTTTTGCACCGTACGATATGTGCATTATTAAATGGTGCCAGTTATGCTAAAAATTAGCCTTTAATAATAATAATGAGATAATATCTTTAAAGTGTAACAACGTTTCAAGTTATTGTTACTAAATTATCCCATTACTCAGCGCTAAAATAATAAGACATAAACGATTCTAAATAGTTTACAGTTTAGATTTATTATTAGAATTTACGACAACGTCGAGTATAAATTGTACGGTCCGGTGAAACATAGGTAGTCGTTTTCTGAATGTTTGACAAATCTCCAAAACATTCACTACACCAATTTCACAAGTTTTAAGTAAAATATGGAGATGTTAACTGTCCGAAATTACCAAACATACCTCTAATTATGACAGGTAGATAAAAAATAGAATGATGAACGAATCTTGAACGGCTTTATAGCGAATTCCGTTTACAAAAGTTAAAATAACGTTTTGATGTTATTTTAGGAATAATTCTGAAAATTTTTCGGCTTCTTCCTGACTGTAAATAGACCATGCACACATGCGTATAATATGACAATTGCAGTTGCCATCATTAACACGAAACAATGAACTCTTTGCATTAATAATTATTATTTTACAAAGCTTCAATGTTACGATGAAACGAGAGTTTTATCAGGCTTTAGTGGACAAGATTTCGTCCAGATAATGGTTACAGTCACCGCGTGATTGGACTTTTATTGATGCTTACACAGACTCAGTATCAGATGTCAGGCAGCGGTACTTGTGTGGTAACTGATACAATCGAGATAATATCACAGAACGTGCTTAATGAGGATTTTTCTTCAACAGTGTAAGTCAAAACAGGATGTAAGACTTATCAGAGTCTGTATTTCTGCAAGTGTTCTCACAAGCTCAGTTAAATAAATATGATAATAATTACACAAGTCATACCATCGCCAGACAAATTTAATCCAGCCTTAATACAGTCAACTGGTGGGTATTATTAATGGAATTTATTAAGTACTGCAGGAGAAAGATAGACATCAACAATCCAAAATTTTTAAGAATCTCTAATGTGGTTTCTTGCAATGAAAAATACTTATTCTTGATTTTAAAACCATTACGGTGCACGGGATTTGTTGAATAATTTTGCCCAAAGCTCGAAAAATAAAATAATTTTCACAACAATAATGTTTTTAATACTCTTGTTTTGAAACTTTATTTTGTTGTTGTTCAGATTAAAAAAATTTAAATTTTCGGAAAATAAACATGTAAGTACTTATATCATTTCTTATTGGCTCGGAGTGTTCAATTTTCATCACCATCCATCAAAAATCTAATAAAAGGTAGAACAGAAATCGTTTCCTTCATTCCTATGAAACATGTTTTATTAACATATTAATTGAAGGTTGGTGAACAAAATTTAAATTACTTGTCACTAAGGGACGTTTTGAAGCAAATAAACCAGTGACGCCTTTTAACATCAAGTGCTTTTAACAACAAGAATGATTAAAAAACATTGCTGTAGACAATTTCCGATGAGGTGTAATAATCAAACAGGAAACACTGTACAGTTAGGACCGGAAGCACTGACCTCTGCTGCCATAAATGTGCACTAACAATAATTATAACGCCTGTATTTAGATGTTTTCAGTTCATTACACTTAGTAATAATTATCATTCGAAGAACATGCTTTGCATTGTCGCATTTAACAAATCGTGTTCTCAACGTCTTGTGCATAAAAAATTTCAAAGACGTTCAAACTAAACAATAATATAAATTCAAGTAAAGGATATATTGCGAACAATAATAATTCTTTTAAGCACCCACTATTATAATAGTTACTTTTCAAATAGTACCCTAATACAATTTTTAGTGAATTTCTAGTAATCTTTTAAGATTGAAACATAAATGACATGAACGTCGCATAAATCACGTCGCATTTGACACGCTGACAGTAGCAATTCCTTAGCGTTTTTTAAACGTTAATATTATTATTTATACTTTATTTAAACAAGTCCAAAAGTCCTAGCGTACAGGAAAGGTGAGGAAATGGAGAGAAAAAACTAACAATAAAAGAATAAAAATCGAGTTGAGGTTCGTTTTTGTTTTCAAAATTGTTGGGGGTAATAGTTAGGTACCATAAGAGCCGTATATTTTTATCCAGTTGGTCTCGAATACTTATTTGCAATGGAAATTTAACGACAGCTGTGAAAAAATCACGAGGGCGCAGCTCAAGTGTTTTTTTCTGTAGATAGATTTGTATGTATGAAAAAACAACTGCAGTAAAATATCCCGTCTAACAATCTAAGCTTCGAATTAGTGGAGTAAAATCGGCCTGAAATTATGCCGTTTTTTTTTATGAAGGTATAACCAGATGAGACCTTCACTATCTTCTAGAGAATGATTTTGTCCATCCGAAATGGAATGTGACAACTTTTTTTAGTAGTAACGAATTTTGAAAAATCGAATTTTGTGCTCCCGAGAAATTATTAGAAATTTGTGTTTTTTAAAACATCCATCGCGCTCATAAAGCAACGGTTTGAGCTACGGTAATGAATTTTTCGGCATATACTCAAAAAACAAGAGCGCTTCTAGTGGAACTCAGCAAAGTTCGAAAAGTTAAGGACTTTTTGAGATAATTGGCCGTAAAGTCGTCACAAGTAAAACCGAGCATTGAAAACTTCATCATGCGGGTAGCTATGTGAATTATTTAAAAGCTATGTGAATTATTGGGAATAGATGTCTATAATATGTACGGACTTGAATGAAGACAACATTATAGAAAAGTTTTTAAAAAAAGATTCAGCGAGTTAGGTCTCATAGTTTCCGAGAAACCGATTTTTTAAAATGGTTCTCGGAATGGGATTAACGCGATAGCGCACTACTCTACCTATGCTGAGCGTTATACATATTATACACAGAACTTGCGGTTCGTACTGAAAGTGGTTGTTGCACGTGGTAGTGATTGTAATTATTGTTTTAAAACTCATTGTAGTGTGTTTAATAATAGTTACAAAGGAACGTATCGATTTTATAATTACGAAAAAGTTCGGTAAATAAGTTTATACTGAACACTTCAATATATTTTTAGCCAATCCGCTAAGCTAAAGTAACAATTTAGTAGTTCAATTACTTGGAAATGGAAGACAATAATAATTTAAGTTTGATTTGTGGACATCTTTGTGATTGCTCAAAAGACACAATTGTTAATAACCCAACTGAAAAGAAATTATTAAACATAATAAAGGCAGTTGAATTAAGTAAAGATGATTTTGTGTTTGTATAAAAGATGGGTAGAGATGTTGTTCAGACTGCACTTCTAGAAATTGCAATAACTTGCAGAAAATTGTTGAGAAAGATGACACCGACGAAGATGAAGACATTTAATTTTTCATTATTATAATAATTATATAGGGTGTTAGCTACCAACTAGTACAAAATAAAAGAGGTGATTCTACGATCTATTCTAAGAAGAAAAGTTCCTATTAACATGGGGTCCGCAAACGCACCATTTTCGAGATACAGGGTGTTCAAAAAAATTGTTTTTTCTTACTTTTTTTGCGATATCTCAAGAACCGCTTGAGCTACAGACTCCAGCTTTTGTACCGATTTTTACATTAATAATAGCTACTTTGAACGCTACTTTGAAACTAATGTTCAAAGTAATGCCAGTGGTGCAGATTTTAGGGTTTGGTAAGGGTTTCACCCCATTAACTTTTACGGCACTGGAAAAATTGCTATTTTGAGAGCAAATTTCACAGAGCTAATATTTTCTACACAAAAAAGTACTCCTGGTCAAATGCTGTAGAAGCCACCGTTCTCGAGAAAACGTCATTTTATGATCAAAAACGTACAAAATTCAACATGAACAAAAAATTTGTTTTCATAATTTTTCATACTGTAACATGGCACAAATTCAAATTTGCACCAATTTTTCTTGTGGTAGTAGCAACATTGATTTAAACTTCGTCTAGAACAGCTTCTTTCCACCTGAACATGAAGATCATTTGGCCGTTCATATCTACCAAGAAACTATTGAAACAATTTTGTGCGTTTTTATGATAATAAAATGCCGTTTTTCTCGAGAACGGTGGCTTATATTTAACCAAGAATACTTTTTTGTGTAAAAAACATTGGCGCTTTGAAAGTTGCTCTCAAAATACCAATTTTTCCAGTTCCGTAAAAGTTAGGGAACCTTTACGCAACCCTAAAATCTCCACCACTGGCATATTTTAGATGATAAATTTGGAGCCTTAAAAGTAGCTATTATTAATGTAAAAATCTGTACAAAAGCTGGAGCCTGTGTAGCTCAAACGATTCTTGAGATTCTTGAGAAAAAGTAAGAAAAAAAAATTTTTTTGAACAGTGTTAATAGGAACTTTTCTTCTTAGAATAAGTCGTAGAATCACCTCCCTTATTTTGTACTAGTTGGTACTTAACACCCTGTATAGCAGGTACTTACCTACCTACCTAATTTTCAATAAAAATATAAACAAATGATCTTTATTTGTATATAGTACTGTATAATTCTTATATTCTTATATTCGAATAATAATATTCACTGCTCCAAGAATTTCTAGAAATCAACACACCATGAGGAAATCCCTAAACAACATACAAGATTTTTTTACTCATTAGGTACTAATAAAAGTCAAGATACGATTTGAAATGAAAAACGATTTGCGTACAAAGATATCTTGCGTGCTTGTTAACTTTCGTTTATCACCAAATTCAAAGATTGCGAACTTAAGCAAAAATGTTTCTTTATTTTATTAAACAAAAATAGTTTCGGTGCGTTCATTTCTTAGATCAGTGTGGATTTTTCCTTAGACATACCTACGGAAGAACTCGATCGCTATGCCAGTTTGCAGCGCGAAGCATCAAAAGCTAGACTTCGCATTAGTTATACGCAAATATAGTAACTCGGAGCGACCGAGCGCAAATTCACGGTAAAATAAAAAATCGGTTTCTCGGAAACTATGAGACCTAACTCGCTGAATCTTTTTTTAAAAACTTTTCTATAATGTTGTCTTCATTCAAGTCCGTACATATAGACATCTATTTCCAATAATTCACATAGCTACCCGCATGATGAAGTTTTCAATGCTCGGTTTTACTTGTGACGACTTTACGGCCAATTATCTCAAAAAGTCCTTAACTTTTCGAACTTTGCTGAGTTCCACTAGAAGCGCTCTTGTTTTTTGAGTATATGCCGAAAAATTCATTACCGTAGCTCAAACCGTTGCTTTATGAGCGCGATGGATGTTTTAAAAAACACAAATTTCTAATAATTTCTCGGGAGCACAAAATTCGATTTTTCAAAATTCGTTACTACTAAAAAAAGTTGTCACATTCCATTTCGGATGGACAAAATCATTCTCTACAAGATAGTGAAGGTCTCATCTGGTTATACCTTCATAAAAAAAACTACTAGAAATAAGCGAGATAGAGCAGCGATTTTACTCCACTAAATGGTATTTGAGATAATTTCATCGAATAATAAGGTACTAAACGTTATCTAACAGTGAACAATGCCCAAAATGCCTTTTACAAGAACAATAATATTATTGTTAAAACACAATTTTTGTATTTTATATTAATTTTTCTGATAGAAGTCATAACGGAAAACGGTAGCTAGGTACTTTTGGGCAATTTACACAGATTTTAAACTTGTAAGTGAGTCATAGGGAGGGATTCACCTTGCAAATTCAGTTTTGTGTAAATAATATCTCCAGGTTTAGATTTAGGTATAGAAAAAAGATAGGTGAAATAATAATTGTTGACAATGACGATTTATATTTACCGAACCTATTTTCAGTTAATACGCTTTACTAGTAATGGCGAAATATCCAAAAGAAAATCATATTAGTTTTCAAATTTACCACTCATTTGTCGGTTCTATTGACATTGTAAATTTTTGTCATTGTTGGGTTATGTAATAATAATAAGTACATTTAGGACCGGTTGTTCGTACGTCAATTAAAAATTTTGAGATAATTACTGATTTTAAATTGCAAATTTTGAAAATACGGCGAATATAATTAATGATCTTGTATTTTTAATCAGTAATTAACTCTTCTCAAAGCGAGCAGAATTCATTTTCAGAAATATCAGACCAATGGTTTGATAATACAGGGCATTTTAAAATCAGTAATTATCTCAAAATGTTTAACTGACGTACGAACAACCGGCCCTTAATAAATCAAACCAGCCAAATTTAATTTAAATTAATTTCAATATTTTGTTCATAACTTGTTAATATCGAAGTGTAGGTTTATAGGTACAATAATTACACAGTAGAATAGCACCACATCATAATAAAATGAACTAAATGTGTAGGTAGTTGCCTATTAAGTATGTTTATTTGAAAAAAGTATATAAATTTTAATTTTAATTTTTTTATTTTTCTGCATTAATATTAAGGTATTCAAAATTAAAAGTAACTAATGTATAATTATAATTTATAAGTAACTAATACTAAAAGTACATTTTGGCCATGTCAGGAGTTATTTCAATAACATTATACTCTTACTAACAATAAGCCTGGAGATATTATCTGCATAAAACTGAATTTTCATGTTAAAGTTCTGACCCACTTACAAGTTTCCACCCTGTATAATACGGTATAATACGTTGCCTAGTGGACACTCATAGACTCTTGTTCAAAATGACTCAAAAAATAAAATGAATTATGATATTTAGTAATAGAGTGCTAAGGAATCAAGCCATATAGCAACATAATATGAACAAGCAGAATAATTATCGATAAATTTATCCACTTGCTTTCTCTCTTTTTCCTCGAAATAAATATCCGATAGCAAACAGCAAGATGAATGTATTTGATAAATCAAATGGGTGTAATTTCGTATGAGTGGAATTGTCTACTTTTAAGGAAAGTTTTCTTTCTATAAATAAATTTTCCAACAATTCGGAATGGTTTATAACATATTATATTCCACAACATTACAGGGTTATGAAAAATTTCATGGTATGGTTCGTTTCAGCTAAAGTGGCCATGATGTCATGGATGGCAATATCTTTATACCAACCTCATTCACATAAAGCACGTACCGCTCTGAGCGTGTGGCGTGTGATGATACGATTTGAGCGATGTAGTCGGATCTTTTCGAACGAAAACTATTGCCAAATTATGACTTTCAACAATAATTAGATTTAGATTTAGATTTATTTACCAGGTCCTCTGATGTGAGAAATTCTTTCCCGAAGGTTTGTAATCTGGTCTTTCCCAAAGCGGGACACTCACATAGGATGTACATTTTGCTGTTTCGTCATCCTCCAAGCACAGGTGGCATTGAGCGCTGATCGCTAAGCCCATCCTGTGCAGATGATGATTCAGCTTGCAGTGTCCAGTATATAGGCTTATTAGGGCTTTAAGGCTTTAAGCTCCAATAGTTATTTGGGCCTTTTCTTCGAAGTACCCTTTATAAAGCCCTTCGAATGATCCAATCTTGGTAAGTTTTGCCAGTGCTGGAGGACTTCCCTCTCAGCCCAGTTTCGTGTTGTTGTTTTAGCAATATCCGGCGATATGCTAAATGATGGTTCTGGTCCGATAAATTCGGATTCCGCACCTTTCCTGGCCAGAGAGTCGGCAAGTTCGTTCTCTCCATATCCAGCATGGCCCGCCGGAATCCAGATCAAAGTTACTTCTCTTTGCTAGAGCATTCAAGGTTAGTTCACAGTTCCAGACCAACTTGGACTTGCAGTCGCTGCAGCTAAGAGCTTTCAGAGCCGCTTGGCTGTCTGAAATCTACTTATTGATCTACGTTGGAAGTGCACTTTTCCTGCATCTGACAAAGCTGTATTGCATAGATTTCGGCCTGGAGAGTGGTTCCTCTTCGAGCCAGCGCGATATACCCCAGCTCCAGTTCCTATGGATGTCTTAGATTCATCGGTGAACCATCTGAAATCTGCTGTCAGGAGTTCATTTCTGTTGTCCTCCCACACGTCTCGTCCCGGGAGATGGACCCTATAAACAGAGTGCTTCATAATAGGTCAGACGACCGTTACGTAGGAGAATTTGGCTCTGGGTATAACTTTTTCCAGATGGGAGTTTCAAGTAAGCTTTTCATCCAGGATTACTCCTAGGTACCTGGATTCCTCCGCAAATGGAATGGTTTCTCCCTGAAGAGCTGGAGGCGTTAAACCGTCCAAAATTCTCTTTCTGGTCAAAATTCTTTCTTCAGTTTTGCGAGGGGCTTAGTGAGAAAACGGCTAGAAGAGTATCGACGAGAAGGGACAAGAGCGAAGGAGTGAGGACTCCTCCCTGCGGACACCCCCTCCTTGGGCATGTCCATAGTCGCCAACCAGCCGGATGGTATACAGTTCCATGCCAGTGTATCTCTAAATATCGTAATTAGAGATAGCATCAATATCACCTTTTTGCCGAGTGATAAATCTAAACGCAACCATGGTATTTTCGCAACTATCTGACGGTCTTGATTCCTCATTCCAGATTCTCCACACACGAACGGACATTTTAGCGGATTTGTTCCGAGAAGTAAAAAATTCCTTGAAAATTCCGCTGGTGTATGGCCACCTAATAGGCTCGGAATCCCAAGGCTTTCAGACCCTTCATGGACGCATCGTCAATAGAGAACTTCCATGTTTGATCAGATCCTGACTCTTACCGATATAGCACCTTGTTCTCTTTCCTCAGCTTGATGAGAAGTTTGCTTGATTTCTGCGGTGAGACGTTCATCGTCGTCATCGGGAATGTTAGCCACACATATGTGAGGCTTGCAAACGTGTGTCAATGACGCGCTCCACCACTATGCGCCGCTACCCCCCCCCCCCCTCGACACAAGTGACGAGGAGCTACCCTGGCCTGCCGGCACAGTTTTAGAATCTAACTTCTGGCCCGTCATCAGGGATTTACTCCACAGCGGCCATAAGTAACTTCTTCAGAGCTCCCAGCTGTCCGTCCTCTATGGAGGACGCTGGGTGATCGAGTTGGATAATTCCCACTCGGACGCTCGCAACTACAACCCCATAGGAAAGGTTTTGAGGTTTTGGGGCTCTTTATGCTCTACTCAGGCGTGCTACCATCTGACCTGACACGTTTCGCTGTTTTGGATCGGTCAGTGAGGGTTGTCTCCCGCTTTTTCGGTCCAGCAACAGTACGCACAGCCAGAATCTTCTCCAAGGCGTCTTGTTACTCCATTTTACCTTGGAGTAACCGTTTCAGGCATTTCCTTGTGGCACCGCCTAAGGTTGGCTTTCGAGATGTCCACTTTCGTCGTATTCTCTATCGAAGAGCCGTCTTCTTTTTTCTCAGGGGAAATTTGTTTCTCGTGGTCCAGCAGAATTGAGCTGTTTCTTGGACTCGGATTAGAACCGATCTCCCATATTTTCCCGCAATTTCCGCTGACCATCATTAATGTGGTCTCTGCTATCTTCTTAATTCTTTCTAACTGTTGGTTCCAGGTTTGATTTCTAGATTACCGCAATATACTTCACCTCTTCCGGTATTAAAACTGTGAAACACTTCACGATTTTGTGTGTCATCCTTGCTCAAAACTGAAACTTAGTAAGGAGCAGAATGTTAGAAGAGAGTGTTATCGGTATTGTACCAGTTCCCATCCAATGCTAGACTGAAAGTCTTCTGTTACTTCTAGACTCAGTGATTTTCCAGCAAGAAAACCTAAAAAGGACTGTTTGTTTAAGCTGAGTGTTGTCGTTGTGGTTTCGACTTCCATCTGATATGTGACTTTAAGACCCCCAAGGAAGTTCCGTTCAAAACCCCCAGGCACCGTTGCGACAATCTGTACGTAGAAGGGCAGATAAATGGAGGATAGACTGTAGTGGTAATCGATACTGGGTCATCGATTTCGTTGGTCGGGCAGCGCATTGTGAACCCTGATGTTGTTCGACGTCCATTGAATAAGATTCGTTTGTGTACAGCAACAGGAGAGGCAGCAGATATCGTCGTCGAAGTGGATGCTCAACTTCCACTAAGAGCTCTACTGGAACGATACAACGAGGTCATCAACCAAGTCGATGACTTAAAGAACACAAAGTCTATTGTGGCTCACATCTAATAATTGTGCTTCATTAACCCCATTGAGGAAGCTGAATATTTCGACGATTGGGAATGTATTCATGTCTTTCAGTGTGGGATAAGGGCGTTCAGCGTTGAACACCAAACCCATTTGGTGCAGGGGGTGATTCTGCTTACAGTGCCTAATATATAGGCCTATACTCTCCTCAAAACTCTTAGGTCTTCCCTGTTAAGCTCCAATAGTTCTTCGGTAATTTTCTTGTGCCCTGTATAATTCAAGGAGTTCAAGTGGATCAACCTTGGTGAGTTTAGCCAGTGCTGAAGGACTTCCCTCTCAGCCCAGTTTCGTATTGTTACTTTGTTGTTTTGGACAACGTGTGTTTTGTAAATCTAAATAGGAAAAAAGGATTGTCGGCCAGGTCTTTTATCATTCTGTTACACCATTGTCATGTGATTCAACGATGTATCGGGCTCAGGCCATGTGCAGAGTTGTTCCTAAGTGGAAAATGAAGCTGGTTCATTGACAACAGCGCTTAGACTTCGATCGGGGTGATCTAAAGTAGGTAAGGGGGAGGGGCAATGTTAGGAGAGAGCAGTGAAGCATCGCAACATTCCAATCATGCAAACTAGTAAATTTTCTTATAGTACTGCTGAACAGTAGAAGGAGCAAAAGGAAGCTGCAGCTAATAGAAAGTATAAATATTGTCATATTGTGATTCCTAATACCTATTCAAAATATTTTCTTATTATATTCATGATTTGTTATTAACTTAGTTGAGGGTTTCAGAATAGCTCTAGAATGTACTGAGGCTTTTACAAGCCGTTCGAAAGTATGCGTAATATGTCAAAAAACGTTGGCGATATCTTATGAAGTAATAATAATATTATAAGATTTTTTTGGTCATTTTGATTATTTCGGCGGAAATAAATTATAACGATCACCCTGTATAATGATTAATGATTATTCATGAAAATCTGGCACAATGTTGGACTCATTAAAGTGAAACAATCATGCGATTTTTAAACTCACTAATAAGTCCTGCCGTTTTGGAGTTTTTATTGAAACAAAAACTAAACTCTATACAAAAATAAATCCTAAAAACAATTGATTTAAAAAGAATGCGTCTTTTAATACTACATGTTTAAATACCGAGACTCGTGATGAATGTTGGAGCCAACTTGAATTCACAGAACAATGGAAATTCTTCAGACACCTTCGCGAACATGCAGCAAATTTACAGAGGAGGTAAGAATTTGTATTTATTATAGCAAACTTCAGCTCACCTAAAAATCATGTAAGCCATGAAAGTTAACGATCATTAAACTTTTAATTTTAAACACCCTTTCAAAGAAAATCCCCATGAAATATTTCCGCGTCTAAAAGAAATTTGTCTTCTTTTTTACGGGCAACACTAATTTAAGAGACACATTCTTGAGTGAGTCTGAGGGATGGTATGAACCATTTTACATGATATATTTATGCGTCTAGGTCACTGTCAAACACATTCCTAAATTAATCAAGTACAGGAGTACAATAATAATTGCTATTAGACCCTACACCGGCGGTACAAAACACCGTAGTATCCCCTTGACAAAACACGTGCTTCCTATGCATATTACAAGTAGTGATATTGCGGAACGTCGGTATCTATAATGTTGGTAATTCACCGTTACTTTCTGTTCTATTCATATCCATAAAAATCAAATCTATAAGATTCGCTTTATAATTCAACTATTTTAGAAAATTTCTAATAAAAAAATTGAAAATAAGGCATAATAAGGCTTTCATAACCATTTTTTTTTCATCGTCGAGAAATAGCATTAACTTCAACTGCATGGGTACTTTTGACATGCTGATGTGTGAAATGTCATCAAAGATGACGTTGCAGTCCCTATCAAGTCCTTTAAGTTCATGACCTACTAATGAATTAAGGTAAAGTGAATATTATTCTGGTTTAATAATAATTGATGAAGACCAATTACTTTCGTTTATCTCGTAATTGTCATTCCCATATAAATGTGTTCTGATCAAAGTACCTGATTGCTAAGTTGATGTACCTAGATACTTTTCAGTATTTTTTTCATCATAACACAGGGTAAATATAGGCAAATAAAAATTAACTAATAATATTGTGTACCACTCAACCAACACCACATTTCAGTTTCACGAATTTCTTAAAGCGATGTAAATAAATTGACATTCCAGCGTTTCTTTTTGTATCCCGTAGGATTAAAACGTTGTAGCTGACAGCGTTCATGTGGTGACAGAATTATGAGATACGCAGGCAGTGAGCTATGGAAACAGCGAAAGATATCTCAACTGTCTCCTGTGTTGCCAGCAACACAAAAAATTGTTCCCTTACAGAATTTATGTCTTTCAGTTCTTCCTTGAAATAGACACTTGCGGAATAATAAGAAACATGCACTTTTTTATATAAAGATATTAATTTATATTCTAAATTTTATTTTCATTCTCTTAGCTTAAAGTAAAATAATAATTGTCGAACATTTACTGGTGACAATGTGGAGACAAAATGTTAGAACAATATCTAATTCTTATAAGGGAAGAGAGGAGACGCGTTTATGAAAAAGTTTGCCCAGATGGCAGATGGTACCAGAACGATCTGTCAGAATATTTGGAAATTATTTTAATGTTTTTCCTTCTGGTTGCAATAACTACATGAAATATAAATAAAACAAATAATTATTGCCTTTTTAACGGACTACGAATTGTATATTAATGTTAAATCAAGTTAATAAGTTTTATTAATAAAAACAATTAAAATCTTATAATGAAACTATTTCTGAGCATTAGTCGTATTGAGAGATGGTGAATACAGTGACGTGACCTGATTTTTTGTAAGAAGATCACTAGTAAGCCTTGGATTTTATAGAAATGAGGCGCGTTGTGCTCCAAAAAATACAGTTCATCCAGCTCTACCATTTAAATAAATTGGAATAAAATCGCACACTAAATAAAGATTTTTCAGGACGGCTCAATAAAACTAATGGGTCACACTTCACACTGGATATCTATAATCTATAATAATGGTACCCTAATACAGGGTGATGAACATTATCAGATTTTTGTTACCCTGTACCTAGAAAAATTTCATACTCACAATAGGATACCATACGAAAAATGAATATGTGAGCCGTTTTCTGATATCTTGATCCGTTTTCAATATATTAAGCTGCTTTGTATACACTCATAAAGTACTTAGGTACCTACTTGTTCGAAAATTCATCTGTGAAAATACTATTCTTAATAAATTTTCTCATAAAATTTGAAAACGCATTTAAAAGAGTATCCTGTTTAAAATAACAAAGTTGCATGGCGCACAGCGATTTTTGAGCCACCCTGTTTATCTAAAAATAATAATACAAATTCCATTTTGGCCCCCGTTTGCAGCTCTTTGTGGCTCATTTAGATATCTTAATTAACAAAGCAGTTATGGACTTCTTTGTGACCCTGAGTCACCCTGTATAAAAAACGAAGATTTTTTCAACTAAAAATATTCATGGCGGGTAATATGGAATAATTATTGTATTCCATATTAGCCTTTTATCTTCAATTAGCATCATTTATAAGACTTGCTTTTTATAATTATTCCTATAAGACCAATTTACCTATACAAGCTTTTTGATTTCAAAATGCACGCACTGCGGGGGAATCCCCATGACGCTCTAGGAGCGGTACACGAGCTGAGATAACGATTCACGTTGCAGGTTGCAGGTTATATTCCTCAGCAAAACACATCCCTTGGTCTAGTTCCAAAGCGATACCGGTTCTTTACCTACATGAAAAAAGCCTGAAACAAGGTGATATGAGGTGTTTAAAGAGCCGAACCTGATGGGGATGAACTATTGCGTCTCTACGTGATTTCTGCTATGCCAAGGTGGAATCAAACGAGCCACGTCTTTTGAACACTCCCAATAAATGACTCATAGCAGCTTCTTTTCTTCAATGTTGAAGACTATCTAAATTTTTGTCAAAACCGAGTTACCGATCAAATAGGTTGCTGATTTCGGAATGGAGTCAAGTAATCTCAAAGTACGTTTAGGAGCTGAGCTCCAAACACATGAACTGAACAGTACTTCATGGATGGTCGGATTTGAGCCTTGTATGAGAGGAGAAGCTGTTGAGTTGTATACAATTTCTCTGTGAGGAATAGTTTTCCAAGTTTTTGAGAAGTACCATCATTAAGGTCTATTTACATCTAACGGCACGGATACGGGCCGGGTTTTTAACGTGAATTTTTATATTAACAAATGGATTTTGATTGGCTGCATTTACATCTGACGGAGACGCGCTGACAACAAAACCTACTGTCAGACGTAAATGCATCCAATCAAAATCCATATATTAATATAAAAATGCATGTTGAACACCCGACCGGTGTCCGTGCCGTTAGATATAAATAGACCTTTATAATAAACCTGCAACATGGTCATGGCAAGACATGTTCGCTACCAGACTCACACCAAGCAAACGTAGAGATGGTAATGGAGGAAGAGAGCGTCACAGCGTCACCATATCTGGCTTCAAAACATTGACCTTTTTTGAGAAAGTTTCAAACTGAATTTTCTTTGAATCTCGTTAACGTACAAGTTATAAACCCTTCCAATTTAAATAGGGCTCTCATGAGTTTATTTTTTTCAAAAAATTGTTACAGATATTACGTTAATAAGTTTTCGGTTTACAGGAAGTAGCAGCTGCCAAAAATACCAAAATTTGTAACTCTACCGAATTTGTTCAACAGGGACCAATAATTAGTCCAAAAGTGGAGCTAAAATTTTGTAATACAGAATCAGGTACAAGTAAGGCATACTTGTACATAAACATACGGTTTCACCGGTCCTTAAATCTGGACCAGCATCTTTAGTGTCAAATTATCGCCCTACAGCTATTCAATGACGAATTTGGCTAGTTTTTCCCAGTTCACATCTCATAAACTGGATGATAGGGGTCAGATTGACGCTGTATACACCGACATTTCTAAAGCATTTGATGGACTTGACCACCGCATCCTTCTTCAAAAATTGAACGTGCTCGGATTCAGTTCACAACTTTGCAGTTTTTTTAGATCCTACCTCGAAGATCGTCAATTTTATGGTTTTTACAGGGGATATAGTTCATCTGGTTTCTATGCTACATCGGGTGTACGTCAAGGTTCAAACTTGGGACCGTTATTATTTTTGTCTTTGATAAAATAAAAATGATCTTGCTAATTCTATCCAGTGCGAGAAATTACTTTATGCTGACGATTTGAAAATTCCTCATCAGATCGTGACTGCGGATGATTGCAGGTTTCTTCAGGCCCAAATAGCACAAGTTTATAAATGCTGCTATAAGAATAATTCAGAGTTAAATTTATCGAAATGCAAAATAGTCATAAAATATTTACAAAGAAAATAGGATCTATTGTTTATCCGTACGTTATAGGATCTCGGTGTCACATTTGACTCAAAGTTCCCTTTGATATGCACGTAGAAAGTACAATAATTATTAAACCTGTCAAAATGTTAGGGTTTTATATAGAAACTGCAAAGACTTATCTAACATTGATGTGCTGAAGTTGTTATATTTTGTATTTGTTAGATCACGGTTATAGAGTATGGGGCCCTTATTTGGTGTCCCATATACAACATTCACGTAGACGTCTTGGAGGGCGTCCAGATGAGATTTCTGAAGATGTTGTCATTTAAAATTAATGGAGTTTATCCTCCTCGTAGAGCTAGCCAGGACGTTTTGCTTAGTTTAGTACTGTAGCTCGTGTTCTTTTTCAATATTGTTCTCGATCGACAACTGTTATTGCTTGTTCATGATGAACCTTTTAAAGGTCCTGTTATTGGTATTATACTGTTAGACAATGAATGTATAAATAAATAAATAAATAAATAAATAAATAATCCCATAATCGAAGTTCGCCGGTTACTTCGAATTTCCATGAACTCGGAAAATCGGGTTTCGATTAAAAATTTTCTCTGGGAGCTTTTGTTACGCCCTTGTCGTGGATATCGCGTCGAAAACTGGAGCTTAAGCTTGCTAATAATTTGCACCGGAACAATCTAGCACCACAACCACCATAACTATTCAATAACTTTGTAAGTAGTAAAATATAGTAGGTAGGTATAGTGGAGAAATGCAGAGTAAAGGTTGGCAACATTGATACAGCAGTTGGCATATAGGAATAGTCGAGTGTATAGTCTTGGTCTCCGTTTTACTTCATAAATATGTAAACCGACTCGACTAGAGGGAAATTATACGTGTAGATGTAGGATAGATATCAATATGCATGTAAACATTTGCGCCCCATGTTGGAGCTGAGTTATTGGACCTCTACCATACACTCCATCATCAACATGGACATTTGATGTCATTTACTCGACTCGAGAAATTCAGGAATCGGAGTCTCGGTTTATTAGGCAACGCACATGAGGGCCTGCAAGAGTATCTATGCAATTTTTAATGTTTTGCTTTTTTATTAATTAAATTAATTGCAGCTTACATCAGAGAAATTAATGTGGAAATAACTACTACGTCAGCTTGGGCCGATACCAGGCAAACTATCCCAGGAAATTTACCTGCAACATTTTGCAATTATTCACTATGTTTATTCAGAGTTCATCACGCCTATTGTTTTTTAGCTCTTCTCTATTCTTAGACATGATGCACACTTGAGATGTCTGGATCTGCATTGTCTGCACCTGGAAGGAGAGTTTCCTCAGCACGTAAGCTGCTTTTCCAGATACGTTGGGCCTACCCAATTCTGATAGAATCGGGCTGGATTCTCACGTAATGAATTATTGTTCTTGTGGACGAAGTACTGGTCAGTTTTTTCAAAAATTTTGAATTACACAGTCTCGTTTTATTTTGTGCGTTCTCAATAGTTGCATCAAGAGTAAGAAGTTTGTTAGGCGTCGCCCGAAATCCAGAATTTCAGGTCGTCTTTGGAAGTCTGCAGTTTGCAGTAAATATTTTTGGATAGGTATTTTCCTGCATGTCCTGGTTACATTTAATTTTCATCTAAATTATCGCTCTCCTAAAAGCAATAATGGCTATATATAAAAATTCAAAATAGATTACGGCTATTAAAGCTCTTCAGAAAAAGCTTTTTGACTCTGTTTAATATTAAAATCCTGTGAAGAAACAAAGTCGGTATAAAAAAGAGGCGAAAAATTAAATGAGAATTTGTTGTGAAGAAACAAGCCGGTAAATGGCTTGTTTAAATTTTATAAATACCCTGCCAACTGACTCTTATGCTAATTCGACTACGAAACATGAACGTTTTGAGGTAATAAAATTATAACAGTGACAATTATTCTAGTCAATTTCCGTTTCGACCACTCATATCCAATTCTAATAACGTTAATCACCAATTAAAGCTTCCACGAAGCATCCAGATTAACTGGTAGGATATTAATGTGGCTCTATCAATGGGACCATTAAGCAAATTAACATTCTATAACCATCAAAACTGTAGAATACATATGCCCATAGACGCTTTCAAATCAATTCAACCAACGGTCTAATAGGAATATTTTACTATCTTTCCTGGTGGTCAAGATTTTCAGTCTTCATGTGATTCGAATTATCTGCCACTTTGCATATATGGTCTTGCTTTAAGCATATACCTCGAAAGAATCTGTCGTATAATTATTATGTAATATATAGGTGTCACAGAATAAAAGGAGACAAACTTCTAAGGTAGAATAAATATTCTATTTATCTGATTTTAAAAATATTTTTTTTTGTACCGGGTGTCCCAACACTAGTGTCCACCCCCTAAATCGAGCTTAATTTTAAAGATAAAAAATTGAAACTTTGAGGATTTGTGTACTTGATATAGGACCACGGAATGGCATAATTAGTTTCATTAAAAAACATTTTTAATATCTTTTTAATAATCACCTTTTTCATGAGTCCATACTACGACACTGTCCAGGGCAGGTTCAGTGTGCCGGCTAGCCCAGCAAGAGCCGTCCTTCTATTTATTTGGGCCTTATTTACTTTGTCATAAAACTTATTGCACCTACCGTTTTCAGATTATTATATTGTTCAGATTATATTGTCTACCTGTCATTGCTATATAATTATATTTTATTTAATTGAAGCCTTATAAGTAGTTTTTTCACATTTCTTTCAAGCGACATTGATTTATTAATCGATTTCTACGTATGTATTGAAAAAAAATCAATTTTTTTTTCGACAATTTACCACCATCCTACAGTTTTTTATCGCTGGCGCCTGAACCAATTTTTTTTAATGTAACTGATTATGCCATTCCGTGGTCCTATATCAAGTACACAAATCCTCAAAGTTTCAATTTTTTATCTTTAAAATTAAGCTCTATTTAGGGGGTGGACACTAGTGTTGGGGCACCCGGTACAATTTTACATTGTTTTTTTTACATTACATTTTTTGTGTGATTACTTCTGTATAACTCCAAAACTCATATAACAGCGATAATTATGTTTACATAGGTAATTTGAATCAGGGACGTACGGTAGATAGGGTTCAAACTTTTTTTACTCCCCAATTTTTACGCCACTGAATATTTTTCAGTGCATATTTTTCCAAAAACTAGACTTTTTTAGTCAAAAAAGGCACAAGGTTTAGTAGGTAAAAACAGTTTTTGAGATATGTATATGTTAGACTCATACGCCGAAATCGCTCATTCGCCGAAATAAAGACTCAGTCCGCGATATGAGCAAGTCAAATAATCATTTGCCGAAATGTGATCTATTTCGGCATTTGTGTAAGATAAATCACAGAATCGGCCGACAGATCAATTTGCTTTTAATCAAATGCCAAACCTAAACATAATGTTTGCAAATGATCACGCCAATTTACCATTTTTCGGCTTGTGTAGATAGTTCAAAATTGCTCAGACCTCGAATGAAGTTACGAAAATAAATTAATTGTCAGGAAAAACTATGCATTTCGTAGTTGCAGGTTTGAACTGTAAATTTTCAGTTGAAAGTGTAAATTTTCAGTTTTAAATATAAATTTACAGTTCAACCTGTAATTAAACCTGCCAGGTCATTGTCAGGTTTATCTCTCTTTTGAAAAAATATTATAATGTATGTCCCAACAAAACTATACAACCACTTAAATCTAAGATTTGTCCAAATTTGCAAAAAATGTTGAAACAGTTCAATTTTAACTTAAGGCGGAGGAACAAATTTTGTTGGTATTTCCATATTATGTTTGCATATGATAGCGCCAAGAGTCACCCCCTTCAAAAAATGTACATTACAAAAGGAGACGAGTGACATTAAAAACAGCATTTTGATGATGTTTTTATTGTTTCTCTTCCAAACTTGGACTTTGGAGTTTTTTGGATTTTAGGAGATGAAAATTTTTGTTAAGACACCCTGTGGTATTGACCTTTGAAGTGTTAATTTACAGTTTGAACTGTAAATTATAAAGAATTATTGATGGAACACAATGGACGCTCAACGCTTCTGTACGAATTCGGTATATCTGAGCAACTAAAGGCGTCTATGAGTCGGAAAAATACCGAAATTTCCGAATTTTTTGAGACGCAACGAAACCACTTTCCTCCCCCGTTTTCGAAGGTGCTGAACACTATGGCGTAGGGCAAATTTATTTTTCTGGTTGCGTTCACCCCCTATTGGCCAAAAACCACCCCCTTTTTAAAAATCTCCGGTCTATAATAATAATAATAATAATAATAATAACTATTTATTTCCAACAGATGCATAAAGGCACCCAATTACAGGAAACAATTTAATATATACATACGAAAAAAATAAACAAAAACATGCGATAATACCTATATCTATTTTATGCCTAAAATCATAAACCTATAAGTACAAAAACAAGATGCCAGAGAAAATACAGGAGAAAGAAAATACAAAATACAAGACGGCCGCGACGTCAGCTCGATAGCGTTAATTGATCCTTAAATGCAGTCACTACGCGTCCCATTGAATCATAGTTAATGTCGCAGCGGCCTGATATTCTGTTAGCAATAGCACACATAACCACTAAAGGTGACCTCGTCAATACATTTGTGTTACTGCGCGGGTTATAAAATATGTACGTCTGTCTAGAATTACAGCGCGGAACAATGAAAGACAGCATTGACAGCAAAAAAGAACAATCGATCTTGTTATGAACCAGCTTGTAGAGGAATTTAATACCTACTAAGTTCCGCTCTCCTATCCTCCAAAGAACTCAAGCCGAATCTTGACAGCAGAGCTTCCTGGGAAAAACCCCTAGGAGGATAGACACCATCAATCCTAAAAGAGACATACTTTAGAAACTTCCTCTGAACAGACTCAAGAAGATCAACGTGAACTTTATGCAACGGAGACCACACAATACACGCGTATTCCAGTTTACATCTTATAAGCGTCGTGAACAAAGTCACCAATGTCTGTGTGTCCGACAGCTCTCTACCATTTCTGAAAATAAAGCCGCAAAGTTTGAAGGCGGCGGACACTACCTGAGAAATGTGTTCCGTGAAGCGCAGCTGTCGGTCAAATACAACACCCAGGTCCCGAACAGAGTGCGGTCTGGAGAGTAAGATGCCGTCTATCGAGTAAGCAAAATCAATATTACGGTGATTTTTGGAGTAAGTCATGACGCTACATTTGGACACGCTTAAAGAGAGGTTGTTTTCTCTGCACCACAGAGCCAAGCGGTCAAGATTAAGCTGCAATCTCTCACAGTCCAACTGCGAGCAGACAGAGCTGAAAAGCTTTAGGTCATCTGCGTAAATAAGTTTCTCACAAGTGAAGATATCAACTATATCGTTAATGAACATAAGAAAGAGCAGGGGGCCCAAGTTTGAACCTTGAGGCACCCCTGAAGTAGGAATGAATGTTCTAGAAGTGTAACCTCCATATTTAACTTTCTGTGTTCTATTCAAGAGGTAGGACCTTATAAGAGCAAGCAGAGGCTCCGAGAAGCCAAACAAGTCTAGCTTTTGCAACAGTATGGGGTGGTCTATCCTATCGAAAGCCTTCTGGAAGTCTGTGTATACAGAATCCACCTGGCCACCACGATCGATAACATCCGACGTGTACTGAGTGAAAGAAACTAAATTAGATGTTACAGAACGCCTCTCCATAAAACCATTCTGTTCCGCCGCCAGATAGCATTTGACAGATGAGTAAATACGATCAAATAAAATGGACTCGAAAACTTTGCTGAAATTACACAGCAATGAAATAGGTCTGTAATTCGTGACTAGAGAATTGTCACCACTTTTTAAAATTGGGGAAATGCAGGACATCTTCCAGAAATCCGGAAAAACAGATGTTTCAATAATGCGGCTAAACAAAACCGACAAAGGAGTTACCAGCACACCTGCACAGTCCTTCAGTAGGAAACCAGGAATTTGGTCGACACCACACGTAAAAGAATTTTTAGACTTCTTCAGGGCAATGTAGATCTCATCCTCGGTGATATGGTTCACCGATACCGTCTGGCCAGTGTAACTATTACCAGTTTGACGACTAGACCGACCAGAATTAGCCACAGAGAAAACACTGTCGAAGTAATCGGCAAATGCATCAACTATCTTTCGTGGGTCTGTTAATTCAACCCCGTTATAATTCATGCGGCCAGGAATTCTTGTGATACGTCTTTTTTCACGAACGTAAGCCCAAAACCTACGTGGATCACTAAAGATGTCGTTCTGAATGTCATGCAAGTAACGCCGATAAGCTAGACGACACAGTCTCTTACAAACAGACCGAAGTTCGCAGAATTTCATCCGACAGTAGTCCGAATTTGTTCGTTTCCATTTTCTATTGTAGGACGACTTAAATCTGATGTGCCGAATGATATTACGATCAAACCAAACAGGATAACTACGTCCACCGGCAGAAGAGACGCGATATTTTGGAACCGCCACATCAAAAACATCGTAAAGAGCGTTATAAAACCTAGAGCAAGTATCGTTAACATCTATCGCATCAGTCAGAAAACTCCAATCGATCGAAGCAAGCAGATCATAAAGCAGAGGAAAGTTAGCTTTTCTAAAATCAAACTGGGTAGGGTTCCTATCCATTTTAAAGTTGACGAGCCGTACACACGTCAAACCGCAAGCGAGCTCAAGAGCAGGGTGATGTCTATCCTCGGGAACCAATGGACAAGAAGATCGCTCTATTTCACAAATAACGTTACTAAAAACTAAATCTAAGATTACGTTGAAGTGGTTCGACACAGAGTTATATTGACGCAGGCCATTAAGTTGCATAAAATTATTTAACAAGGTATTAAGTCTATCAGGCCGGTTCGTGAAGAACTGCGGAGAGTTAAAGTCACCCAAAAGTAAAATTGGGTAGTTCTCAACAACAAAACACCTGCCAATTGACTCCAGGACCGATTCATAAGTCTCCGCGGACGATCCAGGGGGAATATAGAGTAAAACAACAAGCAAAGTTTGACTAAAAGAAATCTCCAGCCTCAAGCACAAAATATCAACATTAGGCGCATTGAGATCAGGCACTTCAATTTGAGCGCAATGAAGGTTAGATTTAACAGCCATCAAAACTCCACCCCCCCCTGGACAACCCCAAAGCCTGAAAATTACGGTCCCTGCGAAATACATTAAAGCTACTAGTAAATAATTCACTATTAGATACATCGCTCCGAAGCCACGTCTCAGACAAACATATGATATCGCAATCACACAATAAAACATTTTGAAAGAATTCGCTAGTTTTGGTGTTCAAGCCTCTGACATTCTGATAAAATAAGTTAAGACGGTCTGACCTGTAACTGGGTGAACCACTTAGTTTAAAGTTGTGATCTCGGGAACACCATTTTTGTAGCGAAGCTTCAAGTTCTTCTCTCCGCCCTCTTGTCTCACCCTCAGTTCGTCCTTGGCCCTCTTGTAGGCCTGCTGTTGCCTCGGTGTTCGATCAAATGAAACCGAGACGTTGTTGAACCGACCATGCTCCTTAAGCCTCTTTGACCCACGAACAAGAGTAGCAACGTCACCCTCGCTGCCAAGGGATACCCTAATTGGTCGGGGGCGGGCGCCGCCACCAGCAACAAACCGGCCCAGCCTACGAATACTGGGCCGCACGGTGATGTCGACACAGGGATCCAATGCGTTGAGAACATCTGCAGTATTACGCCACTCGCCATCCTCACGAAGCTGCTTTGGAGCGCCATCAGCTTGCTCAGGTAGGTTGAAAATTATTAAATTTTTGCTGCGTCTCTGACGTTCCATAACCTCGTGAACCACCTCTTCAAATAAGGAATCGGCACCTTCATTCATTTGTTTTTGCTGTGCAAGAAGCGCTCTTAGATCTTTCAGTTGAGAGTCGAAATCGCGCTGAATTCGGACGAGAGCCGAATTAAATTCCTCTTTAATGTTCGAAATAACGGCGTTCATGTTCTTAAAAGAGCCCATATTATTAGAACAAGAATTACATACCACCTTGAAGCATCTTGACTTGGCTCGGGTCATTTTTATTTCAGACTCAGCCAGGCCAACACAAGCTGAGTGCAGCGGACCCTGACATCCGTCACATTGAATCGTGCAAGATTTAGAGGAGTTGTTGTAATGTAGAGAAGAACTCATGGTAGGTATACTCAATTTAATGTTGCAATCGATCACAGTGTAGACACGGCAACTGCAGACACGGTCGGCGTTATCTTCCACAAAAAAAACCACTGATATGGACTGAATAATTGCTCTGACAGTAAGTGCCCACAGATGTAAATTAACTCACGTAATTTTGACGAAAACCAAAGGTAACTTGGACAAGCCAACACCGTAAACACTTAGCTGAAATAGTAGGCAATTCAAAGATACCTCACACGGCAATATCGAAATAGTAAAAGTCACAAAATCAGAGTG
Organism: Malachius bipustulatus; assembly: GCA_910589415.1. Classification (NCBI taxonomy): domain Eukaryota; kingdom Metazoa; phylum Arthropoda; class Insecta; order Coleoptera; family Melyridae; genus Malachius; species Malachius bipustulatus. The sequence continues at coordinate 17,686,490 of OU342633.1, forward strand.
ATATCACGGGAGACCGCCGACAACGTTCGACTGTTTCTATGCCCCCAGGTCGGAAAAAAAACGCGTGCAATTCGCTTCTGGGGATGCCTTGTATCTAATGACAACTGCCCGTCACCCTACGCCCACCCCCTTGGCTAGGAGTCACTCTCCAAGGAGGTTTAAAATGTTTTTTTTTTTCTTATAATCATGAATATTTCTGCATTACCCCGTTTTCGAGGATGTTAAACACGATGGTAACCACCTTACATCTCTACCATCCGTTTGCATCTCCCCAAATCAAGGAAAACACCCTCCAAAGGGATTGAAAATGTGTTTTTTATTAATTGGGCAACCTGCCGCATACCCCCGTTTTCAAGGGTGCTGAACATGATGGTCACTACCTTAGACCTCTATATCTTGTATATTCAAATTATTATTTCCCGACGTAAGAGTAACAGAAACGTTGTCTCCATATTTTTCCCAATAGAAAGCACGGTAAATTATGATTCAAAATAACATTTCCAACATTCCCGATAAAAAAAAAACATTTCAACCCCCTTGGAGAGTGATTTTGTTAATTTAGGAGGGTGATAAAGGTCTAAGGTAGTGAACATCGTGTTCAGCACCCTTGAAAACGGGGGTATGCGGCAGGCTGCCCGATTAATAAAAAACACATTTTCGACCCCCTTGGAGGGTGTTTTCCTCGATTTGGGAGGATGAAAACGGGGGAATGCAGAAAAATTCAGGATTGTAAGAAAAAAACATTTTGAACCCCCTTGGAGGGTGGTTCTTGGCCAAGGGGGTAGGCGTACGGTGACGGGTAGTTGCCGTTAGATATATACAAGGTGTCCCCAGAAGCCAGTTGCAAGCGCTTTTTCCGACCCGGGGGCATTAGAACGGAGATTTTAAAAACGGGGGTGGTTTTTGGCCAATAGGGGGTGAACGCAACCCGAAAAAGAAATTTGCCCAACGTCATCGTGTTCAGCACGCTCGAAAACGAAAACGGGGGAGTAAAGTGGTTTCGTTGCGTCTGAAAAAATTCGGGTGTTTTCCGACTCATAGACGCCACTAAAGTACGGATTGCCTAGTTCGCGAAAAGTGTAAATCAGGTTACCCAAATGCCGAAATCATTTTCGGCAATTGATTATCGCGAACTGAGTATTTAGTTCGGCAACTGTGCGAATTCGGCATATGAGTCTATAACATATATACCTAAAGGATTTAGATATTCGAAAAGGTCAAAAAGTTATAGGTTTTTCGGCAATGCTCTCGTACAATAGTAAAACATAGTAACTCTAAATTTACAACTTTTCACTAGAGCGCTTTAAAAATTTAAAAACTCATTTGAGTGTAACTTTGTCAAATATAGAGCTAGATGGCTGTGTTTTCTTTTATATGTCACGCACTTTTTTCTTCTTTGCCGTTATTATAGTTACACTTTTTGTTTGCGAACTTACTAGTTTCATAAAAATCTTCAATATGCAATTATAAAACCAAGCAAGTCAACATACCTTTAGTATTACTTTGACTATGCAATACAAAAACAAAGCATGTAGATTTCATGGGTTAATAAAAATTGTAAATTAAATGTAACTCTTTTTACAAACAGGAAGGTCAATATTTGATGGGAAATCGATTAATTGACGTAAAGAACATTATTGAATATAAAAAATAAACTATAGATTTATTGAAGTGATAGATTAATAGAGTTTAAAATAATTTTTTTTTACAATAATTTTTACTATTAAAAATACATTCGAATTACACTCTATTTACCTCTAAAAATTGGAACAATTGGGACCAAATCCAACTAAACTTGACTTACTACGTTGTAATATTGTTCACAAAAGAATTCTAACACTGGTATATGTGAACCTACTTTGTTTTTGAATAGCAAGCTAATAATATAATTTTCAGTATCTTGACTTACTTGCTTTCACACTGGTATTTAATATAATTTTTCGATAGAAATTTTTTAAAGTCAAGCAAGTCTACATACTAAATCGATATTCACAGAAAGTCTACATACTAAAATTTTTATGTTAATAACTCATAACTAGAGCTGCAACATTGATTTGGATTATAGATACCTGTAGAGCTCATTCGAAAGAGTTTAATATTTTTTTAATACCTAAAAAAATCATTTTCAAGCAAATAGACTTACTATGTTTTACTATTGTACGAGAGAATGCTTTAAAACTTTTGAATAAAATTACAGATTTGATGAGAGGCTTCTTCTTCTACAGATCCCAGACCCCGAGAAAATCCTAAGTCAGGTTTCCTATAGCGCTATATGAGGTCAACTTTTTTGTTTTAATTTTTAATTTAATAATAATATGTAGGTAAATATTACTGAACTTTCACTTTTTGTACCAGAAATGTCTAGCTTTTGAAAAAATATGTCAAATCCAAAAATTTTTCCAGTGGCGTAAAAATTGGGGGGGGGTAAAAATTGTGCACCCTTATCTACTATACGTCCCTGGTTCAAATTACACACACGTAATAATTATCGCTGTTATATCGCTGTTATATCGACTTATTAATTGAAAAACAACACAAAAGATTTCATAAAATAATATTCAGCCATTTTGGAGTTATACAAAAAAAATGTATTTTTTTTTGGAACATTGAACCTCTTAATAACCCTAATAACCATAGCAACTTTGTTAATACTCAATTTAGAGGGTAGTCTCATTAAGACTTTTTGTCTTAAAATCAGTATAGATATTCTACCTAAGAAGTTTGTAATAATATGTTATATTATGAACATATGGTGTCCCATATGTTCTGGGACACCCTATATAATGTTGCATGAGAATACTTGCAATATAGTTTTTCGAAAATTTCAAAATGGCAATGAAAAGTTATCTACTCAACAAGTGTTCATTACTCAACAATTCATAATAAAAACGGCCACGACGCTATATGAATGGTTTAGAAAGCTCATAAACCGACCATGCTTTTAATATGTTCAGTAAATTTACAGAAATAGCTGAAAATTTCAAAATCTTTATTTTAGGCTTATTTCTAAATGAAACTTTATTTACAATACCTAATAGGGAACTCTTCGCAATTAGATAAAGCTCTTTACTTGTTCTTGCAAGCACTATTATTGTGACATTTAGAATTGCACAACACCCATTGGCCCTGCAGTTGCACTTCTTGTACTGCAATGGCACATTGAAAATCCCTGTTTTGATCCAGACGAAGGAGCTGAAGCTTTTCTCAAATTTAATGGGCTTGGAACATCCAATGCGTTTATAAAATTTGAATCAGCGAAGATGAATTCATTACGACTATAAAGTTTTTCTAGCACAGCCTCTTTGGTTTCCAATTTATACAAGCTGGAATCATTAACACTTATTAGAACTACAGCTAGAACGCTCCTAGGGACAAGCCGCCCTGTGTCGACATCTGGAATTTCGACTAAGACATTTTGACCGATCTCATCAGGAGGTAGTTTTTCACGGGACAGCGCCAACATTTTTCCAGCTTGCTTCTCCATTCCGGCTCTAACAATTTTGCGTTGCCTCTGTTTGCATCACGTCGGCAGCAAAGGTTGCATACGACTTCTCCTTCAATTTCAATCCCACACTTCATGTGCACTTTTAAGCTGTATGTTTTACATGGTTGGGTAACTCCAGAATCTTCTCAAATGTAACATGCTGCCACAGTGGATACTGCATTGATTACAATATTATCTTCTTCTTCCTGGTCTTTTTAGACTGTCATCGCTTTCAAGATTTTCTCGAAATCTTCTTCCGTTTCCAAAGATTCATATGTTTCCCTTTCCAGAGAAGAATCTGCCAGTCCGATTCTTTGCGCTTGTTACTAAACATGTCCTTTTTTTTTTCTAGAATCTAGACTTTTTCTAATTCCTTCGTGCAAGTGACGATTTTTTTTGCTCTAAATAAACAGTATACCCTCTACCATTGTTCGACATCATTGTAAAGCATCCATGCTACCAACCGTTTGACAGTAATATCGAAAATTTCCATCCTGTGTTCCTTTGGGCTTCTTAATTAACTTTTCATATCCCCCAATCGTTATGATATCATACCTCTTTAGTCTTCTACATTGTTTGGACGACAAGGGCCTTTTGCTATCTTTCAAGCGGTTCGCTTCTTTCACTTCTCGGACGATCTCTTCATACCGCTCGTTCGTAAAATAATCACTTCGATCATTGCTGTTGTCAACGATATTTTTAAGTTTTTCATTAAACACCTCTCTCGTATTATCGTTTTTAGCTCCAGTAGTAGCGACTTCGCTCAATAACATAGACAGAACTTCACTCGAAGGCAGGCGTAAGCACACTGACATTACTGTCAAGCCTAGACAAGAAAGTTCGGTTTATGGGCTCTCTAAATCATCCAGAACGCATCATGGCCGTTTGAGCATTGTCCATGACGCGTCGTGGTCAACAAGAACGGAAACAAAGAGAAAATTTATGTCATTTCGGTATTTGGTCGTTCAGCACCGTCCACAACGCATTGCGGTGGTTTTTTCGCTCAATGAGTCTTTTCGATGTTTCGGCGTAATAGATACATGGAATGAAGATTTTGTGATTTTTGGGAAATTATACCCTCATTTCGGAATATGATGAGTCAATGAAATACATAATGACATTAATATTAATTTGTTCGACAATGAGATAATAAGAATTCGAAGACATTCACGCTTATTTTCCGGAAAAATCTCAGCTTCCAAGGAAATCCTATAAAAGGTTTCGACTCGAGATGTTGTAGTCAGTATTGATGTGACATTTAGGAACCTCTAAATTTGTTGAACTGCCAAAAAATCAGGATAAAGCTGAGAAAGTAACTTTGGTAGTTCGGATTCAGGTATAGTTCAAGGTGCATGCGTGGTTAGTACATACTGTACACTGAGTAGGAAATTTTAAGCTCCTAGCCCACTATCAGTCAAATTTTTTGTTTCTCACTCTTTTTATTAGTCAATTATACAAAGTTGTCCCTTATTTCAGAGTTCACAGGGTAGCTCGTAAAAGCTAAGAGATGTAGAGTTGAATGAATTACGAAAAAATGGGATATTTCATAGCCATTTCAAATCCGTGAAGACATTATCTGTGACCGTTCTGAAATATCCTGAAAAAAAAACGGAAAAACTCCTTTTTTTAATAAATCCTTTATTATTTGAAGTTTAAATTTGAAAGTTGGTATATTGAGTAACAAAGTGTAAGTAAATGGCGTTATCTACTAAGGGAAAAAACCTAGTCGGTAAATCAATACATATACAGAGTGTTTCGAAACTCCACCGACAAACTTATAGTAAAGTGTCCTCGTTCAATAATAGACGGAAAACTTCATATTTTATAAACATTGGTCTAAAAACCGACTCATGATGCATAAATCACCGGCTTATTTTTTGTAAACAAAAAATCTTAGTAATAGTTTTAAATATTTCAAATCACTGGCAGCCTGTGTGTTCAATACAGCTTTCCGGCGTAGAATTAGCTTCAAAGTCACAATACAGATAATATTATGAATGAAAAGTTGTGATTTGAATTCATTCATAATTTCCGGTGAAAGACGCGTGAAACACGTGTGAGTAGTACTCAAAGCCAATTCTGGTAATCCGAAACACGAGAACCTATGACATCACTATTTCCTCTGCTGGATCTGAAGATAATAATAAGGAACAGTCTTGTAACTTTGAGAAGTGAATAAAATTCAAATCAATTAAACTGAACGAAGCAGGATAGATTTCCAAACCCTAACAAATAGATTATAATTAAGTATAAACAGTGATAAATACGAGAAACAAATTTCAATAATGGTAACTAAGTGATAATGATAGGTTAAAAATTAAATATAAATGGCCCACATATATAAAATGTCAAAACTCCAGTCTCTCCCTACGAAACCAAACAAGTATATTATTCATAAAAACCGAAAATACCCCAGCACCTGTTCGTGTGTTTAATGTTGATATATTACATAGGTGTGAAATATATTTTACGAAGTGAGAAACTCTATTTTTTACAGTAATATTACATAATTTATGGCCATTAACTATCGAAGTATAAGTTATCATGAGAAGTTTAAATAATTATTGAATAAGACAGACTGAATCGTTATTTCTGACCCCCCGCGGAGGCCTAACCGTTCCACAATTGATAACCCATGGTGCTTACAGACATCGGTTACAATAATAAATATTATACGCGGTCTAAATCTTAATTTGGCCGGTTGTGTTTGCGCATTGACATTTTTTTATATTTTATGGCTCATTTTAGAGCAGTAGGATTATCTATGGGGGGCACTTCCTTCCTACGATGGGGGGCCAGAGCTGGAGGGATTCTTGGAAGCATGCTGGCGTTTGAACTCGGTGAATTTATTGTTAGGAGTTGACTTTGGAATGTTGTTATAATTTTGTTCTCGAGACAGGAAACTAGGAGATCGATCTATTTTCTACTTAGTCGCCTACGCGAAAACATCGGAATGTACCTACATGAAAAAAAATTATTCCTTAAAATCTCAGCCGACTGATGCATTTTTCAGGACTTCCTCAAATAAAAACTTTCTTAAGAGAAATAAATAATAAATAATCGACTTGAATAATTTTATGTGTAAAATATTTGATATTTGGTTACAAAATCGGATTAGAAACTATCTTGGTCTAATAATATCTACTTATCTACTTATAATAAGAAGTTTTTTTTTTTAAATTAGTATACTGCTCGGTCTACTTAAATATGAGTGGTGTAAGAGTTCCGCGCAATTCCTACCTACTCAAACTTTTTCATTTACCGTTTATTTTAAAAAAATCTAGACACTACAAATTTAATTTTTCATCAGCCCATATTGTTCTCCTTTTCTTCATGAATACAACGGTACCACACAAGTGGACTCATGTTAAAAATAGCTCAACAGAGAATCGAGTACTTGTTTTGAGCATATGAAAATATATACAGGCTGCTATTAATTTTTTTAAGGCTGGGGGCTGTAACTTAGGAGATGTTGATGTGGGGGTTGTTTTCATGCTATCATGTTATAGAGCTTTAAAAATTATAATAATATTCCGTTTATTCGGTTCGATTATCGTACCTTTTTTTATAAGAAAATTGGCGCCCAACGTGGGGCATTTTCCTTTTAATTGTTTATAAAGTTTGGAAATTTTTAAATCAATTTTTAGTTAATTAGTTAAATTAATTTAAATCATATAAACAGAGAATTGAATGGTAATTTTCTAAAACATAATAGTAATTTGTAGTTGATTTATTAATTATTCGTTATTTACATGTTTTTACAGAAAATTAGATACGAAAAGTCGGAACAAGATAGAAAGAAAAAGCAGTTTGAGGTTAAAAATATCAAGAAACAGAAACTGCATAAGGATGGTTCTTAGGAAAGATTGTAACAAAGAAAATGTGGAAGAGGAAACCGATACAATAATAATTAAGGAAGATATTGCGAAAGATAAGTCTGAATCGAACGAAAAAATGACAAATATAATTACTATGTCAAAGAAGTAGGTGATAAAAGAAATTAAACAAGGAAGAGATGAACAAAATAAGATGAAAAAAACAAAAAAGATATCAAAGATAAAATACAAGGTGTTATGGAGAGAGTAAGGAAAATTAATGAAGAAATAAATTAAAAATTAGAACAAAAAAAAAAACAATCTGTATGATAAAATAGAAGTAGTAGATAAAAAGTTGGAAAATATCATCGAAGTAGTAGCATGAACAACATAGCAACGAAAACGAAAAAAATTAGAGGGGGATTTGAAGGTGTCTGTCTGAAACAAATTTTAAACAAAAGTTAAAAAATTTTACTAATTATTTGTAAGAGGGAAAGAGAAGCAGCAAGAGTCTGAGAAAGAGAGAATAAGAGGACCCAAGAGAGATTTTAGAGAAGATTTTGAAGATACGATTTTAAAAATAAAAAATTGATCGTAAGGTGTAAAGGAACAACTATAGAGACGGTGTTGGAGGACCAGGAAAACAATTTTGGAGAAGTTGTGAGAGAATGGTTTAAGGAAATTAGATAATTATTTATAAAGGAGAGAAGAAGCAGCGAGTAACGAAGAGATAGAGAGGGAGAGAGAATTAGAGACCAGCAACAGGAATTTGAGAGGAGTCAAAGGAAAGTTGGAAAAGGTAAATAATTGTTTGAAAGAGTGAAGAGACGCAGCGAGAGACGAAGAGAGAGATAGAGAACCAGAAGACCAGGAAAAGCAATTTCGAGAGAGAAGCAGTATAGCATGTGAAAAATCACAGGCTATTATTGTTCTTCTTTTATATAATATTATTGTATATATTTATTATGTCTCCTATTATTATAGGTATCATAATTTGTAGGTATTATGGGTTATATAAATATTTATTTATTTATCTCCATTTGCTAGATTATTCTAGTTATTATTGTTGTTACTAGTTATCTATTCATCCACCTTCATGAGATTTGGATCCCCCTGTATGGCACTAGTGTTGAGATTCCATGAGTGGAACTTTTGATAATCTGGAAGTTTTTTGTTGGTTGTGCTGATAAGGCAGGAGAAGGTAGCCATCTTGAAGAATTAGAAATTGCATTTTTCTTGTGTAGAATTCGGGAAGTTTGTCTAGGAAATTCTCACAAAAGACACATTATAATAATATTGGCAGTAGTTCTTAGTTAGATTGGCCACTTTAGTTGTTTTACTATTGTAATTCGGTAAGGGGAACCCTTAATAGTTTAAGGTAAGTCTTCTTGAAGCTTTCCTATTTTTGCTAGCATAGAACTGCATACATGTGATGTATTTGCAGGGTTTTAGTTAAGGTTACATATTGAGTTGCACCCCTAGTCAAGTAATTGTGGCCTGCAGTTCGGCTACTGACCAGGATTTGATTCGTCCATTCCTTAAATTTGCAATTTCATCATCCACTCCAGCAAGGCCCTTCCAGGAAGCTGTCACTGTCTCACTGTACCGGATTAGACACCCTGGTCTGAGACCCAAAGCACACCAGTTCCTTTCTACAAGTTATTATTGCTTGGCGAGCTCTAGCTGATCCCTCGACCAAGGAACGGTAGAACAACCACCGCTGGATCCAGGCTGAGTCAAACTATTTCCTCTTGCATTTATTTCAATTATTCTAGTCACGATTAGCCATACCGTTTATTTCATATGATATTTGGTTGATAAATTGTTGCAACCACAGCTAACCTGAAAGTTTACATTTTTTTAAATTACTAGTTCTTGAACCACCATTCGTGATAAATTGGCTGTGATATTGGCCTTGTAAACTTACTCTTGCGTGCACGGAAGACGGAGTACAAATACCCAGATGTAATTTTATATCCTTTGTTACTTTATTTACAAATTTATATTATACCATTAAATTTATATTGTTGAAGTAGGTAGTTGATCCTTTCGACACTCTCCTGATAATAATTAAATAGGTAATCTCCGTATTAATTAGACCAGACAACTGGTCAGTGATAATAATACCTAATCATTGTTACTGCGAGTTTATTTTTCATCTTTGAAATAGTAATAATTAGTAAGTTTTGCGATAATAATACGGGACTAGGAAACTTTGTAGGGTTAGAGTGCTGAGTATAGTAAGAATAATAATTAGGCCTGACCCAGTGGTGTATTCAGCCAGCACCTTTATTGCGCAGCTTTTGCCATGGTAAACTTATTGTTCCCTTCGCTGTTGTGACAATAATGATCTCTTGAAACATACCCTTAAGTATAAGTAACAGCGTGGCGCCCCATTAGACCTTCTAGCACCAAGTTTTTTTTATTCCAGCCGAATCGCAGAGGTTTGTATTTCGAGATCCGAGATTTATTCAAATCTGAGTTATTCCCACTCCCTTTTGTGCCATAAAACGAGCTAGCTGAGACAAACTTATAAAGTGTGCGAAAGAACGGCACAGCAGTAAGAGACGGAAATAGCGAGAGAGAGAGAGAGAGAGAGAGAGAGAATCAAAGGACCAGAGAGAGGGCTAAAGAAGAATATTGTGAGATTTTGGCATCCCAAGCAGAATTTTTAGTCTTAACTACATAATCAATCACTATCACCGGAACTTTAAAGTTATTGCCACTAATTATAGGAACGGAATTATAACGGTTCTATATAACTTGCCTGGAACGAAATAGCGGATACATAATAACGTGGTATCCGCTACTTGAATGGAATCTCCTGTTTATCTCAGACGCTGTCATCTGTTGTACTAATACTCACCTTTTTGTCTTGCCACTATGAAAACAATATTACATAATTTTCTACATCATCGTGCTGTTTACTTTTACTGATTCATATAAAAGGCCGCAGGTTAATACACGTAAGTTAGTAATATACAGTCGGCAGAAGAGAATATAATAATTATGTCTTTGAGAACATTATTATTTAGTGATTAGCAGTGAGTTAGAAATTGAAACCATGATAACTCCACGTGAATTGCGATGGTCAGCTTGAATTGCCCTAGCTACTTTGTAGTTCCAAGGGGTAGGTACTTGACGGTGCCATCTGGAACTATAATGAACCACATCAGACGGACTAAATTATACATGGAGTTAAGTTAGGCCAATATTAAATCAATGAATAAAAGAACATAATGGATTTGAGAAGCGTACATAATCTGCAAAGCTCAATTGACATTATTAAAGTGTGCTAAACAGAATTAAACAAATCCCAGGTTATAGGGTCAGTCAATCCTGTCTGATGATCCGACTGTGAAGTAAATGCAGGTGTAACTTAAATGCCCTGAAAGCATGCTCCATACCTTTTAATAATGAAACGCCTCATCAAAGTTGCTGTTACTTTATTGTACTTTTTTAAGAGCAGCTGGAACCTTAAAGTAACTGTGATATAAAACAAGTAGTGAAAATCACTTTGAAGTATTTTTCATTGGTAGCCGAACTTTAGTTTTACTTTGAAGATTACTACAAGGTCTGGCGACTTGAAAGTTTTATTTCAATCCCAAAAATGTAGCCGCAATTTCAACAACTACTTTAAAGTTTAAAAAACTTTGAAGTAAATATTAGGCAACCTGTCAAAGTCATTGAAACTATAATACATATCATAATATTACTTCAAGGTTCCAACGATTTTGAGGTAATTTTATTGTGTCGATAACGGTTTGTATACTTTAAAAACTACTAAGAAGAAGCAAAACTATACAGATACTAAACTATAAAGATGGCGGCACATTTAAAAATGGGGAAAGGAAGTGCCTTTTTGTTTTTTAAATTGGACACCCCATACATTATTGCATTTTCAGATTGTCTGAGAAAATGTGATAACAATGGTACTTATAGTTGCAGTTTAAATTGAGTAGGCTATGAGTTATAAACAAGTGAAAATCACGATTTTCCAACTTTAAAGCCATTTCCAACAAAAACAGCTCAAGATATCTGAAAACAGGTTAAAATGTTTATACAGGGTGAACAAAAATCTGATAATTTTCACCACCCTGTATAAACATTTCAACTCCATAATAGGATACCTCTTTAAAAGTTAAAATAGGGACATGTAATCCGTTTTCTGATATCTTGAGCCGTTTTTGTTGGAAATGAATTCAAAGTTAGAAAATCCTAATTTTCACTTGTTTATAACTCATACCCTACTCAATTTAAACTGCAAAAAACTGAACTACCATTGTTATCACATTTTCTCAGACAATCTGAAAATGCAATAATGTATGGGGTGTCCAATTTAAAAACCAAAGATGACACTTCCTTTCTCCATTTTTAAATGTGCCGCCATCTTGGTAATATTTCATTTCGACTCGTTATTATGTATGTTGCCTAAATTCAAAATTTTAGATTCCTATAGGTAGGTCAACTAGAAGTCGAACTTCTAATGGGCGCTTTAAAAGAATCACCCTGTATAAATAGTATCGATACATCGTATACAAATAATTACTTACAGAGTTACTTATATGTATAAAGTCTAAATTGAGGTATAATAACTATCGTGTCATAAATTTAGTCTTAGATACGTAATAACGACTTGTGAAATTTCCGATTACTTCCAATCCCAGTTGCAGCTATTTTAATGCTGCTTTTAATAGTTAATAATCAGAGAGCTCAGAGGTATCTAGGTAGGTTTTGTTCTTTTTTTATTTTTGTTAAAAATAAATTATGTAAATTACAGATTATAAATTTAAGACGATTCAAAACATTTTATTTTAGAGTCAAATTTGGGAATTTTACTGAACCCATGCAACTGAGCACGAGCGTCATTAATGTAAGTTTTGTTTTCTTCGTCGGCAAAAAGTCGACATTTTTCCCCTTTGGCAAGTATAAAATACCACTTTATTTATATGAACTGATGTTTTTTACCGGGGGAAAAAAGTAAATTAGCAGGGGAAAAATTAGTACTTTTTCCCTGATATGGACGCATACTGTATGCTACTATAATTAAAACTCAGATATCATCATATCGAACACGAACACGAAAGTTACTCGTTATTATCTATTATCTTCAATGTCCAAATGACAATTATTAAGAGCATTTTCATGACAATTACTATCCACATTATTAAATATACTCATGGAAAACTTACAAGAATCTTAGCAAAACCACTGAATCCGTGGTTTTCTTTTCACAGAAAAAAATTTATATTATGTACATACAAGAAAAAAGTACGATTATAATAATAGCTCTTGATCTGTTTTCTCCGACGCGTTAACGAAGGGGACAAACATCATATCTCGAAATAATATCTCTCATATCTATTATTTTTTTCCCTTGTATACCTAATAAATAACTATTGTTTACGGTATTTAAAATTTAAAATTAAAAAAAAAAATTTTCAGATAATAATTGATATAATAAGGAATAAGAGTAAGTACCTATACAGGGTGTCCCAGCTTATTCGAAGCGGTCTCTGTAGGCCAAACGATGGACTTTTTCAAAAAACTTTTTGAAAATTCAAGTACAGAATCACCATGGCCATAATGTAAAATTATTTTGGAGTATACAGAGTGTCCCATATGACAGTGGCATATCAAAGTTATGTTTTTTTAAATGGAATGCTCCTATGTTATTGCATTTTTAGATTGTCTGAGAAGACAAAATAAGATTGGCTTTTACAGTTGGTGCTTAAATTCAGAAGTTTTTGAGTTATAAACAAGTGAAAATCGTAATTTTTCAAGTTCAAGGCCCTGTATAACGAAAACGACTGAAGATAGAGAAAAACGGCTTACATGTCCCTATTTTAATTTTTTATGTACCTACTATCCTATGGTATAGAAACATTTGTACTTTCTTTGATTTTTTTATTTGCTGACGCGTGGAGAAATCTCAAAATTTTTCAAATTTTTTATCACCCTGTATAAACATTTCATCTACATCATAGGATAGTACATGAAAAGTTAAAATAGGGACATGTAAGCCGTTTTTCTCTATCTTCAGCCGTTTTTGTTGTACAGGGCCTTGAACTTGAAAAATGACGATTTTCACTTGTTTATAACTCAAAAACTTCTGAATTTAAACACCAACTGTAAAAGCCAATCTTATTTCCTCTTCTCAGACAATCTAAAAATGCAATAACATAGGAGCATTCCATTTAAAAAAAAACATAACTTTGATATGCCACTGTCATATGGGACACCCTGTATACTCCAAAGTAATTTTAAATTATGGCCATTGTGATTCTGTACTTGAATTTACAAAAAATTTTTGGAAAAAATCCTTCGTTTGGCCTACGAGACCGCTTCGAATAAGCTGGGACACCCTGTATTGTGAAGGGGATACCATAACAAAATCTATAGATTTTTTAAATTTACATCAATTGACAAAAAACTCGACACTCACTTTAGCAACAAATGCATCTCAGTAAAATAAATCAATTCCTACAATAACAGTTCGTAACATAGCATGTGATATAAGAATAATGATATAAGTAAAAACAATTACTGTCGGATATAACCGATGTGAGTCGGTCGTGGAGGCATTGTCCATTGTGCCGAGGGGTCGTGCGCTACGGCGGGGGCCCCGGGGGTGATTTACGGGGGCTCTCTGGGAATGCAGCCATGGCGCCATCTAGGCCACGACCCGCTGGTACACATCCAGACAGCCATGGAGCCGGGGCCTGCTAGGTATATCCGCGTCTACGTGGGTTAGAGTGTGCACCAAGTGTAATAGGTGAAGATTTTGGCATTGATTAGATATTTCTTCACGATTTTGTAGATTAGATCTTCCCTTAAATCTCTCGATTCAAACCAGGAGTGCTAAATATGAAATCAATTTCATCTCCTTCAATATTTCAGCAGGATTTTTTTTTATTTACAAAATATCAAAGGAAAGTGATAATAATAAATAAATTATGCCATAAAAAAAACACTCGAGCTTCTCTGTCGTCTTTCTACCTATTTTTATTTATTTATTTAATAATTTGAATGACTTGTTCAAAATTTTTTAATTATGTATAGGTACCTGCTCGTTGAAAGTATCAAGAAAAGGAACATCAAGACTTTGTCAAAACATTGCCCACTATTTAGTGCATTAGATAAATGAATATAAGTAATAAATAAACATAATAATTAATTATTATAGTTTTTAGTATGCTGTAATAAATAATATCTTACATACAGGGTGAATCATAACGGCTAGTCGATATTTTACCAGCATAGAAGGGATTATTTTATTAAGATCGAAAAGTACCTATGAAGAAATGCCCCACTGTCACCATTGAGGAATTAAAAGAGGTGGAAGCTCAACATTTTTTTTGTTCGTTCTTGTAACGTACCTACTGATTAGAAATCGGAAATCGAAAACAAGGCAATAAAATTGCATTTACGGGGAAATCGGACAAGATTTTATTATGAAAGAAACCCAAAAGACCATAATCAAAATTAGACATAACCATGGAAATGTCAATCGGGTAAGTCCGGGAGAAATGCCCTCCCGAGTAAGATGGCCATCAGTTCATATTTTTTTATTTTTTAGTTTATAATTATGGGCTCACTTTTTGCAATAATTATTAAGAAATTTATTTTCTTATTCTAGTTAACTGATTATGCGTAATCGAAAATGGTACATGTATGTGCAAAAAAATATTATAAATGCCGCTGATGGTACTGAAACCTCCCCCTCTAATTTACTTAACAAATTATCATATAACTTATCAAATAAATTGACAGCAACGTTACCAATCTTTTTTTGATATTTTTTTCTATTTTTATTTGTGATATTTTTTTATGCAAATTATATTAAAAAAATTAATTAACCTCATCGTCCTATAGGTACATCATTTTGTCATTCCATCACCTCCAAAAATTTCTGTTGTAAAATAAAAATAGTTGGTACGAGCTTGGTTCAATATAATACTTTTGCCTAACATGCAAATATTTTTAGGTAATTTTTCTCAATATTCAATATAAAATGCTACATCTTCATGAGTACCTACTGCTGGGTTTAGAGAGTTTCATGTTTCTGTCTTGTTTTATTTTTGTTTTTATTAATATTTTATTAGTTTTTGAATAAAATTGAATGTGCAATTAAACAAAAAAATCATATTTGGATGTAAAAAATTTGAATCCTAGATCTTTGTGTGTTGTTCATGTCATTATCCGAGAACCAGCGTGACTAATTAAGTTTACCAGAAAATTAGTCACGCTCTCGTTTTAACTCCAATATTGTACACCTTTAATTAGCATGACCACGAATTAGTGTAAAATCTTTAGGAATAAATATTTAAAGGCAAATGTATATTTTAGCCGTGTCCTGTAGTGAGTGCTCCTATTGATGATAATAGTACAAATTTGCCATTGTCATCCAGTGTTGCATTGTGTTTTGCAAACAATAGAGGACACCCACAAAATCTCTACTTTGCCATAATAAATACATCCAGGAACAGACAGGACAACAGATTTACATTTCAAGCCACTCGGTAGGATTCAGAATCACAGCAGTGTTGCCAATTTATGGTTTCACATTTGAGGATATTATGGTGATATATCTTCTCTACGACCTAGACGATCTTTAGTGACCCCTTTTTGGTGACTATTTGATTACAGCACCCCATCCAATTCTAGTTCTCGGAGGAGATTTAGAATTTTAGATAGTTGTAAAGGTGATACCTACGTCTTTCCCCACTGGTTCATAAGGGCCTATATGTATAGAGAGCTGAATCTTATTTGTTGTACTGCATGGAAGTCTATCAAGTGATGTATCGGAGTTTCCCCCTCCTCCATGCAGAATCTTCAGGTTTGGTAATTTTAACGACCAATCTTGCTAAGGTGTGCTCTAGCTTACAATTAATTAAGCTTACAAAATTAAACCCTATGATGATTCTGAAGAAATTATATCATGATCTAAGTACAGTTAGTTTTATTAAAATTCATTTGAATCAAGTTAAGACTTGTTCTATGATTACTTAGGTTACCATACTGTTGCTATATTACTATATCAAAAATTTAATTTATATACGTCTGAAAATGCTACTTTAAAAGTAGCGAAACATGTGTAACGTTTTTAATAGCCATAAGTATGCAGAGATTCTACAAATTAAGTGCTGAAAACATAAATTTCAAAGAGAAATGACTCTTAGAAAGAAAAGAAAACTTTGGATTGATAACCGGTAGGACGGTAGGCATGGTATCAGTGCTCCAGCGTGAAGATCAGGACTGCTCTGCACTCTGCAGGTGATCACCAGACGGCAGGCTGAGCCAAAGGGGGAAAAGAGAAAAGAAAAAAAAAGAAGGAAAAAAAAGAAAAAGTAAAACAAAAGAAAAAAAAAAGAAAAAAAAAGAAAAAAAGAGAAGAAAAAAGGAAAGAATAAGGAAAAAATAAAGAAAAATAAAAAAAAGGGAAAAAAAGGAAAGGAAAAAGAAAAAAGAAAAAAAGAAAAAAAATGAAAAAATAAGAAATATAAAATAAAAAAAGGGAAAAGGAAAAAATAAAATAAAAAATTCACCCATTGCATACCTATACATATTTTATAGCACTTCATCAACCTTTGTAGTTTTCCTTTGTAATTGAGTCTAACCCCACCAAATTTTTCAAAAATTCGTCAGGTCAGGTCAGGTCAGGTTTGCGTCTGACCTGTCAAAAGTCTGTGGCTGATGAAGCGAGCGTTCCAATGCCAAAAATACCACATACATAATATACATACACACAAGGCTAAGCCTTTCTGATGAAGATATCGTTGTAATAGAACACTGACAAATTATTATTCTCCTAATTCTCGCACATCAGCAAACAGTTTGTGAAACAAAAGATTATGGCTTCATATTTCTGAATGAAATGTTTCTATGCTTTGCAAGTAAATTCCGTTTCTCTTCCATTCTTTTCTTACAAGAGTTATGTTCTGTGTGATCTATTATTCCAGCGCTCTTTTGAAAATTGAAATTCATTCCGAATCTGGAGTATAGGTACGACTAGAATAATTTATATATGACAACGGCTACTAAGTTACACATTCTAAGAAAAGGAAATAATTATTATTAGAACACAAATTCGGTAGACTGACAACATGGCAAATCGTGTGAATAAAGCAACCCCATACTGTGGGCCACCTCTAGGAGACAGTGTTTGTCAACAGTGAGTTCCTTGTATCTACAACAGAACATGAGGAATAATAGGGGACACCCTGACAGAGAATGATGACCTGATCTGGCCTAAATAGGATGACAACGTAATTTAGAGTGGTCGCTGGTCTCTGAATGACATAAATAATGTCATTCGTAAGGGAACCACGTATGATGACTGTATAAACGTTCTTCGGACCCCCGGATTCCTGTATATTATGGGTGGTAGCAGTTCTTGGAATCTCTGAAATTACAAGCGGTCTTTTGAATATTTACTCAAATAAAACATAAAATAGGACACAAATGTAGAGTAGAATGGAAATACATTGAATGAAAATAAACTTGGTTACTAAACAATAGAAAAATTATATTTTTTCGATTGTTTGGCGATTGTCTGAAAACCAAAGGTCTTTTGAACGAAATGAAGTTGCATCATAATCGGTTAGTTACTTTCAATACCAATCCTGCAATATCAACAGTTGTATGATTTATACGCTTAAATGGTTTTACGATAAGCTTGTCATGTTGGCTGCATTTCACTCGGTTACAATGTCAATTTAGTTAATTACCTAATTTATCATTTATTTATCGTCGTTTCGAAATTCAAGGAGTGCGCAAATTTGTGTTTCTATAATTAAAATAAAGGCAATACTAGGTATAACATTTCATCCTGTCTAACAACAATCTTAGATGAGCACATAGCCTGAAAGGTACCTATAGGAAATGAAAATTTATTCTTGAATAGGTATACAGGGTAGGGTGATTCAAAATTGAGTGCAAAGATTTTAAGGGTGCATTTGCCAGCCAAAAATAAGAATTTTTTTCTTATAATCCTAAATCTTAACTTGCTTCGTTTTTTAGATATACAGGGTGTAAAAGTTAAAAAAATCGGTATTTCATCAATTACTCAAAGCAATGAACTATGAAATCAATTGAAACCAACCGTGAAAGCCTACACACATGTACAAGAGTGATATACATCGGGGTGTCGCTAAAAGGTACCACCAACATCTTGTTGTCCAAAAATGTAAAAAAAAGCATCCTTTTCAAGATACAGACCTTAAAAGGGCGTCAACCAAAAACACGTTTTCCACAATAAGTCAAAAATGGATTAACTGAGAAACTTCAAAATTGCACCGCCTATACCACAATTATTGTTAAGCGCAATAGACTGACATAATTTTACAAAAATTGATATACAGGGTGTTCCTGTTTTTGATGTCACTCCTCACTTTCTACTCCGGAACTTTTTTATCCGCATGCCACTGATTGATTCTGTATTTTTTATCCAAACGCTTATAAATATTACTAAACATTTTGCTCTCTTATAAAAGTTTGGTTTCTTGCATGGTTTTTCCAGAATTAATTTTTATTGATGACTTACACCACGAAAACGTATTTGTGAAAATCTCATTTTAGCAGGCGGTAGAACTTAAGGTTTTCATTTAATTCATTTTTAACTTATTTTTTGAATATGTGTACTTACAGGGCTCCCTTTAAAGGGTTGTATTTTGAAAAGGGGGCCATTCAAGACATAAATAATTTCGGTTAAATCGGCATATTCATAAGCCAGGAATCTGTGGGGAACGTTGTTGTTGAAATTAATTTTTAAACTATAAAAAATATTTTCACAAAAATACGTCTTCAGTAGTGTAGGTCCATCATAAAAAATGTATTACGGGAAAACATATAATTTTATTATAACACAAAAAGGGTTAGAACTGGGACGTTGTCAACTAAAATTTTCTAGGCTAGAGTGTACTCTTTATTGTTTTCCAAGCTTTCGAGAATCAATCATTCTCTTCTTCAGGGATCTAAAATCAATTCAATGATAATAAATAATAATAAGTTAAAAGTTGGTGGCATGAACTTACTCCAATGTGAGGTTTATAATTTAAAATTCAATCGGTTGATTAAAATCTTAATAAAATTACATGATTATCATACGTCAGCGCAAAAACTAAAAAAAGGACTGCTGACATGGGACAGCTTGTATGAAAGGGATTCAACGGCCTATTTAACACAAAAAAGTGTTTACTTGTAGGCCATGATAACCGTAACGAGCTTACGGACAAACTACATACGATTGTACGTAGGTATATTATAGGTGTGCATGTACAGAGAAATATTGGCATAAATTTTATTGTTTCTACGTAATGAAAGTATTAAACGACTCCGAAGAACTCCTCATAAAATAATGCAGTAATTTCATGAGGCAGTAAAACTGGAAATGAAGCTGACCAGCTTTAAATTTCACTTCGGAAATATCGAACCTGCCCTTTTGTTGTTTTCGCTTTATGTTCTACGCTACAGTTCGTCAATTTAATGAGTGAAACGTTTTATTCCGGGATCAGATTTCAACTGATACGCCTGAGAGTCGTCTGTGAAGGTGGCGCCACCATTGAGGGTCCTGTTTTATGGGTTACGTCGGCGGCAAATTTAAAGACGGCAAAGGGTTTCAGGTTTTATTTCCTTCGAACCAAAATACTTCAAAACCAGGTGAGACTAAATGTATATGAAATTGATGACTGAGGCTGTAGGTAGTAGTGCCTACTAGTAATACCTAGTTTCTGTAAACTTACAATTTTATTTAAATATTGATATCATGATAATCATAACAGAAAGAAGTATGAATGGAATTTTTTTTTTCAAGTCGAATTAACCTAATAGTGGAGTAAAGTTAGATTTCTACTTCGGAAAAATTGGCGTAAAAGGTAACTTTTTACTGAACATTTGTGAGGATTTTAGGAACAACATATAAAAAGTTACCAACCGTAGAGCCATAGCTTAATTATTGTTTATTAAACATATTAGAAGTTGAATAGACAATTATTGTTAAAATATTTCAAAATATGCATTAAAAAGAACTAATTGACTTTCGAAAGAATAGGCAATTTTACATCAAAAAGTATACAGTGTGTGTCACAGGCATGGTACCCCCCTTTTTTTTCTTTATTTTTGGAGATAATTTTTTGAAATTTGGTACGTCGAATATTCTCGATAGCGCACTTTTTAGCAGAAAAAGACATTTTGATGTACCCTTTTTGCATCTGTAACGAACACAACTGAAGTCATGGCACACTATAATTGAGAAATAAAAAATTAAATAAAAACAAATTTGACATTTAAAATGGTACTTATGTGGTATTGTTGGATTCGTACAAATGTATAGAATCCAAAAATATAATAATATATAGGGTGTCCCATTTAAAAATAAAAATTTCGTTACATTTCCGGCAAAACCGGATGTGGGAAAAAATTCAATTTTCTGCCAAAAAGTGCGCTCTATTGAGAGTATGCGACGTACCAAATTTCAAAAAATTATCTCCAAAAATAAAGAAAAAAAGGGGGTGTACCATGCCTGTGGCACACACTGTATAAAGTTTTTTTCTAAAATTAAAACTGTAAGCGGCAGAATTTGTTTCTAACGCCCGAAAATCGGCAACAGGGCAACGCCCGGGAGCGCACGACCAGGAGCGCATTGCACTGAATTCGTTATAACTTTTGATCTAATTGATCAAATTGAGCTCACAAAAATTTAAATGGAAGTAACAATCTTGCAGCTAAGCAAGATATCATGTTTTGAAATGAACTATTGACGTTGGGC
Organism: Malachius bipustulatus; assembly: GCA_910589415.1. Classification (NCBI taxonomy): domain Eukaryota; kingdom Metazoa; phylum Arthropoda; class Insecta; order Coleoptera; family Melyridae; genus Malachius; species Malachius bipustulatus. Next base: position 17,707,557 of record OU342633.1, read on the forward strand.
GTCAATTGAAACGAATTATTTTACCCTTGGAGGGGAAAAATAACCGTTGAGAGCATGAGACAACTAAGAGACAACAAGGGTCGTGGATTGAGTTGCTAATCTAAGAGGATTCACAATAACAAACAGGTCAGCAGAACAACAGGTACTCTTTATTAAAAAAAATCACAGTTATTATTATCACAATGGAACTCTTGAGCGTGGTTAACAATTAATAGTAAAACTAGAGCGTTGAGTTCAGCAGAATGAAATGGTGATGTATTAGAGGGCCAGCTAAAGACACTTAACTTCGGTTATTCTTTCCCGCTGGAAAATGGAGGGTTTCAGCCGGGGGTACTGAAACTTCACAGGTTCGGCTGATAGCTACTGGTCTATGTTCGTGCTATGATGGTGAAAGCGGCAGCTCCGGTAGTCCAGGTGTGTTCCAAATGAAAAAAATAATGTGCTCCAGTCTGGACTGGTCGGAAAAATCTGGCTGGTCGAAAATAAGCTTGTCTGGTCGGGAAAAGCTGAAAGTTCAGTACGTATCAGACACACTCTAGATTGTATTAACGGTCCGATCGAGTCTGGCCTACCAAGGGTACATAAAATTACGTCCCATCCTCAAGAGAATTAAGATCAAAATGTGATCAACAAATTTTACATGCGGACAGCCATGAGCGAAACTCGATCGGATTAATTGCTGTAATTAAAATAGCATATTGTATTAAAAGGAAATATGATCTGCACAATTCAAGCATAAATAAAGGAACCATTTTAGGTCACTCACCAAGCCAAAAACGTGGATGATGTTCGTGATAATTTAACGGAAAATTCAAAACGCCATTACAGGTGAATTATTTGCGACAGGTGTTTTCGTGAAGGCGATGTTCCTTCCGCAATTTCCCAGAACAGAAAAGATTCGACAATTCAAAGTCGGATCTCAGGTATCGGCCGACTCGACCCAATTCGACAATCGAGGTCGACGACACTCGAGGGCTCCAGTCAGGCGCGTTTGCACCGCTGTTGACTGACCGAACTAAAGGCCACCATCACTCACTTATGCGACGCGCGCAACGCGGTTGTCTACGGTCGCTGGCATTTAGCCATTAAGTACAAAATGTACATTACAGGTTTCAAATGTGAAAAAAAAAGAATACCTAGTGCGTATAGAAAGTAGAATTTCTAAGAAAATCAATTAAATATGTGCATTTTTTTAATTCTCCAATCGACTTTCCACCAATTTTACTTAATCGCAAACACTGTTGCGGACACCATCAATGTCTTTTATTTCATTTAGTTCACCCAATAATCGTCCCCTTGCTGCTAAATAACTTTAACAGCTACTCTTCAATGTCTTTCTGTTGCTGCAGCAGCTTATTTTCACAGGTTTTCTGTTGCTGCAGACTGTTTTCCAGCTTCTTCATAATTTTCTCTAGTGTTTCTCTAGACATTTTGTTATTATTCGTCTCCTTCTCACTCCGTAAATTAACCTTTACTTAATTTTTTTACTGGAATCCGTATCTCACTTCTTCCATCACTGTTACATTTTTACACTTTATAATTAAAAATTAAAAGTCTTACAACATTACAAGGTCTTTATTTAAACCAGTCAAAACACAAATTCAGAAATATAAACAAACTAACATTAACTTCCAAATCTAAATAATCAGCTGTTCTCCGTATTTACACATACTGACACTACAAACACAACAACCATTAGTCACAATCACTTTACTGTGTTCTCTACTCTATATCCTCCAATCGTCAACTAACTTTCTTTCTTATTCTTTACTCTATGACTCTTCAATCTAAACTGAAAAACTGAACTCTGTATGAGATCTTTGACTTCTATGAGGTATGAATTAAAAAATTCTTGGCCTCGAGGTTCAATGGTTTCCTGTGTTAGATTGGTGTATGGGTATGGTTGTTCGGTTCAAAGTGATGTTGGCTTTGTTTGATTTTTCCGAACTGGATTGCTTCTCTTGGGCAGTTTCCCAGCTTGAGTTAGTTCACCAGTGCTGATCGGTTGGATGTTGTGGTTGTTGTCGATGTAGCGTTGGGGTCGGACTTCTAGGTTGAGTCGGTTGCTCTGATTTTGAACTCTTATCGGCACCATCTCGGTTCACCAACGCAGCTTCGCTTCTCCGTGGGACGGTTTCCCTGTTTGCATCCACTAGGCCGCGTCGGGTCTCCTCCCTGATGTCGACTCAAGCTCTGGTGGGATCGGTTATCCTGTTTGCCCATCTTCGAATCACGTCTCCTTGGCCGGATTGATTTGTCGCCATTCGGTCGAGTTGCCCGGGGAGCCGTTCTCCGATTTGGACAGTCTTCCCTCTGGCGAGTCGTCTCACTGGCGTCGGTTCGGTTCTCCGTCGCTGGACGTGTTGCATGGCGGCGCCCTGTTATATACATCTTAGACGTGCCATCGAAGTCTCTAGGAGCTTCACTGGTGCAGTCACGCGATCTCGAACAGCGCAGAAGGCAGAACCATTCTGGCAATAAGTAGAATGTGAGTTATTATGGCAATGTCATTCCTATAATGTCAGCGAGAACTGTCTCGAACCAGAAAATGTGAACAAATATGATAAACGAAGAGGAATCCAAAATACTTCGCCAGTGTTCCTTTGTTGCAATATTTATTTACGTTTACTTTGGTTTTACGTGCGCAAAAGTATTTAAAACAATTTAAGCACTTGTTTGTTTTTAACAGGCAAACCTAAAAAGAAGGTGAAGTTTAATAAAAATACTTAAACAGGCTTCTTATGCAGAAAACGTTGAGGTTCTCTAACTTTGTAAATAATTAAAACCGGACATTATAATTACTTATTTGAATTTTTTATCTACCTTTCATTTGGCACAATTTGATCACGATTTGACATGCGTTTTTTCTAATCAAAACATACTTTACTTGCAAAGTACAAAAAACTATATCTAAAAAGAGAGTTGCCAAGGAATAAAACATTAAAACATACCTTTGAGACAAATGTCAAGTTTTCTGCTTTCACTATGCTCTTGTAGGTTTATCTGTTAAGTTTTTTTACACGAGATTTTGTTACACTTTAAAGTTTTCGTTAAAAAATTTCCGAAGGTCAAATGGCATGTACATGTTTACCTTTGAAAACTCGCAAAAACTCATTTATTTTCACCCCGATTCCGGTCGCAGCTTTGAGCCGGGGAGCTGAACTTTTTGTAACAGTTGTATTATCTAGAGAGAAAATGGCGGCCTTCAGATATTTTTAAACCATCATTCAAAATTTAAAAATTTTTAATGAGAATAAAAACGTATCTCGAACTATTCTCTTGTGTCAAAAAATGTCGTTTTCTTTATTAGTTCACTAGTAACGTAAATGGGAAAAAGGTGAAAATTGACAAATTTCAATATCCATTGTAGGGCATGTTTTCAAAGGGATTAAACAAATTTCCACAGTATTCGCAACTATGTACACTGCATTTCTTTTAAGCGTTGTCATAGAAAATTGCATGTTAAAACTTACACCTCATGTTAACTTATGTTGTGTGGCAACTTAGAAAAATAGTTTTTAATTTTCAGTAATAAGTAGTACATTTTGTCCACTTCACAATACAACCTGTCAGTAAGCGACCATTGGTTAACTTAATTATACAGGGTCTAGTGTGCACAATTTGACACTTATTAAAAATCAGAAACGAAATTTGGGGTAGCTTGAGACGTTTCTAAAATATCCGGAAAAAACTTGAAAACTACATAACAATATATTTTTTCTTTTATCGATGTCTTTTTTATTGTTGAAAATAAATTAACAATTTTCTTTAGGTTCACATAAGTCCCAGTTCTGTGAGTAATCCGTTCTAACATAATAGCAGTGATAGATACAGCAAAGCAAAAAACTCTTAAGAATATAATAAAAACAGTGGACTGGCTATAAAGTAACTTAATTTGGTTGAAAACTCCTTTGGGTGGAAACGCATTCAAATCCGTCCTCGTAAAATCAAATTCGGTATTCCACGACGCTAAACAAATTCATAAGTAAAACAAGAATCCCCTAGCCTGGGGCAAGTTTTGATTTACTTCCTCTTGGAATTCCTTGGCGACAATTGTGCCTCGGTCGCACATACAATGGGGACGGCAGTTTCCCCGGCTCCCGGGTGCAAGGGTTGGGATTTTATTAAAACAGCTTGTTAATTCAAAGTGCTGAGAAGTTCGCTAGCTTGAGACATATTGCCGTGGTGTGAAGAGTAAAACAGCTCGGAGTTTGCAAGCGACAGAGCGGCACGTCAGCATGTTGGGAAAAAGCAGGGACGGATTTTAGAGAGAATATTTTCTTTTATAATTAACAAATAGGGGACTCTCTTTTTTTGCTGACAATAATAATTATTCTATGTTTGTTTATTGAGTTTCAAGATGGAGCTGATTTAGTTTTATTAAGGTGACTCGTTTATTTTTGTGCCACATTTCTATGAAGCAGATGACTTATTACATTATGAAAATCTGACGTTTTCAACTTTTGTGCACCTTCAATGTCGCGGCTTGAGTTTGACTTGATTTTCAATAGTTGAGAAGATATTGAATGAAATTAATGTGTGAATGAAAGTGTGTTTCGAACTGCGTAATCGAGCAATTTAGCCATTTTGCATGTCGAATCAATTCTTATCAATTATTTTGTGCAGTGTATAATAGTATGCTAACCTCTTTTCAATTTCTAATAATTTCGCATACCTACATCCATGTAGATACGTCTTTTATGATGTTTGGTGAAAAAAAACTTTTGTCTAATTTGTTTGCATGTTGCTTTACTGCTTCTATCTGATAAAAGAAGCCGTCGAGATTCAAAAATTGCAACTTCAGCACTGCGTTTGAATGCATCAAGATTAGCAATTTTTCATCTTTGGATTGCGCTTTAGAAACCTCTTTGGAAATTGCTCTCAGGATCGAAATTGCATCAAAAATCTATGGTGGTAAATTACGAGATCTTGAGCTGAACTTTTCAGCTGAAACATTTTAAAGGCGTTTGATAGAATCTGGCATGAAGGTCTGCTTAGTAAAGTTCCCTCCTATATGAGTTTTCTCCTCAGCGTTGTAAATGGATCACCAGTTTCCTTGACGATAGAAGCTTGCATGGATTTGAAGGCGGATTACCTATCATTTCACTCTTTTGTCATCAACTCAAGAATACAAACAAGTTCGGTGTCATCACCCATCTATTCCTTCTATGTATAATAAACGACCTGCTAAGCTTAACATGAACCATTCATAGTTTTGCCGATGACAATACTCTAGTATGGAATTTTCATTTCCGATGGCTGCCAGGTCCACGGACATCCCTACATGGGACAAGATAGCGTGGACACTGGATAGTGTCAATTCTGACCTAAGGCTATTGCTGATTGGGACTCTAATAACTTGGTCCTGCTTCAAAACTCAACCCGAAGTTCGTCGATTCTATCCAGAGAAAATTAATTCGCATCATAGAAGATACTAACTGACTCACTAACAACCTTAGAATATAGCTGGTTGGTGGGTGCATGACGTCTCCCTCTTCTATAAGTACTTTTAAGGGGGCTATGGAGCTTGAGCCACCTAGAGCTGTTTCTGAATGCTGTAACATTAACCTCTGGGTGTCCAGCAATACACAGTTGTTGGTATCCAAAAGTGTCAATTATATGATATCAAAAATTGTTTCTCCCTAGAATTGCGGCACTTAGGAATTCGCCATGAAATGAAACTCTTCTCATACAACAACCTTCTGGCCTTTATTAAAAGGTCGAAGAGGTTCGAGTATGAGTTTCACCATGGTTCGGGTACGGCGAAAAGGGCCCTCGGTGGCCTAGTCGCTTGGGGTGCACCACCCCAACTCACCATACTACTACTACTAGGAATTCGCCATAGGTATACATGGAATCATGGTAAATTTCCAAGTCATTTACACAAAATCGGCCTAACCGAATCACCTTTTTTGCACGTTCGACAACCGCAGTGTGGCTGACTTAAACCCATATTTTACGCTTGTGCGTTCACACATTGTCAATAAATCCTACTTCTACAAAGCTTGCTTGATTTTGGATTTGTATTGGTTAGATTTGCACATGGTAGAATAAGAATTAGTTGACACGTTGATAGGTTTGTCATGTCCAGAGTAGAAAATCACTTTTTTTTATATGAAGCGAGTTTCACGGTATAAGTAGTTTATTTTTAAATAATGTTTGTTAAAAACGGAACGGAAAACCATTCTTGGATCCATCCTCTGCAGGGCAATGCACTTCCGTCCACGGAAGCTGCTGCTGATCACGAGTGAGTCGGTCACGAGTCCAAGTTCTGGTTGTCGACGATTTTCATGAGAGGCAATAAAAACACATGCCTCGAACGGAAGGAGCGGGCCCTATAAGACGGCTCCCAATCAATTTGGAGGCACTCTGGCGTCAGCAAGCAATCGCTCAAGACTCGGTTGATCCTTATACTGTATTAAAGTCATTTAAGTCATACACCCGAATAAACTTCTTGTTTTACTTGTTATCATTTTGAGTTCTTTGGCTTTTCTGTTTAATAAACTTGTTGTTTTTCGAACCGTCGTTCTTAAATTCTTAACATGTATGAACCTCATCTATTTGTAAAGAGGCTGCATTTTCATGTAGCCGTCGTTGATTCTTATCATTACTTGTACCGGGAAAAAAGACTCGAGGTCTCGAGAAGAAGTGTCAGATTGAAAATTATGGAGTAGGTGGTTGTGATCTAATTGTTGAAATTATAACTTTTCTCTAATTTTTCTAAAGAATTTAATTCGGATTTCAAGGAATGTTATGACCAAATGATGTGAAACATTCGTTCCTCTTCCATTTGGTACCATTTTCGTCCCCATAGGGCTCAGTGGGAAACGGCAATCTGCAAGTTTGTGGTTTTGAATACATTTTCCTTTGGGTCAATTTTTGGAAAAACTTGATTTAAGTGCCCACGGAGCCATAAATTAGTGTTCGCTAGTAGTGTCTAATTTGCCAGTTATGTAAACTAGATATGTAAAATAAACGGCTAGCTGCTAAATGAAGATGATTAATTTTATATCATCGAATAATAAAAGTAAATGGTGCTGATTACGGATCACTTATAAAATAATAAAAAAAAAAACAGTACCTACCTAGCCATTCTTTTAGACCTGAACACTGAAAAAACCAGAAAAATATTGTACCTATAATTTTTTATAACTAAAAAATTTAAATGTAACGAGGTAATTGTCAGTTCTCTAGTTGAAGGCAAATAATCCAATTTTGTCTAGAGTAGGTTAGGTACCTACTCGAGACTTGAACTAATTCTTCAAAAAATTTCGAAGGAGTTCATAGAAATACCTGTTAAAAAAATGTATTTATATTATTGTTTCTGTATAGTGAATAGCAAAATGTTCTACTAAGGTATGCTGTTAATCGCATTTCTCACATGATTTTCATAATATCTGCTGTATAACCCTTCATGTAGATTTTAACTTTTAAGGGTTGTAAGTTCTGAAATTAATACTTTGAAACTTGTATACAGGGTGTTTCCTTTTTTAGAGCTCACCATAGGTATCTTTATAGGTATCTTAGGGATTCAGAGTAGATTAAATTACTGAAAATATGCGTTATTTTGCGACCATCTTATAAATCCGTGAAGACATTCAAGCTACCTGTGACCAATCCTGAAGTATCCTGAAAAAAGTGTAAAACTCCATTTTTGTTTTTTCTGGATAGCTCCTTTATTATTTGAGGTTTCGATTTGAAAGTAGAAGAATTGACATTATAGGTACTCGACATTTTGCATTTATCGGTGTCACTTGATTGTTATTACTGGTTGTATTAAGTCAACTCCAACACCTTAGCTGCCGGTAATTTCAAACATTATACCATCAAGAATCAGAAGACACAAATAGCGGCTAAGCGAGAATTCTCCTACAACAAGACTGAAATCTCGAAATCCATTTTGGCAACAAAATCATGAGATATTTTCTCCACTGGATTCTTGGAAGTCGAATGGAGAGCTCAGAATGTTTTTAATCATCATCCTATCCAAGATCCAAGAAAGGGAATTCCTGAATTCGACCTACCAAGAAAGATTTGGAGTTCTCATACTGTCAACACTCTACTCATACTGTATATAAGAGTGTCCAGAAACTAAATTTATTGACGTTGTTAATGACATCCACCGCCTTACTCCAGATGCAATAGATTGGTTACAAAGTCTAAAACCAATATGAACAGAGTGGCGTGTCTAGATTTTTTTATGGGGTTTTTCCCTAGACAGACTGAAAAAGCGAATGCTTCACCGGGATGTCAACAACTCTTTATATTCTACAAACCGTTCTACATCCATGATAATGACGTATATACAGGGTTATTCACGGTATACGCCACGGAAGATTAGGTATGGCCGTGTCTCTGGATTTTAGGATCTTTTTATTTTTGGAGTGGATAGAGACCCGGCAGAGGTACGTTTTAAAATTATATTCATTTTGTACAGGGTGTCCCAAAAGCATGAAACATATCAAAGTTATGTTTTTTTAAATGGAATGCTCCTATGTTATTGCATTTTTAGATTGTCTGAGAAGAAAAAATAAGATTGGTTTTTACAGTTGGTGTTTAAATTAAAAAGTTTGTGAGTTAGAAACAAGTGAAAATCGTCATTTTTGAAGTTCAAAGCCCTGTACAAGGAAAACGGCTCAAGATAGAGAAAAACGGCTTACATGTCCCTATTTCAACTTTTAATGTGCTATCCTATGGTATAGAAACATTTGTACTTTCTTTGATTTTTTTATTTGTCGACGCGTGGAGAAATCACTCAGAATTTTTCAAATTTTCTATCACCCTGTATAAACATTCCATCTACATCATTGGATAGTGCATGAAAAGTTAAAATAGGAACATGTAAGCCGTTTTTCTCTATCTTAAGCCGTTTTCCTTGTACAGGGCCCTGAACTTGAAAAATGACGATTTTCACTTGTTTATAACTGACAAACTTCGAAATTTAAACACCAACTGTAAAAGTCAATCTTCTTTTTTCTTCCCAGGCAGTCTAAAAATGCAATAACCTAGGAGCATTCCATTTAAAAAAAAACATAACTTTGATATGTTTCATGCTTTTGGGACACCTGTACATTACGAATATAATTTTAAAACGTACCTCTGCCGGGTCTCTATCCACTCCAAAAATAAAAAAATCCAAAAATCCAGAGACACGGTCATAAACTTCCGTGGCGTATACCGTGAATAGCCTTGTATAGCTTTTGTTTTCTTAAAAGTACAGATAAAGTACAGAGAATGTTTGCTGTGTATACAGCGATACATCCTACTATAATAATATTGTTTGAAATAATATGTTAGATGGTAAACGTGACAAAAAATAAGTTACCGATGTAACCCTCCCATAATTAAAAAAATCGAATATTACATGCCTTGTTTTCAAATTGTATGCGATTGACATGAAAACTGTCACTTATATCTGAAGTTTTGGCTGTTAGAACTGTTTGAAAACATGTCACATATTATTAAAAAAATATATAGTTAGGTGTACGGTTGTACACAGAATAATTTTCTGTGCTTTTTCAGAGACAAATCCAATATAAAGGAAAAAATCTACTATCATAATATATAAAAGTGATAACACTACACTCGATACACTTTTTTGGAAGAAAAATAGTGTCTAGGTTTATACTTAGATTAAGCTGATACAATGAAAATATTCCATGATGAAGTCCTAACTTGAACAACAATGCCACATTGAATAATTTTATTGGACTCGAGGAATAGATATAATTTGAATGCCTCTAATTCCGTTACTGATAATAAAAAAACATTTAAAATATACACTATCGTAATAGTTATGTAAAATTACGTGTTTTGCCAGTGAAAGTTGTTCAAATTTGACTGCCATGTTGATTTAAATTAAAAAAAAAGCAGCAGTTATAACTCGGTACAGCGAAGCTGTGTAAACAATATTTGTTTTGTTAAATTTACGACCTTTCTGAGCATCCTCTACAACACTCTGTATAATACCGATGTCGCCAATTCCGGATAACCGTGTATTGAACAGCTGGGGCAAAAGTCATTATGGATTATTTTGTTTCTGTTCTACAATAAGATGATGTTTTCTATTGTTACTTTCATAATTATTTTCTTTTAATTGAATTTTGCAAAAACCTAAACTATTTATAATCATCCATGTGCTTTTTATTAAACTCCATTAAATACTTAAAACGTCCAAGTCCGCCCCTGAATTCTAAGAGAGTCAACTTGAACTGTATAGCTAGTTTGCGAAACGTACCCTTTCTTAATAACTTTACCCTAATTAATAAACACAATATTAACGCATTAATTAAATATAGCAGCTAATAATAATAATGATCGAACCAAATGTCGCTCCCTCTAAAGAGCCCCGATAAGGGTTCACTGAAAGGGCTCGATTACTTCCAAAGCTGTTAAGATCTCGTTCACTTCGAGAAATCACACCCTCGCTCTCTGTTTGGGGTGAATTCACTGTAGCTTCTTGATTATGAAATAATAACGCTAAGAAATTATGTTTGTTGCTGCTCTCAACCCCTTTAGCAAAAAAGAATAGATTAATCTTCATGATCCTATTGCTTATGTAGGCATCTACCGAGTTTTTTCAAGAGATTGCGTTATATTTTATTATTTTTAGGGTCCCGTACCTTAAGAATAAAAAAAAAACCTCATTTGATGAATGTTGGAAGAAAAAAAGTTTGATTACCTACCTCAAAAATAAATATTATTATCCAGCATGGAAATAAAGCATCGTTGTAAGTTGGCCAAATTATTTTTAGATCTGAAAAATATTTTTAAGCTTTTTGAGTTACCTAAATTGTTTTTTAGATATATGTGTATTAGTTCCGTTACAAATACGTGCAATATTTTCTAGGAAACTTTTTTTTTATTATGACGAAGAGAGCGCATTGACCATTTAGGTCATTAGTGAGTAAATACACTTTTGGTGTTACAAAATGAATAGTATTAGATTTGGATTTAGATTTGTCGTGAGTGGATCATTGTGACACCTCCACTGCGATCAAAGGTCTATTGTAGCTCACATCTGGTGCTACAATAACCCTATCTGATCAGTATCCTCGAGGAAGCCGACTATATTGACTATTTGGAATGTAATATCCATACCCAACGGTGTGAGAAAGTCTCTCCCGAAGCTTTGTAATCTGGTTCTTCCCAAAGCGAGACACTAAAATAGGATGTGTTTTGCTGTTTCGTCATCCTTCAAGCACAGGCGTCATTGAGTGCTGATCGCTAATCCCATCGTGCGTGCGGATGATGCTTCAGCTTGCAGTTCTTTGGCCCTTTTTTCGACGTTCTCTGTATTAAGGCATTCGAGTGGTTCCATTTTGGTGAGTTTTGCCAGTGCTGGAGGACTTCCCTCTCAGCTCAGGTTCGTATTGTTTTTTGTTCATTGTTTTACAAGTTAGAGTAAGTGTCTAAATTTTGTTGTACAACTCGATGTCCTTGAGATAGTTTATCAGGGCTGGTAATTGATCAAGTACGCTGAGGAGTTCTTTCGGGTTTCCTTTTAACCGGGAGCTTTATCGTGCCTCTGTGTAATGCACACACTGAACCAGAATATGCTTCACAGAGAGCGGGGCGTCACATTTTGGGCATTCTGGAGGGTTTTCAGAGTCCATCAGGTATTTATGGGTTAGTCGAGTGTGACCAATTTGGAGCCTGCGAATTAATGTCTTCTCTCTTCTAGTGAGGGTCGTTGGTATTCTAAAATGGTCAGTTGAGGGCTGGACCTCATGTAGTTTGGTGCGTGTTTCATCCAAATGAATCTGCCAGGAGTGGCAAGTCCTTAGAGCGAAGAGGGATTTTAAATCCCTGTGGATCTGGGGTCTTATTGTGGGTTCCGTTACTTGCGAGGCTCTTTAGCTGCTCGATCGGCTGGTTACGGTTGTGGCCATGATTGCTAAAGGCTGACAAGCTTCGTGGATGTTTTGTACTAGTGGATGTTGCGTGTAGGGGTGCTTGATAGAAAGGATGGATGATAGAGAGTCGGTACATATTGCTATCTGCTGGTTGTGATCTGAGCCTACAGAGCACAACGCCTTATATATTCCGTATAGCTCACCTGTGTGAACACTTGCAGTAGAGGTAGGGTCCACTGTACAGTAGTGCTGTTCTGTGTTGAGAGGTCACTAAGCAGCCAACGCCTGATTCAGATTTGGAAGCATCTGTGTACAGGACCTTATCAAACATTGAGTTGTTGATAATATCTTGGAATGATCGTCTCAGGAGCTCATTTGAGGTGCCGCGTTTGGGGTAGTTGCTGAGAGAGGTGTTGATGTTTGGTAGAGGTTTCAACCAGGGAGCAGTAGGTGATGTTGGAGATGAAGTTGTCGTAAGGAGATCTACGTCATCGAGAAAGGAAGATAAGATTTGTAGCAGGGACTGGGTTCTGGCGGGGGGACTGTTGGTGGGTGGTTACGTTTCGTTTTGGCAATATTCGGTGATATGCCAAATGCTGGTTCTGGTGCGATAAATTTGCATTCGACGCCTTTCTTAGCCAGAGAGTCGCCAAGTTCGTTGACTCTATATCCACCATCATAATTGAGTTAATTGACACTTACAGACCAATTTGGACTTGTAGTGACTGAGCAAAGGGCTTTTCGAGCCGCTTGTGTCTGAAAATATCTTTGTTGATTCCCATTAGCAGTGCATTTTTTTCTGCATTTACGCACAGCTCTATGGCATAGATTTTCGCCTGGAAAGTTGTTGCGTGATGGCCCAGGCCGAGGAAACACTCTTCTTCGAGCAGCGCTACACAGCCCAGCTCCAGTTCCTCTGGATGTCTTGAAACCATCGGTGTACCATTTTAAATCTGCTGTCAGGAGTTTATTTCTGTTGCCCTCCCATACGTCACTCCCCGGGAGAAGGAAGACTTTATAAGGTTTTATTTATAATTTATTTATTTATATTAGTCTACCGCGGGTATGCCCCGGTATGTCCGAGCTCATACCCGGTAGACTGTGACTTTCTATGTTGTTCACCAACCTGGTTCGCTCCAAGTTATCTAAGCCTTTGACCGGGTTCATGGCATCTGCAGCATTTTCTAATATTTAGTCCATCTGGCTCTCCAAATAAATATGGAGAGGTCGTAAGTCCAGTAGAATTTCCATTTCCATAGCCGCCGACGATGTGGTGTTCATAGCACCACAGATCGCCAGACAAACGATATACAGGATGTTGTGTGATACAGGGTGTTGTAAAAAAGTGGGTCAACCTTTTAGTCACAAGTTTTTTGGCAAAACATAACGGGACTTTCCTCATGTCTTTTTTCGCAGTTAAAATTTTGCACAAAATATGTACTTCTTTCTTATGCCGTCAAACTTTTTGCGAAATTTTGTCCCAACAAGACTACAGGACTCATTGATCTCCAAACGTTTTTCTTTGCATGTATCTATTCGCTGTAAAAGTTCCAATAAGGTACCTCTATCTAGCCTATTATCTGTTGTGCTACTAGAGGGTAAAGAAAGGGATAAGCAAAATATGATTTGCTGCTGTGTGGTCCTCTTCCTATCAATCTTTCAGAAGTTTTGATGATTGCATTATGTATGCTAATACGCTTCAGAATGGAAGAATTGGAACTCTTAAATCTGAACCCTGTTTCTCTGAAACTAATTTGTCGCATCAGGGTGAGGGAGCTTTTGCTTGCAGACTATAGCCGAAATACCTACTTCAACTAGCAATAATTAGGTATTATTACATTATAAATCATACAGGTCTTTTATTACGCTCAGGTTTATTTATGAACAGCAGTGAATTTGAAGTGATAATCATCACATACACCTAGATGGCATTACTGGAGTAAGAACGCATACTTCAAATACCAGCAGAACTTAAGCAAGAAAGCGGACCCAAGCTCTAGAATCGGTACAGATCTAGTTTTGTAGAAAATAATAGAGCCTTAAAGATATAGGTAATGACAAATTAAGACTATAACAACCGTGACCTCTGGACCTACCACAGTGTAATTTTATTTATTTGACGAACTTGTGACTCATGCAGAAGCGTTTGTCTCAACATCTCAACAACAATTTATACTAATACTACTAATACAATAGTCCGAAATTTAATTTCAATGTTTCAGTAAATCTCGAAATAATTTAATCGCCAGCTCACCTCGACTCTCTAAATCACCCTCTATGTACCGCGGGTCCCCGGGCAACAGAGATCGGCGTTTAATTGTAAAAAAACACCACCGCATTAATTCCTTCTGATGACTCCTCCTCTACCGGAGCCGAGGGCCGAGGCTAATTGATGTGTCGTTGTTTTTGTTTTACTTAATACCAGATCAGAACACGGTTTGGCCATTAAACTGTCCCGGTCCGATATCGGCGACCGATCTGCCTTATTAGATGGATGATAGGCGGCTCTGGCCGAGACAAATGAACCGCGATCCGGCTACGGAGGAGCGATCCCTCTCACACCAAACTGGCTGCCCATAGCCGACTTGATCCAGAAACCAACGGCCATGCTTATTTAATCCCCATTTATTTTTAAATTCCGTTATTCCGGTATCGATCATTTATATAATTTGTATAAAATAATTCTGACGAGCCTGACGAGACTAAATAAATAAACTGGCCCATATATTATCGGTTAAAATGTTAGTTATATATCTTGTTACGAGACCTTTTGATACTTATACAGAGTGCTCATTTTCAACTGAGTCAAGATTGGGAGCTCCTAAACTATGTATTGGAAATACGCAGAGTCGATTGAATTAGAGAACGGTTGCGAAAGGACGTAAAATGGAACAACAAAAAAGAGTGTCAAGTTTCAATATTTAAAGTCTAAAGATCTGTCATAATGAAAATTTTTAACTCAAGTGATTACTGAAACATGTCAACTTTGGACAGAATTTGTAAGAATAAGAACCGAGATTCAATATAATAAATCATTCTACATAATTTTATCAATTCTATGTAACAAGTTTGAATGATTGAAAAACATACACAATATTGTCAAACCTAAATCTGACTGGATCAAAAATCTCACACAAACTGAAATCCCTTAGAGATCTCCATTTTCTCTTAGTCCTAAATTTAATATTGAACCGGTTCATAATGACATTTCTTCCTTAAAAATTCTTGCTGAAATTGAATCTATTTAGGTATTATCGTGATTGCACCGTTCCGGCCAACTGCATTTCAGACCAACTTTGAGAAAAAAGTAATGGAACTCAGTTTTCAATACTATTCAATCGCACCAAAACCTTTCTCAAACGAAATCAAAACATTATCGTCACAAAAGTTGATAAGGGAAACGTAACAGTCTGCATGGAAAAGGAAGAATCCATACGATTATCTAATGACATTTTAAATGAATATTGTTACTTACTACTGACGGGTTAGAAACCCAACTACTACTTTATAACAAAAGGCTAATAAAACTATTATTTCCAGACTTTGTTATAGCAAGATGATTGCTTTTGAAGAAGCCAAGCAACTATAACCATCTATAACTCAGGACCAGAAGAATTCTATGGAATACCAAAGATTCACAAACCGCAACTTTCTCTCAGGTCAGGTCTATCATTTCTTCACTTTCATGACCAATTCAATCCCTTCAATTGTCAATTTTCAAAAATATAAAATTACTCATTTTATTAATGACATACTTTACCAGATCTAATGACAAAGATAATCCTTATTTTTTATACGATTCTTTTCAATTCAAGATTGTGTTAGATCGATTGACGTTTTCTCGTTTCTTTCTGATTTTAGGTTGGATCATGAGGCAGTGTTCTGTGGGCTGATTTTTAAGCTACCACCATACAGAAGCCTTGACTATGATAGATTTCTTGCTGATTTGGTTCTTGCACCTTTTCATTTGATATTTAAAATTGATGATGTCAATGAGAAGGTTAAACTTTTCAACTTTGACTCAACTTTCAACTCAACTATTGATCTATTTGATACACATTCACCATTGCGGAGAGTTCGTGTTACGAGACCGTCCTCCCCGTGGATGACCGATTGTTTAAAGCATACAAAAAAAACTAAGAAATAAGGCACGTTGTAAATTGAGGCGTAGCATAGATCATCTTGAAGACTATAGGATCTTGCGTAACTGGGTCACTCGTATGTGCAGGACTGAGAAGAGAAATTACTTCAGAAATTGTATTGACCGGAGGGATATGAGATCATTTTGGCGAGCCCTTAAGTCTGAGAGCAAGAATGGAATACCTCACCCATTGCGTAATCCAGAAGCATTAAACAGGTTCTTTCTAGATAAGTCGTCTGGTATGGCTCCTGTCTCATTGGTTATGCATTATTATCAAAACCAAAAATGTTCAGGCCTGCCGACTAGTCACCAGGAATTCAATTTTGAATACGTTTCCCCTGGCATTGTTCGGGAGGTCCTGAATTCTATCGGGACGAATGCGGTTGGGCTCGATGGTATTGGTATTCGTATGTTGTTTCGGTGTGGGGATATAATAATACATACCATACATTTAGACATATAATTAATGTTTTTTGTTTTAAAAAATCCAGCTTCCCTGATGCGTGGAACTTGGCTGTTCTAGTGCCGGTGCCGAAATCTATTTCATCTCTTCAGTTTAGTGATCTATGTCCTATAAGTGTTCTGCCTGCTCTTTCAAAGGTGATTGAGAAGATTATGTACTTAATTATGTAACAACATACTTCCTTCGTGTCAATCTGGATTTCTACCCCATCACTCATGTGGGAAAAACATCATGTCTGTCACTGATCATATCTTTGCGCCAAGGGATGGGGGCATGATGACGACATCTTTGACTTCAGTTCAATAGCATTAACCATAAAACTCTGGTCGCTGTTGCTTCTCATGTTATGGGATTGGTGGGACCGCATGTTCATTACTGACCAGCTATCTCTCTGGTAGACGTCAGCTTGTGAGGATGTCGAACTTGGATTCTTATTTTGGAAGTATTACCTCAGGGGTGCCACAAGGTTCCTTTTTGGGTCCACTTCCCTACTCCCTGTACACGTTTTCTTTGCCAAGTTGTTTTAAATACTGTTTGAGTCACCTACACGCAGATGATACTCAACTCTATCGGTCTTTTTCACCACATGAGGCCGACAGTGCTGCTGCCGGGATGAATGAGGATATAAAGGCCTTGCTTCACTACTCGCGGAATCATTGTCTTCATCTTAATTATACTAAAACTAAGTTATTGTTATTTGGACCACCATCTAGTGTAGCGACACTGACTCATAACTTCTTTGTAAATGTTGGAGATGCAGTTGTTTTTCCCTACTCAGAATCAAGTAGCTTGGGCACTTGCCTCACAGTACTTGACAGCTCTCTTCGATTTAGGTCTCACATCTCACGGTGCTTGAGATCTGCTTATTTTAAACTGAGAACACTATAATCCATGAAGGGGCTTCTTGATCAGCAAACGAAAGCAACGGTATGTAACGCCATGGTTCTCTCGCGACTGGATTACTGATGTGACTTTGTCTATATGGGCCCAGTATTTTTAAGGAGGATGTTCGACGAATTCAGGTACTGCAGAACTCCTGCTTGCGTTTTGTTTGTGGCATACGTCGGCGCCATCCTATTTCGCATAAGCTGGCTTGATATGGGCGCAAGACGACTTTTGCATGCAGCCTTCTGTACCACAAAATAATATTGTATAAAACTCGACTTTATCTGTCGGACTTAAAAACCTATCGTACAGATGTACATAATGTCCATTTAAGATTCAGGGGAAAATTAAATATACCTACACACAGAAGTAAGTCATTTAAGCGCTCGTTTTTTTTACCAAATTGCTCGTGTGTACAACTTTATCCCTGATCATCTTAAATATTTTAATGTTATGGCTTTCAAGAGATCTTATTGGCAGATTTCCGACATTCCGACATTATTTTCAATTATCTAATTACGTTTTTAAATATTCTAATACAAGGTTTTATTTAGCTCTTGATGTGTTTGTCCCCTCCTCAAACTCGTCGGGGACAAAATCACATCTCGAGCTAAAATCTATCACATTTTTCTCATTAATGATAATTTAGGTGTCGTTAGTTACAAAGTGGCCCCAACGTTTATTTTGATACCGGGCTCCAAGTTTTTAAAACAAAAGATGAAGCACTTGTATCTATACTGAAATTTACTCCTAATAATAATTGCGGTCTATTATAATACAAGGTGCTCCTTTGTGCCCTTTTTACATATAGCTTTCTCACTGTCATTCTTCTTTTGCTGTCGTTCTTTAGTCATAGGACATTATTTGTTAATGTTTTGTTACCCATCTATCTGTCTCATATTATAGGTACCTACATCTTCTGCCTTGCAATAACTTTCTGGAGAATCCAGTTTCTCTTCTTTTAGGCTAGGATACCTGAATTAATAGAAACTCAGCTCTTAAACCTTTTCATGATGTTGTAAATCACCTCAGTAAAGATACCACCAAAGTTACCTGAATTTATGTAGGAACTCTCATTTTATACACCATTTAAAAATAACGCCTTATCTTTCAGTCGTTGTAATAACAACGACATAAATAACGAAATTCTACGTGCCTATAAATTGACAAAAATATCTAAACATTTAATTATTATTGTTGGTAAAAGCAAGGTTGTAAATAAAACCCGTACAACGACATTTTAGATAAGGCGGACATTAGCAACATGGGATATTTTACTTTAATGATGATTCCATTAAAATTAATACAAATCTTCGTCGTAAAGTCGAGAAGAGGATGGCATCCATTAAAAGGAAATGTTCTTAATTTCGATATCTGAAAGTGGAGATATTGGCCAGGAGTATGGCTTGTTTTACATGCTGTAAACTAAATTGACAGTATCGAGATTGAAGATTCGAAATAATGCGAACAGTGATCGTCTACCGTCTTGTAAACTTGTTTATCTTTTACTTTAATAGGATTTTTGTACCATGCATTAACGACTGGGGAAAGAGCCAGCTTGTGATTAATTTCCCCTCTCGCTCTGAACTGTTATTTTGTGGAGCCTTACCTAATTATTATGAACCTAGAACATCATATTAATCCTCTATAATATAGTGACTGGTTTAGAAGAAGTGTGATATCATTTTGAGCCATTATAACATTTTAGTGTTAGTGATATTCATCTTCCAACGCAAGATACTAGGTCAATTAGATTTCATGTCTTACGATACGGTGAAAAGTCATGTTCGATTACTTTTTGAGGCTTGTAATTCTATCCGTTCTTTTTTTATATTTTCTATGCAAGAATAGTCAGAGCGGTCATGTAATATTTGAGTTCCAGCAGCACAGACCAAGAGCTCGTCACACAACTTGTCTCCAGAGACCTGGCAGCACAAAAAGCTATGACTAAAAGACTAATAAGTTTTGTCGAAAAAATGTAATAATAACTTTCACCAAGTGGCTATAAATTAGAAATATTACACAATAAGCCTGAATGTACGATACCTGGTTATTTCCAGCTCATCAGTCTGACATATTATCAGTGAAATATCGATGTCTCAGTCTTTATCATACCATTAGGGCTGTGTCGTTCAGAAAACGTCATTGTTTTTCAATAATCGGATTGCTGTAATTGATATATTATTGTATCAATTTGTTTCTTAAAAAGAGGTTTAATAAAAAACGGTACCTCAAAAATCATGGGAATCGTAGCTTTATGTCATTTAAGCTAGGTGTACCGAAATAGTAACATTTAAAGTTGTACTTTTAAAGTAACAAGTTTCAAAAGTCCTGTAACTATTATTGAAAACTGCTACTGAAACTTTTGATTTTATAACAGCAAAATCCAGATGCGGTAAAGTTTTGGGAAAGTACCAAAGACAGAAGCCATCTCGGCCTGTTTTTCACAACATTAAAAATAAAAACATAAATGAACAAAATGTATGAAAATGTTTTAATCAAAGCCTATGCTGCGTAGTATCCAACTCTCCCTATAATTTCTAACAATATCAAAAATGGGCTCATCGGATCCGCCAATGATATACCTAAACTTTATACAGTGTGTCTCAAATTTTCTTTCTCAAGGGATATTCGCGTTATTTCAAAGCAGAAACAAATGAAATTTGCATGAGAAGTTTCAATTAAGTAGCCCTTTACCCTATACGCTATTAATGAATCCCTACTTTTTTCAAATTACACTCCTAATTTTTTGCTCAACAGGATTATACTGACTTTGTTTTGAATACACTGGGTATCGTTTCCCATTCATTAAGTAGTTAAAGTCATTGGTGATTATTTTTAAATGATATTTAAGACACGAAGGCTTTAAATTTTAAAAAAAGTTTAGGGTGCTAATGATTTAAAGATCAAATGACACAATGAAATTTTGCCGTTCACATTTTAGTGGCCGCAATTGTTCATCGTAGGGGTGCAGCACAGGGAAAAAAGTAAAAAAAAGAACTTGTAAATTGACCGAAATATGAAGAGATAAAGTTGAGAGCTCAACTTCTTTAATATTGTTAGGTAGCTTTTAAGAATTTGTTCTCTTAACATAGAAACTATACGTTCTCGTCTTTCAAATATCATGATTTTTTTTCAAAAGCACGGTTTAAATTTACATGAAACGAAGTTAACTTAATTTTATTTTAATTGTTAGCAGAAACTATACCAGACCAGTAAATAACTCTTATTTCTAACGCATTAAAAGTAAGTCCTAAAAGAAACTTTTTAACATTTTCGTTTATCTAAAATAATTAGGTACACCTACACCATTTAACTAAAAAGATAATGTCCGTGATAAATTTTTGTGATATAACACCAACACAAAACATGTGATATAACTGTCTAAACATAGAACATGAAAAGACTACCATACAAGCCCATTAAGTTATTTATTTCCTTTAAGGGACCTTTTAGAAGAACAATAAAAATTTCCGCACCTCCGCCTTTTATCTGATACACTGCTATTATTGAAAACCATTATAGTGTTATGATGCCATTAAAGGGGTATTAATCGTCTATATTCCAGAGGCGTGCATTCGAAGATATCTTAATTATACTACTTTCTCTTTCCTAGTTTTTTCTCCTAATGAAATAAAATTATACATACACCATAAGGACTTTTATTATAGTTTCCCCCCCCTCTTCAAGTTCTGAGATGAAACTTTGGTACAAAAACTAAATTCAATTGGATGAATTTTATTACTTTCTGAAATGAAACTGATGTGTCAAATGCCAACGATGATGTTGCAGTTCCTATTAACTTCAAAATTTTAAAGAGTATCTGGATGCAAACTGCAAAGCAAGTCCGAGAAGGCCTTAACCAGCAAGTGTCGCAACGAGAACCTGGCGATCCGCTATGTAGGTACAGTTCTGTTCAAATAAATCTGGGACAAGTCTTGTAATGCAACTGCCAATTCCATTCGCTCCTATAAATTTAGATAACACACACAACTTTTTTGTTGTGTGTGTTGTGCTTGTGGCTTTAAGCATGTTAGTTGTAGGTAAGTTGACATAACTTGATTTCATTAAATATTTTGGTGATACTCAACAAAAGGTAATTTATAATTGATTTAAGGAACAAGAGTAATTAATAATACAAAATCAGCTTAAAAAAACTGATAAATGTAATTTTAATTTTTTTAAGTTTTAATTTTTTGACAAATAAAATAGACTGTCATTTTTGCTGACAGTCATTTTACATTCACATTTATAAGCTAAACATTTTATAAGCCACATTTTACATAATTGCTTCTTATAGACCTGACCTGACCTTTTTTTATATACGGGGGGGAAATCCTCATGGACACCCTGGGTGGTTCCTCCCTCCCAGGGTAGTGCCGGACTTTTACCGGTTAAAACCTCCTTTCTTCTTGTGTGCAGCATACGCTAAGTAAGTATCGGATGTTTGCGGAGCGCGCGCCTCCTCGTGGATTTTTTTCACACTTTTGTGCGGCATACTAATCGTTGACAGCTCGTTTCAATAAAATGAAACCTTTCTTAAAATCATTATTTGGAAGTGTATTTCTAGATTTTTGAATTTATTATGACTAGAATTATTATTAAAAGTCATTTCCAAGCACCCAGTCTCGACTGCTTTCGTTTTAAATCGTTGAGAAATGGGCGAAATCTCATGATGAGTTTCCACATTAGCGATGTTACAGAATACGTTTACATGGAACTTTTCTTCAAGGAACCGCTCTTTTAGAGATACTCCTAGTGCACATAGCACTCATAAAAATGAAAAAACCTATTATTGTCCCATTGTTCAGGTGATATATTAATTGTTCCATTAAAAAAATATCACACCTTTCTTATCAAAACATAATAAGTTCACATTTCATCTCATGTTTTAGGGTTTTTTATTCAGCTTATGTATAATAAGTCGAAGAGTTTTGGACATATTTAGCAGCTGTAAAGCAAGAAAATGTTACCCTTCGTCTGAAATATAGCTCGAAAAAATTATAGCAGTAGTTATATTGTTTTATTAGTATTACTTATATGCCTTAAATTATTAACTAAAATTTTTAACTTTAATTTACTATCTAAAAAAAGATTCAGGAGTAATAAATATACGTATGTATATTTATTAAGCATTAAGGTACTCGTGTACAACAAACCCTTCCCGATTTTTTTATACCTGAACGACCTCATGTTTGCAATAACAAATACATTAAAATGAACAGCGGGCACGCAGGACTTGCCGCATGAAAGTGTCAAATTTGCCTACTTGGTGGCGCCACAATAGTTACTTATTTAGCCTATAGTACCGCCTTTCGGCATTTCATTATGCTGCCACCTGTCTATCTCCATGTCTGTCTATCTACGCTGTCTCTAGATCCCTGTCATAATTGCTCTTTGCCTTCATTATGTCGTTCACGAATCCGTCAACTTGGTCCCAGTCCTCCTTTGATCTGAGCATAATAGCCACGGCGTTTTATACTGTTAGTGCCGTCCCAACCCTTGATTACAGCTCTCTCCTTTCCGCAGTCCATCTGTCGCACTCAAAGACTGCGTGTTCCGGAGTATCTGACTGAGACCCGCAGAACCAGCACTGGACTGTTAGGGCTTTCCCTATCTTTGCTCTATAGGAGTTAAACACTCCGTGTCCCGTGAGAACTTGTGTCAAGTTAAAGTTCAATTCTGCATGGCTTCGGTTTACCCAGGGTTCAAATTCGTCAATGAGCCTTCTGGTCCAGCAGTTCTTTTCGTCTTCCCATCTTCGGAGAAGCTTTTTTCTTGCTTCAGGACCTCTCTCCCAAGTCTTCTCTCTCTAGAGCTCTTAGTTCTATCGGTGGCATACTCGCTGTCACCGCAACTGATTCTCCCCGGACTGTCCTGCTATGCCCTAGATACCCTGATGGCTAGTCTCCTATTTAATTGTTCCATTTTGTTTCGGTACGCTTTTACTTTCCATACCTTCATCCAGGTGATGGACGCATACACCAACACCAACACCGACACCGCAACTTCTGCGTACATTTTCCTAGCAAAATTTGACAGCCCGCCGATATTTTGCATCGCTCTCATGACAACCATAGCTTTCTTCTCGGCACTGGCAGTAACCTTTATCACATGGCTTCTCATCCTGAGGTTTCTGTCCAATTTAAGACCGAAGTACTTGATCGAGTGGCTAATTTTCACTACCAGCTAGTGTGACACCTTAATCGTAAGATGTGGGATCTTTCTTCGTCCCGCCAAGAGTAAAGCCTCTGTTTTGTTTTCGTTCATACAAAGTTCCAATTCTGTAATTCCACTTCTGATTATTTCATCGGCTCGACATGCTCTATGCTTCAGCTCCTCTTCATTTCTTCCGGTGATTATGGCGGCCAAATTATCCGCAAATGCCACCTGTCTGGTCCCTTCTGGCATTCTCTTACGTAGCAATACGTCATACCGGGTGGTCCATCACTTATGTCCACCCCCGAAATAGAGGTTAATTTTAAAGATAAAAAATTAAACTTTGAGGATTTGTGTAATTAATATAGGACCACATAATGGCATAATCAGTTTAATTATTTTTTTTTATTGAGCCATCAGCGATAAAAAACTGTAATTTGGTGTTAATGTGACCAAAATAAATTCGATTTTTCTTTAATACACTGATAGAAATCGATTAATAAAATCAAAATCGATCAAAATAAATTACAAAAGCCTAATTACAAGCCTTTAATTAAATAAAATACTTGAAAATATGGAAATGACAGATAAAATGATTGATATATGGTAGAGTAATAAAACTGACAAATCTAATGAGGGTAGGTACCTACCATAAATAATCTTCAAAGCAGTCAGAAGAATGTGCCATTGAACTCGAATGGGGCTTCTTTTATGAATGTTTACTTAGGATGTTTACTTAACATTTGTGCTATACCAGCCCTTCAAAATACTGATAGTTTTATTTCTTCCGTAAATCAGTCATTCTAGCTGTCATTTCCATATTTTAAGTATTTTATTTAATTAAAGGCTTGTAATTAGTTTTTTGATATTTTTTTTAAGCGATTTTGAGTTTCCTAATTGATTTCTATCGATGTATTAAAGAAAAATCGAATTTATTTTGGTCACGGTAACACCAAATTACAGTTTTTTATCGCTGATGGCTCAACTAAAAAAAAATAATTAATCTGATTATGTCATTATATGGTCCTATATTAATTACACAAATCCTCAAAGTTTCAATTTTTTATCTTTAAAATTAACCTCTATTTCGGGGGTGGACATAAGTGATGGACCACCCGGTACAACAGGTTCTAGAGCGTAGGGCCCAGCACGGAACCCTGCGGTACCCCCCCCCCGTCACTCGGTAGGCTGTGCCATTTATTGACATTATGGATCTCCCCTACAAGGAGCTCTGAATCGTTTGCACAAGTCTTGGACAAAAGCTTCTTCTTGACCTGATCTGACCTGCCCTTTTTAGCGCGTTGGCGCCTATGCATTTATTGGACACTATAGAGCTGTAACAATTCAATTTCAATTTCAATTTCAATTTCAATTTCAATTTATTGTTCAACAGAGTAGTAACTTCACTTACAGAACAAAATAAATACAGTAGTACGCAGCAAAAAAAGAATATACCTACTAATATATACAACCAATCAACACAAAATAATTTACATTAAAAATAATACCATTATAGGATCTTCTTAGCTACACAGGTCAATAATTTTACTGAAAAATCCTTGGATAAGTCACAATATTCGCATACAGTATTATATCTCCTACACATAACGTACAGGGGCGACCTTAATCCTATATCAGTATTGGCTGGTTCATTGTAAACTACTTCCTCGTATTATACTTAGGAACAGCAAAGTTAAAATAAAACAGGGAAATAATAGCGGACAGTCAATCCTACCCTGTCCTATAGTAGGTTTAATAATTTGAGTGACGCTACAATACGAAGATGCTCCAGCGAAAAATAATTAAACTTTTGTAGAAGAACCTGATGGTTGAAACCTTGCTCAGGATATATCCCATCATACCTGCAAGAAAAGTTCTTCAGGTATCTACGTTGTAGAGCCTCGCAAGCTCGCTTGTGGCAGTCATAGTACGGAGACCACACTAGAGAGCAGTACTACAGCCTCGACCGAACAAATACATTAAATAGCAGTCTGTGAATACCTGTATCGGTAAAACCTCTACAGGTTCTCATAATAAATCCCGGAGACCTAAGTGCCGTTTTTACCAGATCATCCGTATGTTGTGTGAATGTCAGCTTGTTGTCAAATAATACACAAAGATCCTTGACTGTTTCACATCTTTGTGATTCAGAGTCCTGAATCTTGTAGTCGGTAATTATAGGCTTCGTTTTACGGGTATAAGACATTATCCTGCACTTATCATGTTTAGGGCAAGCCTGCTGCGAATACACCATTGTTGAGCCTTATCTATCTCATTCTGTAGCAAGGCGGTATCATGAACCTATTCTATTTTGACATAGATTTTTAAGTCGTCCGCAAATAGTTGATGATTATAGCAGATGCTGCAGCTCAAGTCATCTATGAACAAATAAAAAAATAGAGGACCTAGATTTGAGCCCTGGGGTACACCTGAGGACGCAAGTATTTGGTTCGAACTGTGGCCACGGTAGGTAACATTACTGAGTTCTATACAACAGGTATGATGATAGAAAAGTTATCATATGATTACCGAAGCCAAAAGATTACTAAGTAGTATACCAAACGTGTACTAAGTAGTATCTGATAATCGAGGCGGTCAAAGGCTTTTGAGAAATCTGCATAAAATACATCAACCTGATCCTGGTCATCAAAATTCTGAGGCAAAAACTGCACAAACGATATCAAATTTGTGGTGGTGGAACGACCAGACATAAAATCATGTTGGCTATTGGAAAGGAAGTTTCTCAGGGAGGGGATATACACGATTGTAAACGCAGCACTCAAATACCTTGGCAAAATTAGATAGTATGTTACGAGGGTTATTTACTCAACAACACTTCAATTTTCTTTGCATTTATTGCAGTTTCCGTAGTATTACTTTATTTCATTTCAACCATTATTATAGGCTGTTTTCAATGCTTCTCTCATATCCTTTATATTGTCTACTAACCCAGAGTGAGCGGGTGTTTAGGATCAACATAATTAACGTAATTTATCTCAAATTGTCTGTCAAGTGTCAGTTCAAAGGTCCGTCAACACCATTGATGCTTTACTTTGCGAACTTTGCGACAACGAGATTCGTAAATTTAATTGTTCTATTCTTCTTTTGCCTACATTGCATCGCCATAATATAGGTTGCTAAAATCATTTGAGAATGATTCCCTTATATTTTATCTTCCATCTCCCCTTTTAATCTGTTGGTAAGTATGATGTGAATTACTATATGTTTCTATTAAATTAATGAATTGCCGCATAAATTATTTTCACTCTGGTCTGCGCTTGTCTTTACATACTCATTTTACTTATTATTATGTAAAGTTGTACTTTAAAATACCCGTGCAGAAACCGATTCGTTGCTGTTGCTTAACTATGAAAATTCATTGATTGAGCCGTGATTTTATAGCACTTTTCCAGGGAGCTGATTCGTTCTTTCCCGAAGCTGATTTGCCGTTTGTGGAACCCATCCGTCAGTTTCTACTATACTACTTAGTCTGTTCCTGAGCTTGACCAGCCACAGCGAACAATTAATTAGCCTTATTGAAGCCTTACTCCAAGGAAATCTGATAGCACCAGCGACACCACTCGTATTTTAAATATCAATCAGCAGCACATAGCTAAGCACAGGATAGAGTGAAAAGCTCAGTGATTCTTTCCCCTATTCACATTTTCAGGTATTCAATTTTCAATGTTTTGCTCATCTTAACAGTACGTTCAAATTTGCCATTTTTATTAATATTATTTTTGTAAATGTAATGTTACGTTCGTTTAGGTAAGTTCAATTTTTGCGTTTGTAATTTCAAATTTTCATTAAAAATTATATTTCTTTTATCAAAATTCTTTATTTTAAAATTCAACTATAGTAAAGAAATCGTAACAAAGTGTCCCTTCTCCGGCTTTTCTGAATATCGTAGTGGCATCTGCATGTGATCTTGCACCAGTTCCGAATATCGCGAAGCCATGAGTGTTTCTTTTGTCCCGGTATTTTTTTCCCCTCGATTTTACCCATAAGTAAGGTCTTTAGTAGGCTATATGTCTGGGGCCTCGTAGAACGTGTAGAATTTAAATGACAAGTAAATTAAAACTGTCCCAGATTTATTTGAACAGAACTGTACGTTCAACTTACAAAAGTATCTCATCATGTATTATATTGTATAGAACGCATTTTATGCATGCTAAGGATTTTTTGGAGAACATGCACTATTGAAGCTCCTGGAAGTTTCCGCCAGTAATTTACTCAAACGACTTACCCACTCAGAGGAAATAGGTAAACACTTCGCACAAATGAGAAATTCCACAAGAGATGCCCATAACTAAGAGCACAAGGCTCCCCAGTGCCAGTAGATTTCTGCGAAATATGTAAGCGTCGAATTTTTCTATCGACTGAGCACCAATAAATTTTATAAATGCCTCCGGACACATCTGGCTGACCGCTATGGAATTTCCCATTTGAGGAAAGCCGCTTACGTCCGGATCTGTAAGTAGTAGTGCCTATGAACACCTAGGGATTTAGTATAATTCTGGTACTCATACACCTCATTTAAAGGAATTTTAATTATCTGCACAAAAATTATGTTAGTTGCAACCTTAGCTTTGACATTAACGAATCAGTTTTTATGTCAAAAAGTAGTAAGATTCGTGCCACTGAATTTAGCTTTTATACCAAACTTATTATATCTCATTGAACTTTGAATTTTATGGGGAAGAGGGATTCTCACTAACACATAGAATGTCAAAAGTGAAAAATAACCTAATTTTTGTGGAGACTAATTTAAATGCTGCACAAATTCTGGAGTCCCTGCACAACGTACAAGGTACAAAGCACAACGCACTACATTATCATGTCCGTTGATTTTTGATTAGGTAGGTAACTAAACAAATTGGATGGCAACGAATCGCGCAATTTGCTGAAATACTATGCAACCCAAAATTCTTTCTACAACATTTATTTTGATTTTCTCATCACCATGAAGGCAGCAGATTGGTTAAGTTTGAGTGAGTGTCCCTACAACTGAGTCTCGAGGTGATGTTATGTAAGAGAGTCATAATTAGGCTCGAAATCTGTGTTCAATATTCTTTCGATATGTTTCAGCTGAGAAACTTTTCCCTAGCGGAACTTTTGCTAACTATTATCCTGAAATCACTAGGTCTGAACGCCAAAAGAGCATTATGACAAGATAATGTGTTGAACACAAACTGTATATGAGTTTGATATTTATCGATATTTCTGTAGGTATAGTAGGAAGCAACTGTAAAACTTCTGCTGATGCTCTTTTGCACATTTTGACAGCCTATTTTTCCAATCTTCTTGACGCCTCTTTGAAAGTTCATTGTTTTCAATTGAGGTTTTGCTGATGTAACTGCATTTCATGCTGGTTCCTGCCTTGAAGTAGACATTACCATAACAGGGAATCTTCCTACAAGAAGTCAGAAAGTCGGACAAGCTTCTGAAAGTTTGCTCCAAAAAACTTTTGCTAATTAAATTCTTCGTTCCATCAGCAGACCCAAAAATAAGCACCATAAGAATGTGAAAGGTTGTAGGTATTGTGAAGTTTTTGCTCAGAGTTTCCACACTTTGATCCAGCAAACCTAAAAAAATCGGTATCATAAATTGTAATCAGAACTCTCTTAGGGTTGAGCGATAGCTTAGTTTCGTGAAGAAATAAAATATTTTATCATTTATAGAGCTATCGATGTAATGAGCATGATGGCCTGCTAGGAAGCGATTAGCTACGATATGCCCCCTATAACAACCGATTGCGCCGGATACCTATCTATTTAGATACTGACTTAATTAAAGTAGAGCTTAGTTTTGACGGCAATAACGTTTGTTGTATTACATGTTACTACATATTATGGTGGCCCTAATTATACAGTTAAACCTAGCAATGTTAGAAATGGTGCAAACGAGCATTAGAGGCCCAGCTGTTCAACAGACACTTTTCGTTCTGATAAATAATAAAACGATAAAAAACATCATTTCACATTTGTTAGGATTTATACAAAAAAAAAAGATTCTAATGGGCTGATTGGCCAAACTTTATATACTCATAAATATGGATGCAGATTTTCAGTTGAAAAATATTTGAAATGTGCGCTTCCTTGCTGCATTTTCTGAACGCCACTGTTTCTTACATTAGATGATGTGTTGTAAACGTTCCACAATTTAGAATTTACCGATCACTGTTACACCAATAATAAAGATCCTTACCGAGTATCGTAGGTATAACCACCATTTTTACGATCACTTTTAATAACATAATAAATTTAACATATGTGAACATTAGTTTTATTATTTCATCAGAGATAGAAGATAAGAAATCCTATCATTTTTATGTTCGGTGTGAGTTTGTGAGTCCTACAAGGTATATAAAGTAAGATGAGGGCGAAAATTGTTTCCTATAGACGAGAATTACAATCACAGGTAATAAAGATAAATATTAGGTATTATCATACGTAATTATCATTTAGTAACGTAATGATACCTTTCCCATCATACTTATATATTGAGATTTTAACGGCAATGGTTAATAATAACAAATAAATATATAAATACGATATTTCAATTCAAAATTGCTTACTGGAATCCAGTCAAACAATTAGAAAACTTAGAAACAAAAACTGACTTATTTTTAAAACAAAAAAAAAGGTTGGTTTAGCCGCAAGAATAAACTTTTTTCTGTTAATATAATTAATGTCTTTGTTTTTTAACTATTTTCATTAGATTAGAGCCTCTCTTTTCATTACATGGAAAGGGGGTTGTTGGGTTACTAAATGCTGTGACACCGGTGACTTACATACAGTAACCGCCAAAAATGTCGCACCATATAGGAATTTTTTGTTTTGAAATTTTTGAAATTAAATATTTGTGCAAATTTTTCTCGGTGTAATTTTGAATTTAAAATATTCTGACTGCAATATTAGTTATACTTAATTGTTTATATTAATTAGAAAAATAACAGGATGAGTAATGAGAATTACAGTCTTTTGCTTTTGGTTTTCCTCTTTTGTCAATTGCTTTTCCTTATTTGTCAAATTAGTTTCTTATTTTTCTATCTATTAATTGTTAGGCCCATTCTACACGAACCACAAAAACGCGACCGTTTGCCTGCGAGCGACACGCGTGTGTCACAGAACCATAGAGTTTAAATTGAGCATACTATACGGGCAACTTTGCGGTCGCGTTTGGACGCATTCGTTGGCGTGTCGGCGTTTTGAACGCAAGAGGTTGCGTAAAAGTCGCGCGCCGGAGACCGGCGTGTCATTCTACAAGTAGCAACTTACAAGCGTCTGGCCTGCCGAGCCGATTTGTCCTTTTTTATTATTCCAGTCCCCGATTTTAGTAGTGCACATCATTGATGTGCTTGCAGTGACGGATTTCCGATTAGGCTAGGTAGGCTATAGCCTACCTAGCCTAATTCGGTGGCAAATTTTTGTAGGCGGCAAATTTTCAAAGACGAAAAATATTTTCGAGTGCTAGGAAATTGCGTGACCTTGGATATTGAAGAAAAATTGCCTGAGGCGCTTTATCGAGAGGAGAAAACCGTTTCGAACCTTTTCGAAACCCCGCTTCGCCTTTGAATTCATATTCTTTTTGAAGCCTACAAGAACACGACCTGATTTACCCACAGGCAAATTAGAATATTCTCAGGATATCTCCGATGTTCTGCGAAGCTAAGATGAAACACCCTTAAGGTCAGGCGATAAGCACCAACCGGGTGTACCCACCAACGTCTTTTTTTACGTTTTTTGGCCAATAAACTTAATAAGGTTAATTGGTGAACAGCGATACACCCAACTTGTACGGGATCCATATCAAATATGAGCCGTTTTGTCGCTAGTCTAGAATGGGTCGCGTTTCATTCGCCGGTTATACGCGCTACAAAGGCGCGGCGTTTACACGCTCGTATAGAATGGGCAAAATTTTCAAGCGACTAAGCGACTAATCAGTCGCGTTTTTGTGGCTCGTATAGAATGGGCCTTATAGTAATTGATTTATCAATGAATTTCCTTTTATGTCAAATCAGTTTCACTTTGTGTCAATTGCTTTTCCCATTTACGTATAGTGACATTATAATAAACATTGGAAAAGCATTTGATATAAAAGGAAGCTCATTATTTGACAAAAGAGGAATCTCAATTGAAAAATCACGCACTGACGTTTGATAAATGGGAAAAGCAATTGACAAATTAGGAAAAGCAATTGACAAAAGAGGAAAACCAAAAGCAAAAGACTGTAATATCAGCAAATTTTTCAAAGCATATTTGACAAGAAGAAACAATCTTTTATAGAAGTACATATTTTCTATTTAATCAGAAATGGACAAAAATTAACATTTCAATTCGCTTAGGTCAGAAAAAATGTTTACGTCTAATTTAATTCCCCTACAATAATACACAATACTAATAGGTACTTCATCTTAATTTGATAAAACTCGAAATCTAAATCTAAATAAAATTAGAAGCTATAGGAATAGGTATTGTGACAACCGGAAGAACATACTTATCGAAAGTCAAAAATAAATAAAAATGTGGCTCAGTGGAATAAAAACCTGTTTTAAATTCATTTAAAAAAGAAAAAACAAATACCTAATCATAAAAAAATGTGACAGAAATTTTATAAAATTCGAAAATTTCGCTCCTGCTGATGTTAGGTTTTACCACTCCTATAAATTTTTCCATTACTTATTGTAAACATATATAAAGTTTATTTAAACAACTGACTGGCATACCAGTTTGCCCTAAGACACAGTATACAAAATATTACTTAAAAAATAAAATAAAATTATTAAATGAAAATTATTGCAAAAAAAAATTATTGTAATTTCGGTTTAAAACCAAAAAGATGATTTCTTAAAATGTACGTTGAACTTTTCAGAATTTTGATTACAATTTCCATGTCTAAAGATTTATTTAATCCAAAAAATTTCCTAAATTCAATATATTTTTTAACTAAAGTTCCTCTAGAGTATTTTAAAATAATATTTTAAAATATTTTAAAATATTTTAACTGCAGTCAAAATATTTTAAGTTCAAAATTACACTGAGAAAATGAGCGAAAAGTTGAAACTCCAAAAGCTACCTCTTTTTGGTCATACCTAAATGAATTCTTTTTTTTTTTTTTCATTAGCTGACATTACATTTAGTGAGTTTCTAACGAATGTTGCTCAAATTGACTGCAAAGCACGTTTAGTTTTCGGAATATCATATTTTTTTGCAATTTTGGAGTTAATATAAACGTCATTTTCTCTGAAATTATACCTCAGAGCCGAAATAACGTGCAGTAACAGACTTTCTAAAAAAAGCAATTTCGGAGAAACGGCAAGCAGAAACTTTACGTTTGGAGGAATATTTCTGTTTGCCGCTTCTCCATCAGTGAAAATGTTCCTCCAAACGTAGATTTCTGCATGCTTGCCGCTTCTTTGGAATTGATACGTGTTGTAAAAAATTAACTCCACGAGTCCGCAGAACGAGTGGAATTATATTTGAATCAAGTGTGAACTTTTGTAATATCGATTAGGTATCAAGATTAAAAGAGCAGTTGTACTATACTGATTACGTTGAATTATGAATGTACCTAGTAATTTTCAAATAAGTATTCAAACTGATTACGCGTTGTACAGATGAAACCGGTATGAATGAACGCCGGGATTATCTCAGAAACTAGGCGTCTTCAGAAACAGCTTCAGTAAAAAAATGCTTTATTGGAAGTGGCCCTAAAAAATCATTGGAAAATAGTTTTGAGCTTCTAAGAAGATCGCTAGGGGTCGTAACAACCATGACCAAGTGAAAAAACTGGATTTTATCTGTATTTTTCACCAATATGGTGTGTTCAAAATATGATCAGTGTAATGTCCAAGTAACTTTGATTTTTCATATTTTAAAGTTTTCTGGTAACTCCGAAAATTTGCATTTTTATTTTATCACCACCGTAACTGCTAAATCGCGTTATCTGACAAGTGAGAAACATCGCGTTTTTTTCTTAAAAAATTCAAATGTAATGGTACACTTATTGTTACACAGTAAAATAGAGAATTAAATTCTTAAGATGTCATTAGAAACCGAAGCTTGATAACTCTCGCCTAATTGTAGATATCTGCCAGCAAAGTTGACTTGATGAATTTTCAGAGTTTAGATCAAATGGAAATCATCTCTCGGTTAAAATTGCCGAAATTAAATTATATTTAGCGATCAAAAGCCTCCAGCCTCCATGGTCGTGAAGTGACAATGTACACAGGGTATTGAAAAATAAGCTATTTCATTTTTTCAACACAGTTAGTTTCTGAAATAATCACGGGGTCCATTCTTAATGGTCCATTAAGATATCACGTATATAACGACGATTGACCCGTGGCGCTCTTTATAATATAACGGCAGAAAAAAACTCTCCCGTGTTTCCACATTTTCACAAATTATTTAGTTGTATTTACATTACAGGGTCCGTCGCAAAATTGCAGTGTCCTTTACAACAAACTAAATAAATCAATACTTCAACGGTTGATGTGATTGGGTGATATTGGCTGGAATCTAAAATTAAAACTAACCACTTAGGTATTAGTTTTTTGCATCATACATAATCATTCATCATTTTGTTGAAGAAATTATAATTATTATTGTTGTTACTACTACTATGATTCTGATTCTATATTGATAGTATATTTTTAATTGTTTCAACTGTGCAATTAATTTTGTTTTTTTATTATTTGATATAGTTTTATTTATATTTAATATTGTTATTTTTAAATAAGTTTTTCTACGAATTATGAGTTTTGTTCCATAAGTGATGTGCACACTTCTCTGTTATAGCCCACGATACCATTCAAAATGTTATGTATTTCTGCATCAAATACCTACAGTTTATAAATTTGCTTTTCCTAGATTAAAACCGATGCACAAAAGTAGATAGATAACAATATAATATTAAGTTCTTGGTTTCAAGACAAAATGTGAAATTTCGTGATTCATAAATTTGTTTGAAGGGAAAGGTTAATTATGTATTAAAGAAACACACAATCTATAAAAATTAAACATTATTTTTTCACAATACATATTATAGGTATGTACATGCTTTCAAGATAGATGTGAAGAAAGGTATAATAGGCTTCTAGAATCTTATCGCTAAGTTCTGGTATCAACTCTTCCATGCACCACTCTTTCAAGAGATCGACAATGTTTTAGAAAATTTATCTACGAAATATTTAGCACAAAAATTATACTGCGGCGTAGCTTCCAATCCAAGTACAGCGTTGTCCTACTCCACGACTTATAGAAAAATGAAGGAAATTATGGTAAAAAATAGACTGGAATAGAGTGTAATTTCCTTAGTTACAGAAATTTTCGTTTCAATCATAAGAGTACTTCAATTCCTAGTATCGCTTTTTAATGAACTATATTACGATTTTCTTATGATAGCACAACATGTTGTGAGAAAAATATGAACCAGAAAAAAAAATTTTAAAAAGGTAACGACATACCAAGATCTCCGTCACTGGATTATTTTGTTGGGAGTATCAAGTCATGTTCTTCATTAGTAGAATCATTAGTAGAACTGATGTCAAAAATTTCGAGTTATTCTGATCAGCCAGTTTGTAGATATTAAAAAATTAATTGGGACTAGACTGGGGATAACTGTCGATCACCACTGGGACTTCAAAAGAATACTCTGTTTCGCTTGCCAAGCTTTCGAAAATGTTTTATTTTCTTCATCAGGGTCTACAAAATTAGTCATAATTACTAAGAATAAAAAATGCGAAAAATACACAGATAATTACACAAAAAACTATTCTACAAGTTTTAAATTTTCATTTTACAAATTGTAACTACAATTTGTATAAATGTACTTACAGCAGAATTGAGGTTGTTAAAAAAGAGGATCGTCATGAGGAGGAAGAAACAATTATCCTTCAATTTTCAAAAACAATCGACAGTTATCCCCAATCTAGTTCCAATTAATTCTGTATTTATACTGTCGTACTTCGTCTATAATTCATATTAAAAATTATACAGAATTTTTCGAAGAACATTAACACCTTATTGCCCGTATTCACAAACGATAATTTCTTAAATAATTACGTAATTAATTAAATGAGTGAGATGGAGATATGCAGTTTTTTTGCAATAGAGTGAGATGGGTATAATTGATTACGTAATTATTTAGGAAATTATCGTTTGTGAATACGGGCATATGTCTCGAAAACTAAAAAGCTCCAACGATCCATGCCTATACTTCCCCTATTTTTACATGTCCTATATAGGTACCATACAAGTATCAAAAAAATTAAACTTTATATTTCAAAGATTTTGAGAATCGATTCTAGACAACTTCTTCAGCTGTTACCTGCCAAAGCCACGATCCAAACTTCATAGTCGCTGCATTGTTCCTACCTATGTTGGGGACGTGCGCACAGAAACTTTACTAAGCTTTTATAAATTTACGAAGGTCTGACCGTCGCGGGTTCTTAGTCTATTAGATTACATGAAATTTGACGTTTAGTCTTGTAATTAAGTAGTATTATTATAGTAGCTCAAGCTGCTCAGAATGGAGAGATTGCCTTAAAATGACATGCAATGTAGCAGCACTTCGCAGTATTCCCGGACGCAGTATCCACACAAACCACTGCAGACATTGCAATGAGTATGAAACCCTTGCACATGTGTTAGGATATTGTCATTACGGAGAAACTTTACGAATCAAAAGGCACAACGATATAAGAGAAATGTTGGCGAATGCGTTACTGGAAAAAGGTTTTGAGGTACACCAAGAAATATCTGGATTATCCATTGAAGACAGCATCAGACAGAAGAATTGACATTTTGGCAATAGATAGAAAACTGGATAGAGGATTCATAATTGACCCTACAATAAGATTTGAAAAACACCAAAATCAACCAGAGGACGTCCACTTAGAAAAATGTCAAATTTACGAGCCAACTATACCACATTATAAATCCAAATTTCAAGTTAAAAATATTGAAGTTATCGGACTATTTTTCGGCTCTAGAGGAACTTTAGTTAAAAAATATATTGAATTTAGGAAATTTTTTGGATTTAATAAATCTTTAGACATGGAAATTGTAATCAAAATTCTGAAAAGTTCAACGTACATTTTAAGAAACCATCTTTTTGGTTTTAAGCCGAAATTACAATAATTTTTTTTTTGCAATAATTTTCATTTAATAATTTTATTTTATTTTTTAAGTAATATTTTGTATACTGTGTCTTAGGGCAAACTGGTATGCCAGTCAGTTGTTTAAATAAACTTTTTATATATAAATCAACAGCCAGTATTATGAACGCTCATTTAGTTAACGGGCAGATTTCTAGAAAAGGTATATCGACCGTAGGTGGAAAATATAGCAATTCGGTGATTCTTTGTATAAAAGTGATTACAAAAACGTTAATAAAAGTAATTTGAAGTCGATATTAGCTACAAAAATGGCCGTGTAGAATCCAGATTTACATAAACGGACCCCTTCTCAATTTAGGGAGCTTAAGATTAACGTTGTAAATATTGGAGCTGTAAATTACAGAAAAAAAGTGTTTTCATGCTATAACAGCCTTGGACTTTAATATCATCAACGTCTTATAGGATTTTTTCGTGCCAATTGTGCATATCCTTGCGCATCTAGTTCAAGAGCTGCTACCAATGAATTGGGTGTTTCACAGGGATCCATTCAGCGAATTTTGAAGTTGCTCAGTTGCAACAAAATGCTCGATTTTAAGTTCCTCATAGTGAAAGCTATCGCGATTTAGAGCATCGTAATAATACATTTTGTTGAATGTTATTACTTAAAATTCAAGAAGTCTCGCATTTTTTACGAAAAATAATTTTGACTGATGAGGAAAAATTTAATTGCGAAGGTAGGTATAATTAATACTCTAACTAACCACTTTTGGCCAGACAACAATCCTAACGTGATTCGCGAGCGAGGCTTTCAAGAGAAATTCGATACCAACATCTTAAGAACCACACTGAGAAAAATAGAATTTTTATGTCATGGCAAAATATCATTAAACAGTAAATATTTCAATCTTGTTTCCAAATTAATAAGCAGCACAATATTTCATCGGTGTCATCAAGCTGAACATTCTTATAACGAAACTATACCCAGGCGATATGATGAAGTATCTAGCTTGATCACGATGTTCTTTTATTGATAATACAGAGTGTCACGTAAAAGTTTCTTATCGATAAATTGTCATGACCAGTGTCCTGATAAAGACTGACGTCACTCATTTATCTGGAAGCGTAGATGAAAAAAGAGTAAAATTGTGAAATCATCATTTTGTACTTCAGAATACAGAAGAGTGAAGAATTAATTGAAAGAACGACAAAATATAAGCAATATTTCCTAGAATTTGTCAAGCGCTCAAGCGGCCTCTACCTTGGTATATCGGTCCTTCTTAATATTCCGAAAGTATCGTATGTAATGATGATTTATCATGCAAAAGACTTTTATAAGAAATAACTTGATAAGATGCGGCTTAATTCTTTAAATCTATCGTTTTCTTACCTAATATCATTGTGAATTATTAACAAGAGAGTAAAACTAGCATTTACCAATAAATTTTTGGTATAACCCAAAAACATATCTCAGACAACCAAAATAAGTAAGGCACGTGCCAAAACGCATGCTCCTTCTATGTTATTCGTATATAAATCATGAAAATATATCGTTACGATCTTTGAAAAGTATTTGGTACCCAAGACAACTATTGAGATGCTTGATAATTTATTCGTCTACTCACTAGTAAATACTCGGCGATCTCAAAGAATCAAATGGAAACTTCTTGGGTTCTAATACTGAAACGCATTTTTATTTCGAGATATTCATTTGCATTACGTATCCGTTCGATGAATGTGCCTTCGCGGTTGTTCCTGTGCAGTTTCGTTCTAGTGATTTTATTAATAAACAAAATGTTAAGTACTTATTCAAGTTATTTGAAAATGGAGCAATATACAACGAACTGTTATTATTAGTCAAGGAGCAGGGACTGTTTGGTTCTGTCATGTTTTTGGAGGTAAGTTATTATTGTTCATATTTTTACTGCCAATTTAATTATTAATACACGCGGGCATAATATATGTATAAGGTACTGGTAAATTAATGTTCTTTATTTTCAATATTTTAAAGGCGATCAGTCAGTAGCAATCCTTTTACTCAAGCTACTCTTTTTCTCAAATTTGTGAAGCTAGATGTTATATTACAAAAATTGACCTATCATAATTCATGAGGGTTTTTAATATAACGTTGACATTTTTGAACAAATTTATTTCGATATCGTTTTGTTAAGGTGTTTTGTTTTAGGATATTTTGGCATTATTGACAATGTCTCACTAGACTTGTCTTTTTGTTTTGCGGCGTTCTGAGTAATCTGGATCATGGCGGACACCTCAGAAGGCTCCGGAGCAGCAGGATCTTTTTTGAGAAACATGAAGTTCGGACAGAAGCTATACAAGTTCAAAGCGCCAGTAAAATTCTGTAAGTTCAACATAGGTAGAAAGAGATTTTTTTACAGCATGACCTCTTATTTATCTATTCAAGTTTCATTAAGTTCATTAATTACCTACATTCATTCAAATGTTCATAATTTGCTTTTTCTCTTTGCAGGTTCTGGTTATTTTAAGAAAGTACTCTGAGTATCGAGGAGCAATCGATGCTACAAAACCATTCATTCATTGATTTTTGCAGACAACATGAAAACATCATAGTCGAGATACTCGTAGGTGCTCATCTATAATTTAAGCAGATAGTAAGTAGTGGAATTTAGAGATATAGTGTAATATTATAATTTTACATGTAGATATTGTTGCAAATGCTAAATTATTTAATAATTATTATTATTAGATGATATTATTTACTTTTTTTAGGATAATATACTTAATACATCAACAAAATCTATAGTTAAGAATAAATTTATCGATGTAATTTATTTGTTTTATTATTACAAACAGAAAATTAGTTGTTACGATAACTTACAATACCTACCAATAACTATATTTTTACTAACAAATTTCAAGCTCTCCTAAGAAATTTTTCAATATCACTAAGGCTATATCATTTTATATTAACCTATCTCATAAAAACTTATTATTATTAAAAACCTAATTGGTTATTATTAATTTTTTGTTAAAATAAAAACTCTGAAATGTTGGTATGGATGCTCTATACTGAGTGTTAATTGCAAAACGAGACTTAGTTGAATAACATGTGTACCTAAGTATACAAGGGTAAGTATTTCCAAATATAGGTTTGGTCATTTGTTCAGATTTTGTTAAGTTCACTTCACCTGTTCTTAAAAATTAAAAAAAAAGAATTGTGATAAGTATTCTATTATTAAAAAATGAAGATTTTCATTCTAATTTGAAGAGATATAAGGAAGATATAAGAAGCCATAGTAAAGGTAAGAAAATTACATAATATGTAATATAAATTTAATATTATACCAATGAATTGTAATATCATCTGAATAAATAAATAGGAAGCGTAAAAACTTTAATGGTTCAAGTAAGGAAAAATTATAATTGATATGTCAAAACTAACAGTATTGTCACGTCGAATTTTCATGATGAAATAGTAATAAAACAAGCCTGACGTTCGAATGCCGACTCTGGTCATGATAATATTTAAGTAGTTTTGAATAAAAATCCAGTAGTAATGCATACTACTGTAGATATTATAAAATGACATTCCTGATATATAAGCACGACTAGACCTGGAAACTTACTGGCAATTTGTGACAGAGCATTGATGTATAGAGTGTTAACTTATAATGATATCCGGTAATATTCATGACGTCACACCTTGCAACGTCACTAACACTATGGGGAACGATCATCAATTTATATCATGACGGTGTTTCCCGTTATTTTTTTCGGATTTCCGTCAAGCCGTTTTTTAAGACGGCCTACGTTTGATGGGTTGGTAATTCCTTTTAAAAGAGAGGTATATTTTTCTCAGTGCAGTCTATTCTAACATCTTAAGAACCACATTGCTGGATTTTTTGGAAGCGTTGACACTTGCCAAAAGATTATTTTGCTGATATCAACTATACATGGTGCTCCATCTCATTGTACGCAGGATTTTAGTGTAGTAGTAACTGAGCTGCTTGATGACAATAATTGGTTGCGACGTCTAGGCCCATGGTCAAGCCCTGCTCGATCCCCGGACCTTACAGTCATTAGAATTTTTTCTCTGGGGTGTGCTAAAAATAAAAGTCTACCAAACACCAGTTGTAACAATTATTGATGATCTTATGCAGACAAAGCATAACGCTAGCCTTTCCTGAAATTAATTGTGATGAAGTCTGGGCAGCAATTATTCTATCCTGGGAAACTAGGATACAAAAATGTTTGGAGGTGCATGGAGGGCCCTTTGAACAATTATTGTTCTAAATACACCTCTCAATTGATTTATAAGTATAAAAATAAAAAGCATGGTATATTATATTGTTGTTTATGCTAAAATGCTAAAATAACGAACAATTAAATTCTAGAAAAACTCTACTAGTTCCTTAATTGAAGGAAATCACAATAACTGATGCTTAACATATTTTTAAAATTATGATGCCAAGCGAGCACCTCATATTCCTCTGTCACTTCTTAAATGAAAATTCCATCGCAATACCGAAAGAGAAATAATGACTATTGCTGGATGTCAAACACGAGTAAACTTCCATTCTTCAAATTTGTGAGAAGGAAGTGAGTCTGAGCATTTTGTGCTGACAAGATCGATATAATGTCAATGCACAGATGCGAGGTTTTGAATAATTATACCAGAATCAATTACGGTAACAATTTATCATGCCTTCCTTGACTGCCGCCCCCGTCGTCCTCGCCGCCCCTCGCTGTCGCTGCATCAATCACGAGGAAGATTTAATCATTCGCTCTCTCCACACTCTCAGGTCCTCTGAGAGCTTGTTTATCCTTTACGGGGATCATTTACTGTGACTAATAAGGGAAGCACCATTTAAAACTATCAAGAGCTTTCAAATATTTCCATCAGGAAGACAGTATCAATACAGGGTGGCTAAAAATAGAAGAATATTACGAAATCACATGATATTGAAAGTTCAATAATAGAGCAAAGTTTTGTAAAAGAATATGTTACTTTTTTATTATAAAAAACAAATATTTAGGACAGGGAACTTCTGAAAAATAACCTCCATTATATTGCTAAGACTAGATGTCTCGTAGGATACTGTCATAGGAAGTTTCATGATTTAAATTTTAAAAAGAGCTCTTAATAATGGGACAGTCTGATTTTTTTTATTTTTCTTATAGGGTCTTAGGTTAAAAAACATTTGGGGAGCCATGGAAATTTGAGATTATAATAAGTTAAAATCTATAACCAACCCTTAAACGGGAGAACTATAAATAATAGCTAATAAAAAAAGAATTATTCTACAACGTGTAATAAAAAAAGACCAGCACTCTCGTTAACAAGCTCAACAGCAGTCGACTATATTGAAGAAACATCCCAATAATCCATCACCGAACAAAACTAAGGATAATACTTATTAGACTCCAAACCATAAAATCCTTACACCAAAATCCAGAAAACGGAAAACAACCGAGTCGATAGAAATAAAGCACAGAAATCAAAGAAACCTAAACAGAACTGAATCACAGAACAACCGAACATACATGAATGCCAACCGGAGATCTTAGAGAGCAACTAGATGCCTAAACAATACAGATACAAAATTGGTCCTATACATAGGAGCCGCTTCACAGTCCCCAAGAAAACATGCAAGGAAATACATACAGATCCACTGACATGTGAAAGTACATTCACGGATGGCGTTCTTGTAGATAAACGACTCATTTACTCTAAGGAGCTTTACCTATGTAGTTCTGAAGATGACCAAACCAAAAAATTCAAAAGGCAAAGAAAAAATCATATTTTTTCAGATAACAACAAATTACCTTCAAGTGTGACCGATGCACGGCTGGCGTTAGTGGCTGACGTACCTATGCAACCCGCATTAACTATAGCTACATACCAAGCCCATGCAGCATCTTATCTAGAAACCGGCCTTACCAGTTCCGTGGACATTCATTGCCCATCCTAGACATTACTTCCGGCGCACCGGAGCGATTATCGATCACCGGTGACATGCGATCCGAAAGAGGCGGTCTCGGCGACATGCCAATGGACTGCCCATGGGCCCATGGGGGAGCCCATTGGTTCAACGATGGATGGGCAATAAGACCATCGTCGTGGCGACTTGTCGGCACCAGGACGCCGTGAGTGTAGATCCCCAGATTGGCCATTATATTTCAAGCGGAAAGCAATTCATTATTGGTACATGGACTCTTCGAGGTAGAGGTTTGAATATTGAGTGCCTTCGTTAGAAGCTGGAGTGGATCTCAGAGCAAGCTATGAGTTAAAAGGAGGATATTCGAACATATTTTATTCACCGAAGGCAGCCAGTGCTCCAAGTATGTACCTAGGTCTATTATCTGATTTCGAATAATTATTCGTAGGTAAAATACTTGACCGGTCTTGAAAAATGATGATCGGCTTTCAACGGTTTTATCTTGTGCCTACCTACGGCTTTATTGGTATGACTTCAGACTTGGGTAATTTTCATTTGGTCTTTTTGAATCCTGTTGCACATTGTTTTCAGAATGGCCTCTTCAACAAAACACACTGTGAAAAAGACTTTTGAAAGTTCATCCATTTCCTACTTTACATCATACAACAGGTACCTAAGTAAAATAAAGTTAGTAACCCTATTTTTGTAATAAAATGGGATGATTTTCGAGATTAATAGAAATTAACAACAAGGTTAAAGATGGTTTTGAAGGGTTCTAAGGTTTTTTTAGGGGACATTAAAAAAGACCAATAAGACGTAATGAATTCGAAAATTCGA
Organism: Malachius bipustulatus; assembly: GCA_910589415.1. NCBI lineage: Eukaryota > Metazoa > Arthropoda > Insecta > Coleoptera > Melyridae > Malachius > Malachius bipustulatus. The sequence goes on from OU342633.1 coordinate 17,750,935, forward strand.
CAGGAATCCTTAATGATAGAACGTACAAATAGTTGTACTGCTGAAAGCTCTTTTGAAAGTACTTTTGTACAAGACTCAGTGTCCTGCTAGCAGGATTTTCTTCAGCGCGTAAGCCTGGTATCAGAAATCTCGATTGCTCAATATGGGCCTAAACCTTTCCGACATAATTATGACAAGAATTGTTTGCTTGTTTGTTGTGCTAAATACGGGAGACGTTTTTGTGATCCCTGATGCTGCAGCGATATAAGCTTATTTTATTTATCCTATCCTTGGCTAGCTGTAGAGTTACGCGCTTTTTACAAGGTTCAAGAGTCTGTTAGCCAAGAATTTTCCTGCCAGCATGTCCCATGAATGCATCGCGGGTTCTTGCAAGTGTTTGTTGGGCAATCAGAAATTCCATGGAAAGCTGCCTCGTCTTCCTCAATGCTCAGTTTGTCTAATGGCTCTTCTCTGTAGACGCCTATTTTGTGCAGATGTTGTCACAGATGGCAATATCTTGTGTGCATGAAGTCCCCCACTGTCATGATCTTTGTTCTGCTAAGAAATTTTTTTTTCAAGGTTTAGAAATGGCTTTTTCAAAACATTCGTTTGCCATGGTTATTTCCGGTGCATGATTCAAGTATGCTTTATGTTGTTCCTTTGTCTGCTTAACCATTGCGCCACCGTATTTTTTTTTGTGATTCCACACACTGGTTCGGGTCCAGTGAAGGCCGTTGCAGAGCCTTCCCTGGCAAGTTAATCTGCAGCTCGTTTTCAACCGTCTCTCGAAAAGGCAATTGTTATTTTGTTATGTTTAGCCAGATCATTATTAAAGTCCTGCAAGCATTCCCAAATCAGCTTTGATTTGGTTTTGTAGCATGCAAAGCCGTTAGGCTATCCTGACTGTCAGAGAGGATATAGATTATCTTGCCTTAGTCGTTCCTTCTAATACTCTCCCTTGCTATTTCAATCCCAACCCATTGAGATGATCCTCAAGTATAGGAACATCTATAGCTCAGTTAGATGACTTACTTCCCCATTTCAACATAGGTTTACGGAATAGAGAAGTATACGCTTACCAACTAATCTTGCTTTACTCAGTTTGTCCCAGAAGCACTTGATATGTATAGTCAGGTGCATGTTGTGTTCATGGTTCATGGACTTCCGAAAGGGGTTTGTTCAGGTTGATATTTCCACCGCACTAGCGAAACTAAGAACCATTGACTTTAGAAATGGACTCTTCGTCTTTGTAAAATCTTTGCATCATAAACTGGCAGGATCTGGCAGCTTGTTCAGTACAAGGAACAAGGACCTCTTGTCATATTAGACCATCTTCCGGGGCTTCGCAGGGGACACATCTTCCGTCTACGCTGCTGTGGTCGTAATATTAATTAAGGATTTACCTAACTCTATACGTAGGTACTTAACCTATGAAATTATTATTGGTTTCTATTCAGAAGAGAGTCTTTCGCTTAATGGGGAGCTTATTTTTTCGCAAAAAATCAAACTTTGTAATTTAAAATTTAATCTCGGGTGGGCCAGAAAGTTTCTAGAGTGGTCCGGACCCCCCTTCACCCCACCTCCCCCCTTGCTACAATCATGGGAAGTGTTCAAAAGAGTAGATGCAACTGATCCGGTGGTTTCCACTTAGAGCAATGTGAGACAGAGATACATAGCGAGCCCTCATGGCTCATCCATATCAGGTCCATATTGATTCTTGCGAATTGATAATGGAAATAAAACAGATTTTGAATAATCTTTCGGATATGTATCACCAAAACGTAAATTCTTTGAAACTTTTTTGGGCTCTCATTATGTAATTTCAGTATGTAACATCCTATTCTGGGTAGGTATTATTATAGACCTTGGCACTATTTTTCTCAAAATTGGCTAAATCGTCTTAAGGAAGACATGCTGAAGAAAAAAGGAAATTTAACTTGGGACCCCTAATCCACACTGAATGCTGTCATACCATCCGTGACCGTCAATTCGTAATCAGCCTGTATAAATTACTATACAGAGTGGCCCAGCGAAAACGTACCAGGCTTAATAACTTTAAAACTGAAGATGCACGCGAAAAACGACGAAACAGGTCGATTTTGTTATCGAGGGGGACATATTCTCGTGATAAATTTAACCACCCAAGTTCACCCCCTTGGCAGGGGTAGCTACCCCTTTGCTTATCATCATAGGGAACAGATATCAAGTGATACATCATTTGAAAGCTACTTGAATTCTCTTTACATCGATATCAAACATTTTGGGTTTTGCGTACATACAGGGTGGCCCAACGAAAACGTCACTCGCCTTAATAATTTGGAAACTGAAAATGTACGCGAAAACCGCCGAAACAGGTCGATTTTGTTATCAAAGTAGGCATATTTTCGTGACAAACTTAACTACCCAAGTTGACCCCCTTGGCAGGGGTAGCTACCCCTTTGCTTATTATCATAGGGAACAGCTATCGAGTGATACATCATTTGAAAGCTACTTGAATTCTCTTTACAACGATATCCAACATTTTGGCTTTTGCTTACATACAGGATGGACTACATACAAGTTATTACGGCGAGAGTTACGTTTTCGTTGGGCCACCCTGTATGTAAGCGAAACCCAAAATGTTTGATATCGTTGTAAAGAGAATCCAAATAGCTTTCAAATGATGTGTCATTCGATATCTTTTCCCTATGATGATAAGCAAAGGGGTAGCTACCCCTGCCAAGGGGGTGAACTTGGGTGGTTAAATTTGTCACGAAAATATGTCCCCTCGATAACAAAATCGACCTGTTTCGGCGTTTTTCGCGTACATCTTTAGTTTTGAAGTTATTAGACCTGATACGTTTTCGCTGGGCCACCCTGTATAACTTTACATTAGATACATTATACAATACTATAGCGTTGTATTGCGGGTTGCTATCCGGTTTTTTGATCCCTGATTCTGCGGCCATATAGGCTTATTTCTTCTTAATTTATTCTCTGAGGCTGGTTTGTTGTTGACTGCACAGCGGGTTTATGTGACTGCCGAGTACTCAACAATCACATAGGAATATGTCTCCGGCAGCTACTAGCTTGTAGAGAGAAGCAGTCGCAGCTTCACTGCCAGTGACGGCTCGTCAGGGACGGCAAGGTCGGCCCGGCCGACCCAAACCACTGCACCAGTAAATAACATTATTTTTTAGAAAATAATAAAATAAACTTGATTTTAATTTCTGAGAACTTTGCAATAATACCATTTAATGTTTTTTCTTGCCTAAAAATCTAAGCAAAAAGCAAAAGTGTAGAGCTATAGTGTTACACCGTGGTGAATATTGAGTGATCCATAAGTTGAAAATTGTAAGGTCGGCTGGCCGATGCTGGGCGCGAGAATGCTGGTTAATCGAAGACCTACGGCACACAAACTGTGTCGCTTCCAACCGCAGAGTTACAGTGCACGGCCGTCGTAGCGTATTCCACACAGGGTCGCCCGAGAGCCTCCTGGCCGTACTTGTGTATATCAATCTATATCAATCGGGCGCTCTTCTCTTGGGCGATCCACGCTGCAATGGGATGGAACATGCGAGTCGAACGCATTTTTAATTTTTATTAATCTTTTTTTATGAAAATGCAACTTATTGTAGTAACAGAAACCAAAAAGGTGTTTCTTGCTTGCCAAATTGCTTTTTAGAGATCCATTTAATTAATTTAGTAGACTTATTATTTATTAATTAATTATTTAAGATTAATTAATTAATTTATTTATTTAATCAGTGTGCGAGTTTGTTTACCTATTTTATGCAATTAAAAAAAAATTAACTACGTATTAGAATTCGCAAACTACCGATATTGTCAAGTCAACTGCGCCCTACTACACTTTCATTAATATTTTTTGAATAAAAAATAAACCAAAAATACCGTTTTACGGAAGAGATTCAATAGATATAAATTCCTAGAACGGAAAATAATAATGAAATCTTCAATGCCTGTACTTCCTTATACCTACCTACCAGCCAGCACCAGTAGCCAGGGCCAGGGTCGGCTAGCCGTACCGCGCGTGTTATCCATATGGTGTCAATGCATGCGCATGCATAGCATAATAGTGCATTCATTCCGTGACTCAAGCAAAAGCACATTTTTATTTTATTACTTTCTTCGTCATCTATTTTTTCTATTCGACGATTTTTCCTATTTTTACACATGTATAAGTAAATTTTGAACTTATGGGAATTCGCGTGACCTTGAACCTTAAAAAAATTCGCCTGTATCGCATTTTCCGCGGGGGCCTTTTCCCAGGACCCCCCCCCCACATATAACGTCGTACATTTTATTTCCACCATTGGCTGGCCGACCCAATTTTTTGAAGCACGAGCCGTCACTGTTCACTGCACTGCAAACTTATTTGAAGTACCCTCAGAACAGTCAGGTGCGTCACCCCACAGCGCTGCTGCTTCTCTTCTCGGCTGTACAACTGTGTATTTCAATTTGCATGGGTTCTTGGGTTGTGCGACCTTGGTGGTCTAGGGGGCTTAACCCGTGCTGGTCTCCGAGTTTTCTATCTGGAGGTCCCTCGTATGTTGTTGTATCACTTTGTTTTCCATTTTGGTTCCACGAGTATAATGGGGAAGCTATCAGAATGTTGGTCGGAATGTGTGGTCAACTCCAGATGTTTCATCTCCTCATGTAGCGCGGGGAAACTTCGACAGCAAAAGTGGAGCAGCTGTTCGCTCCACATCTGGTCGACCCATCATGTCTGCTGCGATGTTCGTGTTCATCAACAGTAACCTTTATTGCCCTACACCAGAGCTTCCGCAGTAAGAACTCCGATTTCTGGTTTTATCTTACTTTTTTTAGGTTACATACAACGGGGTGCGCCAGATGCCTCGAGGTTGGGTCTAAATAGGTTGGTCTTCTATCCAGTCAAGCATCCCATCAGCCTCAACCTCCTCTTAAGGATTCAGGTTTGTGAGTTTGTCTCCTCTTGGTTCAGGCGGTTAAGCCCAAACTCGCATATTTATCTGTCCGTGAGACACGACCACGACACAGAAAGATACGGTTTGTCATAAGAACCACAGTCGGACGTTCTCCGGCGTCACTGTCCCAGTGACGATACCAGCAGACCTTTAGTCACGATACGACAACTGTTTAGGGGAGGAGGTCCACGGCAGGGATGTCTTGAGCTGCCAGTCTAGAATTTTACATCCGACGAGCTCTATTACCGTTGTTGACCTTACTCACTGTCGCTCATTTTAAGGCCTTCCCCAATCCGTCACCTCAACCACACGGACTACACGGTAAGCTCATCGCTTTTTCAATGAGCACCTACCTCTAGTTTGCACTTTGACTACTATAAGCCAGACTGGCTGATTGTACAATACAATACCATTTATTGGTAGGCTATCAATCCAGCGTATTGTACTGTATGAAATTAATACAATAAAATTCAGCGTACAATAAATAGATCAATGCCCTCGAACTTCAAGGGGATGTTTTTACTATTGCTCGAAAAATATCGAGAATAAACAGCGTTTCGTCTCCATCCCTACCTTCCTGTCTTTGCAGTTTTCAATAACTAATAATTAAAACTATTAGAATACATAATAAACTACGCTAGGCAAAATGGAAAGTGTCGCACCCCAACATTTGGGCTTTTTGGGCCTATTTTTGATTTTGATTGGGGATAACTTCCGATATTCCCAAGGGATTTCGATTTCATTGCGCACGTCAGCAGCTCTATCCTTTATTTTTCTGTTTTTTTTTTATCTAAACTCAAAAAAAAAGGTTCAAATCACTCCGCGGTTTTCGTACACCCGTTTTAAATAATTTTTTCTGGATGTAAGTTTTAGCTTGATGTCTCACCTTGAGATGGTATTGGCAACAATTGTATTTACATGGCGCCCTCAAAAAAATCGACTTTTTACTCTTCAAGTGGATAACTTTTTTTCCTCGCCAACTGGTTTTGAACATTTAAACATCGTATTGAAGCTAAAACTTCAAGCAAGAAAATCCAGGGACGAGAATTATATCTGCGAGCAACAAATTTACATCTGTAGTTTTCAGGGGGAACGTTTTCAGAGAGAATCTCTTACTTAACTGAGAATAGTAAGTAGCTAACCATCGCTATGAAAATTCTACTAAATGGTCTCAGTCAAGAATAAAATCATGGATTGTAAGGATTTTCATAAAGACGGCCACGATCCATGCATTCTCATGTAAAAAAGAGCGCTGATTCCCACTGAAGACGTACAGATCTAATTTTGCTGCTGTTATCGACATCTTTTATCTCATGTTAGCAAGATAATTCTTAAATTGTTCACAAATGAAGGCTATAGTTCGGAGAGACAAGGTGATTTTCATTCAGTTTTTAGAACCAAAACCTTCTTTCAAATGAAATTTGAAGGTGAGTAATTGTTTTGTATTATCTTTTGTTTATAATGTTTGTCCTCAGTCAATTTTCTACCTTGGATTTTCCTGCCTGAACTTTACAGTCTTTTTTTTTTGGTTTTCGTCTTTTGTCAATTGCTTTTCCTAATTTGTCAAATGATTTTCCCATTCATCAAACGTCAGTGTGATTTTTCAATTGAAATTCCTCTTTTGTCAAATATGATTCCTTTTATATCAAATAATGCTTTTCCAATGTTTATTATAATGTCACTATACGTAAATAGGAAAAGCAATTGACACAAAGTGAAACTGATTTGACATAAAAGGAAATTGATTGATAAATCAATGACTATAATCATTGATAGATAGAAAAATAAGAAAATCATTTAACGTACTAGGAAAAGCAATTGACAAAAGAGAAAAACCAAAAGAAAAAGACTGTTCAATTTATACGGGGCACAAATTTCCTAAATCTGTTGGCGAAGAAAAAAGTAATGCACTTCAAGAGCAACCAGTTGATTTTTTGAGATCACCGTGTAAATGCAGGTGTTAAATCGAAAATGTGGAAACCGCCTCGAGGTGAGACATTAAGCTTGTAACGTACACCCTGTACGTACCGGCTAAATGCCAGCGACACAGAGACAACGGCGGGCGCGCGCAGTGAGTGAGTGATGGTGGGTTTTAGTGCGACGTAAACACAGCCGGCTGGCGGCCTCGAGTTTCGTAACATCGATTGTCGAGTTCCAACCCGGAACGCAGGTGAACGCGTTTTCACCTTCTTTTCTCTCCTGGAATTCGCTAGAGGAAGGTCGTTTCCGCAAACACAGGGAATTTTTAGCGAAATGGCGTTGTGAACTTTCACTTAAATTATTATAACCATCCCTCACGTTTTTGGCTTGGTGAGTGTTGTAGAATGATTTTGTTAATTGTGCTAGAATTATACAGATCATATTTTCATAATACCGTATGCTAATTTTAATGACAGCTTTTAAATCCGATCGAGTTTCGCTTCGCATGTAAAATTTGTCAGTCACATTTTTTTGATCTCAACCTATCTTAAGGACGGGACATAATTCTATGTACCCTTGACAAGCAGACTCGATCGGACCGTTCATTAATGCAAGAGTGTTTCTGATACCAATGAAATTACAGCTTTTTCCCTGGAGGCATTTTTTTCCCTGGAGGCAATTTTTTCTTGGAGGCAATATTTTTCCTGGAGGCCATCTTATTCCCTGAGGCACCTGCCTTTTCCGTGCCAAGCAGATTGTCCGGAGCCAAGCATGAAGATCCAGGCCACTTCCAGCTAGACTTCTGAAGAGCCATACGAAGCTAAGTGCCTTGTGAACTACTAGCATCCGACCAATTCATTCTGCTAAACCGCACGCTCTGTTCTTTTTAATTGTTAACCGTGCTCAAGAGTGTTATATTAATAGCTGTGATATATTTTATATTTTTCAATAAAGAGTACCTGTTGTTCTGCTGACCTGCTGGTTATTGTTGATCCTCCTAGACTAGCGACTCAACCTACGACCCTTGTTTTTTCTTGTCTCATGCTCTCAGCGACTATTTTTCCCCTCTAGGGGTTAAATAGTTCGTTTCAAGTGGCGCCCAACGTGTCTATCTGCCAATAATTCGTTTCAAGCTTCAAAATTTGTTTGATCAAAATTTGTAAATTTGTAGTGCCTTTACACATATCACCTTGTAGAAAATTTGTTGACTGTTTTTGAGTTTAACTCCTATACCTAATGCCGAGAAATAAATGATAGGGCTGCTGGCATGCGACAACAAAATCGAAATCCCTTATTAGAACTATCTAAAGTTATCTCCAATTAAAATCAGGAAAAATTCAGGTATACAAGACTTTCATTTTTGCTTAGTGTTAGATTTCTCTCTGAAGTCGTAGAGACGTATAGTTTGTAGCAATACTAACAACCTTTTTGTGTAAAATCAATCTTTGAGTAAAAATAAACATGGAAGCTGTAAGAAATTCAAACAGTTATTAATCGATGAGAGATTTCTTTAAGGTAGGGGATCTGTTATCTGAAGTGTTAGTTAGTAATTCAAATTGATACAGAATATTTTTGTCCATGATATAATGTTATTTACACCGTTTTGTGTAAAATCAATTTTTGAGTAAGTACCTAAGTAGGTACAGAATAAGTAATTCGAAGGTATTTAAAGCGATTTGTCATTAAAAACTGGATGGGTTGAAAGTGACATGAAAATTACAGGTAAAAATCGAGACAATGATTTGAATGAGTAATTTAGTATGAGCATAAAGACAATAGAGTTAATACAGATTAGGACTACTACGACGGAATAAAAATTAGCCTAAACAATGTAGTGTGTAAATGCAATTGTTTGTTTACATGGTATTCAATGAATAAAATGAATAGGAAAATGAACAATGATGTTTGATCGCGTATTGTAAATAAGTATACGACCCAAAAACTTTATGATTTGTTTTTACACTTTCTAGTCAAAGAGTACGTCTTATATACTTAAATATCGTTACATCGACTTATATACCTATATACTGTTATGGTTCGCAGGGACTGTGCTTTCTCTACTCTTTTTTGAAAATTTATTTTCCTCTTTGATTCCCTCTTACCATAAACAATTTATTTATTTAGGGGGCTTATTTATTAGGGGTGTTCTTTTTTAAAAACTAATAAAAGTTTAGTCTGTATGAGACCTCTGTTACTCAGAGTGAGTTCAAGTATTTTTTTTTATAAATTTTTTAAAATTTTCATAACCTATAAACTCCTATTGAAACTCAATTTAAATTTGTTTGGGTTTCATTACAATAAGAAATTTTCCCAACAATAACACTTACAACAACTAACTTAAAAATAACTTAAAATTACTCACAGTTTGTTCCCTTATTCTATTCCCTTGATGAATCTTCTTCGTCACCGACTTTCTGTCATTAATTCTTGACAGAAGTCCCTCGTAGGTTAACGAAATGAATAACCCACGAAATCAGCTGTTGAACAAAGCTTGAAGTCAACTCTAGTAGCCTTGCTGTTAGTGTGTCAGCAATTTCAATGTAGATCTCTGCACAGATATATCCAATTCGCTGCTACGTTTTTCTATCTTTAATGTCAAAATCGCAGAATCCAAATCGCTGCACGGCTGTACCCAAATCAAACTGCAATTGTCAGCTACCTGCTAGCCAAATCTCTGCGCGGCTGTATCCAAATCAAATTGCAGTTGTCAGCTACCAGCTAACCAAATCTCTCCCTCTAACCTATATGTTTCTTCTAGTAGTCAGCTACGGCCTCTGTTCTTTTCCAAATTCTTGATGTTCGAAATTTTTTTGATGTTCACGATGTTTGGTTATGATTTAGTGGTCTACACTGCTTAACTTGTGTTTTAGGAATCTCCTCGGATAATCGTTGTTTTTCTATTTATAGTTTTTCTTGTAACTATGTAAATTCGATTGTTATCTGCTTGACAACATATTATTTCTCACTATGACAGCGGATAATTTTTGTATTTTCCTTCCAATCAACATCTATGAAATTCATTTCTCTTCTGGAGTACAACACACAAAATCCTCTTTGGACATGTTATGTTTTCCCCCTTCTAACAGCCAATTTCCCTGCTACTAGAGTTGCTGTTCGTTTCTTCCAAATTGTGAATTTTAAAAATTTCATGCCTGACATTTCTCCCATACACTCTAGCTAACTTATTCTAATTATTCTAATTATTTTACAAAAACTATTCTATGACATTTTGCCTTATTATTACAATATTTTCTATTCTACTGTCCCAAACAAATCTAAATATTCTGTTCCAATAGAACTTTTCAAAAACTAAAGACTATTTTTCATGAAAGAAAAAAAAACTATTACTACGTAAATAAGCATAATGAGCCTTTTTATAACAATACCTACTGTTATTAGGAAGTAGGTAAATTTAATCAAGAAAAATTAGAGTAGCCACTTGGGAATTTCGGAAAATTAAAATATTTTTCGACCAAAGTAAATTGTAAATAAATATAATCGTTTTGAGAAACTTTTTCATTTCGTTTGTAATACACATAGAGGATATCGAGGCTCGGAGGGTATACCTATAGGAAAAATGCTATGGAATTAGCTACTCAAATCTCACGGAAAGCTCCGACCAGCTTCACAAAAACAGATTATAAAATGCAGTACAAGTTCATTGTTTAATCTATTTTTCTGAAGCTGTTCGAAGGGTGATGCCTTTCGATTTAAGAAGCTCATTTGACAACATTTTTGCTTCACTCTCCGAATCTCATGACTTTTTTTTCAGAAAGTCGAAAGGAAAATGTGCCTTTCTGTGAAAATAAATGCGAACAATAATTTTTCTTCAAGTATAGCGCCCTGCATGGTTACTAGATTTAAAATTCTGGCAATCTCGTAAATTCGTAGATAGTATAGGACATCATTTAGAAATAAAATAATTTGTACGGCAAAATTGAAAATAATTGAAGTTTAGGTAGTATACGAGTACTAACATGTACAGCTAGTCAAAGTGCCAACAATTTACTGTGCCACGAGATCCAAACCATAAAGCACGAACACTCCATTCTCTTTTGTCATAAGTATCTAAACATTTTTACCGAAAATAAGGTATAAAATTACTGTAATTTTTTTCTTTTTCACGTTGGATTATTTTGTCTTGATCACTAGAATTTGTTTTAACAAGAATTTAAAAAAATTGGCTAAATTTATTATGCTGGTAAAGTTGAAAAGTGTAATTTTTTTTATTTTTAACTTTTTCAAACAGCCCTTTAAAGGTACCCAAATAATTCGAATCGGCGAAACGTTCACTATTAGCTTGACGTCACTGCCTCTGACTGGAGGACCCGCGACTACAGTTCCCATGCCGTAAATCAGGCATTCCGTTTTGATGTAGTGAGGTGTGTTACATTAAATTTGCACATTATAGACACGAAATAGAAAAAAAATTATCTTTACTGAGATTTATTGTTTTATAAAGTTTAAAATTTAGTTAGTTTGAAGTTTAAAATTTCAAGTTTGAGATTTAGTGAAGTTGCGAAATTGATCTCAAATAGTCTTTGTTGATTTTTTCAAAAATTATTTTTACTGCTTCCTCATTTCTGGTTAACTGCACCTAACCAATTTCCATTTTTTCATTGAAAATGCATACGAACTGCAGGGGAATTCCTATGACGCTCTGGGAGCGGATCATGAGTGGAGATCTCGATTCACATTGGCTCTGAATCGTTGCAGGTTGTATTCCTCAGGAAACACTTCGCTTGGAATGCTATTCCAAAGTGATGCGGTTCTATACATAAAAGAAGTCTGAAATAGGGTGGTACGAGATGTAACGAGGTGAACCTGATAGGGATGAGCTTTTGCGGCTCGACGTGTATTTCTGCCTGGCCTTGTTCTAGGTGGGACCAAATGGGTCACGTATTTTGAACACTTCCCATAAAAAATATCCGTAAAACAGACTTAGGTCAGCTACTTTTCTTCGAAGTTCGAGAATATCTAAATTTTTTGTCAAATCCGGGACCCCAATCAAGCGGATGGCTCTTTTATGAATGGAGATAAGTAATAATAATAATAATAATATCGACTTTATTTTTTCATTTAAAAAAACAGATTTACAAAAAATAAATTTTTCACACCACACGGCGGAATCTAGCAAAAAGAAAGAAAACTCAAAGTATCTTGTATACCCATATGCCTACTAAACATAAAGCTAACTTGACAAATAGTTCGAATAATTCAAATAATTCAAATAAATACCTAACATAAACCTCATATCAAATATAAAGAAGACAAGAAATAATACGAAATTTCAGGAACGAGAGGAAGATACAAGAAAGAGATTAGAAAAGAAATTATGAAAAGAAGATGAAAAAAGAAGAAAAACAAAAATACCAGAATCCATATACGATACTCATAAACCATCATGCATCAAAACAAACTGTGTACTGACTTTCCAAAATACGCTTTCTGTATAACGCTTTAAACTGGGGGAAAGATAACATGAAAATATTATCCGGTATAGCATTAACCACCTTGACAGCATTATAGGAAAAACTTCGCTGGAACAATGCTGTCCGATGCTGAGGCATTGTGAGTCTAGCCCTATTTCTGATGACCCGCTGGTGTACATCCAATCTAGACGTAAGTCTCTCACTAAGGGACACAGGAGGATCCTTACCATTAATCAAATGATGCATAGAGCCTGCAAAATGCAGCAATCTGCGACTTTTCCATTAGTAGCCAGTTCAACTTTACAAATGTATGTGAGATGTGGTCATACTTTCTCAATCCAAAAATGAGTCTCGAGCAACAATTCTGAACCTTTTGGATTTTACATCTAGTACGCGAATCCAAAGCAGGTCCATAAATGGTGTCACAGTAATTATACTTCGACAAAACAAACAATTCACACAATCGCTTACGTAAGCTCGTATTGAGAATATGTCGGTTTGAATAAAGTAACTTAACAGCAATGAAGGATCTTCTATGAAGCTGACTAATGTGCTCTCTGAATCTAAGTTCATAATCAATTATAAGGCCAAGATTTTTACAATTGTCCACGTCAGGAAGAACCGCATCATCTAAAACAATTTTAAAATTTTGTCTAAGAAATTTTCTACGTTGTTGGTCCGAAAAGATTATTACCCGGGACTTCGTAGGATTAATTATCAAATTATGATCATGAGACGTTTGCCTGATTATTTCCAAATCTCTGTTTACCAGTTCATTAGCTTCCAAATATTTTCCATGGTCGAACTCAAAATAGAGCTGCGTGTCATCAGCATACGCTTGCACTTGACAGTTTTCTACAGAATTTATAATATCTGCAGTATATATTATAAACAACAGTGGTCCCAATATGGATCCCTGAGGCACTCCCGATAAGACCTCAACTCCACCCGAAATCCGACCATCGCTAAGAATATTTTGCCATCTGCACCTAAAGTACGACCTCATAAGGCAAAGCGCATTAGCGTCAAAACCGTAGTAACATAGTTTGGCACACATTAGTTCATGATTGACGGTATCAAACGCCTTAGAAAAATCAAGCAGGACCAACACAGCCGCTCTACCAGCATCTCTAGCCCTAATGATGCTGTCCACAACATTTGTCAAGGCGACTGCCGTACTGAAGCCCCTCCTGAAACCACACTGCGAAGCAGGAATTATATTATTTCTTGTCATAAAACTGAAAATTTGGTCACTCAAAATTTTCTCAAATATCTTTGAGATAACCGGCAAAATACTGATAACACGCAGGTCATCATAATGAGCCGGAGTCGGTTTCTTAGGAATAGGTTTGCCAATTGCAATTTTCCATTGATCCGGGAAATAACCACGTTCAATGCAGGAGTTAACTAAATGTGTAATATACTTATCAATAAAAGGGCTACAATACTTAAGATATCCGGCTGATAAGTCGTCAATTCCTCGAGCATTAGTGTCAATGCTGCTCAACACTCTATTAACTGTCTCAATTGTTGCGAATTCAAAAGAGAATATGTTATTATCATTATATCGATTATTATTATAGAAATCAATTTGTGAACCGCAATCAGAGGACACCTGTATGAAAGGTTTAAAATGGTTAGAAATACCCTCAGGATCAGAAATATTTTCAGAGATGGCAGTATCATTTTTAGAACTTAGTTTGAACATCCTGAGGGCATTCCAGACTTTCTTTTCACTTTTTTCCGAGCAAACACCATCAATATATTTTTTTTTCCCTTCTAATACAAGACAAAGTAAAATTTCTCAACTGTTTGTATCGCAGCCAGTCTTCACCATTTTTAGATTGCTTAAACCTTTGCAAAGCTCTATTTCGCAAATTTATATAAACTCTTATATTCGAGGTTAACCACGGAGCCCTCTTTTTTGTAATGCGAACCTTTCTAACCGGTGCATGAGCATCGATCACTGACAGTATAAAACTATTAAACATGGAAATCTTAGTATCGATATTTCCTTCATATAACATCAGATGCCAAGGAAGGGACTCAAGATCCTCAAGGAAAAGATTATAATTAAAATTATTGAAAGAACGGTATGTAATTTCACGTGGAGTCACTATATTTTTAAGTATATTCAGTGTACAAAAAACCAACCTGTGATCTGAAACACAATCAGCAGCAATCGTTCCACTATCAATTACTACCTCTTTATCTGTAACAAAAACGGGATCGATTAAGGTACTGGAAGTTTTCGTAATCCTAGTTGGCTCATTAATAAGCTGTGAGAAATTATAATTATCAAAACATTTCACTAACTGATTGTCAAGGTTAAAGAGATCGACATTAAAGTCGCCCAAACAAAAAAAGTAATCAACCAACGGACAAACATAAGAAAGAATATTATCAAGGTCCGCTAGGCAGGAGTTTAAATTTGTCTTCGGTGGTCGATAAAATACACCAAAAGCAACTGTATGATTTTTTATTCTTAGCTTAAACACCATATATTCTGAATTTAAAGGAAAGCTAAAACTATTTATTTCAGGTAAAAATGTATCCTTGATGTAAAATCCCACTCCCCCCCCTCTACTCGGCCTATCTTTCCTGAACAGCCTGTAATCTCAGCGTATGAAGTATTAGGCGCTGACCTCCAAACATGTTAACAGTACTCCAAGGATGGTCGGTTTTGAGCCCAAGAGGAGAAGCGGTTCAGGTGTATAAAATTTCTTCGTGCGTAGCAGTCTTTTTTTTTTTTTGACTGCTACTGAAGTTTTTGAGAAGCACTCTTCGCCAGACCTGCAACATGGTCATGCCAAGACATGTTCAGTCCGAAGCTCACTCCAAGTAAACGAAAAGATGCCGATGGAGTAAGAGAGTGTCCCGCAACCACCATATCAGGCTCCAAAACGTTGGCCTTTTTTGAGAAGATGTCTGCTTGAATTTTTCCAGCATAAAATTTAACTTGGTTATGTGCGTCGATGGCAGATGTTCGCGCATCTAAGGTATAAGAAGATATAAGTGTACTGTCATCGACAAAACTGTATATTGGGTTTTCTGTTATTTCAGGCAAATCGTTGATGAATATTAGAAAGAAAGTCGGAGATAAAATGAATCCCTGAGGCACACCGTTATTGATGGAAAAGGTCTCAGAAAGAGCTCCATCGACTGCCACATGGAAGGAGCTATCTCCGAGATAATTCGCCAGCCACAAGCAGAATTTTTCGGGCATGCCATAAGCCTGAAGTTTTTCCAACAATCCATCATGCCAGACACGGTCGAAAGCTCTAGAATTATAAGCGCAACCCCGCGAGACTCTCCATGGTGCTCGACTGCGCTATTCCATAGCTCGGTGACGTAGGTGAGGAGGTCACCAGTTGACCTCTCTTTGTGAAATCCGTATCAGCGGTGACTGATTATATTTTCCTTTCAAGTAGGTACTTTAAAATATATTGGTTAATTTCTCTACATAATTAACTCACTTCTCCATAATCTTTAAAAAAAAAAAAAAGAGGGAGCATCGGTCTTAACTGTGTAGGTAAGACATAGTCGCTCCACTCTGGTAAATTGGCTTTGAGCACGAACTCTTTAGCCACACACACTTTAAATTAAATTTGCCTTTTAAACGTTCGATCGCTTGTTTTACTTTTCACAGACATTCGAAAATGAATCTGAAAAGTAAAGCGGGCCGAGGTGAGTTTCGAATCCGCGATCTATGGATTCGTGGGCCAGTGGAGAACCACTTGGCCACGCAAGTCACTCTCCATTAATCTTGAATATTAATGAAATGGTCTGGTTAATGAAATGACACTGGTCGATAGGATATGTTCCCTTTCTATAAGACAGATTGAAAAGTCGACAGAAAACAGCTGACAGCTCAGTGGCGCGTTTTCTAAGTACGGTAACTGGTACGACATCGGGCCTAGAAGAAAAATCCAAACCGTTGGGGCAGGAGAGAAGTGAATTTCTAATTCTTTTGTTATACGAGCTTCCCTGGTTTGTTCTATTATTTCTTTACATCTGTTTCGAGCAAGGATAATATTGTGATGATTTGTGACGTCAGGACTCTCTCACCATGGCGAAAAGCTATAGTTGTGTGGAGGCGAGAGCTTCCTTACATTTTTTGTTGAACCAAGGTTTAATCTCGATAATGTTCCCCGAGTTCTTCCCAGTTAGCCAATTGATAGTGCCAGAATAATTGGCTTAGACTAGTTGCTTCTGTGCCACTAATTTGCAGAACATATCATGTTGAGACGAGTTTGTGCTCTGAGGAACCCAGTGAAGCTTTCACCGTGATATTTTGTGGGTATATTTGAGGACTCGTGATCAAAAAGACCACGAGCCTTCACGGCCTTCTTCATTACCGAAGTTTGAATATATAAGCCATTTGATGTTATGTAATTTAAAATCTCCCAATATGGCTATCTCTTCTTTATGGTAATTTATCTGTATGAAATCAACAGTCTTTGTCAGGGACAAAAAAGTGCCGTTTACTGTGTATCGCTGGGTGATCGGTATAAGCAACAGATAAATCTTAGTAGTTTTACGGTATGGTATCGTAAGCCATATGACGTCAAAGTCATGAGGCTCAAAGTCTTTCTCACGTTGGCAAGAGAGGCCATTTCTGACAAGAACACCAATTCCGAAGTTACGTCAAAATCGGGAGTAAAAGTCGTTTTCTGGATGGAGATAATCATCTGTGGTTGACGACTCTTGGACTTTTGTTTCGCACAGTGCTAGAATGTGAGGTTTATTTGCCTATTAGATTTCAACCTCGTATTACAAAAGTCAACTATAAATTTTCCCATTTTGGAGATATTACTATTCTTGCTCTTGCAGGAATAAGTCCCTGGATCAGTCCCCGTCCGGAGATCCGAATAGGGGGTCGCTTTAACACCGGAAAATTTTAAATCCGGAAACGTCATCAATCATGTATGTTTTAGTTACTCACCCCATGGACCTGGAATCTCTGACACAGCAACGAAACGTCGGCTCTTTAAAGCTCATGCCGCCTAAGCCAGAAAATATGGTATCTCTGCCACCTGGTTTGCTAAATTTGGTCAGCCCCGGGTATTTAATTTCCCGGGTGCCATCCAACAGGACACATTCCCCTATCCGCCACCCGGGAAGGTTCCAGATTGGGGACTAGCAACCCCGACTGGGGATTTTTTTCCATCGTAATAGCACTTTGCTGCAAGGCTATACAGGGTGTCCCAGCTTATTCGAAGCGGTCTCTATAGGCCAAACGATGGACTTTTTCAAAAAACTTTTTGAAAATTCAAGTACAGAATCACAATGGCCATAATTTAAAATTATTTTGGAGTATAAAGAGTGCCCCATAATATGACAGTAACATATCAAAGTTATGTTTTTTTAAATGGAAAGCTCCTATGTTATTGCATTTTTAGATTGTCTGAGAAGAGAAAATAAGATTGGCTTTTACAGTTGGTGTTTAAATTCAGAAGTTTTTGAGTTATAAACAAGTGAAAATCGTCATTTTTCAAGTTCAAGGCCCTGTACAACGAAAACGGTTCAAGATAGAGAAAAACGGCTTACATGTCCCTATTTTAACTTTTTATGTACTATCCTATGGTATAGAAACATTTGTACTTTCTTTGATTTTTTATTTGGCGACACGTGGAGAAATCTCAGAATTTTTCAAATTTTTTATCACCCTGTATAAACATTTTATCTATACCATAGGATAGAACATAAAAAGTTAAAATAGGGACATGTAAGCCGTTTTTCTCTATCTTGAACCATTTTTGTTGTACAGGGCTTTGAACTTGAAAAATGACGATTTTCACTTGTTTATAACTCAAAAACTACAAAATTTAAACACCAACTGTAAAAGCCAATCTTATTTTCTTTTTTCAGACAATCTAAAAATGCAATAACCTAGGAGCATTCCATTTTAAAAAACATAACTTTGATATGCCACTGTCATATGGGACACTCTGTATACCCCAAAATAATTTTAAATTTTGGCTTTTGTGATCCTGTACTTGAATGTGCAAAATTTTTTTGGAAAAAATCCATCGTTTGACCTACAGAGACCGCTTCGAATAAGCTGGGACACCCTGTATATATGTAGTATTTTAGTAAAACTATATGATGAAGAATTTTGATAAAAATAAGTTGGCAACAGTGACGGTTTTGCAGATCAAGTGAGCTAAGTGCCACTTCAACTATTTTTAAATATAACTTAACTAAGTTGTAAGTATTTGTTTGTTTTTTTCATTCAGCTCGTGTTTTTTTTTTGCAAAATCCCATCAGCTCCAAATTATTTTTTTACTAGGCCCGGTTTGCCGAGGTCCGGTCAGCTCGATTTTTTTTGAGGACAAGATCCGTTTCGAAAAAGTTCCCGTCAGATCTTAAAGTAGACTTGAAGTTATCGAGCTTTACCGGAGCTAAAAAATAGAATAGATTGTTTTAATAAGGTCGGTTTGACAAAGTCAGGCCATTTCGCTTATTATTATTTTTTTTTGCTGGATCTGGTTTGGAAAGTCCTGTCCGTTCTAAATTTTATTTATTTTTTCTCGCAATTTGATGTTACAAAGTATAGGTGACAAGGTCTGGTCAAGTCGAAAATTCGAACTTTTTTTCAAACCTTATCAAACTCGAGTTGAAAAATTTTGAGCAGATCGTACCATAATATAAACCGAACATTGCAAAAAAAGGAACTAGAGAAAATTTTCGAAAAAATCTCACTTGGGAAATCCCAGATTATTTATCATAAACTCCCAAAACCTATCAAACTACTCGATACGAACCGTGTAACTAGCGCCCTCTGTGAGAATTAGATAGTAAAAGCAAATTCTACCAATGATTCCACGGGTCTATAGCTTTGATTCAACAGCACAGATGTTTTTATTAAGGAGCTCTACCCTGAAAATACCTATAATCTCTAGATATATCTACCTAATGCAAGGAAAATTTGCAGCGCGCATTGTTTCCCTGATTGGCTACTAGTTCATTGAAATATAACAGGTCAAAACAAACATAAAACACCATTTAGGATAAATGTAGGTAGGTACCTAGTAGGTGTTGGGTTTTCCGTGCGGCATTCCCAACATGGCAACATTGCAAAAACTGCATGGGCACGAATGAGCCTCATTTAACAAAAAGAATCTACGCGACGATAAGAGAGACACATTGTCATCAAGAGAGTGAAGATCTTTGTCATTTTGTCATTTTTCAAAAGTGTGGAATATAAGACATTTTTTAATCTAAATTGAGGTGTTCATTTTATTTCGACGGTAGCCGGATCAAGGTCGCAAAAATGTTATAATTGCGTATGGGCTAAAACATTAGATCCGGGAGATTCACATCATCAACAATCGAAAAGTCGGCACTTTCAACCTTCGTATAGTGCCTGACTGATATGACCTGCTGATGAGTCCATAATAAGCACAAATGATACCGTCCGCGTGTCTTCCATTCCACTTCGCATGCTATGCGAAAGTATTCCAATTCGTTCTGCAAAGAACCCATAGTGACAAGGTGACTAAATCCCAAGAAATCTCAAATATTGCTGAATAATTTTCTGTACTATTTTAATGAAAAATTCAATATGAGGTTATTTGAGGTATCTTCGAACTAGGCGTAAAAACAATCAAGGGACACCAATACAGTCTTTCTCTTTTGTCAAATGATTTTCCTGATGTGTTTTCAAATGTCAGTGTGATTTTTCAATTCAAATTCCTCTTTTGTTAAATTAGATTCCCTTTATAGCAAACGCTTTTCCAATGTTTATAATACTGTCACTGCACGTGACAGGAAAAGCAATTGACATAAAGTGAAACTGGTTTGACAAAAAAGGAAATTGATTGATAAATCAGTGACTAGTCACTTGAAGAATAAGAAAATCATTTGACATAGGTTACTATCGGAAAAGCGATTGACAAAACAGAAGAACCAAAAGAAAAACACTGTAAATACAGAATGTCAAACAAACCTCCTATAGAAACTCCGATCGATATGACAGATGGAATTATTACATACTTAAATCAATAAATTGTATAATGAAGTCTCGACCAAGAAAACATAATACTGAATTTATATGCTGACCTGTTCTACGCCACTGGGCAATTTTTGTGAACCAGTAAAGTCCATCTATCTATCTATCTATCAATATGAACACTGATCTATGTACCTATTTCCATAGCGACGATGATCAATAAAACTATTCACAGCTCTCCACGGTTCTATAACCTATACATTAAGTATACCTAATTCCTCCGTAAGTACCTACTGATTTCCCTCTCTTTTGTTACCTACCTTTCCAATGCAATACGCTGAATAGGCGTCATCTATAATTTTTGGTCATCCCGTAAATTATCGAACACTATATAGGTACTCGGTACTGCGATGACAAAAAAAAAAACATTAGCGCGATTCATACCTACCTATACTTAAGAAAATTCCGAAGATTCAAAAAATTAACTCGCCGCTCGAACATCCAGTATAGTTTACATATACCCATTACATTATGTAAAACATCACCTCTAGAGCTGAACTCAAGTACAATAACAGAAAACAGAATAAAACACTCATCTACCTCGGTTCGGTCGATCCACACGTAGTCATCGCTACTCCGCGGCCCTCCTATTTATCCCCGGATCATCAAGCGTGCTGCGGCTACACCTCCCCCCTCCAGCTGGGGGGGTAGGGGCTCCCTCCTGCGGTCTCAGCCGCTCTGCGGTTCCGGAAGGAGACGGTTGTAAAGTGCTGCCAACTGGGGAGCGATCCAAGAGGTATGTATTTATTGCCGAGTGCAGATCGGAGTCGGAGAGGACGTTCCCAGGTGGGAATACCGGGTGTCCTAGTTTGAAGAAAAATGCGATATCCGAACGAATGCAACAGTGCAACACTGCGAACTAATGCAGATTTTATTAATCACAGCACTTTTCTTTATACTTATATAGGGAGGTAGTAATGAAATGTCATCATATTTTATGATTACATTAATAATAATATTATTATTCGTACTTAATGCATAGCAAGATCTGGTGAAATTTATATATGTAATTCTAAAAAAAAAAAATTATGAAAAGAATTATAAAATCCTTATTAAAAGCGTGTACCTACCTACGGAAACGACATGCTACCCAAATACTTATATAGGTAATATGTTAAACCTATCAATTAACTATATTATGTCTCTCTTTTAAACATCAAAAAATAAATAACAAAAATAAAATTTTTATGCTATACCTACGTAGATTTTTAAATCAAGGTTTTTTGAGAAAATGCATCTCAGGATCCAGGTTATTTTAAAAAATACAAAGTACCCATGTTAGGGCAAAGCTGCATTACATATTTTTGTAGTGAAACGTATTCTGAAAAAAATGTCGCTTAATTTCGAAATATTGCTAAAAACTCATAATTTGATAATTCTTGTTTTGAAGACATACGCAGGGTTATTATTGGTACCTAACTGGATACCTTCCTTGGGTGATTTGATGAAATAAGAGGTAAGGACTAAATTAAGCCTAACATGCACTATACAAAACTCAAAAATTTTTGAGATATTTTGTTGAAATTTTTTGAAATTATTTTTTTCTTTAATTTTTAATTTTTTTGTTGTTTTTCTTTGAAATTTTCACATGATTAAAATACTTCCTCCGTTGAAGTTCTATTCCAAACGGAAGACAGTGTTGGACAAATATTCCAGCAAAAAAATACAAAACGTTAAATTACATTTTTTGATAATCATATTTGAAGACATTTAAATCAATTTTTCGAAGAAAAATGAAAAATCAAAATATCTCAAAATCTATTGAGTTTTGTATAGTCCATGTTAGGCTTAATTTACTCCTTATACCTACCTCTTTTGTTTTATCAGATCACCAAAAGGAATTTATCTAGGTACCAATAACCCACATCATTTTGAGAATAAATTTATAATTTTTTGTAGTTTTACGTAAGTCTTCATTTGACATCCCAAAAATTTGAAATGGGATAGATTCCAATTATTTTTTTTTCCATATTATCAACTTTTGTTCTTCTTATGGCCGCCGTATTGGTTTTTCATGTCAGTCGATATAAATAAAATCAAGGAACCAAAAAGCTATCATACATTTTTTAAAATCTGGTTCAATTGATTTTTTTATACACATGAACAAATTTATTTTTTTGACTCGAAAACAGGCGTCTATAGGTAGCCAGATCTCATTGATATTCGCAGTTACCTTTTGTTTTTCTTATATGACATGCAGAGCTGCTACAAATACCCATTGAAAGTATTTCAAATATCAAATACCAAATACCGTATATGGTATTTGCAATGTGAAATATCAAATACTCCGCTTAATAAAAAAGATTTCAAATACCAAATACTCAACAGAAGTAATTGAAATTTACAGCAAATAAAGTATTTCAAATATTTTATAGTATTTCAAATCCTTTAAAAGTATTTCAAATCCTTTATAAGTATTTGAAATACCGCAAATTGTACTTCAAATACCCAAAACATAATTTTAAGTTATTTCAAATGTTTTGTATGGACTGTTCATTTGAATTTGAGACATCGGTATTCAAAAATATTATCTCCCTCCTTGATTTTAGATAAAAATATTATATAAATGATTATTTTGTTTCTATAAACCAATAGGAAAACTACATTTTAATCATTTTGGTGAGTTTCTTGCAGCGTTGCAGGTTGTAGCCAATCGTAACATTATTATAGTGGGAATTTTCTATTTACATTATTGCCACGAGAATAATTTGAGGTAGGTCATTTGTTTTTACTGAATAGTAATATTATTTTTCAATTTGACTTCTGTCATCAATTGCAAGACATAATAATAAATAATTACTGTAAAAATGAATGAGAAACAGTTCAGTTCATCGTCAGTCCATGGAAAAAAATGATCAATCGAATACCACATGAGAGTTCAATAAATAAAAAAATAATTTCACAGACCTTTCTCAAAGCTGTTGCCATTCGACAACAGCCACTCGAGCCCTATTTGCTCTCGTGTCTATTGCCTGGCAACACCTTTTCGAAAATCTGTGGAATTATTTTCCCTTTCTCACTCTCTTGTTATATTACTACAGATAATTTGTTAAGATTGATTTATATGTTGTCAGTGAAAAATAAATAGGAACGGTCAACACAATTGCAATTTGAACTGAGTAGTATAATATGCAGTAGTTTTTTTTTTTTTTTTTGAAAAAGGAGGGTAAATCCATTATGGATACCCATGCATTGGGTTATGTGGGAGTCCCACCCACTAAAACCCCCTCCTTTCGAGGGCCGTCTGATTCTTGATCACCGGAAGCACCTCAGCCTCATGGGCTTATTGTGCACCCCCTTTTGCTTTATGACACCCATTCCATCAGTCTGGTTCCCAGAACTAACTTGTGCAGCCCCGTTACTGAATGAGTTTCATATTCTTCCGGACGCATTTTTTGTTGTCCGTATATCTCCTGTCTTCTGCGGTCCAGAGCCTCGCATTCACACAGTACATGTTTTGCTGTCTCCTGGGCCCTATTGCATTCTCGGCAACTTAGGTCTCCATTGAACAGTCCTATTTTATTTAAGTGTTCTTTTAGGGCAATATGTCCCGTTAGTAATCCCACTGTAATGCGTAACTGATTCCTGCTAAGTAATAGTAGTTCTTCAGTTGTCTTTTTTATGGGTCCTTTGATAAAGGTTTTCCCATGTTGGTGTTTGGTCCTTTTGTCCCAATATATTTTGTGTTTTTCTTTGACCCATATATTAACCTGACCCCGTGCTGTACTTTTTGGTACTCCCAGGGCAGGTTCTGGGCCAATGTATTTAGCCGAGGATCCTCTTCTTGCTAGCTCGTCGGCTTTTTCATTGCCTGTGATTCCTCTATGTCCTGGCACCCACATCAAGGTTACCTTATTGCGTTCTGCCAGGGTTTCGAGATTCTCACGGCATTCCCACAGTAGTCTGGACGTTATCTTGGGGCTTTCTATAGCCCTCAGAACCGCCTGACTATCTGTTAATATATTGATCCGCCTATTTTTGTAGGCCCTCTTATTGTTTATGCTCGCGCAGTGTAGCATAGCGTATATTTCCGATTGAAATACAGTTGCCCACTGCCCGAGAGATATGGTGTGTTGAGTATTGTCCAACTCATTGTATAAATGCCAGCTCCAGTTCCTTGGTCGGTCTTTGACCCGTCAATGTACCAGGTTGTTCCGACCAGCCTGTTGCTGTCTGTGGGCTCATTCCATTCCTCTCGATCTTTGATGCTCACCTCAAAGCTCTTGTGGAATTTGAATTTTGGAGCCATGTGGTCTGTGTTTGCATCTAGCAGGTCCACTTCCACATAGTTTTTGATTCTATTGTGTCCAAGTTCCGCATATTTGCCCCTTGGTTCTTCTTGCAGCCTTAGTCGTGCCAGTCTTGCCTCTCCCATTATCATTAGATGAAGTGGTGGGAGGTCTAGGAGGACTTCCATTGCTGCAGTTGAAGTAGTTTTCATTGCCCCCGTTATTCCAAGGCATGCGAGTCTTTGCACCTTGCTGAGCTTGTTTATCGCGGTATTTTGTTGCATCTTTGTCCACCATACCAGAGATGCATATAACAACATTGGTCTAATCACTCTGGTGTACGCCCAGTATACCATATGTGGTTTTAATCCCCATGTTTTCCCATAAGTTCGTCTGACCATCATGAATGTGGTCTCCGCTCTTCTTTTAATCCTGTCTATCTGTTGGTTCCAGGTGAGTTTTGAGTCTAAGATTACCCCAAGATATTTCACCTCTCCCGATATTTGTACGTTCCTGCCTCGAAGTTTTAGTGGTCCTAGGCCCACCAGTTTCCTTCGATTAGTAAACGCTATGATGGTTGATTTGGAGGGACTTATGTTCAGTCCCTCTTCGTTTGTCCATTTGGTTACAACATTTAAAGCCCTTTGCATGCAGGGCCTTATTGTGTCGTTAAATTTACCTTGAATTAGTATGACAAGGTCATCAGCATATCCTATGCTCTTGATTCCCTCTTGGTCCAGACGTTTCATTAGCTCGTCCATAACAAGGTTCCATATCAATGGAGACAGTACGCCTCCTTGTGGACACCCCCTTGCTACCTGAGCCACCACAGTCTCCCCAAATAGGGATGTGCATACCAATCTGCTTTTCAACATGAAGTCTATCCACCTGCATATTGTTGCATTGATTCCTCTGTTCCTCAATGCATTGGAGATTGATTCTAGGGAGGTGTTGTCGAACGCACCTTCTATGTTCAAGAAAGCACATAATAGTACTTCCTTGTGTTTTATTGCGTATTCTGCCTTTTCTACCAGGTGGTGTAAAGCTGATTCCGTTGATTTTCCTGTTCTATATGCATGTTGGTCTTGATGAAATGGTCTGTTTGCCAGGACATCATCCCTTATATGCCAATCGAGCAGTTTTTCTAAAGTCTTCAGCAAAAAGGACATGAGACTTATGGGTCTTAGAGATTTTAGACAAAAGATGAATGACATGTTGTCAGACAACATGCCATCCATTTATGTTGTGCTGTGAGCAGAGGCGGAAATTGTAGACACGTGTTTCGTCCTGTTTGGGACTCTTCAGTACAATGTATCTACCAACACACAGCACAGTTTAGATCACGGATCCCGTGAGCAGAATGCAATGAAATAAAAATAAAAATAAAATAAACGGCACGGTGGGTTCGGCTTGCGCCATAGGATACACCCCAGACAGCCATAATGCATGCCAAAAATGAGTGCAGTGCCTCCCGGTGTGCATGAAGTAGGTAAAACCCCTACTAGGCGTTGCTAGACAAAAGATGAATGACATGTTGTCAGACAACATGCCATCCATTTATGTTGTGCTGTGAGCAGAGGCGGAAATTGTAGACACGTGTTTCGTCCTGTTTGGGACTCTTCAGTACAATGTATCTACCAACACACAGCACAGTTTAGATCACGGATCCCGTGAGCAGAATGCAATGAAATAAAAATAAAAATAAAATAAACGGCACGGTGTGTTCGGCTTGCGCCATAGGATACACCCCAGACAGTCATTTTTGGCATGCATTATGGCTGTCTGGGGTGTATCCTATGGCGCAAGACGAACCCACCGTGCCGTTTATTTTATTTTTATTTTTATTTCATTGCATTCTGCTCACGGGATCCGTGATCTAAACTGTGCTGTGTGTTGGTAGATACATTGTACTGAAGAGTCCCAAACAGGACGAAACACGTGTCTACAATTTCCGCCTCTGCTCACAGCACAACATAAATGGATGGCATGCTGTCTGACAACATGTCATTCATCTTTTGTCTAGCAACGCCTAGTAGGGGTTTTACCTACTTCATGCACACCGGGAGGCACTGCACTCATTTTTGGCATGCATTATGGCTGTCTGGGGTGTATCCTATGGCGCAAGCCGAACCCACCGTGCCGTTTATTTTATTTTTATTTTTATTTCTTAGAGATTTTGCCCCTTCCTGTCCTGTTTTCCCAGGTTTGGGTATATAAATTACTCTAATTAATGTCCAGGGTTTGGGTATGTGCCCCAGTGCAAGACTGCCCCTGAGGATCATACTTAGCCTCTGTGTCAGAAGATGTGGTCCTTTCTGCAACATTATTGGGTAGATGCCATCTATACCCGGCGATTTATAGCCTAGTAGTACCCCATATGCAGTAGTAGTATGTATAGTATATTATATGTATATGACTTCATAACAAATGAAGATCGCAATTTTACATTATCAAAGCAATTTATCTCGAAAACAACTGACAAGTGACAATATCGGAAAACGACTTTTTATGCGGTATTCTTACAACGTTAATTTTTTCACTTACATTTTTGAAACAGCAGAGCGTATTCTCTATTATAAGAAAACAAAGGTTTCAAAATTTCTAATATTAAAGATGTTGAGTTCTCAACTTTACCTCTTCATATCTCAGTCAATTTACAAGAGAAATTTTATCTACAATTTTTCTGCGCTTCTCTGATGACCCCCGAACAACATGCTGAAGAGTTTATGCGCCACTTACGGGACAGCTAGTAGATTGGGAACTATTAATAAATTATAAAATTTATGTTTTCAACCCTTACTTTGTAGATTGATAAATCTAATAAATATGTAAGAAAATAATTAGATCGATACGTTAGAGTTAGGTACCTATTTTGAATAATTAAAGTACTCATTCTTGAAATACTTATAATGCTTATAAATTATTTGAATGACCGGAGGGTATTTGAAATACCGGAGTTTATTTGAAATACCAAGCAAAGTAATTGAAATACCAGAATTTCTGAAAACCAAATACCAAATCCAAATACTCAACCAAAAGATTTCAAATATCAAATACCAAATACCGATAATCAAAAGGATTTGAAATAAAGTATTTCAAATACCGAAAGTATTTGAAATACCTTTCCAATTACTTTTATTTCAAATACTGGACAGCTCTGATGACATGCACCCTATCTGTTTTCAGGTCATTCATGCAGTATTAAAAAAATCAAGTAAACTAAAAATCTGTCATCTACCTACCTATAGGTACAAAAAAAAAATTAAAAATATTATTCTTCTTTTTTGGAAAACATTTTCATCGAATGACATCGAAATGACGTGATATTATACTTGCAACATGTTTTTTTTATAACATTTAGTGAAAAGAAGTTTTTTTTTCGAAAAAAGGAAAATAGAAAAAAATGTTGTTTTGAATGTGATACATTTTTGGTTTCGTTGATTTTTTCATGTTATGGTGCACGCGTTCTGCCAGCGTGAGCTAGCACTCCCCAGTTGACTTGTCAAATCACAAGTTTTGTGCTAGGGTAATATAGCTTGTCTATTGTGTTGGTATAGTTCCGGTTTCCGCGGTCGTAAACATAGATGTCGCTACTGATTATAGATCACGGAGTTCCGTGTGAGTTTTCTGGATCTGTATTTTGATCTTCTGACTTCGCACTTGCTCATGTGACATGCCGATAATCTCCAACAAGAGAGAAATGGTCATCGTTGTCTTCAGCAGTGTTTTACTTTATCTTTGACATGAGATCAGTAATTTCTACGAGCCCTTGAAGAACCTCTTTAAAATGAGAAATGTCGTTATTTCAGTTTTTTCAGCATATTTCAGCGAGTGGGGATGGTGGGGGGGGGGATGATTTGGAGGGTTCTAAAAGGGTGAATAATAATAATAATAATAATAATAATAATAATACTTTATTGCCCAACAGATTTACAACAAATCCAATAACAGGACAATATCTAAAGATTAGTAGGTAATAATATGTGCAGACAAAAACATCATACCATTAAAACACTATCTATTATAAAATATTTAACAATATAACAATTTAGAAAGCAAGTTAGGGAACGAAGAAAATAAAGTTATACATAACCCTCACCCCACCAACAAAAGCATGACAATATCTAAAAATTCAAATCAGCAACCCGCAATATATCAGTTAAGGAGCTGGCATTTAGGTCACAAAAACTAGAGATGCGATTAAAGTAGGTTGACATAACGTACACCGGCGATTTTAGAAGTACATTTGACCTTGCTATGCGCAAGGCAAACGTTTTTACATTTCTAGAATTTGAGCGAGGGATATGAAAATTAAAAAGTTGAAGTATTGATGAGCAATCGATACGGTTATGGAAGAGACAGTATAAAAATTTAACAGCGACTAGCTTCCGCCTCTTCTCTAGTGACGTGAAGTCGAATTGTTTCAGCAGCAAGTCATGATCAAAGCCTCTAGTGGGAAACTCATTATGCACCCTATAACTGAGCATTTTCAAAAACCTCCTCTGAATACGCTCGACCTGACCAATGTGACATGTGTAGTAGGGTGACCACACAATACTGCAATAATCCAATTTGGATCTAACGTAGGAGTAAAAAAGAATTTTCAATGAATTAATATTTCTAAAATCTCTACAGTTCCTACTTATGAATCCAAGCATTTTAGAATAATGATATTATTTCTATTTTCTGCGAAGGTTACGTCCAGAGTGTCAAGATAAAGTAGGTATATAGTAGTATCTAATCAACGATAGGTACTTTATTGAAAGTTTTTCTTTCTAAGTCCTATTAACTGTTTTTTTTTTTTGTTGAAACAATCATAAGTTTCCGAGATATAATTTTTTTCTGTTTCTTCAAAATAAAATTCTATACCTACCTGAAACAAATTATCTTAATTCTACGGTGCTAGTTTTTATTTTCGTTTTGACATCACTTTTTGGTAAAAAAAAAAAAAAAAAAATGACCAGCATTGAGATCTCGGAAACCGTGGGAGATGCAGGATCGATCAAATTGGGAAAAAGTTGGGCAAACAAAAGGACAATGTCTTGGCAAAAAAGATTTCAAAAATTATATTCGATTTTCGAATTATTTTGAAAATACAAAATTTTCAATTTTAGTTTTTCTGATTTATTGACGTTGAAGATTGGTAAAAACTTAAACAAATAACACTTTCATTACAGTTATTAACAAGATTTTTTGCGATGTCAGTTTTTTTATCCGACATTTCATATTGGCAGGGCCGGAGTGAGCTTCGTTTTTTAAATACCTACGGCCCTTGATTTTTTGTCAAAAATTTAAAGATATCTTAATTCTGAATTTAATGATATAAATGCCACACATAAAGCGGTTCAAACACGTTTCGGACTATGATAGCTATATTCATACCATCAATTTAATCTCACCTTAATACGGATCTGTGCTCTTATTAAAATTCTGATTTCTACAGGGTGATTCTAAAAATCTGCACGGAGAAAAAATATTTTTCTCAATGGGAACATAACCTGTGTTTTATTAAAGATAGACCCAAAATATGTAACTGTAATCGTGAGACAATATTATGTTCTATGCTAATCTATAGAAACATACCTGTCCTGATTAAAAAGCTAAAAAACTAATAAAATACAGTTTTATTCAATTTGTTCCATATTTTAAGCGCGCTCACTGTCACTGTGTTCGTAGATGACTGTAATAAGTTAATATTGAAAAGTCATCTTTGGGCAACGCGAACAAATGGAAACTCCACTCTTTATTGTTGGACTATCCTCTAGGACATCAGCAAAAGTTTAGGTACCATTTTTACTATTGTCAATAAATACACTGACATAGCAACAAATTAGGTATGTGAATTTTTAGACGGTTGTACATTCATGGAAACATTGACTTTTTTGAAGTTAATTTGATATTTCCAACTTTTTCCCAACTTTTTGTGCTACCTAGAATGCGCTACCCTAGTCAGCATTGGTGTCGGTAATATAGAACAGATATATCCCAACTTAAAGATGGTTGAGACGCCATCTGTCAGGAAAAGTAACGCGAGAAGTGCAATAATATTATCAAAACTTCAGGTGGTTGTTCGCTGGGTACAGTAGGATGTTGTGTCCTGTGTCGAAATGCTCTCCTGGCGTCTTGGGCGGTGTAGCCTAATACGACCAACTATAACAATATCTGACACTTCTAGGTATATCTAATGCATGGTGTTGATCGACGACAACTGCAGCAGCTCCACGAAATGTATGCACGTGACACCACAAGGTATATTTGCTGGAACATGGCGGGAGTTTAAAAAAATATCAACACTGAAAACAAAACCGGTAAGCTTAACAGATGGAGCACATTAAGTATTGGGAATTAGTGCAAAAAAAAAATAATAGCAAAGTCTGCACAATATGTTTATTAACAATAAGTGACACCCATTGCCGCTGTAAAAAATTTCGTTTGATTTAGGGAAGAGTGCATCTTCGTTATTATTATAGTTGTGAGTATTTGGTGTAGTTCTACGCTCGCAGAGCATGATCTAGGTGGGCGAGTTCTTCTTGGAGTTGTTGGGTCTGACATTATTTGTGTGTTTTAGTTTTCGGTACCTATTCAGGGTGATCCCAAAATGGCGGACATGGATAGCACCTCGGCATTAATTGTGGATTAAGGTTTCTAAGTTCATTAACTTTTTTCTCCAGCATGACTTCCTTAAGAAGATATGGCCAATTTTGTGGAAAAAAGTCACAATACTGCACTCGATACACTTCTTCATGCTGGCAGAAAAATAGTGTGCATGGAGTAGGGCTATTATACTCATAAAGTTGTTATCATAGAAATATATGAAATCACAAGTCCAAAAAGTTTCAAACAATTATTTAAAAAAAATAAATTAAACGTTGCAAAACGATGCAACATTTACAAATTTTGTTGAGCTCAAGGAATTGGTAGAATTTGAATGCCTGTAATTCCGGAACCGTTCATAACAAAATTATAAGATTAACTTTATTTTAATGGTTATGTGAAATGATGTGTTTTACCAGTGGAAGCTGTTTAAATTCGGCTGCCGGCTGATTTAAATTCTTGAAAAAGGAAACTTCAGTCCTCGGTAACAGAGCCTATAGGAAGCAAGTTTTGTTTCAAATTTACAGTCTTTCTGAACATCCTCTACAACACCTTGTACTTATACCGTGTCCGCCATTTCGGGATCACCTTATATGTATAGACCTGGTGTACCAAGAAACATTTTTTTGTATTCCTGTGATGGGGTTATGACGTCAACGGATCATCAGCCTATAAATAGGAGCGCTCTTCCAATAGCGCATCCTACAGCAGAGTACAAGGATGTTCAGATTTTCAAAAATTGCAATTTTACTGAAAGTGCAGCTGCAAAACCTTAGGGGAATACTTAAAATTCTCAAATTTCAATTCTTTCTGTTTTCTTTCAACATGAGTAGGTATTAAAGTGTCAAAAATTCATCATGTTTGTTTTTGCATCATCCACCATTCAGTATACATGTGTCCTTGAACTGGCATTAGAATCAATAAAACTACAATCAATAGAGGAAATTATACTAATTTAAAATATATTTGCATATTATTATTGTATTATGATTTGATAAAATTCATGAAATATTGACAACTGAGTAACAATCTTCGTCATATTGTAGCTTTGGAATTTTAAATAGATCACACATTGAATTCAAAAGCTGTTCATTATTATACTGTAAATAATAAAATAATCTAGCATGTCATCATTAAAATACGTTTCCGGTTGACCATTATGATAAATAAATAAAGAAGTCATAAATCTGTATGTTTATACCATAAGAGATATGCGGAATTTTAAATCAGAATAACCATGTTGCAGCTAATTCTTCGTTTCTATCTCAGCGCCAGCAAATAAAAGTTTAGCTGCGTGAGCAAAATAAAATTATAAAATCAGGGAATGTCGAAAGTAGCAGTAACGAGAGCTTGCAGTGCAAGCGAAAGGCAAAATGTTGTTTCGGCAAAACGATAATACTGCAAAAGAAACTTTCACGACAAATTTCTCTGAAGATAATGATGTTGAATAACTTGAAAACTGAATCAAATACTATCAGAGTGCTAGTTATTCTGCTGCTTTAATTATTAAAAGGGTACACCCTATATATAGGTATCTAAGGTAGGTTAGGGATGCCAAAGAGTTCTTCAGTTCTTATCAACTCGATTTGCTCGAGTTCTTATTTTTATTGTGCTACCTAAACTCTATGAAGAACTAATAAAAAGTAGATTTAGGGTTATAAAGATGTTAATGTGATTTTCAAAGAATAAGTTAAAATGTACAGATGTTTAATGAGCAAATTATGGTTTACATTTCCTGTTTAATTAAATCAATAATTATCCTGTCTTACTTTAAAAGCTTTAAATCTGATATATGTTTAAACAATCAGTTTGTTTGAAAATAAAGGATCCTTTACCTTGCACAGCTGTGTACAAAAGAGTAAAATACTTCCGATATCATTTATATCGGGAAAGATAAAGTTCGTGAGTGGTAATTAATTAATTTACTAAGTTAGCACTGATCTTCTAGTCCTTCCTCGTCATGATCGGTGAGATAAAATAAAAAGCAACTTACAGTTTCCTGGATGAGGCTGATTGAGGTAAAAACTGTCTTTATTTTGACAGTAAAAAAGGATATTAACAACTCCTGGACTTTGCTAGGTGTGGTGCTTAATCAGACATTGAAATCTCCAGAAGAAAACCAGCAGGTGTAGGGACCGCGCCCTGACGAGGCTCCTGGGGTTGAAAAGTCCTAAGACAGCACTAGCACCGGGAAAATGTTCTGTTGTTTTTGAAGATCTTCGAAACGTTGAATTATTTCACCATGGATAAATGAAAACGATGGAAAGATCCTTCAGATAGTTGAAGAACAAAAATGGGCCACGCTCCCTTTTGTCTCCTAGTTCAAGATGGCTTCCTCGGTTGCAATAGGCAATTAACTCAGATAATTAGTAAATACCGGAGAAGACAAGGTATTTACCAAAGATAAAGGTAACAGGTAAAGTTTAGATAAAATCCTAAAAGATTGAAGGAAATCCCAGAAGCTAAAAATAAGTAATAATCGAATTAAAACCTATCTTCCAAAATATCTGTAATGGCGACTTACCCTGAACAACAGGCTTCGATGGGAACGATCAAGAGAATCAACTTTCTTGATGGACAGATAAAAAGGAAGTGAATTCAGTTCCGTGAACTTAAGAGGAAGTCCGCCTTCGGTTGGTGAAAGGAGAAATGTCATGGGCAGATACTGAAATCTGATTGACAGTTGACAACTTATTTGGTTCCTGAAAGGAACTCAAGATCGGACTGAAACGACAACTTATTTGGTTCCTGAAAGGAACTCAAAATCGAAGTGAAACGAAACGTGCAATGCCATCTAGTAGTGAATTATCCAGACAGTACCAGCGCCGGAATACGGTGTGGGTAGTCAGTTCAAAGATGCGATCTATATTATAGGGAGTCGTAGGGAACTGTAATTTTACAATTCTCTTTAAAACGAGGGAAGCTTTGCAAGGAGGACAACAGGTGACGTATTCACGTTACAATGTAGTGGCTATACTTAATTTGGATACGTTTACAAGTAGGTACTGGGTTCTATTTTTTAATGTTTATAGCCTTAATTGTTATATTATGGGAATCTTTAAGCATGCAAGAGCTTTAGCATGCTAAGGCATTAATTATTATCAATAAGTAAAACGAAAGGAGAAAACAAAACTTTTGTAATTTGTTGTAAAATTCTAATCAAATATAGTCATAAAATCTGCGCATATACCTATATGATTTTAAATTCACTCTTAACTAACTTACATTATATATACCGATCTTCCTCAAAGTTGAGTAACTTCGATTAGGGTAAATGCTCCTGTCCTAGCCATGCCGCCAGGTTTCGCCTCATCAGCTAAGTATTTTTAGTTGTAATTCAGAGTATTTTATCCGTGTTTGTAAATTTTCCAAGAAACCTGTAACTCAAACTCACTAACTTCATATCGTATAATAAATAATAATACCTATGTCCTCCAGTTGGCCATGTCTAGGCCCTGAGTTTGTAATGTGTTTCTGTAAAGTTTGTGGCACGCGAAAATCATTCATTGATACTGATCAGTTCATCGGTTATTTATTGGCGGAGAATTCTCTGAATTAATCTGGACAGATAGCAAAAATATTGATTCAGGCAATGGCGTGCAAAAAATGATGCTTATAACTCTCACTATGGACAAAATCTTGTTAATTTTCACCTGATAATATTCAATATCAACCACGCCGCCTATGGCAGGTGCAATTGGATGAACGTTTTAAATGATAAACACTCATTATCGAGACAATCACAAAGATAAGAGCGAACAAAAAATCGAATGTTCAGGGAGATCCATGCAAAAGTGTTAAATTATTTCTGTTCTCTATACATTTAGATAGGACTTTTTTGAATCACGAGTATACCGATAAAATTTTTATTGCTTATCAATTTTCAAGAATTCTCCGCCAATAAATAATCGATGAGCTGTAATTATTCACTCAAGTAGATAAAATCATACTTGTTATTACAGTTATTACATTGGTAGTAAAATAGATTTTGATTATAGTTATGAAATTCTTTGTAGAATCTTTGTTTTTGCTAAGTTTTAAATAAGTTTTACAGTTTTACAAGATTTTATTTTATCCTAATATGTTAATTTCACGAAGTAGTAAAGAGGGATGTCACAAGAAAAAAAAGTGTAATTTGCCATTGTTTTACATCAGATGAGTCGATAAGCAGGGGAAAAACTAAAACAAATTAAACAGGTTGAGCAGTAAAAGCGAAAGGACAAAAAAGGGAGCAACAGAAAGAAA
The DNA here is from genome assembly GCA_910589415.1 of Malachius bipustulatus. Lineage (NCBI taxonomy): Eukaryota > Metazoa > Arthropoda > Insecta > Coleoptera > Melyridae > Malachius > Malachius bipustulatus. The sequence goes on from OU342633.1 coordinate 17,786,294, forward strand.
AATTTAGAGAAGAGCAATGAAAATAAGTTTCAAGCGATATAAAATAGGTAGATAATACAAAAAATGAGAAGAGATAATAAATAATGAATACCGACAATAAATGATATAGCAGAGAAAGAAGAACAAACTGATGAGAAGTAAGTTGAGACATTGGAAACAAACACTGCGCGAAATTAATGTGATGAAATTAAAACTAAGAAAAAAGAGAATATCAAACAAATAAAAAAAAATATTTATTTATTTATTTAATTACAACCATCCAACAACCAGCCAATTAAGGATGGACTTAAAAATAAGAGAAATAACGAAGAGTAACAGAGACTGCGCAATCTCAAACACAATATGACCTAAGAAATATTCACACTAACAGCCCTAATTTGCGACAGTGAAGTGCAAAAAATATCGAGCTCGCTCTGGCATACCAAGTAGTTAGAGCACATACTGTAGAGTGGTGACAGCTGAAGTACTCGTGTACGAGGCAATGATAGATAAAAAATGGACTGATGACGAGCTGTCAATCTCGGGACAGCAAAGTTAATAGCACCCAACAGTTCAGGAACGTCAGCAAAGCCGTTTAGTATTTTGAACAGGAGAATAACAGAGAATATAAATCGCCGCTCGCTTAAACTAGAAAGGCCAAACCTGCTAAGCAGATCCAACTGTGGGATCCCCCGAGATGGGTAAACCGAGTCCAGTCTATAGGACAGATATTTAAAAAATTTCCTCTGTACACTCTCAAGTCTGTCGATGTGAACCCGGCAGCCCGGTGCCCAAACAACAGAAACATATATTCCAGACGTGATCCAACAAGGGCATAGTACAGGCAAGATATTGTGTCAATATTCGACACGTCACGCGAATTTCCTATAACAAATCCCAATGTTCGCAGAGACGATCTAACTAAATAATTGATATGTTGATTAAACGATAGCAATGAGTCAAAAAAGACACCAAGACCTTTATATTCAGAGCAGCGGGAAAGAGATTCGCCTGATATCGTGTAATTATACTGAATTCGATAGAATGACTGTATATTTTCTGGTTTTACTAATTGCCTTTATATTAAACAATCTTTTTAGTTTAATACCTTTAATTTTAGTTTTAATAAATCAGTTCAAATCAACGTACACATTGCAAGTCGACGGGCATCGGAAGAGTGCGTGAATCTGTACAAAATATCATCACAGCGCATCTGCAACGTTGTAACATCTAACATAATTTCTTGAACATCCTCCCGGCCATTGACTTGTCAATTACAAAATTAACAATCAAAAAGACATAACATTAGAATTCTTAGATTAAGTACCTGAACATGGTAGGTAAGTATAAACTAAGTAACATCATAGTATAATAGTAACTAAAATTTTCACTGAATGAAATAAATGCATCACACACACATTTATAATGTTTTAAGTAACAATTTTCTCACAGGTATCGTCTGGCAATGGACACAACCGAGCAACACAACGTTTGTATTCACCATGTGCAGTTTTAACACAAACAGTACGTATGATTCCATCTTGATCTGGAAACAGCTGTGTAACACGTCCCATGGGCCAGGAACAAGGAGGTAAGTTGTCGTCTTTGATGACTACTAAAGCACCGATCTTGATGTTTGCTGACTGCTTGCGCCATTTTCCTCGTTGCTGTAGACTGTTCAAATAGTCTCTTGACCAGACCTTCCAAAAAGACTGGTTGATTCGTTGAAGGAGTTGAAACCTTGATAATCGATTGACTGGAATGTTGTCGAGTAATGGATCAGGTAGAGTTATGAGTGACTTCCCAATCAAAAAATGCGATGGCGTGAGTGGTTGCATGTCATCAGGATTGGAAGACATAGGATAAAGTGGTCGGGAATTCAATACAGATTCAATCTGAGTTGTGACAGTAAGGAACTCCTCGTATGTCAATTTTGTGTCACCAATGACTCGGTAAAAATGATATTTAAAGCTTTTCACACTCGCTTTCGCTTCCCAAATGCCTCCAAAGTGTGGAGAGTTAGGCGGATTGAAACTCCAAATAATACCCTCAGCAGCGCACTGTGCATTGATTTCACTCTGTGATTGATTAATAAATCTTGATAGCGCTTGCAATTCTTTATTTGCCCCTACAAAGTTTGTTCCATTATCTGACCAGACCTTGTATGGCTTACCACGTCTGGATACAAAACGTCTGAAGGCAGAAATAAAATTCTCAGTTGTCAAATCTGTTACAATTTCAAAATGAACAGCCTTACTCCAAAAACATATGAAAACGCAAATGTATGATTTATAAAACTTCGCACCTTTACCCTTTCGGTCACGCAGCATGAAAGGACCAGCATAATCTAAGCCTGTTACATAAAATGGACTGGTCATCGTGACTCTGTCCTTGGGCAAATCAGCCATTATTGGATTAATTGACCTAGGTTTGAATTTGAAACACTTCACGCATTTTCGTACTATTGACTTTGATGTACAAATTCCTGAAGTTGGCCAAAATTCTTGACGGACAATAAAAAGTAACATTTGTGGAGGTGCATGACAATACATCTTGTGAAAATGTTCAAACACCAACTTTGTGAAATGGTGTTTGTGACTAAGCAACATTGGATGTTTTGCATTAAATGTCACATTGGAATGTTTAATACGCCCTCCAACACGTAGTATACCTTCCTCATCAATGAAAGGAGAAAGACTACTTAATTTATTGTTGTCTTTTAATTGTAACTTATTATTCATTGTACACAATTCATTGCTAAAACATTCTGATTGAGACAAACGAACCAAACACTTCAAGCTACTTGCTAATTCTTGAATGGACAAAAGGGACCTATTCCTGTGCTCGGCCTTTATCTTGCAATTAGAAATGAATCTAAGGACATATGCCATGACATGTTTTGCTCTCGTTAGAGTAGAGTATCTTTTGAATTCAAAGAAGGTTGAATCTTTTAAGGAAACTTCCGTTGATAATAAACATTTTGCCTTAATTTCAGGTAAGTCTATTAATGGAACAGTGGGATTTGATTCTAGATAAATCTCTGTATCTGAGAGAAACGGTGGACCTTGGAGCCATTGAACATTTCCAACTAAGGACTCTGGAAGTGCTCCTCGCGAAACTATGTCAGCTGCATTGTTTTCTGACCTAATGTAATGCCAGTCATCTACACAGGTAAGTTTTCTGATTTCCCCTACCCTGTTGCTAACAAAAGTCTGCATTAATCTTTGTTCGGTATGTATCCAACTTAAAACGATCTTTGAATCACACCATTGGTAGCACTTCACCTGAAGATTCATTGAATTCAATACTTTGTTTGTTAAACGTGCTAGTGTAAGTGCTCCTAGCAATTCTAAGCGTGGTATTGTTTGTGACTTAACTGGTGCAACCTTTGTCTTTGCACACAGCAAGTTAACAGAAACCTTATCTTGTTGATCTATGCTTCGTAAATAAATCACTGCACCATAGCTGTACAGTGATGCATCAGAGAACCCGTGTAACTCTAAAATCTTTGCATTTGGAACTGTCACTTGCCTTGGAAACTCTAGAGTATTGAGAATGGGTAGCTGTGCTCTGAACATTTTCCACTTGGATTCTAAGTTTTCTGGAACTGGATCGTCCAGTCATTGTTCACTCGCCAAAGATCTTGGATGATTAACTTTCCCAGTACAATACATGGACTAACTAAGCCTAATGGATCATATAATTTAGAAATATCAGAAAGAATACTTCTCTTCGTTACTTGTGACGTATCTGAAGCCTTGTCAACGTGAAAAGTTAATTTGTCATCTGTGGATTTCCATTGCAAACCTAGTATTTTGACTTTATCTGTGCTTACCAACTTGACTAAGTTTATCGGGTCATTGCTCTTGCGTAAAACCTTGTATATAGATGGAGAATTCGAGTTCCACTTTTGCAGTGGAAAACCTGCCGAATTTAAAACTGATTGTATCTCTTGCGAAACCTGAATTGCCTCTGTTTCTGTCTCAAAACCTGTCATGAGGTCGTCGACGTAAAAATCTGATAAGATAATCTTACTTGAAATTGGGAACCTCTCTACATTGTCTAAAGCCACTTGTTTCAGGCATCTCATACTTAGAAAGGGTGCCGACCTAGTACCATATGTAACAGTATTGAGTACAAATATCTTTACTGGTTCATTGGGGCTTGCTCGCCAGAATATCTTTTGCAGAGACCTATCTTCCTCATCAATCATAATTTGCCTGTACATTTTTTCAATGTCTGCACAAACGACAAAATTATGCTTCCTAAATCTTAGCAAAACTGACACGATGTCGTTAACAATAGGTGGACCTACATGTTGTAAGTCATTGATTGACCAACCTGAGCTAGTCGCATGAGACCCATCATAGACAACTCTAACCTTAGTTGTAATGCTCTCTTCCCTTGACACACAATGATGAGGTAGATAATATGAAATATCTGCTTGCTTGCTCTCATCTGACAATGACATATGACCCAATGATTGATACTCTTGCATGAACTTACAATAATCTTGCCGTACTTGTGGATTCATCTGTAATTTATGCTCTAACTTGAGAAACCTACTCATTGCTGTTCTATTTGAATCACCTAAAAATTCTCTAGGATACTTTAGAGGTATACGAACTTTGTACCTCCCATCGTCTAACCTTGTGAGATTTTCTGTGAAATGTTTTTCACATTCTTGCTCATCCTTTGACAAAATTGTTGAAGAGTTTTCAACCTCTTCTAACTCCCAAAACTGCTTCAGGTCAAAATTGATCGATTGATTCTTTGAAAAATTACAATGGGTTTTTTCTACTGGAAGATTAACAGATCCTGAAATGATATACCCAAATTCTGTGTTTTGCAATATTGGCATATTCTTTCCTAAATTTATCCTTTGACCTTTGAGTAGATGCCAAAAATGACTAGCACCTATTAGTAATTCAATATTACTAGGATGATTGAACTGACTGTCTGCCAAAGTTACATGGTTTGGAATATTCCATTTGGAAATATCTAACGGTACTGCGGGTATACTATCTGTGATTTCTTTGATTACCAGACATGACAAATCATGTGTACGATCTTTATTATTACCCGATATGACCACATTGCATTTAAACTTGACATTGGACATTCCTTGATTAATGCCCACAACATTGACATTAATTGGATTCACCTGAATTCCTAGCTGATCACACAGTTTGCGAGATATGAAACATGACTGTGAGCCACTATCCAATAAGGCCCTAACCTTATGAGGACAACCTTGCGAATCAAAAACCGAAACCATAGCTGTTGATAGAAGAACCAATTGACTACCAACAGAACATTGCATTGAAACCTGTGGTGGTTTTGCAGGCGCATTTCTTTGACATAGTAACGTATTATGCCTAGCTTTACACTGACCACAGACACCTGAGCGACATTGTTTTTCATTGTGCCCTAGACAAAGACAATTTTGACAAAGCCTTAATTGTTTTATCTTGTCTATTCTAGCAGGAATAGACAGGCCTAAAAATTCGCTACACTGGTAAATTTTATGCGATTCTTGGCATACATAGCAACTTGCACCTGTCGACGATACTAGCGCCATCTGGCGACCTGTAGTACCCCGAAAATCTCTCTGTAGAGCTCTGTTGACATTGCTGACACTATGATTAGTATCTAGAACTTCTAAGAGATTTGCTCTTGTACTCAAAAATAATATCATATCATCGAGACTTGAAAAATCATTGTCAATCTTGTGCCGTTCCCATTCCCTAAGCGTAGACCTATCTAACTTTGTCATAACAATGTAAACTAGTAGAGTGTCCCACTGACTTACGGGCTGCCCTAAGGACTCGAGAGAACGTAAATGTTTGTTAAGAGTATCAATTAAATTTCTTAGTTTCCTAGAGGACTCTTTAGCTAGTGTTTCCAACTCGAAAATAGATTTAACATGACTATGAACAAGGATCCTAGAGTTATCAAATCTTTTGCATAATAACTCCCAAGCTAAATAATAGTTGTCTGAGGAAAATTCTAATGACTGTATTACTCTTAAAGCTTCATCTTCTAAAGATGCCTTAAGGTAATGGTACCTTTGTATATCATTGATTGAATCATTGTTATGAATTAGCGACATGAACAAGTCTTTGAAGCCCAACCATTCGACATGGCCTCCTTTGTACTTCGGAAGTTCGATTGTTGGTAACTTTATGTTCATCCTATTTGCATCTATCTGAGTATCTGAGTGAAAACTAATTGCACCATTGCTATCATGTACACTTGATCTGTGCTGCAATGGTTGTAAAGGGTTACTTGTATTAGGCTGCGCATGGACATCGTTTAAAACTAGCGGGTTCGGTACATTATTTACATTTGACTGAGTGATCTGCTCTACTATTTGAACCTGCTGAGCCTGAACCAAAGGTTGCGTTTTATCACTGTTATCTAACTGAAAATCAGACAAAATAATTTCAGCATTTGCCAAGCTTGCTGAGAAACTCCTATCAAATTCTTCCCTGTATTTGTATTGCTCGTCAAGCTCCTTCTCTTCACACAAACTTTCTACTTTTATCTGAATCGTTTCAAATTCTTCCTCTAGATCTTTAAATTTGACAAATTTATGTTCTAACTGCTTAAAATCTGCACCTTTAATAGGTTTTTTATTTTCAAAATCTTTTTGCAACGGTGCCAAAAAATTAGAAAAAATAGTTAACTTTGTCTTAATTGTACCCCTAGCACGTTTTAATTGCGCAACAATTTCATCACTTTCATCCGCCATCGTGTTGATAAAAATAAATGAAATTAACCTTACTAATAATAATTATTAAGTAAGTAGGTATCTACGTAAATCAATGCACTTTACTTTGCTGAAAATAAATAACACAAACAATGATAACGTGTTATAATTTTGATCACTTGCCGAATTTATTAAATTCATTCACTGACTACAACCACATGTGAGCGCCGAGTGTGAAATCGAATTTCAATTAAATTCAAATCTTTGCTAAAATGAATGTCTTTGAATAATTATTATCTTTGCTGAATAATTATAATCTTTGCTGAACTTTGTCTTTGAATAATTAGATTGAATCATGCATTACCTTTAATTTCATTTGTTTCAGGAATAATCATCATTGTGTAGGTGAAACAAACGTGGAAATAAAATTGGAAATAAAGGAAATGAATACAACCTTGAAAACTGGTGATGGTGCTGCTTGAAGCGTCGATGAAACTTGTCTCGTCTCCTGATCTATTCTTCTCACCCTTCTACCAGAGTATGTATCTCGCTATCTTCGTTGCTGCTCCCTTGAGCCACCGGACGACTGGACCGTGGAATGACAACCTGACTGAACTTTTAAATCTTTGTTTTTTACTAAAATGGGGATCGAAGGACCATTATGAATTCGATAGAATGACTGTATATTTTCTGGTTTTACTAATTGCCTTTATATTAAACAATCTTTTTAGTTTAATACCTTTAATTTTAGTTTTAATAAATCAGTTCAAATCAACGTACACATTGCAAGTCGACGGGCATCGGAAGAGTGCGTGAATCTGTACAAAATATCATCACAGCGCATCTGCAACGTTGTAACATCTAACATAATTTCTTGAACATATACATAAGTTGGTTTTTGCTTTTGGAATATGACAAAACTGTGCATTTGGCTATGTTTATAAGCTCAGTAATTTCTTAGAATACCTACCACTCATGAAACGAGATAAGCTTTGACTGAAGTTCTACTACGTCATACACAGATTCAATTCTCGAGAACCCCTTTAAATCATCGGCATAGAGGAGACAGGAGTCTGGAAACAGCGAGGTGACATCGTCCATGAAGATATTGAACATCAATGGCTCCATGACTGAACCCTGGACAACGCCTGAGGGCACCGGGGAAACAACCGATCTGCAACCGTTTAGCTCAACAAACTGGCTGCTATCCATTATATAACTTTCCATCAGCTGAATAAAGCCATTGGTAAGGCCAAAATTCTGGAGTTTAGAAATAAGAAGACCGTCATGAAGGCTGTCAAATGCTTTACTAAGGTCCGTATATATCACGCGCACCTGAGTTCCGACGTCAAGAGATTCTGCAATAAACTGGTGCATAACAGATATAGATTTGTCTGAGTAGACCTACTAGCAATGAAACCATGCTGGTAGGTTGAGCCTGCGTGCGACCCAGGGCGATATTTGGTTATGGAGACAAAATTCAAACAGTTTGGAAAAGTTATTGAAAGGAATACAGCGAGGAAATGAAATGGAGATGGAAAACAAGGAAATGAACAGCAGGTGGACGAGAAGAAATTTATTGTCAATGTAGGTAATTAGGTACTTATTAGGTATGAAGAAAACTTTTATCGGAAAATTTCACCATTTTGACAATTCTAGATGACCCTTATATTATTTCTAAACCGTTATGAGAACTAGTTCCAGTAAAATAGACTGGAAGTAGTCCAATTGGAAGGATAAACACAATAAGGAAGCTTTTGCTATCAGCTGTCACTTTACCCAGCTGGTTGACGAACCAACACGTATCCCCGATCGCGAGGAAGACTTCCCCAGCTTTCTTGATCTCTTTCTGACTACGAATCCCGAAATATATACTATCACAGTAAAAGCTCCTTGGGGATCCTCAGATCATAAGCTCGTCTCAAAATCATGTACATTGCTTAAACCAATGAGTGGCACAGAAGCAAGTAAACCGCGTTTAATCTGACACTATCGATTGGCTAAATGGGAACAAATTTAGGGACTATCGAGCTTTTTCAGAGCGGAGCGTTTGTTTTGTTTGTTTGTCTTAGAGCAGTTGCTCAAGTAATCTTAACTGGCATGGCAACCAACATTCTCTTAAAAAAAAACAGCCCTCAAAAAGCAAACCTGCTGAATAAAACATGCATGGTAGCTGTTTCATGCAAACAACTTGCTTTTCAACAATGGCGAAAGACTCCCAACAGCACAAATCACTACAACCTCATTCGTGCTCAAAAAGATGCAAATAAATAATATAACAAACCAAGGAAGTTCATAACCAAAGAATTGGGAGCAAACTTCTCTCCTGCCCCAACGGTTCGAAATATTTTTGGTCGGTCACTAAAACAGCCAGTCAGAATTTCACCAAATCTACCATTCCAACACTTAGGTACCACTTACACCTTACACGGACAGATGGGATATTAAATCGATGGTTTCTGAGAAGGCCACCTATCGGCGGAATTATTTGCTTCATATTCTTCCACTGACTTTCAAGAAATTCCGTATATACGAGAATCCAAAATGTCAGACATTGTTTTCCGACAGTGTGTCGTAAAGCGCATTATGTTAGCCTATAGGACCCGAACAAAGCCAAATGCAAACGAGTCCATCCATGTTTGCGCACGGCTTCCGCAAACAGAGATTAACTGAAGACCTCCTCATCTACGTATAACAGAACTGTGGAATAGCGCAGTCGAACACCTTGCTGGGGAGTCGAGTGCCTCCTCGAGTGGTTTCGCTTGATATTTCTTGAGCTTTCGATCGTGTCATGATGGGTTGTTGGCAAAACTGCAGGCTTACGGCATGCCTGAGAAGTTCTGCTTGTGGCTTGCGAGCTACCTCGGGGATTCCTCCTTGCGGATGACAGTCGATTGGAGTTCTTTCTGAGGCCTTTCCTATTAATGCCGGCGTACCTTAGGGATTCAATTTATCTCCCACTCTTGTTCTTATACCTAATAGGTATATTAAGGATTATACAATTTTGCCGATGACAATACACTTATATCTTCCTTTACTTAGATAGGTACGTGACCTTCGGCCATCGACGCACATTTTCTGCAGACAACAATATAAGTCTCAATATACTTAGAAAAAATTGACAAGAGATTATATCTTGGGGCGATAGAAATCAGGTAAAGCTTATAGTGCTGGAAAAAAAGCTTAATGCTGGAAAAACACAGCCTGTCATTTTTTCCAAAAAAGTCAACACTTTGGAGCTAAATATGGTGATGGCGGGACACTCCCTTCTTCCAAAGCCATTTCTTCGTTTGCTTGGCATGAGTCTGGAAGAGAACATGTCTTGGCATGATCATGTTGCGTGTGTGGCGAAGTTTGGTGAGTGGGCCGTTGTGACACCTCCACTGCGACCGAACGTCTGCTTCTCTTCTTATACAAAGTTGAAATAAGACCATCCTTGGAGTATAGTTCACATGTTTGGAGCTTAGCTCTGAATTTAAAAATATACTGAGATTATTTGACTATTTACAGAAAAAATTTAGTGTTGAGCTCAACTATTGAGCGAAACATAAAGGAAGCATTCTACTGCTAGTGGCATATACGTTTTTTTCGCGAGCTTTATACATAACAAAATAAGGTAAGAAAACAGTTTAGGTATAAATAATGTCAGGAACATTACAGTCTTTTTCTTTTGGTTTTCGTCTTTTGTCAATTGCTTTTCCTGATTTATCAAATGCTTTTCCCATTTATCAAACGTCAGTGCGTGATTTTTCAATTGAAATTCCTCTTTTGTCAAATGAAATTCCTTTTTTATCAAATGCTTTTCCAATATTATGACACTGTCACTGCAAGTAAATGGGAAAAGCAATTGACATAAAGTGAAACTGATTTGACATATAAGGAAATTGATTGATAAATCAATGAGACTATAATCATTAATAGATAGAAAAATGAGAAACTCATTTGACAAATAAGGAAAAGCAATTGACAAAAGAGGAAAATTGACAGACAGTACAATTTTAGAAACCGTTGATATGCAAAGGCATACATTTACGGGATTTCGATCGTAAGAGTCCAGGTATAGATGGTAGAATTTGCAATTTTTGCTAACTCAGGTAGAGTCCTCCTCTTGGAATATTTCCACGAAAACTTTAGTTTAGTTAGGTACAGTATTCTCGCTGATCTCACTTTTGGCGCTGTAAAACCTGAGAACCTACATTCCATCTTCAATTCAACATCCAATTGAGGTTGACTGAATCCCTCATTAAAAAAAAACATGGAAGACACGACAAATATTACACTAAGGGCCGGTTGTTCAAACGTAAATTAAAAATTTTCAGATAATTACTGATTTTAAATTGCAATTTTTGAAAATACGGCCAACATATTTAATGATCTTTCATTTTTAATCATTAATTAACTCTTCCTAAAGGGAGCAGAATTTATTTTCAGCAAAATCAGACCAATAGTTTGATAATACAGGGCGTTTTAAAATCAGTAATTATCTGAAAATTTTTAATTAACGTTTGAACAACCGGGCATAACTGTAATAATTCACGAATATGGTACAGACTTAGAACCAGCAAGAATGGGATTTTCAAGTCTCAAAGGTCGTGTCCACACGCCTGGTGCTTTGAGTACCTATATCCGTGTACCTATCTACCTATGGACCCAGCCTTTCATCATAAATGAACATTAATAATAATAATAATAACCAGCCGCGATTTGAATAAATATGCCTAAGTACCTACACACTTGGGTTTACGTTATTCAAATTGGAGTGTCTGTTACGCCACCATCACCAGCCTTTGGGTAAAATAATTCCTGATCATCAGAGAGAAACAAACTGCCCAGTTCAGACAAATGTTTCCAGTCTGTGAAACAGATCGAGGTGGAAGCGCAGGTAATTTAACTATAGACGCCAATAAACTGCCAAAGGTCCTGTGAGTACTCCAAATCTTAATTATTCCCTGGAAGCTGAATTAAAAGAAAACCCGACAACTTAATGAGTGCTATCAAACTCTAATTTCTCTTAATATTCAGAACTTTGGTACAAGTCAGTTTCATTTAGAAGTGAACTTAATGAACTATTAATATATAAAATATTGTCTCCAATAATTAAATTGCCTTTATTACATATTTAATGTTACACATATGTGAAACGACAGCAGAGTTAACTCAGCTAGAGTCCGATGATTTATTCTGTCGGTTCAGTAATGAACTTTCGGGTAATTTCGGTCTACTATTCGGGTAATTTACACTTTCAAATGAAATATTAAAATATCTAGTTATATTTTTGTTAAAAAATTCGTAAAATGAGATCGATAGAAGCAGCAAATCTCTTTGTAACAAGACTAACAAGACTATAATCTTGTGAAATTCCGTTGAGACTAACCGGAATAATCAACATTTGAATAAATAAAGTTTTGACATTCCCCCACTACTTTATTTAGGGAATAATTAATAAAACTGTAAGATAAGAAGAATCGAGGTAATTTAAGTATTACATTCATGATATTTGGAACATACCTACCCCTTTAAAAAATAATGAGAAAATTACAATTTTTTATTTGGTCATAGCTGTCATGCCCCCTAGCGATCGTTTTAAAAGCTCAAATAGGGCCACTTTCCTTAAAATATATTTTTGCCTGCGAGCCTGTACGACGCTTAGTTTCTGATGTATTGCCGGTGACCATTTTTAATAAATCACCCGGTATAATACATATACATGTCCGGAAATTATGAGCAAAAAATTAAGGGGGTGATTCTCCTTGATGAAATATTGCCCAAAGTATCTATAATTTTTTTTCGAAAACTCAAAAATAAGAAAGTTATAAGCCTCCAATGTTGATTTTTTTAAATCAATATTTTTTTATAACTTTTTTCCAGTGTACGGATTTTCTTAAAATTTTACACACTTGCCACTGCGATGTTGCTTTACATCCTTGGTCCAAATTAGACTTGAATCTTTAATCTATAACTTTTTTCGTAATATTTTATTCTGAGTTTTGAAGACGCATAATTGAAGAACATGAAGGAACAGAATTCGGAAAAGGTCCTCTTTGTCTATCACGATAAAATGACCTGGTTTCCGAGTAAAACTGTTTTACAAATTTGCTTGCACTAAAATTGATCACCATAAATTATGATCATTTTGCAATAACACCAAAGCATGCTTTGGAAACAGCTGCAGGGTTGCCTAGTTATGTACAAAACAGAGACATTCGTATATAAATGGACTTGGAAATGATTTTTTTTTGAAAATGAAAAAAATTTTTAATCATTTTTTTTTAAATAAAATAATTTTAATAAAAAAAATTAATTGCTGTCAAAATAAAATCCAAAGCAAACGTCTTGTTTCCTAGGCAACCCTGCAGCTGTTTCCAAAGCATGCTTTGGTATTGTTGCAGAATGATCATTTATGTAGTTTATGGTGATAAATTTTAGTGCAAGCAAATTTTTAAAACAGTTTTACTCGGAAACAGGTCATTTTATCATGATAGACAAAGAGGACCTTTTCCGAATATTTCTTCATGTTCTTCAATTGTGAGTCTTCAAAACTCAGAAAAAAATATTACGAAAAAAGTTATAGGCCTTTTGTGAAGGTCAAGGGCAGTTAAGGTCTTTGGATTTCGAGGGATTCAAGTCTAATTTGGACCAAGGATGTAAAGCAACATCAGTGGCAAGTGTCAAATTTTAAGAAAATCCGTACACTAGAAAAAAACTTATAAAAAAATATTGATTTTAAAAAATCAACTTTTAAGGCTCATAACTTTCTTATTTTTGAGTTTTCGAAAAAAAATTATGGATACTTTTGGCAATATTTTATCAAGTGGAAACACCCCCTTAATTTTTTGCTCATAATTTCCGGACACTCTGTATACAGGCATTGGACCTACTATTTTAAACAATTAAAAAAAACGGGGGAGGACCGGGACCCCCTTACCCCTCAGACCCACCGGGGGCTGTTCGCCAAAATTAATCATACTCTCATTTGTTTTCTTGTGAAATTCCTTTTTTTTTTGGCTGACTCACTTCTTCATACCCATCACTTCTTTAGCACTGAATGCAATCTAATAATCATAGGTAATATTTTATGATGAGATAATTTCACAAATGCACATTGAAAAATTCGCAGGGATGAGGCAACTCCTTATCGCCGCCACTGCCTCCCATCCTATTCCCGATTGATAAATCCTCAATTATTTCTTCACATCATTTCAAATCGTGCTCGCTGTGGCAACCTCAGCAGCAGCCGTCTGAACTTATTTATTGCCTGGAAAGGCGAACGTTGAAACCAACCTTGTTAGCCGGAGAGGGACAGAGGGGAGGAGGCGTCCTCCAACCTCCCGGACCCGGGAGTGATGGTCTTTGTCTCCCTTCTTTCTTATCTGTGCTACACGCTATCCACTTACATGCCAACTCTGATCTGCTGTGTCACGACCAGGTTACGAACCCCGCGCTTCGATCTGCCCGAGCTAGTTACCGATGCTCTGCGGTTGTGGGAAGTGATGACATTCATTTATACAGGGTGTTACGAATTAAACCTGAGAATGGATCTTATTATATCTACTTAATATACTACTTGAATATAGATAAGAATAGAAAAAATGTTACCTATGTATAAATGAAAAATATTACAGGTATTTAGGTACATTATGTTTTTATTCATGTTGCTTTTTATTTAATTAGTGAAAATACGCACGAAAGCAAGGTTTTTGATAATAAATCTTTGAAAGTCTGCCGAGATATTATAGCCAACAGGAATGTTATTGTTTTCGCAAGAGTCCTTTAACCTGAGACCTTTTTGGAACAACCTTCTTCAGCATTCTTTGGTCCTTAGATGGATTCACTCTTCGATTAGTCGGTTCCGTTTCTTGCATCAAAGATCACATATCTCATCATCGATCGTGAAAAATGTTATAGAAAGAAAACGGAAAAGGACATACCTACTTCTACTTTTATAGAACATATTACAGTGCCTGTACTCGTAAAACACAATATCTTTGAGCTTATTTTTGAAAATTATGTATCTATATAGGTATAGAAGAAAAATAACTTGAAAACTGTCTAATTAGCGGAATACCAGTTTCTCGATTGGTTTATAGCGCCGATGGTGCCAAGAATATTTTTTGATTGCGTGAGTCCAAATTATAATGTTTTATTTTGACTTGAGAAGTTTAGACGATTTGATAGAGACATGCCCGTATTCACAAACGATAATTTCCTAAATAATTACGTAATTAATTAAATGAGCGAGATGGAGATGCAGTTTTTTTGCAATAGAATGAGATGGGGATAATTGATTACGTAATTATTTAGGAAATTATCGTTTGTGAATACGAGCAATAGTCTTTTAAATTTTTTCAATTTTCTATTTACGTACATATCCGTATGCAGTGAATCCAGATTCTAACCTGTTGACTGAAATACCGTACTGGACATAGGTAGGTGCATATGATTCATTGAGTGGACAATTTCAAGCGACCTTGTTTACATGAACTTTTCGTCTGATAATCACTTAAATACCTAATCACCCTCTGAAGTTTCGCCTCAAACTAATTAACACCCTGTAAATTGAGATTTTGGGAACCGTAAGAGATACGAGGACTACGGTGCATTTTATAATATACATACTTACATTTTTCCATATACTTAGGTATTATGGAAATATTTTAATAGCAATTACTGTTGTATACTTATAGAAAGTCTCAAGATGAAAGTAGTTATAGGTATAAGTACTTATGTGTTATAAATTTTAAAGTTGCTGTGGCGCAAAAATATATAAAAAAATATATCAGAAAAAATTAATAAATTTTGAATAAAAAACGGTACTGGTCGTGGAACTGTTTTTTCTGATTTCATTCGTTTTTTAGGGAACATATTATGCGCTTGACATGACGATCGACATAGGTACGTGAAAATGGAAACGACATGACGTTATCATTTTGATAAAAAATTGAAAATCGCAAAATTTTGAGTTTTTTGAGTGAACGTTTAAAGGGGTAGGTACCTAAAAGTAGGTACCGATTTTGGAATTGTTTCATGAGAGACAGTCCTTGAAGCGATACATCATATTCCGATAAAACCCGCCCCTAACAACGTCTGCATTTTCTAAAAAAATATAAAAATTCAACAAAAACAAAATCTATTTTTTTCATAAAAAAAATCATGCATGTGCTGGTTGGACCGGTTTTCCTAATTTCCTCCAACTTTTCAGGAATGCTGTCAATCTCTATATACAGGGTTGCTAATTAGTGCGGCAAAGTAGCTTGTATACCTACACAGAGAAAAGAAATTGTTTGGTTGAAAGAAAAATTATTCAACTTAAACAAATTTGTTGTTTCAATAGAGAGAAATAAAAGTTTATTTGAATTTTTTCAATTATTTGTTTGAAATTTAAGAGGATAGACTTTGTTGAATCAAACAACATTAATGTTGCAATATTCAATAAAATTTATTTGAATCAAACAAATTCCGTTATTCAATCAAACATATATTGTTTTCAATAACAGGGAGAATTCTTTGATTTAATTTTTCGCTTGTTTATTTGAAATAAATTATTATTTGATTTTAAACTTTAATTTATTGAACCAAATAATTTTACATTAAAAAATTTAAAGAAATATTTGTTTGGTTTTGTCAATATCCCCGTGGGTAAAAGGTTAGGTTAGGTAAAAAATAGATTATAATAATAAGGCATTATACTTTTTATTGTCAAAAAACAGTAATAAGCTAACTACAAAACAACAGAGTCAACCTAATCATTCGTAATCATAAAATATTAATATTGCAACATTTGTACCTTAAGTAAAATACGTTTTCTTCCCACGAGAACAATAATTTTCATTTTCATTGATGACGGATTTCAAGTTTCAGCTGGTCAGGACCATCAGACATCTCTGCAAATGATTTGGCTTCTTCTAATAATTCATAGAGGAGAAATCTCGCATTTTCATCTAAAACAGAACGATATTTTAAATTCCCTAATTCTTGTAGCAAGTTTGCAATATAATGGAAGAGATATTACACAAAAAAGCTACCAGGTACTTAGGTACTTACCTTCAACCTTTAACAAGTGCCGTGTGCATCAGATTGTATTTGGACAGAGATTCTCCAATATCCATTAGGTAGGTATATCCATCTATTAGGTATTACTGTTCCGTTGTTATTACAATACAACACACTGAACACACAAAACAGCAGCTAATATTTATACTTATTCGCCTATTCCAATAAATTATTATTCACTAATTATATTATTACTGAAAACAATGCGGGATTGATGAACAACTCCATACCACGCCATGATTTTACACCAACACCATCAGTCACCAACCCTGCTGGGGTAGTGTAGTCCTTCCAGTCGCCACCAGAGGAAACAGACGCTACATCACGTGATGTACAACAACAAATCTGTGACAAATCAAAAAAGTTAATACTTGATTCAAAGTTTTATTTATTTCTCTGTCAATGGGTGCAGTTAAATAAAACCAAACAATTCCTTATTTTCATTTTGATTATTCGTTTATTTGGATTGATAATAATACTTCTTTCCTTCAAACAAATTCATGGTAAAATATTCTTCTTTCAATCAAAATTATTTTTATTTCAATGAAAAGCATACGTTCTTATTGCAATAGGTAGTGATATTATTTAGAACAAAATAAGATTTGTTTGAACGAAATAAACGATGCATAAAATCAAATTAATCTGACGTGTTTCTTTCTAACTATAATTTATTCAAATTAAATAAATACTTAATAATTCGCAAATGTATTTGTTTGATTTGAAAAAAGTGTACCTGAACCAATTCAAACAAATAATTGAAAAAACTGAAATAAATGGGATTATTTAGGGTAAATAAATTAATTTTCAATCAAAAGAAAAATGTTTTAATCAAATAAATTGTATTCAAATAAATGAAAATACTAATTTCAAATAAACTGTTTTCTCTGTGTATACTAGAATTCTAAATAATTCTAAAAAAAAACTGATATGCCGCTCTACCAAGTACGATTTGACCCACTTTTTAAAAATGTTTTTCTAATATACAGGGTGGCCCTTTTATAAAATCACCACATCAACTTTCTTATTTCAAATAAGTACGAGGGTACATTTTTTTTCAAGTTTTGAATTGAGATCTAATTTCTGATTAAAATTACATAATGTTCACCAACTACCTACTCTCCCGGTCTATGCGCTATGTAATTTTTTTTTAATAAAAAAATCAAATGTAACCGCCCAGAAAACTAATAAAATCAATTTTGTTTTTCATTATTAAAAATTATCGCATCATGCACCAACAAGGAGACACATGATGAAGGTGTTTAAATATCTATTGGGAGGTTTAAGTTTTTATACAGGGTGTTCAAAAGCCAGCTACAAACTTTGAAAATTTGGAATCGATTTTTCTTGTTTATTTTAAATACAACGCCCTGTATATTATCATATGTCATCAATTAGGTATTGAAGTTCTCCTTCAAATTATTATAGGGTTTCCTATACCTATAACTCTTATAGTTTAGAAGTTAGAAAAATTTCTTTGGAAAATAACTAAAATTTATAATCAACAACAAATAAAAACATCAAAATAAGACTGCCAACATAATCTTACATTAACTTACAGAATACAAAAATTTATAATAAATGGTCAAACTGTCCACCAATCTGTGTCAGCAATTAAAAAAATACCGAGTCAGAGGCGTAGGTATACGCAGAAAAAGTTGGAGGGTCAACGTGTTCTGTAACCCGCGTTCCCTCCGCAAGCGGTTCGATGCATCTACGAACAAAATCTAACAAAAAGTGTATCGTCCTGAGAAAGAATTTTGTGGAAAATTTAAACTGAATATCTTGAATAGCAAACGAAGACATCAATAAAAACTTATTTTAAAATTTGATTTTGACACCCTGTACCTATATTGAAAGCGGGACGGCTATTATACCTATGTGAAAAATGACATGAGGAAAGTTCCGTTATTTGTGACCAAATATAATTTGATTCATGCGACCAAGAGCCTTGACCTTACTAATTTATGACACCTTGTAGAAGACACAAAGCTTATCATTGCCATAACCGGGGTTCGAGTTGTATGTGACAATTTGACAAAACTATGTCATCATCAATGTGTAAACAATGTCAACAATGTGTAGATAATGTAAACTATATGTCGTCTTTGTGTCGATAATCATCCAACAATAACTTTGGCAAATTAAATTTTCCATGCATTACAAAAAATTAATGGAAAATATGCTGCAAAATGCCTGATGGTTTGTGGTATAAGTATCATAAAGAACGCGGCTTCAGCCAAATTGCAAATTATTGATAATTTAACCTAACTTTAAACTTTCGTACAAAAAAAAACTAAGTAGGTATACTTATGTCTTTCTTTCCGTTGATTACCTATAACTTATTCTTTTTCTCCTCCATAAATCCTATCTACTTTATGGATTGTTGGCTATTTTCTGCTCACTTATGACCTATTTTTTCACGTATAGGTATACCTATATAGGTATACCTCTACCGAGAGGAAGATTTCCGCCGAGGCAAGGCAATCTCGAGGACGTTAAAGAATGACGCGGCCGCTGTATATAAACAACATTTTTTTGTGAAATTGTATAGAATCCCTAATACCTACCTATCTAATAATTATTACCTACTTATTGTTATTCATGAAATTTTAAAAATAATAATTTTCGTCGTGAATATGAATAACGGCCGGCTTTCGTGTTGCCATGGAAATGGGATAATGATTAATTATTGTCCATTCTCATGTGTCAAAATAACAATATATAGGTAAGTAACAATCATTAGTCTAAAGACCGTCGCTATGACAACGGACGCGAAATTGGTATTATTACCTTAAATACCTACCTACACATTATCATGCATCCTAAAATAATTCAAAAGTTGAAACGTTGTCTACATGAGATAACTTCTCAAAAGTTGTCTATACTTCGACACGCAATACTTAATAGTCGACATGTCATTGTGCATTGTCTACATGCTATTGTCTACACCGTTCATCCCTGCATGCGTGACCTGAACTGCTAGCTATAGTAAAGTAGGAAGTTAGGTATACCTATATGCGGTTTGTCGATAAGTAATATAGGTACAATAATACCTACTTATGAAGTAGGTACCTAAGTACCTATACCGTGTGTCGTTTTGGTTTTTATTTGGAATATTAAATTAAAATATAGGTTGGTAGGTACAGAAATAATAATGTTTTTAACAATAATATTTTTTCCATTTAAAAGGCATTCTGGGTAGGTATATTTTGTGCACTGCTAAATAACCTATATATAGGTACTTTCTTATTAAAGACCATTCTATAGCTCAGATTTTTAGCGGGACACTTTTTTATGTAGCATTTTTCTCATAGGTACCTATCTACCTAATTTCATGTAAACTTTTAAAGGACAAGATTATTTCAAATTATTTATCATAAGACAGGTATAGTAAGTCTAATCTTACACCGTGATGCATATGAAGAGATGACGCGCAGTTGCCGGCGCCTACATTTTCGCCTTCTAGTAAAATTCGTTCTGCAGTGAAGTTGTTAGATGCAATACCTGTAGAGATTAAGTAGGCAAATCAAGTCGACTTTGTAAGAATCGTTTAGGTACATTTACCCCGCCCTGGTTTACCGTATGCATAATAATATCTAATTATAATTAGGTAGATGATTGTCTTCTTTTAGAATTTATAACTCCTGCACGAATAATCCTATACTTACCTACATAGTCTTATGGTTTTTATATCTTGTTTGTAACAAGTGTTTATCTTATTTATATAAATACCCGTTTCAGATGAAATCGAGGTGACATCATTTACGTATTAATAACTTCTATGGAATGTTGGAATGTCTTTGACCTAACCATCGAGCTTTCTTAAATTATAAAGTTTTATTAACGAACGATTTAATTTATAGGTATTAAAATTAATGAAGTGTTAAGAATGCAAGTGCAGTAACAAAACAGTAATTGATGTGTATGAAACGAAAAAGGAAAGATGAAAGGATGTTTACGATTAAAAATCAGCAATATGGTCGTAAACAGGACGATATATTAAACCGCTCCATCCGGTATATATCTGTTGAACCGTATCGGAGCAAAGCGCGAACAAGCTTTCAAACTTGCCGACAATCGCAGAAACGCGCGTCCTTCTTTCCGTGTGTGCGAGCAGCGAGATCCATCAAGTCTCGCCGCGATTGGGCGAGTCAGGGGGCGTAACCAGGCGTGTCCTCGCCGCTGGAGGGGAAAAATGGCAGCGGTGGGGGCGAAGCGTCTAAAAGAAGTAGGGCGCGATTTTTAGTGGAGGTGGATCAATCGTCTAGCCGTCAGCGGGGAAGCAAAAATACAAGCCTCGAACACAACACACCACCCCGCCAACTGGCGTTTTTTTCACTCTCTCTACTGTTCCTGCTAAACCATTACTACTACTGCGCTTGTGTGTCGTGTGATCGGTACAATTTGTCGCCGCCGTTAAAAGAATTCCCCGACATCAGTACTAGTCGCGCCGTACCGTCAGCAAAAACCGGAGGAGAACCTCCGCGTTCTCTCCGTCCTATCCCTTCCACTCTCTCATCCAGTCCACCCACTGACACGGCAAAAATCGCCCGCTTGATCGGAAAGAACTCCGCGGACAACCGCAAGGCAATTTACACACCAAAACAGTGTTACACATCTGCCACGTGCGTCGGTGCTACCAGTTTCTAACAATGGACTTTCATCACAACTGAACCCTTGTGACTAATCAGTGTACAGTGCCTATCAACGACTATCAATAATAATAATTAGTGATTCGATAATATTATAATAGATACTTGTTACGTCTACCTATCTAATAATATTATAATACGTACAAGAAGTGTGATATGGACTGCGAGTGGTGAATTGCTAGTCCCGTCGTGGGACGATGTCCCAGTTTGGATTCAGAGGATCTCCGACTCAGGTTGGTGACTACTGTCTCTAGGAAGTCTCTGAGGGTTTAAGGGCAAGTCTGTGGTGCTTTGTCGCGCTGATAGAGATAGTGTGCGCAGGTCTAGGTTAGTTAGGGATGGTGTGCAATTATCCCTATGTAACCCCGGGGGATTACTACGGGAATTGATGCAGGAGATACTTGTGTATACCTATGTTGGGATGAAGCCAGATGAATTTGTATGGTGTAATTCTGATGCGGTTTGTAGGGAGATCGAGATGGAAAGTTTAGCCGAGAGTTTATCTCCAACTCCGATTATTAATTAACTTATTACTCATTCTTGAATCAAACATTCATTAAATATGTATCAATAATTTTCTTCTAATGAAAAATGTCACCTAATTGATTGATCGATCGCAACCGTTTTTTCATGTATAGGTTCAATTTGTATTTCTTTTATTAAAAAAATACAAAATAGATGTATTAGGTATTAAGTGCCTATCGAAGGCAATAAAACAAGAAATCGATAACATCTTCGATTTCACTAGCAAACAAACGGTCTATAATAGATCTTGAATAAAATTAAATACTTACTCCAAGCTAATATTTCAATATTACTGACAACGTAGGTGCCATAAGGAAACTTCAAAGTGACTTCTCTTAGGTATTCTAATGAGTATCAACAATAATGAACAATTTTTTCCTTCTGTAAGAAGTAATACCTTTGCAATACTATTATAACGACATTATACTGGTCATCGAATTCTTTATGCTTATAGTTAAGCCAAGTCCCATTTAATAATAATAAGCATCATCAAAAATTTAAGCAAATTTTTATACATTCTGTGGCCGGCTTTAAATAAAACCCAACCCAACCTAGATAGGTATCAGTTTAAAAATGAGTACTTATAGAGAAGCAACTCAAATAAATAATTTTCTGTTATAAGTAGGTAGGTTATACCTGCTACCGATCTTCTTTTATTTCTTCGTTTTTAAATACCTCATCCTTACATGGTCAGCTAGCTAATATTACCAACTTTTATTGGAAATAATATTTTTACATGATTTTTTATACAGGAATTTTTTTCGACCATGTTCAAATTATCATTGCTTATGTCTCGAGTAGCTGTAGGTATTCAGGAATTATTCAACCTCGCACCTTTTTGAAGAATTGAAATTTTTTTGCAGTAGGTACCTAGGTCATCACATATTATATAAGTCACATAAATAGTATAAAATCTGTTTAAGAATAATTTCTTCTGGTATCTACCCATTGTTTTTTTTTTTTTTTACTTTCTCAGTGAACAATATTTTGTGGGCTACCTTTAGTATGCTGATCTCAAAAAACAGGGTTTAGAAACAATTTATTAATTCTTATACACTGTAGAAACAACATGGAGACTTGTTTTTAGCCCTATAGAACTCAATGCTTTTCAAGTATACCTACCTAAGTACTTATAGGTCTTAAGCTGTTTCAAGAACAAAAAGGCAAACAAAAACATTGTAAGGCTTTAGTGGCTTTTTTTAAAACAATAATTTTAAGTAGGTAAAATTGTTTCTATAAGTATTACCTATTTGTTAATATTTATTAATTATTGGCATAATTATTTCCTAGCAAAAGTATAAGGAATCTTAGACCTTTCTTTAAGAATCTTTTATTAAAAAAATATAGGTACCTATACCTACAGTGTGTCCCAGGATAAGCGAATTTATAGGTATAAAAAATTTGACCATTTGATGGGATCCGGGCCTGCTTGATTGCATGGATAATAAATTTTAACCACATGCACTTTCATAATGTTTAGTAAACCAAGCATGGCTTGACAGGAGATTTTTTTCGTTTTCTGTGTTAAAGTGTGCCTCTTCTGCACGAAATATCGAAAAAAATTATTTAAAAAAAGTAGCTCAAAATTAATGCATGCATGCCCCAATTTCATATTTTTGTTTCTTTTTGTCTCAGAAAAAATAGTACCTGCCTAAGCTTAAAGGATTTTGCTTTATTAATTATTTCGGAATAAACATTTGAACACAAAATTTGATTTTCTAGGCTCTCGATAAAAAAACTCAGAAAATATTTAACG
The DNA here is from genome assembly GCA_910589415.1 of Malachius bipustulatus. NCBI lineage: Eukaryota > Metazoa > Arthropoda > Insecta > Coleoptera > Melyridae > Malachius > Malachius bipustulatus. Next base: position 17,809,968 of record OU342633.1, read on the forward strand.
CTTCGTTTGGGATGCAGATTAGAGAAAACGGTAACGCCAATATTACTAAAGCATTCGAATCAAGGTATTTTAATTTATACTTTAGAAAAGGGAGATCAATTACAAAATTAAAAAAAAAAATGTAAAATTTGCAAAAAAAGTTAAAAAAAAATCAAAGTAGGCTGATGGTTATGAAACTTGGCATGTGTGCATAATTGAATTATGAGCAACTTTTTTTTTACTAAAATCTTTCGATATTTCTCCCATCATAGGAGGTACTTTATACCTAGGTACTTACACAAAAAAAGAATGCTTCTGTCAAAAGGCATGCTTCATTTATTAAACAAAAAAATATGGTAAAATTTCTTATCTAATCAAGCAGGCCTGGACCACAAATGGACAAATTTCAACTCTTCGTTTCAACTTTTTGTCATTTTTACACTATAAATTCGTTTATCCTGGTGTATAGGTAGATATGTATATTCTGGTTAGGCACTAATTAGGACCGAGTTTAGTTTATCAAAGACCCATACTTTTTAGGTTGATCCTAAATACCTACATATTGATTGTGTTTGTGGTTTCATGGTTTGATGTTTGAACATATTTGTTGTTACTTTTCATTAAATATTTTGGCGATAAACCAAAGGAAAAATATTGTAAAAATAAGCTTAGAAAAGAGAAATGTAATTTTTATCTTTTAAAGTTTTAATTTTTTGACAAATAAAATGGATCTTTGATGACAGGCGTGGAAACCATGGAAACATTGCCAAATTTATAAGCAACATTTAGGTACCTACATTAGGAAACTAAAATTGTCCCAGATTTAATTTTATAGGTATATTTATTTTGAAAAAGGGAAATTTTTATTCTTCAAGATTATAATACCTACAAGTTTTAATTCTTCTTCAGATTTTCGCACCTTTTCATCGATTCTGCTATCTCTGATTGAGGTGTTGCTCGGATGTTAACCGTGATTGATTGAATTTGAGGGAAGTTTTTCAGGACTACTCAAAGTCAGTTCGATTTCCGTAAATGATATATGTTTGGTACGTCTATGAACACATCCACTTAACTATGCATTAAAATTTTTATTGGATGTATTGGATATACACATAGGTACTGCATTACTCAAAAGAGTTAGGTAGGTTTTATGACAATCTTAGCGCAATGTGTTTGTGAATATATATTTTGGTATCAAAATACCTGTACCTATACTTACAGGGTGAATCAGGTTTTTGTAGAAGGACTTCACCAGTTTATAGAAGACCTGTTTTGAGGAAAAAAAGGTTCCATAGAAACATGTGTGTCCAGGAAAAGTTTAGGTATAGAAAAAAGATGTAGCATTTTTTTTTCCCGTTGTCTCTTGGGAATTTCTCTCCTACCTAGCTACCTATGATCCATTTTTCGCTCTACAACTTCTACGCCCATGGACTTGAAAGACCTTACTTATCAGCGTTGGATTCCCACGAGTTTTATTCTTAAAAACAAAGTATACCTACCTACATAATTATAAACTTATAAATATTCGAAATTCCCCAGAGTTTTTAAGTAAATTGATTCTGAACTTCCTCATACCACTTATTTGGCTTTATACAAAAATTTTTTTTAATTATAATTAAATTATATATATCCAAAAATAGCAATTAAATGTCATAAATGAGCTTATTTTAGCGATATGATGAAGTTAACACTCGCAATTTACTTAAAAACTATGGAGAATTTCGATCATTAATAAGTAGACCTTTATTTGTAAAAAATCACGAGGAAATCCAACGCTGAGAAAAGTAAGTCCATGAGCGTAGAAGTTGTTGAGCGAAAAAGGGGTTACATAAATATAGCTTATTGATTTACGCCACTGATGAATTTTTTGACTCGTGTTTTTATTCGTTTTGTGTGCTCTAAATTATAACAAATAACCTTTCGTATAAAATTAAAATATCGAGAAATGCCCAAGCGGCGAAAACTGAAATAAAATTTCGTTTTCAACACCCTGTATCTATTTTTTTCTTAATATTTTCATGACATATGTTTATGGGAACATCTATAAACATTTATTCCTTAGGGTATTCTGTGAAACTGCGGTGAAGTCGTGCTACAAAAAACCGACTCACCCTGTATAATGACTATACTCATACTCTCTTTGTTTCAGACTCAATAGAGAGCTTTCTTAATTCACAACTAAATATGGGCATCTTGATAGTGAATTATGTACATACCTACTTAGTGTAGATACTAAACTGAAATGATCACAAATAATAATCTGAAATTGAAATTTTCATAAACTTATTATAGCATGTGGTACCTATACCTAGCTTTAAACCCTTTCTTGCTAGTTCATATAGATGTACCTATACATAGGTATTAAAGAGCCGTCTATGAATACTTCTAATTAAGATAACCACTTATTAGAGGTGTCATATTATTTATTTATAAAAGCCTATTCCTAAATAGGGATTGACTATTCTAATCCCTAACGTAGTCATGTAGGTACTTACGTATAGCTTTTTAATGATTTTTCTTTTTTTAAGTTTGTAATTTTTCCAAGATTTTCAACTTTTTACATTTGAGTTGATCAAGTTCAAGTACTTAATACTCATTATATAGCGACGGTAAACGTACCCATATATTAGGCATTCACCACAGACTTGTTAACTAATTATTTAAATTCATATATTAAATATTCACATTGGCCTTTACTCGCTGCATGCAGTTCATTTAGATAGCATGAGGGTCATCAATCCATTAATCAATTAATTAAGTCGTTCGTTTATATAACTTGGTTTTGTGTCTCTTTCATAGCGGATAGGTCGTAGAATAATTTTTGTATCATTTTTGTTATTTTTATTTAGCGATCCGCTGAGAAATCTCAGATTTTTTCGGATTTTGAACACCTTCTATAAACATTTTTCATCTACATCATAGTACCTACGTAAACAGTTAGAATAGGGACATGTCCTTTTTCCCCCATATTGAGCATTTTTCGTTATAAAAATTAAAAAACCATAACTTTGATATAATTTTGATTTTTAACTTTGAATTTTGGGACACTCTGTATCTATCATATATGAATATAATTTAAAAGGTATTACCTTTAATGGATCTCTATTAATAAAAAAAAATGACAATTTCTTAAAATCAAGGGACGTAACCATAATATTCCATGGCATACCGTGGATAACCCTGTATACCTACCACTGGATGCACTAAAAGACAAAACTTATTCTGCTACAATCAACACTTCACGATAATTATAAAATAATTCGCTTCTTTTGACGTTCCATTTTGCTACTTGGGGTCCCACTATACTATACCTATACTTATATTGGAAGGAACGCATAGACTTATATACAGTGTGGCCCAACGTAAACTTTAACAGGCCTAATAACTTGAAAACTGAAGATGAAACCGCGAAAAACGCCGAAACAGGTCAATTTTGTTGTCGAGGGGTACATATTTGAGTGATAAATTTAACCATCCAAATTCATCCCCTTGGCAGAAGAGGCTACCCCTATCTTATTGATACGCCAAGGTAGTTACCCCTGTCAAGAGAGTATGAACTTGAGCAGTTAAATTTGACCTGTTTCAGCGTTTTTCGCGTACATCTTCAGTTTTCAAGTTATTAGGCCTGTTATATGTTTTCGTCGGGTCAGTAATACACTTAGGTAGAAACTGAAAAAATTTTTCCAATTGTAGGTAAGTATACAGTGTGTCACAGGCATGGTACCTACACCTCCTTTTTTTTCTTTATTTTTTGAGATAATTTTTTAAAATTTGGTACGTCGCATATTCTCGATAGAGCGCACTTTTTATCAGAAAAATTAATTTTTCCCACATCCGGTTTTTCCGGAAATGTTACCAACTTTTTATTTTTAAGTGGCACACCCTATATATTATTATATTTTTGAATTCTATACATTTGTATGAATCCAACAATACCACATAAGTACCATTTTTAATGTCAAATTTGTTTTTATTTAATTTTTTATTTCTCAATTATAGTGTGCCATGACTTCAGTTGTGTTCGTCACAGATGCAAAATGGGTACACCAAAATGTTCCTTATTAAGAGTACTAGTAGATGGTACCTCGGTACCAATATGGTACCATTTGAAAAAAATGTATCCAGCTCAAAAAATCATTCCGGTGCGCATAATTTATCCATAAATCACTTCATTTAGTAATTAGAACAAAAATTCGATTTTTATAGCACTAGATGATCCAATTGGAGTAAAACGAAATAGTCATGGCACACTATAATAATTTGAGAAATAAAAAATTTAATAAAAACAAATTTGACATTTAAAATGGTACTTATGTGGTACTGTTGGATTCACACAAATGTATAGAATTCAAAAATATAATAATATATAGGGTGTCCCATTTAAAAATAAAAAGTTGGTAACAATTCCGGAAAAACCGGATGTGGGAAAAAATTCAATTTTCGGTTAAAAAGTGCGCTCTATCGAGAATATGCGACGTACCAAATTTCAAAAAATAAAGAAAAAAAGGGGGTGTACCATGCCTGTGACACACACTGTATATGAGTAGGTACCCAGGTATCCCTATATATCTACCATTAGGAAAATTTAATGGCAATTTGTAGGCAATGATCAATTAAAAAAAAACTCCAGAAAAACTATAGGTACTTAGAGGACCTTGATAGCCAAATATTTAACAACATCAATGGGTATGATTTTATATTTTCCAGGTAATTTTAATTTTACCGATCAACTTATATTGACAGATGAACATAGTCTTATTGTTAGGTACCTAATCTTCCGATTGAACCTTAAATTTTTTGCATATATTACCTCATGTTTTATTTTACAAGCCTTTATCCAATTCGCTCAAACTTCACTTCCCATGCATACTAATTCAGTTTAGGTAAGTGTAATTTAGAAGCAGTTGTGATGATAATTAAAATTTAAAGTTAGTCTTACCTACTCAAGTACACTAATTAAAATTTTCAAAATATCATAAGTAATATGTACATAAAAGGCACCTATAGTTTTACAAGTGGAAACAATGTATACTTAAATGGAAACAAATAACCTAAAGTGGTTTAATTTTTGCAACCAAAAAACTTTGCATCACATTATACGTATATGAAATCATGCACTCAACCTTATATTATTATACTTATTTAATTAATTCCATCTATAACTTACACGCATACCTACTTATAAAATGTACGGAACTGTCAATTATTATTGCTTATAAGTTATAAGTTCTTAGGATTGAAAAGTTTTTGATAAATGATTATAATTACTGACATGAATTATTTTTAGGAGACACAATACATATTAGGTACCTACATCTTCCTTAAAAGTAAATTTTAATTGGCTTGCTACAAGCTGCACTATATCTACTCTCTTATTAGGGACCTACCTGCAGAACTGACTGTTTTCTTGATGGCAGTGCACTAAAATAATATTTTTCTTAATATCCAACTCATAATATTATAGGTACCTACTTATTTATTACAAATTATAGGTATTCATGCAAAAAAGTAAGGAACGAATGATATGTTTAAATTTTTTTCATTATTTTTATTCGACAAATTTGTTGCAAGTAGGTACCTCCCTTCTACCTAATAGTGCCGATTTATTTTTTTAATGCAGTTTTGACATTGTAACGTTCACCTGGATGGGACAGCCCGCATAATTTATACGGACCAATAATTATTTTACCCAATTGACATGACCCCAGAATTTTACACGAAGCTTTCTGCGTAAAAAAGTAAAAAAAGCTTCAATATTCCATAATTTCACATCAAAATTGAAAAAACAATTGATACAAAAAAGTTGGGGTAATTTTTACCCCACACCTTCAAATTTAACCCACCTTTGGTGAAAATTTCAAAGTAATCTACAGTCTTTTATTAGGCATAAAAACATTGATGGATGTGGTAAATTTCGTCATCTTATGTTGAACGGTTTCGGCGATAATAAAATAAATAAAAACCTTCGTCCAGGGTCACAACTTTAAGGGGCTATAACACAGCGGGCAAGCATTTTCGGACCCATGTTCATATGAACTTTTTTTCTTAAAATAATCTCAGAGACACCCCCTGCAATCTATCGCAGTTCTACTTATATTACACCCGGTATAATCTTGTAAATTGTAAATAATGAAAATGTTCATGGGCAGAGTAAATTTTTCTTGAAATTTGATTATCATTAGCCTCCAGCTTGCGGACACCGTTCAAATTTTACTGCGAGAGTAGATATCACAAACGTAATTTTTTTTAATAATATCTATCAAGAGTTGTCAATTTAATTTTTACAATAACGTCGGATAATTTCAACGACCGGAAAAATAAATAACTGATCCTTGTCCTGCAATTTTTTTTTAATTATTGATATATTTGTTATAAGTTATAAGTTATATCCAGAGACCGGCCTGCTATTATAGAAACGACACCATCATACCAATTATGAGTCTGTTTTTTTTCCTTAAGAAAAAAAATAACACAACACGTTGCTATTATTAATCAGCCATTTCTTGTGAAAAACTCACCGTAGACTGGAAATAATTGTTGTACCAAGTAATATGCCCATTATTGTTGCTTTTAGAGCCTCCTGATATTTTTCCAGTCGTCTAATATGATTGATTTATTGTCTACGTAGGTACCAGCATGTTATCTGTGAACACTAATGATACACCACTAAGTTACACAACATTAATTTTTTCCTACACGTATACCTAGGTGAAATATGTATAGGTATACAATATATAAGTTATAAATAAGTAAGTACATACAAATGTGTTCAATGAAACTATTAGGGCAAGTTTGTTTTTTTATTCTCCAAGATTTCAATGTTTCCCGTTGAAACCCGTTTCAATGTTAATTATTGAATTTTTATAAAGAAGTTGTAGGTAGGTACATATACCTATTATCAAATGTAGAATTGTAAAAATCAAAGACTCGTAGGTAGGCAAGTGCTGGAATGTTCAACTGGATAATAACACGTTATACACTATAGTTAAAGACGCTAATTTCTCTACGATTTAACGCAAAAATTATCATACCTACAGCTTTCAAAATAATATATTATTTAATAACATACTTCTTTCTTTCGGCTATGCATAAATAATGACAAGGCAGTATACCTAAACTCAAGTTCTTGTATGTGTTGTGCCAGTGCTGTGAACGCGTTCGATGCCATGATTTCATGCAGAACTTAATTTTTTCACAGGATGGGCTCTGTCTGATTGACTTCTATCGGTGAATATCGGTCTAATGTCCCTAATAGGTATAAAGCAGGATAATGAACGTTTTCTTCAATAGTTGAAGAGAAACCGATTTCTTCGATGGGAGCCTTATTATTATAGGTATATATTTTATATGTATAAAATCAGGACTATTCTTGATTATTGATTTCATTATAGCTGTTAACATTTATAACCGTCATAATATTTGAACAAAACGGTCATAAAATCGCCCATAAAATAAATCAATTATTTGTTTATATAGAACAAAAGTAACTATCGTAAAGTTACCCTTCATTCAACACCACATATAGGAATGAATATTATGTATTTTATTGCTAAGATTTATGACGGATTTTATTTTATTTTTATTGCTCTAAGAGAGAAGTAATCAACCAACCTTCAAACCGAACGCTTACTTAATACCGAAATGTGTTTACTCTTAGCGGTTTGCAATTTTTTATACAAATTTATCTTATTCTTTGTAAAACTTTTAAAAATAATACCAATATTTTATCCAATCCATAAAAATTGGGAGGTCGGGAGGTTTTGCCTTATACAGGGTGAGCCAGTTTTTTGTAGCAGGAATTCAACAGTTTATGGAAGACCCGTTTTTAAAAGAAAGTGTTGAAATTTTTTTTTTCAGTTTTCGCGACATAAGTTGGTCATTTCTCAATATTTTAATTTTATACCAAGAAGTTATTTATTATGTGCATTTATGCATTTATGTGCATTATTGTGCAGGTATTTTAAATCATTTTGTAGGCCGGTACATAAAAATTTGTTAATTTTGATTCTCATTTTATGGTACAATTATTGAAGTTTTGCGTTATTTATACGTGTCAAACGGTTAAAATAATTTGAAACCACATGAGTAGTAAAAACTCTGTAAATTTTGTACGAAGGGGCGGAAAGAAGAAAGACCGATCTTCTGCTTACGGTGTTAGTCAATACAGTACTTTTTAGCGCATACGGACTTAAAAACATGTCGTTATTGGAAAAATCGCCTTTTCTACGAATCGGTTTTTTAATATTTATTATCCAATAATTATTATGGATTTGTCACCTACGTGACACTGATTGTAGAATAATAATTGAGAAACCCGATTAATTTTATTGCTTATAAGAAAGGCGGTAGAATAATTATTAGCAGAGCGTATCTCGCACGTGTAGGGGACAAACTATCAACTGCGTGTTTTTATTTGAAAAGTTATAAATCTGTATGCAATCGCAACAAACAAAAAGCTAAGTACCTACAGCTGTTTATGACATTCATGAGATTTAAATAATAGCTATTTATGATATTAGTGTTAAAGTGAAGTTTTATTTTGTGAGTGAAAAGGTTTGTGAAATGAGAAGAAGCTTAGCGGAGCGAATTTTACAAATTCACGAGCAAAATAAAATCATTTTTAAGACGAATATCGTACAATGGTTTTTGTAAAACTGCTCTATTTTGAAAATAAAATTGATGAATTTTGAATGACACTCAACTTCAAATTGCATTTTAAAATATTACATATAAGTACAAGAAGTGTACTATGCATAGCAACCGTTGCCGACGCTATGGGTACTATAACAAATGCGTGCATACAAATAAAAGAGATGTCATAATAATTATTATTTAATTGCAATTTCTGAACAATTATTATTGTCTTGAATTCTTGACTGGGTACTTATTTTTTATTAATATGTTTGCCAGTAATAAAAAGAATATGAAAAAATCTTACTACCTATAATTTTGTCTGATTTCATCATGAGAAAGAACGTAGTTTAAAAAGAGAATGTACAGAAAAAGTAGATCGAAATACTTTTAACACGAGTGTTGTAATGTACTTTTAACACGCTTCCATGTAAACAATCACTTTTAACACTGTCAGCTGTCGTTAAAAGTGTGACTTTTAATGGCAGTTGCACAAAAAAAGTTATTAACCATCCATTATCGATTTTACCCTTGTCGATCATAAATGTAACATCTGACCTTCATCCATGTTCCTCGCTATTTCATTATAATTTTCTGAATGTTTCTTCGCTCAATATTAAAACATGGTTTTTATTGGAACTTGTTGGTAATCTGCTCATAAAAGCTTCATTTTTTGGTATGCTCAAATATGATCGTGACGAATATATTTATGACAAACCATAGAATGTGTAGTTTTGTGTATTTTTTGTTTCTATCGGCAGATTTTGGTTTCCAAACTGTATATGTAGTTACAGCTTGAACATGAAGATTATATGGATGCATTACTAAATTTAAATTGTAATATTTAGGTATTAATAATGCACAAAATTATAATTTTCTCAGTTCACTTCACTTCTTACTCTCAAGTATAGGTACTGTGCATACTACAATGGCGTACCTATTGTCTTTTTACACTAATATTCTACTACAGACTACAGTTCTAAAAATTTCACTACTCCAATGTCTTCCACAATCGGTTCTCTTATAGACTAACTTTTATTCCACAATTATTTACTCATTTTATTCTTTACTTCCACTTTGTACTAATAATTATGTTGGAGCTGTTTTTTGCAAAAAAAAAGGTACCTCTATACCTTCCAATCCAAACTGTACTGACTTGCGCTGACCGGTCCGTTGAACATTTATGAATCGAAACAGAAACTCTCCAAACGTCAAGGTGTCACTGTCACGTCGAGAAGTGATCATCGTCATCGCGAACAATCATCTCCAAAATGTGGATTATAGGCACTAACTACTTCATAACCTCATTTTTTCATATCCTAAAATCCCACCATGGAATTTACATCAGCGTCTCCTACAGTTTCACTATGGCACCTATACAGGTTGTTTTGTAATTGAATGTTAATATTTAAGGGGGTGATTTTTGGGTCCATTTTAACAAGAAAACTTCATAAGAACGTATGTCCTAAAAATCTTAACTTTTGAGATTCAGGGTGGTAAAGTTTTAAAAAATATTTTTTTTTCATAATATCTGTAATACCTCTCTTGATATTTTAATGAAATTTAATAGACAGGTATTACCCATCAAGAGGCATTTTTTCATATACCAGATTTCGTTTTATTTCCACTAGTGACGAATTTCACCTGTATATTTTTATATTTTTTTAGTGTCATTTAACGACAATCTTTTGACCATGTAGAAAAACAGATTTTATTTTTTTAGGCAGAAACCGTGCATCGGCCTGAAAAAAAAATAAGTAGGTAATCAAATTTGCTTGGAAATGAATGGGGATTCCGAAAATTTCTATGTGAACAGAAATCAGTGGCGTACCATCAATGTCTGCTAAAATAAGCCGGTAAAATTGTGCACGATCGTACACCATCGTCACTAATGGACATAAAATGAAACGTGGTACATAAAAAAATGCCCCTTGATGCGTAATACCTGTATAGGTAATTTCATTAAAATATCCAGAGCGGTATACGAGATATTACGAAAAAATGATTTATTTTAATAAAACTTTACCATCCTGTATTTCAAAAGTTAAGACTCTTAGGACATACGTTCTTATGAAGTTTTCTTCTTAAAATGAACCCAAAAATCACCCCCTCAAATATTGACATCCAATTACATAACACCCTGTATAGAGGTGGAGAACATATACCTCTAGTAACACAAGGAAGGTATTCATTTGCTTTGCAAATGCATGCTTAGCCAAAAAAAAACACTAAAAATAGATTTTCAGAGTAACGTTGAGAGTGCGGACCTGGCAAGAAGCGCCGATTAAATACCTCGAGTCTCGGAAGTAAACACTTGACGACAATTCTAAGCGCTTCGAAGCGTACAGAGACGTACCGGCACTATATCCGCTTTCTCATATCGTGACCAGACCACAGGAATTGATGTTACGATTTTTGGAATATAAATATAAAATAAATGCAAAATTCAAATTAATAATCGTGCTACTGTTAATCTCGAAGATATTCCTTGCGCTGAAAGTGAAGAAAAAATAGAAATTCGACCGCAGTGTCAAAGAGACCTTAGTTGTGACCTTAATATTAGTTTGCAACAGCTGGTTTTAGCTTCTTACCCACCCAGCACCCCTATTTCGCTCCTCGGTCCTGAAAAAATTGATGGAACTTAGGACACGCGGATGTAAATATTTACCATTAAATTTATAGATTTTTCTATTATAAAAAAATGACCTACCTATTCAAAAAGAATAAAAAAAGTGGTACAACTCGATTATCTTATTTCACCAGTTTCAAGGTGAAACAGTATAGGTAATAAGTAGGTAGGTATCTATATAACCCAACCATATGTTTAATTTCTGGTATAAAAACTGAAAAGCAGGTGTTAAAAAAACAATGGTGTTAATGTCCTCAGGTGACATGTATAGCCATATAGATAACTAAGTAGTAAGACTAAAATGTACACCTTTAGCAGTGCACTACCCGCGATATTTATTACAGCTAGTCTTTATGTAAGATTTATACACCTAATTACGTATACAGCGTTGTTACTACGGGTGGTACTTTAATAAAATGGATATGTTTGATTTATGAACAACGATTACTACAATAATTAGCACAGACAGTAGGTTAATTCTGCTTAATTACGTATCAGGGAGTTTAGAAACACGCATTCATTATGTTTGTCCGAGTGTTTATGTGTTAGCACTGTCATCTCATCTATACCTACGCTTATTTATAAATCGTCATTGTTCTGCAAATATATCCCTCGATCTATTTACCTTAGGACCAAGTTCTTTGCGAATTTCAATTTATTAGAAATTTAATTGTCGATTTAGTGAGTAGGTATATTTGTTCCAGATTCTGCTTTTTTATGCAAGTGAAAGATTTTTCTGTCTTATTTTTTATTTTTTATGTGATATGACAACACTCCATACCTTTGAATTCTTAAATAAAAAATCACCTCAAAAGAGTTACTTTTGATGAGTAGGTACCTAAGTACTTGCTACCTGTATTATGTCACAGTGAGCCTAATAATGTTAATAGTTTTAATTTTTTTGAGAAAAAAAAGTATACAGATTTATTTGAGCCAAACATTTTTCGAAAGTCCCTTTATGTATCTTGATAAGCACTTGTAGAAAATTATCTGACCATCCTACCCTTTCATTATGGCAACTCGTGTTAAGGCCGGTCCAGACGCAACGACTAATTGAACGACATGTCGAATCAGACAAAATGAATCAAGTAAAATGGAACGTGCGGACTGCAAAGCGTACGTTTAGTCTAAACGGAATGAGATTGGAAGCTAAATCGAAAGACTGAAGATCGAGGCATCATTTTCCGAGAACTGATGCGACATGTCGTAGCATGTGGACGGGCGAAGCAACTTACCGTTCAATTTTATGTTTATGTTTATTATAATTCAACCTCATATTGTCGTATTATCTCAGGTATAATCTCACTCAATGCTTGCTTTGACATTATAGTATTTTAAATTCCATCCTTGTAACTTATTCCGGTTGCAAGGAATCTTAAGGTGGCGCTTAATCTCTCGTGAGGTGAAATCGCTTTTCTCATACAAGTATCTCGTTTTTGAATGCGTGGCGTTACCAAATTTAACAAATTATTTAACAAATTACTCGTGGGCCATATGGACCAAGACACACCTAATTCAAAAAGGGAAGGGTATTCTGAGAAGAAAGACCTATCCAAAAAACTCTCAGGAGCCGCTCGTAGCAAACTGAGAAACGAGTAGAAACTACAAAACCAGGGGGAAACTGGAGAACCTAGAAAGCTAGGGTTGAAGGTGAACCCCAGTGTAATAAAACCCGGGACCATCGAGGAACCGGAACAATGTGAAAGAAGGAGAACCTTCACCAAGGTTCTCAGGAGTGCAGCTTAGAGGGGACTTTCTCATGGCTTCCTGCGCTGACCAGGCCACAAAGGACTGGCTTGTTGCGGGTGGTCAGGGAAATGGAACCCTGGTCAGGAGCGAAACTCTGCATCAAGAACGTTCCGAAACCTATAAGAGCACCAGTGTGGATACCAGGGACCCAAGAGAGGAACCAGAAAAAAAAATCCAAAAAAGACTGGGAATTCAAAACTAGGTATTAAAAACCAGAAACGTGGATCCTAGTGGACAGAAAACCTGACACAAAAGGCCAATAACTAATTTTCCTCATGGGAGAAAATAGAGCAACTTCAATGCAGACCTTACCTAAACCTAACTGGAGTGCTGTTCAAGCGACTAGGTGGGTAAAGGGAAGAGGGAGCAGAGACGATGTAACTGCAAAAACTGAGTAAGCATCAGCTGAGATGGGCAATTGGACTTTTAACAGGACACTGCCCGCTAATGAAACACCTTTCAATAATATGAGAAAAAAATATCCCAGATTGTAGGAGATGCGGGGAAGGGGAGGAAACCCCATACCACCTAATGTGTGAATGCCCAGCACTAGAGGGAACTTAGACTTCTAGTATTTGGGACCGAAATGGCAGAACCAAAAAAATAGAACAAGCACCCATTGGACTCATACTGAAATACTTTCAGGAGATGGGACCGATGAGATAATTATCCAAAGGGGTACAATAAGCGCAAGCTTCAGTACAAGATCTTTGAACCTACCCTAGAAGTAATAATAATAAAAAAAAATTTGATAAATTCATGTAAGTTTCAACATCCATTCTCAAATAATTGCGCCTGCAATAAAAACAGCATAAATTGACCACAGGATTACTTCTTCCATGATAGAGATCGTCGCGAAACTGAAAGTCGTACGAAGTTTGTACGATAAGATGAAACTGTCTGGACGCACCATTTTAATACGTTTTGTCGAACGACTTATATGACCGTTTTATCGTGCGATTAGTCGGTGCGTCTGGACCGGCCTTTAGAAATGAAACATTTGAAATGTGCAAAACTTCTAAAAGAGCTATGGAAGGTATTGGTACGTGTCACTTCCAAATCTGTACAGTGCCCTTGACGATATTTTTTAAGCTAATATAAAATTCTTGGGAATAACAACTGATGTTAATTTATTCGGGAGAGATCGCGGTGGGAGATGTCAATCATGTAATATTTCCATGTCCAAAGTATAAGCCAACATAAAAACGACTGACAGAATCATTATTACAACTATAGGTCTTCAACTCCCTATAAATATCACTTCCATCTTAAGTTCTCAATATTGATACATAAATCCTTGTATAAACCCACCTCTCGCTGTCTCATCACAAGCTCTGTAAAATTTAAAAATCTCTATGGCACAAGGGAGACATCCTATGCCAATCCCCCCCTCCCAAAATAACAAATGTATATTATTGGAATGATGGAGCAACCGTGATTTTTTTGACATTTATTATCCATGCCATGATGTTCAATGACAATTAATTGATTAAGGGACTACAGTTCAGATCAGTGCGATATAGCACAATCTTCAAACACTTTTTGATTTTTTCATTATTTTCTTTTTATTTTTGCATACCTAACTAATGTACATACAATAAAAAAAATACAATATACATTTTTCTACTCCCAACCTTTAATCTGCATATTAAATATGAATCACCAGTGCTTTAATGGGTCTCATTAAGATACAAATTTTCATTAAAGCACTGGTCAAGCTATCCAATGGCAGAGGAGCATTTGCAATCGAATCGGTTCCCTTTCGCTCGCAATCGGGTCGGCAAACCAACCGAAGTCACAGAGTTGTCATACTCACGACAAAAATTGCCTTGTGATATAAGTTCTGTATTTCTGAAAAAAAATTCTGAACGTTTATTTAATTTAGAACATAAGTAACATTCAAAGAAAATTTATCTAGATTTTATGTTACCTTAATTAATTTGATAAGTAGGTATATCGCGTAAAAGATGGGAAGATAAAGTATTATATCATTCGCAGCGCTCCGTGATAGTATTCAAAGCGGCAACGCTGCGACCCGCGTTGCGCAGGTAAACTATATCGTAATTAATGGCTGTCAAAGTTATTAAAATTATTATTAATCTGAAAATCAAAGCGTAAAATTCGGAATTCGAACTTCGCATAATAAAAATTACGCAGTAGTGAGTAGTGCCCTTTAAACTTGATACTAAAACATGTCTCAGCAGAATAATCTTAGCGACGAAGAGAAAATTTGGTACCTAATATGCGTAAGCAAATAGCAACCTATCTTAACCTCAATGATCCGCAATTGTATTAATTGTAATTAAGACACTCGCCTACGGCTCGTATCTTAACCATCATACTCGCGTATTAATAGCCTTCATTATAAGCTCGTTGCATAATATACTATTTAGTTATTGTCAGTTATTTCAATATCATTTTGTTCTAAAGGTAAACCTCGAGATATTATCTTCACAAAACTGGATTTGTAAAAATATAATTTAATAATATTATTGCAATCAATAAAATAACTTGAAAAATCGGCGACCATATTTGAAAACTGTTTCAATTAAGAGACACCTGGCGTACATGCCCAGGCTTGTCTTGGATTTCGAATCGAATCTCATTAAGCCCTAATTCTTCTTGAAAATATTTCAAGATCATTTCAAGCCCCGCGCTTTATTCAGTGATGGAAAAAAAACTTGTTAGCATTCGTTAATACCCCTTTTTCTGCATATTTTTAATTGATTCAGTATTTAATTCCGGCAGGTTCTTCGCTGATCTTAATACGTAGCCTCATTAAATTGGATATAGGGGAAACGTAGATTTTTTTTTTCATTGAAAAAGAGACACGTGTAAGTATATATTATATTTCGAGCGATTAAAAATTAATTAAAATAATTAAAATTAACTATAAAAAATATAATATCATCTAATGAAACAATTAATTAATTCAAAAAAAGACAGAATATACCTACCATGTCCACACTAGATAAGATACATCTAAAAAGCTGGGTAGGAAACGAATGTAACTATGGCAATAAGGATACGGTTTACCATATATTGAACAACTGCTGTAATGTTTGTCAAGTAGTGCCTTTTATTTCTTTTAGGTGCTAGGTACTAAGTTTACTTATTGATAATTTTTTTACGGTATGTTAAAAAATTCAGTTCTTTGACGATAAGTATCTCAGCTAGCGCCAGTGTGCACCAAGCCTTATTATAGAGTTTGTTTGCCAGTTTTGAAATTTGCCACAATTCTAAAACTGACTTGTTTTCATTTTGTTAAAAAATATTTCCATTTTATTAATAATAAATAAGTGTAGGTACTTAATTTTGTTAAAAGTATAGAAATGTTTGTTGTTTATTTTTGAGGTATACACTCCAGTAATTATGGGATTCGAGAACTATTAGCTCATTTTACCCAGACACAAGTTTACCAATTAAATAGCAGAATAGATGACATGAACATCCAGAGCGAGACTGGGAATCGAACTCAGTTCGTGGCAGTCCAACGGTTTAGCAGTATGCACTGCTAAACCGCGAAGCCACCGCCGGCTCGTACGAAAGTTGAAAGTTATATTTATTTTAACTGGTGTTTTCTGTTTGTAGTGACCTGCAATTTTAATGAACTAGTAGGAAACCAGAATACACCTTATGTACTATAGGTATAGGTATAGGTGTAGTTGTAGTTGACGAAATACCTATAACTAGTAATTTTCAATATCATAGGGGTGTCGCCTAAAAGTTTTTGATGTAGGGATGTAATTAGCAAAAATATTTTCAAAAAACAACAGCCTCCATCCCTTAATCTTTGAACATTTGTAATTATATGAGCAGAAAGTATGAAAATTCCAATAGTTTGTAGGTACAGAGTGTTGGGTCAAAATTACATGAAAATTGCAGCATCTCTGCTCTAAGATTTGTAATTTTTAAGAGAAGCAAAAAACAAGAAAAAAATTCAAAAACTTTTTAATTTTTGATTTTGTCAAGAGGATAGCGAAAATAGTTTTTACTTTACCCAAATCAGTGTCGTATCACTTTTATTTTTGAAAATATTAAATATGCCAATGGGGGAAATGAAAACTGTTAGTGCAAAGATTTATGTTACTATACAGGTGTCCCAGAAGGCATGGATCAAAGGGAACCCAGTTGTTGGGGGGGGGGGGGGGGTAATTTAATAATAAAATACCCAGAAGCAGGGGTCAGATTGTTTACGGTTTTCGAGTGATTCACCATTTTATGATTTGTGAAAAAATGTTACATTCGATAACAAAAAAAACGAGGAAAAAAAAATTAATTTGCTTTTTTTGGACCAAACTTCCACGCTATATAAATGCTTTAGAATAACGTTTTATTCTTACAAAAAATATTATACATTTTTAAAGCATTTTTCTTCAATTTTAGTGTTTTAAAAAAA
Source organism: Malachius bipustulatus (assembly GCA_910589415.1). NCBI lineage: Eukaryota > Metazoa > Arthropoda > Insecta > Coleoptera > Melyridae > Malachius > Malachius bipustulatus. Next base: position 17,827,355 of record OU342633.1, read on the forward strand.
AATCATCGTGATAATCGAGTGACCATAAAAAAATAACGTATGCACAGAAAACGTGAATATTACTCAGAAAAAATTCTCTAAGTTTAACGCTCTAATTGTCTAATGTCACGTTTATTACATTATGCCCACTCAAAATTAAAATTTTGCAAAGTTATTAGTTGAAAATGTTCAATTTTGAAAATAATTATCGTCCTATATTATCATGAACAATAATGATGCATAGGAAATGACTTTCAATTACGTTTATTTAGAGTATATGAATATTAAGCCTCCGACGCGATGACGTGTTATTAGGTTTAAAAAAATAAATAAATAAATAAATAAAAAAATTTATGAAACACGAATTACGATCGTTTTCCTACTTTGAAAAATTTTTTCCTGAACGGTTACTAGGAACCAAAAAGATACCTAGAAAACCGAACTGTTACCTATAGGAATCCGAGCTATTTTGCTATAGAAAACCAAACTGTTACCTAAAGGAAACCAAACTGTAATTAAGTTTCCTAGGTAAAAGTTCAGAAAACATTTTTTCAGAGTAGGAAAACGATTGTATTCTCAGAAATAGTGGCCTTTTGAGTGAAACTGCAAATATTATTTAGAGCAACAGAAATCAATTTGACATTTAGTTGGTGACCATTTTTAAGTATGGACAGACTTTGTTAACAACAAAGCCCAACTACACACATCAACAGGAAAAAGCCTTGAAATGTATTTTTTTTTTAACCATTCAAACCAAGTGTTAAACATTTTTCCAAATAACGTTAGTACTTATATCTTTAAAAAACAAAAGTAATTTAGGTACCTACTTATCTATAAGTTGTTTTACCATTTTTGTTAACACCTCGTATACATGCAAGCAGATTATTTCTCTTTGTTTATTGGTTTCTACGTTTGAAACAGTGCAGACAATTCTTGCAAGAATAAAGTTTCCCGAGTACTTGGTTTATAATAAAAAAATGTTACATATTATAGGTCTGCTTCCAACTTTTTGTAGGACTCTGTACAGGAAAATGATCAAGAAAATTATACGTATAGGGATATTGGGAATCATTTTTCTGCATCTTTTTCGCAACTTCTGCAGCTCTGCGTAGTTTGTTACTTTGAGAGTTTAAGAAGCGTCTCTTTTTCAATGCAATCAAATTTTATGGCTATAACAAAGAACAATAAAAATTTACCTGACTGGGACTAAACATTGAACATTTAGCGACTACCTACTCTGAGGAGTGTCGACAAAAAAACTTTCTCAAAACAACTGTCACATTAAGAATGAAAATATCACCGAAATCATCAATCACATCAAATCACGACACACAGTTTGAAAGGACCCTCTCTGGAATGGGAAAGCGTCGAATCGTAAACCCAGAAACCCATAACGTTAAACAATTACCCTTAAGAATTAATTTACCGTAATAGGGGAGTGTAAATAAACACACAGAATCGAATTTACTTCCACAAAATACGCCGGCAGACAATTCATCACCGGCAAGGGCTCCGGGAAGGCTCTCCGGAGCAGAACGGAGGATGTGTGTGCCCTTCTGATTTATAACGATTTAATATTTATTTTGATGGGTGAAATTCGGCGTTACTAACACTTAGCGGAGGGTCGGACCAGCTGCTGGAATCACAGGAAGGGCAGACGAGACCAAGGGCGGAGGACAGAAGGACTGTAATCGCTCGCGGATGCCAGCCAGGTTGCCCTTTTGTCATTCCGATTGGGTTTTTACTGCTTTTCTATAGGACAGTAAAATATACCTTTATAACGGAGCCTATACATATTAATATCCCTAGATGACCGCTTTATTTATTGAGGTATTAAGGGCTTTAGGGAGCAGAGGTAAATAGATGAGACTTTGTGTATTACTTATACTTAGTTGTTCAGTTTGTGTTCTTTGTTGATTTGACAACATCAGGGATTAATCTTAATTTATATGCGAAATAATGCGGTAAGCCATTAATCCATATAACACTAATAATATGACAACAAAGGTATACCTATAGTTTTTTTTACATTGCTTGAAAAAAATATTGTGAAAATGAAAATTTAGTTTCATCTCGAAGAAATATTTTATCAATGAGCATTTAATGATGGCTATTTTTCACAGGGACGAAACTTTACAAGCAAGAGTCGTAAGTGAGTATTGGAATGGCTAAATGAAATAAATGAATACTGAATAATAGCCTTTATCCGCTAGAAGAAGACGCTATTTTCTCTACGACTTTATGAGAAAATCATATCTATACCGCTTTAAAAATATTATTTTGAGTGTTTAACAACACCAGTGAAGCACAAAGGTTTTTCTTGAACCTTTCGAGCTGTGATTGTCTCTGACTCGTGTCTATTAGTTTATTTTACATGCTTATCCGTGAATGTGCGTCTATTATCTTTTATCTCACTACATGAAAAATGTACGTCGTTATTAAATCTTCAAAAACTGACTTGAGATATAATTCAGTTTAATTCTCGCTAAGGCGTAATATTATACAATAAATTAAAATGGGATTTAAATTATATTAATTAGGTATAATAGCCAAATAGTGAAAGTAAATATTTTTAAATTGAAGATTTTGATAAATATTTCAGTCCTCATACCTACATGGCACATAAACCGGATATAAAAGCATTTCCTCATAACGCTCTTGTCCTTTTTTACAGTAAATTAAGCGCTGCTAATTTAATCAAATTATATTTAAAATTTTGCCCTTCTGGTTTACGATTCAACGCGTTTGTTTACAAGGGGACCCTTTCAAAGCCGTAACGTTGACTTTATTAAATGATTGATGATATTTTTAAGTAATTATCCTTTGTGTAGACTTTCAGATTGAACGCTTTGATTCTTTGACATATTAGACTACCTTAATGCCTTAATAATTTTTTTCTAATTTAATCTTCCACGCTTCATTTATTTCCAATAGATTCGGTTTTATTTGAGAGAATGGAAAGGAACATTTTAAACTTCAATAAGTAGGTTGTTAAATTTTAATCCCTGGTGAATTTTAATAAATAAGAAACAGGCGTATAGTAGGCACTAATGAGGTCCCTAGTGAACTAACTTTTCATTATATCGATATGGTAGCTTAACTCTAAATAATTATTTCAAAATAAGATGATTGATAAGATCAATCTATTTTACATGGTATAGATAGGAGTTCCTACTTTAAAATAAAAACTATATTAAATTAACATTGTTTCACAGTTATATTAGCATTTTTAGGTAACTTCCTCTTGCTAGGAAGGCATACACATATGCTGATATCTATTACATGAATAATTCAAATGTTAAATGTGTTGTTAAATGTTGAACTTATTTAAATCCAGCCAACTATTAGTACTCGAGTTACTTGTATTTCAGGTTTTCTGTTATTGTTTTATTAAATAATTATTTTGTGAAATGTTTACACTTAATATAACTTAAATTAGGCTGAGTTGATTGCTATCTTCGCAAGCTGGCAGTCTATAATTAGTAAATTTACATTACTAAACACACTAAAATTATTATTAACGAATTTATTATAATTACTACGGGATATCATATTAACACCTTGATCTTCCTCTAGCTTAGCTCACTAAAAATATATCTCAAGAGATCTAACCATGTTTTGTTATCTATTGAATATTTTAATTACATAGCAATTAAATGTGTTTTTTTGGACCACCTTTACGCGGCTCCTCAAAATAAATGTCTTTACTTAACAGAGTGCTCTGGATTGCGACGATTTTTTAATTTACTGGTTTAGAAGGTTTTTTCTTATACCTACGTTGTTTTTTCAAGTCGAGAAATATTATCATAATCATATACGGTTTCTGATACTCCACGTTTGCTATTACTAGAAAACTGTTGAAGATATAAAACGGTTTACATATTACTTTTACTTTTACATAAACATAAGTCGGTATTACCTTTTCAAGCTCCATTTCATGAAAATGAAAACCTGCGCTTAGGTATATACGGGTGCTCAAAAATTAAGTCAGTTGACGGTGTAATTTAATTTTGATACCTCTAATATACCTACGAGATATTGAATAGTAGACTTTTAGTAGACTAGTCGATTCGTTTTTCTATGAATATGATACGTAGTCACGGTTACTTACTGTAACTGTTATTCGTTTATACGTTATTTAATCAGTAGATACCTATGCGACAAATAGTCCGAAGCGATGTTTCTCGTATACCTACAGGTTGTCGCTTCTCCGTTAAGGTGACATTCCACCATACGGCGTTGCATGACGAACGCGCCGCAGCAGCGAAATGCGTCGCGTCATAATTTTTTTTTTTACCATTGCACTCTATGAGAATGCTTCCACAGCGTCTGGTGCAGCAAAACGATGAGCTCCCATTAGGCGCAATGGTAAACAAAATTTTGGCGAAACGTATCCCGCTGATGCTACTGCGGATCCGTCGTGCAGCGCCGTATCTGGTCGAATGTCGCCTTTACTCGCTTAGACCATCTGTAACTCCGGACCCGGATAGCGAACGCGCTCGCTCACACAAAGTGATGTTTATATGTGATGAATGCCGATTCAATGGACACACACTTTTGGTTTTTGTTTAAATTAATTTGGTTGATTTGACCAAATCAAAAAATATGGCTTACTTGCATTTGTGTAGCCTGGACGAAAGCTTTTATAGTTGAAGATGCAGTTTGGATGTTGATAACTGTTTTTAAATGTTGTGGTGTGGTGCCCCGTCGGAATTAAACAAATTGTTAAACAAATTGCAGGCTATGTTGCAAACTTCGAACAACGACAGAGGAAATATCGAGAAGTCAGTTAACTGACAGAGCAAAGAGTGTCCCGAAGACAAAGTTCAAATCGCTCGAAATGTTATGGAACTTCTCCATATTGATATTTATTGTTCAACCTATACTTATACCAGCTGCTTTGAAAGGTATTTACTTTTGTCCTTATTGAGTGATATAACAGTTAAAGTACTTATTCGTACTCCGAGACAGTCCTGGCAGGTAAAATTTTTGTCAATGGTGGTCCCTAAACTTAACAAAACACGAATCGGCTTTCGGCAATAGTTTTTCGCAGGTATAACAGTTCAAAATTTCGTTGGGACACTTCCAAAATGCCCGATTTAGTGAAGGAGAATACTCTCACAACGTGGCTAACCAGATTCTGCAAGCTTAGACTTAGAGGTGAATAATTTTTCTGCACTTAGGTACAAAGACTCGATTTTTGTGATTAACGAAGACGTAGAGAGCAGTTCATCGAGATACACGCGATATACCCGAACTGTTAGAAAGGCTCCAGCGGAGTGAGATACCGCCTAACAGTGTCCAGGGAGTAGAGGTCACTTCACTTATCTCTTATACATATATATTTTATAAAAATGTCGGTTGTCAACAAAATCAAGAACTGTCAATTGTAAAATGAATTAAGTTAAGACAAATATCTTTACTGCCAGGGCATCTCTGAACAGATTTTTTTCGAACACCCTTTACCGTTGTCCATGTTCGTTACTGCTTCACCCATTTCCGAGTATAAAAAGATCCCGTTTTTACTTATAAGGTAACATATAGTCCAGTTCGTGTAAAACTTTATAAATAATTTCAAGCAATTTGTCTACCAAACTTGTTTTTAATACCATGTGGCGTAGTTTCTCTCCTCCTTTTTATATGTATAGGATGAATTATTTCCTACCAGAGATTGTAATTTATTTGAATGTAAATAATAAAAGGTTCGACCAAACGTATTTATAGGAAAAGAGTGAAAGTATGTACTGATTATTGCCAAGCGAGTTGCAATAAATTAAATACGCAATATGATCATCACCATTAGTTGAAAAAACAACGTTTCTATAATCGGTAATGCCAGTAGCAAACTTCAAATAATCATAGCATTTAGTTGACTACTGGTAGGTAGTTTTTTTTTAATTTCTAATTATTTCGTTTAAAACGGTGGCCTGTACGACCAAAGAATAGGTAGTTCTGTAGGTATACAAGTGATGGTAAATGGTAATATAGGCAATATGATGGTAACTGCATATACGCTGTTCCAAATACCTACCCATCAGAAGTATTTCAAATATCAAACACCAAATACCATCTAAAGTAGGTACTTTTTTTACCTTATAGGTATTTAAAATACCACAAATTGTATTTTTTTCTTTCCAAAATACAAAAAAGACTGTTTTTTATTCGTTTAGCTATTATAGCTTAGGTATCGAAGGGAAAAAGATCAACTTAATTCCCGCGAGAGGGTGTCCACATGCGAGAAATTCCCCTTTGCTCTGGTCCCTTCTCGTCGATGATCTTCTAGCCGTTCTCTCGCTATGGTGTGTCGACGTTCAGGCAAATACTTGTTCATTCTGATCAAAGGAAGATCTGAAACGATCATTTCTAGAGTCCTTCTGAAAGTACTTGAGGTGAGTTATCAGTGGTGCGAGAGGGAACACATGTCAGTCAACCCTCGCAAAACTGTCACAGTACCATTTTACAGAAAGAGAAGGTTGGACGGCTTAAAGCCTCCAACTCTTCTGGGAGAAACCATTCAATTTGACAGATGAAGCCAATTATCAAAGCTTACTTGGAACTCCCATCTGGAAAAATTTATACACAGAGACAAACTCTCCTTATGGATGTGTAAAAGGATCTGTGGCAAAACATGGAGAATCGGACCCAAACAAATATTCTGGCTTTACGCAACTGTCGTCAGACCTATGATTGCGTATGTTAGTACCGCTTGGTAGTCAAAAGGCCAGCAGGCCATGGCCAAAGTAAAGCTCTCTAGCCTACAGAGTCAAGCTTGTCTGGAGATCTGTGCATGGTGCCGTTAACACCACACATATTTGGAGAGAGATACTACATAAAGAAGGATATAGATGACAAGAAGCTTGCCAAAGGCTTGCCATAACTTGGAACGAGCCAGGTTAGTGGATGAGATAGAAAGTCTCATAGAAAGTCTACTGGGTATGTCCTCGGACATAATGCCTAAGACAATCATGAGCCGCTCTGCTTATAAGGTCCTTCTCTCAGGAAGAGACGTGTGAGCGGACAACAGAAATTAACTCCTCACATATGATTTTAGTTGGTTCACCGATGGATTTAAAACATCGACCAGGAACTGGAACTGGGGTATGTAGCGCTGGCTCGAAGAAGAGAGTCTTCTCGAGCCTGGGCCTTCACACAACCACTTTTCCATGTCGAAATCTATGCCATAGAGCTGTTTGTGCAGTTGCACGAAAAGATACTCTGCCAACGCAGATCAATAGAGATATTTTCAATATGTTCAGACAACCAAGCGGTTCTAAAAGCCCTTTGCTCCTACCACTGTAAGTCCAAGTTGGTCTGAAACTGTCAACTAACCTTGAATGCTCTTGTAAAGAGCAACGAAGTAACTCTGATCTGGATTCCGAGCCATATTGTATATGGAGAGAACGAACTTGCCGAGTCTCTGGCCAGGAAAGGTCTGAATCCGAATTTATCGGACCAGGACCAGCATATGGCATATCACTTGATATTGCCAAAATAACAATACAAAACTGGGCTGAGAGGGAAGTCCTCCAGCACTGGCAAAACTTACCAAGATTGGGCCATTCGGCCTTTAATGAGGACACTTCGCAAAAAAGGACCAAAGAACTATTGGAGGGTGAACAGGGAAGAACTAAAAGCCCCAAAATTTGATATACTGGGCACTGAAAGCTAAATGATCATCTGCACAGGATGGGTTTAGCGATTAGCGCTCGCACTGACGCTCTTCGCTTGGAGGATGACGAAACAGCAAAACACATCCTACGTGAGTGTCCGGCTTTGGGAAGGACCAGATACCACACCGGAGGACCTGAATACATTAAGTAGAGTCAAGATGAGGTGAATGTAGCTGTGAATGTAGATGTGAACCACAATATACCTTCGGTCGCAGTGGAGGTGTCACAATGGTCCATTCACGATGAATCTAGATATAGCTCTCATAAACTACTCAATTTAAATTCCAATTGTAAAAACCAGTGGACCATTCTTATTGACTTTTCTCAGGTACCTTACCTAATTTAAAATCGCGCCTAGGTCACCCTGTTCAAAAAAGGATTCTTCAACAGAAATTAAATTCCATTTAAAAATTTTGTTGTTTTTGGATTTTTGGAAAAATTCTTTCTTACTGACATCTTACTGACCGCCTATATTTATACACTGTTAAATGAATTTGGGTGCCAAAATTTAAATCTCTGTGTCAAGCTGTTTGAGCTATTAATGGACGTTAAGCAAGAAAAGAAGTATAGGTTCAATACGTTAGTGGGTACCTACCTATTTTGAGTGATTTAAAATACTCATTCTAGGGCTTTAAACAGTATTTGAAATGCCGTCTAGTACGAACTCAAAATACCAATACATATTTGAAACATCGCCGGAAGGTACATATTTGAAATAGCGTAAAATATTTGAAATACCGAGCAAAGTACACCTACTTGAAATATCAGTGTCTCAGAAAACCAAATCCAAATACTCGCGGCCAAAAGATTTAAATACTAAGTATCAAATACCGATAATCGAGAGGGTTTGCAATAAAGTGTTACAAATATTTACCAAAAGTATTTGGAATACTTTTCCAATCAATTTTATTTCAAATACCTACTGGATAGCTCTTTAACGATATACACTTACGTCAAGTTGCTGCTTTTACCCTAGATTTGATTAATTGCGTATGCATTACAAAACATTTTTGTAAATCTTAAAAATAGGGAACCTCGCTCTATTAAATGTGTCAATATGACGAAATTATTCCACTATAAATAATGATTACCTACCATAAAAATAGTTTTACGTAAACCATATTATAAAAGAGTGGACCGAACCTCTCTCATAATATAAAACTGAAAATTCTGAAAATATCTGAATACAATATGCATGAACTATTAAGAATCGGAATAATATTATACCTACCTTGAATAACTCAAATACGTGGTCTCAGCGCGACTTATTAGCGTATAAGACCACGCCGTATAAAGCTAAAATGAAAGTTGGATTGCTTGTTAAAATTTTCAGTCAATTAGGATTTTGAATCTTTTGTTACCACGCGCTATCGTCTTCAAAATTTAATATCCTATTAAATTGCGTGCATTAATAATACACATAAGTAATTGAATTTTCTGCTCTCTCTCATATTTAATAAAGTAATAAGAAGTAAAATCAGCGGTGAGAATCTAGAGTCATTGTTATGAAACAAGATGCTTCGGTTATACGACGTGTTAAATTCTTTAATGTGGCCGTGAATTAAAAATTAAAGCCATTTGTTATACAGAGTGATTCATCATAATAAGACTGGTTCATTAATATCAACTATATCTTCCCAGACAGGTTACATACTTGCTCTTATTTGACTACGTGTAACAAATATAGAAGGATAAGGACTTCCATTCAGTTGAAATCTATATAAGTTCGAAGTACATTGAATGTAAATACAGTGTTGTCATAACATTTACAAATAAATCAGGTCGATTAAAAATTTCTTTCTCCTGATTGCTACTTAATAATAAATAAGAAATATGACGTCATCACTGAAGCATGTAGGTATGGGAACCAAATTTTCATCATATAATACCTATATATTATGTAGGTATATATATCCAAAGATACCACCAGAAAAAAGTCTGGTTAGGTCGTTACGATAGGTATGTAAGTTTTACCCTGCGGAGATTGGAGACTAAGTTCATTAAGTACTTATTAAAAAAAATTTCCCGCCAAATTTCAATATAGGCTGCAAAATTAATTCAGTCTTTCAAAATCTAAAACTGACTCTCACACCGCTAATCCGTCTTTCCTCCTATTGCCAATTGGTAGCCGTTTGTCACTAATTGACGAATTCCACAAATTTAAAGGGAATAAACAAATTGATATAGGAAGTTTTATGGGTTTGATGGGAATAGATAAGTTCTAAATAAAAACAAAATTCAATGGCGATTTTGAAAGTAATGTTAGCAACCGCGAAGGAATTGAGATGAAAATCACGGATCGACAGGCAGTCAGTATCGAGAGAGCAGTAAAAAGATTATGAAGGCAATAAACAAAGCGGTTTATGCTGAGTAAAAAGTATTGCACCAAGTGGGATTATGCAGAAACCATTTGGGTGGGATTAAATTGATTCACAAATATCGATGATGCTTTGATGATGAGAGTTTAATTTGTTTTGTGAAAGCGGCGGTGTTTGTCATAGGACGCCATCTTGAATTTTTTTAAATGGCAACCTGGATCTGGTTAGGTGTTGTTTGGCAGGTAATCAAGTCAATTAAACAGATTTTGAAAATTAAATTACTTAATTGAAGAAAATCACAATGACCGCTTCTACATTCACTTCTTGACAATATTAACAAAAGCACCCAGTGCATTATGCATATACATGCCTGAGGAATGTTTATGATAGCAATTCTGATTCGAGCGTCTAATCATCTAATGTTGTTGGTCTAGGTATTACGACACTTTTCAAATATTTACAAAAGAAAAAGTCCATGGGAGATTGGACGAAGGGGTATGATTGAATTGCCCCTCGTCGAAGTCTCCCAGCATACCTACATCTAGATAGATGTGATGACAGTAGAATACCTACATGCATGAAGTAGCGGATTTCTTATGATAATAATTGATGGTATATTTAGGTGAGTTGTTAAGAGAACTATATAAATTAAATATTATTTAAGTATAAGTACCTACTTATCATCGAGCTCCCAATTTTAACAGTGAATATAAAAACTTAACATTATTTCACTTAGGTTATAAGTATATCGAACTATAATTAATATTGCGCAATAAAATTAACAGGTGTTAAAGTATGATTTCTGTGGTTCATTTAAATTCAGCTGGCAACGTAGTTTTTTACCAATCCGAATTAATTATTGCCGTTTCAATATTGCAAATAAGCGAAGGTTACTGACCTGGCAGTTTTAAAAATTCAGACAATTATTATTATTATTGTTCACTTCATTTCAAAGATCACCTATCTACCTAATTAATAGTCAAAAACTGTATTTTTTTCAGTTTTTGTTTCTTTAATTTAATAAATATAGGTAGGTATAGTGGATGGAATAGATATTTGAACTCTCGTAAATCTTCTTGCAATGTTTACTTAAGAGATTAAGGGACAACCAACATTGAAAAGTAAATAGAGACGGGTGTCTGACCAGGACCGTATCTAGGTATAATTCAAAATTTAGAAACTGTAAGAAACAACTTAACTTGATTTACATTTTTATGTACCTAATAGGCGCTTGTTTTAAAGCAGGGGATTAATTTCCCGTCATAAATCCTTGTCAGTGTAATATGTAGGTACTTAATTGACAATTTTATAAAAATTGACTAATGCATGAAAAGCACATTTTTTCCTGAAGATAAAATAAATATTGTTGGAATACTACCCTGCAGAAAAAGGTCTTATAGCATTATTGGTTGCAATAATGGCTTTACGATGTTACGCTTTAATACTCTTTGTGTCGCTAGGTACATAGCCTCTGGGCCTTCAAATATCTATTCCATCCACTATACCTACTATTAATGCTATTGATTACTTCGTTTCCAAAGAAGGAACGATATATATTTTCTGTACCCTTTACTTATAGTAAGTACTAGTTGTGCCATATAATGAAGCCTTTTGTCTTATTCTAAGCGGTTCGCTCAGAACAGAAAATTTAATTAGAATCATACTTACAATCTATTTTATGTTTACGTATTATAAAGTAAAACAATTAATTAATCAACCTTCATCAGTAAGTGAACAATAATAATTGAAATAATGAAAAATTAAAAGAAGTTTCAAAGAAAGATCCGACATTCTTAAACATTATAATAAATGATCTCCAATGTCTATTAATACGTCATTATGCAAAATAGTTCTTTGATAATTAAATACATCAATTAATTAATAATCCCCATCGCCTATCTGGACAATACTGCACACTGTAGTTATTTGTGCATTTGTGTGGTCTCAGAATACATACCAAGTAGATTGAATAATAAATGTAATAGAAACTGAATCAGTTACATAAGTTCCGAGAACCTTTTTGCGATCTAAATTCTTATAATTACACAAACATGTATTTGTCTCTTAAATGTTAAACAAAATCGAATTAATGTTCCGGTCGCTGCTTTACATCTAATTCCAAGGATATGATTAAATTACATTTTTCAGTTCTGCTTTATGATTTTTGAGAATAGAGAAAGAATTTAAATCTACATTTTTTATAATAATTTTTATATACTTGCGGTATGTTGTTGACGACAGTGTCGTCTCGTAAAAGCCTAGAAATGGGTTTTATTATCTAGCGGCAAAAGTTGGAAACTTTATAAAGAAACGTTCTTCACCTATGAAGAAAGAATATATGAAAATACTACACTGAATTAAGATCATTCGCAGAACTAATACCTACCACCTTTATCAATAACTGAATAATGCAAATACAATAAATATCCCGTTATATACCTATATATCCTTTTATCACATATCCATTATCCTAACATTACCTACCTGATGTTCGACTGTTAACAGCCGCAATTAAACCGAATTTGATTTAAACAAAAATGCTTGTAAAAGAACCTCATTATATTATTCCTAATGAGAGCTGGCTAATTAAATATATTGTAAACAACCAGTCAATGGGCCCGTAACTTGATATTTTATTGAAGTTTAGTGTTGTTGTTTAAAATAATTACAATAAACACATATAGAAGTTAATTATATCTAATAAGTTCAATATAAGTGACTATTTATTATGGCAGACAATGAATTGGTGAACAATGTCCAAAAAACACTAATGCCAGCGTTTACATACGTTAACTGCAATAAATCGAAAATTGGTTTCATACAGGGGTAATAGTGCCTATAACTGAAAATTATTTTGGACTTCACAGGTGTCCCATATGAGAGTGTCCCATAAAACCAATCTAAAAATGCAATAACATAGGAGCGTGTCGTTAAAAAATAAAAACTTTGAAATGTCACTCTCATATGGGACACCCATATAATCCAAAATATTTTCATGTTATAGGCACTATAAGACCCTGTATATATCTAAGCGACCGAGGCGGTAGTGACGCCTTATATATTTAACTACTTAATGGTTATAATTTTTATAAAACATTACAAATCAACCTTCACTTGTTCTTGTTTTTTTTTTCACTGGCTTCAAGAGATTCCTCAATTTGCACTGTTTTTAGACTAAGCACTTCTGCTCTTTTTTACTGGACAAACTGTCTGACTACCATGCAGTGACGGCGTTGGTAAGGCAGCTATTTCCTCTAAGCTATAACCACTATTTTTTGAAGTTTTGTTAGATACCTACTAACGTATTTGTAACGTTCCTCAAATTTGAGAAAATAATGTTGTCATGTTAAACTTATTGTTCCAGTAATATTATTACGGTCGTCAACTTGCTGATTATTAAGCCAAAAAATCAGCCTTTATAAATATTTGTACTATAGCAGAACAATAACCAGATAATCTGTAACCATTATCAGCCACTTACAGTGCATTACAGCAACTTTAGCAGTGTCATCGGCTTTAGCTATACGTATACTCTCAATGAGTCCATGCCGTATTCTACAATAATACTTGGTACAATTAATTCTAGATTGCAGAAGAGGTTATTAGATGAAGAATGTCGGAGTTCTTATAAAAAGTGTTAGAGAAAAGTAGCAAATTTCCTTGACCGTCAAGAAATGAATACACCTAAGTAGCTATAAATAATGTTGTACTAATCATTTAACAAAAAAAAAAGTCGTTGAGGTGTACCTATACTCTCAACAGACCATTTTAGTATTAACGACAGACTCATCTCTTATACCCACAATGGAGCCGCAATCAAGCAACATACCTTTTCAGAATTTATATACAACGGTTCCCATTAACCATACAACAAAACTTTGTCTTTCTGGAGCTGGATTGTAGCTGAGAAGGTGATCTTTCACTGGCACCTAGTACTCATTGGGGGCGTTTGTATACCTTTTATCAAGTGGACAAGCGCCTATTCCTAACACATATCCTATACATTCACCCTCTTGCTCGGATGTACCGATAGGGACGCGCTGCGGTGGGGTCCTCTCAATTCTGACCGTTTCAGTTCAAAAATGCTCCCCGGATATGAATTGCTGATGTTGACGTTGAGGAACTGCTGCATGGACTCCGTGCTGGATAATGGCAAAGTAAATGCTCCGCAGTTTTGTATTATTCTGATGCCCAATTCTTCTCAATTCTCACCATATTATATCGAGATCAGATTTTCCCCAATATGGATTGAGGATGTTGATGAAAGCGCTGGATTTGCAGCATTGAAACAACATTTCATAATGGTGGATTCAGGTTAAATCACGGTGTAAGTATTATTTCTTACACCATGCGGGTTAAATGAAAGAAAAAACCAAAAAACATTTCAGAGTCGATCGGTTATTCCCTGTTTTTTTTTTTCATGTACAGGAGCATGTTTTATGTTTGTAGGTGGTCCTCGCCAACGTTCTTGATATCTATTTTAACCTATACATACACCTAATGTATAAAGTATTTCAAGTTAATTAATTGTGCAACTTTTATCTAATTGAACTAAGCATGCATCGCTTACTGTTTACAAGATCCTCATCATGATTGGTGTTGTTATAGTTCAAAAATTCCCCACCCTGTATCAGGGGCCCGAATCACGAATCAAAAAGTGCCATATTTTTTATAATTATTAAGTAGGTGGGTGTATTATGATCATATGTCTGCATATTTAATAGGTCGCAAGATTTCTGAAAGATTCGCTATAATCACCGACAACCGACCGTTCAGAACGGTAGCTTTTAGATGAGGTAGCTTTATTTAGGAATAAAGGCGGTGCGTCTAGAAGGGTGGATCTCCCCTTGAGTGGAACGACCACTCACCTAGCGGGGTGCTATCTACCCCGTGTTATCTCCACCCTTGCAGCTGCACTGGAAATCTGTGATTGAATCCAGAAAGGAAAGATTTGTCACTGAAATATGGGGAGGATCCCATTGCATAATATATGAGAATTCATAATATAATAATTATCAGTAAAAAAGTTACCTAATAGGTAGGTACTGTCTGATTTTTATAGGAAGGCGAAGGCTGGGCGTGAACTACGCATCTTGCGAGCTTTACTCACTCACCGCAACTAAGAATTTAACTCGTTCGATGAACGGCGGAGATACTCTTATCAGCCTTATCTGGTTGGTTGTTTTTTTAACGTATGGACATCGACTAACATTGTTGATATTGGAGTTATATTGGACAACAAATTTTTATGGATTCGGAGGCGTATCTGCGCACTAACCAATTCTCGTCAAACTCTCGCCTTGCCGTTCAAATTGAGGAATGATTTCCATAGAGTTTTTTCTTAGCTTTTCTTAGAAAATTAACTTTTTCAACAAAGACCATGGGGGCAAAAATTTTCAAGTCCGGTCCTGGATTTTCAATTAACTCAGAATGCACCATCCCTATAGTAAATTTCGACAAATTATCTTCAACTGTTTCTTAAAAATCGCCTATCAAAGTTTTGTACTTGAGACCTAAAACAGCCTGTAACTTCGTAACCAATTACAAAAAAAATCTTTTGTGCATGGTTTTCGACCCGCCTTGAAGCCCGCTTATCACCATTGGTTTATGTAAGGTTTATGTAAGTCATGAATCACCCTGTATAATATAATATGGTTCTCTTTGATTAATAAGTAACTATTTGATTATTTAACTTATCACAAATCATACATTAAGTACACTGAACCTTAAAACCTTTTTACCTCTCCTTTTGCTCGTGCTTAGGTAGGTATAGCGCAAATTCGGAATCGAAGGAAGGTGAAAAAGACTGCGCTCAAGAAAAATTATTGTCCTTTGATTATCTATGAACTGGTTGGTAACAGCATACAGATTTTTTACGATTCACTTTCGATGAGAAACGTTTTGAAATATAAGTATACTTACCTACGTTAAAATTCGTACCTCCTCTACCTATAGATTATAAGGTAGAAAAACAATAAAAGGCAAATAATAAACATAATAAAGAGCCTGCGATAATACAAGACATATATGCAGTCTAAGTCCATGCAACCCTGTATGGAAAACGTAAATCTGTTTGCGACATTTTTCCACCCAGCTAGCGATTCTGTATCAGATTAAGCATTTTGGAGAGGGCATTCGCTGTGCGGCTCGGAGAATAGACTCCGGCGGTTCCGGTTTCGCCACTTCTCGCTGTTTCTACTGTGCGCCCCGTGCCCGACGAACTGTAATAACCGCATTATTTATTTACCCCCCTGTGGCTCGATGCGCATTCGTACCAACCCTCGCCATTATTAAAAATAAACCCCGACTCGGCTGCCGTTGGCGCCCGGCTTCGGGGTGGGGGATGTAATGCACCGACGGGTTGCTGTCCATTATTCAGGGAGGTTTTACACGCGGACTGGATGTATTCTAGTCAGACAGGAGAGTTTCTAATGGAAGCGATGTTTTAGTTGTTGTATTTTATTGTGAAGGGTTGGAATTGCTAATGAAGGGTTCAATTACCAATACATAGAGTAGACAACTCTAAAAGATATACCTAGGTACGAATGCACTCCCGTGCAATATTCACCAGGGTGGATCACCTATTCGGTTTTTCTGTCATTAAGTATTTACTTTTTATTACCAAGTCACACTTTGACCACATAGGTAGGTGCTTTTTATCGAATCAGAATTGCATTTATTTTCGTTCCATATTCCCGGAGAAATAGGTTTCGAGGTACTATTATGTACCTGTAATGGTGTCTGTTACATAGAATTAGCCGTCAAAGGAGGAGTGAGTTTTTTCTAGGCGGGGACTCCCCCAACTGCAAGAGTATCTTGAAGAACGTGATTTACATTTTTCTGCTTATGTTCTTGTGAGATACTTTGCAGAGACATGCGTATTGGCAATAGGTAGCAGTACCTAGGTGACAATAACTAATTTTTGTTGAAAATTGGAGATATAGGAGGTATTGCCAGGTCACCAGCGATTGTTTGTTGTTTTTTTCATTATGTTTTTGATACCAACACTGTGTCACTGCCAAATTAATCAGTTTCAATAATGATAAAGCATGTGTTCATAGAAGTTGAGTTCTGCATGTATCCCTCAAAGTGATATGTTAACGGTCTCGGAACTCTCGGACATCTGTATCTCGAAAATGGTGCGTTAGCGGACTCGCAAAAGTTAATAGAACTTTAATGTTCGACTAATCGACTCCTAGTCACAGAGGCAAGTTGGCTCTTGAGGTATCTCCAGGAAATTGCTTGTGGCTCGTTTTAAATTCAGTGCAAACCCATGATGAATCTGCCCTGATTGTGCAATCTCAGATTAATCGCACAATTGCTAGCGTTTATGACTTTATTATCATAGTAATCCCATCAGTTTAACGCCATGAGTTCAGCGGTTACTGGACACGGCTCTATGAGTCCTGAGTCCTTCTTAGCAAGCTGGATGATCCTGTTATTTCCTCTTTGTCGGTCCACGGTCCAGTCTAGCTGAGTTCTATGATGAAACGTAGTGAATCCATGGCTTTTGCACAATTGAATCATTATCCCTGGTCAGAATCTGAAAGCGCAATTGCCCCATTGTTTCCCAATTTTCTGAAAAATGGTATTCCTAGCTTATTCCACAAATACATCATTATTCGTCTTTTACATGCCTTGAGTATGGACCCAAAAGGTAACGAATTTTTCAGACTTTTCAGATACATTATATTGTCAAAGAAATTATATCAAATGAAACAGGTACCTACATGAAATATCAAAAGCAAGATACCTCGACATCGGATACATCCAAAAAAACCATCCTATGCAAAAAATAAACCGATATTATTTCAGATCAAGCATTAATTAGTTAATTTTGAAAGTGTTTGGCAAGGAATGATAATATGCGGTCGGTGTGGTGCCGTGACACCAGTCTGTAAACTGTAGTAGCTGCAGATGTGTGGATTCCAATCCCGCGGTAGATATTGTATGGTTTTTTGTATCCATCTACTTAATTAAACTATTTAATAACTGAAAATCTGATATGGGCTTGTTCTTGAAGCAAAAATTACTAGTGTGAAGTCAACTGAGGAGGAAGCGGCTACTTCTTATCTACATACTAAATTTTGATTGCGGTTCTCTAATAGACTTAGATATGCATTAATATTAAAAGATTACCTACCTGGTTTCAATTTCAGTATAAGTAGATGTCGTTTCCATTTTTCCATCCAATCTATTTACTGACTTATTAATAAAATTAAACACTTCGCATATCGCTATTTTTTTAAAAACTATCAAAATTTTTTAAATTTATTTTGACAAAAAACATTTTTTTTCTTTTAAGTTACACTAATCAAAAAGTATTAGGAGATTAGGATAAAATATAAATCTCGTTATCTATCTCTAAATATAGAAAAAAAACATCTTTCCGCCGACAATGACCGCCGGCGGGTGCGTTAAAAATCACATGTAATTTTATAAGTATAAACAAATTAGCTGGCTTGGGCTTCATTTTCTTATAATATTCTAAATTGATCCTGAAAACTATTTAACAAGCAATACTACCGCAAATAACTTGGTTGATTTTAAGCATCTGCTTATACAAACTTCAAACACGACTGTTGATTGCTCTATATAATCGGCCTTGTTACAATTATTAATAACAAACTACTTATAATAAGTACCCGTATTTGTTTTTATATTTTTATGTTTTTTTTTCATTGCAGCCTCAAGCACCTACCCCATCTTCTCCTTCGCCTCCCGCGCCCGCGATGGCAGTGACCCCCGCGGCCCCAGCCGGTGGAGGCGCGGGAAGCCCCCCTTCGGTTTCGTCAACCCCTCGCTGCTGTGACAGACCCGTTTTTACTGACCCTGCCACCGGTCAGACGGTCTGTAGCTGCCAGTACGAACTCCTCGCTTACCCCCGACTCGGCGCCGTCTCCGGGCTCTCATCAGCTTTGGGAGTCTACGGTTCTCCCTACGCCGCCGCTGCCGCCGCCGACGGGATGGCAGCTTACTTCCCAGGACTCGCCGCCGGAGAGCAAGGCTTCTATGGTGCAACGGTGAGAATTTTAATCTATTTGTTTTTTTTTCATTAACTGTCTGTTTACATGTTATGTGAATTAGATAGCTTGTATTCAACTTTGGGTACAACAAGATGCGATTTTTCTGCTTTTCCAATGTTTTTGCTTGATATAAAGACCTCGGTAATTTTTAAAACAAATATATAAAGCGGTTTTTTGAGAACTAGCAGATATACATGGTCTATATTAAATTATAGAGAAAAGCTGCACAATTTTTAGTGCTTATTAAGAATCGGAAACAAAGTGGATTTTTTTTAGTCGCTTTAAAATATCCTGAAAAACTGAAAAATCGAGATTTCTTGTTTCAGTCATACATATTACCTTTTTTACTATCGAAAGCTTGATCGAAAGGTTATATAAATTATTTTTTGTAGGGCTATACATAAGTGAGGTCATAATCTACCCATTTGACATTTCCAAAATATTCAAAGACGACTAGATCGTATTATAGTTTCCTTAGTCTTTCCATAAAAATTAATTAAAAAAAAAATCAAAATCATATTCTCGAAAATGACATATTGGGGGAAAATTATAAATTTCGAAAAAACCTATGTATTTAAAATGTGATAAAAAAACAATATGAGAGATTTAAGGTTTCCTTGATTTTTTACACCGAATAACATGAAGAACCAATATGGCGGCCATATTATAAAGAAAACTAAAGTTGACTATGAAAACCCTGGGATCTGACGAGCTTTAAGAATTTTGCAAATGCCCGTGACGACTTATGTACCTATGCCTACATTGTCCGCAAAAAAATTCTAGATTTTTATTTAGGCATGAAATTGTGCAAATTTTCTCTAATTTAACTGACCCTGTATCTGCCAATTCTCAATATCCCAATCACCATCACCAATATCACCAGAGAGATATTCAAAAAACGCTCTAAATGGTACAGGTAAATGGTATAGCAGCAGCTGGTCCAGTCACACAACTATAGGTTTTACCTAAGATGATGGTGTGAGAAACAAAAAAACATTCCTAAATCAGTTGTATACACACAGCTTGAATTGAATTGTATCGTAATTATTGAGGGTGGACTGTGACTGTGACTCAATAGATCTATTTTGTCCCCTCTACTATGTTGCCCCTGGTGTGGGATCACATTAATTTAGAAACTTGACGATTTTGAGAGGATTAAAGTCGGGTAGATCCCCTGCCTCCAGTGTCACAGAGCGTTTCTTCTTTTGAGTTCTAAAGCGTCGCAGTTTATCAGAAGGTGACGAGGTGCTCTCCCTTTATGCTAAATCTGCAAAAGCCGTTCTCTTTTTGTATAACTTCCTCAGGCGTTCATTGAACAATGTCCCATCAGGAATACCGCCAGTGTCTAAGACGTTCTTTCCTGAGGTTGAGGAGTATCTTCGACCTTTCTCGGTTGTCCCCGAGGAGTTCTTTGGCTTCTCTCGATCCCGAGAGCCTTCTTCAATGGATTTCTCTCAGTTTTTTTCTTCCTTTTGTAGTTCTGCCTTGAAGAACTTGTCTAGCAAACCAAATAATAGTTCTGATTCTATAAAAGATGTTAATGCTCCTTTTTTTCCAATGAGTGCGGGCACGCTCATTTCCCTCAATTCCTGGATGACCTGGTATACATTTGAGGTGAATTTTTGTCGAAAAGCTCAGCGTCTTTATAATTCATAGTTTCTGTCGAGGTTTATTTGGACACATACTTCTATTGCGTGAATGAAGTTCCGCTTGAAGTGTGGTTGGGGATGTCCCCATGGGTTTGGAGTACTTGGTGTGCGGCCCATAGGCTCCTGCCCCGATTCCCCCGATGGTTTTTGAGCCTTCTGTACTATTTAACCGTATATACCTTCTTTGAGAGTATGGGAGTGTTTTTCCATTCTTCTTTCGTCAGACAGATCCGTGATGAAGTTCCCCTCGAAACTGAATTTCTTAATTATAGTTCTGTCTTTTGGCTGTGTCTAGAGCTTCTCGCAGCCACTTACGGGATGGTCCTCAATGGCTCACTGTCCACTTCTGATTCTTGCTCTGTGCATTATAAGGAGAGCTTCTCCGGTTCTTTTCTCAATCAGCGATCAGCAAATGTATAGTGGTGCCAGATTCAAGATTGCCAATGCCGCAGTAGGACAAGCTCTCATTGCTTCTGTGATATAAAAAATATAAAAACATGCGAGTATCTGGATCTGCTCGAGTATGTTTACCTTGCTGTTACTAGCTTGGTCCTCACATACACGGTAAGAAAACCGCTCTGTATGTGATGGTACTGATGGTAGGTCTTACTAGCATGGTGTACATGCAACACTGAATGGATGAGTTACAACCCCATGTTCTGCCCCCCATTAGAAATTAACCTTCTTCCTTCCATTTTAAATTAACTCCCCCTAAGCGAGGGGTCTTGATTTTGAGGGAAATTTGATCCTTCTTGTGGATGGTATATACAAGAAGTGTTGTTTCGTATGGTTGATATTTAGTGTTACTTTCTGGCACCATTTCAGGGTTATTTTAACCCTATCTGTGTAATGTCACAGAGGAGTGTTCCTTCAAATTTGCCTTTGGTCATTATGACGATGTCATCATCGTACCCGATGCAGGTAATGTCATTCTCTGTGAGTAGTCCACGGAGCTCGTCAACGACCAGACTCCACAGAAGGGAGATAATTTTCCTCCTTGTGGACAACCTCTTAGTTGTATTTATCTGAATGTTGTTGGTGTTCTTATCCACATTGATTTCAACTATTCTCATTGACAGCCATGGTCTGAATCCATTTGGATATTTTGTTGTCTACTCCTCTTTCAGCTATCAAAAAATGCATGTAAATTGTTAAACTTTTGATGGGTATTTATTTATTTTCTATGGATTATTATTTTACGGATTTCTCCTCAAAATATGCAGAAAAAATAATCTTCACTTTGATTGAGAAATAATTATTTCCCATTTATACAAAGACTTAAGTTAAAATAGTACATTATCAGCTTATATCAACTGCTTATACTTTCCGAACACCGTTTACAATATCTACTACAAATGCATGTGAAAATTTAATGTTTTATATTAGCGACCTTGAAAATTACCTACACATTAACGTTATTAGTGGTATACATACATAGTTTTGTAAACACGAACTCGTAAGTATATTCGTAAGATATGAACTCATTACGGCTTTGCTAATTATTGTTGTCTTGCATAGTTACATAAAAATATCAAATAGATATAAATTAACACTCGGAACTGCACCGATAAATTTATATTTTTTTATCGTTCAAAAATAAATAAATAAATCAAATGAACATTACCCTAAAATGTTATAAATTAATGTTATAAGGTCCCCTCCCCCCCCAGTTGCGACGTCTCTGATCACCAAAAAGATTAAAACCATAAATTATTTATGAATGTACAGAGTGAAAAACTATTTTAAATGAGATATCACAAGCCCCTGCTTCCCATTTAAGAATTAAGGAGTTTCAACTGTCACTCGAAATGGGTTGAATTTAGGAAATAAATTTTTACCTACGTTTCAGGATAATCATTTCACAATCCAAAATAGATTGATCGGGATTTTTTTATAAATATGCATTATGCACAATAATTGAGATAGTGAATAGTGGGTAAGACTCGGAGGTAACAGTGGCCGCGTTTACGCATCCCAAGTTTGAAACTGAATAACATTCATGGAGTGCTATCGATGCATTTCACTTGCCCTTCTAGTCTAGTTGCAATAAGAAGTGCACAAAAGTTTCCTTGGAAATAAAAGTTATTCCCTAATGTTCAACCAAATGCTTCAGGATGAACAGATTTTCTCAGACGGAAGACTTATCTGAAATCGACAACAAAATTGTAGCTGGCAAAGTGCGTATTTTTTTTTTTTGCATCAGTAGAGTGTGCAGCAATGAATTGAAAAAGGTCATCAGAGGTCAATTTTTCCCAAGCCAGATAAAGATCCCTTCGATTTAAATATTCTAGTGGGAGATTGCGTCTAAAATTGCATCAGTGTTTTAAATGCTTCCGCGGAATGCAGAATCTCGAGAGAAATTTCTCTGAACAGAAAACATTAGAGAAATTTTTATATTGCTCTTTATTTCAGTCTTATTTATTAGAAATGCGATATTTTATTTCCTTACCTTGGGAATATTAATTTGTTTTTTCTTTGTATACGTAAATAATAATAATAACTCGTATGCAAGAGAATTTCCACTACTAATAAGCGCGTAATTTAATAGTTAATAAATTGTACATTTACAAGATATATTAACTACTTTTGGACATTGAGCCATATCTTATAAGATTAATTCATGTTTATGAAAATTAGGAAATTCACATACATAAATGATATTAAGATGAACTGATAAAATGTAAGGTGCACTTTAATGAGTAATTTTCCTCGGTTCACAAATGAACAAAGAATAGAAATGTGGAAATTAGTGCATGCTTTCATTATGAGAAATTAAAAAGCAGTTGGTAAGACTCTGTTTATAAATAAGACCTTGCGAAATAATAACTAAAATTAATGTTTAGAAATCATCACATGCAAAAAATATTCATTTTCGTTACATTTTATATTATTATATTATTGTCGTGAGAAGGACATCACAACTTTCAAATTATCAAATATAATGGAATTGCATTAAATATTTGAAAATTATACTGGCATTGTAAGCAAGGAAACCCATTTAAACTAAAACACTCATAAAACTTAGTTGAACAGTAAAAAAAAAAACACTTTGTATTATAAATTCATAATTAGAGTATTCAAACGTAATTCATTTCCGTCGCTTTTCTAATTTACAGTTTCTTAAAATCCCATTTGTATTATAATTAATTACTTGATGAGTTATTTATGGTAAACTGGTATACTTTTCTTCATTTAATATAATACCTTTTCGGCAGGAATGTAACATTAAAGTATGTACCTGTGTAATATCCAAATCATCTGCATGATGTGACGCATAACAAAATACGAGTGCCCTAATTTAAATGGATTGTACCTACAACAAAGTTGTTGCTAATCGGCGTATAAATCTTTGATCAGTTGAAGACCAGAAGTAAGGGAATATATCACTGGTTATCCCGGTTATCCCGGTTCCAGGCCGCAGATTAGTAAACACGTCTAGATAACCACTTACCGACTCATTATACCCAATACGCCTGTCCTGTCAGACCGCATGGAGTAATGTGCCTGTTAGGCACTCGCCAACTTCACAATTAGGAACAACTACCAGCAGGAATATACGGGAGACATCCGGACACATGTTCTGCCGTATTCCAGTGGGACAGCGCGACATACCATGTTGCCATGTTGTTTCAATTCAGTTTATTGCTTAAATTAGAGAAGTATTTGCATCAACTAGCTAAACTTCCCTCATGTTTTAAAGGTAAACTCCTGCTATCGCGTGTAAGTAAATCTGTTTCAACTTGTTTCAATCTTTTCGTCTCATTAATTTTTCATCTCATGACGAAGTGATCAAGTCTCATAATCTTTCGAGAATTTGGGTTAAATTTGGTCGAATTGAACGCGCTTTAATATCGACGAAGATCTCAACCCTTATAGGTACTTCTACATTATCTATTGTTGTGTAAAGCATATTTTGTTAGTATACAAAGTTCTGATGTAACTACTTTTTGGCTCAAGAACTAGCTCTTGAGCTTCAGTGCGCGATACCTAGAGAACTACTATAGTAAGTGAAATCCTTAATTTTCTTCATCCTTCATGGGCCAGGTTCATCAAACCATATCACAATGTTTATTTTATAGCCTCAAATTATAAAAAATAGAATGTCGCTTTAATTAGGTCTTATTTTAATACTCCTTTTGTGATCACCTTTTGAAATTCCTTTGTATAGTCAGTTCACGTTTTGAGAACATTTCTGGAATCTCATACGTTAGATGTGGTTAGCAAAAAAGTAGTTTAAAAAAGTCTCAAAGTTTCAAAGTACCTACCTACTTTTTGAAATAAGCAGTCTTAATAATTTTGAAAACGTAGGTATTTCAAGTTTAGATATGTATTACACATCACATGATTCATTTGGCGATATCCGGAATAATAATTATTGGTGAGCGAGAAGTCGTTAGATCCGACAATAACGATCTTTCATTTCTCAAATTCACAACATGTACTACCTTCGTCAACTGGATTCTGTTAATTATGGCTTCAATAAGTCACGAAACACTGATATGGGGTTTGTGAAACATTGTGAGGTACTCGGGTACGGACATTTTTTCATGAAATTACTGATTTTTGTTTGCGATTGAGTAAAATAGTAATTGCGTAAAACCTTACTCAATCTTAATTTACTCTATACTGATTACTTGAAATATTACTGATACCGAATACTCGATACTGAACTTGAAATGTCACTGATATGTGAATAAAAAATTGTGGCTACGTAAAATATGGGGGTTTATAATGAGAAAAATATACTTGTGACCAAACTTGTGACCAAATATATTGTCAAATATTTTTATAATAGAACTTCTGAGCTATAGGTAGGTATTGTATACAGGGTTACTTCCAAGGCTGATTCTTCAGACTAAAATAAACAAAAAATTTCCATTAACGTTGTCCGGAAATGCACCGTTTTTGAGATACGGGGTGTCGAAAAAATATTATTTTTCCAGTTTTTTTGAAGATATGTCGGGAACCGTATATGAGATACAATGTTCAGATCTCATACACACTATGTGCTTTATGCCACAAAATTTATTGGCATAGATTTAGGGTATTTTGAGGATTTCAACCCCCTTACTTTCTACGCCACTGGAATAAAGGCAATTTTAGGAAGCGCCTTTGAACCGCCCATGTTTTCTATACCAAAAAAGGCACTGGGTATAGAACTAAAATGAACCGTTTCCAATAAAAATGGCATTTTATGAGAGAAAACATCATTTTTTTTAACGATTTTTCAACAGCATTTTCGAAAAATGAAAGTAAGTGAAAACTTTATTCCTATAATTAATGTTACCTCTCATAAAATTACATTCTTCTCGAAAACGGTTCACTTTAGAGCCGTTAA
This sequence comes from Malachius bipustulatus, assembly GCA_910589415.1. Lineage (NCBI taxonomy): Eukaryota > Metazoa > Arthropoda > Insecta > Coleoptera > Melyridae > Malachius > Malachius bipustulatus. The sequence continues at coordinate 17,853,335 of OU342633.1, forward strand.
CCAAGAGTAGCTTTTTGTTATAGAAAACATGGACGGTTCAAAGGCGCTGCTTAAAATCCCATTCATTTCAGTGGCGTAGAAATTAGGAGGTCGAAACCCTCAAAATACCCTAAATCTACGCCACTTAATTTTTTTAAACCTTTATTTTGCAGCGAAAATAAGGGGATCGGTGAGCACATAGTGTGCATAAAAGCTGAACACTGTATCTCATACGGTTCACGAGATATCGTAAAAAACGTGGAAAAAGAATATTTCTTGGACCAAAAAGTGCATTTCCGGACACACGTTAATGGGAAATTTTTTGTTTATTTTAGTCTGAAGAATCAGCCTGTGAAGTTTGGCCAACCTTGCAGTAAACACCCTGTATATGCAACATTTGATTCTTTTTATGTTATCATCCCCCAGGTACTATAATTAGGTAACTCAAAATTGTTTTTTTTTTTAATTATTTAAGGGAAAGTGGTCTATTTTGATCTATTTGAAATAATTAGTATACCATAAAACGGAGGTTAGGGCGATTTAACCCTACAAATCGTAACACTGGCTATTAAATTTGGCACGATTGTTGTCCACCAGCCATACCTTTAACGTCCAATTGAAAAAATGGATCCAGCGGGGTGCTCCTGTGGAGACCCCTGAGAACAGGTTGCCTATATCCTAGTGGTGAAAGCTCCAAGTCCAAATTGGCGCATTTTTTGGCCGGTTTTTGATTCAGTTTTTCTGCATTTGGTCACTAAGTCGTTTTTTTTTTTCTGGTAAATATTGTACCAGACATCCCTATATATACAATATCACAGGGATTTGGTTGCCTCTATCATTATTTTTTTTCATTTATTTTTTTAAATTAAAAAAAAATCCTTGAATTTTATCGAAAAATGTTTCAAATAAAAAAAAATAGATCTCGATGAACCTCAAAAAACTATTTCATTCAACTTTCACCAGGATGCACGGTTTCTAAAAACGAAATTTGTGAACTTGATAAAAAATCTGCAGGAGTTTTTTTTCGATTAAGTCGCCGATTAAGTTCTGCCGACTAAAAAAATAATCCTTTTTTTTAACTCCATTATTTTTATGGTCTATCTAGAAAATTTCTTAAAAAATTGTTAGAAAAATTGTAATTTTTAGGTATTTTCTACCCGATATAGCCGCTCGACGCAGAATATCGCTGTATCATACCTATACCCTTAAAAACTCCAGATAGGTGGGACCGTGTAAAAGAAATACGGCCCTGAACGGGGGCCTTAAAATTCCACGACGACCCATTTTCAATAGGTCGTATTTGGAGTTGCCAAGAGTTGCCCCTGTGAAATTTCAACTCGACCATGGACTTTCAGATTCTTGCGCCCGGCTTTCTAAAGCAAGACTACTGGCTATAGAACTAACGTGTTATCTTTATCAGAGTGTGATTTCCCGGGAACGGATCCCACTCATCTTCAATTACAGGGTTTGCGGGACCACGCTTCATTTAAAATGAACCAAATTATTGCGTCTCAGGAGGAAAAATTGATGCTCCAAGTCTGTTTCTTAGCAAGAGTCACAGAATTTGCAACCGATAGAGAGATATTTATTCGCTTTTATAAGGATACTTCCGACAATTTGATTTCAGTAAAAGTTTATTTTGACTATAACAATAATATAATGAAAAAAAGCGGCCCGAAAACCAGCCAAAACGATAATTTTGGCATCTAGTCTTTGTCAGATAAGCAAGGGGTTGCCCAAGGGTCCTAATAGAGGACCCCTGGTAATTAACCAATTAACCCCACATTAACCAAAACTATTTTGGTGTATGGGGGCCTTACCTTATATCTTTTAGCCATTTCTAATAAATACTACCGCTATGGAATGGAAGAAATTCGGAGCTTCTATTATACACCCTGTATATTTGGAGATAGGACCGAAAGTTAGCATAAAATTATTCACATAACACACTAAACGTGACGTTAAACATTTTTGTGTTTTCCCTTTTTTTAATATTTAGTACTTCGGTAGGTATACGAAGTTTTATGGTAAAATAGTGTTATCGATATTGTTTTCTGTAGCCCACAATGTTTATTACAGAGTTACAGTATCGGAAATGGGCTGCCTATTAACTGGCGAATTCACTGTAAGTGGCTATAAATTTGCGACAGGAGCTCTTTAATAAATGGAATTAACGTATTTATAACTTTCACAGACCGTTGTTTGTTACCCAACCGCTGTTATTTGTACTGCTCGAGTTCTATAGTGATGCCGGAGATTATGTGAAATATCGGCATTCGTTTATTTGGACAGACTTTCAGCCTAATAATATTGTCAACTAATTTTTAATTTGAATAATGTCTTTTGCTGGAAAAGTTTTATTAATATTTTGACGATAAATGGCTGTCTACATTGTCATTTAGGGTATATATTTTGAGTACGGATCTATTAATATACCCATCTTGCTCACCTATACAATTTTTTATTTATTTTAATTTTAAATACACAGGTGACCCAGAAGAAAGGAAAAATGTCGTCGACAATATTTGTTTGTTTTCTCATTCTCTAAATTGGATATTAATGAAGTTACAGCGTGTTAAATGTTCCGAAAAAATTTGTATAGCGCCAAAACTTCTTTAAATTTTTGATGAAATTTGCTGTGTGTTTTTCTATTATTTAGTCTAATATCATAGTAATAAATGTCCGCGTGTAAGTTGAACCAGGGACGTGTGTAGATAAAGAAGTCGAATATGAATGTGTATAGGTACCCCCAATTTTCACGTCATTGGATAAAATTTAGTTCATATGTTTTCAAAATCTAGACACTTCTGGTACAAAAAGTGCATAAGGTTTATTACGTTAATTCTCAACAGTTTTTGAGTTAATAGGTGAAGGTTCAGTTATATAAAAATTACTCGCTGGCGAAGGAAACGTGGCCTGATTTTTCGTGTTCGGGGGTATGGAAGACGAAACCTCAAGTCAAATCATCAGTAAATTTTTCCAAAAGTTTAAACAGTAAGTTCGAAAACACTATCTTTGTCGATGTATGTTAATAGGAACTTTTTTATTATCCCAAATTTTATTTTTCGACACCTGTTTTGAAACACCCTCTATTTAATTATTTTAAATCCCTTTTTACAATAGTTACAGTATATTATCAGTAGTCTTTACAGAGTACTTAATAAACATTGAGGGAGGTTATTGAACTTCATTTATTGATCATAATCGCGTACCTATACCGGCGCACGGAAAAGTGAATACAATTTGTCATCACAGTTTTAACTAGGCATGAAAAATTTACTGCAGACAAGCCTTACAAATAATATAATTAGAATCTTTACTCTGCTGCCTCTTCTGACATTTGCTTTAATCTTGATCGAATAGAAATTAATTGAAATATCCCCAGACGCTTCAGCATTTAATAAATGTGTGTTCATTTAAGTCCAATTCAGAGGTGGCTTGGGTCCTTTGCTGGTCGAGATTACTAAAATGAATTAAGACGTAGGTACCTTCTCGAGATGTGAGATGTGGGTATAATAGAATATGTTTTGTCATATATCAGGATTGGTTCGTGTCTATAAAAGTTCATTAGGAATTAATATTTACATTAATCATGTTTATATACCACCTGACAGGTATGGCTTTGTGTATTAGTGATATATTATTGAGTTTGCTTAGCTTGTTTAATTCATAACGTCAGCATTATTTATTGTACTTCACCTGTAAAGGTATAACAGTTAATCGTCGATACCTGGTTTGTGGGAGAAGGGAATACTTTGCTAAATACCTACGTTAAATAAAATTTTATGGTCAAAATAATACTCTAATAACGTTTTTGGCCGGACACAGACATAAAGATAAAGTTTAATTAGTAGGTAATATTTTGTAGGTATATAGATTTCTTGATGGAAAACTTAAAATCAAGTGGTCCGAATTAGTTCTTGTTATTAAATATGTCCATCAATTAAACGAGTTCATTATTTTATTATTTCAATTAGAAAATCTCCAGTTAATGATAAAAGCGATAACATTAGAAAACACTTAACACACTTAATCGAGTGAACTATTGGTAACCTTTTAATATCAATATAAACTCATTAATGCTTGAAAGTGTTTGTTATTTTCTGTTCTTGGCGACAAGTCAAACGTCATTCGGAACAAATTACTTGTTTTTCTCATACTGTCGAAATATGGATGTATACACATACTAATTTTTCAATGTTATTTTAATTGGCTTCTCAGGTCATAGTTCTTATGATGTGACAACTTTTTCATTTAATTCATTCTATGTTTACATTTTTTATCAACAAGCAAGTAACCTTCATTAATATATATGACATGTCATTTACCTACTTGTGAGATTTCAACAATAAAAAAATATATGCATAAAAATATATTCCAAGAAAATGAAATACTTACCTATCTACTTATACATAAAAGACGGATGAACTAGATATTTTCAAAATTGATTACAATTAATTATAAATGTGATACGAAAATATTTCAAATATCTGCGAAAAATATAATAATTTCCTTCACTTATTCTAAGAAAAAAGTTCTTATATTAACGTGGGTCCGCAATATTTTTGTTGTTTTTTATACATGCAAGTAAGTATGAGAAAACAACTGCATATAAAAAAATCCGGTTATATCTAAGGTCGAGTTGGTATTTGTTGAGACAATTCCATCGAATAATAAGGTACTAAACGTTATTTATCAGTTAAGAATACCAAAAATACCTTATAAGAGAACAATTATTATTGTTAAAAACACTATTTTTGTATTTTATGTTAAACCATATAAAATAATTTCCAAATAATAAAATAAATAACTGTGACATTTAGTAACAGAGTACTAAGGAATCGAGCCATTGCCATAGCAACATATGAAGAAGCAGTTTTATCGATAAATTTATCCACTTGCCGATACAAAATGTCCGATAGCAAACAGCGATATTTGAGAAATCAAATGGATGTAATAACGTATGAATGGAATTGTCATTGATATTAGCTACTTCTTAAAGTACCCCTGATGGGTACTTTGAGGTACCCATCTGGTACCCCTGATGGTCAAAAGCCTTAACGGTAACCGTTTTCGAGCAAAATAGCACTTTATAATAAAAAAAGTCTCAACATGATTTTTTTTTACACACTTAGGTATTTATTGAGCTTAATTTACGAGTATTTCGCCATTATTCTCTTTTACTGTCTTTTCTCTACACCGCTTTTATTCTTGCAAGTATACTGCATGTTTATTTTCTATCAATACTAAGACATTTCTTCATTCATACATTACTTATCTTCCTGTCTCTTTTTAACGTCTTTATTTACCATATTACGTGGCTTTAACAAAAAATAATACTTTTACACTCACTCACTATACCATGATTTATACACAGGACCGGGTTACAATATTTTATTACTATTTATTTTTATTGCAAACTAATTTTGCCTATTTCCACAGACTCACTAGGTCGTACCATGATACTTTTTAGGTAAACAGGGTAATCTATGCCTAACGTGACGTTGCTAAATGGTATAGGTAGCAGGTCATCGTGGCCAGTCTAAATCTATCACAAATTTTATTTTGCTAACAGGTACAAGACAGGGTGCTTTCTATATTTTCCAGCTTAAATTATAAAGAGCGATATATTTGCAACGGTTTGTTGAAATCCGACAAAATTTAAAAGAAACACTCTTCTACCAAAGCACAATATGATGACCTATCGAAAAATGGAATATTCAGGGCCATACTTGAAAAAAAAGATTGCACTTTTTTTTTGTCAGAAAAGCATATCTTCCGATCGACTTTCAGAAAAAAACGCGACATCGGATTCGGAAAGTACAGAGAGTACCGAAAAATGCAATGAAAAGAAAATCAAAAATCAAATTCACAACTTATGCAAACAAATAGTTTAGACACAAAAAAATATTTTAGATACAAGGGAAATGAACGAGATAATAATTTAGTATAGTTTTTTATAAAAATGAAATCATTTATTTTTGATTGCGTGAAATTCCAAGACAAGCAATGAAGACATAGGCTTAGGGCAGAATGAATACAAATACAAACATTTTTCTGTTTTTTTTTCCAGGCAGCAGGATTAGAATTGAAAGAAAACCTAGCAGCAGCAGGAGCCCCTTGGCCATATTCCCATGTCTACCACCCCTACGATACTGCCTTCGGGGGTTATCCCTTTAATGGGTAAGTTCTCAATTTCTATACAAAAAATGTTTTCTCAGAACTGAAATGAAACACTTCATGTAACGTTTAAATTCAAGCGGTACAATCGCTGCCATTGCTAACCTCAGGTCCTACCCTTTCATGTTGAATGAAGCCCTTGTAATGTAGCCGAAGCTCTACAAGTGTAAATGTGCCCCTCTTTATGTAATTAATGAGACTTAACTTAATACCTCGACCCCCGTAGAGCTATAACATGTGTTGAAAATGACCGACTTTATTTTCTTCTTTAATAAAGTTACCATGTAATAATAATGGTAGTTAATGAAACATTTGGTTATCTTCATTATTAAAAGAAATATTTCACCATTGAAGGAAACTTTCTTGACCCGCTAATATAAATAATATATTTCTGTTCCTATCGGATAGGTATAAGTCGTTGTTGTAAAGGTGTTTTGCTATGAGTTTGGAGTTCTGTAAGGGAAAATTCAATAAAAAATGTTTCCAAATCACTTTCGGAAATACCGGAAGTACCTCTTTCCTTATTTTAGATGGAACACCTGTATATTATTCCATATATATTCTTAAATTGTCTGAGGCATCGAATAAAGGTGCTTTTATTTTTATTCTATGTACCTATATTGTTCAAAAAAGTAACCAAGGTGAAACAAGAGGCTTTAAACCTTGAAGCAACTTTAATTTTATTATAAAACGGGCCTTTTCTAATACATTCAAATGGTTTGGTTTGTATCTAAGAGCAAGGCCCCGTCTTACACACCATCTCGTTGTAATAACCTTCATCAATCATAATTTCAGCATGTATATGAATTTGCCACCCCCTGAGAGTCTCGGTGTCTATGTAACCCCTATATTCGGTGATAAATAGAGCTGAGGTTGCATTTCAATTAAAGAATCTAATCCACGATGCATTATTCAGTGACATCGCCAGCTCCTTGGGGATTTCAAGGGAAAGGGCTAGGGAAGGACCCTTCCGAAGGGCTAAATATATCAGCTGTTAGATAACCCTTAGGGCTCGTTATCGGAGATAAATAATAAAAGCAATGGAAAAAGAATTATTTGGTGTTTTTGTCGTGACAGCCTTAATTTTATTTTAAATTTTAATGCATGTGTGAGGTACTTGATAATTATTATTTCAATCCAATGATAAACCCAAACTGAACACTCTATACGGTTATAACTTCAGAATATTTGAAATGGCTATATTTTTGTAAAATATTTGAAAATCGTAATTAAATCGATACTATTCCAATGAACCTAGAAAGTTTCTTATGGGACCCCATAAGTAAAAACTTAGCGGAAAATAATTTGGGCTTTTCTACTCTATTATACACTATTTAATAATACATGACGTGTATAGTGTTTAGAGTGAACTAAACCGATGAGTCAACGATGCCGTTTGTTTATTTTATCAATGGATATTATTTATTCACTAGCCTAGAATTCGTTTCTATGGCTTCAATTTGACATCATCGCTTGTTTAGCGGTAGGCCATTTTCATAAATTATAAGCAGCGGTGCCAGGCTGATATGACTATTCAGTGTCAATTTCGAGTCTCCAAGCAGCAAGTCTCCATTAGAATTGATACGTGTATCTACTGCTAAAATAAATATGGCTACTCATGTTATATCTAGTCAACAATAATCTAATCATGACGTCAGAAAGTCAGCGAAGGATGTGGTAGTAAAATTATCCAGATTTTTGAGTATAATATGTATATATTATACATAAAATATAGAGAATTCTGAATATATGTCCGCAGGACTTCAGGATGTGATAGCTCGTTCAAAAATATGAAAAAAGTTCCTATTAACATGGGTCCGCAAACCCCCCATTTTCAAGATACGCAGGGTGTAAAAATTTTTTTGTCAGTTTTTTGGGGATTTCTCAGGAACCCTTTCAGATACAAAACTGAATTTTTGTACACATCGATCTTATCATTAACATTATTTACTTTTTGAGCTTTGATTCAATTTATTTCATACGGCAGTGGCAAAAATTTTGAGATTCCTTGAAATTTTTCTACCATTAATTTCCTTTTTTAAATATATTTTTTGAACGCTACGTTATTCAATCTTATACAAGAATAATGAAAAAATGGTTGTCATCATGGATGCAAGACTACGAAGTCAACTAGAATCAATTTTTCTTACTTATGTTTTATACAAAGGTCGAAATAAGTTGTTACTTCATGTCAAAAAGCGATTAAATCGGTGTTGACATTCTGTACAGTTTTACTAATTTAACCGATCTGAAACTCTTTATAATAGATACATCGTATCTATCTTTAGATTGCTATTATCATAGATTTTCTGTATACGGAGTGTAGGCAGATATACGACGAACTGCACTGGAACTCTCCCATTAGTGCTACTACTGCCTTCTACAGGATGTTCCTACCAGGTACATGCAAAAGAAGGTAATTATTTGGCTTATTTTATGCCTAAAAGTTCATAATTATAAACATAATTATGTCCGCAACCGCTTCGTTACCGATCTATAAGGGTGTTGAAATTTAAAAACAAGTATAGTTTTTTCTTAATAGCTCCCATAATTTTTGAGATATTTATCTCAAATTTGGAATACAGGTTACACTGGAGGGCTTACATCATTGGACATGACAAATGATTGTGAGAATTTACAGATATTTTTTCCCGGGAATCTCCCATTTCGCCCCCATTTCTCCTCCTGAAGTTTTTTACGATGCGCCGCTGGTAGATTCTAAAATACAATAATTGAATTTTCTGACTTATTTAAAAAACAATAAACCGGCTTTGGCTTTTTTTGGATAATTTCTTATTTCCATTAATTTTGACAGTTTAGTCGACACTGACTATTAAAAATCAAAGTTGGGATGACCCTGTGTGACTAACTGGTTGACTGAAGTTTTACTAACCTCAATGACCTGTTAAAGAAAAAAAAAAGAATACATCTAACTTCAACACCCTGCGTAGATCGGTAACGAAGCGGGCCTATGTTTATATGAACTTTTAGGCATAAAATAAGCCAAACAATTACCCCCTTCGTATGTACCTGGTATATAGGAACATCCTGTATATGTATAGAAGGAAACATTCCTGACATTTTTTTGGTTACATTCTCCTGTGTAGTCAATAGTCAATCTTAGACATAAAAAAAATCAAAAGCCTCCCTGAATTACTCTCTGGCTTACAAGATATGAATTTTTTTAACTAACACTCTTAATTATAACAAACTTTAATTTACTTCCAATTTTTAAACAAATTATTTGTTTATTAAGAGCACGCTGAATGAGGTAAAGCGAGTGATGTTATTACGTTCCTGCCTGTGTTACGCTAATCCACTTTTCGATTTGAAGTCACCATGCACTTTACTTCCTCGATGCACAAAACAAACCTATTGCATTAGGTTTACTTTTAATTTAATTTGGGAAATTTTAAACATACTTTATTAAAAAATGCAACTTTAAATATAGCAATAAAAAATAAATAAATAACATAGCAATAATTAATAGATATAGCAAGTGTTTCACTTTCTTGCAGCAGGACTCTTGATATAAAAGACCTTTGTTAATAAGGAATAAAAGTTTCATTTAACCAAACATAATATGTTCGAAATCGCTTGGTAAAAAAAGATACAGGGTGTTGAATAAGAATTATTTTATTTATTTTTTTTCGTCGTTATACAGTCTTTTTCGCTTGGTTTTCGTCTTTTGTCAATAATTGCTTTTACAAATTTGTCACATGCTTTTCCCATTTTATAAAACATCAGTGTGATTTTTCAAATTAAATTATTCTTATGTCAACTTAGATTCCCTTTATATCAAATGCTTTTCCAATGTTTATTGGAATTTATTTCAATGTTTCCAGGGGTCAAATACCCTGTATGTTATCATAAATAATATGTTGATGAAAATGAAAAAAAAAAATTCAACACCCTGAATCTATTTATTTTTCTAAGCGGGAACTTTTATTTCTTAAAACACGTTTTCTATCAACTAATAAAGTCCTGCTATAAAAAAATTGAACTATATACCCTTGTATATTTAACATTTAACAGAATGTCCTGTTCCGAGAGTATACCTAATAAGTCTATGTCCAATTGCTTATGACTTGAAGTAAAGTGAAATAAGCTTTGCTGTTAAATTATAGAAAAGTTTTATGACAAATAGTACCTACGGCAAAATAATGATTATTAGAACGATTACCTACTTGCCATTAAAACATTTTCATATTCCTCGTTTTGTATTTGCCAGCATTAAACAAGCCTAGACATAAAACTATTATCGCTAAAATTATATTACAATAGCTAGGAACTGTAATCTTACTAATTGAACCCATTAAGGTGACCTTGCACTTTTCCTAATTGTATACAAGCTGGCTCGAATAAAAATTTTAGTGTAAAATCAAACTAAACCAAAAAAATCGAAAAAAAAAACTCTAATTTTATTTTGTTATACTTTCGCAAATTAGTATCGGAACAAAAATTTATTGAAGTTGTCATAAATTGGTTTGATTGGGTCTCATAATTTCATAGTCAAAAAAACAATATTGATTAACGAAGATAAGAGTAAATGTAAACAAAAAATAGGTCTTTTATCCTTGTAAGGTAGGACCCAGTTACATCACCGAAAGGTTTTGTTTTTAACTTAACCACGAAAGTAACTATAAATAAGCAAGGAAAAATGACATGCACTTTCATTTATGAAAAGTGATGAGTATTTATTGGTGTTTTTAAATGTTGCGAAACGCAAGGATATGGCCATTAGGATATGTTGTACAATTTTCTTTTTATAATGAACTATAATTAGAAAAATAATTACTCAGCTAATTGCAAATGTGAAGCATTGTGTAAAGTAGTCTAAAAGTAATTAACTATTCATTTCAGTTGTTGTAAACATAAGCATATTCCTACTTTTTATTGAAGGTTTTGCAAACATTTTAGTTCCAATTTACGACCCCTCAAATTTGTGTAAAATTTATTCCACGATTCCTTGATAGACATGAAAGTAAGTTTGAGAAAACAACTGCATAAAAATATCCGGCTAAAAATTTAAGCTAGAATGGTATTTGGTGAGACAAAGACAATTACTCGAAAAAGAAGGTATTAAACTATATTTAAGAGTGAACAATACCAAAAATGCCTTTACAAGGTAAAATATTATTGTTAAAAACACAATTTTTGTATTTTATTTCAAAATTTATAATGAAAATCATAACGGCAAACGATATGGAAGTACTTCCGCACTCGTAACTGCCGAGTCACAGTAGCCGGGTGGTATTAATACATCCTAGACTCTTGCTCAAGGACCCGGGTTTAAACCTTGTTAGGGCCGACATAAGCTTTTTTTCTCAAGCAAATTCTCAAGCCATTGCCATAGAACCAAAATGAACCAAAAAAATTGTACATTTTATCAACTTGCATTCTCTTTCCCTTCGTCGAAATGAATATCCGATAGCAAATAGAAACATTTGAGAAATCGAATGGGTTTAATTACGTATGAGTAGAATGTCGACAGTAAAACATTACCTTCTGGGCAAAACTTCTTATCTATGACTTAGGTACACTATAGTTTCTCATAATATTGTTTCTGTATCATCTTCTCTCATATTTTGCAACATGTTAAATTTTCAATCTCATCTTATGGTGTAGATAGTATCTCTCCGTACGTAATGTAAGCAAACGCTCTTTGATTGTCTTCTGATTTGTAGTGAGAAATGGGAAAAATTAGTGCAAGCTTGATTCTTTACAAAAAATATACAAATTTATTAAATTATTTAGAAAAATGGGAATGGGAATCATAAAACGTCGTATTTCTGCATTAATAATGAAAACGCCGATACTGCAAGTTTCAAGTAAGATTGACTCGGAGATCCGACACCTGTTTTCGATTCCAGCAACGACGGTGCCTTGTTGTCGCCGTTCTAAGGTCGGCCTCTCCTCTTGGCCATCGCATTTTCAGTAGCCGATCAATCAGCACACATTTGAATTCAAGTAAAATAAAATAAATAAAAGTATCTATATAATTAGATAAACGTCATACCGACTCACTGTTGACAATATTAACCTCGCCAATTCCAGCGAGATTATTTATATGGATTTAATTAATAAGGACCAAAGGACTCAACACGCCTTCTCAGTGGTTCGAAACTGTGGTCTTCTCAGCTCGCCAGACAAACAGGTTCAGGAGTCATGTAATCACCACAGAGTCTCAGGAACGGTAACCTGTATCAGCGATCACCGATCACCGCTTGACTGGCGGAACACAGACTGGAATATTCTGCTTTTTGGTGCACTTCGGCTGTAGAGGTTTTAGAATCCTCCAAATCTTTAAATTCTTTCAGTTCCTAAAAAAATCAGTTCCTTTCTTTATCATGCGTTTTTTCTGTTGTACTCCTGCCAAATAAAATTCCTTACTGGTAATGTAACTCTTATATGCATTAACCATTGACTTATTTCTGTTAGTAAAAGACTAATATGAGTTCATAGTCCATTAAAAAATCGTAATAATCGTTATTTTTAAACTTTATTCTAAAGTGTGCTGATTTTATATGTGAGAATCCTTATTATATCCAGTTTGGACTAATGTGAAATGTGCACCGGATCTCGAAACAATGAAGCGTGGATAACAGACGGTACTTACAAATACGCTAGACTATAATACGTCCAACTTCGACTGAAAACCGGCAGCGAGGCGACGCTAGCGAACCTGGCGGCTTGAGGACCGCTACAGTTGTTCTACTGGGCCCGGAATAGAGATGGGAAATACTGTTAGTGGAGCGAAATTCGGTGTAAAAGTCGCTCCGTTATCGATTTTTTTTTTTTGACGTATAACCAAGTCAGACCTAATAGGTTTTGTTCATTACATAATTTTGCATTCAAAACGGCTATTTACGACATTTTTGGGTAGGTCACGACTTTGATATTTGAAAAAAAACATAAAAATTTATGATTTAAAAAAATTGTACTTTTGAACATTTACATGACTATATCTTTGAAAGTAATCAAGATATTGAAATGATTTTTTCATCAAATTAAAACAGACAAATGGGCGCTTCCAATCGTGTATATTGCTGCCCTTAAGTATATATAGCTGACTCGCAAAAATAATGCAAACGATGCATGTTGCAAAATGTTGTTTAAAGAGTAACGAGGCTAATTATTGTTTTTTTTTCTTTTTTTGTTTTCTAGCATACATATTTAGGTAGGTATTATACGTATACCTATGTAGGTATCTTCATTTTTTTTTCTCACAAGACTGAAATAAATGAAAAAAATTTTTTTTTGCTTATTTCACATTCCATCTCAAGTATTTTTTCATTATATGTAATACAGTTACATATTTACATTTTTATTTGATAATATTGTGTTATTACTTATAATTTTTAAAGAGTCAAGTATACCTATTCTATAATTATTCCTTTTTTTGTTTTCTGGCTTGAAATTTTTACTTTTTTAAATTTTCTTAGAGGACCGAAGTAGCCTTGCATAACTAGTCAGTAGGTACTCAACGATCCCATAGAGAAATATCGGGTCCGGGGTCTGGGTATAATGATTAAGTATCAAGCAAGCAAAAGTAATCAAGTAATAAACTCAACGTATCAGATACTTGTGACTAATGTATCAATATCTACTCGATACTGTTATCTGTTGCACATCACTATGGTGCAGTGTGTAAGTTGCAACTCGCGACACTCGATGGCGCTGCCAGAGCGGCTGCCTTCGAAATGCATGTAAAATTGCCGGAGTTGGACGTATTATAGTCTAGTGTATTTGGTACTTATTAGAAATCCTCTCTTTTAAACATAATTACATATTTATGATAATTTACACATAAATTTGCACCACACACGTTGATCCTTTATCATTTAAAATTTCAAGAACTATATGTATGTTTGACCGTTTCATATCTTTAATCCATTATCAATAAGTACAGTGCTATTTGTAATATAAATTACTACAAGAATTTCAATAAACATTAAAAACAAAATTAAATGATTGCCTTGTTTATTTAATTAATAAGCGAACATAGCTGATTCTGTGATCAATACGTTAGCTTATTAGTGTTTGCGTGCTGATATATGGGTCTATATAGCGTGATCAACAATACAATAATTTATCCGTTCACGACTCTGCGCTCAAAATAATATAAATTTCTTTGAACTCTTATTAAAATCAGCCAACCGAATCACCTGAAAATAGTATACATATATGTTTGTGTAAGAAGGGATGAACATGAGCTTTAGAAACCCAAGGCAATTAGATGCATGAACGAAGCGAGGGGGACATTTGCCTAGATAGATTGTCAATAAGATTGTAAGAAAATAATTTAATTTTTGTCTCTTAGAAACATTTTTCAAAAACGCAATGGCGTTTATTTCATTTCAGTAGTGTGAAGCCCGGGCTTCCTGCATGACAAAATATGTACTATAACAACCCCCCCCCCCTTCCCCCGATGATCGTCTAGAAAATGCAGCTAGGACCCTCCTCTCGTTGTGTAGTTTTCTTGTAGTCACCCCTGGTTCTCGGATAGGGTATACAAGAGTTCTGGAATCAAATGTTAAGAGCACAAAAAAATTATAAGATGTGTGTTACCGGGCTTTTCTCTTTCGTTCATTGTACGGGATGAAATCGTATTACTATTTCATCTATATTTCACACTGAATAGCACTGTTTGAATTTGTTGTTTTTCGTTTTTGAGGTTTTAGTCGTGTTAAACTTCCCTTTTGTTAGTATGAGGTGAAATAGGTACCTTTAATTTTGTTTCTAGGCCTTTTGTTTGTTTCAATTTTTGTGCACATTACCTTTGTTATTAATACCTGTTATTTGTTATTCCCTTTAATTTTAATTTTACCTTTGATTTTTTTAAAGGCGTTCGACTTTAATTATCGGGGAGGAAATCGATGTTTTACTTTAATTTTAAATTTGTGATTTTCTTGTAATTTGGTGATAAACTGGCAAAAAAATCGCTGCAAAAAACTAATTACAAGGCTTTAATAAAATGAAATACCTAAAAGAATATTTTACCACCATATTATGGTACTTAGTATAGGTATACTTAATAAAAGGGACCAAGAATCTGAAGCGGGTAGGTAAGGTACCAAGCATAAATCCTTAAGCAACATAAGTAAACCGTCAGAAGAATCCTCATTCAAATGGCAAGCTACATTGAGAACTCTTCTGACTGGTAACACTTCAATTCAGTTAATCAAATGCTATTTATTTTCCAGAAAAATGCTCGGACATGGGCACGTCAATTAGTACCTATTTTAAGTTACAGTATTTTCTGTAAAAAAAAATTATACAGCGCTGCTTAAGTTCGAGGCATGACGTTATCCATACTATTGTTTTAAATGACAACCCGGTTTTTTTATTCCGGATTTTAAAAGAGCATAAGAAGTAATGAATTTCACAAAAATCTCTTAAAGTTTCAAAATTTTATTCCGTTCTCATTTACCTACCAAAAAAAACCAATCATTATAATTGATTATTATTTTTCCAATGCTCAAAATGTTGTCCATTCACTATTAGAGTGAATTATTAAAAATTGAAAGTGACGTTTTTCTGTTTATTTTTAGTTGTTTCTATATTTTTCATTTTTTATTATTTGTTTACTTTTATTTTTATTTATTTTTTTGATAAATGACAAGGAATAAAATTTTGAAACTTTCAGTAAAATAGTCAATAAAAAAGGGTTCCATTTAAAACATAGTGGATGTCGTCATAACTCAAACTTATGCCGCCCTGTATAATATTGTTCTTTACAGAAAAAACCACAACTTAAAATACTAATCGATATGTCCGTGTGCGAGCATTTTTCATTAATAAAAAAACAGCATTTTATTAACTGAATTTATTCCACTTAACAGATTCACATTTTGTTATTTTAAACAGCTATAAGTATAAATTTCTATTTTGGCGACATGTTAACGAAATTTCAGACCATATTTCTCATACTGATAACTGCGTATATTATGTTTCTTCTATCGTGATTGAGTTCCATTATCTTCAATCCTTTCTAGCTAGATGCGTGAGGAAAAACATTTTCCTAAGCAGTCATTTAAGGGCTTGGGCTGGCATATTTATGTTGCTATTGTCACTTGGTTCCAATATTCCATGTTACAATGTTAATTCCCTGTATCCGCATTGATTTTCCCCATTTCTCTTGTATCCCCATTGCAATAACGTGATGCTTTCGTGCGAACCAAAGCACGTTAACAAAACACCGAACGATATTTTTACGAGCAACTATAATAATAGTTCTTCATCTAAATTATTTCCCCCATAGAGTCGATTGAAACAATAACGTTATACCTAGAAAACCACGCATGAACTGCTTTACTCTTTGTAATCGAGAACCTTGCTTCATTATAACAAAAAAGACTTCGGTAGGTATTTCACAGTATAATGTTGAAATACCTTGAAACGCATACTTCTGCAATATAATAATTCAACATTGATTATCTCAATGCAGTAAATAATCAAATTCTGCACTTTAAGAGAACAAACACGTGAGGTATCTTCCAAAGAGTCGAGTTCCACAAATTCAAGGAATAACTTTGCTAGTGAACATCAAGTAAACTGTTTACCAGCCGAAGCTTATCTTTCGGTTAAACACGAGTGTAAACAAGGGAATTTATGGCTTGAACTACCTGTTTGAAATAGCTCGTATTAATTAGTATAAAATAGGGACTTTTTGTTTTGTTTTGTTGTGGGCCGATCCATATTTAGACCTAGGCTATCGATCTAGCAAATCGTGCATTTTTTGCAACCGGTGTAAAGGTTAGCAGTAGAAACAAATATAATTTCTCAGGAACTCATGTTTAAATGAAAATTTTGTTACCATAATTGTGTAACAGCTATACCTAATTACATGAGAGAACATGCTTGTAAGTGAATGAAAGGTGCGTCAAGAAGTGCACAAGAATTATGTACTAATTATGTCATCCTCAATCATTATGTATTGATTTATATATACATATATGTATATATAATGATACATATACTATAATACATATACATATAATGTATTAATTTATATATGAATTATATAAATTGACTGAATTTTTTAAAGGTCTTGACATCTTTTCCAGTTTTTAGAGCAAATTTTGGATGTTCTTGGTACACACTATTGTTATATGCGTACATCATTATCCTTAGCGAATTACAAACTCATTCCGCGGTGCAATTTGGGCGGTGGGGGATGTAGCTCGGCGTTTTTGCTGTCGTTTGAGGAGTGGCACATTGGCGGTGGGTCTCGATTTGCCATGCGGTTTGCTGAGCAAGTGTGGTAAAGTAATGCGCTGCTGAATCTGTATCTTCTGCGGATTTGATGCGCTGATGGTTGAGGTTGACACTTTCTTCTAGATTTGACTTCAATGCTATCCAGTCAGTGTTTTTCGAGGTTAGCCGTGGACAGAGCGGTTTATTATAACCACGGCACTCGTGCTGGTGATGACGGGCGTTTGACGGAGCTGTGACGTTGGTGGCAGATATTTCCAAATATTCTATTGGTAACGAAAAAATCAAGGTGAGGAAATTTTCTAGGGTTTCTTGGTCAGTATGTAGGTGCTCCATTTGAAAGGAAGTCATGGTTGTTGTCTGTCGTAGCACGTATAGGGATTTCTTTCCCTGGGATATTATGAGCCTCGATCCCCAGGGCGTGTGCTTCGGGGAGTCGTATTGGGGGGTCGCTTGGGAGTGTTGTCAGTTGATTTTATATGACTAAGGTTGATGATTGTATGCAGTTGTGTTTTACTGCCTAGTGTTATTATCTACATGGATGTGAATTTGCGTTTGGGTGTGAGTATGAGTGATGGCTGTTGGTGATTACCTCTTGGTGGTTTGTTGCTGGCTGCTACCAGTTCTCTGTAGACAGCACATTCCTTGTAGTTTTTGCAGGATGATCTTGTTAGCAAAGTCGTACCTACTTGGTTGATTTGTTTTTTGGTGTTTGCAGATTTTCGTGTCATGTTTGTCACCCCATTTGACTCAGTTTTATGGTTTGAAGCAAACAGTTTGGGAATGGCCATTGGATTCCGCCACTAGCATAATGAAAGAAAATTTGTTAGTATTAAAAAAGTAACTAATATCAATAGTAAGATATGTACAAAAATTCAGTTTTATATCTCCAACGGTTCGTGAGATATCGTCAATTTTTTTTTACACCTTCAACGTATGTATTTTGATAACGGTCGGTTTTTGGTCTCATATATTACCTAATAGGAACTTTTTTCTCAGAACGCGCCAAGGAATCACACCTTTTATTTTCCGACACATATTTTGAAACACCCTGTTTATGTTACAAGTCATCGCCAACCATAAATCTATTTTTTGTTGCTCACTCTTTATTTACATATCTTGAAATGATCCTATTTTTTTTACAATTATGAAATAGATATTTAACTGTCACTCACAATAAGTAAAATGTGCCATTTACGTTATACCTACCATGCTTAAAGAAACTGTTAGTAGCCTCCTGTTCCACTGTATTTTTCGTATGCATATGGTGACGTTTTTAATTGATGTTCCTTCCGTCCACGTGCTCCAAAGGATCAAGACGATCGCCTTTTATTCATGTTGACAACCATCAAACCGCTACTTGATGTATTCAATAGGTTTATTGACCAGGAAGTGACAAATGTCCACTTCCGAACACACCAAGAGCATATTAATAATTCTTCAGCACGTTGAATTACTATCCTTTTAAGTGGTACATACTTGTAACCGATCCCATTTCGTTCAAACAAACGTACTAGCTGTTCGATTTCCTTAATAAATAATCAATTTTTCATTATGAGTTGTTAAAACGCAATAATTCATGAGTGTGAAAACACATACGACTTGATGGATGGTCTCAAATCATGCAGTTGCTTTGGATTAAAATATGAATTTTTCTTAATCCCATTGCTGCTATAGGCTTACTTGTATTGACATTTCCCATAGTAGCTGCTATTGACACGAATATAAATGAATTCGACCCTGTCTGATTTCACCCTACCGAGTCATTAATAATCCCATAAGTGTTAGATAAACTTGATATATCGATATTTGATTACCAGCTCTGATCTCGACTTGTCCTATATGTCCTGTAATGTCTCTAATTCGTATACAAACCAAGAACGTTAGGGAGTTCATTTTGTTTTCTTTGTTTCTTCATTTTTGCAATAATAGGTGCATGGGCAAAATAATTACTTCTGTTATTACTTACTTGAGTTACTTCAGTAGGTATAACACTACTTTTGCTAAAAGAGAAGAATAATTTGAAACCCCTATTTTTATTCGAAATATAATTTTGGTAAAAAAGATAAACAGTATAACCTGCCTAATCAGCATTTTGATAAATTGGTTATGAAAAATAACTGCAAAAAAATATCTGCTTGCTTGAATTTTTTTTTGTCCTATTCAGATATCGGGAGTGATTTTTATTCACCACGAAAATAGATTTTTAGAAATTTTCAACATAGGTACATTCCTAAATGATATAGCTGCTATTTTTGTAGAAGTCAGCAAAATTTTGATATCTTTTTTGTATATCTTGTTAGTTTTCAATACACTTGATTGCCTCAAAGCTCGAAAAGATACAAGCTTTCAATGTCTTTTCAAAAATTGAATTTTTCAAATTTTAAATAAGTTCAAAATATTCACAAAGTTTGACATAATATCAAATACAAATTTCTTTTTTGGTGAAAAGTTTAAAGTTTTGTTATTTAACGGACAATGCAATGAAAATTATTTTTTATTGTTCTCTTATAACAGGCTGATCAGTTAAGGATATGTAGCGGCCATATCTCGGAAATTGTTGGTCCTAGAGCCTCAAAATAAAAATTTTCCAGACATAAGTGACCAAGAGAAATTCGTGGAAAATATTTTCAAGATGGCCGCAATTCCATAAATACCGAAAATACCATGTTTGTCTAATAGGCCAGTCAAATTAGGTTATTCTAAAGGGTCGCTTGGAAAAAAGTGTTGATAGAAAGATAATTATTGTTTTGATGGGTTCATTCGACATCTCTCGAGTCAACCAGTCCAAAAAAATTCCAAAAATTTTAGGGTTTTTCAGTTTTTTTTTTTTTTTCATTGATTATCATTCTCTTCCAAATACTGACAAACATAGTCAAAGCAGCTGTTTACTGTTTTATCTTCTGAAGGCTGCTGGGGGCGTGAAGGAAATTGGAAATCGAGGTACGATTTGCCCCAAGTCTGGCTGTACAATACCTCTGCCGCCTCAAGATCATTCAACACACAAATACAGCGAAGCACGTCTTCGTCATCTCTCTGTTCAGTTTTAGTAATTAGGGAATTCTTGAAGGTCCGAGTTTCAACAGAATGGACAGTATCTCGGGCTTCTAGGCGTACCTTGCGTGGCTTTCCCAGATATACCTCTGAGGCATCTTTCCCACATTCATACCTATCACACAATTCAATTTAAGAACAAAACGTCATCACTGCTGGACATCGTTGTTTTTTTTTTCGCCACTCGCAAGCCAACTCTGTCTGGTGTACAGAATGTACCCTACAACCTCGATCAATTCAAGACTTTTGAAGTGCTCTTCTTTATTGTCTTTGAATTTTCGACTCACTTCTACGAATTTCGAAATCCCTCGACTTTTAACTAAAACCGTTTTTTCTAGAAACAAGCGAGATTGAGATCGTATATCTGTTTTCAACAGACACAACGAAACAAAATTTCATGCATTCAGCACTTGAAATGAGAGGGTTTGGTAAAATGAACTTGAATTTTTATAAGAGTACCTAAAGTATTTGTTGGAACGCACTGTTGCAAAGCTATAGACAGAAAACTGAAAAAAGAATCGAGAAACTCGTAGAAAACTCGAAAGTCTCTGGGTTTTTTGGACTTCCTTACTTGAGCGCCGGTTGAGGGATTGTGCAAAATGTAACATACCTCTACTTGATGCCAAATAAACCGATCAAAACGATTATTAGCTTTCCAACACTTTCTTCCAAGGGACCCCTCTACTTTGACTGGCCTATAAACCACCCCTATTTTTTAACTATTTGAACACAGATCCTGCTCTCAATGCTAGTTTAATATCTCTACATATTACTATTATTATTATTATCTTTTTAAATGTTGTGCTTAGCTTTAGACAGAATATTCAGTAGCTGCGATGTAACGGACTTAAGTTGTATAATCGTAGTGGCAAATCATATACTTAAAACTTAAATAATCTTATGAAACTTTGAATTAAAAACTCTATGAATTCTCAACTTTCTCTAAACTTCCCTCGAACTTCCATAAAGATTTTGACTGAAGAACCCCATTAAATTTATCAACCTTAAGCTTTTTATATTATGTATTATTATAGGCTGAAGTTCGTAATTTATACTAAAAAAAAACTGAAATTTTCCACGAGCGCGGTGAAAATTAAATATAGTCTCAAGCTAACTAAAGTAGTTTCTTAAACGGTAAGTCCAGGTTATTAATTAAGCCTTGCTTCTAAACGTTCAGAAGTAAAAATTATCAATAAAATTCCAGATGATTTTAGTTGTTTACAAAATTGACAGTTTTCATACCGTAATTCTGTAATTATTATTTTGGATTTTCAAAAAAAGCCCCCCTAAATAGATTTTCACATTTACTCTACAATTAGTGATCGAAATTTGATTACAGTTCATTGCTGTGCAACTTAATTCCATGGAACTAGCTATTACACCAAAGTGGGTGCGAGGTAACAAATTTAGTAGCCAAAGAAGAATAATCAACTTCTATTTATACAAACTGCATGAACCTCTAAATCTGTTTTTACACTCGCCAGGTATTCTTTCCTAGTCGTGATTCTGCTTCTGCAGCAACGACTCGGAGACTTGGAGGTTGGAGCATGCAGATTTAGTGTTATTGCCGTTGTGATTGATACCATCCGAGATCTGCGACTGCCTACTCTCAACTCTCTACTTGGAAGACGTAAATCTAGTGATAAACCCAATCGTTTAATAGTTTAATGGTCGGTTCTGCAACTGTATATCGCCTGGTCAAACCATAAGTAGGTAGCTGGCTAACTATCAGTGTCTTTTTTTCTGTAATCTCTCCCATTTGGTTCGCACAACTGGACGTGTTTTAGATGATCTCTTTTTAGGAATGTAATTTTAGTACCCACTTAGGCACCTACTTATTAATTCATAAAAATAATGAATTGTAGGTCAATGAGTATAAGCACACAGAGTGCAATTGCTAGCCTGTTAGGTGGGTTCGGAGAAATCCTCCATCGCCCATAACAGTTGTCATGCTGGCAGTGCCCGAAACTCCAACCAGAGAGTTTGCTTCCGCATCCAACAGCAGAGCCTTCCAGAGTACCAAATCAAGCACAGACACGTGTTTCGTTCTACTGGAACTCATCAGTGTGCTGCATTCGGAGTGTCTGGAGGATGCTGTCGGATGAACGGAAGCCGGGGCCTCTTAAGGCCAGCATTAACACGGAACTCCGTGTGGTGTAAAATAGAGCGACATCTAGCGGTCAGTTCAAGGAACTAACCGTGAGTTCACTCTAAATTGATTGAAGTTCCAGACACTACCAATAAAGCCGGTCGATGACAACGAATAATGAAGAAAACAGAAACTGTTATGGGCGATGGAGGATTTCTCCGAACCCACCTAACAGGCTAGCAATTGCACTCTGTGTGCTTATACTCATTGACCTACAATTCATTATTTTTATGAATTAATCCTTGAGTATACCTGCCTTCTGTTTTCTTCATTATTCGTTGTCATCGACCGGCTTTATTGGTAGTGTCTGGAACTTCAATCAATTTAGACAACTGTTATGGGCGATGGAGGATTTCTCCGAACCCACCTAACAGGCTAGCAATTGCACTCTGTGTGCTTATACTCATTGACCTACAATTCATTATTTTTATGAATTAATCCTTGAGTATACCTGCCTTCTGTTTTCTTCATTATTCGTTGTCATCGACCGGCTTTATTGGTAGTGTCTGGAACTTCAATCAATTTAGAGTGAACTCACGGTTAGTTCCTTGAACTGACCGCTAGATGTCGCTCTATTTTACACCACACGGAGTTCCGTGTTAATGCTGGCCTTAAGAGGCCCCGGCTTCCGTTCATCCGACAGCATCCTCCAGACACTCCGAATGCAGCACACTGATGAGTTCCAGTAGAACGAAACACGTGTCTGTGCTTGATTTGGTACTCTGGAAGGCTCTGCTGTTGGATGCGGAAGCAAACTCTCTGGTTGGAGTTTCGGGCACTGCCAGCATGACAACTGTTATGGGCGATGGAGGATTTCTCCGAACCCACCTAACAGGCTAGCAATTGCACTCTGTGTGCTTATACTCATTGACCTACAATTCATTATTTTTATGAATTAATCCTTGAGTATACCTGCCTTCTGTTTTCTTCTTTTCTTTACCTACTTATTAAAACATATTAAATCATAAATGGAATCGAAACCAAAATTAGATCTACAACCGCTTGTGCATATTTTGAAGATGTCGATAAAGAATGGAATTTGGTCATTTGAACGACGACTAATTTGATATAACAAATGTTCTGATTTTTGTAGCAATTTTTAACTTTCGGTCGATATAGTAATTAATTACTTACCTGTATGAAATTAAAATTAGGACCTAATTGACGATTTACATAAAGCAAGGGTTGTCGACACCGTTGACTTCCTGCGCTCTTGCCTAACCGCCAACTCATAGATTACACCTGGCAGAACCAGTCACAAGTAACTGGCTTTCCGATACCCTCGTTAACAGTGAACGTTCTTATTATCGGTGCTTCGATCTCGTTATCGGCGTTCCATCTCTTAACTGTTCAACCCGACCTAACAACGTCGCCTTCTGGTCTTCAGCCTCCTCTCCTGCTCTGTCATGGACTGTCATTCATTAATCCCGACGTTATACCATCGTGAAAATAAAGCTCCGCACCAATTGACAGATATAGCAGCGTGACGCCACGCGAAAGAAGACTTATTTGACTTTGATGCTACGTGGAATCACGCTTCATTATTCTGAGATACTAACATACGTCGAAAATCACTTTTGCTTTTTTTCTAATTAAAAAACACTGTTGAGGACGACACCACTTTACGAAAATCATTCAACCTCATCAAATTTCCACCGATGCTGATATCCAGATCACGAAAAAATTATTTTCCAAAATTCACCTATAGAGGTGTCCCATTTCTTTCGAGTTGGCCTTCGTGGGCCAAACGATGGACTTTTTCAAATTTGATTGAAAATCGCAGATATTTCTATTAATAAAGCCAGTGGCGTGGGTAGAAAAAGGTAAAATGGCTCAATTTCTATGAGCACATTTTTTAAAGAATTGAACTGAAATTTTCACAGTAGACAAATTGTATTAATAACCTCCAACCTTCAATTTCAAGTAGCAAATAATAAAAAAGACGGAGATGTTCGAAATTTTTTACATGATGTTTATTTCTCTAAAATTTCAAATTTTCGCTTTCCAAAACGCTTTTGTATTTTTTTCCGAATTTCAGGGTATAGTGTTAAAAAAATGCAACGATTTTGCAACTGCAAAAAAGTCAGTGGCGTAAAAGATAGGGAGGGAAAAGTGACTCCAACCCTGAATATGTACGCCACTATAATCTACAAAACCTGAAATAGCCATTCAAGATTTTCGTTTTCTTATTGTTCGTGCCAAATAATTGTGTCAAATTATTTATTGAGTTATAACAAAAAATTGTTATATTTCTTTAAGCTTTGATACCCTGTACCTTTTAAACGAGACGTCATGCTGAGCTGAATTTTATCTTTTCCATTTGTATATTTATGAGAGGAATTACCGCTCTAAATTTGGCCCTATATCACTGATGAAACAACCCGAGGGTGTAATAAGAACTGCTTTAAAAAAAAGATAAAAGAGACCTCTTGAAGGAAATTGAAAAAAAAATACAATTTTTAATGTAAATCCTGTAAAATTTGGATCGGAACGGCGCTGTAAACGTTGCAAGTCTTTCAATACTGAAAGTTTCTCACTGTAAGCAACATACTAATATGTTGCTTATTTAATGAGAGGCAATTTATTTATGGATTCAAAGCCTACCTGCATTAAGCGGAACCACATAAACAGGCATGATAAGTGCTTTTATATAATTATGTATGAAATTTGTGTTCTTGATACTCAATATACTTATGTATACATATTATATGCAATATACCTACATGTATCTAGTATTCCTTGTAAAACAGCTGCCGTATAATGTTATTGCTTGGCTATCGGGTATTTACGTCGCTATTTATCAGATCTAAATAATATATATAATTACATCAACATGAATTAAGTACCTACATGCCAATTAAGCTAATTCTGTAAGTTCTTTCTATAGTAATTAGCCAACATATCGAGAGAAAAAACTGCTTATATATGATATACGGAGTGTATTTAAGAAAACTATTTTATACTGGAGTTAGCTCGAAGTAGTTAAACGATAGCGGATTAATAATTTCTCCATTGTTTAATGATTTGAATTCATAAGGTAATAACGGACAAGTTCAGTTCCGGCTTGTAAACATTACTTATATGGTCTCAAATTATGCAGAACGGAACTGTGGGAATAAAATAGCAGCTGAAGAAAAACAAACTCCATACACAAAAGTGGCGTAAATTTCGAATTTCAAGTACACCAGCTTGTGAGATTCGGTAGACACATCAGAATTATGACATCCGAATATTATTAGGAATGTAAGGTGTAGGGGGGGTTGATTTAAAGGTTTGTACCGTCGCCGAACGAGACCTACGACACGCGATTGGCGGCGATCAGGATCCCGATTAGTGATCGCTATGGCAACACCGCCTCCAGGGGGCGGCGAGCTCCATCGGGGACGGCTTGCATCGCAAAGCGCCATTTGCGTAGACAAACATCATGCAAGGGCTCTGGGACAGCGTTGTCGCTTCAATTTTTGCTGTTGTCATAACCTCTATTTTTTCAAGTGTCTTGATTTGTTTTATATTTATCCCCTTCTACTTCTAATATCTGTTAAGCTACATCCTTATAAAAAAAAAACTCAGTGACAATGAGATATAAGAACTGAACATTCAAGAAGGCAAACAACGTCGTTATAACTTTTTTGTGCAATAGTAACACTTTTGATTCATTAAGAAATTACTAAACCTTATAAATCCTTTCAGCCATTGTTGTCGTATCTATTTCTCCCTGATTATGCTATAGGAGGAAAAAATTTGAAAACAACAGCAGTAGCTAGATGTTTGGTGGATTCCAATAAGTAAAAATTTCTAAGGTAATATTCATATAACAACCCCTTTAATATAACTTGGTACCAACTAATGTGTATGATATCTGGACCGGCAGAAAAAAAAGTTTGAAGGAAAGTTCAGCATGATGCTGATATTGGACTCTTTAAAAGCAATAGTGGCGGTGATAAGGTGTCTCTGCTTTATTTATATCTGGCATGCCTTAGTTTGTTCTACCTACAAAATTGTTACAAGGAATTGCTAGGTAATGCCAAGTCTATTCTAGTTTTCGAAATCCTCAAGATTGGCACTGATTAAACATATTGGCACAAGATAATTTTACTAATCTGCCACGTTTTCTAACAGGGTTTCAATAATGACAAAAAAAAACTTGTTACTATTTCTGAAATGTTTTTGGGTTGCTGAGAGGTGGATTTTTCCATAACACAACGAATAAAGTCGACATAGCATCAGTAATATCTGGTGACCTCTTATTCAATTATTATATTTTTGGAATTGAAAATTTTTTAAATTTTTATTTATTGAGCTTTAAATTGTTTATAAAAATCGAGTAGTACTCGAAAATTGATCCATTTTCTTCTGGTCAATATTTTCAATTTACATAACCATAACAGTCAAGATGCGAGCGACGATTTGACACCAGATGATTATGGATTTTTTTTAATAGGCCTTGTCATAATCGTTAATGAGGCCTTATTCAGAGCGTTCTATTTGTGAACTATTATATAAAAATATTTTGAATGCATTGAAAAATCGATGCGTAAAATCCTGTTGTAGAAAAGTATGATGGTTGTTTCTAACGGACGATTTTTATGGAGAGACTCGACAAAAAAAAGCTCTGCTATAAATTTCCCATTCAATCTAGGTAGCAAACGTCGTTAACAAGAACATCAAATAATCCTGATCCAGTTTAGTGACGTCAGCCTACTCACTCTAGATCCCATTTCTGATAACACGGCCGAGTGAACTCGGCAACAACGCGCGCCATGCTCATCAGATTGAAATGTTCCGCACGGATGCGTCGTCTCGCTGATAACTGACAGCTTTATTAATTTCCCATCTATCCTGTTCACCCTCTTCTCTTCACCCCTCGTGTCTGCCTCCAGAGCCCCTTGCCTGCCTCCACTCGCCTCCGGCAGAAATAATCAAATGTACGCCACCGGTGTTACGCTTTGAAAGGCGCCATGACAGCTTGTTTCAGCTAGAGAACAGGACTCACGGAAACGTGTCAAAATATCCCAGCAGACGCCCAGACGTACATATTGGTCTGGCTTTTCCATTGTTTTACTTTGCTTTTTATGCACGAAACTACAGTTTTGTGCTCTGTGAAAATTGCACACCGGATATTCCGCTATAACCCAGGAATAAAAAAAAATTCCTTTTAATTCTCCAACAGTTTCCTGAACGAAAAATGCATATATCGGTATCTCAAGTAACAAAAAATCTTTTATAGGGACGTGGAAAATGTAAACATCACTTGAAAAATCATTTTCATTTTGTTCAATATAAAAAATATTCAAATTTTGTCGATTATACATACCTCAACTTATTTTTGTTTCCTTGTTGCAGATACGGAATGGACCTGAATGGTGCTCGCAGGAAAAATGCAACCAGAGAGACCACCAGTACCTTAAAAGCCTGGTTGAACGAGCATAAGAAAAACCCCTACCCCACTAAAGGGGAAAAAATTATGCTAGCTATTATAACCAAAATGACGCTGACGCAAGTAAGCACGTGGTTCGCCAACGCAAGAAGACGATTGAAAAAGGAGAACAAAATGACGTGGGAACCTAGGAACAGAGTCGAAGACGAAGATAATAATAATGACGATGATGATCACAAGAGCACTGACGGAAAAGATCTCTTAGGTAAGCTTTGTTTTCAATCTTTCGTTTCGGTACATGTAATAGTGATAAATTTTGGACAGTTACATATCAGGGCGATTCTAAGGCAGCTCTGGAAAACTAACCTTGTTATGTCTTGTCTGGAGACGTGACTTTCTTCCCCAAGGGGACCCGCATTTAAGACGTGTCTTCCGAAGCTCCAATTTGTGCCTTTCAGAAAAACGTTAATTTTTAAAAATGTAAATCTTGTCTACAAAAGTGTTTTATAGAAATGGATTTGTCAAAAACCGCTTCCTTTCTGAGCTATACGCCAAAAACTGAAAAAGTGCAAAAATTTTGGCAAAAAGTGCCAAAAAACAAAGTTACGAGCCAAATTTTTCCCAGCAAACTTCATGCAAATTCGTGTTAGGTGACCCAAAAAAACACGGATGGTGAGAAAATCAAAACTATAACAAAACTTTTATCAGAGAATTCTAATATGTGTAGTCTATTTTAACACAATTTTGGTTTGTTGCCCGATCTGCGAGGAACCTGAACCAAGATTGGTTTAGTTTCGGTTTAGTATTGGTTTAGTTGATTAATAAATAGCATTTTAGTTCGGACCTTATACAGGCTTGCCTGTTCTTTCTCCAAAGAGCATTACACTAGTAGTATGGTGGGTAGGGGTGGTGCACCCCAAGCAACTAGGCCACCAAGGCCCACCAAGGGCCCTTGGTGGGTCGTTCGGGCCGTACCCGAACCATGGTGGAACTCCTACTCGAACCTCCCCGACCCTTTGATAAAGGTCAGAAGGTCGTTGCATGAGAGGAGTTTCATTTCTTCCTCTTGTAGCTCCTCAGACCCAAAAATTTTGATACTGAGGCTGCTATATACTTCGCATACGCCTATATAATGGTAGGAGTCCTCGTCATCCATTCCGCATTTAGGGCAGACCGGTTCCCGAGTAACCCCCCATAACTTGTAGATGTCTGTTCAGACTGCTGTGACCGGTGAGCACCCCGACTAGTAGTCTAAGTTCTTTCCGGTTCATTTTTGACATGCTGGTCCATCTGTTTCCGATAGGACCAGCCAGAATCAGCCTGGCCTGGTACTATAGTAGGCTGGTAGCTCGTTGCCTGGTACGCCTGAGTGTGCGGGAACCCATACGATATGCACCGATTTTCTGTCCGCCAGTCTATTCAGCGCCTCGGCACACTGGACTAGTGGGGAGCTGGTTCCAGTCCGTTTCTTGGCTTCTATTATCTGCTCCAATCTGGCTGCTTGTAGGATAGCATAAACCTCCGCCAGGAAGACGGTTGTGGTAGACCAAACCGTTTTTTTAGAAACCAAATTTTCTAGAAAGTAGAGACAAACTAAAAAGCATTGCAAGTTTTAAGCGCAGTAACCTGTTGAACTTTGCAGCATCTTTTAACTCGCAATAAAAAGGCAAAAAAATTTTGTCATAAAGAGTATTATTTATAAACTGCTAGTTTGTCGACCAGTTTTAGGTCTAACCCCATCATCAGGACAGTCAGTTGTCATGTAGATATAGGGTCTATTATATTACATTGAATGCGCAAGTCATATTTTAGTTAAATTACCCTAGCTTAGCTTTTTATTTCTAAAAGCACCAATATATTATGTGACCTAACAAAGTTAAACTTAAAACCTTTCTTTCTTTTACAGACTCCAAAGACTCCGGCACCGCATCTAGCGAAGACGGCGATCGTCCCCCGCACTCTCGCTTAGCAGCTGACACAGCAAGCGAATGGAGCGAGTCTCGCCCAGACAGCGGTCCCGATAGTCCCGAGTGCTACGAACGCCCCCCTCACCCTGCTTTCCTCCCACCGCGCTCATCCGCGTCACCTCCACAGATCTCAGCCTCCACTCCAAAACCACGGATATGGTCCCTTGCGGATATGGCCAGCAAAGAGTCGGGCGACTCTCACTCGACCAGTCTTTATTCCACTGCCGCCACGAGGTTAGTACCCCCTTTGACAGGAAGGTTACCACCGCCCCACGGATTGTCGCCCTATGCGAGACATCCGCCTGAGTTCTACAGAAGCTTGTACGGGCCCTCCGCTGAAGGGTCGCTCCTGGAGACTTACTCCAGGAGTTTGGCGACGAGTTTGGCTAGTCCTAGTGCGGCACAGAGTACGTCTAGTTCGACGGTCCAAGCGAAGATCTCATCGGGGATGCCGTTAGGGTTGACGACGACGTCTAGGTTGTCACCTGGGTCGACCTCGTCCTTATCTAGCTCAGAGTCGAGTTTGAAACCTATGAACAAGGCTTGACCGGTCGTTATTTCCGGGTCGTGGTTATCTACCTCCAAGTGTTTGGGACAATAAAGACACTCGTAGTGGTCTTCTGTACAGTAAATGTGATAATATCTTTAGGAATTTAGCAGTAAAATTGGAGACAGTTGTTTTTATTTATATTTATGCTGGCGGGATTGAATGTGTTTTGTGTCGTGACTCTACAAGTTGACAGATCATATATTTTTTGAGTAGTGGCGAGCTCGGAATATTCGTTGGCTTTTTGCTATAAGATAATCGTTGTAGAATTTTGCTGTATTGACTTCAGTTACTTTTGCATATTCTTTCAATTTGAAAATGTACCACCACCTTCAAAATTCAAGAATTAAATTGATTCGCTTCAAACTGTTGATTATTTACCATCAGGTAATCAGTTGATACAATTATTATAGGATTTATGAAGGAATCATAAATAATGGGAGAATTTGACGCTTCAACAGAAAGCGTCTTCTGCAGAAGTAAATGAAGGAAACATGATATTAGGATTTACATAAAGAGGTATATAAAAATCAATTAACCAACTTGTTTGCCAGAACGACTATTATACGAGATTTAATCTTGTTACGTACCCTTATCTCCGGATGTCAAGATCCGAAATCAGCATACATTATTATTAGTTTATTAGCCGTTCGGTCATCCATTTTTATCTTCATCGAGTTATTAGAAAATGTTTCGTAAGTTTAGAAAACATTTTTGATTCTGTACAGCAATTCCCGTGTAAATAAAATCCAACCTTGTTGAAAGAACTGCTCCATCTGTATCTATATGTAATGTATTTAGTGTAGATCTGTAAACAATTTGTTATTATGATGTCTACTTATTGAAATAATAATATAAATATATAAATACATGGAAGAACTTATAAAATAGTGTTCGTTATGTTTGTATAAATTATTGTTTCACTCTAATTCACACAAGTTACTTTCATCGACTGTTTCTACCTACATAACATATCATTTTGGTTTCATCCAGGTGTTGTATTTATGTGAACACATTAACCAAATCGCTGCAATAAATTCGTTCATATTTAAGTTGTTTTTTATTCACAAATGATAATAACTAAAAGTATGTTTCCAAAAAAAAAAAATTAAAGAGCCGTCTGTGATCCAGCCATTGATACTTCCACTGCATTGGTTCATCAGTATTAATTACTATGGATGTGGACGCTACTTGCTGTTGTTTATGCAAATTTTCTTTGTGTTTCACTTCCTATGGCTAAATCAAGTCAAAATTTACGTCAACTGTTAAGACAACAGTTCCTTCTTGGAACGAAACTGTATTTAGGAAATCAATATACACACATATTATGTTGTTAAAAGTGAGAAATAAATAATTACAACCAATGAATCTGTCCATAAGAATCATGAGAAATTAACAAAGAAATAATTATTATTATTATTCTGGTTCAAGAAAATAATTTGTGGTTGCAGCAGCCCAGTGATATAATCTGAAAAAACGTATTTAGGTACTAAAATACATTAGTACAGAAATTGTATAAAAAGCAATGCCGGAGAAGTGGCAAGCAGAAATTTTTTCTCAGAATATAAGTTTTTTCTTGCCGCATCTCTGAAATTGGTTTTTTGATAATGTCAGTTACGGCATACAATTTCCTTTACTGACTTATAATAATATCTAACTAAATAAATTAAAAATATAAAGAAAATATTATAAAAAAAAAAATGGAAATAAATGAAAACAAATGACAGGTAAGTAACATATTTGCAAGTTTTTTTCTATAATTGTTACTAAATTGCAATTTTTAAATCTCATGACATGTTTGCGACGTGTCTCCCTGTACAGGTGTGTGGTCGTGGTCTAGTCGGTCTGTTCCTGTAAGAAAAGACGAAGAGTAGGTATGTCAGTCAGTCGGTCAGTTTCCGGATGTTTGTGTGACAACTGGTGACAAATTCGTCAATACATCTCTTATTCTTTCGCGAATCGCGAATAGTATTTTATTTCATACTAATACATTATAACTAGATAAACGCTTGGTTACCGTAACTATAAACATATTCATAACTCCCTTGGGACTGTTATGAATCCATAACTCCCTCTATTGTTACTATTTGTTTAATTCTGGTAACCATTGGATGTTGGTTTTGTTATTGCATTGTTGGTTGAATATTTGGACTTCATATGTCATTTTCTATAAACTTTTAAACATTCGTTTGATTTTAAAAACCAACAGATTTGGTTTTTATATTTCATTTTGTATGAAATAAAATAAATTATGTATCACGTGAGTTATTGGATGTTAATAACCTCGGCCAACTTAACAATCCCTCGCGACTAACGTCCCTCGGGATTGCAATAATATGTCACCCTCTGTAATTAACATCTTCATAACTCCCTTGATACATAAATAACTATAAACCTACACAGTAACCTAAATTTAGTTTTAACCACCTTGATAATAATAGAATAATTCTTTCAAAAAAGCATTCAGACAAGAAAACAGTAAAAACACATCTGGTTTGTCCAGTGAGTGTTGTCCGGTGTGATGCCACACTCACTGATCCCGATTCAACAATTTCATTTAATTCGATTTGATTCATACACTTATTTCTAAGTCGAACCACATCTGGAATCGCAGTTCGCGTCAGTGGCGTATGTTGAGGAATAATGAATATCATTATATGTGGTCAAATAAGGTATATTATTTCGAAGTTTTTTGACGTCGAAAAAAAAAATTCGACCAAGTTTTTGACGAAGTAGAGCCTTGAAACTGTAAGTAAGAATGATAGTTATTGTTACACTGATGATTAGAAATATCATGCATTAGCCTACCTGCTGGGTGGCGTTTAAAGAAAGCATACGAACTCCGTTTTCTTTTTCTGCAGTAAAATATTTTAGTAATTTAACCACAGAACCACCTCCTAGAGACTTCAATCGTTTCCCATGCATTTTGTGTAATTTTTTCGTAGTTTTTTGCGAAAATATACCCTGTCCGTCGTTTCAAACGTAAGAGAAACAAGGCAATAGATTTTTAAGCATTCACGCAATTAATAAGTTACTCGTAGTTTATCACATCGTAAAATATCACAGGTAATTCTGCTGAATTCGTATTAAAAACGTTTCAAATATAAACCTTAATTAGTATTTAGTGCGTCACTGTCACTATCACTATCCGATCAGCTGGACGACAATCTTATCGTATCAGTCTAATGCCCGTATTCACAAACGATAATTTCCTAAATAATTACGTAATCAATTATACCCATCTCACTCTAATGCAAAAAAACTGCATATCTCCATCTCACTCATTTAATTAATTACGTAATTATTTAGGAAATTATTGTTTGTGAATACGGGAATTAGCGTATCAAAATGCGAGTTGTACTTCCGTCTCACTCTCGCTCATCTTTTTAGAATTGCTGACGATTGAAACGTTTTTCTGACAATACGTCCCAATTTAACTCGATTGACTATGCAATGAAATAGAAGGAGTAAGAAATATAACGAGATGATGTATCCTTAGTTATCACAACGGACAACACTCACTGGACAAATCATACCTACAGTGAAGACGTTTCCAGTCTCCCCCTGACCTTAGATTTTTAACTGAATGGAATAGGACTTTGAAACAAAACCTAAATTGAATGATATGAATTTTATGACGTTTGACGTAAAACTGATCTGTCAAATGTCGCTGTCAAGTTCAATTTTTTAAATGGCATGGGGTTTTGTGAGACCTCATTTTAAAAGTATTTCAATTACCCGCACAAAAATTATGTTAGTTATCATTTTTTACAGTCTGTGTGTTAGGTAGGACGTTTATACCTACTGCCTCTCCCTCTCAATTTTTGACACGATGAGACATCAGAACTTTGGTAAAAAAAGTAAATCAAATATCACGGATCTCACTGATTTTTAACATAAAAGTGATTTGTCAAATATCAAAGATGACGTTGCTCTCAAGTTCAAAATGTTGAGACTTATTTTAAAGGTATTTTAATTTACTACACAAAAATTATGTTAGTTTTAAATTTTGACAAGTCGGCTCAGGAATTAAAGAAGGTGGGGGAGCCTATAAACGTTGTCGACAAAAAAATTTCAAAAAATTGAAAGATAACATAATTTTTGGGTAGATAATTGAAATACTTCCAAAATGAGGTCTTATACGACTTATATGTCAGAAAGTAATAAAGTTCATCACATTTGATTGAGTTTTTTTTTAAAGTCCCAACTCATTCGAATCAAAAATTAAGGGGAAGGGTACTATAAACGTCCTCACTGACACATACTGTCAAAATTGACAACTAACATAATTTTTGTGCAGATAATTGGAATACATATTCATAAAATTTTAAGTTGACAGCGACTGGAACGTCATCTTGGATATTTGACAAATCTTCATAGCACTGGAAAAATACAAAAAATGTCTTTAAAGGCGGATTCTCATTAGTCAACTAAATTGATCAATATAATTGATTCTATGCCATTGAAATAAAATAGATTAATATGAACGTTCATTCAACGATATTGTTCAATAATATTACGCTTCAATCAAACTGGAAGGCGTTTCTACTTTTGGTTGATCAACGGACCTGATTCAACGAAACTGAACAGTGCTTGACTGTGAGAACATGCGCTGTCAGTCACGTTGAATTGAGTTTGAGGTTAAATTTTGTTCTCGTGGAAAATGAAACCAAACTGTAAATATTTGGTATGAAAAATGTCCAATTTTAAATGGAGGGATAACCATATGTCAAAGTTTGTTGGTTTTTGGGCACTGTGTGCAGCGCACTCAGAGATGGAAAAGAATCTCCTGTAGCTAAATATCTTAAAACTAATCTTGTAATTTTAGTCTTGCTGGAAGAGCGTCTCTCAATAAAGTTTTTTTTTCTGTATATGTATATTGTATATGGCGATACTTTCTGTAAAAGTTCTTCAAATTTTTCTTCGCCCATTCTCAAATGATTTTTATATGTATCCAAGTCATCTCCAACCAATTCCACTAACAGTTTTACTGAAGTACCTTCATATCTCCGTCTTAAGATCCATGGTCTCACCCACCAACGACGACGTTTTCTCTTTTTCCTGTTTCTGATTTTGTTTTTCAAGTACTGACACACAATACGAACTCCAGCACGCACAATTCTTCTTCTTTGCAGCCATTTTTAAAATTGACGCTTTCCAGACTGAATATTCAACTTCCTTGAAATAATATGAACGAATTTCACATTGAAATCTATGCTCAATTGCATAGAATCAATGATATTGATCAATGAAGTTGACTAATGAGAACCCGCCTTATAATTAAGGTAGGTAAGCGGTCATATCTTGATTGATGGTTAATAAAAAACACTAATGTTTTAGAAAATTCTACTGTATATTGATGGATAATAACGTTACACATGTTTGACTACTTTTAATGTAGCATCTTCAGACGTATGTAAATAAAATTATTGATATCTTGGGAACTATTGGTCCTACAACCTCAAAAACAAAATTGTTTACACATAAGTGACAGAATAAGACACTTCTTTTTATATCTCAGTTTCAGTTCACTTCTAGGTATAATTATGTACCTATATCATACTTTTACTTTCTCTTATTCAGCCAATACATTATTTGCACTTTGCAATCAACATAATTGGAATCTTCTTTGATACATGTAGCAAGCTGTAGTTACTCTCTTCTCTACTAGCACTCAAACTCAACTGAGGGCCGTTTAAGTGCGTGTCTCAGACTCCACGACTACTATATGCCAGCCGTATACGCTCTCTTTATAGAACGTCAAGTGTCGCGAACACTGTCTAGCTCTCGTAGCAACTTTTAGTTCGTTATACAGGTTATCCCTGCAATGATTTTCCAGCTCACTACCAAATGTTCTTGGGGTGAAACTAAGCCGATTTAGGTCAACTTATCTTGGTCCAAAGTTGCTTGGTTTGTCCACTAGGAGGTGCCAAAGTGCCAAACCAATTATAGAATGGTTTTTTCATTCTATAAAAGCTAAACCGCTTAAGCGATTTTGATGAAATTTAGTATGACGTTATCGTTTTACGGTACAAAAAGTGCGATACTAAAATTACCTAATCATTACGTAAATTTATTGGCGTAGATTATTGGTATTTTAGGTTTTACACCCTTTGAGTTTCTACGCCAATGGAATTAATTTTTTTTTAATTTCGAGAGTTAAATACTTGACTCATTTTGTACAAAAAAGGTCTTTTAAAAGCTGCTTGATCTTATCGTTTAATGGGAAATCGCATTTTATTTTTATTGTTGATTTTGAAACGAAGTTTCCCATTTTTTTTCATGAGATTTTCTTAATTTACATAAAATAATAAAATTAATTTACATTCCAACATTTGAACATTCAAAATCGCTTTTTTTGTTTCTTCTAAACTCGACAAACACCACCCGTTTGTCGACAGCCGGGACTATTATAGCTTCCACGGTTACTCAGAAGACGAAACTCTTGACGGGAGTTTTTCCTTCACTTTTTCATCAATTTTCAGGTCAGAACCCCGCCAACGATAACGGCGGTGAAATCCAAAATGTCAGACAATATTTTCTGACAGCGTGTCATAAAGCGCAAAGTGTTAGGCCTGGGACTCAAACAAAGCTGGTGGTCCCGATGACATACCTGTTACCGCATTCAAAAAAGGCGCCACTGAGCTGACACCCATTTTCTGTCGACTTTTCAGATGTCTTGTAAAAAGAAAACATTTACTTCTTACTGGAAATGCGCACGAGTCCAGCCTATTCCCAAAAACAGGCAAAAAGACCATGCCAAATAACTATCGACCGGTGGCATTGCTTTCAGTAATCCATATTTTGGAGAAAGCTAATAACCAACATCTTTTAAAGTAATTGGAAGGAGCTAATTTAATCAGCGACCGCCAGTACGGCTTCCGCAAGCAGAGATCAACAGGTGACGTCCTCACCCAGGTTACTGAGCTGTGGAATAGCGCAGTCGATCACCAGGGGGAGACTCGATGGTTTGCGTTTGATATTTTTGGATCTCTCGACCGTGTCTATAGCATGATGAATAATTATTGGAGGAACTCCAGGCTTTGGCATGTCCGAGAAGTTCTTCTTGTGGCTTGCGAGTTATCTCGGAGATTGCTTCAAGTGGGTAGCCGTCGAGTTCTTTCTTAGACCTTTTCTATCAATTCCGGCGTACCACAGGGATCCAGTTTATATCCGAATCTTTTTCTCATATACAGGCTGTTTCGTGAGTAATGGTCCGTGTTGAAGTAGAAGAGTCTTCGTTCCGAAATATTACGATCCGACGAAACTTATTGTTCTAACCAATTGTTGATACTACAAAAGATAGAGGATGGCAAAGTCGACATTTCAAGATTCATTTTTCGGAATAATTTGAAAGACTGAAAAAATGCGAACGTAAAAATTTGGTCATAGACGTTTTTCGGCTTATTTTACCCTTAAAACGCTATCTCGCTTTTTATTTTAAAATATTAAAGGTACATCATAATTGCGAAAAAAATTTATACTAATCTGTCACCCTTAAAAGTCAGTCGTTTTTGAAGTAATCGCTTTTTGATAGTCACCCGCATAAGTTACATTTAATTTATTATCAGAAATATTCATACGTACCTAGTAGGAGTAGGCTTAGATAATGACAAACCTTTTGACAATTTACCATTTTTATCTTTGACGGACTGATAACTAACAGAACAGAAATTAACTCGACTACTTTAATTTAAGGAAAAAAATAAGAGAATTACAAATAACTTTTTATATTTTTTCTGGGACAAAACATCAAGATAGTCTTGAACGCTGAAAAGAGATAGCGGACCTGAGCCTTTTTAACAGATATTTCTGTGGGAAGTATTCAAAAGACGTGACTCGTTTGATCCCACCTAGAATGAGGTCAGGCAGAAGTACACGTCAGACCGCAATAGCTCATCCCTATCATGTTCAGCTCGTTACGCCTCGCACCACCCTATTTCAGACTTCTTTCATGTACAGAACCGCATATAGAACCACATGCACTTTGGAATATCCTTCCAAGATGTATGTTTTCCGAGGAATACAATCTGCAACGATTCAAAGCCAACGTGAATCGATATCTCCGCTCATGCACCGGTCCCAGAGCGTCTTACACTCCCTGCAGTGCATGTGTATTTTGAAAAAAAAATTACTTCACAATATTTGATTCAATGTGTTGAACAACCATCTCACATGAAGAGAGTGTCTTTATAGCCTGAACGGACCAAATAAAGATAATAATATGTTCTTGAATATCATATAGCTACATTCTACATTACCTTTACAGTTTTGTCAGATCAGGTCAGGTTACATTACAAAGTTTGTAGGTAATGACAATAATATTATTATTCCTATGAAATAACATATTCGGATATAGGTACCTATTTATATTTTCAAATGTGAAATAAAATAAGCAGGAGCAGGTGTTCTATACAGAATAAAGTAAAAATTGGCCAGGTTTCTTCGTATTAATATTTAGAAGTGCACCGTGATCGTACTAATAAAATAACCATCTGCTATTTTGGAAGTTATAAATATCCTGGAATTAATAAGAATGTGGGTATGCATAATTAATCGGGTCATGTTATATAGGGTTGACTTAGGAAAGCAATAAAAGAGAGATGAGTCAAAGAAATGTTTCTACCCGTGCAGCTGAAATATTATTGTATAATAATATGGTCTGGTGCCCGTCTGGTTGAAATCGCTGACGCAGAGGAATTCTCGGCCGTACAAATCTAAGGTGAGACCACCAGCCGAGGACAGCGATTTGGACAGGACAAACAATGCATCAGCATTTCTTATATAAATGCCATCAACTCAGCTCGCTTCGTGAAATACGAAAGCGAAATCGTTCGCCTAAACTGGCCGCTTCTTCTCTGTCTCGTGCAATGTTTTATACAATGAATATAAAACGGTTTTATTATCTGGTCGTCAGAAAATACATAGGTGCTAAAAGTTTCAGGAATACAATGTTGCAAAGCGAGATTTTAAAATCAACATTGTTGAAATTAAACTCTGCAGACTTGTTAGTTCTCATTAACAACTGCCAGAGCCAATAACCAATTAGCCGAATTTATAGAGTGGCTACTGACTGGAAGCTGCTGCTGCAGAAGTGACAGCATGTAATATGTGACATCTTTTGTTTCGTCTCAGATTGTAGATCAGTTTCTTTGAAATGACTTAACTAAAGACGATTACCTTTATTGCTATAATACATCAACTTATAGGTATCTAACCTACCTACTAGTCCTACTACCTAGTCAGTAGCTTAGAAGAATATTTTTTTATGCTGCCGTTTTTAA
Source organism: Malachius bipustulatus (assembly GCA_910589415.1). NCBI lineage: Eukaryota > Metazoa > Arthropoda > Insecta > Coleoptera > Melyridae > Malachius > Malachius bipustulatus. Next base: position 17,893,089 of record OU342633.1, read on the forward strand.
TAAAACTCAAATAGGTATACCAGCGGGCTAAACTAATCGAATTGTTTTTTTCTGCTACCACAATACAAAGTACTTACCACTTTGTCAATAGTTCAAACCACAGCGTAAACACTATATAAGATTAAAGGCCCGTTTTAAACACGATAGTTCAGCCTGAGAGTAGTTGCTCTCATGACAGTAAACCTCTTGTACGGTTTAGGTACACAAAGAACGAATAATGAACTGTATAAATTAATAGACACACATTAAATTAATCTTTTAATGCAAAACTAGTAATTTTACACAATGCTGTAGAACAACCAATCAATTTAAAGGTAATTTCTAATTATGTAGACGATTATAATATGATTAAACGATTTAGTAAGATGAATAATTTGAATTAAGTCGGAGTAGGTATGTAGGTATTTATTTAGTCTGACGAACGAACGATACGAAATAATACGAATATGTATTAGAGACAGCAGGACTTCTGTCCTGGTCAACGAACGAAAAGCGAATCTTTCTTGTCTTGCTTTGCACACCTGACGCAGGCAAGCAAGGGTTACATTTTTACTTTTTCCCTATTCCACGAAGACCACCTAAGAAGTGCATCTCCCGGATCAATATTTAACAGAAAATTCGACATTTCAGTTCTTCTTCATCCTAAACTGTGTCTACATACACATAGACAGTGTCTACATGATTTAACTAATTTAAAAGCAGCTCAATCTGCAACATATTCCCCCCCTTGGAGTCTCTGACTTCAATAACACTAAATAATTTTTTTTTTCTCATACGAAAATTTTCAACATATAATTGCGGTTCTCTCTCGAACGAAATAATAATATTTTTTCTTATTTTAAAATCGTCGAACGAATAGACAAAAAAATAGTCTCAAAATTATTACTTGCATTGTTAATCTTGATTTGGCAGAGGGCAAACCTTTGAAATACTTCTTATGAAATTTCCCCCCTGAGTTTTTAATTTAACCCGAGGTTTAACCATTCGAACTTTGCCGTCAACACCAGGGACGACCTCCATAACTCTAGCTCTTGGCCATTTCAATGGAGGAGTATTTTCTTCTTTTATTAAAACGAGATCGTTAATTTTTAAATTTTCTGAATGGTTTAACCACTTCGGACGATTTTGTAACCGATTTAAATACTCAACTGACCACCGTTTCCAGAAATCATGTTGAATTTTAATGCAATGTTGCCATTGTGATAATCGATTTAATTTTATATGCGAAACATCCTTTTCAGGAAAGGAGGTAAGACTGGCACCCACCAGAAAATGTCCGGGCGTTAAGACATTTAAGTCAGCCGGATCGTTTGACATCGCGCAGAGAGGTCTTGAATTTAAAATGGCCTCAATTTGTGTCAAACACGTATAGAGTTTTTCGAATGTCAAATGAGCGTTTCCTAGTACTCGACGGAGGTGAAATTTAATACTTTTCACCGCGGCTTCCCAAATACCTCCCCAATGGGGCGACAAGGCCGGGATATTTTTCCAAGTAGTTTCCCTTTCCGAGAGAAAGTCTTGAATTTTATTTACGTTTGGGGGCCTTCGAAAAAATTCATATAATTCTCTAATTTGATTTTTTGACCCTAAAAAGTTTGTGGCATTATCCGAATAAATTATAGAAGGATTACCTCGCCTAGAGATAAATCTTTTTAACGTAGCGATAAATGCGTCAGTTGTCAAATCTGACACTAATTCTATGTGTACTGCCTTTGTCGACATACACACAAATACAGCGAAATAGCATTTAAGTACCTTTGCATTTTTTAACGACGAACTTTTAATTAATAATGGACCTCCAAAATCTACGCCTGTGGCATGAAATGGACGACATATAGATACACGATCTTTGGGTAAATTGGACATAATTTGACTTGCGGGACGAGCTTTAAAACGATGGCATGTAACGCAGTTTTTTATAATTGTTTTTATTTCTCTCAAGCCATTTAATGGCCAATATCGAAGTCGAAAATTTGATAAGACAGTCTGTGGACCTGCATGAAATAGTTTGATATGTTCCTTTCTTAACAATAAAGAAGTTACATAATTTTTCGCTGGCAGTAAACACGGATATTTCTGCTCATACGGAACGTTAGCATTTGCCAAACGACCTCCTACTCGAATAACACCAGTTTCATCTAAAAACGGGTTTAATGACAAAATTTGTTTATTTACGATAGGTTTTCCTTGCTGCAACTGTCTTAATTCTGACGAAAAATTCATTCTCTGTACTTGTTTAATTATTATTTCTAACGACTTCCTTAATTCATAAATAGTTAACGGACCTGTTTGTTTTTCTCCATTTCTGTTTTTTACGTTTCTAACGAATCTCAAACAATACGCAATTGTTCTTTGCAAACGAACGAAACAGGAAAATTTTGAAAACAGAGATATCCAAAATGTTTCACTGTGATTGTGAAGCGCAACTTGCTTCACCGAATTTCGCTCTTCATTTAGACCTAATGAATGAGCTGTAGGCCTAAAATTTAATTTACTTAAGTCACAATAATAATTTTGCAAAAAGGTAGGACCGAGCCACCACATCTCGCAATCCTTCAATTTTTCAGGCGAAATTCCCCGCGATAAGTAATCAGCCGGGTTGTTTTCCGATTTAACGTGGCGCCAAGTGTATTTGGACGTCAAAGTTTGAATTATCGAGACCCTATTTGACACGAACGTAGACCAACGAGAAGCATGAGACTTTAACCAACATAAGACGATCTCTGAATCTGACCACAGATTAACCGAAGAATAATCAATTTTATTTTCGTAAGTTCGACATATTCTTTCTACCAATTTCGCGAGCAACACAGCTCCACAGAGTTCCAACCTTGGCAATGTTATACTTTTCAAAGGAGACACCCTTGATTTTGAACAAATTAGTCTACACGACACATCCTTATTTGAATATAATACACGCAAATATACGCAGGCGCCATAAGCTTTTAAGCTGGCGTCACAAAATCCATGGATTTCGATACTTTCGATTGACAAATTTATAGTTAGATTCCTCGGAATCTTCACCTCTTTTAGACACGGTAGCGAGAAGAAAAATTTATTCCATTCCGACATTAAATTATCTGGGAGATTATCATCCCACTCGATTTTACTGATCCATATTTTCTGCATAATTAATTTTGCAGTTACTACGACGGGACCTAACAATCCAATAGGATCGAAGATTGAAGCAATTTTCGACAGAACTTCTCTTTTTGTGTAATTTTTAATTTCCTTAAATTCGGGCAGTGCCATTACGAGAAAGTCTTCATGAGAATTCCATTGCAAGCCAAGTACCTTACTAGACGAACTTTCATTTTGAATGTCGTAATTATTTTTCGAATTATTTTGATTTGAATCAGCTTGGAAATCCTCATTCGAATTATTTTCATTGAACTCTGTAGAAAAATCTTTGACATTTGAATGCCACTTATGTAACTTAAATCCTGCAGTATTTAATAAACTAATTAATTGCGAAGAAGTTTCGATTAATTCATTTTTCGAATTTGAACTGACGAGCACATCATCCACGTATGTTTGCGAAAGTAACATTTTTGATGCAAGCGGGTAATTTTGCGATTCTTTTTCAGCCAGTTCTTTTAAACATCTAGTGGCAGCAAAGGGCGCGAAATTCGTACCATACGTGATTGTTAATAACTCTAAACATTGTAAAGGTTCATTTTCATTTTCACGCCACAGGATGTTCTGTAAAAATGTGTGATTCGGATTTACACGAATCTGACGGTACATTTTTTCAATGTCCGCAATGACTACGAAAGTACCTATCCGAAATCTACATATGATATCGAATAATTCCGGTTGTACCGTATAGCCTTTTAATAAAATATCATTAAGCGATAAACCCGATGAAGTTTTCATCGAAGCGTCAAAAACAACACGCAATTTTGTTGTTTCATTATCTTCACGTATAACTGCGTGATGCGGCATAAAATATTTATTTTCTCCTTTCTCATTATGAGAACTTAGAGGGACGATTTTTGCATGATTTAAGTTTACATATTCATCGATAAATTGTTTATATTTTAATTTTAAATTTGGGTCTCTTAGAAATCGTTTTTCGAGACCAGCAAATCGTTTTCTTGCTTGCAAAAACGATTCACCTAAATTACACGATTTATTTTCTTGATTTTTAAATGGCAAATTTATTTGAAACCGTCCATTTTCTAATCGAATCGTCGTTTCTTTAAAAATTTCTTCCGATTTTGCATTTTCGGGACTTAAAATTGTTTTCTCTTCGATGTCTTCTATCTCCCAAAATTTTTGTAACAGTTCATCGCTACTCGATGACGTATTTAAAAAAGAACAACAATTGGGTGAACTATTCCCTAGTTCATTATACGAATTAATATTAAAATGCTTTGGCTTATTATTTGCCAATTTACCGCCGACGACATATCCTAAAAGTGTACTAAAAAGGGTTGGCATATCCGCCCCTAATTTAATCACTCCTGGAACGATTAAATCATAATAGACGTCTGCTCCTAGCAAGATGTCGATTTTCGACGAGACATAAAACTTTGGATCAGCTAACATAATGTGATCCGGTATTTTTAAATTTGATACGTTTAGAGTAGTTTGCGGTAGTTCGCAAGTTATATTTTCCAATACTGCACACGAAACTTTGAACGAATTTTTTCTATAAACGTTTGACTTAATGGTTAAATCAACCATCTCATTTGATTGAGCATTTATTTGCGAGATTCCTGATATTTGCAATTCTTTACGATAAGTATTCGAATTTAATTTGTCTAGCAATTCTTTTGTGCACATGCTAATCTGACTTGCCGAATCCAGTAAGCACCTAGCCGAAACTGGATCGCCGTTGCGACTATAAATTGTTACCACTGCTGTGGCTAGTACGATTTGCGAATTATTTTGCGAATGAGTGGAAAACGATAACGAACTTTCGGGCTTATTTTCTTTATTTTCATTTTCATTTACGATACTTCTTTGCTTGTGACCGTCTTGCGACCTTGATTCTAATTGACTCGAACTCTTTTGATTTACGATTTGTCCCGATTCTTTATTTTCTGGCGTTGATCGATTTGAATTATTATTATTTGAATAATGTTTATTTTGATATTGGTTTACACCCTCGTTTACACCATACAAACGATTTTGACGATTAAATTGACGATTAATTGTGCCTGAATTAGGTTTATGGAGATCCTGCCACTGGCTGCGACTTTCTGTGCGACGAATTTGAAAATTTCTAGGATTTGAATGAACTTCTCGATCAAAATTGATATGAAGTAGAGTATTATGCCTTTTGCCACATTGCCAACAATTATTCCCAGTGCAAGTATCATCGAACGAATGTTTCCTAAACAGACATATTTTGCAAAAACCTCGAGAGGTTATAAAGTTGTTTCTTTCCTGAATAGTTAATTGTTTGAATTTATAGCATTGATAAATCGAATGATGCTCTGAGCAAAAATTACAAATTAAATAGGATTGATTTCCTGTCGCCTTTCCTGTCTGTTGTTGATTCGAATTATGAGTTGAACTAATAAAATGATTAACTTTCCTAATCGGTGTAGGACTAGTGCCTTTTGTTGCATCTATTTCCTCTAATGCTTTGCATTGCTTTTCTAAAAAATTAATAAATTCTTTTAACGTTGGTAGGTTCTTGGTATCTCGATGTAAGCAATAAGCCTTTTGCAATTGAAAATCCAATTTCTTGGAAAAAATGTGAATTAAAATTAAGTCCCAAGAATCTACGGGTACATTTAAATTTTCCAAACTTTCGATATTTTGATTAATATGAGTTAAGAACTCCCTCAGGTTCTGAGCCTTTGGCTTCAATAAATTAGGTAAGTTTTCGAATAAATTGGTGATGTGCGCCTCGATTATCGCATACGTGTTTTTATATCTATTTTCTAACAACTTAATTGCAGTTTGTAAATTCGAGCTTACCAACGACAAATTCTGTATTAAAGACAGTGCTTCGCCTCTCAAATATCCCTTAAGATAAATTAGTTTTTCGATATTATCTAAATCCTCATTATTTATGATGAGTTTAGTAAACAGATCATGAAAACTATTCCACTCTGCAGCATCACCTGAAAAAATTGGAATTTTAATTTCGGGCAGCTTAACTGTTTGAGAATTTGCACCCTTTGTATTTATACTTGTCGTAACACCCTGAACTAATTCGGCTACAAATTCTTTATTCGATTGTTGTAAATTCGATACGAAATTCTGAAATTCTACGTTTCCATCTAATCTAGGTTGTTGGGTGCTTAGACTAGTTAACTCTTCAATTTTGTTTTCTAACTTCGAAAACAAATTACAAAATTTACTTTCTACATCCTCACTATCTTTAGTAGCATCTTCTTTAATCTCTGCGATCGATTCTTGTATATTTACATAACTCTGATAAGCTGCTATTAAATTTCTTTTGCGAATTTCGATTTGATTTTTATTATTTTCATTTTTTAAATTCTCCTCAACCCACGTTTCGATTTTTGTAATTAATCCTTTCGCGTAACCCCTCTTTTTCTTCAAATTATCCATCTTTTTACAATATTACTTAACAAACGATATTTTTATAACACAGAATAATATAATAAACGATTTTTCATACAATGGTACGACTGACGAACATTTAGGTACTTACGATATGACATACGATAATTACAGGTATATTAATATTATAAACACGAACGAAATTACAATTATTTATATTTTTACGATCAAAGTTATCAACTTTAGTATTATTCACGAATTCACGAATAGTAGGTAGGTACATCAACCAAACCGACGAATTTAATTAGGTAGGTGGGTCTGAGTGCTTCTTTCGACTCATCAGCTGACGAATTAGGCTTCGAACGATTAATATGCAATTTTGTTGCGATAACGAAATAGGAAATAAGAAACTTTCCTCGAATAATAAATGAAGAGGTACGTTACTCAGTTTGGTGGAATCCAGGAACTTCTCTGCAATCCAGGACCTCGTTTTTGTGGAATCCAGGAATTGCTCTGCAATCCAGAAGCTCGTTTTTGTGGACTCCAGGGCCTTGTCTGCAATCCAGGTGCTCGTCTTTGTGGACTCCAGGGACTTGTCTGCAACCCAGGCGCTCGTACAGAAGTTTCTCTGCAACAACCATCCAACACGAAACACGAAATACTTGTAGTCGACAATGAACGATTTTGGACACTTAAAACTGCACAATTTTGCTTAACGACGTATTCACTGCATCCATGGTACACCAGCAACTTCCATTAATTTCCATTTGCACTAAATTCAGTTACAATCCGGCTCGAAGGACCACTTTTATGTACGGTTTAGGTACACAAAGAACGAATAATGAACTGTATAAATTAATAGACACACATTAAATTAATCTTTTAATGCAAAACTAGTAATTTTACACAATGCTGTAGAACAACCAATCAATTTAAAGGTAATTTCTAATTATGTAGACGATTATAATATGATTAAACGATTTAGTAAGATGAATAATTTGAATTAAGTCGGAGTAGGTATGTAGGTATTTATTTAGTCTGACGAACGAACGATACGAAATAATACGAATATGTATTAGAGACAGCAGGACTTCTGTCCTGGTCAACGAACGAAAAGCGAATCTTTCTTGTCTTGCTTTGCACACCTGACGCAGGCAAGCAAGGGTTACATTTTTACTTTTTCCCTATTCCACGAAGACCACCTAAGAAGTGCATCTCCCGGATCAATATTTAACAGAAAATTCGACATTTCAGTTCTTCTTCATCCTAAACTGTGTCTACATACACATAGACAGTGTCTACATGATTTAACTAATTTAAAAGCAGCTCAATCTGCAACACCTCTTACTCATCTTGCCTCGTGTAAATTGGTGGATTGTTACTGTGACGCTATACCGGGTGTCCAGTTTAAAATGCAGTAAGAAAAACAAAAGTTGGCTATGAAAAGTCTGGGTTCTAGACGGCTTTGAAATTTTTTGTAATGTTAAACGGATAGCTCTTGACGACTTAATATGTAAGCCTACAAAAAATAATTTATTAACTTCCAACAATAAAAAAGATATGGCTAAAATAAGAAATTTTGATTTTTCAGTGTTTTCGGGATATTTCAGCAACACCTGAAAATATAAAAAAAAATTCAAATTCTAACTAAGCATCAAACTTTGCAACTTTTCTCTAATTTAACCGACCCTGTATCTCTTACCGTTTCCAATATAAGACCCATGTACTGCATTTTAAACTGGATACCCGGTATAGCAATAAAACTATCACACTATCATGTTCGACTAGATAGTTAAGAGCAGCTATGGTGAGAGTGACAGCAACTGTACCCGTGAAAACGAGGCATAATAACTCTCACATGAACTCTGTTCAGAATTGATTTAAAAAAGAAAATGATCAAAACGAGCACGTGTTTAATATTAAAAAATTGTAAACATTTGTTAAAGGTGTTAATTTTAATACAATAGATTTTCTGGAAGAATACGAACCTTTCCCTTGCCTGTAGCAAAAGAGTTACCCGCATTATCAAACAAAAAATTGAAATTTTTTCATTTATTCGTAGGAAGTTGCACAAAATCGCTGGGTTTTTCAAACTTATTAGCCGGTTGGAGGCACCTAGGTAATTTCTTCTTTGAACTAATTCGCTAATGAGACGTTTTTTCTTAGACTTAGAGACTTACCTTCATGCTAAGTCTGCAATGGTGACCTCCGCCTCATCTGAACCTGCGAAACTCTCTCCTAAATTCCAAAACTAACTTCCGGCCTACTTTCTGGCAATGGAAAAACCCAAAAGCAACTTCCTGACAACATTCTGGCAATGGAAAATCGGAAAACCAACTTTCTTCTAACTTTCTGACAATGGAAAATCCCATTAAAACACGTAAAGAAACTGTGCAATTTAGTTACCTGATTACCTGAACTGAGAACTACTGCACAATTATTAAGTATCTAGGAACTTCAGAATAAATGCAATTACGCATGTTCGAGTTTATTGCTCAAAAGCACACTAAACAATGTGTCATTATGTAAACAGCATCAAAGCTCCTCCATAAGGATGTTAATTCGCATGCCGTGTGATGCCGTGAAGGTGGTAGGTGTACCTAAGTACTTCACTGGGCACCAGATTTTCACAGCTTTGCACAAGTGATATTGACTACCGAAATTACTGAACAAATTGAAATAAGAACGTTGATTAAGAATAAAGACGTAAAAATGATCTATATGGATGCCAGACAGGGTCAGACTCAGAGCTGCTGTGCTACTACTCATAGTACTGGTTGTACTGGTACTACTACTACATGGCCTAGTATCTTGTGGGGATCCCAGCTTGCGGGAAGTCCCAACTTACACGCAGCAATCACGTCGGATATGCATGCTTTCGGGGTCACCGCATGATGTTTCCTATACATTCTACATTCCAAAGAATTTTAGTCGTAAACACATCCCGTGTCGCTGTTTTTTTTATTACTACCGTCTATGTAAGTAATCTTCTTTTTTCTTCCTAGGCAATCTAAAAATGCAATAACATAGGAGCATTCCATTTAAAAAACATAACTTTGATATGTTTCATGCTTTTGGGACATCCTGTACATTATGAATATAATTTTAAAACGTACCTCTGCCGGGTCTCTATCCACTCCAAAAATAAGTGCTAAAAGTATTAAAAATAAAAAGATCCTAAAACCCAGAGACACGGCCTTAAACTTCCGTGGCGTATACCGTGAAGAACCCTGTATACTCACATCATTCCTCATTAGGAACCTAGGGTCGTTATAAGATGTCGCCATCTGACTCGACTCCTAGCAGTCCTGGCGACCGCTTTCAATTCGTACCAGGACTTTCTCAGTGAGTCTTCGTTAAAATCGTTCTTCTCCACGTGTTTCTTGGTATTCCTCTCCCTCGGCTGCCTTCTGGATTTCATTTGAGTGCCTGTGTCTCACTATATCGTTGTTGGGCTTTCGAAGTGTATGGCCCAGCCATCCCCACTTCCGCCCACGGATCTCCAGGTCTATTTGGTGTTGTTCAATTCTACGCCACAGTTCTCCATTTGAAATCCGACCCGGCCAGAAAATTCGTAGAACTTTTCTGAGACATTTCTTCACAAAGACCTGCAGTTGGTTAGTGATCACCTTTGTGACCTTCCATGTCTCGCACCCATATAACAGAACTGATTTGACATCGGTGTTAAAAATTCGCGGTTTGGTCTGCAGGGAGTTTAATCTTATTTAGTGACATAAATGCCACTCTCGCCTTCTGAACTCTAGCAAGCACACCTGCCTTAGAGCCATCCTCGCTGTCAAGAATGCTACCCAGGTACACAAATGCATCCACTCTTTCGATGATATCATTGTTATGTGCTACCACCCTCTTTGGTCTTCCTGAGGTAAATTTTTTTTCTTCTAATTTCTTTAATCTCTGCCTTTAATGGAACGTTATCTTAATTCTTTATTTGGCAATTTATTTCTATTAACCTTTCCTTTGAAAAATGAACGACCTTCAGTAAATCAATAATGCTACAATGTCACTAACGTCATATTGTTTACATTACATCAATTTCACTGCGCTTGGACTAGAGTTGGGAGAACCTAATTAGGTAGCATTGACAGTTCCTATGTTCCCATTACTTGGATATCAATGTGCGAGAAACACTGTTTACGACTATTCGACGGATATCTACTGATGTATTCAGAGTTGCGGATGAAATACCGATGATTTGAGACTAAGAATCGGCAGTAAAATTACAGTTATTTTGAAACAACTCAAAACGAACAACAGTTACAGGTGAGTAACCGTGACAGCGGTTTTTTGATGAGGAATGCTTTGATTTAGATATAACATACCAAATAAATCACATTACAGGTACTGACTAAATATCGACAAACAGGCTTGTTTCTTATTTAAGGTTGATGTTTACTGTTGAAATTTACTGGTGCATCTTCTCCAGTTTTTACCTTTTTTTAACGCAAAAACAGGAAACATCGGTCTTATTTATGTAGATAAGACACACACGCTCCACTCTGGTAATTCTGGCTTCAAGATCTAGCTCACGTAGCCACATAATAATTTTAATTATAGGTATAAATAATTATATAAACACAACAATCCAGGCAAGACTGGGATTTGAACCCAGCCGGTGAAGCGTCAACGGATTAGTAGTCTGCAATTCTAACCCGCTGAGCTACCGCCCGATCCCCAGTTTACCTTGTTTAGGTTAATATTGTTTCTCTATGACTTATTGAATAAATCGTTCATTATCCTGTTTATTTCAATTTAATAATGACGTACATCCCTCAGGCGTTTAGATAATCGACCCACATTCACGGATAGGAGTCAATCACAGCTCAGCCTGTGAAAAAATAAACGAAAAATCAAGACTTATGCCCGGTTTTTTATAAAGAAAGATGACACGGTGTGTAAGATAACACCCTGTTAGTCCTATTTCTCACGACTTTCTCACGGTAGAAGTTCGTTTAAAGGTTTCATAGTTAGAAGGAACTTTGAATTTAGAATTTTTGGACTCCAGGGCTATGCAAAAACCTCTTTAGTTTCAAAATATTTTCAAAGTCATAACACTTTCGGTTATACCAGAAGTGGTCATCAACTTTCGTATATATTAAATGGGACATCCTGTCTATTATTACATTTTCAGATCATCTGAGAAAATTAAATAGCAATGGTGTTTATAGTCCAAGTTTGTATGGAGGGATTTATGGCTCGAGATATCGGAAAACGGCTTTCACTCCATATCTTAGGTCATAGCGGCTGACACGAAAATTTGAGATCTCCAGCTTGCGTTCTCAGTACCTGCATCCTGCGGCTGATATAAAAACTCACACTCTGGATGTATACTGGGCTGCAAAATATATCCGTCTTTATGATCAGATTTTATTAACAATTATAACGTGAACCTACTCTTAAAATTTTTATTCATATCTATCTCCCTGTATCATATTTTATATGAAAAAATTGTAGTATGTAGTAAATTATTTAACAACACAAACTACCCAGACCTTCATCTGACGAGTAGCCGCTGCTCTATATTCATCTTATACCTTTGCTACTTAGGTCTAGACGGTCGCAGAGTCTGAATTATGGTCAATTAAAAGCTTTTTCAAGCGGGGGCAGAAGAGCAAAAAACAACATTCATAAATCCACTGCATAAAGATTGAGACATTGGTTTTCTAACGGTGGGTCGCGTCCATATAGGGTGCTGAGTGGCCCCCCGACCGACAGCAGATGACAACATAATCAGCGAAGTCTGCTGATTGAGGACGCTTTTTTGGCCGACATGAAACATTCATACGTGGATCATAGAGACTAGCCATGTCGGGATTAGTCGTTTGTCTTTTCTTTGGTCGATTGAATTGATGATGATACCATGGGAACGATGTACGGAAACAAGCAAGAAATCGCACGAAGGACAACGGTTTAGTCGTCGGCAGGTCGTAGCTCAACAGTTGTTACATTGATATGAGTTAAGAGTTACTGAAGTTTAAAAAGTCACTAAAGAGTCCTCCAACGATAGCCTGATGCGAGTGTGGGAAAAATGCCTTTCAAAAAATGTTGTTACAAGTTACAATAATAAAAAGTAAAATTAAACAAGAATTATTTTATTAAAGTACAGTTTGTTCTCTTCAAATAAATCTGGAACAAAGTAGCATGTTAATTATTGTAACTTAATTTCATTAAATATTTAGGGCGATAGAAAAATTTTAAAATTTTCTACTCAACAAGAGGAAATTTATTTTAATTCATAACACAAGTGGTGCATGCTGGGAATGTTAGAAAAAGTCGATTCTGAGATAATCAACCGTTTCTTAGAGGTGGTAAATTCAAATAAAATATACGCACCAGCCACGACAAAACCTATATTTTTTTAAACTTATGCTGATATAACAAAATACATATAATAATATATTAATATGTTTTTTCTTTCATGAATTTTTTGTCTAATTGAAACAAAGTGCTCTACATTTATAGTGCCTAATCAATTTCCTTTTTTTCTTACAACATTCTTGTGTTTTTAAACCAATCTATTATAGAAATTGTAATTGATTCCGGGCTGCTGTGCCGTGGTCCATATTGAGATTTGTTTCCATTGAGATCAGCCCGGAATCAATTACAATTTCAATAAAAGCTGGCCGTGAAAGCCTACACACACATCAAATCTATTATAGGTACGTGAAATAATAAGCCTGTGTTAACACTAAGTACAAGGCGTGAAAATATTGAAGTTGGGGGAAATGGAGGACACTTTCTCATTCGCTTTTTTCATCATTCGATTTAGAAAAAAATATAAGCCACAATTAGCGTAATTGTATCAAATTTAGTTATTTTTTCAATAATATGCAGGGTGATTCGCATAAGATCAACATAGAGCAGGGACGTGTCAGGGCAGGGAACTTAAAATATGTCGATTTAACGCAACTTATCTCTTCACTAAGTTTCACTCCTGAGAAGTTATAGGCTTTGAAATCGGGATCCCAAAATTATAAAAAATGTAATATCTCAGCTCCCAAGCAACACAATTGGTTGTTGGAACGTAGCGACAACTACCCAAAGAACTTTTAAGTGTCTTGCTACTAGTCCCGAGCACGTTCTAGGCACGCTGCTATTACGTGCCAGTCAACAAAATAATTTTCACGAATATATGGGACTTCTAAGCAATTGTTTCTTAAAGGTTGTAACAGAAACTGCGATTATGGAACTTCAAAGTTATTTTAATCACAAAGTACCAAATGGGACTGAAGCTCGATACCTGTAAGTCGCCGACGGTACTTGACGATTCGCTGGAACTTAGCCACATTCATCTCATCGTCAGTGAGACGAATTTACATTGTCACTTGTCACTCCGTTACGCGCAGAAAAAAAGAACGTTTAAATAATTCACGTGTAAGTACTTTATTTCTCTGTGAGTTCAGTTTTCTATAAAATGTTGTCGAAAGCCTGTAAATTTTAGTTTTTTTGGCTTTGGAAAACTTGTTATGCTCCATTTTTAATCTTACTTCTTCGCCCATCGCCGACGGGTTGTCACCCGGCGAAACCATTGAGTGTAAATTACTTCACGGTTAATTTTAACGGTTCCTGCTACTAGAGATAGTAACAATGCACGGACACATTTACTTCTACAGGTAGCAGAAACATAACTGCCACCACTAAATATTACCAACAAGTCTCACAACTGTGAAGACCCAGTTAGAGTTCGCCAGATGTTGCGGCAACTATCAAAACTACTTTTAAGTAAGTGGAACTTTGAAGACGCATTTTAGTAACATTAGTTAGTTGCTGTTACCATAATTTGCCATCTCTTTGCCTCCTTTGAGTTCCAAATACTTTGTCGTTATTCTACTAGTAACTACGACGTCTTTAATACCTTGAAGGCTACTTTAGGAGTTATTATAACTAAAGAGTAACATTAAAGGTATAAATTACGTCATTATTACGTGATTATTACGTGATTTAAAATTTTCACATTATTTTATGGGGAATTTAACTCGAAAACTTTATTTATCATATTATTTCTCAAAAAATTTTCTCGTTTCCCACAAACACCCAAATAACCAAAAAAATATTGCAATTGGGTTATTTAAAATCATTAAAGTTGCGTTAAATTACCCTAATTTGGATTCCCCTACACGCCCTCTGTGTCGGTTCTTATGCGAATCATTGAAAACTTGTTCAAAGCTAAAAGAAAAAGTTCATAATATGGGCTTATGTAAAAATTATTAGAATTAGTGGCCTAAGAGTGCTTCCGAGCTTATTTGAGACTCACTTGAAAGTGACTCCCTAACAAATTGTTTTTATTTTATATTCTGACAAACCCTTGAAGCTACCCCAATTAAACTTTATGTCAAGCATTCTATCAATAGTGACCCTCAGATGATATTAAGCAAACTCAATGTTCACCACGGGCGTCGCAAGTGGGGAAGCTGGAAAAGTGTAACCGTGTTGGAAATTGGAAATAAAAACTAAAATTATGCTAGAAATTAGTCTTCAACCATGCAGGCAAAGTGAAAATTCTGATTGATAATTTTGTATCTTTTACAAGATCGTTTCACCTATCCGGGGACGCACTGTCATGGCTAACAGTGAGTCTAGTCTAGAAACGTCAACGAAGAGAGTGTTATGTGAACAAGAAACTGTCACGAGTAACATTTGGAAACATCGTTATTGAGGGAATTGACATTAATGATTTTTTCGTTTTCGAAAACCTGAGGTATTCGGGTGTCTGAAGATGCGAAATTTTTAGATGTCTGCATTCAAAAGTAACGAAACACGTGTAACATTTATAAAATACATCAGTATGCAGTAGAATTTTTAAAACATTAGTGTTTATTATCAATATACAGAGATCCTATACCAATGATCTCTGATGAGAACATAAACTATTAATTTAAATAAAAACTGTTTTCCAATCCAAGTCTTTTCAAACAAATGCCTAAACTAATAATGTGAATTTACCCTGTTACCCAAGGGTCTAGATGAAACATTTTTCTATTCTTTTTATTATAATCTTGTGACACAATACTTTGTAAGATCTTATCAAACATGTATCAAAGACCAAGAACGTTTCTTACGTCGAGAACTTTCCGTATTTATCTATCGATTTTCACTAGGAATCTGGCATACACAACATCTAGCACCTGCTAATCTCTGAATAGTCTCGGCAAAGTGCTAACAGCTCAGGACACAATGCTCGACACTCCACCTCAATGGCACGGCGCTCTCATATGCTAATGGAGGCGATGGGAGTTTAATTTCGGCACCGCTAGTGGGCTAGTAATTAGGAAGCACTAGGTATAGAGCTGCTGAATAGTGCGCCGCTTTGTCTCCCGAGCCTGTTCTCTGTGTCCCTATTAAGGCACTGCCTGATGCTGTTCAACACCATCGACAAGATTAAGGCTATTAGACCCTCCAACAGGAGCAATTTGCATGCGTTGTAGTTGAGGGAGGCTGTGTTGTCATGTCTACCAGCGTACATTATTTACGGACCTGAGCTGAAATTCTTATAGCAAAATGTAAATTCGGAAGTTTATTTATTTCTTGAACTTTCCTTATTTCTTATTTTAAAGAGAACTTGCTTTTGCAATTATTGCAAGAATTGAAATATTTTAAGACTTTACATTACTTGACGTATGAAAATTCAGGCGAATTAGGTTACAAAAATGGACTAATAACGTTTGTTTGGGATTTTTTTGAACTCAAAAAACAATAATAAAAAACAACATATCAAGTTTTTCTATCAATAATATTCAAGGTCTATCAATAAATATTTGCAAACTATTTATGTTGTATAAAAGTGTTTTGTTGTGGCAGGTTGTTTTCACATTATTTTCTGAATAATAAATTCGTCAAGGAATTCATTTCAATTGATGTGTGAAAACTTTCACGGTCGGCTTTCATTGAAATCGTAATTAATTTCGGGTTGTTGTGCCGTGGTCCATGGAGATTTGCTCCGAACGTTCGATTTACAGCTACGGTAGACGCATCATCAGCGGTTATGTATGCGAAAGCGATGCGTTCACTACTACTTATAATTTAACTGACTAGACGACTGGAAGAGCGCTTCTATTTATAGGATCTGGTGACATCATACCCCTCCACCAGCTATCTCCATCATAGCAACGGCAGGTTTCTCCGATGATGTAATGGATTTCTGAGTCAGACGATGACTCATTTGGGTCTGATGTAGATTAGATTAGATTAGATTCATTGTGAGTGGGCCATTGTGACACCTCCACTGCTACGCTACCGTAGGTATATTGCGCCTCACATCTAGTCATTCTACATTAATCCCATCAGGTCAGCCTTTTTAAGGAAGCTGACCATCTTCACTGTTGCTAAGGTATCCAGGTCCTCCGGTGTGGTGTGAGAAAGTCTCTCCCCGTCTCTCCGGTGCGAGAAGGTTTGTAATTTGGTTATTTGTCTTCCCTTTTCTCAGAGGAGATTTGTTTGTCTTCCTGGTCCATAGGAATCGAACTGTTTCTTGGAGTCGGATTAGAACCGATCTCCACAGCTTCTTCAGTTGCCTGGAAATCAAGGTTTAATTTGGAACTCGTCGTCAGAGCATATTTATTTTACACACTCAATGGATGTCCCAGGAGTGGCTGGGAAAGGTTGGTCCACTCCCCGCAGAGCCCGCATGCGAGAAGTAAGGCTCAATACCGGGGTGCGCCCGGTGCCCCGAGGTTATGTTTGCAGCTAATATTGAGCTACCCAGAGTCATGCATCTCTTCGGCGCCCGCAATACCATGAGATTGGTGAGGTTTTTATAGTGGTGCCTCATCCACGTATTCTGAACGATTAAGTCAGGACCCCTACATATTATCTCTCTGTGCGAGAGACATGCCCACGACACAGAGTCATATTATATGGTTTAACGGACAGCTCATATTCGGACATTCTCCGGTGCCGTTGCCCCTAGTGTAGACCGTTAATCACGACACGACAACTAGGTTGAGGGTGGGTCTCACGTAACGACGGATACCAATCATACGCAGTTTCATTCCTTACTTCTGGCAGTTGAAATTATTTTAATGTTTATGAATTTCAATTGCTTCACGATGTAAACGGGTATGCAATAGTGTGAAGTAGTGGACAGGATATTCGTCTTTTCGTATCATGTGCCGTGGTTATCATGAAGCACGGCGTGCTACGCCAGAGCTGACTTGTCTGTCTAGAGCAGGCGATAGTTTCTCTTGTGTTCGGTGACGTTACAAAGTGAGGGAGAAATGCAGTTCCCGAAACTCTTGGTGGTTGTTCGCTGGGTATCGGGGGATGTTGTTTAATTTATTAATTAAATTATTAATTATTAATTTATTAGAAAACATGTGAACATTTTTTATTCATAAATAAAAAAAAACAATAAAACCCAAATAACTTAGCAAACTAACAAAAATAATCTGGAATTATCAAATAAATTGCTCAAAATGTTTTCGTTTTATATTGTTTCAATTAATTTTTGTTAGTTTGCTTAGTTATTTGAGTTTTATTGTTTTTTTTTTATTTATGAATAAAAAATGTTCACATGTTCTCTAATAAATTAATCATTTTAACTCACTTTGTTTATTCTGACTCCTTTATTAAAGTTTAATAATTCAAATGAGGACTAAGTATTGAAATTTAAAAAGGACCGGTTTTTGATCTATTTTTTGATTACTATTGTTGAAAATTTAAAACGGCTTCTAAATTAAAATGGGTACAACATAAGTTAATATACGGTGTAATTTTTTACATATTATTACCTATGGCAACACTTAAAAAATGCACTTTTTGACATTCGGTAAAATTTTTTTTTTCTTTATGTTTGAAAAAGAAGAAAATTTTTTTTCAAATTTATTTGCAATGTGATGGATTTTTTGTTTCCTTGATGTTTTCTATAACGAATGGCATGAAAAACAATATGGCGGTAATAAGAAAAACCAAAGTTGACTTTGGAAATCCCAAGATCTAGTCGGCTTTGGAAATTTTTGAAACGTCAAATAAGTAGCTCATTACGGCTTATGTAAATCTACAAAAAAAAATATTTTTTTTTAAATAAAAAAGAAGATATGGCTAAAATAATAAATCTGCATGATCCAAGTTTTTTCAGGATATTTCAGGAAATACTGGGAATAGTGAGAAAAAAAAAGCCAAATACTCGTCTCAAAACAGCGCAACTTTTTTGTAATTTTACCGACTTCGTATCTCTTACCGTTCCTCGCAGTTTTTTCACCTCAATGGGACAGCCTGTATCATAAAATTGAACAATGACCGGCTTTTCTGAAAGGTCGTATTGTACAGTAGATGACATGTACTATTATTGAAAATTAAAAACGACTTCCAAAGTACAAGACAACATGAGTTAACATAGGGTGTCTTTTTTTACAATGCTATTCGCTATGGCAACACTTAAAATAAATGCACTGTATATGGTTCCGGTACGTCGACTAATAATATTATTACTATAGCACCAATAATAATTATGGAGTAAATGAAGGGAAGTTTATCAAACAATCTATCATTGATAACAACAGGAAAGGAAATTGCAGTATTTTGTTCATATTGTAATTGTGAGGGACATATCAGAAGTAGAGGTTTTAAATTTTAAAGGAATTAATTTAAACGAAAAACGACAGTTTGTTCAAAATAATAGGCTACTACAATTGTCTCGGATCAAATCATGCAGTTGCTCAATGTCAGTTGGTAAGGTGTAATGTTTGTCAAAGGAAACATCATAACTGTACTGCATTCTGGGAAAATCTAACATAAATCGGTACAAGGCAATGTAAATGAAAATAAGAATGAACAAAATGTAAATTTGGTTGAATTTAATAAAGTCGAAGATAATAATTCATCGTCACTTGGAACAGCAATCGGCGACAAACAGGTGGCTTCCCCAGTGTCGGCCAAGGTCAAGTCCACAAATTCCCAAATATTGTTAGCAACAGCGATAATCGACATAAGAAAAACGGGAAATTACGGCAGGAAAGTACCTACAAGCTCGAGCGATGTTAGATTCGGGATCTCAAACATGTTTATATTAAAGGGCTAGGTATGAGGTAAACTGAATATGCAAGACCACTATCAAATATTTAAAATTGGAGGAGTGGGTAACCCAGGTAAATAAAATGGTAAATATTACCATCAATTCCAAAAATTAATAATGTACAAATAAATAACAAAAATGTAAAACTAAGGCTGGTAAAAAATATATATTTTTTTAGAAACTGGGTAATCAAAATCGAACTACAAACGTCTCCAAAAATGCAAATCTAAGGCAATGTTTTATTCGGTAACTGAACAACAATTTTGAAAATATTTCCTAAACAAGGCCTGAGTTTGAAAAAAGTTAATCTTTATTTTATGCTTAGAATAAGATTTTATATACGTGACGTTTCATTATGGCTATCCAGTTACCATATCTGTGTTTATATTTAACTGTATTTATACATAATTTTATTTCTCCAAAACCGAGTTTTTTTGGTTTCAATTTTTTTTTTACCCCTGTATAAGCAAGATGGAAAAAAAATTTGGTACCCAATTAATAGAATTGGAAGGACATTTTTCGGACTTGACTTTAGTGTAAAAAATACAATTTTTCCGTTAATAAATAAGCTATAGTCCAATAAAGTCTAAAAAGTCATACGTATCGATTAAGAATACACATCCTTTTGATAGTTCGATTTATTTTGTTTCATATACGTGGTTTTTATAGTAACCGTCCAGTTTGTCTAAACACTCCATCCCGCATAAATAAGTATACGTCAACATTGGTTTTGAATGAGAATTAAATGCACAACACAGAGGATAGAATGTCATTACGTGAATAAATTTTATGTAGTTATCAGTGGCTCTCAAACTGACGTAAGCGCTTCAGTTCATTGTTTGAATGATTTCTTCAATAATTTACGCTCGTTCACAACTTGACAATTAACTGTTTGACATTTTCTGGTGAAATTAAAAATATTAATTCGGACGGTTAGTGTGACGTCACATCTGACTTTTTAAAGTTAATCCTACTATAGTAGGAAAATATTAAAAATTGACAAATTAAAGCTATACTAATAACCTTTAAAACATTCTAAAATTCAAAGAAGCAATAATAAAAAATGCGGAAGTATTCTAATTTTTTACATGATTTCAAAATTTCGATGTTAAAATCACCCCTGTAACCGTTTTTGAATTTAAAGGTAGGTAGTTTAAAAAAGTACATTTTAAAAATTAGTTAGCCAGTGGCATGCATATAGGAAAAGAGACAAAATTGCTGAGTTTCTATATTCATTTTATAGCCCACTTTCAAATCAATTGAACTGAAATTTTCACAGTAAACAACTTACGCTAATATGATATTATGATCAAGAAAAATACAGAAGAAAGCCAATTTAAGAAATTGTGAAAATATTTAAAATTGGGTCAACGCACAAAATACACTATTTCTGCGATTGATACGCAAGAACGTTTTCTTTTATAATCTAATAATTTTACACATCTATTCGTTATAATACATTCGGCATTCTAAAGAATGTCTAGGCAAAGCAGTAAGAGCTAGGTATCTGTTAAAGTCTTTCAGTTATTTTATTGAGTATGGGACTTTTATACATGGGGTATGAGAAGAACGTGAAAATATTGTTTTACATAGGTACTTTAAACTTAGCAAAACTAGAGTTATTTTGAGACGTAGAGGTTAAGTTTGCAAATACATTCAAATCTTCAACCTTGAACCTGAAAAAATATATAAAATTTCAAATTAGCGAAATTTCAAAGAGTATACGTGGCATCATCGCAAACTCTTTGTCGTCGTCATAAAGGAGAGCCACGGGATTCGCTGAATTACTTCTTCTACACATCTTCATTAGTGCAGTAATTAAATGTTAACACGGTCGTTGCCAGTGCTGTATCCTAATTTCCCTGGACTGGCTAATAGGACATGGTTGTACTACATGAAACAGGGATATACTATGAATCCCACGGGGGCCTGGACGGCTCCAGGAGTTCGTAATGTCTTCCTCTCGCAGGATTACCGCTCGCTGCTGCTGTCGTGTGTCTTTCTCCATGATGGCTTTGATTCTTGTTACGGTTCTGTGGTAATTAGCATGTGTAGGTATTAATGGAACACTGCTAGATTAGAAGAGTATTAGATTAGAATACAGTGCTAGACTAACTCTTATGAGGCGTTGTTTCTGTGGAATCTTGAATTAAATAATTTATGTTATCACGGTTCCATTCTAGGAACTCCTGTTCTGGAATTTCATAAAAAACTACAAACCGTCCAATCTGATTATTTCGTTTTAAGAAGGTTTAGACAGATGCCGCTAAGAAACTGTATAAGCAATCTATGAAACTATGATGCTATTTAGTAATAATAGCTTTGTTCAAATAAGGAAAAATAGAGCAGAAAAGAAAAATAGCAAAAGAAAAAAAAATGGATAAAATAGAAAAAAATATAAACACAGTTGACAAAAAATATAATTGTTAAAATGGTAATTCACTTATATTTGGGAATAAAAATCAATAAAAATTCATAAATTTATGGAGTTTTCAGAAATATTAACAAACAATTAACAAAACGAACAATAGGTATATTTGAATCATCTATAGGAAGAATATTTTAAATGTTCTCTTCTATTATATAGGTCCTCGAATATCCTCATTTATATTGTCGCGAGTATTGTCGTGGTAGCGTGATGAATAATTCTGCCAATTAATTAGTTTATATTTTTGACGAATGCGCGATAAACTTTTCCATTCGTATACAAATCCCAATAAAAAAATAGTCAAGTCAAAAGAATTCGCTTACCTCTACTTGCATCCACCTCCTCCAATTTTATCTTACAGTGTAAATCTCGATTGTTTGCCAGAATTTTGTAGAGAGCCATCCTGGTCTATTATTGTAGGGACATCATATAATTCGATAGAAAAATTTTTATAAAAATAATTTGTTTTTCGATAAAAAAAAATTCTACACATCTAATCCACTACTAACAGAACAAAAATCTCCCTTTGGTTATTAGACAATAATTATCCATCTAATCATGTTCCTTTCTAGAGAAAATGAAGAACTTTTTCCTGCAGCAATGAGACCGATATAGCCTGTATATCATAATCAATTTTCAGAATGATCATCGATGCTCAGAAGAAAATCCCCATGAAATTACCAGTAGTAGCAGACGATAACATCTGTTTTCTTTGAACGTTTCAGCAGGCATTTTGGGAGATTTTTTAATTGGTCCTTTTTTCTTTAAAAACCCGATTCTTAATGGTCAAGCCTACAGGGCATTTTTTGGGGGACGAATTACCTGGATTGTTGGATGAAGTCCCATTAGGAATTTGAAATCTCATTTGGCTTATGCATGATGGTGCTCCGACGCACTTTAGTCTTCGAGCTCGAGAACACCTGAACGCGAGTTACCGCAACCGCTGGACAGGTCGAGGGAGAATTGTTGCTTGGCCGGCACGCTCACCTGATTGTAATCCTTTAGATTACTTTCTTTGGGGACATTTAAAATCGCTCGTGTATGGTACCCCCATTAATAATGCCGCAGAACTGAGGGAACGTATTATTCAGAATTTTGAAGCAATTAGAAATACTCCAGGAGTCCTAGAGCATCTTAGACAGTAGACAGTTTATGCTAAGTCGCTATCATGCTTGTATTGTTACAGGAGGGCTGCACTTTCAACAGCTCCTTTAATATGTCAACAGTTCCTTTAATAAGATTAATATGAAGAAATATCTAATTAATAATTTTAATCTTATCCAATATTAAATGGGTGAGAGAGATACTGAAATGGAAAACACAAATAAATAGCGCAAGCTAAAATGACAATTGAAAATACTTCACCACAGAAATCAAAAGAAAGATTAGTTAAACTAGATTCAATTTGAAAAGTAATACTTAAGTTAGGTAGTAAATGGGTGCATCATAAAATCATTTCTTCCTATATGCTATTATTGGGGGTTGTAATGATTCGAAATTGAAATATTAAAGAGAAAAGGGGATTAGAAAATCAATATGTAGTTCATTTTTCATGCTTGCAAGATGTTCGAGTGATTCTCATTAAAAAGAACACCTGTGCGTCGTGGTAGGTTCTTTAGATTTTCGTGCAGGGTTTCGACAGAGAAGAAGTTGAGTTGAGAAGAAGTTGAGAAGAAGCCAGTTGATGTTGGTTCTCGGAAAGGGGCGTTCGCATTACGATCGAGCTCCAAAGAGAAATGCCAGCATTCAGCTCAAATAAGTTGTACTTATTTGTCACACTTTCATTCATGTATTTAGATTAATTAAAACCGTCCATCTATCCGAGAAAACCTTGTAAACCAGCGCGTCAAACTAGTGCCAAGTGGTAACTAAACGTCTGCCAATTCATGTGTAAAGAATTGAGTAAAAGCTCTACCAAAATCCTGACAGGATCGCCACTGCGAGAGGCCATTCGAATCTGATTTGGTCGAATGTGTTAATATAAAAATCCTGGAATAGTTCTACATTTAAAGCTCAGTCGACATAGGTTACTTGTGATTGGATAATATTTGGATGGTGAACGACAACCACCAACGGGTTACCATTTTACCCGAAAGGAGATCAACGAGTAGCTGAGTCTGTTAAATTGCAGAGAGGAATCATCACTCTGAGTTTTTAACATGTTAATTAAACCTTCCAATTAATTCCATTTTTTTTCCAAACGGACATTTGACTAGGCAGAGTAGTGTTTCGTTTAGCAATAAATGTCAATTTAGTTTAAGGTATTTTACTGTGTCTATTAAAAATAGTTTCAGGTAAGAAGGCCAACTACCTAGGCTCGAGCTTGTAATTTGTTTAATCATATAAAATATCTGATCTAGCCCTGAATTTTTGTTAGAATATATTACTGGTGAATTCCCATAAATTACCGATATATTACCAAGCATCCCCATTGCCGAGCACCAAGTATACATCCTTATTAAGAGAAATAAAACTCCGCAAATAAAAATATTATGTAACTAATTGATACGGGAAAGAATCAAACTATTATTTGATTTAGGATAGTCCCCGTTTCAGTACAGGTACTGTACATAAAGTACAGTACAATATTTTCAAGTTGAAAGACAATTTCGCACCTACGGAGTTACATACTCGCTGCAAACTGCTCAACTCGGGTGTAACTTTTTCCGTTTGTTCGAAAAATGTCATTTGCACTATATTGTTAAAGTGATGGGCTTTATGAAAACTTGCTCTCACTTAGCACTTCACAACTTAGGTGGGATTTTTTCACTTTAAGCACCAGTGCGTAAAATCATCGACTTTTTTGTACTAGTGTATGAAAGCTCATGCTTTTAAGCACTAGTGCGTAAAAGAATATCATTTCCAAACTGAAATGGCAATGGAACTTTATGAAACGAATTATACAGGATGTCCTGAAATGGATCGCACCTAGGTAGTATGATAAGGAAATTATTTCCATCGCCCTCATTAAATCCGCCCAAATCGAAAAAGCAAATAGTGCATGAATAGGTACGTAGTTACCTGAAGGTAAAATTGTTAGGAAATAAAATACAGCTACGCGCCGTTACATCAAGTGGACGATCCCCGTCAGCTCATTAAACGTTCCAGCACTTTTAACAACATCGAAGAGACGGCGAAGCTAGGGTAGAAGTTGACCAGATGGTAAGGCAGGGTATTGTAAAAGACACTCTCGAAACGCGTGATGGAGAAAAGGATGACCTAGATACAGACCGGATGAAAGAATGTGAAATCATGAATCAAAACAATAATCCCTTTCAAAGACAATAGTAACTCGTTAAGTATTACACCTACGAGAAAGAAAATTACACCAATCGATAAAATAAATAAAGAAATGGCAACACCCGAAAATTCGCTGCGGTTCCGAAACTGCAAGTAGGTAGGAACGCAAAATGAAGGTGGAACCGGTGTAATTATAATAGCTAGACACAATGGAAAGGTACAGAATGCGTTGACCGATTTGAAGGAAAATTTAGGTAGTTCAGGTTTAGGACAATTCAGTAAGATAGCCGCGAGGTCAACTCGCCAAGTCTTAGGATAAGGGAAATAAGATAAGGAATAAAACACATAAAATCACGGTATAGGGCAGTGCCGATAAGGTGCATTGTTGCTTGACGTGTTTAGAAGGCGGACCACCGCTACTATAAAAGCAGACGTCTCACAGCAGCTCACTCTCAGATAAAATTTGACTTCCTCACCCTTTGGACGTGTCTGGAGATGACGAATGAGTGGACTCTAGATCGCCCTATCCTAATCTTAACCTAATTAGCTTGGAGATGACGAATGAGTGGACTCTGAGTTAATTTCCCTCCTTTACCTAATTAAATCTCTGATTAAAATCTGGTTAGTCCGGATTCCGTCGCAAGAAGACTTCATATTGGAAAAGTAGTTAGGGAAGTTCTTTTAAAACAAAACAAAATCCAAATAAATAAATAATCAAACAGATTCGCCAAATCCACGAGCGCAGGTCCCCTTTTAAATCAGGCAAAATAATCAACTAGGTATTAGGCGGCACCACAGTAGGTACCTACGCAATTACGTCAATAAATAGAAAGACCCCGGCAGGAAAGGAATACTTCAACAAATAAATTACAAATTCGCTGTGCAGGAGATAAAGCTAGGAGGAAAATAAAACAACCTATTATCAGAAATGATTCTATTAGGGAATTGACCACGAAGATAAAATCATCCGATTTGTAAAGAAGTTCGAGTTTCTTTAGGGCAGATGTAGGCAAGCATCTGCTGTCCCTTAAAATTATACGATACTAGAAAGTGAAAGTGAGAAATACTTCCCATTGTATGGCGCTATATGACAGGAACTCGCAACAGTAGGTTGAACCCTCAGACATAGCAGAGCAAGCTTACGCGGCGTTGTCAGATGTAGCATCTGCCCCTCGCATACACATTATTAGAAATACTAATTCCATTACAACAACCGATTAGGATTCATAATAGGTACTCGATTATCCCACGTTGGGGGAGGCATTCACCTCGATGTCCAGGTGAAGACCTCTGGTGAACCAGAAAAGAGCATGACTCTTTAAAGTGGAAATCGTAGAGCGCAACGGGGCAAAAAGCACCCGCAGTTGTAGGAATTGCAATTCACAAATAAAAATCCAAAGCAACTCAAAATTAAATTAATCTCGAGTATGGGAAAGCCAAGCAAGAAAGTCAAGAAACCAAAGTATCATTATAAGATCGTTTTTCCAAAGCTCTTCTATTCAAAATTCACTCACACCTGAATCTCATACAATGGATGTTATTATTACGATTCTGACTGTGCTATCTACTCTTTTTAGGTAATAGGTCGTCGCACTTGTGTTAATGGCGGGCCGGTAGCTGGTACCGATACAAACAATAAGTATAATTTGTCCGTAAACAAGCCTAAACACAAATGATAAATTTTTTTTTTTTTTTTTTCTTTTAAAAAAAGAGGGAGCATCGGTCTTAACTGTGTAGGTAAGACATAGTCGCTCCACTCTGGTAATTTGGCTTTGAGACGAACTCTTTAGCCACACACACTTTAAATTATATTTTGCCATTTAAACGTTCGATCGCTTGTTTTACTTTTCACAGACATTCGAAAATGAATCTGAAAAGTAAAGCGGGCCGAGGTGAGTTTCGAACCCGCGATCTATGGCTTCGTGAGCCAGCGGAGAACCACTGGGCCACGGAAGTCACTTACAAATGATAAATAAAAGTCCAGCATTCTCAATCATTAACTAGATTAATGGTTCAAGAGCAGTGGTCTGTAGTATGGTCAGCTAGTAATCGCATTCAAGAGAACAAGATTTCGAAAGAAAGAACAGAGACAAAATTGTCCTGTGCAATCAACCCCGGTATTCAGTAAAAATCTCCACATTCACAGTTGATCAAAGCGACAATCTCACAACTCGAATGACCAATCAAATAACTCATTGCCTCGTGAGGCAAGGTAAAACAAACAGGTTGCAACCAATAAAATAACAATCAGTACTGTCAACAGGTATATAGGGCAATACTGGGCACGGCGGGGTCGATTGCTGGTCTCGTCACGATTGTAGTCCCGTAAACAAGCCGGCACCAGTAGGTACCAATTACAAATTCCAGCATTTCTATCAGTACTGACTAGTTAGGGGTAAAAACCTTGGACCACGGTGAAATCGATAGTTGGTCTCGATTATAAAACCCACCGGCTCTAATATAGGTATTCATAAAAATTCCAACACTTCAATTCTTCGCCAGGTAGCCCACAGGGGCAAAAGGTTAATCAAAAGGTCAGACCAAAATAAACAAACAAGGTATACCAAATAATAATAATATGAGTTATCAAGCAGGTCACGAGTAAAAATAAACGGAGGTGAAATAATTCCCTCTCCCAGGTAAATCAACTGTGAAAATAAAGTCATTAAATAAAACAGAATCGGAAGGAACGATTTTATAAGAGATACGTTACTCTCAGACATTTCCGCCTTATCCCGGATAGTCTGAAAGCAAAGTGGTTGTCTTCTTTAATTGGTTCAAGCTGTTGCTTGAGATGAAATCACAGAAGCTAGAAAAAGGAAATTAGGCAAATAAAATCGTCGAATAGGAAATCAGATATTCTCGCAATATAGTGGGTAGTCTGTAAGCGAAACGAAAACAAAACTAAATAATAAGAAAGCACAGGAGTGCAAAAGAGTGGTTTTTGAAATAGATAGAAGTGTGAAAGATATATGACATATATCTATCTTCGCTTTCCACTTTTTATACTCTCTATGCAAAAAAAACATCAGCACCTCTTACCCTTCTCACTTCATCACTCGCTTTTAGACATCCGACAGGAAGTCCACACCGTCAACAACAAGTCTTTGTTAATTTTCCCGCTTTTCCGATAAATAAAAATCCCAGGAGGTTCTTTTGCGCATCCGTTTCGGCCATAGTAATCCTGGCGTACCTCAATCAAAGAGCAGGGGTGACAACGGTAAACACAACGTAGGAAAACACAGCGGTCCTATTAGGGGAAACCCAGAAGTAAATAGACGATCACGGTGGCTTTAGGCCACAGACCATGAGGCCCGGGTCATCTACGTTACAGTCCCAAGATCTTTTATTCAACTTTAGAGACACTCTGTAGGTATAGTTCAAAATAATTTTTAATTATGGGCATTGCGAGCTGTAGGTTGGTGTTTGAATTTGTAATTTTTTTTTTTTTTTTTAAATCCATCGTTTGGCGCACATAGACCAACTCGAATGAGTTGGGTTGGGACACCTGTATACGTATATTCTTTCATATTTCCCCAAAAAACGCGATTTTAGCCTTTCAAAACGCCTTTATACATATAGCTTCATCTTGCAAGTTTGGTGAGCCAAATTTTGCACTCATGTAGAACTTATGTAGGCCTTTGAATTTTATTAAAAATGTTTCCTAAAGCTTTACTTCTACAGGGTGTCCTTTCCAAATTCAAAAAAACCTGTTCTATTCACAGAATATCAGGTCGCAATTTTCAATCTAGGGGACTGAAATTTTTGTAGGAGTAAAATATCCATAAGAATGGTCTGGTTTCGCATATGATAAAAATCGTTGCAGTAGTTTTAAAACGACAGCCATTTGATTTTTTTTTTAAGTACTATAGGTATTTTGAACCCCTGCGTGTATGCCAGATGGAGAAAAATTACATTTAAATAACCAGGATGAAAAGAACGTTTTTCGTGCTCTATGTTAGTGTAAAAAATATAATTTTTTTACATTAATAAGCTCGAGAAAAATAAGTCTGCGACGTGGGTAGGAAAAAGGTACAAATGGCTAAGTTTCTATAACCGTTTATGAGCACATATTTTGACCTGAAATATTTTGAGTAGACAATAACCTGCATACTATAAGCGCGAAAAATTTCAGGAATCAAATAAATAAATAAAATGGCGGAAATATTCAGAATTTTTATATCAAAATTTTCTCCAAAATTTTCGATTTCAAAAACGCCCCCGTAGTACCTTTATTACCTTTCAAACTTTAGGCACATATTTTTTAAATCTTGTAAAATCTATGGACGATTGTGGATTTTTGTTAGAAAAACTTTCCAAAAAAAAAAGTTTGTCCCTTCAAATTTCGAAAAAAACCTCCTTGTCATTTGATCACAGGTCTTAAAAACAAGCAAGCTAGAAGGCAATTTACGCTTTATGAATTTTTCAAAGCTAACGACAAAATACTGCCTCCGCCCATTGCAGTGTAATCACACTTCTCATTTTTTGTTGCTAAAGTTTAATTGAACGTTCGATTGCGATCAAAAAATTAATAAAGATAAGCGTGATGCAGATAAGAAGAGGGATTTTCAAGGTGATTCAGACAAAGGATGAAATTTTATTTAAAATCTGATAAGGTCTCTTCCGATTTCTAACTCAAGTATAGGTAGGATGTCTGGGGGGAGTTATCTGGTATTGTATTTGAGAAATACCGGTCAAGTCGTATCAAAATGGCATCTAAAAACCCTCCTAAGATGTATTATGCTTCTTACTTCTAGTTAACTTTAAGTTTGTGGACAAATGAGCTATATTCAGTCAGCTGATAAGTGCATGTTATAAACCATATAGGTATATGGTACCTAAACAATACACATGTACTTTGAAAGAACTGCGATAGTTGTGACATTTGACAGGAAAATTGTAGGTACTTTATATACGTCTGTTACTTAATTATTTGCGTGTAAAATACTTTGTCAAGCCTCAATTATTTAGTTGTTTACGGTAAAACGACGAACCCTGATCGTAATAGGTAATATAAAATTATTTCAGTCATTCAGTTTTATTATTAATAATAAATTAGACTCATAATACCTACTACCTCATGATAATACTACATATTTATGCAAAATAAATTTAACAATGAATAATGACGGAATTGAAATAATAGTTTTTCTATTGTTAGTAACAAAAAAAAACCGGAAACAAATTTCAAAGCAATGAAGAATAATTGAAGATGTGGGTATGTATACCTACCTATACCTATAACCTCCTCGTTTTTGTTACTAATCGGCCTTGGTCACTGATTATTTAAGAAAGGTTATTCTAAGGGTTACTTGAATAAATGTAACAATAACTTAGCAAATTTGGTTAGAAAACAAGGTTGATTGAATACTAATCTATTAAAATTTGGAAAATACGCAAATAGTTGCATTTGTTTTCATAAATTAACATACAATATAGGCCAAAAACAAATGAAGAGACATAATTGCACAATGAAACAATTGTTTATAAGTGGCAAAATTGGACCTTGTTACTGCCGAAAAACCTTTGAATTAAATGGGTTTTTCATTTACAAACAATCGACAAGGGTTACATGTGTCTTGCTAATGCACAAATATTTGGTTAAAGAGAGCAGTATTGGCAAAATACAGGGTGATTCACGAAGTCGGTTAGAATTTCTTCGAATTTCTATTCGGAAAATTTTATTAAAAATTAATATTGAACACTATCACTTGGTAAGAAACAAATTGATATAACAATAAATTATTATATCAATTACAGCAATCCGATTGTTGAAAAAATTGCATTTGCCTTGCTTTGATTTTCTTTTTGATCGGCACACTGCTCTGGTGGTGGTGATGTGTCAGACTGATGAGATGGAATCGATGTCTCTGTCCTCACCATACCATTAGGGCAAATGTGTCGTTTAGAAAGCGTTATTATTAGCACTTGTTATAAATTTATACTTAAATAAAATAATTTACTAAATTTTAACCCTTTACGTAAAAACCCTTCACGTAGAAAACTGAAAAAACGTAAAAAACTGTAAAAAATGTCAAATATGTAAAAAATGTAGAATTCTTAAAAATTATGTTAAAATTGAACTTTTCAACTGGAGGCTAAGAGTATCGCCCAGTTCCAGTAGTCATCTTCACAGAGAGAAGAGCAGAGAGGGAAGAAAATGAAGAGAATTGAGGTTACGTTTATTATAACCTAAAATTATTGGAATTTGATAAGGATAAAGGATCACTGATTTCGACTTGTACCACTTCTAATAGCTTGGTACTGTAATTTTCATTAAAGAAACGCTGGGAACACATAAAAAGTTTAAGGGAAAATGTTGTGTGGGGAGGCAGGATTATTATGCAAGACTAGGATTTGAATACATCCAATAGAAAAAACTATTTTATCCTTATCAAATGATATTATTTGGTTATTTTTGTTATAATTTTGATAACAGTTATTATCCTGTTACTTGATTTTATTTCTGATAATAGTTGTTATTTTGAAGAAAAGAACAATTAACTTCGTTACCAATAGTATTTTACATTTTTGACGTTTTTTTTTACATTTTTGACACCCTTTTGTGTATGTAAATTACATGAATTTTTCACCTGTAAAAAACGTGAAAATTACTCCATGTAAATTATTCCATGTATTATGCCAACCCTGATTTTAAAACATTATTGACAAAAGAGGATAAGAAAAAAAATCAATGCTTTATTTGAAAAAAAAATCTCTTCAGAGGCTACTAAGTTGATTCGTAAATCGATTATTTATTAATACCTCGCACAGGTAAACAAATCGATTGACTAGATCATCCAAAATCAATAAATTCGTGAAAATTAATGAAGCAAGTAATTTTTGGGACACTCTGCATAGATATCATGGTCTATCACACAAATCTAGGCGTCATGCTTAATTTACTCTCAGTAATAATACCCAAGTATTATTTTTCCTGGGGAACGGTGAATGTTTTCTCATACATGACACATTTAGAGCGAGGGATTCACATGCGTGTTAGTCCCTGTTTACATAAGGAGCAACAATGTTCCATGATGCATCTGCACATCCAGAACCTTTTCTAAATCACACGTACGACAAACATTCCACAAATATCATTAAGGTATATGTTTGGCGTTGTGCACAGACCTGTGTATACACAAAGGATTTCGAATATTAACAGAATTGAATTTAACATTTACCCTCTATTATACCGACATGTTACTGTTGCTGAACAAACTTTGCGGTTTTACCAGTCCATTCAAACTCTAAACGTCCTTTATTATGTGTAAGTAAATAGGATTAGTAGTATCAAAGGTATTATCATAAATTCGCCATGTATATTAAAAATTACTGTCAGAATTCGTGATATATGGAGTCTTTCGTAAAGAGGGTAAGATAGATCGAAGTTTCGACCCCCCAACACCGTAACTTTTCAACATTAAAAGGTAACTCTTGTATGTATGTATAATAGGTATGTAAAAGAAATTTTTTTTTCGCGGAGTAAGTATAAAGTTGGATACGTTTAGGTACACACAGCATCTAAGTATAATGATCCGTATTTTGAGCTTAAAATTATTCTACGAATGCTCTATTATGAATCATATGGTTGGCAAAATTGAACTTCTCCTTTTTTTCTTATATTTATAATACCTACATGGTACATTATGCAACAAGGTTGTAATTGAGGCTATTATTATACGAGTATGATGAGAATAAAGAGGGTTGTCTAAGTAAAGTACCCAATAAGAATATCTTAAATATGATCAGGCACCAAATCAATTTTTAATCCTTCATAATGTTATTGGAAAGTCGTTTACAGCGTAAGCTTGTAGTTTACCCAAAGTAGCTTTAAAAACTACATTGAATGACGTCAGGACTGCTAATATATGGTACAGGATGATACCTGTTAATATAAATAACATGAAGCCAATTTTTCGATTAACAAGATCTTTTGGTGTCAACTTGAAGTTGACGCCAAAAGGTTAGAAACTAATGTTAGCGAAGAAAAATAATAGGAATAACAAATTATTGTTACATCGTCATTTTTATATATACCTACCTATGTTCTTTAAAGACTTCTAACCTTCATATTATTCATTTCTGTTAGAAATTACCAACGATTAATCTTATCATCTTACCGGACGCGATACCTACCACTGGTCACCGATACCTTACTACATAAATTAATACTCACATGCATCCAGAGTTTAGATCGATGAAATAAATATGGAATCTTCTGTAACATCTTGCAATAATTGGAATCGCGCAATTTATATTAATTAATGATCTAGTAAAGTTCGTATCATGATTTTTTTTAAATCTTGCATAATGATCCATGTGGTAAATGAACAGGAAATCAACCGTTGTAAAGATAAAAGCTTCAAACGTGTGGGCGAAAACGAGAAGTCATCTGGTCTCAGCCCATCAACACAACAACTCTTGGCTTGCAAAACAAGAAAGCGTAGGCAGCCCAGGTGACTAGATCCACCAGATAACACTCAGCAAAAACATCGAAAACAATACTCATCTTATTGTTCGGAGATTCATTATTTTGCAGCATTATCCATCCTTTATACAGAGGTGTCCGATTAAGCAGCTCGGACAATTATTGTAATCATTCGTCGTGTTCTTCATGGTTGATATGATATGGTGCAGATAAGAAAGCATTATGTAACATCATTGTTTCATTTCTCGGCCACTATTATTGACCTAATTAGTCATCTGAAATTTATTTTTAAAATAAGTTATTTAGTAATCATTACAGGTTTTGGTTTGGTTCGAATGAGTTGAATTGCATTATCAAACGAATTTACTTTAGATGTTTATTTCTGAGAGATGGCCCAAAATGTTCACAGACATTAGTACCAAGTTCATTGACAAATTTTAGTTGCTGCTTTACGTGTTGATTTCGGACGTGCCTATTGATATTATTACTCTCATCATGTAAAGGAATCCATGGTTTTTCTACCTAGGTACACGTTTTTTAAACATCAGACAGTCCCTGCCCGAAAAGATGACCACATTTAAAAGGTATAGACAGAGAGGCCTTATGACGAGTACGTAACGAGCTCTTCCCATACAAAACAGCACGACCTAAGGGAAATTTTTCCAGATTTATTCAAGTGGGATTAGCACGATTCTCCCTAAAATTAAACAGCTGTTCCAGGCTATCTTCGCAATCGGAGCAAATGTGGTCTTTATACCCTTATAACAAGAAATAACGTGCTAGCTAGCTTCTTCAAGCTTCTCAGTCTGATACATGGATCGGGATTGTGACAGAGTGATTTTTTACAGACTTCTATTGAGCCCTTTGTATACTTCCTTCCGGATGGACAAATCCCTATTACATTCTACGATCACGCAATTCCTTGAATATACTTTAAAGGATGAGCCGTGGTTGAGGTCCACTTAATTAGGACCATATCAGGCCATACTTCCCCCGAAATGGATTGCTGATATTGAGGAAGCGCTAGAAAGTGGCAAATTACATGCTGTGCCATTTGGTTTCCTTTTTCACATCCTTTGCTTTTCGTATCTTGTGCTACACCAACGACATGAAAATGTGCGTTTATACTGCACTGACCAGAGTATATTCTTATTAGAAGTATTAAGCTTATTGTTATCACAACTTAGCTCTTTCAGAATCAGAGTTAGTGATTGCTGACCTGCCTTGGCAAGTCTTTAGGTTTTTTCATATTTTGACACGTTCTAAATATATAGAAAACAGAAGGCAAGTATACTCAATGATTAATTCATAAAAGAGTGAATTGTAGGTCAATGAGTATAAAGCACATATGTCCGTATTCATCAAACTTCAAAATATAACTCTGGGGTTATATTTTGAATTTTCTGACAGCTGATTGGTCTAATGCCAAAACCCTACGAACGCTACGAATTCTAAACCAATGACATGTTCCAAAATTTAACCCCAGGGGTTATATTTATTGATGAATACGGGCCATAGAGTGCAATTACTAGCCTGTTGGATGGGGTCGGAGAATTCTCCATCACCCTAACAGTTGTCATGATGGCAGTGCCCGAAACTCCAACTAGAGAGTTTGCTTCCGCATCCAACAGCAGAGCCTTCCAGAGTACCAGAACAAGCACAAACACGTGTTTCGTTCTACTGGAACTCATCAGTGTGCTGCATCTGGAGTGTCTGGAGGATGTTGTCGGATGAACGGAAGCCGGGGCCTCTTAAGGCAAGAATTAACACGGAACTCCGTGTGGTGTAAATAGAGCGACATCTAGCGGTCAGTTTAAAGAACTAACCGTGAGCTCACTCTAAGTTAATTGCAGTCCCAGACACTACCAATGCCAGTCGATGACAATCGAATAATAAAGAAAACAGAAGGCAAGTATACACGTGTTTCGTGTCTGTGCTTGTTCTGGTACTCTAGAAGGCTCTGCTGTTGGATGCGGAAGCAATCTCTCTAGTTGGAGTTTCGGGCACTGCCATCATGACAACTGTTAGGGTGATGGAGAATTCTCCGACCCCATCCAACAGGCTAGTAATTGCACTCTATTGTCCGTATTCATCAAACTTCAAAATATAACTCTGGGGTTATATTTTGAATTTTCTGACAGCTGATTGGTCTAATGCTCTAAACCTACGAACGCTACGAGTTTTAGACCAATGACATGTTCCAAAATATAACCCCAGGGGTTATATTTATTGATGAATACGGGCCTATGTGCTTTATACTCATTGACCTACAATTCACTCTTTTATGAACGTTCTAAATATGTTTGAGCTAGTTTTACGGTGTTACCATGGTGCTAATTTATCCAGGGTTTCTACTCCCTCTATTACCAGGCACCGTCTAGAGCTAGCAGTACATATCGAATTTCTGTTAGGATTTGCTTGGTACATCTTTTTTTTGCGGGGGAGGGGCATTTCATGGGCATCCTAACGGATAGTGTCGGACTCCTACCAACTAAAATCCCTCCCCCCTTCTCTAGCTACTCACATCGGTACCAGCTTTCGCGTTTCTTCGTTGTAAGGGAAGTTGTTTATTTATCTCCTGTCTCTCTTTTTGGTTTCAATGATCTGTCGTATTCTTGTATCGCATGTAGCTCTCCATGTTTCCTCCACATTTACGAGTTCTCCAGCGACATTCTCGACATGGTTTTTTCCAAGAAACTTGTTCTCACGTTTTCCCAATGTTGGCAATAGAAGAGTGTGTGGTTGGCCTCATCGTTCTCATTACACTGCGTGCAGAGGTTCGAGTCAGCACGCGTGCGTCGATGGAGGTGGTCTCTAAATCACCCATACCACGACAGTGCCTGGGTAGGGAAGTTGTCGGTCTCTCCGAAGAGTCTCCCGGTTCAATTCTGGATGTCAGGTGTGAGCCTAATGGTCCATTTCCCATCATAGGTACCGCTCTCTCATCTTTCCTGCCAGCGTCGTTGTAGATCGGTTTTGGTATCCTTCGGGTTTCGTTTAAGGAAGACTTCCGTTCTCTCTTTTATGAGGAGATCAATGGCTGGTATGTTCGATATCACCCTCACCCCCCTCTGTAAAATAATAGTCCAGTAGGCACTACAGATTCTTATTGTCATATGTTTCTGAAAGCTCGACAAGCTGAGCCGGTAACCTCTTGTGTCGGTTACCACATGTCACGCTGGTGCCGCATGCAGCAGATACGAATGGATCACCCTTGATAACATTCGCCTTTTGGAGGCTTTTAGTGCTTCGATATTGGACATTAGCGCGTATAGAGCAGTGTCAATCTTTTCCGTCTTCGCTATTGACCTCTTCACGCGCTCCGAGAAGGTTAGTTTGGTATCTATTCATATTCCCAGATATTTGATAATTCGGTTTGGAACAATATTCACCCCTTGGCCAGTGGGGTATGTTGGCATCATTGCTCACCTTGATATCGTATTTATTCCGGGCTGTTGTGCCATGGTCTATAGAGGTTTTCTCCGAACGTTTCGTCTACAACTGCGGTAGACATCATCAGCGCGGTTACGTATGTGCAAGCGATGCTTCCACTCCTCGTGTTCGCTGATAACTGACTAAATGGCTGCTAAAGAGCGCTCCTATTTATAGGGTGACGGTCTGGTGACGTCATACCGCCTCCAGTAGCTATCTCCATCACAACAACGGCTGGTCTCTTCGATGATGTAATATATTCCTAAGTCAGACGATGACTCCTTTGGGTCTGACCTAACTCAGTTTCATTCCTTCTTCCTGCCTATTGAAGTTATTTGAATGTTTATAAATGTCAATTGCTGCACAATGTATTCGCGTGTAATAGTGTGAAGTAGTGGCCAGGACTTTCGCTTTATTAAAGCATATGGCGTGATCGTTCTGAAGCACGGTGTGCTCCGCGACAGCTGACTTGTCTCTCTGTACTCTTGTGTCAGGTCGCGGGTGTAGACGCTGCGTTTAGTGGTTCCGATGTATACAACACCACAGGAGCGTTCTATAAACCCTAGCGGATGAAAGTGGATCAATGGGATCTTTAGCTGAATGGAGAATATGGCAAACATGTATAGGTTTGAAGATGGTTTTGACGTAGTGGCCCTGCAGGAGGCCCAGACATACAAATCAGCTGTTGCGGAGCACACCATGCTTCAAGACGATCCTTCAAGACGATCATGCCATATGATTTGAAAAGACGAAAGTCCTTTCTACTACCTCACACTATAACATCCGAATATATCGTGAAGAAATTGAAATTTATGAACATCCAAATGACTCATCTTCTGACTCAGGAATATATTACATGATCGGAGAGACAGGCCCGTGGTGGAGCGTGGAGCTAGCTAGTAGAGGTGGTATGACGTCACTTGACTGTTACCAGGTAAATAACGTCACTAGATAAATGGAGCGCTCTCATATCCGTTCAGTCAGCTATCAGTAAACATACGGAGTGAAAGCATCGCTTGCGCACACATAGTCGCTGATGATTTCTACCGCAGCTATAGAACAAACCTTCTGAGGAAATCTTCACGGCACAACATTCCGGAATCAATTACTTTTTCAATAGAAGCCGATCCACTGTTTGAGTTATCTCTTTGTTGAGCCAGATAACGATCATCTGCTCATTAAATTTTCCTTCCACGTCCAACAGGCAGAGTGGTCTGTATGACGCTGCGTTATTAAAAAGTTTCTCCCTCTTTTTGATTAGAACGAGACTAGTTCCTATATCAGTGGAAAGTTGCCTCTCCTCGTCAGTGAATGATACACGCTCAATAGATAATCGGGTCTCTTTAGAGCTATCTGTTTCAGTATTTCAGGTGGTACTCCCCTTGGTCCGAGTGTTTTTTGTTCTTTAATTTGCCACGTACGCTCTTCAGCTCATCCGCCGTAAAATTTTTAAATACGTCGCTTTTGCTCAGCTCCCAGGCGAAGCTACCTACTTCTTGACAAGAGGTAGATGACAATCTCCCCACATTATTCATGGTAATGGTTCGTGTTTGTGTGTCAACTCGATGACTTAGATTACGATATAATGGTGACCACTCAAATGTCGGTTATATTATTTTGTACCTACTATCCACTCAGTGAGTTTCCGCCTTCTCTCGTCCAATATGCGTTCACCCCATGCTGGTATACCTAACTATGTCTTTAGGCACCTAGTAATTTTCAAATTCAAGTAGTTCTTGCGAATAATCACCTGCACCGGATTCGTTTTGAATTTTAGAGTCATCCGTCATCATTCTTTCCTATCAGAAGACTTCATAACTTTTCTTAGTTCGAGTCCGGCACTAGTCTCCCTCTATTTTTCCCCATCCCACTATTTTAATTTGTGTGCAGATCCCATTACCTGTTCCACTACATAGGTGCAGCAGAAGTGGCAAGTTCAGTGCAAGTCTGACATTTTTCATGCTGTAAATGCTGCGAAAAATGTACAGGGTCACCGCTTCCAAAACTTTGCAAATTGCTCATATCCATTTAGTCCTTGGGTACATTTACTAGCACTCACCTTGATATAACTAGAAAACGCTTGAAGAAAACGCCGAGGTCTATCGCATGGCAATAAAAAATAAAAAAGTGATTTTAACCGAAAAATTCGAATTTTTAGCTATTCTGTAGCAGTGATGTTTCATTTTCATGAAATAAGAAAACTTGAAGTGAGTATATACGGGGGACATGTAAACTGGTTTATTGTTATTATTCCTTCTAGGGTAGGTTCAAAGCCCTTCTACTGAAGCTTGCGCTTATTGTACCCCTTTAGGTTATTTTTCACTCCTATTATTGAGAGGTGTTTCATTAGTGGGCAGTGTCCTGTTAGAAGTCCAATTACCCATCTCAGCTGGTGCTTACTCAGCTTTTTCAGTTACATCTTTTCCACTCCCTCTTCCCTTTACCCACCTAGTCGCTTGAACAGCACCCCAGTTAGGTTTAGGTAAGGTCTGCGTTGAAGTTGCTCTATTTTCTCCCATAGGTTTTCTCCCATGAGGAAAACTAGTGGTTGGCATTTTGTGTCAGGTTTTCTGTCCACTAGGATCCACGTTTCTGGTTTTTAATCCCTGGTTTTGAATTCCCAGTCTGTTTTGTTTTTTTTTTCTGGTTCTTCTTGGATCCCTGGTATCCAAACTAGTATAGGTTTCGGAACGTCCTTGGTGCCGAGTTTCACTCCTGGCCAGGGTTCCATTTCCCTGACCACCCACACCACCCAGTCCTCTGTGGCCTGGTCAGCGCAGGAAGCCATGAAAAAGTCCCCTCTAAGCTGCACTCCTGAGAACCTTGGTGCAGGTTCTTCTTTTACGTTGCTCCGGTTCCTTGCTGGTCCCGGATTTTGCTACACTGGGGTTCACCTTCAATCCTAGCTTTCTAGGCTCTCCAGTTTCCCCCTGGCTCTGTAGTTTCAACTCTTCTCAGTTTTCTGCGAGCGGCTCCTGAGAGTTTTTTGGGCGGGTCTTTCTTTTCAGAATCCCCTTCCCGTTTTGAATTAGGTGTGTCTTGGTCCATATGGTTCCCACGAGTAATGGAGCTATTAAAGAAATACCATACGCAGAGCTCCATACGTATGATAGGCATTTATTTTCGAAGGTGCACCACTTCTTCGAAGTTGAATCCAGAAGGAACTGATTCTACTATTCAGCCACGCATCCTTTTAGCCTGGGTTCCCGCCGTAGGATTTAGTTTTTCAAAAGTTGTTTCCTTTTGGTCCAGGCGGTAAAGCTTAGACCCCCGTACTCCTATGTTCGCGAGATATGACCTCGACAACAGAGTTTTACGGTTTTTCGGAGAGTCCACTTTCGGACGTTCTCCGGCATCGTTATAACCCCTGTGCAGACCTTTAGTCACGACCACAACTAGGTTGGGGGAGATGGTCCGCGGCAGGGCTTTTTGAGCTGCCAGTCTAGAGTTTTAAATCCGACGAGCTCTATCACCGCTGCTAACCTTACTCGCTATTCATCACTGTAAAGCCGTGCGCTATCTGCCACCTGGGACGCGCCTGATGGGTAGGTACCTCAACCACACAGGTGTAAACGGGTTTGCTGCATCTTCAACTGTTTCCTTGTGATTGACACATAGGTGTCAGTACCAGAAAACGAGGCATGATCTTTAATTATTAAAGTGACACTGGCTACAGTAAATATTCAAGCCGAATTCTGAAAGCTTAGCGTGATAACTTAATAATTTTCTTATATTTAATTTGGTATACCATTTCCCCCTCTCTAGGTAAGAATGGGAAGCACTAATCTTAAAATTTCTTGTTTCTGATGCATTTTCCTATAGTCCAGTTTTGGAAATGGTGACTCTGGCTTGTGGACCGATTTACCTACCTGTAATAAATACACTGGCGTGCTTCACATTTCAAGAGAGTCAACTTGTTTACTGCAAGGGAAGATTCACGAAAATCGACACGCAGTGGTAAGGGAATAGAAAAAGCGCTTCACTTCCGTCACTTCGGAAATAATTCGGCCCTGGCCGTATTTTTTACTGCAAGGGAAGATTCACGAAAATCGACACGCAGTGGTAAGGGAATAGAAAAAGCGCTTCACTTCCGTCACTTCGGAAATAATTCGGCCCTGGCCGTATTTTTCGATGTGGAAGGCGATTTTTACAACATAAAAACAGAAGTCAGAAGTGGATTGCTTAAAATAGGATTGCTCGAAATAAAAATTCTTAAATTAGTGAACAAATGTTTTACAGATTTTTTTTAACAAATGTTGATAAAACCTTTTCAAATGGTAATTACTCATCACTTACAGGAAGAAACAAATTTTGACAATTGTGCGTATGTTCGACCCAGAAAGAAGCAAAGTATAGGTACCCATAAAATTATGAAGTAAGGTTCTTTGAGGTCTCACACTACAAAGGAGTATATGCTTAATTTATGGCTTAATTTGTTATTGAAGACTCGGCCTCAAGCTACAGGTGTACAGTTGGTAGATATTAATTTAAAATTACCGGGATCTCAATTTAAATGAAACGATTCAAACATGTTTTTGCTTAATTTGAATCTAAATTTTTTAAACTTTAATAACAAGTAGGTAGTTGTAAATTATAACGGATATAAGAACATTGTGCTAATTCAAATCTACTTTGCCATCAAAAATAAACTTGTTCGAGTTATATTAAAAGCTGTTGTTTAATTCATAGAGTCCTACAATACATGTGAACTCATACTAATAATGTAGGTATTTCTAACAGCATTTATGAGAAGATACACGAAATTAAAAATTATAATCGCCGGTCATATCTATGAGCTAGATCTATTATAGACAGCCAGACGTGTAAATTTCAAACAATATCATATTATGCATAAAATAGAGCAGCTTCACGAGTTTGTTAAGTAAATCAGCAGGAGAAATGGTATGTTATTTACATGTATTAACAGGTCGTTCAGATGCAATTAACAGTACATTCCGTCACTCAGGTGTGAAATAGTTTTACGCTTAGTTGTTTAAAACAATCGAATATCTCAATCGACTATTGTATAAAGCCTGATACTGTTATTTTTTACTTGTTAGAATTTTATTTCCTAGGTAGGTGTCGATTTGATATGATACCTACTCAATGTAACTCTATTGTATGCTGTCGAACGTGATGTATTTTTAATTGTACCCGATTTAGAATTGTCTTGTATAAGGAAACGACAAGACGGTTAGCAATGCTGATATGAATTAATAGGTACAATGTAACTGCAATCTTCCGATCTACAAGTTTTAATGCTTTCTCAAATATTCATTTTGTTTTCAACATTGTTTTTAATTAGAATGATATAGTAATATAATAATTTATCAAGTAGTGTCTTCATTACAAGTTATCTTCTGCCAGGTATCTACACTGATTTAATTAAAGGGAACGTGAATAATATATCCATGCATGCACTAGCTCTTTAGGTAGAAAATTAATCCCATAGATCTTAAGAGATTACAATGTGATAATTATAATCTATCTCTATTTGGATACCCAAAAGTTTATTTATTTGAGTTAAGTACTCAAAAGGAACACAATAAAAAAATGGGAACGTTACTATGCAGACAAAAGGTGGAGTAGTTCAACATTTATGAACGTGTGGTATAGGTAAAATCGTTTAAAGAATGATTAAATGATAATAATTGTATATTAGAGGAAGGTGTTTCTGGAGGAATGGCCACTTAAGTGACCTACTTAAATCCAGAAAGACATAACATGAAGACTCGGATAATATTAATTTCACCTTGCTATACAGGCTGTCCGGTAAGTACCTCCTAATCTCTCGGGAGCATATAGGGGAGATCAAAGAAAACCTAGTCTGTCATAAAAAAAATTTCCTAAAGTGTCCCCAAACGGA
The DNA here is from genome assembly GCA_910589415.1 of Malachius bipustulatus. Classification (NCBI taxonomy): domain Eukaryota; kingdom Metazoa; phylum Arthropoda; class Insecta; order Coleoptera; family Melyridae; genus Malachius; species Malachius bipustulatus. Next base: position 17,935,999 of record OU342633.1, read on the forward strand.
GATATGGAGCCCTAAAAGGGTGCCCCGCAATTTACTTTTTTGGCTCTAGCTTTTGAACCGACCTGTATAATTTGATGAAATCTTTATTTTTTATAGAGGCCATTAAGACTCATTAAGCCATATCAGAGTAGATGTTTGACGTCCTCAAGGAAGTCAGGAACGGTTTTACCACCACACTCATTGTGTCAAAGTTTTGACAGGTGTCATTTTACAGAGCTGAAAACTTATTTTTTAAATACACTGGTCATTCATCTTCACAAAAGGTACTCTTAATTTATTTCGATAAAAGTAGCGGCTCTCAAGATAAATCGACTTTTATGCGAATTTTGACCAAGTTCCGTCAATAGCAATCCATTATGTAGGTAGGTTTATCAACAATAACCTGATTTTTAGCTGTTTGTGTTTAGCATTAGTAACTTTTTAGTGTTTCGCATTCCTAAAAACCGATTTATCTCGAAAACGGTCAGTTTTACCGAAATAAATTAAGAGCACCTTTTTTAAAGATGAAGTATTAGACTATTCAAAAAAATAGTTTTTAGCTCTGTAAAGTGACACCTGTCAAAATTTTGACTCAACGAGTATGATGGTAAGTCCGTTCCTGACTTCCCTGATGACGTCAAACATCGACTTTAATATGGCCTGGTGGCTCTTTGTGGCCTCTATAAAGTATTTAAATTTCATCCAATTATACAGGTCGGTTCAAAAGTCAGAGCCAAAAAAGTAAATTGCGGGGCACCCTTTTAGGGCTTCATATCTCTGTTTGGGGACACTTTAGGATTTTTTTTTTTTATGACAGACTAGGTTTTTTTTGACCTCCTCTGTATGCTCCCGAGAGATTAGGAGGTACTTACCGGACACCCTGTATAGGTACATATAATATATACAGGGTGTCCGTTTTTCGAGGCTAACCATGGGTTACCAAGGTCAGAACCACGCACAGTATAATTCAGCTGGAAGGTGAGATGAGAAGTTTAGAAATCCAATCAGAAGAGAACAAGGAACATGAAGACTACGGAAAACGAATCAAAAAGCAAATAAAGAAAAACCCTGCAAAAGAATAAAGAACCTTTTTATCATGAATATCATTAGCTATGGCTTTAAAATTGAATATTTATTCATTTTATACGTTTTTATATGTTGTAATTTTTATTGTTAAAGTCAATGTAATTACAAAAATAATAATAATAACACAAAATGAAAGCTTTTTACTGTTTTTCTCGAAAATGGCTCAACAGACCTAAAATGTAACTGCAGCATCAGAAGCAGCTTTTCAATCTTAACAAGTGGTCTATCTAACATTTCGTTCAAAAACCAATAGGACGGCCAATATTTAAAAATACAGAGTGCTCATTTTATCTAAAGACATTAGGACAAGAAATTGCTTTCCCATTCCCCCTCCCATGAAGGTGGAGTGGTTATTAAATTTTAAGTCTAGGTTAAAAATTCTTATTTTTTATTGCAGATTCGGGTTTTACGACAAAGAAATACGAAGAATTTGCCTGCAATTTTTTTCGATTCATGATAAAATGGCGCTGTAATCGACGAAATTACCTATTTTTTTTCGATTTGTCTTAATACTAAAATTGAGCCAAAATGTAGAAACTTTTTTGTACACAAGTCCTGCGAATTTTTAGCCACGAATTCGGAATCTGAAATAAAAAATTAGGGTTCCAAACCAAAGTTTCAAATTTAGGTACTCCCGGCCCTACCTGCATGGATTTCCTACGTATTTTAATGATCGAGTGTACAAGCAGTTGTCCTGCTAGAAGCTCTTCTGGAAGTACTTTTGTACAAAACACACTTTCCTCCTGGCAGGACATTGTTCCGCACCTAAACATGTGCTTCCGAGAGGACGGCGTAAGTACTTCTCGCAGTACGAACAAAATGAACCAAGTCAACTGTCGTAACTGTTTTACTAATACAGATAAAACGACGATTTACAAATGCGCTGGTTCCCTGAAAAATATAGAATCAATTGGTGTTTAAAACTGTTCTGTAAGCAGAATCTGAAGCCCGCTATACCATTTGTAATGAACGTCCTTCCAGGAGGACATTTTGTCCTGCTGCTGAAAGGTGCTTGTACATTTTATTATTAACCCGTAAAATTCGAATCTGCATTAAAAAACGTGGGTTGTTATTTAAGATTGCAAAAGCTGCTGCCCCCCCACCCGTAGGGGAGGTACGTCGGTGAAGTTTGGTATCAGTGGATGTCCACCTTCCAGAAGCACAACTTCCATTACCCACTTTTTTGATAAGATGTATATTTTTTGGTATATTTAGATGTCTCCCGTAAAAATGAGCAGCCCGTATATGCGTGACTGTCATGATAGAAAAAATCCATTTTCAGAGGTTTATATCTCGAGAACAAAAGCTTTTGGGGTGTTCTGGGGGGAAGCGCATGGAGACTTCTGATCTACTCATCGAATACTACCGATCCCCAAAATAATAACAAATTTACCCAGGAATCAATTCCCAAAAAGATTCTGCGGGGTTCTTTAATGCACACAATTAAAATTTTCCTTTTTTATAATTTCCTCATTATCAATAATTCGAAAAAAGACAGAAAAATGTTAAGTACATGTAAAAACGTTTCTTTCATTTCTCGATCTACTTATTGGTAAGGTGATTAAAACAATACAATAATATAATAATAATAATATTTATTACCCATCAAAAATTCACGAAATTTACTATTGAGCTATGCAATATCAATATATCACAACAGGAACAATAAACAGTAGTAAGTTGTGTATGTGATCATTTTTTAAAGGTACATATAATACCTATCTGGTACAAAAGTAAAAGAAATTTACTTGTGCACCCCCGTTCCAGCATCTATCACAGTTGGAACACACTTCATACCTAAGTACAAAAAATAATATTCAATAAATCCAAAGAAAAGAAAACAAAAAAAAAAAAAGAAACCGCTACAGTCGGATGATCTAATAATTACATCTATCATACTTCCCTAATGTTATAAAATAACCCATCATTTACGTACCTTTCATATGCAAACTATCCCATAAATCGTGTATCTCTCCGAGGATAGAAGGATATGACATTATTAGTATTACTTATAATATAAGTCTGAGAATGATACAAGTAATCAAATTCAGGCTTCATTTGGTGATCTTACCTTCGATAGAATATAATTATTTTCAATGATACCCTTTTAGATGATCTTCTATCCTTTAAAAAGTACATGCGATATACTCTTGGTATATGCCTGTATATTGAAAACTTTTTCTTCCTATGAGAACAGACAAGGCGCCTTTTTCTGGGGTCAAGCAGTATCATAAACATCCACTTAACATTCTTGCAGCAACCATTGAGGGCTTTACACGTTGTCAGATTTGCTCATCGGGGCATAAATAAGATAAGCGGACTTGGAAACGAACCGGTGTCTAGATCATGTGACAGATTAGTCGCCGAAAAGCGAGATATTTATCCATATATAGACCAATACACTTAGACGGTATTTGATTGATGTAATATTCACATTCTATGGCATGTTGTAACTGAGCGAAGATTCCCTAAAACTTGATTTTATGTTATACCGAATTGATAGCAGATATTTTAATGGCTTCCTGTAGCATTTATAGGGCCAGATTTCTCATTTACGTCACCTGGTGAAAATCAATAGTTGACTTAATCGATTTTATTACCAGTAAAATATTAAATCTTCGGTATTTTTATACATACCCATCTTAAAATTCAGCAAAATGTAAGTGATATTATTTAAGAGCGACGGTTGTATTTTCAAATTGGGAAGATCAGTGAACGAGCATGGCAACCTATTTTAAAAAATCAGTATGAAATGGTTCCACTTTTTAATTTTTATCTAAAAAGTGTTACTTCCATTGGTAGCAGATCTTCAAAATAAGGTGCAGAATACTGTGTTTTAAGATTCCACAAAAAAAATTAAGAAATTTACTCCAGGAAAACCATTAACACGAGGTCCATTTTTTACATGTAAATCCCTATGGTGCACTGTATATTATTAATGCATGGATAAAATTTCTATACGATGTGGTAAAATCGGTAAGCACTTAAGCTATACACACCATTTTTGTAATAATTTTTCGTACAAATTGACATTAGAAAGTTGATGGCTACTTCCGGCATAACCGAAAGTGGTAGACTTTATAAATATTCTAGTTCAGCTTGTCGAAATTGAAATCATACACGTAAAAATTCTCAGACTTCTATAGTCTATCACTTTTCCATTTATGAATGCCCTAAGGTTCTCAAGCCTCACCCTGTACAGGTAATCACCACTTTCAAGACTGGGCCATAGGGAAAATGCATTTCAACAACATACTTGCAGATTGCTTCCTAGGAGGACGAAAATAGTGGTAAATTGAAGAGGAAGGGTAGGTACTTAAATCTAAAAAAAAATCATTTATTTTAATCATCAGATCTCCCGTATTTGAGTTGGTGGATAGCACCCAATATGAGTGCGTATCGGGGAAATAAAATGCTTGAGGCGGACCAAAACTACCATTGACCAGCGTCATAGCTGGCTATAACCAGCATTGACCATAATAGTGGATTCTGTGAGTCTGAAAAAACCCGAAAAGTGCACGGATTTCAGAGTCTAACGAGACTAGCCCCCCCCCCCTTTTTGGAGGATGCTGAATACGATAGTGGTAGTTTAAACTCTTCTAGAGTTGACCGCACCCCCTAAAACGGTCGTACCCCTCGGTCATACGTAAATCAGAGCACGCTCTGCCCACCCCTCTTTATATTTTATTTTTAATAAAAAACACCCTGTATTTGACATCCTTACTCATGATTGTTTAATTTTTATAAAAAGTTCTCATGTTAATTTTTCACCCCTTCCGGGGGTTGTTATTGGCCGCGTAGAGGGGTTGTCGGGCGTCGAGGAGCGACCTTGACGTCATCATCGCGTTCAGCATCCTCGAAAACGGGCGGGGACGGATTTTCGTCGATTTCACGCGGCGAGTTCCCGTTTCACCCATTTCGGGGATTGTTCTTGGCCGCGTAGAGGCGTTGGCGGGCGTCGAGAACCGACCTCGACGTCAGCATCGCGTTCAGCGACCTCGAAAACGGGGGATGACACAAGTTTGGCCGCCAAGAGAAAGAAGTTCCGTGATTTACCCTTCATAGGGGTGGTTTTTGGCCGTTTTAGGGGGTGCGGTCAACTCGAGAAGAGTTTAAACTACCACCATCGTATTCAGCATCCTCGAAAACGGGGGGGAGGGCTTAGTCTCGTTGGACTCTGAAATCCGAGCACATTCGTCCGACTCACAGAATCCACTATAAGTAACTACAGTCTAAGTACAGACAGCGAACGGCGGAATGGCAACTACGGTAACGGCGCTTGTACAGCGGTGCAAAAATTGAGGAGAAACTACTACACTATATTCTCAAGAAAAATCACTATGAATAGGGGTTCTAAGTAAAACGGCACCGAGTGCCCGTCGTCTCAAAATGGGACAGGGGTGCGGAGAATCCCCGAGCGATAAACCAAAACAACGTGTAGCGAATGAGAACTTTATAAAACTGGGAAACTCGCAACAGTATCACTGAAAATGAACATATTTGGAATCGAAATATTCCCCGAAGTAATGCTGTACAATGTTGTCAAGACGGTTGTGTTGTTTACCATTCGGGAAGCAGCGATCATAAAAATGGTGTGGGAATCGTGATCAAAAGGGAACTACACTTGCATTTTTCTAATTTTGTTCCTTACATACAGTGTGACCCATTTGTTCTTGAAACACCCTGTAGAATCTTAATTTATGGTGCGATTTTAAAGAAATTTCTTTTAAATCATAGAGCTTGATAAACTATATTTTGGGAGCAAAAAGCGTCTCATTCCTACAAAATCCAGGGCCAACTAGATCAGTGTTTACTTGTAAAATCTAAAAAATTCATATTAGCGATTTTTTTAGAAAAAAACTGGGCACGCCACGGGATTCACCGGCTCTCAAAACGGTACTGTTCTAAATTTTATTGAAAATGTCGAGAGTAAAAATGATCTTGTAGTTATTTTAGAAATTCATAATAATACTCTGAATTTTCATAAATTTATTTGAAAAAGGTCAAAAGCTATCATAAGTAAAAATTAAAATTAAAATTAAAAAAAGTAAAAAAAAAGTAAAAAAAATAATAAAAAAAAATAAAAAAAAATAAAAAAAATAAATAAATAAATAAAAAATTATAATTAAAAAATTAAAGTACCTACATTATCACCAACTAGACGTACAATTTCTATTTTGTCTCTCTTGACCTTTTCGAATAAATTAATGAAAATTCGGAGTTCTATTATGAATTTCTAAAATAACTGCAAGATCCTTATTACTCTGACATTTCCAATAAAATTTAGTACAGTACCGTTTTGAGGGCTGGTGAATCCAGTAGCGTGCACAGTTTTTTTTCTAAAAAAATCGCTAATATGAATTTTTGAGATTTTACAAGTAAACACTGATCTAGTAGGCCTTGGATTTTGTAGGAATAAGACGCATTTTGCTCCCAAAATATAGTTTATTAAGCTCTATGATTTGAAAGAAATTTCTTTAAAATCGCACCATAAATTAAGATTCTACAGGGTGTTTCAAGAACAAATGGGTCACACTGTATAATGGCCGAATAATAATGTTACAGCTCAAAGCCCACCCACTGAACAGAAATATGTTTCAAATATATGTCCCAACATCCAACAGCAATGATGGTGAGATAGAGGTGTTTTGTTCAGATGTAGAAGCTTTAATGAAAAACGTAAAAAGGCACGAAGTCAACATAATAATGACCGACTTTAACGCAAAGTAGGAAAATGAAAAGTCGAAGACATTGTAGGGAATTATGGGTTGTGATTAAGAAATGAAAAAGGAGACCTGTTAGTGCATTATTGCCAAGAGAAAGCACTAACCAAGAGTATCACAAAAACCTTCTATCAATTACCTGGAAGAAGATCCTATACATGGACTGCACCTGAAGACAACGAAAATAATCTGATAAGAAACCAAATTGATCTTGTCCTTATTAACAAAAGGTTAAGAAATGGTATTCATATAAGCGCAAAAACCTATACCCTTGTGCTGTTGCAAACTCCGACCACGACCTGCTTCTGGCAAAAAGGAAAGCTCGAAAACTAGATTTGTCAAAAATCGAGAGTGAAACTTATACCAACATCAAATAAATGAAGCGATTGCACAAGAATTCCTTGAAACTACAACAAAAGATATCAACCATGCCTGGAACGTAATTTAAAAAAATATACCTACTGCTAATATATAAAACGAAAATATAAGAATACAAACAAAGAGGAATTAATACAAACAAAAAGAAATACAAGCAAATGAAAAACAAAGTAGTCTACATGATCAAGGCAGCCAAAGAACGCTGGATGGAAGAAAATTACCAAGAAATAGAAGATTTAGAATAGAACAGAAAACACGACACATAAAATCTACACATGAAACTGAAAATAATTACTGGTAACACACACAAGAGAATACTAGTAATAAGAAATTCAGATGGAGAGCTCCTGTTATCAGTAGAAGATAAATAAACACTTGGGAAGAGTACATAAAATATTTATTTTGCAAATATTAGGGAAGAAATGGATGAAACAGGACCAATTGATGACAAACTTAGATCCAAATCTTAAAAGCAGAAGTTGAACGTGCAATAATTATAAAAACTCTAAAAGTGACAAAGCTCCAGACCCTGACAATATTCCAGTCGAATTATTAATAAAAATCCTTAACGATGAAAATAACGACACTGCAATAATGGCAGAAAATACAGGGTGTTCTACAAGCTCTATGACAAACTTTGACAGATGGTAGGTTGCTTGATTTTAAACATATTTTTTTTTAATAAACATGGGTCCGATTCGTTTTTGTTTAGAAGTTACAAGCATTTAACCTTTATTAACAATCAACAATAAAAATTTAAATTAAATGATAATCACAAAACTTAAGACTATAAAAATTGTTCGAAATGTCCACCCTCAGCTTGAATGCAAGCCTCACATCGACGAACTAAAGATTCGGTCACTCGAAGAATGAGATTTGGATCATTTCTTATTTGGTTAGCTGCATCTTGAATTCTTTCAAGTAACTGCTGATGGGTAGCGATTTCAACATGGTAGACCAGCTGCTTCATGTGTCCCCATAAATAAAAATCCAGAGGATTCAGATCGGGAGAACGAGGTGGCCATGATATTGGACCTCCTTGACCTATCCATTTATTCGGGAAATGTTCATTCAGCCAAGCAGCAACTTGTCTTCCTCTATGTGGTGGTGCACCGTCATGCTGATACCACATATTTTGAATAATATTGAGTTGCACGTCATCAATAAATACTAAAAGGTCGTGTTCTAAGAATGCTTGTAACTTCTAAACAAAAACTAATCGGACCCATGTTTATTAAAAAAAATATGCTTAAAATCAAGCAACCTACCATCTGTCAAAGTTTGTCATAGAGCTTGTAGAACACCCTCTATAAAAGGCCTGCAAATACTTTAAAAAAACATTAAGAAGCAAAGCAAAAATGGGGCTAAAAATCAATATAGATAAAACCAAAATACATGGTCATCTTAAAAACTAATGTTGACAACATACGGCTTACACTGGGAGAGAAACAGCTAGAGAGGGTTGACAAATATATTCTTAAATACCTTGGAGCTACAATAAAGTCCCAATTAGACCAAGGTGAAGAGATAAGAGTCAGAATAAAAATAGCCCCTAAAGAATTTGTAAAATACTGGTCAATGTTCACAAATAAGAAATTGAATCTGGCTCTCAGATTAAGATTCTTAGAATGCTATGTATGGCCTCAGCTGCTTATGGGGTAGAAACATGGACACCGAAAGTGCAGTAAATAAAAAGAGGCATTTGAAATGTGGCTCTAGAAACGTATGCGTAAATTTCCTTGGACAGCTAGAGTCAGCACAAACAATAAGAAGTGCTAATACGCTGGACACTGCAGAAAATTGATGAAAATTATTAAAATAGGAAAAACAGCATAAATGGGCCATATATCGTAATGAATGATAAATCTATATACTTGCTACACGTAATCACGCAGGGAAGTATAAAGGGGAGAAAGTGCGTAGGAAGAAAAAATATTTTTACAGTTTAATAGTTTAAAAGTTTAATTTTTCAAGACTCTTTCCACATAACAATATACTGAGTATTGCTTGGCACAAAACGGTGCTAAGTTGTAATAATGGAATAATCGTTAATTAGCTACTCAAATATATTTTTATTTTTTTACAACTAAAGAGGGAGCATCGGTTTAAATTAAGATAAGACATAGTCGCTCCATTCTGGTAATTTGGCTAACAAGACACAAGTTTTAAGCAAATAAATAGTTAAACTGACGAACACAAACAACCAAGGCCAGCTGGGATTCGAACCCAGACGGTGGCACCGTTAACGGCTTAACAGTCCCAAAACCACCTCGATATACAGACTGCCAACGCAACATTTTCCTATTTTCAAGAACTGCTTGCTTTTCTTTGAGAGTGAGTCTTTAATCGCGTATTTCTTCAACGGTAGATTGTAGGGGTGCAATACAGGAAAAATCGTAAAAAATATTTCTTGTGAGTTGACCGAGATATACTGTATAGGAAGAGGTTGAGGAATTTTTAATGTTGGCAGTTTTAAAGAATTTGTTTGCTTACAATAGATATACGTCTGCTTCTTTCAAATGTAAAATAAAATTTTCAAAAAGCACGGCTTAAATTAACTAACGAAATTCCGGTAGTATTCCACCAATCAAAAAGAAACTATAAAGTTAATTTCGTTGCATATAAATTTAAGCCGTGCTGTTGGAAAATTTTATTTTATGATATTGGAAAGAAGAGGCCCAGTATCTATTTCAAGCAAACAAATTCTTTGTCAACATTTAAAAAGTTGAGTTCTCAACTTTACCTCTTCATATATCGATCAGCTTACAAGAAATATTTTTTACTATTTTTCCTGTGCTGTACGAATTGCCCCCTAAAATGTACTGTTGAGGAAATGCATGTTGAGAATTCTGCGGTGCGATTAGCCACGCATGATGTGCAATATTCCTTCCTCTACCATTATGATACAATTTTCATTCCCCTGTGGCGCAGTGGAAAGTAGCAATATGCAAGTTTGTGTTTTGAAGGAATTTTTCCTATGGTCAGTCCTGTAATAAGGGTGACCCTGTGACCCTGTATTTAAAGCTGCCTTCAAACGCGGGAAAATTAAATGACAAGATATACCTAGGTTGCAATATTTAATTTTTGAAGAACATTCCATTATGTTTCAAACTTCACTATTGTTTATCCTAACAACTTTGCTGTACACAGAATGATTCATTGAGATCGTGCATTAGAAATATACGGAGAACGAAGAACGGTAACGATTTGAACTTCTGATGTCATGGCGATAATGATATTACCTATACCTACATGATCCGTGGGAGGAAAATATTTTCAAGATGACGGCGCTTTCAGAAATACCGGAAGTTGACAACGTCAAAAGAAAACGATTTCTGTTCACAATTTCAAAAAACATAATTTCGGGAACTGGAATTATTAGGTACAGTCCTATAATGATAAGTTTTATAACTTACACACATTTATGTGTGTATATGTAGATATCTCTTGGTTCCTGCTTCAGCAGCATAATATTACTTGACCAACTTCATATTGCTTCACAAACGTAAACACTACTATTATTATGATCAGATCGTGGCGGCTGTGATATAGCATTCATTGTTTCGCAGCGTGCACGGTATGCACTTTTGATTATATTATTATAATAATTATCATCTTGAATGAATGAGCAAGAATCACTGTTACTACATTCATACGTTCGTACCAGATGCTTGGTAATTCTGTAACACTTGTTGAAGATGTATTACTTACTACAAACTACACTTGCATATTTGTTAAATGACAATAAAGGCTAAATGCAGCGTAGTAAGAGTATATCCTTTCATATTAAGGTGAAACGTGAGTATAATTTTCATGTCGTAATCGCTGAATATTATGATCTGTGTCATTCTTATCTCCGAGGATCCTGCTAAATTTACTTTGAACATTGAGCTGCTGAGATGAATAAAGTTAATATAACCTACCTGCTTGCTTTGCTTGTTATGTTTTGTCTAACAGAAATGAAATTAATTTTGACGTGGCTTTTGGTTCAGAATAGTAAGTATGTTAGACTTATATGCCGAATTCGCCCATTTGCCGAAATAAATGTTCAGTTCGCGATATGAGCAAAGTCAAATAATCATTTGCCGAAAATGAGATCCGTTTCGGCTTAACCTGATTTACACATTTCGCCAACTAGGCAATCCGTAGTTGCTCAGATGAAGAATATTCACGGAAGCATGGCATATGAGTCTATGTACATTTATAAAGGCTGTCCGAAAAGGGATCCGTTTGGAATATAAGGTCCTGTCAGCAAGAGTTTTGTCTAAACTGCACCCACTTTTTACAACTACCGCACAGCTCTTGATTTCCTGAGGTTAGGTCTATAATAAAGAAAACATTCAAGAAGGTTTGTAAAATAGGTACTCACGTTATTCTCATTTTATGGTCATTTTGGATTAAATCGATAAAAAAGTCCATAATTAATAAATTTGAGAGGTGACTGTAGTGCCCTCCACCCTCCTAGACATATTTTATATTAGGTGGCCTATAGGTACATACACAGTTTATCTAGATAAATTTTTCCTCTCGATTATACTCGTTCGTCTTCGTTAATCAGTCTAGCATCAAATATCAAGACGTTGATGGAAATCACATTCAAGCTTACTGGATCTGGATGGCCACTTAAAAAAATCACGTCTGAGATTGGATCTGTAGAACTGTAAACAATCAGAATTTTAACCTAATTCAGTTAATAAAAAAGAATCAAATTTTATAATTTTTTTCTAAAGCTTGCTTGGATCACCTTTTCGTTTGCGCACAAGATAAAATTGCAGTGCACGAATATGACAGCAGTAGGTATGTACCTATACCTGTAATCCCCAATAAAAAATTATTAGCTGACAGTACTAAAAAATCCATTTCGGAGAAGCGGCAAGCAGAAAATTAGTCACAAAGCTAGAAAATCAGTCACAAACCATTTGAGCACCTCCGATTGGCCTCAAACTAGCCAGATTGAATTTACTTTTGGTGATTGAGATCTGGAATCTATCATACAGGACCGCGTACAGTGTATCTTTCACCATGTCACTACCTATCGCTGAAACTTCTGGGTAGGTACTTGATGTCACTAGTTTTTACCCTAAACGAACACGACTGACGTTGCATGTTCTGTGCAAGTTCACGGAGAAACATTATCAGCAAGACATTCCTAATCATATTTGAACGATTTTGTAAAGAAAATAATTAATATTATTATTGTTCAGATATTATATCTCACCCTGCTGGTTTGGTTTGCCAAGGTGCATAGATGTTGTCATGAGATGATGTTTTTTTTTCTCCAAGGATGTCGATCATATCGAATTTTGCAAATAGTTCACTATACAGGATTAGTCATCGATATGGGAAAGCCCGACTAGGTACATCTACGCTAATAAACAAAATGACCTTTACTGGGTCGCGGAAAATCTACAACAGCTTCACCAAAAACCATTGCACGATCTTAGAATCACCGTTTAGTGTGGTGTTTCTTCCTATTTCCGCGCATTTCCGTGTTTCTATTATCGTGGGACCATATTTTTTCCAATGTAGCGGTGACCATTAATTCTAATAAACTTTATATTCATAATAATTATGTTGGAGATGGTTTTATGGCCAAAATTACCGAGACGTAAACAAAATCATCTATATGGATTCAGAAAAATGGTGCCACGGCGCATACGTCACGACAAACCCTATACTGATGGCATACCTTGGCGATCAAATTCACCCGACTCAAAGGCTCATGATTTTTTCTTGTAGGGTTATCTGAAACAGAAATTCAACCGTTCGCAAACACTACAAGACCTTTTCAAAAGCGGTTTACGTGTGCGCAAGCTATTTTTCCACTGGTCGTATTCAGTGATAAATGATTGGACTGCTGGAAGATGGTATGTTGACAGTGAACACGAGGAGTAGAAGTATCGCTTACGCAAACGTAACGCTGATGATGTCTACTGCAGCGTTAGATGAAACGTGCGGAGCAAATCTTCATGGACCATGGCAAACCAGCTGAGAATCAATTATGATTTAAATTGAAGCCATCCTAGTAAGCCTACACCTTCTATGCGTAAATAATAGTTACTCATGTATCTTGTACCCGAAATTGAACTTTGGGGCTTGAGAAAGAGACTTTTTTTTGTCGAGACGGTAGGCGAGACAAAAACTCATTCGAAAGCACAAAATCGAAATAATAATCACAAAAATTGCGCAATAAAATCTTTTAATTTAATTCAAAGTTGCTTTTTTCGTTGTTGCTAGGGATAGACACAGTATCGAGATTTTCAACTGCACGTGAAAGAAATAATTATTTTACCTCTAATGCGCGAAATAATTCGAGCACGGCGTTGCCGAGTAGACATCAAAAATGTGTATTTTTACTTCGTATATTGATGAAAAAATGTCAACATTTGTTGGCGGATGTAAAAAGTAATTAGGTAAACCAACATTCCATCTTTCAAGAATTATGGTAGGTACCTTAATATGTTCTGATACGAGTAACAATATAAATAACGATTCGAATTCTAATCTTGCACCTACACTCGTTCATACAGGTACCAGCCGGATCGGGGTAGAACAACTCTGAGAGAGAAAGACAAGTTCTATTTCTTTTCGACACCTCTTCCAATTATTTATGAATTCACTGTTTATCTGTCGATGCCATCTACAGCGGGTTCATAGAATGTCGAGTCCGACCTTCGTTGCGAAAGGAAACATAAATAACCCGTCCGTGGAGGCTCAGATTCTCAGGCCTCAGCCGTGAATTCTAGGAAATCCACCAGGTTTAGTCAGAAACCGCCGAATCCCGCGTACCTTTGATTCATTAATAAGAAAAACCCATAGAAACCACGACCGGTCCTCTCGAAAGCAACGTTAGGAGGGATTTTACAACCAACCTGAATTACCTTAAATTAAACAGTGTTGCCGGATTGTATTCTTCGACAAAACTTTTAATCAACTTATGTCAACGTGTCATCTTTTACTAAGCTTCTAATAAGCAATTCTGCGGCTATTATTATTACTATAGAAGCAGTGACTAGCTGTTGATCGAAGTTTTATCGCTAACCTACTTCATCTACGTTGTCATATTATGCGCACTTATCACTATCTCTAGAATACTGCAAGAGTATGTTCGTCAGGTCTGAATGACAATGAAATTTTTGAGGTTAGAAATAGAAGCAATCCTGGATACTCTTGCCCCTGCGAAAACCACAAACAAGTGGTGAGAAGACGCGTCTATTTTCCAGTTGCCACTCTATTCTGTTCTTTATCATTCTCTCCAAAATCTTTCCGACATATGATGTTATCGGTCGAAAACCTTATGGTACTTTGGGATCTTTGTTGGACTTGTAGGGGTATGGTAACCTGAGTGGTTCACTGTTTTTGTTATAAAAAAATCATATCTTTACTTACTAGACATAAGGAACGTAAGTGACCATCCAATGTAATCACATACACATACTATGCACATACGGTGTTTTCGTTGAGCTTTTGAGCATATTAATAAACCCCTATGCAACCATATACGGTGTTTAAAATCCTCGTCACAATAAGGAAGAGATGGCCCAGTTTTTTTTTCTGGTTTGCTCTCAAGTACCTATACTAAAATCTGCTTATAAGATCTTCATACCCAAACTGACTTGAAACAATCCATTAAAGCTTAACCACAATGATTTGTCGATATTGACTCCAGTCTGCCTTTCTGAACTTTCGTTTCAGGTCTCTTTGTCTTATTACCGTTTCTAGATTCTCCGATGACTAAGATCTTACTTTTGGCCCTTTTTAGAGATGACTTGTTATTAGAGACTTTAGATTTCTTCGTGAATACTTTTTACTGGAAGATTCATGTTCAAGAGTTCGTTCAAAAAAAAAGCGAAAGTTATTCTCATTTTTAAATCGCAAATTAAAACTTTATTCTTGTTGAGATTAAAATAGAACAAGAAAGAAAATTTTCGTAATAGGTAATTGTTTTTTTTTTGGCTTACAGTAAATGAATGTGATCCTTTAAAATTTACTTCTTCTATTTTTTTCTTCATGCTTTGAGTGTCCTTGTTTAAAAATCTGCATGTAGAATGAGCACCTGGGTATATACCTGATTATTACGAAAAAATCGGAATTCTATAAAAATCCTGGATAAAAATGTTAAGCTCTGGAGTCAATCGAAATATTCTCCAAGAAATATGGCATCCATGTAGGTATAAAGAGTTGCCATCGAGGAGATCTTTCTTAATGACGTTTTAGATAAGTTAAAAGTCGTGTAGTCTGGATTCTTCGGGAGGTATTAACGAATACCATTCCTAATTGACCAGCCTCAGAGTAGACTATACGAGACCTTCTTCAGTTACCTCTCGCAGAACCAACCGCTTATCTCTTTACAAGCACTACTTTGACACAGCGACCAAGAGAAATTGTTGCCGATAGATGCAAAATAGCTTTCAGAAGCCTCAAAGCGTAGTTTCCTGAAAGATAAGGTTGTTCAAATTTTTACGTTTTAAAGTGAAGTTGATGAAGGACATTATAACGTGATCCAGAAATAAACAGTTTATTGCTAAGAGATACTAAAAGGCGAGCTACTTCTGCTATAATCCCGACTATCTGACTAATTAACTACATGTGAATATGTAGTAAAACAACATATGTTAGATGGGCTTCCTATATACACCTCGCTCGACCGTGACTATTTATAGTACGTGCGGTAAATAGTCTGAATAATTGTAGATGGCACCGGTCTAGGATTTATTATCGCACAGGGGCATTTTTTCCATCGACTCTAAATTAAGAGACCGCAAAGAAACGGTCTTTTGAGCATCATTTGACAGATGTGTCACTTGTTAAGGTGTTTGGCAATTAGTACGCGAATGAAATATGATCCTCAAATATGATCTATATCATATTTTAGTTGACTGTACAGTATACAATAGCACAAATTACACCATACAAAGCTTTCGTTTGAATGCAACTGAATCAAAAATTGCAAATAAACATACAATTGCTATAGGCAAAAAAGGGAAGGAATTTACTGGCCATCGTAATGCGATTTTTGTATATTTTTAATAGATTTTCAACTTTTATGTAAATATAATAGGTACCTATATGAATGCCTCTATTCAAATCTTTCTTCTAGGGGTAAGTATATTCTTTCCTATAAAATGTTGAATAAAGAATGCTGAGTGTAGGATTCATTGAGTGGACAAGGATAAAATATTATCCTAACACATTTAAATACAAAAAAGGCGATAGATATCCTAGACGAACTACTTGCCGGTATGTTGTCTAATGTTGTCTAATCTGTCAATTTTTATTTCATTTTGTCGTGACACAAGTTACAAATCGTTGTCGCTTCGCTACTTTCCGCATCAACTTCTTTTTTTTTGTTCATAGAATGAATGTTGTTAAAATGAAAGGTTAGAGGCAGCTAACCGTGGATATTACAAAGGCTCATTAAGTTAACGGGCAGTTTTTAAAAGGCAGGTTTTAAAGCTAATTCCGACGTAAAATAACTTTTGTTAACGTTTTTGCAACCCTCAATAATGCCAAGAACAAGGAAATTGCTATATTTTCCACCTAGAGTCGATACCTTTTTTTTAAACTGCTCCAAAAATTTCTCAGTTAACTTAATGAGCTTTTATAATACCCACGTGAAACTATTAATTAAGCGCAAATGAGTTGGTTTGTTGTCAAATCAAAAAAAAAAAAAAATACTAATAGGGTGTCTCCTTTTTCAGTGCTCACTATGAGGGTGTAGAGTTGATCAAATAAATTACATAAAAGATGCGCTATTTTGTTATACAAGATATTTGGGACCGTTCCTGAAATATTCTGAAAAAACTGAAAAACCCAGATTTATTATTTTTCCATATCTTTTTTATTACATATTGGTAATTAATAAATAATTTTTATAGGTTTGTATAAGACCTGAAGAGCCATCCATAGGATATTTCAAAAATTGCCAAAACCTACTAGATCCCAGAGTATTCATAGTCAACTTTTGTTTTTCTTATGGCCACCATATTCGTTTTTTATGTCGTTCGATATAACCAAAAATTCATAAAATTAAAAATTTTATTCTTTATTTTTTTGAAATACTTAGGAACAACTTTTTACACCGAATAATACAGAAAAATTTAAAAACCCATACCTCTACCATAAGGCAAGTAGGTAATATGACTACTTTGGTACAAGTTAACGAATTTGAGTGAAAAAATCTTTGAACTTTTTTTTATTGTTATTAATTTTTGTTTTTAGTGATTTTTTCTATGCCGGCGACATAAAAAACCATACGGCGGCCATAAAAAAAAGTTTACTATGAAAACTCTGGGATCTAGTTGGCTTTTTTAAAATGTCTGTAATATCAAAATAAAGCTTTTGATGACTTGTGCCTACAAACTGTTATTTATTATTTTCCAATAATAGAAAAAATATGGCCAAAAATATCAAATTTTGATTTTTAAATTTTTTCAGGATATTTCAGGAACGGTCACTTTTTGATGACCAAAAAATAGAGCATCTTTTAATTCAACCGACCCTGTATCTCTTAGCGTTTACACCATACCCACTGAGAGGCATGAAAAAAAAAGGAGGACACACCCTTTTCGCATATACAGGGTGTCGCTAAAAGGTACCCCCATCATTCTACAAATAGATTTCCGAGTAAAAAATATGCCGATTTAACTGAAATGATCTATATCCAGAAATTCACCCTTTTCAAGATACAGCCCTTGAAAGGGGGCCAACCAAATACACTTTTTCCAGAATACCTAAGTCAAAAATGTATTAACTGATAAACTTCAAAATTTTATCACCGACTAGGTACTATTGTTAAGACTTATAAACTGACATAATTTTACAAACATTGACACACATGAGTTTGCTTTTGATGCCACGTCTCACTTTTTACCCCTGAGCTTTTTTATCCGTGCGCCAGTGGTTGATTGTGTATATTTTTTATCCAAACCCTTAAAAACGTGTAATAAGTTCAAAGGGCCACTTTAAAGGGCTAAAATCTTGGAAAAAGAGCCATTTTAGACAGAGATAATTTCTGTTAATTTGGCATATTTGTTACTCAGGAGTCTGTGGTGAAACGTTGTTGTTGAAATTCTAATTTAAATAAAAAAATACATTTTCAATAGTGTAGGACCATCATAAAAAATTATTTATATACTAGAAAACGATGGTAAGATAGTATACTTTTGTAAAAAGGCCAAAAGTTTGGTAGTACTTCAGTCTTAGGAAAAAAATACAGAATTAATCAGTGGCGTGCGCAGATATAAAAGTTCTGGAGTAAAAAATGAGACGCGGCATCAAAACTAGGAACACTCTGTATTCTGTAAGTCAATGTTTGTAAAATTATGTCAGTCTATTGCTTTTAACAATAGTAGTATAGGCGGTGCAATTTTGAAGTTTCTCAGATAGTACTCCATTTTTGACTTATTCCGGAAAATGTGTTTTTGGTTGACCCCTTTTAAAGGGTGCCTTTTTAGACATAGATAATTTCGCATTGTCATAGTTTTTACACGGGAATCTGTGGTAGAACATTGATGGTATAGTCTTCGTAAAGTCAATTGAAACGGCAAAACATTAAATGATTTTAATGTTTTTAATTTTAATGGCAAAACGGTAGTCAAATTTAAACAACCTCCACTGGCAAAGCACATGATTTGACATAACTATTACGATAGCGTTTGCTTTTTATTTTTATTATTATCGGGAACGGAATTACAGGCATTCAAAGTTTACCTATTCCCTGAGTTCAACAAAATTTTTCAATGTGGCATCGTTGTTCAAATTCATACTCAACAATGCAACTAAAAAAGATTTTGAATAATATTATCGGATATGTTTCCCCGCAACGATTATTGTTTTGAACATTGTTGAACTTTCCATTTCATATGTTTCCATGGTAAAATCTATCTGGGTATTGTTGTAGACCTACACATTATTTTTTCCTTAAGAAGGGTAGTGCAGTGTTGTGACTTTTTTTTCCACAAAAGTGGTCATATCTTCTTAAGGGAGCCATACTGGAGAAAACAGTAAATAAAACTTAGAATCCTTAATCCACAATGGATGCTGTGGTGCTGTCCGTGTCCGCCATTTCGGGATCAGCCTGTATTTAAATAAAACCAAATAGATAACAAAATTATTATTGAACGCTCCCTTCGCTAGTCCACGTTGACTTGACGAGTACTGACATTTTTAATAAATAAGCGGATTGGACGAAAACAGCAGTTTATAGAATTATCTGGTGCTTTTTAGTTTTTTTGACGTTTCAATTATTGACTTCGCATAAAGCATAAACTATATACCTTTTAGCGACTTATTCCCTAATACTGAAAAGCTAATTTTGACGTACAACTACAACTGTAGAAGCTATTAGACGTTCGTCAAAATTTGCGGTTCATTTTTGAAATAATCCTACATTGTTATGGATTCCATATTTATTGAGCATGCACTGAGTGGGAATAAAACGAATGAAGTATGAAAATCCATAAAACGGTCAGATCTGTCTGAATATAGCTCATGCACGGTCTTTGTTTGTAGGCATTGTGTTCTACCAATGTAAACACGGGGAAATACCGGCTTCATGCCCTGGTGATATATGAAAAAGCGTCTCTCAATATCGCGTTTTGCTCTAAAACAACGGCCGGATTCAATATATCGCCCCGGCAGCACGGCGATTTAGAACAGGCGCGGGACTCATAAAGTCCCCCGGAGTCACAAATGTTGTATACCTGCCCGTATATTTATATATTTATGTTCTACAATATGGAAATATATAATACAAGCCCGGTAAATATATTTCATGGCGTCGTCTCAGCGAATATGACTTAGTGCTTTGTCGTGTTATCAAGATGTATCACTGTCTTACATATTTGCTCTGCTTTGGCTGCCGCTCGCTTCCTATTAACTTTGGCTTTCTTCCCTTTTATAGCGTCAGAAGTGAACTGAATCACGGGAACTTTTTCTGTGATATATTTTTCTCCTTCCATAGTACCTGCATATTATAATGCATGGGTGTAGACGTTCATTTATTACTAAGCGAGCTAAGCATGGTGTTTCAAAAATCGATAGAAAAAGAAGATAAAGAAAAAATGCCTCAAATTTCCCATATTCAGAAGAGATTTACCAGAACCAGTTTTTTTTAAATATCAGATTAAGTATATTTTTCTGGTTGAAGAACCATTAATTCTTTAATCATGAATTTTCAGGGGTACTAGTGTCATGATAGTTATTTATATGTACCAAGTGCGTTACTTAGATGATAATCCCCGGAGGTCGACGTGATCCAGCCCAAGGGTCATTTTCAATTATATCGCGGAAATAAAACTAATTTTTTACATAATTATTGAAGAGGCAGGTATTCTAGGATATCTAGTAACTTTTGCGTTGCTAGGCAAGCTTCTTATTGTGTATTTGTCATTATTACAATCCGGAGCGTTAAAGAGAGCATTATGGATATAACGCCCGCTATAACGCCCTGGTTGTTAAGCAGCGTTAATGTATCTCATATCCAAGGAATTAATAACGTACTTATGAGTAATTTAAAAATAAATAAGTACATTTTTTATCCTGCAAAAGCTAGTAGGTAATTAAAGTTCCTCAATGTCGTGATGCAATTAAGTAATAGGTGGTACTTATATATTTTATTTAACTTACTATAATAATACCTCGGTACCTACCTAGTTAATTAATACATTATTTTCAGATAAAAAAATGCAAAACGTATTACCCTATCATTAATTAAGATGAATGAGCTTAGTTGATGATATTATGTAACTGCGAGTAGGTATACGTACGTAAACAAAACATTTTGTTATAAATTCAAACCAATTTTCATTGAAACATATACCAAAGGGTTAGTGTTAGCAGCACGCAAGCATACACGACTTGATTACCCAGACTAAAAACCAGAGGGTAAACAATCCCAATCACTTTTCCCTCCCTGGTAATAAAGACACCACGAGTGGGAAACAATGATCGGGAAGAGTTAGGCCGTTATCTGTCCTGTTGCAGGTCGCCGCGACGCGAGGCGACGCCCGCCGTCGGACACGAGCCGGCACCCGGCCACCCTAAAACTCAATTAACAAGTCATCTTACCAAATGAAAAGTGATTGATTGTGACTCCGCACAGAGTGACTGCAATCAAGGAAACAATCCGCCCGGTTATTAAAAGTAACGATTGAGATGGAAATTGACTACGAGTGGTCCGCAGAGATAAACACCGACGGCCCGGAAATGGACCTGACATGTTGCCACATTGGCAAAAGTTACATGTAGGCTTTAAGTTTGGCAAAGACTCAAACCAATGGCGAAGATATCATTGAATTATTTTTTATTTTCTCTGCAAAATCCTAGATAGGTACAGTTAGTTAATTAAATTGCAGATAAATTTTCACCTCAACCTACCTTTTAATCTAAATATATTTTGTACCTGTTATTAGTGAGGTAGATCACAGCGTGAAAAACATCCAAAAACGACACTCGTGCTTTTGAGTTTTTTTTTTCACTTGTGGGCCACTCTTGTTATGTGGCCGACTTGGCGCAAGTTTCGGAGGTGTGGAGGAGGATACCAGGTATAAAAACCGGGAAAAAATTTTTTGGCCTCTAGGTTTGCTGAGAGTCGTCCGATCAAAAAAAATTCAGGTAAAAAAGCCAAGATCTCACGAGAGCGCATAACCTGGTGTGGCGCAATCGCAAAACCGTTCAATACCGAGACATCGCTATTTTGGTTCTTTTTTTTTTTGCAAAACGGGAGTCACCAGGAGTATAACAGTTGGAGTTGGAGGCATAATTCAGGGGGAGGCAAAGAGTTTACAGAGGCGAAAAAATTCACTCCTGTAAATTCATGTTTCCGAAGGGTTTCGGCCAATTTTGTGCTGATCGATGTAGGTATTAGGGACTAATAGGGGATGGAAAGGAAACCTAAGACACACGGAATCGGACATAGCTCCCGCAGTTTTTGCCGCACATTAATTTTTCTCATTACCGATCTTGAATCGCCTAAAGTGTTTGAATTTTTTTTTCAAAACTAAACAAGTGGTGGAAAAAACAAAAAAAAAATAGAAAAAAATTGTTAGATTTCTTATAATGAAGGAGGTGGAGTTCTAGTCTAGTGAACGGCTCGAGCGCAAGTGTACTGAGACGCTGAACTACACATAGCCCGACAGTCCGGACACTGACCGGTCCCTAAAGCTATGGTTGACCCAATGCACTTACTAGAGAAATGTCATTGTTTATTCGCAGATGGAACAATTATTATTTTGTGTTTTGTTATTCAATGAATGAAATATCTTCTGGACTAGAAGAAATTATTATTCAATCAAATGTGTCTGCATAAAATCTGTTAGGTACCTCAAAATTCTAAAAAAGTGGGGAAAATCGTACTTGGTGGAGCGGCATATGAGTTTTTTTAGAATTATTTAGAATTCTAGTATAAAAGCTACTTTGCCGCACTAATGAGCAACCCTGTATATGTCACAGTAATCTTTTGTTTGTTATTCTGATGTCAAATTTGTCCTTTTTCACCACTGATTTTACTACCAATAGCTCAACCGGACTTTAAATTAATTAATTTTCGTTGATACAGTCCTTTTATTTTGTTTTTTTCTTTATTCAATTGCTTTTCCTAGTTTGTCAAATGATTTTCTTATTTTCAAATAACTAGTCATTGATTTATCAATCAATTTCCTTTTGTCAAATCAGTTTCACTTTATGTCAATTGCTTTTCCTATTTACGTGCAGTGACAGTCTTATGAACATTGAAAAAGCATTTGATAAGGGAATCTAATTTTACAAAAGAGGAATTTGAATTGAAAAATCACACTGATGTTCGATTAATAGGAAAATATTTGACAAGTTTGGAAAGACGACAAAAAATAAGCGAAAACCAAAAGAGAAAGACTGTAATAATTAATTAATTATTCTATGCCATGTTTGTGTGTATATTTCATTCCAGATGTCTTTACAATATAGTTGACTATGATATATTTTCTTAAAGTTGTAGGTAAAACCTGGAGAGCCGATTTGAGCTAAAAAACTTCAAATAATTTCCACATTGCTCATTATGCAATTAAGAATAATTTTCATTATACCTACCTATAATACAGAAAATAAATTATTTTTGAAGTAGGTACCTATGAAACCAATTAATTCAATGTGTGGCTTTGATTGCTGTGGTTTAGTAAAAAATATCACATTGCTATCCTTCCATTGTAAAGTTTCATTGTAAAGGAATATATTTGGTCCCGGTTTCTTGAATTCTGAAGTTGTCGAAACTACGAATTTACAGAGCAATCTTCAGAAAACTGTTTAGCAAATATCTTACAAGACTGGGCGTATAATATGCGCAAAAAGGACGGAACGGAATATAGCGAAGCAGTTGTAAAGCTTATGTGGAATCTGCAGTTATTGCAGAAAAAATAATTGGATGAATACAAAAGGAGCATAAATTAATTTGAAGGTGCAGTTTTTGAAATAGCAAGACGAGAAAAAGATACCAAACGAGTGGCTTGTTCCTAATATAAGCCGTGAACACCTATGCCCAGTCAGATTGTTCAATAAAATGTCATAAAGAGGTTCCAATATAACTTCTAGGTATATGGTTTAAAAAAAAAATTGGTGAAAATGAACTGAGAAAGGGGACATGTCTTGGAGCTGAGAAAATTGGGCTGGATATAAAACGGAAGAAAATTACCAACCATTCAAATCGATCATCAACCGTAAGCAGCCTGTCTAATGCCGGCGCAAATTTACAAGAAATCATTAAGGTAACAGGTCATACTGCAACAAACTCTTTAGAACCCTATTTAAAACTGAACGAAGAGCATTATGCCAAGATTATTTCTCAATTAAGAATAAATCCTGCCGATCCAGCATCAGTTTCAAATACACCTGTGTCATCAGAAAATAAATCTAATGTTACTTATAACAACTGTACGTTTAATTTTTACAATAAATAGTAAGTATATGTATTACTGCCAACAGCCTAATTTTATTCGCTGTATAATCTAATGAATACAACACGTGAAATCGTGATTATTTGAAAATCACAGCGATTGAGCGATTGCCACTCGGACATGTTGTCATATAATTACCCTCGTCCTACGGACTCGGGTAATTAATGCCTTGACAACATGTCTCGTGGCAACCGACGTGATTTTCGGTAATCACGATTTCACTCGTTGTATTATTATTATACATAATAATTGATAAATATAAAGACAAAACCAGTCCTATGTATATGATAATGATTCCTAGTGTTTCAATGGTCGATGAGGCATGTTGCTATGAAATGAAGGTGGTTGCTACCGACGCGTTTAAAAATCTCCATATTAGAATCAAAAATATTGCAATGCAATACGAAATCAAACAGACTTCTATCTCCGTTATTATGCTTTTCTGAAAAAGATTTTCTGAGAAAAAACAACTTATTTTGCGATTCTCTATCGCCCCCTAAAATGACACAAGGTAAAAAATAAAACGCCGTATATAAAGACAAAACCAGTCCTACGCTGTGCACCTTCTCTTCCATCACCTATTAACGATCCTGATGAATGAATCCTCGTTTGTATCCAGGAGCTATCCCGATTTGTTGGTTGCTCTTTTATTTGGATCTGGAATCAGACAAAGATCAGCTTCCATGTCACGTGATGATTTTTTTACAGCAACACTTTGATGAAAATTTAACAACAAACCATAAAAAACGTTTCATGTTATTTATCGGGATATTGTTTATAGAAGGCTTAATTTTCAACAAAAATGGTATTTTGGACTATTTCGGCAGGTTGCTCCATTTTGACACAAAAGAGATTTATGTGGAGATACCTGAATTTTTCTAAATGTTTCAATTGTTCAATTCTTCAATAATTATTTATGATATATTAAAAATGCTACAAATCGGAGGTCCTCAAAATGGAATATGTACATCATAAAGGGACTTTCATTTATCGATTGGCTTGAGTCGATTCCAGGTTTAAATTATTCGGAACTTCACTGTCAAGTTTACTGCCCGATTCCACAGTTTATAAAATTCATACGATTAATTTTAATTATTAGCTTCTGAAGATGTTGCAAAAAAAAAAACTTTCGGAAGCATATTTTTTGTCCTCAAGTCTGGCAACAGCGGAGTAGGATTTGCCCTTACTTTACAACGTAATCGCCAGTTTCTATTTCTACCCTCTATGTTCACAATTAATCAAAAGAGAATTGGCAGAATGCGTTTTAATTATGAGGAAAAAGAAATTGAATCAGCTTAGTTGCAGAATAATCCTTGAGCTTTGATAAAGCTTTTTATTTAATTAATAATACCTACCTAGTAATAAATAAAAGTCGATTGTACACTTTTATTTATTTTCGTGCTAGCCTTTTAAATACGTATTTTTGCATAATTTTATTTTAATTCAATTTATTGAACAAAACAAACACATTCTCATCTCATAAATATCCAAAACAGAATAATATTATTAATGGTAACATCGAAATGGCATTAATGTTGAAAATGCCGAGCTTTTTTAAATCCAATCCTATACCTATCCTATAGGTCTCAAATATTATTTAAATAGCATCTGTTATAAGTAAAACTTAGCTGAAACAATATTATGTGATAAGCTGATGAAATCGGGAAATTTTAATCACAAGCGAAAAGCAGGATCAAAGGCTCGGTTTCATCAAAATTGTTTATTATTTTAAAAGAAATAAATTGACAAAACATTGGTCTATGAGAAAATAATATCAAGGATATATAAATTAACTAAAATAAAATTAGATGAATCAAAAAGTTCGTTTCTGATGTTGCAGTGAATGTCAGCTACAAATAGACATTATTTAAAGTTAAGCAAACACATCATTATTAAAATATGAAGATTAATTATTGAGGGTCTTTAACCTGTCGTAACTAAAAAAGTTATAGCTCTGCTAATTATTATTGCTATAAATTCAACCAACAAAATATAATGTAGGGTTGCGGATATTTAAAATTTTTCATTTAATATAATTTTTAAATATCGATCGATAGGAATGATTTTTGCTTCGATTTGGTACCATTTCCATTTGACGTTGAAGTGGTAAGCAGCAATTCTATAAAAAGAAACATTATATTCTTACCTCATTGTAAGCTTATAACACCCCATATACAGGCTGTTTCACAATTGAATGTCAATATTGAAGGTGGCTAATCTGATATGTGTATGGTTAATCTGATATGTATTTATTTTATTTATTTTAATTTATTTTTTATTTAATAATTTATTTTTTTTACCAAAATAATCAAGGTGACATTAACCGGAACGGCATTGGTTAAAACTAACAACTCTCTTTGTCATATTATAGTTTCGGAGTTACTTTCTAATTACTAAAAAAAAAAAGTTTGTTAAAAAATTCTTGATCGAGATATACAGGTGGTTAAGTTAAGGAGTCAACTTTCTCATTCTTGTTTATTTTTCAGAACGCTGCTAATCATTACACCGCCTGTATCAACGGAATCAAGCTATTAATAGTGCTTAATTATCTGGTATTGTCAACGCAAACATTTAATTTTTTCATCAAAATTATGTAAAAATGCATCTGGCAATGATGCCTTTACAACTGGGACTCTGGGACTTTTTTTTAAAACAATTTTAGAATTATTATGTAACTGTCAGTGTCAAATAAAGAGAATAAAAGTTTGATTGCTAAAACAAAAAGATATGTATTGTATTCTAACAGAGATTATTTTGATATGTTGCTATTGCTATTCCGTGGAAATGCCACTGGAGCTACTAGAGCTTACACTAATAGATTTCCAGACAGGTTGCATCCCGAAGCGAACGTTATAACGAGGTTGGAGCAACGTGCGCGAGAAACTGGATCTCTAACTCATACAGGCGGTGCAGACCGTGGTCGTCCACCAAATGTGGTAACACCTCGGGTTGAAGCTTTAATTCTAGAGGCAGTTGAAGAGGAGCACACACCAAACAAAAGAAGCATAGTAGATGAATTGAGGTTGTCGCATAGTTCCGTAATCCAATTTCTTGTGGGTGGAGAGTTTCATCCTTACCATTACACAAAGTGCAATCCCTTTTGCCTCAAGATTTTGGTATGCGTGTGAATTTCTGCAACTGGCTGCTAAAAAGAGTAACAGAAAATAATAATTTCATTTCCTGTATCATGTGGACGGACGAGGCGAACTTCACAAGAAATGGATTGTTTAATCAACACAATGCTCATTATTATGCCCATTAAAACCCTCATTCAGCTATTGAACGTGATAATCAGCATCGCTTTAGTGTGAACGTGTGGGCGGGAATCTTTGGGGAAATTTATTGAATAGTCTAGTTTAGGGAATAGTATTGAATGAACATCTGGATGATATTCCACTCGCTGCAGTTCGCAATATGTGGATACAATTAGATGGTGCTCCAGCCCATTTTGCGGCTCCTGTAAGAGTGTGGCTAGACATGGAGTATCGGGAAAGGTGGATAGGTCGTATGGACCAGTAAATTGGCTGCCATGATCTCCAGACCCAACCCCGTTAGACTTTTTTCTCTGGGGTCATATAAAATCAATTGTGCACAGAACTCCCACACAAAATCAACAAGACCTGATTGATCGAATTCGAAACGCTGCTGAAACCGTCACTTCCCAGATGCTGCAACGTGGTCGTGCAAATATTGTATATCGAGCGCAAATCTGTTTAAAAGCGCAGGGACAGAATTTTGAGCAAATACTTTAGTTTGTTTTTAAGGTTTTTTAGAGTTAAATTGTAGAATCTTATAAGGGGTTGATAAGAGATGATGCACCCTTAAAATTATACAGAATTTTTTAACCCGTTGGCCGATTGAAGAAATTAGAACTATTTTATAAGGAATTTGATTCTCAAACTTATATTTCTCTTGTTATTTCTCAAAAAACTAAAAAAGATCATCGAAAACTCAAAACTTGTCTTTTAAATTAAATGCGCAACTTGAAGATTAGGAAGAAAAGTTGAAAACGACAAAGTTTTTTTGAAAAAATGACAAGACAAAAAAAATTTGAGAATTATATTCTCCATAAAAAAAGTAAAAACTTCTTAAATCGGTAAACGGGTTAACAAACTCTGTAGCATGTTAATGGTGCATCATCTCTTATGAATCCTTTAAAATACTACAATTATTTCACTTTAATTACTGTCAATGAATGCTCTTCGTACCAAGTTAGGTACCAAATTTGGTTTTTCGGTTTTTCCAAGGACAAGTATTACTGAGATATTGATTTTTTTTATTTGAAACCCATATTTGAATGCCTATAGCTTCTCAGAGGTGCAACTTAGTATAGAGATAAGTTGCGTTAAATCGACATATTTTCGTTTTCCCTAAATGCCCCGACTCTGTGTCGGTTCTTTTGCGTTCATACTGTATAATTTTTTTCCTCCTCTCTGTTGCTTCCAATACTCATTATATTTATATTTATCATATTTATCATTTATTGTGAAATATTTTAATGATCTTGAGAAAATTAAGCGTAAAATAATCAAAGTTTTTCTTGTTACTCAAACAAAATAATCTTTATTTTTCTTCTCTTACTGCTTCAAAATGCGTTTATCCTAGGCCAAACTAGTTCGTCCGATAAGGATAAACTCAGTGGTGGCGATAAGGTTCCCGAAGCCCCGCGGCACGGGGGGGCCACAGCTGCAGTAAAAAAATTTATGGGAACGTTCAGAAATGTTTATATTTTCTTCACACGGATAAGCTTGTTTACCGTTCAATAATTTTGTTCATTGTCACAATGAAAATATTGTTTATAAAAATTGATGAACGTGTTCACTGCCCTAATGAATTAACACATTCGTTTCACTGACAACGAGTTCATTTTGGTGATTAACATTATACATGAACGAATGTAAATTTATTCTTCAATACAATAAATGCGAATACTTTTTAACGACGACCTTAGAATTGTTTAACGAACGACCATTCCTAACATTTTATTTTATATGAATAAACAAATTCATTGCCTTCATACCACTAACAAAAGGAAATTGAAGGACATAGGACCACTAGAACTTCGGGACAGGAGCGTACTAATATCGAGAAAGGTGAAGTATCTTGAGGTAATCTTGGACTCAAAACTCTCTTGGAACCAACAGACAGTCAGAATGAAGAAAAGATCTGATATCACATTCATGATGTTCAGACGAATTTAGGGTAAAACATGGGGACTAAAACCACATATGGTGCACTGGGCGTACACCAGAGTGTTTAGATTAATGTTGATATATACATCTTTGATATGGTGGACAAAGATGTAACAAATTACCGAGAGGCAAGAATGGCACGCCTAAGGCTGCAAGAAGAACCAAGCGGCAAGTATGAGGAACTTGGACATAACAAAATAAAAAGCAATATGGCAGTGGACGTGCTAAATGCAAACACAGACCACATGACTCCAAAATTCAAATTCCAAAAGAATCATGGATCAGAAGGAAAGGAATGAATCAAAGGACTGCAATAACAGACTGCTCGGAACAACATTCTTCGATTACGGTCATGGACCACGATGGTTAACCTAACCGAGATCTGCTATATTCAGAGCTATAATAAACTGAACCCAAAGAGAACAACAGATAGGTATACAGGGTGCTCGGTTTATCTGGAGACGTGAGAATATATCCAAAACTATGTATCGGATCAAAACAAGTCTCATGAAAGTTGTTCGTCTGGAAGGGATACATCCAATGATACTAAACTTGGGGTGGGATATCTCGACATGGCCTTCAGGTTTTTCAATTGGGAGATGCTACTTCCCAAGGATCGCGAAAAGCCTCGAGACCTCAAAGTGACTAAATCGAAGCCAAACTCAAACAAGTACAACAACGACACAAATTGATGACTCATCAGAAAATGACAATTTTTTCGTTCCAACTGTGATGCATATAACTTCTGCATAATGCAGATAGACATACAGAGTATTAAATAGAAAACACTTGCCTTAGAAACTCTTCTATGCAAAAAAACACCGCACATTGGGATGAAAAGTCATTGGAGTCACTCCATATGGGCAAATACAAGGTCGTTAGCGCCTCTATTATATCAAAAAATTTGGCAGGAGGAGGAACCTGTATGGTGTCTTATCTGATTTTGATGTAATGGTGATTGAGTGTTCGGATCTTTGTGTAGAAAAAGTACTAGAAATGAGCTGTACAAAATTTTTATGTAATATAGGGCATAATTCAGTAGTATGTGCAGTATATCGAGACTGTGAGCGAGATTTCGGAGAGATCCCGGGATCTATAGTTTTGTGCTGTGCGGACGTGCGGTGACGTGAATGTGAACATACTCGACACATATCAGATTGAAATGTAAGTACTTTTTAAGCCTTTTGAAGGAGTACAGTTGGGCTCCCTTGGTGAGAGTCCCTACTAGAATCATTATAAACGCACGAACTTGCTTGGACAACCTTTATACAAACCTCGGAACTCTTGGCCATAGTATAAGAGTGGAGGACACATTCCTGTCTGACCACACATATCAAATATTACATGTCAATGTGAGCTTGAAACCCCAGGAGGAGAAGACATAACCTCCTTCCCCATAGAAGAAGAGATGTGAAACCAGGTATAATGGGGACGAATTCGATTTGCCCTTTTCAAGGCTGGCGTTTTCCCTATGTTTATAATTTATCTCTATTTAATTATTTTTGAAATAAAAGTGGACTGGATTGAGGGAATATTTTACCATATTTTAAGGAAATAGATTGTATCATTCGACTTCATTTATGAAACAGTACGTTGCTTCAGAGGGAAGTGTTAAAAATACTGAACAATTTGTCTCGTTCTTATTTTCTATGTCATCGGTTTTTACACGTGTATCTGCAGTAAGCAAGGTTTCATTAATTAGTCCCTGGTAACTAAAATAGTGGCGCTAGGTTTTTTCTTGCCAGTTAATAAAAAGCCGGAATAATTAAGGGACATTTGTCAGGCGTTTCCTGCGTCCATGGACGACGTCTCGGGACCGTTGCAGAGCCTCCTTTGATGCCTGTTAGGAGATGATGAACGAGGCCGCGCCGTCGACGCGTCGCGACATCCGTTCGCTCTAATAAGCTCCACTGTTGATTCTAAATATTTCTTTTGTGGAATCAAAATATTTAGTCGCTACATTTGTTGTTTTAGTGGACCGTATCAAAGAGGCCCGCCTTTTCACTCCTTCATTTCACCAGGACAAGAGCCTCTCGACGTATTTATTAAAACCTGTCATCTATTTATAAAGTTCATCTCTTCGGCAAAAGGAGTCAACGCTATGGATTTATTCTTGCTCGGGTCGTCTTAAATGTGTCACTAGGCTTTACTATGTGTGTTATTTCGGGATACCAAATGATGGACCGGGTGTTTAGTTATTTATTGAAAAAGTAGGGAATTGATTAATTATTAATGGGATAATTAATATTAAGTTTCACTCTTTATTCTACAATAAAAAATAAAATATCTATCTGCAGGGTCTTTTGTTTACGCCTCCCCAAGTTATATATCAGAGTATCCGGTGGCCATCCCGTCCCGGTGACTTGTAAACTTCGATCGTTTATAACATTTGTTATGATTTTTTTCAACAAAAACACAAATTGAATGAAACAAATTAATTCAATCCTATGTTGTGATATGCCACTGAATTCGTCATTTTAAGTACTTTCGAATGAAGTGGCAACATGACTTTGTAATTTAAAAAAAAATTAAATACCAATCTATTCAGGATCTTCCGAATTATCTGCACCCTCAATACAACTTTATGGTGTTCGACCCCACAAATGTAATCATCCCATTTTTGGTTTTTAAAATTACCTCCCAGTTAATTGTTAAGCCAGTGCTTGGCATGCTTCCATAATTCGCCGTCTGAGTTCATCTACGTCAGCAGGCTGTGTTTTGTAAACAACAGACTTAAGATGACCCCACAGAAAGAAGTCCAAAGGGAGTCAAATCTGGTGACTTCGTTGGCTATTCAATTACTCCTCCCCGGCAGATACGCATCTGTCGGATATCTTTGGTCTAACCACTGTCGTACTGGAAGGAAAAAGTGAGATGGAGCCCCAACTTGCTGAAATGTACCAAAGTATTTCTTCCAAAATAAGATTATCAACATCTTCAATTTGATTTTCTAGCTCTTGGATGATAAGTGGTTCGATGGTGTCGTCGAGCATGTTGAGGCAGAGGTTTTGTCCTCAAAATAAATAAAGCCAATTATGATGTTTCCCAAAGCTACTGCCCAAACATTATTTTTTTGTGGCCATTGCGAATTAGTCTCTTGGAAAATTTGCGGATTTTCTCGCTCCATTCAATAGCGACAGTTTTGTTTATTGGCGTTTCCAGCAACAAAAAAAAGTGCACTCGTCACTAAAGAAAACGTTCAACACTAGGTTAGGTGTAACTTTTTGATCAAAGTCATCATCTTCATAAAGGTTTTACCATAAGAGTTTTATATCAATTTATACCAATTTGAGCAGTTTCCTTAAGTAGTAGGTATATACGTCGGTTTACGTTTTTTTTTATTCGTCAGTGAGCCAGTGTCTGCAAAATTAGTAACTCTTAGATCCAGAATATTTATTGATGACGACGATCCTTTTTTATTTATATTTCTTTATAAAAAGTACTGCTTCTTGCACATTTGCGAACTCTCCGTAGAAGTTCAATTCTTTCTTGAAGAGAATGAACCATTTTTCACAGTTGATATTAGTTCACGATTTTGCAACGATGCAAAAAAATCGTTATCGTAGAAATCCCGTGCGGTTGAGGTACCCATCGTGTGCGACCCAGGTGGCGGATAGGACAACGCCTTACAACGAGCGATAGTGAGTAAGGTTAGCAGCGGTGATAGAGCTCGTCGGATCTTAAACTCTAGCCTGGTAGCTCAGGAAAGCCATACCGTGGCCTACCTACCCCCAACGCAGTTGTGGTGTAGTGACTTAAGGAGGTCTGCACTAGGGGCAACGGCGCCGAAGAATGACCGAATCTGGGCTCTTCGTCAATCCGTATATCACTCTGTGTTGTGGGCATGTCTCACACACAGAGAGATATGGGGGTCTTTACTTACCCGTCCGGACTGGGTGGATGAGGCACCACTATAAAAACCTCCCCACTCTCAAGGTATTGCGTGCGCCGAAGAGCTGAATGACTATGGTCATCTCAGTCTTAACGGCAAACGTAACCTCGCGGCACCTGCCGCATCCCGTTGTACTGAGCCTT
Source organism: Malachius bipustulatus (assembly GCA_910589415.1). NCBI lineage: Eukaryota > Metazoa > Arthropoda > Insecta > Coleoptera > Melyridae > Malachius > Malachius bipustulatus. The sequence continues at coordinate 17,969,320 of OU342633.1, forward strand.
AACTCCTTGCATACGGGCTCTGTGGGGAGTGAACTTTCCAAGCTACTCCTGGGACATCCATGGAGTGTGTGAAACAAATATGCTCTGACGAGGAGAACCAAAACCTCGATCTCCAGGCTGAAGAAGCTATGGTGATCGGTTCTAATCCGACTCCAAGAAACAGCTCGATTCCGCTGGACCAGGAAGAGAAATGTTTTATAGGCGCGTATGTAAACGTGTTTTCAGTGGACAAGAGATGGTGGGGTGGTAGTTAAATAAATTGAACGGAGTATGATTACCGTGAGAGAATTGGAAAGGATCAAGATTGGCCTGATTTTTGTGAATAAGTTTGAGGAGGGAGAAAAAATACAGGGCGGGCAATGTTAAAAGACCAAGTCGCCTAAATTGACCCCTGAAAGACTGGCGGATGGATAGGCCTGCCAGGATCCTGAGAGCCCTCTCTGAAAAAGAAGAACTTTTCGGAGTGACTTCCCGGTGCTGCCCCAGACGGCGATGATAGGCTACATGTAGATAGGCTACATGACTATAAAAATGTCCATAATATGCAGAGAGCAGAATATTTTGGGAGACAGTGTGTTGGAGTCGTCTCAAAAGGAAGCAAGGGCTAGCGAGTCGGTGGCATAAGAGGCCGATGTGAGCTGTCCAGTTGAGATTTTGGTCGATGTGAAAACCCAGAAATTTCACGACCCCTCTGGGCTTAATCAGGCTATTATTGTGGGGGATGTCAGGCAGAGATGGTAGACGTGATCCAGGAGAATGAAAATCTATCAACTCAGTTTTTTGTCTTTCAGTTTTAGTCTATTAATGAAGCCTTAGTCTTAGAAAAGCCATGTAGATGCTTTCTCAAGTGGGTCTTGAACCGTTAATATAATTTTGCGGAAGGTCTTATCTTAATGAGAATAGTTGTATCGTCTGCATTGTTAACGCAAAGGGAATTTTGGGATGTGGATTTTGGACCTAATTCGTTGATGAAAATATGGACCAAGGACACTGCCCATGAGACAGGAACAAAAAGGGACTTGGTCACTCGGCCACCCGATCCAGCTAATTCCACCGCCTAAGTTCTACCCTGCAAGTAACTTGAGAACCAGGAAAGGGCCAGTCCGCGTATTCCCACAGCTTCAAGTTTCAAAAGGAGGCATTCGTAGCACACACCATAAATTGCCTTGGAGATGTCCAGAAGCCACCCCACCGTGCGGATGTCTTCCTCCATTCCCCCATAAATAAACTCCATGAATTGGACGAGAATAGTCTCGGTAGCTCTTTTTCTTAAGAATCCATGCTAGGAGTCAGACATGGTCCGAGTATTTTCAAGAAAGTCTAAGAGACCGTGTGAAACTGGAGATTCAATAATTTTGTCAACGACCGAAATCTGTCTAATTGGTCTGTAATTATCGGGATTTCCAACATCACCTTTCTTGAAAATGGGCTTAACAAGGGCAGCTGTGAGTTGTTCGGGGAATACACCAGTGGGAAGGTCAGAAATTATCGAATATAAAATCGACCTGTCTAGTGAGAAACACTTTCAGGGAGAATTAGGTAGTGACAAGTTTTCAAAATGACACCCTTTATAAAAAATATCTCATTTTCTGGTTATATGAGACACTCTGTACTTATCTTATTTTGGATGCAGGATTAAAAAACTATCACGTGTTTATGGAATTTTAAATATTTTCATGACATGTGTTCTCTTGATACGAAAATATTGAAGTGCATAATCATTCAAGCGAATTGTTACAGTTTACAGTAAATTACTATCTTGGAAAGGATAAACAAAGGCATAACAACGAATCGTGTTCCGGTAAAAGAATGCTGATACATCCTACATATTATCAGAATAGAAAAAATAAATAAAAAATTAAATAGACGATTTGTGATGTGTTTAACCTGGAGGTATGAAAATAATCGAAATTTTCTACTGGCGCTATCTTAAACAACCAACTGTTTGTATCTGATTTAAATTTGCTCATATAGACAATGGGATTCCAAAGTCAATCCACGTGCTAATCTCGGAAATCTTCAAAAAGCAATTCACATTATGGTGCTTGTTTTCTTGCCGATAGATTCACAGATAAGACATGGAATCGCCAAGTAACGAAGTCGAGTCTAAAACTATAACCATTCTCACGTGTGTGAATAGGAGTAGGAAACGTATATCTAAATAACTCATTTTCAGTTATTTTTATGAGAAACAACTAACATAGTGGTAGCATTACATGTTATATGATATGATGCATGTTTCCGAGGTATTGTATGTAAAGATTAATTGTAATTACAAGTAATTATTACAATTGCAACATTATATATTTGCTATGCGTGTTGTAAATGTATAGAACTTCATTATTAAGAATTGTGATGTTACCGATGAGAGAATATAAAATATTACGTCTTCATTACAGAATTAATAGATTTTATGTAGAAACCGTGAGCCATTAACAAATACGGATAAAATTGTTAACAAATGCGAGAATAATAACAATAAATAACTTCACTCTTAGAAAAATATTCCTTAATAAGTGTGGGATATGTTATGCCCTACATAAGCATGAATCAATTTACAGAACTACATATTTATAAAGAGATAGACAATTATGCAAAGATACCCGCTAATGACAAAATCTGGAATAATTATTAACACTATGAACATACAAATACAATCAACTTTGATAATCAAAAGGAATAAATTAGTATAATAAATATTTAGTTTAATTGCTCACGAAAGGAAGAAGAAATTATTACAATGTTACTAAACCAAGTCTAGTAAACCACAATTAGAGTAGCTATACCAGGTGCACAAGTCCAGTGCCTATTAATTAAAAAAATAAATAAAGCGACTTTTAAGCCGAATCCAAAAACCCGTCAATTTCGGTTTTTAAATTTTCCGAGAAATTTTAACTATCTTTGTCACTTCCAACTTCAATCCCCTCAGAGAAGTGGCTCTAACTGCTGGTACTCTGAAATATTCAAATGTGAAAATGGTCGTGAGACAAATTATTTTCTTTATTCAGGACACATAAAATTTTTGGATTACCGCGTAATATCTAAGCATCAGGCTGAAATCTGGCACTTCAATAATTTTAATCCATGTATCCTGCACTGTTGCTTTGTAAAAACTACTATTTGGAGGTCTTTTTTGAAGGTAATGAAAAATACAAAACCCTATTTTATTATTATGGAGCTGCCTGGTATACGAGGTGTACCCTATTCGTCATTCCTAAAAATCGATCCCTCCCGTTAGTAAGCATCTAGTACACAATAATGTCAGCGGAGAATAAAATTTGCAGCTAAAGAAGCTTAACCAGATATATCGTCGAGCCTGGCACTAAAAGGGGTGGTTGTGGGTTTCCACATGCGTAACAAGGAATTGGGAGCAAGGCTCAGAGTTTCCCGAGGAACTTTATTCTTATGATAAAATAAAATAAATCTATTACTGATTTTAAGAAACGGAAACTTTGATGAATAGGGATTGAATGAGTCTAAAAGATTCAATCATGTCTGAGATCGAGTCTTTAAAACTATATAAACTATCAGAAATATTTCATTTTACAGTTTTACACATTCTCACATATGATTTTTTTATAATAAAGTCTGTCTAAATAACGTTTTCATTTTTTATTCATAGGAAAATTTCATTTATTTATTGTAGCAAAATACGGAAGACAGTTTGTGGTCCTTGATGCTGCAGACATTCAGGCTTATGTATTCTTCTGTATTTATACTCTCCTTAGCTCCTGTTTTGGGACTGATTCGGTCCATGAATACATAGCGGGTTAGCGAATGTCGTGCACTCAAAAAGTACTGTCTCTTCTTCCTCATTGCAAAGTCTGTTATTCTTCTCTGTAGATGCTTGTCTTCTCTGCAGATGTTGTCTCAGATGGCAGTGCTCTGTGAAAAGTTCCACCACTCTCCTGATCTGTGTTCTGTTTAGGCGCAGTATTTCATTGACAAGGGTTGGAGATTTTTTCAGCATTAACTTTCCATGATTATTTCCTGGTGCATGGTTCCAGTGTGTTTTGTGTTGGTTCCTTGCCCACTTTATCACTGTACCACGTAACATATTTTGAGTTGTTACGCACACTAGTTCGGGTACAGTGCAGGTCGTTGCAGAGTCTTTCCAGAAAAGTTCGTTTCGATAGCCCGGTACTTGAACAAGTTTTATGTTGTTATATTTGGCCAGTTAATGGAGGTCCTGCCAGCATTGCCGCAAACAAATCTTGATTATTTTTAGGACCTACGGGCTAGCCAGATTGTCGGAGAGGATCTAGAATTCCCTACCTTGTTTTTTCAATGTAATTCAGCTAGAATGTTGTGGTGCGTATTTCCAAATACTGCATCTAAGAGACACGTCGTACACTCTGTACGGTTTCTGTTTCAGTACTGTTTTAGAATCATCTGCATACCAAACTGGGATTTTTTAGACACCGGTGATCCATTCACTGCCATTCTTCTCACTCAATTAATACCTCGAATGTTTTATCAAATTTGATTTTAGAACTCATATTTTTTGCGCTTTGAAAATAATAAATCAGTGACGATCCAGTTATTCTGAAGTACCCTAGTAGTCCCGATTCATGCGATGTTCCTGGCTGATTAGTCTGAATCGATGTGAGACTGAGCGGTCTATATGCCTAGTTCTCGTCATTGACGTCCAAACTTCGGGATAAAGACCTACTTTATATCCATCCAGGCACGAGACTGGCTCTGTAGAGTTTACAAATGACTCTGGCGAGGTCGTCTTTATACCCTTCTCCAACAGTGGAGGATGTATTCCATACGGGCCAGGTGATTTGAATGTTTCGAATGAGCCTAGCGCCCATTTTACTTTTTTATAAGCGATGGTATGTATTGAGCTTACGAGTCCTCACTAGAGGCCATATTTATGTAAAGGGTTCACCAGGGCTGCCTGTCAGTTTTTGTTGCGTATCAGCATGTTGCATATGGGGTGATTATATGGTGCAGTATGGAAACTATATACCTTACGAAGTACCTTAATAATTTCACTGCCAGTTTCTATATTTTTATCATCCTCATCTTTTAGGTACATAAATGGGGCTTAGGAGGAAACCCTTGCCAAGAGCATCCTTCAGATGTCGTTTTTTTTGACAAAGGTACCTCCACACACGCCTCTTGACTAAACGAAGTTTCATACTGGAGCATACAGTTAGTATGGCTCTGTAATCGTCCCACCGTCCAGTTTTTTTTTTTTTGGCATTATTGGAAAGCCTTTTTGTTCTCTGTTTTATCTCCGCCAGCTTGGGGTTCCACCAGCTAACTTCCCCACCTTTCCCACAAGGTTTCTGAGTACAGTTGCTATGATATGAGGTTATAATGGCTCTCTCAAGTTTAGTGATTTTGGAGTATCGAGTGGCATGCTAACATGCTGTATTACTTTCTTCTCGGAGCCTATTAAAACTTCGAATTCACAATATTCAACCGGAGCAGTTCGGTTTTCAGGAAAATCATTCCACGGTCCAGCAAAGTCCTCATAGTCGAGGTTGATAACCGCAACCAGGTGACAGGCACAGTGTTCCTGGACGTGGCGAAGGCTTTCAACAAAGATTTACGTACGACCGAGGGGTTGGCGGGCGTCGAAGATCGACCTCGACGTCAGCATCGCGTTCAGCATCCTCGAAAACGGGCGGGGACGGATTTTCTTCGATTTCACGCGGCGAGTTCCCGCTTCATCCCTTCCGGGGGTTGTTCTTGGCCGCGTAGAGGGGTTAGCGGACGTCGAGAACTGACCTCGACGTCAGCATCACGTTCAGCGAGCTCGAAAACGGGGGGTGACACAAGTTTGGCTGCCAAGAGAAAGAAGTTCCGTGATTTACCCTCCATAGGGGTGGTTTTTGGCCGTTTTATGGGGTGCGGTCAACTCGAGAAGAGTTTAAACCACCACCATCGTATTCAGCATCCTCGAAAACGGGGGGAGGACTAGTCTCGTTGGACTCTGAAATCCGAGCATTTTTCGTTTTTTTTTCGACTCACAGAATTCACTATTTAACCCGATATTATAATTATGTAAATATATGTGGCAACGAGTGTGTTACATGTGGTGGGTAATCGTTAGTTTTTTCTTCAACTGTTTTTTTCATTCATTTTTTTATTATTTTTTAATATTATTTATTTATTTAATTATTTTACTTTTTTAATAATTTTTAAGCAAATTATTGACAAATACGAATGTAAAGTAGCCTTTATTATAGTAAGTAGCCTCAAATGTTAATCAAAACTGATTGATGAATATAAGCCATTACTGGTCACAAATAAAGAAAAATTTTTTGATAATTATTATAGCTGATGGTATCTATGAAGTTGCGTTAAAATATGTGAAGAATTCTATTATCGTTGCCCTTGCTGTTAAAAACTTAACAGTGGCCTGTAAAATCTCATTTTTTGTGTTTGTAAAACCAAAAACGTGTTCTTTAAGTCGTATTGTATTTGTAACAAAATAACCCAGCTCAACGCGTACGTAATGCTATAGTTATTCCCAATTGAATAACAAACAAAAATTGGCTTTCGAATAATTCGAATAGGACTTTATGATAAAATTTTTGTTGGTTTACGGGTAAATGGATCATCGCCAAAGCTTTCGTTTTATTTATTTATACAAAGATTCATTTGAAATTCAGTCAGAGTTGTTGAACGCAGTTTAGAAATCAATAGGATTTGCTGATAGAGGAACTATCATTGTTGTACATCATATGTATACATTACGTTTCTTTAGTCTTATTGTATATTACTTATTAACTGAAAATAAAAATTATGAAATACAATAATTATTATTATTCTAAAAACGTGCAAGTAACATTTCTGTTAACTGAAATAGTTGGTAGGTTTACTGTTTTTTGGAGAAGAACTTTATCATTTGATAGGAGACCTTTTTTAAGAAACAAAACTTTCCATACAAATATGTCCAGAATCTCTTAGAAAAAAGATACAGGCTGTTGAGTAATTTTTATTTATTTTTTTTTGTTTTCGGCGCTTAACTTGGGCATTTCTTAATATTATACCAAGAGGTTATTTATTATAATTTAAAGCATACAAAACGAAATTAACCATGTGGAGAAAAAACTATCAGAGCCGTAGATGCTGGGCATGTGACTCCTTTTTCTCCCAATAAATTCTACGCTCGTGGACTTGCAAAACCTTCCTTAGCGTTGAATTCCCTAGAAATCTTTTTTTTTTATCTAGGGATATCTATTATTTTCGAGAAAAGGAGAGAGTAATTTCAACCTTTCTGCCAAGTATAACGAGTTTTTTTTTTTTCCAGACGACGTAAAAAATAATATGGTGGCCATAAGAAAAATAAAAGTATACCGTGAATACTCTGCGAGATCTAGTCGGCTTCGAAATTTTTTAAAATGTCACATGAATAATAAGCAATCGTACGATTCTAACAGACAGAAAAGGGTTTAGAATTTCAATATAAAGTGGTATTGGAAATGATAGGTAGCTATAGCTATTTCTAGATTTACTTATTTTCGGTGCGCCACTGAGTCGGTGGTTACGCCTCAACGCTGATACGCCGTGAGTATAAACACTTTTATCAACCACTCTGTATTCATAGGTTACTGCGATGTCATAATTCCTTCTACATCGAATCGATACGGACAGGAGGAGGCTGCCCTTATCGGGAAATGAACACTTCGACACGGCGGCTGGGAGTTTAATTAAGTCTAGTTGGCGTATTGTGTCAATATTATCCCCCGACATCGGGGGGACAACACGGGCGGCACAGGGCTCTCTAGATTGCCTCACGTCCGAGGTGTCTTTGATCTGTCCCGCCATCTTGTCGCAAGAGCTGTCCGGACACACGCTGCATGAAAATTACATGAGTCTGGATATTGTGTGAGGATAGCTAACAAGTAACTATTCTGCGGACTGATGTTACAACGGAGAACTGAAAAAGAAGTTTATGGAGGGACAAGGAGGGTATATGGGATCAAAGCGAGGACAAATCGGAAGTTGAGATGGGAGTTGATTATGCTGATGTAATCCAAGCTTTAATGTAATTGCGAAGTTCCATCATGATTGGTAGTGCTTAATATCCAGTCATTAACTGGGGACCTATATTTTGTTCAACTAATATCTAATTTTTTTAAGGTAGATAGATATAGGTAGATAACAATATTTTCTGTTATACGTCTCCATTGTAAATAAATATTGCACAAGTCGACGATACAATGCCCGATGTTGTAGTAACACCAAAAATATAAAGTGTTAATGCCGATTCCTCTCTATTAATTATTAAATAATAAAACAAATCAGAGTGTTGACACAAGACTTTATCAGGTTAACACCCCATTAACATACGCTTGAAAAATGCATCAACATTGTAACTCTAATGAAAATTCCACAATGCCTTATGACTTAATTTTAGTTTCACAGCAGTAAAAAAGTTTTTATTGTCCATTAAATACGTTTTAAAACCTTTGAAGAATTTTACACCTCGTAATTAGAATGTTATAATGGGCAGCCTTTATGATCTAAACCCTCTTAGAATAGGTCTTGAATAAATCATTTATTGTGGTAGATTTAAATTATTATAAAAAAATCACACCGAACTGGCGCCACTATCCGTTTTCATTTCCCAAGGCTTTTGCATTATAATAAATATCTCAACTTGAATAACTTGGTCGGTTGTATCTGGGTGTGTAAGTTTGATTCTTCAGACTGGCAATGGCCGATAACGAAAATTAAATAAGAATGATAAACAATGTTAGTTTAAGAAAGCAGAATTATTTTACATGATTACTTTGAAAAAAATTAATCTAAAATCATTAGTCAGGCATCGTTTGTAATTTGTTGATTAAACGCTGGGTATGCCTACAACTGCCTAACTTAAAATGAATAAATTAAAACAAACAGCTACATCAACAATAATAGAAATACTTACTTGTCAACCGTTACTGAAGGTTGCATATACCGGGTGAGTCATTAAGAATGGTCATCGGGAATATCCCAGAAATTAAGCGTCGCACAGCCTTAGGCAAACAATTTTGTTCAAGAAAAGTAGCCCTAAAAAATCGTTGGAAAATACTTTTTAGGTTCTAAAATGACCGCTAGGAGGTATAACAGTCATGACCAAATAAAAATTTTGAATTTTCTCATTATCTTTTAGAAGTAGGGTATATTCAAAATATCATGAGTGTAATGCTTGAATATCTTCGATTTATTTTATATTACACCTTTATTTTTTCATAACTCCTAAAGTGGTGGGGAAATGTTAAAACTGCTTATTCAAACGTCGATATTCCGGGTAACCTCTACGAAATTTAACAAGATTAGTCCGTTACAAAGAGTTTTCCTTTTTCTGTCGATTGCATTTTAGAATTTTTTTATTTTGTTGCCACCGCAACCGCTAGAGAGCGTTGTCTGACACGTGTGGAAATTTGTCGCGATTTTTAAAAAATAAATAGAATGGTATACAATTATTTATTTTTACGTACCTAGTGGAAAAGCGAATTAAATTATGAAGATCGAATTAAATTATGAAGATGTCATTGAAAACAGCAGCCTCAGCTAATAGATCTTAAGTTTAGTAGGTTTTTGTTTTTGCGTAGTAGCTTTCATAATAAAACTAAAATTTCTTTAAGTGACTTTCAGCCAAAGTGACTTTAAAATTATTTATTATGAAACCGACCCCTCGTCTAAAAAATGTTACTCGCACTGATGGATGACTGACAATTTTGTGTTAGTTGCTGTAAGCATTTAGCCATTTTTCTTTCTGTAGTAGATATAGAAAAAGTACTTTATTAGGTATTACAATTCCCCCTCTCTATATTCGAGCAATTCTCTGATGTTATTTCATTATTTGATCTGGCGTTATTTGATCTCCGGTCGTTCTCTAACCAGTGGAATGATTGATCGTCCGACCTCCTCGATATATCATTATCCTTGCGGAATGTCATAATATTTCCAGATAATTACTGTCCAAAGCGGGATTCCTGGACTGCTTGGGGTCACATACAGCCGATGACCGTTGACAGCTATGCCTCATCCGCGAATAACTGACGTGCCTCCTGTCATATCCGGTGAAAAATTCAATATCCAGAGGTAGGAAGCGAGTCAATAGGAGACGGTATTGTGTGGAACAGCACGGGACAAATTCCACCCTGTGCCAGTTTCCCACTGGGAGTGGGAGAAAATGGACGGCGTTGTCGTGTTGAGCAGAATTTTTTTCATCTGCTCTTCCAACTAATACCAAAAGAGTAACCTTTTTTAAACTTCTAGTATAATATATACACATAAATCACATACCCAAAAACATGGAACTTCTATAAAAGACCAATAATAGTTATTACCTACTTTTTAGTTAACTCTTAAGGCGGACGTTAGTCTGCAGGATGTCAAAGTTAACTGTTCGTTATTGTTACAGTTCGTTATTATCGGAGTTATGAAGTCGGTTAAATATGTAAAACGAGAAGAAATATTGCAGAGTATTAGAGTGGTGAAAATAGAAAAACATTTACAAGTCAAGTTGCAACGAATTTTAGACGGATAGACACGTTGGTCGCCACTTGAAACGAATTATTTTACCCTAGAGGGGAAAAATAACCGTTGAGAACATGAGACAAATAAAAGACAACAAGGGTCGTGGGTTGAGTTGCCAATCTAAGAGGGTCAACAATAACCAGCGGGTCAGCAGAACAACAGGTACTCTTTATTTAAAAAAAATCACAGCTATTAAGTTTCACATAATCTTGAGCACGGTTAACAAAATAAAAAAACGTTGAGATCAGCCGAATGAAAGGGGTGGTAAAATTGGACCAGTGAAGGCACTTATCTTCGTAGGGTCTCCTGTGCGAGGATGAAGGTTTTCAGCCGGGGCTCTGGGTGGCTCAGGTTCGGCTGCTATTTATTGGTTCAGCTGCTGCGGGGATCAGATCAGCAGCTCCAGTACTACCAATGTGTGCCCCTGGATCAGGTGCACTTCGGTACGAAGACAAAGGTTGTCCAATCGGAAAAGTGATCTCAGGTATGAAGAGTGTGCTCCGGTATGAAACGTCGGTCCAGTAGGGAAAACTTGCTCCCGTAGGAAAACTTGCTCAAGGAAAAGTTGCCCCCGTAAGAAAACTTGCTCCCACAAGAAAAAGCAAGCCAAAAACACAGACGATGATAATAATATTTTACGTGAAAGTTCACGATGCCATTTTTGTGAAAATTGCAGGTGTTTGCCAAAACGACCTTCTTCAAGCGAATTCCAGGAGAGAAAAGAAAGGTGAGATCTCAGGTATCGGCGTACCGGATCGAAACTCGACAGTCGAAAACGACGAAACTCGGCAGTCGAGGTCGACGAAACTCGAGGCCTCCAGCCGGCCGTGTTTGCACTGAACTAAAAGCCACCATCATCACTCACTCATGCGACGCGCGCAACGCGGTTGTCTCCGGGTCGCTGGCATTTAGCCAGTAAGTACAAAATGTACATTACAAAGTTCATGAAATATTCTCAAAAATGTTTATTTTTTATGCGAGGTTCGATGGCAGGTGATTCAGTGGGAAGTACCATAAATTGAAGAGCTTGTAGATAAAGCCTTTCAATAATAAAATTTTAAGAAAATTCAAATAAATTTTTTCCGCAAATGTATTTTAACCGCGTGATACGTGAAACAGGTCTTTATTGTATCTTTCTACAGAGAAATATTATCATTTTGTCTGCAATTTTGTCTATAGGTTTCCTTTTTCTGTCATTCTGTCATGAAAAATTCTGTCATTTCATAATAAGTATCCATATATAAGTACTCTACCATTTTCTTTACAAGAATTGCAAAATTTTATATTTATTCTGAATGAGATTTTCTTTTTTTATAACTGTCAAATTTTTTTTGCAAAAAAATACAAAATATGGCATTAGTTTTTAAATTTTGGGAAAATGTCACAAGAAAAAATTGTCTAATGTTTAATTTTTCAACTATGTACCAATTTTGAGCCCTGTAATTTTATTTTTAAAACATTTTTAAGTCAGTCTTCTTTATAAAAATTTAAAAATCCAACAAATTGAAGGCTGGCTGCCATTTTTTGTTTTATTTTATTTTTTTTTATTGAAAACAATCACTTCAGGTAAATCACGTTGTAAAGGGAAGCGGTTCGGTACATGAAGGAAGTTTGAAATAAAGAACCAGGGGTAACGAGTTGAACCTGACAGGGTTGAGCTATTGCAGCTTGACGTGTGTTTCTGCCCGGCCTCTTCTAGGTGGGATCAAACGGGCCACGTCTTTTGAACACTTCCCAGAAAAAAATCCGTAAAACAGGCACAGGTCAGCTACTTTTCTAAGATGTTCAAGATTATCTATTTTTTTGTTATAGCCTGGTCCTTGATAAAGTGGATGGTTGATAAAGTGGATTGCTCTTTGCTGTATGCAGTCAAGAAATCTCAACGTATGTTTAGAAGCTGAACTCAAAACATGTGAGCAGTATTCCAAAGATGGTCGGATCTGGAGCCTTGTACCGGGTGAGTCATTAAGAATGGTCATCGGGTATATCTCATTAATGATATATTCCTATTTTTATATCCAAAAACTGCGTTTTTTAGAATTTGGGAATATCTCATGACGTAAACTTTCAATTGTTTTTCACCACTGTAATAATAAAAAATAATAAAAAAAATATATTTGCTAAGTGAACCGACTTCATAGCTCCAATTATTATTGAGAAAACAAATAGTTTTCCTTCTTCTGTCGACTGCATCTTACAAATTTTTCTTTTTGTGACCACCGCAAACGCTAGAGGGCGTTATCTGACATGTAAGGGAATATCGCGAATAAAAAAAATAAAAATGAAATGGAATGGTATATTCACTTTTACATAGTAAAATCGAGAACTAAATACTTAAGGTGTCATTGAAAACCCCCAGATATTATTTGTTACTAATCAAGAACAATGAAGAACAGAATAAAATGGAAAATAGTAGAAAATAATATCTGGGGGTTTTCAATGACACCTTAAGTATTTAGTTCTCGATTTTACTATGTAAAAGTGAATATACCATTCCATTTAATTTTTATTTTTTCATTCGCGATATTCCCTTACATGTCAGATAATGCCCTCTAGCTTCTCAGAAGAAGGAAAACTATTTGTAACGAGACTAATCTTGTTAAATTTCAGTGAAGTTAATCGGAATCATGGACAATTGAATGAACAAAGTTTTGACGTTCCCCCACCACGTTATTTTTGAAGTTATTGGAAAAACTGCAAGATGTAAAAAATTGAGATTATTTAGGCATTAAGCTCATGATACTTTTAATATATCCTAATTTTGAAAAACAATGAGAAAATTACTATTTTTTATTTGGTCATGGCTGCTACGACCCTAGCGGTCATTTTAGAAGCTCAAAACTATTTTCCAATGATTTTTAGGGTCACTTTCCTTGAAAAAAAATTGCCTGAGGCTGTATGACGCTTAGTTTCTGAGATATTCTCGGTGGCCGGGGTTAATGACTCACTCGGTACAAAAGGAGAACCTGTTGAGGTGAATAAAATATCTTTGCGCGTAGTAGTTCCAAGTTTTTTCGAAGCACTCTTCGTCAAACCCGCAACATGATCATGTTAAGATATGCTCGCTCCCAGACTCACGCCAAGCAAGAGATGGAGAGGGAAGAATAAAGTGTCCCTCCATCACCATATCCGACCCCAAAACGTTGACCTTTTTTGGAGAAGTTGCCTGCCTGGGTTTCCTCAGCATAAATTGAACTCGATTTCTATCGCCCCAAGCCCCAGGCCCCAAGCTAGAATCCCATGTCAGTCATTGGCAACTTCTTGGCTCTGCGAGAATGTGCGTCGAAGGCTGAAGTTCCGCGCATCTAAGATCTAGAAAGATTTATGTTTCACTAATGCGCTGATAAATATGAGACAGAGAGTCGAAAAGATTGTTGTAATGTTAAAATTAAATCAAATAAAACCGTATTTATCATTCTTGACACCCTTGCACATTTTACCCTTAATGTCTCATGCATGTGTGAACGTGGCAACGCTGCCTTAGCTGTCAATTATTTGACGGCCCGTGTCAGAGCAATCTGATTGATGTGGAATATTCGGCTCTTCATTTGAATATCTGGTCGCGATTAAACCGTACGTCCGCGCTTCGGATCTGATTTCAATATTGCACGTAGGGGCGCTTCACAAAGACATCCCTCAGAGGGGGTTATATATTGCTTCCGATATTAGAATTAGAAAACAAATTTTATGGTAATTAAATCGCTATGTTAAATGGAAATTATTAGGTTTGGAATTGGTTTTTGTTGAAGAATTTAATAGCATAATACATAATATGTATAACTACTTCGTGTATATTAGTATACATACTCATCATTAGTGTTTACATATACGTACATACTAGGTGTTATCTATTGCAGTACCTACTTAGTTAGGTTTATTATATCGCATAATAAGCGGTAATAAATCTATTTACTTGTCTAAATAAGTTTAATTACTATTTACTTCTCTTGGCAGTAGATTAGGTTTATTTATTGTTAAACTACTACAATGTGTATATTTTAAATATTTTAAATGCATAAAATATATTTCACAATATATTTTATGTACCTGTGTGTAGGTACCAATATAAATTGTATTGAAAATGTCGAAAATTATCAAAGTTGAAGAAAAAATTATTAATGTGTGCACTTTTTACATAGGCCCAACGGCACAACTCCCAAAGTTCGCCTGGACTTGTTCTTACAATTTTGCTTACAATTTTATAAGTTGGATTTAATGACTTCTGCCTGAACGCCCACGAAATAATTAAAAACTATTTGGGATGTAATGAAAGTATGATATTATTATTATACATATGAACTGTAAGACGTTTTTATACCTTACCTTCAGGATAATACACGCCCTGCGTCTCTCAGTACTTACGTGGTAGACTTATTTCACCTGGTTCTGGTTCGAGATCGATGGGTTTGGTTGGGAAGACTTTTTAACTACAATAAAACTCGAGATTTCTCACATAGCTCGATATATTCAGTTTTGAGTAACAATATCCATCAAATTTGAGTATTGAGTTAACAAGTATCTCTCACAAATTAAGTTGTATGTATATTCACTGAGTTTCTGTATCTTTTCCTTTGAGCTACAAGCTACATGGAGGGGAAGATGGGTGCTAAGTGCCAGGAAAACCCCTCGGAAAAACCTCGCCCATCTATGAAATTTCAATTTCATTATAATTCAAATGAACTGCTACCCTGGAAATGACTCATAGGCGATCCATATGGCTGGTGGAGATAACTGCCTCCGTGCTGATTAGCTTCCCAATGGTCATACTGTAACAAGGGAAAAGGCGCACAGAATATCGTTTAACAACAAACAAGTTTCTATTTTAAACATAAAGAAGCTGTGTAATTTAATTAGGTGCCTGGACCTGAATTAAGAACTACTGCGCAATTAAGTACCTGGACTGGAAACTGGAAACTTCCCTTGTAATTTAATAATGAACTGTATGATTTGTCACTTCTGGATGGTCACAGTGACGTGCGCTGCACACCTAGGCACATCATTATGGTGGATGTAGCAATTTAGTGGTTTCATCATTTTCATCATCAGAAAGTCTTGGTTGTTGTGTCTCATAGACCTTGGTTTTATTTATGAACTGAGTAATTATTTCTATGTTTATGACACGTTGTGATTGTTAACTGACGAGGGACTTTCCCTTGGCTTTTATTTATCAGATCTTTTTTTCAGAACTTACTCTAACTTAAACTCTAGGTGAGCTCTTAGTATTGGTAGTATTGTATGTCATCGAGATCGAAATTTTTGGTCTAAATCGGTATCCCTCGTTGAAGGCCGTAGTCCGTTCATCCAGATCGGAATTTGTCGTCGAAATCGGTATCCGTCGTTAAGACTTAAAGTATTCCTAGCAGAATGAAAATTGAATGCAGAATGGGACAATAGAACGCACACTCATGCAAGCTTGGCCTTTATAGTAGGTGGTAGGTATTCATTCATCTCCGTCGCTTGGCCCTCGGTGAAGAGGTCCCGTCGGTGTAGTTGTAGTAGGTAGGTAAGTAGAATGATACTACGTCACTGGATACGAGATTTTCACAACTTTCCACACGTGAAATTACCGAAATTAAAGAAGCAAATAATTTCGTAATTTGATTACGTAAAACGGGTATGTTGAACAAATCCAAATTAGATTGTTTATTCAAAATAAATAACGTAAAAATCATCTTTATCGATGCCGTACAGTGTCAGAGCTGCCGTGCTACTCGTACTAGCAGTACTGGCACTGCTACTTTTCTCCGCACACTGTCTTGCTATTCTTGCGGGAAGCCCCTCCTTACACGCTGCAATCATGAACCCAATTAGATAGCAGTGACAGTTCCTATTTCCCCGTTACTTGGGATATCCATGTGCGAGAAACAGTGATTTACGACTATTTAACGCATATCTACTGAATGATTTAGAATTACGGATTAAATACCGATGATTTGAGACTAAGAATCGGCAGTAAAATTACAGTTATTTTGAAACAACTCGAAACAAATAACAGTTACAGATAATAACCGTGACAGCGAATCACAATCATAGAAAGTCGAATAGACTATACATCGGTACGGAAATTGTGTACAGTAACTGACATTTCCAAAAAAGTAATTTCAGAGAAGCGGAAAGCAGAAACTTTCGTTGCGAGAAAAATTTTCCGCTTGCCGCTTCTCTAAAATTGCATTTTTAGTACTGTCAGTTACTGTACACAATTTCCATACTAATGTATAGTCTATAGTAAGTAATACGTCTACTCTTCTTGTATATTAATAGAAAATCAAGTTATGACATACGGTTCGATCTCCAGGGCCAACTCGGAACGTGTTAATTTTGAACCGATCAATATTTGCCTGTAAATTGGCATTTATCATTTTAAATATACAGACTTTTAATATTAGTGATAACATTAAAAGTCAGGAACACTTATAGAATAAAACTAAAATTGAGGAACGACCAAACCTAATATGAAAACTAGATAAAATGGGGATTACTTAGTTATGAAAATTATTGTCATTGATAATTGTTACTATGCAGCACTAAATAATAATGTTATTTTGGGACAGTCACTCTCTCAGGAGTTAGCTAATTATCAAACATTGAGGCTTGATACATTATTAAAAAATATTATGTTTTTAACAAACTGCTTAACCAGTTAAGTATGAATAGAATGTTTTCTGACTTTTTCAATTCTAAGATTGGTAAAGGAACATTGTTTTGTGATATAAGTACGATTTTTCCAATATTTTTATGGTATATTCGTTTAATAAAGACCTTACAAATAATTAAGTTTAGTAGCCAAAATATTTTCTGTCTTACTCATTATTCACTAGTCGATCGACTCGATCGTTCATGTGGTTAAGGCGCTATAAATTCAACTTCCAGACGCCACGTATATCGTTCTTTCTGTTGGAAGAAAATTCGAAACAGGTTCCGAATCCTTGTAGGTTCAGAGCCTCTTCTAGATGTTATTTATGAATGAAACCGCGTAAGTGTCGATTTAATTTACAATTGTATCTAGATTTGGTCCGACAGAGACCCGGTCATTATTAACCGTCTTCAGTTAATTCAGTTTTCGTGTTCTGGACTGGTTCGGGGGGTCCGGTAGCATTCACTGGGGCCATCTAGATTAGATAGGGGCCTCGCATTCGAGTATTCGACAGTCAAGCGTTATCTTGGACTTGTACATCATCCTTGGGCTATCTTGTTTATATCCTTTCAATTCGTGGTAAAATTCAAAGTTAGAATTGTTTATTTTAATGGGTTGCGTGGTACAAGATACAGGCAAATGAAAATACGTTAGCAGATAATTTAATTTTGTTACCAATTATAATACTGATATAGTGAGAAGTACACAAATTAACGTATTCATTATTAGTGTATTCTTGGACATGTGATATACCTTCTCATTAATTAATTTATATTTTTCTCTTCGACCATCAAGTAATGCTTTCTTTATACTGCAAATTTCAATTAACTAATGACGTACGAGTACAATATCAGTTAACTAATGACGTACATTCCGCATGCGATGAGGGAAAATTCTAGTCTCCTCCGGTTAGAGTCAATCAAAGCTCGGCATTTTGAAAACTCATTTTCGGAATTCACTGCATGACGTCAATATGTTAAGAAAACGCATTAATATCGCCCGACTAACAATAATTGAAATACCATCCGAAAAAACCACGATCGATTGCACTCTGCTCTTGGTTTATCTGTAAAACCCGATTCTTGTTCATTCGACTCTAACCTGTATCGCCGGTTCGAGTTCGATTTTTCACTAAGGCAATATTATCATCGCCTTAATGCTACAACTAGGTAACTTCAAAAAATTCGATTTTTGTGAAATCGATTTGTTAATGATTATTTCTTCACACTAACACACAACCGGAGCACCAGAATGCGCTCCAAGTTGCTGCTGATAGCCTTTCATTCGAGACCAATTTGCCTTTGGAAGATGTGCCTATATTAATGAAAGTAGACGAACAAAGTGGAGCGTTACACCAATTAAAAAGTGTTGATAGGGCTGTTGATACACCTTTGACATCAGAAAATTGTCTGACAATCCCAATAACGAGGTTCCCATAACTGAAGAACTCGTCGAAGAGCTTCATCTGCATCCTTTTCTGTTGAAAATAATTTTATGTGTCAGGCGACTACAGAAGACGTTAACGACGACCATTTGCAGGGAGATACCGGTAGGTGTAATTAGTTTTTATAAGTTTTATTTTTATTTTCATACTACAGTTTTATGCACAGATTCAAATACTTCATGATCAGAATATAAGCCAGAATCAGTGCGCTCCGTGTGCTCGAGTAATATCGATAGTGAAGAAGAGTTGATCAACGACGAACCCGTAACTCATGACAGTGAATTTACTGGTATGGAAACATCCAGAAACATCACAAAAACACAAAAACTGCGAAAGCGGAAACAAGACTTCTCAAACTGGGATCGTAATATTGCTAAGCAAAGAAGACAAAATGGAGAATGTTACATGTCTAAACGAGGAAAACATATACCTGGCACATCACTCAAATCACCCTGTCCACGTACATGCCGGAGAAAGTGCTGGGAAAGGCTGTCTGAAGAAAACAGGTTAAGCATTTTTCAACTAGGTAAGTACTTAAGTATTATTCACTAGGAGAGTATACGCGTCAAAGAGATTTCATTCATAGTAATACAGATAGATACAAAAAGAAAGTTATCACTAAAGATGAATCAAGACGAGTTTATTCCATAAAGTTTTTCTTGCCCGTTGAAAACGAAAAAATTGAAACATGTAGGACAATGTTCATAAATACGCTTGGAATTAAAAAAGGTGTGGTTGATATTGCCATGAAAAGTAGAAGTCTGGAAAACACTTCCCTAGGCGACAGAAGAGGAAAATTTGTGAAAAAAGCTTTACCTACTCCTGTAATTGAGGAGTTCGCGTGCAAAACCGGATATATCCACTTTTTACCCAAAATCATGTTTCAGTGGTTTCTGGATGCACGTCGTGATATCTATAGGCCCATGTATCCGTTTGTAACCAAAACCGTATAAATCCCTTTAAAATCGTTAAGTAAAGTTCAACATTTGGTGCAAAACCGGTTATATCCAAATTTTGTGAACAAAAGCGGATATATCCAAATAAACAAGTCTGTGCGCAGAAAAACACTCGGTCCTGACTGGCAAATGTACGACGTTAAAGAACTTCATAAGGTGTATAAGAAAATAAAGAGAATTTCGGAATGCAAAAAAATTCACTTGAAAAATTTCTGAATAAAAATAATAAAACTACTATTAAAGTAAAGACGTTTCAATTTTATCTCTTCGCAGCATCTGACACAACTTGGGAGTCACTTCTCAAGAAAGGAAAATCTGAAGATAACTTACAGCTAAATAGATTACCATTAGGTAATTTTATACCAGAAAAAAAAAAAAAGAAAAAAGTTTGACTCATTTGATGAAGGAGCATTTTGGGGAAGATTGGAGAGCCAGGAAAGACCTTTTGTGGTATAAAAACTTTTTAGACGGTAGCGGAGGAGAAAATATAGATATTTTGGAAAATAAAGAAACACAAGAAGGAGACGAGCCATGCGATTGCCTTCACGAAGATACTGCAATACATATATAATTATTTTTGTTATTTTTTCAAAGACTGCTTGAGTTAAGAGTGTTTTTTAATAATAATTTTTTTGTTAATTGTTCAAAAACTGCTTAAATGAACTTATTTTGTTTTTTTTTTCAAGAAAAATTAATATTTTTTTCCTCAATGTATTTCATTTGTTTTCAAAACCGGATATATCCATATTTTTTTTGCTAATAACGCCAATGTGATTGCGATTTTTACAAAAAAAATTACGTCAACCAATTGGTTAGCCCATTATAATAAAACCTATCTTTTCAAAATAACAATATTTCTTTTAGTTAATATGTAGGGTGTTTTTTTCATCTCCTGAAAAATTTCTAAAAGTGGATATATCCGGTTTTGCATGCGACCTCCTCAATTGATGGTGTAAAAAGACACATCGAGAGTTTTGCTGTAGTCCCGTCCCGTTACTGCCGTTCTACAACGAACCGGAAATATTTAGATGCATCCCTTAACATTTCGCTTATGTATAAGTTGTATTGTGAAGTTGAGGATGGCCAGAAAGCCACGGAAGCAGTTTACCGTAAAATTTTCACTGAAAATTATAATCTTGGCTTTCATAGACACAAGAAAGATCAATACAGGTCTTGCATGAACTTTGAAAATGCCTCGGAAAATGATAAAGTGAGTTTACGTGACGATTGTGATACTCATATTAAATTAAAGAGCCGAGCCCGATTAGAAAAGCAGAATGATAAGCAAGTAGCTCTGGAATCATTAGGCAAAATCATCAGATGTAATTTTGATTTGCAGCAAGTTTTATCAGTACCACGCGATCCCAAAAATAATGCTCTCTTCTATAAAAGACGACTAACCACATACAATTTTACTGTCTATAATGTAGTTTCAAAAACTGGTGACATGTGGCATGAGGCCGACGGAAGACGAGGAAGCTGTGAAGTTGCAATCTGTCTGTACGTCTATTTCAAGTCGCTACCTGATTCGGTGGAAAAATTTACATGTTTTAGTGACAGATGCGGAGGACAGAACTTGACCAGTTAGTAGCAGTTATCTGCATGCATGCAGTGCAAGATATTCCAAAACTTGAATCCATAGATCATAACTTTTTGACGGTTGGGCATAGTGAAATGGAATGTGACTCTATGCATTCCGCCATTGGTGGTGAGTATTGATAAAAATGATAAATGAGGAAGAGTTCTACACGATTTTTGATTTCTTATAGGAACTGAGTTCAAGAGGCTTGAAAAAACCAACTGGCCTGAGGATTGGAAAATGATTGCAAGAAGTGCTAGACGGAAAGGTGAGAAACCATACGTCGTTCACAATCCTAACATGAAAGATATCATCGACGGAAATCGTATACTAATGAGAACTTGATAATCCGAAAACAAACAGACGATGGTTTCCAATTCAACTGAATATGAAGGACAAGACCCTCAAATTTCAATTCAAGAATAGTTTTGATGGTTGTTTTAAAGAACTCGATTGTAATAAGAATAACAGACGAAAATCGTCAGTATGGTTAAAACGTCTGTACAAATCTCACCCAATATCCATTCAAAAATATAAGGACCTAATGTCATTCTTTGAAAATAAAGCAAATAAACCGCCAGCGATTGACATAATTCATAAACCGTTTTACCAAAATTTACAACATTCAAAAAATGTTACTGAAGATGTTGATATTAATGAAGATGGGGGAGTAACAGAGTTCGTGAACTCGAGTGACTTGATTCTACGTAGCGTTCACGTAGGTACTTCAATTTAATATATTTATGCTGTCCTAGCGGAGAATCAATTAGACATGCAGACGGGTTTTCACGTGAATGCAAAAAAGGCAGCCCATTGGGATTCCAAATTGCTGTGAACCATCTTTTGCAACAGCACCCACAAACCGAATATAAAGAAAAGGCAGCGAACAGTTAGGTTGCCCGATAACGATACTGAGACAATGCACACTTCTTTACTCTTCCACATTAACCCCAGTACTTGATGCACCTTTGAAGATAAGGTCCAAAGATTTCCATGGCGTTAACTTGATCACTTGACTTAACACCCGAAAACGTATACATATTATTATGTTGATATAAAAGTTGCACTAAAAAAATATATAAAAAATACACTAAAATAGGAGATGGAGAAGAGTCAATCAGTTACTATGTAGGTATTTCTTCGGTTCACGGGAGAAGGACTTCAAAAACTTTTATGCTTGGTTTTTGTTAAATGTTATCCTGAATCCTCACTGAAATATTACTTTTGACTGCTTGAGCTTTCACTGCAAGATGTGTGCAATGTCGAACTAAAGAAATAAACACAGAAAATGCACTTTGGAAGCCGTCACTACACGTGGTTGTCGGTTGTTTGTAATAAATAATCACTAGAGAGAAAGCTCAGTCAAGACGGATCCTGATCAAATTGCTGAGATACTGAATCATACTTTACAAACAATACTTCTGAATCAACTCCAAAACACTGTGTCTCATGAAACGTCATGAAAACGGACATTTTTACAGTCACATCTCCTATGGCCTGGCCGTATGGGGTGGATCACAGGGTTCTCTCCGCAGAGTTTTCTTTTGCAGAAGAAAGCTATCAGGATACTGGCAGGCTTGTCCATACAATTCATCAGTTATGTTGGGGCCGTTTCAGGCGTCTCGATCTCCTCACGTTGCCTGCTGTTTATGTCTTCTCTCTTCTCAAACTGATTTACAAAAATCAAGTCAAACTTGATCGTTTTCGATTCACCCACCATTATCAGATCAGGTTCAATCTTTTCAAACTACCAACTCACCATCTCACTTCCACCAAAAGGACATTCACGTACGCGGCTATAAAATTCCTTAATCACTTCAGGATAGACTGCAACCTTTGGATTCTCTCAGTTCAAGGCATATCTCCGAAGATATCTCACAGACCTGAACCCTATTCTACCATGGATATTCTGTCTTCCTCTGCCCCCCCCCCTTCCCTTATTGATTCATTAACCTAGCACCTTGTCACTAGGATATGTATAATTTTAAATGACAACGTAGTAAATACAATGACTAGCATTATCAGATTCTAGAAATTTTTAATATTCGTTTTTTTTTTGTTTTTTTTAAGCTTTTGTGATTGTGATCTATGTATTATAATGCCAATCGCTTGCATATGACCTTTTGATTACGCAGGCGAATTTATGTGTACTACTGCGGTTTATTCTTCTTTCTTTTTTGTGTTATTATCGTCACTAACAACGCCATTGTACTGATCAATGATTGTTGAATTTAATGGTACAATAAAAAGATTAACAGCCAATATTATAAAGGCTCATTAGGCTAACGGGCAGATTTCTGTGCTCGTTTTTGAAGCTAATATCAACGTCAAATGACTTTTATTGACATTTTTGTGATTCGTTTTATGTCAAGAATAGATAAAATTTAAAAAATTCCACTTAGACTCGATACCCTCTTCAGAAATGGCCACAGAAATCTGCCCGTTAACTTAATGAGCCTTTATAATACCCACTGTTATTATTATTACTATTATAGAGGTGTCTGGCATTAGGACTGTAATCTATCATTTTCTGTAAATTTAGGAGAACTTTTCGGAATTTGATAAGATTAAAATTAAAAATGTTAACTGCAGAAGTAAGTACATATATGGACTTTACTACAATATCTTCAAAAATCATGGAGAATATAACAAAATTAATCGAAATTCCGTAGACAATAAATAATAAGGAATAAGAATATAATTATATTTTCCTGAAAAAATATACTTACGATTATTTATTTGGGGATATTTTTAATAATTATTATTCAACAAAATTTGCCTATAAGACTGGGGCATGATATTATAAGGTGGAGATAGAAGTGAAAATAAAAATTATACAAGAAATATGGAAGTCGTAGTTAATTTTTCGTGCGGAAATTAAAACTGTCATCCCAGCATACAGTCTGGTTGCCTGTTTATAATAAGTTTTCCCGCTATTAATTTCCACATTAGTCCCAGAGATATTAGATAGTGCAGGTCATTACCGTAAATCAGAGGATGGGTTAATTTTCGCGCCGTTTGGACCCTCCTTTTTCTGATTCGCTCCAAGTGGGCTGTGAAATGTCTGTTTCGGAAAGAAATGTTTGTGTAATGAACACTCCATGGACGGACAGGGGATATTTATCGGGGATGTATTAGCTGATTTTTCAGAACGTAAGAGAGAAAAAAAAATTATTATTGTTGTTACCGGAATTTGCCGCCCCTACTCTGACATGATCATATGACACCTGATGGAAATTAGAAGTATCTATTAAATGGAGGTTTAAAACCTATACATGTATATAATGTGTTTCAATAACTTTGATAAACTGAGGTGTCCCCTAGTTTTTTAATGAGAATCTGAAACAAAATTTCGGATTCGTTCAGACGTTGCTGAATTATTCTGAAAGTGCTAAGAAATCAATTATTATTATTATAATACCAGTGAAGTTTTCGAGAAATTTTCGAGAAAGAATTTGTCTACCTTTGAGATGAGATCTATCAACCTTTTCTAGAGCCCATGAAACTTTTTTTTTTCATTTTAGCCATAAGAACCTACTTATACAGGGTGTTATGTAATTTATTGTCAATATTTAAGGGGGTGATTTTTGGGTGCATTTTAAGAAGAAAACTTCATAAGAACGTATGTCCTAAAAGTCTTAACATTTTTAGATACAGGGTGGTAAAGTTTTTAAAATAATTTTTTTCATAATATCTGTAGTACCGCTCTGGATATTTTAATGAAATTTAATAGACAGGTATTACTCATCAAGAGGCATTTTTTCAGGTACCACATTTCGTTTTATCTCCACTAGTGACGATCGTGCAGAATTTTACCTATGAATATTTTTTTATTTTTTTATTGTCATTTAACGACAATCTTGTGACCATGTAGAGAAACAGATTTTATTTTTTTATGCGAAAACCGTGCATCGGACTGGAAAACAACAAGTAACCAAATTTGCTTGGAAATGAATGGGGATTCCAAAAATGATTTCTATTTGAACAGAAATCAGTGGCCTACCATCAATGTCTGCTAAAATATGCCGGTAAAATTCTGCACGATCGTGCACCATCGTCACTAGTCGAAATAAAATGAAACGTGGTACATGAAGCCCCTTGATGCGTAATAACTGTATACGAAATTTCATTAAAATATCCAGAGCGGTATACGAGATATTACGAAAAAATTATTTATTTTAATAAAATTTTGTCACCCTGTATCTCAAACGTTAAGACTTTTAGTACATACGTTCCTATGAAGTTTTCTTCTTAAAATGGATCCAAAAATCACCCCCTTAAATATTGACATTCAATTACATAACACTCTGTATATTTATTATTATTGAAAATAATTAATATTTTTTTTTAGGTTGATAAGTCGTCAGGATTCCGGAGTTGGATCCATTAAAAACTTTCGATAGCCAACTAGATCCTAAGGTTTTAATAGCCAACTTTTGCTTATTCAAAGAGACCAAAAACATTCCACATTACATAATACATAAATAGATTGTGAATCATTTTGTTCCCATTTTTCGATCAAAAAATAACATTTTTTTTCCCGAATGTCTAGTGTTGCCGCGAGACGAGACCAGTAATAGTAGTTAGTCTCGGTCGCGAGATTCTCAGTCTCGTCTCGTCTCGTCTAGAGTATACAGGGTGTCCGGTAAGTACCTCCTAATCTCTCGGGAGCATACAGGGGAGGTCAAAAAAAACCTAGTCTGTCATAATAAAAATTTCCTAAAGTGTCCCCAAACGGAAATATGAAGCCCTAAAAGGGTGCCCCGCAATTTACTTTTTTGGCTCTAACTTTTGAACCGACCTGTATAATTCGATGGAATTTAAACACTTTATAGAGGCCACAAAGAGCCATCAGGCCATATTAAAGTCGATGTTTGCCGTCGTCAGGGAAGTCAGGAACGGACTTACCATCATACTCGTTGAGTCAAAATTTTGACAGGTGTCACTTTACAAAGCTAAAAACTATTTTTTTGATGGTCTAATACTTCATCTTTAAAAAAGGTGCTCTTAATTTATTTCGGTAAAACTGACGGTTTTAGAGATAAATCGGTTTTTAGGTATGCGAAACACTCTAAAGTTACTAATGCTAAACACAAACAGCTAAAAATCAGGTTATTGTTGATAAACCTGCCTACATAATGGATTGCTATTGACAGAACTTGGTCAAAATTCGCATAAAAGTCGATTTATCTTGAGAACCGCTAGTTTTATCGAAATAAATTAAGAGTACCTTTTGTGAAGATGAATGACCAGCGTATTTAAAAAATAAGTTTTCAGCTCTGTAAAATGACACCTGTCAAAACTTTGACACAATGAGTGTGGTGGTAAGTCTGTTCCTGACTTCCTTTAGGACGTCAAACATCCACTCTGATATGGCTCAAGGAGTGTTTATGGCCTCTATAAAAAAACTAAAATTTCATCCAATTATACAGGTCGGTTCAAAAGTTGCCAAAAATGTAAATCTTAGGGTACCATTTTGGGGCTCTGTATCTCCGTTTAGGGGCACTTTAGGAATGTTTTTTTTTTATGACAGACTAGGTTTATTTTGACCTCCCCTGTATGCTCCCGAGAGATTAGGAGGTACTTACCGGACACCCTGTATAACTGGATATTGAAGTGACAATTTTTTTTGTATCAGAGTACGGAAGGTTAGTGTCATTTTCGCCGATCGTCTCTTTTTACGTTGTATAGTTACTTTCTCGCGTCAAAGTTGGTTCGCCTGATTCTGTTCAGTTTCAATCAAGATTCACAACTACTGTCATTGACGTGCATCTTAATAATTATTAAGTAAAATTAAATGCATGGAAGATGAATATGAAGCGGCCCAACTGGCAAATTTACTTTGGAAGACAAATTTGTCAGATATTTTCTTGAATTATTTAATGAAATCTGCATTATGACATTATTAACATCCAGGCTCGTTTTTAATAGTAATATCACTCGTGTTTAAATTTTCGCCATAAGTCTGTCCATTTATTTCCAACCAAATTGGGTTGCGTGAAGAGAACACCACGAGTTCTAAAGAAAGCACTTAAAAACATCAGACTCGTCCAACGTAAAAAAATTTAAATTCTTCAAAAGCGACTCATTTTGACGTGCAACTACAATTATTATTTATTGTCGAACTGTCAAAATTCACATTGTTCAACGATCAGAGTATTATTTTTTATTGTGCAAATTATTTAATTTTGAAATAAACATTGTAGAAATCGACCATGAGAAGTAACTAAAAAGTCACTATATGGAAGAGAGATATCCTATTCTCTCTCAGATTGGTAGCAATCGGACAGAGAGGGAAGTTTAGTTTCCGTACACTTTATCATAATTTTATAGTTTTTTTATAATTTTTTTATTATTTATTTATAATTTTAAATCAAGGTACTCAGTCTCGTCTGGTCTCAACAAAGCACCGCGTTCACGATAAAGAAAGGGACCAATAATATTAACCGAAAAATACTCTGAAATAGTCTGTAATAGTTATTTATGCAACAAGTGCATAAAGTGGTACTTTTTTCACGACTAGAAAGTTTGATCGCACGAGCCGCAGGCTTCTCATGTTAATTGTATGATTTGCGAATAAACGATGACGTTTATTCGTTAAGCTTTAGGTAGCGGTCGGCTTCGAACTTTTACCTACAATCAGCCACTCGCGCTCAGGCCGTTCTCTAGAACTTGTAGGTACTTAATCGTTGACTAGCCGGCGAGAAGGGACAAGTTGCACCTATTTTACATCTCTGCCGTCATGTTCAATAATTATTATTGTTTTTGTATGCGATCTCGTGATTGGACTATTCAAATCAATCGTTACATTTCAAGTTATGACTAACGTGAAATGAGTGTAATAATGAACCGCTACGACACTTCCATTTCACTCGTTTCTACTTTATGTACTCTTTATGATAACTAGAAAATTACCAAAATAGATCGTTTAGAAAATTTAATTGATTTTTTTTAGATACAAAAAAAACCTAGTATTAAAATGTAACATGAGTTATGGAAGAAGGATTATGAATAAGTTTACACAAGAAATGAAAATAATTGCGGCCAATGATCAAGCTTATTAATATTAATTGTCAATATACGGAAACTTTCCCTTCAACATGGAAAATATACTCGTATCAAAAATTATTCCGGTTTTAAAAAAGGCGATGATTCTCATGTTGAAAATTATCACCCTATCTCGATTTTGTGTAGTAGTAGTAGTAGTATGGTGGGTTGGGGTATGGTGCACCCCAAGCGACTAGGCCACCGAGGGCCCTTTTCGCCGTACCCGAACCATGGTGAAACTCCTACTCGAACCTCCCCGACCTTTTAATAAAGGCCAGAAGGTTGTTGTATGAGAGGAGTTTTATTTCTTCCTCTTGTAGCTCCTCAGACCCAAAGATGTTGAGCCTGAGGCTGCTATATACTTCGCATACGCCTATATAATGGTAGGAGTCCTCGTCATCCATTCCGCATTTAGGGCAGACCGGGTCCCGAGTGATCCCCATAACTTCTAGGGGTCTGTTCAGACTGCTGTGACCGGTGAGAACCCCGACTAGTAGTCTGAGTTCTTTCCGGTTCATTCTGGACATGCTGGTCCATCTGACAGGCCGGTCAGAAACAGCCTGGCCCGTCTGCAGCCTGGTGGTGTGTAGCTTTGCTAACATTTTTGAAACTATTATCTACTCTAGACACACATAAAAAAATCACAGACACGGTATAACTTTGGTTTCTACTGGAACACCGTGGTGCGATTCCGCACTGAGGAAGTAGGTGCTCGGAGACTACAAAAATTCTCAAGACCGACACATCGTCCACATGGGCGTTATATTGGGTCCACATTGGGTATAACCATCATTCCCCTCAGCTGCCCATGCTAGAATAGAAAATTGACATGCAGTAAGAAAATACAAAATACAAGGAGACGCTTTAATGAGACATTTAAATCTCGTGTTGCAAATGAATAATGCCGCAGACCGCACTACATTTGCCATAAAACTAGAGACCAGGAATAAGTAGGAGAACAACAACTGCAGGGGGCGCTCAATAACGTCAGTTCGCTTATTAGGAGAGAGGCAAAAACTTATCTTTACAAATAGCTCACAGTGCAATGGAGAGTTCTTGGGAAATTGTAAACGGTATTAATTTCAAATTATAACTTTATAATGAACTATAACTACTTATAACTATTTAGTATTATAGTTATAGTTATAACTATTACTATTTATAGTTTGTTATAACTATAACAAACTATAACGATTTATTATTTTTCATTTTCCACAAACAATACAATAATATGTATTTACAATAAAGAAATAAATGTTATTATTATTATTTTACCCCGCAGAACCTGTTGAAAATTCCTATTGACAAGAAGCGTGAAAGAAAAGTGAGACACGAAGTCACCTAACGCAAAAGCGAGAAGCCCGCTACTCATTATCGACTTAATCACATCGGAAGAACTGGACGCTGCCAATGATGGGTGCAATAATAGTTATCTATGCAACAAGTGCATAAAGTGGTACTTTTTTTCACGACTGGGAAGTTTGACCGCATGAGCCGCAGGCGAATGCGGCAATCCCAGAAGTGAAAAAAAGGCACTTTATGCATATGTTGCATACAAAATTTTATCTACGAGTGACTTAAATTAGAACTAAAAGTTATTATTATAAAATAAAATCTTTCCAATGCATTCATATCTTATGTAAGTGTTTCTTTGAAGCTATTAAGGCTTTTTTCATCACGTCAGTTCATAAAGGTGACATATTGCTTCTTTAGATTTTTGAGGTAGGTACCTAACAGATTTTGTGCAGCCATATTTGATTGAATAATAATTTCTTCTAGTGCGGAAGATATTTCATTTATGATTAAATGTAAACATAAAATATGTCAATTATATAGCCACATTTGATTGAAAAATAATTTCTTCTGGGGTAGAAGATATTTCATTCATTGAATCATCTACCTACAATGGTATCCATTTTAGGTAACTAAACGACGCAAAACACAAAATTTTAATTGTAGGTACATAGATCTGGCGCACTGCTAGTAAACTGCGACGTTTTTCTAATATAGGTTGATGTCAACAAGTATTTGGAGCGGTGGGCATCGGGATACTATGTAATTCAGCGTTCAGCGTCTCGTATTGCAGTGCGAACGCCCCGATCGAGCCAGCCAACTGAGCCGAGCCGCTAGCGTTCACTAGAACTTCCACTAGGCGAGCGTGCATTAACGTGTCAAATTTAGCGTTAAATAATGAACCGCTACGGCACTTTATATAACCCGAACTACTTTATTTCACTCTTCAAGATAATCATACATTTTATGAACTAAGAAACGTCTAAAAAAGTGCATTTTATGAATCACTCGTAGATAAAGTATAGGAAAGCCTCAGGAATAAACAATATATACCTAAAGGATTAAAAGAAAATCATACTCGAAACAGTTAAACTTTCAAAAACGTTTCAAGGAGAGAAATTGCTTAACCCGGAAAATAGATCACCCTCCCAGAAAGTTACAGAACAATAATAGCATACATTATTTAAGATGTTGGAAAGAATTGTCTTTGCACGCTATCTGTCCATTTCCAGCGAACATATAATTTTTTAAAACAAGGCTTGGACGGGTCGGCAGGTGTTGGGGCTAATGGCCATTGAATCGTGATTATAATGTTTAAGAAAGATCAAAGCAAAGGCAGTAAGTATAAGAAATGCAATTACCTGGAGAGTGTAGGTGCTGGTTGCTTAAATTCGCTGATCCGGTTGGTGCTGCACTCCATGAGCGGGAGATTCAATTTAATTATCGGCTACCAAGCGTTAGAGTAGAGAGATTAATTTGAGTTTATTTAGAGTTACGAGTATATTCACGAAGGGCCGCGTAATGACTGTTGACTTGAAACGAGAGATATTTTACGATCAACGTTTTCTCAGTGGTTGCTTCAAGGGAAGTGAGAGTATTGTTGTCCAGACGTGTCCGCACGCTTTCTTCGTAAAATGGGAAGAGGTGGTGGGAGAAAGGGATGGATGGTTACGCAACCTGCTGTCTGCTGTCTGTGTTAAAAAATTAAAAGGCACCACGTTATTAGGCAGAGACACGCGTGTTCAAACGCGCTTTGTCTGTTGTTGCTCTGGGCTCTGTCGCTGTGATCAGCTGCCTGGTCCACGGTCGACGGTTCCGCGACCGCAGTAAGGGGCAGTGTATCTAACTGAAAAGTTAAAACAAGACTACAATGAAGTTCGTTCGCGCTGTTTCGTTTGCTTTTTGAAGGTGTACGTGTCATTAACATCTTATATATTGTGTTTCGCCAGTGCTATGAAGGAGTTCAATGCGGTTATTTCTTGTATCCGAGGAGTTGTAATTGGCTCTAACTGGTGATTTTTCTTTTACTATTTCACCGGCTGAACTATGATTGACTGGACTGCGTGAATGTGCGTCTATTATCTTACTAAATGAGAAATGTTACGTCATTCACAACTGCTTCCCAAAAGTTAATGTAAGCGAATGATATGGCCGTTGCCACCCAGAGTTTACATGTGGCCCAAGACGAGAACAGAACACACTTACATGGTACCTCTGAACACCACATAGTTACCAAAAATTTGAAAAAATTGAGCCTTCGGTCTAACTCGAATAAAATTCGGCCTATCCAAACTCAGCAATGTTATTAGCCTTAACGGAATCACACTGAACCTTAACCACAATAAGTGCATTGACATGACTTTTGTGCTTAATTAGTGCAAGTTTATTTGATATGCAAGTCTTTTTCCCAAGTTGGTCTAACTTTTTTTTTATCACGCAAGTAATAATTTTATACCTTTTTAGGATTCCAATCGATTATGAATGATTTAAGGTTCATCTGATAGGTCGAAATGTCAAGCAGCCATGTGTGGATCCTGTGGACACCTTTGAAAGTTGACTCCATATGCTTATATTGAAAGCAATAAATTATTATCTGTGTCTACTAACGTAATAAATAAACGTTTCTTATTTCAAAACATCTGTTCATTGCATGTTAAACAATAATTATTGCTGTTCGATATTTATTATCGCGTCTTTAATTATTTTAATGTAAAATTTTACTTCTTTTGGGAAACAGTATAAGACCCCGGCAATTTTCAAGATATAAATTCCATTTCTGTGTTCATATCTTATTAACCAAAATAATTGTTATTTTTCTTTTGCTTGATAAGACTTAGGTAAGTTTCACTTTAGAGTGTTGGTTTTAGCAAATACCCTAAACAATAATACGGGAAACTTAGCTCAAAAATCAGCGACAAAATTGAGTGCCATCTAGCGGTTCAGGGTGCACCTATACAGTGGCACCCGAAAAGTACGCTCAATATAATTTTTTTTTATCAGTAATATAAAAAAAAATAATTGCACAGAAAGTTTGTGCATGCTCCCAAACTTATTTGGCACATGCCTATTTTAAGTTATGATGCGTAGAATACAGGGTAGGAAAAAAAATATTATAACGAACACCGCTCTGGAGAAATTCCAGTAATTACTTCTTTAACATTCTAGTACACCATTTGCTTGTTTGTTTACATTCTTTATATTAGTCAATGACACGTTCGCGACAGTTCGACGCAGGTCTGGAATGACGTGTTGACGGCCGACGGGATTTCTGCAATCTACGAGAGTCGATAATGAACCTACTAGAACGTACCTACTGATGCGTCGGGGGACTATATAAGGACCACCGCGCGGCTGCGTGTTTTAGTTTTAGTTTGGATAGAGTGAAGTGAAGACAGATCAGTAACTAGTGGAAGCTGAACAGAGCAGTAGTGAAGTGAAGTGTGAAGTAAGGGAGCCAGTAGTGATAGTACAAGAAGTAATCAGCTGTGTGTGTTTATTAGAATTAGAGGTTATAATTTGGATTAGTCAATAAAGTAATTTGTAAGACTTTTGGTGGTGATTTATTATTGAGAAACCCGTAACAACTTATAATAAATTTATAAGTGTTACGTACCCTTGTTTGTGAAGGTATTAAAAAAACTTATGGGAAAAAGTGTTTAGAATTTAAATTTAAGATCAGATATTATGAATTTGTAGGTTTTTTTTTAGTTTTTCATTTTTTAGAAGTTAAATATCAGTTAATTAAAATAAACCCTTGATAAATATTAATCGAAAATCTTCTTTAAACCTCAAAAAACTCGTGACAAATAAAATCCAATAAAAATGAAAAGTAAGAATAAAAAATATATGAAAATTCAAATAAAGCTGTAAATTCAAATCTGACTTTAAATTTTAATTCCAAACATTGTTTTCTCATACATTTTTTAAATATATTCACAAACAAGGGAACTTTACTCTTTTTTAATTTTTTTTTTAACAATTTTTAACAATTTAAAAGAATAATTGCTCTTCCCAAAAAGGAAGAGCTTGGCAGCTCGTTCCAGACGGCACGATGATCTGAAGAGTATCGATGATTTGTTCTTGGCCGATAGTACATGTAAGGGATTCAGCTAATGTTTTCTAGAAGGATATTTTGATGCTTTTTAAGGGACCGTAGGGAGGGGGTGGTGGGAAAATAGGAAGGGGATGGAAAGCGAAAGTTAAAAATTTCTTAAGACCCATATATAACTCGACTCCGAGGCTTAGCGCAAAAAATCTGACGGCGTTTTGTTCGTTTTTTTACCTGGCATGCAATAAAACCTTTCGAAAGGAACGTTCGCGAAAAATCCACCGGTGGCACGCGAAACAAAAATCTTCCTTTTTTTCAAAATGTTTTTTTTGACATGAAGGGAAGGGGTATGGGAGACAATTTTGACCATGAAAAGGTCACGTTCATTCCTTTGTGCTGGGCCTCTTTCAAGGTCAAAATTGTCACCCCCACCCCTTCCCTTCATGCCAAAAAAACATTTTGATAAAATGCAGATTTTTGTTTCGCGTGCCAGCGATGGATTTTTTGCAACGATGAACGTTGCCCCGGAAAGGTTTCATTGTATACCGGCAAAAAAAAAAACAACAAAACGCCGTTTTATTTTTTGCGCTACGCCTCTTCGGAGTCGAGTTTTCTGGGTCTTAAGAAATTAACTTTCGTCCTCCCTCCCCTCCAAATTATGCCACCACCCCCTCCCAACGGGCTTTTTAGGAGTGGGTGGTGGACCCTCTACATGAAAACTAACGAAAACTCGCTATATTTCGCGAACAAGTTGCCCAATCGACTTCAGCCTGGGACAAGCTCACGTGTTCTGCCAAGCTCTTCCTTCCCCTCCCTACAATGGCCCCTCGCCCCCCTCCCGCTCCTCGGATCGGTGGAACGTGAGTGGGGAAATTGAGTTGGGAAAAATTGATATAGGAGGTCTGCACTTCGAAATACCCATAATACCTTAATGCATATGGTGCGTACTTTTCGGATAGCACTAAATAAATAAATAACTACATAATATGCAACAATTGCAACACTTTAAATACCTAATAATATGTTTTTTCTACTCCCAACCTTTAATCTGCATATCGATGGTTAAGATGTGATACCACGTATCTGCATTTTCAGTGAAAATGAGTTATACACATCAAAATTCGCAGAAAAATTTGCTCTATATTTCTGGTGATACCTTGTATGTATTTAACCAATGGATTTCAACAGAACCTCAGTGTAGTGATACCCCGCATTTGTGTTGAGAACTAACTTGTGTGATTCCTCGTATCTTCCTCAGTCTTACGTGTTTTTTTTTTTTTGTATATACGAGGTATCACGTCTTAACCATCGATATTAAGTATGAATCCCCAGTGCTTTAATGGGTCTCATTAAGATACAAATTTGCATTAAAGCACTGGTCAAGCTATCCAATGGCAGAGGAGCATTTGCAATCGAATCGGGTCCTTTTCGCTCACAATCGGGTCGGCAAACCAACCGAAGTCACAGAGTTGTCATACTCACGACAAAAATTGCCTTGTGATATAAGTTCTGTATTTCTGAAAAAAAATTCTGAACGTTTATTTAATTTAGAACATAAGAAACATTCAAAGAAAATTTATCAAGATTTTATGTTACCTTAATTAATTTGATAGGTAGGTATATCGTGTAAAAGATGGGAAGATAAAGTATTATATCATTCGTATAGCGCTCCATGATAGTATATTCAAAGCGGCAACGCTGCGACCGTCGCGTGCGCAGGTAAACAATATCGTAATTAATGGCTGTCAATGTTATCAAAATTATTATTACTTGGAAAATCAAAGCGTAAAATTCGGAATTCGAACTTCGCATAATAAAAATTACGCAGTAGTGAGTAGTGCCCTTAAACTTGATACTAAAACATGTCTCAGCAGAATAATTTTAGCGACGAAGAGAAAATTTGGTACCTAATATGCGTAAGCAAATAACAACCTATCTTAACCTCAATGATCCGCAATTGTACACGGGTCATTGTTAAAATATATAATTTTTCAATCTTTTCTATGAAATAAAAAAGGGTCGTAGAAAAAATAGTGTATGGAACTCCCAGATAATGGCTATTAATACGCTCTTATGATGGTTAAGACACTCGCCTACGGCTCGTATCTTAACCATCATACTCGCGTATTAATAGCCTTCATTATAAGCTCGTTGCATAATATACTATTATTATTTAATTTACTGTCTGAATTTACTGTCAAAATTACATAAGCGGGGTTATGTAGATTGATATCGAAGAAATTATCCCAATAATTCACATACATAATTTGGTGGTAGGTCAGCCCCGAAATAATAGATGTCGCTAGCCGCAGTGTCGTCGACCAAATGCATGTATTTCAGTAACGGTTTCCCGTATTATATTTTAACGTATTTGGTCTTAGTCACAAATTGAAGGGTGTCAGCCAAAAATGTATGTCCGAAAATCCTGTACTACGTACAGCGTACGGTAGCGCGGCGGTTTAGGTTGCAGACTGTGAAGCCGTTGACGCTGCCACTGTCCCAGTTGTCCATGGTTGTTTGTGTTCATCATTTTTAACTATTCATACAATTATTAAAATTTGTGTCTGGCTAAATGAGCTCGATCTCGAAGTAAAATTACCAGAGTGGAGCGACTATGTCTTACCTACACACAGTTAAGACCAATTCCTCCCTTTTTTGTAAAAAAATTTAAAAAAAATGGTTTGGCAAAATGCGCAAGTTGAGAATAATTTATGTTATTTTTATAAATATTTTCTAATTAATAATATTAATCGATCGATCAAGGCTCGCTTATAATGAATCCGTCTCCAATAAATACTATAAGCAAGGGTACACGTCACTGTTCTCACGCTATAATTCTGCATTCCTGCCGTAGCAATGCACAGGCCCTTATAATTAGTATATCCCATAACTTATCCCAGTCGTGGTCTGGTCAGTGTTCTCAACTACACGCGTGATGTCACCACCAAAAGATCATTTTTCAGGCGCCGATTTTCCACTGGGAGCGCCTCCAGTGACGCCCACCACTTTGCCTTTATTTATGTATTAAAACTCCACTGATTTCCACGCTGTTCGGACTGATTTACATTTGTAGCCGAACCAGGACCACTTTGTAAGAGATTTAATTGGAAACCGGTTAACGTGAAAACTCTTTTAATTTGTTATTTTATAATACGGAGGAATAATTATTCAGGATCTGATTAAAATGCCTTCCTAATTTGATTACTTCCATTCTTACACAAATGGCGTATACATGGTATATACACAGACTGTTGAAAGGTTGTTCAGAAAGACCTGTTAATTTAAAACAAAAATTGTTTCGGCGCCTTCCTTCGTTACCTGTATGCGGTATGAGGATATTAAGGATAGAGGCGCCAAGCAAGTTAACGTAAAATGGTATAAAACAAACGTTCTCGTAATAAATCGTCGTATCTCTGACTTGCGTCATGAAAATGCTTCTCTATAACAACAGCTATGTGTTAGCTCGGAGAATATTCGGCAATTACCTACTTCAACGTGAATAATACCCATATGATAGACGTCATAATGCAAAACTTTGACGAAATGAATTTACGCTGCTGTTATTATAGGTACATAGTCGTATAAAAATCAGATCGCTCAAAGATTGAAAGAAAGATTTTGATTGTATACAGCGATTGCATGACTGTTGATCGCATAGAGTTGAGTTTTTAAGCATTTAAAATGATATAAACGTCATTTCCTGTATTTAATATGTAAAATAATAATTGGAGAATTCTTTTGAATAAACCTAATTATTTAAATATTTATTGTCTCAGTAAATAAACTGCTACCAAACGTAAGGGGGTATCATAAATATGCCGACAAATAGGGGTAGTATTACTTGTTTTTTTATGAAAAAAAAAATTAAGGAATAGCTACTTTTTTGTTCTAACATACATATGCCCGTATTCACAAACGATAATTTCCTAAATAATTACGTAATTATTTAAATGAGTGAGATGGAGATATGCAGTTAATTTGCATTAGAATGAGATGGAGATAACTGATTACGTAATTATTTGGTAATTATCGTTTGTGAATACGGGCAATAGTCTATTGAATAACGTTTTTGTATTTGCAATAAATTCATAGACGTAAAAGAATAGGGAAGGAAAAGGATCGGTTAAAATTTACATTAGTGCATGGAAAAAGGTATTTTTTTAACTTTATCTTTAACGAAGCGTTTATTTATTGAGAACAAAATATTTGTGTTGACGCTCCTTACTATATCTTAAAAGTTTGTCGGTATATTTATGATACACGCTGTATACTTACAGATGGGCACTTTCAACAGGCTCATCATTGGTATCTCCTAAACCATACGAGATACAAAGTTCATTGAATTTCTTATTTTTGCCATTTATTTTTTATTATTTAAAATTATTAATAATTTTTTTAATGTCAACATAAAGTCATCAAAGGCCATCCACTTGACATCACAAAAATTTTCAAAGCCGATTAGATCTTAGAATTTTTATACTCAACTTTTGTATTTCTTATGGCCGCCATATTGGTTTTTCAAGTCATTAAGCAATAAAAATATCATTTTAACAAAAAATTTATAAAATAAAAAAATAAAATTACAAAATTTTTATTTTCGGAGAAAATAAGAAACTATCTTTATCGAATAACGTCATTAAGGTACTCGTAAAATCCTCTCATTCAGACATACTTTTTTTTGTATTAATTTCGCACAAAATACACTAATAAGTGGAAGTTTCAACTGTACAGAGTTGTTGAATTTATTTATGTTGCATATTCCAAATTATACTACTCCTGACCATGCAATATTACACGTACGTCAACATAGGACATGTTATGGTCTTAACAGTCCTGTTGATAGATGTGCTAGTCTAGTAAATGTGTACAGCGTACATAATATAGATTTTTCTGTACAAAATAAAGTTTTTAAAAAGTGTTTAAAGAATATTATTTTGTAGCATATGCTTGTATAAATACCTCTATATTGTTGTTGTAATTATTATCATGTAAATTGCTAAACAAAGTTGACTATGAAAACTCTAGGATCTACTCGGATTTGAAAATTTTTGAGATGTCAAATGCCTTTGAGGACATGTTAATATACAAAAAATAAATACTTAATTTCCAATAATAAAAAAGATTTGGTCAAAATAAGAAATCTCGATTTTTCAGTTTTTTCAGGCTACTACAGCAATGACTTAAGCTATCCTCAATTTTATTTCAGATTCTTAATAAGCATAAAATTTTGCAGCTTTTCTATACTTTCACCGACTCTGTATCTCCTATGGCTTAGGAGATCCTAATTGGGAGCCAGTTATTGAAAGTGACCAGCCTATATACAGGATAATAACCATTTCCTTGCTCACTACCGGGATATTGGAAACGGTAAGAAATTCAGGGTCAGTTAAATTGGAAAAAATTTCACAATTTTATGCTTATTAAGAATCTAAAACAAAATTTAGGACATTTCCAGTCGTTGCTGAAATAGCCTGAAAAAAATTGAAAAATCGAGACTTTTTATTGAAGCCATAATTTTTTTCAATAATATTATAAACTTAAAAATAATTTTTCATAGACTTACATAATACCTACTTAAGTGGTCAACAGCTCTCTATTTGACATTACAAAAATTTTCATAGCCGACTACCTAAATCCCAGAGTTTCATAGTGAACTTTTGTTTTTCTTATGGACGTCATATTATTTTTATGTCGTTCGGTATGAAAAAAATAATGGCTACCAAATATTAAAAATTTTTATTTTTATTTTTTTTGAAAAAAAAAACAAACATATTTGTCCACCTAATCACGTCAATATGAACTCATATTACTTGTCTTATGGTTTTTCAATTTTTCTATGATATTCGGTAGAAAAGTTTCTAAGAAAAAATAAATAAAATGTAAAAAAAAATTTAAATACTAAAAAATATATGGCAGAAATAAAAAATAATAATACATAAATTTTTGTTTGTTTTTTTTTTCGAGGATATTTCAGCAACGACTAAAAATATTCTGAACTTTGTTTCGGATTATTGATAAGCATAAAATTTTGCAACTTTTTGTAATTAAATGGACCTTGTATCTCTTACCGTTTCTGATATCCGAGAAATGAGCAAATAAATAGTTATGATCTTGTATTTAAAAATACAGGCTGTCAAAGTTTGAAAAAATATATGTTTATCAGTTTTTGGTTATAACTCTTGTAAATTTTACCCGATTTTGATCAAACTTGGCATGCACAATAAACAAACAAATATCTTCAATTTTGCTATTTCAGGTTTTGTAGACGTCTTCCAGTGGAGTAGATATCCAGGGTTGGAGCCAGCCACCTTTCCTTTCCTATCTTTTACGCTACTGACTTTTTTCCATACTGAAAATCCATATTTGACATGCCCATTTATTTTAGAACAAATAATAAGTATTCTTTAATTTTTGTAACACGGCGCACTGTTTTTGAGATAAGATTACTGATATTACCTGAGGAAATTTCAAATACCCCAAAAACGGTGCACTATGTGAAAAAAATTACCCCATTACCCGATACTTTTAGTCCTAAAATGCATAGGCAACTGAAAAACGTTTTGATATTTGCAATAAAATTAGTGGCGTAAGAGATAAGGAGGGAAAAGGGGCCCCAACCCTGAATATCTACGCCACTGGAAGACGTTTTCCAAACACTGAAGTAGCCAAATTAGAGATCTTAGTTTGCTTATTGTTCGTGCATGCTAAGTTTCATCAAAATCGGTTTAAATTTACATGAGTTATAACTATAACTAACAACTGTTTTATTTTTTAAAAGTTTGACACCCTGTATCCTTTTAACGAAACGTCATTTTGCGTTGATATTTATTTTTTCCACTTTTATCTGTGAGATGAACTACTCCTTTGAGTTTATCCCGAATGGTAAGCATCTACAGAGATATTTTTCCCTGAATTTCTCCCATTTCGTCCCCATTTCTCCATCTGAAATTTTTTGCAATGCGCAACTGTTAAATTCGAAAATGCAAAGTGAATTTTCTGTTTTATTTAGTAACTTTTTTCTTTCCTATAATATTTTCTTGGCGACCCGCAACCATTATCAAGAAAAAAAAAGAAAAAATTTCCCCTGATTTGTTGGACGAAAGTCAAATTTCTAAAATGGTGAAACGGTTTTGTTTTTTTTTTTGATAATTTCTCATTTCAAATAATTTAGACCGTCTTTTAGGCACTGACTGGTAAAGTTGCCTTAATCTGGGATGACCATTTATGTGACTAACTGCTTGATTAACTTCAAGGAGTTATAAAGAAAAAAAAAGAAAAAAAAAATTCCAAAAGTAGATCATTAAGGAAGCGTTTGCGAACTTTTGTTTATATTAACTTATAGGCATCAAATAAGTCGAAGAATTACCTCCTTTCGTATACACCTGCATGGTATTTAGGAACACCAGTATATTTCGTATGAATTGATACATTTATAAGATGATTAAGATATGTTTATAATATTTTACAAATGTATAATAATTATTATTAAAATGATTCCCAAAAGGCATTATTTGTTCTATACATATTCAGACATCTCTGATTTATAATACACATACGAAGCATAATAATGCATTTTTGCTATTTCATTATTATACAACAAAGGCGATAAATCACTCTTCCTTATACTGGGCGGATTTGTGGGTGGCCAAAGGTGTCAAAACTAAGAGTGTTGTCTTCATTTTATCTAACTAGAGTGTAGGTAGCACCTGGCCATTGTATCCATAGAAGAGCTACCGTTATTAGGCGAGAATTCAGAGAGACATCCGGTGCTACCAGACTATTATAAATGACAAAACATTTAGAGCTTTTTAGAGAAATGGAGAGCATTAATCAAACGCTATTTATCTCAAAATAGAGATGTAGAGATATATAATAGGGAAGTCGACATAATAGAAGTATCCAGATAATTCGTCGTCATTGGGTAAACCTGGCGTTCGAAATGAAGGGAAGTTTTCTGAGGGAATAAACGAGAAAGAATTTGTCCAAAAGGCTTAACCGATATCAAGTTCTATTTAATTTGAGTGAAAAATTGCGTCTGAGAGATTAGAATATATCGCCCTCTTGAATTTAAGTGAGATCCAGGTTGTAGGAATCCTCGGACACTTGGTAATACTATGAGAGAGCAAAGTTGTATGATGCATAACGGCTCCAA
This sequence comes from Malachius bipustulatus, assembly GCA_910589415.1. Classification (NCBI taxonomy): domain Eukaryota; kingdom Metazoa; phylum Arthropoda; class Insecta; order Coleoptera; family Melyridae; genus Malachius; species Malachius bipustulatus. The sequence goes on from OU342633.1 coordinate 18,010,967, forward strand.
GCAACGGAGCGGTTCATTTTTCTTAATCTAAATTCTTTCCGCACTTTATCAGCGACTAGGTCATTAATATCACTTTCATATCTTCAAGATGGTCCGCTTGTGTAGTCCTTAATAGAGATAAACACTGAAACAAAGAAGGCGGGAAGCTCTATGCAAAAACAGTGTCGGGGTGGAAATATCATCAGAAAAGTACGGTAGTTATGTACCTAATGCAGCGCAATGGAAAGTCTGAAGTAATCCGTCAAGGGACCTAATAATAATTATTTTAGGTACTTTAGAGGCACATAAAATTTTTGTCTTACTTTTGTTATCTCAACATTCGTATATTATTAAATCTCTGCTATCTTTTATTATTTAGAAGACTAATAATTTATAATATATTAAGTATTAAAAATAGAAAATAGGTATTACCAATCCCTAGTAGGTATTTTACGGTTTATCCTATTTAATTCACTATATAAAAGGAGACTAAATACCTACCTGGATTTGTTATTTTTTTATTTTTCATGGAAGATGCTCCCATTTTCCTTTCATTCGTCCACCGCTGTTCGTATAGTAGTTCAATCCTGTTAGGAATTTTACAGCCATACAAACTTTATTTTAGTCATCTTTCCAAATTTACGACGTTCTTACTTTTTACCGGGATCTTCACAACATCCGTTGAGAAATTATAAAACATGGGTTTAATTTCAAAGGGGATTTTTCATCTAGTAAAGTTCAAAAGTCACACATTATTGGTATATACGGGGGGTGTTTAATTTTTTACCAGTGTCATTTTAGGAGGTGAGGGAGAATCGCAAAATTTACCCATAAAATATTTTTCAGAAAGACATAATAACGGAGGTAAGTCTTCAAAGTTGGAGTATGAAAAACCAATTCTGAGAATAACTTTAGGGACGTGAGGGCGATGTTGTTCAAATTTGTTAAACCTAATAATTCTGAGATAGATATCTATTGTTTACTGGTAAGCTTTTTCCAAAACTGTCCAGTCGCGTAGATAATTGGTGGTGGCCTCCATTTTCCCACCCCATCTTCTACGCCTCTTGATTTTTTCACATATGATAATTTTTTTAGATTATACGTTCTAATTTGTGAACAAAATTATTCTTACAAAATTTTGATACTAGGTATCGTTTCTGAGCGATTAGAGGTTAAGCATTTTTATGTGTCTGCAAATTGTAATAATTTTTATTGTTCAAATCTTATTATATGGAAAACAAACACAACGGACTGAAGACTCTATACCTCCATATTATGCTTTTCTTAAAAAAAAATTGTGAGAAAAGTCCAGTTATTTTGCGATTCTCTAGTACCAACACGTCCTAAAATGACACTGCTAAAAAATGTAATATACCCTATATAAATATACAGTGTGTCCAATAAGGGATAACATTGGAATATTCGAAAAGGTAATAAGAGATACAGGGTCAATTAAATTAGAGAAAAGTTGCACCATTTGATGCTCAATATCTGAGAAAAATTTAGGATATTCAGTCGTTGTTGAAATATCCTGAAATTCTCAAAAAACTCAAATAGGTATATCTCTTTTATTGTTGAAAATAAATTGATGATTATTTCTAAATTTACATAAGTCGTCATTCAAGAGCTATCCATCTGTCATTTGAAAAATTTTCAAAGCCGACTAGATCCCAGAATATTCACAATTTCAATTTTTGTTTTTCTTATGACCGCCATATGGTTTTTACTTTTCATTCACCATCAAAAAAATCAAGAAACCAAAAATGAATAACATTAAAAAACTTTTTCTTAAATTTTCTTTTTCTTTTTTTTAGAAAAATCATGGATTTTTCTTCCGGCTATTATGTTAAACGTTTGTGCAGCGAAATGGAAACTTTTTAAGCAAATTTCGAAAAATTATACAGAGTGATGGTTAGTTAGTTAACTTATGGATATCGAAAGAAAATGGTGACATCCATAAAACACCCTGTATCTATGTTACTAATGACGTGAGATCAATTAACCGTGGGTTTTATAGAATCATCTCGGTGTCCTCTATCAACAGTAGTCCGTTTACCAATGAAACACCTGTATATGACGTCTAGAAAAAAAAGTTGGACGTCATATCTTCGAAAATAGTAAGCGTAAAAACAATCGAGTGACACCAATAAATGCAGAATGTCAACCAATTTCAATACATCAGCTTCTAAATTTTAACTTTAAATACAAAAGGAGCTAGCTACGTTAGAAAATACAAAATTTGAAATTTTTAATTTTTTCAGGATATTTTAGGAACGGTCACACAGATATCTTGTATCTTGGATTCGAGATGGCTACTACCTATAGTGAGCTCTGAATAAAGAGACATCCTCTTTATTTTAATACTATTTCCATAGACACCACTATTCACCATCCATAAGATGTAATAAGCTTTATCCCATTATCTCGAAAATAAACAATTTTTTACTGAGATCATGTTATAATATTTTGGACAGTCGATTGGCCTATCAGCCATTCAAGGGATGACGTTGAGTTTTGGGACACCTGTATGTATGATAATAATTTTGAGTGGAAGATAATCGAGCTCAAAACTATTATAATATTTTTTAATATATTCGAAAATAAAGCACAATAGGTATCTGTTTTTCTTTTTTCTTTTTTTGTAATTACTTTTTCTTTTTGATTTACTTTGAATTACTTTTGATTTTACTTATGACGGCAGTATATTCTTCTTTTTTGAAAAACCAAAAAAAGATTACCGAATGACGTCGTATGGCGCTGCAATATGACGTAACATTGTTTGCCTTAGGGTTATTTATGATTATTCGGTTAAAGGAAGGTTTTTTTTTTCTAAAAAAAATAACAAAATTTTGATGATTTTTTTTAATGTGAAAGCCTTTCCTTGATGATTTTAATACCGAATGACATGAAAATACAATATGGCGGCCATAGGGTGGATCCAGTATAGTTGGACCAGCGGGATAGACGGACCACCGAGTGTATTTGTAAAAATGTTAAATATATGTAGCCAGAAGCCCTCACTCAACGAAGGGCAAACAAACCACATAGTATTAGTTCTGAGAAGGTGGTCGTTGAACAAGTGATTGGTAAATATTCGTGATCGATTTAAGTTGTTTAACGCTAAATATAAAATTTTCGATCTGTTTTATTGCGTGATAAATAATCAATTGCAGGTGGATTTGCGCGAAATAATTGTGTATATAATAAAGTATAGGGTCCATGTAGATTCTTCTGACCTAAAAACTAGTGATCTAGAATAACGGTCTAGTACGGGCAATCACTGGTTCATCTATCCTATAACTTTGGGATAGATGGACCACGAATTTTAAGGTGAGTTGGACCATATTTGATATTGCCGAATAACAATATCTTATGTCAAATTATAGTTTACCTTCCTTCACTTTATTTACAGAGCCAGCCGAGTATATTTTATAGACACAAAGATACAGCAAAACGAAAAAAAAATGGAGAAGGGAATAAATAAAACAATAGTGGCAAAAAAGAAATAACAATTTTCTCGAGCACATAAAAAATGTTATTTATGTTCCCTTATAGTTTCGCATTTTTGTTCGTTTTTATTTTATTTTATGTTCTCATAATTATGTTATCGATATTTGAGAACCTGTTTTTAAGGTCTGGGATCTAACCCAGACACGGTCCATCTAACTCAAAAATCTATTTTTGAGTTTTTTCAGTATAATTTTTTTTGAGACTGATATAATTAAGTTTTCTTATTATTAAATTACACACCTTTTTATATTAAACACTTCATCAAATTTTCATACTTTTATTAATAATTTTGAATGAATGGCATGGCGACTTATAAAAGTGGTCCAACTATACCAGACTTACCCTAAAGAAATTCAAAAGGTGGCTATTAAAACTCTAGTATCTAGTCGGCTTTGAAAGTTTTTGAAATATCAAACGGAGAGCTCCCTGACAACAAACTGATGTAAACTTATGAAAAATTAAAAAAAAAAAATAATAAATTTTTTTTTTTTAAAGGGGGAGCATCGGTCTTCACTATGTAGTTAAGACAAAGTCGCTCCACACCGGTAATATGGGTTTGGAGCCTCTTGCTCATACACCCAGCCTCAAGTATGCCAAACAAATAGTAGAACGGACAACACAGACACCCAGAGCCTTCACCGAAAATCGAACTCAGTCCGCCGGGTCCAGTGATTCAGCAGACCGACTGAACCACTCGGCCACCGGTGTGCTCAAAAAAAAAAAAAAAAATTTTAATAGGTAATAAAAAAGATATGACTAAAATAAGAAATCTCAATTATTATCTATTGTTCAGTTTTTTCAGCATATTTCAGTAATGGCTGGATTTTTCAAAAATTTTGTTTCCTATTATTTCTTAATAAGCATGAAATTGGACAGCTTTGCTTCCATTTAACCGACTTCATTATCTCTGAAGATAATTGGGATCCCCATGAGACGGGTATGGAAGTTCCATGACGTTTGATACAAGTTAAAAAATTTCTAAAAAATCTTTTAGGTCACTAGGTACTGCCAAGTCTGACGAATATTTATAAATTAAACCCTTTTCGAAATGAAAAGGGGGCGTTAAAAGAATTGAAGTTTTATTATAAATGGATGATGTTGATAATAATTGAATTAAATTAAATAAAAAGTAAATAATGATAATCATAATTAAAAAAAAAAAAAAACTGAGATCCTCATGCTTAAGCTCGAAAAACGGGCACCCTGTAATTATATACAGAGTGTCCCAGCTTATTCGTTGCGGTCTCGGTAGGCCAAACGATGGATTTTTTCAAAAAATGTTTTGCAAATTCATGTACGCAGGATCACAATGGTCATAATTTAAAATTATTTTGGAGTATACAGAGTGCCCTATATGACAAAAGCATATCAAAGTTATGTTTTTTTTTTAATGGATTGGCTCTTATTGCACTCTTAGATTATCTGAGAAGAAAACTAAGATTGGTTTTTACAGTTGGTGTTTAAATTAAGAAGTTTGTGAGTTATAGACAAGTGAAAATCGCAATTTTTGAGGTTCAAAGCCCTATACAACGAAAACAGTTCAAGATAGAGAAAAATGGCTTACATGTCCCTATTTTAACTCTTATTATTATTATTATTTTATATATTATTACCATTAGATGTATATGAAAAGTTAAAATAGGGACATGTAAGCCGTTTTTGTTGTACAGGGCCTAGAACTTCGAAAATTGCGATTTTCACTTGTTTATAACTACAAGGTTCTCAATTTAAAAACATTTTTTTCTTCTCATACAATCTAAAAATGCAATAACATAGGAGCATTCCATTAAAAAAAAACATAACTTTGATATGCCACTGTTATATGGGACACTCTGTATACTCCAAAATGATTTTAAAATATTGTCATTGTGATCTTGCACTTGAATTTGCAGAAAATTTTTTGAAAAAAATCAATCGTTTGGCTTACAGACAACGCTTGGAATAAGCTGGGACACCTGTATATCTTCAAATTTATCGAAATTTCGAAACTACTGAGAAAGATACAATACATAATGTATGTTGCATGGGTCTCTGATTTCATGTTTCGAGTTTATTGTACCTCTCCAGCGAAAAATAGTTCCCGTAAGCGACCATATCTTGGGAACTATTGATCCTAGAACCTCAAAAAAATTGTTTAAACTCAAGTGAATACGAGAAATTGAATGAAAATTTTTTATTGAAATAAATTTTGAGAGTTAAGGATATTTTATAATTCCAGGGAAGTAAGTACATAGCGGGAGTTTGAAATCGAGTACTTTCCAACTAGTTTTAGAATCTTCCTCTCCCATATAATTTTATAATTTCGTCACCCCTTTTGTATTTAATGCACCTTTTTTCAACACAGTGTAGTTTTATACCATATAAATTCATGTGATTGAATGTAAATGTCTTTCCACCCCTTATAACCTAATCCCATATAAGAATTAATAGTAGTAATGCGATAGCGAACATCTATCACAGTGATTTACAACCACATTCGGATAAATAATAAAATCGTATCCTATCATTAAAAGCTCTTACCGAAAAGCCTCACAGAAATAATTATTATTTAATTTATTATATTACAGGTCTGGTTCGTCCTAGGGATTCATTCTAGACATTTGAGCCAAATTATTAAATATGTACTTAACAGATTTTATCTACTCCCTTATATTAAAGTTGTCAATAACAAAACACCTTGCATAACCTGAAAGTGAGCCTCTGCATTAAATTAAAAATTAAATCAACACAAAATTAAATACCAAGACATATATTATGTAAAAAGACAAATAAAGCCGACCCAAATGAAAGAATAAAAAAAAGAATTTTTTTTCATCGAAAATAGCTTGGCTTCATCATCCTCAATTCACCCCTCGGTATGCAAATGCTGACTGTGAATATCCGAATATCCAGAGTGCGGGCTTTTAGAGTCATATGTATGCGCGGAGATCTTACTCTGCATTCATTCCTCTTCGGCAATGAGCGGGGGCGGCGTGAGACGAGGAAGCAGCCTGAGACGGGGGCGGTGATCTGGCTGCGGCGGCGGCGGCATAATCCCACCCGCAATCCATCTTGATTGCACTGGATAGAGTGGAACCGGATCTATCTGTACTTCCAGCATCCATAGTAAAATACGAGTATCATAATATCATATTGCCTACTTTTATGTTCAGTATAGATATTTTAAAGAATTACCCAATTTTACGTGTTACAAATCAAAGTCTTCGGAAGAAAAATTACAGAGAACACACGGCTATAATATGCGCATGCATAATATGATACCTGTTTTGTTATAAAATTAGTAGGTATACAGAGTGAATCATATGAAACGAATAAATTCATTTTCTCATGGTCAATATTTGTAAAATATTGAAAAAAAAAAACAAACCATATCAATTATTTTAAATTTATTTTATGTTCTATTGACGTAAAATATTTCTATACAGGGTGTTCCTTGCCTTGGTAATGACGACATTGTCTATTTTTTTAAAACAGAACACCCTGTATGTTTTACATTTACATTTTCAGATTGTCTGAGAAAATCCAGTAACAATGGTTTTTATACAGCTGCTGTTTAATAAATTGAGTAGGTAGGTTATGAGTTATAAACAAATGAAGTTCGCAATTTACCATTTTCAACATTGACAAAGGCTCAAGATATCAGAAAATGGCGTACATGTCTCTATCCTAACCTTTTATACAGGGTGGAAACTTTTTGTACTGTTCTTGGCGGCCATAAGAAAAACAAAAGTTGACTATGAATACTCTGGGATCTAATAGTTGGCTTTGAATATTTTTGAAATGTCAGATCGACAGCTTTTGACGTCCTATGTATGCCCACGAAAAATTATTTATTAATTTCCAAAAATAAGAGAGTTATGACAAAAATAAGAAATATCGATTTTTCAGTTTTTTCAGGATATTTCAGGAACGGTCCGAGATCTCGACGGATTCGAGATGGTCACAAAATAGAGCATCTTTCTTCTGATTTAACCGACCCTGTATCTCTTAGCGTTTAGGAGATCCCAATGATGGAAAACTATCCGATGAAGTATATGAAATTTTTATATAGGGTTATGCAAATGATCAGATTTTTAATCACCCTGTATAAAAATTTTTATCTAAACCATAGAATAGTACATAAAAAGTTAAAATAGGGACATGGTAAGCTGTTTTCCGATATTTTAAGCCGATTCCAATGTGAGTTGCTTGGAAAATGTGAAATTGCGATTTTCATTTGTTTACCTATAACTCGTAACCTACTCAATTTAAACACCAACTGTAAGAGACAATCTTATTTGATTTTCTCAGACAATATGTAAATGTAATAATATACAGAGTGTCCTATTCGAACAAATAGACATTGTCGTCATTAAATGAAAACAATGAAAATGACGTCAATTGTTGCAAACTTTCACCCAATTTTTTCAATAATGTATCAACAGGCTTAAAATATAACTACATCAACAGAAGCAGCTTTCTAATGTAGGTATACAAATTGTTAAGTAAACATTTTTCTCTAAAACATTATAGAGAGACAATAATTCAATCCTAAGATTTTACCATTGAAATTCTTATATGGTGCATCGGCCACTGAAGCCCCCGTATTAACACTAACGAAGATAATTTTCATTGAAATTTAATTCAATAATTGAAAGTTGAAAATTAATTGAAATAATTTCATTGAAAACTATTTATTAGGTTAATAGTACCCTGTATATTCAGAAAAGTATCTATTTTATTAATTTATTTTTTTATTTTTTGATAAGCTCATTTGCTTCAGAGGCGAGTTATATATCGTTAATGCAAGTAAATTAAGAGGATAATCCCTTTCATTTACTGGAAATATACAATGAATATTCCCGCGAGCGATTCCCATTATGATAATGACATTATATTGGCAATATAGATCACTTGACGTAGATTACGGGGCACTCCAATGTATTATTATTTAATATAGCCGGTCCGCAGGCTCGTTACCGGGCCTAAATTGGACTGTGAAGATAAGAGTAATTGCCAGGGCAAACACAATATCCCCGCGCTGCTGACATATGTCCTGTCCTATTAACTCCGTTATGTACACAAACTATATCCATGGATATATTATGTAACTTTAATATATCAATGATTGGACGATATGCTCGAGAGTTAATTAAATCGGGAAGTGGATGGTTAATAAAGCAATAAAGGTGTCCTCATAGATATTTGATATACCTACAACAGGTATAACGCGTGGAGTGAATATGCAAATACGACACGAAAAATATTGTTAATAATTGTTAAAAAATAAGTATGTACGAGATCTATTACTAAATAATTACCTACTTCTAGAGGAAGATTAGTAGTTGTGCATTCCTGCGACTAAAACAAACTACTGGACTTCGGGATTCAGTATTAAAGCTATAAGGCGGATTCGATATTAAGAAAATAACAGTCGAAAGTAAATTAAATCAACATGAATTTCAATATAACTCCATATGTACTTAGGTAGCTTATAAGAAATGGTAAAACTGAAGGAGATATTTTCTTCACCATAAACCATCTTCCTCAACTTCCTCTGCATTTTTCTGATTGCACAACTTTTGTAGTTCTTCTTTTGTTTCAAAGTTCATTAGAAAGTGATGAATCCTTGTTACCGATAATTTGAGGCGTGCTTCATAAGGACTCTCAGTTATTTCAGTGTGTAGAGATCGATTTTTATTGTTTTGCACAAATCTTCAGATCATTTCGTTGTATTTTGGTCGCTCAACCATTTAACCATCAGCATGTCCCTTACATCTTGATTCTGACATTTTGGTCTCTATGAACCTTTATTGACTTTGGGATGGTGAGGTTTTCCATGAACCAGCTTAAATCCGGGCCACATTTCAACAAGATTTTTTAGCTACCAGATTCAAACGCTACATGAGTACTGGTACTCCGGATCCGTAGTGGTGCTGATACAGGCCCAAAATCGATTATTAAGTGTTTTTTTTGTGTCTTAGACACGTTCTGGTGATTTCAAAAGGTCCAGAACTCATTTTGATGCTTATCAAATGGTCAGAAAGCGATATTTCGGAGATTGGCAATACGCTAGCAACCAGAACGCGTTTTGGTAATATTTTTCGACTATTGGCCAAAACGGTGTATTCTGTTACACCCTATCCGTAGCCGATGTAGAATAACTTTATTTTTCCTAGTCATTGGGGGAAGCTTGAAAGCATCCGTGTTGGATTGGATCTTTTCTGGGGATTGATTCGGTAAGGAGGCTTCCTTTACAGCCTGGTCTACTAACTCTTTACCGGAAATTCCTGCGTAAAAGGGAAGTCAAATTAGAGTTACATCCCCGATTCTGTGAGGCTGTAAGATGAGTCATATTATATGGCTTGCTCCAACGGATGCTGAGTGTAACATATCCCAAAAAAGTGGATAATGCAAGTGAGTGTGGGCATATAGCCTCATGACCTTTATTTGGATATATCAATTTAATTGCTTGTTGCTTGGAGGATGCCGAAAATGAGGTCGCCTGTACGAGCAGTAGTAAATGCTTCAAATCGAGTAATTTTGATTTTGCTTTTAGCGGTGGTGACTGCACTTTCAATTCCAGATTTGCTTTTTTATGCATCATTGTATATGTACAGTACAGAATTTGATCTTAATGGGCGCTGCTGACTATTTGAGAGAAGGCTTCTCTTAAGAGTTCCCGTGAAGTGTAATGCTCAGGGTAGCTAGTTAAATGGGTTTAAATCTTTAGAAGAGATTTACTCAAAGGAAGAATATAGTTGAAATTTGGATATGGTGATAAAGAAAGAAACATCGATATTTGGGAGCAGAGATAACAGGATCTTGTCTTTAGTGTCTAGATTTACCTTTATACTCCAAACATGCATGGAAAAGAATCTGGAGTTTGATAGTGGGCGAAAAATTTATTATACATGATGTCTCAAAAAGGCATAATGATAAGCAGAGTTGGACCACGAAGGGTTCAAATAAGTTGAGCCGTGGCAGAAGAATTTTACATCGGACCATGACGTTATGAATGGCATCATCTTTATACCAACCTATTTTACACAAAGGATGTACAATTCTGAACCCATGAAGATGTTACTTGAGGTGGTAAGTCCGAGCAATGTACTAGTCTGATTAATTCAATTTTCAGTTTCACATTCAATTCAAATTTTTCAGTTTCAACATAGTTCAGAAAAAGCCATTCAAAAGGAATGGTGAGCTTGATGCTATGCTCATGAAATTTTCTTCTTCACTAGATTCATCATCTAGACTCACTGCCATATCAATTGGACAAGAAAACTACTAGAGCAGAACTCACATATAGAAGAACATTTCAATCCTGCTTTTCGACAAGTTACATTTACCGCTATTAATTTTCTATGAATGCAATAAATAACTGTAAAATAAATGCAATAAATTGAGGGGCTTGACCTTGAGTAGTGGTTATTGTTAAAAGATCTTCATCAACAGATTCAGCAGAGTCAACTTTTGACTCTGCTGATATTATGTTCTAAAGAATCATGGTCTTGGATAAGAGGAAAGTGTGCAAAATTTATTTTTGTATTTGTAGCTGCATGACGTCAAGAAAAGCTGGTAGTGGAACCTGTTCAGACACTATCACTTCATGTGTACCTCACCTCCGTATAGAGCAACAAAAGTGCTCTGGCAATGCCTTTATTACAGAAATTTTCTTGCCAAAATATTGTAGCATGTTCGATTTGTTGAGGGTTTGTCTGGAGTATACTGCACAGTTTTGTTTTCCTTGCCAGAGAGGAGCAGAAGTGGCGTAACATCCACTGAATGCGTGCACTAATAGTACAACGTCTGCTGTACTGTCTGTTGTACAACGTTTGTCGCTTCTTGTTTCTAAGAGGATTGTTTCTTGAATACGTATCATTACCAGATTCAGCTGTTTTTCCGAAAAAACACGTTCTTGACCTGAGAGTCCAAACCTGTGAGAAGAACCAGCAGGCTTAAATCTTCATGAATTATGATGTCCTTTCCATAATCTGTGCTTTTGTTGTAATACAATCGCGATCGGCGTTTATTTATTTATTATTATTTATTTTATTTTTTCAAAACAATAAAAAGCAATAAAAATCTTAGAAAAGTTATATTCAAAAAAAACTTAACCTATAATGACAACTTTAGACTTTAGTTACAGACAATTCTATTTTCTTTGGGATCCATTCTATTTCTATTATTTCTGTGAAGTGCATAGTTTAGGTGATCTTCATAGAAGCAGAACCATTATGTGGCTTCGAAGATACTTTCTTCAATACAGAACTCCAAAAGGTAGAAGAAAAACTGAGAGAAACCCATTGGAGGAACCTCTCAGGGTTGAGACAAGTCAAAGAACTTCTCGGGAATTTTAACCGAGAGAGGTCGAAGATACTCTTCAATCTCAACAAGGAACGTCTCAGAACACTGAAGGGATTCCTAACTGGACATTGCAAGCTCAAGGAACACCTGAGGAAGTTAGGCATAGAAGAGAATGGTGTCTGCAGATTTTGCGGGAAAGGAGACGAGACACCACGTCACCTACTTCTCAACTGCGATGCGTTAGAACTCAAAAGAAGTAATGTTCTGGGCCACCACCAGCTAGAGGCCGGGAACTTACCCGACCTTGATCCTCTCAAAATCCTGAAGTTTCTCAAGGAAACGGACATGGAGAGGGTGCTTCACTAAAGGGATTCCACACCAGGCGAAGCACAGTAGAGAGGATACAATAATAGATCTTTCAGGTCGCAGTAACTAGATCACCCTCAATATACAAATACAAATACAAATACAATACAATACAATAGTTTGGGTGACATCAGGCTCAAATTGGGCAAAAATTGAAAAAAATTCGCAAAACTTTCTTTTTTCTGCCCATTGCGCAAAACACACAAGGCTTTCGTTGGTACAAAATTGGTATTACACTACTAGTAATGGTCCTAACAACATATCAAAAAATCACAAATACATGACCCTTTGTAAGGAATCATGAATAAATTGACTGGGCTATAAGAAGTCTTAAATGTTTTGTTTTGTTCTAAACTTCAATAAACTTGAATTCAGCACTATTACAAAAATTACAAAAACATTTGAATTAAAAAAAAAATGGATAAGTAACTTGTATGTGACATTCTCTTTGTAATTACATCCTCGGATGACGTAACAAAGTACAAACGAGAAATTCAAAACAACCATTTAAACTACTCTTTGTATAGAGTAGGTACACTTGCAACACCAACACGAGCATAAACTATTGCCGTTGTGGTTTTATTGGCTTCAAATTACAATAAAGTAAATGAAACCGGCAAGAGAGAGGAACATTTGGTAGAGTGACATTTGCGGACGTCCTATCGTCGATCGGGGGGATGCTCCAGACGTACCCAAATATTCAAATGAGGACCGCCACGATAACTAACCGATATACGATCCCCATCAAATGGAACATTAACAAATTGAATTCTACACTGAACAGCATTTATTTCGGCATATGGGATAAATATATCCATTAAATAAGCCAAGAGGAGCGAAGTTCTATTTGTCACAGGGTGGGTGGACTCGGTGAATTGTAAATAACAGGGAGGGACTCTCCTTTTTCTAGAAGAATATTGTTAATCAACATAAAAATATAATAAGTACGTTATTATCCCGGAAATCTTCAATGGGTGCATATACCAAGATATTATTGCTCTTATGTTTTCATTATTATTATACTATTTACCTGATTACTACTACTTCAATTATGCTTTTATGTATTTCATTGTTATCATCAAAAATTTATTCATGACTTAAGTAGTATTAATATAGTTGCCAGTCTAGTACTTCTACGCTTGCAAACGATTTATTTTGAAATTTTTGTTGAGTTGTTTTTTATTGACAATATACCTACCTATACCTACTTACAGTAATATGATAATAAATATTATTATTATCATTGTGCCTATATAGATACAGACCTCATCGTAGATATATTGCAAAAATCTGCCTCATAAAAATCATTCTATCAAATTCAGTCAAATTATTGACTATACGTTTTGTTTCCCAAGCGGAACTAAAACTACTGTCCACGTTCCGTCCCTGCATTGATTTGAACCAGGGGTGAGCTATTCTCATATCGGAGTGGAGATTTGGGAACGGGTTCGGAATACGATAGACATTAGCCTGTCCCCTGCTCGGATAGGGAGGGATAAATACCAGACTCCGGGTCCAGGCACGGACGCAGCCAGTGCTCAATTCAATCAGATGGTGTTTATCCCACTGCGTCATTATGGAACTATCAGTGATTCATTTCACCCGGACAGGACTCTCTTTATCGTTGCAGGCAGTGGCGGTTATTCAGAGGAGGCAGAGGAGGCTGAGCCTCCCCAGTATTTTGAGCTTTTAAGCTTTTTAGATCTGTTAATATTTTTTTGATTACAAGTCACAATAATATCAATATTTTTTATAATAATAAATAATTATAATGGATGAAACATTACATTGCATGCTTACTACTGAATGCTCACAAAAATTGATAGTTTTGGTAGGTAATAGCGTAAGGTAAAAAATAATCCGATGCAATAGGTGAGAGATAGCTAACATTATAAGTAATAGGTAACCTATGAAGTGAAATAATATTACATCCCGTTGTGGCCGACCGGAGGCCTGCCTCAAACTCGTATCTCATAACCATGTAGATGGAAAAATACGCAAGAGTTTCCGCCCGGCTAGTGGAACTGGAGTGGATGCTGCGCTGCCTGTGCCTTTGGCATCGCAAGAGGCGGTCCTCCTCTAGTCTGTCCGTTATTGCAAGAACTAATGTTATTTGACGTGAAAACTCGTAAAACGTCTACACTCTTACAACAGCGCGTGCAAGACATGGGTCGGGTCGGGGTAGTGCATCGGCGATAAATAATATTTGAATTTTGAATAGGCTGAGGCAAGCCTCCTGCTCTTCTGTATGTGGCGTTAAATTAAAATAAGTATTAGAATAAGCAAAGGGCAGTGGAGACTTGCCTCATGCACGTGCACAGATGGAAATACGAATTACATATCGTTGGATGTCGCCTTTTTTCAACACTTTCATTTTAAAATTTATTTAACTCCCACCTTGAATCTTCCAGCCTTACAATTTAATTTACAGTGAGATAGACATTGCGTAGTTAAAATTATCTGAAATAATTTGAATTTATTAAAAAAAAATTTAAAAAATATTAATGTTTTTTTAAGAGAATTGTACACTTTATTTAAAAAATTTTTGATAGAAGTTATGTTATATTTCTATTGTACTTATGAAAATATATTAAATATATTTTATTAAACACGCATACCAATTTGCGTTTTATCTAATTTTTAGAAATATGTACATACCTATTATCCTACCTAGCTGTTATGCTGTCATAAGAATTTAATTTCACCCATTTAACTAATCAAAAATCAATTTTTGTGACCTTTATACCTTCATTCATTTTTTTTTTTCTGAAAATTTTCCGAGGTAGGACTTCTCCCCAAACCCCCGGAAAGGAGGTCTGTGTTTGTACACCTTATACTTTTCATTACATTGCTTCGAGCTCTAGCCTCCCCTGTTGAAATTATCACGAGCCGCCACTGGTTGCAGGGTCTTTTCATTGGATTGAATGATCCTTATGTTACGAAGTTACCAGAATATTATGTATGCTGGCGGTAATATTGCTTGTATGGTAGCGGTGACTGCATTCATTGCTAATAGAATTTGTTTGTATATATAGTACTTTATATTATGTACCTGGAAGTTTTAGTTTTTTTGTACCTATTTTTGATCCTATTTGAGTTCAACCATAGTATACAGTGTGGAATAGCCAGATGAAATTACAAAATATTTATTCAATACTTCATTCCACATACAAAAGGCCAGTTATGAGCGAGAAAAATAAATACAAAATACAATACAAACCCACATACACTCATGCATAAACGAATCACGATGCAATAAATTTTCTACACTAGACGCGCAATAAAAAAACATAACAATTACTTAAACATAACTCACAAAATCCATTAAGTAATACTAACGTCAATCAACTTAATTTGAGATGGCGAAGAATTAAAAATATCCAGGAGATCTGACAAGTAGCGTAATTCTCGCACGATCTATAAATGTGTGAGAGCAGTGTCTAAATAAAATGTGCGCAGATGTCTGCACTCCAGTCTGGGCATGTTAAAATTAAACTTCAAAAGAAGCCGAGGGCAGTCAATTTTGTAGTCAATATTACACAGAAGTAATAGACGATATAACACGCCTATGCTCTAAGCCTTGAACATTTTTTTTTTTCCAATGGAGGGGAAATCCATCTGACACCCTGGGTATAGTTCCTCCTTCCCAGGGTAGTGTCTGAAGTTTGGAACACCCTTTTTTGGGTCTACTTCGCTACTTGCCCACTGTTATTTTTCCTTTTCACCTTATGTTCTTCCATCCACTTCCTTTATCCTCATTATCGTGTCGACAAAGCCATGGATGTGGTTCCATGCTTCCTCTGTCATAGTCATAGTCTTGGTGGTGTTTTCTGGAGTTAGTGTCTGTAGATTCAATCTTTGATATAGGGCATATCTCTCCGTTTTCCACCGACGGCAGGCATAGAAGGCATGTTGCGGCCCATTTTCTTCCGTTTCACAATATTGGAAATAATTATCGGTGTAGCTGCTGAATGACCCATGCCCAGAGAGAGGAATTGAGTCAGGAAGTAATATGTCTTTCGGTGCCACACTCTATCCAGATCTCTAGATTTGGAATCAGCTTCCTTGTCCATGCCGCTACTAAGCCTTGAACCTGGAATCTCCCAACGAGCAGAACCTGATGTGGAAAACCTCTGGGTGGGCACCTTGAATCCAGACGATAGGCGAAATATTTGGTAAATTTTCTTTGGATACCCTCGATTCTATCTGAATGGATCCTAAATGTAGACGAACACACTAAGGAGGCGTCGTACTCCAGTCGAGATTAAACAAGAGAATGGTATAAAGGGAAAGTAAAACTTCGGCGCCTACAAAATCCCGCGAGTTCCTAATCAAAAATTAAATGGTTCTAGATGTTGCTGAAATAATATCATGTGATCTACAAAATTTTTCATCAACTGCCATCTGCCTTGGAAGGGAGAGGTGGCTGTTGCAGTTATGTCGGAGCTGATTTTTAAGAAAATAATAATTACAAAATAATTTCGGTAATTCAAATTCTCATAATATTGCTTTTACCGATCAACAAAAACGTTTCACATACTGGAAATATTTTTCAGAAAGAATCAAAAATCAATGACCAAGGGACTTTTACAAACCATGATTCCTATCAAGAAATCCGAGAAGAGTTCCCGGTAATGGTAGTTGATTATGATCGGTTTCGTAGAACTGTGCAGCGTTTAGTAAATTCATTCAGAGAAACGAGAAGTGTAGACCGTAAAAAAGGCGATGGCAGATTAAGAATAAGAACTGAAGAACATGATGAAGCTGTTCAACAAGTACCTACGTGAACAGCAAGTAATTGAAGAACACCTTGTCATACATCAATCCGTCGTATGGTATACATCAAGAACGTTAATATGTCGTATGGTACTTGCCAGCGTATTCTAAAATAAGATCTGCAGCTTCATCCCTACAGTATTCTAGGTGGATACTATTGATAACTAATAAACAAACACTCAATCGAAATGATTTACCAACATTAATGTCCTGACCGTTACGATCACACCACGCACCAAAAACACCAAGACCCTCCTGCCGCCTTAGACTCAGACTCAGACTCAGACCTAATGCTCGTAAATAATTTTAGGTCGTCTGGGTGGAGGAGGCACGGAACAGTCAGTTCAGATGTAATGTAGTCAATAAAAACATTGAAGATGAGAGGACCGAGGACAGAGCCTTTAGGAACTTCCGAGGGAACGGTCGTTCCAGTTGAACGAAAACCATAGAGCTCTACATATTGCCGTCTCCCCAGCAAATAACTGCGAAATGGGTCCACCCAAATGATCGGACATTCCATCAAATGCAGAAATCTTAACCAAAATAAACCACATGACCAGGTGTCTCGGAATTACTCGTTTATTGTTAACATAAGACCAAACACTCTTGGAATCAGTCACTATTTCGCTCTCTATCATGAAACCTCTATGTGCATTCTTGACATCGTTTTTTTTTTAGAACGTCTTTCTCTCAACGAAGCATGACTGACAGAATCACTCGGCGATCAAAACTTACGCCAATGTTAAAACTTCACCTTACCGGTGAAGGACACCGGAACAAAGGAGTCTAAAGTCAAGATCGAGTAAAATCTATCCATGATCACTATTGATCAACATTCGTGACAACGTCCCACTCGAGCGGAGTCACGTGGTTGTAAAGTTAAATGCAGTCCGCAGTCCGCATTTTTAAAATTATAAGAAGCATACTAAGGATCTTCAATAAAACTATCGGAAGTATGGTTCCTTTTGAATGAGATATTAACGAGTAGGCTAGGATGATAAGGACCTTCCTTCACAGCATATTCCATAGATGTAACAACACTGTATTCAATCGAACAAACAACAAGATCCAAAAGTCTATCATTATCGTTGTTAAGACCATTATATTGAGTGAGGATAAGAAGAAAATTGATACACAATAATAATGCATAATAATTACAGAAATCCGATTATTGAAAAACAATAACATTTACTGAAAAACACAACCCTTAGCCCAGGCGCACATTGGAACGCAGGCGACATAGCGCAGGGCAGACTGCACAGCACAGAAAAAACTGCACGCAGGTTATCAGACACGTGCTCAAGCGCACATTGATGGACAGTTTTGTGACAGTCTCTTCAAAATTATTTACTGATTTGAAATTATAATAACGCCATTCTTCTCTCTTCTCTATTTATTTTATTATGACCGAATTCCTTGACCTAATTCAACTTAGTTTTCGAACAGCTTCGATCAGTTCTTCAAACATTTTTATCTATAAAGTACTAAAACTACTTAAAATAATAGTAAAATTACAATTAATTAATTGACAGACAGAGCACACACTTGCACGTCTCGCACAGGGAAGCAGGAAACTGTGTCTGGGACACTGAATGAAGCAGGTTATTTATCGAATAGTTTTACCCTGTCCTGCCTTGCGTCTCAATTTGCGTACACACACTTGAAATATTTGTTTACAAAAACACGTGCTGTCCTGCTCTGTGTCGCCTACGTTGCCTGCGTTGCAATGTGCGCCCGGCCTTATGGTACAGACATCGATTTTTCACAGGTTAAGGCCGGTTCTCGCTTGTACGGCACCCGACGACAGCGACAACGCGACAACACGACAAAATTGCTGGGGGACTTCACCATGAGTCTGGTTCCCACTCGTACCCGACGACATGGCACGTCGTGTTTTTTGTCGCGTTGCCGCTGTCGTCGGGTGTCGTACAAGGGCGAATCGGCCTTTATTTATAAGCTCATGTTCGGCACACTCATCTGGTGGTAATATGTCAGACTGATGAGCAGGAAATAACAAGTGAAACATCAATGTCTCTGTCTTTATCATACCATGAGGGTTGTGTCGTTCAGAAAACGTTATTGATGGATAATAAATCACAGGGATCCCTGAAGGCACAAAGCTTTTCACCCCGAGTGCTACGAGAGAGATTCACGTAGTCACTAAGATTAAAATCTTCAAGTAACAGCAAGTTCGAACCATGGCCATGTACAGCGCTTCAACAGTCTCAAAGAACTCAAAAACTTCCCCAGAGGGAGTGCCGGAAGGAATGTAAACTACAACTATACTATAGAGAATTATTCTTAAGCTTGAAATTAACTGCCACACTACACGAATACTGTCAAAAAATGAGCAGTCCCTTTTAAGATCAGGAAAAGCACGGTCACTTTTCCACGGCACAAAGTGCGAGTGGAACAATTCACCATCGTTAAGGCAAGTTTCTGTTATTGCATATCCGAAACAAAGGACAAACCTCGACAAAGTTGTAGAAGGTCGAAGTTTTAGTATTGGAACCCCTTACGTTTTGATAAAACAGACAAATTTCATACGTACAACTACTCGATCTAAACCTCGCGGGCTGCTCCAGGCTGTGATTGCTACTTGATGTCCACCCCCGAAATATCATCTCTAAGAGAACTGAGCTTTCTGTTATAAACAGATGACAGAACAGGAATGATTTAAAGCTGCGTGATTCACATGAATACCTGGAGACAAGGCACAGTTGGCATACTTGGACTTACACTAGTCAAGGACTCGGATTTTACATTCCTTCACATCATGATTTCCTGCTTATCTGGGAAACACCAACT
Organism: Malachius bipustulatus; assembly: GCA_910589415.1. Taxonomy (NCBI): domain Eukaryota; kingdom Metazoa; phylum Arthropoda; class Insecta; order Coleoptera; family Melyridae; genus Malachius; species Malachius bipustulatus. The sequence continues at coordinate 18,030,695 of OU342633.1, forward strand.
CCCTTTTACACTTACCGGATAATATGAATATGATTGTAGCCGCAACATTTAAAGCGTCCAATTCCATGGATACCACCATACACTCGATATACGTCATAGACCACAAAGACATGAAATATAGAAAGAAAGAAATACAGAACATCAAAGACAGAAAAACAAGAGATATCAGAAAAAGCAACAACTTCCGGATTTTGTGACATAATAAGTTGTATGACTGCGACGGCGAGTGATTTGCTGTCATATCAACAACTCTAATTCGCTGGTGTCGCTTAGCTGCCTCCCTCACATCGTAGCTATCAGACAACTTTAAGATCACCATCTCACGTAGTTTTTTGGCATTTTCACCATTGAGCAATTTACTATGACTCCGCCGTCGGAAATATGTTTTACTCCGACCGCTTCAATACAAGAAGACACAAGATTCAAGGTCTTCATAAGATCGGATTTGGTGTGTGAATAACTCTGAAATTTGGCTTGCAGGGTGCATGTCATTTTTAAATGTGTCAATTTATTTCATCTGGCTATTCCACACTTTCTATGAATGTATCACGACTAAAAAATTAACAGTGGCAAAAACAGGAGACTTTTTTTTCTTTATTAACTTCAATTATTTATTCAAGCAAAACCTTCTCAACTAATGCTCAAGCATATCCATATCCAAACTGCTTCCCAGAAAACGTACCTTGCAACCCAGTACCTCTCACCTCCTCCGTTGAACTCGAAGAAGGCCACTTCTCCACAAAGTCCCTTATACTTGTTATTGGGTTTCTGTCCTTCTGGACAGTAACCTGCTGGAGGTCCTCTCTTGAAGAGGCGCCTATTCCTGATGGCTGTCCCAGGACCGTAGTTACACACAGTTAATAGAATATTGTTACTAGTTATTGATTGTGCACAACCCACTGCCTGAGTCTTGGCGGCAATTAATGTAGTAAACGCGAACACTTGCGGCGTAAACTTTTGGTACTGGTCGATTGTCAAAGATGTAGAGAACTCTATACCATTATCATACCATTTTTTGATGATCCCGACTATTGATGGTAAGTTTTCAGGTACAACAGGGAGGCCATTGGGGAAGAGGTTAATGGTGATGTTACCCGATCTGAAATGTCTTGAAATGGAAGCTGTAGTTGAGTTTGCGGAGCTCGTAGTGGTTTCATCGATAGAGCGTGTATCAATGGTTTGACTCACTTGATCAAATCTGAGAAAAAATGTTGAAAAATTATTATTTTTATTTTGAATCAAGAATTTCTCGTATTGTAATAAAAGAATTAAACATGTATTAAAAATAAACAACGTTTCTCATTGATGATAAATAAAACACTAATTCTAGTCTGTATATTGATGATGGATTAGTAATGTTACAAGTATTTATTTTTTACACTTCCAAAGCAGCATATTTAGATATTTTACTATTTTTATAATAACCACTACTTGTACTGCGAACTCGTTGTATTTTATATATTAAACAACTCAGTTTGGCTTATCGACTAGTAAATCGACTTATCGTGATAATTCCAATCACTTGTGATATTACCCCGGCATCACTCTTTTCGATGTAGGTAGTAGGTACTTACCTTTTGGAAATTCGACAAGCGTGATTTCCAACATGACATACATTTGCCCAGCATCTCGCAATGAACTCTAATTCGTAGTCGTAACTCAACGCCTGCATATTGGAGGCTGAAGAACAGCCTCCGCGAGTTTCATTGCCCAGGGCCACAAAATTACGGAGTTCGTTGTGGGTGTCCACTACTGAACGGCGAAAATGGTTGGTGATCAGGACACTAGTGCAGCCTGGCAGGGGTTCACATTCTGTCAGACGCAAACAAATTATGTGCTCCGCGCCACGAGAACATGGCATGTTACAGTAAAACTCCTCACTGGACTTGAAGTTTATATCATAATTACCCTGCAGGGTTGGTTGGAACAATGTCAGAATTACTAATGCTGAAATAAGAATCTGAACTAGATGGAAACTCTTCATTCAGTATGCGTATTTTGGCTTGGAAAATCACAAACGTTGACTGATAGATATATTAGTTGATTTGGCAATCTGAAAGCAAATCAGATGCGAAGCTGATTATTTAACGATATATATGTCACTTTGATCACCGATGGGGTGTTTTTAGGGAACCTGTATTACCGACTCTGACGCTTATTATTAGGGTAGCGCATTCTCATTCTCACAAAAAGTTGGGAAAAAATTTGGGAATGTCAAATTCAACTTAAAAAACGTCAGATTTTCAATGAACGTTCAACCGTCTAAAAATTCACACAATTTGTTATTAGGTCAGCGTATCTTATTGAAACTGTAAACTTCTGCCGCCGAAGAGGATGCTTCAGCAATAAAAAGAGGGGATTCTACTTGTTCGCGTTGCGTAGAAAAAATTCAATCTTCAGAGGTGAATACCTCGAGAAAATGAGTTTTTCTGAGCTTATGCACGTGAAGACTTTTGATCTACTCATCAAGTGCTATCGATTCCCAAACTTGCAACAAATTTAACCGTTAGCTCATCTCCATAAGGATTCTGCGGGGTCCATTGTAAAGAATTTTATGCTTAGATAATAAGTATATGCATATTATCGGGTGTTCATTAACTATAACATGTCCTAAATGTACCGTGGAGCTCGGAACTTGATTTCGACTGCGTTTGTTAGTCTCCAAATGGGAGAACAGTTTGTTAGTCTCGAATCATCGGTATTTCATCCGTAACCGTAACTCTAAATTATTCAGTGTATATGCGTCAAATAGTCGTAAACAGTGTTTCTCGCCATGGGTATTTCAAAGTAACAGTTATTTGAGATCTGTCGCTACTCCCTTATTCTGTTCTCCCATCCCTAGTCCCAGCTAAATGAAATAGATAAAATGTGACATTTAGCATTTTTTAATTCCGTTGAAGGAAAGGTTAATAAATAATCAATAAGATTAATTTTTATTAGACAAAGAAAATAATAGTTACTGAAGTTTGGTTCTTTATTTATATTGTTCAAATTAACTCAAAGCGCTCTCGTAAGAGCGAAAAACTGCTATACTTGAAAGTTATTTTCGCAAAGGGAGTATTAAGCTTCATGGAATTTAGATGTTCTCTTTAGATCTGTCTGGAATAATTATCATGTGGTGCAATCCAAGAATTGCTTCTTGTTCCTCATCAATTTCAGTGCTTGGATGGAATGTTTCTGTAGGAGAACCTGCTTACAAGCTGCTTATGAAATGTGCTCACTTTTGTCCTTATTCAGTGATATAGCAGTGGAAGCACACCTACTCGAGGACATTCCTGGCAGGTGAAACTTTTTTCGATAGTTTTCCTGAAACTCACAGTATTCATCAAGACTATTTCAGGTTTAGCGTAGTTTAAAATATCACTTTCGTCAGTTCCCAGACCGATGCGCCGTAGTCATCCACATTCTGAAATCTTAAATGTGATTTCTTTCTACGCATTTACATTGAAGACTCATTGTAACTCATTGAACATTATAACATTGAACATATTTTGTGTGAGACTGTTAACGAAGTCAAGTCGAGAGGAGAGTTCGTTGAGATAAACGATACACCAGGCGAACAGTTACAGAGTGCCTTTAGTGGAGTGAGAAACCGTCTATTAAAATTTTTCCAGGAGGGTGAAGGGCACAGTACCTATCTATTTCTTAAATGAATTAATTATTGTTGATTTTATTTATGTCTTTTATAAAAATGTTGATAAAGTAAGTGCCTATTTTATTAACGTTCTTGAATACTTTGACAACTGTCCTTACCTAACAAAATCAAGAGCTGTCAGTTGGAAAGGGTGGATTAAGTTAAAGCAAACCTCTTTGTGTCAGGGCCTACTCCAAAACGGGTTAGTTTTCGAACACCCTTTTAGGTATCTACCTTATATTAAAATTGAATGGTTTTTCGGTGTCTGATTTTTAAATAAAAAGTATCTGACATATAAAAACTGAGATATTATACAAATAAAAATTTACCAGATACTCTATCATCTAATATTCATTCACTTTTTTGGTATCACATTCGGCCATAACTTCCTCACCTAACTGTGCGACATATCCATACTATCCCCCAGACAACCTCCCATATAACCAAGCATCTTACTCTTCCTGCGCTGATCCCTAAGAAACCTATCTCACCACATAGCCCCTTGTATTTGTCATTGGGTTTCAGTCCATTTGGGCAATTATTAGCTGGGGCGCCTCTCCTGAATAGACCCTTATTTCTGATAGCTCCCACAGGACCGTAGTTACACACAGTGAGCAGAATGTTGTCCCTGGTTATCGCCTGAGCACATCCTACTGCCCGCGTTCTTGACGCCACTATTGTAGCGAACGCAAATAGTTGTGGCCTATAGTTTTGGTAATGGTCGATTGTACGAGATGTGGAGAACTCTATACCACTATACCACCTCTTAACGATCTCTACTATTGGTGGTAGATCTTCAGGTACAAGGGGAAGATCAGCCGGGAAGCTTTGAACTTGGAAAGGATTTGGGGAGCTATTAGTGGCTGTACTGACGTAAACTCCATCGATAGTTTGACTCACTCGATCGAATCTGAAAAAATTCAATATTGAAGAATGCTGGTCTATATAGCAGATGCAGATTACTAGATTTTGTTAGCTCTCCTCCTACTTTAAGTAATTGAAACAAATATGAATTAAATGACTCAAAGAAAGTTGAAAAATTTGAAAATATTCTAGAATATCACTTATAAAAATATAATAATACCTCCTAGAAATTCGGCAACCATCATTTTCAACCAAGCACGTATTGGCCCAACATCTCGCAATAAATTCTAGTTCGTAGTCGTAACTAACAGCCTCCATGTTGGACGCTGAAGAACAACCTCCACGAGTTTCGTTGCCAAGAGCCACCCAGTTCCGTAATTCGTTGTGAATGTCAAGAACCGAACGGCGAAAATTGTTGGTGATCTGGACACTAATACAGCCTGGAATGGGCTCGCATTCCCCCAAACGCAAACACACTATGTGCTCCAGTCCTCCTGGACATGGCATGTTACAGTATATCTGCTCAGTCTCCTTGAATTTATCGTCATAATTATACTGAGAAGTTATTTGGAGCTTGAATAATATTATTAGAATTGAGATTAGGATTTGAGGGTACTGGAAACTGTACATAAAATATGTGAATTTGGGTTGTAAAGGAACCAGTTTGAGTGTAGAAAATATAATTTTTCTTGACATTGAGGGATATCATTTTGACTGATAGATGTATCACAGACTATCATACCTTAAAAGATCGCCGACTCAATGTAAATATTTTGGATACAAACTTGAGCGCCCCCTGCCCGCGAGGTGCCGTAACTAAAAAGCATTTATGGTGGTGGTGGAGGTATAGCGGTTGGCGGGATATTTAAATTTTATCTATTAGTTCTGGCTATTTGGAAGTCCACATAATAATTAATTAATACAATTTTCAATAATAACGTCAGCGCATATACGTTACTATTGAAAAGTGCATTAATATTATTTGTGCATGGTTAAATGAAAAGAACAGGTATACGTTTATCATTAACTTTTATTAATTAGTTTTTATAATTAAAAAGGAAACCAATTGTATAAGTTAAAAAGTATTATAAGTATCTCATAGGTATAAAAAAATATCTTGAAAGATTTTTAAAACTATGTAACAAATATTCCTGTTAACATACATCCAATTTTCAAATTTATTAGTTTTTATATCAAAATACCTACATATAATACCTCAAAAAAATAGTATCATTTTTTATTACTTCCAAACAGATGAAAACATGGGGGATTGCTGATGAAGTATATAATCCGTTGAAATTTGGAAAATTTAACTTTAAGGCTACAATAATAATACTTACTAAGTTCCTATTTACGTAAACTTCATAAACTTAAGAAAATTGGTGCCGAATTAATAAGCTGAAATGATCAATCATAAATCGACTAAGCTGAAATACAACAATATTCACTACCCGCATTACTTTGATTGAAGTAGTTAAAATTCGTTTTTTTTTACGTTTAATGACACATAAAAACTCCAGCAGCTCCCGAATTTCTTCTTGAAGTCCACCAGTTCACCATAATAATATGGAAACTTTCTGTCATTCAGTGAACACGTTCATGTTCAGGGGACCCTTTCACTGCTAATGTGGAACCTGTGAAAGAAATTCTATATTCAAACAAACGTATAACATACCTAAATGATGAAGAATAATTGATATGAGTACCACCAAGCACATTTCTAACTATTTATATCTTTTACTTACCAGATTAAATTACTGCTGCCTTTCAGTGATATTTTCTGGACTTATTTCAGCACTGCAAATCACCCAAATAATATGCAAATTGTAAAATAAATGGTGAACACGACGCAAATTGAAATTTGTTTGTATTTATTTTATTAGTTGTCAAATAGTTTCCAAGGAAATGAAAGCGAAGTCCGATTGATCACGATGCCTAAACGGGTAAGAACGAAATTCAAGTTCTCTTGACGGCAGCGCCCCCTGCCCCTGAGGTGCCGCAACTAAATTCAATGTTCAAGGTCATATATCTGAGTTGGAGATGTATACGTCGCTATTTACGACCAAATAATTTTTGTGGGTTGATTGTTGATTATTGAGAAGTGATTTTAATGATTTTTGATATTTTCTCTTAAAAAATGTCTCACGTGCTATTATACACTATTTCTCAGTATCGAAATTGTGTGCGGTAACCGACATTACTAAGATGGTTATCTGCGTTTAAAGGTGCGGTGCAAATGTATAGTTTTTTATGTGAGGTGGTTACGTGCATGAAGACCCAGCGGTCGATGAATTGATCAAGGCTTTAGAATATAGAAGAAAAGTTAATTGGAATTCTACCAAGCAAAAGAATACAGGGTGTTTTAAAACATGAGTCGGAAAATTAAAAGTATGCATGGTTCCATATACCTCGTTCTTAGAAAAAAAGTTCCTATATGGGTCCGCAAAAGAACCGTTTTCGAGATACGCAGGGTGTCAAAAAAGTTTTTTTTAGTTATTTGACGATATATCTAAGAAACAATTTGAGATGCGTAGCTCAGCTTTTGTACACATCTTGTCATTAATATTATCTATACTGAAATGGATCGCACCTAGGTAGGATGATAAGGAATTTATTTCCATCTCCCTCGTTAAATCAACTCAAACCGAAAAAGCAAACAGTACAAGAATAGGTACGTAATTATCTAAAGGTAAAATTGTTAGGAAATGAAAACGCAGCCATGCGCCATTGCGGCAAAGAAACGATTCCTGCCAGTTCATTAAATATTCATAAAATAAAAACGCTCTAGTTGGTAGTATTCCAGCCTCTTAGCAACATCTAAACGAAACGAAATGACAAAAAGGGCCAGATGTTGGAATGTCTTCATAAAAGTCACCCTCGGACCGATTGAAAGAGATAAAGACCTCGAGGCGGTGGAAGGAAAGTTACGCGGCACGAAACAGACAATAGCTCCAGTAATAAGACAATGGCAAATCGCCAGGTATTCCACCCACGGTAATGATAGTAGGGCAATCAGTAAAGCAAAGAAATAAACAACGGTAGCCAAAAATGCATCATGATCCCCAAACAGCAAGTAGGTGAAAATACGAAATGAAAGTTAAGCCGGTGTAATTATAGTAGGTAGGTACAATGAAAAGTACAATAACGCCTCGGCCGATTTGGTAGGAATTTTAGGTAGTTGAAGTTCAGGAAAATTCAGTAAGGTAGCCGCAATCTCAACTTGCTAAGTCTCAAGATAAGGGAGATGTGATGGGAAATAAAACGAACGAAATCACGTGATGGGACAGTGCCAATAGGGTGCATTGTTGCTTGTCGTGTTTAGAAGGCGGGCCGCTGCTTCTATAAAGGCAGACGTCTTGCCGCAGCCCAAAGCAGAGTCGGATCAGATTTCGATCAGGCTCGGTCAGATTTCCTAACCCTTTGGACGGTGAATCCTAGAGATGGCATATAAGCGGACTCCAGGTCGCCCAATCCTTATCTTAACTCTATATTTCAACTGGAGATGGCACGTAGGCGGACTCCGGTTGAATTTCCTTTATCTGCCTTAGAAAAATTCCAGTTGAAGCCCAATAAGGGTAAGTATCGTTTCACGCAAACTTCAAATCAGAATTCTAAATTTCCTTGATTTGGTTCAGCTAGAGATGACATATAGGCGGACTCCGGTTGAATTTCCTTTGTCTGCCTTAGAAAAATTCCCGTGGAAATCCAATTAATTTGCATCTCGTCTCGAAACAACTCGAAACAACTCGCAGTTGGCAGATTCTCTTCGAACCGATTCACTGGTAGATGTCAAAGCGCAAATTCTGAAGGAGTTTCCTTCGCAAATTAGGGAAAGTTCATTGAGAGGATAGTCAGGGAGGATCTCTCTTCGAAACAAAATCCACAAAAATAAATAATTGAGCCGATTCGCAGCAGTCACGTGTGCAGGTCCCATTTTAAATCAGGCAAAGCAATTAGTAAGGAAGTGGACGGCAGCACCAATAATATTGAGTACTTGCTTCATCGCGGTATGGGAGGTCGGGGTGGAGCTGGGAGGAGGATCAAACCCAGGTCAGGAATTAATAACCTGTGAATGGGTGGCACGGCACATCATCAGAAATAATTCAAGTTAGGAGGTCGACAACGAAATAAATGAACAAATCATTCTGATTTCTCAAAGGGTCCGAGTTTGTTTAGTGCGGATGAAGCATCAAACAAATATTAGGCAAGAACCTGTCCCTTTAAATTATACGACATAAAGAAAGTGAAAGGAATTCCTTCGCTATTGTATAGCACCATGAATGAAGATCGCAGTTCCTGCCAGAGCATAGCACCCCCAGATATAGAGTAGTATAGAACAGGGCAAGCTTAGGCAGGGTTGTCAGAAATCAAAATCAACCGAGATAGAAGAAAATCCCAGTAGGTTCTTTTGCGCATCCGTTTCGGCCATACTAATCCTGGCACACCTCAATCAACGAGCAGGGGTAATTACTGTAAACACAACGAAAGAAATCACAGCGGTCCTATTAGGGGTAAATAGACGATTACTGTTGCTTTTGACAAGAGAGCAACGGGCCCGGGGTCCTAACGTTACAGTACCTTTTGAAGGCTAATAAACAAATTATTTGACAGTGAAACACATCTTTAAAAAAAATATCAAAACCAAGTAAATAATGTTTTTTGCCCACAGCAAAACATGCTGCAGTTTTTATGTTTTTCATCATAAAATGCGGCCTTTTTGAAAATTATTTTACATTAAAGCTTTCGACCAAAAGCACTTTAAAATGTGGCTTCACAATGCCAATTATACCAGTGTCGTAGAAAGTAGAGGAAAAAATTTCAAGAAACCCTATTTCCTAATATTAAATATAAATCCTCCGCCACTGCCATATGGAAAGAAATTTACATAGCGCTCAAAAAGTAAACAATATTACTGATAAGGTGTGTGCCAAAATTCAGTGTTACATCTCGAGCGGTTCCTGAGATATCGCCGAAAAATCGACAATTTTTTTTTTACACCGTGTCTCGAAAACGGTGGGTTTTGCGAACTTAGAACTTAATTAATAATTGTTAGGACATTTTTTTCTCAGAACGCGCTAAGGAATCACACCTTATATTTTCCAACATCTGTTTCGAAATAGCCTGTAAAAAATTAAGAAAAGCTGTAAAGCTCTACGTAGGTACTGAAATCCTACACTTTTACTTCAAGTTCCAAAAAATTTCGGCAATTTTTCTCCTCTTATAGGTACAGTTTGAGTTTGGATACCTCTTCTTATTACGTATTTTGATGAAGTTAAAGAAATAATACAATAACATTAGACGAGAATGGCAGCTGTGATAAAAGAATAAAGAAAATACACGTGTATTTTTGAAGTATTACGTCATTTGAAATTTCCTTCTTTTCAATTAATATCTCCATTAGAATAATTTGAATGAATACATATTTATAAGAGTTCGATATAGATAAAAACGGGCACAAAGTGACTGCTAAACAACTTAATTAATGCAATTTAATGAATAAACTAAGCTGCGAGGTATCTAGAGAGATAGAATAGGGCATTACAGCATAACTGAGGTAGGTATATGGTGCTATTAAATTAGAGTAAGATATGATCAATCATCAACACCTATCTATTTGATCATTGCTCGGTATAGCTGTATAAATATCCTATTAAAATTCTAATCATTCAGTAGTGGTGGCGTGCTGTGAAAAGGTCATTTCAGAAACGCAGTGTCGTAGAATTCCCTTTAAAAAAAATCAGTTATCTAATAGCAAATAGCTTTAGTAGTTAAAACCATAAAGATTTTTAGATAGATCAGGCACCAGTAAATACAAAATAAAACCTACCTACACAGTGAGTCCCAATTGATGCTCTGCATGGTATTGAGATCTCAGTTGCTGTAGAAGATACCATACGAGAACGTTTAAGTGGAGAAAGTTTGAGGGAATTTTATATGACTTACCTGGAACCAAACGGTCATGATGACTGTCTTTTATGACTTTGAAATTTTGAGATTTTGAGATATAGAAACAAAGGGATGCTGCATTTTCTAAATATACTCATATCTAACTAATACGTTTTTCATTTCTAATTATTGTTAATAAATACAAAAACCTTGGGGCAACTTTTCATTTGTAGAAACTGTCCATTTAGTATGATTTTAATTTTCAAGTATCGGTTAATCGGAATCATCACCAAGTTTGATTTCTTATGAACGCAATAATCATTTTTTTATTAATTTGAAACGAGCATTTACCTTTTTAATGATGCATAACATACTTGGAAGAAAAACTAAGAAAAACATCATGCCGTCCTAGTTTCTTCAAAATATCTCAAAAGCTATATAGCCTGACCATTTTGATGATGAGTTGTTTCATCATAGATGAAACTTTCTCCATTTAAACGTTCTCGTAAATTCAACAGCAACCGAAATTCCAATATACAAATCCGGGACCCACTGTACTAATGGATATATGAAAAATTTAAATATTTTTGTTAATTATATTGTTGATGTTAGTGTATTTTTAATAAAAAATACACTATTGAAGACGACATCTCTTTTCAAAAATCACCCAAAATCATCAAATGTCCACCGATCATGACCCCCAGATCACGAAAAAGTAGTTTTCCAAAATTCACCTGCCCACGATATACAGTGTGACCAATTTGTTCTTGAAACATCCTGTATAATACATGTTATGGTGCGATTTTAAAAGTATTTCTTTTAAATCCTAGAGCTTGATGAACTATATTTTGGGAGCAAAAAGCGTCTCATTCCTACAACATCCAAGGCCTACTAGATCAGTGTTTACTTGTAAAATTCATATTAACGATTTTTTTAGAAGAAAAAAAACTTAGCACGCCACAGGATTCACCAGCCCTCAAAACGGTACCGCACTAAATTTATTGGAAATGTCAAAGTTATAAAGATCTTGAAGTTATTTAAAATTCATAATAATACTCCGAATTTTTATAAATTTATTCGAAAAGGTCAAAAACTATCATAAGTAAAAAAAAAATTTTTATTATTATTAGAATTATCCTACCAATTTATTTGTCACTTTTGACAGATTAGATACTTAGTTAAATACTTAGTAAAGTTAAAATACTTAGTTAAGATACTTAGTTAAAAACTAATTAGATGAAAATTAGATACTTTTTTTTCATGGATAGCTTTTGAGGGCTGGTGGGTCCTGTGGCGTACCTAGTTTTTTCAAAAAAAATAGCTAATTTGAATTTTTGAGATTTTACAAGTAAACACTGATCTAGTAGGCCTTGGATTTTGTCTTTTAAAATCGCACTATAAATTAAGATTCTACAAGGTGTTTCAAGAACAAATGGGTCACACTGTATATTTGAAAAATTTGGAATTTAAGCTTCGTTTCTGGGGTTACGTTGCTGTGATTGTTAGAGCTATTATTAGGGATGTTTTAAATTCAAAAAAGTAGTAGGCAGAACAAATTGTATTCTACATACAAACGAATTGATTGTTGTTTTGTTGATTGCCAAAAAAAATATAATTATGAGAAAATAAAATAAATACTTGAAATAATCTTACGAGTACTTATAAATATAATACCTACAGTCCACTAATTAATTAATTAATATTTTTAGATAACTGTTGAAATCATAACAGTTATTTTGGTCACTTCGAGTCGGATAAGAATTGGTTTTTTAGATATTGAAAAATAAATAATCAAAGCTTGGCGGTGGTGAATCTGCGATCAAGGAATCAAACAGCAGCAAGAATAATTAAGAACGAGATCAAAGAAAAATAAATCTGCGGTCCATAAATTAAAGCTGATTCTGGAAGGTTGCAGCAACATCTCCGAAGAAGAAAAGTCAAAAAGGCCAGATATTATTCCACTCAGTTCGTATTCCCAAAATAGGTACCTTATCTTTCTTACATATTTCATAATCAATCCATAGTCCCAAAATACGTCCTTAGTCAATTTCTTATAAGACATCCTTTTTATTTGTGCAATAATGTCGAAAAAAGCTGATTTGATAAAAAAAAGAGTAATCGTATTAGGGCATTTGACGAGGTTAATAGATTATGTAGAATCGATTAAAGAAATTGAATTAAATGGCGAAATAATAAATAATGTTCAGTCAAGAGTAGAAAGAGCACATTCACTAATAAATGAATTTAATGAAGTGCAAGATCAAATTGAGCTAATAACGGGTAAAGGTGATGACAAAGAGAGAAATGATTTTGAGAATAGCTATTTTGAATGTTTAGGAAAAGCAAAAAATATTATTCAGAAATATGAAATGAATAATATTGTACTACCGAACGTAAATGTTACAGGAAATTCAAATTCGGGTTCCGATTTACGTCAGATTGAACAATTAAATAATAACTACTGCCAAGTAAAGCTTCCTACAATAAATTTACCTACTTTCAATGGTGACTATTGTGATTGGCTAGAGTTAAAGAATTATTTTTATCTCTTGTTGATCAAAATAGAGCGTTGTCTGAGGTTCAAAAATTTTATTATTTGAAAACTTCCTTGTCAGATTCGGTAAAGGATAAAATAAAAGCAATAATTGAGGTATCAGCTGAGAATTATAAAACAGTCTGGAACATTTTGCAAAACAGATATGAGAACAAAAGTTTGATGATACATAATCAAATTCATGCAATTTTTAGTCTTTCTGTCCTTAATATCGAATCTCATAAAGGTCTGAGAAACCTATATGACAACGCCAATAAGCACCTCAGGGCTTTGAATACTCTTGGGGAAAAAACTGATTGCTGGGATCGATTAATAATTTATATTTTAACAAATAAATTTGATATAATTACAAGAAAAGATTGGGAGTCATATAAGTATGAGGGAGAATTACCTACACTGGATGATTTAGAAAGTTTTCTTAAATCGAAGTGTGAAGTTTTGGAGAAATTAGATTTAACTAGTAATCAATGTGACAATAATTACAATAAACAAAGACCTAACAAAAATAATAATTTTAATAAGAAATTGTCTAATTCATTAGCAACAACCAGCACTAATAATAAATATAAATGTTATTATTGTAATGCAAACCATAGCATATTTAAGTGTGCAGAATTTTTAAAGCTGACTCCATTGGAAAGGATCTCGGAGGTAAAAAAAAAGAAACTTTGCTTGAATTGCATGAGGCCCTCCCATCCTTCATGGAAATGTCATTTATCTAAATGCTTAAGGTGTAATAAAGCACATAATACGATTTTGCATTGCAATAATAATGAGTTTAAGGACTCAGTAAATAATCCAAGAAACCTACAACCAGACACTGAGTTTGAAAATTCCGATCAGACTATTTCAGAAAGTCAAACACAGACGGTTGCAGGTGTTTACTCAAATTTGGAAAATTATTACGAGGACAATTTTCTTACAAAAACTAGTTCCCAAGTACTCTTATCTACAGCACTTGTAAAAATAAAAAGTAGAGATAACACTTGGATTACTTGTAGAGCACTTTTAGATTCAGCTTCACAAAGTCATTTTTTGACCGAAAGCTTATTCAATAAATTAGGATTATCTAAAATAAAAATCAATCATGCGGTAGTAGGAGTAGGAAAGATGTTGACTAATATCAGTAGTCAAGTGGACGTGACAATAAAATCATGCCACAGTAAATTTGATATGAACATAAGATGTTTAATACTACCAAAAAAAACAGATAATCTACCCTCGATTTCTTTTGATAGAAATAAGTTAGAAATTCCCCAAAATTTACTACTAGCTGATCCAAATTTCAATATTTCATCAAAAATTGACCTTTTGTTGGGCTCGAATGTATTTTGGCCAACATTGCTGAATGGGCAGGAAAGACTTGGCTCAAGAAATGATCCTATTTTACAAAATACTGAGTTTGGTTGGGTCTTAGGAGGAAACATAAATTCAATTTTACCATCTAATAATAATTATTCACAAAGTCGCTATGTCAGCAATGAACAAATGGACAATAAATTAGAGGAATTCTGGAATTTGGAAGAGATAAACAATAAAGTTTCGAAATTGAGCCAAACAGATAGAGAATGTGAATCTATTTTTACTAGTACCACAATTAGAGATAGTACTGGTAGGTTTATAGTAAATATTCCTTTTAAAAATAATTTAAGTAATTTGTGAAATTCTTATGAATGCGCTCTTCGTAGATTTGAATATCTGGAAAAAAAATTATTGAGAAATCCTGTATTACACGAAGAATACTGTGCATTTATGAAAGAGTTCATAGGCTTACAGCATATGACAGAAGTTGCCAGCTTGGAAAATAATGAGTTAGTTGACGGTTATTTTATGCCTCATCATGCTGTGCTGAAAACAGAAAGTTTGACCACTAAATGCCGAGTAGTCTTTGACTGTTCAGCTAAGACAAGTTCTGGATTATCTTTAAATGATGTCCAGTATGTAGGTCCAACTTTACAGCAAGATGTGTTTGCAATTATAACTAGATTCAGGCAGTTCCAATATGTTATGCCTGGTGATATTTCCAAGATGTAACGACAGATTAAAGTTAATCAAAATCAGACAAAATATCAACGTATATTTTGGCGTTCAGATCCAGCAGAAAGTATAAAAATTTATGAATTAAATAGAGTTACCTACGGCAATGCATCATCACCATATTTAGCGGTTAGATGTCTTTTCCAACTGGCATTTTTATATGGATGATTTGCTAACGGGAGCCAACTCTGCACAAGAAATTTTACGAATACAATCTGAAATTTCTGAAATAATGAGTAGTGGAGGATTTGAACTGAGAAAATGGCTTTGTAATAATAAAGAAATATTAAGTAAATTTAAAGTTAATAAAGAATTAAAGGTAGGAATATTAGAGATCGGGGAAAATGAACAAAACAAGACTCTCGGCGTGTACTGGAACTCGAATAAAGATTTAATTCAGTACAAAATTAACAGGAATAATAGCAATAATTCTGCTAATAGCAAAATTACTAAAAGAAATATTCTATCGGTAACATGCCAAATATTTGACCCTTTAGGTTTACTTGGACCTGCTAATAATTGTAGCAAAGTTAATAATGCAGGAACTTTGGAAATTAAAATTATCATGGGATGAAAAAATTCCTCAAGAATTAGGAAATAAATGGTTAGAGTTTCAAGCTAATCTAGGAACAATTGAAAATTTAAAAATACCTAAGACAAGTAGTAATTTCTAATTTTATTACAATCGAGCGTCATGGATTCTACGACGCTTCAGAAAAAGCCTATGGAGCTTGTATTTATGTAAGATGCATCCTACCAAACAAAAAAGTGATGTGCAACTTATTGTGTGCTAAATCTCGAGTAGCTCCTATTAAACAAGTGAGTTTACCTCGATTAGAGTTATGTGGAGCAGTTTTGCTTGTAAATTTAGCTAAAAAGGTAGATTCTTGTATGACTGTTGAATTCAGTTCTTCATATTTTTGGACTGACTCCATGATTACACTTAGTTGGATATTCGGAGAATCCAGTAAATGGCATACATTTGTAGCTAACAGGGTGGGAGAAATACAATCTCTAACATCCATAAAATCGTGGTATCATGTAGATTCTGCTGATAACCCTGCCGATGTACTCTCTCGAGGTACAGAAGCAAATAATTTACAGCTAAACAAAAATTGGTGGGAAGGTCCGGAATGGTTGAAAAGCATAGATATAACTCATAAATTAAAAAATAAATTGAATTATCTAAATAAGGAAATACCCGAACAAAGATTAAAAATATTCATTTCTGTTGAAACAAATAATGTGGTAAGAAATTTAATAATTCGTTTTTCTTCTGTAGTAAAACTGCAAAGAGTTTTTGCTTATGTATTAAGGTTTGTTTCAAATTTGAAATTAAAGGATAGAAACAAACGAGTATCGGATACTCTTACCCCGCAAGAACTAGATAACTCACTTAAAGGATTAATAAAACAAACTCAAAAAGATACTTTCACGAAGGATTACCAGAATTTAGCTAATAAAAGACCGTTAAGCAATAAAAGTGCAATTTTGTCTTTGAATCCATTTTTTTGTGAAGGTATTTTAAGAGTTGGAGGTCGACTTAGTCGTTCCAATCAAAGTTATGATAAAAAATTCCCAATTATATTGCCGAAGAATGGTCATTTAACTACACTTAGGTATATTCAAATACGAACATGAAAGGTTGCTTGACTGTGGGGTGCAAGCTTTACTGTGCTCCGTTAGAGATAAATATTGGCCAGTATCTGGAAGAAATGCTTGTAAGAAAATTATAAGAAATTGTATAATATGTTTCAAGGCTAGGCCCAAAGAGATTACTTATCTTATGGGTGATCTTCCAGATATACGGGTTAATAATTATTCACCATTTGCTAATGTAGGAGTAGATTATG
This sequence comes from Malachius bipustulatus, assembly GCA_910589415.1. NCBI lineage: Eukaryota > Metazoa > Arthropoda > Insecta > Coleoptera > Melyridae > Malachius > Malachius bipustulatus. The sequence goes on from OU342633.1 coordinate 18,047,523, forward strand.
GTGGACCTTTTATGATAAAGGATAGAAAACTTAGAGGCTACAAATTAATAAGGTCCTATGTATGTTTATTCATTTGCATGTGTACTAGAGCAGTGCATATTGAATTAGTTTCTGAGTTAACTACTGAAGCTTTCTTGGCAGTACTTAAAAGATTTATCAGTAGACGTGGAAAGCCCAGTAACATTTATTCAGACAATGGTAGTAATTTCGTAGGAGCTAATAATGAACTCTCTAAAATATCGATATTTTTGAAAACTAATAATGAAACAATTACGAATTATTTGACAGTTGAAAGAATTAAATGGAATTTTATTCCCGTCAGAGCACCAAATTTCGGGGGAATCTGGGAGGCAGGTATTAAAAGTACTAAATATCATATTAAACGGTTACTTAAACATCCTCTCACATATGAGGAATTCAGTACATTATTGACACAAATTGAGGGTGTTCTAAATTCCCGCCCCCTCTGTCCTCTAAGTCAAGATCCTGACGATTTGAGTGCCTTGACTCCAGCACATTTTTTAATTGGAAAAACTATAAGTTCCTGTCCTGAAATTAATATCACTGACGTGGAAGAAAATCGGCTAAGCAGATGGCAGCGAGTACAGTCAATGTTGCAACATTACTGGAAGAGATGGAGCAAGGAATATCTGTCCGAACTGCAGACCAGAGTCAAATGGAAAACTAATTCAAAGGATCAAATCAAGATTGGCGCTCTGGTACTTATTAAAAATGAAAATGCACCCAGCATGTTCTGGCAACTGGGAAGAATATCCAGAATACGGCCTGGGTTAGATGGGGTTATTCGAGTTGTGGATGTGAAGGTTCAAGAAAAAGAATTAACCCTGTCCGTTAATAAAATAAATACTTGAAATAATCTTACGAGTACTTATAAATATACAGTCCACTAATTAATTAATTAATATTTTTAGATAACTGTTGAAATCATAACAGTGATTATACAGGGTGTTTCTTAATAACATGTCAATACTTCAGGACGTGATTCCTTAGGTCATTTTATGAAGAAAAGTTAATATGAACATAATTATGTCGCATCGGCAACGGCTTAATTTTTTTTTCTACAGGGGGTGTTGAATTTTAGTTTTTTCAAGAGTTTTTTTTTATGAACTAGGTTTTCAATCTTTGAATATGTTCATAGAATATAAAAACGCATATTATTTTAGTTAGAAAAGTTTTTATATTGCCCCACCAGTGGCGTCCCTGCTAAAATGTCCTGTGACACTTTTTGAAACTGAAAATGATTTCTTGCATTTTTCCCGTCTTTCTTGATTAAAACAATGAAATAAAAATTATATTATCCAATTCAACAACAACGAAAACGGCTCAAAATTTAGGAAAACGGCTTTTAACCTTTTTATGTAATATCCTATAATGTGGATGAAATTATTACACAGGCTGATAAAAAATCTGAAAACATCTGAGATTTCTAAGTGCGTCGCTAAATAAAAGACCAGAAATAGTCCAAATGTTTCTGTACCATAGGATAGTACTTATGTATTTCGAAAATTGTAGAAAGGCTAACAACGATAAAAATATACCTAATATTGGATTCTAATTTGGGCCAAAATTTGACCTAAATTATTGACATAAAAACAATTATTATTCCTTGTAATTAATTGCGAATCCAACCTGGTTGCAGACCCATTAATGTGCAGTTCCACAATTCGGTGTTTTGGATTCTTTTGACTTCAGGGGTGTCCCAGGTGCGGGACTCTTTAATCACTTATCCACAATAAAATACTTGCTTGTAAATGAAATGAAATAGCATTTATTGACATAGGTAGATAAACAACACAACAATAACTTAAAATGATGCTCTGATAGGTATAAATTAATGTAATAATGTAAACGTAAGTAGGTAGGTACCTCGGTAGGTACTAATATTCGTGAGTTCACCGGTGTTATTTCGGTGGTAGTCGTTGCTGCAATGCTTGTTTCTTGTTTGGTTACCGTAGCCCTTGGGACCTCGTCGCTGTAGCGTCTTGGGAGTCCTTTTCCCACGGGGTTGCCAAACCATGTTAAAAGTCTTTTAAGTGAAACTTGTACATTCCTTAACCGAGTGTCATAACATAAAAAAAAACATAAGGCAATCAATATCACGTCATATTGCGACGTCATATCGACGTCGTTCGGTGAAAAATTTTCTTTTTTTCCATCAGTAAGAATTCGCTTGCCAGTGCAGGCTACTTCGAACTGCAGTACAAAGCTGTCCCAGGAAGTCGTTCCATTGTACTGCGAAGTGGTGGTCGTTCCATGCGAAGTCGAAAGCCTATTTATAGGACGAGTTTTTTAGGTAACTCCTCAGTTGTTGAGCACGCTTGTAATTTCTCGCCTCTTTTCAGATTCAGTGCCGCCAATACCGACCTGAGCTCATTTATATTTTTTTCCATTTATTTCCTCCGATTTTTTTTTCAATAATCTTGACACATAGCTTTTGCTCTTGAGCCGCAGAACTTGCGAGAATCTTTCCTTCTTGTTTGCTTGAATTTTTCTGTACACTGGCAGAAAGTTTTTCTTCCAGAGCTACAACATTTTCTGTAAATTTCTCTTCTAGAGCAACAATATGCTCTGAAAAATTTCCTTCTAGAGCGACGATATTCTATGAAATATTTGTTGAAATCTTTTTTTTCCAGAATTTTCTGCTCGAAAAAGATGGATTTATCTTCGAGGCTCTCTAGCTGTAGTGCTACAGAATTTTCCATCAGTTTCCGCTCTAGCGTTGTTGAATTTTCCAACAACTCCTGCTTTAATGATATGTAATTTTCCAGTAATTCCTGCTGTATCTGGGACATCAAATAAATAAGAAGAGCCGTCCTCACCTTCTTATGCGGACGGCTTGAATGAGTCGGAGTTTTAAAAGTCTTCTTCAGCCCATTATTAAGTATTTGCCTAGTTCTACTTCCTCCAATTCTCGTTTCAGACCGACCATCTTCAAATCTTTTATCTTCATGTGCCTAGATATTTTTTTTTTTAATTTTTTTTTTTTACTAATTTGAACTCAGTTTTATTTATTTATTAAAAAAATCCGGGTTGGAGAAATTATTAATACTTATCTAATAATCTCTGCCACTACCGACCCTATAGTTGTAACGGATTTTGTTAAAAGGGTTCGTTCATAAGACTGATGAAGACTGAAGTCATTTCCTCGGGCAGGTAATTTTACATTGAACTGAATTAAAGATACCTATACAGGGTGGGAATTTTTTGTACTCTCCATCACTGAGATCTCCTAAACGCTAAGAAATACAGGGTCCGTTAAATTAGGGAAAAGTTGCTCTATTTTGTGCCCATCTCGAATATCCTGAAAAAACTGAAAAATCGATATTTTTATTGCCACAACTCTCTTTTTTTTGTAAATAATAAATATTTTTTGTAGGCATACATAATAAGACGTCAAGAGCTATTCCATCTGGCATTTCAAAAACCTAGAAAGCCAACTAGATCTTAGAGTATTCATATAGCCAACTTTCGTTTTTCTTATGGCCGCCGTATTGGATTTTATGTCATTCTGTATTATAAAAATCAAGGAAACCAAAAACTATCACATTGAAAAAAATTCTCCGAAATTTTCTTCTTCTTTTTCCGAAAACAAAAAGAAAATTTTATCACATACCGACGTCGTGAAACGTCGCAATATGACGTGAAATTGCTTGACTTATGGTTATTTATGACATTAGATTGAAGAAAGGCTATTTCTTTTCGAAAAAAGAAGGGAAAATTTAAAATTTTTTTTATTCTGACAGATTTTTGGTTTCCTTAATTTTTTTAATACCGAACGACATGAAAATCCAATTTGGCGGCCATAAGAAAAACAAAAGTTGACTATGAAAACTCTGGGATCTAGTTGGCTTTGAAATTTTTCTAAATGTCAAATGGATACCTCTTAACGGCTTATGTAAGCCTACAAAAATATTTATCAATCTCCAATAATAAAAAATATATGGCAAAAATAAGAAATATCGATTTTTCAGTTTTTTTCAGCACATTTCAGGAACAATCACAGATATTTTGTATCTTGACGGATTCGAGATGGCCACAAAATTCAACGGACCCTGTATCTCTCAGCGTTTAGGTGATCCCAATGATGGGTAGTACAAAAAATTCCAACCCTGTATAGATAGAATTATCTGATACTTATCATTATTACGGTGTTCAGACTTCTAGAAACAGTTTAGACTTTGTTGCGCCGTGCACGGTGCATAATGAATCGATCTCGAACTAGTCTTATCCCGTTAATCTTGGCAATCCTTATCGTCGGGCTGACCCGCCTTTCTAGGAACTCTGCGGTGGCTCAGTGTTGTGAAGATTCAACAGGCGTCTGCAGGATCTGCAAAATCAAGAATACCATTTTGAAAAATTAGGTCTGATATAATAAAGACATTTATAAGCAATCTATGAATTTTGAAACAGGATAAAGGACAACGATAAAGCATAGCTGTCTATGGGAAAACAAATTATTTCAAACAACAATAATTAAAGGGTGTTCGAAATTGAATCCGTTTGAAGTTAGGGCCTGACAGCTAAGAGGTTTGTTTTAACTTAATCCGAACCTTAAAACTGACAGCTCCTAATTTTTACACCATTGAATGCAGCTTTCAATTTGAGGTGTTACTCAACGCATATAAAAAAAAATAAAAAAAACTGTTAATTTTGCATAGTGGTGACATTTTGAACTATCATAGAAACAAGTGACGGTCAAAAGATAGTTTTTGTTGTCTTACTGGTAAATTTGAATTTTTGAAAAAAGGCTATTTCTTCAAAAGCTAGCAAAAAAATAAAAATGTGCCCTTTTCATGAGAAAAGATTCCTTTTCTATTATAACTGTGCTATTTGTGGATATAAAATTATTCTTATCTTAATTAATTAATAGAATAATATTAATTAATCTATTATTTAATAGATTATTTGTAGTTAATAAATAAGTAAGTGGTTAATATTCTTTGATTTGAACGCCACTGGAAAAATGAGAGAATTATTAAACCTCCCATTGAGAGACTTATTAGAATATCAGATTCATCTGAAAAGTCCCAGTTAATTGAATTGTAATGACACCATCCGTGTCTGGAATTACCCAATTGAGGTTGGAGTTGATGACTTTCACTTACTAACGACTATTACGATTATATCAACCTAATCATAATTTCGTCAGCTGCAGACGCTACTTCTTAATAGTGACAGCATTGTTCCTAAGAAGACAATTATTATTATTATGTCATCTCATACCGAGGATGTATGTACACCTAGGTATTATACTTCATATAATACTATTATGTATTTTAAAAATGTCGACTTCCTGGTCGACATACCTACCGTATAGGCTCAAATGTGCTGAGTATTTGGACAGGGATAAAAGATCAGTACACGCAGGTACCTACACGCAAAACAGACGGCTATATCCCCCAGTAAAACTTCTTGCCAGCGATGTCGTCTAACCTGTAATTTTTTTATTAATTTGTCGTTTTAATTAAGTTGCAAATTGTTGTCGATTCGTTAATTTCCGTGTGAATATGATAATATAGATTCTCTATCCTGTCTTAATGCCTATTACGCCGATATAGCTATCTTCTTGTGCGTATTTCTACATACCAAGCATAATGCAGCCAACATGATTTTCTTGAATGATAAAAAATGGAAATTGATGAATAATAAAAGGACACCTCGAAGGACGTGCGTAGTCTGTCCAGATAATGTGTCACTTGACTTTTAATGCAGTCAAAAATCATTAGGGAGATGGAGGGTAACTGTGCCGGGTGGCCAAATTTTAAAAATATTTTATTTATTTTTTTTTCGAATAAAGTGGCCAAAATAAATTCCTGGAAATTATTTTCAGGTTTCTAAGATAACTGGGATGGTTGTCCAGAAAATTTTGCTATAAATGTGCAAGAACATCTGAACTCAGTATTTCAGCAGCGATGGATTGGAACAGAAAGCCTATTTCCATGGCCACCCAGATCTCCTGACTTGACCAGTCTGGATTTCTATTTATGGGGGCGGTTAAAGGACGTCGTTTTTCAAACTGAACCTAATTCTAGACAAGACATGGAAAGCAGGACTCGGAATGCAATTTGCAACCTACCTAAAGAACAGAAATTAGAGCTATAGTTTTTTCACCTAAAGACAGGCTCCAGCCACTTTTTTTACCGCAACTTTCCTCAATGGTAGTTTCCGCGATACAGTACTGTACCTACCTAGCACGCTTATTTTGGCCACCCGGTATAATGCATCCACCAGGTAAATTAGCGGGTAAATTGTACCCATATTAAAAATTGATCAAACAACTGAACCTATTCTGATGCAGTTAATAAAAATTTGTCAGTCGATAATAATAGGGGCCACTGAGTGATTTAGTCTAGTCAGTCTAGTTTGGAATGCCTAATTGATTTTTTAAGGAATTGTCAATTTAATTCGGTTGGCACTCATTGTATTTTAATTATAAAACTTCATACTATTTTTTTTTTGGAGAAATGCAGGTGCGGGTTAAAAATGTCTTGATGTATTAAAATGATGAACTAAAAATATAAGATAATTACGGTTAGCTGCTGATAAATTCTCGATGTGTTTTAAGGCAAGCTTAAGCTTGATTTATCGTGCTTTCTCTGGCCAATTCCAATATCCCCTCGGCACGTGTGAATATCGCTCTATCATGATCTACATTGTTCCTGGCCCATTACGCGATGTACGCTTCTTTCCCAAAAAGAACAAAGAGCACCCCCATCCCCCGAATAGCAGCCGACCGCCGTCTATAAGGCGTGTATCGAAGTGAGGTTAGGACGGTGGCGGCTTCCGGCCGGGGCCATTAATATCAATATCCTGGGCGTAGTGCGATGCCCGGCAACTAACTGACCGCTGTCCGCTGACCGTCCCGATGCATTAATACCAATTCACCGGTGACTGATGAACGCCGTACATCATCGACACCTCGGGGACGGCCCTATTATAGGTCCGGGCCAGTCTCCTGGGAGGAGGGTTGCAGATGCGGGATTGAGGCTTGTGTCTTGTATTATGGGGATGTCGACGGGAAGTTTCGTGTGATCTCTGTTGTCTTTTGACATGCATGATCCAGATTCTACATCTTCAGCTAGCAGGTGTGTTATACTGAAAAGTTTAACAGAAAGCGGATGTTTCTCGAAGATAGGGAGGGAAATTCATAATGATATCTATTCGTGTCTTTCATATAGGTACTACTTTATAAATGAAATTTTTATAATAATGTTAAGTTACTCCTCCAGATTTTCTCACTAAACATGCATTTCTTAGTTTTGTACAAATCACGGTGTAAGAATTCCCCGTAATACCTCTTCAGCCACAATTTAGGAAAAAGTAGAGTGAGTGAGTGGCGTAACTTAGGACCACAATAACAAGAAACATTTTTTTACAAGTAGCCATCACAATGAAACGGCTGAACGGCTCGGTTACTATTGTCAATACTATAGCAATATTGAAAGAACTATGCTAAACTAAGCTCTGGTGAAAAAGCTTTTTGGTGCTTTTGTAAAAATTCTGAGTTGAATTTGATACCTGAAGAGGATGGTAAATCATCTATAGCTGATGCATTCCTTTCTACTTTCTGAACGATCTGAACAATCTTGAAACACAGAAGTTCTCTAAAACTATAATGATAAGAAATTTTATCAATTGTAGTATTATACAGGATTATACAGGGTGTATCAAAATATTGTACCGATAAATAAAATGTGTGATTTCTTGGCTTATTGTAAGAAAAAAAAATAAACTTGGGTTCGCAAGAATGCCGTTTTTGGAATACACAAAAATCAGTTCTTTGATGATAAGTATCTCAGAACAAGTTTTAAATAAAGAACCCAGCTTCTGTACCTATACATCTTGTAATTTTTACATCTTGTAACAGAGAGGCCATTAAGCCAGAGGAAACATGCTTTCCAACCAGTCAAATCATGCGAATCAGCTTTGCACCAGCTAATGTTGAGAATAGAAAAATCACCAGACAACAAAGAAATGGCCCTCGGGGCTTTTCTAGATATAGAGGGGACGTTTGATAATACCTCCTTCAGCTGCATGGTATCGGCCGCTACAAGACATGGCGTCGATGACACCACAACGAGGTGGCTGAGCGATATGTTGGAAGTCCAAGCAACTTTGTTTGGCGAGACAATGAGGGTCACCGTCACCAAAGGATGCCCACAGGGCGGAGTCCTATCTCCGTTGCTGTAGGACATGGTGGTGGATGACCTACTCAACAAGCTAAACAACAAAGGTTATTATACCCAGGGCTATGCGGATGACATAGTAATACTGGTCATGGGGAAATAAACTAAAACCATCTCAGAGCTCATGCAAGGGGCTCTGAATACCGTGCAGGAATGGTACCTCAGGGCCAAGCTCGCGTGAACCCTGTCAAAACGGCACTGGTCCCTTCACCAAAAGAAGGAAGATATGGAGAAATTAACCCCACCCATCTTCTTCAATGAACGACTGTAGGTGAACTACCGGGTCAAATATCTGGGCATAACTCTGGATGCGAAACTGACCTGGAATCTTCACCTGCAGAAGGCGATTAATAAAAGTAAAATGGCACTGATGGCATGCAGAAGGTCATTCAGTAAAACATTGGGACTAAAACCACGGATGGTACATTGTTTGTATATTGCTATGGCTAGACCCATACTAACATAGGGCTGTCTTTTAAAAACCAGAATTATCAAAATCTGTGCTGTTTCTGAGGACTTCCAGCTACTAATTGCCTGTTTTACGTATTCATTGACGCGACTAAGTTCCCGACCACGGAAAAAACGTCCACTTTTCTTAGGGCTATATAAATGAGCTCAAATTTGAGGAGCCTCCCACGAGAGGGCACCGCTAACGAGTAATTTTTATAGTTATATGTAAATATTACCGAACTAATAAACTGCTTAGAACAAGCACATAACAAACCTTATGCAGTTTTTGTACCATAAATGTCTAGATTTTGGAAAAATATGTCAAAATAAATTTTTTTCAGTGAAGTAAAAATTATGAGGTACACGTGTATACAAGGTGTTTCTAAATGGAGTACCATAAATTGGAGGACTTGTAGATAAAGTTAAAAAAATACGAAAATGTAGGAAAAATTTTTTTCGAAAAGGCTTTATTGATGAGATACAGGGTGTTAAAGAGTCGACCGACAGACCACTCTTTTGTTAATATTTGTTGAAACAATAACCCAACTGGGACAATTTTTTGTGTGTAACAACAAGTTATAAAGAGCAATAATCAGACAAATTTTCGGTTTATTTCAATAAGCCAGTGGCGTAGAAACAGGGGTCGTTTGACACTTTTCACTCTTTAAAAAAGTAAGGGCTAGGTTTTTTGATGTCTTTTTACAATAAAAAAGCCATACTTGTTTAATTTGCCCAGAGGCGTCCGTTTTTGAGATATTTGCAATTTTGTGTCAGGACGTCAGTCGCTTTATGTAAAATACACTTAAAAATTTCATTTATTTATTAAAATTGTGAAGGTAGCTTTGAAATTTAACTAAACATCAATAAAGCTTTCGAAAAAAAATTTTCCTACATTTTCGTATTTTTTTAACTTTATCTACAAGTCCTCCAATTTATGGTACTCCATTTAGAAACACCTTGTATTATGCCCCTGGTTCAAATTACATAATAGAGGTAATTATTGCTAATACATCTGGTTTATTAGAAAAAATAGAACACCCTATATAAAGGTATAGTTTCAACCAATAAATTTAGTCGATTCTTACCCAGAATAAGTTTATTTTTCAATAGTGTGTTTATATAAAATATGTATAATACCTATACCTACCTAAATGGATATTGTTAAACAAATTAAGAAAAGAGGAAACAGAAGCAATTTTGAAACGAGAAACCTATAAAAATGTCATATATCTTGATTTATACCTTAAAATGTACGCATACAAGCTTATGTTAACTCCACTTGTGTACATTTTGGTAATTTATGTTCTAGGAAACGCCGGTGTATTATTTCAGGAAGCATAAACAAGAAACGGTGACTAAGAGGAAGCGTATACACCTCTACAGGGAGCCATAAAGTCTGTTCGCACCTACCTATAATAAATCGATATGTTTTGAGTTTACAGGACACAGTTTAGAGTGGGAACAGACCACAACTTCCTTGTCAGACTGTTCCAGAGGTTTTACAACTCTAGTCATGCCTTGCCAGTCGTTGCCATCGTCTAGATGTCCCTGTTTTTGCACACCTACTCCGAGAGAGGAACAAGCAATTAAGCTGTGTGGAATCGGACTGTTTGTCATGCAGATCTGTCTGGTTGGTAGGAGTTTCATTAAGTCCCCTGTTTGAGTTCTATGTAACTACACTGCGACATAATGTAGATGTGTAATTAGCATGTTCAGTAACATTTGTACCCTTTCATGTCGTCAGATACATTCATATTAGCTAATAGCTATGTAGGTATAAGATATTTTACTTAGTAGGAGTTTAAGTAAATCAAATATTAATTTAAATAATTAATTTTTATTCAAATCTTAGGAAATAGTAGGTAAATATCTGAACTATCTGCAGAGATGTATTTTTTTTCTGACAGGTGGATTGGGCGTGAAGGACCGATAGCATGATCTCCAAAATCCCTGGACTTGACTCCGCTCGACAGTCTCCTATGGGGTCATTAGAAGGAGTTGGTGTATTATAAGGAATGTTCCTGCTTGCAAGAATTGAGAAGGAAGTTGGCGGAAAGTAAAGAATAGTTTGAAATAACAGGGAAGGTGTTAAGAAGGTTAAAAATATGTTTTTAGGTATTCGTTTAAAAATAGGTGTACAATATGCATCTGTTTTTATGGTATTTTGCATAGAAAACGATATAATTGCCTAAAACCTTCACGAAAACGATTTCTTGATCTTTGATCTTGAATATCTTGCGGCGCTGACACGATCGAGATTATGAGATATTTGAGTCTTATGAATGCTCAAAGGTTTGTATGTGTTAATGCACAGCTTTATACCATCCCATTTCAAAATTTGCCCCTTATCTTTCCATACTTACCTGGACTACTTATCAACCCAGTTAATGCAGTTAAGTTTGTAGGCACCTACTTACTTAATAAAGCATGCAAATAACAATCATTGCCAGAGTGGCAAAATCATGCATTTGTAAAAAGAAGACATCAAAGAAGATAATTAAGTAGGTACCTACATAGTACTGATATTTATTTATAATTCGGCGTTGATAAGCCTATTGAAAATTTAACAGTCACTAAGTCTTCGTCGGTATAAAAATCAATAACTGATGTATGGACTACACCATCAATCTGACATCTTATTATCACCATTTTATTCATGCCCGAGTCCATTTCTCTCATCATTTATAGCCCCATATTGGCTTCTGATTTCCATACCTGACGTTTATTAACCATGATTAATACAAGTGAGGAACTTGCTGTCACAACATTCCTTCAGGCGGTATACTAACTGATTATAAGCATTGTTGTTAGGCTTATTATAATCAGGTGGTCAATTCTTAGCTGTTTAGCTGTCATCGTAACCGTAAATCATCTGTAAGAGTGCCCAGAAGAACGAAATTAATAGAATTGTTTAAACTAAACAACAACATAGAGTTCATTTTAATAACAGTTCACTTAAGTTTAAATGTATGTGTAAAGTATCGAAGATTGAGTAATTTTTTGCGTGATAGTTTGATATGTTTACTTGATGTAACTAAAGCAATATAGTACCTACGTTATATTAATAAATTACAGTTCAGTAAGTGAGACTACCGATTGCCACCTTAATAATGCAGCGTCAGCAAATAAAAGTTTAAATTTCAGCGCCAGCAAATAAAAGTTTTGCTGCGTGAGCAAAATAATGACGATTGCTCGTCGTTAATGCCAATTGCAGCGAAAGCGATAAGATTATAAAATCAGGGAATGTCGAATGCAACAATAGCGAGAGCTGTTGTGTAGTGTTTTTCTTTGGTTCAATGAACACAAGAAAACTTAAGAGATAAACATTAGACTTGTAAACGTTAGCCAGATAAGATAGACGAATAGTTTCTTCCTGAGGTAATAGTTTAGATAACCAGAAAAATTATGGGTTCTCAAAATTTGAGCGATAGAACAAGATAAGAGACTGAGGATAACAGATACTGATCCCAAAATTAGCAACATTTTCACTTTGGATCCTCATTCACACAGCTAGTTTCGAGATCCTTGAGAATGCCTTGAAAGATACGGTGCTCATTCTGCATACATTCTTACGTTCATTCTAGATACGACAAAGACATAGCATCCTCAATTCACGTATTGTCAAACCTCATTCCAAACAGGAGTTTGTATATGTTGTAGAGAAGATAGAAGTTAGGTAGGAATAAGATTTCTGGAGAGAGAAGAAAGTGAACTATTCATCAATTTGTGGCGGATCTTTGCCTCCATACGCCTTTAAGTCCTTCACATGCCAGCGACCTAACGGGTTGCCTTCCTGATCCTGTAGTTCGTACACTAATTTAGATATTGCCTTGGAAATTCGGCAAAGTACGAATTTGGGGGCCAGCTTAGCAGCAAAGTTCTTGGCAGCGTTCGAAAGGGGGTAAGTATGTTTCCATACTAACTCTCCTTCCTGGAAAACATCTGGGCGCTTACGTAGATCATAATGCTTTTTATTTACGTCATAAGCCTTTTTTAATTTGACTCTAACGTCTTCAAAGATAGAAGGTAATTTGGAGATATCATTTTCCCTATGCACATAAGAAAGATCTTCTGGTAGGGCAAGGTAGTTATTTTCGACAGGACCATAAAAGGTTCCGTCAATAGGTATGTTTCGAGCGAAAACAAGAAAAGCAGGAAAATGTTTGGTGACTTCGTTCTCAGACAAATTAATTGCCTGCGCCACCTTGTAGACATTTTTATCCCAGTCTTTGTGATTATCTTTCACGTAAGACGAGATAGCGGTAAGCAAAGTTCGATTGGTCCTCTCGGTAGGGTTGACTTGTGACAAGTGCCTAGCACTATACCACAAATTAACTTGGTACTCTTCCAATAACTTGGTGAACTGAGTACTCTTAAAAATCGAAATTGTCGCAGAGAACAATTTGAGGGACACCAAAGATCAAGAAAACTTGATTTTCAAGATATTTTACAACTGCAGCTGCGGTTGCGTTCGGCATGGGCTTTACCAGGACGAACTTAGAAAACCAATCTGTGACTACGAGAAGTTGAGTATTCCTGGCCTTCGACCTAGGAAAGGGACCCATAAAATCTATGGAGATAAATTGGAAAGGAAAGCTTATGCTTTTGTAACCACCCATCAAACCAGCACGGGCAACATTAGTCGATTTGTGAGCACCACAAACCTGACAATTTCGTATGAATTTCTTTACCGTTAGGTCCATTTTGGGCCAATAGTAGAATTCCGATATTCGTGCCTTAGTTTTTCTTACGCCGAAATGGGCCGAAGTTATCCCCCCCTACTTCGGCAAGGAAAATAAAATTAAAGAGAAGATATTACAGAAAACTATTCATCGGTTTTAGTATACCGGGATCGAAAGGGTACGTTGACTCAGGAATAATTAATCCTGATGCATTTTCCTTGTCTAGGAGCATACTAGACTGATCATGCATTTTATTATGCGTAAATAAGGAATTTATTTCCTTAGAAAGAACTCATGAGTGATTGTGTCACTAACTAGAGTCGAGACTGGGTTCATTTTAGAAAAACGTAGGTACTATAATATTATAGATAGATAAGAATAAAAAATTTTTATTTTATTCTATAGGGAAGACAGTAGTATTATTAGCACAGGTAGGCAACGTAGCACCTAGTGTACCTGGCCTAAATAAGGAAAGAATGAACCTGGCCTATATGACTTGGCTATGACGTCACGTCACCGGTTCAAGCGGGAGAGAGAGAGATTTAAATTCAAAAGAATTCCCTTCGTTTTAAAACGAAAATAGGTCACGGTATTTCAAAAAAACTAAAATACCGATATAAGATATAATTTCCTAGTAGAGAGAGAGATAAAGGTAATCTAGAGAGATACTAAGATAAGATAAGGCAATATTTAAATATGCATAGGTATGTAGGTAAGTACAGATATTCTCTAGAGTCGGTAAGGTAGGGATCGGAAGAAATACAACATGTCGCTATGACGTATCTTTACACGTAAAGAATTCATTTTCTACGTTAGACGTAAAGAATAGAGGTAAAGAATTGTCGTTGCTTTAGCAGCCTGTCTGTGTAGGACAACGACAGAGGGACACCAGTTGGAACAGCTGATCGATAATTCAGATATTTCGAATTTAACCTAACTTAATTCATGAGAGAAGGTATGAGATAATTTTAATGAAGGAAATATTTGGTTGCAGCTTTCAAAGACAATTGGACCGCAAAGCTCTCTCAAGAGTATCCTCTTTGCACGGGGTCAAACTTCTTTAAAGCATGCTCGAGATTTTCGCGACGGTATAATCAACCACTCCGTAAGGCTCCCTTTTCAAGGTTACCCCTTAGCGGCAGTGTAGCGGTAAGAAAAATGGGTATTCTCACGTCACGGCACTATTTTCACTAGCAGTAAAAACACAATAACTAACTAAGACATTCTTAGACTAACATGCGAGTTTCATGCGACTATCATGCATCTATAAAATAAGATAACTGTACGATATATCTGAGCTAAATAATTTATGACGTTAATATCAATTTTCCATTTATAATGGGAACTAGGAAGAGATCAAGTGCTTTTGTTTATTTAGGGTAGTTTCTAATCCAAAGTCTGTGAGTGTATTCGATTTCCCGCCGGGGAAATGCCAATTGCAGCGTCAGCAAATAAAAGTTTAAATTTCAGCGCCAGCAAATAAAAGTTTTGCTGCGTGAGCAAAATAATGACGATTGCTCGTCGTTAATGCCAATTGCAGCGAAAGCGATAAGATTATAAAATCAGGGAATGTCGAATGCAACAATAGCGAGAGCTTGCAGTGCAAGCGAAAGACAAAATGTTATTTCGGCAAAAGGTAAGGCTGCAAAAGGAAATTTTATGACAAATTACTCTAGAGGTAATGATGTTGAATAACTTGAAAACTGAATCAAATACTATCAGAGTGCTAGTTATTCCGCTGCTTTAATTATTAAAAAGGTACACCCTTTATATAGGTATCTAAGGTAGGTTAGGGATGCCAAAGAGTTCTTCAGGGGTTACTAACTCGATTTGCTTGAGTTCTTATTTTTATTGTGCTACCTAAACTCTATGAAGAACTAATAAAAAATAGATTTAGGGTGATAAAGATGTTAATATGATTTTCAAAGAATAAGTTATAATGTACAGATGTTTAATGAGCAAATTATGGTTTACATTTCCTGTTTAATTAAATCAATAATTATCCTGTCTTACTTTAAAAGCTTTAAATTTGATATATATATGTTTAAACAATCAGTTCGTTTAAAATAAAGGATCCTTTACTTTGTACACCTGTGTACAAAAGAATAAAATACTTCCGATATCATTTATATCGGGAAAGATAAAGTTCGTGAGTGGTAATTAATTAATTTACTAAATTAGCACTGATCTTCTAGTCCTTCCTCGTCACGATCGGTGAAATAAAATAAAAGGCAACTTACAGTTTCCGGGATGAAGCTGATTGAGGTAAAACTGTCTTTATTTTGACAGTAAAAAGGATATTAATAGTTCCTGGACTTTGCTAGGGGTGGTGTTCAATCAGGCATTGAAGTCTCCAGAGAAAGCAGCAGGTGCAGAGATGACGCCCTGATGAGACTTCTAGGATTGAACCAAAACAGCACTAGCACCAGGAAATGTTCTGTTGTCGTTGAAGATCACCAAAACGTTGATTTATTTCACCTTGGATAAGTGAAAACGATGCAAGGATGAATTAGATAGTTGAGGAACAGAAACGGGCCACGCTCCCTTTGTCTCCTAGCTCAAGATGGCTTCCTCGGTCGCAATAGGCAATTAACTCAGAAATTAGTAAATACCGGAGAAGGCAAGGTATTTACCAAAGATAAAGGTAAAGATAAAGGTACAAGGTAAAGTTGAGATAATATTCCCAAAGGATTGAAGGAAATCCCAGAAGATATCCCAGAAGATATCCCAGAAGATATCCCAGAAGCTAAAAATAAGTAATAATCGAATTAGAAACGATCTTTATGATATCCGTAATGGCGACTTACCCTGTGTAACAGGCTTCGACGGGAACCGTCAAGAAAATCAACTTTCTTGGTGGGCAGATAAAGAGGAAATGAGTTCAGTTCCGTAAACCTGAGAGGAAGTCTGCCTCTGGTTTGTGAAAGGAGAAATGTCACTGTCAGATACTGAAATCTGATTGACAGTTGACAACTTGTTTGGTTCCTGAAAAGAACTCAAGATCGAACTAGAAACGAAACGTGCAACGCCATCTAGTAGTGAATTATCCAGACGGCACCAGCACCGGGATATAGTGTGGGCAGCCAGTTCAAAGATGCGATCTATATTATAGGGAGTTGTGGGGAACTGTAATTTTACAATTCTCTTCAAAACAAAAGGATCATCTCAAGGAGGAAAACAGGTGACGTATTCACGTTACAATAATATGATTGTCATTTTTAAAACACTCATCTGGAAATGGTACTCTGGCAATGAAAGGTTGCCGAAATACTGGCTTGGAAATTTTAAATAACTTACTTGTTGAGTGTTGAATTGAATTGGTTTGGAATTTTCGGTTCAACACCTGCATTTACTGGCTGACTCGAAAAATCAACTTGTGTGACTTGGTGCGACAAGGGCTAATGTTATTGTAGGGCACTTGCACATTTTTTTAATCTAGAGCAGGAATATTCAATATCGTTAAAAAGGCAAATATGGGGAATGTGACGCTTCAAATACAAGTGCCAATATATTTTTGTTTATATTTAGCAGCAGGACCGGTAAAATAAACAGCTCGTAAACAGACCGGGGAAATCTATATTTTTTTTTGCAGTCGATGGAGTCGGACCTTCCCTGTCTTTTGACATGTGTCTTAGGTTGGGTCGGGGTGGGGGGGGAGGGGGGGGGCACACTTTTAAAATTACTGAAAATGAATTTTTCTCAGAAAAACGGGTATATCTGAGCCGGATTTGATCTGACAAAAAAATTATGGTATCGAAAATTGAAGAACTTGACTAAACACGGAAGTTCGTTTCGACCTGAACCCTTTAGCTCAACTGGTTCTCGAAATATTGCGATAATAAGGGTGCAAAAATGAATGAGTTAGGGCGTCAATTTTTTGCGAGAGGAAGGGTGCCACCGAGTACTTTGACGGGCCGGAGGTAGCCGGTGGTGGGCCAATTAGGAGGTGAGATATGGGGGTGAGCAGAAAAATACGGAAACGCTCGTAAAAAGTTTATTTATTGACCTACAGAGATTTATTTTCGCAAATGCACGCTTGGCGCGCAAATAAAAAAAAGTCATTTTTTTTCTCGCGTTTTTGGGGGTGAAGGAAGGGGGGTGGGGAAATTTTTTTCACCACTGAACGGCATTTTTTTTATCTTTAATTTGAGCCCCACTTGAACCCGATGCGACCATAAATAACGGCACAACAAACCGGCAAAATCTAGGCTTTATTGCGGGCGAACGGAGAGGGGCGATCTTGTTAGGCTCATTGGAAAGAGAAAACATTTATTCATCTATTTATTTATTTGCGTTTTTTTTTTCGTGCGTATCTTGCCCGCGCACGCGAGTTATACATGAAGATCTCTCTTTAAACCGGGCGAGAAAGATACCCGAGCAGCCGTGGGCGGAGCTTACGCTCTCCGCTTGTCTATACTCCGGGCACAGTCACGATCGGCAGGGAACGCGCGCTCCGAATTTATTTTCGAATTCTTGTTCGCTCGTACCTCGCTCAATTATTATGGATCGATTTTGAAAATTCTTGCTTGCTTTTGATCGCTGAACGATCCGGAATGAAAAAACACATCGAGTTACTGTTTTTTCATCTGCTGGCGGGTCGATTTTTCTTACATTTAGGCCATTGTTGGCCTTGTTTTTCATTTTCAGTCGCGCTCTCTTATCTTGCTAGCCTTCTATTGTTTTCCCGGGATGACGCGCCGGGTTCACGAAAACAATAGGCAGGTACACAATAGAAAGAGGCGCTACACGAAAGACTGCATCTCGATCTATTCATGGTCAAGCGAGTGCAGCACATGGCTGCTTCAGGTAAGAAAAGTATTTCAAGAATGGATGAAAGAGTGTTTTCCAACTTTCTGTAGACTTTGCCGGTTCGTTGTGCTCTTATTTATTGTTGGATCGGGTTCAAGTGGGGCTCAAATTAAAGATAAAAAAAATGCCGTTCAGTGGTGAAAAAAAATTTTCCCCACCACTTCCTTCACTCCCAAAAACGCGAGAAAAAAAATGACTTTTTTTAAATAGCGTTCCAAGCGCGCATTTGCGAAAATAATTTTTTTGCTATGACTACCGGGTAGTAGATAAAAAAACTAAGAAAATGAGCGGTGCCTGGTCTCTGTAGGTCAATAAATAAACTTTTTACGAGCGTTTCCGTATTTTTCTTCTCACCCCCATATCTCTTCTCCTAATTGGCCCACGACCCCCTCCCTCCGGCCCGTCAAAGTACTCGGTGGCACCCTTCCTCTCGCAAAAAATTGACGCCCTAAATCCACCACCTGCCTAGCAAAAGTCAGTTAAATTTTTATTCATTTTTTCACCCTTAATATCGCAATATTTCGCGAACCAGTTGAGCTAAAGGGTTCAGGTCGGAACGAACTTCCGTGTTTAGTCAAGTTCTTCAATTTTCGATACCATAATTTTTTTGTCAGATCAAATCCGGCTCAGATATACCCATTTTTCCGATAAAATTCATTTTCAGTAAATTTTAAAAGCGTGCCCCCTGCCCCCCACCCCGACCCAACCTAAGACACATGTCAAAAGACAGGGAACGTCCGACTCCATCGACTGAAAAAAAAATAGATTTCCCCGGTCTGTTTACGAAATACCGGTTCTGCTGTGTTAATTTCAAATTCGCTAAAAACGTGGGCATTGACGTAGCCGGTCAGGGACAAACGTCTGGCCAGTCTCCGGATTTTTGAAGCTTGCGGTTGCGTATTATAACATTTCAAGTACTAGTGACACTAGTGACCGGATGGTTAGAATGAAGAAATTTAGAAATGTGGCAATTTTGACCTATTTTGTACCGATATCACTGGAAAACTGATACCAATTTTGCTAATTTCTTGGCACAACAAGTTAAGCTTGGAATGTACGTTCTTTTCATTCTGTTAATATGATTGAGGAGATTTTTGTTTAGTATCGCGTATTCAGGGATTCAAAAAATCAATTCTAACTAAAATTCAAATGAACGACCATTCTCGAAACCAGTCAACCGATTTCGCCTAGATGAAATCCTAGATCACCTCTTGTGGATGTATGACTACTAGGAAAATTGGAGTCTCCTAGGTCGTTACTGCCACCGAAAATTATGTGTCAAGAACTGGATTTTGGGAACTTTGAAGAGACATCCTGTACAAACCATGTGACGTGAGACAACTGCTTTAATGAAAATCCAAAGTCCTCCATTAGCTCTGAAATTCAAAATTTTGCGCACCAATCTTGCAGGATAAAGCTGGAGGTATGTTTTGAAAATTTAAAATATCATGCAATCGATCAGTAAATTTGAATTTGCATCATATTTCAAACTGCTGTAAAGCTTTCAATTTAATATTAAATTCCATTCTTGCTCGTTACTATTTTTCACAACAGTAAGTAGGTAAGTTTAAAAATAAAATTAATTCAAGGCAAAAAAACAAATCAAGTCTCCTATTGTGGTGTTTTGAGTTGAACATTTCATGAACACCCAATGGCAAAGTCAACCAACAACAGATCCATGAATGTTCGTAATAAACCAAGGTCACTAAGAAATTGTGTCTCTATGTAGCGCTTACTTCTTCGACTGTCTTCAT
The DNA here is from genome assembly GCA_910589415.1 of Malachius bipustulatus. NCBI lineage: Eukaryota > Metazoa > Arthropoda > Insecta > Coleoptera > Melyridae > Malachius > Malachius bipustulatus. The sequence continues at coordinate 18,067,425 of OU342633.1, forward strand.
GTTATTGGATGTTGGCGACCCGACCACTTGACCAAACTTATCTCTGTTTCTGGCAGTGTGGACAAGCTCTCCAATTGATTTATTTCCGGTCCACTGTCTTATATTTCGACCCCATGACATTTGTTTCCGTCCCATCCCTCTTCTTTCTTCAATCTTGTCCTCCAAAATATACTGTAGAATATCATATTTTTCGCTTCTGGAAATGTGACCAAAGTGAGCTGTTTTTCTTTTCTTTATTGTAGTAAGTAATTCCACCTTTTTATGCAATTTTTGTAAAACGGTGTTGTTCATTACCATATCAGTCCACGAAATTTTAAGCAACCGTCTATTATAGGACCACATTTAGAAAGCTTTTTCTAGAAAATTCTATTAACAGTGTCTACTTTAAGCATCCAAGCCACAACAGGATCGACCATACCATAACATCTCACATAGCGCATAAGTTGTGGTAGGTTTAGGTCTCTGCATTTAAGTATCCCGTATTTTATGAATTCATTGCGTGCATGGCATTTCTATTCTGCTTCGGATTTATTTGAAGATGGGAAATGTTTCATTAAATATGGCTTCGGAGTATAAATTAAACTAAAGTGGAGGAAAAACACATCCCTATCGGACACCTCTCCTAATTTTAATGTCCTCTGCTGAAGTGATGTTTTGCGTTTTGATGTGTGCTGTCTGGTGCCAGTATAATGTTGACTATTCATCTGATATCTTTATTGTCTACCTTAGTCCTTTTTAGTATATCCATACGTTTTATGTGTCTAACACGGTCAAAACTTTTTTTTAGTCACAAAAAGATATCCTTGTTGACGTCACGACAATTCTGTATTAGAATCTGGATTCCAAAAAAGGCTTCTCGCGTAATCATTCCGGATCTGAAACCAAATTGATTGAAGACCATTTTTGTTCACATTTATTGTAAATGCTGTTATGCAGTATATCTTCAAGAAGATTTGAGAATATGGTTCATAAGACTTATTAGTCTATGGTCACTGCATTTGCTGGCATTCACTTTTCAGGGACCTGGATAAACGTGAATCTCAGCCATTTCTCGGGGAAGCAACCGGTATCGTATAGTTTATTAAAATATTGTTTGTAATAACACAACTTTGGTCGCTTGTGTCCTTTTTGTCCCTTTTTTTGTCCCTTTTGTCTTCAACTTCTGTTATGAGTCAATTTATATCATATTTTAGAGTAGTTATTGACCTCTATCTGTATACTACAGCTACCTCTTTTAGTTTTTTGTATTCTCTAAGTGTGTCGTGCATGTGCTGCTTTCTCTCAATTTCATCGCATTGTTCATCTAGCCTTTTCCGTTTTGCCTTTCTTATCTTGGACCTAATATGGGTAAAAACATAGTAGAACGACGAGGCTAGAGGCACAGCGACGAGGTAAGCGACGCTGCTTTTATTTCATCGTGTAATGGTAATGAAGCCAAACATAGTGAAGAGGTTGACGCAGTACTAAGCGACGAGACAAGCGAGGCGATGCGCGTCGAGATAAAAATTGGATTTATTATCGCGGTGATACTGGACGGTTCTAGCTGCATTATTTTTAAGTTTTGGCAATTTCTATTCTCAAATATTCAAAAAATCGGTCTGGGTGCTGCTTGAGCGCAGAAAATAATGTATGGTACTGTCCAAACCGTTTGCATACTTTATTAATAGGATGTACAGAATAAGTTTTGTCCAAACTTTCCATTGCAATAATAATAAGCCCGCGAAGTGCGGCATTATTGAATAAAATGTCATCTTCACTGTCGGAAAACATTGTTCATACTGAATTGAGTTTGGAAAGTCAAAGCAGTAAATCGCAACTTCTGTCTCCTCACTATGTGCGTGTTTCCTGTCTCGTCGCTTATATCGTCGCTTACGTCGTCGCTGTGCCTCTAGCCTCGTCGTTCTACTATGTTTTTACCCTATGTTTACGGCGTTCATCCATCAGTGCTAATATTTCATCTGTCATCCATTTCGTCTGTGGTGCTCTAGGATACATCCTGCTGTGTTTCTAATATGTTTCTCAAAGTTTGCGCATAGTTATCTTGAGGTCAGTGTTTTCCAACTTGTTTCTGCGTTCCAAAAATCTCTGCGTCTTGTCAGTGTTTTTGATTGTCCCAAGTTTAAGCCTCATATTCACCGTGCATAGGAAAAGGTCAGATGGTACGTCAGCTCCTGCATATGTGAGGGCCTTTTTGTTTTCATTGTACTGAATTTTTTGTTTACTAATATGAAGTCAGTTTGGTTTCGAACTATGTTGTCCTTTTGGTATTGGGTTTATTTCCAAGTAAAGGTATAAAGATCGCGGTGGTAATGACAACCATGTGTTGCTTATTTTGAATTGTTCTTCTTGACAAAACTGTATTTAACCAATCTCCTCTACTGTTTCTTTCTCACATACTAAATGGACCAGCTACTTCGTCCACTGTTTCTCCTTTTCCTATTTTCGCGTTGAAATCATCTTGTATTATATTTCAATCGTGGGGTGTGGTGAGTTTTTGCACCTTCTTGATATCGTCATAGAACACTTCAATCTGGTCATCAGATTTATCTAGCGTGGGAGCGTATACCTGAATCCTGAATGATGTTTATATTGACTGGTTTTGATCTGATCTTCAGTAGCATTACTCTGTCTGAAAATGGGAATGAAATCTGTCACATTCTGGTTAATGTCTTTTTTAACAATGATTTCCGAGTATTTCATTTCTCCAGTACCACCCATATCTGGGAGGCTTTCCACTATCCGCCACCTGTGAAGGCGCCCGATGGGGGACCAGCAAATCCCACACGGGATTTGGCACACATTTTGGCGTTAGCAAATTTTTCCTCACTAACCGACTTTTGGAATTTGCGGCTCATATTGAAGCTTCAAATGCAGGCAAAAAGATCCAGGAATGAGATAGACTCAAGACAAACATTAAAAATAAAATATTGGAAAAAAAAATTGCTCATATTATTTGAATTTCTACTGGAAAAAAGTTTTGCATGGGAGGAAAGTAAAAAAAAAAAAAATTTCTGACATGAGATGAAGAATGTCAATTAAAGCGGCCAAATATCATATTCACGTTCTCTGGGAAAATCACTTTTGCTTACCAGCTTACCAGTTAGTGACTCCCCCGAAAGCATGCCGTTTTAATTTGGCAGCTGTAATCAACTTTTTTTTTACCTCGTGTCAACAAGTAGAGGTATATTCTCAGTGTTCCAAAATGAAGGTCTATCCGGAAACAAGTCGAGTTTCATACAATTATCCTGTCAGAATTAAATTAATATTTGAGTGTATTTTTGAACGCACTTGTTTTTTATGTTGATCCTAAGTTAATTCTTATCACTGGATATTTTATCCCTGAATCTTTTTGTCTGAAATTTTAGTTTTAATATGAGTTCCAATGTTTAAAAAAAGCTATCCCCTTTAAAAGCAAACAGATATCTTGTGATCACTCTGTAAATACAAAGTGTTTTACCTGCAACCTTTTTTTTAAATTAAAAATCCGTTTCGAGGGGCGACATCAAGCTTCAAATTTTTGCGTCAAAATTTTCTTCAACCAGGGGTATCAAAACAGCGGAGTGATTTTGCACGCCTTCACAAATTACCATGTAAAAAATATATTAATTGTGTTTTTTTTTAGTTTAGGTCCAATAAAGCAGAAAACTAAAGGATATAGGGATGCTGAACAAAATCGAAATCCCTTGGGCTATCGACAGTTACACCCTATTCAAAACCAGGCCAAATTTTTAGGAATGCTTATCCAAACCTTTAGTTATAGGTATTCCTGAACGCTCATCGATTGGAATGATGTCAGTTGGTACAATTTTGAATTAAGGTTTGAAAAATATTTTACTATTTTCAAAGCTACAAAATTTAAAAAACTTTGTGGTAAATGGATACATTTAATACCAAAATCCCCCCGCCCCCTAAAAAAGATATAATTGTGAAATTTTTTATGATTTATAAACATTTAGCTTTTGTTTTTTCCCGACCTACTGCTTGAAAAAAATACCTAAAGGTGTATTCTGAATTGGACAAGTTTAAAAAAAAATGGAAATCAACATACCTTTCTTTAAAAAATGGTTGGGGTTGTTCTAGTAATTAAATCAGGATCTAATAATTAAAAAGTATAACAAACCTTTCTGTAAAATGCCTGTTTGAAATTAAAAAAATAAAATTCCGTCATCAGTCTTTGTAATGCGAAAATTATAGAGACTTTTTCGAAGAGGCAACCATAATAATCATTTAAAAACAAATGTTAATAAACTAATAAAATCTTAGTTTATACTTTTTTTTCTATTATTTTATAAAATATCTCTGCACATACTAGTGTTCTAACAGCCTTTCATAAAAATATGAAACCCTCATTGTTCAATCGTCAATGCGTAATCAATCTGAAAAAAAAAACATCACCAGCACGAATCACCGATACACCATCAAACCAGCTCGTCTATGTTAGCATTTTAGCAAAAAGTGCCACGTCTGCAGTCCGCAACGGCGTCAGACCATATTATAATACAATATAACATGATCGGCATGTCGTCGAAGACACAATGGGCCTCAGAACACGGACACAAATCAAATAAATGACCCTTAGGAATCCTGTGTATCGGCCAACTACCAGTGAGTTATTATTTATAGCTCGGCATCTGTATCTCGAGTATCGACTCGATATCGACATGTTACTCGAGGATAGGATAAACAAATGAGCATAAGAACACCCCGGGGGTCGATCTTGCTGAACGCACAGCTCCACAGAACACCGACTAAAGTCGATTGGATGTTATGGAGTACCGTTTGTTCTGGAGACAGTATTGAACATCGCATTCATGCTATGATTTAGTAAACAATTCCTACCATAGGAAAATTGTTTATTTATAGGTATGCCGGATATCACAAAGCGAAATTTACCAGAGCTCCCAGTGTGTAAAATTTTTTCGTGAAAACCATTAGTATGGTAAAGGAATATTGACATTTCAACAGTGGAAAAAATTTGTGCCCTTTCAACCGTCAGTTTCATAATTATTATTCAAATGCGCTCTCCGGATTTATCGGCTCAACTCGAATTTTTGGGCATCGTTACACCTGAAACGATCCAACATTTTCAATACTGTAATTTTGTAACATTACCACTGATTAATTCTTTTACGCCATTACCAAGTGAACGGGATAAAGTTTTGTTATAACCGAGGTGATAACCGAAATCAGAGTGTCCGGGTGTAATTTTTTTTTTGGATCGCCAATTGCGCTGGCCAATGTGAGTTGATAGGGGGCCAAAGTTGGAACGATATTTCCTTCAGTTCTAGGTTGAACACATATAAGCAGGGAACAGCAAAAGTAATAATACATGCGGAAATAGATCAGTTCAGGATGAAAAAGGGCGTGCGACACGGTAGAATATATGTATGTTTTAAAACTTCGAATTAGGCATAAACGTCATCGAAGGGCATAAACATAGGTGAGAAAACCTAGGTGGAGAAAACCTAAACCTTACCTACGTTCTGCTGACGATATCGTGCCCATCTCAGACCGATTACACGAGGCAAATGAAATTATCTCAGAACTATCCGCAGCTGCCCAAAAAGTAGGCTTGAAAGTCAACATTCCCAAGCCCCCCCCCCCAATTTATGGCAAATTTAGTCCGTAGCTGTGCCTAACGCTCGAGGGAAAATAATCTGGGACATGATCCCAATAGGAAGAGACAATCAGACCTGCGAACTAAAAAGAAGGATATGACTGACCTGGGTTGCTTTTGGCAGGCTGAGACATGTGTTCAAATCAGATATACCGATATGTCTCAAACGAAAGATGTTTGACCAATGTGTCTTCCTGGTATTGACGTATGGCTCGGAAATACCAACATTAACACAAAACACTGTCAATAAATAAAAAAGGATAACTCAAAGAGCCTAAATCCTAAATGAAAAGCTACGAAGAAGAACAAAAGTTACCGATGCAATTGAAAAAGTCACACAGCTAAAATGGAATTGGGCTGGCGACGTTGCAAGAATGTCGAGCAATAAAAGATATCAAGCACGCAGGAAAAGGGGGTGAGCACCCCCATGGACGGGCGATTTGAAGAGGATGTCCTCAAACTGGATGCAAAATGCCCAAAACCGAGAATAATGGTCAAGGTTGTAACGGTTCTTTCAACAATTTCAGTAACCGTTACAGTCGTTGCCCTTTTTATTGATTAATTATTTCTGTCAAGATCATTTCGATCGCACGATATGGTCAGTTTATCGAGTACTCTGTATACCGCTGTCGGTTGTGTATATACAGCGATTCGGCGATACTATCGTTCGGCACCATTTGGTTCGGCTCTCGGTTGCCGGCCTGGTAGGGACAAGGCTTTAAAGAAGAGCAGCTGTCGGGAGAAAGTCAGAAAATCCTTACTAAAGTCAAGAACAGACCACCTGTTCAATTTTTATTTGTTTTACTTATCATGTATAATATCAGCTTCCAAACTCCTTCGTTCGCTCAGTCAAGGAGTTCGCCCTTTTTCCCTGGGTGCCCGCAGCGACATGAAAGACCAGTAAATGGGACACCGAGGCGGTGCCATCCACCATCCTGTGAACACCATACCAGTACCAGTACTAGTGTTAGTACTGGTACCAGCACCAGAAATGACAATTATCCAGGCGCTCCAGGCAGATTCAGATTCACATGGAGCTGTACTGACCCCGCTTTTTGAAATCGGGAACATCACCTTCCATAGTGTTAGTATTTCACCATGTAAATAATTTCCATTTTGCAATAGTTTATATAATCTTTTCCTTCGTAATAAAGAATTGCTGGAGTTATAAGCTGTGTTCATATCCATTAAAGTATTATTAAATCATTAACCACTCAATTCATAATCGCTCGTACTACAAGATATTACAATATACCAATTAAAAGACCTAAGTATTACAATAGGTAGGATTTAAATATGTATTCCGATTGGTTTTCATGTGTACGAAAAATTGTTATTGCTGTCACTGTTGTTGTCATCCCACAACGTACCTAACTGAGTTTTATTCTTCTCTCTACTCTGGCAACAATGTTTATATTGCATACCTGCCTCGTTCCCTTCTAGTTTCGATAACAGTAATAAGTCATCAGCGTCAGTGACTTGTCAGTCCATAAGCAAGTAATTAATCATCATCGTAAGGAGGATGGGGGAACTGGAGAGGTGAGAAGAGAACGAGAACAGGGTAGAATCTTTCACACGTCGATGGATGCTGGATAAATGCTCTTAATTCTTAGTTAGGAAAGTGGCTCCTACAACAGCTGTTTATGCTGGTTCATTCAAGAAGAGATGCTTTGGGACAATACACGTGAAAACTAGACTTCCTAGTTAAGAATGCAATCTCGTTATTCACCGTAATGTTTCCTGTTTCCAAATTTTAAGTTCTCTAAGGCTGATATAACTGATGTAACAAGAAAATAGCACAAATGTATTAGGAAAAGTTGGCGGATGGATATCATCTCCGTATAGCCTTACTAACAACCCCACACACTGACACATTCAATTTAAGTGATCCACAGTGCACGCTAATAGCGTGTGAGTTTCTTAAGAAACCAGAATTACAGATATAGTTAGGAAAATGTCAAATTTCTTTTTGAATCACAATCTATCAATGGCGTTTGAATATAGAATCTTTTTTCTTATTTGCATGAGTATCGATTTTCGAGGAAAAAACAATAACTCATTTCACTGGAGAGTTTAAAATATCGTTTTTATCACAACGGCAATTCCCTTCCAGAGAATAATAACAACCAAGTAGTGCTAGCACATCAAGAGTAACTCGGCTATCCCATTTCCATCGGTTAATGATAATCGAGTCGGCTTCGGCCGTCCCGAGAGGAGCTTTGCTGATTGAATTGCAGGAAATCCCCGGGATTTAACCCAGCCGCAGAGGCGGGGGACGGGCACGGTGCCGCTCGGGGATCAGTCGACATAAAAACCCGCCGAATTAGCATCAGAGCCTCGAGGAGCCGCCACCGGGATGCCTAGTTTTGCTCTTGCTCTACAAGACCGCTCGTTGGCATGATTGCACTACGTGTTCTTGCTTCTCTCTACATCTCGAACGACCTCACAAGGCGGGAATACATTCAGATTCTATTTCCAAATACCTACCCGAACAATGCGACCATGGTTGCACGAATTCATTCTGGACTCCTTCCGACGAGTAATCTTGAAAAAGAAAACGGTTGTTTACCTTTCCAATGTGCTCTGGATTTTTTTTTAGAAAATTTCGAAAACCTGAAAGTAAAAAGAGATGGTAAAATGTTTATGCAGAAAACGGAAAGCAAGTCCTAATAGAACCTAAACTTTGTTTTCATTTGTGTTTATTTATTTTGCTATAGAAATAAGATCCTATACCACTTTTTTCCTATCAAAGACATTTTTTGTAAATATATTTTTTGTTCAATTGCGTATTCCATGTGACGTATAATTAATTTTATAGTTAATTTAGATAGATACATCCCTGCCAGCAGGCCACCGCATTTTAAGAAGCCGATGGCCTTAGAGGGTGGAAATGTATCCCGTTCTCTTGGAGCGAGATGATCCTCTTCATATTCTGCGATATGGGCTAGACTAATCCTGTGTGTTCACTTTACAGTGTCCTTTGTACAGGCCTATCAGTGCCCTAAGGTCTCTCGTCTTGAGGTCCAGTAGTTTCTTAGCTCTGGTCTTCGATGGTCCTGCAATGAGCCTATCCTAACCTTCGAATGAGCCTATCCTGGTAGAATTTTCCAGTACTGCAGTACTTTATTCTGCTCCCAGGTGTATATTGTTGTTTTGGCGATATTTGAAGATTTGACGACAACCGGTTCAGGTCCTATAAATTTGGATTAAGTCCCCTTCTGGCCAGAGAGTCGATTATTTTGTTCCCTCCAAAGCATGAGTAACATGAAATTCATACCACAGACAAATTATTGTTTTAGCTACTGCACTGAGTGCATTTCGACGGCTCCATTCCATTTCGAGTTGCAAGGAATGGAGCAAAGGACTTGAGAACCGCTGGGCTGGCTGTGCGCTGAGTACAATGACATAAACTTCAGCCTGAAATACTGTTGCATGATGATCCAAGCTCGAGAAGTATTTTCTTTTCGACGCTGCGTCATATGCTCCAGATCAAGTTATTGTTAGAGTCTTGGAGCTATCGGTGTATCATGTGAGGTTTTCTTTGAGGAAGTCGTTTGTGTCGTGCTCCCATTCGTCTCTGCGTGGAAAAAGGACGTTAAAAGCAGTGTAATAGTCACTTGTAAATGGCCATGTCTGAAGGCATACATACAAGACTGTGACTTAGGAATGTTGTCTATAGTACGTCTAGTAGTCTGGACCGCTCCACGACATAAGTCATCGCTGTGTTTCGTACTACCTGTAACAGTCTATACGTTGTTCATCTGGCTTCTCTTTTCCAGTATATGTGGAGATAAATAAATATCTTATGGCTGTGGTAAAGCCCAAGTGTCAGAAGTTTTCAAGTAGCCTCAAGGGCCTCTGACGTAACTTAACGATTCGACCCCCTTTTTAACGTACCTCCCGGAGCACGATATGTGGAGATAAGGTATTTCCATAGCTGCCGACGGTGTGGTGCTCCTTGCTCTACTAATCGCCATGATGGTTATAAGAATGGATACTAATCGCTAGAGATGGTGTCCATACCAGTGCAATTAGTATGAAAGCGGATATTTTCATAAGTTCTGTGTAGTAAAAGAAATACAAATTCCATCCATTCAAGATTCAATCACACCAATAATTGCAACCTCCCAGATTTTCAAGTCAAACAGGATTTCTGCATGTGGGCTGTCAACAATATCGACCAAGATGAATCACATCTTAGCGTGGTTATTTTCGATGATCGACACCAAATAAAAATGTAGTAGTCAACCACCATGATTTTCACTATTACGCCGATTAAAACCCGCATGTCATGAGAATGGGAAACCACTAGTAAAGATGGTGACTCACTCTTTGGGGTGGCATCTTTTTTCCTTTCGAGAGCCCTCTGATTCAGGATCGCCGAAAGCACCTCAGCCTCATGGACTTATTGTGCTTTTGGGTTGCATACTTCTGAACATCTTCTGCAGTCCTCATTTTGTCGAATGGAACCTGAACGGCAACAGTAATTAATTGAAGCTTCCTTCGTAACATGTCCCTTTAGCCTCTCGAGGACAGATGGTTTTCCAACACGATGGATCTCCTGTACATTACAGCCGTGCCGTTCGGGAATACCTTGATGAAAGATTTCTAGACTAATGGATTGGTCGTGGGGGTCCAGTAAATTGGCCGAAAAGATCACCAGACTTCACTCCGCTTGACTTCTTCCTCTTGGGCTACGTCAAAAACGAGGTCTACAGGATGTTGCCGACTACAAACTGGATACAGCCGAGGATATGCGGGAGATTATTCGCGCGATTTTCTATGGTGTATTACCAGTAGTTCTCGATTACCCAGTAGGTATCGAGGTTGAGGTCATTTCATCAACGGCAGGGTTGTAATTTAGAACATTTTGTTTAGGTTGCCAGATTTTCCAACCCCGTATTTTTTCACTTTACTACCTTGTTGTAAATGTATCCAAGACTTTTTGAACCGCTTTTTGATTTGAATTTTGAGACATCTTAGTGTTTTTTATGGTGCGCTTGTCACTGACAAAATATCACGTTGCTGAATAAAATGATGGTCATAGGTACTTTTAGTTTTTGTCGTTTTATCATGACGTTTTACAAGGGTTAGGTAAAGGATCAAGATCAATATTGATGGAAAACTTGGAGTTTAGGATATCTAAAGCGGTTTTTCTAGGGTGGAGAAATTTGAAATTTTCGAAAAAAGAAATACAACTGGCGAAGGTGTGTCAATAAAAAATTTCTTCTTTTGCTTGAATTACAAAAAATATATATGCGAAGGTAGAAGAGATCCTAACCTATGCGTAAATCTATAGCCTGGGAGCGAGTGCATTTTAGTAACTGTAATAATTTTCCAAACAAGGTCGCTCTGCGAGGAAAAGAAAACATCACAGCGAAACCGTTAAAGATAGGGGTATGACATAACTATTACAGAAAAAAACTAACTATTTTTCTAGAATTTTCCGTATCTGCAATAATATAACGGATCTTCCTTTAAAAAAAACTTTGATACGTCTCTGGAATATGGCACGCCGCTTTAACCTTGCATGAAAAAAAACTTACAATAAAAAAACTGGATTTTTATCCAGATTGTGTAAAAATATAAAATAATTGTATATACAAATTCTACACAGTCAACATTCGCTGCTCATTTTGATTTACTCACTACTACCTGATACTTGTTCTCGTATTTGTAAAGAATGTTCTGCAATACAAGTTTAGCCGCCTCTTTGTATACCTACGTTCAATTTTTCTGCAGCTGCTTATCATAACAGTATTGATCCTTTTCGTATTACACGCCAACATAATTTCATGCGTTCCTACTTCATTCTATGCAGTCTATTTTTCCGATAAATCATTTTATTATTCGAAACATCCCAGAGTAGCAGTAGTAAACACCTACTGAATAAATACTCCCTCCAAAGCCCTCTTGGGGAATAAATGTAATAACAATAACAATTATCAGAAGTTGACAGGCAAACAGTGCGGACCAAAGCCAGGCTGATGCGATTACAGAGGAAAGCATCTTCCTGTGCGATTGTCCCGGTGACAGTAAGACACCCTTATAGGCAGGACACATGTGTTATATACGTCATTATTAAAGGACGAAAAGCGGATTAGATCGGCCACCCCACAGTTGACCGAATGTATCGCTGCCCATGTCACCGTGCGTTGAAAATTCGTATGTGTTTGGGCGATTGGAAGCGATAGAGAAAAAGGATCAGCATTCGGTGACCCACCCACAGACAAATCGGATCTAGAAGTCGACAACATTGTCGCGGTATTCTATAGACTTGACGGATTTAACGCGTCAGTGTGTTGCGAAGAGAGTTGGGATTGCTTTATTGCAATATAGGCCTCATTCTTGATGTGCGGAAGTGGAAAAATTGGATACTATTGTCACGATAAACCTGTGGGTTGTGTTTTACTGTTCATTTCTAAACTTGAAAAATCTCAATATTTGATAGTATTATCAATCTCCATAAAATTGTCTTGTTATACTTATAGTAAACTGAACTTAAGAGGAAAAAATTATTTAGATTATGGTGTTTCTAAACACCTAATGTTTCATGAATATAAAAATAATCTCTACTATAAAGGTTTTCATTGTGATACAATTTTCATTATGACACTGGCAAACTGGCCAATACCTATAGCGGTCAGCGGTACAGTTTTTGATACCTACTTAATCGGACTTCTATGAGATATATGGAATAGAAGACTTATTAGAAGACTAGTAACTTGTTAGATCTTCTATAATTATTGTGATCCACTGTCACAGTAACGTCCTGGAACTGTGATTTATTTATAGGATATTTAAACATAATTATTGGCGCTCCAGACTTGACAACTGTCAGGACGATGGGTTAAAACCCGACTCCAATACGACAGGCTATTGATTTGTCTTTATACTCATTAAGACCTACCTACCTACGGTTTGTTATAATTATTGTGGTTTAACGGCAAGTTAGCAAGTAATAGGTCATGAGTCTTTAGATTTCGTTCCTGAGTCTAAGAATTTCATCAAATACGTATGCGACAAATAGGCTCTGAAGTAGTGTTTTTCGCACACATGTGTCTATATTAAAAAAGAATCGACATATCGCGATTTCGATTCTCGGTTGGCCTATTTCTAGCGGTAGCGCCGTTAGAAAGTGATTGATTGACGTTTTCGCAATTATTGTCATTTCAATGTGGTTAAACATTTAGAAGAATAATAATTAATTTATTTAAAAAAAAAGGAAAACAATTACATACCTACTCACGTTTGGTTATTTTATATTGTTTTTTTACTCTTATTGAATAATATTCCATTTATTAGAGCTTTTTGGATGAACTATGAAGGTTATTATTCGTAGGTATTGAATTATAGTTAATAATACCCGGCTCTTATCCAATCACAGCTACTAGCAATTCATAATAACCGCTTGTGGACCAATCAAAAGCCGTAAATTTGATAAACAGAGCAAAGCTGTGAATAGGAACGATAAGTGACATTTCTCAGAATCCACGCGTGCGCAGTCGGTACTCGGTACTAGAAGTTGTTCCAATCAATAAAATAAATAAAAGATTAAAATTTGGTTTTTCATATACATAGAAAAAAATAGAAAAGCATTGTATTAGATTCGCGATCATGGCCATTATTCACTTGATGATGATAATGTCACGAGCTTCAGCGAGTGGAATTATCATCATCTCGTGAATAATGGCTTCATAATCTCTCATATAATAGGTACCTACTATTATTTAATTACTTATTGGCTATAAAATCATAAAAATTTTTACGTTACAACAAAAAACGTTTCAAAAAAAGTTATTTCCGAAATTGAAATAAAATCGATGTAATTTAGATCTACTCTAGAAAACTGCTTGAGGCAACTAATTGAGTTCCAAGAGGAGTAAGTATCCTGGTATTGCGGTAACCGTCAAGAATTTTAGAGAAGCTGTTTTGCGATACCTACATTTCAAATTTTCGAGGAACAGGAAATGTTGTGAAAACAGGAAGTGGCTCTAAATATTATGCAAAACGATCCTCACGCATCAGTTCGTCATCTAGCCCAGCAAATTCTGTGGGAGCCTGCTATGAACTACTGAGGGAAGATCCTCAGTATTCTATATCTTTATCCTTATATCCTTATAAAGTACCTTGTATCCTTATCGAACGACGGTGGTGCAGCAGTTGTTACCTGGTGACATTCCCGAGAGGTTAGATTTTTGTCGATGGTTTTCGCGACATTTGCAAGACAATGAAGAAGTGTTTAGCAAGAATGTCTTCACAAATGAAGCATGATTTCAAAGATTTATGTCAATTCCCAAAATTAAAGATCGTCGTTTGCTGAAAATCCGCATAATGTTTATTTAAAATCCACTTAATCCTGAAAAAGTTGGTTTTTGGGAAGCAATTAATGGTGGGCGATTAATTGGGCCATTTTTTTTCAAGGGAACACTAGTGCTGTGCGGTACAGGGAAGAAATCCTTCAGCCTTTTTTGAATCAGCTGCATGACGATGAACTGGTTGACGGATAAGTATCCTGAAAGTTCAGCAGGACGGTGCACGACCACATTGCACTATCGAAACACTCGGTTTACTGAGGGAGCATTTAGACGATCGAATTATCCGTCGTAATACAGCCATAACATGGCCAGCCAGATCATGTCACCGTGTGACTTGTTTTTATGACCGTACATCAAAAATTCAAATTTGTGACACCAATTAATGATTTGGCAGAATTGAGACGCATGATCGAGGAGAAGTTCACCTAGATAAATGATACACCCGAACTGTTACAAAGTGCCCTTCGTGGAGTGAGAAACTGTGTATTGAAATGTGTCCAGGAGGATGGAGAGCACTTCACTCACCTCCTAAATTAATTAATTGATTTTATTTATCTGCTTTATGAAAATGTCAATAAAGTGAGTCCCTATTTTATTAACGTTCTTGAATGTTTTGACAACTGTCCTATAACATTGTACGCTATTCCGGTCATGCGCAAATTTCGTTTGAATCTTGTGTACTTACCACTTCTGTATATAATCTGGGGTACCGGTACCACTTCTCTATATTTACCCGCGTTTCAAATCAAGGAAGAATATTGAAGTAGGTAACGTAACAAAAAGCATCACGAACAGAAACACGTTCCTAATTTTAAATTAGTTTGACGCTCATTTCAAGTAGTAACACAAATCTAAAAAAGAGGTTTTCCCACCCTGAAAATATAGCGACAAGCTTTACTGTCACCGTGCGTATCAGCCCTATTGGCTGCAATTTAAAATTTATTAGACCCACTGATTGGTTCTGAAGCGACGAGATTTAGTAAAAAAAATACTCATTGCGAGAAATGCTCCTAATTTGGGCAAAAGAATCACTATACAGTAATAACAATCTGATTTTTTCCAATGAAAGAAATTCGCGGAAACAATGACTTCTTTCAATTTTCTCTAAGAGAGGAATTAATTAAATGGACTGGTTTTCTGGTTTCAAGTATACACCACCTTTCAACCCTCCGTCTGTTTTTTTTCTACGGTTAAGCAGCCACCCACCCTTGCAGGCTTCATTAAGGAAACAGCTGCCCTCTAATCGGTCCCATTAATCGTCTATTGGCTCTCTGATGACCCACGTTAGGCCGATAATGGCCACTTTTCCGCTCTGTCCACTCTTGTTTCATGCCATTTGATACGACTCACTGTTGGGCCAATTCAGGGGTGTGTTATTAAATTAGGGCACTACTTTACTATGTTATCCGACATCTGCGAATCGCCACCCAGGACTCCTGTGATGGACTCCAGTCGTAGAGTCGTTGACAGTTGGTAGGAAGGTGATTTTCGAGGACTTGGAAGTTATTAACCAGAATTTCACGTTAATTAGTGTATTTTCTCGGTTTGTGCTATCTGATCACATGGTAGTTGTTGTAATAACGAGCATTGCCTCCTTAATGCACTTTTAATGCAGTCCGAATGCTGGTATGCTGATTTTATGTTATGTGCGGGAATGCAGTGATAATTATTTCACTCTAGATATTATATTGCACCTGTATACCTCTTGATACATATTCATGTTACAGAGAGTCGTTAAAATTACCTCTGTTATTTATCGCTCACTTGATAAAACATAATAATGCAGCGGTTGTTTATAGACTAGAACTCAGTAGGTATCTACTATTACTATCAGTTAATGTAAATTTTAATGCTTACTTTAAGACCTCATTGAAACTTTTACACAAATAAAATTGTTTATTTTAAATTTTTCAACAGCCAACATAAATAAAATTACTCAGTGTAATTGTACGGAGATGTTT
This sequence comes from Malachius bipustulatus, assembly GCA_910589415.1. NCBI lineage: Eukaryota > Metazoa > Arthropoda > Insecta > Coleoptera > Melyridae > Malachius > Malachius bipustulatus. The sequence goes on from OU342633.1 coordinate 18,083,321, forward strand.
ATATCCTTCGTCAAGGCGTCAAGGAGTAGTACCTACCTATATGTATATTCTAGAATGATAGCTATTATACACAGGAACGAAACTTTCAAGACAAAAGCCATAGGCGAGTGCTGGAACGTCCAAGTGAATAATGGCCATTCTCCGCGAGAAGATGCTATTTTCTCTATGACTTTATGAGAAAATTATCAGAAAATGATAAAGGTGACGCGAATGAATTAAGAGCTCATTTATTTTTATTCAGTAAAATGGTTATCAGGTAAGTTGAGCTTTTCATGCATATTTTGTATCTTAGTATTTCGTTCGCTGATGCTGAATAATACCTATACGTGGTTTTAGTTATGAAATGTGCAATAAGTTGTTTACCTAATATGCGAGGGAAATTGTTCTAAAATGATATTTTAATCAACGTTACAGCTATAAAACAAAGTCACACAAGATAATATATCCCATAAGAAAATAAAAAGAAATGAACGCCTCCCAACAGGAAAAACTTGGGAGGTCAATGTGTTCTGAAACCCCCGTTTTCTCCCTTTCACGCATCGATTGTCTTTGAACAATATTCCGTAAAAAGTGTACTGATATAAGAAAGAAGTGCATACTTTTTCTTCCGAGACTCAGTTCATAATGTTCAGTATTTCCTTTTTCTTGCTGATAATTTGTAAGTATTTTTATTTTATTTCGTAGAGAATTATCCCTGGTATTAAACTGATATTATTCGAAAGAGATACTGGGCCAATGTAGTAATAAGAAGGAATAAAGTTGCGGGTCTGAAGCCTCAAATCCCTAATTATACACTGGAAGCGGATCTCGCGGCTTTGGCGCGCCCTCCATAGGGGTAGACTCCTTGCGCACGGGGGTTGAATGCCTCCTTGGAACCAATATCGCATTACACCGCTTTCAGCTTCTTTAACAGAGATATACGTTAAATTTTATAGCCGTTTATGCGTAAGCACTCCGAATGAGGGAAATAAACGAGTGGGTAAAACGAAAATAAAAAGTTCCATTGCAAATCCAGAGCCCTATGCCTCGTTCCTCCCGACATCTCATTTGACTGGGGAGCTACTCTTCTTTTACATGGATGCAACGTCGCAAAATCTAACGCAAACTCCTACCAAAATTTATAGCGATTTTAGCTCGGAAAAATGATAATTTTTTGCGATCTTAGCAGAACATTTGACTGTGTCAACCATAAAAAGTAAAAAGAAAAGCTAGAGAGATTTGGCAAAAGAGGACTTTCATCTAAATGGATAGAGTCTTTCCTGCATGGCAAAAGTTAGTATGTTGCAGTGCGATTCTCAGATATTAAAGGCAGAAGACAAGAGAGGTCTAGCTACCACAGTGTTGAGACGAGAGTGACCCAAAGCTCCATCCTGAGTCCCGCTCTTTTTATTCTATTTGTCAACGATTTAGGGTTTTTTTCTCAGTGATAGTTTTCATACAATGTACGCTGATGATCTTTCGGTTGTTGTGTCGGGTGGGTGGTTCCCATGTCGACTTGACTGATAAATGTGGAGATGTACTGGAGAATATGGAGTTGTATTTTCGACGAAACGCCTCTGTTTCAATACCAATAAGACGCAGATTGTTAAACTTCTCAGACAATATGAAAAACAATAATAAAAAAAAAAAAAAAAATTTAGCCATGAAAAAATATGACTGAATGAAACATGAAAGTATGAAAAAATGTTATGCCAAAAGAACAAAAATTAACCTGTTTTTTATTTTGTCAAAAAGAACAGTACTTTCCGTGTTATGGAATTTATTTCTTACTTATGACGTGCACTGTAGTCTTTTAAACGCTTGAAACATCTAAACAAAAACGAATCGGACCTATGTTTATCGAAAAAAATTTATTTAAAATCAAGTGACCTATCATCTGACATAGTTTGTCATAAACGAAATTTCGCAATAATTCAGTCGTTGCTGAAATATCTTGAAAAATAGAAAAATCTGCAATTTCTTATTTTTGCCGTAATATCTTTCTTATTAGGTATGGAAAATTATTAATTTTTTTTGTAGGTTAACATAAATCATCAAAGGTTATCCATAGACATCACAAAAATATTCGAAGCACAGAGTTTTCATACTCTACTTTTGTTTTTATTATAGCCGCCATATTACTTTTTAAATAAAAGAAACTACTTTTTTTTAATTTCATTCCACTTTTTTCGAAAAAAAAAAAAATATTTTTCTTAGATTGCTTTTTATGACGTGATATCATTTGCCTTGGTTTTTCGGTGAATGGTTTTTGCTTATGACGTTATTCGATAAAGATATTTTCTTCTTTTTTCGAAAAAAAATATATTTTTTATTTTATAAATTTTTGGTTGAACAAATTTTTTTTTGAGCCGAATGACATGAAAAACCAATATGGCGACCACAAGAAAAGCAAAAGTTGAGTGTGAAAACTTTGCGATCTAGTTGGCTTTGAAAACTTTTGTGATGTCAAATGGATAGATTTTGACGACTTATGTTAACCTACAAAAAATAATTGATTCATTTTAATAATAAGAAAGATATGGCAAAAATAAGAAATCTTGATTTTTTCAGTTTTTTTCATGATATTTCACAACTGAAGTGATCTTATTTTTTTAGATTCTTATTACCTTGGCATTTTTTAATAGATAATTTAATTGTCTAACAAAAAGTCCTGTGGAAATTTTCTGCTAGTGACTCCATATTGAAACATTTTAAGACGTTTATGCCGCAAAATCGGATTTTTTTCGTAATTTTTAAACTTAACTCCGCAAATCTTAACTCCGCCAAATGAAATAATACACAGTGCTTCCCAAAAGTATAACGGATAAATTCGATGAAACAGAGAAACATTTATTTTTTTGAAAAAATTAAAAAAACACGTCGATTTTGTTTTTGTTCGATTTCGATTTTGTTCAACTTTTGGCATAATATTGGGGTATACAGGATGATGCGCGAAAAAGTGGTGACGTCATCGGCCTTTTTCTTAAATGGCAACCCTTATTTTTTATTCCATTTTTTGATACTTCATTCAATTGCCAATATGGTAATGTAATCAATTTGTAACCTTAAATAAGGAAATTTATGAGAAAACAGCTTGTGAGTCGAAATTGTGCACTTTTTACTGATGTGAAAATCGGAACAATAACGATAAAAAAAATCAAATAAAAAATACTGTTTCCATGGTAATTTTATAAGATCTGTCTATTAAATTAAGTCTATTAAATTAAATCTATTAAATTAAACTAAATCTATTAAATCTGTCTAAATTAATTTTTTTCTGAAAAATGTTCTTATTTAAGGTTACAAAATTATTACATTACCGTATTGGCAATTGAATAAAGTACCAGAAAATAGAATAAAAAATAAGGGTTGCCATTTAAAAAAATGCCTATGACGTCACCACTTTTTCGCGCATCACCTGTATATTCAAATATTATTTCAAAAGCTTAACAACTCAAAAATAAAATCGACCTGTTTTTTTTTATTTTTTCAAAAAAACAGCGCTTTCCGTTTTATCGAATTTATCCGCTACTTTTGGGAAGCATTATTACATATTGTAACATATTACTTACATACCTACCTAGTTTTTCTATATAATGGTATCATTAATTTAGTATTATTGTTCTAATTTGCTAATATTATTCCTGAGGTAGATGCTACCTCAGTAGAAATTAATATAAAAGTCGCAAAGCTGATTTGAATCAAAATTTGCAACTTCGAAAAACTAGTGTACGCTGAGCACCACGCGGAAAACTACAAAATGTTGGGGTTTTTTCACTTTTTCGTTCTAAAAGTCATAAACTTACGTTTTTTGGAAAACGTTTTTAAGCTTTCAAAGTCCAAATTAAGTTTTTAACAATTTAAACTGATCCGCAGCTGTACGAACCGTATCGGGATCAAGATATGGCCCTTCAAAGATGATCAATTTTTCTTGAAAATTAACAATTTTTAGTTTTGCTCCCGTTCGGAGCAAAATGTTGACAAAGTCGCTCTTCTTATGGTAAAAGTCATAGGTAATAATTAAATTGTAGTACATTTAACTAAAGGACAGAATAAACTCTGTGAGACTAATAGTTTACTCACAGTCTCTCTCAATACCAACACATATAAATGTAGAGGTGGATGGGGGATACTACCGAAGCGCTGAGCTGACATCGTTTTCTGTAATCCGATGTAAAAATTTGCACTCCCTAAAATCTCCGATTTCGTACAAGTTTGGAAAAAGAAAAAAAAAACAGCATCAATATGGAGTGTGATTCAATTTTAGTTGGGACATACTGTACCTATATTATTTAAAAAAGCGAGATACTTATCTTGGCATTTACAGTTTGAGCTGTAAATTGTATAAAAAAATAAAAATAAAAAATTTGACGGAAAACGATGTCAGCTCTGCGCTTCCGTAGGATACCTCCTGCTAATTGTGATCTGGCATCGAAGCTCATCTAACGGGCAATAATTGTGAGTAGCTACGTACCTATGTCAGGTGCACGTTCAACCACGTTGGCAGGAAAGTGTCAGTGGTATTCGACGAGTACCCACCGGAGGGTGTCAATCGTAGTACAAGATCTTCAGAGCGGTTGAGATGTCGAATGACCCATACAAACATGTCTTTCAACATCTATGCTATGCATTGTCACTCGAAGGGATTGAAATAAACACAGCGACAGATGACGCAGAACGCGATATCGTTCTAATGGCAAAGAAATCCACGAGCTACGATCATATGATTGTGGTGAGAGAGCACGTGGACTTCCTCAATCTTATTCTCTTTATTCCCTATTCTGTGGGTTCAGAGTAAGCTCAATTTACGCTTTAAAAAAAGTGGACTCGGCAGAAATGAGACAGGATGCATTCAGTATAACTACCACCAATGCGTTTAACTGATGAGAAGTTGAAGTGCCCAGTGGGTTTGAACTTTGTCTTCATACTTTCACTGTATGTGACACCACCCCATAGCTTCTCAGCTTCTCATAACCATGGCCTGCAAATGTAAGAACGGATGTAGAGAGACGTGTACTTGCCTGAAAGCTGGGCTTAAAACGCTCGGCCCTACGCTCAAATTACTCAGGGAAATCATGCGATAACTTCGCCGTGATATAGACAGTCGAAGTCGAGGACGATCCTGAGGAGGCTGAGGAAGAACATGAACCTGCAGAGCTTGATCTGAAAACCCGATCAACGTGACAACTGAAGTTGAACGTCCCTTTGCTGAGGAAGATCGGTGATGAACATGAGGAAAATCGTGAAGTTGAACCTGAACCAAAAAAAAAGAAGAAACTACGAGTAATTATTGATAGTTAAATATGACTAAAATTGCATTTTAAAAATAAAAAAGGGAATAAGCTTTTTTCATATCGGACTTCATTTAAGAAATATTTCCATATTATGTAGAACTTATATATAATAAAATTGGATTCTATTCAATCAGGGTTTCAGATTTTGGCTGCCCATAGTTACTAAAAAAAGCACATTTTCACAACAGTCTTAGTTTTACATTTTTGGAAATATTTCCTTAATCTTGATCTTGAGATTGAAAAGTTATTCTGTCTTTTGTGTTTAAAATAAAATTTTCTACATGACGTTCCATGCTGCCCAGTTATCAAACACCCTGTATATCTTTTTTCATTTCAAACCTGTTTTTTCTTATGCTTTTCTTAATTAAACCAGCCTGCACATTTAAAAAAAAATACAAAATTTTGTTTGTCGAAAAGCGCATAGTTTATGACTTCTAGAGCAAAAAGTGAAAAAAGTCACAAAATTCTCAGTTTTTCGCGTGGTGCGCAGAGTGTTCAAGTTTTTCTGAATTTGTAAATTTCGGAGTAAATTTCGGTAAAAAACTACATCAAGCTTTGCGATTTTAGCCTTTTTTAGTGTCAATTTCTACTGGGCAAGTGTTCAAAATGTTGTCCTTTAACATCATGGTAACATGCTATCATCCTAATGATGAACAGATATTCCTTCTAACTTTAGGATTTTTTTTTGCAATCAATTTTTTTGTTTATTTTTTCAATTAATTAGAAAACAAAATTCAAGTGTTTCGGGATTTATACAGTGTTCCGCACTGTATAGTGACATCTTCAAGGCTATTACCGATTGAAAAAATTAAACAGGTTTAGTCAAAACCAAAGCTAACCTGTTAGGAAGAAAATAAAAGATCCTGGTTTTCATATAGATTTGGCAACATGGTCGCTAGCGGTTGATACTGTGAAACAGCGTATCATGAAATATTCATCGCGGACCTCCTAACACTCTCAACTATATTAAAAATCCCAAATAAGTTGGCGGGATGCGATAGTCGCGGAGGCAGAGGGGTCCGAAGGGAGCTGATAGAGCCCGAAGTGTGGCGATGCTCAGATGAAACACTCTTAGAGGTAATAAAGTAGCTTCGTCAGTTATCAAGTTATGAGAGTTTTTTTACAGATAAGACCTTTACAGGATTTTTTTTTCGTTCTTGGGGCTTTATTTTACAGGAGCCAAACTTCGAATCTTGGAGTAGCTAAATTAATTTTCATTTATTTATTTAAAATCTTACAAAATACTTAATTTACACTTTCCCTGTTTGTTTTTTGTTTAATCGCTGCCAATATGAAGTATGGCCGTAAGTGAAATATTTGCCAGCAACATAAATTTGCCTATCGAAAGATATTTTATTGGTGAAGTCAGTATAACCACTCTTTATACAGAATGATCCAGAAATGACGGACACGATATACAGGGTGTTTCCTCGCCTTCGGCGAAGGAAAAGTTAAAAAGAGATGGCCTGACAGATATCCACTGTCAAAATTCACTTTCAAAGTTTATTGATAAAAACTTCAAGATTACATCAGGAGAAATCAGCTGAATATTGGAGAAGTTGGAATACAGTATACTATTAAATTGTGGTATGACTTGATTTTTGTTTATTTCCCAATTAGTTTTTTTTATTTAAGTTAAGCCAATGTGAGCCAGACTCAAAGAACGAAAGCACTCATTGAGCGGAAAAAAGCGTCCACTACGCGTTGTGGTCACTAACCTGGCACAATTTTGGGTTACGTTGGTAAAGTCGGCAGGGGTCCATTATGGACTTTTGATTCGGAATTGAAGACATCGGATTCTGTTATGGACCTGCCCTAGAGCGAGAAGAGTTATTAATCTATTTGTGATGTCCTTTTACTAACTGTCTATTCAGAGGGGAGATAAGAAAGTAAAAATAGGGAAGAAGAAAATCCGTTGTTCTACAAAAGAAAATTCACCTCGTGACTTGACAACAATGACAAGATAGCAAGCAACTGGTGAAAAGTGAAATACGAATCGATTAATTGTGAGGTTATTTCGACATCTTCCATGTTTACTATGATTGTAAGGTCATTATGTCCGAATATTAGGGCAAATTGAATGTTTGTCTCCAACACATAACACTCAAATACAGTACACAATACTACATAACACAAAACATACAATCCTACACAATCCTGGAAATTGGCAACACAAAAATTTTCTTATTCAAAACCATACCAATTATTGTAATTCACCCTAATTAAAAATAAAAAAAAATGGAGCATAGACATGTCGAATTTTTCCCTAGAGAAATTGGATTATATTGTCTATTATAATTTTTTTAATCGAGTGAGAAAAAATCAGCCTCCTGCAATTTAAAATCGTACAAATTAGGTGCAAATCCATCGATTGCTTCATTTAATTGAAACATTATTATTATCTCTCTGAAAACATAACTTAATTTTAAACGTTAAACTTTTGTTACCAAAACAACATTAATGTAGTGTCATCTCCTTGAATTGTAGATGCTCCCTGTTATCTTCACACAGGTTAGGCCTAGGACATCTACATAATCTCCGTGGTGGTCCAGGTAGCAGTGGCCGGTAGCAGCGTCGTTAGGCACTCCATTCACGGATTATCTGCATCTCTTCGCTGATATCGCCGCATCATCCAGACCGAGCTGCGGAGGTGGACCAACACCTCCGCCATCAGCGGACGCCTCCTGGGTGCGACCTTTGTTAGTTGCAAGCTGAATAATGAACTGTTCATTTGTCAACCCGATACCTGATCGTTGCCATATTGCATACGTTTAATGACAGACTGAGAGTTCGGCCACTTGTATATACTTGCCAGGATCAGACTTACATTGGATATAGCAACGCTATCTCAAAAAAAGTATTAGTGTGCTGAAAATTGAGATTTTTCAATTCTTATGGCTCTACATATATGATTCAAAGATCTCTAGCGCCTACGATGTGCCATGATGTTTCTTCTTAATGTTTGAAGATGTAAGAATCTGGTGGCAATAATTTTGTATTTTTTTGGTTGAAGATGGATAATTTCAGGTTCCAGCCACTAAATGAACGAGAAAAGAGAAAAAATTTTTGCCTCTTCTCCAGTTTCAAACTATTCGCGGGAATTCTCTCTCTTCGTAGTTTTCCCTACAGAAAGTGAAGAGAGAGCTGCGGGTGACGCCAGAGAGAAGAATGGTGTCTAAGGAGGGGGAAAACATCATAACAGCGATATCGCATTACATAACAAATAAATTAATATGCTTTTAATAACATAATTGTGAACGACAAAAACTTGTATTCGATTTCTTCGACAAACAGTAATGAATCTAATTCGTAGGTAGGTATCTGGGACCACCGAGTTAAGCATATTATTTCATTGAAATAAATTTCATGAATAGTTAAGAAAATAAATCCGTACATAGGTGGATAGAGCCGCAGATAATGATTTCAATTGACCTTTTTTAACAGCAGCATCCTTCTCAAAAAACTCTAGATATCCAGGGAGCTGATAGTAGTCCGCTATAAAAGAGACCAGTGATTTTGAAAATTAATTCCTAATTGAACTTAGTCCGAGATGGACGAAGCTGGAGACTGTTGATTAATCCTAGATTTTTGCTAGCCGAAGGAGTGTCGTTTTGTGCATAAAGCCCCAGTATCTAGTGTTGGCGTTGTTTCAATATAAGGTAGGTGCTGATCTGTTACCTAGAGCATTTAATTTTTGCTATCGTCATTTCGGTTATTGTTTCCCCGTCCCTACCCCGATCCTGAGTAGGTCTTCCATAATCCTGTCCCTTCACCGTTGGTAACAAAGATCTCGTACTTGGTTCAATGTCCTTCGCTGCTAATTTTAATTTGTATTTTTCGGTCAGCTCATGGCACCGCGTGATTAGTTGTGTTCCTTTATATAAACTGAATAAATCAATGCTAACCTGGATTCCGTCGGTGTTAGATTTTATTATTGTTTTCACCTATTGACCGCCTTCCGTATAAAATTACCGTTCACTCGCTACAGACCGATTAAAGTCCGCTTTTCCGAGAACGATTTATTTCCGGTGGCAATCTCAACGGATCCCTGCACTTTTAGTTTCTCCATTGAGCTATCCTAGGACAAGGGTACTATTGCAGTACCACAGTAAATACGGCTCAGGTAATCGGAGAAACTTTTCGAGAATATTTTCCCAAGGGAGTAAACCCTCAATAAAAATCTGGCACCCGAGCAATCCATTGATTACCAGGAAATTCCCAAATATGAAATTCCTCAGACAACGCTCAGGCGAGCCGTAGTTACACATTTGAAACGTAAGTGTAATTTGTTGCCACTGATTTTTTTTCTTTCAATTTTGCAAGTTTTACTATTTTTTTTTTGAAAATTGTTATTTTCCTCTGTTACTTGTTACTTTAAGCTTACAAAATAAGTGTTTATACTAAAAAAAGTGCGAGGAAGTCGTGTCCCTTTAATTTTGTCTGAAATATTTTTGACGTCGAATTAACTACGAAGGATTTATTTAAAAAAAATTCTTTATACCTGTCATTCGGTGGTGGCGCGAGCGGTCCCCCTCAAATGCCGAAAACTTTTATTTTTTGTGACAACTTGGACAGCGTAGGTATTGAAAAATTATTTCTGCCCCACTTCTTTTAAGACGAGGGCTTTTTTGGTATTGACAATATGACAATTATCCCGGGCGCACACTACAACGCAGGCGACACAGCGCAGGACATCACGGGTTTCTGTAAAGCAGCACTATGAAATGCACATGTGGAATAATTAGTTTACACTAAAATGGAGTTTACTGCTGCATGACAAAACTGCTAACTTTATATTTACTTGGTTGAACTCCCATTTTTCAGACAGCACATATGGTACCACCACATGTTTTTTAAAACTGTTGGTTAAAACCACAAGTAGCCCTGCGATTTCGCTAGAAGTACATGCTAAAGCAGGAATGAAAATAAAACACGTTTTAATTCCGCGCATGTCCATGCGCATGCTGTTTTTTCCTAGAGATGCATGGTGTGAATACAAAAATGCATATTATGCATTTTGATGCTTGCAACCACCATACCGCATCGAAATGCACATGTGAAAACACTTCTTAAACAAATATTGCGCTGATAATATACCCCTTCTTAAACAACACACAACTATCCCTACTTCACAAAGCAGATTATACTCCCTCTTCCTTAATAGCCCAAACTTTCAGAAGCATAGCAGCAAACTACCCAGCTTCCATATTTATTCACACCGATGCTTCAAAGATAAATCAGAACTTAGTCGGAGCAGCCTTCACCACATCAGTCACAAATTCTCAATTCCACCTCAGTAACAGCACCTCAATATTCAGCGCGGAACTCTTCGCGCTGAATATTGAGAAGGAACCATTCACAAGGCTCTACTTCATGTCGCCAACCAGCCGGAAAGCAGCTTTGTTATATGCTCTGACTCCCTCAGCGCTCTCCAGTCAATCAAGCCCATGTACTCAAAACAGCCCCAAGTGATAGAGATCGAGGACATCCTGTTCAAATTACAAAATTTCGGCTTTCAGATACAATTCATTTATGTCCCTTCTCACATCAACATCAACGGAAATGAAGTTGCCGATGAGCTGGTCAAAGAAGAAGACACAAGACCGCAGAATCGCGGAAGATATCATATCAGAAATAAAGAAATTCGCAAAATGCATCTGGCAACGCTAATGGGAAGAAGGACGTCATAATCTTAAACAGATCAAGCCAAAGATTGATGAACCCCTTTCAAAACGAAGAAGTCAACAGGTCATTATATCCAGACTGAGGCTCGGGCACACCAAACTCTCCCACTCTTATTTTCTAAAGCGAGAACCTCTCCCAATCTGCAGCCTCTGTAAATTGACTCTCCAAATTGACGTCCAGCATATTCTCATTGACTGCCCACTGTATGAACAGAACCGCCGAAATTTATCTACTCCAGACGACCTAAGGCAAGCAATTGATTCCAATATCAACAGCATCGAGAAGACCATACATTTCTTACAAGATATAAACCTGCTAAATAATGTGTAGATTATTAAGTTACCTTTGTATAAAATTCTTGAACTAAACCTGATGATAACTGTGTGTAACTGTGTGTAAATAATTTTCACCTGCAACAACCCCAGGGGTTAAGCAGGAACTGAATAAAAAAAATATTTGCTGATAATGAACGCAAATTGACACGCAAGGCAGAACAGGGTAAAACTATTCGATAAATTATCTGCTTCATTCAGACGGTGGAGTGCTAGAACGTCAATTACAGATCTGCCAGATAATTACTGATTTTAAAATGCCCTGTATTGTCAAAATGTTGGTCTGATATTGCTGGAAATAAACTCTACCCCCTTTTAGAAGAGTTAATTACTGATAAAAAATGAAAGACCATTCAAAATATTCACCCAATTTTCAAAATTTGCAATTTAAAATCAATAATTATCTGACAAATCTTTAATTAGCGTTCTAGCACTCCACCCATCTCAGAGTCCTAGATACAGTTTTCTGCGCGAGACGTGCAACTCTGTGCTTAGTGTCGATTTGTTTGTTATTATAAAAATTTAAATACAAAAATGTTTAAAGAACTGATCGAAGTTGTTCGAAAACAGACAGTTCTTTATGATACTATGGCATCTCTGTGTCAGCGTCAAATTCTGAATATAAGTCAATGAGTTCAGTTGTAATAAACAGAGAAGAATTGCCAGTCAATTTAAAAAAGTTCGTTAAACACGGGGTGTTATTGTTCTTAGTTTACATCAGTGGCGACTCGTGGATTGAAAAAGTTAGTGCAGTGTAGATCATACATAAGATAAAAGTCCGGTCTGCTCGAATTTTTTTTTTCAAGGTTCGGTTTGACAAGTTTAAAAAATACCTTACCGGACCTTGTGAAACCGTTCCTTGCAAAAAAAAAAAAAAATGAACTGACCGGAACTCGCAAAAAAAATTAAGATGATAGGACTCATGAGTGGGGCTATCTAGCTTCAGTTAATAACTGTTAAATTAGGGCCACGGAAGTTTTTTTTTTCTCAAAATAATTCCATCTAATGACATTTACTGCACTAATTGCAGATGAACGGTCGGAGTACGTTTTATCTCGGCTTAGCACTCGAAATCCCTTATGACCTCAACAAGTTTTTTTTGCAGAATTGCTAAATTTTCTTCTTTATGTCACCTATTTATCAACAATTGTTATTATTTTGAAGCAAATTTCCCTAAATGTGACTTAACAAGAAACATCTGCATTTTAACTGACTTAGGTAATATAAGTCTGAAACCTAAAAGTATAGCAGACCATCAATTTTGCACAAACCGGGAGTGCATTTCAGGAAAGCCATATTCTGCCTGATACCTATTCTTTTAAGTTGAAATAGTGTTGCTGCATTGACGCTGAAAAAACCCTAGTTTTAAAGATTTCCTGGTATGATATATGCCGTGCCTCGCAATCTCTAAATCCGTGGGGGAGCGTCGAATTTTCCTGACCTCTCTTATCATCTCTGATACATTCTTTAAGAAAAGGCTCGGTCCGATGTTATTTTATTACAAAAAAATGTATCATAATCCTTAACTCTGATATAAGATAATTGTCTTTATTTACTGTAATTTTGCTTCAAATACTAATTCTACAGGAAGGAATCGATTTATATTTTCCTAAGAATATTTTTATTTGTCCCCAATGAGTGCTGAAATTAATATTTTGTAATGATGACGATTTTGGTTTCTTCATCTTCACTATCACATTGAATGAAATTATTTTACACTTCTTCAAAGTTTATTGTAATTTCGGTACGTCCAGACATAATAAGAACAGATAATGCCTTAACAAATTTAATTTTTATTCTTATATGTGTAGATCTTCAGCAATGACTAGATGTCTAAATCTACCCGAGTATCTTGGAAATTAAACGTTAATATTTTACAAGCTTATTAACATGACAATGAAGATCCGATGTCGTACAAATTAGTGTTATAAATAACAACTTTACCTCGCAACGAGTGGCCTCCATGACAATGGGGAGGAAGAAGAAGACAGGCGAAGCACAACAACAACAAGCCACGGATCATAAGATATGAGAAATGAGCGCGACAGTAGCGCTTGTAAGGATAAAGAAGTTTGGGCAGTAAAAGACATCAAGCGGTAATCCGTTAACAATGGGTCATATCTACACTGGTTCCCATATATCGTCCATCAAGGACAATTCATGCGTTAAGGAGAATCTCTTAACCAAGAGCAATAAAAAACGGACCAGCGATAGACTGGGGACAGAAAATCTTCTAGAAATCAATTGTCGTTATTTATTTAACACTAGTTCAACTAAATCTCTAAAAAAATCTAGAACCAAAAGTTCCAGATTTTTTGAAATTAAATTCGATAAATTCCCAAGAATTAAAAAAAAAAATCGACTAAAATTAATTAATGATAATCAGGGGATTTATTCTTTTCATGCTAAATTGAATTTCAAGACAACCATCAGAATTTCTGAACTGAACCCTATACGCCTTAATCTACAACTTTTGAAAAACCTATCAACAAGCAAGTTTTTCATATTTCAAGCAAATTAAATTAAAGCTGGCTGCTCGCATTTATTATAGTGCAGCGATATTGAATGAATGATTATAAAAAAAATTATTTTATTATCGAAATAAAATCATTACGACCACTCTTGATCGAGCTTCATATACATGAACTGACATATTTTGGTAAAATAAAGGGGAACGATTTACAAATGAAACAAGAAATTGCCGCAAATGAAGATGATCTCCACGCGACAGAAGCAGATCTGACATATGGCCCAAATGACAAACGACATTGACAGCGTACATGACGGGTTGAGGTTATGTGGTGGACGCTTACTGGAGCGCAGTGAAGTGTGTTAGCGTGTCCTACACATGTAGAGCAGGACGCAATTAATGTTGGAAAGCCACCCCTCGCCGAGCAACTACCCCCTCACTGACCCTTTGTCTATAGGCGCATTGTTTATAGCTCTCTCTGCTTGTATTGACATCGATTCTGCACTGCACTACGCCCTACACAAAACACACGGCTGTCCGTGATGTATTGGTTTATTATAATCATGCCATGGCCAAGCTTGGCATGGGGGGTGCGAAAAAAGAAAATGTTAGAAAGTAATCATGATGAATTATTAAGGTCCATTGAAGTGATCTCTGGATGGAAATGATGTATCGAATGAAAGAGTGTGTGTGTTGACTGATCTTAAGGGTCAAAATCGAAAGTGCTATACTGAAAGGAAACAGAAGCCATTAGTCACTTATACCGAGGGCAAAAGTTAACTTAAAGAACAATAGAGGTATTTTTAATGATGCAAGCCTGTAATACCGATGATTATACCGAAATTAATGATCCAGTTATTGGGGTTGTGTGTGGTAAAATACTGAAATGCGTGATGATCTTTTTCTTTCGGGAAATGAACAATAGACGATTTTATTAAAGGAAAAATCAAATTCGGTAAACAGTTTCAATATAAGCGGGCGTGAATCACTTGGATGTATGAATAAGGGAGACAGTCAGTCATCTGACGGGATGAGTCGAAATGAAGTTTGGCTTTCACACCCCCCGTATTTACCCCAGCGATGGGGTGAGTTGCTCGATCCTATCCACTTACTGGCAGATAATTACGCTTTTCTATTATTTACACTTCACACGCGTTCACTTACTGCTCGTTTACAGCCATCCTTCTTCCCCTAAATCCTACCCTCAGCGTTTATGAATGAATATTTTATGTCCTTTTATTTTTTTTCTGTTTTGAAATTGGAACCACAAGAAACCAAAAGAAATCAATAATATTTTATTGAGGCTTTAAAAATAAAATCTGCGTATTAAAACAGGATTCCTTATGAGTTAAAAATTATCAACAATACATAGATACTTTCGATTACCTATGTCGTCTTCAGTTCAAAGTAAGCTGCATTGAAAAGTTTATAAAAGTCTCCAACATAATTAATTTGCCACATAATGTTGCCCGGAACTTTTTGGCAAAATTTTGACACTTTTTTGAGTTTTTGGCCTATTTATCAGAAAAGAAGCGGTTTTTTGACAAGATCTCTATACAAAAATAAAGCACACAAACTTCCTACATTTCCTTTTTTTTTTGGAAACCTAGCCGTAAACCGCCGCTAAATAGTTCTTATTACACAAAGTTGCCTGGCCTGAGAATTCTCTACGATATGCGGCACGTATGTTGATTACGTCATTGATATCTATGGCCCATCATAGACAATAGTTGTTTTCGATGGGTATCCTGAAGGTACAAAAAGTGCTGCATGGATGAAGAAGTAGATAATATGAAAACTATCTCCGCTGACATTTTCTTCGATGAGAACACGATACCGACCATATAGCAAAAAAAATAAAAAATCCTGGCCAATACGAGCAACAAAAGATTGATTTCCATGATAATAAGAAAATAATAAAGAAGACCATCAACAACACCAACACCATCATTATGAACGAAGCCTTGTCTTTGGCTGAACGTACTAAAAGGTGGTAGAGAGGACCTGTAGGTCATCACGGGTGTTTGTCAACCAATTCCAACCACCTACTCTCCTAAGCATGCTTTGCAAAACAAAACCATTGAAGAACAATATGTTTCTTCACGCAATGAGTACGTTTGCTACGACTTCAGCACTTTATAAGAAGGTAAGAGTTATTGAAAACTCTTACCCCCCCCCCCCCTGTCGATGTTTTAAGTGTGTTCAAAAATCCTTAGGTAACTCCAGAAAGCAGAGATTCCTGGTCAACATGAACGACTACACAGAAAGGACTGAGCTGTCGATGAACCTTATCTGAGGTGCATTAATAATTATAAGCAGGCAGCTTTCGGCTCATCAAAAACAGAAACAAGCTGCTGTGTATCACCATCAGCTACTGCAGCCACACAACACAGTTTTAGGGTGTATCACCAGGTGCAGCAATGACTGGGGGTTGAGAAAAATTCCGAAGATTGGAGTTGCAAGCGTGCAAGAAATTGCCTGGAACCGATCACCTCCTTACAGGCTACTGCGCTCCTCTCGAACTGTTGCATCTGGTGCGTCATGACGATGCGGCAGACATGCACAAAAATATATAGCTGGAAAAAGCAGGACTGGATTACGCCTGTACATCAACTGTGAGGGGTGAAGCACGCCAATGGTTTGTTTAATCCTGAAAATGCGAATTTCCTCTATTGACAGAAGGAGTCGAGTACTAGCAGTGCTCGGACGAAGGTGCTTGGGCCGTTGGCCAAAAGTAAGGCAGGGTGTCCCAACAACGAGTTTATTACGTTTGCGTTTATCACCGGTCAACAAAATGGGGTTGACGGGAGGTAAAGAAAGTGTAACTATTCATCATAAGAATTAATCAGCGTTGTTATAAGCAAATAGGTAAATCGTCGTTTAATAATTAGTAAATAGGAAACAGAGTACCTATTCTCCCGTTAATAAATAATAAATGATAATACTTCCCAGTCGTCGAGTGAACTTTAGTTAATTTATAAATAAGTTAATTTATAATAAGCTTCAATTAATTAACAGTGATCCAGTAATCAAACCAAAGTGACAGTCAAGAGCCCCAACCATAGATATTATGCCGTAAGCACACGATTTTTGAGCTCTCCTGATTGAATGTTAGAATTTAAATTATAATTTGTTTATTGTAAAATTGTAATTGGATTTAATTTCTTCAATAGAAACATTTTTGTGTACCTACATAATAATTGTACACTTTAGTTATGCTAATCACTCAAAAGAACCTACCCTGGGAAAATTAAGTAATCTAAACAAGTCAAATGTAGGTGTCCCTAAAAGGGGATGCTACAGGGGTCGTGCAACAAACTGACCATCGAGACAGATCAATTATTAAGTTCTTCAATTATTTTCCTTTGAGTGTTCATTATTCATTTAAGGTGCCTATACTGGGTACAGGAATGTTTTTTTGGCGCGCTATAGAGGAGGCACGGTTAGTTTAAAAAAAAAAATCTGATATATGAGACATGTGGGATATTTTGTCGACTTTAGTTTTGTACAGATTGGGCTTGTCGAAATACTCTTCCTCTCGGAGATTAGACCGAGAACTGAAAAAAATGCAAAAATTTTGGCAAAAAGTACCTAAAAAAATAAAATTCTGGGTCAAATTTTTGTTCGGCAACTTAATCAATAATCATAAAGGGTGAGAAAACAAAAACTATAGCAAAACTTTTATCTGAGAATCCTTATATGTCTCTAGAGATTTTTTCATCCTCATAATGAACAGTTGAAGGATTCATGCAATAAAACCCGCTCCTTTAATCGTTTCTTATTGCCCAGTCATTCATGAGTTGACAATATTTGAAAATGAAGAATTGTAAATTTTTTCTGAATATTTTACACCATAGAAAGAGCGGTGATCACAGCAATCATACAAACTGAAGATACATGGTTATCTTGAACAGAACCTTTAGAAGGTGGTGAATACACCTGCACCAAAGTTGAAAAGTTGTTGTAAAATATCTTCATAAAGAAACAGAGTAGCACATTGGAAAGGAATTTTTCAAAAGCTTATCGTTGATCCATCTTCCTATATGTACCTAAAAGGAAAATTTATCTGTAGAGAATTTACTGAAACTTTTTTATTGAGAATCTACCGGTGTAGTTGACCATAAGGACCATCCTAAGAAGAACATATGATTGTCCTAAGGTAGAGAAGGTTTGTAATCACGCAATACTCGTATGACAGTTTTGATAACATATCGAATACGTATGGTAGCAAGGCTTGTCATGTTAGATTTTTAGTAGAGGCATTAGCAGCGTTTAATTATCTGATACATTTGATGGGTATATTTCCAATTTTAAAGTTAAAAAATTGCTGAATAATTACCCTAATTTCATTTATTGAGTATCTATAGAAGTAGTTATGTAGCACCACTTCAGTTATTTCAAAAACTAAAACGAGCAATTTATTATCAACGACTAAGAAGATCAGTCAATGTTTCAATATTGACCCAAATACTTTGCTTGTGGAAGTTTGTGGATATGGGAAGTTCTGAGAGATAGGTAGGTAGGTACAATTGTTTTTGTAGAAATTGAATATAACCTACGAAAGAGAGGGTAGAATCACAGACTGGCGAAATGGAAGTCGTAGTGGGTTGAATGTCACAGTAACAAATGTCCAAAGCAAACACAGACATCGTATAAACTCCGTCGACTCCTCTTGTAACCTCCCGACCTGTGTTAGATATGAAATCATAACGAGAGCTCCGCAAATAGAAACTTCTAATTGAAATCTCGACTCCACGTCTCGTATTGACCATGTAAACACTTGTAGGAGATCAATAGCTATACGATTGCTTCTCTCTAGAATATCATGAGTTTTGAAGTTCATATTGGGAATATTTCAGCTCTCAGAATTTATTTATCTATACATAGGATATAGGTATTATAATGAAATGATCAAATTGAAATCTTTCCAAAATTTAACTGAAAATTATTCATAAAAAATATAAACCTTCTAAATTATTTTAAACGTTTTTAGGGATAAACTTATGTTATTTAATTGTTATTTAGTTTAGTTCATTTTTGTATGTTTTATCTTTTATCTTTTACTTGTCCACGAAAACGGTTAACATAGTAACATATTCACATTTTAACTCAATTTCTGTAAACAATTTTCTAATTTTTAGTTTCTAGTTTTGCATATAAACAGGGTGTTTCAGGTTTAACCTTGTTACCCTCAGGAATCGATAGAACGGATTAAAATAACGTTATTTTGCGATGTAACGTTTTCCTCAATAACGATTTATTTCTACGTTAGAGGGCGTCGAGGTTAAATTTATTTTCTAGTTTTTTTCTCATAACTTTTGAACGATTTATTCGATTTGGATTAAATAAACGCAGCTTACATTCATTTTGAATCTGCAAAAAAAATTATACAATGACTACACAGGACAATTCCCTGATAAATACAAAACTTTTTTGTCTCTTGTGAAAATTGAAGTTTTTGCTTCCTTCTTGAGATATTTAAGAAAATTTAGGACAATGTTATTACCAACTTCATGAATTTTATTAGCGCTACACAGCAAGCCTTGGAAAACAAAAATTTAAACTAAAATGTGTAAACTTGTAAACTAACGTTAGTCAAAAATTGTTGTCATTAGTTCATCGAGTAACGTTATTAGTAATAATAGAAGCTGTTTTGGTGTTGACAAGAACGAAATTGCCACGAACTTTTATTACAAATGCAGAATGCGCCGATATACATTATGTTTACGGATTCCGCGATGGTAATTCATATACGCGGCAGTACAAGAGTACAGGAGACGCTTTCATAATATAATAGTTCCGAATTCACAAGTTTTCATAGATGTGCATCGTCGTTTTTCGGAATATGCTCTACGACATTACAATGAACAAAAGCGTGATGCACAATCAAGAAATGACTTCGTGTTCTTCGGCTTTTGGATGACAACCCAATTATAAGCACACCTCGAGCAGCCCAGCAGCTCAATTCGTCTCAGTCGACTGTACTAAGAAAGAGCACTCAGGCAAGATTATCATTTTACTTTCCAACCTGTTCAAGGTTAGCTGCCAGGAGATGCTGAAAAACGTCTCAACTTTTGTAATTGGGTTTTGGATTCGGTGTAAATAGCTCCAAAATTTTTGCGAAAGATATTATGGACAGGTGAATCCAATTTTACAAGATGGGGCGTTGTAAATTATCACAATCTTCATGTTTGGAGTACTTGGAGTTAATCCTCTTTGCATCAGGCAATCTACGTTTCAACAACAGTTTAGTGTAAATGTGTAGCTGGGTTTTATAAGTAATAATTTCTGCAGACCGCATATTTCACCTCCACGTTTAAATGAAAACTTGTTTTTAAAAATTTTCTATAGAATTCGCTGCACTATGATCTTCAAGATGTTCCATTAAATTTACGAAAAGATATAGCTGGATACAGTTGGATGGTGCACATCCTCATTATGAAAGACAAGTGCGGCAGTGGTTGGATGAAAATTATTACCACCGATGGATAAGCGTCCACGCTTACCCAACAACTACCCAAATGTCAGAATTCCTGGTGAAGGTCCAGTGGCGTGGCCACCTCGTTGGCCAGATCTCAATCCTTTGGATTATTTTGCTTGGGGTCACCTAAAAGCAGTGGCGTACGACACACCAGTAGATACCCGCGAGGTATTGCTGCAAAGAATAAAGAATGCTTGCGAGTTGCGACAAACTATGAAATCACCATGTAATGGGTGGGCCATCTAGCGGTTGCATTTTGAACCACTGGTTATTTGAAGTATATGAATGTTAAATGTCATTACGACTTGACAGATTGTTAGTTGAAAGTCTGAAGTTTACGAAATGGTGCTCTATACGCTTGAAGAAAACTGGGATATATTGAAAACTTACTTCCAAAGTGGTGAGTCTTCTACCCAAACTGTGAGAAATTTACAAAAAAAAATTGGCAAAAATCGAGTGCCTCCACGTCAAGTTGTGGACAATTTCATGAAGTGAGCTTAGTGAACATGAACTGGTTCGTTAGTTGCCAAAACAACTCGTTCCCGCTCTTGTTCAGTGCGTACACCCGAAAATATTGCTGTTGTTGCACAGAATGTGGCCGAAGATCCATCAACATCAACTCGTCATCGTTCACAAGAGATGAACATTTCTCGAACTTTTCTGCGGCGAATTTTGCATAAGGACCTCGGTATGCACGCTTACAAGGTTAAATTAGTCCAACAACTGAAGCCTCATGACCATCTGATGCGTTTTCGGTTCGCGCAATGGGCTGAAGATCAATTGGCCGAAGATGGGCATTTTTACCGAAAAATCATCTTTTCAGATGAGGTTCATTTCCACCTCGGAGGCTATGTCAATAAACAAAATTGTCGCATCTGGGGCTCGGAAAATCCATACGTCACCATTGAAAAGCCAATGCACCCACAACGAGTCACGGTTTGGTGCGGATTTGGGACTGGCGGCATCATTGGCTCGTTTTTCTACGAAAACGGTGAAGGAGCATCCGTTACGGTCAATGGCGAGCGTTACCGTGCCATGCTCAATGAATTTTTGTTTCCAAGAGTTGAAGAGAATGACATGGACGATATTTGGTTTCAACAGGATGGCGCAACTTGCCACACAGCCAATCGAAAACAATCGAACTTTTGGGGACCGTTTTCGAAAACCGAATAATCAGCCGAAATTCTGATGTCAACTGGCCACCTCGGAGCTGCGATTTGAGTCCGTTGGACTATTTTTTGTGGGGAGCCGTTAAGGACAAATGTTACGCAAATCATCCAGAGACGATTATTGGGCTTTGAAAAATGAAATCGAAGTTGCCATTCACGAGATTGAAGCCCGAACAATCGAAAATGTATTGAAAAATTGGGTTGATCGGATGGGGTACTGTCGGGCCAGCCGTGGCAGCCATTTAAATGAAATTGTGTTTCATTCATAAATTTCAATGTCCAATCTTTCTAATAAAACCATAAATTTAAAAAAATATTCACTAGTTTTGTTTTTATTGAATTTTCAAAATGCAATTTTTATATGGCCCACCCATTACAAATAGGAGCTGTAATTAATTCACTAATTCGTCGATGCCAGGAATGTATTAAAGCGGAAGGAATGAATTTTGAACATTTTTAATTCTGCCCCATTATTCGTTTATTTAGTCTAAGTCGAATAAATCGTTCAAAAGTTATGAGAAAAGAAATAGAAAATAAATTCGACTTCAACGCCCTCTAGCGTAGAAATGAACCGTTTCTGAGGAAAACATTACATCGCAAAATAGCGTTAATTTAGTCCGTTCTATCTATTCCTGAATTTAAGAAGATAAAACTTAATCACCCGTATACAATATACTTACAATTAATATTGTTAATACTTTCAGTAGTACCTACCCCTGACGAAGACTTAAAAGAAGCTCGAAAGCTTGGGATTATTAAAAAGAAAAAAAAAAGATTAAACCCATCTAATTGACTACAATCCTATATATGTATAATATTATTTTTTATATTTCATATATTAAGTACCTATAGCCAAAACATATCAAATATTCCATATAGGTATATTATACAGTCTGTTATTTTTAAGACAAACTTAATCAATCTTCAACATGCTTGAACTTAGATACCTAGTTAACCTAACACACGTTATTTTTTAGCATATTATCGGTGACGCAATTTTTTCCCGCAAAGTTTATATTTAGATCTTACCTATAGCAAAAAAGTGATAACACATTAATTCACGATAAGCAAAGTTTCATACTCTTAAAAAAATTATCCCCAACTCCGGCTTTCAAAAATAAGTCTCACAATTAATCAATAACAGACATAATCTAATTCAAACAGGTCACAAATTGAAACTAAAATCTATGAATCCAAAAGCTACCACTTTATACGGTCTTCCTAAGCTACACAAACAAAATCTTCCGATACGTCCAGTAGTATCATATACATTTTTAAACTTGAAACTGAAGAAGATTTGTACGAAGGTACGAAGGCGTAGAAGCGCCACACGAGTTTTATTTTTAAAATTCCGAGTTTAAACTCGGAATTCCGACTTTAAACTCGGAATTCCGAGTTTAAAGTCGGAATTCTTAGTTTGAACTCGGAAGTCGGAATTCCGAGTTTAAACTCGGAATTTTAAAAATAAAACTCGTGTGGCGCTTCTACGCCTTCGTAAAAAACCAATTTTTTGTAGGTAAAAATTAAACACCAATAGAAACGTTATTTTAGATTAGGTAAGTTCTGCTGCACCGCGAGCCTTAGTGGAGCGAAGTATATCCCCCGAAAATCAGGGGGGTTCGAGAAATTTTTTTTTTCAAAAAACAAGTACGAAAATGTTAATCACACTAAGCAATAGCTGCATTCATACTGGTACATTTTAGCGTTACCGCACAATATATGTATAGGGTGTTTCACCAGCAGACCGACATAGCTTAAGGGTGGTGTAGGTTTTCAAGATGATTCGGGATCTGGTTTTGAAATTTTTCTGAGGCCCTTCGTTTCGATGTTACAGGGTGATTCATGCATTTTGCCGAAATTTTTGATGAGCAGTATCTTTTGAACGAATTGATAGAATTTGTGGAAATTTGGTAGATATGCTCTGCTAATGATACTTAATACTTACCTCGCATTTTTCGACGATTCGAAAACTGCAGGGCCGTAGTTAATTTTTTAGGTCTCTATCGATTTTGTCAAAAAGTTCACACTGTATGTATTTTTTCAAAGTTTAGTTTAAACCATTTTCTAAAACTATTACATTAAAAATGCTACAATTGCGATAAAAATAATTACTTGGCACCATTACACTGAATCGAGAACAAAATAAAAACTTTTAGATTTTTCAGGATTTCAATGCATGTTTGTTAATGCATTTTCGAAAAATCAAATATTATTTCTTAAAACTTGCATATTTTGTAGTTATTTCAAATAAACTTGCTTGATCTGCAGATTTAGACAAGATTAGTGGAAGTTATAGATTTTTTTAGAGCTAAAAATAAGTTTTAACAAGAAAAAACTCAAGCGTTAATAAGAACACTAACTGAACGAAGATATGGCAATTTTAATGACAAACAAACACATAAGCGTATAAGTAACACAATTTAGCACATTGAAAAATTAAGAAAAATATTAACACAAATTTTGGGAAGAAAAACTGCAATTCTGTGCAGATATAATGTTCAAACAGGCCACCATACTTTTTTGATATTTTTCTTTCTGTTTCGCTTATGTACATATTTGTTTATGTGCTAAAATTGTATTTTTTATACGCTTATGTGTTGTTATCGGTTATCATCAAAATTACCATTTCTTCTTTTAGCTGTTTTTCTTATTAAAACTTGAGTTGTTTTTCTTGTTAAAACTTGAGTTGTTTTTCTTGTTAAAACTTATTTTTAGCTCGAAAAAGTCTAGAGTGGTTCCTAATCTTGGCTAAATCTGTAGATCAAGCAAATTTATTCGAAATAGCTACAAAATACATAAGTTTAAGAAAATCACATTTGGGTTTTCGAAAATTAGTAACAACCATAAATTGAAATTCTGAAAAAACTAAAAAATTTTCATTTTCTTCTCAATTCAGTTTAATGGTGCAAAGTAATTTTTTACTGCAATTGTAGGTATCATTTTTCATGTACTTTTAGAAAATGGTACTAAACTTTGAAGAAAATGCATAATACAGGGTGAACTTTTTAAGAAAACCGACAGAGACCTGAAAAATTAAGTACGGTCCTGCAGTTTGCGAATCGAAGAAAAATGCGAGGTATTAAGTGTCATTAGCAGAGCATATCTACCAAATTTCATTAAATTCCATCCCATCGAAGGGTCTCAGAATAAATTCAATACCAGATCCTGAATCGCCTTGAAAAACTTATAATACCTACCTGTGCTATATGTCGGTCTGCTGGTGATGAAACACCCTGTAGAGTTGAATAGAGTTACGTTAGAGAGCCAACATCTGGTCTCAATATGGCCAAAGCCTTCGTTATAAACTTTTATTATAAAACAAGCTGAATCGGGTTCGGCGTTCCGCGGCCAGAGCCATCCTAAGATATTCGGCGTCCAAGGGCGACGGAAAATTATCCGCCCTTTTTCATAACAAAATACATAGGATGGCTAATGCCGGGAACAAGCCAGTGACTATTGATGGATTAAAAATTTAGTGCAGTATGGATTCAGAACTTAATACTATAAAGGTAATGTTTGTGCTACACTATAATAACTAAGTCTATCATGATATTTTGATATTTTTTGTTATTGTTATGATTTATGATCGGATTTTTACTTCCGCCCGCCGCCCCTATGAACTTGCCGCCTGCGTGCGGGCCAATCATAGCACACCTGCTAGGCCCGGCCCCAATTCCGAGTTTAAACTCGGAATTCCGACTTTAAACTCGGAATTCCGACTTTAAACTCGGAATTCCGACTTTAAACTCGGAATTCCGAGTTCAAACTAAGAATTCCGACTTTAAACTCGGAATTCCGAGTTTAAAGTCGGAATTCCGAGTTTAAACTCGGAATTTTAAAAATAAAACTCGTGTGGCGCTTCTACGCCTTCGTAGTTTTTGCCCTCCCATTGGTAGACATTTCTTCTTAAGAGGGGGGCGTGGGGCGGCAATTTGTGTATCGCCACGCAGACGGCAAATAGGCTAGGCTCCGCCCCGAATTCCGACTTTAAACTCGGAATTCCGAGTTCAAACTAAGAATTCCGACTTTAAACTCGGAATTCCGAGTTTAAAGTCGGAATTCCGAGTTTAAACTCGGAATTTTAAAAATAAAACTCGTGTGGCGCTTCTACGCCTTCGTACCTTCGTACAAATCTTCTTCAGTTTCAAGTTTAAAAATGTATATGATACTACTGGACGTATCGGAAGATTTTGTTTGTGTAGCTTAGGAAGACCGTATAAAGTGGTAGCTTTTGGATTCATAGATTTTAGTTTCAATTTGTGACCTGTTTGAATTAGATTATGTCTGTTATTGATTAATTGTGAGACTTATTTTTGAAAGCCGGAGTTGGGGATAATTTTTTTAAGAGTATGAAACTTTGCTTATCGTGAATTAATGTGTTATCACTTTTATCGCAATTATCACCGTCTATAATAGTACCTATGTACTATATCAATACTATATCAATACTGTGTTTCCCTTATCTATATTACTTATTGCCTACTAAATTATTGCTGGAACATTTTTGTTTAATATATTTTAGAATTTTCATACTGTGATTTTGGATGTTAGGTTTATTTGAATATCAATTTTTCATTAGGCAGCTACAAGAATATTTTTTATTTCCAGAATTGGACATAATATAAGGAATTTTGCTGATAGTTTAGGTATTTTCATATTTTAGTGTCTAATGCGACATGATCAAAATCGACCTTTTTATCTTGTGGAATGGGGAATGCTTATTTAAATTTCGGTTTTATAAATAATTGTATTTATTTATAATTCCTGTTGATTAAAGAAGCAATCCGTTAAATTAATAATTTTTTCTACTCTTATCGAATACTATGTCAATTTTTAGAGTTTTTTAGATGAATTATGAAGGCTATTTTTCGTAGGTGTTGAATGGCTCTTGTCCAATCACAGCTACTGACAATTCATAATACCCGCTTGTGGACCAATCAAAAGCTCTAAAATTGATAAAGAGAGCAAAGCTGTGAATGGGAACGATAACTGACATTTCTCAGAATCTACGCATGCTCAGTCAGTACTTGGTAATAGAAGTTGTTCCAAACGGTAAAATAAATTTTAAAATATTTTGATTAAAATTTGTTAATTTTTTATATAAAAGAGTAGAAAAAGCATTTTATTACATTCGCGATTATGCCACTCCCGAAAGCTCGTGGCATTATCGTCATCTCGTGAATAATGACTTCATAGTCGCTCATATAATAATGTACTAAAACATGTTTTGTGGAAGGAAGATGGTTTTTCTGTTTCTTTTCCCTGTTGAAGCTTTTATAGTTTATTCCGTTACCCTAAACATTGGATGTGAACATGATGTTTTTTAAAACATCGTCTTGCAGGTGAATCGGAGGTGATGATGTCGAAAATTGTGTTATAGAACCTTTTGTGAAGTTCTATATTGTGTATGTATGCATCATTTAGGTGCACTCTGCTTTGACTTATTACTTGAAAATTGTTTAGGATAAACTTGTAATCTGTAGAAATGTCAAAATTCAGATCGGTTATAAGAAGCTGTGGTAAGGTAGTTTTTGTTGTTGCAAGTGACGAATTGATGTGTTAGGTTTGTGCTCCCTATTTCCTCAGGAGCCTCAGGCCACTGGTACTGTCTCTGTGACACTCCATCAGTATATTCATCAATAATTTTGGGCTCAACATCTAGTTCTGGGTTAAGAAATATTCATTATGTTAACAGCTGATCAGCAGAGAGATCTGTTGAGCAGAGAGTCATAAATGCAAACATCAGAAATACCTCGCGCAAAAATTTTTTTGTATCTTATAGTAACAAATAATAATGGATCATTTCGTATTTCTTCTGATTTTTACAATTTACGCTATGCGGCTACTGCCAATATGGAAAAAGTTGCATTATAATAATTGGCAAACGCATAAAGGTCAATTTATTATTATTTCTTAAAGACATTTCAAGTCAAAGGCAGCTCATAACATGAACCTAAATAAAAATGAATATTTTACCCAAGATAAAAAATATGAATGTAAGATCTTCATAATGTATTACTACTAGATAATGACTGCTAGACATTATCCGGTAGCAAGGTATAATATAGAGTAGCCACCAACAGCCTAAACCAATGATTAAGATAGGCATCAGTTCCGAATGCGTATACCATAACATAACGAGATGCGTTTCGTACTCCAAGGATGTACCCAAATTGCGGTGGAATGAGATTATATAACCCCTGGGCAGTGTTATTATGCAGATCAGCACCGGTGACATCGCCGGAGGTGGTCCAACTCACGTACAGGTGCATCATAGAGATTACGGATGGTTGTGTATGAATGCGAAGAACACGGGTAGATGCGTCATTTAGATTAAACATACGAGTGGTCATCTAAAGAGAGCTTTGTCTTCGTGCACTGCGTGGACAGAGGTCACAGCCTAGATTATTAAATACACCATGAAAACGTGGGAGAGTTATTGTTTACATGGGAGTTTCGGGTAGAGTCATGACCTATACGGTTTCATATTTGATAATATGTTAAATAGACTGCTTTGTTTCTTCCTTAGAGGATGCTTAGAATTGGATGCTGTTCTCAGGATTTCTTCAAGCGTAGAAATATTACATAAGATTACTATAAGATATTCAAACCTTCTTGCGCATCAATCGCATAAATAGTGTATTTTTAAGCGATCCAATTTATAAATATTTTCACCGCTTTTTAAATTGGCTTTCTGAAAATTTCCCTAGTCAGGTCATATTAGTGTAGTGGTTAACTGTGAAAATTGCATTTCACTTCGTTTGAAAACGTGCCTTAGAATGGATTTTTAAATTTAACAAAACCAAAATAAATGGTAAAACGGAACAATTTTGCCCCTTTTCCTTTGCCCGACACTGGCTGACTTTACCTAAAAAATACTATTTTTTACACTACCTTCAATAGAACTGAAAAAGTGAAAAGGGAGCTTTGAAAACTGAAAATTTGAAATTTTAGAGGAATAAACATAATTTAAAAATATTCGAATATCTCCGCCATTTTTCTTATTTGCTTCTTGAAAATTTTCAGAATTAAGGGTTATTAGTATAGTTATCTATTGGAAAAATTTCAGTTCGATTCGTACAAAAATAGAAAAATAGAATAAACGACTATAGAAATTTAGCCTTTTTTACCCTTTTCCTACCCATGCCACTGGCTTAATAATAAAAAAATGCAAATTTTATTGCAATAACTCAAATTTCAATAACTATTCTTCCAATAATGCTAATTTTGCTTAAAAGTTTTTGTTTCTAACTTGCTTATTTAGAGGTTCAAAATCTATCAATTTTTCCTAAAATTTAAAAGGCAGCCATTTTGGAACGGCTATTCCGATTTTACTCAAGACCGACTACTTGCAGTTATATTACTACAAAAAAAATTTCAGCCCCCTAAATTGAAAACTGCGACCAGAAACCGTGCCTCATGACCGGTTTTTTTTTGGAAATTTGGAGGGACACCCTGTAAAAGTAACAAAACTTTAGGAAAATTATTTTTACGAAAATAAAACGTCATCTCTAAGTTTCACAAGAGTAAAAAATTTCGTTCATTAATCTTGAAAGGTGAAGCTACAGGAGCGTTTTTAAAATTTTAGAGAAATAAACATCATGTAAAAAAAATTCAAATAACTCCGCCATTTTTGTTATTTACTTCTTGAAATTTTTAAGGGCTAGAGGCTATTAGTATAGTTGCCTACTGTGAAAATTTCAATTTAATTCCTTCAAAAATGTGCTCATAAATTGTTAGAGAAATTTAGCGATTTTTACCCTTTTCCTACCCACGCCACTGGCTTATTAATAAAAGTAATGCAAATTTTATAACATTAAATCAAATTTCAATTAATTTTCCTCCAATCATGTTGATTTAGTTTCAAAGTTATTTTTCCATCTTACTCATACAGGGGTTCAAAAAAATGCAATTTTTCCAAAAATTCAAATGGCCGCCATTTTGAAACGGCTCGGCCGATTTTGCTCAAGTACAATACCAGACCAGTTCTTATATATATCTTACTCCCACAAAAATTTCAGTCCCCTAGATTGAAAACTGCGACCTGAAATGAGATGACAAAAACGGGATATGGGGAATTTTGAAAGGACACCCTGTAGAAGTAACGCGACTTTAGGAATTTTTTTCAACGAAAATCTAACGTCGTTCCAAAGCTTTACAAGGATCCAAAATTTCATTCACTAATCTTGAAAGATAAAGCTACAGGAGCGTTTTGAAAATCGAAATTTCGCGATTTTGGAGAAATATATATATATATAAATATATATATAAATATATATATAAATATATATATATATATAAATATATATATATATATATATCGTGGGCAGGTGAATTTTGGAAAACCACTTTTTCGTGATCTGGGGGTCATGATCGGTGGACATTTGATGAGTTTGGGTGATTTTCGAAAAGTGATGTCGTCCTCAATAGTGTATTTTTTTATTAAAAAATACACTAAAAGCTGTAGAAAAGAACACTGTAAGTAAGGAAGAGTTTAGATGATACACATCCCAACTTCAATGCAATAACGTTTGAATATTCGGTAAGTTTAATATAATGTAGAAAATTAAACAGGCATTTATACAGGGTGTTTCAGGTCTTACCTTGTTAACTCTAGGGAACGATAGAGAATCGAAAAATAATATGAGTTTGCTTCATGAACTATATTCGTGAAATGCTTCGTTAAGAAAACACAGGGTATTAAAGTTTTAAGAAAAATTTCGTATTTTTGAAATATAAAAAAATTTGGCTCATTGAAATATTTTGAAATTTTGAACAGTAGTTGTGCTAATACAGGGTGTCCAGGTATGAGTGTAAGAGCTACACGTGGCGACCTTCCTTGGACTATTTTGAGTAAAAAATCTCAATACAATAATTCTCTAAACCTCTTCACGGTGCCACACGAGGTCATCAAAGTTAGAAATTCTGGGTCACAAATATGCATATTATTGAACTTCTATTTCCTTTTGCAGTTACGGTTAACATTTTCAAAGACTCTTGCAAAGTCTTGTTTCATTTAATTTTCGTAACAGTGCAATTATTACCTTTTTTAACATTTCCTAAATTTTTTTTTTTTTTTAAATGTTAAAAAAGTTAATAATTGCACTGTTACGAAAATTAAATGAAATAAGACTTTGCAAAAGTCTTTGAAAATGTTAACCGTAACTGCAAAATTTCTAACTTTGATGACCTCGTGTGGCACCGTGAAGAGGCTTAGAGCATTATTGTATTAAGATTTTTTACTCAAAATAGTCCAAGGAAGGTCGCCACGTGTAGCTCTTACACTCATACCTGGACACCTTGTATAAGTACATGATTTGATACTTCCGATGAAAAATTCTTCACTCCAGTGGCAGAGATCTAGGTGTGTTGTTACCTAACCTACGATAGCAGTACAGACTATTCCTCTGGAAGGCAACCAAAAGAATTAAGAGACCTATTATGCAGATACCACCAATAAGAAATGAAAACGGAAGCTGGGCTAGAAGCAATGAAGAAAAAGCAGAACGATTCGCTGAGCACCTAGATAGCATCTTTCAACCACATGAGATACATGACGAGGAAGTGCTTGAGGACAATTGTATGCGAGATGAAAAGGAAACAATCATGCCTGTTTCCCCTGCGGAGGTGAAGAATGAAATTAGAACCAGCATCAAGGCAAAAAAGCCGATGGTTTTGACTAGATAACAGGCGAAATATTACAACATTTTCCAAGAACATTGGTAAAACTTACAACAAAATCTAATTAATGCTGCATTTAGACTGCGATATGTGCCCAAACTCTGGAAAGTAGCTCAAATCGTAATGATACCGAAACCAGGTAAGCCCCCACATGAAACCAGTTCATATAGACCTATTTTTTCACTACTATCTATTCTATTTAAACTTTTTGAGAAATTGCTCTTAAAAAGAATGCAGCCAATCATCAAAAATAAAAATCTGATCCCAAGTCACCAGTTTGGATTTAGAAGTAAACACTCTTCGGTAGACCAAGTTCATCGAATAACTGATATTATTGAAAAAGCATTGGAGGAGAAAAGAGTTTGTTTGGCAGTTTTTTTAGACGTGGCACAAGCTTTCGATAAAGTATGGCATGAGGGACTGCATCAGAAGTTGAGACATATCCTCCCAAAACAGTACACTGAAATCTTGAGATCGTATTTTACAGACAGATATTTCAGGATTAAACAAGATGATGCCTATTCTAACTTAAGAAGAGTTAAAGCTGGAGTGCCGCAAGGTAGTGTGCTGGGCCCGGTCCTCTACCTGCTCTACACATCTGATTTTCCAGAACTAGAACACAATACCATAGCAACCTTCGCCGATGATACTGCCATTATATCCGTAGGTATATAAGACGGTAGAGAAACAGCAGACAGATTGCAAACAGCAATTAATAAATTTCAAACCTGGACGAATAAGTGGAAAATTAAACTTAATGAAACCAAATCAGTTCATATTAATTTCACTAATAAACGAATAACAGAGCATGTACCTTTGATAATCAATGGGCAGATAGTGCCATACGCCAACACAGCGAAGTACCTTGGATTTACACTTGACAGTAAGCTTCGTTGGAAAGCTCATGTTAAAAAGAAAAAACAAGAACTTAAAATTAGATATGGTAAAATGTACTGGCTCTTAGGACGAAGTTCAGCCTTGTCAGTGCATAATAAGTTACTATTATACAAACAAATATTAAAACCAGTTCTGACCTATGGAATACAACTGTGGGGCTGTACCAAAAAAAGTAACATAAAAATTATCCAAACGTTTTAAAATAACGTGTTGAGGAACATTGTAGATGCACCCTGGTACATTAGGTACAATGACGATCTCCATAGGGACCTGAAAATTGAAATTGTGTCCAGTGAAATACAGAAGTTTGCAAGAAGTTACGAAGAAAGACTATTACAACACGTAAATGTAGAGGCAATCCAGCTCCTCGACAATACGAACTTAGTGAGAAGACTCAAAAGGAAGAAGCCTTTCGAGTTAGTGTAAATATAATGTAGTGATAAAAACAACTCTGAGCTTGTATAAGTGCACAAGAAAAGAGTGCCACAGATAGTTAATTAGCGATACCTAAGAGACAGACACTAATAGGTGATTTTTAGATCTTTAGTTTTATTTAGTATTTTAAGAATAGAAATAATTTACTTATTAGCCACGGGCTAGATTGTAATGACAATTAAAAAAAAAACTAAGATAGATACGAAAAATTAAAATTAAACAGACAGCATCTGAAACTTTTAGAGAATGTTGAGCTTTTATTAACAGTCTGCAACCAATAGTAATTTGGTACGTGCATGACAAATCCATAAACGGAAAGTTGTTCAAATTATCTTAAAGTTATGGATAGCAGCTACAGTTTTCCCAGAATGAAATATTTTTTTTGTTGTTTAACTGATGAACACTGGGAAGAGAAATATAGATTGGTTCCCTCCTATCTTTCTTATTTAATTTTTATCATTTTATTATTTAAATAGTTTTTGACATAAAGCACATTCTGTGTAGTTTCTTTGACAGGAGAAATAAACATTATTTCCTGATTGTTTAGTGTACAGACTGGAAACTTGCTTTTAGGGTCATAGGAGTTTTACATGCAAATTCAGTTTCGTGCAAATAATATCTGCAGTTAGAGGAAAATTATAAAAATACGCAATAATTTTTGATAATGACGATTTCCATTTAACGAGCTTATCTTCAGTTAAAAACGCCACACTAATAATGTAGAAATATAAAAAAAAATTCTAATCAATTTTCAAATTTGCATTAATTTTTTTTGAGGGGAGTGGATTGGTCGTTGTTGGATTCTATGTAATACTGGCAAGTACATTTAGGTTAAACCATATAAATTGAATTTAAAGTACTTTCAAGATTTTTTTGATAACTTATTAATATCGAAATTTAGGTACTTACAGGTGCAATTGCACAGCAGAAGAATAGCACCACATCATAATAAAACCCACAAAATGTGTAGGTAGTTGCCTATATGGCATATTTGATTTTTATTTTTTTAATATTGTGCATTGATATTCACTTATTAAAAATTATTATTATTATTCGCAAAATATTATTTTCATAAAAGGCATTTTACATGTTAGATTCCTATGACACACTTACAAGTTTCCACCCTGTGTGTATATCATAATGTATAATATACCTAGAGATGGGACAATATATCCATCAATAATAGGTATACCTACGTTCAAATAGGCATTAATTTAGGTATAGCTATTTTGTCCACATGTCCTTCTAATAAGGATTAATAACTAAATTATAGTTTCTTCCACAGTATGGCTACGGCTTGTTTTTTCTCAGCTACTGGTTCTACTCGATGTCCAACGCTTAATCTTTCCACTGTAATCACAGAATCGTGGTTTAATTTACCGACCACACAGTCATAATACTCAGCTTACAGAATAATGACATTAAATTATATATTAAGATCTCACTGAGGCCTCGTATATTCATATTTATATATGCTAATCTGTTATAAATCAATAGCCCCAAGAGTTATACAAGCAAATGTTACAAATGATATATGCTTACGGAGTTCCTTGTCGAGCATTATGTTTAAATTTAGTTAAGTACCTTTCGGTCGGGCATCTGATATATTGAGACAGCTTGGTGTATATTTACAGGGAAGTTGTGAATAATTAATGTTGGGATGTCTTTCTAGGTCCGAACAGCCTCTCGCTTGTTAACATGCTAATGCAAATCTCGCAGCAGATACGTGATCTATACGTGTTGCTAAGCATAATCAGATTCTTATTTTCTTGACAAATTTTATTTATCACCGATGCTTGAATAAAAAGAATATTAATAATCGACGCGTTCCTTTTCAAGCAAAATTCTCAAATTGAATATATTATATAGGTACCAATAAGCGAGTAGCTGGTAGAGATTCTCATCTATGACGATTTATGCTACCTAAGAGTACCTACCAGGCAAAAACGTGTTGTAAAACTTTGTTAATAAATTGGTATATCCTAGCAACATAAGATTATTATGCACTGCCAAAAACACAATCCCATCTGTATACAGAGTCACCACTTTCAAGATTGGCCATAAGATATAGCATGGAAACCAAGAAATTTTACAGATTTCTGCTGCCCATGCATTCTGACTGCCAGACGTGAAAATGATGCCAAATGAAAGAAAAAACAAGTTTGCATTTCACGAGACAACTTTTTTTAGGATTCAATTATTGTTGAAGAAGATCACATCACGTTTCCTGGCACTAATACCTAGATATACCTAGAAAACGGTTAAAGATTCAGCGCTGTGCAACGCAATCCGTTTTACTCTACTTAGTTATATTCTAGAAACTGAAAATGTTCTAATTTTTCAATTTTTTCAATAATCGGTCAGGGCGCAATAGGGGGACATGTAAAACGGTTTTGCTGCATCATCAACCGTGGTACACCACACTGTTTACAGTAAATATTCATACTGAACTCTGACAGTATTTTTTGTCACATGATATATGCAAAATTCTTTTATCTTTTATTTGGTACTATATGGTCACCCCTTTAGATCATGCAGAATGCATGATGGGAAGCAGAAATCTGCAAATTTTCATTTCCCATGCATTATTCTATGCCCAGTCTTGAAAGCGGTGACCATAAGTAAGCTCAATACAAGACGTTCCTTTCTTTAGAGCTCACTATTATAGATATCTGGTAAACACTAAGAGATACCGAGTTGGTCAACTTACAAAAAGATGCGCAATTTTGGTGCCATTTTCAATCCGTGAAGACATTCGAAATATCTTTGACCATCGGTAGCACTAAGATTGTATAAGCTTTTTTCCTTCCCAGTTGGTCGCTTGTTGCAAGTGTCATGATTTTCACCTTCCATGACTTCTTTTCCCGTGAACCATGCCCCCCACTGCAATTTTTTCTGGTCCGTTTCTTCTGCCAACATGACCAAAAACTTGGAGATATTTTCTGCTACTATGGGTATGCAATCTTTTCTCCATTTGCATCTGTTGGAGGGTTGATAGATTTATTTTCTTCGTCCAGGATATTTTCAGCATCCGGCACCAACAAGACATCTCAAAGGAAACTCTATTTTCCTTCTGTTCGTTTGTTTCACTGTCCAGCATACAAATCCTTAGAGGAAGTGTAGAGAATATCAGACTTTGAACTAATCTTATTTTGGTGTTGAGCGTTGTCTGGTGGCTTTTCCATAACTTTGTGAGCTTCATCATAGCTTGCTTAGCCAATAAGATCTTCTTCTAGTTTCTCCACTGCATTTGCCTTTATTATGAATCTAATAAATGTACGTGTTGACCGTTTCGGTACTGTATAGATTTTCTTCATATTTCATATGATCTGATTCTATTGGTCAACTATATTTATTTTGGTTTCCTGTTTGTTAATTTGCAGACCGACTTTGATGTTTTTTTCCACTCGTTGTATGAGCTCCCCAAGTTTTTCTCCACTTAGTTTTTCGTCAGAAGAGGTGTTGAGGGTGGTAGTTATCTCTCCTTCCCATATCCCTCTGCAGCATTCCTCATGATCCATTCGCTTTGTATGTTGAAAAGCATGAGACTTAACAGCCTTGTCTAACACCTTTATTGACATGGAAGCGCTCTGTAAATTAGTCTTCGGCTCTGACCTGCTTACCGCTGCTGTTATCGTATAGAATCTATATTATGGATTTAAGTAACAAAGTATACTCATTTCCTCCATTACGCTCTACTTTCTCTATTATCTGTCTCAGTTTAAAAATCTGTTCTCTTGTGCCTCTGTCAGGTACAAAGCGCGCCTATTCTGGTGGCGACTATGGTAAATATGTAATGCCAGCATAACCTTGCTGGCATGTGAGATGAGCGCAATTATGCGGTATGCGGTAGTTTTCGCAAGTATCTTTCGGACCCTTTTTGTGGCTCATTGAGTATATTGACTTGCTTCATTCCTCAGGCCAGGTCCCATTGCTCCAGGTTAGATTGCATATTTTGTGAACTTGATGGTCAATGGTATGTTTTCATCCCTCTCAGTGCTGCGGCCACTTCTTATTTTAGTACGGTTGGTTCTCGTGACAGATACTCAATGTGTGAGTGGTTCTCTGCACCTATGCTGTCCCTCATCAACCTCTAATTTTTTTTTTGAGCGCTCTTTGATTTTTGTTTCGTCCGTTACCAGAGTGCCGTCCTCCAGTCTTATCGCTGAATATTTTGGAGAGAAGTTGCCTGTTATTAGCTTCATTTTCGTGAAGCTAATTTTTCTTCGTTTTTATGTGTGTGTTGTTCGATTTCACTGTTATTGTTCAGGTGATCATTTTGGTCGTTTCAGCATCTTTTTTTTTTTTTTTTTTAATTCGTTGATGAGCTCGGAGTATCGCGCGTTCTCATTGGGCTTTGAGGTTTTTGCGGATATCAATCCTGTGAAATGTCTCCTCTGAGATTCAGCTTTTATTGGGTCCCCTGATTCTAGTATTTTCCTGTTTTGTTGCTGTTTGTTAAAGTAGTTTTTGTCTTAATCCAGAAGGAGTCAGCTGTCTCATCTGGATGCTCCTTTAGTATCAGCTTGGGCTTGGTTGTCTCTTCGGTTGTCCTTCCTTGTTTTAAAGCCTTTACAATGTCTAAGAGACTATAGGTTGTTGGTTGATTTGGGTCTCTTAGGTTTGCTTAACTTCACGTTTTTGCGTTTTTAATAGCGTATTGTCGTCTGGATAAAACTGTATAAGGCGTTTTCCTCTTACATTTCTGTTGCCCATGCTGTGTTTCCCAATAACGTCTTCAGATCTTGATTGTCTTCCTCCTTCCCCACTTAGGATTGAAGTCGCTCATCACTACAGTTATTTCGCGTTTGGGTAAGATATTCACCATCTGCTCTAAGTGAGCATATAGCATGTTACTATTTCTTCATCTGCGGCTTCGCTCGTAGAGAAGTTAAACTTGGATTATATTCACTTTAACTGGGTGGCAGGTCAGCTTAACCATGATAGTTCTATCGTTGATTGGTCTATTCTCTATGACAGCATGGGCAAGCCATTTACGTAGCAGGTAAGTGCAAAAAATAATTAAAAATTTGATTTCGATTATCATTTTCAATTCATCAGAGAAGCTTTATAAGGATCCGTTTCTATCATATTGCCTAATTCTAGTTTGTATTAAAACATACTTTGATTCAAAATATTACAACGCCTTATAAATATGTATAAGCAAACTAATGTTGTAGTATTGTATTAAAGTTAGCATGTTTTACTCAGACAAAGAAATGAAGTATCAAATTAAGGCACTAAACACAACTTCGTCCGTCACTTGAGTTATAAAACAGAAGATATAAACGCGCTGTTTTACGGCTATACATCCACAAAACCGCCAAAGTTGAAAATTGTGCCGTGTACTCGGCTCGTACATTTTTAATAATAAAGACATAAAGAATAGAAGGTGATATAAAGTTTATGGTGCAAGAATAATACACGGCTGTGGCCCGTGCTGTCAACTGCTAATTGTCCGGGTAGAGCATTTGACACCAAGTCAGGACTCTACGACGTCACTGCATGCAAATTTCATTGCTCACTCTGGCCTTTTACTCTTCAGTTCACTTGTTTCTGTGACAAATGCTTTTGTTTTGACGCCCTACTGACCAGCGGCGTCTCATGTTTGACTCAGAATCCATGCACGCGAATAATAAAACTTTAATTACCTATTATTAAAAAATTTCTAATTGCGACTGAGACAACTAATGAATGAAAATTAAAGCTACATTTTTTATAGCTCATGTTTACTAAAATAGTCAACAAGAACTTTGTTTAATCTCAAAATCTTCTTTTTAAGACGTTGAATCCTATACCGTAAAAAAAGTATGTTTGAAAAATGTCTGCACATTCTGTAACCTAGATATTCATATAGACAATTATTCGTTATAATAGGCAATATAAACGATAATCACAGTCTGAAATCAAAGGAAAAAACTGGATGTAAGGGAATATGTAGGGATGTTTCTTTTCCTCCACTCATTTTTTCTACGACTATTGAATAAATCGTTCATTATGCTTTATCGTTTATTACTGACGTACAATATCCTCGTACCGTACGGGTAACAAACGCGTTCATTACATGACACAACACATATCGACTCGTACACCTACGAATAGTAAACGAAGTAGCACGAACGCACTGTATTTCGGTCCTGTTTTAACTTAGGTTTAGGTTAGATACGAAGGAGTCTGGACACGCATGTCCTAATAACGTGGTGCGTTAAATACTAGTTTAATATTTTTAAAGCTGCGTTGATGATTTGCGCAAAAAATTTTACATAAGATACGTCATAATCTCGCGGAAAATGGCCACTATTCCCTTGCTTTAACAGTCAGCGACATAAACCGCTCGCTCCGTGTGTACAACTTCATTCGAGCAAGTCTCTCTGTGCCAAATGCTGAATTTTTTTTTAACACAAATACATAATTCTACAATTTAAAATTATTTTTGCCTATACAGCTGTCCCATTATATGAGAGTGACATATCAAAGTTATGTCGGTATTATCTCCTATGAATTTGTAAATAAAAGACAATCTATCAAGGCTATAATAGCAGGCCAAGAAACCGAGACTGATGGAAAGAGACCGACACGAATGACGTGGCACAGGCTGTATACAAGGTGTTTAACTTTTTCTAGCAGGACTTTACCAGCTGAAAGAAGGGCTTCTTGGGGAATAAAAGTTTTTATATGTCCGGAATTTCTTGGAAAATAAGATACACGGTGTTTAATAATTAAGTACTTTTTTCTTTAATTTTCCAGCATTACTTACCTAAAGATTTTTCCATTCATCTAACTACTAAGGGAATTTAAACTCAGTTTCAATAAAAACTATGGGGATTCATTTGACATTTTAAAATTTTTCTGACTGAAAAAAGCTGACTATGGATTTTTAAAGATAACGGATTAAATGGATTTTATTTTCCTTATCACACAGAAGTTTGTCTTAACTTAATCCACTTTTTACAACCGACAGCTCTTGATTTTGTTAGGTTATAAATGAAGAGTACTGAGATTTCTTAATAATGAATAGAAAGTTCTAGAAAGTCTCATCTGGCAAAACTTTTACCCAACGTGTTGTGGAAAGTCCGTTTCTGACTTCTTTGACGACGTCAAACCTCTAATCCGATATGGTTTACTTAGAACAAAAAAATAAATCGTTGGGTAGCCTTTTGAGGCTCTGTTTAAGACACTTTAGGATTTTTTTATGTCAGATAAGGTTTATTTTGATATCCCCTGTATGCTTCCGAGAAATTAGGAGGCACTTACCGTACATCCTGTTTAAATAGTATAATAAACGAAGACAAAGAACCATGCCGAGCTGCGATTCGAACCTCAGACGGTAGCAGCGTCACGGGCTTCAGTCAGTGCCAACCGCTGCGCTACCACCCGCGCCTTTATGTACCTTTATTATTATTGTTGTGTTTTTTTTTGCACTATCTTTGATAGTTTCAAGGAATAGGTACAGATTTTAGTGTATAGTTCAACATGTTTTGCTTTGCTACAATTATTTATTATTATACTAAAGCCATTTTTTTTTTAATTATCTTACACCAGTGAGAAAAATTTAATCTTTCTAACTACTAAATTTATGGTATATTTGAAAACATTCAGACATTTACGTAGACGAACCGTCGCTGCCTCATTAACAGTCAGCCTTTCGGTTACTGTTTGGCTTAATTGTCGCCACTTCTTTCTGCCTTTTTATGTTTATTGTCTGTATACAAATGTCCTCAGCTGCGACACTAAGCCGACAATGGCGGACCCGCGATACGCCATTGTTTCAACAGGCCTCTCGCTGAAATAATTGCTATCGTTCCGCGTGCCGCGATTCTTATTTACGTTAACGTCAGCAGCAATGAAAAGCTGGTCGTTTATTTAATGGGCCTTTTAATAGTTTTCTTCTGTTCTTGTGAATTTAAAACATCAATCCAACGGCTAGATCATATCGGCGGGGGCGGAGATTTTAAATTGATTTCATTAAATTGAAAAAATACGTTTGGAAAATAAGGAGTCATATCGATTCTTGAAGTTGACATTTTTTAACATTCTATTTTAATTAATTTTCAATTAAAAAAAACCTTCTTGCGCATCAATCGCAGAAATAGTGTATTTTTATGCGATTCAATTATGAATATTTTTGCCGCCTTTTAAATTGGCTTTCTGAATTTTTCCATAGTCAGGTCGAATTTTCGTAGAGGTTTACTGATGTGAAAATTCATTTCATTTCGTTTGAAAGCGTGCCATAAAATAGATTTTTACACATAATAAACCAAAAAAAAATTACAAAATTGAACAATTTCGTCCCTTTTCCTATACCCGCCACTGACTAACTTTAAAAAGTTACAGGCGAGTTCTGAAAATCGAACATTTGAAATTTTAGAGAAATAAACATCATGTAAAAAAATTGAATAACTCCGCCATTTCTCTTATTTGCTTCTTGAAATTTTGGAGAGTTAAAGTTTATTAGTGTAGTTGTCTACTCTGAAAATTTCAGGTAAATTCTCTCAAAAATGTGCTCATAATCAGTTAAAGAAATTTAGCCATTTTTACCATTTTCTTACCCACGCCACTAGCTTATTATTAAAAATAATTAAAATTTTATTGCATTAATTCAAATTTCAAATCATTTTAATCCAATCTTCTTAATACAGATGTGTAGCAGTTTTTATTTTCTGCAATTGGGGTTGGCAGGAGCAGGCATATCTGCATGGGTGATCGCGCCCGAGCCGAGCGCGATGAAAACGGTGCGCTGGTGCTGGTGGGTACACGACGCATCGCTGATGGGCTTTTCCTCATTTTTATATTATTCTAATAATGAACATTCAATCGTTAAGTTATTAGACAAGCCTTTAGTTGCCATTCTCATTATTTTGTTAGGCGAAAACCATGCCACATGGACCGGATTTTTCGAAATTTTAAAGGACACCCTGTGGAAGTAACGCGACTTTTGAAAATTTTTTTCAACGAAAATTTAACGTCATCCCAAAGTTTCACAAGAGTAAAAAATTTCTTTCACTAATCTTGAAAGATGAAGCTACTAGAAGGTTTTTAAAATTTTAGAGAAATTAACATCATGTAAAATAAATTCGAATATCTCCGCCATTTCTTTTATTTGATCCTTGAAATTTTTAAAGATTAAAGAGTATTAGTATAGTTGTCTACTGTAAAAAATTTAGTTCAATTCCTTCAAAAATGTGCTCAAAAACGGTTATAGAAATTTACCCATTTTTACCCTTTTCCTACCCACGCCACTGGCTTATTAATAGAAATAATGCAAATTTTATTGCATTAACTCAAATTTTAAATAATTTTTTTCCAATCCTGTTAATTTTATTTAAAAGTTATTTTACCATCTTGCTCATACAGGGGTTCAAAAAACAGTAAATTTTCCGAAAATTCAAATGGTCGCCATTTTGGAACGTCTTTACCTATTTTACTCAAATACAGTACCAGACGACTACTTGAGGTTATCTTACTACCAGAAAAATTTCAGCGCTCTAGATTGAAAACTTCGACCAGAACCTGTGCCTCACGGACGGTTTTTTTTTTTTAATTCGGAGGGACATTCTGTAGAAGTAACGCAACTCTAGGAAAATGTTTTTTACGAAAATTAAACGTCAGCCCTGAGGTTTATGAGAGTAAAAAATTTCGTTCATTAATCTTGAAAGATGAAGCTACAGGAGCGTGTTTAAAATTTTAGAGAAATAAACATCATGTAAAAAAAAAATCGAATATCTCCCCCATTTTTTTTAGTTACTTCGTGAAATTCTCAAGGGTTGAAGCCTATTAGTATAGTTGTCTACTGTAAAAATTTCAGTTTAATTACTTTATAAATGTGCTCATAAATTGTTGGAGAAATTTAGCCATTTTTACCCTTTTTCTACCCACGCCACTGGCTTATTAATAAAAAAAATGCAAATTTTATTACACTAAATTAAATTTAAAGTCATTTACTTCCAATCTTGTAAAGTTGATATAAAACTCTTTTTCTATCTAGCTTATACAGGGGTTCAAAAAATTGTCCTTTTTCCAAAAATTAAAATGGCAGCCATTTTGAAACGGCTCGGCCGATTTTGCTCAAGTGCAATACCAGACCACTCCTTGTGGACATCTTACTCTCACAAAAATTTCAGCCTCCTAGATTGAGAACTGCGGCCAGAAACCGTGCCTCAAAGTCCGGATTTGGGGAACTTTGAAAGGACAACCTGTAGAAGTAACGTGACTTTTGGAATTTTTTTCAACGAAAATCTAAAGTCATTCCCAAGCTTTACAAGAATCCAAAATTTCGTTCACTAATCTTGAAAGATAAAGCTACAGGAGCGTTTTTAAAATCGAAAAATCGTGATTTTGGAGAAATATATATATATATATACTCATAGACGATACGTTGTGAAGCCCGCGCATATTAACAGGTCGTTGTTCCACCCGGGTTTTCTAACTCATATAAAGAAGTATATATCAGTGTTTTGTTAAATAAAGATGCCCACAAGTGGTGGCAAACAAAGAGGGGAAACTTTTTCGTAAGCCTACTTTTAAAATATATTTTCGAATCGTTATTAAGCCCAAATATACTAACAAATCTTTCTTCAGCCCGATTGTATATATTCCTACATCTTACGCACGTTGTAAAGCCCAACAATGTTGCCAGTTGTAACTGTCGAAACCGGTTATTTTTAATGGTTTATTCGTTTACATTTATACTCGAGAAGATAAAATCACTTGGCGTTTCAATTTCGTTCGGCTTTGTGCATGACGTCACTCAGACACCACCCGTCCTGCTTTTTGGCGTGCGACTTATGATTATACAGTGCATTTATTTTAAGTGTTGCCATAGGGAATAGCATGTAAAAAAATACACCCTATGTTAACTTATGTTGTCTTGTACTTTGGAAGTCGTTTTTAATTTTCAATAATAGTACATGTCATCTACTTTACAATACGACCTTTCAGAAAAGCCGGTCATTGTTCAATTTTATGATACAGGCTGTCCCATTGAGGTGAAAAAACTGCAAGAAACGGTAAGAGATACGAAGTCGGTTAAATTAAAAAAAAGTTGCGCTGTTTTGAGACGAGTATTTGGCAATTTTTTTTCTCAATATTCCCAGAATTTCCTGAAATATCCTGAAAAAGCTTGAAACATGCAGATTTATTATTTTAGCCATATCTTCCTTATTATTTAAAAAAAAATATTATTTTTTTGTAGGTTTACATAAGCCGTAATGAGCTACTTATTTGACGTTTCAAAAATTTCCAAAGCCGACTAGATCTCGGGATTTCCAAAGTCAACTTTGATTTTTCTTATTACCGCCATATTGTTTTTCATGCCATTCGCTATAGAAAAAATCAAGGAAACAAAAAATCCATCACATTGCAAATAAATTTGAAAGTATTTTTTCTTCTTTTTCAAAAATAAAGAAAATTTTTTTTACCGAATGTCAAAAAGTGCATTTTTTAAGTGTTGCCATAGGTAATAATATGTAAAAAATTACACCCTATATTAACTTATGTTGTACTCATTGTAATTTAGAAGTCGTTTTAAATTTTCCACAATAGTATACGTACATGCATGTCATGTAGGTACTTTACGATACAACATGTCAAAAACCGGTCCTTTTTAAATTTTAATATTTAGTCCTCATTTGAATTATTAAACTTTAATAAAGGAGTCAGAATAAACAAAGTGAGTTAAAATTATTAATTTA
This sequence comes from Malachius bipustulatus, assembly GCA_910589415.1. Taxonomy (NCBI): domain Eukaryota; kingdom Metazoa; phylum Arthropoda; class Insecta; order Coleoptera; family Melyridae; genus Malachius; species Malachius bipustulatus. The sequence continues at coordinate 18,127,434 of OU342633.1, forward strand.
TTAGAGAACATGTGAACATTTTTTATTCATAAATAAAGAAAAAACAATAAATCCCAAATAACTAAGCAAGCTAACAAAAATTTATTGAAACAATAAAACGAAAACATTTTGAGCAATTTATTCGATAATTTCAGATTATTTTTGTTAGTTTGCTTAGTTATTTGGGTTTTATTGTTTTTTTTTATTTATTAATAGAAAATGTTCACATGTTCTCTAATAAATTAATAATTTTAACTCACTTTGTTTATTCTGACTCCTTTATTAAAGTTTAATAATAAAATGAAGACTAAATATTAAAATTTAAAAAGGACCGGTTTTTGACATGTTGTATCGTAAAGTACCTACATGACATGCATGTACGTATACTATTGTGGAAAATTTAAAACGACTTCTAAAGTACAATGGGTACAACATAAGTTAATATAGGGTGTAATTTTTTACATATTACTACCTATGGCAACACTTAAAAAATGCACTTTTTGACATTCGATAAAAAAAATTTTCTTTATTTTTGAAAAAGAAGAAAAAATACTTTCAAATTTATTTGCAATGTGATGGATTTTTTGTTTCCTTGATTTTTTCTATAGCGAATGGCATGAAAAACAATATGGCGGTAATAAGAAAAATCAAAGTTGACTTTGGAAATCCCGAGATCTAGTCGGCTTTGGAAATTTTTGAAACGTCAAATAAGTAGCTCACTTCGGCTTATGTAAACCTACAAAAAAATTAACTTTTTTTTTAAATAATAAAGAAGATATGGCTGAAATAATAAATCTGCATGTTTCAAGTTTTTTCAGGATATTTTAGGAAATTCTGGGAATATTGAGAAAAAAAAAAAAGACAAATACTCGTCTCAAAACAGCGCAATTTTTTTGTAATTTAACCGACTTCGTATCTCTTACCGTTACTTGCAGTTTTTTCACCTCAATGGGACAGCCTATATCATAAAATTGAACGATGACAGGCTTTTCTGAAAGGCCGTATTGTAAAGTAGATGACATGTACTATTATTGAAAATTAAAAACGACTTCCAAAGTACAAGACAACATAAGTTAACATAGGGTGTCTTTTTTACATGCTATTCCCTATGGCAACACTTAAAATAAATGCACTGTATAGTATAATAGTAGTAGGTATACCCAAATACTATACCTAGTATAATAAACGGATATCAGTAATCAAATTAATTGTTTAATGGGATAGCCAGGATAGCCTTCGTGCCAGAATAAATAGAGCAAGTAGTGTTCTAAAGAACCGTTATCCACGAATACTTTACGCTATTTTTTTTGATAAATTTTATTGGTATACAGGGTGCACCATGTATCCTTCTCTATATTGCTATCTCCTAACGCGAACAGATACAGGGTCGGTTATAAACAAGTCCAAAGGAGCGCAATTTTGTGGCCATCTCGATTCCGTCGAGACATACAAGATATCTGTGACCGTTCCTGAAATATCCTGAAAAAACTGAAAAATCGAGATTTCTTATTTTTTCCATATCTTTTTTATTATTGGAGATTAATGAATAATTTTTTGTGGGCTTACATAAGTCGGCAAGAGCTACCCATCTGACATTTCAAAAATTTTCAAAGCCGACTAGATCCCAGAATTTTCATAGTCAACTTTCGTTTTTCTTATAATAGCCACCATTTTTTATGTTGTTCGATATAAAAAAAATAATAAAAATAAAAATTGTTAAAATTCAAAAAAATAAATTAAAAAAATTTTTATTCTTCTTTTTTCTTTACAAAAAGACACATTTTTAGACCAAATTTCATAGATAAATTAAAAAACCATAAGGCAAGCACTATTTCGGCGTATTTTACAAATGTTGATGTTTTTCTACGATTTTTTTTAGATTTTTCTTTGAAAAAGAAGATTAAAAATTTAAAAAAAAATTTTTTGAAGTTTATTAATTTTTGGTTCCCATTATTTTTTTCATATCGAACGACATAAAAAAAATAATATGGCGGCCATAAGAAAAACGAAAGTTGACTGTGAAAACTCTTGGATCTAGTAGGCCTTGAAAATTTTTGAAATGTCAGATAGATAGCTCTTAACGGCTCATGTAAGCCTACAAAAAATTATTTATTAATTTCGAATAATAAAAAAGATATGACGAAAATAAGAAATCTCGATTTTTCAGTTTTTTCAGGATATTTCAGGAACGGTGACGGCATGTTTTGACGAATTTGAGATGACCACAAAACTGCGCATCTTTTCTCTAATTTAACCGACCCTGTATCTCTTAGCGTTCAGGAGATAGCAATATAGAGAAGGATACATGGTGCACCCTGTATTAACACTAGCAAAAATACAGGGTGAGTTTTTTTCAATGTTTAGTACAGGGATCTCGTAAACTACTGCAGTTAGAGGAACGGTTAAATGGGGAAAGAAGTGCAGTTTTATGAGCTTAATTCGAAACAGCTTTTGTTTTTTTGAAAATCTCCATGGTTTCCTAGATATTTAACATAAAGTAAATTCCGCGGATTTCTTTACACCGAGATAGCAGTCTTATTATTGGGATTAGAGAAAAATCGTAAAGGAAAACCTTTTAGACGATTTCATAGACAATAAAACGGCGTTACAATTTTTTTTTATTTGTTGTGTCGTTTTCGAGCTATGACGTAAATTTGTGTTTTTTTTAATGTAAGTCATAGTTGGCTATGACATCATTCGATATGTCTTTTTTTTCTAAATACAACGATGTAAAACTCGATATCGTTTTTTCGGGAAATAAAAAAGTTAGGACTTTAAATAAAATAGTTAAATTCGTTATGTGATAACTCAGGGAACTGTTTGAGATACAGAATTCAGCTTTCGTACACGTCTTGTCTTTAATATCATCTGCGTTAAGACGGCAAATTGAAAAATAAATAATGTTGCAGTGAAACAAATCATAAAAAAAATATAAAACACAAGTGATTGATCAAACACAACAAAAACATTTTGCCACTTTTATGTTTTTCATCATAAAATGCTGTTTTTCTCAAAAACAGTTCATATTAGAGTACTTGACTAGGAGTACCTTTTTTATGTAGAAAACATTGACAGTTTAAAATGTGCTTCCACAATGCCAATTTTTACAGTGTCGTAGAAATTAGGAGCAAAAAAATTCAAGCAACCCCTAAATCTCTGCGACTGGCATATGAAATAAATTTAATCAGAGCTCAAAAAGTAAATAAGGTAAATATTTACATCCACGTATCCTAAGTTCCATCGATTTTTTCGGGACCGAGGAGTGAAATAGGGCTGCTGGGTGGGTAAGAAGCTAAAAACAGCCATTGCAAACTAATATTAAAGTCACAACTAAGGCCTCTTTGACACTACGGTCGAATTTCTATTTTTTTCTTCACTTTCAGGGCAAGGAAAATCTTCGAAATTAACAGTAGCACGATTTTTATTTTGAATTTTGCATTTATATTCCAAAAATCATTGCATCAATCCCTGTGGACTGGACACGATATGTGAAAGCGGATATAGCGCCAGTACGTCTCTGCATGCTTCGAAGCGCTTGAAGTGGGTACATCCGTAATTCGCGGTATCTACTCGACGCCTCTTGTCAGAACCGCACTCTCTCCGCACTCTCAAAACCGTTTTTTTTTAGGCCGTTTTGTGGTTTTCCCTTCCATTTGCAAAGCAAATGAATACCTTCCTGGTGTTACTATAGGTATGTTCTCCACCCCTATATAGTTAGGGCCGCGGTGACAAAAGTGCGTTGCAACTCCCAAACGGATGAAAAGCTTGTATAGTTCGAGTGTCGTTCTCGAAATCCGTGTTGTCGAGTAGGGGTCTGGCGTTCGGCGTTGGGCGGCTATAGTATTTTTTACGAATTTTGCCCAGCGGTTCCAAAAATTATTTCCCAAACGGATGAAAATTACTGGAGGGCATCTACGCAAACCCCCAATTACCGGAAAAATATTTTCATCCGATTTGATCCTTGCCGGAGCCTGCAGTACAATTAAATTGACCCAGACTCCGAAATGAAAAAAATTATCAGCCGCATGCATGCAACCGGACTGATATGAATGGTTCTAATTTATGTTATTAGAAAAAAAAGTTTTCATCCAAAATGCGCCTGGCAAAATTATGCTTTCAGATCCTGCAGTTTCCCGTATTAATGAATATATCGGAGCATTATTATGGATGATCTGGACTTGACCGCAACAAATTTGGATGAAAATAATTTTTCGATGTTCTGTAGGTATCAAAGAACCTGTGGGCAAATTTTCATCCATTTTGGAATTACTTTATCAAATTTGGCCAATTTAAATTTTGGAAAATTGTTACAAAACCATCGCGATACATAGAGCAAAAAAAAAATTTTTACATATTCTCAGACACGAACTATATCTCCCTGCCAAATTTCAAGTTCAAATGAGGAAATTTCCCCCCCCCCCCCTTTTTTTTTCCATTTTTTTTAGAGCTTCTGGAAGAGCTCTTTGCAAATATCAAATCGGATGAAAATATTTTTCCGGTAATTGGGGGTTTGCGTAGATGCCCTCCAGTAATTTTCATCCGTTTGGGAAATACTTTTTGGAACCGCTGGGCAAAATTCGGAAAAAATACTATAGCCGCCCAACGCCGAACGCCAGACCCCTACTCGACAACACGGATTTCGAGAACGACACTCGAACTATACAAAACCGTGCTTTTCATCCGTTTGGGAGTTGCAAGGCATTTTTGTCACCGCGGCCCTAACTAATACAGGGTGTTATGTAATTGAATGTCAATATTTAAGGGGGTGATTTTTGGGTCCATTTTAAGAAGAAAACTTCATAAGAATGTATGTCCTAAGAGTCTTAACTTTTGAGATACAGGGTGGTAAAGTTTTATTAAAATAAATCATTTTCTCGTAATATCTAATACCGCTGTGGATATTTTAATAAAATTTCGTATACAGGTATTACGCATCAAGGGGCATTTTTTCATGTACCAGAATTTTACCGGCATATTTTAGCTGACATTGATGGTACGCCACTGATTTCTGTTCAAATAGAAATAATTTTTGGAATCCCCATTTATTTCAAAGCAAATTTGATCACTTATTTTTTTTCAGTCCCATGTACGGTTTTCGCCTAAAAAAATAAAATCTGTTTCTCTACATGGTCACAAAATTGTCGGTAAATGACAATAAAAAAATATAAAAATATGCAGGTAAAATTCTGCAATTTGTTTGCCTCTACTTTCCATTATATTTTGAAGTTCAAATAGGACATTTCACTGTGTATGTAACATGTCCTTGCTAAATAGCGATAAATTTGTAGTTGATAAAGGTGTTATGTCCAATTTTGTGACATAGCACCTTTATCCACCAAAACAATGAATAGGTCAGTGTGACATATCAGCTTTATCCACTGGTAGTTTCGTAAATATGCAATTTTTGATATTGCAAAAGTTAGAAGACCATCACAAAGACTCGGAAAGCACAAAAATCCTTTTTTTTTTTAATTTGACTTAGCACCTTTGTCCACTTATGTATTCAATAATTGGTAAAATTATTGAATAAAGACAATATGATTTTCATGTTTTCATATATCTTGTAACGTACCTACTATACCTATCCTTTCGACCTCCTATATTTAAAAAATCGTATTTATTATGATTTAGAGGGAGCAATTTTCGTATTGAACACGACTTTTAAGTAAGCTATTGTTCTAGGTACCTATCTTAAAATATATCATGGATAACATGCAGAACAGTTCTAAAACTGAAATAATTCACAATAGTGTACGCTTCCATGACAAAAAAGATACCCCACAGAACACCTCAAAATTATGAAGTGAAAATGGCTGAAAACATGTTACGCCCGCCAGACTAGTAAAAATTTGTTGGTTGTTATTTTTTATGAATTTTGCTAAAAAAAATATTTTTTTCCAAAACACCTGCTTGAAATTTATCCAATTTGTAGAAAATAATGTACCATTTTTGAAAAAAATTGTCTGGCTAACAATTTTTGTTAATTAACTTCTGAAAGACATTTTGTTGTAAATTATTTTTTTATGAAAATGCACGTCATAACGCCTCCTTGATTTTTTTTTTAATAAAGTTTAACATCTTTTCATCTATTGCAACTTGTCTGGTTGACAATTTTTGTTAAAAAAATTTGTCAGACTTCATTTTGAATGCGCAGCATCAATGTATCAAGATCAATCACTGGCATTTAGGAACACTTTGTTAAAAAAAAAAAAAAAACTGAAGCTTAAGATGCCTATGCATAAAAATATTCTTATCATTAAAAAAGTTTTTTTTTATTGGTAAGATTCAATTTTTAAGCGCAGTGACATCGTTACTTCATAAAAAAAGGCTTTTATAAAGGCCGTGTCAAAACGCCACCCTAATATTTTTCTGAAAGAAGGTTTGACATCTATTTTATGCATAAAAATTGGTCTGTCAGCAAAAAAAAAGATTTTTACTATGACAAACTTCATTGTTAAAGTGCTGCGACCACATTTTTAAATGAAAAAATTATGGTATAATTATTATAGTTACTAACTAAAAAATTTTTTTTTATTATAAATTAATAATTTAGAACCCTTTTATATACTTTAATACGTTTTTCATAAAGATTGTTTTTTACTGAGTACGTATTATGAAGTGAACTTTCATAAAAAATGTAATTTATAACAAATATAAGTTTGACAAATTTATTAACAAAAATTGGTAGCCAGACAAGTTGGAAAGATAGAATAAGAGATCTTAAACTTTATTAAAAAAAAAATCATGGAGGTGTGTTATATGTATGACGTGCATTTTCTTAAAAAAAAATAATTTATAACAAAAGGTCTGTCAGAAGTTATTTAACAAAAATTGTCAGCCAATTTTTTTAAAAATGGTACAATATTTTCTACAAATTGTATAAATTTCAAGCAGTTGTTTAAAAAAAAAAAATTTAGTAAAATTCGAAAATTCACAAAAATAACAATAATTAACAAATTTTGACTAGCCTTGGCGGGCGTGAAATGTTTTTCAGCCATTTTCACTTCATAATTCTGAGGTGTTCTATGGGGTACCTTTTTTGTCATGTAAACGTAGACTACATGCAAGGAGGGTGTAAAGCTTAATATAAAATATAACAATATTTGAACCTAGTTCAAGAGAGGTATTATAATGAAATGTTACTTATTATTGCAATTAACCCATTCAAAAACGTGGCATTTTCTGATGGTCGAATGTGAAGAGAAGTATTTTTAATGTTATTATTTTTTTTTATTAAAAAGTACTTTTAAAGGGCTAAATGCCCTAAAATACATAATATACAACATTGATTGGTACTTCTGAAAAATTAAACAACTAAACCTACTATTTCATAAATATTTTTCAAATAATAATCAAATCTTATTATTAATATTTATCATAAATAAATAAAACCAGTATGTGAATGTCAAATAGTGCGCCAGACCATTACCCCTAGATGCTCGAAAAGGTTTGTTTCCAAGAAGTTGTGTGGCTGCATGTACGCCTTCCAGGCATGGAGTCCTAGTTGAAATATGTTTCAAGAAATTCTTAGTATGTTTCCTCGTTTCGCGATGTTGCCAGCTGGGGGGCTCCATAACGGCATATTAGTATGGTGGGCTGAACAATGTATATACACCTCTATAGGTATATACACAAAGCGCCGCCTGGTGGCAAACATAGTGTACTAAACAGCGTATGTTGTATAGAGGAACGGTCATTATTAAGCCCACTTGATAATCTGCCCATAGGTCCCCATGGGCGTGTGCAACGCTTTGGCGCTCATATACACGCGAAACTTTGTTCAGCCCGCAGACGGGCTGAACAAGGTTGCAAAGGGCTACACAACTGACCGTTAATATGTTCAACGGGCTCAACAATAACCGTGTACATCTCTAAATATATATATATATATATATATAAATATATATATATCGTGGGCAGGTGAATTTTGGAAAACCACTTTTTCGTGACCTGGGGGTCATGATCGGTGGACATTTGATGAGTTTGGGTAATTTTCGAAAAGTGATGTCGTCCTCAATAGTGTATTTTTTTATTAAAAAATACACTAATAGCATTGTTTTCTTTCTGACATTTCGCGGAAAAGAGACAGTTGGTTGATTGTGTTAATCGTGCTAATCATACTCAAAACGTTTATTGTGTTTCCGGTGTTTGTTTGCTGGATTCTATTAATTTAGCTATACCTAATCTCCAGTTAAGCCGGAAAAGATGCAACAGATTTTAAAAATTATTTTTTCCTCGATTGCTTAGACATTCAGGAACATTTATTACCTCTAACCCCTTTATTACTTGACGAAAACCCCTTTATGAAAATTAAGGTAATATCGTCCCTCCCAAATCGCCCCAAATAGTAACAGTGAAAAAAAAATTATTCAAAAATTCACTTCGGAAATCGTCTCTTGGGGGTTTTCGTAGTCGCTGATCACCAATCCGATGAGGTCTAAAAGCAAGTGAGGGTAGTTTCAACCTTTAAAGCCTCCCCAAGAAGTGGTAATGTCACAAAAAATCAACATGTCGCCTCCGGAAATCGTTAGCTTGACATGAAATTAAAATTATCAAAATCTGAAAAATGGAAAATTTTTATCGGATATATCGCACATTGCATTTGGTGTTCAATTTTATTAATTGGACCTCGAATTCGTGGTCAGCGACCACAAAAACCCCCGAGCGACGATTTCCAAGGTGAAATTTTGAATTTTTTTATTATCACTGTTATTATTTGGGATGTTTTTGAAGTGAGGAAGTAACCCTAATTTTCTCATTTTTCGAGGTAGGTAATGCAGGGGTTAGTGGTGATGGATGTTTCAGAAGGTCTGGGGAATCCAGGAAAAAAGTAATTTTTTATTTCGGAGCTATTCCACCACTTTTCCACATTTTCCGGCTTACTAGACTACAAAGAAAAGTTTCAATATTAGTGTAAAGACGAAAAATCGGAAAATCATATTTCCAAATAATTCCAAAACAAATTACGATAGCCAATTTTCCTTTTCGCCATTGAAGTTTCACGTTTTCTAAAAGAAAAAAATTCGAGGATGCGCAGCCCATTTTTCTATATCTCCTATAGTTATGGAGATTACCAATTAAAATATCGACATTAAGCCACCCTATACATTATGTAAGTTTAGATCACTGCTGTTCTAATGAGAAAATAATAAAAATAGGTAGGTACCTACTAGAAAAGAGATGAAAAAAGAAAACTCAGTAGTTTTTTCCCTTCTTTCGAGGGTCATTATTCCCCCCGTCTGATTTGGGATCGCTGGAAGAACCTCAGCCTCATTGCCTTATTGTGCTTATTAAACTCAGTAGTAGTAATTATTATCGTAAGTATATACCATTATCATATTATACAAGGTGTTTGTAAATGAAGTACCATAAGTTGGAGGGCATGTATGTACATGAAGCTTAAATAAAGAAAATTGAAATAATTTTTTTTTCCGAAAATGTTTTTAAAAACATTAAAAAAACATTTTAACTTTTTTTTAATATTTTGACTGTATCTACAAGCCCTTCAATTTACGGTACCTATACTTATCTTAAACTATTAAATAAAAATACTTAAAATAAAAAAGGGATAAAAACGCTACATTTGAGTTTTTATCGAAAAACGATGTGTATAATCGTGATTATCAAAAATCACATAAGTAAGTTTTCACGAAACATGTTGTCAAGCATTAATTACCGGAGTCCGAAGGACGAGTAATTATTGAACAACATGTCGTGTGGAAACCTATGGGATTTTTAATTAATCACGATTTCACGCGTTGTATCATTAGATTATACAGCGAATAATAAAATATAGAAAATATTCACCAAATCTTGAATCGTTTCCAAAAATTATTTCCCAAACGGATGAAAATTACTGGAGGGCATCTACGCAAACCCCCAATTACCGGAAAAATATTTTCATCCGATTTGATATTTGCAAAGAGCTCTTCCAGAAGCTCTAAAAAAAATGGAAAAAGGGGGGGGGGGGGGAAATTTCCTCATTTGAACTTGAAATTTGGCAGGGAGATATAGTTCGTGTCTGAGAATATGTAAAAAATTTTGTATCGCGATCGCTTTGTAACAATTTTCCAAAATTTAAATGGGCCAAATTTGATAAAGTAATTCCAAATTGAGTCTGGGTCAATTTAATTGTACTGCAGGCTACGGCAAGGATCAAATCGGATGAAAATATTTTTCCGATAATTGGGGGTTTGCGTAGATGGCCTCCAGTAATTTTCATCCGTTTGGGAGTTGCAAGGCACTTTTGTCACCGCGGCCCTAACTATAATGTTTTGTTGACATTAATGAAAAAATGATTGGTGATTTTTATAGCGTCTGTAGCAACCACCAAGCAGTTTATATGGCAACATGCCTCATCGACCAATGAAACACGAGGCATGATTATCGCTGTAGTCAATTCACCGTGCTTGACTATCGATAACTATACACCGTTCACATATTATTTACGCACTAGTAATTTCTCATAGAAAAAGATTTTTTGGGAAACGAACCATTCCGCCGCCAAAAAAAAACATTCTCATTGCTTGGGGATTTTCGAAAGTTTTGCTACATTTTTGATTTTTTCACCCTCTATGTTTTTTGGATGGTTGAAAACGAATTTGAAGTTTTCTGGCAAAAATTTTGCCCACAGATTTGTTTTTTTCTACGTTTTGCCCAAATTTTGACACTTTTTTCAGTTTTTGGTATAAAGTTCAAAAAGGAAACTTTTTTCGACAAGCTCATTCTTTACAAAATTAAAGTAAACTAAATTTCATACATTTCTCATAAATGGCGTTTTTTTGGAAGACTAACCCTTCCGCCGGTGGAGCCGGGTTCTTGGAATTTTTGCTATGGTTTTTAAAAAATATGGTCTTCATGTGGTCTTCAAAAAAAAAAAATTAAAAAACGCTTCCAATTTGACAGTTAGGCCAAATATTAAAACAGGTGCAAAATTTGAACGAAAAGTGAAAAAGAAAACAAGTTCCGGGCTAAATGTATGCCAGAAAACTTCAAATTAATGTTCCCAAAAAAACATAGAGGGTGAGAAAATCGAATATTCCTATATGCCTAGTATCACTTTTTAGTGCACCTCCAATAATTCGATGGTTACGGTAATCATTGTTGCCTTTTCACCTATGCACACTTCCAGAAATTAAACAAAAAATTATATTGGAATGATTCCTTATGTATACCTACCTTTTGCAATAAGCTCATCATATACTACATCATAAGTGTGCTTTTTTAGTAGTCCCTTATTGTAATAGACCATACAACCAGACTTTGTTGTATACAGAGTGTTATACAATTGTCCCCCAAATTGAGACAGCTGTAACCTAATGTAGATCAACCATCAGCACCTATCTGTGTCCCCCCGTCTTCCCCGATGCATTATCCCCAGCGACGGGGGGCCAAACACCCAGTCACAACATAAAAAGCGTGATATATATTCCCCTTACCCGGTTGTTGCAGAAGGAGCACTGTATTTCTAAACCGCAGTCGGGGGGCCCGGCATTAATCTACCTAATGGCCGCGCTGTAATAAAGGAGATATTTGGAGATGTCAGGGCTTAATACGACAATGTGTGAATCTGGCCATTTCTCAGCATCGCCGGTGGCATCCGGCTATTGTTGATATTGGCAGACAGTTCACGAGGTAATCGCGTATGAATAGGTGAGTTATAATGTGTCAGTGGCGTAACTTTACGGTAAGTGTTGAGGTCGGGGGTCATAGGTAACTTATATGATTTCCGTAGGCGGTTATTTGTCGACATGCTGTGCAGTAATATGCGTCTTAAGACTTTTATAAAAATAGTTATTCAATTCGAGAAACATGTTTAATTTGAATGATAAGGAGATATTTGGGAAAAGTCTGAAGAAAAGGCTCTAAGTGAAATAAAACTCTATCTTAGGTCGGCTATGTGGGAACAGAAATATAGCAGGTGGCTGACCATACCTCTGCACATGGGACATTCAGTACCTACACGAAAATTATTGGGGTTTGAATCCTGGCAGCAATTTTATGTAATATTTTCTTAGGGGACCTGGAGCCTTGAGCCTGGAGCCACTTTTTCAGCAACCCCACCCTTGAGCATTTTGAGAAAATAGTTGTTTTTGCGAATCGATTTAGCGACTATAAGGTTCACTGTGCAAAAAAGATCAAATAAAAAGGTGTATAGTTTATACGATCTCTAGCTTTTTTCCAAATTAAATTTTGGAACGTAGAACGTGAAATTTATTCCCATAAAGGAGGTTGAAAGGGCCCCGCAGAATCCTTATGGGAATTGACTTCCGTGGTTAAATTTGATGTAACGTTAGGGATCGATACAATTCAATGAGGAGATAAAAAGTCTCCATGGGCTTAACCCCCCAAAAAGTCTTGTTTTCGAGATAGCCACCTCTGAAGATGGATTTTTTCTTTCATGATATAGTCACGCATTTATTTTTAAATGTTGGCCCCCCTAACTGTTTTAGAGAGATATCTTTTATAGTTCATTTTTTCAAAAATCGCTATTTTCAGTGCATTTCTGGCCAGAAAGACACTTAACTTATAATAAAATAGGATTCTCTAAAATTTTCTTCTTCGCCATGATTCTAGACCGCGCGAGATATAAAATAGTGATATTACTTCCCGCGATAACTGATGTTATACTGATCTTAGTTAGATCATGCAAAATATTTTGTAATACCTTGGACGATCCTTAGGAATTTTACGGAATTTTTCTATAACAGAGTCTTCCGCCCTTAAGGTATCCTTATTATAGTCTTAAAAGGTTAACAATAATTCTCATGCGATGCCCATAACTAAAAAACCTTTGTGCATAGCAAATAAATTTATAGGGTGCGTGTACGCTGCCCCAGGCTGTATATTTAATCTATTAATGGAAATTTCAGCATTGAAACTTGCTATAATAAGTCATTTTTTGTGTGTATTCTCATTTCTCTAATCTCCAGCCATTATTTATTATTAATTCCTTGAATTAATTTTCCTAAAACAATGGTTTATAACTACTCATGGTAGGTACCTGAGTATCTACGTCACTGGTTGACATCATGAATGGATCCCCAATCCGCAATTCAATCATTTCAATCCCATTCACCCTGTATACTGTATATAGTACTCGAATCGGTGGGACATCTATATTTCACCCTGAGACAAGCTTTGACCATCTGAGATTAATATAATGCTATTATAAATGTATTATAAGTTGAAGTGACTGTAAAATTCTACCTTTTGCCATCTCACCTCACTGTAAACATATATGGGATTTTCAGGGAATCGTGAGGATGAAAATAATATAAAGTTGCATTCTTTGATGTCGTTTGTATAATCCTCAAAGACGTTTATAATAAATCATGTGTTGGTGACTGTGTAAATCTTTACATAAATAACGGTGGTAAATCTTCAGAATTAATGTACCTATGCTCACTAGAAAATATTGTTTGTGATTACTGATTATTCATTAAAATTTATCATTCGATTGGGAAAATTAAAAACGCAAAGTTTGTTTTTAAATAACTGGGAAACAACAGTTTCTTAACTGTATAATTATGTAGATAAGACACTATGGTAATTTTGGCTTCGAGAACTAGCTCATTCGGCCATAAATAAATAGTTTCGTAGACGAACACAAACAGCTAAGCAATTTAACTGGGATTCGAACCCAGACGGTTGCAGTTCCCAACACCTTAGGTGCTCCCACTTTTTGTTGTTGTATTGTAATAATTGTTTCATATAAAAAATGTGAATAGGGCTTTAAAAAGTTATAAATTTATGACTTTACTTTTGTTTTCTCTTATAGTCTAAGAGCCCCCAAGTTCATTTGGCCTTGTTATGGAAACAATATGCTGTTCTGCATCACATAACGGCCAAATCTCGGCAATGATTTTTTTTTTTTGGGATCTGCGCCAGGTAAAAAAAAATATAAAAAAACAAAACAATTTTTTAACTAACTTGTAAACGGATGAAAATGCATGCTATAGGAGCTACAGAAGGGAATGAACCGAAAATAATATCCGGTTGGCAGTTTTGGAATCATTTGTGTGCACCTGCAATCTCCCACCAACTTCCTACTGTAAAATTCTGCATGGACCTGAGTAGCAAGTAAATGAAAAATGAGGTATCAAACGAAAACGTCCCCAGCAAGACAGAAAGTTGGTTGAGCGCTTTTGACAGCCCGGAAATACATACATAATATGTCAATCAGGAATTTATAGTAATGTGTCACTGAAATAAACAATAACTCCATGAAAATGTTAAATGTGGACTGTTTTCTTTACAACGAAAGCGGCATAGATGTGCATGGACTTAATATAAAAATTTAGAAAAAATCAGGTCAAAATACTAAACGATCCTCAACTTTAAGAAGTTAACTTTTGGGAGAAGTCGTTTATTTAAAAAATTTTACCATATTGTTGACGTAAAATTTAAAAATCAGGACCTTCAGAGAAAAAACGATACACTTACACGTAAGATAGCCCTGATAGATATTTTATAGATAGTCCTGATGAAGAATTAAAATAAAATTCGAAAACTTGGCATAGAAAAAGGAGTGTTCTTTTCTTAAAACGACTGCATTCCCAAATAATTCCTAATATCACTTACACGTAAGTGTATCGTGTGAGAAAGGTTGAGTTGGATAATGTAAATGAACCCTGCAGAATTAGTGGCGTCTATATGAGTCGGAAAAAAACCGAAATTTCTGAATTTTTCAGACGCAAGACGCAACGAAACCACTTTGCGAACACAATGGCGTAGGACAATTTTTATTTGGGTTGCGTTCACCCCCTATTTGCCAAAAACCACCCCCTTTTTTAAATCTCCGTTCTAATGTCCCCGGGTCGGAAAAAACGCGTGCAACTCGCTTCTGGGGATGCCTTCTATCTAATGACAACTGCCCGTCACCCTAAGCCCACCTCCTTGGCCCTCTTCTTACGTGCCCCATGGCAACGATGTGACTGGAAATACGCTCTCTCCTGCACCCTCACTCCAAGTGGCGACTTTCACTCTGTACAGGCGTTCACGTGTAATCAAGTAGAAATTTAGATTTTCCTTCTACAAGTGAAATAGATAATTTCATAATTTCAATTCTGTGTAGTATGTTGTATCCAACATTCCCGATAAAAAAAAATCAAGCCCTTTGGAGGGTGATTTGGTCAATTTAGGGGAGTGGTAAAGGTCTAAGGTAGTGACCATCGTGTTCAGCTCAGCACCCTTGATAACGGGGGTATGCGGCAAGTTGCCCGATTATTAAAAAAGCACATTTTCAATCCCCTCGGAGGGTGTTTTCCTCCATTTGGGGTGACGGAAACGGGTGGTAGAGGTCTAAAGTAGTGACCGTCGTGTTCAGCACCCTTGAAAACGGGGGAATGCGGCAGGTTTTCCGAAAAAAAAACACATTTTAAACCCTCATGAAGGGTATTTTCCTCGATTTGGGGGGATGAAAACGGGTGGTAGAGGTGTAGGGTGGTTAGCATCGTGTTTAGCATCCTCGAAAACGGGGGAATGCAGGAATATTCCAGATTATAAGAAAAAACATTTTCAACCCCCTTGGAGGATGGTTCTTGGCCAAGGGGGTGCGTGTAGGGTGACGGGCAGTTGTCATTAGATACAAGGCATCCCCAGAAGCGAATTGCAAGCGTTTTTTCCCGACCCGGGGGCATTAGAATGGAGATTTCAAAAAAGGGGGTGGTTTTTGGCCAATAGGGGGTGAACGCAACCCGAAAAAGAAATTTTCCCTATGCCATCGTGTTCAGCACCCTCGTTGCGTCTGAAGAAATTCGGGTGTTTTCCGACTCATAGACTAAATCTTTATGGGAATTAACCTATGGTTAAATTTCTTCAAATTTTGAGGATCGGTGGTATTCGATGAGTAGATCAGAAGTCTCCATGGGCGTAATACCCAAAAAAAAACTGTTCTTGAAATATTCACCTCTCGAAAATGCATTTTTTTCTCTCATGACAATCACTTTAATAAAATTACAACAAACAAAAACGTCAAAAATAAAAAAAAAACCGATCAAATTTCAAAGTCACAGTCACTATTACAAAAATTACACCCCAAATGAAAAACTTTTCCCCGAATTTCTCAAAAATTGGGACTACTCTGCTATTACTAACTTTACTGTAACTATTACTAACTATTCCCAAGCAGCACACTTTAGTTTAAAAAACGTTTTTATTCATGTATTACCGTACGTATAGATACGGTCGATGATCTACGTGCGCACGAACGTTCGAATGTCCGCCCGTTAAACGTACATAACATTGGAAAGAATAAAGGTCTATTTGTACTATCTGAATAAATGAGGTAAAAACGTATTAAATAGTGATAGTTTTAAAGGTTTAAAAGAAACGTTTTCTACATATTAAAAACAATCCATTTATAAACGTATTTATAAGAACGTATTTTTTGACATAGAAAATAAACGTATTCTCTACGTATGTTTGACTCCCGATTTTACACGTTCATTGACACCAAATGTTACACGCATCTAAAGGACATATATTTTACCTTCACTTTTGAATAAATTTTAAACGTATGTTGACACCCAATGGTATACGTATGTTTACACTCAATGCTACACGTATTTAAATGACGTTTTTTACCTGCACTTTTGAACTAATTTAAAACGTATGTGGACACCCAATCGTATACGTATGTCGACACCTAATCGTTTACGTATGTTGACACTTGATGCTATACGTATTTAAATGACGTATTTTTACCTTCACTTTTGAATTAATTTTAAACGTATGTGGACACGCAATCATATACGGATGTTGACACTCAATGCTATACGTATCTTAAAGACGTATATTTGGCGTTTACTTTTTAATTAAATTTAAACGTATGTTGACACGCAATCGTATACGTATATTAACACCCAATTGTATACGTATGTTCTTAGGATGTATATTATCTTTAATCCACCCTATGGTAAATATTTTTGTAATCCTTTCATGTACAGAAAAATCCACAAAAAAATTCTTGAAAGAAACCAATTACCTAATACAGTACCCAGTCAAAAATTTATTTTTGGTATAGGTACCTAATTTAGAATCATTATTAGCAAAAAATATAATTGAAAAAACTTATACTTACCTTATTATATTGATTTTCAATATAGGTCCAAATTAATCTCCATCAGTAATCAATAAATATATCATTTTTTAACAGGATTATTAAGGTTTATGGTTTGACATATTTATTATTTGAATCTGACTCGTATCATTTGCTGCTATAACTCTGAGTACCTATAAAACTCTATAATACCTACTTAAAAAACGAGATAAATTTGAACCTATGAATTCAATAAATGTCCTTCTGCCTATTATAACAAGCTGTATAAAAGTTTTATAGTAACTAGAAAAATTAAATTTTGCAAATTGGAAATTACAAATAACTAGGGCATCAGAAAAAAAACACCTAATAAACTGTAAGTTTTTATTAGGAAAATGCAGCCTTAACTTGAAAAAAACATTGAACATTAATAGTTGTATGTCTTCAAATAATTAAAATTATTGTTAAAGATATTAATTTTGTGAGAATGAATCTACCACACAAGCAAATATTTTTTTCTTTTAGGTATTTATAAGTTCGCTCACTATCTTCTAATAACATAAAGCATAAATTCAATATTCGAGAAAACAAAATTAATATTTGGTAACACTCTATACTGTTGTATACATATAATATTAATTATTTCTTACTCCTCCTTTTACTATTTTTGTGTCTTTTTATTGAATCAGTGTCTCTACTTTGCTAACTTCAGCCAATCTTTCAGTTCTTTTACAAAATTTCGTATGTCGGTGCATGGTAAAGCTTAAAAGCTGCTCTCTTCCCGAATAGGACGGTTTTACAGCCTCTAAAATTAGTCTAGATTATTATTTTGCACATTATAGGTACCAGTTATTATAGTTTTGTGTATATGTAATTATAAATTAATGTAATTATAATAATTATAAATGTGTATGATACTTACATCATTCTTGTCTCTTTCACTGGGCGTTTATCTCGGCCTGATCTGCTATTGAGAATACATTCAGTGGACAATTTGCAAATTTTTCCCTGCTGTTTTGAAGGGTAGAAAAGGCCACCTCTAAAATGTATTTTGCACGTAACTTTTTCTCACACCTGTATCGCCATTTTTAAATCCATCAATCCCAGAAATCGTATCTCAGCTCAGATACGCACCTACCTACCTATGAAAATGTTAAAATGGTATTTATTATTATTGATTGAAAACTTTGTTAGGTAAGTACTTACTTTGCACGTAACGTAATTCCATCATTCACTTTACTATGGTGTTATAACTCGTACCTAACTCGTGTTATAATAACTTTATCATGTCAATCAGTCATTCACACGCTAAATCAGCATCAACATCTAGACTAGAACTGGAACTGAGACTAAGACGCGTACTGACTGGGAAGTGATATTTTCATTTTCATTTAAATTTTTTGTATTCTTACGGAAACAAAGAGGTACAGACTGCAGACCATGCACCTGCAGATGTAGGGTTGCGGATGGCGGAGTAGGAGACGAAAACAGGTTCTCTGTCCCCTACCGCTTGACTGGAAGTCTGGTCGTTGAATACATACCAATACCAAACGTAGAAAAAGAAACAATTTCAATAACATAAATAAACGTTGTACTTGAACTGAACTTTAACGAATACTATATACAAATGGTTTATGTGGTCTACGTAATATACGTGTTCATAATAAATAAACGTTTTTAGTCTCGACGTTTTTTTTGAGTAGCTTTTCTACTAATGGAAAACGTTGAATACATACCAATACCAAACGTCGAAAAAGAAACAATTTCAATAACATAAATAATCGTTGTACTTGAACTGAACTTTAACGAATACTATATACAAATGGTTTATGTGGTCTACGTAATATACGTGTTTATAATAAATAAACGTTTTTAGTCTCCACGTATTTTTTGAGTAGCTTTTCTACTAATGGGAAACGTTGAATACATACCAATACCAAACGTCGAAAAAGAAACAATTTCAATAACATAAATAATCGTTGTACTTGAACTGAACTTTAACGAATACTATATACAAATGGTTTATGTGGTCTACGTAATATACGTGTTCATAATAAATAAACGTTTTTAGTCTCGACGTTTTTTTTGAGTAGCTTTTCTACTAATGGAAAACGTTGAATACATACTAATACCAAACGTCGAAAAAGAAACAATTTCAGTAACATAAATAATCGTTGTACTTGAACTGAACTTTAACGAATACTATATACAAATGGTTTATGTGGTCTACGTAATATACGTGTTTATAATAAATAAACGTTTTTAGTCTCCACGTATTTTTTGAGTAGCTTTTCTACTAATGGGAAACGTTGAATACATACCAATACCAAACGTCGAAAAAGAAACAATTTTAATAACATAAATAAACGTTGTACTTGAACTGAACTTTAACGAATACTATATACAAATGATTTATGTGGTCTACGTAATATACGTGTTCATAATAAATAAACTTTTTTAGTCTCGACGTTTTTTTTGAGTAGCTTTTCTACTAATGGAAAACGTTGAATACATACTAATACCAAACGTCGAAAAAGAAACAATTTCAGTAACATAAATAATCGTTGTACTTGAACTGAACTTTAACGAATACTATATACAAATGGTTTATGTGGTCTACGTAATATACGTGTTTATAATAAATAAACGTTTTTAGTCTCCACGTATTTTTTGAGTAGCTTTTCTACTAATGGGAAACGTTGAATACATACCAATACCAAACGTCGAAAAAGAAAAAATTTTAATAACATAAATAAACGTTGTACTTGAACTGAACTTTAACGAATACTATATACAAATGGTTTATGTGGTCTACGTAATATACGTGTTCATAATAAATAAACGTTTTTAGTCTCGACGTTTTTTTTGAGTAGCTTTTCTACTAATGGAAAACGTTGAATACATACTAATACCAAACGTCGAAAAAGAAACAATTTCAGTAACATAAATAATCGTTGTACTTGAACTGAACTTTAACGAATACTATATACAAATGGTTTATGTGGTCTACGTAATATACGTGTTCATAATAAATAAACGTTTTTAGTCTCCACGTATTTTTTGAGTAGCTTTTCTACTAATGGGAAACGTTGAATACATACCAATACCAAACGTCGAAAAAGAAAAAATTTTAATAACATAAATAAACGTTGTACTTGAACTGAACTTTAACGAATACTATATACAAATGGTTTATGTGGTCTACGTAATATACGTGTTCATAATAAATAAACGTTTTTAGTCTCGACGTTTTTTTTTGAGTAGCTTTTCTACTAATGGAAAACGTTGAATACATACTAATACCAAACGTCGAAAAAGAAACAATTTCAGTAACATAAATAATCGTTGTACTTGAACTGAACTTTAACGAATACTATATACAAATGGTTTATGTGGTCTACGTAATATACGTGTTCATAATAAATAAACGTTTTTAGTCTCGACGTTTTTTTTGAGTAGCTTTTCTACTAATGGAAAACGTTGAATACATACTAATACCAAACGTCGAAAAAGAAACAATTTCAGTAACATAAATAATCGTTGTACTTGAACTGAACTTTAACGAATACTATATACAAATGGTTTATGTGGTCTACGTAATATACGTGTTTATAATAAATAAACGTTTTTAGTCTCGACGCTTTTTTATGAGTAGCTTTTCTACTAATGGGAAACGTTGAATACATACCAATACCAAACGTAGAAAAAGAAACAATTTCAATAACATAAATAAACGTTGTACTTGAACTGAACTTTAACGAATATTAAATACAAATGGTTTATGTGGTCTACGTAATATACGTGTTCATAATAAATAAACGTTTTTAGTCTCGACGCTTTTTTATGAGTAGCTTTTCTACTAATGGGAAACGTTGAATACATACCAATACCAAACGTAGAAAAAGAAACAATTTCAATAACATAAATAAACGTTGTACTTGAACTGAACTTTAACGAATATTAAATACAAATGGTTTATGTGGTCTACGTAATATACGTGTTTATAATAAATAAACGTTTTTAGTCTCCACGTATTTTTTGAGTAGCTTTTCTACTAATGGGAAACGTTGAATACATACCAATACCAAACGTCGAAAAAGAAAAAATTTTAATAACATAAATAAACGTTGTACTTGAACTGAACTTTAACGAATACTATATACAAATGGTTTATGTGGTCTACGTAATATACGTGTTCATAATAAATAAACGTTTTTAGTCTCGACGTTTTTTTTTGAGTAGCTTTTCTACTAATGGAAAACGTTGAATACATACTAATACCAAACGTCGAAAAAGAAACAATTTCAGTAACATAAATAATCGTTGTACTTGAACTGAACTTTAACGAATACTATATACAAATGGTTTATGTGGTCTACGTAATATACGTGTTCATAATAAATAAACGTTTTTAGTCTCGACGTTTTTTTTGAGTAGCTTTTCTACTAATGGAAAACGTTGAATACATACTAATACCAAACGTCGAAAAAGAAACAATTTCAGTAACATAAATAATCGTTGTACTTGAACTGAACTTTAACGAATACTATATACAAATGGTTTATGTGGTCTACGTAATATACGTGTTTATAATAAATAAACGTTTTTAGTCTCGACGCTTTTTTATGAGTAGCTTTTCTACTAATGGGAAACGTTGAATACATACCAATACCAAACGTAGAAAAAGAAACAATTTCAATAACATAAATAAACGTTGTACTTGAACTGAACTTTAACGAATATTAAATACAAATGGTTTATGTGGTCTACGTAATATACGTGTTTATAATAAATAAACGTTTTTAGTCTCGACGTTTTTTTTGAGTAGCTTTTTTACTAATGGGAAACGTTGAATACATACCAATACCAAACGTCGAAAAAGAAACAATTTCAATAACATAAATAAACGTTGTACTTGAACTGAACTTTAACGAATATTAAATACAAATGGTTTATGTGGTCTACGTAATATACGTGTTTATAATAAATAAACGTTTTTAGTCTCGACGTGTTTTTTGAGTAGCTTTTCTACTAATGGGAAACGTTGAATACATACCAATACCAAACGTCGAAAAAGAAACAATTTTAATAACATAGATGAACGTTGTACTTGAACTGAACTTTAACGAATACTATATACAAATGGTTTATGTGGTCTACGTAATATACGTGTTCATAATAAATAAACGTTTTTAGTCTCGACGTTTTTTTTGAGTAGCTTTTCTACTAATGGAAAACGTTGAATACATACTAATACCAAACGTCGAAAAAGAAACAATTTCAGTAACATAAATAATCGTTGTACTTGAACTGAACTTTAACGAATACTATATACAAATGGTTTATGTGGTCTACGTAATATACGTGTTCATAATAAATAAACGTTTTTAGTCTCGACGTTTTTTTTGAGTAGCTTTTCTACTAATGGAAAACGTTGAATACATACTAATACCAAACGTCGAAAAAGAAACAATTTCAGTAACATAAATAATCGTTGTACTTGAACTGAACTTTAACGAATACTATATACAAATGGTTTATGTGGTCTACGTAATATACGTGTTCATAATAAATAAACGTTTTTAGTCTCGACGTTTTTTTTGAGTAGCTTTTCTACTAATGGAAAACGTTGAATACATACTAATACCAAACGTCGAAAAAGAAACAATTTCAGTAACATAAATAATCGTTGTACTTGAACTGAACTTTAACGAATATTAAATACAAATGGTTTATGTGGTCTACGTAATATACGTGTTTATAATAAATAAACGTTTTTAGTCTCGACGTTTTTTTTGAGTAGCTTTTTTACTAATGGGAAACGTTGAATACATACCAATACCAAACGTCGAAAAAGAAACAATTTCAATAACATAAATAAACGTTGTACTTGAACTGAACTTTAACGAATATTAAATACAAATGGTTTATGTGGTCTACGTAATATACGTGTTTATAATAAATAAACGTTTTTAGTCTCGACGTGTTTTTTGAGTAGCTTTTCTACTAATGGGAAACGTTGAATACATACCAATACCAAACGTCGAAAAAGAAACAATTTTAATAACATAGATGAACGTTGTACTTGAACTGAACTTTAACGAATACTATATACAAATGGTTTATGTGGTCTACGTAATATACGTGTTCATAATAAATAAACGTTTTTAGTCTCGACGTTTTTTTTGAGTAGCTTTTCTACTAATGGAAAACGTTGAATACATACTAATACCAAACGTCGAAAAAGAAACAATTTCAGTAACATAAATAATCGTTGTACTTGAACTGAACTTTAACGAATACTATATACAAATGGTTTATGTGGTCTACGTAATATACGTGTTCATAATAAATAAACGTTTTTAGTCTCGACGTTTTTTTTGAGTAGCTTTTCTACTAATGGAAAACGTTGAATACATACTAATACCAAACGTCGAAAAAGAAACAATTTCAGTAACATAAATAATCGTTGTACTTGAACTGAACTTTAACGAATACTATATACAAATGGTTTATGTGGTCTACGTAATATACGTGTTCATAATAAATAAACGTTTTTAGTCTCGACGTTTTTTTTGAGTAGCTTTTCTACTAATGGAAAACGTTGAATACATACTAATACCAAACGTCGAAAAAGAAACAATTTCAGTAACATAAATAATCGTTGTACTTGAACTGAACTTTAACGAATACTATATACAAATGGTTTATGTGGTCTACGTAATATACGTGTTTATAATAAATAAACGTTTTTAGTCTCGACGCTTTTTTATGAGTAGCTTTTCTACTAATGGGAAACGTTGAATACATACCAATACCAAACGTAGAAAAAGAAACAATTTCAATAACATAAATAAACGTTGTACTTGAACTGAACTTTAACGAATATTAAATACAAATGGTTTATGTGGTCTACGTAATATACGTGTTTATAATAAATAAACGTTTTTAGTCTCGACGTGTTTTTTGAGTAGCTTTTCTACTAATGGGAAACGTTGAATACATACCAATACCAAACGTCGAAAAAGAAACAATTTTAATAACATAGATGAACGTTGTACTTAAACGGAAATTTAACGAATACTATATACAAATGGTTTATGTGGTCTACGTAATATACGTGTTCATAATAAATAAACGTTTTTAGTCTCGACGTTTTTTTTGAGTAGCTTTTCTACTAATGGAAAACGTTGAATACATACTAATACCAAACGTCGAAAAAGAAACAATTTCAGTAACATAAATAATCGTTGTACTTGAACTGAACTTTAACGAATACTATATACAAATGGTTTATGTGGTCTACGTAATATACGTGTTCATAATAAATAAACGTTTTTAGTCTCGACGTTTTTTTTGAGTAGCTTTTCTACTAATGGAAAACGTTGAATACATACTAATACCAAACGTCGAAAAAGAAACAATTTCAGTAACATAAATAATCGTTGTACTTGAACTGAACTTTAACGAATACTATATACAAATGGTTTATGTGGTCTACGTAATATACGTGTTCATAATAAATAAACGTTTTTAGTCTCGACGTTTTTTTTGAGTAGCTTTTCTACTAATGGAAAACGTTGAATACATACTAATACCAAACGTCGAAAAAGAAACAATTTCAGTAACATAAATAATCGTTGTACTTGAACTGAACTTTAACGAATACTATATACAAATGGTTTATGTGGTCTACGTAATATACGTGTTTATAATAAATAAACGTTTTTAGTCTCGACGTGTTTTTTGAGTAGCTTTTCTACTAATGGGAAACGTTGAATACATACCAATACCAAACGTCGAAAAAGAAACAATTTTAATAACATAAATAAACGTTGTACTTGAACTGAACTTTAACGAATACTATATACAAATGGTTTATGTGGTCTACGTAATATACGTGTTCATAATAAATAAACGTTTTTAGTCTCGACGTTTTTTTTGAGTAGCTTTTCTACTAATGGAAAACGTTGAATACATACTAATACCAAACGTCGAAAAAGAAACAATTTCAGTAACATAAATAATCGTTGTACTTGAACTGAACTTTAACGAATACTATATACAAATGGTTTATGTGGTCTACGTAATATACGTGTTTATAATAAATAAACGTTTTTAGTCTCCACGTATTTTTTGAGTAGCTTTTCTACTAATGGGAAACGTTGAATACATACCAATACCAAACGTCGAAAAAGAAAAAATTTTAATAACATAAATAAACGTTGTACTTGAACTGAACTTTAACGAATACTATATACAAATGGTTTATGTGGTCTACGTAATATACGTGTTCATAATAAATAAACGTTTTTAGTCTCGACGTTTTTTTTTGAGTAGCTTTTCTACTAATGGAAAACGTTGAATACATACTAATACCAAACGTCGAAAAAGAAACAATTTCAGTAACATAAATAATCGTTGTACTTGAACTGAACTTTAACGAATACTATATACAAATGGTTTATGTGGTCTACGTAATATACGTGTTCATAATAAATAAACGTTTTTAGTCTCGACGTTTTTTTTGAGTAGCTTTTCTACTAATGGAAAACGTTGAATACATACTAATACCAAACGTCGAAAAAGAAACAATTTCAGTAACATAAATAATCGTTGTACTTGAACTGAACTTTAACGAATACTATATACAAATGGTTTATGTGGTCTACGTAATATACGTGTTTATAATAAATAAACGTTTTTAGTCTCGACGCTTTTTTATGAGTAGCTTTTCTACTAATGGGAAACGTTGAATACATACCAATACCAAACGTAGAAAAAGAAACAATTTCAATAACATAAATAAACGTTGTACTTGAACTGAACTTTAACGAATATTAAATACAAATGGTTTATGTGGTCTACGTAATATACGTGTTTATAATAAATAAACGTTTTTAGTCTCGACGTTTTTTTTGAGTAGCTTTTTTACTAATGGGAAACGTTGAATACATACCAATACCAAACGTCGAAAAAGAAACAATTTCAATAACATAAATAAACGTTGTACTTGAACTGAACTTTAACGAATATTAAATACAAATGGTTTATGTGGTCTACGTAATATACGTGTTTATAATAAATAAACGTTTTTAGTCTCGACGTGTTTTTTGAGTAGCTTTTCTGCTAATGGGAAACGTTGAATACATACCAATACCAAACGTCGAAAAAGAAACAATTTTAATAACATAGATGAACGTTGTACTTGAACTGAACTTTAACGAATACTATATACAAATGGTTTATGTGGTCTACGTAATATACGTGTTCATAATAAATAAACGTTTTTAGTCTCGACGTTTTTTTTGAGTAGCTTTTCTACTAATGGAAAACGTTGAATACATACTAATACCAAACGTCGAAAAAGAAACAATTTCAGTAACATAAATAATCGTTGTACTTGAACTGAACTTTAACGAATACTATATACAAATGGTTTATGTGGTCTACGTAATATACGTGTTCATAATAAATAAACGTTTTTAGTCTCGACGTTTTTTTTGAGTAGCTTTTCTACTAATGGAAAACGTTGAATACATACTAATACCAAACGTCGAAAAAGAAACAATTTCAGTAACATAAATAATCGTTGTACTTGAACTGAACTTTAACGAATACTATATACAAATGGTTTATGTGGTCTACGTAATATACGTGTTCATAATAAATAAACGTTTTTAGTCTCGACGTTTTTTTTGAGTAGCTTTTCTACTAATGGAAAACGTTGAATACATACTAATACCAAACGTCGAAAAAGAAACAATTTCAGTAACATAAATAATCGTTGTACTTGAACTGAACTTTAACGAATATTAAATACAAATGGTTTATGTGGTCTACGTAATATACGTGTTTATAATAAATAAACGTTTTTAGTCTCGACGCTTTTTTATGAGTAGCTTTTCTACTAATGGGAAACGTTGAATACATACCAATACCAAACGTAGAAAAAGAAACAATTTCAATAACATAAATAAACGTTGTACTTGAACTGAACTTTAACGAATATTAAATACAAATGGTTTATGTGGTCTACGTAATATACGTGTTTATAATAAATAAACGTTTTTAGTCTCGACGTGTTTTTTGAGTAGCTTTTCTACTAATGGGAAACGTTGAATACATACCAATACCAAACGTCGAAAAAGAAACAATTTTAATAACATAGATGAACGTTGTACTTAAACGGAAATTTAACGAATACTATATACAAATGGTTTATGTGGTCTACGTAATATACGTGTTCATAATAAATAAACGTTTTTAGTCTCGACGTTTTTTTTGAGTAGCTTTTCTACTAATGGAAAACGTTGAATACATACTAATACCAAACGTCGAAAAAGAAACAATTTCAGTAACATAAATAATCGTTGTACTTGAACTGAACTTTAACGAATACTATATACAAATGGTTTATGTGGTCTACGTAATATACGTGTTCATAATAAATAAACGTTTTTAGTCTCGACGTTTTTTTTGAGTAGCTTTTCTACTAATGGAAAACGTTGAATACATACTAATACCAAACGTCGAAAAAGAAACAATTTCAGTAACATAAATAATCGTTGTACTTGAACTGAACTTTAACGAATACTATATACAAATGGTTTATGTGGTCTACGTAATATACGTGTTCATAATAAATAAACGTTTTTAGTCTCGACGTTTTTTTTGAGTAGCTTTTCTACTAATGGAAAACGTTGAATACATACCAATACCAAACGTCGAAAAAGAAACAATTTCAGTAACATAAATAATCGTTGTACTTGAACTGAACTTTAACGAATATTAAATACAAATGGTTTATGTGGTCTACGTAATATACGTGTTTATAATAAATAAACGTTTTTAGTCTCGACGTGTTTTTTGAGTAGCTTTTCTACTAATGGGAAACGTTGAATACATACCAATACCAAACGTCGAAAAAGAAACAATTTTAATAACATAGATGAACGTTGTACTTAAACGGAAATTTAACGAATATTATATACAAATGGTTTAGATAGCCTACGAAATATACGTATTACCAGGGTTAAATTCTTACTGTAATTTATACGTATTCATATCTCCTAATATTTAACGTATAAGGTATATTACCAACGTCTATTTTGATAGATAAGATACGTATAGTTTAAAAAGCGTGACTAATATACGTTTGAAAATTAAACTGAAACCAAATTTAAACCAATTTTACGCATAATAAACGTTTAATACACCAAGCTGTGCTGCCTGGGTAACTACTAAATACTATAATAACTACTACTAACTACATCAAAGTAACTACTGTAACATGCAGCATTTCAGTCGTAACAAATTATTTTTCTAAGATCTCTTTCTAAAACAATTAGGGGGGGGGGGGTATTAAAAAATATATGCGTGACTGTCACGAGAGAAACATCCATCTTCAGAGGTGAGTATCTCGAGAACAGGAGTTTTTTGGGAGGTTACGCCCATGATGGAGACTTCTAATCTACCGATCGAATACTACCGATCCCCAAAGTAACATCAAATTTAATCGAGAGCCAATTCCCATGCGGATTCTGCGCGGTCTTTTATAAAGCCGCTTAAATAAAAAAATCTTGTTTTTTTTAAATTTTCTTCAAAGCAGCTACTCCAAAGCAGCTCACATTGAAGACGGCTGAAGATATCGGAAAGCGGCTTACGTATCCCTAACTCAACTTTCCATGTTATATCTCCTACTAATAGGTATGTTAAATTATAATTCATTCTGATGAAAATTATCAGATTTTTTATCACTCTGTATAAAAATTTCAAGTACACTGTAGGGTGACACGTGAAAAGTTATGGTATTTGAGTGAGCCGTTTTCTAAAATTTTTAGCTGTTTCTGATATACGCTGTTTTGAAAATGAAAAATTGCGATTTTCACTCGTTTAAATTTTAACTCCAACTGTTAAAACCACCTGTATTTCTTTTTCTCAGACAATTTTAAAATATAATAATATACAGGGTGTCCCCCTGGGATGTGTGACCATCTTGAAAATATTTTCATTGAATTTCTCGTGGTAATTTTGTTTGGAAAATTTTTTATTTGAGGCTCTAGGATCAACAGTTCTCGAGATATGGCCGCTCCATATACCCTTAAATGATCAGTTTGTAAATGCATTTTGTTTCAAACTTAAAACACACTATACCTATATAGGTGCGCGTTAGTAGATCACTGCATGAGGTGTGTATGACTGTCAACAAACCAAGACCTTATAGTATTACTAAAAGAACCCTAGAATCCTATTTATTAAAGGTCTGTACTTTTTTAGGGATATTTGACTGCCAGCTAAAAAAAAGGGCAGACTATGTAAATGTCTTGAAAAAAGTTCGTAGCTCATAAACGAAGCGAGACAAAAAACTCCATATCAGAAGATAGTTTTTTTAACAAATTTGAACGTAGTGTAACAGAAAGTGGGCCTGAAGTGGGCGAGTCCTGCGTCCCTCCCACCGCAGCTTATATATGATGACCGGCGGCGGTGGCTGGATATATTGATTGGGTCCCGAACTAACGGATCATGCACGTTGTGATCTACATAATAATGACGCGTTCCCGGGGGAGACACGGGATCGGGATTAATTCCACCGCCCTGGACTTATTAATTGAATGCCCATCACGTGCGCCCGTCATTGGCCACTTCATTCTTGATGCCCGCAGATATGAGCCATCCCTCGCCTTCTATAAACCAAATACACAGTATACTTAAACAGTAATAATAAAATACAATTTTTATTGATTTTTCCGATCAATTTTTCCTTCTTCGATGGGGAAAGCGGTTGTAGTACCTATTGATTTTATATATGCCTTTCAAATCAGTTTGGTTGGTTTTTTATTCCAGTTATCTGTTCTTATTGTTTGTTAAAGTTAACTTTTCATCGCTATAGTAGGTACCTATATTGTTAATTATTATCCTTACACGCACAATAAAGATACCTACAAAACGTGATGTACAAAACGTGATGATGTTTGCTTCTATATGAAGGAAATATTTTGCATTAGTTTTATGACTGTATGTAAATGAGAGATCCAATTATAGAGTGTTCATCTTGGAGGGCGGTATTTTAATTATTCATCCCAGTTGGGGCGACAGAGGACAGAGGGATGATAAGGGAATTATACAGCTGGAGGTCACGAGTGTAACGACAAGTGTTTTTTCCAGTTATCTATGCAAACGTAATGTCTTAATCTCCCGAGTAAAGCTTAGGGTCGTTATTTTAGACAGTAGCAAGGACTGTTTCTGTGTCAGAGCAAATGTTACAGCCAGGTTTATGCCCAGAATTTGCATCCTTTACAACGGCAGATTTATTTACATGTCTCCTTCTCTCGTCTCGACCATTTATTTATTTCGTCCGGTAAAATTCAGGTTGGAAAATCCTTTATTATTTATTTCCTTATCACTGGTGCTGACATATTCAAAATTTTACTGAGAGGAAAACAACGAGAATATTTACAGGATTATTTTATTTCAAGTATTTTAATTCTGCAAGATTTATTTATGACTTTCAGTGTAGATACAGAGTGCTCTTATATAATTATACCAGATACAATATTTAAAACTTCATAGAATTCAGTAAAATATAAATGTATAAAAAATATAATAATTTGACTTATTCTGGAAACCGTGTTCTTGATTGACCCCCTTTTAAGGGCTGTATTTTGAGAAGGGTGCCTTTTTGGACATAGATAATTTCAGTTAAATCGTCATATTTTTTTCCCGGGAATTTGTGATAGAGCGTTGGTGGTACCTTTTAGCGACACCCTGTATATTATCATAGAGAATCTTGTCGACCGGTTTCGGGCTACAAGCCCATTCTCAGGACAATTATCAGTTTGTACGAGTCCGCAGATGAAGGTTGGAGTACAGAATATTCATCTTTGTGGTAATAGTATATTGTGAAACCAGTGCGGAAAAGAGAAAATTTCTCACGAGTGTGAAATTTCTTTTCCGCACGTGCTTCACACAGTACTTTTCCTACGACCACAATTTAACAGATTAATTATTTAACAAATTTAACACATAAATTATTTTTTCTGACAATGCTCTGCTTTTATGACCTTTTCTCCAATTTATGAAATGTTTATAAGCAGATTCGTATTTTTCTCTCGAAACTACAGGTAGCAAATTCAAAGAACATAAACCTGCTTGTTTTCTGACTTCAGGTGGTGTATTTTCTGCTTCAGATTCAGAGGAATTACAATCCATTATAATGATAGGTACCTAACTAAAGTTTATTTTTTCAGACTACCTACCTAGGTAGGTATTATTTTCAATTCTACCAATGACTTTTTATTATTACTATTATATACTGTAAAATCATTGAATTCTACCGACAATATTATTATTATTTATTATTAGACTTCGTATAAACTAAAAATAAGTGACGTGAGCGTGGAGACGTGGTAGATAATAACAATGATTTAAGAGAGGTTAGTATATCATTGATATGCAACTTCTACACAACGCAGGCGCTGTGCGTCGTCGATGGAAGTTAGTAGAGGTGTGCGAGTTATTTTCACGATCACGTTCGTCAATTTGATTTGAACGCTACCAATGCTGTTATTAGCGATCAACTCGTAAATTTTAATAATAATTACTGCCACAAGAGAATAATGAGTATATTTTATAGTCTTGTCGGGTTCTATGTTATCCCATTTGTGTTTATTTTATTACCTTGAAGCTTTAAATGAATAGTTATTCCATTAACTGTAAGTAACAGTTGAGTTCTCAGTTACCGCCCATCACTATTGTTTACATTGAAACTGTACGGAAACGATTTTTGGGTATGCGTTATGTCACTTTGTCGCACAGGTGAGAAATCTGCTAGTTTGCGCACAAAAAACGATGCGCCAAGTAGTGTTTTGTATAGTGGTCGTGGGGAAATTTAATTAAAAACCAGGCTGTGAGATGTAAGATGGAAAGGAGAAGCACTCCTGACACAATCATTTTTTCAGGAGGATGAGCTCTTCAAGCAAGACTTCATTTTTAACAATTTTTTTTCAATTATTTTATTATTATATTTATTCCCAGTCATTCCAACAAATAGTTGGTTGACAAAAGGGTTTTGCAACGCCCCTTCTCATCATGGTGAAGGTTTAAATGTTATTTTTATGTTTTAACTGTGTGATTTTAAAGCGTTTTAAAGTCTTTCAGATGTAATAATTACCCTAATGATCTGCAGTGCTTATCCTTTCCATTTTACATCTCAGAGCCTGTTTTGCAATTAAATTTACCACAAAGATGAATATTCTGTACTCCAACTGCGGAACTTGTACAAACTGACAATTGTAGCATTGACCAGAGTAACGTTGTAACTTACATTTCTACAGGAGGTGCAAAAAATGAACCTTGCAAGGTTATTGAATGAATAGTTTTCATTTGGCGATTCCTAAAATATCATTTAAATATGGTTAAAGGGAAATCATACAAAACTTATCGTTTTGGTGGAAGCATTCTGCCTATTTAAACCTACCGAAGTGAAAAAAATCACTCCAAAAAAATTATGTAAGTTACAACGTTACTCCGGCCACGGCTCCAATTATTGTCTTGAGAATGGGCTTAGTAGCCCGAAACCGGTCGACAAGATTCTCTATGATAAGATATAGTGTTTTATTGAATTTTTTGAGTACACAATGACCCACTATGCTGATTCCAGTCTTTTATATCAACATTGCATTTCACCGTCTTGGAAACTCTGGTAAGGCTTGGACATCCTGTAGAGATATCGGCCACCTACAGTCGTGATCACGCATCCCGGTTAATCCATTAACCATCCAGTTAGTGTCGGAGCATCGGTAGGATGGCCATGACTTTCCCGCCCTTTCCCTGTAAGATAGGATCGCTACTGATTGCCTCCCGGGGGCGACCGGCATTTGTTACCCGATTCGCTGACATCAGGTTCACCGGTTCCCTGCGTGTACGTGTAACATATCGCCGGTGATTACTTCCCACCCGACCGTCGCTGTTCCTCCCAGGCCCGAAACCGATGGGAGGCCAACAAGGCTTAAATCTGATGACTGCGTCACGCAATCGATGGAGAATCGCCCAGGATAAGTTTGGAGTCGTCAAATTGAAAAATCACGCTGCTGTAGTTGATTAAATTGGCCGCTGCACTACAATTGCCTATAGTAACTCAAAAAAAAAAACAATGAAACATTTATAGGGTGAAAAAAGGAGTTTCAAGGACTTTGATGTTCAATGAAGCCAAAATTTCATGTCTTAGATTGACTCTGTAAAACTGTAAGCCCAAAATTTCATGTCTTAGATTGACTCTGTAAAACTGTAAAATGAAAATCACCTTATTCCGGAGCTTGGTTAAAGTTTACCGAGTAAAAATGTTGAAACATTGTTGAACTTCTTGGATGCAAACTTTGTGAACATCATTTGTGTCTGCGCGGTTAAAATTTCGACAGACATGGATCCCATGGTTTATCTTGCATTAGAGTATAATCATTCCTACCCTGAAAACTGAAAAACTACCGCTACCCGGACTATTTGTCAAACAAGCTGTAGCTTTTTGTATGAAGTGTCATCTTGACGGGATTTTCTGTCATTCTTGAACTAATCTCGAATAAAAACGAATTTTTAATTCCTCACTGAAAAAGTAATCGTTTGCGGAAAAGTATAGGTGTCACCGTAACAAAGCATAGTTTATAATACATTTTCGTCAACATGGAAATGGCTAACGTACAAAAGTACGTAATGCAGACCATCATGAGATCATCTTTCTGGGCACCGTTGAGCAGTGTCTCAGGAGACGAAATGCCGACCGACTTCGCTGACAGTGAAGACGCTCATAAACTAGCCGCTAAGGAGTTCTCATTACACTTTGCTTCTGTTTTAATGGGATTTTTACGATTGTCTTACTGGACGAAGTTGGAGTTCGCTAATAGACTCCTTCTAGAGATAAAAGATCTTGAGGTACTATCGATGATTTTTAATTCGTTACGAAATTCGATGACGGGAAAGACGGCAATTTATGCCCATGTAGAGCCAAATACTACTTTTATCTACGATATGGCTTTACTGGATCGCGACAGATATACTTATGAGGATAATTTAGAAAAGTGGAAAGAGGAGGAACAGACATGGTTTTCCAAGTTACCTACTGAAAAACAGGTAGGTCTAATTACCTATTAGGTATTATAATACCTAATATTGTTAGCTTAATTTCTTATGAATATTTTTTTATGATAGGAATCTGTTTTGTTAACTTGTATAAGAGTTGGTGGCGGGGCCGTTGTAAGAAAAATGTATCAAAACGTGAGCCAGCATTACAAGAACATGCTTAATTTGAATCGCAGTCAAGCACAAAAAGACCCCTTGTTAGAAGCCTTAGAAAAGCATACAACATTAGAAAGTACAAATGAAATGGTCCCCGAGAAGGAAAAAACGGAAATAGGAAACAAAACGAAGGCTTGGTGGGATCATTTTAGAAATGAGCATGCTCGAGTTTGCAATGAATCAGGTAAGTAGGAAACTATATATTGAAATACCGAGTGTCTTTTTGGAAACTATTCACCTTGATGGTGTTTTGTTCTAAATTTGTTCTAAAAAATTGACCTGTCTCAGGATTTTCGTCAAAACTAAAAAAGTTATTCATGGTGGACAGTTTTCAAAAAGGCACCCGCCGTATATGCTATAGTTTATCCAACGAGTGCTGTCCTTTGTGGTAACTCTTTATACAGGGTTACTGGTAACTGGATACATTCCTTTGGTGATCTGATAAAACAAGAGGTAAGGAGTAAATTAACCCCAACATGCACTATACAAAACTCAATAGATTTTGAGATATTTCGATTTTCAACTTTTCCTAAAAAAATGGTTTCAGATGTCTTGAAATGTAATTTTCAAAAAATCTACTTTAACTTTTTGATTTTTTTTTTTGCTGGAATACTTGTCCAATACTATGCTTCCTTCTGGAATAAAAAATATCCTGAGGTATTTCGATCGTGTGAAAATTTCAAAGAAAAACTTTCACAAACTATTTTTTTTAAATAAGATTTAAAAGTTTTTACAAGTTATTTTCGCAAAATTGTCAAGGCACCTTGCGTACAAATTGTTTTAAAAACTTCCCTAGTGTAGTAGCTATCTAACAAGGTACGAATCTTGTACAAGAATAACAGAATCTCCCCGCTATGTACCGTTACCGAGGAACAAATCCTTAAGTCGGGACGTTTTAAAAAAAATACGGCCCTGAACAGGGGTCTTAAAATTCTCGGATCCGGTCCATTTTCAATAGGTCGTATTTGGGGGTCACGAGCTTCGTCCCTACCAAGTTTCGTCCCGATCGGTAAAACTTTCAGACACTTAGAGTGGCTATTACTAGGCTATTCCCGAAAAATCCCGAAATTCCCGAAAAAATGACACTTTCCGGGAACGGATCCCGCTCATTTTCGATAGGCATCGTGCCACGGTGCGCCTCTTCAATCGAGCCAAATTTCAACTTTCTCACATGAAAACTGGCGGCTCTAGAGTGTTTCCTAGCAAAGTCACAGACAGACAGACCGACAGACAGACATTTTTCGGGCACAAGAATACGTATACTTACGAAACTTCTGTGACTTTGCTAGGAAACACTCTAGAGCCGCCAGTTTTCATGTGGGAAAGTTGAAATTTGGCTCGATTGAAGAGGTGCACCGTGGCACGATGCCTATTGAAAATGAGCAGGATCCGTTCCCGGGAAGTGTCATTTTTTCGGGAATTTCGGGATTTTTCGGGAATAGCCTAGTAATAGCCACTCTAAGTGTCTGAAAGTTTTACCGATCGGGACGAAACTTGGTAGGGACGAAGCTCGTCACCCCCAAATACGGCGTATTGAAAATGGGCCGGATCAGAGAATTTTAAGACCCCCGTTCAGGGCCGTATTTTTTTTAAAACGTCCCGACTTAAGGATTTGTTCCTCGGTAACGGTACATAGCGGGGAGATTCTGTTATTCTTGTACAAGATTCGTACCTTGTTAGATAGGTACTACACTAAGAAAGTTTTTAAAACCATTTGTACGCAAGTTGCCTTGGCAATTTTGCGAAAAAAACTTGTAAAAACTTTTAAATCTTATTTAAAAAAAATAGTTTGTGAAAGTTTTTCTTTGAAATTTTCACACGATCGAAATACCTCAGGATATTTTTTATTCCAGAAGGAAGCATAGTATTGGACAAGTATTCCAGCAAAAAAAAAAATCAAAAAGTTAAAGTAGATTTTTTGAAAATTACATTTCAAGACATCTGAAACCATTTTTTTAAGAAAAGTTGAAAATCGAAATATCTCAAAATCTATTGAGTTTTGTATAGTGCATGTTGGGGTTAATTTACTCCTTACCTCTTGTTTTATCAGATCACCAAAGGAATGTATCCAGTTAACCCTGTATATCATACTCCTTCTATAACATTGTATAGCCAATCGAGTTAAATTGGGACGTATTGTCCGAAAAAAATTAAATCGTGCGCAATAATTCTATAAAGATGAGCGCGAGTGAGACGGAAGTACAACTCGCGTCTTGATAATTCGTTCCCTTTACTACGTTCAGAAATTATTATGGTGATAATGATAAGATAAGACTGACGAACTGTGATACCACATCTGGTTCGACTTGGAAAAATGCACGAATCAAATCGCATGAAATGAAATTGTTTAGTCAGCATCAGTGTGGACAACACTCGCTGGACGAACTTTATTTAAAGATTTTGACCATAAGTATTTTAGGTGATTTAAAAAAACAAGAAAAGCCGATAAAATCTAAAAGTAAACAAAATTCATCCAAATCATCAACTAAAAGTGGTACGACAAAGAAAAAGAAAACTAGCAAGCTAAAGAAAGTCGACAAAAGTAAAAAATCACCAAATAAGGACTCCGAAGTTAAAACATCAAAAAAGTTAGGAAGAAATTTAAATTCAGATAAAACTGAAATCGACATTTTGCAATTACTTCCCGTGTATACCGTAATGGAAATATTCGGTTACCTTGCTCCTAAGGACCTTGAACAATGTAAGAAAGTGAATCAATACTGGAATAGCTTCGCGCAGAAAGTCATAGAGGAAAAGAGAACTAGGAAAGAATTAGATAAAGCAATTTCTAAACTAAAAACCAAAATTACATTACCACCAAGCAATTCGGAAGCAATTTCAAAAATCAAACAATATCAGTTCACCTGGGATGAAAAACAATGGTATAAAACCACGATACGGGGGGTGGTCGATAAATCGTTCTTCCTCATAAAATCTTCCAAAAAAGGTAAAGGTAAAGGCGGTTGTCTAGATGATACTTTAAGAAACATGCAAGGCGCCTATGGATTACCAATCACTGTTCAAAAGACTTTTCCTAGGAATACATCACAAGACTTTGGAACCCACCAGCCACCTTTTTGTGAGATGAAAGACATCAACTTGACCATCAAGAGAGAAATTACTCCAGCAGATCAAGTACCATGTAGTCATAGTGGAAGTGAATCTGCACACTCCGAATATTCAACACAAACTAGCCCACACGCTTTGAGTATTTCAAGTAATATTTACGAAAATATCGGAAGTTTAAAATCTAATGAAATGCCGTATTATTGGCGTTTATGATTAAAATTGCCATACAATTTACCAAAAAGAATTAATTTTCCATATATTTCTTGTTTATATTCTTCTTGTTTATATTTTTATGGTTATCATATTCTCTATGCAAGTAGATCATCGCATTATTTTTTCGTAAGTTCCGAAATCTTCACTAATAAATAGTACTACAACCAGTATTATAAAGGCTCATTAAGTTAACGGGCAGATTTTAGGACGGTTTCTAGAAAAGGTATCGACCGTATATAATACACTGATAATCAGACCGCCACAAAAGCGTTGGGCTCACAGAGGAGTAGCTCCTTGCTGATCCAGGATTGTACCGAGGCGCTGAACAGGCTGGCTGAGAAGAAATCGGTGCAAAACATACAGGGTGTCCCATAATATGTGAGCAATCTCCCGGATTCGGGTAAATTTTGTAAAAATAAATGAAAAAATAGCTATAAAATTAATTCCTCAGAGATACCCCTACAAAGATATTAGCTGTTGAAGTTGAGGGTTGAAAATCAATTTTTTGCAATAACTTTTTTATTTCTTGACCGATTTTGATAATTTTTGGTTTTATTTTGTATTATTTTGGACTGTTTAGAATAGTGTTTCATAATCTTTGGTAGCACATACATATACCTCGGGATGGCATAACCCCCTCATTCACTTGAAAGTTATATTTTTTACATAAAAAATGTATCCTTATTTATTTCATGAAATTAGGAATTATTTGGGATTGCAGTCAATTAAATTAAAGAACACTCTTTTTTCTACGTCAATTATTTTCTTATTTATTTCGATGGAGCGAACCGTTATCGAGATAAACGTCCTTCTAATAGGTGATGCGTCGCAGGAACTTTCTAAATTTCAAGTAAATTTTAACAAGATGGCTGACCTTTGACAGTAAATTGAGCAGGAAACAAAACAATAACTTAATTAAATACCTACACGTCAAATAGTGTCAAAGATTTCATTTCATGGAGATCAATTCTAACTGATTTTAAAATGAGTTACACAAACGCTGAATACGCAGAAAATCAGTTAGAATTGAATCTGCATGAAATGAAATCTTTGACACTATTTGACGTCAAATAGTGTCAAAGATTTCATTTCATGGAGATCAATTCTAACTGATTTTAAAATGAGTTACACAAACGCTGAATACGCAGAAAATCAGTTAGAATTGAATCTGCATGAAATGAAATCTTTGACACTATTTGACGTGTAGGTATTTAATTAAGTTATTGTTTTGTTTCCTGCTCAATTTACTGTCAAAGGTCAGCCATCTTGTTAAAATTTACTTGAAATTTAGAAAGTTCCTGCGACGCATCACCTATTAGAAGGACGTTTATCTCGATAACGGTTCGCTCCATCGAAATAAATAATAATAATAATAATAATAAATAAATACAAAATTTACCCGAATCCGAGAGATTGCCCACATATTATGGGACATCCTGTATACGAGTACAACACATTCAGTAACAACAGGCAACTAGCTGCCAGATTACTATGCGAAGTTCGATAGATACCAGCCAGAACTCTGAGCCGGAGCCTGTACAAAAGGGCTAGAAAAATATTTAGGGACAACATAAGGCTGTAGACGGACCAGACTCAGCCGGCTCGGGCATGCAGAAGCAAGCTGGCCAACATGATGAAACGGAGCCGCAAGGAGCTTGGGCTAGTAGTTATGCGGTCCTCACCGATCACAACATTCTAAACAGGTACTTAGGACGTATTTGGGTGAGGAGCAAGTCAGCACGCATACAGAGCGGGCAGGTCGACAGAAACCGCGCTGTACGATCTGACTGAAAAGATTCAAGACACTCTGGAGTACAAGGAAATCACTATTTGCGCCTTCCTTGATATAGAAGGAGCATTCGACAATACAACGCACGATGCTGTCAAGAAAGCCTTAGCAAAAAGGGGAGTAGACAACACAACTTACAAATGGATTCAAAACATGTTGTCTATGAGAATAGTTGAAACCAAAGTGGGCAAGAACACTATCGAGATAAATACAACTGAAGGATGTCCACAAGGAGGAGTGCTATCCCCCCTTCTGGGGAGTCTGGTCGTTGACGAACTCCTCGGGCTACTCACCGAGAACGGCATTAGCATTGGGTATGCCGATGACATTGTCATAATGGCCAATGGTAAATTTGGAGGAACTCTCTGCGAGATTATACAGAGAGGGTTAAATAAAACCCACAGATGGTGCCAGGAAGTAGGACTAAACATCAACTTTACAAAAACAACACTTGTACCATTCACAAGAAGATTCAAGCTTCCAAAAATCAAAGCCACACTGTGGAACCAGCACCTGGACTAAACAGTTAGTAAAACCACTACCGTACTCATGGTGTACAGGAGAATGGCTAGCAGAACATGGGGCTGTAACCCACACATTCTGCGCTGGATGTACACCATGCTAGTGAGACCTATCATCACCTACGGAGCGGTTGCTTGGTACAAGAGAACTAAGCTAGCAAAAGCAAGGAAAAAACTCTAGAAGATCCAGAAACTTGGGTCTGCATCACAGGAGCAATAAGCACCTGCCACACCGCTGCGTTGAAAGTAATTTTGGATCTGACACCACTACATTTGGTGATAGGGTGAAGAGCTGAGGATGCTATACTTAGGATGTCAAGAGTAGGAATCCACTGAGGATCGACCCTTGGGTGGCTGTGACACTGCCAAAAGACAAAACTATTAAGAAATTTAGTTTCGAAAGGAACTTCATCACGAAACTGTCTACGAAAGAGGAATGGAACAACATCTCCAACTGTACTCTCAAAGAAGGTACGATCAAATAGTACACAGACGGCTCTACAACCGTCGAGGGAACCGGGGCAGGAATCTATGGGATTCCACATCAGGCAAAGCACAGTAGAGGGAATGCAATAGATCTCTTAGGCCGCAGTGACTTGATCACCCTCAAAGATACAAATACAATGTGGTGAGGGGAGACCCAGTGTGTCCCAAATGTAGAACAGACTATGAGGACTCCTGTTACCACATAGGCGTATGTGAGATATTATAGTGGCCTCAGGCTAGGTTATGGATCAGAAGCACGAGCATTACAAAAGGCAAAAGGAAGAAATGGGACCCCTTTCATGGAAAGACCTTCTGGTTTTTATTAAAAGGTCAGGAAGTTTCCAGTAGGAGTCCCACTGAAGTTTGGGAACGACGAAAACGGCTCTTGGTAGCCTAATTAATCGCTTGGAGCGCACATTATCTAACATACCATTTGTACAAATAAGCGCCACCTCCAAAATGCTTAAAATGAACCCCTGGACTATTAATAAAACATATCGTTGACAAATTAAGCTAAAGAAAATTTCTAGCCCGTTGATCGTTAAATTATTAGTATATTCTTATGAACCTTATATGATTCTTATGAAATTTGAATATTGCCGCAATTTTGCATGCCAATGTATTTTGTGCCACAATGTAGGTACGTACCTACTTCTTGAAGTTTTCTATAGTAAAGGGCCATTGGTATTATCTCTGCCACTGGCTAACTAAAAACAAACGAGTTGTTACAATAAGTTTGACCAATAACCAATTTCCATAATTTCCATAAGGATTCCGCGGGGTCCTTTGAAAAAAAAAACGCTGAAAGTCAGTCGACTCAGCTAAGTTTAAAACTCCAGGGGAAGATCTTAAGACATAATCATTTTATAAGAAATTCCACCGCCCATTTTTGCTAAAAAAAAAAGACTTGCATGGAAATATCCTATCTAGAAATTTCCTACTTATAGGGTAGGTAATACCATGTAGAGTTCCTGTATAAACGAGTGAGTAGGGTTAAATTTTAAGATGAAATGACCGCAAACAAAGATATTATTGCATGTAACTAGGGCAGCGACAATATATTGCCAATAAAATATAGGTACTTTATGATGTTATATCTCGAGAGAAAAATGAATATAACCTTCTTGAGTATTACGTACATATTTGCAATGAAACGAAGCCTCAGAGGAGTTGCAAGGGTTATTTTATGACTCTCCCTTGATTAAACTCGATAAGAAAAATAACTTTATTCGTTTTCAGTATAGGTAAAAGCTACGTATTTCCAAAGACAATATCCCAAATTCAATATTCCAAACGAAAATATCAACAACCGCATCTTCAGTGTGAGGGTAAACCTATTGTTTACAAGTTTTCAACAATGGTATCACAAGCCTTTTACGAAAACTTTTTTGTTTACAAGCTTGGATACAATCCAGAACAGAAACCAAACATCTAAAAAGCGCCCTCGAGAGAGAGCTAACGTGGAGCATATATTCAATTACCTGGAGGGATAAAGTCTTCACCCCACACACTTAAAAACACGTTGCCATTATGCTACTCCCTTCTCCAATTCACATCTATATGGGTATATTTTCGGCTGTTGAATATGGAAATTCAAAAACTGCAAATACAACTCATTTTAAAATAGTGCAGAGAAACTAACACACGAATTACATAGTGTCACAAAACTTAACACCCTTTAAGTTTTTTATTTGTAATTAGGGATGTTCAAGAACTGCTATGCATTAATTTATTATTAAAAAAAAAGCAAAACACTTCAATTTTAGATTATAAAATAACATCCTGCAGTATATCATCCCTAATTTCAACCACCTTCGAGTGAGAGTTGCGTCCCCCAAATTTTTTAATGTCAAGTAGGGGATTGTGATACCTACATCATTTAGAAAGTCTCCATTCTCTATACAAAAATGAAATTGTTTTCAAAGTTTTCGCAAAAAATAACATTAAAATAATTTAAAATCATCTAATTTAGGAAATTCGCTTCAACACACTAAAAACTTGAAAAGTAATATTGTTTAATTTTTAATGTTGTAAAGAACAAAAACAATGGGAACGGCGTCTTGGCAACAATCTAATCATAAATAAAATTTCTTCTAGCTTTTTTTTGCATAATTTTTTTTTTGCAATAAATTTCAAAACAACATCATTTTTGCACATGGAATGAAGAGACCTTTCAAATGATGTATCACTTAATTCAGGGGTTACAAGTGGTCACTTGAAAAGAGTTGCCTTTAGGGATGAAATTATGGATGACAAAGGGAAGAGACTAAGACTTGGAGGACAAGAAATCCCACTAAGCACGGAGGTTAAGTATCTGCATATTATCCTGGATAACAAACTTAAGCTCGGAACACACATAGTAAGAACAACCAAAAAGCTTACCAGAGCCTTACGGGCCAGTAGAGGAATGATAGGTAGAACGTGGGGATTGAAACCAGAAATGGCATACTGGATGTACACTAAGGTAATAGTCCCCGCGATTACATATGGCTCTTTATTATGGTGGCATAAATCCAGAAAAAAGGAGCACGTTACAAAGCTAAATAAGCTACAAAGACTCGCGCTACTGACAATAATAACTGAGAACAACGCCAACAGCGGCCATGGAGGTGCTCTTAGGGCTCCCGTCACTTCACTTGATGGTGGAGATAGAGGCACTAGCGGCGGCAGACAGAGTCAAAGCAATAATCCATGGAAGCTTCAATATACCACAAAGGATACCACAAGAAATATTCAAACATCTGGAAACCAATCACATTTTAAACATGCGACCAGATAGAACGAGTCAGAGCATAAACTTTTGTAAACCTTATCAGGTAGTAATACCAGCAAAGGGAACAAAAGAATATGAAATCCAAACAACCAATGCATCTGGTACACGGATGGATCCAAGACAAAGATTAGCGCTGGAGCGGGAGTTTCTGGGAGAGGTGAGGGAAATACATTAAGTATACCTAAACCTAGACGGACTAGCAACAGTGCTACAGACAGAAATTTTAGCAATCCACGCCTGCATGGACCGGCATGGATAGCTGGTTCATATGAAAATAGGCACATTGAAATCGTTACTGATGATAGCCAGGCAGCTCTGGACTCAGTGACGATACAATCAAATACAGTGGAGACCTGCATTCATTCTCTAGTAAAGCTAGCAGATAAAAACAACAAAATAAACCTGAGGTGGACAAAAGGACACCAGAACAAGAAAGGAAACCAAAAAGCGGATCTGCTTGCAAAAAAGAGATCCAAACTACCCTTAATCGGGCTAGAACCAAAACTTGTTGCATAGCCTACAGCGAAGTCAGAAGGGAAATAAAATACCTCCTGAAGAAAAAACATAGCTCCCATTGAAATGAAGTAGATGGACTGAGGCATTCGAAGATATTTATCAGAGAACTATCAGAGAATAAAACTAATGAACTGAAAAAGCTATGTAAACACCAACTGAGATGGGCAATTGGACTTCTAACAGGACATTGCCCACTAATGAAACATCTTTCGATAATAGGAGTGAAAAACATCCCAGATTACAGGAGATGCGGGGTGGGGGGGAAACCTCATACCACCTAATGTGTGAATTCCCAGCACTAGAGGGAACTAGACTTCTAGTATTTGGGAATGATGAGGTAATTATCCAAAGGGGTACAATAAGCACAAGCTTCAGTACGAAGGGTTTTAAACTACCCTAGAAGTAATAATAATAATAGGGATGAAATCTGTACGCTGCTGGATTACACATGAAATAAGCAAATAATGAATGTATTCCATCTGGCTGTTCCACACTGTATATAGGGTGTTAAAAATAAATATCGCATATTTGAAGAGGATATTATCATTAGAAACGAAACGATAGAAACTTGTAAACATAACCAA
The DNA here is from genome assembly GCA_910589415.1 of Malachius bipustulatus. Lineage (NCBI taxonomy): Eukaryota > Metazoa > Arthropoda > Insecta > Coleoptera > Melyridae > Malachius > Malachius bipustulatus. The sequence goes on from OU342633.1 coordinate 18,171,694, forward strand.
AAGATTAGAGAAGGTGATAAAAAAAGACAGGTGATTTCTTCAGGAAATTATTCTTCATTGATTTTTTTTTTATTTGAAAAGACTAGCCTGTTCGTTGTCAGTTATTAATCAATCAAACATACAGTGATAAGAAAATTCCAGTCTTTTCACGTACAAAGCTGAAGATTTCGTTAGGGTGGATGATAGGGAATAAAGCAAAAATTAGGTAAGTTTAGATACGAAAATTTCATATAAAGAAGTAAGTAATAATTAAATTTTATTACCGAAACGCTCAGGTGCATGTATTTATTATAATCTAATGGGAGGTACTTAACATTAGACGTATACCTTTTATACGAAATAATATACAGTCGAGTGAGGATGCGCTAGAAATAGATGTGACAGGAAATGCTGCAAAATTGAAATATTATTGGGAGTGATCAAGGAAAGACACATCTACAGATTTAAAGCATGCAGTTACCTTTTTTTTTGTATCTTTGGCAACATTGATTTATTCTGAGAATGACACTACCGAAAACATACCTAACCTAGAATTCTAACACTTGTCAGTGTGCTCTCAAAATATGTCACATCTCGGGGTAATATAGGTACTTAGTCAACAGGTCCGAATAGAGTTGGCATAATCGCCGTGCGACTATTTAAGACTCTATGGTCCGGTTGCACAAACGTTAATTAAAGATCTGTCAGATAATTACTGATTTTAAAATGCCCCATTTTATCAAAATATTGGTTTAATATTGCTGGATATAAATTCTAGTCCCTTTTAGCAAAGTTAATTACTGATAAAAAAGAAAAGATCATTGAAAATATTCACCATATTTTGAAAATTGTAATTTAAAATGAGTAATTAACTGACCGATCTTTGATTAATGTTTGTGCAACCGGCCCTATACATGAGCGAATTGCAATTGATAGTTTCTATGGTTAATTGTTTCAATGAAATTGTTGGTAACAATACAAACAATTACGTATAGGTATCTGTGATAGCTCATTCCAATAGAGCCTAACAACGTCCCTATGTATAAGTACTTAATCGTTCAGTACTCAACGTAATCGTACAGGGCAATTATTTATCTATGTATAAAGACCCGCGGTACTATGCTACGGTAAAAATAAATAAATATTGTATGGCTGTGGTAAAGCCCAAGTGTCAGAAGTTTTTTAATTTATTAAAAAATTGTAACAAACACAAAAAATTGTACTATACTCGTACGGTATAGTATAAAAAGACATTCCACGCTGTCGTTTCTACAGTTTATTATAGGTTTGCTTGGTTTTTGGTTTCAAATTAATTTTTCTTTTTTCTTATAAGCAAGCCTTTTCTCGATTATCGCTCCTCTAGAACAAAAATTTAAGTGTATGATCCTGCCCAATCTTTATTTTTTTTTCTTACGTACGGATTTATCCATATTATAGTAATTCCTCCTATAACAATCCTCGTTTCTTCCATCGTTAGTACCTATATCTCAGTACTTCAGCTCTATAACCTTTTATTTTTACAAAACAAGGTTTACCGTTATACCTACCTACACTAAATAATTAGCAGGTATTCGGGACTTTATATGTATAGGCTGTCCGGTAATATCTAATATTATATGTTATACATAATATGTGAAAAAACAACCGTTTTTGGGTATAGATTTTATAAAAACAATTTCAAAGCACCCATAAAAATTTCTTAACCCGAAGCACACCCCTACAAATGTCGAGACCCCATCAAAAGATGAGGTTTGAAAATAAATAATTTCCAAATATTTTACTATTAGTCGGCTGATTTTAATAAATTTTTGTTAATTTTTGTGTTATTTTGAACTGCAATTGGATGTATCGTGAATAATTGGACATTCACGATAAAAGCCGGACAATAACGTCAACGCCCATTTTTCCTGACCAATATTAATAATGCCCGCATTGCTTTATAAACCCTTAGAGCAGGGGGCAATGTAGTTAATATTTTCTTATTAGCATTTTTGTCCATTTTGTCATTAACGATAATGACCAAAAACGGTTGGAGAACATTGATTATACAGGGTGCACCATATATCCTTGAAAAGATGCGCAATTATGGGACCATCTCGAATCCGTCAATACTTAAATAGATAAAAGATATCTGTTACCGTTCCTGCAAAATCCTGAAAAAACTGAAAAAGTTTTTTCAGGATATTTCAGCACCGACTGAAAATGTCCTAATTTTTTTTATATTCACATTAATCATCAAATTGCGCATTTTTTTCTGTCATTTAACCGACCTCGTATCTTAGCGTTTACGAGATATCAATATAGAGAAGGATATAATGATGCAACCCTCTATATCCCATTCCAGGCGTTTTTTAATAATTCAATTTGGCTGTGATATTTTTTCTTAAAGTTGTAAGCCCCTGCGAGAGCCGCTTTGAGCTAAAAATTTCAAATAACTTCCACTAAGCTCATATAGTAGGTACCTATGCCATTAGGAATAATTTTTCTATAGTACAGAAAATAAAATGATTTTTAAGTATGAAAGCAATTAATTCAATATTGATTTTTTTTTGTTGCTATGGTTCAGTAAAAAATATCTACCTAATTTATCGGCCTTCCATTATTAAAGTTTTATTTCAGTCAAAAAGTGCCATCACATTAATTATCTGTCCATCATTCTAAAACTAGGTACCTCGTTAAATATCGCTTAAATTTTAGGTTATTCGATTATTAATGCGAAAGGTGGTTGTAAAAACACGAAAGGACATAATTATTTATTATAAAAACATTCAAAACAATGAAGGAGAGAATCCAAAAATTTCAAATGAAACCTTTCCATGTAAGTTTAATATACCTGCACCAAATTTTAATTTGATATTTTGGCAGCGTAGCGTAGTTAAAAGATACAATCGACGTCAAATTTGATTATAAACATCCATATAACCTTTAAAAATTTAGTTTGTCAAAGGTCAGTTTTCGAAGAGGTACCAATATAGGTAATTCAAATTTTCCATAGCCAACTCCGAATTTAAGAACATATCTGGAATCGGCTACCTATATTATAGGTAATAGGTATCACAATGATTATTATTGAAACTCTGCAATATGTTTTCTCTTATTATTTTATTTCTTAATGTAAATTGGTAGGTATTGTAGGTAAAAAATATTATTCACACGTCTTTACCTAAATAACGAAAAAACTAAAAAACTAAGATAATAAACAATATTCATTGACGATTGATCGTTCACTGTCACAAGTATAATTTGTATAGCGGTCGTAGGAATAATAATTTATTTATTTTCAAGATTAACGAAAAAAATGGCAAACAAAATCTCTATTTTTAAGTTTTTTCAGCAGACGCCAGTCTTTTTTTCGTATTGAATATAACGTTTATCGTTAACGAATATATAATAAAATAAAACGTTTGAAGGAGCACTGAGAAAAATATTTAGTATCCAATTAACTAACTGTAGTTGTACATAAGGGCAGGTTGTCATTACATAGCAAAAAAGTTTACCAAACTCGTCGAGCAATTGTTACAACGTCTACCAATTGTATTAAGTACGGCAACAAAATAGTTGAAACAGATAGTTAAGTTTAACACTACGTGCAGTAGAATATATCGCTCCGTAGTTGTTAATTTTTTAACTAGAACCCCAATGTTCTATTTACCACTACAGAAATGTTGATCATAATACCAAAATAAGTAGAAACACCAAGTTCCGAAAAGTTTAACAAACGTTACCAATCGTTTATCCAATCACGTATCCGTATTACTATCATGTGATCAGTTCGACGCAGAAAATTGGATGTGTCGATTTGTGCGTTTGCGCGTCATGGTAAACGGGAGAGAAACGAAACGAAAGGAAAAGAATCGAGCAAAATGGCTGACGGGTGTCGGTCAACGCAACTTTATTCTTATTCTTTTACATTCTTGTTGCTTGTTGGTATACTGTTCTGTGACCTGTGACCAAAAATTGAAAAATGGAGAAAAACCTGACCGACTGGGGACTACATGAGCTGATCCCTGTATTTGACGGTAAGTACCTACCTAAACGTCATAATTTTCATGTATAGTTTATACGCAGGCAGGTAATGTGCTGGGTATAACAAACCGTTGTTGCTTATAACACAGCATGCAGCCAAACTGCCATGTTCCTTCGGTTCTTCCTTTTCCTAGTAGTACCTAGTTCCCAATTCAAAGCAGGAAAACGCAATTTTGTGTGGGTGTTGGGTGGTCAATGGTGCATGCGTGTAAATCCAAAAATGCAACCTCTTTCTTCTTAGGGAAAGCTGCCATTTTGGTTTTAGGAGATTAATTGTGTTTTTTTTTTTAAGATTGATAATACAAAAAATCTGGTAAAACACACAGGAAAAAATGTACGCCAACAGCACCCTCTTCATTATGTGTCTACAAGACTTTAAGTATGATCGTATAGTTGGACCTCCTCTGAAACTGGTATCAACTGAATATCAATTTTCAGCTTGATCGCAAATTTGATTAACCTGTTAGCTGAATGAATAGGATTCTATTGAGTGGACAGGATAGGATATTAGAACATATGTGCATGGTCGCAAAAATGAAGATGATAGCGATGAATTAGCGATGTTTTCCAGCAGCCTGATGTCAATTTTTAATTACGTATATGCCATTTTATCATTTCAGTTATTTTACCTGTACTATAATACCTATCTTACTTATGTGATTTTTTAAATTATGATAATAAAAGTTTATATTTAAAATTTTTGTTAGTCATTGCTATTACTACAATATAGTGAGATATACTACTACAAATGTGTCTATTTTACCCTGGAGTAGAAGTAAAAAGAACATTAATGAGATAGTTCATGAAACTAAAATTCTAGTAGTCTTTGCGTTTACAATGTAGTAAGATATACTACTACAAGTGTGTCTCTTTCACCTTGGAGTAGTGCTGAATATAATCATATGCTGTAGTGGTTTATTTAACTTTTACCTGTAGTGGTAAAATTAACTTTTAAATGAAAAGTAACAAATACGTCGCGTAGTGTATCCCATAACTATGTTACATTTACTATTTTGTAGTGGTATATATAAACACATGTATAAGTTGGCGTCTATTTCACTGCTACAACAAGTAAAACCAACTCTTTATCAAGTATGATATACGTTTTTTTTTTCTCAGTGAGGTCATTTTCAACATTTGTTGTAGTTTCGCGCCTATTTAAATTTTTATTACTTAGTGTTATTTTCTGTTATTGTTCTGGTTTTTAATGTTATTGCTTTATATTATTAGCAATAAATAATTTTTTAAATAAAACTTTTATGTCGGAAAACGAAGCATTTGCGCACATAAGTATGTATACATAGCAAACTGTCATTATTTTTTTACTTTGTACTAACACCCTGTATAAACAGGGTTGCGACAAACTTTAGGGGGTGATGATTCTGCATAAAAAAATAATGACAGTTTGCTATAAAAAATCTCAGTGGCGTACAACTTGTTTTTTTTTTCAAAAAAAAAATTGAAAAATTATATCCGTATGCGCCACTGATGAACATAAAATTCTAAATTGTATTGTAATGTCAAAAAATGCGCAATAACTTCCTCTTAAAACCCATCAAATTTCATTTGCATATCTCCACTGGTTTAAGAGCAAATAAATAAATCGTCAGTTTTTAAGTAAACCATATAACACCCTGTATCTGGAAAACGAAGCATTTGCGCATACAAGTACGTTTATATATTATAGCAAACTGTCATTATTTTTTATTGTAGAATCACCCCCTGAAGTTACTAACACCCTGTATGCAACGGAAATCTGATTTTAATCTCATACTGAATAAGGATCAAATAATAATAATTTATCTTAAAAGGAAAAAATAGGCAAGTCGTAGGATATTTGTTATTTTATGTTGCAATATAAGGAAAATAATTTCTTTAGTACCTACTTTATTTTTTATGCAGGAAGCTATTATTATACGCAATAGCGTCCAATAGCAACACGGCTAGATCATTGAAGTCTAGCACGTCTCTTCTATATCTGATATTCGCAAACACTCTGTTATTCAAAATCCCCCTGTAAGAGATTGTGTTTTATGCACGCCAGACTTTATATGAATTCCTGGCAGACATCTCTAAATATATTTTTGATCGAAGCGTATTCATACCCTCAAGCTATTACTCCGGTTTCCCATTCATACAAAGCGGTTGGTGATTTCTGGCCCTTTTTCAGGGAGTCTCTTCTTCGCCCGTTACCATTTCAAGCTTCAACCGCAGAAATTAGATGATCAAGCTAATGCTGAAAAACGGTTACCTACATATTAACGGTCCCTAATTTATTTATAATGGGTTCGGTTGGGTTTCCAGAAGCACGAGCGATGTCATGTCTGATCACATTAACTATATCAAGCCTAGCCATGGCCAGAGACCCCGCCTACTTTGATTCGGCATCACATTAATGTAATCAAAGGTGGGAGGGGCTTGAAGAGTAGTGGGAGGGTAATTATAACCCTGATAAAGGCCTCTTGAACTTGCGACAAACACGCGATTGTTATATCCTAGTTAACCAAGCGATAACTGTTACCACTCAGTGGTCTACTTGATTATTTAGTCTTTATAGGTTGATAAGACCTTCATTATTCAATAGCTATTATTTGGTTATATGAAGTGATTTAGCTACTTTTTGCTCGCTTCTTTGTAATATTATTTTCCAATTATTAACTCAAAAACCAGTTAAGTAGGTATACTAGCCGAAATTCTTCCTACTTGTTTTATGATTAGGTCACGTTTTTAATGTTAAACATGACAATTACCATAGGTATTTAGCATGCAGTGATAAAAAGTGAACGGATTAAAAATTTTGTATAAAGTTGATTTATGTGGCTTATCATCAGAGTATGCTAATAAAGTAGACCATCATCATTTATATCAGTAAAGGCGTCAAAAAATCTACACTCATGAAAAGATAAGGTTTAATATATCCCGTCTCCATCATAATCGTTATATTATGATAATTTAACATTAGAGAAGCCCAGTATTCTCTTTCATTACCATACTAATTTGATTTGCTACATTCTTTAATTACCAACAATAAGTAGCTACTTCTTTTCGTCGACGCAGTAAAAATAATTTCTGATATAAATATTTGCATATTCATGTAAATGTACGTCTATGCTATAGATTACTTTAATCACTCTGTAAACTTAATATGCAAGAGTAAGTCATCTGCATGTGCTTTCCGGTGATAAGATGTTTAGAGCCAAGTCATTTCTCCAAAAGAAAAAAGAAATAAGTACCTAATGTATCTACATAGGTTAGGTCTAACACCTGCTTTTGTGAAGAACATAATACACTGTGCGCATAGATAGGGATATTGATTTGTAAAGAAGAAATATCTATTTCGAGAGAAATAGCCTTACTCTCAAAAATATTGTGTTGCTTTTCGAGTAACCTCAAAAATCATACTGCAATTTTCTCTTGGACGTCTACTCAAAAATGAAATTTGCGCCCCCAACAATTTTTGTCTTATATTGGATTGAGGATAAATTTTTGCTAAGCCTAAAAAATGATTTCGGTTTTGTTTTTCTCGTCAGCCTTTTTTCTTCTGTTTTTCTGAGTCTAAACGCGAAGAACTGCAAAAAAAATATTCACACACGGTGAAATATAATGAAAGGCATGCAAAATTACTGCGTGATTTTAATAGCCCCCCCCCCCCTTCTACAAATAAATTTTTCTTGCAAGTTTTGATCAGACGATTTGACGCTTATGATGTCTCACCTTTTTCGCCGATGCCTATATCTCAGGCGATAGTGTACCTATTGTAGATACTATTTCTAGGTTGGCTGAGTGCTCTTTGGATGGTCCTTGTTGACCACTGAAACACCTTTTTCCATTGTTTGGAAGATGAATAACTGCTCGGAAGTTCAGAGAAGGCATTCAAAAACCAAATTAACACAATTAAAGCAAATAAACAATTAATAAATTACGATTACCAAAATTGTACATTTAAAAGAATTAATTCATAATGCTGTGTAGAAAAAACCCTCACTAAATTTAACTTTAAATTTTACGGAATTTTTTCATGGATTTTATGGAAATTGATGAACACTCAGTTTCCAAGGTTAAATTTTGGTATTGGTAACAAAATGCTACCGAACTGAAAGACTTCGGGATCATTAATTAAGATAAGGTCCTTTGAGGGGAATAGCCGCAGTGGACATTTATGGTATTTATAGCTCAGATAACACTCGATATACCGGGAGGAGAAAGAACCAATTCTACAATAATTAGTACTAAATATCCCCAGATAAAATGACTGTTTACTGGAGTTTTCAACATCCTTCAACATCATCAATATTGATAATTTATATGAATTGATACAAGTATCTTTTATATTATTAATTTAAGTGAGCAAATGTTCTAATTAAGAGTTATTTATTGTTATTATGAAATATGTAAGTGCATTGAAAAGACCCCACATCACTATTTGTCTCACATTTACTTAATTTAGAAGTCTAATATGAAAAAAAATTCTTAATACATTCATATCATAATCGATTTAGGTTTTATCAAAATATTGGTTAATTCTATATGATCAGACAACATTACCATAGCTTCTTGTTAGTCAAAAAATACCGTAAAATATTACACAATATTAACAAAATATAACAAAAAAAAATTATATAAAAAAGAAAATTTTCCTTTTTTTTGTGGGGTCCCGGATATGACACCCATGTACCTACCTAATTAAGTGATTTTTTTTAAACTAATCAAGATACGAAAGAAATAGACAGAAAAGTTGTATTATTAGTTGCCTAATCTGAAAAAATCAAAATATAAAAAGGCAGTGGCGTACATTTTTCTCTGCAATAATCTTGCCGAGAGTATCCCCTTGGACGCCACTGGACTTGACAATTTTAATCTACATAGGGTTAAAGGAGCTTCTTATTACTGCAAATAACACTGCCAATTTCAACAATATCGCCGGTAAAAGAATGTTTGAGATGTTTAGAAAAAGCAATTTTAAAAGAAAAGTTTAGCTTCGTAAATTTTGTATTTTGTAAAAAGACAGTATAAAGACAGTGTTTTGAAAACGAGACATTTGCGGGCCCATGTTTGTATGAACTTTTAATTTTAAAATTACTCAAACAATCGGCTGTTAAATGTACGCACATACTTAATCAACAACTATGTATGTATAATATGTAGCGTGAATATACCGACTGAGAAAGAAAAGAAAATCACTTCTACCCTCTCATGTCTACCAATTCTGATTCACGGAATCACGGATGATGAAAAAATGGCTTTCAAAAATTCACTTGCCCACGATCTACAGGGTGATAGAAAAAAAACATTCTTCTTTTTTCAATAAAATGACAACGCATTTATACCGAACATCCTAAAAAAATAAAAAACCGCATAAGGCATGTAATATAATATGACTTGATATTAACGTAAGTCAGTGATATTATTTTTTTTTTTTTTTCTAAAAAAGAAGAATAATAGTTTTTTATTAATCATTTTTAGTTTCCGTGATTTTTCGACATAAAACAACAATTTGGCAGCCATAAGAAAAACAAAAAATTACTATGAAAACTCTGGGATCTAGTAGGCTTAAAAAAAAAGTGTCGAATTGATGGCTCCTGACGACTTTATGTTAACTAAAAGTTTCATCGAATTATGCAGGTCGGTTCACAAGTTACAGCCAAAAAAGTAAAACGTTGAGTGCCCTTTTGGGGCTCTCTATCTCCGTTTAGGGACACTTTTTTTTTTCTGACTGACTAGGTTTATTTTGACCTCCCCTGTATACTCCCGAGAAATTAGGAGGTATATCTTCTAATTTTTCCTAATTACTTATAAGAGAAAGATAATTTTTCTTAATTTTTCCTAATCATCTCAAAAAAAACATTTTTTAAGAAACAACTAATTGACATCAAAAATGTATATAAAGTTTTTTTCTCAAATGAAAACTATGTAAACTGCAGAATTTTTTGTCCAACGGCCGAAAATCGGAAACAAGACAACGCTCGAGGGGCGCAAGCAAGGCAACTAAATTCGTTATAACTTTTGATCTAATTGATCAAATTGAGCTCACAAAAATTTTAATGGGAAAACAATCTAGCAGCTAACAAAATGCCTAAATTAATTATGTTTTATGTGGAAAAAATATATTCATAAAAATATGACGTATACAAAGTAGAATTTTTAACAAAATCAATTGAAAAGCTGCAATTTTTTTAATTCTTACAATAAACATCTTAAGAATTCACATATTTCACTCATGAAATGATATACAGGGTTCCCAAAATCTATCTCCCATAATGGGCAACTTTCTTATTTTGTCATGCAGATACAGAGTCGGTTAAATGGGCAAATTTGGGCACAATTTTATGCTTATTAAGAATCGTGAACTAAATTTTTGAAAACTTCAGCCATTACTGAAATATGATGAAAAAACTGGAAAATTTAAATTTCATATTTTAGCCATATCTTTTTTATTGTTGAAAATTAATTGAAGATTGTTCATTTCAAAAATTTTCTACTTAGCCAACTAGATCCCAGAATTTTCATAGTCAACTATGTTTTTTTCTTATGGCTGCCATATTGGCTTTTCATTCGGCATTAAAAAAAATCATGGAAACAAAAAATTAATAACATTTAAAAAAATTCGAAAATTTTCTTATTTTTTTATTTTTTTCGAAAAAAAACGACTTTTAATAAAATATAAAAATTAACAAACCATAAGGCAAGTCAAATAAATTCATATTAACGTATATGTACGTATATGGATTAAAAAAATATTTTTTTTTGCATAAAGAATAAAATTTTTCAAATTTTGTTTTTTTTAATTCAGGTACCTAATCTTAATAGTTTTTGGTTTTTCATTTTTAAATAAATTTTAATAAATTTCAGAAATTTTTTTTTCTCTGCCTAACGAATATATATTTTCATAATATGACTTTGAAAAAGTACCTACATTTTGTGAAAAAAAAAATTATTTTGTTGTTATTGTAAATGTAATTTGCTTAAAGTACGGAAAAACTCCGTTTCTTTTAGTAAACCTAGGGAAGATGCATTTCTAAAATGTATTTTAATGCTGAAATTATGAATTTCAATCAATGTTTAGAGATGGATAGAGTTACGAGAATACCTACTCGGCAAGATAGCGCTCATCTGGGCTCTACCTGGGATACGTAACCAAAAGTAAGGGGACAGGAAAAATTTTATGTCGAGATATTATAAAATGAATTTTTTTTTTTTGTATTATTATTATTATAGCCGTATTAAATTATGGTTTTTTTCCATAATACATTTTATTAAAGAAATTTCGAAACTTTGTTTTAATCCATCCTTTCGCTAATTATTCCGATATACATAATGCATTTAAAAAAATCAAATTTGACTTCACTAATAGTAATAAATATTAGAAGTGAATAAAAATATTAAATTATTACCTATTAAAATAACAAACAGTTGTTCTGGAGCTAATGCTCATCACTGATATCATGTCATAATAATTGTCATAGGAAGATAAAAATACACCTGATGTAGACAAGGATGACCATTTCGCTCTTGTTGGATCTGATCGGCATGCCGCCATCAGCAAGTAAGCATAATCCTCTACCTTTTGCATAAGGTCAGTTGATTGCTTATTCCAGAAAATTCACACGGTAGGTATACTCCGGTGTGTATAATCAGTAACGACATCTGTGTTTGTGCACTGTAGCATGAAATCAGTATTTCCTATTGCCCCTGCCCTAGAACCTACGATTTTTTTATATTTTTTATTTAATTAGAGATCTCGGTTTTTGAGATATCTGTGACCCTTCCTAATATATCCTGAAAGAACAGAAAAAACGAGATTTCTTATTTTTGCCATGATCTTTTTTATTATTGGAAATTAATAAATAATTTTTTGTAGGTTTGCATATAAGTCGGCAAGAGCTACCCATTTGACGTTTAAAAAATTTTCAAAGCCGACTAGATTCCAGAGTTTTAATTATGGTTAACTTTTGTTTTTATTATGGCCGCCATATTGTTTTTTTTATGTCGTATATACCGAACGACATAAAAAAAATAATATGGCGGCCATAAGAAAAACGAAAGTTGACTATGAAAACACTGGGATCTGGGTAGTCTGAATAGAAAATTTTTGAAATATCAGACGAATAGCTTATTTCGACTTATGTAAGCATAGGTACTACCTATAATTATTTATTAATTTTCAATAATAAGAAAACTAAATATATCAGAAATAAGAAATTTCTGTTTTTCAGTTTTTTCGTGAAATTTCAGGATATTTCAGAAACGGTCACAGATTTCTTGTATGTCTTGACAAATTCGAGATGGCCACAAAATATAAGCATATTTTCTCTAATTCAACCGACACTGAATCTCTTATAGCGTTTACGAGATAGCAATATAAAGAAGATTTGATTAAAATCAAAATCAAGATCAAAATTAATTTACTTATATTTTTTCTAAAATTTAAATTTAAAAACACACCATTTACTACATTTTAGTATAATAATTATAATTTTTTAAAGTATTTTTAAGTTTTTACATATTTTTTACAATTATTCATGAGTGAACAAGAGACCAATCGGTCCCGAAATGTTTCAATTTATAAAAATATTTTTGAAAAATAATACTTTAATATCGAACCTAAAACCCAAAACAAAGAAGAACATTTAATATAAAGAAGGATATTAGTCTTTCTTAGTCCCCTCGTCTTTCGCTAAAAGCAATCGTGATCGTCTATTTACCTCTGGGTTTCCCCTAATAGGACCGCTGTGTTTTTCTCGTTGTGTTTACCGTAGTTTTTAACGTAGTCACCCCTGCTCTTTGATTGAGGTATGCCAGGATTACTATGGCCGAAACGGATGCGCAAAGAACCTACTATGACTCATTGGATCTCGGTTGATTGGGATTTCTTTTGGAAAAGCGGGGAAATTAACTGAGACTCGTTGTTCACTGTGGACTTCCTGTCAGATAAAGAAAAGCGAGTGATGAGCGAGAGAATTCGTTTGCAAGGGCGTAAAATGGTGAAGGGCGAGAAGTGCTGATGTTTTTGCATAGAGAGTATAAAAAAGTGGAAAGCGAATGATGAATCCCTGTCATGCATTTTTCAAACTCTAATCCATTTCGGATTCCACTCTTTTGCACACCTGTGCTTTCTTATTATTTCGTTTTGCTTTCGGTTTGTTTACAGACTACCCGGTATATTGCGGGAATGTCTGATTTTCTATTCGACGATTTTCTTTGCCTAACTTCCTTTTTCTAGCTTCTCTGATTTCATCTCAAGCAACAGCTTGAACCAATTAAAGAAGACAACCACTTTGCTTTCAGACTATCCGGAATAAGGTGGAAATGTCTGAGAGTAACGTATCTCTTATAAAATCGTTCCTTCCGATTCTCTTTTATTTAATGACTTTATTTTCACAGTTGATTTACCTGGGAGAGGGAATTATTTCACCTCCGTTTATTTTTGCTCGTGACCTGCTTGATAACTCGTATTATTGTTATTTGGTATACCTTGTTTGTTTACTTTGGTCTGACCTTTTGATTAACTTTTTGCCCCTGTGGGCTACCTAGCGAAGAATTGAAGTGTTGGAATTTTTAGTTTGGTACCTCCTGGAACCGGCATATTTGCGGATATCGAGACCAACCATCGATTCCACCGTGTTCCTGGTTTCTACCCCTAATTAGTCAGTACTGATAGAAATTTTACTACGGGGTGGAGAAAATTACCAGATTTCTAATCATCCTGTATAAAAGTTTCAAGTATACACTGTAAGGTAACACATTAAAAGTTAGGATAGAATGAAAATTGCGGGTTTTAGAGGCTTTTCGCTAAAGACTGGGAATTGAACTTGCTGGTAGTCGATAAGCTCCAATAAGAGCGAAATGGCCATCCATGTTTTCATCAGCATCTCCTATATCATTGGCATTCGATCCGTAATGAACATGAGCCTAAATCCACGGTTTTCCATTTGTTATATTTTATCCGAGAATTACACTTCAAATAAATAGTATTATCTATTTTATATTTCATCATTTTTGTAAACTTTTATGCACCATAATACCTATTGTTTATACATTTATAGAGAATATAATTTTTGGCGGTAGGTACTGGCCTGTTTGCATCAACGTGATCCTAGATCTGATCAAGTAACGAACGCCGCTGTTTAATGGGCCGAATTTTTCTAATTGTATAACCGTTTGTTCCACCCACAATTAGGGATTTCTTTCAACTGCCAACTTCAAAGAGATGAATAATAATTAAATTTTAGCATTTAGAGGAACGTTAAGAGACAAAGCGTCGACACTAAATTATACCCACCGTTTTTCCAGTCGGTAAGAAATTAGGCGTTAAAACAAAAGTTTTATATCGCATCTGCTTTCTAACGACTTCTTAAATCTTTCCAGGGAATGTCGCGGGCAATCCTAAATAATGAAGACAATGAACTGGAGAGCACTTTTCCGTCGCACTTTTCATTTCTGATAATTACGTGAAGACCGGGGGTGTAGGAACGGTCGCAATCCACGGGAAGGGGTGTCATTAGCCATAATAGATGGGGTGGTTTCCGGCCAGATCGGCTACCATTCGACCGCTCTCGCTCTTTTGCATAATTTATCGCTTTTCAATAAGTTCACTCCGAGAAGAACTCTTTTAGAAACGGTGTTCCAGTTCATCTACAGGGCGATTTATCCCAATTTATCTATATGAAACGGGACATCAAATTTAACAAATGAAGTTTAAAAAAATGCAAAAAATGCCTTACAGCAAGAATCGCTGTCGTAAGTTTAACTGCCTTTTAAACGGCCTAATATGTTTTATCCATATCCATGGCCATAATTCCTATTTATGGTCCCTAAATGACCCCCTTCTCATCTACGAATTTTAACCATAGAATTTTTGATAGGCGCAAGTAAGTCAGTCTCTCTCTCTCTCTCTCTGTCCTTCAGCACTGGCAAAACTTACCAAAATTGGACCAAATGCCTTTATACAGGGTACTTCAAAAAAATGACCAAAGAAATATTAGAGCTTAACAGGAAATAACTGAAAGCGTTCATAGGGCTAAATACTGGGGCACTGCAAGCTGAATGCCTCTTGTGCTTGCAGGACGCTGATGTCGACTGATGGGGATAATGTAGCACGACTAGATGTGAGTCACAATAGACCTTCGATCGCATTGGAGGTGTCACAATGGCCCACTCACAAGAAATCTAAGTCCAATCTAAATCTAAGTAAAGTCTCTCGAAAACATTTTAAAGGGCTCAATTCCATTTCAATGATAATCAGACAAGTAGTATTATTAAGTAAATTCAAAAGGTTCTTAATAATTGATCTTGAATCAAAGTTATTGAATCAAGTACAGGGAGTCGCTAAAAGGTGCCTTCTCCTAAAGTGAGACGTGTCGTCAAAAACATAAACACCCTGTGCGCCAATCTTTGTAAAACAATGTCAGTTTTTTGCTCTTAATAATAGTTGTACTTAGGCGGTGAAATTTAAAAGTTTCTCTATTAATCAATTTTTGACTTATTCTGGAAAACGTGTATTCAGAAGACTCCCGTTTAAGGGCTCTATATTTAAAAGCGAGCCTTTTTGGACATAGACTATGCATTTTTCTTAAATTGGCATATTTTTTTACTCGGACACCTGTGTGGTAAAACATTAGAATAGTTAAAAATATAACAAAATTGAGCTTTTATTTCTTATAGGTAATGTTGTAAGAAATTAATCCTTTATGTTTATGAGATTAATAAATGTTTTTTATACTCTTCGTACTTCAGAAAAGTGGTGTTAAATAAGTGTTCAAAGGTAGTTCCAAATGCAAAGGAAATTACCAGGCCAATAAATCTTCTACTTAACTTATCATTAAGACATAAGTACTTCTGTACCCACAGCCCGTGAAACATAAACATTCAAAAGTTATTAAGTCAATATCACTTCCCTATAAATAACCGCATGTTATCGCCCAGGCATTTAGACTTCCACCAAACAACTACACACTGTTTACACAAACCACTCTTGTTCTCGCCGGTGTTTGTGTTTTACGCTTCAATCACTAATAGATCCTGTCCCGAAGTCGGCGCTTTCAATTAGAACTATTAACGAAGTAATAAATCTCAATTATAATTCATTTTCGAATTATTAAATCGATAAGAAAATTTTGTTTTATCTCCACAGCTGATATAGTTCATTTTAAAGTGTTGAAAAGACTCTATTTTTAGGGTTTCTTAAGCGTCATATGAGTTTTAATTATCTTTTGATTAATTGTTAGGCTAGATTGCTTATTCTCATATCTGAGAAGGCGCCCCACAACCATAATTCAATTTGTATGGAAATGGAAAAAGTGACCCTCATATCAACAGCCACCGATTATACATTGATGAAAGTAATATGTCACGTAGGTACTATGTTATATTATGTCAACTGAATCTTCGTATCGCGAGTAAGTTGTAGGAAACATGAGTTCAATGATAGGTTGAATATATAATTTTTATTTAGATAAATTAAAATAATTCCCTCGGGAAGTAAGCGCAAGTCGCACTTGTTCGATTAACTAACGATTTTCCATCGACATGTCAATAATTTCAGTAGCTCCGTTATGAGGAAGATATTATTCAAGTGATCATGTAGGGCATTACTAATGGTAACTTTTCCCTAGCGCAATCTTCTGACATTATAATAATTATCAATAAAAATGAAAGAGATACAGGCTGATTAGTAACTCGCGCACTCCGAATACAGGGCGATATAGAGCCCATTAAAATTAGGGATATTCTGAAAAAAAAATTGAATCCAACGGTTGGTTTTCAAGTTACAGAGTTTCCCTCATCCAAGTTTAAAGGTAATTTTTTCAATAATACTGATACAAATTGATGGAAAATTCAGGTTAATCAATTTTTTTTCCCAGAAAACCTCTTTACAGAGGAACTGAGAATGTTGGAAATTGATACCATACCTAAATCTGAACGTAATTTGAAGTTTGGCAATCGCCTAAACTCAACTTAGAGTATAAAATATTCAAATGCCTTCGTTACTATGCAAATAATAGTATATTATTAAGCGAGCATATAATGGGGGCTATTATCCACGAAGGTTAAGTTTATGTCACGAGCGTTAGCGAGTGACATAATTAACCTGAGTGGATAATAGCTCATTATATGCGAGTATAATACTATACTTTGTCCACGACTGCTATTTACTTTGATTCCAAAAATTTATTTTAAACAATGAGAATGAATGAATTTTCTTGGTCGCCTTCCAGTTCATAAAGGTGTTGTATACAGTTAAATAAAGATTTCGGGATTTCTTAGGCAACAAATTCAGGTAAGTTACCTTTGCTGCTTCCGTTATCTCCGGTGGAGTACACAGTATTTCGTCCTCACTATCAATTATTTCCATTTTAATTTTTAACTAACTAAATTATTAAACTATAAGTAGGTAATCCTGTTATTGAAGTGGTTGATGAGATTTGGAAAATAATACGCATGCCCCTCGGAACAGCTGATGGTCATGCTGTGTGTTGCCAGATTCACTGGTATTTACCAACAGACCAAAATCGGCAATTATACCGTAGTATTAGTACAATTAACAGTTTAGAATTACTCGCCCTACATATAAATTTCATATAATTAAACTTAAACTATGTTCCCCTCACTTTATAATCTTAATATCTAATTTATAAACTTGTAATAGTAATTCTTTTAAAATTCGCCATATAACCGTCTGTTGGTAAATACAAGTGAATCTGGCAACACACAGCATGACCATCAGCTGTTCCGAGGGGCATGCGTATTATTTTCCAAATCTCATCAACCACTTTCTATAGGTTACCATAAATTAATTACAATACATGGGCCTGGGTCTACTTAATAGTTAGGTTATGATGAAATTTCATTTTAGCCTAGAGTGCCTTACCTAACAGATTAATTATTATGATGAAGAATGTTACTTCCAACGAATGATATTCTTTAGGTTTGATTTTTGACCTATTATTTTAAGGTTAGTAATAAACAATTCTAACAGAAATAGTAGGTACCTACGCTAGTAGTTATGACGTTTCAAATTGACAACAATTTATGCTTTGCTTGTCATGTCATGTCAATGGCTTATTTACTTGATATAATATTCTATTTAATTTTAACTTTTTTGCGCATTACAAACCAGATCAAACTAATACTTTAAGAAGATTTTTATGATTGGCATAAGGTTAACTAATTAAAGTGCCTGGTTATTGCCTAAACGTACTGATAAATGCTTGCCAGATACTAAATATAGACCGCGTGTCCTTAGCAATTCTAGACCAGTGAATAATGATTATTCACTGGCTATTATCCACGGGTTATAATTGACGTGAATTATGACTATGCTTATGCATTAGAACAGTGGCGGCTGGTGATACTTTTCACAGGCAGGTCATTTAAAAATCGCCGACTACCTAAGAAAGGAAAATAAGCTCCCTAAATGCGCCGCAGGCGAAATTTTTTGAGTGTTCAAGGTCACGCAATTTCCCAGTAGTTTAAAATAAAATTAAAGAGTTGTGAACTTGAGGTCTATTCTTCTGCCTTTGCAATTTGCAAAGTTTTCAATTAATTACAAGTTCATTGAAGTTTTCAATAAAAAACCGAAAAATCAGAAACCGACACCAGCACCAGCACCACCACGTGTTCGTATTTCCGTCGAGTCGTATCTCGTCTGCGTCTCTCTCTCTCGTCTACACCGAATCCCGATTTTCCGAACCACACCAAACCACACAGCACGCACACCCGCCCCCCACCAGTCGACACGATAGTAACGCGACCGACAGTGATTTTCCCGTGTTGCCGCGGTACGTTTTTTGATGAGAAATTAAAAATGTACCAATATGGTACTTTTGCCAATTAACTATGTTTATTATTTAATTACTTAGCCTAAATGACATAATTTTAAATTCATAATGGTTCATTCAATCAATATTTAAAGCTACAAAACGTTCATTGCGAGACATAATATACAATTTAAATATGTGATTGCATACCTACATACAATAACAGGCAAGTTTAAATAATAAAATTGCAAAAATGAAAAATGTACTAGAATAGCATTGAACTTTAACTTTAAAAAATGTAGTACCAGCAAAAATAAAATGTACCAAATGTGATACAAATGTACCACCGCGGCAACACTGCACATCGAAATATCTGATCTCTGGTCCCGCCCCGTCTCGGATTTGACCTTCAAGTACAGAATGGACCGCCTTAAATACAGGCAAAGTTACTATTATACCTATCTCGCTCCAGCACATAGGCAAAGGCATTTTATTCTTTAAACCAAGGTGGTCAACTGCTTCGTTGACCCACGTCCCAGATCCTCGCCACTATCTTCCCGGGAATTACAAAAAAACAACTACCTATATAAGTAAAGTTAATTACTGGAATTATTACATAGTTATAATATAATTATTATTAGTTTTAGTTTATGATACACTACAAAATTACTTGAGGTGGTTAATTTATTTGGGAGGTCATTGACCAAATGACCTAATGGAGAAACCGCCACTGCATTAGAAAACTCATTCATAAGGTACATATTATACGGCAGTCGTGGACAAAGATAATAGCAATACCATCTAACCCGAAGTTATTCACATGTTCAGTGCAGTGTTGCCACCTTTTTTACAAAAATGGTGATATCTTTGGAAGAAAAGGACTTCCAACACTGCAGTAAGAAAATTTACCACCACTAAAAAGTGAAGTTTACCGTAGCATGCTCTGAGTGCGCGAGTTACTGATCACCCTGTATATGAGTATATGAAATGGATGAAGGAACTCCAACCGTTCATTTTTGGCATATTATTATATTATTTTTTTCACCAATAATTAACACATTAAAATCAAATAAAATCTCATTCACTAGATATAGGGTGTGTCAACTTTCAAGTGTGACCAGAAGAAATTAGCATTTTAACCGACGTTTCTTATGGAATTCAAGTCAAATTGATCCTCAAATTTTTCTCATCAATTGTACCTAAAAAAAGTTACATAAATTATTAGTTAGAATGTCAAATAAATCAACGTATAGCAAAGGTCAAGTCGAGAAATTAAGACCACAGAGAAAAAACGTGCAAAATCAATTTTCAAGAAAAATGCGATCTTCGCACTGTTTTATTCCTGATGCCGAATCGCATTTTTTCAAATGGCAGGTTCTATAATTATATCGGCTCATCTGAAAGTACTTTAAAAGACTAATTCAACGACATCTCAGCAGCAATTAATTTTCATGAATTATCATTGATTTCGACTGTTTTACTCAGACTCGTGTTTTTTTTTTGTTTGATATTGAAGTTCTTATTCGACTTTCTTGAACAGAGATACGTAGTCACGGTTACTTACTGTAACTGTTACTTATTCATTTATATGCTATTTCAAAGTAACGGTAATTTTACAGCCAGGTGTTACTCTCAAACCATCAATATTTCATTCATAACTCAACATCCTGCAGTAGATATGCGACAAATGGTTGGAAACAATATTTCTCGCATTCATGTATCTTGAGAAACGAGTAATACCAAATCTGTCGCTTCTCCGTAACTCAGTTCCCCTATCTACAAGCTGATCCCGAAATGATGAACATGAACAGCACCACAGCATCCATTGTGGATTAAGGATTCTATATAAGTTCATTTACTTTTTTCTACAGTGGGTCTCCCTTAAGAAGGATTGACCTCTTTAAGAAAAAAGACACAACACTGCCCTCTGGATACCCTTCATTGAGAAGAAAAATAGTGTGTAGGTCTACGATACTCAGTAAGATGTTACCATGGTATATCATATTGAAACAGCAATTCCAGCAAAGTTTAAAACAATTATTTGCAAACAATATACCTTACATAATAACAAAATCTATTTTAGGTGACGTAGTGTCTCGTCTCCTTTCCCGCAGAATCTGAAGACGCCGCTCTCTTCTATGCCTAACTTCCTGTTCCTCCAGCTTGCAATGTCCCGTTAAGAATCCCGTCAGTGTTCTGAGACGTTCCTTGCTGGTCGAAGATACTCTTCAACCTCTCTCGGTTAAAATTCCCGAAAAGTTCTTTGGCTTGTCTCAACCCTGAGAGGTTCCTCCAATGGGTTTCTCTCAGTTTTTCTTCTTCCTTTTGAAGTTCTGTCTCGAAGAAAGTATCTTCGAAGCCACAAAATGGTTCTGGTCCTATGAATGGTGTCGATGCTCCTTTTCTTGCTAATGAGTGGGCACGTTTGTTTCCCTCGATTCCAGAATGGCCCGGTATCCACTTGAGGTGAATTTTATTTTTCTTGCACAATTCGTTATGTTTTGCCATGTTGGAGCTGATGGTCGAAGAGGAGCTCAGCGTTTTTATGACTGCTTGACTATCCGTCAATATTTCTATTTCTTTGTTTTTTTAGTTTCTGTCGAGGTTTATTTGGGCACATACTTCTATTGCGTGTACTTCAGCTTGTAGTATGGTTCGGGATTATCCCATTGGTTTGGAGTACATGGTGCGTGACCCATAGATTGCTGCCCCGGTTCCCTCGACGGTTTCAGAGCCGTTTGTGTACCATTTGATCGTACCTTCTTTGAGAGTACAGTTGGAGGTGGTGTTCTATTCCTCTTTCGTAGAGTTTCGTGATGAAGTTCCTCTCGAAATTGAATTTCTTAAAATTTTTGTCTTTTTGCAGTGTCAGGAGCCCCTCACAGTCACCCAAGGGTCGATCCTCAGTGGCTCGCCGTACACTCCTGATTCATACTCTTGACATCCTGAGTAGAGCTTCTTCAGCTCTTCTATCTATCACCAAATGTAATGTTGTCAGATCCAGGATTACTTCCAACGCAGCGGTTGGGCAGTTTCTCATTGCTCCTGTGTTGCAGACCAGACATCCAGCGCAGAGTGTGTGGGTTACAGCCCCATGTTCTGCTAGCCAGACAGTAGTTTTTTGTCTAGTGTTACTCCTAGAAATTAAGCTTCTTCACGTTGGCCTTGAATCGCTGCAGGTTTTATACTTCGGGAAACACGCCCTTTGGAATGCTATTCCAAAGTGATGCGGTTCTATACATGAAGGAAATCTGAAATAGGGTGGTACGAGGTGTAACGAGCTAAACCTGATACGGATGAGCGTCTGCGGCTCGACGTGTATTTCTGCCCGGTCTTGATCTAGGTGGGACCAACATGGCCATGTCTTTTGAACACTTTTCATAAAAATATCTGTAGAACAGACTCAGGTCAGCTACTCTTCTTCGATGTTCGAGAGTGTCTAAATTTTTTGTCAAATCTGGGTCCCCAATCAAGTGTATGGCTCTTTTCTGGATAGAGTCGAGTAGTCTCAGCGTATGTTTAGGAGCTGAGCTCCAAACATGTGAGCAGTATTCCAAGGATGGTCGGATTTGAGACTTGTACAAGAGGAGAAGCTGTTGTGGTGTATAAAATCTCTTCGTGAGGAAGAGTGTCCCAAGTTTTTGAGAAGCACTCTTCGCCAGACCTGCAACATGATCATGCCAAATGTTCGCTCCGAGGCTCACTCCAAAAGTAAACGAAGAGATGACGCTGGTATCATTTCAGAGTTATATTCAGCCCTCCCTGTATAATGTCGCAGAGAGTTCACTTCTGGCCATTATGAAATTCCCGAAATAAAAGATTATATGGTTTGTTGAAAATTCACATAATGTGTTTGATGAAAAGCCACTTCATCCTGAGAAAGTTGACGTTAGGGCAGCCGTTAGTGCTAGGCGATTAATTAGGTCAATATTTTTTGAAGAGACTATAAATGCCGTGCGGTATTTACTGAAGAAGCATCTAGATGTCGACTTATCAAAAAATCAATATTTGAGACACCAAAATTAATGATTGGGCCGAATTGAGGACACAGAAGGAGAAGTTAATGGAGATAAACAGTACATTTCGATATTGAGAATGTTTCAACAAATTCTTGAAAGTAATAGGTAAGTACGATTTTTAAATTAAATTGGTCTAATTTGACTCAAACGTTCTTGTCATTATTACGTAAACCATGACAACAGTCCATGCCCAGATGATCTCTACAAAATCGGCAACTAAGCGCATGCAAATTTGAAAATTGATTACAATTTTCTTATGCTTGGATATTTCTATATTATTACCGAAAATTACTGAAGATATGCGCGTTAAATGCAAGTCGTTATTGTCAACAATTATTATTTCCCCTTTACATCTGTTCTAAATATAGGAAAGTGCAATTAAAAAAGTAAGAAACATACAGTTCTCTAAAATACACACTATCTTTTAATTACTTACATATCCTCTTTTATGGATATCTATCTATTATGAATGAAAGCTTAGTTTTCTCCAAGCGTTGCATGCATTTCCATAGCGCTTGCATTCGAAAGCGAATAAAATAAAATAATCCCTATTCCATGTAAATCTGACCAAATATAGACTCCAACTCTCGTTTGGGTCTTAATAAAAGTCTTAATAAAGCCTTAGGAGTGACAAGACATTGAAATTCATAAGAACTGAACCCATATGAAATTCCATCTACATCGTAACCGCGGGCATATTGGGTGCAAGTACTCGACATAACCGTAACTCTGCAAACCTAATGAGTCTATTTGTACACGACTTCCATGCCCAGTGCTGAATTACGCCAGTGTTTGCTAGTATTTAATTAAAAATCCACCCTCCAGATAGCAGATACTACAAAGACAGCTTGAATGTCTAGAATTATATAAGATTGTTAATCATGTTTATAGTCTCCGTAATGGTACTATTTGTGCTTGGTAGTCTTCAAGACATCGCTATTATTGTTTTCGTGATTAAAATTTCGAAGTAACCCGTCTAACGTTCCGTTTAACGAGATCGTACGTTCAAGATAGTAGTGCGATTATACAGGTGCTATGTTTTTTAAAGTCGATACCTTAATTTCCTCTAATTTTATTCTCTTTCTATAAATGCAGATATTGGCATCTCTACCTGCTTAAAAAAATAGTCAATATCGTTGATATTTTCACTAATACCTAATTTATTTTGTTATGATTTTATATTATAACTCTCCGTACCTCAGGACTAAACTGCATCAAGTCACAAAATAGGAATTTTACAGGAAAGCTGAAACATTTTTTATTTATTTAAAATATTATAGAAATATTTTTAGATTTTTTATTTTTTTGCTAACAAGGTGAACTTGACTCATCTAAGCCTCTCAAGTAATGTTATGATGATAAAAAAAAAACAACAATAAAGAAATATGAAAAAACTAAAACAGTTTAACTCTTATGATCACTCTTTCATTCTTTAGACAAACGACAAAACACAAAAATGAAAATTTTGTCAGATTGGTAGGTATATTCAAATTTAGAATTATTGTAGAGTCTCGTTAATCCGAATCATATCAGGCACATAGTTGTTCGGAGTAGTGAATATTCGGACTAGGCCATGTTTCGCTAGTCCGAATATATGCGGATTAGTGAATATATAATTACTCCGCGTGTGTGGGGATTACTGAATATCATGAAGAAATTTTATGGAAAATGAAAAATGTATAAGCATTTTTATATTTTATTAATTTATTCGTGAAAAGTATCCAAAAAGTAAAGAAGACTGACTAAACAGAAACAAGCTCTATTACAGATAATATTTGTCTCCATCGAATGCACCTGTTTCCCGCATTTTTCCCGGTCGTTTTTATTTCCTGGAAGTTCCTAAAATTTTGTTCAGCCTGCAAAGAAAATATAGTTTTTTTTATTATTCCGTTCGGGCTAACTTCACCTCTTTCTTAAAGGTAGTGGTTAGTTACCGGGGGTCGAAAGATGCTCAAAGCGTGTTACCCCCTCAAAAAAACTAAGAGCGGAATCAACCAATTATCGCCAATCCCGGCCAACTCTACAATATTTTCAAAATTGTTTAAATAGTGACGCATTTTTCCTCATGCATTTGACAACTACTATTGGACTACGTTTGACCACGGAGTAATGTTGTTTGACTACGTCCATAAGAAAAGATTAAATTTTTTTTCGTTTCGGCTAACTTCACGTTTCTCTGAAAAGCTAGGAGTACCTATAGTTAGTTTCCAGGGATCAAAACTTGCTGACGCCGTTTGATAGGTCGAAAGATATTGTTACGTTCTTTCTCTTCATTAATTCACAAATTGAAAGTATTACTTACAAAATTATTTATTCTTTTACACAACTATAACCTATAACAGTCTTCAAAGTCCAAATAACCAGTTCTCCTTATTTACATACACACAGACAACATTATCCTCTTCACTTGGATTTCACTTCACTTGTCACAATCACTTCACTCTGTTCTCTAACTCTCTTCCTTATTATTTACACTATGGCACTCCAATCTAAATTAACTTGAGCTAGTGTGGCGACTGCTGTTATTTTTACGACGACCGTGGATTCTAGAGATTTCTGGCTTTTTCACTGATGACTCCAGATGCCGGCAGAATGAGCTGTCACGTCACTCGTCACGGCCATGCGTTTTCGAACATGAATGTGATATTTTCATTCCTGTCATGTCAGCCAGAACTGTCGCAAGTCAGCATTTAGATGTTTATTAGAGAATTGAATGTAAATAATCAAACCTTCCTTCGTTATAATATTCATATCTTCTTCCCGTGAAGTTAGCCGGGAAGAAAAAAGATTATATTTTTTTCTGGACCCGAAATGAAAGAAAATTGTTCGATGTTCAAACGTGGTCAAACGAAATTCGTTGTTTTCGCGCTTAGTTTTTCCGAGAGGGTGGCCAAACGATTACAATAGCTGGTCATTCCTTTTCGAGAGATAGTCAAACGGAATCAGCAAGCTTCAATCCCCGGAACCCAACCATCAGCCTTTCAGAGGGACGTCTATCTGGACGTGGTTAAACGAAATAATTATTAGGTGATCAAGCATGGTCAAATGATGGTCAGTTTAATGTTCTATGGCAAATTGTTTTTCTAACCTTTCCCGGCTCTAATTGAAGTTATCGTGAAGTTATGTTCTTCACGTGAAACAGATTTCTTGAAAGAGTTTTGCTATTTTTAGTGCATGATTCGCTATATCTTTCGCGATCTGTCTCCCCTTTTTATTCCACAAGTTACTATCTGCCCTGGTAAGACAAAAAAACAACAAATACACCCATTGGGTGGACTGGCCAAGTAGCCTACGAGTGCGGTCAATAAACGACTCCCTCGCTGGGTTGGCCATAACCCAGCCTTGAGGGTAGAAGAAGAAGAAATACACACAATTCTCTTTGTAAGTAGAATGTATTTTGTTGGAAATGGTGTTTTTCCTCTCAATAATATTCTTTTGCTGTGAAAGATCATTGAACCATGTTGGACTTAAATACGTCATGGAATAGAGACGATAAAGTTCTGTTTAAAATTAATGTGGACCTAATACTGTTCACAGAATATATGCTATTTCAGGAATTTTATGTCCTGAGAGTATACATGGTGAGTCACCTAAGATGGAAAGCTCGATTACACCTACACCGTTAGAGACATCGAAATGAACCAAAATGCGCTGTAAACATGAGGCTGCATGCAAAGTGCAGTTTGTAAAATTATTTCCGGGTATACAGGATGGCCCAATATTGCTTTACGCCATGCAACTTTCTTGTTTGAAATATGACATCCTGTATATTATTAAATTTTCATATACTGTTTGAGATCCCCTGAATTTTCTCGGTATATTTTAGATACACCCTCTGTATATTGAAAACGGCTCGAGATATGGGAAAACGGCTGGGAGATATGTCCCTATCCTAACTTTTCATGCGGTATCCTATTGGGTGGATAAAAATTTTATTACATAGTGGTGAAAAATTTGATAATTTTCATCACCCTTTATAAAAATTTCAGCTACATGACAGCATACCAAATGAAAAATTAGGACAGGAAAATTTAAGCCGGTCTCCCCTATCTTGAGCCGTTTTTAAGATAAGCTGCTTTGAAAATGGAAACTCTCGATTTTCATTTGCTTATAACTCATAAATTGCTCATTACAAACTATAATTTTACAAACCATTCTTTTTGACTTTTGTCAAACAATCTAAAAATGCAATAATTTAGAGGGTTTAAAATAAATAAATAAATAAATATTGTATGGCTGTGGTAAAGCCCAAGTGTCAGAAGTTTTCAAGTAGCCTCAAGGGCCTCTGACGTAACTTAACGACTGCTGTGAAGCAGCTGGGACCTCCCGGAGCACGATCGGTCACGGAACTTTTTTTTTACCACTATAATTTTGGTCACCCATCTAAGTACTGACCAAACAAAGCCATGCTGCACTTTAGAGATCGTTTGACCGAAACTCTAACAATTTGGCTATTGTGACCGATTAAAATAAGAAAGTTGTATTTGTATTATCTGAATTCACTTTGCCCTCGAGTTTGCAGCACTTTTTGGTTCAATTCGATATCTTCAATGGGTAGGTGTAATCGAGCTTTTCATCTTAAGTGACTCACCCTGTAAAAGCTTTCTGAACAGATGGAATGGGAAATTTATATAAAATTGAATGAAAAACATGAAAAATTTAAATTTTGAACTCCATACAGTTTTTCCCTGAGTGCCATAACAATATTATTGTAATGATGAAGTTACTTATTTATTATAGTAGGCTATAAAAAGTGATAAATAAAAGACCAGTGGCTATACTTTATCTACAATAATTAGATATACAGGATGGGCCATCTAAAAGGTAACAAGCCTAAGAATTTGAAAAGTGAAGATGTATGCGAAAAACGCCGAAACAGGTCGATTTTGTTATCGAAGCGGGGACATATTTTCGTGACAAATATAACTACCCAAGTTCACCCCCTTGGCAGTGGTAGCTACCACTTTTCTTATGTATCTACGCGAAAAACGCCGAAACAGGTCGATTTTGTTATCAAAGTAGGCATATTTTTGTGACAAATTTAACTACCCAAGTTCACCCCCTTGGCAGGGGTAGCTACCCCATTGCTTATAATCATAGGGAACAGATATCGAGCGATATATCATTTGAAAGCTACTTGAATTCTCTTTAATTTTTTTGCGTACATCTTCAGTTTACAAGTTATTAAGGAGAGTTACGTTTCCGTTGAGCCACTATGTATGTAAGCGAAACCCAAAATGTTGGATATCGTTGTAAAGAGAATTCAAGTAGCTTTCAAATGATGTATATCACTCGATATCTGTTCCCTATGATGATAAGAAAAGTGGTAGCTACCACTGCCAAGGGGGTGAACTTGGGTATTAGGTAAATTTGTCACGAAAATATGTCCCCCCCCCCCCCTCGATAACGAAATCGACCTGTTTCGTCGTTTTTTGCATAGATCTTAACTTTCCAAATTATTAGGTTTGTTACCTTTTCGATGGCCCACCCTGTATATTGGATGAGATTATAATATTATGTTTCATTAAACAGTAATCGCTTGGAAAAGAAGTCTAATGAGACGACTTGTTTTGCGAACAATTTAGGTTGAATTTAATATCCCTACCTACCTGTACGGTTATAAGCTTCATCAGGGACAAAAATAGTAGAATTCTCATTACCCATACTGATGGCATGTTCTCATGTAACATACTTCTAAGAAAATCACTACATACTTTTTTAACAATAATTTTCTTTACAATAATTATTGTGCGTCATTACGTTATACAGTGAGGACGTTTATAGTCCCTTCCTGACCTTAAATTTTCAACCGAATAAGCTAGAACTTTAACAAAAACTAAATCAAATGTTAAGAATTTTTTTGATATCAAATACTTTTTGACGTTTGACACGTTGCAGTCCGTTGCAGTCGCTGTCAACTTCATTTTTTTAAATAGGGGGGTGTCACATGAGACCCCCTTTTAAAGGTATTTAAATTATCCGGACAAAAATATAATTGATTGTCCATTTTGACAGTCTTTGTGTCAGTGAGGACATTTATAGTGCCCCCTCCCCTCCCCCTCAATTTTTTACTTGAGTGAATAACTTGGTAAAAAAACTAAATCAAATATCATGGAGTTTACTACTTTTTGACATAAAACTTATCTGTCAATTGTGAAAGTGACGTCCCAATCGCTGTCAACTTCAAATTTGGGCGGGGGGGATAGGGGGATGATGTGAGGCCTCATTTTTAAGGTACCTATTTCAATTACCTATACACAGAAATTATGTTAGATTTAAATTTTTGACACACCAAAATTGAACACTAACATAATTTTTGTGTAGATCATTGAAATTTCTTTATAATTAGGTCTCACAAGACCCCCGCTTGCCCCTCAAAATTTTGAAGTTGACAGCGACTGCTACGGCATCTTTTACATTTGACAGATTAGTTTTATGTCACAAAGTAGTAAACTCCATGACATTTGATTTAGTTTTTTTACCAATCTATATCTCTTCGAATCAAAAATTGATGAGGAGGGGCACTGTAAACGTCCTCGCTGACACAAAGTTTGTCAAAATTGACAACTCTAACATAGTTTTTGTTTTGATAATTTAAATACCTTCAAAATGAGTTCTTACATGACCACCCCATGCCATTTAAAACATTTAAGTTAACAGCAACAACTGCAACGTCATTCTTAACATTTGACAGAAATGTCAAATGTCAAAAAGTAGTAAAACTCATGACATTTGACTTAGGTTTTGTGTCAAAGTTCTATATCTCATTTGGCTAAAAAATTAAGGTCAAGGGGGGACTATAAACTTCCTCACTACTGTATCAAAATTTATAATAGGCAAAAAAACACGATTAAGGCACATGGTACATAATGTGTGAATAAATAAAAACATATCTATTTAGGTAGGCTTTGGAAAAATTCCTCCATATCCGAGATCGAATTTATAATGCTGCAAGAATTCCGAATCTTTCATTTTATACAGTTTTACAGAATAAATCTCATACCGACATTATTATTTTTCAAAAGCATGCCTGAATTGTAATTGTTTGTTTGTTAGCACGATGGAACCTACCTTACATTACAATTTACTGAAAATTCAACATCTATCAACATAAGCTATGTACTATGTGCAGTATCCAAGTTATATGATACCTACTACAACAAATGTAAGAAATTCAACCATACAGTGCAGTTACTTTGTCGAATCCATTTGTACATGGACGACACTACATAAAAATACTTACAATCTACGACCAGACCTATGACGTCTTTCGAAAGAAAGATTTATAATAATTGCGAATGTTGTGATTGATGCGGCGATAGTCGATTCCGTGTGCCGTAGATCAGAGCTTCAGAGCGACAGGTCAGAGGTCGCGGAGTAGATCAGTGCTGCCACCCAACGAGCGCTATAAACCAGGACTCGTTAGGTTGGCAACTCGTGTACTCAATATGCTCCACATATGCAAGACGAATGGCCTCGTGTAAGAGACATATTAGCATAGTCTGCATATTTTATGGTCACATCACTTCAGCTAGTCAGAGATCTAATTCTTGCATAGCACAATGCACTGCAGTAATCTGGCTTTTTGTATCTAATGATCCTTCCTATTTTGTGGTTAAGCTTCTATTTTATTTTAGTTGAAATAATATTATGAAATCATGTATAGGTATTAGGTATGTAATGGGTGAGTCATCTAGTGGTTTCTTTTTTAAAACTGTTATTAGACCTTATTCAAGAAAGTATTCCTCCCATTATTTAAGAAAAATATTTTCAGTTAAATGACCGCCGCTCCTTGCAGTAGTACATTCTTTTCACACAATACATTTTCGATTATTTGTGGTTCTATTGCACGAATTAGGTACTCGATTAATGTTTGCCTTCAATGCGTCAATTGTTTGTAGATCGTTGGACTAACAACGGTACCACGGTGTAAGATATAGAAGGTAAGTGAAGGAAATATGTATTTTAACAGTAAGCGAAGGGATGAAAGCGTCATAGTCAGTAAATGTGAGAGTCACTACAGCTGGACTCTGACCTTTTACTCTTACACTTGCAAATTGCCACTATCAGGATGTCATGCTACTTTATTTTATTTTTTTCTGAATAAGTGATAAGCAAAAATTGGTGAAAGTGTGTTGTATATATTGTAGAAGTTGATGCGATGAAACTACCACGGGTATTTCATCGATTGGCATACCAACATTAGAGAACTAAACAATGCAACGGACTGCGACCAGACACCTGGGTACCGTGACTATACCTGCTCGCGCTGAGAGCTTTCGTCCCAACATCTTATTTATCTTACACCGTGAACGTTCCTTGACATGTCCTCATGAAAAATGGTCCATCGGCGTTAAATCGCAGCTGCGCAAATGTTAATTATTGTCTCTAAAACGTCCGATTACACGGTTACCGAATTTAGAGTGCAAAAGATCGATAAGACCGATAGTTTTACTGGTTTGTGTGACACGTTCCTCCATATCCTGCTGGAACCAAAGCTCGTCAAGTCAAAATCGCCCAATCTTGGCCACAAAAAATCAGTTTTCAAAAAACCGCGTCTTTATTTTGAAAACTTACGGACCATTGATGCCACCACGCCAAAACCCACACCAAACAGTCACTCTTGCAGCATGCAGTGGCTTCTCTATAACTATGTGTGGATTTTCGGAACCCCCAAATCCTACGTTCGCTGCCAAAGAAAATTTTACATTATCCGCCACTGGACCCAATTAATTATATTTTAATTTACCTACCTTAGAATTACACTGTATGTTGTAGCCAAAAGTTGTAAAAAATTAATTGGTAAAAAATGAGAGAGAAATCGTGTGCTGATCCCATGTCATACAGCATACAGCCCGCGTGGTCAGTAAATAATAATGGCGTGGCAGAACAATTACTGATTACTGGTCCCATGTTATCAGCGCGGCCTGTTTTGGGAATTTAATGCTGGGCCCATGGGATCAGCGTAGCAAAAGTGTTCATGTGCTCCACGATGAAATTGAGCCTTTGCCTAAAAAAATGATTTTTTAATTGAAATCGGCCCAATTTTGAAACTAATTCAAAACTCACACCACACGGAGAAGCGATAACGAAGTGGATGGTAATTTTCCCTTACCTCTTGAATATACAAATAATATGAAGTCTTTATGCAATATTCTCCACGTTGTCGTGCTCTGTGACGAGTTGAGGTTCTTGAGTTTTCATGCACACTTTGGGCAACAGCAGCAATCCTTTGTGACGAGTTGAGGTTCCTGAGTTTTCATCCATACTGGACGTACTGGATGACTTGTGTTATCCATAAGCATTCCAGTTTCGCGAAATTTCCTATTAGATAACTTTCGTACACCACAGGCGCTTACGGAGCTTCATTTTCACCAAAAATATTTCAATTTTCTCACTATTTTTGCAACATAGCATCCACATTAAAAATTATTTCCCAATATTTCAAACGCTATTCAAGCGTAAAACGTAAAAAATTGATATTTGGATTTAAACCTCTAATGTTACAAAATTCAACTATTAATTTTCCAATTCGGGAGATGTTACTATTATTGCTCTTGCAGAAATGCATTTTCCCCCTCCCGGAGATCCAAATGGGGGTCGTTTTAAGTCCGGAAAATTTTAACCGCAGGAAAGCCATCCATGCGTATTGTTGTTTCTCACCCCATGGACAGGAATCTCTGGCACAGCAACGAAACGTCAACTCCTTAAAGCAACTTCACGCCGCCTAAGCTCGTAAGATGGTATCACACCGGGCGAGGCTGTGTGGGCTCTATATCCTCTACTATCTAGTTTGCTAGTTTTGGTCAGTCCCGGGGTATTTAATGTCCGGGCCACCCGGGGAGGCTCGCGATGGGGGGACTAGCAACTCCGACACGGAATGACATCCCTTACCTTGTAGCACGCCATTTTAAAGGAAATTATGAAGTAGAAATACAATGGTGCTTGTGTGTTGAAATCGATACATTTTTACGGAAGTTATAAACAAGTGAGCAATGTTTCTTTTTTTCATTTTTCACCAGCGCAATGGACTGGAATCGAAGGCCAGTCTTTAAAGCAGAGCACTTTTAGAAAGCAGGCTTCTTCCACCAGAGACGACAACAGCACAAAATGATAAAGAAAGGAAATCTCAAAATCTGGATATAGAATCTAGAAAACTTAAGATCTGGATCTATAAACCGTTAGTCTTTTTTAGGGTAGGTATAATTGCCTTTATAAATGGAAAATAAATGGAAAACATAGACTACTCAATTTAAGCTGAAACGGTAATAATCATTCTTTCCTAATAAATTTTTACAGGAAATATGAAAATGCAATAATATACAGAATGTCCCATATTAAATAATTGACGATACTATCGTTACTATCTTTATCTAGCAAACGAGAATCTAGTATACTGTTGCCGATATTTTACCTTATCCAGTATTTTGTTTTCTCCCGAACTACGTAGACATTCTAATGTAAGATCAAAATCATCACATTGCAAAATCATAGTATTTTCTGGTATCACTCTGTACAGGAGTTTTTTACTTACCCTTCGGTCCTAAATCCATCACCAAGCGATTGCAGGTAGCTGCCCCTGCCTGCCTGCTTTGATTAAATCAGCGCTTCCCGTTTAATTGGAACATTGCCCCATTCCAGGATCGGGTACAACAAGCCATAAATCCAGAGGAAGATTTGTATCCTCAGATGAATTAAAAATCCGGGAATGATTAATCCGGCACCCGGAGTAAAACAAGCGAAGGTAATCCGGGCAAGGAGGACTTGATACATGGTTTAATTAAAGTTGTCTTACGCCTTGTATTCATTTGTTTTAGAAACAAATTGGCAACCTTTTCTCATTCAAAATAGAGAAGCAAGCTGTGTATCTACGATTATTGAAATATTATTGGTGGTAAAAATAATTACTCGATAACAGTTAATTATATCACCTTATGTTTGTATAATGGTGATGGCTTGAAATAGCATACACTTAGGTAGATGCTGTATACATATAACGGTTTGAAACTTTGTAGGACTTGTCATTTTATATATTTCTATGGTACATCTTAATCTGGGTATTAGAGACCTTCACACAATTTTTCTTCCTGAAAAAGCTATCTAGTGCAGTGCAGTGTTGTCACTTTTTTGCAATAAAATTGGTCATATCTTCTTGAGAAAAAAGAAAAAAGTAAATTAACTTAGAATCCCTAATAATCCACAATAAATGCTGTGGTACTATCACATATGCGCCATCTAGGGATCACCCTGCACCCTGTATACAACCTGATTATTTTTGAAACGCTTATTCTAGGTATTAATACTGATGAAAAGTTTTGCAAACTTTAAAACCCCATAAAAAGTTTTCGTTTATTTTACAAACTGCACACCTACACGCATTTTAAGTCCCTTCGTGATAACAGAAAGCAGCATAACATTGGTCTCTTTGTTTGTTTGGAGGCACTAAAATGTAAAATTTCCATGAAACAAGCCTTTCTCTTGCTCCCGATTTCCACATATCCAACCGTTTCTAGTTTCCAGTCTCGCATGCACATGTTCCATGAATGTAAACCTGATTTCCCCGCTAATACGGACACGGCATAACTCAGTCCAGGACTAAATGTTTCCTTTCGCCTCTCCCACGCAACAATGTGACAACACAAAGGACCCCTGGAGCCCTGCGGCAGGCACGCGATCGCCATTCTGCAACCCGTGCCCTTAGCCTTTACCGCTGCCCCATGCTCGGTTTCTATTCCATTCCATTGTCCCGGTGCCTGTACGCACTTCGTTGCCTATTCTCTTAGAGGGAGCATTGAGGTTTAATAAAAAAATGCTATGATCGGAAGAAATTACTCATTTGTTGTCTTACAATATACGACCATATGTTTATGAAAAGGCACTTCAAAAATCGCAGTTTCTATTACTAGATAAAACTTCAGTTACAATAGTAATTGATGATTCACATTTTAATGACAACACTCATAATAAGTATCGGGTGTTCAATAATTAACACGTCACGAGTTGGCCCTAGAGATCTGAACTTATGTCTTAACTTGATTTTCTACTAATATGGAATAGTGAACTGGTTAGTAGAATGATCTATTCGACTTTCTATGATTGTGATCCGCTGTCACGGTTACTAACTTGTAACAGTCATTTGTTTTGAGTTGTTTCAAAATAACTGTAATTTTGCTGCCGGTTCTTGTCTTCTTATCAGTATCTTCATATCTTCTTCAGTGCGTCATATAGTCGTAAACAATGTTTCCCACCATGGGTATTTCAAGTAACGGGGACATAGGAACTGTCACTGCTACCTAATTATGTTTACCCAACTCTAGACCAAGGACAATGAAATTGATGTAATGTAAACAATATGACGTTTGTGACATTTTAGCATTATTGATTTACTGATTTTAATAAATTGCCAAATACCTGAAGTTTGGTTATTTATTTAATGTTCAATATAATTAAAAACGCTCAACTGGAGGCTTGGATCTTTGATGGAATGTTTTCATAGGGACCTGTTTACAAGCTTCTTAGAAAAGGTGCTCACTTTTGTCATTATCCACTGATATAGCAGTGAAAGTGTACCTACTCCGAGACATTTCTGGCAGGTAAAATTTTTGTCAATAGTTTTCCCAAAACTTACAGTTTTCACCAAGATTTTTGGCAGGTTTAGCGTGGTTTATAATATCGTGTAGCTCAGTTTCCAGAGTTACCGAACAAGGGTTTGCTGGTTTGAAAACTTCCGAAGCAACCGATTTAGTGAAAGAGATCTCTGAAGATCGACTTGTCTGTCGTAATATACCGATACCCTAGCCAGCCAGATTTCGCAAGCTCAAATGTGATTTCTTTCTATGCATTTATATTTAGGACTCGAAATTATGTGTGAGACTGTTATGTGTGAGGAAGTCAAGTAAAGTAATCGAGAGGAGAAGTTCGTCGAGAAAAACGATACACCAAGCGAACAATTAGAGAGTGCCTATTTAGTGGAGTGAGAAACCGTGTATTAAAATTTGTCCAGTCGATTTTATTTTATTGCAGGTTTCGATTTTATTGCTGAAAATATGTAGGAAATTGCTCCCCCTTCTTCCTCCAGGACTGTGGAGTGGGGGAGCCCATTTTAAATTTTGGTTGGGAACCCTGATTTTTTATTGCAGATCCGAATTTCATGACAAAAAGTACTTACGTAGAAATTTTTTCTCGATTCGTGGATCTTTTTCGTTCAATTTC
This sequence comes from Malachius bipustulatus, assembly GCA_910589415.1. Taxonomy (NCBI): domain Eukaryota; kingdom Metazoa; phylum Arthropoda; class Insecta; order Coleoptera; family Melyridae; genus Malachius; species Malachius bipustulatus. Next base: position 18,207,686 of record OU342633.1, read on the forward strand.
AGTATTAAAGACAAATTGATGAACAAAAATTAGGTAATTTCGTCGATTACAGCGCCATCATAAAAATGCCGATAAAGTGAGTGCCTGTTTTATTAACGTTCTTGAATGTTTTGTTAACGGTCCTAACCTAACAAAATCAAGAGCTGTCAGTTGTAAAGAGTGGATTAAGCTAAGACAAACCTCTTTGTGTCAGGGCATACTGTGGGATTTTCATTGGTATGTTTTTTAGGTTTTTATTAGGGAATATCCCAGAACAATGCCTGAACAGACTGATATACTGGGTGTTCTTTTTATCTGTAGGCATTCAAATATGTCAAAAACTACGCATCGGGTCAAAAAAAGTTGATAATAAAAGTTGTTAATCTAGAAGGGGGTCATCCAATGATACCAAACTTGACCAACGTAACGGGAATGGGAGGCAGCAACTTTGAAATCTTAAACAAGACCCAAAGTTTTTTTTGCAGGTTTCGATTTTATGCCTGAAAATACGTGGGAAATTGCTCCCCCTTCCCGCTCTAGGACGATGGAGTGGGGGACCCAATTTGAAATTTTGGTTGGGAACCCTGATTGTTTTTGCAGATCCGAATCTTATTTATGACAAAAAGTACGTAGAAATTTTTTCTCGATTCGTGGATTTTTTTCGTTCAATTTCAGTATTAAAGACAAATCGATGAACAAAAATTAGGTAATTTCGTCGATTACAGCGCCATCTATCATGAATGGAAAAGAGTATTTCAGACAAAACCTTCGTATTCTTGTTCATAAAATGTGAATCTGGAATGAAAAATAAGGGTTCTTAACAAAAATTTCAAATTGCCCCTCCCCCCTCGCCGCACCTGCATGGAACTGGAAGGGGTAGCAATTTCTCACGTATTTTCAGCCGTTAAATCCGAATCTGAAATAAAAAACGTGGTTCTCGTTTAAGATTTCAAAATCGCTTCCCCCCTAGGGGGTGTTGGTATACGCTGGTATACTGTATACTGTATCATTGGATTCCCTCTGGAGTTTTTCCATCATTAGAGTTTTTGGAATATTCGAATGGCTCCAAGTAAAATGAGCACCGATTCGCTTGCCGATTATATTTTTTTAACATACTTCTTCTCATTCTATTTTTTTTTACTAATGTAGCGAATTTGAAAATCTGTTCAGCCACCTTGTAGCTAAAAATTTTCTTGACATGCTTTATCATAAGAAGAAACACCTTAGAATAGGAATCCTAATTATAAGATACGATTAATATATTTTTTATTTCAGTTTTTATATAAAACGTTAACTCAGGATTGCCTGGAAACTTTGAATACTGATCTGCTTGCGTTTACTATGTGGTGCCGTAGGATGTTTTCCTTTTCGCTCCTACAGCGGTCTTTTGTTTTCCCATCGTCTACTGGGATGTGTATGTGGGGTATTACAGGTCACGTGTACTTGGTAAGCTGCCGACGCTTGTCATAATGCGATATAGTAATAAATTGGTCATGGCTCAGAGGATCTCGATGTATGTTACATAATATATGGCTCTAGGCTTTAAGTTAGCAATTACGATTGTTGTTTTGTGGAGGGTGCTTTTTGCCATTCGAAGATTTCAAGTGGTGATGGGGTAATTTCTAGCTAAATTGGAAGGGTGGTTTTAATAAAAAGACTTGTTTCAACTTAGGGTTTGACAAGAGATGCGAAACTACAATGGATGAATGAGAGCTAAAGAGTTGGTAAATTTCCAAAGAAAGCATTGCGAACAATAATAATTGTTATTAGGAATAAAAAAATGATTTTGTGGACTTTTCATTCTTCTAAATCGAACTAACTGCGCCAGTTACGATACATAGAAGTAGTCAGCTCTTATATAGATATACAGGGTAAGTCATTGATATGAGAAAGCTCGATTGCACCTACACCATTAAAGATATCGAAATGAACCAAAAAGTGCTGTAAATGGGAGGGTAAAGTGCAGTTTGTACCCTCCCATTTACCCTCCCATTTACAGCACTTTTTGGTTCATTTCGATATCTTTAATGGTATAGGTAATCGAGCTTTCCCATATCAATGACTTACCCTGTATACATATAACTCGCCAGCAGGCAAATAGCATATTTGATGTATTTATATGTATATCTTTTGATTGATTAAACTTTTTGAACCTTCCGCATCGTGTTGGTTGGATTTGGATTGAATTACCATACGATTATGATAGTTGTTGCATGGCCAAGCCTATGCACCCACTGGAAAATTGGTGGGCTCTATGAGATTTACTTTTTCCGCAAGCGTTCTAAAATTATCATACTGTACGCACCATGTAGAAGGATCCTATTATGTTACTCATATTATTATATTTAATACTACTAAGTATATTGCTAGTGGGGGTCTGGAGATGCAAGGAAGTACGGTGCAGACATATCTTTATCTCGTCGAATGTACCTCGAGTCCTACGCGCATGTCCGAGAATTGAAGAGCGAGATCAGGGAGAATAGGGTACTGTCACTAGACGCTTGTAAACTTGCAGAGAAACGGGAACCATTTTAATCCAGATTTCAGCAAGACTTATGCTTTTACTCGCTGTAAAATTCATTACCATACATTTTTCGTTGAAATATTCCAAGAAGAAGACACGGAACTCCGCCTGAGTTAGCAAGACTCGCAAATTTTACCATCTATCTGGACTCGTACGATCGAAATACCGTAAATGTATGCCTTATTTGCATATCAACGGTTCTTAAAATTGACAGAATATGCTATATGCCTGATGGTATATATTTCCAAATTGTTTTCTTACCTAATTTTTTTATGTGTATAAATGGAAAAAATCGTATATGTCACTCGCAGTAGAATGCTCCTGTTGTGTTTCGCTCTGCATTGCAATATTTGAGCTCGACACAAAATGATCGCCTTCTATTAGTACTCTAGTACAGTTCAATTGCCGATAAAAATCCTTTATGGAGGGCTGTTAGAGCTAAAAAGTAAAAACTACCCCAAAAACATTTCAATCTATAAGAATAGACCCATATTTTGGCTTCAGGTTAGCAAAAGTATTTTTTTATTATTATTAAAAATTCCTTAAAGCACAAGATCCAATCAAAAAATTATTTCTTAAAATCCTGTAGATCTGCGAGTGTCAATATCATGGAGCATATTTAACTTTTTTTTGGTAGTACCTATAATTTGTTATTTTTTATGGATTGTTCCACAAGACGGTATTCGGGGGTGATTAATGATTAAAGGCGAGTTTCGCTTTCGTTGGCTCAGATCGCACCGCGCTGCCATTAGGTAAAGGCACAAATTTAAAATTAAAGGTCATATTAATCGACATCCTTCCGCTGGAGTTTATAGAATACCTTGCTCCTGTGGTGTTGTAAACATCGGAATCACCAAACGAGGCGTCAACCCCGACGTACAGTAGAGAAACTGCCGCCTGGGCCAGACAGACAAGTCAGCTGTCGCGGAGCACACCGTGTTTCAGGACGATCACGCCGTATGCTTTGAAAAGTCCTGTCCACTACTTCACACTATTACACCCGATTACAACGTGAAGCAATTGAAATCTATAAAAATCCAACAAGGGGCAGGAGGAAGAAATGAAACTGTCAGAGTATTTGGTATCCGGTGGTACGTCAGACCCAAATGAGTCATCGTCTGACTCAGGAATCCAATACCCCATCGGAGAGACCGGCCGTTGCTGAGATGGAGATAGCTCGTGGTGGAGGTATGACTTCACCAGACCGTCGCCCTAGAAATAAAAGCGCTCTCCCAGCCGTCCAGTCAGTTGTCAGTGAACACGAGGATTGGAAGCATCGCCTTGCGCACATGTAAGCGCTTTTGATGTCTACCGTAGCTGTAGACGAAACACGGAACGTTTGGGGCAGATCTCCATGAATCATGGCACAACAACCCGGAATCAATACGATTTCAATGGAAGCCGGCCATGAAAGTTTACACAAATCTATAAAAATTTGTCAAAATATTCAAGTACGTTAATAAAATTTTCATTTGTATTACGACTGATAAGTCAATCGTCACAAAGCTCTTTCACTAGATCTACCGTTTCTATAGTTTTTCAACATACAACACTTGCAAAAAAAAACTATGCTGAAAACCGATTAATTATTTTTGTAAGTTTCGGGAAAATCTTCGACAAAAAGTAGACCCTTTGTGGAAGCTTGAAAGCTTGTGAGCAGTTCCTACAGAAAAATTATTCTAGAGAGTTAAAGATGACGAACTGGTGTGTGGAGATCATTTCCATGTTGTTTCAGGCGATTTAAACTTTGTCTTCGGACACCTCTTTAGTCATTTGTTAGTAAACTTCTGTTGCTAGAAGACTTGCAACATAAAACCGTTTAACGTTTACTCTGAAATTCATGGCGGCCACCACATAAGAGAGAACAGCATCCATCCATATTCCATCAAGTTTAATCCCACTGCAAAAATTTCAACTATAAAAGTTTTTTGCTCTCATGTATGCTCCATTTTAAGATTTTGTAAATCGATCTTATTAATTTAAACAATCATGTGGTACAAATAAATGACCAAGTTTCCAATCACAGTGAGAGAAGCGTTTATTTAATTCGAAAGTATTATACTAGATAATAGGTGATTATTTAATTTATTAGAAGAAACTGTTGCACCTCCAGTCCCCACCTGGTACCATGAAGGTACCATTTAGATGTCCGCCAACTGAATAATAATATGCTTATTAGTTATTAAAAGCTTACTGTATGCAAAATTCAAAACACCTGACTGAAAATAATTATCATGCACTTTAACTAATTGCAGCAGAAAAAAAGAGAACTCCAGTCCATAAATTTTCCATTTCAACCCGGAAAAATAATCGTTCAATGCATCTGACAAGCGAATAGCCGGCTAGACGAGTTAACTATAGTGAAATAAAAAGCATTTTATGATCCAGCCTGTAATAAATAGTTTACAAGTACCATGTTTAATTAAGCGACAGCTAATAATAAAGCATTGTAAAAGCCTTTTTCCCTGTTGATGGCTCGATCGTACAGCGGTGCATTTCCCTGGCAAATTTCCATCTGTATACTGTTTAAATGGACGATTTGTGCAATAAATAACCCATCCGAGCGACGGAATACAAAAACAGAAAACACCCGTTTTAAATGAAACCATCGTTCTGCGTCCTTAATTGTTATTCGTCCACAATAAAATCCCTAAAAATGGACGAATATACCATATAAAAATTCCATGATTTATTAGAATTTATCAAAAATAAGTAGTTTATAATAGGTAGGTATGAATTTTCTAAGTTCCATTAAAGCAATTTGTATTTGGCTTCTGATTGCTTAATAACTAGAAAAGCTGTAAAATACAGGATGTCCGGGAAAATGCGGTAAATCTCTCGGAATCAGATCGAATATTAAAAAAAAATATGACAAGTTCCAATAATTTTTTTCCTAGCGGCCCTCCCCACGGAGATACGGCCTCCTAAAAGGAAGCCATTGGAAACCAATTATTTTTATTGAATAACTTTTAAACTAGATACTTCATAATATTCAATAAAAATTTAATATGATAAACAGTAGTAAATACTTTTTAAAATACTGCCCCTAAAATAGAAATTAGCTTCTTTAGTTTACCAGGGGCGGATTAGGTTGTACATTTTAATGCTTACATTTTTAACACTCTACGGCCCGTATTCATCAATAAATATAACCCCTGGGGTTATATTTTGAAACATGTCATTGGTTCAAAATTCGTAGCGTTCGTAGGGATTGAGCATTAGACCAATCAGCTGTCAGAAAATTCAAAATTTAACCCCAGGATTATATTTTGAAGTTTGATGAATACGGACATACGTGATAAGGAGTAAAAAAAAAGCAAATTTTGAATACCTTCAACATTAAGCTACAGAAAAGGTACTCCTGTTCCTTATCGATTAAATGCACCGTTTTCGAGAAAAAAAAAATGAAACCATACAAGGCATAATAACTTGGAAACTGAAAATGTGCGCGAAAAACGCCGAAACATGCATGTAAATTTTGTGATCAAGGGGGATATATTTTGGTGATAAATTTAACTACCCAAGTTAATCCCATTGGCAGGGGTTGCTACCGCTTTGCTTCCCATCATAGGGAATAGACATCGAGCGATATACGTCATTTGAAAACTACTTGAATTCTTTTTACAACGATGTCTTACTTTTTGGGTTTCGCCTGAATGTTAGAAGGCGAGTCGATAAAAAAGATCTACTTCATAATGAGGTACTTTCTTTTTTTTTAAATAAGCAAAAAAAATTTTAATACGACGTCACACTTCACTATAGTTACCATGGTATAGTAACCAGTGAAGAAAAGATTATGAAGAAAAGGAAGCAGTCATTATTGTTGAGAAAACCTGTTTTATCGATTCGCTCTGTATCTAATATTTTTGAAAACGCACAAAAAATGTATCGTTGTAAAGAGGATTCACAAGAAAGCTATATAATAGCTTTCAAATGACGTATCACTCGATATCTGTTTCCTGCTATATAATGATACGATGATAAGCGACTTTGGATAGTTAAATTGGTTATCTATATAGATGCTATAAATGCCTAATCAATAAAAAACTTATACCTGTTTCGACGCTTTTCTCGTACATCTTCAGTTCCCAAGTCTTTAGGCCTGGTACGTTTTCGTTAGGTCGTCTTGGATATCGTACACTGTGCTATTATAAGTATACCAAGGTCATGCAGTAATTTTATAATACCTACCTACCATATTCCGTTCACTGTATTTATTTCAGCCTAGTAAAGTTGGCACCCCTAAGTTCGAATTATTATAAAATTTTGTCAGCATTCGTTTCGTTAGTCCACGTTTGTCCAACCAAAATTTTCATTTGTCCACCCTCAAAAAAAAGTTACGGCAGTATTAGAAAAATTTTATGAACAGATTTACTTAATTTTCAAACGACATTCATTTGTCCATCTTTTTTCCACGTTTGTCCCACAAAAAGCCTCTTTTGTCTACCCTCCAAAAAAAGTTGAAAAAAAAAACAAAACGACCAAATTAAAAAAAAAAAATGACAGCAGCACCAAATAAGAATTTTCATAATTTTTCATTTTCATCTGTATAGCACATCATTTGCACTCCTGCGCCTAGAACTAAAAGTATTTTATTATTTTATTCCTAGAAGTGAAACTCTGAATAAAGTAGGTTACTAGCCCAGTAAATAAGATGGAAAATCTGGAAAAGTATTGGAACACAACCGATTTAAAAAAAATATTTCCCTGGCCTACCTCCTTGCGGATGTTCCTGAAGGTCTAAACCTTTAGGAACATCAGCACTAGCTCCTGCAATACCTCGAAAAATGAGAAAATTATGATAATTTTTCTCTTCACAAAGCACCCCAAAACTGTTTGGGGTTCTATAACAATGTAACAGTGTAAAATAACAATGATAAAAAAATCAAAATTCAAAATTTCACCTCAAAAGTCGTCACTTCGAGGTCTTCGGGGATTTCGTGGAATTACGAATTGAATTAGCGAGGTCCAAAGTATGTATGTACAAAGTACCTAACAAGTTATTGATATTTTATGAGTTTTTATTGGGATTTAGGTTCTAATTTTAAATTTTCCACTAAAGATTCTTTACAGAACAAATTAGAAAACTTTCGTACAGCATGCGAGGTTCCACAACGTTCCTAAAACAAATTAACAAGTGAAGGTAGCTCCTATTAGGAAGTGGCAGTGGTACCTACACAAAATAAATTTTCGCCTCGAAAATTGTTGAAAATCCCTGAAAGACAATTACGAGACGAAAATTACGAAATATTACTTTTTTATATCACTTGTCATTTTTTGGGGTGGTTTTGAGGGGTTGGGACCACCCTCACTTGCTTTTGGACTTCGGAGTCGTAATCAGCTCGTATTCAACTTTTTTACATCACTTTGTGAATGAAAATGACCCTAATTTTCAAATTTTTGGAGGTAATACAGTGATTAGTGGTGAGCCATTGGAAGTAAATAGAATTATTAAATTGTATAGCATTTTTCATGGTTGATAATTCACCCTTATAATGTTTAACATTTTTAAACCGGCCGTTGGCCAATTTGAAAAATTATTTTTTTATTTTATGGAGAATTTATTCCTCAAACTTTTATTTCTCATTTTATTTTTCAAAAATTTGTGTCGTTTTCAACTTTTCTGCATGGGTGACCGTCAAGTTTAACATTTAATTTAAAAGACAACTTTTGAGTTTTCGATGATTTTAAATAACAGAACTGCTTGCAATACTTTTTTCTACTTACTCAGGTTTTTTTGTTGAAAACGACAAAGTTTTTTTGAAAAATAACAAGAGAGATAAAAGTTTGAGTAACCAGTTGGTCATAAAATAAAATAATATAATATACAGGGTGATTCAGGTTTTACCTACTTAACTCTAGGGAATGATAGAGAATCGAAAAATAATATGAGTTTGCTTCATGAACTATATTCGTGAAATGCTTCGTTAAAATACAGTGTGTTAAAGTGTTATGAAAAAATTCGTATTTTTGAAATATAAAAAAATTGGCTGATTAATTAAATAAGTAATTTTGAACAGTAGTTGTGCTAATTGAAGTACCTACATGATTTGATACTTCCGATGAAAAATTCTTCACTCCAGTGGCAGAGATCTGGGTGTGTTGTTACCTTTTTTATTAAATAATTTCTACGCTACTGACTTTAATGGAAATTGATTATTTATGGTAGATATACCTTGTTTTGTTTAGAGGAGAAAATTCATCTTACGTTTTTGTTGTAGAACGCACTGTTTTCAAGATATTCCACAATGTTAGCACTCATGCAAGCTTTTTGTAATGCAATACGGTTCAATAACGATCAGAAAAATGATTAGGTAGGTAACTTCCGGAAAAACTCAATAGCATTGATTTTTATGATATTTTACCTCGTAGGGGTTCCTACATTGGGAAGTATCTCGGAAACAGTGCGTCCTAGGACAAAAACGTACGATGACTTTTCTTCTCTAAACAACATGAGGTATCTAACAAAAATGACAAATTTGCAGTAAAGTCAGTGGCGTGCAAATTATTTATTAAAAAAGGTAAGAACAAGCCCAGATCTCCGCCACTGGATTAAAGAATTTTTCGTCGGAACTCTCAAATCATGTACTTCAATTAGCACAACTAGGTAGGTACTGTTCAAAATTCAAAATTATTTCAATCAGCCAATTTTTTTATATTTCAAAAATACGAATTTTTTCTTAAAACTTTAACACCCTGTATTTTCTTAACGAAGCATTTCACGAATATAGTTCATGAAGCAAACTCATATTATTTTTCGATTCTCTATCGTTCCCTAGTAGAGTTAAGTAGGTAAAACCTGAATCACCCTGTATATTTTAAATCGGTCAATGGGTTAAAAATTTGTGTACCTATACAGGGTCCTGCAACAGTGCGTCCGTCTTTCCTTGCGCCTTTCCCGTGGTGGATAAAAAAAATGTTTCCTACAAAAAATTATTGGTTTGGAAATCTTCATGCCATAAAATTGTTTTACACTATACAGGGTGTCCCAATTTTGAGATATTCCAACAACAAACATTTTTTTAAATGGAAAGCCCTGTATTTATTCTATTTTTTCGATGTCATTTTTTACCATCTACATTGTTGTCTATTTACTATTTGATTATATTACAGTGTTGCCGACTTACAAATTTTCTCCCAAAATTCTTGTATAAAACGAGCTGAAGTTTAAAAAATGGTAGCGGCCCCGTTTTTCAGAAGGTAAAAATTATTCTTAGCAATAACTTCAGTGCGGTTACTAAGCAACATTGTGATAATGAGAAATATGAACTTAGTAAAATAGGGTGGTCAGAAAAAAATGCCAAACTTTGCAAACTTCAAAGTAGTTTAACTATTTTTTTTCAAATGGAATGCCCCTATTTTTATATCACCATTCGATAGGCCTTTTGCTTCTCTTCAATTTTATGGTGCATGTTGTATGTCTAAGCCCCATAGTTATTGACATGATCAATATTTTCCACAAAAGTTACCATTTAATTACATTTCTATGCACCGAAGTAGGCCGCAATGAAGCAAAACAACTGTCAAAATGTAAGTATCCAAGTGTCGGTGTGAATTGAATTCTCTAAATTAATTGAATTTTCTCAAGCTAAAACTTGAAACGTTAAACACTTAAAAATAACTTCCGCTGTAAAAAACTGTAAGAAAACTATAAAGCGAAAAACCGTTCTGCTGTTATCAGTGGCTGTTCCGTGAATGTCCGAGATTGAAATTTGCTGCAAAAGTCTCTCCGTTTCGTGGTATAAGTAGACTGCAACTTTTCATCATGAATTTCGAAAAAAACGAACTAGTAGATATGGTTTCTGTATTAGGCGAGGCTGATCAAAATTGTTTATTGGCGGAAAGGATTTACGCGATACGTTATCCAGAAAGAAGACACCCGAGTAAAAAAAGTTTCAGGAAGCTATTCGATAGATTTACTGAGACGGGAAGTGTGAAATACAAAAAACAAGAAAGAAAAAACCTATCACCAACGAGGAAAACGAATTGTCAGTTATGTTAACAGCAACTGAGCATCCCAACATGAGCCAAAAAGACATTGGTGAAGCAACCGGCATAACTGAGAGATCGGTACAACGCATTTTGAAGAAAAATCGATATCATGCGTACCAGATTCAGTTGCATCAACAACTTACCAATGCTGATTTTCAATTTCGTTCCGGATTTTGTGCCTGGGCAAGATTGAAAATGCAACAAGATCCTGCATTTTTCAATTTCGTTTTATTTACAGATGAGGCGACATTTAAAAACAGCGGATCAGTAAACAGGCACAATTTTCATGTCTATTCAACTGAAAATCCTCATGTTATGAGACAAATTGACAATCAGCATAGATGGTCTTTGAATGTCTGGGGTGGAATTGTTGGAGGGTATGTGTTAGGTCCACATTTCTTCGATGGTCCTCTCAATGGGGCCATGTACTTTTTGCAAAATGTTTTACCCGGACTATTAGTTGACGTGCCTCAACATATAAGAAACAGAATGTGGTATCAACAAGACGGAGCACCCGCTCATTTTTCGCGAAACGTCAGGGTATATCTTGATGGTATTTTCCCCAACCAGTGGATTGGTAAGAATGGACCCATCAGATGGCCTGCTAGATCTCCGGATCTGACAAAAATGGATTTTTTTCTTGTGGGGATACGTGAAGAGAATTGTTTTTAACGAACCGCCGACGACACTAATCAATATGCAACAAAGAATTGTTGAAGCTATTGCAAGCATTTCACCTGAAATGCTAGGAAGAGTGCAAAGGTCTTTTCAGCAGAGAATTGATTTGTGCCAGAATGAAAATGGGAGACATTTTGAACATTTATTATAATAGTTTTTCATTTGTATGTTCAATTTTGTTACATTTGCATGTTTTTGAATGAAATAATTAATCTTTTTTACATATGCCCGTATTCACAAACAATAATTTCCTAAATAATTACGTAATCAATTATCCCCATCTCATTCTATTGCAAAAAAAACTGCATATCTCCATCTCACTCATTTAATTAATTACGTAATTATTTAGGAAGTTATCGTTTGTGAATACGGACATACTGTATTATCGGTTTTTATTCTTAACTTCATTAGATATCACATTGACACTTGGATACTTACATTTTGACAGTTGTTTTGCTTCATTGCGGCCTACTTCGGTGCATACAAATGTAATTAAATGGTAACTTTTGTGGAAAATATTGATCATGTCAATAACTATGAGGCTTAGACATACAACATGCACCATAAAATTGAAGAGAAGAAAAAGGCCTATCGAATGGTGATATAAAAATAGGAGCATTCCATTTGAAAAAAAATAGTTTGAAAACTACTTTGAAGTTTGCAAAGTTTGGCATTTTTTTCTGACCACCCTATTTTACTAAGTTCATATTTCTCATTATCACAATGTTGCTTAGTAACCGCACTGAAGTTATTGCTAAGAATAATTTTTACCTTCTGAAAAACGGGGCCGCTACCATTTTTTAAACTTCAGCTCGTTTTATACAAGAATTTTGGGAGAAAATTTGTAAGTCGGCAACACTGTAATATAATCAAATAGTAAATAGACAACAATGTAGATGGTAAAAAATGACATCGAAAAAATAGAATAAATACAGGGCTTTCCATTTAAAAAAATGTTTGTTGTTGGAATATCTCAAAATTGGGACACCCTGTATAGTGTAAAACAATTTTATGGCATGAAGATTTCCAAACCAATAATTTTTTGTAGGAAACATTTTTTTTATCCACCACGGGAAAGGCGCAAGGAAAGACGGACGCACTGTTGCAGGACCCTGTATAATTATTTTATGGGTGCATGCATCATCCCTCATCAACCCTTTAAAATGCTACAATTTAACTCTAACTACTGTCAATGAATGCTTTTGATACACTCACAACTTATATTAAATTTGGTTTTTCAAAGTTCTATAATACCTATACAGGGCCCTGCAGCAGTAGATAATAAGGCATTATTACTAGCGTACTCTCCGTTAGAGATTGAGAAAAAGATGTGAGAGAAAAGTTGTAAGGTTTAAAGAGACCCAACCAAAAATTATTTTCAGCTATTATAATAGAGGGTAGCTCAATATCGCTGTACACCATACAGCTGTGTTCTTTTAAATACGTCATCCTGTATATTACCTATTACATTTTCAGATTGTCTGAGAGAATTCAGAAAAATTGATTTTTAAAGTTGCAGTTTGAAATTAGTAGGTTATGAGTTATAAACAAGTGAGATATCACATTCAAAACGGTTCAATATATCAAAAAACGCTTTTCACATGGTATAATATTGTGTGAATGAAACTGTTTTACAGCATGATGAAAATTATCAGATTTTTCTGATTTGTTGAGCTGTTTTCGATACAATTTGCTTTATTGAGAGTGGATATACCTAATGGCGATTTTCACTTGTTCGTAACTCGTAACCATAACCTACACTGACTTTAAACAGAACTTTAAAAATCATTCTTACTAAGGACATGGGGACCAATAGGGATTTACGAAGAGCACAAAGAAATGCGACATAAGTACGTAAATCTACATATTTGTATTTTAAGTATATACCTAGTTCTTGACATTTGAAAAATTATTATTATGTGACTACATTATTAAAAATTTTAATTCCCAATCGCCGGCTTCTAAAAGTCAATTAACATAATAATTATAATGGCTCGCGCGGATATACAGGGTTATTCACGGTATATACGCCACGGAAGATTATGGCCGTGTCTCTGGATTTTAGGATCTTTTTATTTTTGGAGTGGATAGAGACCCGGCAGAGGTACGTTTTAAAATTATATTCATAATGTGCAGGGTGTCCCAAAAGCATGAAACATATCAAAGTTATGTTTTTTTAAATGAATGCTCCTATGTTATTGCATTTTTAGATTGCCTGGGAAGAAAAAAGAAGATTGGCTTTTACAGTTGGTGTTTAAATTCAAAAGTTTGTGAGTTATAAACAAGTGGAAATCGTCATTTTTCAAGTTTAAGGCCGTGTACAAGGAAAACGGCTTAAGATAGAGAAAAACGGCTTACGTGTCCTTATTTTAACTTTTCATGTACTATCCTACGATGTAGATGAAATGTTTATACTGGGTGATAAAAAATTTGAAAAATGCTGAGATTTCTCCACGCGTCGACAAATAAAAAAATCAAAGAAAGTACAAATGTTTCTATACCATAGGATAGTACATGAAAAGTTAAAATAGGGACATGTGAGCCGTTTTTCTCTATCTTGAACCGTTTTCGTTGTACAGGGCCTTGAACTTGAAAAATGACGATTTTCACTTGTTTATAACTCAAAAACTTTTGAATTTAAACACCAACTGTAAAAACCAATCTTATTTTTTCTTCTCAGACAATCTAAAAATGCAATAACATAGGAGAATTCCATTTAAAAAACATAACTTTGATATGTTTCATGCTTTTGGGACACCTGTACATTATGAATATAATTTTAAAACGTACCTCTGCCTGGTCTTTATCCACTCCAAAAATAAAAAGATCCCAGAATCCAGAGACACGGCCATAATCTACCGTGGCGTATACCGTGAATCATCCTGTATATAGGTAGGAGCCGGGTGTTCAACGTGGACGTGCATTTTTATTCATAAATCGATTTTGGATCCGACCACATCTAACCGGGACGGACTGATAATAAAAATCAATTTATTAAAAACAAAATGCACGTCCACCTTAAACACCCGGCCCGTGTCCGTGCCGTTGGATGTAAATTGACCTTAATCCTCCGGAAAAAAATAAATGAGCTTAAGAATTAAAATCACGAGTATAAGTAGTAGATACTTAGGTAAGTAGGTATATGAAGGATTCGACCTCTATAAAGGACGACATGCTTTAAAAGTAGTTCGAAACGGCAATAAAATACTTCATCACCGTTCCATTCAAGAAGCTTATTAAGGTAATCCTAACACGATCGCATTACTGCTGCATACATACAACATACATTCGCACATGGTTCGCCAGGAGGGATCTCCAACCCCTGCCCCTCCTGAGGTAATCGCCAATTAAGGCGCGACGCCGACGGCCATCTTGAATTAAGCCTATATACCGGTGACACGATGATTCTTAATACTGTCCAACAGGTCGTGCACGTGATCGGAGGTGTGGTCACCTGAGTAAACCACGCCTATTAAAGCAGGTGAGAACCAAGGTATTGTTGTTTTAAGCCACCTCACGTGTGCTTATACTAATCTAGCGAAGGATCGAAAATACCTACAGTCATCTGAGAGGCATAACACTGAGAAAGGTAACCTGACGACATCTATTGGCTGATTCAAATAATGTTAACCGAAAAAGCTGCGAATATTAATAATTATTATTTCTGTACTAATTTCTAACAAATACCTATAGGTATAGATACTGCAGTCTTATATTCCTGTATCCTATAAATTTATTGATCAACTTCTTGTTAAGGAGGGTTAAGGTTATTAGTTAAATTGGGGTGATAAATGGGTTAGTTAGGTATATCCGAAAATTATTCGTTTTGGCATTGAAACTTCCAGCTAATTTTGTATCATTAATTTGATGGTATAGGTAGGTATACTTAGGTACCTACCAATGGAAATTTGTCAGCATACAGGATGATTCACAGTCGATTGCCTACTTGGGAGTTTTACAGAAAACGAGATAAAGAATTTTACTGAGAATTTTATCACTTGAATAATGACTGACTCTGTTCCATCTTTCTAAAATATTTTCAGGTTTCTGGTACTTCCGGCAAAAATGCGTAGGATGATTCATCTGAATGAATCCTACAAATTTTGCGATTCTTCATAGACTCTTTTTTATTGCCAATTCGTATATATTCAGTGAAAAAACATGCGCAAGAAATGTTTCAGGTGAGCCTTATCAAATGCCAAAAGGTTACGATTTTTGCGTTACGGGAGGAGCAGGGGGGTGACTATAAGGTGCATAAAGTTTTTTTAAATTTTATTGGCTTGAATTACCAGTAGCAGCTATATGACAAAAGTTATAAAAGCAGCGTAGAGAGCGCGCCGAGCACTACAAGTTTTCCCCTTATGACTTTCATCGTAACTGCAACGGTTATACCGATTGGGAGGGGGGGAAAACTTTTTCTAGCAATTTTTTTTTATTCATTTGACTATTCACAACGTGTTTTTACTATTTTAGACATTTTCGCTGCTTTTATCAGGTACTTCTTCATAGGTTATAAGACCTCTGATGTGAATTCGAAAACAAGAATTGTTATAGATACTTACCTAGGTATCGTAAATTGGGGAATATCTGAATTTTGTAACTAGTAATAATTCAATACCGGTATATTGATTTTATTTCACTCAGGTTTTAATAACCTGTGTGAAAGGGTATTACCTCACGGTAGGTTAATTTAATAAAAAAAACATTTCTCCAAAAAAGTTTACCCCATCCCTCAATCGGTGACCGTTGCAGTTATATGACAAAAGTTTTGCGAAACAAACTTAAAAAGTGATCAGCGGTCTCTCTACATCAGTAATTACTTTCGTCATAGCTAGTAAGTACATGCAAGTCCAGAAAATTTTAAAACACTTTCTACATCTTTCAGACACCCTCCCGCTCCCGCAGTAAAGCATGTGCGTCTGTAAAAGCGTGTGCAAAAATGCAGCGAGGTAGAGTATGTTTCCACATTAAATTTATAATTATTTTTATTGAACCACTTATTTGATTATATAATATAATTTGATGAATTTTATTGGGATTTAGGTTCTAATTTAAATTTGCCACTAAAGATTCTTTACAGAACAAATTAGAAAAACTTTCGTACAGCATGCGAGGAGAAGACATAAGACATGGACGGTACCGTTTCGTCCTTATTATGGACTCATCAGCATATCATATCAGTCAGCTCTAAACCACACATGCTATACGAAATTTGGAAGTTCCATCTATTCTAACTGGTGTTTTCGTTTTGTAGTGACTTTTAATTTTCAAATGAGTGAGTAGGCAACCAGAGAAACGTGCGTGTCTTTTATATAGTATTATCCTCGCTATAACAGTAGAGTTGTCATGGATTTATGAACTTTACACTACTAATGCAGAGGTTTTTATTAATTCAAGAACTACACATTGATTCTCATAAGTATATACCTACTCACATTCATTTTCAAGCTAATTTTATTGAATTTTTACTAGTGTATTTATAAAGTAGGTTTTACTACACGAATTAAGATGTTATGGCACATTTTTTCACCCTGGCCTTTTTAGATTTATAATTATTTTTATTGAACCACTTATTTGATTATATAATATAATTTGATGAATTTTATTGGGATTTAGGTTCTAATTTATAAATACACTAGTAAAAATTCAACCCTCAATTATTTGTCATTTATTTCTCTAATTATTGGAACAAGCATTAATAAAAATGAGAAAGTCCCCGAAAACTTGCATATGTGACAGATTTAAAGTAAAAGCTGAGTAATGAAGCAACAATATGCCCCTACATGATATACCTACTTATTGGCTCAAATTTATTCCGTTTTTTGTTATTACCTACATTTATTATTAAATTTTACAATGGATATTATCATACAGGGTGTTTACTGTAAGCTTGGCTAAACTTCAGGGAGTGATTCTTTGAGTTCAAACGAAGGTTCATATAAACATAGCAATCAATGTTTTTGAATTTTTTTAATGTATTTTTTCAAGAAACAAAATGTTACACTTTTATTTAAAAAATCGTCCTTTCTGTAAATATTTTGTTGAAATTTGGCAGTATCATTTCTCACTGGAATAAAATTATCAAGTCCAGTGACGTTCCGGGAAGCATTTCAACGAATATTATTTTGAAAAAAAAAATTTAAAAAGTACGCTAATGGCTTTTTCTTGAATTTTTATTTTTTGACAGATTTAGAATTGAAAATACAACTTTACTGTCTCTTGAATATTTATCGTATCTTTCATCATTATTGGAATAAAAAATAGAATCCACTCAATTGCATATCCCTAGATGAACCAAGAAACATGGCAAAAAAAATTGTTGTTACGAATTTTTTTCTTCTTCATGTGCCGTTTATCCTCTTCGAAAGTTGACGACTTATAAGGCAATTTTAACTTTCTGCTGTTCTGAATAGTTCAGCTCTTGTTTTTCCAAATCATGTTTTTAAATTCCTCAATTAGGAATATCTTCTACGTCCAGGGCACCTCCTGCTGTCAATTTTATCTTGAATATCAGCTGTAAGTAATGCTGTAATAATTCACACCTGTCTCCGCGCATGATATCCCCAAAGTATCTTTTTACTCTAATTTTTTTGATGTAACAACGAAATTCTGTTGGAGCAATCTCATTCTGCTCAGCAATTACTCGTTCCGTAACCTGTCAGTCCATGCACGATATCCTCAGCATTCGTCGATATGCCCATATCCCGAAGGCGGTAATTTTTTTTTATACAGTGTTTCTGTTAGCGTCCACGCTTCCATACCATGCAAACCACCGGGAACACAATGCCATATAATAACAATACGCACTTTTTGAGTTCGATGATACAGCTGCGCTTACAGGATATGTCTTTGTTTTCATAAAGGCATTTCTGGCTTGTCCGGATGAATTACAACTAGGTACTTAATAAATAATATAAAATAAATTTCAAAAAAAAAAAATTCCTCGTGATTCTTGCGTGGTCTAGGGATATACCTATGCAATTCAGTGGATTTATTGTTATTTAAAAGACTTACCAAGATACCAAAAAAATTCAGGAGACAAAAAAGTTGTATTTTCAATCTGACAAAAAATAATAATTCAAGAAAAAGCCATTGGCGTACTTTCTTTAAAAGTTTTTTTTTAAATAACACTTAATTGTTGAGGTGCTCCTCGGGGCGTCACTGAACTTGATAATGTTGTTCCAGTAAGGGCTAAATTAGCCCCTTGCTACAGCAAATGTACTTACAAATTTGAACAATATTGCATGGGTAAAATTATTTAAGATATTTTCGAAAAAGACGATTTTTTAATAATAGTGTAATACCCTGTTGTTATCTGGAAAAATATGCATTTCAGGACCTATGTTTATATGAACTTTTTGTCTTATAATCACTGAAGAATCACCCCGTGAATTTTGGCCAAGCTTACAGTAAACATCCTATAAGTAGGTATGTAGGTAGGTAAATTTTAAACGAAACCCTAATTTCTAATTAATCAGTCAAACAGCTAAAGAGTGAGTCTCTTTAACGTCTGTGATGTATTGTCAAACCTATAAACCCATGGGGTCTCCACACACAAGACAAATAGAAATAACGAGCACTCTTTATCTCTATACCTACTTATATCCACTAAAAAAATTTTTGGGGTTATAAATTATATTAAATTAGAACTAAATAAATCACAAATCTAGTACTTATTATAAATTATGCAAACCCGATTTTTCGTCATGAATTCAGCAATGAGTTGGGATGTGATTACCTATACTATTTTGTATTACTGGTTATAAATATATTGCTTAGTTAAGAAACGCCTGAGCGTGTTTAAATCCAATATTAGAACTCGCGCGTGTTTTAAAGTTACCCCGGGCAACATCAACGTATAACCGGAGAAACGTATGTCGTTCAACAATAATGCCTTATGTCAACTTTATAATTATTATTGTTCTAACCAGAAGTAGCAAATAAAATAATTACTGACAGATATTTGAAAATCATAATTCCAATATTAAACAATTTATGATCTCAAAATGTACCAATAATAAAAACTAGCTTACAGTATTCGTGGATATCGGGTCTTAAAAACACTCGCGCGTGTTTTTAAAGACCTTAAAATATCCACTAATGCCCGTATTCACAAACGATAATTTCCTAAATAATTACGTAATCAATTATCCCCATCTCATTCTATTGCAAAAAAACTGCATATCTCCATCTCACTCATTTAAATAATTACGTAATTATTTAGGAAATTATCGTTTGTGAATACGGGCATAATACTGTTAAGTGTTATCAAATCGTCTCAATTCTTCATATATAGTTACCATAAATTTTATCTCTATATTGTTTTTTTAACTCCTTCGTTTTTTTTTTTTGGGTTTCTGATCTAATTTAAAAGGACTAAAATTGGAATATTTTTTAAATTGTAACTTTAAATTTTATTTTAAATCTTCGGTAGTTACAGTAACAAATATGGCTAAGGAAGAAATTAAAATTCATCAATCCAGAAGAAGAAATTTTCAAAAACCAACACTCTTTCAATAAACGTTTTTTCTTGATAATAATAATAATATACAGGGAATCTAAAATGAACCAAAAAAATTCAGGAGGTGATTGATGAGATTCTAAGAAATAAAGTAAGTATGAACGTATGTCCTAAGAGGAATGAGGAAGAATGGAGCAACACATCCATTCACACTCTCGAAGAAGGTACAATAAAATGGTACACAGACGGCTCAAAGGCCATGCACCGAGGGAACTGGGGCAGGAGTATATGGCACCAACTACTCCGAGCCGATGGGAACATCCCCAAGCATACTTCAAGCGGAACTGTACGCAATAGAAGTATGTGCCCAAATAAACCTCGACAGAAACTATAAAAATAGGGAAATAGCAATACTGACAGACAGTCAAGCAGCCATAAAGACGCTGAGCTCCCCTATCATCAGCTCAAAAATGGCATGGAACTGCCTACAAAAACTCAATAAACTAGGCAGAGAGAACAAAATTCACCTCAAATGGATACCAGGACACACTGGGATTGAGGAAAACGAACGTGCCCACTCATTGGCAAGAAAAGGAGCATCGACGCCCTTTATAGGACCAGAACCATTCTGTAGCCTTGAAGACACGTTTTTCAAGGCAGAACTTTGGAAAGAAGAAGAAAAACTGAGAGAAATCCATTGGAATAACCTCTCAGGATTGAGACAATCCAAAGAGCTCCTCGGGAACTTTAACCGAGAAAGGTCAAGGAAACTCCTGACCCTCAACAAGGGAAGTCTCAGAATGCTAACAGGATTCCTAACAGGTCATTGCAAGCTCAATGAACACCTGAGGAAACTTGGTATAGAAAAAGATGGCGTTTGCAGACTCTGCAGGGAAGAAAACGAGACGCCTCGTCACCTATTGATGAACTGCGAAGCCCTAGAACGTGAAAGAAACGATGTTCTGGGCCAACACCAGCTCAACGGGGGGGCTTTGCCCGGCCTTGATCCCCTTCAAATCCTGAAATTCCTAAGGGAAGCGGAGTTGGAGAGGCTGCTTCAACGAAGGGAATATACTCCAAAGGAGCAGAGAAGAGGGGGCACAATAGATCTGTAATAGGTCGCAGCGCATCTGACACCCTCAATATCAATATCAATATATCAAAGTCCTAAGAGGCTTAACTTTTTAACTACAGGGTGTTGAAGTTTCAAGAAAAATTTTTTTTTTTAATAATAATTTTGATAAGAATCACGATATTTCCGTGAAAATTTGTGTATACCTTCCATGCATCAAGAGGCATTTCCCAACGTATAACTTTTAGTTATTTGTATCAGTGGCGTTCGTGCAAGTCGAGTTAAACTTAATATTTTTGAAAAAAAAAGTACGCCACTGCTTTTTTATGAAAATAAAATTATTTTTCAAATCCTCTTTCATTTCTGAGTAAATATGATTTTTTTACTTTTTTTCAACCGATGCAAGGTTTTCTGCTAAAAAAATAGAATACATTTTTAGGTTGCCTCTTTCTGAAACTGCTACAGAACTGCATATACCTAAGTACCTAAGTTCGATTCAATCTGTACTCCGATACAAAAAAATGTGTTCTCATAATATCTGACTCTTAAAAGATGTGGATAGTAAACGTCGTTTAACGTAAATAAAAGCGAAACTGTCGAATTTGTGAATTTATTTTCATTTGTAAAATCCAACATATGATATTTATTTTTTTATCAGAAACCCTTGCATCGGTTGAAAAAAGTCAAGAGATCATATTTACTCAGAAATTAAAGAGGATTTAAAAAATAACTTTATTTTCATAAAAAAGCAGTGGACAGTAGTGGGGAGTACTGTTTTTTTTTTCATCGCGACTTGCACGAACGTCACTGCCACAATAACTAAAAGTTATACGTTGGGATATGCCTCTTGATGCATGGAAGTTGTACACAAATTTTCACAAAAATATCTTGATTGTTATCAAAGTTATTATTAAAAAACTATTTTTTTTCTTGAAACTTCAACACCCTGTAGTTAAAAAGTTCAGCCTCTTAGGATATACGTTTTATATTTACTTTTTTTCGTAAAATGATCTCATCAATCACCCCCTAAATTTTCTCGGTTCATTTTAGATACACCCTGTATATAAATTAAAAAAAATTGTATAAAAAATATAAATAAATAATAATAATAATAATAAGCAATAAATATTTTAATTATTTCTAAAATACTGTAACGTATTCTCCGTCAAACGTTTCGTCTATAAAGTAAACTCAGACTCTAATATATTAATTACTGATTAAAGAAATATAAATTATTTTACTCACTACACACTAGTCTAATAATTCCTTTACCCTTAAAAAAGTTTAAACACTAATTAGTCGCCATAATAATTTGAAAACAGTCTCTATTTACTCAGCACATTCAATAACACCGTCTGCCTATGCAGGTCATAATAAACAGCATGGGGATCTCTGAAACAGTATACATGGTCGGTTGAATTAGCAAAAAGTTTAACTACTTAGCGGTTAATTAGTGATATTTTGTCGAAAAAACAGAAAATTTGCTTTTTTTCTGGAGATATTCGAAAAAATCCGAAATCATACGATTTACTTTTTTTTTCTGAAGTTATTTGGGAAGATGGAAGAACAAAGGGCACTTACAAAGGGCGCATAAAAAAACAAAGGACGCGATAACCAAATTTCAGATGAACGTTTAGTTTCGAAGAAATCACCATCAACTCCATTTTTTTCTATGGCTTATGTATAAAGTCTAAGCAAACCAGCTTAGAATATCTTTTGCCGTTCTTGAAAAATTTAAATCGCATTTCAAAATCACAAATGTTTCAAGTAATTTAGCCCTGAAACTATAACCTTTATTTATGGGAAAAAAACATCACCATATTTATCTTTATTTTATTGATTCCCTGAATTTTCAAACAGTGAATAATAAACCATCCTTCATTTAGTGCGAAAATATATCGTATTAGTTTTCATTCCATTTCCATGTTTTTACCAGGAAAACTTTCATATAGCATTGAAATTTAATTCGACAAGATTTATTCCACTGGCCGCTGGTATAATTATTATACAGGGACGAATGTGTTCAACTAACTAAAAATTTATTAGATTTCCCTTTGAAATCTATACCTATACCTATTATAAGTACCTGCTTTAATTTTAGGTTGATGTAAATAAATTTCACTGAATTTTTCAGGACAAATAATTGACAACTGGATGTTTTGCCCTCTGTATGATTTTTATTGATGAATTTTGTTTGAAAAAATGGCACGCAATTAAAACACGTCAAAAGTCAGCAAGTTTCACACCTCTAGAGACTTTTGAACTTTTTACCCGTTATTCCGGCTAAAAAGTGACATTGACAAGTGACATTTTAAAAATTATGATTACTAAATGACAGCAGGTTTTACCGCGGTGACACTGGTGGTGACAAGAGTAATTTTTTAACGCACTTATTTCCCTTGCGATTTCCACTAAAAACATGGAAAATAAATTGCGTCCGCTCGCGGGAGAGTAAAAGTTCTATATGGATAAAATTAACGGAAAACTAATGGACCCGCGATGCTAACTTATTATTCAAAAGACATCTATTGATTTGCGTATTACGCGGTTGCCAAACTGATTTTTATCACAAGCTCAACTGTAGTTAAACGCAAAAAAATCAACTTGCCGATGGAACAAAAGAGTGAAAAACGAAGAGAAATGACATGTTGAGTGAGTTTAAAGCTTTGTGTTGTTTAGGTCGTCTGGTCTGGCTGTCGCCAGGTTTCATGTTTAGGCCAATTATAACACTTTAAAAAATCCAAATGACTCTCGGATGGGCATCAGTGGAGAACAAACTGGTTCTAACATTACCTGTATATTATAGGTAACAGGAGGAGATAAGAAACTATGTTTTGGGACTTCCGTTGTCGTTTCTTCATTAATTAAAATAAAATGTATAGTTATTTTTAAAAAAGCTCTCCTGGGTTATCTTTAGGAGCCCCATCTTTGCTACACTATAAATAATTGATGATGTCCTGAGCATGTTGGTACCTATAATTTTATTTTTATATCGAAAAAAAAATTATACATATAGATATAGGTACCTACTTCAAATAATTTCAATAAAATTAATTTTAAAATTAATAAATTATTGAAAATTTTTGTCAAAAAAAGTGTCAACAACAAAAATTAGACTGGCTGACTAGACAACAATGGAAGAGAGTCTTCTCTTCCATTAGATGCGTCTTCTATTATATGAGCACTTTGTTAACTGACAAGTACCTAGATGCATTTCAGCTCAGTGAAGTTGACACCTGTAAGTGGGAATTTTTATAAAATGCACATGGCATTCGATTGTCCACGATTCGGCTACGTTTGTCCAATTAAAACTTTTATGTTATTTTTAAATATAAAAATTTCTTTTAAAATTAAAAAAGCTATACAATTATGCCAAGTTCCAATTGGCTGTAATATAATCAATCGACCATCAAAGTTGACTGATCTGGGAATTGAGTTTATTCCCAAACTGTCGTTTACTTGTTTGTCAGTGATCTTGTTTGTCAGTGTTGCAAAACTTTGTCACATATCGTCATGTGTTGCATTATGCTGGTATTGTCAGGTGGCGTATTCTGGAACGTATTCTTCAGAAATTTCCTAAGTACCTTGCGTTTAGAAAAGTAGCTTTACCCAGCTATTGGTTTTCCGCAGACTGACCTGCTTAGGAGATTCAGTTTTGTATCCTATGCAGACCGCCATAAATTTTCTGCACTGCTTTTTTTACATGGAATACTCCACTCAAAAGTTGCCTGTTCAGACATTCTGCATATGCTGAAATTCAAAATTCCAAAAGACCAACTGCTCGAAGTCATATCTGTTTTGTTTCCACAGCCTCAAGAACAAATCTTCACAAGTTTTCACCACTGCATGAAATCTGTGGTATTTTTAACGCATATTGCGATGTCTTAGACATCTTTTATTGTTCTGTTGGGGACATTTCAATGTGCATATTTCAGTAGGTAGTTCTGTTATCTGTATTATTGTTAATTGTGCGTTTTATTTCCCTACTTCTTGATCCGCGATTGGAGAAAATATTTTTATTTTTACAGTAATGAATAGTAATGAATATTGTTGACCAGCAGCTGAGATTTTGCGAGTTGGACTCCACCATTAAAATGAACATCAACAGAACTGGGCTCACGTTTGTTGGGAACGCGAGCTTAGATCTCCTGTCCGTAAATACCATGCCGTTTCAGTCTAAAGCTGCGTACTCATTAGAGCATTTGCCCCGAACGAGCGCGCCGAACAGAGCAGAGCCGAGCATTCGGGGCGTTTATATTTTTCACCCGAGCCCCGAACGAGCATTCGGTTCGGCACTGATCCAGTTGTTCGTAGATACTTAGTTTGGCAGTAGAGCTGGTTAATCCCGTCCAGACTGAACGCGAACATCCTTTGATGTACCGACAGAGCTCGGATCGGTCTGAGCACGTTCGCCGAACAACCTGAGCGTGTTTGGTTCTGTTCTGATGCCCGTCCACATCTGAGCGGCTCAGCTCTGTTCGGGGAGCTCGTTCGGGGCTCGTGCTCTAGTTCTAGTGAGTACGCAGCTTAACACAATACAATCATGTTGCTTTATGCCAGATCAGAGTTCAGAGTAAATACATACAAAATCGTGCTCTTTCTAATGAGACGAGGCAGATCACTTTTACAGCTGCCAGCGCAGGAAAGAAAGCGCATTCCAGTTGATGAACAGATGTGTTCATTTCAAAGTCTGGAAACTTCAATGATTTTTGAGCGAGTAACGAAACTACTCGGAACTGGTGTGACATCACAGGCCACGATATCCAGAAGAGCCGAAGAGGGAACATTTTATATTGTTCAATGAACGCAAAAAAGCAAACGGCACCAGAAAAAGAAGAACGAAACTATTGCTCTTCTGATCGAGGTGTTGTCATCATCAGTTGGAATGGTGTGGGTCTTGATGCCCATGTGTTTTCTTTTGAAGTGTTCCTTTCGTATTGGATGAATGGTGTTGTAATTTTTGATTATTCTGTGATGTGTCGATCTTCGTGACGGTGTCTTTAAGGGGTTGCGAGTTCTTGAGTTCTTGACTTTATGTGTGGTGTTGTGGGGTAATGTAGGGTAAAAGGAGCTGCGGGTGTTCTGGGCCGATTGGTATGAAGGGTGGGTTTCGGGGTAACAGGTCACACACTTGCCACGAAGTAGTGTGGACCATTTCACTGCGCAGCTCCAACGAAACTTGGGTTTCACTACAGTGACTCTAAATAACAGTGATCAACTACTTTTCGATTGAGCCGCAATTTTACATTCGACCAATAGGATGAAGGAAAATGTTAGGATGTTCCCGGCTGTTATGATACGTCAATATGCCAATATTACTCGGATACGTCAAGTGGAAAGTAAAGTTTCATTTAATATGTGTCTATTGTCCATGATGCACACTGTTAGTTAAAGTCACTTTAGACTCCACTATAATAATACCCACATGTTTTGAGTATACCCGGGCTAAAAAATATACAAAAAGTGGATTCCTGTAAGACCGACCCTCACTTAGCTCGGTGCGATAACTTTACACTACTTGTCTTCATTCTCCCTTTGAAAGAGGCACATTATGATTGGTTAAATTATCTTTAAAAGGTTCAAAAGCTGGCTTGTTAACTGATTTTTTTTTAATTCTTATCAAAAGTGAAAACTACACAACATAATAATTGTAGGACTATTTACCGTAAGTAGTATTATATACGGTAAGTGTGAATGTCAGTATTTAATAGAATAATAATATATCATTACAGACAATCTTTAAATTTTCCTTGAATGAATCAGAAAAACGAGGCAACGATGCCTGCATATAGCATTCGAGCTTCGAATCGTAGATTCTCCTCGGAAAGCTCCTTCGTAAAACCAACTTATTAAGTTGGCATCTTCCCCCGGTCTCTCGGTCTAAAGGATTACCATCAAATTTAAATAAATACATAAATATTACACCAGTAAATTGTGTATAATTAAATAAGGGAAAGTCAGCTACATTGGGGATGCTAATTCTTCGCTGATTGTAATATAGATGTTTCCAGGGGAAAATACCGCTTTTCCCACTTCGAAGATTTAATACTTACTTTATTGAAATAAAATTTAATATTTATTAAGTACCTACTCTCTTTACTGTGAACGTTTAACAACTTCTTCAACTGTGCATGTCTGCATGACGTGCACGGTAAGTTTGAACTTGTACAACGTGTACAACTTGTACAACTTGAACTTGTGATTAAATTCCAGTTTTATTTTCATAGTTGAAAAATATAGCCTATCAAGATTTATACAGGGTCCTGCAAGATGAATCAGTAAAAGGATTTTTGCAAATAGGGTAATGAAATTTCAAAATTTGCAAATGGTCAAATTCATATAATAATCTAGATGACTTAAATATTAGTAGGGTCGTGTGTACCGTTTTCAGTTTAAAAAACGTAAGTATTGCGTAGCCATCATTTGTCTTATTTTAAATGAGACACCACATATTACACATATTACCACCTATAAAATTTATAATACAGAGAAAAAAAAATGAGAAAAAAGCTCGGATACGTGAGCTTTAATTTTTTATTTGATATCTTTTCAGCCTCAATTTTAATTTTTACCCTTTACCGATATTCCCCCACTTAGACTATTTATTACATTGTCTAAGTTCCCCCACCATTTTGGGCATATTTTTTTAAACGGCACCCAACACCGTTTTTGGGTTGGAAATCGATAGTCCGGATTTTCATGAGTATGAGGAGGACACCTCGGAATTGGAGTAAAAGTTGATAGTTTTTGATGCAGAATGATTATAATAGCTATTTATTGAAAAATCAAAGTGAGATAGGTAGGTTACTCTTTTATGGAATAAGATTCATAATTCGGAAAAAAAAAAGTTTTCGAGAAAAAGCTCATATCTACCGGTGAAATTTCATATTTTATTTGGCATCTTTTTACCCTCAATTTGAAATTTTGCTTTGGACATATATTTGTTTCAAGTCTGAGCAGAAGTCTGAGTATGAGGCACCTCGGAAGCGGGGAGAAAGTTCATAACTTTCATAACTACTATGGGTTATTAATAGGTATGGAAAAAATCATAATTCCAAAGCAATCTCAAATTAAATTTAGGCTTTAGGTATATTTGTTAGCTTCGAAAACTAAAACCCAGTTTTGAATTTAATTTGAGTTTGCGTTCGAATTATGAAGTTTATTTTCAACTTTCTCATACTTCCGAGGTGCTCTCATCCTCATACTTCGGACTATCAATTTCCAGCCCAAAAACGGCGAAGGTTATTGCAGTTTAAAAAAAAATTCATAAAATGATAGAGGGAATTTCGCTAAGGGTGATGATTTATACTGAGGCTGAAAAGATGATAAATAAAAAATTGAAGTTGTTGAATTCGAGCTTTTCTCTCAAAAATTGTTTTCTCTGAATTATGAATTTTCCATAAGTTGTATACACATGCACTGTCACTTTATACACGCAGTGTCCAAGAAAATAATGAACAGCATGAGGATCTCTGAAGCCATGAGATATACGAGATCGGTTAAATGGGGTGAAAGTTGCGCAATTTAACTTATTAAGAATCGGAAACTAAATTTTTGAAAGTCAGCCATTGCTGAAATATGCTGAATGAACGGAAAAATTGAGATTTCCTTTTTTAGTCATAACTTTTTCTTTACATAAATTAATAATTATTCTTTTTAAGTTTACATAAGTCGTCAAAAACTATTTATTTGATGTTTCATCAATTTTCTAGATCCCAGAGTTTTCACATTTAACTTTTGTTTTTCTTATGGCGCCAATTTGATGATTTATGTAATTTGATCTAAAAAAACTAAGGAAACAAAAAAATTTACCACATTCAAAGAAAAAAATCCACAAAACTTATTTTTTAAAACTTCTTTTTTCACAAACCATATTTTAAGCCGTTTGAAATATAAGACGCTTAGAAAATGACTTTTTTAATTTTTTTTTAAATATAGTTTCTCCCTAGGACAATTCCTATTATTGTTGGACGTTTATCTACGGAACGATTTCACAAGAAAACATTACAGAACTCAGGTATAAATGGTATAATCAACTTCGGATTTCAGGTTTTAAATACGTCCTTCACTATCTCTCACATACCAATTTTTATCGTGTCTTTGTAGATAAATAAAAGAGAGATCCGTAAATGACAAGCTATACGTTTCATTAGCAAGCCAAACGCATCCCAGCCTCTATTATCCTCCCGATAAGAAACCTTGTTTCTACCTTTTCTGTCCACCAAACCTCACATAAATATTATTTAAACAAAATTATTCATTCCTATACTTGTGTACTCTTATCTTGTTTATTTGGATTGTGCATGCTATTTTTTAAAACTCCTCTAGTACCTACTTAGGTAATAAAAATTAAAATTTATTGCCGAAATAATAAAAACGATAAGGAATAGGCTTTCCAAGTATCATTAGAAATTGTAATCATGTCCAGGTTTTCTTAATTGGAGAAAAGTTGTCCTATTAATTACAGTATTGATGTATTTGGGATGACCACAATTATTACCAAATATGTTTATCTAAAGCACCTGATTAAGGATTTTTTCTGGTGCATATTTTATGTTTTAATACTATACCTACGCCCTTTATATTAAAAGATTTTAACTTATATGAAAGTATACCGGTCTTAATTTTATGTGCAGGAAGAGATCTTCAAAAAATATAAACGGTAACCTTCAGTCTCAACTCCTACAAGAGCAGGTGCAACATCATTTATATTGTATACCGCATTCATTATATCAACTATGTACTACTTTTTCCTTTGAAATTCCATAGGTAATACTTATATAAGAAGAATTTTTCTATTTCTTCAGCAAAATAAATATAATTTTTTTTAAAATATTAGTAATGGGTAAGTTTATTTTGTCTTATGAAATCGTTCATATTATCCTAATGACAACTTCCAGTTGGCGAGTTTTATGTAGGTATCCATAATTTTTCTAAGATTTCAAGAATAAAAAGTTTATTAAATTTAATATTTTAGATCAAGTTGAATGGAAAAGTCTTGACTTCTCTACAAAAAGATGGGACAAATAAATTATATTTTTTTCTCTTACATTTTTCCCTATAGTAGTAAAACAATGTCCCCACCACTTACTGAATTATAAAGTTCTGATATTTTCTTTCAAATTAAAACCATAATCTATACATTTTACAGAAGAAATGTATGTTGTTTAAAATATTAATTAATTACCCGAAGATGGAGTGAAGTAGGTATTATTTCGGAATCCCTAATCGAGGAAGGATCAACATTATTTCAGTTTAGTCGTTCATTTAAAGTTGGCATCATAAGAGAAGACTTCAAAAAGTTGAGAAGAAAGAAGAAAGGAAGTGTGGGGAAACAATGTGAGAGAATAAGGATAAACATGGAGAAAAAGAAATGGAAAAACTGAATAAAGAGAAGCCTTCTCGATGCAAAACTGTAAATTTTAGTTAGGAAATAATAAACCCTTATTAATAATAGTATAATGATTATTGTCCCTTTACAAATTTCCTAACTAATTAGAGAAAAACTAAGACAGGTAGAACGTATAGTAAACACAAAACCACCTGACTCAACTTTTTACATGCATAAAATATTCACACTATTTTCTACCATACAAAAGCGACATTTTTGTATCAAATTTTGGTGTTGGTTTCTGTGCTTTTAAACCTCAAGGCTAATTATGATAATATTATGTATCATATAAAGAATAAAGAACTAGTATCGTTGACGTCACCCTATGCTGACAGAGAAGAAACGCATTTCTCAATGACCAATACCAAAAACTTCAAACTTAAAAGAATTAGGTAATGAAATCAGAGAATCAGACCCTTATAGAAAATGTATTTATCTAAACATTTTTCAGCCTTTTTGTGTTCTGTTTTTTTTTTTTAGGTTCAACGAATTCTTGAAAAAACAAATGCATCTGCGGGCGTTAATCTAATCCTAGTGGTACCTGTTTCGTCTCATTGAATAGCAGTGTTATTTATTTTCATAGATACGATATTCAAGCTGAGATATGCAAATCGAGAAATGTCCACCTGTCACATGCATCTTAAATCAGGTTTTCAATATTACCTCTTTTATTAGAGTTATACATGTTTTTTTCAATATCAACTTTGTATTCTTTGATAGGTTTGTAAATCCATGCTTTACTGTGTAGCAGACATCAATGTATATTGCTTTGAACATATTAATTTATTCTGCTGATACCTATACCTATCCAGTAACAGAAAATAAATAGGTGCGACTCCATATTCAGACCTTGCGACTCCATAGTCAAAGTGTTCATGGGAAAAAACAATACGCTATGATGATAGGGTGGTGTGAGATTTCAAAAATCAAAACTCGAAATTTATATCTTCGTTTGTTTCTGCGATATCCCAATAATTTCTTTTTAAAGTATGGTAATATTGCATTGAATGTTCAGGCAAGGGATAAGTCTGCAATCTGTTTTTGATATTTATTCTATGGTTGCAGTTTGCAGTCAATTTGTCAAAATAAGCTTTATTGAAAATTTGAATCTTAGGTGGTTAAAATTTGAGACTTATTAGAATTCTGCAATATGAATAGAAGAAAAAATTGGAAATTATTTTTTTCTGAATAAACTTACCTGTTATTTCTTGCATGCTGTTAAAACTTGGATGTTTATTGTTTGTAAAGAAATAATCCGGCTGTGGGCAGTTACAAAATTATTCGGCGTTTCCGAGTTGAGCGAAATTACCTCAGTGACCCTTCGACGCCACGGGGCGCGTTATAATCCTGTAGCTCAATTGGGCGAAGGAATTTCCAAATACCGTTGGGTTATTTGCACGCTCTTGTATGGCTACGTTGCCAGATTTTACAGAAATTCTTATTTTCTACATTAAATTAAATTGAAAAAAATAAATAAATTATCTTAATACTTGATGTATTATTTTTTAAGTTCTCTCAAATACATCATCAAGCCCTTAATGCATTTACAATTATTTTATACTACACCTACAGCAGAAACATGAAACATCAATAGAAAAGTATACTAATTATACTAATAATAAAATCAAAAAAAAAAAAAAAGTAAAAAAACTCACCGGTAACGGTAAGTCAGGGTAGTTTTTTGTTTCATTTTTTTTTCACCTTACCGAAGACCTGAGTTACCGATCACGCTAAAGTGCAACGTAGCCATAGGTTACCTATACTCGACTTCAATTATTAATAATAAATTGATTAGGTACACCTATCCGATCTACTGAAAGCGCCACTAAATAAATCTGGCAACACTGCTATATACAGGGTGTCCCTGAATTGGTGTTACAAACTTAAAGGGGGGATAGTACGTCCAAAAAAATTCAAATTTTTTTTTTTTAAACATACCCTTTAAAATACACCGTTTTTGAGATACAGGGTGTTTAGGTTGAAAAAATTAATTCGTTTTTTGCGGATAACTTGGGAACCGCTTGTCGCACGGATACCAGCTTTTGTACCAATATAGGAACCTTAAAAAAGTAATAATTTCTAATGCGAAATGATTGGCTTTGCATAAAGCAGTGGCGGAGATTTTGGGGTTGACAAGGTTTTTTCACTCCTATTTTCTACGACACTGGGAAGATAGCTGCTTTGGAAACATTTTATAAAATTTTGGAGTTTTTTACGCAAAAAATTATTCTTTGTAATTTTTTGTGAAACTAACCATTTTTGAAAAAAAGGGCATTTTATGATCAAAAAATTAAACTCAAAGACACAAAATTTTAATGAATTGGAAAACCATTGACACCATAACGAAAGATAAATTGAATTTTAATGATTGTTATTAACAAGATTCAATTTAACAAAACTCTAAGTATTAACAATTTAAAAATTTTTAACTTTTTTTTTTAACAATGGTTTTTTTGCCCCTATTTTCTACGCCACTGGGAAGATAGCTGCTTTGGAAACATTTTATAAAATTTTGGAGTTTTTTACGCAAAAAATTATTCTTTGTTAAAAAAAAAGTTAAAAATTTTGAAATTGTTAATTACTTAGAGTTTTGTTAAATTGAATCTTGTTAATAACAATCATTAAAATTCAATTTATCTTTCGTTATGGTGTCAATGGTTTTCCAATTCATTAAAATTTTGTGTCTTTGAGTTTAATTTTTTGATCATTAAATGCCCTTTTTTTCAAAAATGGTTAGTTTCACAAAAAATTACAAAGAATAATTTTTTGCGTAAAAAACTCCAAAATTTTATAAAATGTTTTTTATATAAAAAGCAGCTATCTTCCCAGTGGCGTAGAAAATAGGGGCGAAAAAACCTTGTCAACCCCAAAATCTCCGCCACTGCTTTATGCAAAGCCAATCATTTTGCATTAGAAATTATTACTTTTTTAAGGTTCCTATTTGTACAAAAGCTGGTATCCGTGCGACAAGCGGTTCCCAAGTTATCCGCAAAAAACGAATTAATTTTTTCAACCTAAACACCCTGTATCTCAAAAACGGTGCATTTTAAAGGGTATGTTTAAAAAAAAAAATTTGAATTTTTTTGGACGTACCTACTATCCCCCCTTTAAGTTTGTAATACCAATTCAGGGACACCCTGTATATATGGGCAAGGCCGCACATGTATTTCTTGTCTGTCCAGTTATCTCTTATAATCCCCTAGTTTCTCGTTTGTCGCCCAATTGAGCCCTGGGATTAGTGAAGAACAAAATCCTTCGCCCAACCGGGTGTCGCCCCTCCCGCCCAAAATTATTAGTCCACAAAAAATTTGACTTTAATATGGACTGACACAAGTCATAACTGTGTACATTCACTTTACTACCGTATATCTTTCCAAATATTGTCAATAACTCAAACATCAGTATTAAATTCCCTTGCATGACCACGTGTACTGATTCCAAGGTTAGCTTCTACAATGTTCCTGAACATTCGACGTCTGAACAGATTTTCAGGTAGGTAATAGTCCACTGTTTTCGCGAGTAGTAAAAAATTGTTATGGTCCTTTTTCTCAAAGACGTTGGGCAGTCCATTGAATTATCCTGCAATTTTTGGCATTAGCATTGGCGATTGCTACTTGTTTCTTGCTATTCTGTCTATACTCTTTTTACTGGTCGAAACGCGCTTGCTCATATAGTTTTATAATTTAGGTTGGTTTTGGCATTCGCTTTGGTTTTTGTTGCTTCTTTCTCGGTATTTTGTCTAGAATATTGTACTGGTAGACGAGTGACTTTGTTTATCGAAAGTGCTCTTTTCTCTGCTTTGTTTTTTGATGATGTACTTTCCCTGTCATTGATTGCTTTGATAGAATCTATGCTTCCTAATTACGGATAAAGATTCCGATATAAAAAGGGCTAACGTAATGAAATAGCACACAATATTTGAGTTTTTTGATTCAGTTTTAAGAAGAAAAAATGGAAGCAGTTTTATCGCATTTTTTTAAATATTTAAAACGAATTTATTATCCAAAAATTACGGAAAATAGGTACCTTATCTCCTACAATTATTATACAGGGTGGCAATAATCTTATTATTGCTAGGTAAAATTAGCTAAGTTGTGAAGAATTTTATGACAAAATCAAATCAGTTCTGATAGTTGATATACACCTTCAAAGTGGAGATATATTTTTTTAATACCAAAAAGTTTTTAATCGTGGTTAATAACAGAGCGACCTGTGCTAGAAACAAAATGTAAATCAAAACTGAATTAATCCACAGCCACCTAAGAATCCCAGAAAAAGCAAACAGCATAGGTGGCTATGGAATTATTCAGGAATGAAAAAATAACATATTTCTGGTTTTGCCAGGAGTTGACGGTTCTGTCAAATGTCAGAAAATGGATTTGAATTTGTCATAAAATTCTGGTCAACTTTTCTAATTTGTACATTGTTGTTATCTGCCTGAAT
Organism: Malachius bipustulatus; assembly: GCA_910589415.1. NCBI lineage: Eukaryota > Metazoa > Arthropoda > Insecta > Coleoptera > Melyridae > Malachius > Malachius bipustulatus. Next base: position 18,242,226 of record OU342633.1, read on the forward strand.
GTGTTCGCTTTTGGTCACGGTGTAAGATATACAGGGTGTTGATTTTCAAAGCGGGCCATAGGGGATTAGCATTGCGAAAGTGGTTTTTGAGGATTCCTGCTCGCCGTTTAAACTGACAGAAATGGTTTTGGTATCAAAATGAAGCAAAAATTATTGCGCATAACACTTGACATCAGAAATTATTTTAATTTTACGTTGTTTTCTGTAATTCTTCAATAAAAATTCAAGTAATTGTCAATGTTTATTCACAAAATAGCATGCCTTGCCTAAACGATAATGAAGTTTTACGTTTTGACAATCCAATAATAAAACTTTATAAGTCAGTAGGTAATAATAAAGTCTGGTTCTATTTAAAAATGGGTTATACAAACCAAGAAAGAGTCTTTATGGTGAAAACCTACTACAGTGTAGCCAGTTACAGGAGGGTTCGCGATTTATTTGCCGTGAATTTTTTTAATAGACCAATGTTTTATTATTGCATTGTCAAAACGTAGAAACTTCATTGTCGTTTAGGCAAGGCATGCTATTTTGTGAATAAACATTGACAATTACTTGAATTTTTATTGAAGAATTTCAGAAAACAACGTGAAATTAAATTAATTTCTGATATCAAGCGTTATGCGCAATAATTTTAGCTTCATTTTGATACCAAAACCATTTCTGTCAGTTTAAACGGCGAGCAGGAATCCTCAAAAACCACTTTCGCAATGCTAATCCCCTATGGCCCGCTTTGAAAATCAACACCCTGTATAAGGTGAAACGAGCCGAAATCCTTTTAAAAAAAAATATCACCTCTACACCCAACACCGCCAAATTTTTTTCGCTTATCATCCGAGAAATCGCAGCTCCCACGAACAAAATTGTTTAAGATTCAGGAAATAAAATATAGGTACATTTTTCATGAAACTTTGAAAAGTAAGGAAAAGTTGAGGAAAACTCCTTTATATTGTAAAATCATTTAGAGACTTACCTACTTCAATTAAAATGGTCTGAGAAATGGAATACTTCTTTTTATTTCTCCCAGCATCACTCCCCATCAAAACGCTATCGCTCGCCTTAAAGAACCAGGTCAATTTTTGATAAGTTTTTCAGGAAGGACAACGGAGATTTCCACCGGGTTTGTACACGACCCCAGTAAGGTACGTTACAAAGGTGAGTAAACGAAATATGTATTTCAACAGTAAGCGCGGGATGAAAACCTCAACCTCAGTGTATGAGAGAGTCTTGCCAGCTGGGCTCTGACCTCTTGGTCTTACACGTGCAAATTGCCACTATCAGGATGTCATGCTACTCGATTTTTAATTTTTTTTTTTTTTTATTTGTGATAAGAAAAAATGGGCAGAATGTGTGTTGTGCCTAATTGTAGAAGTTGATGGGATGAAACTACCACGGGTATTTCATCGATTAGCACACCAAACTTAAATTTTAATAAAATTAGAACATACGCACGCGTGTATCAGTGAATATGCGTGAATCATTTATGTTATCATTTATGTTAGCGCATTTATTATTATTTATTTATCTTGCACCGTGCTTTTGGTGGAATTAAGCTTTCGGTTCATAGATTTTAGATAGTACCTAGAGAGATAATACAGGGGGGGGGGGGGGGGGGAGAAAATTTTGCATTTGAAGAGTATAAGTTTGAAGATCTAAGAATATGGTGTTGTACAGTATAGAACAATAAATACTTCTGTCGAAATTAAATTTTATGATACTTGTATGCGTAATTTCAATTCACAATGGAACACTTCTGTAATCAATAATCTTATTGTTTGAGGGAAATTCAAGTTGCGTTTCCCAGGTGGTGCATTTCCTGATCAGCTCATTCCCAGCGTTGCTCAAAGTTTCATTTTCTTTATCTTATAGCAATAATATCAAAATTTATTTCAAGAAAACCATTCAGAAACTAATAACAATAATTATTATTATTGTACTGAGATCAAATTTAAGACGGAATTATTTTTTTTTTTTTTAGTATATTGAATCTAAGTAATAAGACTTTCTAATAAGATTTTTGGTACAATGATTTTGTAAATTCTCTTGGTACATACAAAGAGAAAACAAAATTCCATGGTCACAGGTAGCTTAGTAAAAAAAGTTATTGTTTAATTTAATTATCGTCGGTATATTCGGAAAAATTGCGTAATATAATATTTGATAAAGCTTCGAGACATCGACTAGAAAAAAAATTGTAGGTTACGAAATGCTCATCCAAGTGTCTTCGAATATACAACTATGTATACATAATATATTAAAATCCGATCAAACGAACCGCTTTAGTATCCAGTATGAAATTCTAACCTTCCAATGCTTTACAAGGAGACCATAGTTTTCTAGTCTTGTTTTCCATCATCCAATCAGATCAAATGTAAAAAAAATGGACAGATATAAGGACGAAGATTCGGTTACAAAGTAGAAATCTTCGCTTATGCGCTTGATAAGTTTATTAGAACGACAGGATCGCTTTATAATACCTGGGTTGGACATCTTTAGTTCGCCTGGGTGAGTTCTCTTGAGATAAACGCCCTTTTAAGCGGTGATCGATATTGATGAAGAAGACTGATTATCCTTTTTTATTCATGTATTATATTATCCATTCTAGCGGCCTCTTAATTTACGTTTTGGTAAATTTAGAACGTGATAATAAATTCAATTAGGTAGGTACTAATCAAAGTTGAAAAATTTAAAAATCTTAAGCAAAAATTGTTATTAGAGCTAGAATTTTCATTTCTCATAAAAAATGTCTTGTAAAATTTCACTTGTTTTTAAAACAGGGATATTCACAACTTGTGATTTTCTTTCAAGGGATTATGGAGTCTTAAAAAATAGACTCGATGTGCCTAAAAGTCATGCAGTCAAAAATTAAATGGTCTAGAAATAGGAATTTGCCAACTTCGACTTAATAATAGGAATTTGTCAACTTCGACTTAATTTCTAACTACGCCACTGCTAAAAAGAAATGCAAAATTTCTGACAGACGTGCATAATTTGTGAGATGTTCTTCTAATTCTGTTAATTTGATTGAAAAATTATGTTTAGCTTTGCGGATACTCATGCAGGTGTTCAAAGAATAGCAGTTTTACGAAAGTTCAAATGACCGCCATTTTGAAACAACTACACCGATATTCCTCAAATGCGATACCAGATAATTCCTCCCAAATATCTCCAAGGGTTTAAAATTTTATAGGTACTTATAGTTGAAAGGTAAAGTTACAGGCGCGTTTTTAAAATTGAGATCACTGGGCTTTTCCTACCCACGCCACTGGCTAATAACATAAAAACTGTTTTTTTTTTGCAGAAGCATAAAGTTCTGAAAACGTTCTTCTCATCCTGTTATATCCCGTCTTAATTTTAAATTTTTTTTCTCCATCTCCTTACTTGAACTGACCTGACCAATTTTTATGAATATTCCAATAGCCGCCATTTTGAAACGACTCGACTTATTCTGCTCAAATGCAATATCAGACCAATCCTTAAATCTTACTCTTACAAAAATTTCAGTAACCTTAATTGAAAACTGGTTTCTTAGTTTTAATAAAACCCCAAGCTCTGTTAGTTGAGATATTATTATTCATAAGCCAAGTTATCTCCCCCGAAGGGGCTCAATTGAATTCTTTTTGCTGCATCAGGTAATTTGTCTAGGGCATAAGTGTTTGCAAGCTAACACTGTCTTGAATGATACTATTCCCCTTCCCTGTTTTCCATTATAGTTAGTCTACAAGTTGGGCTGAACAGTGGACATCTTTGGTCCCGTAGGAGTGCTACTTCAAGATGCCTTGGGTCATGTATTATCGATTATCATGAATATTTCTCCTAAAAGTCTCACAGGTTTGCTAATAATTCACCGAGGAAGATCGGTATCTGTCCTTGAGTGACCGGTGGACAGGGATGGGCCTGCCGTGCTTTTGCATTATTTGTCACTAGCAGGACATCGCCCGTCTCAGACCGCTGGGATAATCCTTCGGTGCGACTACTGGGAAATTCTAGTAACTAATTATTGATCCTTCGCTGGAATACCTGACTCAAATTAGTTTTTTTATGAAGTTATCTCGTGATAATAAGATTTTATGAAATCTTGAAAGAAAAAGACCTGTAAGCTATCCTTCAATCCTCAATATTAAAATAAAATAAAAAAATTTTATCATCACAAAACCGGGATTTAGGTAAGCAGTTAGAAATTATACTTTGGTGGATAAATGCGTCATACGTTTCTAAAAAAAAAACTTAAAATTTTTTTACATCAAAGTATTATAGGTAGTTTCAATTTTTTATACCGGATATCCCAGAATAAAAGGGACATAACTTCGACTGTAGAATATTTATTTAGTTTTAAGACAATAAATCGTAAAGAACCCACTCTCTAAACTACCTGGTGTTTAACTTTAACCAGGGACCTACGGTAGATAGGTAGGGTCCAACTGTGTATCTCAAATTTTCATGACACATCTAAAAATTTTGAGTTTAACATATTTTTCTAAAATCTTGACATTTTTGGTACGAAAAGGGCAAAAGGTTAATTACTGTTCTCCGGCTTGCGTCATTATTTCATTATAGCAACTTCACCGTTCAAGATAAAAAATAGAAATGGTTTTGAGGAGACCTACTTATACAGGGTGAGTTATTGATATGGGAAAGCTCGATTGCACCTACACCATTAAAGATATCGAAATGAACCAAAAAGTGCTGTAAATGGGAGGGTAAAGTGCAGTTTGTAAAATTATTTTCAGATACACAGGATGGCCCAATATCGCTGTACGCCATACAACTTTGTAATTTTAAATAGGACACCCTCTATATTATTACATCTTCAGATTATTTGAGAAAAGTCAAAAAGAATGGTTTGTAAAGTTGAAGTTTGTAATGAGCGATTTATGAGTTATAAACAAATTAAAATCGCGATTTTCCATTTTTCAATTAGCTTATATTGAAAACGGCTCGGATATGGAAAAACGGTTTACATGTTCCTATCTCAACTTTTCAAGCGGTATCCTATTGGATGGATGAAATTTTTATACAGAGTGGTAAAAATTTTGATTATTTTCATCACCCGGTATAAAAATTTCAGCTACATGATCGGATACCAAATTAACAATTAAGATAGGAACATGCCCAATAAACACACGTACGTAAATAAAACGTTATTTAAACGTGGCTTTGGTTAATAATCGGTTATGGTTGCAAACGCAACTGTTGTATTACAGTTGTAAAATGCACCGTCAGATTTAACGTTCTGAGTACGTTTCTTTTTGTAGTGAAAATAACATTGTTTTTTTGAAACGTTATACTAATGTTGTAGTATAATCATGAAATAATGTATTTATTTAGATATTTTCTGAAACGTTATAAATACGTTTCTTTTTTACTCTATAAAAATTATTTGATAGCAACGTATTAAGAACGTTACAAATTTATGTTAGACAGACGTCAGATAATATCGTTTATAGATTGTCGAAAACCTTAGATTAATTGACGTTAAAATTTAATTATCTTTTGGCAACGTTACATGAACGTTTCTGATTAACGGTATAATTACAGTTATTTGGGCAACGTTTCGAACTCGTTGCACATTCACGTTTAATAGTTAGTAATCGGGATAGTCTCTTAAACATTATAACGATACATTGGATTGACGGCAAAGCATAATATTCTTTTGGTCACGTTATACGAACGTTGCAAATACACGTTGGAGGGTCAGAAATTTGCACAGTTCATTAAATATTATAAGCAGCCATTAGTTTAACGTTATAGTTAGTCTGTTTGTTATGTTATGAAAAAGAACGTTGAATATTCACAATCAAAAGTCATTAATTAGAGTAGTATTTTAAAGATTTTAACCATACGTTGAGTTAACATTAGAATTATATTATTTTTTGAGGGAAATTATATAAACATATTGCACATTCACTTTGCGGACTCAGCAATTAAAATAGTCTATTAAACATCTCTTATTTCAATATGTTTATTGATGTCTATTAACAATGTCTATTATGTCTATATCTCAATTATTCATGAAATACTCGATTGTGTTTGTGATATTTTTATACAGGATAATGGAAAATCTACAATTATGAGACATCCCATACTAAAAAATTGAAATTATTTTTTTAAGTTTCTAGATCATAGAATTTCAAATTAAAGTTTTTAAGATAGGGACCTAAATTCCAAGCTTCCATGAACTGTCTGTATTACATGTCTCTTGAAGACTCTTAATTTTTATTATTACATAAATTGATGAATTTCAAGTTTCATAAACGTATCTATAACAGGTGTAAAAGACGTAGTTTGAAACGTATTTATAATGCTATATGGCTTGAAAGTTATAATAACGTATAAAATTACGCCTTTTAAAACGTATGCATAAACCCACGCTTTCAATGTTTGCGCAATTGGTCTAATATACTTACTACGTATGAACTCGTACCTTATTTGAGCACTTTTCTATCAGTGCCATCGCCATTTTTCGAATAGAAAACTCGAGAGATGAGAGGTGTGTTGCTTGTTATTATGTTCTACGTATTTAATTGGGTGGTAAGTACCTATTAATAAGAATTAATATACTAGTATGCATAGAGAGTAATAATTATTATTATAATAAAACAATCTTACAATTCTGTGTTTGCATTTCGTACTTTGTAAACTTTTCAGTCTCCTTCCAGCTTGAGGCTCGTTGATTCTCCACAATTGGCTGCCATATCTAGTATATGTACGTCCTCAACTTCATCTGATGTTCATCAAGAAACTTATGCGAATGACATTGTTATAGGTAAATCAATGTTGCATATCTCTATTATTAATGTAACGATAATAATTAAAATAAGCGTTACATTTTATTAAGTTATGTTTTTTTTTTCACATACCGTAACGCTAACCAGTAACCACACTTATTCCAGTCCAGGTAATTTTTTTAGATTATCTTTGATACCGATCCGAAGATTTACCTATTTTTCAGAGTTTCAGACGACAGTTCTGTCTTCATTAGCCAGCTTACAAACTACGAACAAACAATGCAAGAAATTTTAAGACTCGACAAGCAAATTGCAGTGGAAAAGTTGATTTCCCTATAAGGATTTTGTTATTTTATCATTTAGTATTGGTAGGTAGGTACGTGTTTTTTTTATGATATTTTTAAGATTCAATGTGATTCAAAATCTAGAAGATATAATTTTATTTTATTGTCAAAACTGTCTTAAATTTATTTTAAAATATATTTTTGTAATATTAAAACAGAGTTTATATTACACGTCCATAAAACGTTAACCTAATCCCTTTAAAACAACATTTCTTGACGTTCAATTAAAATTTTATTTATATAGAAAATAAACGTCATTATGACAGTAAATCCAACGTTCTTATTATAGTAAATCCAACGTATTTAAAAGACTTATCTGAAACGTTTATTGATTTATCATTAGAAACCTTATGAAATGGTTACAAACAACGTATATTCACACGTTTATAATAACCTATTTGAAACGTTTATAATTCGTTATCAAGCTAGTTGATGCAACGTTTATTAATTAGTTAACTGTAAGTTAGAATCGGCGACATTTTGAAGTTGAATGTACGTATGAATGTTACGTAGTTTTCCGTTGGTGTATCTCCAATTGAAACGTTTATATTACGTACGTGTGTTTATTGGGTGTAAGCCGTTTTCCTCTATCTTGAGCTGTTTTTAAGAAAAGCTGCTTTGAAAATGGAAAATCGCGAATTTCATTTGTTTATAACTCATAAATTGCTCATTACAAACTTCAACTTTATACAAACCATTCTTTTTGACTTTTCTCAAACAATACGCAAATGTAATAATATAGAGGGTGTCCTATTTAAAATAACAAAGTTGTATGGCGTACAGCGATATTGGGCCATCCTGTGTATCTGAAAATAATTTTACAAACTGCACTTTACCCTCCCATTTACAGCACTTTTTGGTTCATTTCGATATCTTTAATGGTATACAGGGTGTCCCAGCTTATTCGAAGCGGTCTCTGCAGGGCAAACGATTGATTTTTTCCAAAAAAATTTTTGCAAATTCAAGTACAGGATCACAATGGTCATAATTTAAAATTATTTTGGAGTATACAGAGTGTCCCATATGACAGTGGCATATCAAAGTTATGTTTTGTTAAATGGAATGCTCCTATGTTATTGCATTTTTAGATTGTCTGAGAAGAGGAAATAAGATTGGCTTTTACAGTTGGTGTTTAAATTCAGAAGTTTTTGAGTTATAACTAAGTGAAAATCGTCATTTTTCAAGTTCAAGGCCCTGTACAATGAAAACGGTTCAAGATAGAGAAAAACGGCTTACATGTCCCTATTTTAACTTTTTATATATACTATATCCAATGGTATAGAAAAATTTTTACTTTCTTTGATTTTTTTATTTGGCGACGCGTGGAGAAATCTCAGAATTTTTCAAATTTTTTATCACCCTGTATAAATATTTCATCTACATGATAGGATAGTACATGAAAAAGTAAAATAGGGACACGTAAGCCGTTTTTCTCTATCTTCAGCCGTTTTCGTTGTACAGGGCTTTGAACTTGAAAAATGATGATTTTCACTTGTTTATAACTCAAAAACTTCTGAATTTGAACACCAACTGTAAAAGTCAATCTTATTTTCTCTTCTCAGATAATCTAAAAATGCAATAACATAGGAGCATTCCATTTAAAAAAACATAACTTTGATATGCCACTGTCATATGGGACACTCTGTATACTTCAAAATAATTTTAAATTATGGCCATTGTGATCCTGTACTTGAATTTTCAAAAAGTTTTTTGAAAAAGTTCATCGTTTGGCCTACAGAGACCGCTTCGAATAAGCTGGGACAGCCTGTAGGTGTAATCGAGCTTTCCCATATCAATGACTCACCCTGTATAACCTAAAATTATCTTAGCTGTACACTGTTTAGGGTGTCCCATTTGGACACCCCGCATATCGTGTTCAGCTTTTTAGGTTGTCTCATGACTGTATTTTTGTTTTTCAATTTTATGTCAGCGATATCCCTAAAAATATAAAACTGAAAAAAATTGCAGTCGCCTTGTTTTTTAAAACCAAGAGGTGAAACTTGACATGGTGGTAGTCGAATCAAAGACCAATATTTCAAAAAATTGTGATTTTTGATTACATTTTTTTTTGATTTGAATCAAACTTGATAATTATTCAAAGTAGGTAACTACTTTTTTTTTCGAATATAATGCCCCCAATTTTATAACTCTATTCGATAGCTTACTCCGTCCTCTTTCGTTCCTATTAGAAGTCCCTACCTTTAAACTTCACAGTATAATAACTGAAAAAGCTTGGGTGATGTCTATAGCAAACTATAGCAAATATCAAAATGTGATATTTTGCTTGTTTTGGTAGATATGTTGCTATGGAAATGTCAGTCTTGATAATAAGTAGCGCAATGGTTTCAGCTAATTAACAAAATTGAACGAGACGTCAGTACAAAATTAATTAAGAAAACTACAGCAAATGTTCGAATTTTCTCCCCTGCAGACCAATACACCCAGTGATTCTGTCGCAGAACATATCACTCTTTGAGACGTCTTCAATTCGATTTCCTCATTTTTAGGGGTACTATTAGATGGATCCTGATAAACTTCTTCTTTTACACAACCCTACAAAAAGTCTAGCGGTCAAAAAAGTCATTTGTTTTCATATTGCTCATCAAATCATTCTCTTACTACACAAGCGTATTAGTGCTTCATCCTGCTGTATCCACATGTCAAGAATCCTTGCCAGAGGAATATTTTCAAGTAGGTTTAGCAAATCGTAGATATAAAAAAGGGTTCTATCATCTATCTGTCCATAATCCCTGTCCAATCATTAATTGACAATCTGTCCTGATGATGAATGACTCTCAAAATGTGGGGATTATTATTCGAGTAATAATGGAAATTGTGTCTGTTTAAGTTTACACTCCCATTACTATGAAATGTTGCCTCATCAAAGAACATGAGAATATTCAAAACATTTGACTCTTTTTTTTAAGAGGGAACATCGGTATTAACTGTATGGATAAGACATAGCCGCTCCACTTTGGTAATTTGGCATCGAGATCGGGGTCATTTAGCCAGACAAAAATTGAAATCTATAAATATAGGCAAATTAACGAGCACAAACAACCAACGAGCTGGGAATCGAACCTAGACGGTGGCAGCGTCAAGGGCTTAACAGTTAGCAACCTAAACCGCCACGCTACCGCTTCTCGCGATTTGGCTTTTTTTAAGTACTTTATTAGATACTACTTTTAATGGATTCAACTCCAAGTACTGCGCATCATAAAAAGCTAGAAAATTTTTGAAGTAGTAGCTGAGTGGGAAAAACTTCGTTTGTTTCAGCCAAAATCGAGCAACAGCCAGAAAAGCAAGTGAATGTATTGCAATTTATGTCGATAAAATACACCACTCGGAAGAAAACCCCCGAATAACAGAAATTGAAGCAACAGCAAGGTGACTGCTTCAAAGTAAAGGTAAGCGTGTTGCATTTTCCAACGTTTAACTGCATATTATTCCCCATACACCAGGATGAGATTTTGTGAAGATTCTTCTGCAATCTCTGGCAGTCACTCACATCTCTAACGATCCTGAAAATTTTAATGTCGTCTGCATACATCAAGCAGTCAACCGTAAGACATTCAAGAATATCAGTCATAAAAATTATAAACGATAAGGGTCCCAACACGGATCCCTGAGGAACACCAGACGGCACCCCATACAGACCTAAAACCATTCTTAAACCAGATACGACCGCAGTAATGATACAACAGATTCGTAAAAACAAAGAAAAGTCAACTTACGCAACAAGATGCCATGGTCCATGCAGGCTGTTAAAGGCTCCTAGACAAGACGGTGTATTGTATAACATCCACCTGCAGACTATCAATAGCTTTGGCCAAATATTGGGTCATACATGCCAGATTTGTCACAATAGATCTCTCCTTAACAAAGCCATGCTGCGATATGGACAACATCCCATGAACCTCAGAATACAAGCTATTTATATAACATTATCTCAAAGACTTTGCTGAAATTGCAGATAATACTAATGGGAACTGTCTGTGTATACGTAAGCTCAGGTTAAACAAGATTGCCAATGGTCGTACTTTTGAGGCTCTTTAGACCCTCCAATACCTACTCTTCAGAGAATAGCGGAAGACTAAATTTGTTGTCTGTACCATATGTGCATTGTTGTCACAATAACATGAGACAGAAAAGGTCCCACAGAAGAACCTAATCTTTAATTATCGTAATTCCGGATAAATTATCTTAATTAATTCTTAATTATCTTAAATTCCGGAGAAATTACAAGATTTAGCGCTGCTAGTGGAACATTCTCAGCAGTCGAACTGATCGTGTGTGATACCGCAACAGCTCCTCATACTAGTTGGGAAACCTCTGATTATCTATAGGATGGAGGCGACCATCTGTCAATTAAAATGGAATACCAAACAAAATCATCGCAACCATAGATACAATAATGGACATGAAAACAAGTGGAGCCTTAATAATGCCAAATAGGGACCTTTTGAGTCATATTTAGAACAAAATTTTTATAACCAAGTCAAGTTTGATCGAAATATTAATAACAGAATAAACTACATAGAGACATCCCTGACTGATGCAGCAGAAAAAAAACAATAGGATGGTTGCAACAACGCCAAAAGAAACCAACTGTTCCTTGGTGATCGCAAGAGTGTTAAGAAAATTTACAAAAGAGCAAGCATGCCTACAACAGACTTAAAAGACACTCAGACAGGTCGGACAGAGGATAACCATTTAGAATTTAAATGACTGAGCATTATCAAGAGAATCAATAGAACTCACCGAGAATCCTGGGATAACTTTGTCTCAGAAATTAATTCCTGGACAGGAACCTCCGAAGTATGGAAAAACATTAGGAAAATAAAGGACATATATTCAAGAAACTGGATCATACACCTTGAAAAAACCAACAGACAAATAACAGCTAATCAAGCCATATGTGAAAAGTTTGAAGATTGCGTTTTGAGAACTGCTCAAATGACACCAATTATGGACAGGGATTCCTAACGATCAAAAAGTCCACCGAAAGTCACCACATTGAATTTAATACCCAGGACTCGTATAGTATAAACAAGCTTCTGACAGTTACTGAACTAGAAGAGGCCCCCCTCTCTTGCAAAAACACAAGTCCAGGACATACCGTATGGCTTTCTACAAAACCTACCAGAAACCACGAAAATTACCTATTGGAGACATAATGAAATTTGGATGAACCAGACCTTTCCAAAACAGTATGGTAACAAGCTGTAGTTATATGCATTCCAAAAGCCATATCCATCTCAAAAGCTCACATGCACCATTTACAAACTATTGGAAAAAATCATAAATAAAAAATTAGATAGTAACTTTCTCAGAGAATGACCACTTTAAAAACGAGTGTGGCTTCCGTTAATCCAGATCAACTAAAGACAACTTCGTTGACCTTCAATCCGAATTTCTTGAATCTTTCGCTAATCAGCAACAACAACTAGCGCTTTTTCTTGACCTGGAAAAACCATACGATATAGTTTGGCGCCGCTTGGTTCTAGATAAACTTAAAAGTTTAAGCTTGGAGGGAAACATGTTTGCCTTGGTTCAAAACTTTTAAAAAGATCGAAGCTTCAGAACAAGAGTTAATGACACACAGTCTCGACAGAAAGAAAATTGCAAAACAGAGTGCCTCAAGGACTTATATTGAGTGTGACACTATTGAGTGTGACACAAAGCCCTGTTGAAACAACCATGTATGCAGATGACTTCTTACTATACCTGACCTGCCCTGACCTGGATGGAATCCTCCGGCTTCACCCTCTCGGCAATCAAATCGAAAGTCATCCTGTTCTCGAAAACAAGTGCACTATACCACGATCTATCTATAAATGACAAACTGTTAGAAGTTGTTGACAGTATCAGATATTTAGGAGTAATCTTCGACAAACGATTAACCTGGAAACAATATAATAGGGAACCTTAAATTTATGTGTAACAAAGCCCTGGGACTATCAAAAACACAGCGAACACTTACTGGGGTGCAAACACAAAAACGTTATTACATATCTACCAATCACTAATACGATCATGTATAGATTATGGGCTAATTTCATACACTACAGCCTCTAATAGTCTAGTGAAGACAGTCATCTCCATATAAAACAGTAATCGACGGATCGCCATCGGTGCACACAGAACAAGCCCAACTGACAGCCTGCATAGCCTTGCAAACGAATTACCGCTCAATCTTAGAGCTAAGAAACTCACCCTATCCCACCCCGGAAAAATCTTCTCTAGGCAAGATCATCCAAATTTCAACAAGACGTTCCCCACCAGATATAAATAGGTAGTTGTTTTGTGTGTAGAGGGTCTACACACAAAACAACTGCAAACCACCCCTTTATGAAAGACTAAACAGAATTTTATCGGAACTCCCAAAATAAAGCTTCCCTACAAACCGTCATCATTTTTATCAATGGGTCTTTGCCCAACTCAACAATGACACGAGATACTCAGTAAATTCCGCAAAAACCAGACACACTTCGCATGAAAAACACAAAGAATACAAATTTATTTATACTGACGCATCCAAAACCAATAGTGGGGTAGGATGTGCCTTCTCCACAGAAAAACAAACCCGGCGCTTCCATCTATCTGACGCCACCAGCACTTCCACTTGAGAGCTTTATGCTCTTCTAAAAGCAGTGGATAGCTCAACGGAATATCCAGAAGCTAATTTCGTCATCTGCACAGACTCACTGAGCTCAATCCAATCCTTCAAGCCTTATACATAATCTGTCTAGGTACAGCACCTGCGCAATTTATTTTGTATTTGTAATATTTATAAAGCTCCTAAAAAGTGTCACGTTTTTTTTCCAAAGACAGATAAAAAAATGAATATAATATATGCGTATGCATAGATAGATAGAAAAGCATATGTATAGAAATAAAAAAAAATGTAAAACAAGAACTGCAATTTTTAGATGAGAAAAAATAAATTCTGGAAAAACATGAACAACCCGAGAAACAGCCTTCATGAATTTTGGCTTAGCTCTTATTTTTCAATAACTATTATAAATATTTATTATAAATATACATTTCTGACAATATAAAATTCACTTCTAAGGTGATAAATCAACTGATATCTGGAAAGGTGATATCTTTAATATTCCTCAGAACATCATAAACCAAACTTCCATTTGTCGACAGGACAATTATCTAGGAATTTCAGAATGGCATTCACTTACTGACGCAGCAAAATGCTTACCAGTGTTTCCTAGAAATTTTATTTATAGTGATTTTGTGTCTAGTGTATGTAGGTATCTAGAGTGTAGCTGGAAATAAAGAGTGTGCATGTCGGGCATCCCCATTCGGCGAGTCCATCCATTATTCAGCGGCAGGGCAAGAAGCCACTCGGGCGGCGACAGCATGTCAGCTGGGAGGGGCTCCCTCACCCCCCTGTCAACGGGCCGAGTGGACAAATGTAGCCCCCGAGTCCGTCCACTCGTCGGCTGACCCCTCGTCGGGACGCCAGTCGACGCCGATAACACCGCTCTTGCTAACCACCTCCCATCTCTCGAACGTGGAGAACAAGGAGGGCGAAAGGAGGAAAAGTCGTGGAGTAGTAACAAATGTGAGAGAAAAAAAACATGAGGAAAACAAGGAAGGTGGGGGAGTTTAAGGAGGTTACTCAGAGGGGATGTATGATAGATATTAAAAATGAAATACCGGCGATGTGAATATGTGATGATTTTCTATCGAATAAATAAATAAAACTATTTACTTCTCGACGACCAGTATGATTTTAATGTTTACTGAAATGGACACTCTAAAACAATTTATTAATATTCTATAGGAATATAATAACATACTTCAAATTGGACATTAAATTTTTAAAGTACATTTTTTATATTATCATAGTGCATGGCCATGGGTATTTAATCTTGTTACCTTGGGATACAAGACTACTTTTGCAGAAAAAAATGGGTCGTGTATGGCAATCAATATTAAATGTATTAATTGCAAATTTAGGAAGATCTGATCATACATTTGGGACCAACTACTGAATTCATCATTTATTTACCTACTTTTGACAATGAAAATATAATAGGCTTAATCCTGAATCAAATTTGAAATTAGGTAGGTACCTAACACTCTGATAAGAATGTACTGCGAAAGGATACTACATCAGGTGTAGTTTTCAAAAACCAATTCTTGTCTCCAATTTTAAGGAAATGTTTTGTCTAATTTGACTTGACTATTTGTTATTTGAACATTTGTGCATCTACTGACGTATCGACATACCCCGTGCCCTTATTTCTAGCGCATTTGCAATACACCAAGCACAAAATAGGTGTACCGACACATTATTTATATCTAGGCTATTATGTTATACATCATAATGTCCTCGTCCGTTAGAAAAAGGAGTATTGCAACATATTTGACATTATTTTTTACCGTTTCACATTTTGTATCAAGTTCCAATCGACATTGGAAGTTAAAATCTCACGTCTTAGATAGTCATTATTAGGTTTCTATAGCATAAACCATATACAAAGTGAATAAAATTTCATGACACCTCATACTAATTAAAAATATTTCTATAAAGGTAGCAACAGTTATTATAATTTTAATTAGACACGAGTTAATCTGAAATCCGACCGAATCCAACATGTTAACAAGCCCCACACAAAGCCCTGACACCTTGGAAGGTCGCTGTAGAACGGAGTGACCGGTTGACAACACCTCATAATGCCCCCCCAACTCTTAGGGGGAGGGTCGCCCCTACGGGAGAGAGAGACGGGGGTCGGATAGAGCGGCGGCCAGAGAGAGAGCCGGACCATCACTCAGCCGCGCTACACGGCTTTGTACTTAGCCCTTGTCGGCCACTGTCCGTCCTAATTGCGGCCGCTGCCATCGCCGCCCCTGGCCCCCGAACACAGACCAGGGACTTCTTTAACGTGACTGTATATCCCTTACAAGCAGATCTTAGATTTTTTTGAGATACTTATTGACAGAATCAGAGAAAATCTGAGAAAATTACTATTTCTTATAGCGTCCCTTCAAAGTTATTGTATTGTAGTCAACCATTTGCAAGGTGTCAATAAGCTCAGATTTAGCTATTACAGTACCTCCATTAAGGTTCAGTTAGAGTTAGAGTACAGGGCGATTCGAGAGTGGTAATTATGTAATAAGATGTGCCACTTAATTAAATCAAGATTCGCCAAGGAAGAGAAAATTTATTCAAAATATTCCAAAATTAAGTAAAGTGGTTGATAATTTTATGTCCAAAGTGACTAAAGGGATATGAAGTTTTACTGAAAACACGTTTCGAAATATTCCAGACTAATTTTTCGCAGTCATAGAGTCAGTTATAACCACGTTAAGGTTTCTTTATTTTGGCAAGATTCGTACGTGACGATTGCTATCGTAACCAAGTTATGTAAAAGTGAAAGAATCATGCTTTGCATGCCTATGGAAGCCCAAAGAAGATAGCTATGCAGCTATGCAGCTATGCGCTTTTGCATGAGTGAATAAAAAAGAGGAGATTATTGTATAGTGGCTTGTCCTTTCGATGGGCCCATTTTCATTTTACTGGGACCACTTCTTCTCATCATTGTAGAAATAATAATAAGGTAGAGGTCACCAAGAAGTGTCGAAACAATTTTTTTCTACTCCCAACCTTTAATCTGCATATTAAGTATGAATCACCAGTGCTTTAATGGGTCTCATTAAGATACAAATTTTCATTAAAGCACTGGTCAAGCTATCCAATGGCAGAGGAGCATTTGCAATCGAATCGGTTCGTTTTCGCTCACAATCGGGTCGGCAAGCCAACCGAAGTCACAGAGTTGTCATACTCACGACAAAAATTGCCTTGTGATATAAGTTCTGTATTTCTGAAAAAAAATTCTGAACGTTTATTTAATTTAGAACATAAGTAACATTCAAAGAAAATTTATCAAGATTTTATGTTACCTTAATTAATTTGATAGGTAGGTATATCGTGTAAAAGATAGGAAGATAAAGTATTATATCATTCGTAGCGGTCCGTGATATACCTAGTATTCAAAGCGGCAACGCTGCGACCGTGACCGTCGCGTGCGCATGTAAGCAATATCGTAATTAATGGCTGACAATGTTATTAAAATGATTACTGAAAATCAAAGCGTAAAATTCGGAATTCGAACTTCGCATAATAAAAATTACCCAGTAGTGAGTAGTGCCCTTAAACTTGATACTAAAACATGTCTCAGCAGAATAATCTTAGCGACGAAAAGAAAATTTGGTACCTAATATGCGTAAGCAACCTATCTTAACCTCAATGATCCGCAATTGTACACGGGTCATTGTTAAAATATATAATTTTTCAATCTTTTCTATGAAATAAAAAAGGGTCGTAGAAAAAATAGTGTATGGAACTCGCAGATAATGGCTATTAATACGCTCTTATGATGGTTAAGACACTCGCCTACGGCTCGTATCTTAACCATCATACTCGCGTATTAATAGCCTTCATTATAAGCTCGTTGCATAATATACTATTTCCTTGGTAAAAGTTTTCTTCATACCTAATGACAGTCATTATTAATAAAATTCTTCTCGTTCACTCGATCTTCATTTCCTCTAACTTCCTTCATCTTTGTTTTCAATGTCTCAACTTTCATTATGTATTTGTTTTATCATCTATGTAATACATTAATTTATTCTCATTTTTAGTTTTGTCTCGTTTATATCGTTTGGAAACTGATTTTTTTATTGAATTGTGCAAAAATGTTCATTCTCGTATAACCTGTTTTCCATCTTTTAGATGTCGCTGCTCAACTTGTTTCATTTATTTCAGTTTTTCTCTGCTTGCCGACTCGTTTGATATAAAACATTAATAAGCTGCACCCTTTTTCTTTTCAAATGCTTTCTCTTTACTACTTCGTGAAATTAAACATTTACCTAGGTAAAATTTTTTATACCTATAAAATAAAACAAAGACTAATTTATAACTTTGTAAAAACAAAGATTTTACAAAAAAATTTAAATATTCTTTACTACACCTCCAGATTAAAAATTGTTGGCAGTAAAAGCCATTTTGGAGAAGCGACAAGAAGAAACTGATGTTTCGAGGAAAATTTTTTGCTTGCGGCTTCTCCAAAATGACTTTTTTAGTAATGTCAGTTACTGCCAACTAGTTTGATCTCGGACTTTATTAACATGGCCAAAACTGGATACACCTGTTCTATCCAAGGCCATGGGAATGGCTGTAAATGGCTTTGCATGCAATTTAGATATCCAGTTTTGGCCACCTATAAAGACAATCCGAAACAAGGTTGAATCATTTTAAAATATATCTAATTTTTATTTCTTCAACTTGTGTGACTTATACTTTTGCAGTTCAAGTGGAGTGTTCAAAATTTCCATACCTAAATGTTGACAAAAATAACTAGAAAAGTTCTTCTGCTGCATGTGCTTAATGTATTTGTTATTAAGGAACTCGCAATTTTAATCTGCTACTTTGCATTTCATATGCACTTTGCACAACAAACTAGGAATGTGTAGACATCACTAACTGGAGGAAGTGTTTGTACAAAATAGAGCTAGTGAGTTGAATTGCAGGTTTCTGAAAGACTTTGCAAATACGTATAATATACCGTTAATTAAAACAAAAATATAGTTGATGTGGCCAAAACTGGCGCCGACATGGCCAGAACAGGAGCCGTTACCCTACTGTTGAGAAGAAGCATATACTTACATTCGTGGAGGAAGTCAAGTTCTTTAATAATTATTTAGCTTAGTACATGAAGTAAGCTCCCTAAGTGCGAAAATTTTTATAAAATTTAAACACCATTCGTTTGTCCACGATTTGTCCATATTTGTCAACAAAATTTTCGTTTGTCCACCCTCCAAAATAAGGTAAGTACAACAAAATTTAAAAAATTTACATCATTACCCCATGAACAGATTTCATTAATTTTCAAACCGCATTCGTTCATCCACGATTTGTCCACGTTTGTCCAATCAAAATTTTAGTTTGTGCACTCTCCAAAAATGGTATGGCAAAATTTTAAAATTTGACATCAGCACCTCCATGAACAGATTTCATAGGGGAATGAATTGATTCCTTTGTTCACGATTTGTCCATGTTTGTCCAACCACAATTTTCGTTTACCCACCCTCCAAAATTAGTTACGGCAAGATTAAAAATTTTTACATCGGCACCCCTCATGATGAACTCCCCATTCCATGAACAAGTTTCGTTAATTTTCAAATGGCATTTTTCCACATTTGTCAAACCGAAAAAAAGCCATAAAATAAGTAATGACTATATTAAAAAAAATTACAGCAGCACCAAATTAGAATTTTTATAAAATTCAAACGGCATTCGTTTGTCCACCATTTTTTCACGTTTGTCCAACCGAAATTTTAGTTTTGCAATCTCCAAAAATGGTATGGCAAAATTTTAAACTTTGACATCAGCACCCATGAACAGATTTCATGGGGGAATGAATTCATTCAAGAATGCAGTTTGAATATTACTCAAATGGCATTCCTTTGTTCACGATTTGTCCATGCACGTTGGTCCAACCAAAATTTTCGTTTGCCCACCCTCCAAAAATAGTTACGACAAAATTAAAAAAATTGACATCAGCACCATGAACAAGTTTCGTTAATTTTCAAACGGCATTTTTCCACGTTTATCAAACCGAAAAAAAGCCCTAAAAAAAGTCATGACGAGGTACATTAAAAAAATTTACAGCAGCACCAAATAGGAATTTTTATAAAATTCAAACGGGATTCGTTTGTCCACGATTTTCTTACGTTTGTCAAATCAAAATTTTAGTTTGTCTACCCACCAAAAAAATTAGGTCAAATTAAAAAAAAATTGACAGCATCACCAAATGCGAATTTTTATAAAATTTAAACGGCATTCGTTATTTGTCAACGATTTGCTTTTGGTTTATCCAACCAAAATTTTCGTTGGAAGCAACATTGATAGCAGCACAAAATGCAATTTTTTATAAAATTCACACGCTCTCCGTTTGTCCAGGATTTTTCCACTTTTGTCCAACGAAAATATTCGTTTGTCCACCCTCCAAAAAAAAAAGTTACAACCAAATTAAAAAAAAAATTATAGCACCACCAAATGCAAATTTTCATCAAATGTAAACGGCATTCGTTTGTTCACTATTTTTTCACGTTTTTCCAACCAAAATTTTTGTTGAACCAAAGTTTGTTTACTTTTAAAAGGAAATGTGAAAATTAAAATAATTGACATCAGCACATGAACAGATTTCATTACCTTTCAAACGGCATTCGTTTGTGCACGTTTAGTCATCAGCAAAAATTTTCGTTGAGATCCGCATGTAGTTTCTTTGTGTATCATTTTGTTAGACGCATGCAGACTTAAAGTTGGTACCTACATCTAAATCGATTCTCACTTCTTACAGATTATATTTCCTTGTTTCATTTTCATATCTGCTACGGTGTCATCCTTTAGGGGAATTCAAGCGCGGACCTCGAATTTTCAGATTGTAGAAGGTCGTCAGGATATTAACGAACTCACCTATAGGAATCATTGTAGATTATTATTTAAAAATCTGGACATAATGTGCTATCAACTATTGTAAATTCATATAGACAATAAGCATCATAATAACCCTCGCAGCGATTTCCATGACCACAACACTAGAAATCGCGACCTGCTTCGGGCTCTTCGTAGTGTTCATCACTATTTTTCTCAAATTGCTCAAAAATGTTTTGCGTGTGCATTTATATAACGCCATGCTCAGAGAGCTCACCTTTTTAAATTTTCTGAGGTTTAGGTCAGGTCAGGTCAGGTCAGGTCAGATTATTAACATTAAGATCATTCAGACATTAAGATCATAATTATCTACTCGAGCATTGCTTCTACTCCGTTCAGGAATTTCTGACTGCAAGTTAGGGTCACAGGGTCCTCTCTTGATGGGCTGATCTTATTCTGTTTATGTATAGTATGAAATGTATGTTGTAATTATTGTTGTGATATACATTTTATGTGTGCGCTCGTATGTACTTTGCATTTTTATATTTGTAATGATGTTATATTTGTTCCCCATGATTTTTTTTATGTCGGGACTATTAACATAGTGCCTATACACTAAATGAAGTAAATACATAGAATATATCAATACATTTCTTTCAGATAAGAGTCCTATAACAAGAAGTTCTCCATTTTTTTTCAAGTGTATTTTATGTAACATAAATCCTTACAACATCATTCAAATTAAATTATCAATATCCCAGAATCAATAGGCACCGAAAAATTTGATGTGATAATTTTCAAACACTTCGTACATCACAAGATACCGACCAGCGGTATTACCAATTCCACCCCATCATGCAGCCAGCAGGAACGGGATGGGGAGCGCGTTGACTTGTGCATAATCCAAGCGGATGCGGAGAGTGTATGCAAACAGCATCGGGGGTGCAATTAAGCCTGATAGGAGCCGCGTCGGTGGCGGTGGCGGAATCAATCACCCCCCGGCCGAGGGACGGCACGCCTCGGATGCGTGATCGAGGATCTCGGCCCGGGATTTGCAAGTCAATACCGCAGCCTGGTAACGCTATACGGGTATTACGGGACCGGCGATAGTCACGGTGTCGCTGGGAACCGTCACCATGGTAGATGTGGAGGGTTGGTAAAAGCTGAATCTGGAAGTAACCAGTGGCGTCCTTACTAATGTGATAGGGAATACAGTTAGGGAAAAAGTCTAATATAACAGTTACCTGAAAGACAAACGGGTTTGATATTAATATTGAGTGGCAATAATATGTCAATATAATGTCAATAATATAAAGTCGCACTTACTTAACTGTTATAAAATAATTGTGATCAGATAATATATTATACATTATTTACCATGGTGAAGCTAAGAGGAAAATGCAGGTATTAATCTAGTGAAGGTCATGATGACTCTAGTGAATAGAGGCAGTCATCTTTTTTTTTCGGACACCCTGTATAGTATTATATTCTCAGATAGTCTGAGAAAATCTAACAGAGACGGTTTTTACAGTTTAAGTTTATAACGAGTAATTTATGAGTTATAAATAAATTAAAATAAATTCTTTTTCAAAATCATCAGCTTACATTTAAACGTAACAGGAAAGGTTTACTTGTCACTGCAAGCTGAACCATCATCTGCACGAGATGATATTATACCGAAGATACAGGGTGATCCATTTTAATCTCACCAGGGAAATATTTCGGAGCGGTGGTATTTTTGGAAAAAAGTTTCACAAAAAAGTTGTATGATTGTTGAGGGGACATCGTTTAGGGGCACAATCATCCCCCTTCCCCACCACCCCGCGAGGGGTGGGGGAAGTCAAATTCTTAAATGACAACCCCGATATGTTGTGACGTAAATTGATCAAGTTGACAAAAAGTGAAACTTTTGTTTCGAACTTCTTTTTTAAACGCAAACCTATATCGAGTGGTTAACCTGTCAAATCTGTTATTTTTAAAACCCATAAATCTTTCATTTTCTCTCATTTTAACGTTGAGTAAATGAGATGGGATCGATGGGGTTACTGCTCTCACAGTCAACCATTTTGTCAACATAAGTTTGACACGACAGCTCTATCAAATCTCGCAAACCTCGCTTTGGTATGGTTTTTTAGTATATCAGTGTGAAATTTGAATTTGAGAAGGTGTGGAAATTTTCAAGACAGTACTTTGTGAATCCGTTCACCGGTTCTGGAGCCTTATTGCCAGATTATTCCCCGAAGGAGATAATAGACAACAGAGATAAAAGATAACAGAGCTCTCAACTGTCAAACTTTCGTTTACAAAATTGTTGACAGTGACCCCATCGCCTCCATCTTATTAAACTACCGGTAAATTAGAAAAAATGAAAGATTCATGTCGTATTTTAAAAATCACAGACTTGACAGCTCAACCAAAGTTTTAGGAAAAAAAAGTTTGGAACAAATAAAGTTTCATTTTTTGTCAACTTGATGAATTTACGGCATAAAAAATGAGAGTTGCCATTTAAGAAATTTGACTTACCCCCACCTACCGCGGTAGGTTTGGGGGAGGGGTATGATTGTGCTCCCAAAAGATATCCTCCTATCTGTCATACAACTTTTGTCCGAAATTATTTTTCCAACAAAATCACCGTTCCTAATAAAATGGATCACCCTTTATATACTCTATATACAATATATAGACATATCCATACAATAGGCATACAATATTGTATGCCTATTGTAATTTATTGTATTTATTTTATTTATTGTATGCCTATTGTATTTGTTATTAATTTCAGACTGTAAAAGGTTGAATATTTTAGGACCATAATGATATCAAAGATTCATGGTATATTATGGTCCTAAAATATTCAACCTTTTACAGTCTGAAATTAATAACACAAAAAACAAATATAAATATAAGAAAGAAATACTCACTTACATATACGCCATTTTTAATAATTTAAATAATATATTCCTACAAAAAGAAATGGTGTAGTATTGCTTCACAGAAGTATGTAGTCTTCTTGCAAAAGTACAAGTGTTCTAACATAAAATACGTAGAGAGGAAAACATTAAAGAACGATTATCCAATACAAAAGGAATCTTGGCTCTCTTCTTCGTCTCAGAAGCGCCGCTTGGGTGAGTTTTATGTTTCTCTCTTTTCCTTTTTGTTTTTGAAATAATTTGTAGTTTAAAAAAATGAAAGAGAAAGAAGGAGGGGATTGGGGACGTAGATTCTCACTAAAATATAAATAGTATAATTATATTATTTGCTTTCCCAAACACAAACTCTGTTTAGATGGGAAATAATTTAAGATGTGATTATATTTTTATTACTGTTAAAATTATCTATTGTCAATAAAAAAAAAAAAATAAAAATAAAAATAAAAGTTAAGATATGGTCATGTAAAGTTGTTCCCCATTATCTTGAACCGTTTTCAATGCAAACTGATTCGAAAATTAAAAACGGTCATTTTTATTTTTATAACAACTCATTTTCAACAGCAACTGTAAAATCCGTTCTTATTGGATTTTCTCAGACAATCTAAAAATGTACTAATATACAGGGTGTAAAATATGAAAGTTGATAACTATATACTTCCGGTATAACGAAAATTAATGTGAGCCAAAACGTGAGCTGCCAATTGAATAAAAATTGTGGGAATCTCATAAACTTTTCTCGTGAATATACAGGGTGATCAGTAACTCGTGCACTCCGAATACAGGGCGATATAGAAAATTAAGGATATTCTGAAAAGAAAATTGAATCCAACGGTTGGTTTTCAAGTTACAGAGTTTCCCTCTTCCGAGTTTAAAGGTAATTTTTTCAATAACCGTGATAAAAATTAATGAAAAATTCAGGTTACTGTAATGCCTGGAACGGATTTTTTTCCACAAAACCTTTTTACAGACGAATTGAGAATGCTGGATAATGATACCATACCTACCTAAATCTGAACGAAATTTGAAGTTTGGCAACCGCGCCTAAACTCAACTTAGAATATAAAATATTCAAATGCCTTCGTTGCTATGGAAATAAAAATAATAACAATACCATCTTATTCACTACCCGAACTTATTCACATGTTCAGTGCAGTGTTGCCACCTTTTTTTTACAAAAATGGTTATATCTTTGGAAGCAAGGAACTTACAACACTGTAGTGTACATACAGTAAATGACGGTAAAAATATGGTAGCTACACTAGAAATACTTTCGAGAAAGATGGATTTTCTTCAAAATTTGAAATTGAGCTCTACCTAACAACCACTTTAAAATCTACCCTACGCCGATGTTTGTTTTGGACTTTTAGGCGTGAAAACTACCCATAATTGGCAAAAATATAAAATTCACAAATTTAGGCATTTAACGAATGAAAAAATGTATAAAGCTTTTAATTAATGATAGTTATATAGTTTTAAAAACTATTTGTGATTTATCAACCCCTATATTTTATTCCTTACACCCTTTTAAAACACCCCTTTTTACATAAAATAAAAAAAAAATCTTTTAAATTTTTGTTTCTTGTTTAGATAAATAATTTATTATTATATTTAAATCGTAGACATCTTGAGGGAATTGTTATAATTAGTTTTCATCCCCTAAAAAAAACATCCCTGTTACATTAAAAAATTAAACAAAAATTTAAAAAACATTTCTTAAATATGTGATGTGTTTTTATAATTAATCTTGAAAACACAGGTACCTTTAAATTATACAGTGTGGAAAAGCCAAATGGAATAAATTCGATAATAAATCAATGAAGATGGTTGCGAAAAAACGCTCGGACACGTCGATTAGTATTTTTGGTTGCGCATTTTTTTCAATGAAAACTTTTTATACAGGGTGTGTCGTGTAACAGTGCTCAATACCAACTTTCTTCTTTCAAATCAAACACCCTGTATATTATTACATTTTCAGATTGCCTGAAAAAATGTAATAATAATGCTGTTTATAATTCAAATTTGTAACGAGTAATTTTTGAGTTATAAACAAATGAAAATCGCATTTTTTAATTTTCAAAACAGTGTGTACACCGATAACGGCTCAAGATGTCGGAAAACGGCTTACATGTCCCTATCTTAACTTTTCATTTAGAGCCCTATTAGGTAGTTTAAATTTTTATACAGGGTCATGAAAATTACCAGATTTTTAATCACCCTGTATAAAAATTTCATCCACACAATAGGATACTACATGGAAAATTAGGATAGGGACATGTAAGCCGTTTTCCGACATCTTGAGCCGTTATCGGTGTACACTGTTTTGAAAATTAAAAATTGCGATTTTCATTTGTTTATAACTCAAAAATCACTCGTTACAAATTTGAATTATAAACAGCATTATTATTACATTTTTTCAGGCAATCTGAAAATGTAATAATATATAGGGTGTTTGATTTGAAAGAAGAAAGTTGGTATTGAGCACTGTTACACGACACATCCTGTATAAAAAGTTTTTATTGAAAAAAATGCGCAACTAAAAATACTAATTGACGTGTCCGAGCGTTTTTTCGCAACCATCTTCATTGATTTATTATCGAATTTATTCCATTTGGCTTTTCCACACTGTATGTACACAATAATAACTAATCCAGTGTGGCCAAACGGTGCTCCGAAAAAAATATAACTTAGATTAATGCTGAAAATGTATGAAACAGTGGTAAAATGTATTTAAATTAAAGTCAACAGTTTAATTGTGAATTTAAACAACAATCATCGAACTTGCCAATAGATTATTAGTGAAGAAAATGTACACAAACAATAAATATTTCGAGATGCTACAAAACACGTGGTTCGTCTTCCACAAACGGACATAATATGGCTTCGGCTTGCTCAGTATACGCATTTCTCTGCTCCAAAATCTAGCTGCTCCGAAATAAAGGGCTCAAGGGCGGTACTGATTTTGTACCAATGCTAACTTTTACAATAAGCCATATCTCGAAGAATTTTTAAGCTACAATAAAAAAAAAATTTTGGTAATGAAAATGCTAACTTTTTGTACTCTACCAATTTGTACGTAAAGGGTTTATTTTCTGAGTTATTTTTGAAAAAAGTAATTTTTTTAATATTTCAAAAATAACTAGTTCACTTTGATGATATGTTTTTTCAAAAATAATATTATAATAAAAGTAATTTGTACATTTGTAACATTTAATTCCAATTAGGGTAGTAATGAGAAGCGTTTCATTGTTGATTTTTCTCGTAAAAAAAAATAGAAACCAAAATTTGTTTTGCCATAACACCGTTAGTTTTCATGCTAGAGGACTGCAAAAAACGCATTTTGAAGGTTTTTTATGTACTTTAAGAAAGATAATAAGCATTTCATCGTTAAACGTACCGTTTTTTTTTTTCCTAATACAATGCTGAAATCTAAATGTTTCGTTCAAAAAATGAGGCCCTCCTTCAATGAGCTGTAACTTTGTTTGTATTGGGTCTACACTGAATAATATGAAACGAAATTCTTTGGTTTGTCATAACCTATAATTTTGATTTTTACAGTTGTTTTTTATAAAATCAATAGTTTATGAGTAATATGTGAATCTCAAAAAACGTGGTTATTGTCGAAAAAAATTGACATTTTCGATCACGAATATCTCAAAAAATATTGATTTTTTGAAAAACGTCTGTAGAAGATTTTTAGCTTAAAATCCATCCTTTTATTGATTCCTGGATTTTTTTTTAATTACCACCACCTAGTTGAGGTGGTATTCACCCCCAGCGAAAAATTACACCTTGACATATAGGGTAGATTTTGCATGTTAATATAAGAACTTTTTTCTTAGAACAAGGCAGGAAATCCCACCTCCCATTTTCCGACACATGTTTTGTAACACCCTGTTACTGCTTTAATATCTGAAAAATGCGAGTTATTCTTATCAGTCAAACTAAAAATGCAATACTAAACATTCTACAGGGTGTATTGTAACGTCCGCATAATATTAGCACCACGCGATTCTACATCAAAAACAGAACAAAAAAGTCCTCAACAGTTTTTTCTTGATGTACACAGATTTTCAGATATGGACAATTTAACGTTCTTAAATTTTGCAACACTGGCGCTGGTATAAAAATTAAGATAACTTATTAGACGTGAAGTCACCTCACCTGATATAGTGTGCCGTTGCTATGTAATCGAAAAAAGGTGCAACAAGACAAATGTCATGCTGCGACGTGTCAATGTTGCAATTTTTTTTTAAGATTTTTTATTTTTTCAATTTTTTATTCAACAATTAAAACGCGCAGTTGCAATATTGATTGGAAGTATTGGAACTCAGGAAATCAAATAATTCCTAGTTTTTGATTTCCTAGAAATTTCCTAGAAATGTTAATTAAAACCATTTTTACCAAATAAAAATCTAAAATTTTGGATAATTTGGCTATTTTACTTCTTGCTTAAGAATTTTTTAATAATATTAAGCAATATTTTTGAGTATTAAAAAACTTCAAATTTAAAGTACAATGGTCGATAACTTCGTTATTTGAGGTCTAAGAGCTACACGGTATTAAAACTTTATGTTCTGTTTTTGATGTAGAATCACGTGGTGCTAATATTATGCGGACGTTACAATACACCCTGTATATAAACCAATATGAATAAGAATTAAGGGCTGTAGGCAAATGAATAACAATCTTACAGAATGGTCTTTAATGCATAGCCAACGTTTCGGCCCCACTTTGGGCCATCATCAGGGCTCTGAAATTGATAACTGTGATTACAGCAATGAAAATCAGCAATGTAAATGCGTCTACTTACAACAAAATATGTATAACTTTGATGTATAATTTTAATGTGGATCACCTTGTATATCCGAAGATACTTTTAGATCGTTTTTATCATTGTGTTTTTATCGTTTTTATCGTTTAGGCATTGTGACTTCGTAACCAAATCGTTTGGCCCACAGATCGATACCGACTCGAAAGACATAGGAAAGAAAAGAGTTTGGATGAAATGGAAGAATTTGATGAAAGACGCTCGAAATTTAAAATTTAACAGGTATATACGTATGCATAAATAAATTCTCGTATTTCAAAGTAGGTACATAATTTATTTATTCCTATAATTTTACCTTCCAGAAATTCCTCATTGTTACCCGTGTTCAAAAAAAAAATAAAGGTAGTTAAATTTCTTTAAACTTCTAACATTGTATATTAGGACCCACGAAAACTTGTCTGCAACATTCTCACACCTCGGTCCTATCTTCTCGCCATCATTATTTTATATATGTGCTGCAAAAAGGCCCAACACAGAGAATTTGCGACTAGCTAAACAATGCAGTACGATTAGCATTCAATCCCGAGTCATCGACGCCGACAAATAATTTAAATGCCTCCTAAACAACGACCAAATGATAAAATATTCCGATGTTGTCTTCGACCGTCAACTCCCCATCTTTCTCGCTCTTCAGGCTTCAACAAAAACACGTACACGATGCATGTGAAAATAGCCTTTGTTGCTCCTGTTGTAGTCGAAAAATTAACTGTAGGTAATCACTTAAATTGGATGTTTTTCAAGTCGATTGAATCGAACTAATCCTAGCCTGAGAGTAAATCCCAATGTATTTAGTGGAGTGGAAAGCTTTATTTGCAGTACACTTGGAAATGTATACTAGAGAGAGAGTGGCATAATTAAAAGTGTCTAATATCGTCCGGCTCCCCTAATGGTAAATAATAGTGGTACGGAAATGCTTGTGAACACTATAACGCTGTGATACATGTTAGGAAATCCAGTTCCAACAAATAGAAAATAATTGTGTAAGTTTTTGAATTTAAATTTTATTTTATTGACAATTTACTCATCTCTTTGTAAACCAATTTTAGAATTTCAAAAATTACGAAAGTATTAATTTATGTGGAAACTTGGTATGATGGAGTATCAAAATTTCCAAAAAATACAACTAATTGCTATATTGATTGTTGGATTGTTATGTTAGAAAATTAAATGGCTTTTCAATTAATTGAATAATTCACTCCTGACATCTCGCGCCACAACCCTCGTGGTCATTCCAGAATCCAGCAAGCACTACAATATCTACAACTCGAAAATTTCCTTAAATTTCAAATCCACTACAGGTGTAAGTATTACTATTAAAAAGATTCCTAAGGTAGGCGCAATAATAGCAAACTATAGGAGAGATACACCCTGTATAACTGCCCCAAAAGTTCCACTCCCTAATAGATTAAAACCTGATGAAACCTGAATCGTGGCGGCAAGAACAGGTTTTTTCGAACTTTAAAGGAACACTCTGTACAAACCACCTGTCTTTGCGAATTTTTTTTTAAGAAAATTAAAAATACCTACCTATATACTATACAGGATGTTTCAAACCATGTGTTGGGAAATGCTTGGAAGGTGTGATGCCTTGGCTAATTTTGAGTAAAAAATTTCACTTTAACATGTATGGGTACGCAAACTCACCGTTTTTTGGAATTAATTGGTTGTTTCTTAAATTCCTGTTTTCCATGTCTTTTACATTCAAG
The DNA here is from genome assembly GCA_910589415.1 of Malachius bipustulatus. Classification (NCBI taxonomy): domain Eukaryota; kingdom Metazoa; phylum Arthropoda; class Insecta; order Coleoptera; family Melyridae; genus Malachius; species Malachius bipustulatus. The sequence continues at coordinate 18,272,221 of OU342633.1, forward strand.
TAACCATAGAAACCCTTCTAGAGTGCGACAAGATCAAACAACGTTGCTATACAAGAGACGAGCAGCACTCGTGCCCTACCTAAGAAATAATACTTATACGAATGTATCAGAGTTTTAGATATAATTTCACAAAAAAAAAAATACATGATAGATAATGAGTTTGTTGAGAATACAGTTAAGTGAGTAAATTGTCAAGGCCTTAATGGGTTTGAAAATATATTTTTTAATAAAGTGTCTCTTTCTCGTGTCGTTAAAGTTTCCATGATTTAATTGCTTCTTTTATCAGAATATTTCAAGCACGGAAAGTACAATCCGAAAGCATGCCCTCGGAGAATATTACCAAGCAAAAAAATAATCTCATTCAAGGGAGAAGGGCTTAAATTAGCTCCATGTTAAGCGACCTCCGAAACTGTAGTACCCGATATTAAAAAACTTGCAAAAGTAATCACACCGCAATGATCGCGTGCGAGAGGGAGACGGGAATAGGGTATAATAAGGGCGGCGGCGGGAAGTGTAGCAAGTTTGTTAAAACTGTTAACGAATCTCAAAATCCCTTAAAAAGTGGTCCCAACTTTATAAAGTCTTCGGTGGGAGAAACGCGAACGGTCGCCATAAAAATTAAGCTTCACACCGCTTCAGCGGGTCTTCATTACCGAACCACATTACCGTAAAAAACCATTCACAGATCGCAAGCAGTCGAAAGCAATACCTACTTACCTATATTGCCTTTTTGAAATTTGTAAAACTACATAAAAAAACTAATACAACCTTCACTCTACTTGTTATGCCAGTTAATGGAGTCTGAGCACCACAAATGGCATCATTTACGAAAAATGTCGCAGTACAAAATATTGGCAACTTTGCCTATTTTTTAACTAGGCTGTTATTTGAAATATGAGAAACTTCTCAGAACTAGGCACATTTTGCTTGGATGTCAAAAAGCGTCTCGAAAATCGATTTTCTGCTATAATAGGTAATAATTATTATAATACAGGGTGAGCTATAACGGATGGTCGATATTCTACCAGAGGATACAAGGGATTATATTAATAGAAAAGTATACCCATGAAGACATGTCCTCTCTGTCACCATTGAGGAACTACAAGAGGTTGACGTTCACCAATTTTTTATCCTTAAATGTACTGCTTGAAAATCATAAACAATTGGTGATGATTGTTTTGGCGGGGATATATTGTTGGCATTTGATGCCGATTGTCATTTTGTTGGTTTGTGATTTGCCAAGTTTTTCAACGTCCCGAAATGCGAATAATTTATCACCGCAACAACAATTTATCAACGTACAATTAACGATTTCTAATCAGTACATTGAGGGACAAAAATTGTGAACTTGAACCTCGTGTTTCTCAATGATGACAGGGAGAACATTTCTTCATATTATGTGTTTTTCGATTTATGATAATCTCTTCTATACGATACTGCGTGGAATATCGAACACCCCCGTTATGACTCACCCCGCATAACTTAACTTTTAAGTTATTTATCAAATTGCCTTTTTTGTTTCATACCGCAGTTATACTACTTTTTTATAGTTTTTAACTTGGTATCTTTATTTTTGACATCAAGTGGGACTTCATTTATATCTGGTAACAGTTGTGAAAATTATTGATCTCTTTTTCAGAAACCACAGTTGATTCTTTCCATGGAAACGAGACCGAGTTTTTTCTATGGTTTTTGTTTGGGATTTTAAATAAAGTAAGTGTGTTAAAAATTTGTTTCGTGGGTCTCAAATGTGGCAAAGGCAAGGCTAGTCCTCGGGGTTGCTTTCTAGACCTTTACTGTTGAAGTAAGGTTGGTCATCTTATTCAGTTTGAAAATATCCGAATCTAGAGATGAAGGACGATATACTTAAAATTATTCAAACCTAGAGTTGAGGACAGGAATTACTGCAGATGTTCATGACAGAGAAGTTAACATTTCCAACATCCGAAGGTTCTTTTTTAAGTAGTTTGTGAGATATTTTATTTTATAAAGATATATCAAACTATAAAGACATTAAATTATATTGTGGGGTGACTGGCGGTTGTCATTAGATACAAGGCATACATACAATAGGAGGTGAACGCGACCCGAAAAAAAATTTGACCTACGCCATCGTGTTCAGCGCACTTTAAAATGAGGGGGGAAAGTGGTCTCGTTGCGTCTGAAAAAATTCGGAAATTTGGGTATTTTCCGACTTCTAATATCCTGAGTAAAGATAATTACCTGTGCTTGATGACGCTTGAACTTTTGTTTCACACATTGCTAGGTTTATTTGTCTGCAGATGTTGGTCTACTGAATTGATTTTCGTGTTTAAACCTCTGATGTTACAAAAGTCAACTATGAATTTTCCAATTCGGGAGATGTTACTATTCTTGCTCTTGAATGAACGTGCCCCTGAATTAGCCCCCGCCTGGAGATCCGAATGGAGGGTCGTTTTAACTCCAGAAAAATTTTAACCCCGCGGCAGCGTCATCCATGCATATATTGTTGATTCTCGACCCATAGACCGTAATCTTTGGCACAGCAACAATAACGTCAGCCCTTTAAAGCAGCTCCACACCGCCTAAGCCAGAAAGATGGTGTCGTACCGGAGGAGGCTGTGTGGGTTCTATGTCCTCTACCATCTGGTTTGCTAGTTGTGGTCTGTCATGAGGTATTCAATATCTCCGATTTCATCTTTATGGACGAAAATCCCCTATCCGCCACCCGGGGAGCAGGCCCCCGATAGGGGACTATAGCAACCTCGACACGGATCTATATTTTGCTTCGTGATATAGAGGTGTCGAAAAAAGTTACTGGAAAAAGTGGTTCTAAATTGTATTCCAACCCCACAGACCGAGTTTCACGACATTTTTCATTATTTTGCTCTCAAAATATCAATATCTAAAATTGTGTTTCCTAATTTGATAATAAGAGTGTCAGGGAATGTAATAATTTGACACATTTAACACTACTGTCTGATTATTACTTTCGCATTATTTTACCATGGCACTTTAGCATAGATGAATAATAATTGTGTAATTCGTCAGACGGCTAGGTCACTGCTAAAGGGGTGTCAGACGCCCTCAAATCTGTAATTACAAAAAAATAAATAAATTATCGACGGGCAAAAAGTATAACATTTTATCCCCTGTGGCAGATATAAAAATGCCTGTTTATATGAACCGCTTTTTGTCGGGAAAAAAGTAAATTGACAGGGAAAAAAATTAGTATGTACTTTTTCCCCGATTTGGCCGCTTGTGATTACCACTCGGATATCAGCCACTTTATATCCAATACAGACACGAAAGATACGCATTAATTTCCAAATTGAATTTAATTATTAAGGGAATATTATTAAATTCACTCATCGAAAACTTACAAAAACATTATCTTCAATAATATCTTCAATTATTATTGAACAACTCGTGGGATTGTAGTACTCGGCTGACGCCTCGTACAATACCAATCTCCCACTCGTGTGAAATGAGTCAATTTCCACACTAGTAATGTAATACAGGGTGTTAAGAAAATGACGGATAAACTCTTCAGTACATTGTAGGGGACACTCAGTAAAGTACGGGAAAAATAATTTAATTTATTTTTCCTATGTAGGTATTGAAGAAAAATAGAATTTTTTTCGACAATTTACCGCCATATTACAGTTTTTTATCGCTGGCGCCCGAACTAATTTTTTTTATGAAACTGATTATGTCATTCCGTGGTCTTATATCAAGTACACAAATCCTCAAAGTTTCAATTTTTATCTTTAAAATTAAGCTTTATTTAGGGGGTAGTTAGGGGGTGGAATAAGTGATGGACCACCCTGTACTGTTTATCTCGATGAATTTCTCCTCGATCCTAAGTCTTAATTCAGTCAAATCTTTAATTGGTGTCAAAAATATTGAATTTTTTTGAAAGGCCATAAAAAGAAGTCACATGCGAGGTCAGGTCAGGTCGCAGAATCTGACTGTCTATGTTATGGCTTCATTACAATTGAAGTGGATCATCAAATTGCTCCCTCAGTAAATCGAATGTTTCGATAGTGCAAAGGGGGTTGCATCGTCCTGCTTATAATAATATTCTTAAATTAGTTCGTCGTCTTGCAGTTGGTCCAAAAACGACTGAAGAATTTCTCCCCTGTACCGCGCAGCACTTAATGTTCCCTTCAAAAAAGATTGGCTCAATTATTCGCCTAGCACTAATTGCTATCCAAACGCCAACTTTCTCAGGATGAAGTGACTTTTCAACAAACATAAGCGAATTTTTAGCAAACCATGATCTGAAATATTATAAATTTACACATCCAGATCTTTGAAACCATAAGGTAAACAATGTTGCTGAAAACTACGACATTAAGTTTTGGGAAAACCATCGTAAAAAAATTTCCGCTCTCAAGCAATATCTCGAGGGATTACTGGTAGCGTGGTGGTTTAGGTTGCTGACTGGTAAGTCTTTGATGCTGTCACCATCTGGGTTCGAATCCCAGCTCGGCATGGTTGTTTGTGCTCGTTAGTTTAACTATTTACTTATATACTACTTAAAACTTATATATGGCTAAATGAACTCTATCTCGAAACTAAATTACCAGACCGACTATGTCTTAACTTCACAGTTAATGCCGATAATTCCTCTTTAAACCAAAAAAAGAAAGACACAAACCAATTATATTTGAGACATTTCCAAGATTTTTAAGGAATTCTTGATAACTCCCATTTCAGCCAGCAGTTTTTCGGATTCTAGTGAATTATTATTTAGCGAATGGTGGATGCTTTCAATTCGTCAAAAGTGGAAGGTTGACCTATTTCATCGTAAATCGAAAATCTCCTACGGCTTCTTTTGTTTTTGTAGAGTCCTTTTCATTTTATTGGATTGATGTTTGTCAATCTTCATCATGTTCGATACTTTAATTAATCGAGAAGCTATCGCATTTTTATGATATTTTTGATGGGATCTTCTCTCGTCAATTTGCTGTTCAAAGTTTTCTTCAAACTTCAAAGATGGGTTGTTGATTGATGAAAGAAGAAGGAAATCTTTAGATTCTTAAGACCAGCCTGGGATGTAATTTGAACATCAACATTTAGAACATTTGACGATGTTCTTGACTGTAGGTGGAAAACCTGTTAGTGATACTTTTCTGGTACCTAGTTTGTAATGGTTTGTAATCATTGTCCATGGAAAATATATACATATACAGGGTCCTGCAACAGTGCGTCCGTCTTTCTTAGTGCCTTTCCCGTGGTGGATAAAAAAAAATGTTTCCTACAAAAAATTATTGGTTTGGAAATCTTCATGCCATAAAATTGTTTTACACTATACAGGGTGTCCCAATTTTGAGATATTCCAACAACAAACATTTTTTTAAATGGAAAGCCCTGTATTTATTCTATTTTTTCGATGTAATTTTTTACCGTCTACATTGTTGTCTATTTACTATTTGATTATATTACAGTGTTGCCGACTTACAAATTTTTTCCCAAAATTCTTGTATAAAACAAGCTGAAGTTTAAAAAATGGTAGCGACCCCGTTTTTCAGAAGGTAAAAATTATTCTTAGCAATAACTTCAGTGCGGTTACCAAGCAACATTGTGATAATGAGAAATATGAACTTAGTAAAATAGGGTGTTCAGAAAAAAATGCCAAATTTTGCAAACTTCAAAGTAGTTTAACTATTTTTTTTCAAATGGAATGCCCCTATTTTTATATCACCATTCGATAGGCCTTTTTCTTCTCTTCAATTTGATGGTGCATGTTGTATGTCTAAACCCCATAGTTACTGACATGATCAATATTTTCCACAAAAGTTACCATTTAATTACATTTCTATGCACCGAAGTAGGCCGCAATGAAGCAAAACAACTGTCAAAATGTAAGTATCCAAGTGTCAGTGTGAATTGAATTCTCTAAATTAATTGAATTTTCTCAAACTGAAACTAGAAACGTTAAACACTTAAAAATAACTTCCGCTGTAAAAAACTGTAAGAAAACTAGAAAGCTAAAAACCGTTCTGCTGTTATCAGTGGCTGTTCCGTGAATGTCCGAGATTGAAATTTGCTGCAAAAGTCTCTCCGTTTCGTGGTATAAGTAGACTGCAAATTTTCATCATGAATTTCGAAAAAAACGAACTAGTAGATATGGTTTCTGTATTAGGCGAGGCTGATCAAAATTGTTTATTGGCGGAGAGGATTTACGCGATGCGTTATCCAGAAAGAAGACACCCGAGTAAAAAGAGTTTCAGGAAGCTATTCGATAGATTTAATGAGACGGGAAGTGTGGAATACAAAAAACAAGAAAGAACAAAACCTATAACCAACGAGGAAAACGAATTGTCAGTGTTGTTAACAGCAACTGAGAATCCCAACATGAGCCAAAAAAACATTGGTGAAGCAACCGGTATAACTGAGAGATCGGCACAACGCATTTTGAAGAAAAATCGATATCATGCGTACCATATTCAGTTGCATCAACAACTTACCAATGCTGATTTTCAATTTCGTTCCGGATTTTGTGCCTGGGCAAGATTGAAAATACACCAAGATCCTGCATTTTTCAATTACGTTTTATTTACGGATGAGGCGACATTTAAAAACAGCGGATCAGTAAACAGGCACAATTTTCATGTCTATTCAACTGAAAATCCTCATGTTATGAGACAAATTGACAATCAGCATAGATGGTCTTTAAATGTCTGGGGTGGAATTGTTGGAGGGTATGTGTTAGGTCCACATTTCTTCGATGGTCCTCTCAATGGGGCCATGTACTTGAATTTTTTACAAAATGTTTTACCCGGACTATTAGTTAACGTGCCTCAACATATAAGAAACAGAATGTGGTATCAACAAGACGGGGCACCAGCGCATTTTTCGCGAAACGTCAGGGTATATCTTGATGGTATTTTCCCCAACCAGTGGATTGGTAGGAATGGACCCATCAGATGGCCTGCTAGATCTCCGGATCTGACAAAAATGGATTTTTTCTTGTGGGGATACGTGAAGGGAATTGTTTTCAACGAACCGCCGACGACACTAATCAATATGCAACAAAGAATTGTGGAAGCTTTTGCAAGCATTTCACCTGAAATGCTAGGGAGAGTGCAAAGGTCTTTTCAGCAGAGACTTGATTTGTGCCTGAATGAAAATGGGAGACATTTTGAACATTTATTATAATAGTTTTTCATTTGTATGTTTAATTTTGTTACGTTTGCATGTTTTTGAATGAAATAATTTATCTTTTTTACATATGGATTATCGGTTTTTATTCCTAACTTCATTAGATGTCACTTTGACACTTGGATACTTACATTTTGACAGTTGTTTTGCTTCATTGCGGCCTACTTCGGTGCATAGAAATGTAATTAAATGGTAACTTTTGTGGAAAATATTGATCATGTCAGTAACTATGGGGTTTAGACATACAACATGCACCATCAAATTGAAGAGAAGAAAAAGGTCTATCGAATGGTGATATAAAAATAGGGGCATTCCATTTGAAAAAAAATAGTTAAACTACTTTGAAGTTTGCAAAGTTTGGCATTTTTTTCTGAACACCCTATTTTACTAAGTTCATATTTCTCATTATCACAATGTTGCTTAGTAACCGCACTGAAGTTATTGCTAAGAATATTTTTTACCTTCTGAAAAACGGGGTCGCTACCATTTCTTAAACTTCAGCTTGTTTTATACAAGAATTTTGGGAAAAAATTTGTAAGTCGGCAACACTGTAATATAATCAAATATTAAATAGACAACAATGTAGACGGTAAAAAATGACATCGAAAAAATAGAATAAATACAGGGCTTTCCATTTGAAAAAATGTTTGTTGTTGGAATACCTCAAAAATGGGACACCCTGTATAGTGTAAAACAATTTTATGGCATGAAGATTTCCAAACCAATAATTTTTTGTACGAAACATTTTTTTTTATCCACCACGGGAAAGGCGCTAGGAAAGACGGACGCACTGTTGCAGGACCCTGTATATAGAGATATGGATTGTAGTCTCTAATCTATATCTTGCCGAGTTCGATGAGTGAAAAGTTTTTTTGTCTTTAGCTTGAAAAACGAGATGTAAATTGTTGATCTCCATCCATTCCTGCAGTGAAATTCCATTTTGGTCTGAACTGTCATTATAACTACTGTAGATTGCGTGATAAGGAAATTCAGTGTTGAAATCGTGGATACATTGAATATTGGAAGTTTATATAATATTGACTATAAGCACGTCTCAAACTTAAATTGTAATAAGGTACCTAGATAACTGTAATAATTTCTGCATAGACCCATTAAAAATTTGTTATCGAATCCACATACCTACCTATTATACAGGGTGAGGCGCGAGAACCTTAGGGCATTTTTATATGGAGAAGTGTTAGGAGTAGAAGTCTAAAAGTTTGTACATTTATGATTTCAATTTTGACGAGCTAAACTGAAATATTTACAACTTGATTTCCGGTTATACCGGAAGTTGCAATCAACTTTCTTATTTTAAATGAGACACCCTGTATATTATTACATTTTCAGATTACCTGAAAAAAAGTAATAAAAATGATGTTTACAGTTCAAATTTGTATTGACCTATTAATGAGTTATAAACAAATGAAAATTGCAATTTTCCATTTTCAAAGCGGCTTAGCTTGAAAACGGGTCAAGATATCGGAAAACGGCTTACATGTCCCTATCCTAACTTTTTATATACTACGCTAGAGTACCTACAAAAAATAAAGATTTTTTATTATTATTTTTTTTGAAAATCGCTGAATTTTCATCACTTTGTATACAAATTTCATTGGCACCATAAGATAATAATAATAATAATAATAAATGTCTTTATTAATATCCTCTTCAATTTACATAAAAATTAAATCAACTTAATTTTGGGGCGAGATTCAGTTCGTATATTAGTTTAGAATATTAATCTTTTGTATATAGTTTGGATAATTAACATACGTCTGCTCTTCCACCTAACCCCTGAGATTGCAAAACTACCTACAACTATAAGAAATTAACTGAAAAAATAAAACAAAACAACATAAGAACTACCTATACAAAATAAACATAACAATAAACAGAAATGACTATTATTTTGCAACATGCGCACTGTTTCTACTACCACTCCACTGATGACTGAGTATTGTGGCCATTGGCACATCAAAGATCACAGACAACACTAAGTATTTATCATTGTGCAGAAAAATAATGTTCAAATAGTATCCTTCTCAGTTTATTTGATGAAAAAAGGCGATAATTATATGGTATATCATTGATGAAGCCAGCAATGTTGTATGAAAATGACCGTTTAAACAACTGAGTGTGATGCCTAGGCAACGTTAATGTGTACTTATGCCTCAAATTCAATGAATGTATATCAGTTCTGTATCTAATTTTATGGTAAAGATAAGGAGGTGACCTATCCTTTATCAGTTTCACATAAAACATAACTGAATGCATATCTCTACGATTCTTCATGTTTAGCCATCTAACGATTCCAAGTGTATATGCCCAATTGACTGATGTTTTCGAATCCCAAAAATAAGTCTGAGACAAGAATTTTGTAGCTTTTGTATTCCTCTGTTATCAGAATAATTCAGACAAGAGTTATAAACAACGTCGCAATAGTTCAGCTTCGACAAGACCAATGAATTACATAACATCACTTTAGCTGTCCTATCCAAGATATGACGAGACCTAAAGATTAACTTTAAAGCTGCATATGCTCTCTGTAAACATATGCTAACATGATGAGAAAATCTCAGTTCTTGGTCAAGCCACATTCCCAAGCTCTTGACTTCCTTTTTAAACTCAACATTTTCACCATTTAACATTATACTCGTCGACAAATCCCGTTCGAAGAGTTGTGCCTGTGTTTTATTTCCAAAAATAATAGCGTTGGTTTTGGATGCATTTAGCTGGAGGCAGTGATTTATTGAAAACTCCTGAAGTCTACTCAGGTCAAAGTTAATGGCAGCAATAGCTTGTTCAGCTTCAGATGGATAAAAAGAAATATACAACTGAATATCATCCGCGTAGTAGTGCTGTGCACAAGAGATGAAAGCTCCAGGGAAATTAGATAATATACAGGGTGTCCCGTATCGTTATGTTCAATTTTTTTTATCATATAGTAGGCTTAATTTTGAGTCCAAAAAACCCAAATGTGGCAGGTCTATCTTTACTCGTTACGAAGTTACAGGCCTAAGAAAATTAGGACTAGTAGATAACAAAGATTCAACTTTGAAAACCACACAACCACATGTGTTGTGGTTTAGGCTAATAATTCATTGTTAATGGTGGCGACATGAGTAAATGTCACCAAAATAAACATTAGAAGAGGTTCTCCTGCTCATACAAAATGGCATTTTGAATTCAAATAAATGGGACACCAGCATATTTCGGAATTGGCGTTTGTAAGTAAATTCCAAAAAGCAATTATTATTGGATCGTATTCAGCATGCTGGTCAAGAGATCGGTCGCGAAAAAAGACGTTACTTCTGCAATAGGCCTCCGAGTACAAGTTTGTATTCAGCAAGGAATAGGACATTTTTAACACATGATAAAGTAAAGATGTGGTCAATGAAATAAGCTTTATGTGGTTTTCAAAGTTAAATCTGGTATTTGACATTATTTTCTTAGGCCTCTAACTTCTTAACGAATGCAGATAGACCTGCCACTTTTGGGTTTTTTAGGCTTAGGAATAAGCCTACTATATGCTCACAAGATTTGAACATAACGATACGGGACACCCTGTATAAAGTGAAAAAAGAACAGGGCCCAAAATCGAACCCTGCGGTACGCCAGTAGTTATACAGGCAAAAAACTTGATACACTCTCGTGACACCGAACAGCCTGATATCTGTTATAAAGGTATGACTTAAATAGATCAATAGCTTTACTACCCAATCCACTATAAGCTAATATTGACTACGTGAAAAGTTAAGATAGGGACATGTAAGCCGTTTTCATCTATTTTGACCCGTTTTCGACCTAAGCTGCTTTGAAAATGGAAAATTGTCATTTTCATTTGTTTATAACTCATAAACCACTCGTTACAATTTTGAACTAATAACACCATTTTTATTGCATTTTTTCAGGCAATCTGAAAATGTAATAATAATAAAAAAAATGTAATAAATGGGTGTCCCATTTAAAATAAGAAAGTTGATGGCAACTTCCGGTATAACCGGAAATGGTTAGGGGTTGTAAATATTTCAGTTCAGCTCGTCAAAATCGAAATTATATACGTACAATTTTCTAGACTTCTACTCCCAGGACTTCTCCATATAAAAATGCCCTAAGGTTCTCACGCCTCACCCTGTATGTGGCTATTCCTATATAATATACTATTAAGACCATTGAAGAAGAAGTCTACTAAGTGCATGGGATCCATCGAGTTGACCTCTTGTACGTAACAGTTCTTCGGTAGTGTGTCTCTTATTGAAAGGCAGTAACATCAGTTCCATAAACTTTAATGGAAACACCGATAAACAAGGATTGAATTAGACCACAAAATAAACATTAACCACCGCCATATTGCGTTCTTTATCGGATCATTCCCCCCAACAGCATCGGGGGCGGCGGTTGAGGCGGTCGACCGCCCCCGGATCGGCGGCTCTCCGATTCCATTATACTTTCCGCGCGTTGTTAATCTTGGAAAGTAAAACTTATGCAAACGAGGTCGCCGCGTGGTTTTACAAGGCCTGTAATTTAGACGCACGAAGGCGGCGACGACGCCGACCGCCGAGGGGTGTTTTTACATCACATCACAGCCGGCCTGTCATCCGCACAGCGCTTCACAACAATACAAGATTTATAATGCCCTCTCTCTTTTGCCTGGTAAATAAAACCTTACACAAAGTCGTCTGAAAAAAATCCCCTTACGAGAATTGACTGAAAAAATACGAGAAGGTACGATATTAAGAAAAGCGATAATAAAAATGAAGTCAAAATAATTGTTGACTACGCTCTGCTGATGGTGGCCTCCAATTATCTTTATCTGCACTATATCTTGAAGCAACAATATCATAGCAGAAAAAAACATTTATTACATAGACCAGTTCACATAGGCCCTATATGTATAGATATGGTCAAAATCAATAATGAGCTAACAATGATTTATTCTTCGGAATATTTTCGCTTTTAAAACTAGAAAAAATGGCTAGTGAAAAATTTTTCAACAATTTTTTTTATTTTATTTTTTTTCTTTACAGTATGCATGCGGGTCCCCACTCCTATACAGAGTTCCCGGGGAACTGTGCGTAGGTACTGGCAGGGAGGGATATCGTCTGCAGTCTGCATAAAAGTCTGCAGTCTTTTATTGGGAACTACGCCGATATTTATCTGGAGTCAGGAAGGAAAACTGCAGAAATCCTTCATTAGCATAGTCGATTCCAGAATACCTCGAATCTCCCGGTCACGTTAGATGCCCTTAATAATTATAATAATAATTATCCAAGAGATTCAGTGAATACTGCTACCGGCACACGGTAGCAGTGAAGAGATGGACGAACAGTGAAGAGATGGAGTCTGTTATTGTTAAGGGCTATTTTGCAAAGCTTGACGATTAACACAGTATATCGAATTGAGCCACTCTGTACTGGAAAAAGTATGTCTCGAGCTGAAGGCAGACTATACAGGGTGTTATGTAATTGAATGTCAATATTTGAGGGGGTGATTTTTGGGTCCATTTTAAGAAGAAAACTTCATAAGAACGTATGTCCTAAGAGTCTTAACTTTTGAGATACAGAGTGGTAAAGTCCTATTAAAATAAATCATTTTTTCGTAATATCTGTAATCCGCTCTGTATATTTTAATGAAATTTCGTATACAGGTATTACGAATCAAGGGACATTTTTTCATGTACCACGTTTCATTTTATTTCCATTAGTGACGATGGTGCACGATCGTGCATAAATTTACCGGCATATTTTAGCAGACATTGATGGTACGCCACTGATTTCTGTTAAAATAGAAATCATTTTTGAAATCCCCATTCATTTCCAAGAAAATTTGATTACTTGTTTTTTTTCAATCCGAAGCACGGTTTTCGCCTAAAAAAATAAAATCTGTTTCTCTGCATGGTCACAAGATTGTCGTTAAGTGACAATAAAAAAATATAAAAATATGCAGGTAAAATTCTGCAAGATGTGACTAGTGGAGATAAAACGAAATGTGGTACATGAAAAAATGCCTCTTGATGAGTAATACCTGTCTATTAAATTTCATTAAAATATCCAGAGCGGTATTACAGACTCGGGTGAAGTTAGCAACGAAAACTTAGCACCGGGAGTGGCTAAACATCCGGCTGCGGTACGATGATAATTTAATTACATAATCTGCTATTATTGCTTGAACGGGGTTGATTTTTCTCTTTCGTTTGGAAAAATAAATACCCCAGCAACGCATCAAGGGCAGTTTTGATAGCCGAAAATCTAAAATTACAACACCTGAATATGCGGATTCGGAATTTCAAAAAATCACTGTGGCCGTTCTGGGCCCGGGCAAGACGAGTTTTCACGAAGGGATGATAGGGTGGATCTTTGTCCTTGGGTTGAAGAAATAAAAACCCCAGCAACGCACCAAGGGCCATTTTTTAGCCGAAAATCTAAAATTACAACACCTGAATATGCGGATTCGGAATTTAAAAAAATCACTGTGGCCGTTCTGGGCCAGGGCAAGACGAGTTTTCACGAAGGGATGATAGGGTGGATCTTTGTCCTTGGGTTGAAAAAATAAAAACCCCAGCAACGCATCAAGGGCAGTTTTTATAGCCGAAAATCGAAAATTACAACACCTAAATATGCGGATTCGGAATTTCAAAAAATCACTGTGTAAAAAATTGCCCTTGTTGCGTTGCTGGGGTTTTTATTTTTTCAACCCAAGGACAAAGATCCACCCTACCATCCCTTCGTGAAAACTCGTCTTGCCCGGGCCCAGAACGGCCACAGTGATTTTTTGAAATTCCGAATCCGCATATTCAGGTGTTGTAATTTTAGATTTTCGGCTATAAAAACTGCCCTTGATGCGTTGCTGGGGTTTTTATTTTTTCAAACCAAGGACAAAAATCCACCCTATCATCCCTTCGTAAAAACTTGTCTTGCCCGGGCCCAGAACGGCCACAGTGATTTTTTGAAATTCCGAATCCGCATATTCAGGTGTTGTAATTTTAGATTTTCGGCTATAAAAACTGCCCTTGATGCGTTGCTGGGGTTTTTATTTTTTCAACCCAAGGACAAAGATCCACCCTATCATCCCTTTGTGAAAACTCGTCTTGCCCGGGCCCAGAACGGCCACAGTGATTTTTTGAAATTCCGAATCCGCATATTCAGGTGTTGTAATTTTAGATTTTCGGCTATAAAAACTGCCCTTGATGCGTTGCTGGGGTTTTTATTTTTTCAACCCAAGGACAAAGATCCACCCTATCATCCCTTTGTGAAAACTCGTCTTGCCCGGGCCCAGAACGGCCACAGTGATTTTTTGAAATTCCGAATCCGCATATTCAGGTGTTGTAATTTTAGATTTTCGGCTATAAAAACTGCCCTTGATGCGTTGCTGGGGTTTTTATTTTTTCAACCCAAGGACAAAGATCCACCCTATCATTCCTTTGTGAAAACTCGTCTTGCCCGGGCCCAGAACGGCCACAGTGATTTTTTGAAATTCCGAATCCGCATATTCAGGTGTTGTAATTTTAGATTTTCGGCTATAAAAACTGCCCTTGATGCGTTTCTGGGGTTTTTATTTTTTCAACCCAAGGACAAAGATCCACCCTATCATCCCTTTGTGAAAACTCGTCTTGCCCGGGCCCAGAACGGCCACAGTGATTTTTTGAAATTCCGAATCCGCATATTCAGGTGTTGTAATTTTAGATTTTCGGCTAAAAAATTGCCCTTGGTGCGTTGCTGGGGTATTTATTTTTCCAAACGAAAGAGAAAAATCAACCCCGTTCAAGCAATAATAGCAGATTATGTAATTAAATTATCATCGTACCGCAGCCGGATGTTTAGCCACTCCCGTTGCTAAGTTTTCGTTGCTAACTTCACCCGAGTGTATTACAGATAGGAAAAAAAAAATTATTTTTAAAAACTCTACCACCCTGTATCTCAAAAGTTAAGACTTTTAGGACATACGTTCTTATGAAGTTTTCTTCTTAAAATGGACCCAAAAATCACCCCCTTAAATATTAACATTCAATTACAAAACACCTGTATATGTTGATAAATAAAGACGAATTATATAGCTAGTTTTGTCTACTTGGCCTCGAATCTGGAGAGAATTCGAACCGAGCGGTGTCACTATTATTTATTGACGGATATATAAATTAAATTTATAGGTACCTACCAAAATTCCGCATCGACAAATTCCTGTCAAAACCGTCACTGCTGTATTTCTCCAGAGAAACATGATACTGTGATAAGACCAAATAATTAGGTGGCTTTTCCAGATTGAGTACTTGAATAAATAATTTTCCTCGACTTCGCTAAGTTTTTAAGTCGGAATTAGGGCTCCGCCGGTGTAAGTGACTTTTAAATCACTTGATACATGATGAGAGGGAATAAGCGTTTGTTTAATATGACATGCAGACATTCGGTCCAATAAACTGGATTCTACTAACTAGACCTGCTTTATAGACTGAGTAATTTACGATGTCCACGTACTCTCCTGAACACGTGTAATGCAACAAAGAACGGGTTATAAGCGGATAAGACAGACACTCCTCTCTCTGATCTCGTAAAACGTAAATTACACGGGATGTACAAAGCAAATTACGCGCATAATTCAGACAGTAATTGAGAGATTCAAAGTACCCCGTTACGAAGACCTAACTCTTCTAAGAACTACGCCTAATTATTCCTGCCGCAACCTACGACAACAAATTATCTTCAAATTGCACCTGTGTAATTAGAAATAAAACAAACGTCCGAGACAAGCTTTCAAGTTTCTTATAATCAACTTCAAAACAAACATTTTGGCTAACAATCAATAAATTATCCTCAAATACTAATTTAAGACCGGAAATAATTTTTATAAAAACATTAATGTGTTATTATTCTGACGATACATTGCAGGATGGTAGTCTTCCAGGGTGCTATGGTACCTTAACAGGGTTTTAAGAACTTTTTTTAATTATCACTAAGTAGTTTTTAAAAAAAAAATTATGTTTTCAACCCTTACTTCGTAGAATCTCTGCATACTTATTGATTATGAATAAAACACTAATGTTTTATAAAATTCTACTGTATATATTGATGGATGGTAGAAACGTTACACGTGTTTCGCTACTTTTCATGTAGCATCTTCAGACGTAAATAAAATTATTGATACAGTAACATAGCAACAGTATTACCTAAGTGATCACAAAACAAGTAACTAGATTTAAATAAATTATTAAGCGAACTAACTAGATCATAATGTAATTTCTTCAGAATCTTCTTAGTTGTTGATATCAAGAAGAAAATCAAGTAGTGGAGAACGATATGTGTCTAGCTGTTCATTTATTACTGTGTATTGTTGATTATGTAAATGTTTGTGGATTTCTAGAGAACCGAGAAAATTTAATTTAAAATAATGATCACAATGATGAAGTAATTCAATTTTGTTGTTTGCTGTTAGAGTGTGATTGTTTTCTATTAAGTGTTTTGCAAAATTTGAAATATTAAATGTAGTGGTGTTAGAAATTATCCTTGATATTTGTGTTGAAACGTTTCCAAAGTACGTTAGTGATGAATATTTTCTGATTTCATTGTTTTGTTGAGGATAAATGAGGTTTATGGCTAATTTGTGTTGTTTTTTGTGTAATAAGTCGTCTATTAATGTTTTTCGATAACCATTCTCTTTTAATATTTCATTCAAATCTTTTATGAGTAATGGTTTTATATTGCTGAATGCAAAGGAAAAGTTATCTAAATTACAGAAACCTGGAATTTATCGATTAAACTGTTCTCATTGTAATTCAGTTTATATAGGGCAGACTTGTAGAAATCTAGAAATTAGATACAACGAACACCTAAACTCTTACAGACTCAAACATCCAGAAAGATCAAATTTTGCAAAACACTTAATAGAAAACAATCACACTCTAACAGCAAACAACAAAATTGAATTACTTGATCATTGTGATCATTATTTTAAATTAAATTTTCTCGAATCTCTAGAAATCCACAAACATTTACATAATCAACAATACACAGTAATAAATGAACAGCTAGACACATATCGTTCTCCACTACTTGATTTTCTTCTTGATATCAACAACTAAGAAGATTCTGAAGAAATTACACTATGATCTAGTTAGTTCGCTTAATAATTTATTTAAATCTAGTTACTTGTTTTGTGATCACTTAGGTAATACTGTTGTTATGTTACTGTATCAATAATTTTATTTACGTCTGAAGATGCTACATGAAAAGTAGCGAAACACGTGTAACGTTTCTACCATCCATCAATATACAGTAGAATTTTATAAAACATTAGTGTTTTATTCATAATCAATAACTAAGTAGTTTGTTATTTTTATTTATTAAACGTGATGAATACAGGATTTTCTCAGTGTGACCAGTAACCACCATGACCATCTAGCATCTTCTCACAAAAATAAAATAATGCCAATATGTAGGTCTACCATTTATTTATGCAAATTTAGAAAGGTTTCAGGTGGAATATTCTGGTACTATGAAACTATTCTTTCACGTAGGTCTTCAAAGTTGTTTGGCTTTTTTACTATACACTTTCGAATAATAACCCCCCAGAAAAAATCAATAATATATGCCCAATCCGATTGAACCTCTGTGACTTATCCACCTAGCGCCATAATATTGGAACCATTCTTCTCCAATTCTCCCATATAAAATTAATTTGGACTATTTTGCACAACTTGCTGAATGGATGGCATTGCCATATTTAATTTTACAAGTAGATTAGGCCGTCAAAATTAGGTACATTCGATAAAAAAAAAAGAACCAGTAATATGGTTACCGAGAATGCCAGCCCAAACATTTAGCTTTTGTGGATACTGTGTCGATGTCTCCCGAAACCATATAGGGTTGTTATGAAGTCTTGCATTTTGTCTATTCACCTCTTCGTTAAAAAAATAATTTCTTTTCTGAAGCATACAAAGTTTAAAAATAAAAAAAGGTCAATGTGATTTCTGCAACTTTTTCTTAACTCTTTCAATTCTGCAATCTAACATCTTCATTTAATTCTGTATTTAATTCTGACTTTAATATATGTACAAGAATAGTAATTGGTTTTTTTTATTAAGGACACTGCAAACTGTCTTTTTAAGAACTTTTTATTGGTTTTTGGCTAATAGATTCGTTCACAAATTTGGGATCCGAACAATTTTGGTTGAGTTGTCAATTTTTTTATTTTTTTTTCGAAAATTGAAAAAAAATGTTATTCCCTTATTTTGCAGCAAAAAGCGTTTTCTGGGTTCGTTTCATTGAAAATACGTTCTGTGACATGATAATTTCCATATTTTCGAAGAATAACGCTACCGTTTGCAATAATAATTAGCAAAATGACAAGGAAGTTTAACTATTTTATTTTCATTGAAAAGTATGGAATATGAGCGAGTGTGAGCTAATGAAACTACATGCACGTTTACCACGTTGGTTAGTGCAAGCTGATAGTTCTCGACAAAAAATGTCGCGACAAGTGGCTAAAGTCATTTTTTGAAAATCCAAATAGGTAAATTTGTTATCTTCGAGCATTTCGTTTTTTGTTCGTTTTTTTGGCCCTCCACCAATTAAAAAAAAAGTGCGCCGTTAGAGTCGTCGCGATGTTACTGGAAAGGTAGCTAAGCATCGCCAAAGGTGGCCAGAAAAAAAGTAATAAAAGTGCTGAATATTATATTAAAAAAATCATTATTTATCTCTAATGGTCAAAAAAATATTTATGGAGAGATTTTATACAAAGTATATGTACCTAATACTTGAAGGGTTGCGAATATAATTTCATACTCCATTTTTTTGATTTATTTACTACATTTTTATACTACTTCATTTATTATTATACAAGTTATATTCGTAGAATTCCAATTCACATACGTGAATTAGATAAAGTAGTCCCATATACAACAGTGAAAAAATTTTTTATTATTATTTATTGGGAGTTCTATAAACGATAAAAAATACATCAATGAAATTGCAGCTATAGGACGGACGAAATTTAATGAAAGATTTTTTAGTGGCGGTAGACGGAATAAACCGAAAAGTTGAAAAATAAACAATTGTAGACACCACAAAGACAACCTCTGACTGATTATGAATTCTGCATCGTCTCTTCGCATCTCATGAATGCTGGTTGAAGAAACGACGGCACGGATTGACAAAAAGGCCTGGCTAGTGCAGCTCGCGTATATTTATACGCCTTTGAGTGTTCCGACCAGCTCGAAGAGGTGCTACAGGTAATTAAGGTAAGGCGCCACCCATCCGTAGAACTCGTCTCCAATAAATCTTCCTCTTTGTTCCTTCAGTCTTCACCAGAGCTATCAGCGTGGACACCGTACAAGGCTCCTTTTTATTATGCCACAGATTCACTGCTGGACATAAAGAACGTTCTAGGATTCACAAGGACATACTGAGATTTAGATTTTAATTTCCAGCCGAACATAGCCACGCATTTTTAGAATCTCGATAAGGAAATCTATCCAGTTGATCTTTCAAGTTCAATTGTTGTAACATTTTTATACAATTAAAAGAACCTCCAATTAGTAAATGCACAATTTTAATTTTCTATTACTCAACGCAGAATATGACGTAATAATATTGCAATGAAGTAGATTTTAGTTTTTTTCACAATTTTTCTTTTCATCGGAGATCAGAATTGGATTTTTCATCTTCTAAAATATCCTTCATCAAAATTGTTATACTTGTAAAAAAAGACGCTCGTTGTTTTTTTATTTTTTGTTTCAGTTAACTTAGTGGACTACTCTTGTTATGTGGCCGATTTGGCGCAAATCTCGGATGTGTGGAGGAGGGGGAGGGGGCACACAATATATAGAAACGGTTTTTTGCCCCTATAGGTTATGTGCGAGTCGTCGGTCTAACAAAAATTTTCGGGCAAAAAACCGAAATGTCGCGAGAGCGCACAACCTGGTTGAGCGCAACGAATCCGTCCATGACACCGTGATATGCCGTTTTGGTTCCTAATTTTTTTTGCACAAACGGGACTCACCGGGAGTGTAATAACGGACGGAGTATAGGAGACATTATTATTATTATTACTTCTAGGGTAGGTTCAAGGCCCTTGTACTGAAGCTGCTTGCGTTTATTGTACCCCTTTGGATAATTATCTCATCGGTCCCATCTCTCGAAATGTAGCAGACATACTTCATCGGGAGGCAATGAGTTTACAGTCGTTCCTATGTCGCCCTAAGGGTTTTGGCGAATTTTTATGCGGATCGGTTTATAAGGGCGACGGGGGAAAGTGAAACATAAAACACATACGGAATCGGACATAACTCCCACAGCTTTCCCCCATCTCGCGCAGCAAAAAACCTTTAAAAAAACAAACAAATAGCGACTAAAACAAAAATGAAAAAAAAGTAGTTTTTATCATGAAGGGAGAGGGAGGAAGGATTTTTATTTTGTTTAATCAATCAAAAGGTTTTTCAATCCCTTGAAAGTGAGCCCGGCCTCTGTCGGTTGATTAGGAGGGACGGCAGAGGGATTTTTATAAGTGGATAAGATTACTTTTATCGATAACAAGGGCAGCAAAACAGTTAGGGACTCCTAGCTAGGCTCATTTTCGAAAGAATTGAACAACCTTTCACTTTTTCGGTTCGAAAATGTTTCTAACGTAAGTACCAGGGAACAAAACAGAACAGATGTCTTGTTTAGTGGTCATCTCGAATCCGTCAAGACATACAAGATATTCCATTTTTTTTTCTTTTTTTTTAAAAAAAATCTTTTTCACCATATTATGTCAATATGAAGTCATATTGCTTATCTTGTGTTTTGCTTTTTTAATTTTTCTACAATATTCGGTATAAAAAATTCTTAAAAAAAACAATGAAGAATGGAACTTATAAAATATGTAACTATATATTTTTTGAATTTTATAATTTTTAATTTCCATGACTACCGAATGACTACCGACTACTGTTTTATACCGAGCGGTATAAAAAAACTAAAATGGCGGCCGTAGAAAAACAAAAGTTGACTTTGAAAACTCTGGGATCTAGTTGGTTTTGAAATTTTTTGGAATGTGAGATGGATGGCTGATGATGACTTATGTAAGCTTACAAAAACTATTTATTAATTTCTAATAATAAAAGAGTACTTATATCAAAAATAAGAAATGTTGATTTTTCAGTTTTTCCAGCATTATCCAGAAACGGTCACAACGGTCACAGATATCTTGGTTGTCTTGATGGATTCGAGATGATGACTACAAAATTGTGATTATTTTCTAATTTAACAAACCCTATATCTCTTAGATTCATTGTTTACGAGATAAGATACCCATAACAGTGAGCTCGGAGAACAGGGATATAACCCCTGATAAAATGCACTGGAAAGAAAAAAGCTAATGAACAAAATTTTATCAGTCCACAGGAGAAATACATTATGGGGTTAAAATTAAAATTAATCCGAACCCCTTACTTTAGGGGGTAACTTTTGAAATCTTAAAAAAAAACTTAATTTTGTATTTAACATTTGAGTTCTCCGTCTAAAAATATTGCCATTTGCCTGAAACATGTTTCTCGAAGCATGAATCTTTTTCAATTTCAGTAAGAGTAGGACGAATGGATCGAAAAATATCAGAATACAGCGTCATTTTTTTATCATGAATCCAAAAAAATGTTTCTGATAAATATTTCTAAGAAGATGAAGAGGGGGTGGGGTATGTTTTCTGCCCATTTTAGCGGTAAAATTCAAATCTTATGATTTCAAAAAAATAACCCCCACCCATTCTATACAAGGAGGAAGGAGGGTAACTAATTTTAATACTAATGTATTTCCCCTTTGGATTCATTCCAAATTTTGATTATGAGCTTTTTCGTATTACCTATACTGCTTATTACTCGAGATATTTGGAACTTTCAAGTTAACATGTCAAGTTAAGTCACCCTGTATACAAGAGTTCAGCAGAATGAAGCATTTATTTTATTGCGTTATTTTCATTAATGGCTAATTTAAAAATAAAACAAAACTTTTTTTTAAAATCACCAAAATTTTATCTTTCAAAAATATGTCAAGTAAATCAGTATCAGTTTAAAACAAATCTCCTTACAACAAATAACGAGCAATCAAATAAACCGAAATAGTTTATTCTCGTTATAGTGACAGGATATTATTAGTGCAAAATTGTCTTTCAACTCGAGATATTGTACTATACTTTATCTACTCACAATAGCATATATGAACAAATGATTTTATGGATGCACACACTTACTACCTAACCAAATTGAAAGAGAAATTTTGCAAATATCTTTCTTTTGACTTCTGGGGTAAAGTTTTTCCATTGCCATTTTAGCTTGCGCTTTTATTTGGGGTGTTTTCCATTGCAGTTTCGATAATATCGAAATCTTTAAATTAATTAAATAGGTATATACGTACGAATAAGCTCCTACATAACTTAAATATTCAGTTAATTTTAATTACACATATTATACTTTTTCAATCTGCGAATATAAAACATCAGGAAATACTATATACCTACCGTCCAAAAAAATCTGCGTCTGCCTTCAGAAGGTGGAAAACACAACACATCCGGTATTCAAACCAATTTGCTTATTAGATGTTTCAAAATGGAAGTTACCATGTCGTTCACCAGAGCAGTCAACAATTGGCATTATAGTCCTTCCTCATGTTTTATATTCAAATATTTCAGTTAACAATAAACGTCAATAATAATAACATCATCTGTCAATATCAATGAATAATAATATTTACTAATCTAAAATATTATTGAAATTTCAGTAACTAAGTATATGATGCAATTTAATGGAAATTATTAAACAAACGCATAATACTGTTCGCCACTCATTTCGACGATAACAGGTTTGTGAATTTTGTTTGTCGTGATCGCTCATGAGATTAACTTTTTCATTATTCGATATATCGAGCAGAACTACTTAATTATTCTACCATAGCCGCTACTCTTGACTCTGATTTAGAAGACCGGCGCATCGTAATAAAAAAATTACAACACTGTTTTGACTCTCGATCATTACTGAAAGGTATGTGCAAATGCTCACTTTCAGGTTATGCAAGTTGTTTTCTTACTGACAATATTCATATGACGGAGTAGATAATAGTATATTGTGAAACAAGTGTATAAAGTAGCATATTTCTCACGAGTGTGTTCGAGTACCGCATTTCACCCCAGAGAAATTGCTTTTGTGCACGCTTGTCACACTATACTTTTTCTACGAGCATAACAAGACAATTTTTTTATTCAATTAAACGGTGGTGTCTACCAACTCGAAATCAGAATCGGAATGACTCTTAGTCTCAATAAGTATCCATCACTCCAAGTAACTGAAAGTACTCACTTCACTTTAACGTTTAACTCCGCCAATAATATTTCAATTAAACTCAATAAAATTAAACAATATTTATTATTATGTAATAATCATAATAATTATTATGATGTACATATATGTGTGGTTTCATAGTAAAAATAAATACTGTTTCAAAAGCGACTGTTTTACCCATCACTATTCTTGTCATCGAATGTTGTCTATTTAGGTGATCCTACATAGTGTTTGCTTTATCGTTTGGAATATTGATCGCTACTTTTATACGTCAACGTCACTGTCATAACTGCAAAGCTGTACTGTAATGAACTTTGAATATTCCTTATGTCACTTTCCCGCACACTTTTATAAACGTGGGAAATCTTATAGTTTGCGTACGATTAACGATGCGCAAAGTGATACTTTGTATAGTGGTCATAGGAAAATAGTATTTTTTTCTTTCCAAGTAATATTATGATAAAAATGTACCATTTTTGGTAGTATATTTTTAGTATAATAATTGCGCAATTTGAACAGGCAGATAATAGTAATAATAATTTTGTTGAAGTACTATGTATAGTTGAACAATGGAAAATAAAATTAAGTTTCAAAATGATACATTTATAAATGAGTATACGAATTAGCAGGTAAGCTTATTATTGGTATCTGGACTTGAAATCTATCCTTAGAGATTACACCAACCAATATAATGTCCAGACGGTTGAACCACCTTGCTGATTGTCGATACAAGAACAGAACAACTCACATTCTGACCAGCCCAATGTGGTTTTCGTGTACTTGTTCTTATCTGGCGCGAGATCTGAATCTTCGACCATGGAGAGTGTCTTTGTTTTTTGCCGTTTCGGCGCCAGGACCTTCCTTTACCCTCATTAAGCGAGTAGTGTGACAACAATAAACCCTTGCTTATCTCTAATCGTCAATTATCAAAAAAGACTTATATTGTACAATTAAGACGGGATAACCGAGATAGCCGGTTCCTTTGATAGAATATTCAAACGATATTTAACCCCATTCACTATTCTTTTTATAGTTGAGAAGTATTTAGATAGATTTATCAATGGCTATGCTGTGTTTAGTAGGTGTAGAAGATTATATCTTTGTGTATACGCTTTTTTCATCACAACGTTTTATAGTAGGAATCTACGAGGTTTTTTTGCTTCTATAGCAGCATGCGTAAATTTTAATTTGGAATTTTAATTTACGACTAAGATTACTGATTATAAAAATTCCCTTTTCCTCTTTTAACGACAAATCGATATTAATATGAATAAAATGAAAATGATGAAAAAAGTTAGCAATCTAACAACCTTTCATTGGAAAAATTATGCCAAGAAAAGTTGTTTTGAAACTACAATTAGGTAGGTATATGGGAGATCCCAAATATATTACACGACGAGGAAGCGACTCTTTTAATTAGGTAGATGTTCTTTCAATGGATATTTTTCAAGACCTGTCAAGATAACTCTCATGCATGACGAATTAAAATTTATTATAATAAATTTTTTTATTATAAAAATTTATCTAAAGGCACATAAAAACCAATATAGGTACATCACATCACCATAATTTAGTAATAAAACATAACTTTTTAAATTTTTCTTTAAAATTTTCAATTTTCGACCCTCAATTAAATGGGTCATGAAATTATAAAAATATATTACATTAAACCTATCTGACAAAAAATATCAAAGTTATCTGCCTATGCTTTTACCTACTATGAACACAAGCAAAAAAAAACTATGTTAGTGAATATATCCACAACACAAAAGTTGGGTTGTCTCTCATTTAAAAAAAAGAACATTATTTCATGCAGGAGCAGAGCTCGCCCCACTTCACACTGATTTATTGGCCTGTAGGTGGATTAAAAGATAGAAAATAATTCTTGTAGGCATTGTTTTAGGTTTAGAGCTAGACCTTTGGAACAAAGTATGGCCGATTTAAGTACCTAAAGACAGAATTAATTTTATAGAATCACTTACTTATAACAGAATCCTTTTTTTATAAAACTAGTGTAGATTTTGTAGGTCCCCTGTTGATAAAGGCATCAGAACTAAGGAAGACTCCTATTGCTAAGTGTTATTTTGCTATAATTGTGTGCCTAGTAACTAAGGCAGTTCACATTTATAATTTTGGTCTCATACATTTAATATTGATCTCCTCACTTTCCACAGACGATTTTTTATTAACTTTAAAACGATTTATTCATATTTAATTATGAGTGAGGAAATTTTGAACAGTCGTCTTTTGTGTGCTTTATAAATGATCATTCTGACTTAACATAGTTTACCTTTGGTAATTTTTTAGCAGGAAGAAATATTATTACACTTTCTGAAAAACATTTATCTGAGATTCCCTTCTGAATTGTGGATTCTGGATTTGTAGGAGGGCAGAACAAGTCCGCTGCACTGAGGCCACAAATGGCCCATTGTGCTTCCTCCATTCTTGGAGTCCTTACCACTCCTTTAGTCATCCCAGTCTCAGAATGAACTAGACCAGGGTGCCTAGATGGGCTCCAGAGAGGTCGCCGAGGCTTGACGGCCTCGTTTCCTTTGATATTTGGGTGACAGTTTGATCCAGGACAGCGTAAGCCTGTTGTGATTGGCATTAGAGCGCAGAGCCTCAAGCCCCTGAGTACACCCAGGGCTCCCCTGCTCTCTGATAGGATCAACAGGTTTTTGTTTGTGATTGGGTGATTTCCATGGCATAATGTGCGATCGCTATCAGGGCCTCGGAATGAACTCCGCAGCCTGATCCTGAAGCGAATTTGGCCCTATCGGTGTATAGTTGGAGTTGCGCATCAAATCGCGTACTGTCCGAAGTTTCCTCTGTTATTGTGTAATTTTTGTTAAAGATGAGGATGGGTGTGATGCTGTCAACCGCCACTGTGAGGATGGGCGATCTTGCGAATGCCTCCCTCAGTATGAAGCCGTGTTGGCCCCATCCATTTCTTTTCATTGAGTTCACCAGCCAATGTTAGCCTTAGGGCCGTCCTCAGCGCCGTTTCCCTGACAAAAATGTCCAGGGGCAGCAAACCGAGTATCAGTTCCATGGCTGCGGTCGGCGTGGTTCTCATTGCTCCGGTAGTGGCAGCAAATGCAAGTCTTTGTAGGCTATTTAGCTTCGTCTGGGTTGTTGCAAGTCTGATTCTGGAGGACCAGACTATTGATTCGCATGTTAGCATGGGCTTTATGACGGTTGTCTATAGACATAGGGCAACCTTTGGGGCTAAGCCCCAGGTCGGCCTCATGGCCGCCCATCACTGCCACAAAGCCCTGCTTGACTTTTCGACTTTTTCGTTGACGTGTCTTGCCCATGTCAATTTGTCATCCAGTAAGTGTTTTAGTAAGTGTCATCCAGATGAGAGTTTTATTGTGCTGCCGAAGAGACGTGGCAGACCTGTGATGTTCAGTTTACGTTTTCGTGTGAAGAGTACGACCCTTGTTGGAGATTCCCTTAAATATGTTTGACGTGTGGCAAGTGGTCATACTGTATAAAAATAAAACATGATTTTTGCGGGAGAGATGGTCGTACGATTATCCTCAACAGTTGCAAAATCGACAAAAAGTGACAGAGTAATTTCAAAATTCAGAAGTTAATGATTTGGTATCATTGAAAGATAATAATGTTAATCATGACTGAACTGGCCCATAGAATTAATGAAGCTTTCCCGGTTCAGATGGTAAAGTGAGTGCAGTTAAGGTTACAGTTGAAGGGACTTTCACAAGACCATATAGACCTATTCCTAGGATTTGTCCTCTGTCAACAATGTAAATAATATGGTAAAGGTACCAAAAAAACAAAAAAAAAAAACAAAGCTAGAAAACAAAAAAATAACAGCTGTCGTTTGTCCACGATTTTTACATATTTTTCCACCTTTAAAAAAAGCATTGTCATTAATTTTTAAACAGGATACTCTTTTTTCCACGAGCTGTCCACGTTTGATGGTCACATAAAATTTTCGTCCGCCCTCTAAAAAAATTAACAACAGTAGGTACCAAAAGCTACTTTTTTTTAAATTCAACCGCCATTCGTTCCACTACGCGTTATTGTCCACGTTTGTGCAACCAAAGCTTTCTTGTTTACCCACCGTTAGGAAAAGTTAAGGCAAAACTAAAAAAAAAAAAACATTAGCACCCCCATGAATTTCTTATTCATTGAACCTCCAAAAAAAATTACAACCAAATTTCATAAAATGACATCAGATCCCCATGAACAAAATAATTTTCAAAAAAATGGCATTCGTTCGAACACGGATTTTTCCAACCAAAATTTTCGCTTGTCAACCTTTAAAAAAAGGTCATATTGGATTTATTTATTTATATATTAATTTATTTTTCTGATTACCAAGATGCACCTACAACCCTTTTATAAATTATTTTGTGAAACGACCGGACCAAGGGGCGGGTTGCACAAACGTAATTAGAATTCAGTCAGATAACTGATTTTTAATGGCAAATTTTGAAAAAAAACAGCGAGTATATTGAATGATCTTTTATTTGTTACAGGTAGTCAACTCTTCTAAAAAGGAGTAGAATTTATTTTCGGCACAGATTTTTAATTACATGTAATAAGGCGTCCATAAGAAAAAAGATAACTATTGATTTTTCGTCATCTTAATTATTAGATCACTTTTCAACAAAGAATCCAAAAAGAGTTTCCAAATCTCTCTAGGACTTTTACCTAGATAGCAAAGAACCGATATAGTTATTTTTTTTTCTTATGAACGTCATGTTGTATTTTTTCAAAATATTGTAACCAAGTGTTAAGTATAAATATTGGTGATCAGAAAATAAATTGTCTTCAAATAGGGAGAAATCCAGTATGGAAACCCATAAGAAAATCGAAAGTCGACTATCGATGCCTCCCCATTTATCGCTGTAAAATTATTTTTGGATTCCTTGATGAAAAGTGCCCAGATAATCTGTGGCTTAAAAACGGCTAGCTTGATTGGCGAATAAATAAAAAACACAAACAAAAATTTGCAAATTTCTTATTTTTTCAAATATTTTATCATATAATGATCACAGCTCAGATTTTTTCTCAGATTACTAATCAGCACAAAAATATGCAACTTTGCTTTTATTTAACCGACTTCGTATCTCTTAAGATAACTGAGATCCCCATGAATTTTCTCTAACAAAAACACTTTGCATACAATTACGTACCTACTGTTAACAAATAATATACATAAAAAATAGACCGAAACTGCTCTGAGTCTCTGAGCACTATACCCACTATATCCACTACACACGTTGTAGTTTTGTTTCCCTATTAAATGTTTTAGAGAGAAATTATAAATTAATAATTTCTTAAGATTTAAAAGCTGTGTCTGGTGCTGCAGTTACATTTTAATTCTGTTCAGTCATTTTCAAGATAATTGGTAAAAAGATTTCAATGTGTGACGTCATGTTCAATATGGCCTTGAGTATATACAACAATTAAAAATTGTGTACTTAAAAGATAAAATTAAGTCACAACAAAATGAAAACAATGATATTTACATGGCAAATTGCAAAAATTTTTCCTGATTTTTTTCAAAAATGGCTCAAAAGAATTAAAATGTAACTGCAGCAAAGGAAATTTTTACCATTAAAATCCCTATGGTGCGTGAACCAATTCTATACCCTGTGTAAAATAAAATTTGAAAGGAAATCAATAAAAACAATGCCTTTTGAATTTTATAAAAATTCGGATTTGGGACTGCTGTCAATTTTTTTTTTTTTTAGGTTGGTCATAACTAGAGAAGCGGATTATAGGCAAAGTGCCTATCTGTGCCTTTTTTGCCTATTTGAGTATCTGGTGCTTATTTTCACAAAAAATGCCTATTCTTGCCTATTCAAATAAATAATTTAAATTTATCCACCTCAAAATACATTTCATGCTAATAATAATTATTAACTTTGGAAGAATATTTGAAAATTTTACTACCCCACTTGAGATAATTTATTATAGGTCCTAAGTCAATAGCTATAACCCCTTGTAGAAATAATAACTGACCCGGACACCTGTGGTCCGAGCTTTGTAGCAAAATGCTAAGTGTAATATTGTAACGGAACCACCCCGGGCCCGTTACTCTTTCGCAAAAGCCACTGTGATCGTCTAGTTTCTCGAATTTCTCCCTAATAGGGCCGCTGTGATTTCTTTCGTTGTGTTTACCGTTGTGTTCACGTAGTTACCCCTGCTCGTTGATTGAGGTATGCCAGGATTACTATGGCCGAAACGGATGCTCAAAAGAACCTATTGTGACTCATTGTATCTCGGTTGATTGGGATTTCTTTCGAAAAAGCGAGGAAACTTACTGAGACTTGTTGTTAACGGTGGACTTCCTATCAGATGTCTAAAAGCGAATGATGAGCGAGAGAATTCGTTTGCAGAAGCGTAAAATGGTGAAGGACGAGATGGGCTGTGATTTTGCATAGAGAGTACAAAAAAATGGAAAGCGAAGAGAGATCCCTTTCATGCATTTTTCAAACTCCAATCCATTTCGGATTCCACTCTTTTGCACACCTGTGCTTTCTTATTACTTCGTTTTGCTTTTGTTTCATTTCTTTGATTTCATTTCAAGCAACAGCTTGAATTAATTAAAGAATATAACCATGTTGATTACAGACTACCCGGGATATGGCAGAAGTGTCTGTCTGATTACCTATTCAATAATTTTCTTTGCCTCGATAGCGCGTGGCTGCGTTTTAATTTCCTAACAATTTTACCTTTAGGTAATTACGTACTTACCTATTCTTGCACTGTTTGCTTTTTCGGTTTGGGTTGATTTAACGAGGGAGATGGAAATAATTTCCTTATCATCCTACCTAGGTGCGATCCATTTCAATATTTGTAATTGTTTTATTCATCAAACAACGTGCTTGATGTAAAACAAAATCTTAGGAAAATTGCTGTAAATTTTTGGAAATCGGTAGGAATTTTTAAGGCACATATAAACGTAAATTTTTGTTACTCATTTTTTCTCTGTAGTGAAAATTTGGTAGTAAAATTTGCCTATTTTATTGCCTATTTGATTCAAGTTTAAGCCTTTTTATCCCAAAAAATGTGCCTATAAAGGCGCCTATTTTGAATTTTTTCTTTGCCTGTAATCCGTTCTCTAGTCATAACTTTTCTTTAAGGGGGAACGAACAAAAATTTCGGGTGAACAAACGTGGACAAACGTATCCTGTTTGAAAACTAATGAAATAAATACCTATGTTCAAAGGGTGCTGATGTAAAAGATATTTATTTTGCAGTATAAGTGAATAACTCAAAGGTGGAAAAAATTGTCGACAAACGAATGCCGTGTGCAATTTTATAAAAATTCGTATTTGGTTATGCTCTAATTTTTTTCAATTTGGTCGTAACTTATTTTGGATTGTGGACAATCGAATTTTTGCTTGGACAAACATGAACAAACGAATGCCGTTTTAGTTTGATGAAAATTCGCACTGAGGGGCGCAAACATCACTTAGCTGTATATAGGTTGCCTTATTAGTAACTAAATAAAAATTTACACTTACTGGACTCAATTACATGTTATACATTTTGCATTAAAATGAACAAATCTGAATTACAAAGTTTTTGGATTTAAAATTTTATTAATCTGAGTTATAAGTCTATCCACTGTCTAAATTGCAACTGGAAAAGTGGTAAATGTAATCGTAATACTAGTTATGGCATACATATTACGAGGACCGAGGAATAACGTGACTTTCATGACGATTTTGGTGACTATAAGAGCTGGTTGGGAATATATTCCTTACAGCAATCTCATGTTCACTAATTTCAGCATTCATTTCTGGATATTTTGAATTAAATTTATTACGTACTTATGCAATTGCTTGTATCCTACTGAGCTTAATTTCTTTTTCTGTGCACAATGCACTATTCTATACAAGGTTAACTTAAAAGTATTCGAGAAAAACAGATATATAAAAAATGGAATGTAAAATAAGTCGTACATTTTCTGCACGGAAATACCCTAAAACCGCAGACATATTTAATTTGAACTAGCCTCAAGCCTGGAACATTCTTGTCAGCGATTCATCTCAATCCGAGGTTTGACCCTTGCCACTCGTCACGATAATTCCTCACATGAAAGAGGAACATACTGGGATATTCTTAGCCAACAGGCAGGAATCAAAGGACGTATGTTGGACATCGTTCTTCGGTATTGTTAATTAGACACCAATTTAGCATTTGGCGTTGTTGAAAGAGAGACCCGGCCAGTGATATATGGAGTGACAAGTATGTGTTGCTCAGCTGGTAAATAGCTGCAGTTGGGTTCTTTAAACTCCATGTCGATTGATGTTTGCGGTTGAAATATTCTCTGCGTATGTTTGAAACGTCATTTCAGTTCTGTTTTGTTACATTCAATGGATAAATTGGAAGTGGATCTAGCATTTGCGACAAATTACTTATTTTAGAGGGCTTTCTAACATAATAAATCATAATGATATTAATTAATTATCAGCGAACAAGCTAGACGTTTATCATTAGTAATAATAATATTAATATGTAAATATTTTGAAGATTTTTGCCGTTAGGTACTTTTCGTTTTTAAGTAAAATTACTACTGAATCGTTTCTTCTATCCCTACTATCGCTACTTTGTAATAGTTTCTTCGTTCAAAAGAAGAAGAAAAACATTGCCGTTAAAAATGAATAACTACCGAATGTACCTCTGACCGAAGACACCTTAGAAGCTGTTTCAAATAAAGCTTTTTAACCATGAGTTATGTGTGAATTTTGATAATTTTATTGCTAAGTAAAAGTGTTGATTTACCTTAAAACCTGCGATAACAAGCAGTGGGCAAAAAGAGGTTTCAGGAGATTTTATAGGGGGGGGGGGGGGGGGGTGCAAAGCTCAAACAATGGAGTCAACAGGTATCACAGGCTCCAATGAGCAAGAATGTTCACGTAAAAATGTTTTTAAATAACATCTAATGTTAAAAAAAAAGTGGAAAGAACAATTCCCTATCAGATGGGGAGGTTGCAACGACTTCTAAATACTCTGAACAATCGACAATTGGGTGATCTCTTTTGTGGTGACAAAAGTCAATTTTACACAACTTGAGCTATCTTTAAACATCTTGTGAACGTTTCTGCAGGATTTCGAAGAAGGAACTGTATCTTCACAACGAAAGAGTCTATCGGCAAACATTTGGCACTTACATGCAGAGAGTCTGCAGGAAATTTGAATCAGTTATGCAAACCTACTAGAGGGTCATTAAACTTCTGGTGGTTATAAGGGAGACTCCAAATTTCCATGGGGGGTTTCGCAGTTCATGTCACTCCATAATGCAGACACACACAAACCTGTGAGTTGGAGAACTTCAAGAACAGCCTTGCAGTGCTTGCTTCGTGTAAAAGTAGAAGAAAGTCTAGTGATCATTTGTACACGAGGTGTCCCCAAAAATAGTTTCCCTAATTTTCTGTGGTGGTGTATATCTAGAAACTAAACCACACTACAAACAGTGGGTATAGGGGATTAGTCAGTTTTTATAGCCCTCAATCAATGAGACAATCACAGCAAATCAGCCAGAAAACTCTACCACTAGAGGGAACCTGAAAGGAGCCTGTTAGAGCAGTTTCGCACGCAAATAGAAGACAACCTACCGGAATCGAAATACAGGCATGACAGAAATCAGCAAATAGAAACTCTGGTTACAGCAATAAAAAATGCAGCAGACCTTCTATATAGACAACACAAGCTCCCTAGCAACCACCAACAAGTCCCATGGTGAACCAGAGTATTTAAACAAGCCACTGAATCAACCAGAAGTTCTTTACACAAACTAAGGAATAATAACATTCCGCAAAACTTACAGCAGTTTAAGAGACTAAGAGCTATTACGTCGTGAATAAAAAGGCTAAAAAAGGGTCCTGGATAAAATATACCTCCTCTATCAACGCAAACACACTCGCATCCGAAATTTTGAGCAAAAAATTACCAATTGGATCATATCACGGGAAACGTTAGATTTGTCTCAAAATTTCCTAAAGAATCGCAGATACAAAGTAAGAGCAAATAGCTCTCTATCAGAAAGCCAAAACCAACAAAATGACATCCCTCGAGGATCAATTCCTTGAACAGTACTTTCTTTTATTTTAACTTTACTATAACTGTACTATTCTTCAACAGTAAGTACCTTTTACAGTATCCAACAGTACTACACATGATAAGAGAATGGACTAAAAGCACAGGATACAAGTCTTTTGTAGCAAATGTCAATTTATAGGTACATTTCTTTAGATCCACAAAGAAGACGACACCAAAGATCTATCTTAAAACTACCTCTTGACAAACAAAAACAAAATCAAATTCTTGGAGGTTGTCTTAAAAAAATTTACCTGAAAGCACAACTTCGAGTAATTACCTCAAACAAATTTGTACTAAGAAAACAAACATTTTGAAGGCGGTGGTTGGCCCACCAACACTATGCAGGACCACTTGAAACAACCAATTTATCTACAGAGCTCAGCATATTATCTCTTTAAGCGCATATACCCTGTAGATAAAAATGGAAATCCACGCAATACAAAATCACTGCGACTTCACTTTCGTTCCTCCCCCTCCATGAGACAAGTTATCCAGCTTTCATAAACTGCGTCCACTTCCTCCGTAATGCAAA
Organism: Malachius bipustulatus; assembly: GCA_910589415.1. NCBI lineage: Eukaryota > Metazoa > Arthropoda > Insecta > Coleoptera > Melyridae > Malachius > Malachius bipustulatus. The sequence goes on from OU342633.1 coordinate 18,306,291, forward strand.
TTCGAGTGTCAGAACTCCGAGTTGACGTGTAATAACCGACCTCACGGTGGTTTATCGTGGTCTAATCCCTTCCAGAGCCGTGTAGAGAGGCCGGTATTACTCTGGGATAGTTCGGAACAGTGGTCAGCTCTACTCACGAGCTTTATGAATAATAATTAGTGTTGCAAACAAGGATCAGGCTTTCCTATCCTGTCTGCGGTTAGCCGGCCCTGCGGCGCCCGTCTCGGTACAATCCACCCTTATACGACCTACGAATTACTATCTCTAAATTGAATTCATTACGTCTTATCTCCTTTCAAATTAATGCCATCATCTTGAGTTATTCGTTGAACAAGTTTCATTGATTTCTATTACTACCTATAACCAAACTAAAGATGCCCGACGATAAAGACAGATTTGATTGATTATTATAATGTATAGTTTTTATAAAGTACGTATAATGGTAATTACGAATGGTTTAAATGTTTTATCTACAATCAATAGATAAAGAGCATTCATCCTACCCATTTAAGTTAGGTAAGAAGCCATATTACCGCACTAGTACGCTAAGAAATCTAGTAACGCACTAGTGTGAGTTATCTTTTTTTTTGTGCGAATCTATTCAATTTTGCAAAAAAAATTGCATTTTAATTATTTGGTTTGAAAGTGACGTAGGTAGGAAGTAGGTCAAAATTGCTTGATTTCTATTAAGTACCAAAGTATGTCTACAGGATGTTCTAAAAATGGCGGAAAAGTTCTGCAGTATGTTGTGGGGAAACAGAATTTGTGAACGGGTCAAAATACTTCTAACATGTGCTTCAGCAATGATCAAAACTGTCAATGAGAAATCATCAAATTTTAAATCATTTTCCTATTGACGAGAAAAATTTACACAAATCGTGATTACACAGATACAGGGTGAATTATAAAAAACGCCCCAAGCGATAACTCCGTTAATTTTGAAGATATGACAAAACTTTTTGAAACAAAGTGGCGTAGTTTATCATCATCTATATGTTGAGATAAACGTTCGATCAACACAACTTCCTGTTTAACCGGAAGTAACATCAACTTCGGGTTTTTAAATAGAACACCCTGTAAAACTTTATATTTTTTAAATGTCTGAAGAAATCTAATACAGGTGGTTTTCACCATTGGAATTTAGATTGAGCGGTTTATGAGTTATAAACAAGTGAAGATCGAAAATTTTCAACTTCAAAGCAGCGTAGAACTAGAACGGCTCAAGATATCTAAAAACAGTTTACATGTCCCTATCCTAACTTTTCATGTTTTATCCCACTATGTGGAGTAAATTTTAATACAGGGTGATGAAAATTATCCGATTTTTCATCACCCTGTATTAAAATTTAAACCACATAGTAGGATACTATGTCAAAAGTTAAGATAAAGACATGTAAACCGTTTTTAGATATCTTGAGCCGTTCTAGTTCTACGCTGCTTTGAAGTTGAAAATTTTCGATCTTCACTTGTTTATAACTCATAAACCGCTCAATCTAAATTCCAATGGTGAAAACCACCTGTATTAGATTTCTTCAGACATTTAAAAAATATAAAGTTTTACAGGGTGTTCTATTTAAAAACCCGAAGTTGATGTTACTTCCGGTTAAACAGGAAGTTGTGTTGATCGAGCGTTTATCTCAACATATAGATGATGATAAACTACGCCACTTTGTTCCAAAAAGTTTTGTCATATCTTCAAAATTACCGGAGTTATCGCTTGGGGCGTTTTTTATAATTCACCCTGTATATGGTGTTGATCTTGGGTGAATACCATATAGTAAAATACCACATGAGTATCGTCTGGTTTGGGACTCATCAGTACAATGTATCTACCAACACACAGCACAGTTTTGATTTCAGTAGATTGATCCACTCACAAAATCCTGGGATCAAAACTGTGCTGTGTATTGGTAGATACATTGTATTGATGAGTCCCAAACAGAACGAAACACATGTCTACAATTTCCACCTCTGCTTAACATCAATGAATGGCATGTTGTTTTACAGCATGTCATTCATCCATTGTCTAACAATGGCTAGTAAGGCTTACCTACTTCTAGATACACCGGGGAACGCTGCACTTAGTTTTTTGGAATGCATTAAGGCTGCCTGGTGTGTATCCTACGGCGCGAGCCGAACCCACCATGCTGTTTATTTTATTTTTCCACTCCCACAAGTGTATTTTTTTTTAATTTGTAACTTTTTAACAATAAGAAATTTCAAAAAAAGTTTCAAACAAAAGTTTATGGATATATTCTCCTTAACCCTTTTTGTAATAGTACTTTTACCATACAAGCGATATTTACCGAGTCACATCATTTCATCCCTTAAATTTTATAGAATTTAATGTAAGGGGTGGCTGCCATCTATAAGGAATCCCTTTATGGAATCCGAGGGCGAGAATTTGGCTGGAGTGTTATAGTGGCGCCCCCTACCTACCATTAAATTTTGGTTAAACGTCTAATTAATTAATTTAAGGTTATTATTTAAGTAATTAATTAATTTAAGTCGGCCTTCGCCGACTTAATATCCTAAAGGCCCTAGCAAGCCTTCAATGGGGAGCTGAAGAGAACAACCTTCTCAGAATATACAGAGCCCTAATACGCTCACAGCTAGACTACGCAAGTCCTATCTATTCTTCTGCTAGCAAAACCACTCTTAGCAGCCTAGACACGGTACATAACACCGCACTTCGCATATTAGTCTAGGAGCCTTCAAATCTAGCCCCACTATATCCCTTTACTGTGAATCACATGAACTGCCTTTCCATTTACGCCGCGACCAACTACTTCTATCAGACTCAGCAAGAGTGTCAGCAAACCCAAACAACCCAGTCTCAACAATCATATTCTCACCACTGCACAGGAACCACCCGCCAATCCACCCACGACACTACGCTCAATACCTAATAGGCTAAAACATTTACTACATTATATTACATTTACAACAACCTAACAAAAACTCTTCCTCATTCCGTAACCACCATCCCTCCATGGACGAAAATTCTGCCAGCCGTGAATACCACACTCAGTAAATACAGAAAACAGGTCAGTCCTAACGCACTCCTACGACAAACTTTTCTGGAATTGATCCAAAAAATTTGTGAAAATCTTGTACATCGACGCCTCAAAATCAGAAACTGGTGTCAGCTGCTCAGTCACCACCTCTACATCCATCATCTTCAGGCATCGGTTCAACAAACAATGCAGCATACACACAGGAGAGTTATACGGAATACTCTATGCAATAAAAACGATAACACACGCCGACAAGTCAGTCGCCGTTTGCACAGACTCACTCTCATCTATCCTAATAATAGAAAACATCTGCACCCAAAATACCCTGGCCCAATCCATACATGAAGCCTGCCACCTACTTGCCACACAAGGTGCCCACATCACCATCATCTGGGTACCCTCACATGTAAGCATCGTAGGAAACGAGAAAGCAGACTCCGCAGCAAAAAGTGCCATAGCATCCTAACCAGATCTACCTATAATAGATCTACAACTGCACACTGATCTGAAGAACTACCTTAGGCAAGGCGTTTTCACGATCTGGCAAAATATGTGGAGCCAATCAAACACCAAGCTAAGCATCATTCATCCACAGATAACCACAGACATGCTACCACCGAGAAAAGAAGGCACAAAACTATTCACAGACTGAGAATCGGACGCACAAAAGTGACTCATGGCTTTCTAATGGCATCAACTAACCCACCACTCTGCGATCAGTGCAACACTAACAGCCGCCTTAGCAGTCCAGCACATTTTTGCAGAATGCAAACAGTTCTCCCAAGCTCGCCAACGATAGAAGATAACGGAAGACCTCCACCAAGACCTCAGACTATCTAACAGCTTCGAAAATTTGATAAATTACTTAAAGGACATCGGAGTATACAATAGCATCTAATCAGGACCCATACATCACAAATCAAAACTAGATTTACTGTGCCACTAACGTAACTATAAATACAAAATTAAAGTAAGTCTGATTATGTAAAACACTGTATATTGTGACAATCACCTCCAGGCACGCTAAGCTAAAAAAAATTAATTTAAAAGTACTACCGATTTGACTGAACTAGCAGTTAACTGACTGAATTTTGCAAAATTAAAAAATCGCCAATTTTTAACACTGAACTGTCATATCTGGAGAGCACACATTCGCAGGATTAAACGGCTTTCAGATTCGCAATAATTGTCAAAGTCTAGTACTTCCTCCAGGCATATTTTAAATGTCCTACCCAAGAATTTATTTTTCGTCGAAATTCGATTTGTTCGATGGATTGGTAAAATTTTTGTCATAAACAACAATCTCGTATCCGAGACGTGGTCTGTTAATAGCATTCGATGTCAGGACATGAAAAAGTGACGCAAGAGACGCAAAATATCGTCTTTCACGAGATTTTATCAAAATGGCAGAGAAAAATTTTCTTGAAAAATTTACACTCTCGTTAGTTCGAAATTTTGATGGAATAATTTCCGAATGGGATGTAATTTCGTGTGAGCACAGCCAATTGCAATACGAGTCGGTTAAACTAAGCCCTCAGTTTTCTCACAAAACGAGAATATTTATATTTTGAAAATATACAGAAAATGCTAATTTTCAACTTTAAACGGCTTCATCTCGAGAACGCGAATTCGCAGGATGAAACTGCTGTCAATTTCCTAAATCGCCATCGACTAGCATGTCCTCTAGCAAATTTCCAAGACGCTGCAAGTTATTGAGCGTGTCAAAGAATCGTTTTTAAAAAATCCGCAAAATAAACCTTCACCCGGAAAATGATCTTTCTCCTGGTGTATCTCGAAAACGGGGAGAGCTACAGAAGAACCGCTTATACACTTCACAGTTCTGAACTTTTCACACTTTCTATCGGCTGACGGGGGATTTTGTTAAAATCGAAGATCGAAGAGAAATATTTTTTCAAAAATTTTGCATCCTAAAGTTTGAAATATTAATGAAAAATAGATGTCTTCATCAGCATGGGACGTGATTTTTTGTGAGCATAGTCGACTGCCATACGAGTTAGTTAAGTAATCCACTTGTCATCTTGTTTGTCATCAGTAGCATCTTGTATCGTAGATACTTTTGATATTTACTTTCTCTAAACGTATCTTAAAAAACGTTCTAGGAAATATCTTTTATTTTGTATTTAGGTTCTAGTATCTCTCCCAGCTCTGTTGAAAAGACTATTACTATGTGTTGTATACTCAATTATTAAATATTTACAATCAAATCTTAAATCCAAAGTAACACATCCAGAGATACAGGAATTTTTTCAGGCCTGTCAAATTTTTCAATATACTACATTGGGTAATGTGCATATATAAAAATAGTAGAACGAAATTCACTATCATAAAGGCAACCTAAAAGTATGTAAGTTCACATTCTAATCAAGTAAAATGTATATACTTACTTGTACATTTTACAAGCAGTTGGGCTATTATTTGAGTAAACTAAGAGATGCGAAATGTATTCAGTATTCAGTATTACGTTACCTGTTTTGCACGCAATAAAATAGTTGGTATCCATAAAGTAACCGTATAAAATTTATGTTATGTGAGCGAGAACACACAAGTAAGCGGTTGCCAAAACTATTATACTAGATAACGATACTATAAAACTAATCTCAATCCAGAAATTCCACTGTTTACATTCAAATAAAACAAAATGGACACATGATTTGTGGGTGATTACTGCCTTGAGTGATATCTTAACAAATATCGTCATTAATGTCAAATTCTAGTACTCCCCTAAAACACTTTCATTACGATGATGCTGGTCGGCAGACTGGAAATACATAGTTTTAAGTTTCTAGAATTATGAGGTAATCAATTTTATTTATTTGCATATAGCAAAATAGTTGAAAATAATTCTCATTACGTATTATGAGTTTACTTAATCGAGATGAAAATATATTCTCATTCAAATCAATATTATTGAATCTGACCAATTTTTTGAAAATGTCACAGCTGGTATGATGGTATTTAACAACTGGTATGATGCTAGGTGTACTCACTGATACAGGTTTTAATTTAAGGAGCTTGACTTAAGTGTTCTGTAATAAAATAAGGTTATGTCTAATAGAGTCATAACACTGTCTTTATTTCCCATTTGATCTTGTATTGTTGTAATGGCTGTTCATATCTCTTTGATAACTCCTGTCTGTCCTGGTAGAAAAGAGTACCTATTATGCCCAGCTTATTGGCATTCTCTACCATGTTTCTGGCCGACATTGAGCGTTTTCATGCTCCAAATACAAGCAATTTCTAGAGCAATTTCAGCTCTCCCTTCTAATTCTATCTGATATGGATAATTCAAGAAAATCTCGATATGCTTTTTTATATAAGATTTTATGAGGTTTATTACAATAAAAACATCTTGGGGCAAAACTTGACATTCTCAAAATTCCACTATTTTAACTTATGCTGTGATTAGTGTAGTATCGTTGTACCACATATATGATTCCAGAGGTAATGGGGGAGAATTTTTGAGAGAGTCTGTATTGGCAAAGAAGAAGGCCTAGACTGAACAAGAAATAAAAAGGAACCCAAAAAAGAGACAAAATTGTGGAACACAGAAGTAAAAAAGGCGATAACGGAGTAATGCAGTCGTGTTACCCCGACTCCCATCTATTTATTTTATTTAATTTTTTCCATTACTACAGAAATAGGGATGGTTAGGTAGATACGTTAAATCGGCCAGGTACTAATAATTTTCATAAATGCATTTATTATTATAATTTTTTATGCACAGGCTGATTTTTAAAGTAACTGAATCGAGGCAGTTGGCTTCAAATTCAAGCAAGTTATCGACCACTATAATAAACGCCTCATAAACGGCGCATCATAAAAACGCCGAAATGCACCGGGCCGCAGATAGCAGTTTAAATTAACTTTTTTTTACGGAGAAAATGTTCTCGAAATTTTCTATCTGACCAGGAACCGATAGTGGTCGCTATATAAACCGGGGCCGTGATTTGAAAAAGGAATTCCGAATTCTGATCGCCGGTCGTGAAGACGTATTGCCGAGTAAACCGCCGCATCCAATCCGCACCCGTGCATCAGTTTAGGCACCCACCAGGAAGTATCAATAGTTCCTAATTTTCGCCTATTTTACGTTGTTAAAGCCCGCTTTGCCGAACACGATTATTTTAGGGTGGTAACCTCAACCGACCCCTGGTACTTTCCGTTTCTCCACAGAGCTACCCCTGGGACAAGGGTACTATAGCAGTAACGTTGTAATTGCGACTCAGGTAAGTGGGAAGATTTGGCGGGAATATCTTCCCAAGGGAGTAAACCCTCAGTAAAAATCTGGCGCCCGAGGAATCCGTCCGATCTCCAGGCGATTCCGGACCAGCGAAACACCACGGACGACTCTCAGGCGGAGTCGTAGTCACAACGGCCAAGAAAAAGATTTTCAAGTTGATGCAGTCGACCAAACACGAAAGTAACCACAAAAAATATAAGGAGACCAAAAAGCAGGCAAGGCGACAGGTTGCAATGTCAATAGTAGAAGCAAACTCCGACTCAGTAGCCAATTAAAATCAGCCAAGTCAAAACTGGACATACATAACATAGATAAAATACGCCATAACAACACGTAACATATAACAAGTGTTTGTAACGAAATCCGAGGCTTTCGTTTATAATTATTATTCTAATTGATTATTTTTTAGCGACAGTTTATTTCATTTATTAATCAGTTCGAAGCAGGAAAACAATGTTTTTGCGGCGACAATAGCGCGGTCTTATCACCCCGCCGCCGACTATAAAAGCAGCGGACATCCGAAGAACGGACAGTGCTTGTTTGGGTATTGACCATAGAGCATTTAACTCCTGCCAGGTGTATTGAGCCTGCAGGAGCCAGCACCCCGTGGTGGATGTACTGAGTCCACCGACAGGGTAAACAGGCAGCGAGACGCGAGCCGGGTACTGACCGGCGCGCGTTTCATTTCTCTGGTGGGTGTAGTAGTGAGCCCCCAGAGACAGGACAGGACCGGGCAACCGACGTGCGTGTACTTAACGCACCAAGAGGAGAGGTCGATGCATTGAGTCGGCCTATCTTAGTTCCATAATTCTCGCCCAGAGTGTATTGAGCTCTGAGCGGAGATCCAGTAATCAATTTTCCTTTATTTTCAGTTTGTCAGGCTCACCTTATTGAGACGTGGATTAACTAGCAGGTCTCGTCTGAGCGGCTTGTATTGAGAGCCCAGGGAGTCTGCTACCTCCCGTTCTCCAGGCGGACATGATTCGAGACCCGCAAGAATCAATCGCGTGTTATGGTATAGTAAAACGGGTGACGCGTACCAGCGAGGTGTCGAGGGTTACTGAAGGTACCTACAGCAGCGACCGGCGGCGATCCGCTCCTTATCACCCATCGCTGCAGCCAATAAGTGCCGGAAACCAACGAGAACCTTGGATTACTATGGTCTGCCCGGCCAGTGGGAAGAGCCAAATACCTGAAACCGCCATCGCCCTTAATAATATTGTTTGGTTTATTGTATATAGTTATTTTGTAAATAAAAATTATTTTTAATTATCTTAGTAACTGGTTACTTGGGGGACTGAATCCACGCACGAATTATTCAAATTAAAATACCCGTTACATGTTAAATATATCAGTGAAGTGATAATAAATTACTGACAGAAGGCAGAAACATTGCAAACAGATGGACTGAGCTCTATGAGCGCTTACTGACAGAAATCAATCCAATCCAAGAAATCAAGAGCACTGTAGGCCTAAATCAGTGCTGGGGCCTCTCGTGTATTGTATAGCTCTAGAAGAAGTAAAAAGAGCGGCACCGAAAAAAAAAAAACACCAGGGCCCGATGAAATTCCAGCAAAAGTCTGGAAACATCTGACTGATTTTGGAGTAATGTGTGCTAGAACAAGCTGATTCAGTGGTACCCCATGCCAGACTTTTGGTGAAATAGTTCCCTAATACCATTTTATAAAGGAAAGGGAGACGTCAGGGTATCCAACAATTATTATAGGGCCATAAAACTGATATCACAAACAATTAAAATTTGGGAGCGAGTACTTGGTAATAGATTAAAGCACATCATCAACCTAGCACAAAATGAGTGTGGATTCTTAGCAGAGAAGGGCTCCTCGAGAACCTCAGACGCCATTTAATCGAGTCGAATACGACTAGAAAAGACCAAAAATAACAAGACCAGCCTGTACATGGTTTTTGTATATAGCCCTAGAAAAGGTATCATTCGACCATGTCTCGCGCGGTCTCATATTGGAAGCACTTAGACAACAATGAACGCCGGAGTGGTACATCGGGCTTCTCCTAGACATGTACGAAACAATCATGACCCAATTCATGCAAGTTGTGAGTCCTGCAGGTAAAGGCGAGACGTTTGAAATTGCATTGGGGGTGCATCCAGGCTCCAGATTTAGCTCATTATTTTTTAAAGCTGTTATGGATTACGTACTCCACAAAACACTGTCAAAAGCCACTGCCTTGGAATACCCTTTATGCCAATGATAACAGAAATGTCAGCGGGTGTCACACTACTAGACAAAATCCGTAATGAGTACCTACATAAGAGAAAGTTTCAAAGTTGCCCCGATAGTTGACAAGGTGAAAGAAAAACACTTACGATGGTTCGGCTACATCCACCAGCGCTAAAATGACCATATGGTGAGGGTTGCCCTGAACTTGTCGATGACAGAACGTACACCAAGACGTCACCTGGTTGACGTCGGTTCAGAAAGAGTTGAATGGCAATTCTCGAGCTCGTAGGAGCCGATTCCCTCGGTAGAGTTCACATGAAATTTTTAGTACTCTCCCGTTACTGCCATCATTTTGATCCAAAGAATGATAATAGTTAACACAATGAAATCACCACAGGAACAACGACGTCTTAACATTGCAAGTCAAATAAATAGGAAATTAGGAATATTGCTTTTGTCCCTAAAACTCCTTGTCTATATTGCCATATGGCCATTATTGCATAAACAGTAATAAAGACAAAAAAAAAAAAACGTGAGGATCCGACTATGGTAGAAATATGAATATGAAATTATTTCAAATATTGTGCGCTGTCAATACGCTCTACCATTGGTCGAAATCTGAACAGCAGCTTGTCAAAATTGCAGGTGAAGTTCTCACTGGAAGTAGTCGATGGTTCGAGATCGCGCGTGTTCAAGAATACGATCAACATAGTGGGAAATGTTCTAATGAGAAGTTTGATGGGGAATGATCTCCGGTGATCGTTCCATTCCCACGAACCCAAGTAGATGGAATAAGGTCTATAAAGAAGTTCGTTTCCATCCAATCGGCTCTTGAGCTAATAAGAAAATTATGCTTATCGAAATACTCATTTGAGTAGTCTATAAAATATTATCTCAAGTAGTATAGTAGGCATGAGTATAATAACATATATGATGATAAAGGATCTGCATGGTTACAATGTTTTCAAAGGAATAGGTAACATGAGAGAGGCATTAAACGAAAAATAATAATTTCAAACAATGCAAATGAAACTAAACGTCTGCGCAAAGATTACATTCGCGTTCCTCTAGGGATGATAGATTTCGTTAAGTATCTGAACAATGACTTTGACAAATAAGATATTTGCAAGAAAGAATCAGATTTTATCCTTCTCTCTCAAGTTACAATCATCTCCGAGCAGCGCAATAGAAATTTGGAAATATTTATTTAGTTAATAACTGAAAATAATCTTGGGAATTTGTGTTTAAGAGTTGTATTTTCAGGGAAAGTGAGAGAACGAGCAGCTTAGAAAACAAAACGACGTTATTTGTTATCTGCTCTCTCTGGCTGAGTTCGAGGGGTGTTTAAAGCCTATATTCCACCCCTGCACTGTCTCCGAGTGGGGTGCTTAATGTAATAATTCCACATGCTTTGGACTCGCTAACGAGTTAATGTGACGGAAAATAAGAGGGGACGTAATTAATAACAATTATTATCAGACAAATTAATTCCATACTCATTTCAGAAAAGGGGTGTTCCAGTCTTTCGTTCTAATAATAATTATTGCACAAGCTTGATCTTGATTCCTGTGAATCAACCCAGAATATCTCAAATTAATTGTTGAGATTTTTTTAACTAATGAGAAGAATAATTATACCTAACTAACTGAGCAATTCGAAATGATTCAAATATACACCTCTCGAAAATTCAATAACAAGAGGACGTTTTTCAACATTTATTCCTTTCGCAGATGCATTTCAGACTGAAAAGCAAAAAAAATCTTCCTAATACATCAAAAATTAATCAAATACTTGTGAGTTGTCCTTTTTACACGCGGTTTACAAGGTCCACCTGACAAAACGTAACTTTGGGACTTGTTGTCTTGTTTATTTCAGTAAATGGCTTCAATTGATAATCGACTTTACAATGAGGAGGCCTTCAGGCCTACACGTTTTGTCCTTTATTATTAACCATCTTCAGTGGACCCTATTGCAACATTCATCTGAACTCACTAAACTTGTCTCTCACTCTCTCTGGGCCCAATAATATTCCTAAATGCCAACACTATACCTACATCAGTACGTTTTATATTAATAATAACATTAATAATAATAATAATATTAAAATATTTATGGATGCACCCTAAACGTGCATAATTAATTGGGCTATACTAATCAATAGGTATTCTACTTATTATTTATTCAGTAAGTACCTTTAGTTAAAAACTATGACAGTATATGCTCAACCAAAGGCTGGTCAAGTCTGTAACACTATTTATAATAAGCATAAAGACATATCTAGCAGAGCTTTTCGAAAAACACTGTATCTATCTGTTGTTAACGCAGTGTAATGGGAGAAAAATCGAACGTTCAGCAATAAATTCGAGAGCGGCATAAAGAAGACAATTTCTGTGATCCCATTTCCACGATTTTGCAGGCTGGCTCCGCGACAAACAGCTGGGGAGAGACGGGGACCGATATCTATTGAGCGAGATCAGACTCGGATAGAAATCACACGAGAGGCGGCGAGTTCCTCGGTGGGACGCCGATTTTGTAAAAAGCCACCGCCTCTGGGCCACGCCACGCATTAACAAAGTGGAGAACGTGTGTCCGTACCTGATAGTCACACACGTACGGGCAACATTTTGTCAAATCTCTCCACGAAATTAACTGAAAGAGGCCCTAGTTTGGCATAATTACCTTTTTTTTTTTTTTCAAGATGGGTATATTTAAAAAAACTCATTGTTTCAATTCCGTTGCTTTGAAGTTATCAAATAAGGTGTGGATTCTAAGGTGACGGTTTCATGTTTGCTAAAACTACTCTAATAAGACCAGGGAATGATGAAAGACCCATCTTACTGTATTTCTCTTTTGGTTTTCGTCTTTTATCAATAATTGTGTTTTCAAATTTTTCAAATGATTTTCCCATTTATCAAACGTTGCTCAATTTGTCAATTTAAATTCTCCATTTGTCAAATTAGATTCCCTTTATGTGGGTCATGTCATATAGCTAAACTGGCCATGACGTCACGAATAACATTATTATAACAACCTTATTTACATAGTACATACACCTCTGAGCGAATATGATGATATGATTTGAGGTGGTAGGACCCAACCATGTAGTCGGATTCATTCGAATGAAAATTAATGTCCAATTATGACGTTCAACATAATTAATTATTTACGAATGTCATCTTTACGGTAACCGAAAATTTCCCAGAGGAAATTTCGATTTATGCTACGTAAAATCGGTGTGCTATTGTGCATAAGTATGGTTATTTTGTGACATTAGTTTTTAGACATTAGTTTCCGAAGCCTTAAATGTGTAATTATTATCAGTTCGACTAAAATGCGAAAAGCGTGAAATACCTAGCTAGCCAATCCAAAATATTGGTGCAGTCTTTAATAGCTTACTTTGAGCAAGAACTTGACTTTGCAGGATCAATGTTATACCTTTGGCGTCTGTAAGGCAAGTAAAGTATTTACTACTTCATTAATTAACTTTAAAATTGAATTTTAAGTAGGTAAGTTCCAGTTATCAAAATGTATTCTAACTTTCATCAGCGTGTTACATCGGATCTAAGATTAAGTTTGAAAAGTATCGCCCATGTTAATTATTAGTTTTGTCTGAAGAAAATGCTGGAGCACTATGCTTCACTACAAAAAGAAAACTTACAAGCAGGAAACCTGTTAGCGATGTAGCCGAAATTACCTACAATAAGTGAAATTCGTAATATTATTATCTGCGGGACTAATAAAGTAAGTGTCCCTTCTTAAAATATTTTCATAAACTTAAAAAAAAATTTTTTTTAGTGCATTTAAAGTTTTTAATTTTTTTTCTTATTTGTTCATGCTTATATGTAGATGTATACCTATTTGTATAACTAGGTAATAAAGCGTACAATAATGTATGATTTGTCAAGTTATTTATTCCTTATTTTCTTTCAAGCGGAGGAAATTAGGTTATATCGTAAAGTTCCAAACTTCTAAAATACTGATTATTCCATAAACTGAGAAAGTAAGGCTGACTAAATAGATTATAGAACTGCACAGACTAAAAAGAAGAAGCAAAATTCACTTAACCTTTAAATTGCTTAATGCCATCCGATCTTGAAAGCTGGCAATCTTGCATTTTTGTTATCAATGACGTCGTGGCCACTTTGACTGAAACGTACCACACCAAAAGTGTTTTTCCAATGTTTATCATACTGTTAGTGCACGTAATAGGAAAATCAATTGATATAAAGTGAAACCAATTAGTCATTGATAGAAAAACAAAAAAAATCATTTGACATTAAGAAGGTACTATGGGAAATTTGACAAAAGAGGAAAACAAAAAGAGAGCAAACGGGCTTACCTAAGAATTTTTTATGATTTCTGGAGTTCTAGAAGTCTTCGTCTTGCATCACAGTAGCTATTGGAAGAAAATCCTGATTTACAGACTGCTGTAAAAATAATTGTAAACTAATAACTTTTATTTATACCTATACTTTGTCCAGTGAGAGTTGTCCGTTGTCATGGCACACTGATTCTGACTGAACAATTTCATTTAATTCGATTTGATTCGTACACTTATTTCTAAGTCGAATCAGATGTGGTATCGCAGTTCGCGTCAGTGGCGTGTGTTGAGGAATAATGAATATCCTACAAATATATTATTTCGACAAGTTATTGACGAAGTAGAGAGCCTTGAAACTTTTTGATAACAAAAATATATAATGCAAGTAAGAAAGAATGATAATAATAATTGTAATGATCATGATTAGAAATATCATGGCATTGACCTACCTGCTGGGTGGCGTTTAAAAGAAAGCATGCGACCTCCGTTTTCTTTTTATGCAGTAAAATATTCTAGCAATTTAACCACAAGAGCACCTCCTATAGGGACGTCAATCAATTTCCAGGCATTTTGTGAAATTTTTTGTAGTTCTTTGCGAAAATATATACCCTGTCCGTTATTTCAAACTTTAGAGAAACAAGGCAATAGATTTTTAGGCATTCACGCAAATAATAAGTTACTCGTAGTTTATCACATCGTAAAATATCACAGGTAATTCTGCTGATTTCGTATTGCTGACAATTTAAACGTATTTCTGACAATACGTCCCAATTTAACTCGATTGACTAAAGTCTGTACATTGAGAGTTGTCTATTGTGATAACTAAGGATACATCATTTCGTTATGTTTCTTACTCCTTCTATTGCATTGAATAGTCAATCGAGTTAAAATATGACGTATTGTCAGAAATACGTCTGAATCGTCAGCAATTCTAAAGAGATGAGCGAGAGTGAGACGGAAGTATCGACTCGCATCTTGATACGCTTAGATTGATACGATATTACGATAAGATTGTCGTCGCTACTGTCAGTAGTATCAGTGTCAGCGTTAAATATACTAATAAGGTTTGTGTTGTGATTTGAAATGTTTTTAATACGAAATTAGCAGAATTACCTGTGTTATTGTACGGTGTGATAAACTATGAGTAACTTAATTGCGCGAATTCCTAAGAATCTATTTCCTTGTTTTGCCTGGGAAACGATTGAACTCCCTAGTACGTGGTCTTGTGGTTAAATTGCTTGAATATTTTACTTGCAAATAAGAAAACGGAGGTGTTATTCTTTCTTTTAAACGGCAACCAGCAGGCAGGTGACATGATATTTCTATCATGATGATAACAATAATTATTATCATTCTTATTTACTTGCATTATATATATTTGTTATCAAAAAGTTGCAAGGCTCTACTTCGTCAATAACTTGTCGAAATAATATACAGGGTGTTCTACAAGCTCTATGACAAACTTTGACAGATGGTAGGTTGCTTGATTTTAAACATATTTTTTTAATAAACATGGGTCCGATTCGTTTTTGTTTAGAAGTAACAAGCATTTAACCTTTATTAACAATCAACAATAAAAATTTAAATTAAATGATAATCACAAAACTTAAGACTATAAAAATTGTTCGAAATGTCCACCCTCAGCTTGAATGCAAGCCTCACATCGACGAACTAAAGATTCGGTCACTCGAAGAATGAGATTTGGATCATTTCTTATTTGGTTAGCTGCATCTTGAATTCTTTCAAGTAACATATTCTGCATATTCCTCAGTCGAGAATAAATGCATTTTTTATTTATAACTTTCACACGAAATATCTAATAAATAATTAAAATGACACTAACA
The DNA here is from genome assembly GCA_910589415.1 of Malachius bipustulatus. Classification (NCBI taxonomy): domain Eukaryota; kingdom Metazoa; phylum Arthropoda; class Insecta; order Coleoptera; family Melyridae; genus Malachius; species Malachius bipustulatus. The sequence goes on from OU342633.1 coordinate 18,321,929, forward strand.
ATTATTATTGTCATAACAACCGATATTTCTATTTATCAGTGAGTATATTTTATAAGTGTACATTGGTTGACATAGTGTCTTAGTGACATAGCGACTTAGTGTCACTTCCTGGTTGACTGAAAAAATTACGATTCTTTAAATGCTTGTAACTTCTAAACAAAAACGAATCGGACCCATGTTTATTAAAGAAAATATGTTTAAAATCAAGCAACCTACCATCTGTCAAAGTTTGTCATAGAGCTTGTAGAACCACCTGTATTTGTAGGATATTCATTATTCCTCAACACACGCCACTGACACGAACTGCGATACCTCATCTGGTTCGACTTAGAAATAAGTGTACGATTCAAATCGAATTAAATGAAATTGTTTAGTCAGAATCAGTGTGGCATGACAACGGACAACTCTCAGTGAACAGCGTGTATATGCAATGCAATAGAAGGAGTAAGAAACATAACGAGATGATGTATCCTTAGTTATCACAACAGACAACACTCACTGTTATAGGTACCTACCTTTAAAATGAGATCACACATGAACCCAATGCCCCTGAAATTAACTTGATATGAACTGCAACGTCATCTTTAAAACTTTTGAAAGTTTTACGACAAAAAGTAGTATTATTGAATTTATTTTTTTTTACCACAGTTCTAGGTACCTACCTATCTCTTTCGGCTAAGAGTTGAAAGGAAGGGGGGCCTAGGAACGTCTTCAGACTGTCAATATTAAAAAACAACCTTATTTTTGTGTACATTTTTACGTTCCTTTCAATGAGGGTTCACATGACCCCATGCCATTTAAAGTTCTGAAGGTGACAGGGACTGCAACGTCATCTTTTACATTGGACACATCAGTTTTATCTCAAAAAGTATTAAGTATAATTTAGTGTTTGTACTAAAGTTCTATCTCATTCACTTATGAAGAGAAATTTAAAAATAAAAAAAATAAATAAAAAAATTCAGACTAAAACTAAAGTTTGAATGATTTTTCTATGAAAAAAAAGGTCATTTATTATACATCCACGGCTCCTACAGTTTCACTATGGCACCTATATAGGGGTGGAGAACATACCTATAGTAACACCAGGAAGGTATTCATTAGCTTTGCAAATAAAAGGGAAGACCACAAAACGACTTTAAAAATTGATTTTGGGAGTGCAACGAAAGTACGGTCCTGACACAAGCGCCGAGAAATACCACTAGTCTCGGTTCTAACTACACTAACTACACGGATGAAACCACTTATGACAATGGGAACCACTTCCAAACGTATACAGACGCGGACTCCCAATATAACCGCTTTCTCATATCGTGACCAGAACACAGAATTTGATGTTACGATTTTTGGAATTTAAATGCAAAATAAATGCAAATTTGAAAATAAAAATCGTGCTACTGTTATTCTCGAAGATTTTCCTTGCCCTGAAAGTGAAGAAAAAAATAGAAATTCCACCTTACTGTCAAAGAGGCCTTAGTTGTGACCTTAATATTATTTTGCAATGGCTGTTTTTAGCGTCTTACCCACCCAGCACCCCTAATTCGCTCCTCGGTCCCGAAAAAATTGATGAAACTTAGGAGCCGCGGATGTATATACAATTACCAAAAAAAATTCTGAATAGAGTATTTCTAAGCACTGACCTGCAACCAATTTTCTTCCTGCATGTTCCACAACGCCCAATGTAAATTGCATTATTTTAAATTGTTAGGTAGATACTCGTATCAAAGATTTGACAAATTTTTGCAATTTTATACCTATTGCAATGTGCTAATTCACCGTAACTGATTGTGGAGGACAGGATTTTCTGCTTTGCAAAAAAGAAAAAAAATTAAAAGTGCAAAGTGAATAACTGCAAAGCTTATATTTTTGTGGAGTAGTGCATACGGATGCGTGATATATTTCCAGTTTCTTTGAACGACCATAAACCAAACAAGCTACACTTGTACGTGTATGGACATCTTTATCCCACAACTGGGGGCGGCTAATGCTGCATCCCCGGGGAGCGGCTCCATTATCGCGCCCCTACACAATGATGCCAATTCCCAAGCGCAACAACACTGTATACGTTTAGTTTAACGCTCCGGTTGTCACCGCGCCATGGCCGGGGGCCGGGACTCTCTCTGCTCTGGATAGGGGCGCGTTGTTGTCATAGTGTGAGGCGACGAAGATCCCCACTGGGGTGAGGAATATATGTCGTTATCAATGGAATGGAGATGTGATGAGTGTTGGTCAAAGGTGGTCCATTCCATGCGGGGTGTACCTAACTCTTCAGAAGAGACGATTAATATACCTAAAGTCGTGTTGATTCGTTTAAGAAATATTTTTTCAGCTTATGCAGAGATATTAATGGGATAACGTAAGAAATTTGTGTACCTAATAGATATAGGTATCTACCTATACAACAAGCCGGTTCTAAAAACTCAACAGAACGAAGCTGACCATTTGAAAAGTTTACAGACAGGTACCTATCAAGTCTTTGCAACAGGATAGAACAACGCCACACAGTTTCAATGATATAGCAAAAGTTTCTTGGACAGAAATGTGGATGTAAAGGTAGAAAAATCTGATTTTTCATCACCCTGTGTGTATAAAAATTTAAACTAGGTACATTATATTAGAATAAAATATGAAAAGTTAAAATGGGGACATGTACTTACCTAAGCCGTGTTAGTATAGTATCTTGAGCAGTTCTTTTTTTAGATACCTATATAGGTACCTAGGTACTTACCTATAGTTCAAATTCCACCTGTAAAAACCGTTCTTATATTAATTAAAAAGAACGGTAGACATTTTTAAAATGCAATAAAATATTAGACACTCCATTCAGAATAAAACAAATATGTAGCCATTTCCGATAAGTATTACAACAGAAAGAGACGCAATTTTGAAAACATTTTCCATCGGTTGCTCCTTTATGATGCGAAACCTGTACCTAGGTAGCTTTACAAATTTCAGATAAAAGCATATAGTTTCTCATAGATACGTATAGGTACCTATAACGCACGGTTTGCATGTTACACCCTGTATGTAGGTATAACACAAGCAAACAAACTCCCTCTTATTATCTAGTCACCTGCATCCAACATTTTTCCATTATCTGCCACCAAAGAGTAGTTTACAGGTTACTGGCGTTAACAAGAACAAGAACCAGTCAGCATGGCATGGGATACAATATCCCAAACCAAAGCTAAGGAAGTGGAAAGTGGAAATAAGCAGCAACACAAGCAAGCCTTGGAAAGGACGAAGAGGCTCGAGGAGGACAAGGACCGAGCCGTCGTACACGCGGCTTACATGCAGTAGCAAAGCGGGCACGATGTCTACACACGCGGGCCCGTGTCGTCGCAGTTGCCATGGCACGGGGAGGGGAGGCTTTTGGGAGGCGGGGCCACGGACCACTCCCACGGGAAGGCCGATCGTGTTCACGATGATACTGCTGGCGACATCTAGCGGTCGACGGCTTTAGTAATTTGTAACTTCTGGCTATTTTGTACTTATTGAAAATATGGAGAAAAAAGTTATTGGGGTAAAAACTTCGATTAGTAAAAAATAACGATTATTATCTCCATATTTTATTATAGTAAATAGGTGAAGGTCATTCGAGCTCTTTCGAGTTCTATGTGGGCCAAACGATTTTTTTTACAAGTTCAAATACCTACAGAGTAACAATTACCTAAGTAGAGCCCGATTATCCATAAGACAATAGAAGTCAGTTGCCGAATGACGACGACGACTTTGCGGGCGCGGGGACGCCATCATTCAGTAAAATTGATTCGACAAATTATTTAGCATAGTGTGAAATCGCCCGCGCAATAAAATAACAAAATTTCGCCGCGGCCTGATTTATTGTTTCATTGCATCATTATTGACGATTCACACAAATACCTACTTATTATTGGAGCAATTTTGAATAGAATATTTCCGCGATTTTCTTTTTTGAAACTCTTCAAGGGCAAAGCCGAGTTGTCTATATTGTAAAAATTTCCTCTCAAGTCGTTAAAAAATGTGTCAAGAAATGGAAATAAAAGTTTAGCAAGTTTTTCCACGCATTCTTTACAGGGTGTTCCTGAAATTTTCTTACGCATCTTATAATAGGTACCTACCAAATGTTCCTCGGATGAAACTAAGTCGATATTAAGTCAAGTCAACTTATCTTCGTGCCTAACAAAGTTGTTTGGTTTAGTCGCTATACAGGGTGTTTACTGCAAGGTTGGCTAAACTCCACAGGCTGATTCTTCAGACTAAAATAAACAAGAAATTTCCCATCAACGTGTGTCTGGAAATGTCGAAGAAATATTATTTTTCCAGTTTTTTGACGATATCTCGGGAACCGTATGAGATACAATGTTCAGCTCTTATACACACTATGTGCTCACTAATACGCTTCTTATTAAGGCGTAGATTTAAGGTATTTTGAGGGTTTCGACCACCTAATTACTACGCCACTGGAATAAGTGCGATTTCAAGCAGCGCCTTTGAACCGTCCATGTTTTCTATACTAAAAAGGTACTCCTGGTTAACGGCTCTAAAATGAACCGTTTCCGCGAAAAATGGCATTTTATGAGAGAAAACATCACTTTTTTTTAACGATTTTTCAACAGCATTTTGGAAAAATGAAAGCCTAAAAGTAAGTGAAAAATTATTCCTATAATTAATGTTTTCTCTCATAAAATGTCATTTTTCTCGGAAATGATTCATTTTAGAGCCGTTAACCAAGAGTACCTTTTTGGTGTAGAAAACATAGACGGTTCAAACGCGCTGTTTAAAATCGTATTTATTCCAGTGGCGTAGAAATTAGGGGGTGGAGCCTAAATCAAAATACCCTAAATCTACGCCACTGAATTTTTTTAAAACCTTTATTTTACGGCGAAAATAAGGGGAACAGTGAGCACATAGTGTGTATAAGAGCTGAACATTGTATCTCATACGGCTCCCGAGATATCATCAAACGTTAATGGAAAATTTTTTTTTATTTTAGTTGGAAAAATCAGCCTGTGAAGTTTGGCCAACCTTACAGTAAACACCCTGTACCTATAAAAATGAAACCTATGAAATTCTTATATGGAGTGCCAAAATTACTCATCGTTATTAATTCATTGGGGTGTGAATATCATGGGTTTTTTAGGTTTAACTCACCCTTTGAACTTCTACGCCAATGGAATAAAAAAAATTTAAATACCGAGCGTAATTATAGGTACCTACTTAAACCATTTTCTAGAATAATTATACTAAAGTCGCCTAATCTTATCGTTTAGAAGATAATCGCATTTGAATGTTGATTTTTATAGAAAATTTCGTATTTTTTTTTCATAGGATTTTCTTGATTTACACAGAATAGGTAATAAAATGAGTTTACATTATTTAATCATTTGAGTAGGTATTCAAGATCGTATTTGAACATTCAGAATCGCATTTTAATCACAATGGAATCTATATTATAGATTCCATATGAGTGTGCAATTATTCTTTTTCTAAACACTAAATATGAAAAAAATTTGAAGTTTGACAAACCTTAAAATTCACCCTATAGAGGTTAAAATATTAAAATGAAAATGCCTTTGGAAATAAGAATCCTATACGTATAATGTAAATAACTTATCTATCCATACAGCCAGCACACTCATTTTGATAGTCTTCTAGTTCATCTTCAGTTTCTTCTTCGTCATTTAAAACAACTTCTACTTCTTAGGAATCGGTGTCAAAAGAGGCCGATCGTTTGCGAGTCTTTTTTTTGCGAGGCGCAAATCCATTTTTTTGTAACTTTTTCATATGAACAGCAATTTTTCTCTTCGCTTCTTGACCAAGGCTGGAATTTTGTCCCAAACGATTGCTTTTATGAATATTATTGGCCCTGATTCTTCTTAAACAATGTATTTTAGTTTTAGGAATATTAAAGCTCCGCGATGCTTCATTAATTCACATTACACCCACTCATTCACTGCACCAATTGCTTGTTGCAAATTTTCCTCCATTGACCTCTGCATGGGATGAGCACCTTGTTTTCTTTGAAACTGAAAAATAAAGTTACATCATAATGGTCCGTCTGCCCTAATACACACATATGATGGTCCATCTACATCCTCAGCTGAGAGGAGAGACGGACCAGTTTATTTTTACCACGCGCAACGGCGCAACGTTAGATAAGGTTTTATTAGCTTATACACGCTCTTTAGGCAAGTAATTAAGTGAAACTTAAAAATAGGTTTATACTTTCTACTTACCCCACGAGTCATACCTAATATCATCACACATCTACTCGCCTAAAAAACTTTCCGACCTGACAATTTCAACAAATGGTTAATTTTCACGTATAGTTTTCGCTCGAACGCGCTCTAATAACCGACTATACCATTGAGTAATGCCCTTTAACGAAAGTTAACATCATAGAGAAAGCATCATCTGCTCATCTGCTGATTAAATTCTGGAATTATATAATTAGAGCGACTATAATTTCTAGATTAGACAAATATGTATAATTGAAATATATTATTAATAATATTTAATTAAACTATTATTTAATAGACCATTACAATATTATTTTATTATTTTGAGAAACACTATTGAAAATCACTCATATTATGAAGTCTATTATATTATTGATGGTAGTTTTGATCAGTTATTTTTATTTAGTGTAATGTTACTTATATGTATTTTGTTATATCTGTTGTTTTTTTTTCGGTTTTTTAATATTGTCCATTTTTATAAGAAAGCGAGAGGCTACCCCTGTAGCAACATATTATATTGGCTGTTGATTGGTGCAATATTGATCCAATATATTTTTCTTGGTATAATATTACAAATTAATGGCCAATATTGCACAAATATTGTTTTATAATACGCCCTGAATATTGATTTGAAAATATAGGTAGGTACCTACCTTATTGGTTAACTATTGTTGGTCAGTTCTTATTTTTTTACAATATTTGGACAATATGGAAAATACAATATTACAATAGAATATAGTCGTTGAAAATGTTGAAATATTGGTGCAATGCGGAAGATGCAATGCAATTACAATTACTTACTTCTGGGTAAGTAAGTAGGTAGGTAATTAAGATAATACATTTATTTATATAATTCCTTCAGCTTTTTTATAAATTATCAGTGATCATGCATGCAATTATTATCAAAATGATCGAGGTTGCGAGAATGACTTGTATATAGGAAATGTAAATAAATTTCCCCGTGAGCCGCCCAGCAAAAAAATGGGGTCCTATTAGGGTATCATTTGCAATACCACACACCACACCACACATTTATAGAAAATGTTGCGAGTTTTTCTGAACAACAGAGCGCAGATTTTCATGTACCAATGGGAGTTTTTTTTATTCGCTACACCATCCCGCGTGAACTGAGCTTCATCAGTAAACGAAATTCTACCCAGTGTTCTTATGGGGTGCTCCAAAATCCACCGACAGAAAATGAGACGTGGAACTTTATCGAATGGTTGAAGCCTCTGAATTAAGTGTAGGGATGCATTCGATCTTCTTTTTTCGAGGTTCGCCATACTCTTGATTGAGAAATGCCCAGTGCTTGCCCAATTCTTGTGCTCCCAAAACACAGAATCAAGTCAAAAAATTAATTTGAAGGAATTCAGACGACTATTAAGTAAAATATGTCTGCTCGAAAACGATAGTAGGAACTGAGAAGTTTAACTTTGACTTTTTTTTCGAGACGCTTTGGATGTGCCGTTCAAATCGTCAGAAAATAAACTTTTTCAACAAAGACCATGGAGGCGAAAATTTTTAAGTCCGGTCCTGGATTTTTAATGAACTCAGAAGGCGGTTTTGATAAGTTTCCGGAATGCACCATCCCTAGTAAATTTCGACAAAATATCTTCTACCGTTTCCTAAAATATCGCCTATCAAAGTTTTGTACTTGACACATAAAACACCCTGTAACTTCGTAACCATGCAATCACAAAAAAAATTCTTTTGTGATTTTCGACCCGTCTTGAAGTTCGCTTATCACCATTGGTCTATGTAAGGTCACTCGATAAATCACTGTGTATAGATAATAAATTATTCTGATTTAACTTTTACCGCTATCTCAGTTTTTTTGTAAGCCTGGCTTATGAACTTGCCGAAGATTGTGTCTATTAACTATAATATGTATTAGCTATTAGCGCTAAAGTATAGTAATAGATAATATGATATGTTGACATCACCGCACATCAACGCGACCGTCGTCTTCATTACATAGGATAGGATCAATGACAGCTTCCCCCTATTCGTCAAAGTGATTTGCATGAATCGTCTTCCCCTAGTTTATCCCAATGTAGTGCCAACTTGACAATATGTATGCTAAACAACATTTAAACTGATTCCAATATCAATGTTCCGGCAATTAAGTGAACCCTTCCTGTGCGTCATAGACACATGTGTACGCTCCAAATTTATACTTTCCATTTCACTGTCAATGCAAGTGTAAAATGCGAGTTAAAAACTTCACCGAAGAGGGGACAGTTTAATATCGAACAGTCGAAGACACATATTGGAAGTTGCATTTACGTATCTTATATTAAGTATAAAATGTCTCCGAAATATGTTGAAGTTATATTTTATATTTTTATGGTTTTCCATTTTAAAATTATCCCTTGCTGGCATAGTCGAACAAGGGTGGACAAAGAACTTGCAATATTTCAAAATAAAACAGAGTGGTTAAGTATCTTTTATTTGATATTGTGTTGTGTTTCTATGTAGGTACCGGGTGTCTCAGAACGCCTGTTCCAATGTAGGTATATCTCTGTAATTGAGAAACAATCTTCCTTCATGTTTGATGTGTTTATAGGCTTTCACAGCCGGCTGATGCTATTGAAATCGATGATGTCTCCGCAGCTGTAGACGAAACGTTCGGAGCAAATCTTCATGAACCATGGCACAACAGCCCGGAATCAATTACGATTTCAGTCGTCATGTTTGATAGGTATGCGGTAAACGTGCCAAAAATACTATAAATATATTACTATACTATACAGGGTGATTCATGAGTGACCTTACATAGACCAATGGTGATAAGCGGACTTCAAGGCGGGTCGAAAACCACAAAAGAAATTTTTTTTGTGTGATTGGTTAAGAAGTTACAGGGTGTTTTATGTCTCAGGTACAAAACTTTGATAGGCGATATTTCTGAAACGGCTGGAGATATTTTGTAGAAATTTACTAGGAATGGTGCATTCCGGAAACTCATCAAAACCGCATTCTGAGTTAATTAAAAATCCAGGACCGGACTTGAAAATTTTTGCCCCCATGGTCTTTGTTGAAAAAGTTTATTTTCTGACCGTGCTACTGAAAAACTGTCATCGAATTTGAAAAGATAAGAAAAAACTCTATAGAAATCATTCCTCAATTTGAACGGCACACCCAAACCGTCTCGGAAAAAAAATGTCAAAGTAAAACTTCTCAGTAAATTATCGTTTTCGAGCAGACATATTTTACTTAATGTTCGTCTGAATTCCTTCAAATTTATTTTTTGACTTGTTTCTGTGGGAAAAATGTCAGTGTAAATTAAATGTTATCAATATTAATGTTATAAACGGTTCTCAAAATGTCCTCTACCAACTTCCAATACATTTCCTGCAGCGTTTCCATAAATTTTGATTTGCTTTTTGAATTACTTGCCTGTTGTTTCTAATTTCATCAGCAACTACCAGTATTCGCGTCCTGAGCTCCTCTCTGGTACTTACTTCCGTTTTTTAGACTTTCTGCTTCATATGGCCCCATGGGTAATAGTCTAAAACAGTGAGGTGGGGGGACCTAGATGGTCAGGAATGAGGGCCGCCGCGCCCGAACCAACGATTGGGGTACTCATTGTGGAGATGCTCTCTGACTTGTCGAGAAAAATGCGGTGGTGCCCCATCTTGCTGGAAGGAAAGAGCACGCCTGTTCACGTTCGCCTCTGCAAGCAAGCCGGACAAAATGACTTGTAGGAAAAGTAAATAAATTTCCCCCGTGAGCCGCCCAGCAAAAAATGGGGTCCTATTAGGGTATCATTTGCAATGCCACACTGCACATTTATAGAAAATTTGTTGCGAGTTCTTCTGAACAACAGAGCGCGGATCTTCATATGCCCATAGGTGGGAGTTTTTTTTATTCGTTACACCATCCCGCGTAAACTGAGCTTCGATCAGTACACAAAATTCTACGCAGTCCATTCAATGGAACTTCATTGAATGGTTGAAGCCTCTGTACGCTTTGTACGTGACAGGGATGGCATCCGCTCTTCTTTTTTTCAAAGTTCGCCATACTCTTGACTGAGAAATGCTCAGTGCTTGCCCAATTCTTCGCGTACTTGTACTTGGATTTACTGCCACCATCTCCACGATGTTTTGATGGTTCAGATTTTCCAATTGAGGTTCAGCATTCCTTTGAACTCAGGGAAATATGCCGTGGTTTCGAGAAAATTGGAAAACAGACGCGAAACGTTACATGGACCGGTGTTCTTCGATTGTGATCTTCTATGGTATTCTCTCGCAGCTGCTCTTGAATTTCCATTGCAGAAACCATACACAAACATAATGTCTGGTATTCGTTATTAGTGAAATGATTTGTGATTATTAGTGAAATCTGAAAATTTTGTAGTCGACACCTGATTTCCCAGTAATAAAGCTTGGCCTTCTGTCCAACATTTTTCCCACAGAAACAAGTCAAAAAATAAATTTGAAGGAATTCAGACGAACATTAAGTAAAATATGTCTGCTCGAAAACGATAATTTACTGAGAAGTTTTACTTTGACATGTTTTTTTCGAGACGGTTTGGGTGTGCCGTTCAAATTGAGGAATGATTTCTATAGAGTTTTTTCTTATCTTTTCAAATTCGATGACAGTTTTTCAGTAGCACGGTCAGAAAATAAACTTTTTCAACAAAGACCATGGGGGCAAAAATTTCAAGTCCGGTCCTGGATTTTTAATTAACTCAGAATGAGGTTTTGATGAGTTTCCGGAATGCACCATTCCTAGTAAATTTCTACAAAATATCTCCAGCCGTTTCAGAAATATCGCCTATCAAAGTTTTGTACCTGAGACATAAAACACCCTGTAACTTCTTAACCAATCACACAAAAAAAATTTCTTTTGTGGTTTTCGACCCGCCTTGAAGTCCGCTTATCACCATTGGTCTATGTAAGGTCACTCATGAATCACCCTGTATATTATACTATACTATAAACTGATTTTATACAACTTTCTCTTTTATTGATAAACACTAGCTGTTTAGGTAGTGCGGTATTTGTTTTTATCAACTACCATTGCCATTGTCTAATAAATATTGAAAATGCCTTTATAACACTGGCTGCATGGAAACTCAAGTAGAATTCGTGAAGCAAAATTATTACCACATCCTCCAGCGATCTTGTCGATGACAAGTAGAGTGTCCTCACAAGTACTTGTCCCTCCCCTGTACAAACAAAAGAATGTAGTCCAAGGCACATACTCTCCCCGTTCATAAATAATAATCCTCTGGATGCATTTGACTATTTGCCCTTCCCACGCCACGGCTTTCTACGATTGCACGCATAATCTCCTGCACGCGCTAATTCATATGTTAATCCCTGGTTATATCGACACATAACCGCATTATGATGCCTGTGCAAACATATACAGGGTGTTATCTGGACGGTGTCCGTGATGGATTCAGCGATGAGAATGATTTATGTCTTTGGGTCGCAAAGCCGTTAGAAATGAGGGTGCGTTGAAGCAGGCTGTGAAACGTGAAATAACAAACTGATAGATATGTATTTTAATGTGTAATAAGTATACTATATTACCCACATACATGTGACTTGATATGTTTTTTATTGGAATGAGAGAAAAATTAGTTTAGTATAATAGAAAGCTTGTTTATTTGTGCATATACCTTACAAGTACTTACTCCGGCAAATCAAATATTGTTTCAGTTTTTCTTTATTATCTCTGTTTTTCATGAACTAGATAGGTACGAACTGACTTCTTAGACCCATTCTTAGACAGCTGATCAACCCCCTTCACCCATAGTAAAATATTTAGTATCTTACTGGGAGATGAACAACGTCCACCTCATCGTTGGATGTGATGCAAAACCCCACAAAAACAACACGGTCTGGGGAAGCACCAATACTAAGGGCAGAAGTGAGTCACTTTACATTTGTTTAATAGGTAATAGACTGGTGTTAAACAACATCTGCTCTAAGCCAACCTTCGTCACAAAAAATAGACAGGAGGTTCTACACATTACGTTCAGCTCGACTTTTATGAGCAACCGGATAGCCAATTGGCAAATATCCTCTCAACCATCGTGTTCAGATCACAGACACATAACCTTCCAAATTGTAACCGGTCGTAGACCAGTGGTACATTATCGCAACCCTAGAAGAAAAGATTGGGAGGGATACAAGATGGCTTTAATGCAGAACGCGATTATTTCAGCATATCACTAAAACTATATCCACTAAAAGTGAAGAAAAACAACAGATTTAGAAAAACGCAGAAAAGAATTTCAATGACTCTTCAATAGAGCTAAGGAGGCGGACAACTTTGAAAAATACGAACGTACTCTAACGGAATATAATAAGGAGATCAGACGATCTAAAAGGGAGTCTTGGGGGAAGTTCTCCGAGAGCATCAGTGATCTGCCTAGCAGTAACAGAATCCACCAGATACTCTCAAAATATCCGATACAGACGCTTGGTTCAGTAAAGCGACCTAATGGCTCTTACACGGACTCAATCGAAGAAACGTTAGAGATCTTAAGAGATACACACTTCGTAGGTAGTTCGCCTCTGTCTGGTCGTCGACCGCTCCCAACAGGAGGACGACAAAAACGACCTCAAAAACCTGATTTTTGAGGTGGTGTGTCGATCGATCATAACAACTCATACATTTGGAAAAGCGGTGAAAGCTTTCAAGCCTTTCAAATCGCCAGGAGATGACGGCATATTTCCGGCCTTATTACAAAAGGGTTGGAAGATATTGATGCCATCTCTAATTAACATATTCAGAGCTAGTCTGGCAAGGAATTACATATACCAACTGGCTGGTCGGCGACTAGGGTGGTATACATACCCAAGGTTGGTTGCACAGAACCACACTCAAAGTCACTCAGACCCATTAGCCTAACTTCTTTCTTACTAAAAAGTCTAGAAAAGGTGCTGGATACTTATATCAGGGGGAGTGCTTTGAATAGCCGCCCATTGAATGCAGGCCCGTATGCCTACCAGACTGGAAAGTCAACAGATCTTGCCCTCAACAAGCTTGTGAGCAAGATCACCAGGTCTCTTGACAAAAAAGAGACTTCAGTAGCTGCCTTCCTCGACATAGAAAGAGCTTTCAACAACGCACTACCTGAATCCCTTTATGAGGCAGTTGTCTCAAGAGGGATCCCATCAGTCATAAATGAGTGGATCCGCAATATACTTGGAAACAGAACAATAACGACCTCAATGAGAGGGAAAACTATCGACTTTAAGCCCCGGGAGAGTGTGTCCGCAGGGAGGAGTCCTCTCCCCTTTGTTCTGGTCCCTTCTCGTCGATGATCTTCTTGCTGTTCTCTCACTATTGAGTGTCGACGTTCAGGCATATGCTGATGACTTGGTCACTCTGATCAAAGGAAGATCTGTAGCGACCATTTCTATTACGTTCACAAAGAACTCGAGGTGACTAACCAGTGGTGCGAGAGGGAACACATGTCGGTCAACCTTCGCAAAACTGTCATAGTACCATTCTCCAGAAAGAGAAGGTTGGACGGTTTAACGCCCCCAACTCTTCAGGGAGAAATTATTCCATTTGCGGAGGAAGCCAAGTTCCTAGGAGTAATCCTGGATAAAAAGCTTACTTGGAACTTCCATTTGGAAAAAGCTATACACAGAGCCAAACTCTCCTTATATGGACGTGTAAAAGGATCTGTGGCAAAAAATGGGGAATCGCACCCAAACAAGTATACTGCTTTACGTAACGGTCGTCAGACCTACGATTGCGTATGGCAGTACTGCTTGGCGATCTGTGGTCTCATTAACACCACACCGTCGCCGGCTATGGAGATACTAATGGATTTACCACCTCTTCATATTTATTTGGAGTGAGAGACCAGATGGACTACATATAGAATGAAACAGATGGCAAGAAGCTTGGCAAAGGCTTATAACTTGGAGCGAACCAGGTTACTGGATGACATAGAAAGTCACAGTCTACTGGGTATGCCCTCGGACATAATGCCTAAGATAATCATGAACCGATCTGCTGATAAGCTCCTTCTTCCTAGAAGAGACGTGTGAGAGGACAACAGTGATGAATTCCTGAAAGCAGATTTCAGTTGGTTCACCGATGGATCCAAGACATCCACAGGTGAAGCTGAGGTATGTGGCGCTGAATCGAAGAATACAACCTTCTCGAGCCTGGGCCTTCACGCACCAGGCGGAAATCTATGACATAGAGCTCTGAGCTCAGTTGCAAGAAAAGATGCACTGTCAACGCAGATCAATAAAGATATTTTTAGACAGCGAAGCGGCTCTAAAAGCCTTTAGCTCAAGCCACTGCAAGTCAAAGTGGGTCTGAAACTGTCAACTAACCTTGAATGCTGTAGCAAAGAGCAACGAAGTAACTCTGATCCGGATTCCGGACCATGCTGGATATGGAGAGAACGAACTTGCCGACTCTCAGTCCAGGAGAGGTGCTGAATCCGAATTCATTGGACCAGAACCAGCATTTGGCATATCACCAGATATTGCCAAAACAACAATACGAAACTGGGCTGAGAATGAAGTCATCCAACACTGGCAAAACTTACCAAGATTGGACCATTCAAAGGCGTTTATAAAGGGTACTTCGAAGAAAAGGATCAAAGAACTATTGGAGCTTAAAAAGAAAGAGCTAAAAGCCTATATACTGGGCACTGCAAGGTGAATCATCATCTGCACAGGATGGGCTTAGCGATCAGCGCTGATTGCCGCCTCTGCTTGGAGGAACAACAGTCAAGATGGTCAGCTTCCTCAAAGAGGCTGACCTGATTAGGTTAATTGGGTTAATGTCGCACGACTAGATATGAGCCTCAATTAGACCTTCGGTCGCAATTGAGGTGTCACAATGACCCAGTCAAGATAAATCTAATCTAATCGAATAGTTTTCAATGAAATCTTGCAAGTAATTTAAATTAAATTTGTCTAATTTGAGTCAAATGTCATTATTACATAATCCAGCCGTGACAATACACCATAAACGTGAATAAAGGCGGTTAATGAGTGCAAATTTGAAACTTTAAAACTTTTTGATTTTTCTGCGTTATTACTGAAGTGTTTTAACTCAAGATAATGGGCTCGTTAAATAATATAAATCCTGATTGTCAAAAATTATTGCGTCTTATCATGTTTCTCTAAATCTAAACCTGGAGATTTTTTTATCGTAAAACCGAATTTGCATGTAAAACGCCTATGATCCACTTACAAGTTTCCAATTTTTGTATATTTCGAACGAGTTAATAATAATACTTATAGTACCTAGTGGAAATAGCGTATTCACTTGTCTATTTCTACGTCCACAAAACAAAAAAATGCTGCATATACTCTTTCTAGGTAATATAGTATAAATCCAGACGAACGTTGTATTACTGACTGAGTACAATGAAGTTCATTTTCTGTGAATGTAGAGACAAATAATACGATTTTTCCAGCTTACATCTAAGAATAACAATATACGTAATAAAACTCATGGTTGTGGTGCTGAATTATACTTTTCTCGATTGAAGAGGCAGTGCGCTACGTGATGTGAAAACGCAATCGCTAAAACCGTAAACCCGCCTATTCATCATATCACCATCCATATCAAGGCCTGATAAAGGGAATATGATACTCACTTATATGATTGCGATATACTCACTCCCTCGTGCAAAATATATGAACCTGTTTATACTCGAGAACTCTCTATCCCCCTGCAGATTGATCGGGAACTTTATTTTAGTGTAATATATACAGTACGAGGAAAAAATGGAAAAATCATTTTTCGGAAACGTTTTTATTGAATTCTACAGAACAATAATACAGGGTGTAAAATAATGAGTGCAAACAATTATGAGATGATTTCTTGTTGAAAATTAGTCAATTTTTTCAAATTAAAATAATTAATTCACCCCTACTCCTGTTTCGATATAATCCCTGGAAGGGGTTGTGAGAAAAGTATTTTTTTTTCTTAAATACCTACGGAATGAGCTACAGAAATGAAATTCAGTAGGCATATGCCCGTATTCACAAAGCGTTATGGCCCTGTAATATCTCGAAAATAATTAAATAAATGAGATTGATACAGGGTGATCAGTAACTGGCGCACTCGCAGAGCATGCTGCGGTAAACTTCACTTTTTAAGAGTGGTAAATTTTCTTACTGTATAGTTTTGTGAAACATCATTCAGTAAAACATGGGGACTAAAACCACGCATGGTACGTTGGTTGTATATTGCCGTGGCTAGACCCATACTAACGTATGGCTGTCTAGTCTGGTGGCCAAAGATCAACCAGAAACAAGCCATTATGAAAATTCAAAGTGTTTAAAGGCTTTCATGCATGCTAGGGCATCACAGGAGCCATGAGCACTAGATCAACGACAGCACTGGAAGCCATACTTGACCTGCCTCCTCTTGACATTCATATTAAGAGGGTGGCACGTTTGGGTGCCTACAGGCTGACACAAAACCAAAACTGGGACAAACCTGGGAAAACCAGGCATTCCAGAATAACTGATACCATCGCAGATCCTATTCTGGAAATGCAATCTGATGGTATGAGTCCTATGATATCATTTGTAAAACCATTTAAGGTCCTAATAGACTGAAAAGAATGGCAACAAATGGAACACATGTGCCTGAAACAAGGGCTGGTCTGGTACACGGACGGCTCAAAGACAGAGACAGGTACCGGAGCTGGAGTGCATTGGGTGGTCTGAGGGGTGGTCCCTAGATGCAGTATTTAGGTACCACTAGGGACGCATACCAGCATCTTCAAGGCTGAAATAAATGCAATTAGGCTATGCGTTGGAGAGAATACTAGAAGGAACTATCGAGATGGGGAAATCTACATCCTCTCCGACAGTTAGGCTAGCCTGAAAGCCCTTGCAGCTTATGAAATCAGATCAAAACTGGTCTGGGAATGCCTGCAAGACCTCATTGACTTAGCCAGGTGCAACGTGGTGACACTAGTTTGGGTTCCGGGTTACCGTGGGACGCCTGGTAATGAGGCTGCAGATCAACTAGCCAAGAAAGGCGCTGGGATGAACTACACTGGTCCCGAACCAGTGTTTGGCATTCCGTGGAACACTTATGCGGGGCGGTGGCTCAGTGGGTAAGAATCCAACATATAGCACACTGGAACGGTGTAACAGGAAATAAACATGGTAAGGGGATGATTAAGGATCCCTCTCAAAACCTTGCCAGACAGATACTGCAACTAAACAGAATGCAGATCAGAACGGTGGTGGACTCACAGGACACTGCCACCTAAGAGTACACCTACATAAGCTGGGGATATACGGAGAAGAACCAGTTTGTAGACTCTGCAATGAAAAAGATGAGACAGCGTCTCATGTGATATTCGAGTGTCCAGCCCCGAGAGTCTGCTGGCGGAAAATACCTTCTTGGTTAGCGGACTGCTGAACCTTGTCAAAGGAACGGAGCTCTTCTAATCAAGGAAAATCTAAATATAAGAAATACAATAAGCCCGCTGACTTCAGTGTTGGGGACCACATAAACCATTTCTCACATTTAGTTAAAATACCAAAGCCAATACCAAAATGTAGGTACTTCAATTGGAGACAGGTGCCCTCCAAACGGTTCAAGATATCCAAACACGGCTTACATATACGTCCCTATCTTAAATTTTCGTCTTTATTCTATCCTATGGTATAGGAATATTATATTTATGTATATGTATATTTCCCCACCGTTTTTTGTCATAAAAATATATAAATATTTTAATTCTAGGATCGAATATTCAGTAAACCGTTAGTACAGAAACTTGAAAGTCGTTTGTCTATATTACTTCAACAGCCCAGAGCCGCCAGACTTTATTTATTTTTTGAACAAAATGTGGGTAATAGGGTATCTAGTGTTAATATGTGCCATGAACGTACTAATAAATGTTATTAACAAATAATGTTAAAAGTTAATAATCGACACTGCCAGAGACACAAAATAGCAGAACTTTCTATTAAAGATGTGATTCCCTGCCTCGTTCTAAGAAAAAAGTTCCCACTAACATGATACCGCAGATGTACCATCTTCAAGATACATCAGGGTGTCAAAAAAATATTTTTTTTCAGTTTTTTTGACGATATCTGAAAAGGTACAAAAGTTAATGGAAAAAGTTATTTGCCTTGATGAATTCTATACACAATAAAAAAAGTATCATTTCTAAAAACACCCTGTATACGTAGTTTTATAAAACGGTATATTTTCCTCACAATATCAAGAAAAGTTAAAAAGCCTACTTTTAGCAACGTCTGTAAAAATATGTTATGAATCAAACAAGTACTTAATAATAATACCTCCTTAAGAATAATAATTAAACAGATTATCATCTTTCTGCAACAAGAAATTCTTGTTTATAATTCTCTAGTACCTACCTACTTCGTTTATCTAAATACTACTTCGTAAGTCATTTTAATTCTACATGCAAAATGCAAAATGCAAAACTAATTACACACGGCGTGTGAAACTTGATTGGATAAAAGACGTGTATCATCCCTAAATTGGTCGGTTGATGAGTTAAACTGCAAACAACAGTGAGAACGGTGTAAATGGTATTATTAGCATCAGTCGGGTTGTTATAGAGAATGAAATACTGGCCAGGTATCCGGTTAAATTATCCCCGTTGATACAAATCTCATTGGCCCTGGCAGCTCTCAGCTCGCAGCCGTCATGACTTTATTGGCACTCAACACGGAATTCCCTGTATATTGGTGTGTATAAGAACTCGGCTTGACCAAGAATATGCAATTTACATTTTCTTATTAGGTTATCCATTAAAAGTTTTATCAAAAAATAATGTTTATACAAAAATTAATTTCATCGTAAAACATTAAAGTTTCCTGAAGCTAATAACCATTCATATTATCTAAAGCATATACATACAGGGTGGGCGGGTGGTCCATCGAAAAGGTAACAAGCCTAATAATTTCGAAATAAGTGAAGATCTATGCAAAAAACGCCGAAACAGGCCGATTTTGTTATCGAGGGGGACATTTGCGTGACAAATTCAACTACCCAAGTTCACCCATTTGGCAGGGGTATAGCTACCCCTTTGCTTATCATCATAGAGAACAGATTTCGAGTGATACATCATTTGAAAGCTACTTGAATTCTCTTTACAACGATATCAAACATTTTGGGTTTCGCTTACATACAGGTTGGCCCAATGAAAACGTAACTCGCCTTAATAACTTGGAAACTGAAAATGGAAAATTTCGTTGGGCCAACCTGTATGTCAGTGAAACCCAAAATGTTGGATATCTTTGTAAACAGAATTCAAATGGCTTTCAAATGATGTATCACTCGATAGCTGTTCCTTATGATGATAAGCAAAGGGGTAGGTACCCCTGCCAAGGGGGTGAACTTGGGTAGTTAAATTTGTCACAAAAATATGCCCACTTTGATAACAAAATCGACCTGTTTCGGCGTTTTGTGCGTACATCTTCAGTTTCAAAATTATTAGGCCTGTTACCTTTTCGATGGCCCACCCTGTATAGATACTCTATCAAAATTATCAAAACTATATAGGTATGTCATTCGTTCTTTGCTATAGTGTCCCATCGGGCGCCTCCCGAGGTGGATAGGGGAAAGCCTCCCAGATATGGATGGTACCGGGGAAATTAAATACTCAGGGCTGACCAAAACTAGCAGCACCGTCTGATCCAGAGTGGATAGCTGCAAAAGACGTCTGTCTCCATGTTAGGGGCGGTCCAAAATGAGAACGAAAACTTCAAACCCTTCAGAATGCAACGAGAAACCACTGAAGTATTCTCCCAAGAACCACAAGAAACAACAAATGAATGGCACCACAGATGGATAAACAGAAAGAAATGGATAACAGATGAAATATTAGCAATGGTGGATGAACGCCGTAAACATAACATAAGACTGCAAGGCATGCACGACACACTTAGAGAACACAAAAAACTAAAAGAGGAAGCTAGAGTATACAGGTCGAGGGCAATAGCTACTCTAATAAATGATTTAAATGAAATCATAACAGAAGTTGAAGACAAACACAAACATAAAAACTTTACTCACAAAAAAGGACTGAGGTGGACTATAAAGATGCATAGAGAACTTATACTGGCACCAGACAGCACACATCAAAACGCAAAGCATCACTTCAGAGGACATTGAAACTAGAAGAGGTGTGTGTGTCCGACAGGGATGTTTTTTCTCTTCAATTTGTTTAATTTATACTCCGAAGCCATATTTGATGAAATATGTGAAGAGCAAGCAATGGGAGTAAGGTGAACGGTGTACCAGTATCCAATCTCTGGTATGTAGACGACACTGTGTTGATTGCTAACGGTGCTGAGGAACTAGAAAGGATGTGTGATGGATTAAGCCGCGTAAGTCAAGACTTCCGATTGGATATCAATACGAATAAAACTAAGTTTATGATTAGCAGAAAGAAACTTTCATGTAGGAACACCTGAATCACAATTCAAAATCGACAACTTGAGAGAGTAATGCAATAGATATTTTGGAAGTTGACTGCATTCAGACTAGGGCTCCGATAAAGAAACCCGAAGCAGAATAGAAATGGAACGCAATGCATTCATAAAATACGGAAAAACACTTAAATGGAGAGATCTAAACCTACCACTACGCATGCGCTGTGTGAGATGTTATGTATGGTCGATCCTATTGTATGGGGTTGAAGCTTGGACGCTTAAAGTAGATACTGTTAATAGAATAGATGCTTTCAAAATGTAGTCCTACAGACGGCTGCTTAAAATATGGAGAATTACTTACCACAATAAAGAAACTGCATACTTTGGCCACATTTTTAGAAACTAAAAATATAATATTCTACAGTTGATTTTGGAGAGCAAGATTGAAGGAAGAACAGGAATGGAATGGAAACAAATGTTATGGGCTCGAAATATAAGACGGAGAGCTTATTCACACTGCTAGAGACAGAGATAAGTTTGGTCATGTGGTCGCCAAGAGTCGACTAACAAATGGTCGCCAATTATATCTCCTCGCTTTAGAACCAATCAGTGGGTCTTTCAGATTTTGAAGTTCAACAAGCAGAATTAGGTAACTATTCTCATCAAATTTCTACCAATAGAACTTACACCTCGGTGGCGGTAAAGATCGGTGCTTATAATATTTCAGTATTTTTTCTTAATTTGAAACTCATTCTATTGTCGTCCCAGAATAAAGGGACTAAATAATTAATAAATGGACTAAAATAATGAAGGAATAATATACTTCTAAGGTAGAATAGTTACTTGATGTTAAGACAAAAAGTCTTAACGAACCTAATCCTCTAAACTGAGTTTTAATAAGGTTACAGTTCGGGATCAGATTTCGAATTAGGATGAAATTTCGGAGTAATTTTGGAGAGCATTTACCTACAACAAAAATTTCAAATGTGTCAGCAAAGAAGACATTCTTTCTCATCAGATATATAGGCGCATTTTCCACAGCAAGTATTCGTACATACTACACCTGTGTTTGCCGATTTGGTAATACTGCATGATTGGACCCAAGTTTGTCGTTTTCTTGAGGTTTTCTTGACTTGATTTTCCTGACCGTTCGTTTTCAAGACTACGAGTAGCCCGACAAGCCAAACTTCCCAGCAAGACAACTTTGTCTTTAATTGCCAGCTGAATCCATTGTTTTTATATTACATCTATCTAAAATTAAAATCTAGTGGGTTACTAAGTGTAAATTTTTTTTTGTCAATGATTCTTCTTTAACGGAAAGTTAAATTTAAAGCACAAAAAATTAAGTGACATATGAAATATCAACAAGTAGTAAATACTCCCATCAACAATTATTATTAGTCATTGGTGCATGTCTCCTTCGAAATTTGTGCTGCAATTCCAATTCATAGTTGCGACATCTTCCCTTGGATATACCCGGATTCTCAGCCACAGCAATCTTGATTATACGGTCAGGAGGGTGTTTACCACTACAATTATTTAGAATGATTTAATAGTGGAAATTGGTGGATAGCAGCCTCAATTACAACCTAATACACATATCACCTCTTGATTCTGTAATTCCAGTGTTGGTATTCGAAATTTATGGTTGCGATCCTCCACTATCAACACCTAAACACGTAATTATTCTACCTCTGTAAGTAGAAACGCTACAGGCTAAATTATAGTATTTAGTTATTCCTGACATGTCTACAACTTTACAGAAAAATCCAGGAGTTTGGTAGCAGGGGTCCGAACTTCGGTTCCGTATTACAATTATTATATAGTGGGGGGACCCCTGATGATTAGCCATTATACTTACAGATCTCGAATCAATTATTGGCGACCGCATCTGCCATGTGTTGGCCATTATACGACCGCATTGACCGTTCTAATGTGATTAACTTATTCCTAATCTATTTATCAAAACAGCTCGACTGCGATATTTATATAGAATTCGTTAGCAGAATTAACTGAATAACTACTGTGTGTTAGAGCTTTATACCTAGGTTTAGGGTTATGTATTGCTAACATCCATATTCTGAATCATTCTAAATATTTTTGAATATATTTATGATTGTTTATGTATATCTTTGCCTGTAATAATTAACTTATTAAAAAAAGTCCTAAATGTGCCCAGATCTGAAATTTAAATTTAGTGTCGACAAAAAGTTAAAGACTACACAATTAAATTACCTAATCATTGCGATCGTGAATTATAAAGTAGCTGATCACTGTAATCACCAACATGGAGAGGAGTTTCTATACTGAATGTCTATTACATATAATACTCTGCGGTCAAAATAGATATTTCAGTTTGCAATAATTTGCATAGAGCTGAAAATTGGTACAGCGACAAAAGATGGTGCTGAGCAGTCTTTCCGGAGCAGAGGGGAGTAAAGTTTGAATTGGCTCGAAAGTATTATCTACCTACTAATTTCCAACTCCAGTCTTCCGAGTCCGGCTTAGCCATACTTGAACAGAGCTGAGCAACATATACTTGAACAACGGTACCTATTTAAATTATACTTATTAAACATGAAAAACATGATTTTATTAATTTTTTGTTTATTAATTAATTGCGGGCAAAAGTACTTCAAAAGATCTACCTTTCTCCACAAGACATGATCACAAACGGCGGGATTCGATTTCTTCTTGCTCTATATGTAGCAATAAGAAATGATTGTTTAGACAAGTAAAGTACCTGTAAATAGATATTTAAGTTATTACAATATTACAATAATTATCATTTGGACTAACCTTCGACAAAAGACTGCATTGGAAGTAGCACATTGCTGACGTCAAAATCAACTGCCTGAAAAAAACTCAGCATACTGAAGATCTTAGCCCACAGCCAATAACGAGCCGATGAAAACAACCTGCTGAGGGTGTATCGCGCACTTATTCGGTCCAGGATAGACTACGGCCGTGTCATATACATATCTGCCTCGAAATCCACCCTGAAAAGCCTGGACTCAATACACACCACTGCACTCAGAATTTGCCTCGGAGCTTTCAGATTAAGTCCTAATGAAAGCGTTTATTGTGAAGCCAACGAACTTCCCCTTCGGCTGAGGCGCCAACACCTTCTTTTGAGCTACTTCTCCAGGATATCAGCCAACCCCCAAAACCCAGTAAACTCACTCTTGACAGCCATGCTACCACCACCTAACCCACCCCCAAGAGTCCTACCAATAACACAAATTCTTCAACCACTCCTTACTAACCTCCTGCATCCTGACCTCCTATCCACAAGGCCCATCATGACACCCTTATTTCCTCCCTGGAAAAAACATCTTCCAAATTTCAAAACATCCCTCTGTAACTATCCTAAACACGACACTCCAAAGGAACTTCTCAGAAAAGCATTACAAGAAATCATCCAAACTTCAAACTTCGATGAAATCATCTACACCGATGCGTGAACCAAATTGTGAAAATGGCACAGGATGTTCAGCGGTAACCCTCAACAGTACACTCTCCACCAAAACATTACCATTCTTTGCAAAGTGTGTGTACAGGCGAACTTTATGGAATCCTCCAAGCCATTAAATCCATAAACCGCGAACGTAAGCACGTGGCCATTTGTACAGATTCATTCTTCTCCATCAAATCCATCAACCATCTACACACCCAGCATCCACTAATTTAAGAAATACATGACTCACATGAAAGCCTAGCCTTTCTGGGAATAAGCCTGACACTGCTATGGGTTCCATCACATGTAGGTATACCAGGAAATGAAAAGGCTAAAGAAGCTTCGTCTTCATCCAAAATCTATGCACAAGTTCAAGTCCACACAGACTTGAAAGCCTACAGCAAAAAGGCCACCAGAACCGCCTGGCAGAACCACTGGGACAGAGTCACCTCAAGGCTGCACGAAATCCAACCTTCTCTTAAGCGATTTGAACCCCCCTCAACAATGTCAAGAAGGGACAAAATGGTGATTCGGCGACTCCGAATAGGCCATACTCGTCTAACCCATGGACTTTACCCCATGGTAACCCCATGGTAATAAAGTAAAACTTTACTTTATTAAGTGTTACGCGACTTGCACGAACGCCACTGCCACAATAACTAAAAGTTATACGTTGGGAAATGCCTCTTGATGCATGGAAGGTGTACTCTCAGGTCATATACGTTTATATTTACTTTTTTCCCAAAATGATCTCATCAATCACCCCCTGAATTTTCATGTAGAACAAAACAAAAATTTCTTTAATAATAATAGTTCTTTAAATACACAAAATTTGTTTAGCACACGTCTTAATTTACTTACATGCATGTTGATTTTATTAAAGTCTAATAAACTTAATAATGAGTTAAGGTACGAAATATTGGTAATTTCAAAATAAAAGAAATAGGTAGTTATTTTACCTACTCATATTTATGTACCTACCTAATATTATATTACATTACTAGTGTGGACAGTGACCCATTTCACACGAGTGGGAGATTGGTATCGTACGAGGCGCCAGCCTAGAACGACAATCCCCCGAGTGTGAAATGACACTTTCCACACAAGTAATGTACACTATTTTTCCTACAACCACAGATTAATACACATTTTAATTTTTGTTTAATACTTTTATTTGAAAACTTTACAAAGAAAACTAATGATGAATTAGAAAAATTTAAAATAACAAAAAATTAGAATTGTAGAAATTGAAAGTAGGCCATATTATTATTATTAGGTAATTACCATTTTAATTGTATAATGGAGTTTGCAACCAAAGAGAGATTTCTCTTTGCTCTATTTATTATGCATATCGTGGATATAACAATAAGATTGACAGTGTAACCTCCAACCCCCCTGGCCTGGTGATCTCTAGAATTTCCCCTCCCTCTTTTTCTTGGTAGGACCCTTTTTGTTGTGTGACGTCTTGTAGCACCCAGTAGTTCGTAAAGATGGGGTCGCAGAGATTTTGTTGAGAATGGGAAATAAAACAACGTAATTTCAAAACACCTAATTTACTGCCTTTTCCTAATTTAATTATTTACAATTCAAAATGATTATGAAATTCTATGTTATTTATTTACAATTTTTATTTAATTATTCAATTTGTTTAATTCATTTCTTCAAGATTAAAAATTCTAATTTTATGTTGGTACAACCTGTTACCTGCAGTTCAAATACAACCCAGTCGATTTATGATTGTTTGTTTTGTGGTTTTGTTGCGTGAATTGGGTCTGGTTCCTGGAGCTGGTTTATGGGCCTATTGTGGTCCTTTTACAATTGGTTTCACTCTTACTTTCTTACCCCCTGGTGTTGGAGCGTTATTTCGTTGTAGAAGCGAGGTTGTCAGCTTGTGACAGTTGTAGGATATCAGAGTGCTATTTTATCTTCCCGAGCTAGTAAGATGCAGCAAGGCGTTATAGCCAGGTGCTTCGATCTTTGCCTGTTTGAAGATTGGAAGGCGGTTTAATCCGCGCTTCCCGATGTGTTTCGATTGGTATCCTTACGACAGGATGGGTGGCGGTGGCTAATTAGATGACTGTTTAGTAATTCAAATACAGAGGCAAGACCGCGAATCTCCCGGACCTGTTTCTGTACTGAGATAACGATTCTTGACCGAAAAGCCAATACACAGACCCTTCTCAACCCTAAGAGAATGCCATACACGTACTTTGAACGTGCCGTATTTTCTTGCATACCCTGCTGGCCATGGGACAAGACGGACTCCGCTCAGTATATTTTCCCCTATTATAATGTGTGTGTGTAGAGAGAAAAGATGCACCAGCTTTGTGGTAGTCCTGTTATCGGTACAAGGTCAATTTCGAACTTATGATTTTCGGTACAATTTCATTGTGAAATTGTTTGATTGTCTTGTTTCTATATTGCCTCACTCGACAGTACATCTAAAAAATTCCCAATCAAATTACTAGCTCGTGATAATAAAAAGTACCCTGATTTCCTTGATTTCTCGAATGCTCAAATTTTGTGGATTTTGTGGTTTTTGAAAATGAATTGAATATTTTTCAATTCGTGAATTTTTCTGAATTTTAATTTGATTTCTTTCTTTGTGAATTTTGAGACCTTTGACTTTTCTAAAATTTTAAAAACCCTTCCTTTATTTAAAAGTTGTCGTGAAAATTGCGGAGACTTTTTCTTATGAATCAAAGAATAATTTAAAAGTCGGGGTTAAGTATTTGAACTGCTGATATCGTCGTACGTCTGGCTCCTCAAGAACGCAGTCTGGATACCTGAGACAAAACGAGAAAATTTTCAGAGGCAGTAAACTTATAAAGATAAAACTAAGCTTTTTATTTACAAAATTTGAAATTGTGAAAATTTACTTCACCTGTAGAATTGGTGGCCCCTTGGGTTAACAGGGCGACAGGTTCCGGTTCATCTAGGGCATCGTCGTAGTAGAGGTGGCTAGGCGCTGCAATTGGACTCGGGTCGGCTATGGCGGGCGGCATGGCAACAGCGTGCTCGGTTCTAGCTGGACGGCCTCGTCTCGACTTCCGGACAATGGGGACGACTGGCGGTATTTTCAACTTGCGTACTTTCTGCGTAACTGACTTACTGGGCACGGGCTGCGGCTTTAGTGGTTTTCGTGGCATTTTTGGAACGAGTAGGTTAGGTAAGATTTCCGGGCAATTTCTTCAACCAGAAAGGGTTAGGTAGGATTTCCGGGCAATTTCTTCAACCAGAAAAGGTTAGGTAATATTTCCGGGCAATTTCTTCAACCAGAAAGGGTTAGGCAAAGGAGTAGTCTACGATCAGGAAGCTGAATCAAGACTGACTTTCGCGCTGAAATCTCTGCCTGTATTTATAGTAGATGGCCAACCCTTGTCTTCGTGGTCTATTGTGTCTATTTAGGTCAGCGCTTTCACCCGTTCGTTCCTTTATCCAATGACTCGTTATGGTAGATTTCCCTGCTTTCCTCTTGTGTGAACTGAATGGTGGATATGTCATTTGATTAAACTGCTTTTCCTTTATATGGGACATTTTTCGTCGTGTTTCTATCACTTGTATTAATGAAGTTCCCATTGTATTTTATTTAATTTCCGGTCATCTGTTTAGGCGAGATTTAGTTTAAATCTTTGGATATTTTCACCTCACTTTTCTTCTGATAATCTTTCTTCACGTGATTTTAGGTAATAGGTACTACCTTGTTGTGGAGTTTTAGAGAAAAATTATTCACCCGGGGGCGTTAGGTTTCAACAGCAATATGAATGTGTTCTATGAATTGGAATTGGTAGTTCGAAAACGTCAGATAAACTTGTGTATTTTACTGTTTAGGGTCTACATCATTTAACTTATTACATAAAAATCCGTAAAAATGTGTAGGTAGTACCTACTCAAAATTCCATAAAGACAGCCTTACTTAAAACCAATTACATTTTTTATACTTAATATACATAACACACTCTAGTGTGATATTTTTCTTTTCAACTCTAGTGTGCTATTTGTCATTTTCGCAGGTGATCGTCGGAAAACTATAATTCTTGTATACGACTCAAAGTTTGGATGAACTAATTTGAAGAGCATTATTTTACGGACTACTTACCTATCTACAGGAAAGCATATTTTTCAATTTAAAGCATAAAAGTTGGAAGTGACAATTTCGTTTTCATACTTTGACTGGGGACTGTAACATCTTGCAAGATCCAATAGAAACTTCAGTTTTATCTCTGTATTAGAAATTCACCCCATATGTAATCGCGTATAAGGAATTTATATGTAAAATGCAACCTATATACACGGTGTAAAAGTTTCAGAGTTGTACACTGCATAAGTAGACCTGCAGACCTGCTGTTCCCGGCAGTTCCTCTTAACTTGCAAACTGCTTCCCTTCTCGGAAACTTTAAATTTTGTAAGTCAAACTTGAGGCGAAGCTGTAGATTTAAATAATATCACTCCACACCGCAGTAAAAATTGTGAGGATTATTAAAATACATTTCAATTCCGCAAAAGCGAAATGTTTTCTCATTGACTGAAGAGGGTGTATTATTAAGTAGAATATTTCGTATTTAAATGAATAATTCAGTGTTATAACCCGAGTATAATCTGAAAACCCGGGAGAACTCTCTTCATTAACGTTTCGGTGTACCAGGAGAGCTGCTTTTCAATTTTCGTTTCTCGGTTTTCAATTTGTCTGTGTTAGACAATGAGGCCTGGTGTTTTAATGCTGGAGACAGATTTAATTCTACAATGGATTATACTACATCGCCCTATAGAAATTCGCATCATTCATCGCTGGCTGGAAAGTTTCTCTCGCCGTTTGCTTATCCAGAAGATATAAACGAGGGGCTGAGCTGAACTGTATTGTGCCAACACAGAGTTATTCATATTATCTGCCGTTTTCACGACTTATTGCCAACAAAAGGTGTGTTATTATTAGACTTTGAAACGGAGTCCAGATCATTTCCATTACTCTGTGAAGAAGAAAACTCGAATTTTCATTCGTTTTATGTAACGATTGAAGCTTGTTTTATAAGAGACTAGTGGTGCTTGATGCTTTCAAATTATAGTCATTATCTGATTTATCTCTAGACTCCATTGTATTTTAACCAGAGTATATTTTCATATAAACATACAGTGTGTGTCACAGGCATGGTACACCCCCTTTTTTTCTTTATCTTTTGAGACAAGTTTTTGAAATTTGGTACGTCGCATATTCTCGATGGAGCGCACTTTTTAGCAGAAAATTGAATTTTTTCCCACATCCGGTTTTTCCGGAAATGTTACCAACTTTCTATTTTTAAATGGGACACCCTATATATTATTATATTTTTTGATTCTATAAATTTGTACGGATCCAACAATACCACATAAGTACTATTTTAAATGTCAAATTTGTTTTTATTTAATTTTCTATTTCTCAATTATAGTGTGCCATGACTATTTCGTTTTACTCCAATTGGATCATCTAATGCTAGAAAAATCGAATTTTTGTTCAAAGTACTAAATTAAGTGATTTGTGGATAAATAATGCGCACCGGGATGATTTTTTGAGCTGGATTCATTTTTTTCAAATGGTACCGTATTGGTATAGAGGTACCATCTACTAGTACTCTTAATAAGGGACATTTTGGTGTACCCATTTTGCATCTGTGACGAACACAACTGAAATGGTACTTTACCAAAAAATTTTATGTTTAGAAATTGTTCCATTAGAAAATTACCAAGAAAGTAACTAAGGATCTTTGATAAAGTACCATTTCAGTTGTGTTCGTCACAGATGCAAAATGGGTACAACAAAATGTTCCTTATTAAGAGTACTAATAGATGGTACCTCGGTACCAATACGGTACCATTTAAAAAAAATGAATCCAGTTCGAAAAATCATTCCGGTGCCCATAATTTATCCATAAATCACTTAATTTAGTACTTTGAATAAAAATTCGATTTTTCTAGCATTAGATGATCCAATTGGAGTAAAATGAAATAGTCATGGCACACTATAATTATATATATATATATATATATAATCAATAACACAATTACCATTAAGTACATGGTGTAGTGCGTAACATAAATACATTTCATTCTTAACAAATAAATAAAATAAAATATACAAAATCCATAAATACTAGGTACAAATATCTTCAACCCAATAAACACAATAATAAACTAAATAAACATCCACTTATTCTTCACTCCTATTGTTCCTTCTATTTCTCCTTCTATTTCTATTTCATGTGTACAAATTCTGCCCATTCCCTCTTATTCTCTGCCATTTTGCACGCTTCTCTCCAAGTTTTTCCCTTCTTTAATAATATCTCTCCTATAACTCCATTCCACTTTAATTTAGGTCTTCCTCTCTTCTGTTTTCCTAACGTCTTCGCTTCCCACACTCTTTTCACTGGTCTTCCTTCGTTCATTCTCCTCAGATGACCCCACCAGCTCAGCTGTCTCTTTTCTATAAATTCAATGGTTGATACTATCTCCAGTTCTTCTCTTATTCTTGTGTTCTTCATCTTGTCTAATTTCGTTACTCCTCTGACTCTTCTTAGGTATTTCATTTCAACTGCTTGTATCTTGCTCTTCTGTTTTGTATTCAGCACCCATGACTCGCATCCGAACGTCAAAATTGGTCTGTATATCGTCTTGAAAACCTTCATTTTTGTCTTTCTGTCTATTTCTCTTTTGCCAATAAATGCTTTGTTCATTGTGTAATACAGTCTCATGGTTTTCTCTATTCTTTCATTCAGTTCTGCTTCTTGTCCTCCATTATCTTCTATATTCACCCCCAAGTATTTATAACATTTCACCTGCTCAATCTGTACTCCTCCAATTTCTATTTTTATCTGTTCGTCATTTTTCCCTATAATCATTACTTTGGTTTTATTCTTATTTATCGTCATACCTAGTTCTTCCATTGTTGTGTTCCATATCTCCAAACTCTTTTGTAGTTCTTTTTCTGTTTCTGCCAATATTACGACATCATCGGCAAATGCTGCTTCTGATATTTTTATGCCTTGTAGGTTCCTATATCCCACTTGTACTTTCTTTACCTTTCTCGTACATTTCTTTATTATTTCATCCATGAAAATTGTGAACAATGTGGGACTCAGGCTACCTCCTTGTCTCAGACCTTCTTTTGTTGTGAACATTTCGGATTTCTGATTTTTATTAATTACACTGTTAAAATTTCCTTCATATATATTTCTTATAATTCTCACCAATTTGTCTTTACATCCCCTTTCTTTCAGTATTATCCATAATTTAGCACGGTTTACTCTATCGAACGCCTTTTCCATATCTATGAATCCCATATACACTTTCTTTCCCTTCGCCATGAATTTTTCAATTATTTGTTTTATGGTAAATATGTGGTCTTGTATACTTCTACCCTTCCTGAAGCCACTTTGTGACTCCTCTATTGAACTCTCAGTTATTGCTTTTACTCGTTTTTCTATTATTTTTTCATATATCTTCATCGTTGTGCATAACAAATTTATACCTCTATATATATAGAAATTTTATTAACTATTTAATAAAATTACATCTTCCCAACAGTCTGGGTTGTAAGAAACAAAGAATACTTAATAACATTGATAATAATACAATAAAAATTTTTTTTTTAAATAATTAAGTTACTATGTACTATATAAATGATGTCTTAATATATAAATGGATTTTATTTTATTTTATTACAATCATACTTGTCGCCCTTCTTATGTATTAGGTAATATTTGTGAAGTTTTCCATTCTCTTGGTACTTTTTCTTCCTCCCACACTCTATTATTAATATCCAATAACATTTCTGTCCCTTTCTCTCCCATATTTTTGATCATTTCAGCTGTTATCTTATCACATCCTGGTGTTTTTCCCGTTTTTATTTCCCTTATTACATTCTTTAATTCTTCTAGCTTTATATTGTCTTCTATTTGTTCTTCATGTTTCTCCTCTTCTAGATCTTTCTCTTCTTCTATTAGTTCTGTGGTTCCTAGTAGTTCTACGAAGTATTCTCTCCATCTGTTAATTACCTCTTTCTCTTCTGTTAACAGTATAATTGAGAAATAAAAAATTAAATAAAAACACATTTTACATTTAAAATGGTACTTATGTGGTTTTGTTGGACTCGTACAAATGTATAGAATCCAAAAATATAATAATATATAGGGTGTCCCATTTAAAAATAAAAAGTTGGTAACATTTCCGGAAAAACCGGATGTGGGAAAAAATTACTTTTTCTGCTTAAAAGTGCGCTCTATCAAGAATATGCGACGTACCAAATTTAAAAAACTTATCTCAAAAAAAAAGGGGGTGTACCATGCCTGTGACACACACTGTATAACAATTCGCAGCTTTATTTACGAGATAGGTTTGTTTTGGAGAACACCGATTTAAATGTATGAAGAAAATTGTTAAATAAAAACACTACTTTTTTATGTATTTGTATTGTAGAAAGTAGAATAATAAAAAAATAGTGTTTTCTAAAAAAAATGTACGAGAGGCTTTTTAATGTGGTAAAGTTCACATAAGAAAATAATCTGACCCAGTATAAACAGTTCAAAAACACAACAGGATACCAGATGAAGAGTTATTCCAGATGTATATGCTGCTTTGAAGTTGGAAAATTGCGGTTTTCCACTTAATACCAAAATTACTCATTTTAAACTCTAACTGTAAAAAAATTGCCAGGAAAAAAACAAGGTTTGTAAATTTCGAAAAAAAATCGGGCTAGAAGTACGAAAAGTTCCGATCAGCGGTTAACTCAAATCACCCTAGGTGGTATAAAAAAACATTCACACTTAGTCTTTAAATTTGTCTGTTGGAAAGCTTCTGCATACCTGGCGCAGAACAATAATTAGTCGACAGCTTATGCAAGCTAAAATAATGTAGTTTGGCTTATTCAACATCGCCAATTACGTTGTAATTAGTTTCCGTTGCTGTTAAGTCTGTCACAATTCACCACGCCAAGTAACTAAAATACAGTCACGAAACTAGAAACTCAATCAGCAAGATCCCATAAGTGGCAAAGGTGCTTGGTAGGTCAGTGGTGGAGATGATATTCTATTAATAATATTCATGTATGAAAATATTCTTCCTTCTAGGTGAAGTTGAGAATTTTACAACTTGAAAATCTTTATAATAGAGCAAAATTAATAAATGAAACCATAATTTCCAAAGTACGGAGTCGATAAAAATTCCAATCCAATAAACAGGACATTCATCCACCTACATTGGATGCCAATACTGAACATTAGAATACATCAGGGTTCATAACTTATCATAGATATTTACAATATTTACACTGGTGATTTGCCTACAGCCAAATGTTGAAAATTAAATTTACTAGAAGGAACGATTAATTTAAGAAATGGCGTCTCTGCGTAAACTCTTCAAAAACAGAAGTTACATGTTTCCATCTAAATAACCACCAAAAATCTAAAAAGCTAAATATAACTTTCAACGGATCGTCACTGAATCATAATTTCAATCCAAAATATCTTGGTGTGACTTTGGATATATCTTTAAACTAATAATCAACGCTTAGAAAAACTGAGACAAAAATTAAAAACAAGAAATAGTATTCTATACAAACTTGCTGGAAGAACTTGGGAAGCCAATGCAAAAACAATTCGCACTCAGCTCTTGCACTTGTTTATTAAACAGCGGAATATTGTGCACCAGTATGCGCAAAAGTGTACCTACTCTGTACATACATCAAAAATGAATACTCAACCAAACATTGCGAATTATTACTGGAAGAGTTTCCCCAATTCCGATCCCTTGGTTACCTGTTTTGGCAAATATTGCTCCATATAACTTCCGCAAACAAGCAATGCACAAAATCATGAATAAATACCGCCGCGAGCGTTTCCAGATGATTTTTCGATAACCTCAGACTTAAATAATCTTCCAACAACAAGATTAAAATCACGAAAACCTATGTGACTATATACAACCTGAGCCGACCATTTAAAATTGACGATGAATGGAGACATGATTTACAAAATAAGATTTATTCAACAATACTTAATTCGATGATCCTTCTTGAGTAGTCAACGGTTTTGAAATATGAAAGAAAGTCTGGTTACAAATAAATCGCCTAAGAACAGGACACAGGAGGTGTCATTTAATGTTACATAAATGGAATTTAATACCAAACGCCTCCAATGTTTGCGGACATCCTGAAAAATCCATCAATCACAGTGTCAATTAATGTCCTTTGACCAAATTTACAGGTGGTTTTAAAGCAATTCACGAAATTTCCACAGAAACAATAGGCTGATGGTTACAGAATTTGAAATTCTTGTAAACAAAATCTACATTAACAGTCAGATAACGTAAGTCCACATGCTGTAAAGTGATTGGAAAACTTCAACCCAATCTAAACAGGATGATGTTTCTAAGTAGACTATAAGTATATCTTACAAAGCAAATGCTTCACCATGATGTCAACATCGCATCATTATGTCCTATAGATCGTTCTTCCCCCCATGATCGACGAAAACAATGATATTTAATATAATGGCCATATCTCGGGACCTGTTAGTCCTAGAGTCTCAAAATGTAAGTTTTACAGACATAAGTGACCAAGAGAAATTCATGGAAATATTTATATAATTTTATTAATTTATAAAATACTTCGTTATATTAAAGCGGATACTCTAGCTTATGAGTTATAAACAAGTGAAAATTGCAATTTTTTACTTTCAAAACAGTGTAATTCGGAAAAGGCTCCAAATATCGCAAAACAAAAGTCGTTTTCGAATATCTTAGGCATATTGGCATGTAAAATGTTTTTACTTTTACAGCATTGTGAAGTTGCACTATTCGCTCAGAGTTTTATACAGGGTGTCCGGAAATTATGAGAAAAAATTTAAGGGGGTGATTCTCCTTGATGAAATATTGCCAAAAGTATCTATAATTTTTTTTCGAAAACTCAAAAAGAAGAAAGTTATAAGCCTCCAAAGTTGATTTTTTTTAATCAATATTTTTTTATAACTTTTTTTCTAGTGTACGGATTTTCTTAAAATTTGACACACTTGCCACTGATGTTGCTTTACATCCTTGGTCCAAATTAAACTTGAATCCCTCGAAATTAAAAGGCCTTAACTGCCCTTGACCTTCAAAAAAGGCCTATAACTTTTTGGGGAAAAATAACAAAGCAGGTGTCAACTTCCGGTATTTCCGGAAGTGCGACCATCTTGAAAATATTTTCATTGCATTTCTCATAGTCACTTATGTCTGGAAAATTTTAATTTTGAAACTGTAGGATCAATATTTCCCAAGATATGGCCGCTGTCCATTCTTAAATGCCCACCCGGTACAGGGCCTTGAACTTCAAAAAATGCGATTTTCACTTGTTTATAACTCAAAAACTTCTCAATTTAAACACGAACTGTAAAAACCAATATTTTTTTTCTCAGACAATCTGAAAATGCAATAACATAGGAAATTTCCATTTGACAAAACATAACTTTGATATGCCACTGTCATATGGGACACTCTGTATAGCTCAAAATAATGTTAAAATATGACCATTGTGATCCTGTACTTGAATTTGCAAAAAAAATTTTCATTCATCGTTTGGCCTACAGAGACCGCTTCGAATGAGCTGGGACATCCTGTATACTTATAATATATTGTATGAGCTGAAATTTATGAAGAAAACGAAAGGATCGCATTTAAAGACTTCTGTTTATTAAAAAAACAAACGCTTTTACACTTTTTTAGTAACTAAAGAATAATAATTGTCTGCTTAATCAAGTGGCATTTTTCTAATATTTAAATTAACAATTATTATTAAACATGATGCGTCTACCGGCAAACAATATTCATTTTCAGACAATTAGAATCATACGATCATAGTACCAGGAATAGGAAAGAGCCAGGCATCACATTTCCGATAGAATAACAATTAATATCAACTCAAAAAGAAGACTAAAATTCCAGCAGATTCTTTTGCTCATGATACTGCTGTCCCCTGCGATGCATAGGTATACCTAGTTGGGAGAAACTTAATTTTAAATTGCAGGGAAAATTTAAGATTGTTAATTTTTGTTTATTTGCTAATCGATTGTCTAGTATTGTGAAAAAAACAAATATCGTAACTTATGGTAACTACAGAGATCCTGTCTTGGACAAAATTGATATAATAATAGATGGCAAAGTAATCAGAAGAACAAATAACGAACATCAAATACTAAGGAGTGATTTTTGATTATAATTTCAAGTGGGATGAATATAGACTATGTGGTAAAAAGAAGCTACTACAAGTAGTGTACTTATATGCATTGTTTAAAAGTGTATCAACTTAAGTATTGAATAAGAGCATAGGGGAACGCTTGTATAACAGTATTTTAGGAAAACTGGAATCTCTTCAAATTAGGATACCTACTAAAAATAATATACAGGAGGGGTAATGAAGGAGTGTCTCTGATACCTATATGAGTATTAGCCAAACTTTTCAATTAGAAGCACTATTGTATTCATATAAGAAATTAAGTGATAATTATCCAGGTAGCAAGAGTGAGACAAGACATAAAACTATCCCTCTGCCAGCAAGTAAACTAAGCAGTGGCGTGAGAAAACACATACTTATACTGCGGTTAAATTGTTCAATGAACTGCCAGCTACTCTGAAAACTATAGATAGTAGAAATGGTCGTAGTCTTAAAAAAATTATTATTAAATTTACTCTTTGTTTGATTGATTGTATCTTGTCTGTTTGTTATGTTGTAATTCATGACTTGCCAATAACACAGATACATAACTTATGTTTTTATAACCTGTATTAACTGGTGTTAAAAAACTTATATGTATACTTATAATCCTTGCAGTATTATTGTTACTATATTATAGATTTTACTAATTAATATACCATATTGTATATTATAGGTTACAATCTTATTTATTATTACGTATGGAGCTTGAAAATACACCATGTATTAAGTGGCTAATAAAATAAATAAATAAACATATAAAATTATGCCAAACTTATGAATTCAACAAGAAATATTCCAACACAACAAGATCAAACCATCACTCCACCGCTGACTGTAGCATGCATAAACAACAACTGCAATCCCTCAATCAATATGCCAGTAAGTTGTTACATGCGCTGAAAGCAGTAATTTTCATTAATTTTTACCTTGATACACGACAAGCGGTCGAGTACAATCACAAGCCACATCTTGTGCCTCTGAGACATGAATTTGCATTTCGAATTTAAAAACAAGTGAGAAAGTTGTAACGCAAATTTAGATTGAATCTTATGATTTTTTTATGGCAATACGAACAAGAAGTGGATATTTTCTAGTACATGTGAAAGATCTGACATCAGTAACAAAGTTTGCGAAAGTAAAACAAGGGAGAGTAAAACAAGACAGTTGAAATTCCAGCAATAAGAACCAGAAGTCCCAGAACGAAAATCTCTCACAAACTTTTACACAATGTTTATATTATCTTGATTTCTCAGACAGGCTCAAAAAGTGTAATTTGATTTGATATTTTTCCCTACCAACTTTCAATTTTTTCAAGCAGTCTTATAATACATTTTCTTTATGTTTTCTGCATTGTATTAGGATAAACAGTTTCTTTATAGAGAGTGATGATGAATTGTGTTACATTATGTTACACATGCACAAGTGTTACAATGCGATCTCGAAAAAGGTTTCAAACAATTTAATGAAATTATGGTGACGTAGTAAGTAGAGGGAGGACGAATTTTACGATATTTTTGACATATTTTCCTTTGAAATTTTAAATGTGAACCCTTATTTTTTCTAGCAGATTCGGATTTTACGAATTACCCTCATCTTGAAGGTTTAGGGGATGTAAACTTCACACTTATGTTAGGAATCCTGATTATCATTGCAGATTCTGATTTTATGACTAAAAATTAGTAGAATTTATCTTCTTTTTCTCTCGATTCGTGGATATTTTTCTTTCAATTTCAGTAATAGCACAAAGCGAAAAAAAATTGACGATTACAGCCCCTTCTATCACGACTCGTAAAAAATGTAACAGACAAATCCTACTTATTTTTAGTCGTACAATCCGAATCTGCAAACTAATGGATGATAAATAAAACACTAAAATTATAAGTAAAACACTAAAATTATAGATAAAACAGTAAAATTTTAAATTTAAAACAGGCCCAGCTGCAAGGAGTGGGGAGGGGAAAGCAGTTTCCTACTTTTGTTTTCATACTTTGCAGCCATAAAATCCGAATCTGCATTAAAAAATAAGGATTCCTGTTTAAACTCTCAAAGTTGCCCCAACCCCTCAAAAGGGGGTGGAGGAAAAAGCGTCAAAAATATCGCAAAATATGTCTCCTTGCACTTACTTCAAAGTAAATACTCCGCTATCAAAATTTCATGAAAATATTTTAAGCGCTTTTCGAGATATCGCATTGGAACACTTTAAAATCCTCACCCTGTAGATGAGCGTTACTGTATACTTTTAATAATTATTCACAGGAAGTGTACTAATATTCTTGTGCGTATTTCATTAAAAGTAACTATAATTTAGACTTCGGCTCACAGGGATGCCTACTTTTTCAGTGTAGGTATATGAATGGTTAGCTTCTAAAATCTGAAACAAAATTTGAGATCACTTCAGTTGTTTTTATAAAAAATCAAGGAAAATACTAAAAATTAGATTTTAAAAAATTCCAAAATTTATTTTCTTTTTTTTATAAAATAAATTCTTCGAATAACGTCATATTTATTGCTTTATGGTTTTTACGTGCTATTCTATGCAAATAACTTTCGTTTTTTTTTTACGAAAAAGTAGGTGGGTACCTACCTACTTTGGTAAAATATTTTTTTGCCCAATTTTTGGTTTTCCTTATTAAACAGAGTGACATGACGTCTTTAACAGCCTTAGGACCCTTAGGACCTATGTTAATTTAGAATTTTTTTATTATTTCGAATGGGTACCCGTTCAAGACTTATGTAAACAAAAAAATTACTTACCTATTTCGAATAATTAAAATGGCATAGCTAAAATAGGAAATAAAATTTCTCAAGCAAAATATTAAATGAATATACCTCTATAGTAATGGCCATAGATAATATGCAGTGTGGGTAGCATAGGGCAATGCATTTTAAATGGACAAAAAACTGACAGCGTTGTCAGTTCAATACAAGCAGTGCCACAGGTTCATATAAAAATATTAAAATCGAAAGATAATTGACATTTCTATTCTCAGGATTTCTAGACAAAAATAATTGAGGTT
Organism: Malachius bipustulatus; assembly: GCA_910589415.1. Lineage (NCBI taxonomy): Eukaryota > Metazoa > Arthropoda > Insecta > Coleoptera > Melyridae > Malachius > Malachius bipustulatus. The sequence goes on from OU342633.1 coordinate 18,361,210, forward strand.
CTGTTGAAATGTCAAAAAGTAATAATTTTTGATGTTTGTATAACGTATAGAATAGACTGCATATTTCAATGCTTGTGGCTATTGCTTATACATTATAAAAATATTATTTGAACACATTCCTTATTTAAAGAGGTAGGTAAAATTAAAATCGTAGTGCTTGTTGATAAAAATGTATTTCTTGCTACTTTATTGATGACTTTATTTATCAAGGCTTCCCTATTTGGGAAGTGACGATTATTTTTTGATAGATAGGCAGGTATACAGCCTTTGCATTTTATATAATATTCATTAACACTTTTAGAAAAAACAACTTCGAGTAGATGTCTCAGTATTTTTGCCTGTTATGTATAAGATTCTCCTTTGGCCGTATACGGGAATGTAATCATATAATCATCTTCTATCTTCACGTAGGTAGTGCCTATCACTTGCAAATTACTTCTTTTCATATGGGGACTTAGGTCAAGTACTTACTTTATTCTTCTTCTCAGGGGGATGTTACCAATGAGTCTGTTAACATGTGCTTTTTCAGTCTTAATTCAATTTAAGTACTGATTCAAATTAAATATTTCAAAATATTTAATTAAATATACATCAACACTCGTTATTAGCTTGGAGCCTAGGTATTTGCTGTTGAACTGAGAACTTGTTGTTGCGGTCCAAGAATATTTCGTTTTGTTTAAAAAAATAAAACAACATACGCACTGTCTCCGAGAAAGAAGGAATAGTGTATTGGTTTTTAGCTTAAGTGCAGAAAAATAATATTGAGACTCAAAATCGCTGTCCGTTATTCAAGTATTCAAGAAATAATACAAAAATAAATATAACTTCGTGAATAATTATATTATGACCTCTGTAATTAACGTGACAGTTTTATTATTTACTTAATTATCAATGTTTGGTTACCAACGCAACGTCAATTATTGCCACTACAACAGAGTATCTGTCAGTTGAAAATTCAAATTCCGCATCTACCTAATTATTCTGTGGAGTAAGTAAATGTAGATTTTTAGGAAATGTGTTCTCGCAAGAAATTGTAGAAGGAATGACAAATACCGCGTCATAGAGCATTTACATTCATTTACTATAAATAATAAGTCATACTTATACTTAATTATTATTATCAATATAAGTATATGTATTATACCTACACCTACGAATATGTTCTAACTTACTAAATAATCGAAACAATTTTGTTCATAAAATGGATATTAATTTGAAAAAGAAGAATATAATAAACTTTGACGGATTCAAAAGAATATAATAATTAATTAATATCTGAATATTGTAATATTAATGTATATGAAGTTATATAAACTCTACTGTGCTGTTCCATGTTGTGCAATCCTCACTTATGAACGAGATCAATGTTAAAAGAGCAGTCTGCGGAGGTACAAAATGTTACAGAAGTGCAATGAATTAAATCGTTTTCAAAATGGAGAGCGTACGCTCGTGGACGCCTGCTTCCCAGAAGTACAACAAAAGCGGCAACTATGAGCGCCATAAGAGCACTGCTGCATTATAACTATGGCCCTTACTATAGAACCTATAGAAATTTAAAATAAGAAACCGTGATTTTTAAGTATTTTCCGCATATTTCTAAATAAAATTTAACCTAATTAGGTACTAAATTATTCAAAATTTTGTTTCAGATTCTTAATAAGCTTAAAAAAGTACAAGTTTGCTCTAATTTCACCAACCTTGTATCTGTCACCGTTTAAAAGTTACGCATACATTAAGGTGGCCCATCTATAAAGGGGTGGCCACCTTCAACTGGCTCACTTTTGGGATCTCCTAAACCTTAGGAGATAGGAATTAGAGAAAACTTGAACAATTTTTTGCTCATTAAGAATCTCAAACAATTATTTATGAAACTGAAAAAACTGAAAAATCGAAATTTCAAAATTTTTACATCTTTTTTATTATTAAAAAATAAGTAGGTAATTTATGTTTTCATCAAACCTTACTTTGTAGAATCTCTACATACTGAGGATGATAATAAAACACTAATGTTTTAAAAATAGAATTTTTTTAAAACATTAGTGTTTTATTATCATACATCAATTAAGTAATTATTATTTGTAGGTTAACGTAAGTCATCAAAGGCCGTCCATTTGGCATTACAAAAATTTTGAAAGCCGACTATATCCAATAAAAGTTTTCATTGTCAACTTTTGTTTATTTTTTGTGGCCGCCTTATTGGTTCTTCATCTCATTCTGCAATATAAAAATCAACTTTACCAAAAATCTATAAAATTACAAAAAAAAAAACTAAACGAAAAAAAAAAGAAGAAAATATTCACATCGTCATATGAGTAAAAAACCATTCGCCGTAAAACCAAGGCAATCATTATGGCGTCATGTTGAAGGCATTTTAATAAAAATAAGTATTTTCAAAAAAAAAAAAAATTAAATTTTATAGATTTTTTGTTAGATTTTTTAAAATTCAGAATACGAAAAAAATAATATGGCGACCATACCTAACAGCCATAAGAAAAAACAAAAATTGACATATTAAAGCTCTAGGCTCTAGTCGGCTTAGAAAGTTTTTGTAACGTAAAAAATGGATAGCTTTTGATGATTCATGTAAACCTACAAAAAGTAAATGTCCAATAATAATAAAGATAATGGACTCTGTATCTCCCATGGTTTAGGAGATCGCAATGGTGAACCATTTGAAAGGGCCGGACCCTGTATACTATTGAAAAATTATTAATTTTAAATACCTATGGGTTTGTATAATCCAATAGTAGTTTAAATAACAAGAGTTGTAGATGGTTATCTACGCACGAGAGGAAAGAGATACACAAGAGCTGCTTGAAGCGAGTGTGTAATTCCGCGAGGGCGTATACGTTTGCTATTACACTTGGGTTCATACTTTTTCTTTGAGAAAAGTTTAAACTACCTACAAGATAATATTTGATCCATTCAAGTTAATAAATTATGATTTTTTTAGAAATAATCTAATGAAAATGTAGCTGACATTGACAACATGTACTACAATAAATTTATGACGTCTATCTTTTAGCACCTTTAATTCGTCTTTTTTTAAGTACTTATGTAGTTTATAGATGCTTCTCCAAGAACTCTAACCAGTAGGTATGATTTTAACTTCTTTCGCGGCGGGTTTCAGAATAAAATTAGCTACTAAAGTCACGACTGTAAAATTTAAATTCCACTTTCACCTTAGCCATGATTGATTTCAACAATAGTTTAAGTGATTTTAAGAAAATGTGATTGAAAAATTTATTATGAAACCGACCTCTTATTATTTAAAGCGTTAGTCGAACCTCATGGCGAGGCGAACATCCCATTCTTAAAAGATTCTCAAGATTTACAGCGACATAAAATCTATTGTAAATAGTTTTTACACTAAAATTGGTATACAAAATCCTAGTGACAACAGAAAGGTAAGTCGGTGTGTCTACACACACACACACACACGTAGAGGATATAGGTAAATGTGGTAGGTATATGTATAAGGGTTCTGGAGGGGAACAGCATGTATACAGCAGGATAATAGTGCTAGGATGCATGTTGGCACCATTGTTTACCCATTTACCGCCAGCTAAGTCTATGTTTACCAACACTATAGACCTAGTTATACCTACTTAGATTTGTGTGTCTTTGGTAAAGTCAAGATTGTAAGTTAATATACAGGAGGGAATACGAATTATATTCTCCATGAATTGTCTCATTCGAGTACCTTAATTGATTGCGCCAGGAAAACTCAAAGCTGTGATTTAAATTTTTTTTTCAAAATTATGATTATAAAATTATTGATTTTTAGAAAAAAAAATCTATAGATAATGTTGTTATTACATTTATACAGGATGTCCCACGTCATTGGAGTCGGTCTCTACGTGGCCTAACGATGGATTTCTCAATTTTCTTTACAAGTTCAAATACTGAGTCAATGTCGTTGGATTTTCGTTGAAAGAGACTCTAAAGTCGTCTGGTCGTAGCTTTCAATCTAGGCGACTGAAATTTTTATGGAATAAGGTATCCACAAGGAGTGGTCTGGTATTGCATTTTATCTAAATCGATCGAGCCGTTTCGAAATGGCGGTACGTCTTTTGAATTTTAGGAAAACTGGCTACTTTTTGAATCTCTGTGTGAGCAAAATGGAAAAAAATAACTTTGAAACCAAATCAACATGGTTGGAAGAACATTTTTCGAACTTGAAGTTGGTGTAAGAAAAATTACAATTTTTTTATTAATAAGCCAGTGGCGTGGGTAGGACGACTATGGTAAAAATGGCTTAATTTCTGTCACCATTTATGAGCACATTTTTAAAGAAATTTAACTGAAACTATCAGAGTAAACAGCTGTTCTTTATGGCATTTGAGAAAAAATTGGTCAAGTCGTTTCAAAATAGCGGCTCTTTGAATTTTCGAAAAAATTTTTATTTATTGAACCCCTGTATAAGAAAGATAGAAAAAATACTTTGAAACTAAATTAACAGGTTTGGAAGAACATTTTTAGAACTTTACGCTAGTACGAAAAAAATCATTATTTTCAATAACAAGCCAGTGGCGTGGGTAGAAAAAGGGTAAAAAAATATATTTAGGTATATTTAATACACATTTTATTAATATACAGGCTGATCAGTAACTCGCGCACTCCGAATACTGGGCGACATAGAGCCCATTAAAATTAAGGATATTCTGCGAAAAAAGTGAATCCAACGATTGGTTTTCAAGTTACAGAGTTTCCCTCATCCGAGTTTAAAGGTACTTAATTTTTTCAATAACCGGGATAAAAATTAATGAAAAATTCAGGTTACTGTAATGTCTGGAACGGATACCATATAGGTAATTCATCAATTTTTTTTCATAAAACCTCTTTACAGAAGAATTGAGAATGTTGGAAATTGATACCATACCTAAATCTGAACGAAATTTGAAGTTTGGCAACCGCCTAAACTCAACGTAGAATATAAAATATTCAAATGCCTTCGTTGCTATGGAAATAAAAATAATAACAATACCATCTAACCGGAACTTATTCACATGTTCAGTGCAGTGTTGCCACCTTTTTTACAAAAATGGTCATATCTTTGGAAGAAAAGAACTTATACAACACTGCAGTAAGAAAATTTACCACTCTTAAAAAGTGAAGTTTACTGCGCAGCATGCTCTGAGTGCGCGAGTTGCTGATCACCCTGTATATTAAATATGAGTGTAAAAAATATTTATTCATAGCTAATTTTATTAAACAAAATTCATCTTTAAGCAGACCTTATGTGAGAATGATTTCTCGATTTCCTTTGTGACATCCTCGAATTTCAATGTCCTTGTGATAGGGGATGAACAATATCCGTCTATCTGGCCACCTTTCTAGTCAATGAACGTTATCCAGGTGTGTTTATTTCACAAACATCGCGGTGAGCTTTGATCTTACGTCGCCATATATTAAGCCATGAATAGGTGCTGTCCAGGGTGCTCTAGATTAGACGCACGACAGATTCGGGCCAGCAGCAAGTGCGAAAATTAATATTTACTCTCTGAAGAAGTGTTTATTATGTCTCAGGTTTATCTGGTTAAAGATTTGACTGATGTTTCCTGTGTTGTTTATTTCATGCATGTGTCGCTTGTTCACACAGAGATTAAACCAAATCTGTCTCCATAAGTTACAAAAATTTTTTTTTGTATTTGCAGCTGATTTGATTTTCAAGTTTTACATAACCCAACAAGAACCTATAAATGTTGATATACTTACATACAGATACACTTAAAGTCCTGTCGTGTTGGAATTACGTGATTAATACGTGGAAATACGTATGCCACATGCGTGCTCACTGCACAAAACCTCAGTGGACGTTCTTCTCTACGACAAGAGGTTTGCAACTTCTTTCCTGCAAGACACTATACTTCCTGGGTATAGTGTATTGTATATATTACTTTTTTTTGTGGAATTGGTGGCTTTCTATTCTAAAATTAATAATAACTTCAGTCGTTGCTGACATCTGCTGAAAAAAACTGAAAAATCGAGATTTTTCTTGTAATCTTAAAGATAAATAAATAATTTTTTGTGGATTTACATAAGTCATCAAAAGCCATCTATTCGACATTACAAATATTTCCAAAGTCGACAAGATCCCAGAGTTTTCATAGCCATTTTTTTTATTATGGCCGCCATACCTACTATTTTTATGTCGTTCGGCATGAAAAAAATCATGGAAACAAAAAATTAATAACATTCAAAAACACATTTAAATTTTTGATCTTTTTAGAAAAAAGACAATCATAAGGCAAGTAATATGTATGTATATGTAATACTTTATTGACGTACTTTAGTGGGTTGAAATTTTTTTTTCCGAAGAATGAAGAATTACATTTTTGTTTTTTTTTACCGTTATTAATTTTTGGTTTCCATTTTTTTTATACCTAACACATAAAAAAATAATAAATAAATAAATTTGAAGGATTTTCGTTAAAAAAAGCTAGCATTTATCAACCTAGGGGACTAAATTTTGAATTTTAGTAGGAGTAAGACACCCATAAGGAGTGATCTGGTATTATGTTTGAGCTAAATCGGTGGAGTTGTTTTAAATGGCGGCCCTTTAAATTTTTGTAAAAGCAAATTTTTGAGCCCTTTTCTTATAAGCAAGCCGTAAACAAATTATAATTAAATTACCAGAATGAGAGGAATGTTTTTCGAACTTTGTGCTCATGTAAAGAAATACTCACTAGTGAATTGCATTGTGAAATTGCAGGTATTGAATTGACTGATCTGAAATGCACTGTAATATCAGTTTATCGGTCTCCTGCTGGAGATTTCGATCAATTTTTAAGGATAATGAATGAAGTGTTATCAAAGTCTGTTAAAATGACGAATGACATTGTAATTAATGGTGATTTCAACATTAGATTTAATTTAGATGATAGTAAAAAGAAGCGATTTAATGACTTGCTAGAGTCGTATGGTTTCAGGACAGTCATCAGAGCGAGAACTAGAGGCAAAAATTGCATAGATAACATATTGCTAAGGTTTGGTGCGAGATTCAATGCGGAGGTGTTGAATACTGGTTTGTCGGACCATGGGGCGGTAGCTGTGACGATTGCAGTAAGCCCAGATAAAAAATTAAAGAAAAAAGTTATTAAAAGCAGAAACTTTAATAAGGGTAAGTTTACCTTCTATAAAAACATAGAAACCATTGACTGGGGTTTTGTGGGTGATGGTCACATGGATATAAATACTAAATTTTCCTTGTTCATGGAGACAATAGCTGAAAATATTGACAAATCCTTTCCCTTAGTTGAACGAGTGGTACCTACAAATCAGCAGGGTGACAAAAACAAGTGGTACAATGATGACCTGAATGAAATGAGAGAGAGATTGAGATTTATGGTTGGTTTTGGGCGTAATTTTCCATCCACAGCCATAACGATGGATATTAAATGCCTTAAAAAAAATTATAAAAATGCACTTAAATCAGCAAAACATCAATATTATGAAGGTAAAATAAAAAATTCGGAAAACATATCGAAAACTTGCTGGAATATAATAAATAGTCAAAAAGTAAATAATAAAGTGATAAATAATGCTTGCTTGGAGCCCGAAGAGCTAAATAACTTCTTTTCAAGTATTCCAACTAAAATAATCGCGGCCCTGCCGGCAGCTGAGGAGGGATTGGAGTTTGATCAGAGTGGGAATAGATGTACACGATGTTTCAGTTTCTCTCCTTTCAGTTATATAGAAATACGTGATATTATAGATAAAATCAAGAATAAAAACAGTCTGGATTATTACAATATGTCTGCTAAAATAATTAAAAGTATTAAACATTTGATTGTTTACCCACTAACCAAATTGTTCAATATCTGTATAGAAAAATCTATTTTCCCGGAAGCACTGAAGGTACAGAAGGTTGTGCCAATACATAAAGGAGGTAAATGTGTGGTTGAAAATTTTAGACCAATATCCATAGTCCCGGTAATATCAAAAATATTTGAAATAGCTCTAAAGGGGCAAATAAATAAGTATCTAGAGTCAAATAAATTACTGTGTGACACGCAATTCGGATTCAGATCAAAGAGGTCTGCACATGTGATGCTGTCAGATACCTAGTTGATTACACAACGATCGGTATGGAATCGGGTGAGTTTGTTGGCGCGACCTTTTGTGATCTCCAGAAAGCATTTGATTGTATATCTCATACCTGCCTTATCAAAAAATTAAAACATCTTGAGTTTGATGTATCGGCGTGTAACCTTATTTATTCATATCTCACGGACAGACGACAATATACACAATATAATGAGAGAACATCATCTTTTGCACCGGTAACACATGGCACATGGTAACACATGGGGTTCCCCAGGGATCGGTACTTGGACCAACTCTCTTTACATTATACATAAATGACCTTAAAAGCGGACTGAATGTGGGTGATTGTGTGTTGTATGCTGATGACACAACGTTGTTATCGAGGTCACCACAGCTGGGAGTGCTTGAGGGTGAAATGGTAGAAGCCATGAGAGTTGCAACTCAATGGTTCAGTAAGAACTATCTGAGTATTAACAAAAATAAAACAGTCGATGTGATTTTCACCCACAGACCAATGGTTGATCATGAGAATGCTCAGCTTGTCAAATTTCTGGGAGTAATCCTGGATCCTAAACTTAGTTGGGAGAAACACACCGAATACCTTGCAAAAAAGTTATCGAAAACCATCTATGTAATGCGGAAGTTAAGTAATTTTGCACCACTAAATGCTTTATTGACAGCATACCATGCGTTATTCGTTTCACAGGTGTCCTATGGTCTGTTGAGCTGGGGTCACTCACCATCGGCAAAGCGTATTTTCGGGCTTCAAAGAAAGGTTCTTCGCGTGATGACTGGTCTGGGATATAGAGAAGATGTTAGACATAAATTCAAGCAACTAAAGCTGTTCACTTTGCCTTCCTTGTATGTGTATTCCTGTTTGGTGTATGTACACAGGAACTATAACACATATAGTCTATGTAGCGACATACATAGGCATGACACAAAGGGAGCAAATCTTATAAGAGTGGAGTATGTACGTCTAATGTCAAGTAGAAATGCTACGAATTATTACGGTCCTAAATATTATAACCAACTTCCGGAAAGCATAAAACAGCTAGCTAGTGAAAAATTTAAAGTCACGGTTAAAGCTTACTTACTTCAGACACCGCTCTACGATGCAGGTGATTTTGACGGATCACGTATTGAACTTTGATTTATTGTTTGTATTTTTGAACTTTTCTGTGTTAGGTATATATTATGAGTATACATTTAACTGTTTGCCTTTTGCATCTTTACATTTTGTTGTTATTTGCTTTTGCTGTGTTTATGTATTTTTACTGTGTTTGTTTTTCATGTACCTGTTACATTATATTGTATTGACGATGCCACGACACTTTAGTGTCATATATGCAAATAAACTCTAAACTAAACTAAATATTATTTTTTCTACAAGCCAGTGGCGTGATTTTTAATCAGCCAGTGGCGTGTGTAGACAAAGAGTAAAAATGGCTTTCTAAAAAAATTTTCTATAACCGTTTATGAGCGCATTTTCAAAATAATAATTGAACTGAAATAATTATTAGAGGAAACAGCTATAGGTACCCACTAATAATGTTTAACCTTGAAAAATTTGGGCAGCAAATCATTAAAAGAGCGTAGCTAATACAAAAAATTATATCATGTTTATTTCCCAAAATTTTAAATTTTCTATTTTCAAGACGCCCCTATAGCTTTAGCTTGTATTTACAAAGCTTTGAACCCTTGTAAACCTATAATGGGGATTATTGTTGAAAAAACCTTTCTAGAAAAGCGTTTTTATATAGGGTGCACCTTCAATAAATTTGGCCAAAACACGTTTTTGTCTTTCGAGTACAGGTCTAGTGTTCAATTCAGGGAGCTGAAAATTTAGTATTAGTTAGAACTTTGGAGGGAGAGAGTTTGGTATTGCTTTTGGAAAATATCGATCAAGTAATTTATAATTAACGGCCATCTCATGTTTTGCAAAAACTGCTTTTTTTAACACCTGCATGTATGCTAAAATGAACAGAAGTTTTCAATAAATTTAACAGAATAGGAAGTTGTAGACATGTATCCAAAAAAAATTCGTTTTAGCCATTAGGTTACCATCCGTGGCGTTGGTAACCATCAGTGGCGGTCAAATTTTTAATTTTCTGTATTCAATTTTAGGCACGTTTTCAAAGGAACTGAACTGGAATTTGCACAGAATAATATCCTCGGATTACCTACAAGTTAGGAAGATGTTGAATAATTTGATAAACTATTTACCATTCTGAGTTATACGCTCAAGAAGTAAAAAAATATTTTCAGTAAATTTTAGGCGGTGCAATATTGTACGGTATAGGTACCTGCTACTGAGTGAAATTGGAAAGTTGCCTGATACCCACTTATTACTTTTTCTTAAGGCAAATAATGTCACTATACAATATTTCAAAAACTTTCCTTCTCAGAAGCGAGAAATCTCTTAAACTTGCTACGCTAATGGAACTACAGGTACCTAACTTATTAAAATGCAAAAAAGGAAGATAATTCTGCTGTTTATATTAGGTAGGTAGCTGTACTTATTACACTGAAAATTATGTTCCCATCCCAAGAATCCAATAGTAAAATACTGAGATTAGCAAAGATCAAAATAATTTACTCATTATATCCGTTAGTGGCTATAATTTTTAATAAATTTAATATCGAAGCAGGCATTCATAGTAAAACGTAAAATAAAATATCCATAAACTTCATCCTCATTGAAAAGTATGATTTTTCGCTAAAATCTCCTCTCAAGCTCTATCATTAAGTATTTACATAGCATTTATTTAGCAAGAAGGCTCATTTTGCGGGTTGTTTGGCTGAAATTCTCCGATGTAATTGATGAGTTAAACATATACAACGCTTATCTAGGCTTGCATTTATAGTTTTAATCACAAAATCCCATCAGAGGATAATAATAACGATCCTGAATAAACAACTTCCCTGTAATCATACAATTTACATGGTTATTTTAGTAAAGACGAACGTGTAATTTTACAGCAAAATCAATAACAATAATCGGCTTCATCTCAGCAACTTAAGAGATTCGAGACAAGAATGAGGAATCAGAAAGGCGGGCATGGGTGCCAGTTCTCTGCAATTTTCTCAATATTTAGGTTACCTGATTATACAGTTTTGTTAATAGATACAGCGAGCGCTTTTTATATTATTTTTTGGTCTAAAAGTTATTCTTATTTAAGGAAGGCCCACTTGATTATCATTTTTTCTATGCGGTTATAGTGCATTTTGTACTCAAGTTCATTTCTAGATAGGTTATTCATTTATAGAGTAAAATATTTTGAATGTTGTTCATTTCTTTATTTTTATATTACGCGACAGTGAGATTATTTAATTTATTGTAATACCCCTACCAAGGGGATGAAATTCGATAGTTGAATTGTCATTTAAGTATCTCCCCCTCAATAACAAAATTGACCCGTTTCGGCGTTTTTCGAGTACATCTTCAGTTTCCAAGTTATTAGGCATGTTTCTAAATGCAGCTGTAAAGTTTCAAGATGAAACCCTCACATGAAATAATCCTAGCAGGAGGCCTGAATAGAAGAGTAGGAAGAAAAAGTGATGACACTACCATATAGGACGACAACGGAGAAAGGCGGATAGATCTGTGTGAATTGAACGGACTCAAGTAGCAAATGGATTCTACAGATATAAAGACGTACCTTAGTGCACATGTATCCAGGAGACGAGAAATTTGAGATCGATAATTAATAGGTTACATTATAGTAAGGGAATATAACACCGTCAAGATCAAGGTTTTCAGGGTCCAGAGAGGATCAGAATGTGGTTTAGATCGCACATATTAGTAGTGGCAAAAATGTACCTACTTCCCCTTCACTAAAATTTCAAAGATTGAACAGAGACAGTTAAACAGTTAACCCGAAAAAAATTCTGGGTCCAGTTACTGAATGAGGAATCTATAAGAGATCTGTACCAAGGACGCTTGGACAAAAAATTAGAAGAATTCACTTATACGAAGGTATTGCGGATACTTATGAAAGAATCAAAAAGTGTATTTAGGAGGCAGCTATGGAAGCCTTAGGAGAGGGCTAGTAATGGATACAAGGAAGGTATATCAGGGGACATGAGACAGAATATAGAGGAGATGAAGCATGTTATAGTAAATATCTGAGTACAAGCCACGCAGAGGGCTTGAAAAATTATAAGGAGAAGAACAGAGAAGCAAAGAGAAAAGTACAACAGGAGAATAACAGAAGATGGGAAAGTATATGCGAAGGAATAGACCAGCATATAGGGTCTATTGTGGTGGTGGGAAGTGGGAATAATATTACGGAGAATTACTCACGGAGACAGGACCACAATTCATGATAAAGAAAGAAGAAACAATATCAGATTGAAGATAATATATTACACTTACACTGCGTAAGGTCCAATAAGCAATTAGAGAAATAAAAAATCGGTACATATAGACTTCACATACAAAAGAAACGAATTCATCCCGGTGTATATAACCGATTGGCACCGCACGCTAACACAGCCAAATATCTTGGCATGACATTGGACACCAGGCTTCGCTGGAAGGCTCATGTCAAAAAGAAAAGAGATGAACTTGGCATCAGATACAAAAAGATGTATGACTCTTAGGAAATAACTCCACGCTGCCCCTACACAATAAAATATTGCTGTATAAACGGGTCCTTAAACCAGTCTGGACCTATGGCATACAACTTTGAGGGAGAGGGGGTTGTACCAAACAAACTAACGTCAATATTATACAACGTTTCTAAAACAAAGTATTGAGAAGTATTGTTGGTGGTCCTTGGTACATTCGAAACAAAGACCTTCATAAGGAACTGGAAATGGAATTGTTAACAACGAGATAGGAAGATTGGCTAGGAACCATGAAGAAAGGCTCCATAATCATGTCAATGTCGAGGCTCTCCAGCTCCTGGATAACATGGGTCAAATACGAAGACTTAAAAAGACAAAACCTTTTGATTTCTGTTAAGTGGTAGTGCAAAACACATAAGAGTGTAGTGTAGAGTGCATGTTAGCGTTAGTGCAGTAAGCAATCCTGTTAGAGTTTAAGGAAAACCAGTGATGGGTAAACCCTTGTAAAGTATGTTTAATTTAGTAATTTAAGTTAGAAATAAATTTCTCATTGGTCTATAAGACCAGATTGTAATATGATAAAACACTTGTGGGTGTTTTACTAATAAAAAACTTATACCTAAAGAAAACCAACAAGCGAGAATAACAATAACAAATAGAAAAATAGAAATCAAACATGTTTTATTAAATTTCTTTTCTTCTAAATTGCTTACTATAAAAATGGTCTAAGTATAGCAAATTTTGTTTACTACATCATGTTTATATCAGTGGTATCATTGCATTGACGCCAACTATAAGTATAAGGATATAGCTTCTGCAATAATTGATTATATCACAATGCCCGGCTATTTGAAAATGGAGCTAATGTAAACGTACCTAAAGGTAGGTAAGGATTTTAAAAATTAACTTTGGCATCAATGTTGATGCAGACCAAGACGCGTTGGCAAACCCGAAGCCCCGAACCGGCTACTATAATATATAAAAAGTGATTGTTATCGAGTGAAGAGCGCGAATCAGAATGCTAATGATCTGTCTACAAGGGTCAACATTTAATAAGCTATAATTAACTTAATTTTCATAATGGTCACCGTTCTAATTTACATCATTGTCAATAATGTCATGCACTTATCTTTAACTTAATGGTTATTCGCATACCTAAGCTCGCTGTAGGAGACGAGAGATGCAGTTCCAACATACAAGTCTTGGTTTTGCGCGTAAGTAACAAGAAACCAGATTATCTTCTTGCATTTCTGATTATGATCTGCATAATGCGGTAGGTTCTCATTTATCCGGCTCCTGTCCGCATCGGAAACTTTCATCAATTTACCTTAAATATTCATTTATTATAAAATATTAATATTATGATTTTATAAATTAACTGTATAATGCTAGGAACTCGAAGAACGTGTATCTCGTATGGTACAAGGAAGATCTTGTTTACCAAGTAGGAGTATTGCTCATAGACGGAGAGCCAGCGACCGATTTGGTCAAGTCATTACCAGATGAACACTTTTTTTTCACATTTAATACACCACCCGAACATTCCGGTATACGAGCTACCAGACCCCGTATACCGGTTTGATTTGGGGGTGATGAGCGTCTGAAGTAAAACTGAATACGACCTACTTACCCAACTTCAAGATTTTGGTCTTATTTAACTTACTATGAAAGGAAATAATAATGTCAGATCTTATATTGCACGCACGAACCCATTGCCAGACGTCAATAACCTGCTCTCATATACTGGGTGTCCCAGACTTAATTGACCAGACCCATATCTCATAGACAGGTTGAGCTAATCGAACCGACTAAATTGAATCTTTTTATAATTTTTAAAGCGCTATGAACATGACATCATGAAAACAACCCCAACTTCAACATCCCCCAAGTTACAGCCCCCACCCTTAAAAAAATGAATAGTACCCTGTATAGTTTTTCATGTTTTCAAAACAAGTATTGGATTTTCAATTCAGCTGTGTTTTCAGATTCAAAATTGGTTAAGGAATAACCAAGAAAAGCTCATGACTTTTTATTTCAACATTATCTGAACGACTTTACCTTTTACTTTTTACCTTGAATTAATATAACAAAGTCATCGGCATATTCTATGGTCTTGATTACCTCTTGTTCCAGACGCACTTTCTATGTCCAAAAAAGCGCATAATACTATACTTCTTTGTGTTTTGTAGCGTATTCAGCCTTTTCAAACAATTGATGTAAAGCTGATTCCGTTGATTTTTCTGTTAGGTGTATGCATGTTGGTCTTGATGAAGTGGTCTATTTGCCAAGACGTCATCCCTTATGTACCTATCTAGTAGTTTTTCTAAAGTCTTCAGTAAACAGAACATGAGACTTATTGATCTTAGAGATGGATAAAACACTAATGTTTATCTATCACCGATTTCACAACCTGCCAACTCTCCCTGTTCGTACTCTTTGAGGGTACCAGTTTTGCATTTAGGCAGTCTTGTGGAGATAAATCGATGACTCGAGACTCTGTAAAATTGACCCTGAGTAGTTCCCTCATTTTTTCCTCTCCTGTTTCTGTATATTTGCCAGAAGCTCTGGGGCTGCTTCGAGATGAGTATTTTATGGAGTCTAACATATTCTTGAGTTACTCCTATGTCCTCACAGTGCTTTCTTCACGACTCTCGTTTTGCTTTCCTCAGTGCTTTGTTGTATTCTGTGAGAGCCTTCCTGTATACATCCCACTTGTTAGTGTCCTTCGCTTTGTTGAAGTGTTTCCTAACTTGTCTCCTTTGTGCAGCTAGGTTTACGTTCCACCAGGGCACATTTCTGTTGGAGTTCCTGCTGACGATGGGATAGTTGCTGTTGTAGACCGAAGTGATAGCAT
Organism: Malachius bipustulatus; assembly: GCA_910589415.1. Lineage (NCBI taxonomy): Eukaryota > Metazoa > Arthropoda > Insecta > Coleoptera > Melyridae > Malachius > Malachius bipustulatus. Next base: position 18,376,685 of record OU342633.1, read on the forward strand.
CCTGTACTTGTCGTTCTGCCACTTCCAGATCTATTGTTCCCTTATCGTGTTTCTCGTCTGTTTTAAATTTAAACTATGCAAAGGTCGGTCTGTCTTATTATAGGACTTCCAGTTAGTTTTCCGAGGGTTACGATAGTTGCCTTGTATGGTTACGTTTCCATTTATTGTAAAGCTTATGTGTCTGTGATCCGAGTAACTCACCTCATCAGGTACCCATCAGGTCTACATATGGGGTAGCTATGATTATGTCTATGACCTCCTTCCGTCTCAAGTTTACAAACGTTGGTTTATTTCCTACATTTGATATGTCTAGATAAGATTGTTAGCCATTATAATTTGTAGTAGTGATTCACCTCTTTCGTTGGTGTTTGTGCTTGTCCAAGTTGTTTGATGCTCATTGGTGTCGCACCGGATGATCAGCTGTGGTCCTTTCCCCCCGCACTCTCTCACCAGTTTTTCTATCTCTTGAATGGTGGTGATTCCAGGTCGTCATACGGGAAATATGCTGATCCGAGAATTATCTTCCTCGACATATTGGGAACCAATTCGATCTGCACCAGTTCCCATTGTACTAAGCAGAAACTCGTTCCAGTGAAACCGTTTCTTTCCAGGAGCTGTCTGTAAAGCATACTATTCCTCCTGTGTCGAGAATTACTTATTCCGTTTCCTACTTTTAGGAAAACGATAGTAAAACAATAACATGTTCACTAATGATGGTAAACCCGGGAGAGATTGTACATCGGTAAAAATTGTCCACAGCTAGTATTTCACCATGCACACCACCCTAGATGGATCTGTAGGTCAAACCAATTAGCAATTGCATTGTGCAGATTGTATAATTATTATCTCGTGGCGTCTGTGTCTGTTGTTTGTACCCAATAAAGCGTCATAAAAAAATATCAATGACCGAAAAGTTTTATAGCATATTACGAGTATGTTTTTATGTAGTGATAAAACTAAATTAGGTAAGTTTAATTTAAAACTATCAATGTTTCATGAAAAATTGGAACGGAAAAGTTTCTCAACCTCAAAATTAAGCATGCTATCCCATTTCACTCTGTGAACAAACTTGTGGTCGGTCTCTCCCGTAACTGTGGTAGAGTTACGGGACCACTTGGATTTGGGAGAAACCTATGGGAAGCTTAGTGTTTTCATTATTTTGTACTGATTAAAGGCTACTGTTATAGCTAAACAATAACGCTGGTCATAATAGTAGAAAAAATGCAATAAGAGCTAGTTGGAGCGCCGCAAGCCATCCGGAACCGTATTGTTGATTGATGATGGGCACACTTCTCATACGCATTCAGTGGATGTAGATACTGAATTTTTGTCAAGAAAACAAAATAATTCTTCTTTGTCTTCCAAGTCATACGACTCACTATCTGCAACCTCTTGATCGTTCCTTTTTTAGGTTTTAAAAAACTGACTACCAAGCGGCTTGCTACAATTTCATCATGAAAACGTATCCATCAAGAAAGCTGACAAGGTTGCAGCTTGAAAAACTTCTTAGGCATGTCTGGGGTAGATCGGCTACAGTCGAAAATGGAATGTCAGCATTTACTTAGAGCTACCCAGAATTTCAATTAAGATGCTATTCCAGATTACTCCTATGTGGAGATTAATATGGAGCATAGCTCTGTTTTGTTGTTTCATTTTGTCCAACCACGATCTTCAGATAGCACACATTCCCCTCAAACAACCCGCAGATCTTCACCTCAACCTGGATGTTCTCATTACCCAGATCCCTCAATCAGTGACGATGTTAGTGAAATTATACCAGGAAAGCTACTCAAGAAAATTTCACCCGTTCCAAAAACCAGTGCGACCGTATCAGTCAATAAACACGGAAGGCAGCAGCTCGCAACCATTTTAAATTACTGCGGAACGAATTGAGAAGAAAAAAAAACAAACCTAATAAAATGAAAAAGCAGAGCTCGAGAGAAATTAAATCATTTGAAAAAAAGGGAAGAAGCGCCAAGCTAAAACATTTGATTCTGGGAAAAATGGAAAAAAAAATGTGAAGTTGAAACATCTGATTCTGAAAATGGAAGTATAATTTTCCAAGAAAGTGATCAATCAGCGGAAAAATGGGATGAAAATGAGTTAAACTCTCCCGGGTTTACCCTAGTTTGAAGTTATCTCTCTTAGGAAAATTTCCTAAGGTCACGTGGTTTGTACAGGGTATTCCTTGTAACTTGAGTACCTACATGTCATAGTTTCCAATTTGGCATGTTAAATATTTTTGAGCATCAAATGTCTGCTGTTGTAAATGAGAAATATTGGTCAAATCGTTTTAAAAACTGCGGCCTTTGAATTTTCGTAAAAGTCTGTACTATATGAACACTTGTATACATTTTGAACACCTGATGGAAGAAAGTCAAATTAAAAGGATATTCAAGGTCTTTCGAATTATACAAGGTGTGAAAAAAAGGCTTTTTTATTAATGAGGGGAGGGGACAAAATTGCTAATTTTGTAGATCCATCTCACATGGCACGTTTTCAAACAATAGACCTGAAGCTTTTGCAGTATAGACCCAGAAATTTTATAGCATTTTACTTTACATTATTTTGTCTGGTTGATCAATTTCCTATTACTATTATTGTCTATGTTTGTATTCATTCCATATATTTTTATTTTAGCGGCACAAAAAATTTACAAGATTAATTCTTTCACTGCAAAAACCAAGTAATACGTCCTTACAAGTGTATATTAGCTTTCCCCTCATCCGGGTTCATGAATATAAACATATAGTCCTAAGTGGCGTTTGCGAATGGTTGATGAATATCTGTGTGAATTGAACGATATTCCTCGGTAATGTATTGTTACTATGAGCTATAAAAGCTTCAGAAACACTTGCGTGTTGTTTATCACTAGCATTCTGCACCCCCATAGCTCTGCAATAGTGGTGCAGGGCTTATCAGTCAATACGCTCCTAATCCGACACGAAGGACCGAGTGTATAAGCTTTATTATGCTAAATTATTTGTTGTTGGAAATGTTATGAGTAGGAAAAATGTGTCAGAATATGCATCTACATGAATCGCGGGGGAAATGGTAAGTGTGATAGGTATAGCCTGAATACAGTTTAAAACTTTGCATGCGTGTAGCTTAAATATGAAATTAAAAATAAATGACTTGTGCATGTGTTTTACTTGCGATTCAAAAAAATGTCTGGGCCTTCTCGATATATTGCAGAGATATAATAAACTTTAAAGTGTTAAAACGTCTAAATTAATGATCATCATTATTTATTAGAAGCACATTGTATGTAAACGTACAGAAACTAAAGTCAACCGTCTTTTTAAAAGAGCAGGATAATTGATTTTTTGCCACATCGCTAACTCTTAGTTTAATTTGGAAGGAAACTCATCCCGGTACGAACATTTATACCTGTCTGCCAATTATTGTCATCGCCCAGTTCCGTCAATAGTTTTGACGTTCGCAAATTTTCGGGAATTGTAAATTAAATCTCTTTTCATTTTTAACCGGCGTCCGTACAGCTTCACCGTAGGTTGCTGAAACTACTTTAATAATTTTCTTACATTATATTATCTTCCATCTCCCCTTTAAATCCTCTGGTACAATACCTTTTTTAATATTGAGCATGGATATTACTATAATTTTCTATTAAATTAAATAATTGCCGCATAAATTTTTTACTCGGATCTGCACGTGTCTTTGCATATTCATTTTATTTCTTATGTCAAGGTAACTTTAAATACCAGTGCAGAAACAGACTCGCTTCTGTTGCTTTACTATGAATGAACATTCAATAATTGAGTCGTGATTTTATAGCCTTTGCCTGGGAGCTGATTTGCCTTTCTCTTAGAAGCTGATTCGTCGTTCCTTGGAAGCTGATTCAGTGTTTTTGGAGTCCATCTTTTATGCGCTAATACTATACTTAGAATGTGTTATTGCATGAGATCATAGTACTCACCGCGAAAAATCAGCCTTGCTGAAGCCTTACTGCAAGGATATTTCCTAGCACCAGCACAAACACTCACATCAGTTCTCAAGCAGCATCAAGAAGCTAAATACCGAGTTAAGTTCAGTGATTCTTTCCTCAATTCACATTATCTACAAGATTTTTAATTTTCAGTTATCATTTATTTGTTTACCTCAGTCCGTTCAAATTTTCCATTTTTATTATTGTTCTATTTGTACATATAAAACCACGTTTTAAAGTAAGGTTTTCTTATTCTTGCATTTGTAATTTTAAACATTCATTAAAAACTTATATTTTTTTTAAATCAATGTCATTGTTTCATTTTGTTTGTGTCTCCAACCTTTAACAATGCCTCTATCCTAGAGTTTGATTGTTGAGTGCTCTCTGTTTTAACTAGCCTGCGTAATTCAATTTAATTTTTTCTTTATTTTAAAATTATAACGTTAATAAATAACCGTATCATAATTTTAATTTTCCTTCAAACGACCTCAGAATGCACCTAATAACACAGTTTAACTGCAAATTAACCAGAACTGTCAATAAGATCGATCTGATCCAATCAAATCGAATGATAAAATCAAATACGCTCAACCAGGTAACAGGAGATTTTTTAATTTAATTGTGCTGCTATGGTATACCCTTTGGTATTTCTCTAATTATACTTTTATCTTACTCCTGATGTATTTTTTTACATTTTCTCACATAACAAATAAAAAAACTATATCTTAATATTATATGAGGGCACTGTTTCTCTCATCAGGTGGGTTCAGATAAATATTTCAGTATTATTTTCCAAGATTGAACCAAAATGAAATGTAGAATAATTAGTTTGATTTTTTTTTATATATATAACTTGTAACTTACAAACTGTTTTTAAAAATAAAGTAAAACCTAACCTACCTATAGAGCTCTGAATCTTTCTATCTTCTACCTAATAATTTAAAATCAATCACTATAAATAATTTGAATTAAATAATAACATTACAATTTTGTGTAATCTACAACCATTAAACTTCCTTTCAGCTGTCTCCAGGAAATTTTCTCCAATTCCCCTTCAATTATCTCTGCATGCAGCTCTTGTTGTATAGCTTCTAATTTTCTATATAATTTCTACTTAATATGCCTTCTTTTCAACTATCGTGGTACATCTTCTTTATTATTTAACGAAATTCTTCTTTGTTATTTATTAAAACTTTACTTCTTCTCTTCTTCTATAATAGCAACAGCTACCATCTCCTTTTCCACTTCTAGCTTCCTGAAGAATTCCTTCTCCCAATATGATTTTACGTGTTCTTCTATTCTTTTACTGGTCAATATTCTTGCACCTGCTCCTTTGATTTCAATCTTTCCGTTTCGTCGCTTATATTATTCCTTGGTTTCATAAAATCTCTTTTCTAATCTATTTTCCTGCTCCTTTTTGCTCTTGCAAAATAATTTCTTTCGTCCTTTTCCATTTTTCTTGACAGATACTTTTCCCAAAATTCTTAACTCCTTCCTTTCCCGTTCTCGTTGCTATCAACATCCTTCCCTTTCATTTTTTTTCTTTTTATTCCTGATTTTTTTAAACAAACAAAATAATTATCTTTTGACATTTTTAATTACCTATTAATATCCTTTATTTGTTACTAGTTATAAATTTAATTAGCACAACATCTAATTCAATAATTCAAACCTGAAATCACTAGCTTCTTTATCTGAACACAATTTTCCATAACAGTACTTTTGATGTAACATTTTTTTTATACTCAGTTCCTTCGCTCAGTATTGACGAAATTGTATATTTTTTATTTATTTTTTTCAATAGGATATATCCTGTATTTTATTACATTTTCAGATTGTCTGAGAAAATCCAGTAAGAATGGTTTTTTAAAGTTGCAGCTTAAGTCAAGTAGGCTATGAATTTTAAACAAGTGAAAATCGCAATTTTTCATTTTGAAAGATTTCAGATTCAGATTTTTCATCACCCTGTATAAAAATTTTATATGATAGCACATACGAAGTTAAAATTGGGACATCTACGCCATGTTCCAATATCTTGAGCCATTTCCGATGTACACTGCTTTCAAAATGAAAAATTACGATTTTCACTTGTCTATAACTCATCACCTACTCCACTTGAATTGAAACTGTAAAAACCCTGGACTTCCTCAGACTGAAAATGAAATAATATGTAGGGTGTCCTATTAGAAAAAAATAGACAATGTCATCATTAATGAGCCAAGGAGCAGCCTGTATAAAAAGCATTACGTTAATAGAACATAAATCGACCTGTTTTTGGGATTTTTCAATTCTAGAAAAACTGACTGAGAAAATGAATTTATTCGTTACATATAATTTACCCTGTATAATGCATTGTGTTCATTTAGGACAACTACAGCAGCGCCACCTGGTGTATAAGGTGTACATACTTGTAAATTTTTCACTAATGAAGATAAAACGACGATTTAAAAATGCGCTGGTTCCTTGAAATATACAGGCTGTTTCATTAATTAGTTTACAAAATTCAACTGGAGATTCCTTGCTGAATTTTAAGGGGGGTTTGTCATAAAAAAAAATCTTAAAGCCTCCCCTAAGAAGTTACATCCTCTTAAAGTAGGATAAAATTTCACATTTATCGATTTTTTTCTGAATGACTTTAAATTAAAAAAAAAAAAACAGCTAGGTATTCGATCACAACTACCAGGAAGCCTCCATAGTTACATAATTTTATCCACCCTTGTTCTCTGCAAGGATGTGAATCATACTACCCCTAAAAGTTTTTTTCCAGAACTTTTTTTCTAATAATTTTTTTTAATCTTTAAATTCATACTTTGGAGGGCCAGTTCAATTAAAAAAAAATGCTCCCTTAAAAATTTCACGGAAACTTAATACTTTTCCACTAGAGAAACAAAATAAGCGGACTTACATAAATTATAAATTGTGATTTTACATACATTTATAAAATATGTAAATACGCAAAATATGTAAAATATTTATAGAAATAATTGAACATTAAATAACACAAACAATAAACAAATCATATTTAACTAAATTAACAATATTTTGTTTAAGACAGTGCTCAAAATGGGCACCATTTTCTTGAATACATGCCCTTATTTTATTTCTTTAGTGGAAAAGTATTGAGTTTCCGTGAAATTTGTAAGAGACAATTTTTTTTCAATTGAACTGGTCTTCAAAAGTGTGAATTTAAAGATAAAAAAATAGGAAAAAAGTTCTGGAAAAAAAACTTTTAGAAATAGTATGATTCACACCCTTGCAGAGAACAAGAGTGGATAAAATTACGTAATTATGGAGGCTTCCTGGTAGTAGTATTCGAATACCTAACCGTCTTTTTTTTATTTCAAGGTATTTCAGAAAAAAATCGATAAATGTGAATTTTTTACCCTACTTTAAGGGGATGTAACTTCTTAGGGGAGGCTTTAAGAAAAAATTTTTTATGACAAACCCCCCGAATCTCCAGTTGAATTTTCTGCACTGATTAATGAAACATCCTGTATAAAATCTATTGGTGTTTAAAAGTGTCCTGCAATCAGTACCTGAAGCCTTATAATATCATGTCCTTCCAGCAGGACATTTTGTCCTGCTGGAAGGTGCTTGTACGTTCCATCAATAAGGGGCACTCTTTCCCTCATGAGGGCGATGTAAAACTTGTTCGATTTAATAAGGGAGAGTGACCAGTATTGTTAATTGAGCATAAATTAACTTCAAAGATGAAAATGGAGATTAAAATAGAAAAACTTGAGAGGATGGTTAAATAACACAATGGTGTGTCCAAATAGAAAAGTATACTAAACTGAACTGAACTGAAGTATAAGTTCAGAAAGTCCAGAACTTAGTTATTATACTTATATAATTTTAATTAATTTATAATTAATAAAAATAATGCTTATAATAATAATTAGGGGTTAAAAAGCTGATGGACGTTTAATAAAATTCTATAACACTTCGAAACCCACAAAAATATCAAGCCTTTAAATGAAACAAGTTTTAGATTGTCAAAAAAATTTGTTTCCCTGATTGACAAGGTACGCTTTCGGTCATTTTCAGCTGTTAATAATTATCTTTAATTTACTTAATTCGTTTATCTAAATTAACTAAATATCACTGAAATTCGTAAGGTGAAATCCAATCAAAACATTGAAGATAAAATTAAAATAATTCAAATGTAACTTATCCCTGTTGGTTGGTTGTCTACGCATGTAACTAGTTGCGAATATGAAAAGTGGCTGTATTGCAACTTCCCCTGCCTCTAGGGGTTGCCAACTAAGGGGTGACACTGTCGTTTATATACACTCATTCAATACAGACAGCTAAGTGCACAACAATATAATCAGTGGCGCATCAGACACAGGCCTAAAGTCGGTGGGCCCTAATTGTAACTTTTCGACTTAAAAAAATACCAAAAAATTAATTATAAGTGGCATATTTTCTAAATGTTTCCCAATTACTATTTTTACATTAATATTATTCCATTTTTCTGTTTTACGTAAAATTCTAAGCAGATTTCATGTAGCTTATACCCAATACCTCAGTTCAACTACTTTTCAAAAATAAGGAAGTTGAACTTTGATTGAAGGCGAACTCGCAAAGCCTTTATATGGGTGTACCTATTTGAAATTTCTCTAATTTTTTTATTTTGAAATAAGGCGGATATCTCTTGATAAAGAAAATTTGGGACGCCGTGCATGCCCCTATTTTTTCATCTTTCAAACTTTGATGTTTCATTTTTTCTTTTACCAATTATTCAGTATACCATCATCGTCACAATTACGATTACTCATAAAATGATGGTGACGTCATAGAACTTTTAATCGCTAGAATGAACCGAAATCCCTAATTTTAGGTCAATAATATTCGTGCTTAGCGAAATGGGATCATCGTCACCTGAATCCTAATATTATTCATCGTTATGCTCTGTTAAGTTCTTCTTGTACATTGTTTTGTTTATGAACTTACATTTTCTTAAGCTGAAGGTATAGATCGAAGTTGAATATTTCAAGATTTCTTCTCCTATTTTATTCTCTCGTTTTACCACAGATTATCACACATGTGTCATATTTTATCGATAGTTCTAAATTCGGAGGTTCCACAACCATTATTTTGATAAACATACACTATTGCCATGCAAGAATAATAATTCAAGTTAATTCATAGGTTGTAGGTGCCTAAGTTCAAGTTAAAATTTACTTGATTTACATTAACATTTACAAACCCTAGGTCTTAAATTTTACTAAAACGTATTAGAATTATATTATTCAATGTGCTTTAGCAGTATTGAAAAATTGTTAATTCTGTTAATATTTCCATTTTCGACAAACAATAGTGTTATCTATACCTAATACATCCAATTTTATAATTGCTTCTTTCCTCCTAGTTTAATCGGACACTTACAGTAAACGTACGCTACTGATCTCTTCAGTGAGAGGGATTATCTGAGTAATGTGATTTATTAGAGAGATATCAAACAGGCCTTGCATTAGCGACCCCACACAGCCGACTGCCGACTAATTAATACGTTCTTAGCGACCTTTTAATCATAATTGGATAACTCAAATCCATCGCGGATGTGTTTTAAACTCGTAATGTCTTGTTAATTAAGTTGGCCTCGGAATTAGCGCCTAGATGCTGCTGTTACCCCATTCGCCTGACTCTCACAGCAGTTACTGAATTTTGAATGCATTGTAATTGAAACTAAGATTTTATAATTATTATTATTATTAGATTATTATCCTGCAAATATACATAAATAACGATCTTGCAGAATTTAGTTGCATAGTCACAAATTAAACGTTTTTTTTTTGCTTGATTGAATGAATGAAGACTACTTAAACTCTGATGATGTGTTGAACAAAAAATATTATTTGCCAAAGTCAAGGCTCTTACGAAAATGACGTCATAAATTGAAAACTTTTTCCAGATTTTCTCAAAAATATAAATGTACGAGTATTTATGAAATTCTTTATTAAAATAACTAGTCAGCAGGATGAATACATATACACATGTTGGTCCATATCTCGGGGGACACGCTGTAAAAATAGCTAAATATTTAAAGTAAAACAGTCAAAAAGGTTTTCTCTTGATTGCCTCGAGTGGCTACAGCAAGCAGGGCGGCTACCATGGGGAAAACACGTCAATCAACCCGCGCGACTTATTCACAGAGCATCTGCTGTCCCCGGCTTGTCAAGTGACACCGCCCCACGTCTTTCTTTATGCTTTTATGCAATTGCTTGTAATACTCAGCTACTCTGTGTACATGTATTCCGTTGGGCATGTGTGTAAGACTAGTGTTGACTTTGGTTTTCATCTGTCAGTCCCTTTAGCCCTTGTCAGCTGTTGTGACACGCATTCGTATATGCACGTAAGCGTGCCGATATTTTTTATTATCTTTTGATATTATGAAAGTTAACAAAAATTATTAAGTCCTAGATAATTTAATAGGAATGTTCTTACTTTTTTTTTATTTGTTTTTTTTTCATATGATTTCATTTTATGTTAAATAATGTGAAATCTTAATTAGCTAACTTTCAGACTTGTAGGACTATTTTCATAAATTCTTTGATTTACATTTTTTTTACAACAGTTTTATGGAAATAACTGTAGAACTGAACTAGGAATATTTTGATTTTTAAAAGATAGTGACTCGGACTAAGGTGGTACTGACAGGCAAGAATACGCCCAGCAGTTCAGCAATGCGTAAAAGCAAGAATAGGCAGGAAATGCAGTTGCCTTAGTAACGAATATTGATTAATAGTTTTATAACTTTGAAAATTATTAGAATGTTTAGAAAATAAGTCGATGAAGAAGCAAAAATAAGTTGTAAGTTGTAAAATTAACTTGTTCCAATAATAGAAGTCTGGTCCTTTAAACTGGCGCCCAATGTGGGGCCGAAATTCCTGGAGACAAGTGTTTTCAAGTTATTTTTCAAGAACATTATCTGTGATCAGCTAAATCATTCTTAAGTTCTTTGAATAATTATTGTGGAACTTCTATGATTGTTTTGTAAGTATAAAAATAGATATGGCAACGCTGCACAACATGATCACTCTCAGTTCTAGGAATTTTTTGGAATTTAGTGAATTTAACTGGAGATGTAATATATCTGAGAATTCTTGGGTATTAGCTTCTATTTCTTCTCGGTTCATTTTGAAAAAGGAACCTTTAGTGACAAATTTAATTAGAACCCAAAACTAAAGAATTCTCAGATATTAGGTACGTATCATGCAGTGAGTATTATAAAGGCTCATCAAGTTAATGGGCAGACTTTATGTAGGTATTATGTAGACTTTACGTCTTTATGTATTGCCATGCAAATGAGGTATAAATTGATATTGTTTACGGTCTTCTTCATAGACGTATACGCAAAATGCTGTCGCGTGGTAATGTAAATAACTTACAAGGAATGCTAATTAAAAGACATATTGATATTGTGATATTGAAGAATCGTTCAAAGAAGTTTATAACAAGGAGGTTGAAGCTTCTTCGAGCGCAGTGAAAGATCGAAAGCAACGACCACGCTGCTCCTATTGCAGAATTCTTGGACATGAGAAAGGAAACTGCAAGAAGTTAGGAAGAATAGAGTGACGTCTGTCACAACTTTCTCCAGCTGAGTCCTCGTCATCTTTCGTACTTCTTAAGCTTGTTTGTTATGGATGTGATACATCAGGAGCCATACGTTCCATATGTACTCGCTGTACTAATCAAGCTTTTCAAAGAAAATCTTTAGCAATTGTGCAGCTGAAATCAATTGGTTTTTATCAGACAACGGTTTCCGATTATTGTCATGTACCTTTGTCTATACAGGGTGTCCCGCATCGTTATGTTCAAATCTTGTGAGCATATAGTAGGCTTAATTTTGAACCCAAAAAACCCAAAAATGGCAGGTCTATCTTTATTCGTTACGAAGTTACAGGCGTAAGAAAATTATGACTGGTAAATAACAAAGATTCAACTTTGAAAACCACACAACCACATTTGTTGTGGTTTAGGCTAATAATTTATTGTTATGGTAACGACATGAGTAAATGTCACCGAAATAAACATTAGAAGAGGTTCTCCTGCTCATACAAAATGGCATTTGGATTCAATATGGGGCACCAGTATATTTCGGAATTGGCGTTTGTAACTAAATTCCAAAAAGCAATTATTATTGGATCGTATTCAGCATGCTGGTCAAGAGATCGGTCCCGAAAAAAGACGAGAAATTAAAACTGTTACTTCTGCAATAGGCCTCCGAGCACAAGTTTGTATTCAGCAAGGAATAGGACATTTTTAACACATGATAAACTAAAGATTTGATCAATAAAATAAGCTTTATGTGATTTTCAAAGTTAAATCTGGTATTTACTAGACATTATTTTCTTAGGCCTCTAACTTCGTAACGAATGCAGATAGACCTGCCACTTTTGGGTTTTTTAGACTTAGAAATAAGCCTACTATATGCTCACAAGATTTGAACATAACGATACGGGACACCCTGTATAGACCTATTCTGACAATTGCAATAGAAGGTGTTGAAGGAGTCGGATTTTCTGACTCAGGAGTTCAACAAATCATCGCTAGTGCTACACTTTACGAGCTGTTAAAACAAAAGCAGTATAGTTTCAGAAAACCGTCAGTCCGTATGTCACATGTTGATAGTATTGTGCGTGACGTATAAACATCTTGAAGACAATGGTGAATGTAAGGATTCGCCATGTCAAATAAATACCTACTGAATAACGATTCTTCCCCATCTAACTAATAATAGAACTCTGTTGGGAGTTTATTTCCTTCAGAATTCAAAAGTTGCCCTAGATGTATCAAAAGTTAGTCTAATAAGACAATCAAACTGTTTCAATTCTATGATGAAATCAATGTACCCTCTGAACTGCAACTACAAGTATTTGAGGTCAACTAACGTAGCTCACGTGACGTTCAGATGAGGCTTAAAGATTCTGAGCGGAAAACTTTGGTCGCCAGTCAGCTAGAAAACAACAATGATAGTTTTAGTGATAGAGAAATTTCTAAAGAATTCTTGAAGGAAAGCTGATCAAACTCAGCCCTGTGTTCTAAGCACAAACGCATGCTTCTTTGCTCTCGATACTGTTTTAATTCAGGGAGAGGCCCATGGAGAATTTCCTATCGAATACGCGAGCAGATTACCTACCACTGCAAAGAAGAAGACGAAACTCAGAATCTTAAAATGTTTAGAAAATCAGCGGACGAAAATATTTATATTGTCGACCAAGAGATATAACGAAAAAATCTAATTGTTAAACTGTCATATTTTATGACTTCAACAATATTTCAATAATCCAAAAATTGATAAAATGACAGAAGTCGTTTGGTTATATCTCTGGTCCAACTATATTTATGTTCATATTCATATTCATATTAATCATATTCACATTAATTAATCACAGCCTGTTTATATTGTACAAATTTGTATAATACAAATGACGTATGAGAGAATACACATACAAGGTGTTTCATTGAGGTAGGTAAGTATCTCGGGTACTACTGGACATAGAGACCTGGGGTAAAAAATTGCAAAATTAAAGTGGCCATGAGAAAATCCTTTTTTTTTTAATTTTTTTTAAGTTCCGCATTTCGTCGCAAGGGGGCGCAAATGAACACTAAATATTTAAAATCTGAATTTATTAAAAAATTTCCTCATTTAGGTATGCTTTTGGGAACATCATTAGAAAGCTTAGGCAATTCTGCATAATTTTGGCGTACGACTCATAGGCATACCAATCTTGATAAGAGTGGGGGAAACTGTTGAAAGTGAAATTAATAAAATTGCTGTAACTTCGAAACAGCTCATCCGATTCTGGTAAAATTGAGCTTGTTTGCAAGAGAAAGGTGAGTTCTTTTAATTGCAGTATTCATTATTATGCGATAGTTCCTAATAAAATCGGCAGAGGGCGCGATTTGTAGTGGTAACAGTTTTTTTGATTTTATCCCAAAAAATTAAATCATACGGTATAATTATGACACCATAATCAGAAAGAAAATTCAATTTGCAAAAGAATAAAAAAAAATTACCTTAGATACGGCCGCTTACCTATCTTAGTGAAACACCCTGTATATGTACATATACAGGGTGTCGCTAAAAGGTACCACCAACTCTCTACTACAGATTCCCGAGTACAAAAAAGTATGCCGATTTAACTGAAATTATCTATGTCGAAAAAAGCACCCTTTTCAAGATAAAGCACTTAAAAGGGAGGTCAACAAGCAGTCAGCCTGCCAATAACACTATGACTTTTTTTTTGAACTGGATATCAGTAATATCTGAGAAAATGCTGGTTTAACGAAGAATCACACCAGAATTGATTGTGACGAAAATTTATTTTCCTGTTTTTTAAAACAAGAACACCCGTAGATCTATCCGATTTTTGAAATTGGCATAAAACTGAAACTCCTAAAATGGGCTTTGGTAGCACTCAGTCTACCTATCTAAATTTTTAAATGAGTTTCAAAATGCCATTTGGGTTGACGCTGACTTCAAGAAAAGCTGCGTGGAAGCCGAGTCTATTCAGAATATCCCTGTGTACCTACATTATCCCCTTATAGAGCAATAAATAATTTCTCTCCTGCTTTGACAATGATTTTATTACAGGAATTTTCTTGCAGAAGTATTATTGCATGTTCGATAAGTTGATGAGGGTTTGTATGGAGTGTACTGCAATAGATGTGTTTTTCTTAGCCAGAAGGGAGCAGAAAGAATGTATGTTCAAACAATACACCTGGTGGAGTCGGTACGGAACATTTTTACAGAAAAAAATAACACTGCTTGAAAATTTCTAGGCAGAGCATGGAATTTGTAGAAACAGCTCATAAAATGTATAAGCTCATAATAAGAATTAAGAACTTATGATATTTAACTATTGAATTTTTTGATTAAAAACACACTAACAATGAAATTTGAATGGTTAATATAATTTTTTTATGTAGGCCAAAAAGTTGGAGTGTATTATATTACTATATTTAATATTTCAATTCCCACTGTCTGTTCGACTAATATGAATAGGTGACCTAAAACTTCGTCTGTTTTATGATAATCATGCAAATTCAATTTAGACAGCATCAAAGCACAATTCATCAACGGTTTATAATACAATCCGGCTTGAATTGATGACTAGCATATTAACATTGATCTCGTGTTGTAAAACCCCTGAATATAAATGACATTGGTATTAAACTGAATATATCCCAGCT
Source organism: Malachius bipustulatus (assembly GCA_910589415.1). Lineage (NCBI taxonomy): Eukaryota > Metazoa > Arthropoda > Insecta > Coleoptera > Melyridae > Malachius > Malachius bipustulatus. The sequence continues at coordinate 18,391,833 of OU342633.1, forward strand.
ATTTACAGAGTAGCCTCTAGGGACGGCCCCATCCGCTGGGACACTCTGTATGTTAAGCCCTGTCTCTGTCAAGTAATCCCTTACTCTATAACAACTGCTTGTTGGAAATATCACAGCAATCAATTTAAATACGTAGACAGACGAAATTTACTCTATTATTTATTTGTATAGTTTGGAAATTTCTTCAATATACCATTTCATGGAGTTTCTAAACTTTTTAACTGGCAGTAACTAGGTACCTACCTACCAGATAGAAAGTTGAATTTATTGTTACTTTAAAAAAATATCCTAATATGACAGTTAAATACAGAGTTGTATACACAGGGTGTCATATGACTCGCTTATACCATCGGCCGTCATTTTTGTTTATTTCTGTAGGTAGGGCGTCGAAATTGATCCCCGCGAAAGTACCTACATATTTATCTTTAGTTTATCAATTGATATTTTTTTTTAAATGAAAGCAGGCTTTATATCCTTCCAAGATAATGACTGTAAAAACCCTGTTTATAAATAATGGTGACAAATAATGTGGAGTTTTGGTACTTAACGATTATAGTTGTTATTTATGCAACAAGTGCATAAAGTGGTACTTTTTGCATGACTAGGAAGTTTGACTGCACGAGCCTCAGGCGAGTGCGTCAATCTCAGAAGTGAAAAAAGGCACTTTATGCATATTATGTTGCATACAAAATTTTATCTACGAATAACTTAAATTAGAACGAAAAGCTATTATTATAAAATAAAAAATAAAAAAATTCTAATTCATATCTTATGAAAGTATTTCTTTGAAGCTATTGAAGCCATCACGTCAATTCATAAAGGTGGCATATTCCTGAATATACACTTCTTTAGATTTTTGAGGTAAAAGATTTTGTGCAGCCACATTTGATTGAAAAATAATTTCTTCTGGTGTAGAAGATATTTCATTCATCTAATCACAAAACACAAAATAATAATTGTACATAGACCTGTCCATCTGCGAATAAACTATGACGTTTCTTTAGTAGGTGCATGGAGTCAACCAGCTTTAGGGAGCGATCGGTGTCGGGCTATGTAGTTCAGCGTAGGCACTCTTCATGATAATCATACATTTTATGAACTAAGAAACGTGTAAAAAAGTTCATTTTACGAATCAGTCGTAGATAATCGTAGATTTATTTATAATAAATAAATACTATTAAATTGTTAAACTATTATAAACCATTAAACCTCCAAACATTCATGCAAAATATTATTGACATTCACAATATCACTCCTTATTATAATTATTAGCTTACTGTGAACTCTTTATTTTTGGACTACAGAGTGATTCAAGATTCTTATTTTATTTCAAAATATTTTTAAGATCATTTTATTTGTGGTTGTACAGGAGCTCGCCATTAACTTCCTTATCTTAAAAGGAACACCCGCTATATTGCATTTATTAATTCATGAGGAAATATCATAACGAGTTCCATCAGTTTCCCTTATACCTATATTTTGAACTGTTTCTTAGATATCTTTGATTCTATTAGTGGAGAGGGTCTGTCAAAAAAAAAGGCTCCATCCGCCTTGGACTCGAGATTTTTTTTTTTTTTTTTTTCATTAAGTTGGACCCCCTCTTCATTTTGGTGGCATTTTCAAAAATTTAATCGACGCCCTGGCGGAGAAATGTGCATGCGAAGACATCGGCAATGGGTTTTTTGCACATAACTCGCTTAATTCAACTCTGAGCATAGTAAATATCCTTAATCTAGCGCGTGTGTCTGTGAGAGAAGAGAGAAAGGAGAGGGAGCGCTAGGCTTGGCCCCCGGCTCTCGCTGCTCCGCGGCTAGATTAATTGGTTTACATATCACGTCCGCGTGCAGGCCCTAATTGAGATAGCGACATGGGGTAAGAAAATCTTGAAAGGGGACACTTAGCCCTAAAAAATGCCGGGTAGCGGAACCCGCTAACCCTAATCCTTGCCATTCTTCAGGACCAAACGCGTTTGGTGACCTTGTGACCTTAATAATGGTCCGATCGAGGTCTACTGGGGCTCAAATCAAAGATAAAAAAAATTCCCGTCTGATGACGAAAATTTTTTTACCCCCACCCCCTTCTTTCATGGCAAATAAACAGTTTTAAGAAAAAAAAGGGGGGAGGGAAATCGGTTTTTCTGCGGGCATCTTGCCAATATTGGCGGAATCGAAAAAAAAATACCATTTTAATGTAGGCATTCCAAAATGTCATCTTCCATTGGTTGGGCCCGAGGCCCCAATATTAGCGAAAGTTATAGCAATTTGAATTTTAATTATGATTTCCCCTCCCCCTCCCCCTCTAATAGAGATAGCGACTTCAAAATTTCAGGCATCATTGAGGACACTGCTGTCTGTCGATGAAAAAAAAATTAAGTCCCTTAGTCGATTTTTTTCATGCAAAACACGCGAACACGAACGGCGGTGTATTCGCACCGCGGCGGAACCCTGAAGAAAGGGCCTTAAAATTGAAAATGCGATATCTCGAGAACCGTTTGACCGATTTGGACCAGTCAAAGTTTACTATGTCAGTCATATTTACTATGCTCAGAGTTGAATTAAGCGAGTTATGTGCAAAAAACCCATTGCCGATGTCTTCGCATGCACATTTCTCCGCCAGGGCGTCGATAAAATTTTTGAAAATGCTACCAAAATGAATAGGGGATCCAACTTTATGAAAAAAAATAAATAAAAAAAAATTATCGAGTCCAAGGTGGTTCGAAAGTTAGACCCTCTCTACTACATATATTGAAAATTTTTAAAGACGTAGCCTTATTTTCGATTCTTGATGAAAGCTTTTTGGAGTAAAGCAGAAGCACAAGAATGATCCTTTCGAAATTCACATGGAGCAATAATTTATTTATCGCATATATAATATCCAAAAATTGGTGACCAATTACGTGACTTGCAAAGTTGAAAAAGTTCTTTCTACCAAATGTGACACCCTTTATTTATTGGATGGTCGGCTACAGAATTTGATTCTGCATCGATCTGCTATATCTTTCCCTATACATATTTTCATATTTTCAACGGATTTCATGTTAATTTCCATTAATCATTCATTAAACTGTCAATGTTTTCGACATAAAAAAGGTAGGTACTCTTGATCAAATACTCTAATGTGAACTGTTTTCGCGAAAAAACGCATTTTATGATGAAAAACATGAAAGTGGCAAAATGTTTTGTTGTGGACATACATCACATATTTTTGATAATTTTTTTTTTGAATTGTTTCACTGCCATATATATTTTTTTAATTTGCCCTCTTAAACGTTGATAATATTAATGACAAGATGCTAGCCTACTTCACTAACTTAAGAGTCATATTAAGATTAAATTTATACCAACCAAGCCTATAATTATTAACTTAGAGAAATAAAAACCTTAATCTAAACCATCAAATTAACACTCAATTAAGAATATTACATGAAAACTGGTTTGAAAAATGTAGGTACATACCTACATTATATACATATATATAGGTATAATATAAAATTCTCATTATAAAATGTAATATATTCACAAGACGTAAAGGTGTTTTACAACTAATCCGCTTTATTTTTCTCGTTGTTCTCATTAAAACAACTGTCGGTTCCGGAATAAATGATGTTTGATTGGCATAACCTTCTTCTTTATGGATAAAATAGATCCGTGACATTAATATTTATTATTTGAACGGAAACATAGCCAAACCGCATAATGTGCTCTGCATGTTATGAAAAAAGCTTTAAGTAGGTAGTTTTCAATTTGTTATCTATCTACCGTCTTATTTCTTGCTTGAACATAGGAAATTGGCATGCAACATATAATAATTCGTGTTAAATATTATAAGAAATAATATAGGTAATAAGAGTTTAAAACCGTGAAAGCCTACATGCACACATCAATATAAAAAAGTTCTTTATGTAATAATTAATGCACACCGGAGAAATATTCCATGCCTTTGATCAAAAGTGATGCATCCAGGAATAACTTTTATAGGAATCTTTTGTGGCGATTCGAATAATATGAGTACACAGGGTGCTTCATAACTCCGGCAAACGGTAGACAGCGTAATAAAATTCTGTAAAATTTTACCCTTAAGGTTTTTATTTTCGAGATAGATGCCCGTATTCACAAACGATAATTTCCTAAATAATTACGTAATTATTTAAATGAGTGAGATGGAGATACGCAGTTTTTTGGCAATAGAATGAGATGGGGATAATTGATTACGTAATTATTTAGGAAATTATCGTTTGTGAATACGGGCGAGAGAGTGTTAAAATTGCGAGAAGTTTTCAATGTCCTTGGCATCGGTATTTTCTGGGATGTATATGGGAAAGCCTTCTCTTATGAATAAAAGAGGTAGATCAAGTTCATCTCCTAGTCCTGTACGTCAGTGTACAGAGCTACGTCCGTTAGAAGAAATACAGAATGATCAATATGACTATTTACCGGTTTTTGATGAAAAAAAAAAGAAGTTACTCGCTGCGATGGAACCAGGTTGCAAAAGGTCTATGTCATCTTTATTGTGTCAAGTGCAAAGTGCATCTTTGTTTTATTAGAGAATCATATGTTTTACGCATTATTTCATGGGAAAAACTGAATATAGTACGACAAAAGATGAATGACATGTTGTCAGACAACATGCCATCCATTAATGTTGTGCTGTGAGCAGAGGCGGAAATTGTAGACACGTGTTTCGTCCTGTTTGGGACTCTTCATACAACGCCAATTGCCCCTACTAGCAACGCCTAGTAGGGGCTTTACCTACTTCATGCACACCGGGAGGCACTGCACTTATTTTTGGCATGCATTATAGCTGTCTGGGGTGTATCCTATGGCGCAAGCCGAACCCACCGTGCCTTTTATTTTATTTTTTTTTATTTTTATTTCATTGCATTCTGCTCACGGGATCCGTGATCTAAACTGTGCTGTGTGTTGGTAGATACATTGTACTGAAGAGTCCCAAACAGGACGAAACACGTGTCTACAATTTCCGCCTCTGCTCACAGCACAACATTAATGGATGGCATGTTGTCTGACAACATGTCATTCATCTTTTGTCTAGCAACGCCTAGTAGGGGCTTTACCTACTTCATGCACACCGGGAGGCACTGCACTCATTTTTGGCATGCATTATAGCTGTCTGGGGTGTATCCTATGGCGCAAGCCGAACCCACCGTGCCTTTTATTTTATTTTTATTTTTATTTCATTGCATTCTGCTCACGGGATCCGTGATCTAAACTGTGCTGTGTGTTGGTAGATACATTGTACTGAAGAGTCCCAAACAGGACGAAACACGTGTCTACAATTTCCGCCTCTGCTCACAGCACAACATTAATGGATGGCATGTTGTCTGACAACATGTCATTCATCTTTTGTCTAGCAACGCCTAGTAGGGGCTTTACCTACTTCATGCACACCGGGAGGCACTGCACTCCTTTTGGCATGCATTATAGCTGTCTGGGGTGTATCCTATGGCGCAAGCCGAACCCACCGTGCCTTTTATTTTATTTTTATTTTTATTTCATTGAATATAGTACGATTAAGTTTAAAAAGTCATAGATATCGATTAAGAATACACATCCTTCTGATAGTTCGATTTATTTTGTTTCATTTACATGGTTCTCATAGAAACGGTCAAGTTTGTCTAAACACTCCATCCCGGATAAATAAGTATACGTCAACATTGGTTTTGAATGAGAATTAAATGCACAACACAGAGGATAGAATGTCATTACGTGAATAAATTTTATGTAGTTGTCAGTGGCTGTCAAACTGACTTAAACCGTTCAATTCATTGTTTGAATGATTCCTTAAATAATTTACGCTCGTTCACACCCTGAAATTTAACTGTTTGACATTTTCTGGTGAAATGAAAAATCTTAATTCGGACGGTTAGTATGACGTCACATCTGACTTTTTAAACTTAATCGTACCATAGAACCATTTTCGATGAAAGTTTGAGGATTTTTCAAGCTTATTAAATTTTTCCTATGATCTAAATAATTAATTAAACGTTTCAAATGAATTTTTTAGAAAAAAAAATTCTAATTAATGTTATATTCCAATAAGTCATTGATTTTCTTGTACCTAATTTAATTTGTAATCACTCTGTAGGAAACCCATTTATACACGCATATTGTGTTATAGAAAATTTATTTACTTTGTTTATGTTTATGTTTATATTATCAGAATATGGATTTATTATTACGCATTTTATTTATTTTAATACATTAGTTGAGTATCTTTACCATAATGTGTGTTACTGCTCTGGAAAATGTGTTCAGTAAAGAGTAATAATAATTTTCGGTTTCAATGAAATTTAAAAGTGTAACAATGAAATTTATAATAATTAGGTATGGGTAACAATTAAAATGTCTTTAGAATAAAAAATTGGAAATGTCAAGAGAAAAATATTTTGAATTGTTGAAAAATCAGGCATGAGAGAAATAAAATGAAGGGAATGTTTGATTAGATAGCAACGAAGAAAGAAATGAGGGGGGAAATTTGAACGGGGTATGTTAGAAATAAATTTTGAAACAGTGAAATAATTATTTGTAAGAGCAAAAAAGCAGCAAGAGACGAAGAAAAGAGTATTTGAATAAAAAAGAAGGAAAAAGATAATCAAAGATAAGGAAAGATTAAAAGTAAAGGACAAGATGAAAGGTGAAAAATCTTGGCGAGTACAGAATAGAAGAACACGTAAAATCATATTGGGAAAAATTTATGTTTTCAACCCTTACTTTGTAGAATCGCATACTGATGGATGATTTATAAAACACTAAGGTTTAGTTTCCTTCGATGTTAAGAGAATGTTTTTGTCCTATGAACGTTCAGTGGACTCGGTGCTATCTGGGTTAGACTTGTCTATGAAATAACTAAATAATAAGTTTGACTCTTAATAAATATGACAATACCATTCGATTCAAATCATCGAATTTCACACAAACTTTCAGCATATATTTCAATGATACATAGAGCTGTTACGATACCAATGTCAGTAAACAACTTTAACAAAGAAATTTCTATTATCGAACAAATTGCAATGGGGAATGGTTATCAAAAAAACATTAAAAGACAACTTACTATACAAAAAACAACACAAATTAGCCATACACCTCATTTTTCCTAAACAAAGCAATGAATGGTAATTTCTAACACCATTACCTACATTTATTATTTCATTTAAAACTTTTATGAACAATGGTTTTATATTGCTGAATGCGAAAGAAAAATTATGTAAATTACAAAAACCTGGAATTTATCGATTAAACTGTTGTTGTCATTGTAATTCAGAAACCTATAAATTAGATGCAATAATAATTATAAATTAGAACACCCAAACTCTTACAGACTAAAACATCCAGAAAGATCGAATTTTGCAAAACACTCGATTAAAAAAAATCACTCTTTAACAGCATACAATAAAATTGAATTACTTCACCACTGTGATCATTACCTTAAATTAAATTTCCTTGAATCTCTAGAAATCCGCAGGCATTTAAATGACCAACATAAACAGTCATAAATAAACAACTATTCACATATCGTTCGCCATTATCTTGATTTTCTTCTTGATATCAATAAATATGTAAGAAGATTCCGAAGAATATACAGAGTGTCCCATAATATGTGGGCAATCTCCCGGATTTGGGTAAATTTCGTAAAAATAAATGAAAAAATAGCTATAAAATTAATTCCTCGGAGACACCCCTACAAAGATATTAGCTGTTGAAGTTGAGGGTTGAAAATCAATTTTTTGCAATAACTTTTTTATTTCTTGACCGATTTTGATAATTTTTGGTGTTATTTTGTATTATTTGGGATTATTTAGAATAGTGTTTCATAATCTTTGGTAGCACATACATAGACCTCGGGATGGCATAACCCCCTCATTCACTTGAAAGAAAACAATAAAAATAATAATTTTACAGTTTTTTAAGGTTAATTTTCTTTTTATTTGACATTTTTTACATAAATAATGTCTCTTTATTTATTTCGATAGAGCGAACCGTTATCGAGTTAAACGTCCTTCTAATAGGTGATGCGTCGCAGGAACTTTCTAAATTTCAAGTAAATTTCAACAAAATGGCTGACCTTTGACAGTAAATTGAGCAGGAAACAAAACAATAACTTAATTAAATACACGTCAGTGTCAAAGATTTCATTGCATGCAGATTCAATTCTAACTGATTTTCTGCGTATTCAGCGTTTGTGTAACTCATTTTAAAATCAGTTAGAATTGAATCTGCATGAATTGATTGGGTAAATTTCGTAAAAATAAATGAAAAAATAGCTATAAAATTAATTCCTCGGAGACACCCCTACAAAGATATTAGCTGTTGAAGTTGAGGGTTGAAAATCAATTTTTTGCAATAACTTTTTTATTTCTTGACCGATTTTGATAATTTTTGGTGTTATTTTGTATTATTTGGGACTATTTAGAATAGTGTTTCATAATCTTTGGTAGCACATACATAGACCTCGGGATGGCATAACCCCCTCATTCACTTGAAAGAAAACAATAAAAATCTTTGACACTATTTGACGTGTATTTAATTAAGTTATTGTTTTGTTTCCTGCTCAATTTACTGTCAAAGGTCAGTCATTTTGTTGAAATTTACTTGAAATTTAGAAAGTTCCTGTGACGCATCACCTATTAGAAGGACGTTTAACTCGATAACGGTTCGCTCTATCGAAATAATAAAGAGACATTTTTTATGTAAAAAATGTCAAATAAAAAGAAAATTAACCTTAAAAAACTGTACGATTATTTTTTTTATTGTTTTCTTTCAAGTGAATGAGGGGGTTATGCCATCCCGAGGTCTATGTATGTGCTACCAAAGATTATGAAACACTATTTCAAACAGTCTAAGATAATACAAAATAAAACCAAAAATTATCAAAATCGGTCAAGAAATAAAAAAGCTATTGCAAAAAATGGATTTTCAACCCTCAACTACAACAGCTAACATAATTTCATTGCTCGACGAGTTGTCAACGAGTGTACACGCTGTTGTTTACCTGCTCCGCGAACAAGTCGAAATTTCAGTTATTTTTTAATAGTTATCTAAATCCTCTACTCATCACACCATACTATTATAATAGTGCTACGCATACTGTTCGGTTTGTGCTCGCCACATGGCGAATAATTTCAAGAATCCATTACAGACAACAATAAGTATCCTATTTATTTACGTTTTTTATTCGTATTTCAAATATCTGAGAGATAACGGCGATAAACACCTCAATCTTACATCGACACAGTCGTCGGTATAGGCAACCAAAAAATCAAATATGCCGCTGTCTTTGTTGCCTGGCACCACCGATTCTTAAATATCTAAACTTCCAGTTGTTTTTGACTACAAAAACAACATTTTATAACCATGTTCCCACAACAAAACCCCAACTCAATCTCACCTCTCAGTAACAATTCAAACATGCCAAATAATACATACCTGGCGGCAGCAAAATCAACTCCCAAGCCTACATTTCCGAAGAAGGACCAAGCCATAGTCATGCACGCTGAAAACAATCTGAAGCTATTTGACTACGTTAAAGCCGTTGGGGACGCCATAGGCCCCAAGAATATCTCCTTTGCATCCAGGATCTCAAATAATCGAATCTGCATATACTTGAGCTCCAAAGACTATGTAGACACAATCATCAACTCACACCCCACACTCAAGATCGATAATCTAAGCATATCTATCAGAAGATTAATATCCCCGACAAAACGCATTCTAATCTCCAACATATCTCCATCCATCCCCCATGAACTTGCAGAAAGTGCCATTAAGTCTCTGGGCCTACAGCTAGCCTCTCCAATTTCCTTCTTAAAAGCAGGAATTCCCAACGACGAATACAGCCATATCCTCAGTTTCCGACGACAAGTGTACGTCTTCCCCACCACAGACAATTTCGAGATTCAAACTTCACTGGTTATCTCCCACGACGGGGTAGATCATCGAATTTTCCTGTCCACGGATAAAATGGAATGTTTCATCTGCAAACAACCCGGACATACAGCCTCCGCTTGCCCCAACTCTACAGTCATCAACTCACAGACACTCCATACCCAAGCTGACACATCTGAACTGCTAGGCCCAAAACAAAGCGATACCTCAAGCCAAAAGCGTCTAGAAACTCAATCATCTCCAATAGAAACCCCTCGTAACAAAAGAACACGATCTGAATCAACAACCTCCACGGACATACTCAACGTCGCATTCGAAGATACTGCTGCCACAACCTCACCTAGTGCCACACTAATGCCTCCCCCTAGCGCCTTCCAAGTAGGTAATCACCCATCAATCAAGAAAAGGGATAAGAAGCGGAAGAAAACAGACGAAAGCGCTGAACACTACCTTACAGAAGTCTCCAGAAACAATATTAGAGAAGCTTATCACAAGAACCCAGAAGCATTCATCCTACCTATTGAAAACTTCTATGCATTCCTTGAAAACACCTTCGGCAGCAACAACCCATATCAAGAAGTTTTAAAATTTACAAATAACGTCAAATCACTGCTGTCAAATATGCATGAAATCTATCCAACCCTGGAAGAAAGATCACTAAAGAACAGATTCACGCGGCTGTGTAAAAAGATTAGGAAAGAACATACAACCGAAACAGGCAGTTCATCCAGCCTTATATCTCTAGGCGATCTCAGCGACGATGAAGCTCTTTCTGATCAGTCTAGCTCATCTCTGCTGTCACAACTATCTTACTAAACATCCCTTAGCATACATAATTCAACTTCACCGCATTCAACTTAATCCAGTGGAATTGCGACGGATTTTATCCGCGCATAGAACGAATCAAACAGCTCATATCTGAAACTACCCCTGATATATTATGTCTCCAAGAAACTAACTTCAAAGACTCTCATAGCCCAAATCTCAAGAACTTCATCGGATATCACCACATTCGTAATACCCACTTACGAGCCAGCGGAGGATCCACAATCTTTGTGTCCAATGACACCTTCTCTGTTCAACTCCCCCTAAACACCAACTTAGAAGCAGTCGCAATTACAGCCTGGTGCCCCCAAAAAACTACCATCTGTAATGTATATATACCACCCAATTACAATCTACTAGACACTGAAATTCCCGATCTGATCAATCAACTTCCCAACCCATTCATCATCGTTGGTGACTTTAACGCCCACAACATAATGTGGGGCTCAGAATCCACCTCTCGACGAGGTAAATCCATAGAAAATACAATTAACAGCCTTAACTTATGCTTATTGAACAACGGAGGCAGTACACACTTCGATATATCCACCGGGAAATTCTCCAAAATTGATCTAAGCCTCACCAACCCAGGGGCCGCCTCGCTACTCAACTGGCAACCTCTAAACAGCTTATACGACAGCAACCACTTTCCTATATCCATAAACGACAACACTCCAAAACCTTCCAATCTGGTGAGCCGATGGAGGATTTCACAAGCTGACTGGGACAAATACAGAACACACACCAAAGAACAGACAGACCAGCTTGACTTCCCTGAAGACGTAGACGAAGCCCTCCTTCTCTTCATCAACTGCATGATCAGTTCAGCAGAAAAATACATCGGTAGACACACTATAGACCCCGCAAAGAAACTAGTGCCTTGGTGGAACGAATCCTGCAAAGCGGCTGTCCAGAACTGCAAGAAAGCCCTAAACAAATTCCGACGAACCCGATCCGTAGAAGACCTCATCAATTTCAAAAGACTTAAGGCCATATCAAAACGTGCTCTGAAGCAGAGCAAGAAAGACTCCTGGAACAATTACGTAAGCTCCATAACCTCAAACACCCCATCCAAACAAGTATGGGCAAAGATAAAACAAATGAGAGGCGTAAATACCATTCAAAAAATACCAGCCGTAACAACACAAGACAACAAAATTATCAGTGACGACCCTACTATTGTCACCCACCTTGCAGAGCATTTCCAAACAAAATCAAAAAACCGCAAAACCCTAGATACACCCCAACAAATAAATCCAGCCGGTACAAATGATGGTCCCGATCCAATCAACAACCCTTTCACTCACCATGAACTTATTACAGCCCTTACCTCATCCAAAAATTCTGCCGCAGGACCCGATGACATCCCTGGCTCATTCCTAAAGAACCTACACCCTAACTCACTAAATAAGCTTCTGGAGCTATACAATTACATCTGGACATCACAAAAATTCCCAATAGTCTGGAAACAGTCAATTCTTCTCCCCATAAAGAAACCCCATACTACACCGGCCCCTTTCCCAAGCTCATTCAGACCCATCTCCCTAACCTGCACGCTATGTAAACTCATGGAGAAAATGATCAATAAAAGACTACTCTGGTATTTTGAACGTCACAACATCATCAATGAAGCTCAATCAGGCTTCAGACCGATGAGATCCACACACGACAACCTTGTTCTACTCCAATCAGACATAGCAAGTGCCATGAGTGAAAAACAGGACATCATAGCAGTCACCTTCGACCTGGAAAGCGCATTTGATTCCGTACCAAGAGCCACCATACTCAACAAACTGAAAGAAGCGAACCTCAACGGAAACATGTATTATTTTATTGAGAACTTCCTTGTCAACAGATCGTTCAAAGTGAGAGCCAATGGGATCACATCGACCTCATATTCTCTGGAGAACGGCGTCCCACAAGGATCAATCCTTAGCCCATCGCTCTTTCTTTTAGCCATTAATGATATATGCGCTTCCGTTAAACCACCCATAAAATATTTTCTTTACGCCGACGACCTGTTGCTGTACTGCCATGGGAAAAACACAAGAAGCACCTGTTCCCTCCTACAAAATGCAGTGGATAACATCAGCAATTGGGCAAATAGATTCGGTTTCACTTTCTCAACCTCCAAATCCAAAGTAATAAAATTCTCCAGAAGATACAGCAGCACCTCGCCTCCCCAGATAACACTAAATGGTGTTACACTAGAATCAGTAAGCAACCTGAAGATACTTGGGATTACATTTGATAGCAAACTCACGTGGAATAAACACATAGATCAAATAAGAGGTAACTGCCTAAACCGTCTAAATATATTAAAAATCCTATCTCACAATGTCTGGGGCGCCGATGAAGAAGCCCTACTCAGAATCTACAGAAGCCTAATTCTTTCTCGGATAGACTATGGCAGTATAATATATCACTCTGCAGCAAAATCCGTGCTGCGAAAGTTGAACACAATCCAGAACAGTGCACTAAGAATCTGCCTAGGCGCCTTTAAATCTAGCCCAGTTCCAAGCCTCCATCTAGAGAGTCGAGTGCTTCCCCTTCACCTACGACGAGAACAGTTGCTCCTTTCGTATGCTGCCAGATTATCCGCAAATCCCAAGAACCCCGCTTACAAACTACTAATCAATCCCACCCAACGAAACCTCCATGCGCCCTCACAAACAATCCCCCATATCATATCCACCTTGCAAGGAAATACCTCCCTGACCGAGACAACTGTAGTCTCAATCCCTGAAACCCCACCCTGGACAAGAACTCTACCAAGGATCGACACATCGCTCAACCAACTCAAGAAATCAGAAACTCCCAAGTCAACATATAAACAACACTTTCTCAACCTGATAAACACCAGTCAGTTCGATACAGTGTACTGAAGACGCTTCAAAAACCCCAGATTCAATTGGGTTCTCCGTCACCACCTCGCAAGAAACACTGAAGAAGTTCAAACTATCAGCAGAAAGCAGCGTACTTACAGGCGAACTTTATGCAATTCTAAAAGCCCTAACAATTCCTACTCAAGATAACCAACGATTAGCAATATGTACAGACTCACTAAGCGCAGTACAGTCAATAAATCATATACAGTGAGAGTTTTTTAAGACGGAACATAGGAGATGAGCTTGTGAAGTATTTCTATGGAAATCGATCCGTTGCCGGGCAAGGTCGTTAATGGTTTTGCAATAACCCCCCACTTCAGATTAAATTATTAATTTGACGTTTATGAGTAAAACTTGTCGTCAGTTACATACTAGCGTAGGTAGTTACTTAATTCATCAAAAATGTGTACAGCTGATGAGAAAATTGAAATTTACGCACATGGTACACCATATGCAGTGTGTCTTCTTAATGTAAAGTTGAAAATTTGCGCTGGTACCATGTCACTATAGGACACAGTATCCATAGAAAGTTTATGTGTGGGCTGGAATGGTTAACACTCATATCTTGCAGCCACTGCAAGAAAGAATCATTCTGACCATAAATAATCTGCAAGTAGAAGGCCCTTTGTGGTACCAACAAAATGTTACAGCTGCCCATTTTGCTCAGTTTCCCGGTAGATGGATAAGAAGAGATGGAGTAATTAAGTGGCCGCCCAGGTCACCAGACTTGGATTTTTTTACTGGAGAAAAGTCAAGTAACTGATTACTTACAGAACATGCAGAACATACAGAAACGATGTTAGAAACTGATTTCTAACATCTTTTCTATCTACCACATTGAAAAGCTCAAACAAAGGATCAGAAGAGCTGCGAAGAAATATCTCCTGAACAGTGCAGAACGATAAATGTATTGATTCTACAATAATTTTTTAGGACACTTGCCTGTAGTCAACGGATGTTTGATACTATATTTTAGAACAATAATTAACACTCTGTAGTATTTAATTTACAATTATATTGTTTCTTTATAAAATAATTGGTATAAAGTTACACTATTTTATATTTTGAAATAATTTCGTTTTAATTAAAAAATGATTTATTGCATTGACTTTTAATACAGAATCCCTATGTTCTATTTTAAATAACTCACTAATGCTAAATTCAACAATGCTCGAACGTAACCATAACTACGGTATTGTTAACGTATTGTAGCGGCTTTGTTGGAAATGCACTGATTTCGCTATGTTCCATTTTAAATGGTTCAACAACGTTAATTAGACTGCGTCATATTTTTTCTGATGTTCCGCGTTATGTGGTTCTCACTGTATATAATAACCACCCAATAGTTCAAAGAATACACGAGAAAATCCACTTACTTTCTATCAAACGAATCTCCGTTGTCATAATCTGGATTCCTTCGCATACAGGAATACCGGGCAACGAACTAGCAGACCAAGCCGCCAAAGAGGCAACATCAATAGACCTACCAGTTAGCCACATTCAGCTCCACAAAGACCTCCAGGCGAAATTCAGGAAAGAGAAATACATCCAAATGGCAAACCGAATGGGATAGGTCCAACACCAAGCTAAATTCAATTCAACCAACAATTTACCCTCCGAAACTAGGACAGATGACTAGAAGAGATAAGATTATTATACGAAGATTAAGAATCGGTCATACCCGTCTAACACACGGTCATCTAATGGCATCCAGTACCACCCCCACCTGTCAACATTGTAATCAAGCCGCTCTCACGGTGGAACACATTCTCCTAGAATGCACAAAATACCAAGACGCGCGCCAAAAATTTGGCTTGGGAAGAAGCCAAAAGGAGATCCTCGGGTCTCCAGATCAGTATGAAGCAGTGATAAGCTTTCTGCAAGAATCACACCTATACCAACAAATCTAGATACAGACTAGCAACAAAATATACTGCACCGTATATATACTGCACATAATTTCAAGTAAAATTTATTACAATATTTATGTTCAACCTTTTTGTACCTGTGTCAATGACCAAAGTAGTCGAGACACGTTAATATAAATAAATAAATAAATACAACAGCTAATATCTTTGTAGGGGTGTCTCTAAGGAATTATTTTTATAGCTATTTTTTCATTTATTTTTACGAAATTTACCCAAATCCGGGAGATTGCCCACATATTATGGGACACCCTGTATATTATGATTTATTAGACAATATTTTATTTTTTTTAATTAAAAAATTATTTAAAAAACATATAAATATTTATCTCTGAACCCACCTGAGTGAAGAGTAATTACCCTTTATAAAATAAGATATAATAATTTTTGTTATGGTACAAATTTTTAAGAATAACATCAGTCAAAACAAACAAAATTTAAAGCAATACTAATAGTAATTATTGTAAAAGTATACCATAACAGTACCTAAAGTCCAGTACCATTTTTATATCCTCACGTATACATTAACAACAAAAATCAATTTTTTTAAATCCCAATCCTTTATTAGAGACCAATTATTGACGAAAAAACACTATAGTATTAATTTTTTCTGTACTTATCAAAAAAATCAATCATAATTATATCAATATGTCTTTGCTTTGTGCGCGGTTTCTTTGTGATAATAGTTTCTTTAAGAAAATTGGTGAAAACAAGAGATGGTATCATCACTTAGTATAATCACTAATTTTCTAGCGCCATATGTCATCAGCAACCGCAGGAGTTATAAGGTTTAACTTACTTTAACTAACTTACATGTTCGCACTTCACACCTAGAGAAAAGAATAATTTGAATTTCGTTTGTGAGAATCTTAAGTGTAATTCAAACAACAGAAAAAATATTTTTAATATTTTTTTAAGATAACCAGCAGATGACCACAAAAATTAGTTCGCATATTTAACTCAACTCAGTTATAAATACACTTAACAGAAAACTTCATTTATTTCAATTTTCAGTTTCAGGTAGGTAATAGACACTCGATAATTATTAGTTTTTTCAGGAGCTGCTGTTTTAACCAGGATATACCTTTATCTTCTTGTCGATCCTCATACACACAAAGGCTCACTTTAATAACCTGTCAGATAGTGGCAATGTTGTTGCGTGTGTCCTTTCTTGCCACAGGAAGCACATGCTCGTCTTCTATGCGAATTTAACAGTCCCACCGTTTTATCACGCTGTCCATCTCCGTGCTAATAAGCGTTCACGTTGCCTGCTCCGCTAGAAGCTAATTATACTAATTATTTCACGTACCTAGGTATTGTATATGTAGGTATAGTAATAAGTACGTAAGATCAATGATTTGTCAGTAAATAAGCCGTTTGCATATAATATTGCAAGCTAATATATTTCTATTTATTATAGGTGTTAACTGGTGGAGAAAATATATTCATATTCTTCCTTAGTTTCATATTAAAGATTTTGAAGTCTATTTTAACATATTCCTCCCGATTCATCCTATGTAATTAATATGCCGATACCACGATATCAATTATAGGCCGACACATCTAAAAACGATACTCAAAGAGCCATGCACAGTTAAATAGTGAAGTAAGTGGTGACCAACTTAATATCAGCAAAAGTGGCATATTTTATACCTAGGTACGTGGGAAAGAACAGGAAAAAAATAATAAAGAAAGACGAGTTATAAAAGGTATAAAGGGTCTCAAATTATGACAATAATTAGACCAATTAGTCGAATTTGTTAGACAAAATGCATTTTGTTTTGCTATATGGATTGAAGAAACTCATCTTCGAATATCTTTTAGAACTGCTCAAAGGCGTATACGTTGGCCAATAAAATAAGCTGATCAAAAACGAAGAAGAGTTGATTCTGCTATTGAATTCTTGAATCAAGGGAATGGATTTCGGAAAACAGTCTTCTAACAATGGTAGACTGCATGTACCTAAAGCCATAGTGGACGCTTCTCAGACAACTTATGAGCATGCATGGATAGGCGTTGAGGCACACCTGGAATGTGTTGAAGAACTGACGTGAAATTGATAGCAATTAATTAAACCAACATAATAAACAACGTGATGTTGCTATCACTGAGGTGAATTTCTGTTACCAACTTCGTCTTTCATCAAGACAAAAGTCTAGTTCATGTGGCAGGACTAGTAAGAGAATTCTTGGGTCAAGAAAATGTAATTTTTTTGCTTTAGATTGCAAAAAGTCACTAAAATGTTTTTACAACTTACTACCAAATGTTTCTTGGATGAAAATAAGTCGATGTAAGCACAAAGTTGCCACTACGAGATGCCAAAGTGTGTCAATTCTGAAATTGTTATTTGATTGAAAAACTTAAACCGCTTAAGCGATTTTGATGAAATTTGGTACGAAGTTATGTTCTATGAGACAAAAAGCGCAATAATAAAATTACCTATGACGTTATTTCATTGGCGTGGATCATGGGTTTTATAGGTTTCACACCCTCTGAAATTCTTCTTTTGAAACCAATGGAATTAAAAAAATTTAAATATCGAACATAAATAGATTACTTGACACATTATCCAATAAAATAAATGCAGAATGGGAACCGATGTCAATACACCAACTTTTAAATGGAAACATCAAATAATAAAAGAGCTATTGAGAAAATAAAAATTGGAAATTTTCAGTTTTTACGGATATTCCATAAACGGTCACAGAAATCTTGTATGTCTTCACGGATTCGAAATGGCCGCAAAATAGCGCATATTTTCTGTAATTTAATCAACTCTGTATCTCTTAGAGCTTACGAGATACTCATAATGAGCTTTTAAACAAGTGACTTGTACAGGGTGAGATACGAGAATATTGGGGCATATTTATATGAAGAAGTGTTGAGAGTAGAAGTCTAAAAACTTTCACAATTTTGACGAGTTGAACTAAAATATTTACAACCCCACACCACTTCCGGTTATACCGGAAGCTGCGATCAACTTTCTTATTTTGAATAGGACACCCTATAGATTTCCAGAAAAATCTAATAAAAAGGGTGTTTATAGTTTAAATTTGCAACGAGTGATTTGTGAGTTATAAACAAATAATCAAAATCACAATAATTTTCCATTTTCAAAGCAGCTTAGACCGAAAACGGATCAAGAGATCGGAAAATAGCTTACAGGTCCCTATGTTACCTCTCAACGTAGTATCCTATTATGTGGATGAAATTTCTATACAAAGTGATGAAAAATCGGCGATTTAAAAAAAAACTATTAAAAATTTAAAATATTTCTGTACCGCAGAAAAGTACATGTAAAGTTAAGATAGGGACATGTAAACCGTTTTCTAGTATCTTATTGGCCCGCTTTCTATCCTAAGCTTCTTTGAAAATGGAAAATTGCAGTTTTATTCGTCTATAACTCATAAATCACTTGTTACATGTAAATTTTTTGCAGACTATAAACACCATTTTTATTACCTACATTATCTGAAAAATCAAATAATATACATGATGTCCGATTTTTGATAAGAAAATTGATGGAAAATCCGGTATAACTGGAGGTGGCGTGGATTTTTAGACTTCTACTCCCATCACTTCTTCATATAAAAATGCCCTATCTAAGGTTCTTGCGCCTCACCCTGTATAGTCTTAATTTTTCTTACAGTTGCTTCTTTGAGAATAAAGGTCAAAAAGAAACTCACAGAAAAAAAAAACTATAATGCCTAGGTACATAAAAATACCATATTACTGGATGGTTTTTACTTTTTTCTATTAGTCAGGTATTAATAAATAACTCACCAAAATGCTTAGTCGGGCTTAATCCACGAAAGAGAATTCTATAAACGGTTTTATTTCCGGGATAGCGTCATTCAAATCAACCTTCCTTTCTGAATATTATTATTTAGAAATAATTATTATTCAAAACATTTGGAGGTTTTCTATTAAAATTTACCATCTTTATATCTTGAGTTGTACAAGAATTTATAATTGACGTTTTTTAGTTAATTTATTTAATAAATAAATGAACTTCTTCTGTCTAAATAAACTTTGACTCTCTTTTATTCTGCTACTGATTCCTGACTGCTTTCGATTGTAATTCTTACTTCTCAATACAATTATTAAAAAATGTTGAAAAATTATTGCAATGTCATTCAATTGAGCTTTACTACCTAAACACCCCTCATCCTTCATGTTTACTTAAAAAAAAAAGATACAAATTAAACTTTAGTGAAATGAAAAATAACTAGTAGGTACCTAATAGATTTGAACGGCATTCTTCAGTATAGTTGAACGATCAGGGGGGTTATCCCCGAGTTCGTAAGGAAGTTGGTCGGTCACATCCAACACCGAAGGAAGATTACTTCCGGAAAAGTTTCGTTTCGTTCGAAACTATATTCTTGAAACGTTTGCATGGTCGTCCGGATTTTTGTATTCTACTTTGTATGAACACGTTACGCGTACGTGAAGCTTCAAGTTCAACAATAGGAAACAGACATGATATGAAAAGTACCAGTCTAATAAAGCAAGGCTTTCAAATTTTTTGCTATAGGTAATTGTTTTCAATCCTTAAAAAAGAAACAATCAATTATTATGACATCTCGGTTGGGTGGGGAAATTTAAATGCGTCCACTTTTATATCATCCGATGTCTTTGATCGTATGAAAAAGTCCGAACGAAACAATATTCGTTCGAAACGGATCTCGAGAATAAGCATTCGCAAGAAAATTACCGTTTCATTCGTACCCTTTGCTTCTTCCGTATGAACTCGGGGTAACCCCCCAGATTTGAACCGACAATAAGTCTAATTGTAACAACATAAACCAATAAAAAATAGTATACATCTGAATGGTGTATTGAGGAAGAAATTCATTAGGTGAATATCGGGACGCTACACATTTTTATTTATTTCGTCTTCGAATTAATTTTCCAGACGATTTTGAAGCACAGTTAGGTCAATAAATTAATTCTGTAAAAGCGGATTCTTTCTATTTATTAACCTCGATGTTTCCTAAAGGGATTGATATACCTAGATATACCTACTTGCGCTTCAGAGTGTCAAATTAAATTTCTCGCTAGAATATGATTAAAAGTAACAAATCGGTGTTTAAGGTCAAGTTATAATAAGTTCCTACAAGCAATTTCAAAAAATAATATACTCTGCATCAAATTTAGTCATTTTATCATCTTTATAATCTTGTGATATTTTTGTACTGATAGTGCTATGCTTATATACAGTGCATTTCTTTTTCAATGCACCATAGGGATTTACATGTAAAAAATGGACCTCGTGTTAATGGTTTTCCTGGAGTAAATTTCTGATTTTTTTTTTGTGGAATCTTAAGAAACAGTATTCTGCACCTTATTTTGAAGATCTGCTACCAATGGGGGCAATACTTTTTAGGAAAAAAATTAAAAAGTGGAACCATTTCATACTGATTTTTTAAAATAGGTTTGCCATGCTCGTTCACTTTCATATATCATTCCTATGACATTTAATCATTAAGTAGGTACATGATTATTATTTAAATCAATTTAAACAACAAAATCAAAGAAAGAGCTACTAGCAAATACACTAGACTATAATAATACGTCCAACTCCGGCAATTTTACATGCATTTCGAAGGCAGCCGCTGTGGCAGCGCCATCTAGTGTCGCGAGTTGTAACTAACACACTGCACCATAGTGATGTGCAACAGATAACAGTATCGAGTAGATATTGATACATTAGTCACAAGTATCTGATACGTTGAGTTGATTACTTGATTACTTTTGCTTGCTTGATACTTAATCATTATACCCAGACCCCGGACCCGATATTTTTCTATGGGATCGTTGAGTATCTACTGACTAGTTATGCAAGGCTACTTCGGTCCTCTAAGAAAATTAAAAAAAATAAAAATTTCAAGCCAGAAAACAAAAAAGGAATAATTATAGGTATACTTGACTCTTTAAAAATTATAAGTAATAACATAATAATTATCAAATAAAAATGTAAATATGTAACTGTATTACATATAATGAAAAAATACTTGAGATGGAATGTGAAATAAGCAAAAAAAAAATTTTTCATTTACTTCAGTCTTGTAAGAAAAAAAAAATGAAGATACTTACATAGGTATACGTACCGAACCGAAGTACGTATGCAATACAAGATACAAGGCCATATGGGCTAAAACATCACGTGGAACAAGGAACTATGATTATACATAATTCAGTTCCAGCACTCCAGGAGCAGGAGTTTATAGTAGAGATACCGTTCCGAGGGTCAGGGTATGCGTGTTGCGATTACGGCTCCGCTCCAGTCGGCGATGTGGCTATGGCTAAACAGTTCCAAAATACCGATATTTTGTCGCGGTATTTTTCTGTCGCGGTACCAGTTGGATTGGAACGGTCGTACTCTTCGGTAACAGTATTTCCCATCTCTATTCCGGGCCCAGTAGAACAACTGTAGCCGTCCTCGAGCCGCCAGGTTCGCTAGTGTCGCCTCGCTGCCGGTTTTCAGTCGAAGTTGGACGTATTATAGTCTAGCGTATTTGCTACTAGCTACCTAAGAATACTTAACTTATGCTCAGCAAAAGACAGAAGGGAACACAGCGTGTATTAAACAATTTATTTGTAAAACAATAAATTAAAAATCTAAATCAAATACTTAAACTGTCGTCCAGAAGCTGCTAAACAATATCCTAATCTTTCCCGAAAATGCCGCTTTACATTTTGTAATTGCCTAACAACTATTATTGTATTAGAAGCTTTATTAATTCTTTGCTTTAGTTCTTCCAAATTGTTTGGTCTTATGTCGTCAAAAACTTTGCTGGCCAAGTATCCCCCCAAAAAATCCAGAGGTGTCAAATCTGGGCTTCTAGCGGGCCATTTCAATGGTCCAAACCGACCAATCCATTCATCAAACTCAGCATTTAAAGACTGTGTAATTTCACGTATAGGTACTATGATGGGGTGCTCCGTCTTGCTGTAAAATTACTTGCCCATTTAAAGGAAGTCTGCGTACAGACAGGAGGACTTTTTCTCTAAGTAACTGCAAATATTTTGCGCTATTTAAAGACCCGTCAATAAAAAAGGGCCCAAGGATGTGGTTTCCTAGAATTCCTGCCCATACGTGGAGTTTCCGTGGCCACTGAGTGTGAGTTTCATGAAAAATGTATTATGGGTTTTTTCGCGACCATTTTCTGGTGTTTTGTTTATTGACGCTACCATTCAGCATAAACGTTTTTTGATCAGAAAACAAAATCAAATTTTGTACATTTGGGTTTCTATTAATGCTTTCCATCCAAAACTCGCAAAATTCTATTCTCGGATAAAAGTCACGCTCTAAAAGTTCCTGTGAGTTGTGAACTTTGTAGCGCTTGAACTTTTCATTTTTTAAAGCCCTGAAGCAGCTGCTTCTAGATACTCCCAGTTGGTTGGACATTTTTGATAAACTAGTTGAACGCTGTTCTTCTATCACTAAGCAAACATCTTGTCTAAAAGCTTCGGTAATAACTTTTTTTCTTGGTTTCTTATGCTGGTGTTCCAAATTTACATAGTAATTTTTTAAGAAATTATTGTAATTCCTTAAAACGCTAACGTGATCAGGAATAGGTCTGTTTGGGAATTGCACAGCAAAATTATCGCACACTTCTCTACAAGAAATAGGTACCTCTTATGTAAGAAATCACCATACCCACTTTTTCTTCGGTAGTATACACTTCCGGCATTCTGCTTGTTCTATTTTTTCACACTGATTTCAAACTGATTTTGAAAATTAGAAAATTATTATTAAAATATCACAGGCTTGATAGGTGTCAGTGAACGAGCATGGCAACCTATTTTAAAGAATCAGTAGAAATGGTTCCACTTTTTAATTTTTTTCCTAAAAAGTATTGCTCCCATTGGTAGCAGATCTTCAAAATAAGATGCAGAATACTGTGTTTTAAGATTCCACAAAAAAAAATCAGAAATTTACTCCAGGAAAACCATTAACACGAGGTCTATTTTTTACATGTAAATCCCTATGGTGCATTGAAAAAGAAATACACTGTATAATATTTAGTTTTAAGAAAATTGATCTTTCATTCATACGTTCATTAACTATAACAGTGCATGAGTTGGATAAAACTGATATATTATTCCATACGAAAACGAAACTGCATAACAATGGCTGTATATTGTCAGCAAAGCTTTCTTTAAGATATTTTAGTTGATGGCAGAATTTGATAAACCTACTTTTTTAATGAGTTCTATATTATAATATAGCAGATGCTGCAATCCGATGCGAGTATTTTTGATTGACGTTCTATTCCCAGTGGTTGCCGGTCGTCCACCCTATCAGGGTCAGAAATATACAGAGTGTCCCTACCTTGTCAATCAAGCTGTCATTCTTTCAGTAGAGTCACCGAAGCAAGATATGTGACTTTATTATAGATATTAGGCAACAACACTCAACCTTTGAAGGGTGCTTTGTCGTATCACGTGAGGGTGCCTTTCGTCAAATAACCAATTTCTTTTATTTAGAAATTGTTTTTCACATCACACACTCATAGATTCTTTTTTACAAAACATCGGGGTAGGTATCACGATACGCCTTGTAAAGGGAATGGAATTCTTTTAATTTTTTGTGTCATTGCGATTGTTGGACAAATTTTGCCCTGAAAACATATGTTACTGTCAGTCTTCTTGTTGATATACCTAATGTACCTTTAGAAAATACAATGTCAATTCAAACAACAGAAACATGCAATGTAAATAGTAAAACCAGTCCAGTACATAAATAATTATAAAATAAACTAGAAAAGTGTGACATGGTATAATGTAACATGAAAAGTAACATATGTCACAATTGGATAAGATATCATAAAATAATCTATTAATTGTTAGGAAAACAGAGAAATGTTTGCAAGACTAAAATATGATCAGCTTTTGTACATATAGAAGTATTTGTTATTGGATTTTATAGAGAGAAAAATTACATTTCTCTGTTGATAATGTGTGCAAATCAAACCACATCACTATACCAATATTTAATTAAATCACATACATTAATATGGCCCGCTCCAGCATCAAAATAAATCTTGTAGAATATATAAATATAACTTTTAAACAATTTTTTCTAATGAAAAGTTTTGTGCGACTTGACTAATATATTCAATTGATACATGTAATTTTTCGTTTGACTAATCAGCAGTCCTATAATAAAAACGATTGCAATGCCAGTAAAACACATCTTTAGTTCATTATAATAAACATTATTATCTATTTAATTTATTATTTAGCTACTAGCAATAAAGTGATTTTTCTACATCCATCAAGAATAATTGGTCCTGAAACGACGAGATTGTATTGCCAAAATTATAGGCATTTTACAATACAACAACGCACCTTTCTCCTATCAGTTATTATTTTATTAATTTGATTGGAATTTTTAACACAACTAGGTATTTATTGAATAATACGTTTCTGGCATAGTGATTGCGTAGCTCTATAGGGGGTCATGCAGCAAAAGATACATAAAACCGTCGAGGACAATGAGAAGACTGGCACGTTTTGCAAGAAAAAAATTTTACCCATTAAAATTGTAAAGCTGGCAATTAAATACGCCAATTCAATTATTTATGAGCTAAACAGACGAGTTCTTGCCATCGATATCCAATTAGCCCTCACATCACAAGAGAGGTGTAATGAGCTGAAGGAAACATCGGTTTTTCAGTCGATTACATTTATTGATTGACTTACGTATATGCGCACAAGAGTAGGTACAAGTTATTAAACAGATATCGAATTAATATTGTCAAAAGAAACTTGTTTCCATAAATTGACTATCTCGAATTAATTGCAATTTTTGACCATATATGTAGACATTATTAAGAGAATTGTTGTTGGGTGTTCCTATAATCTAACTTCAGATCAGTATTAACCTACAAATAAATACATAAATCATTTGGTCACTTCTTGTTTTTATACAAAGTCAAATATGTGATCAGCAACATACCTAAAATGGTGAATTATATTTATGTTGTGCATGATGGATAGTTATACTTGAAGAGATCAAAATGAAAGTAACACAAACAGGTACATAAAAATTTGTGTTTTCAATCCCTTACTTTGTAGAATTTCTGCATCACAATCCAAAAATAGGTACGTGTTGTAAGAAAAAAACATATTTGCTTTCAGAAATGAAAGCAATAATTATTACTAAAGCTTAAGATCCGGATCAAAGGCAATAATTCAGGGTATCTTATAGATGAGTGCCATTAATTATATTGGAGACTCCCTGGACTAAAATGAGTCAAAAACTCCTTAACTATGGGTTTGTTCCAACTCGATGCTCGGTATCATACGAGAATAATTATTACGCGAGTATCGGTGGATAACTAGTAAAGTCTGTTTATAGTACTTAAAAATTGCGCGACTGAGCTGTCGCCTATTTTCTGTCGACTCTTTAACATGTCCTATATAAAAAGGGAATACTTCCCTCCTGCTGGAAATGCGCATGCGTTCATCCCATTCCCAAGAAAGACAAAAAGACGATACCAAAAAAGTACCGGCCAGTGGCACTGCTCTTATATTATATCCAAGATTATTAATCAACACCTTTTAAAGTATACTTGGAAGGAGATAATATAATCAGCGACCGCCAGTACGGCTTCCGCAAACAGAGATCAACTGGAGACTTCTTCACCCACGTAACGGAACTGTGGAAGTGACACAGTAGTCGAAAACCATGTGAAGTCTCCAGTTGTTGCATGTAATACCTCCAGGGCTTTCGATCGTGTCTGGCACGGGGAATTTGTGGCAAAACTGCAGGCTTATGGCATGCCCGAGCAGTTCTGCTTGTGGCTTGCGAGTTACCTCGGAGATCGCTTCTTGCAGGTGGCCGACGATGGAGTTATCTCTAAGACCTTTTTATCAATGCCAGCGTACCTCAAGAATCTATTTTATCTCCGACTCTCTTAAATATATTAACGACCTGCTCGAAACAACAAAAAAAAACAATATACAATTTTTCCGACGACAGTGCACTGTCCTTAGAAAGCGTGATCTTCGACCATCGACGCACATTTTCGCAGAGAGCAAGAAGTCTCAATCCTTAACAAAGATCTACAGGAAAATCTAGCTTGAGGCAATAGAATCAAGTGCAATTTAATGCTGGGAAAACACAGTCTGGCAACTTCTCCAAAAAAAAGTCAACTTGTGGAGACAGATATGATGTAGCCGGGATACTCTCATCTTCCACCGCTATCTCTTCGTTTGCTCGACATGCATGAATGTGGGAGCAAACATGTTTTAGCACGATCACGTCGCAAATTTGGCGAAGAGTGCTTCTCAAAAACTTGGACCACTGTTCCGCTCAAAGAAATTTTATACACATCAACCTCAATCCGACTATCCTTGGAGTACTGTTCACATGTTTGGAGCTCAGCTCATATAGATATACCCTGAGATTACTTGACTCCATCCAGAAAAGAGGGCTCCAACTTTAACTAAAAAATTAGATATAAACCCACCTAGAACCAGGCCGAGCAAAAATAGCCTCAATAACTCACCCCTATCAGGTTCAACTCGCGTTACATCTCGCACCACCTTATTTCAGACTCTTTCATGTATAGAACCGCATCCCTTTGGAATAGCATTTCGAGGGATTGTTTCCTGAGACATACAACCTGCAACGATTCAAAGTCAACGTGAATCGATATATCCGCTCATGCACCGCTCTTAGAGCGTCATAAGAATTACCCTGCAGTGCATGTGCCTTTTCAATAATAATAATAAAAAAAAAAAACTGAGCGAGTTGGAACGCTTCTAAAACTTACCTACTTTGGCAGCTTTTCAGACAAAAATTAAGTTTTCTGATCAAAAAGGCCTTTTATAGTATTCATGAGTATCTGGACGGTGTTATTTATGGTGGATGACAATCACAACTGAGTCGTTGATTTGCTTATGACCAATGCTCTCGCAGATTTTGTGAATTTGATGTTAGGAATGTGGAGGTTTGCTTCTGTTTATTGCCACTATTTTATTTTTTATTGTATTGTTTTTTATTGTATATTTTTATTGTATTATATTTCTACGTTGACTATAGATATTATTTTTATAATGTATGTTATTGTATTTTCGTTCATATGTAAATAGTATATAATTATATGAGCGGTTATGATGATGCCATTATTCAAGAGATAATGTGATGATGATAATGCCACGAGCTTTAGCGAGTGGCATTGTCATCATCAAGTGAATAATGGCTATAATTGCTAATGCAATGAAAATGTGATGAAAAACCTGATAGTTTTCATCTCCCTGTATAATAATTTCATCCCCATGATAGGATACCACGTGAAAAATTAAGATAGGGACATGTAAACCATTTTCTGCTGTCTTGAGCCGTTTTCTTGTAAGCTGCTTTGAGAATGAAAAATGGCGATTTTCACTTGTTTTAACTCAGAAGCTATTGAGTTTAAACTCAAACTGTGAAAACAATTCTTACTGAATTTTTTCAGGCAATCTAAAAATGTACCTAATAATATAAATTCGACTCGAGCATGCCAGAGTGTATGTAGCGGTCTTTCGTCGCTCCGCAATAAATCGTCAATTGTGCCTAATAAAGTGGTATTTAATTATTGTAACATATAGTGAAAGGATAGTGGTGATAATAGCATATTCAAATTGTAAATTAGCTAATCAAAAAATTGTCAAAATGCCCTTAACTAGAGAAGTAAGAAACGAAGTGATCAATATAATTAAGGATACGTTAAAGGAAATATTCACAAAAGATATTAAATTTATCGATGTTATAGCCGAAAAAGTGGCTGATAAAGTGGCCCTGAAGAGCACTGTTGAAAAGGTCAATAATCTCGAAAATGAAGTTAAAAGACTGAAGGAACAGGTAGATGTACTGAATCAGATGGCAACTAGAAATAACATACGTATTAATGGTGTACCGGAGGAAGAAGGAGAAAACATTGGAATGAAGATTATGGCAATATGCAATGACAATATGGGATTAAAAGTAGAACAGAATATGATTGAAAGCTGTTATCGAATAGGCAGGAGGAGTGAGGGTAAGGACAGAGCGATAAAGCTGAGGTTGATAAATTCGAGAATTAAGGTGGAATTGATGGCGAACAAAAGGAAACTCAAAGGCAGCCGCATTAGGTTTTATGAAGATTTGTCAAAAGAAAGATTTTTTATCTATAAAAAGGCAATTGAGAAGTTTGGAGCACGTGAAGTATGGACTATAAATGGAAGAATATTTGTCAAAGATAAAACTGGTCTCAAACACGCAGTCAATAGTGTTGAAGATGTTCAAGGATTGTAGAAAGTATGGAGTTACGTATTAATGGAAGTAAATAAATGGGGAATTGGATAATCTGGTGTAGACAGGGTTACTTAGATTTATTTATTTTAGTGATTTTTTGGTATGTATACATGAGTTATATTATATTTAGGTTTTTAGGTTGATGTATCTACAGTATTTTACTCCTGGGAATTTAGATAATTTGTTCGTTGTCATGCTTACTTGCAGCTTTTTTGTTCCTTATTGATTGTACTCTGCATACATTTGTTATTCTTCTGTTTATTATCGATTGGTTGCTGATATTTTCCCATAGTTGATTGTATTATCAGGATCAGCTGTTAAAATGTAAACAAATCTTGTGCAGCGTTATACTGTGCTGTGTATTTGTTAGAATGGTAGTAACTATATAAAATGACAGTGAGGGAATGTAAGTTTTGATTAGATCTTGAATTTGATGATAGTTTATGAAACACTCATATTGAGATAAAAAAATGGGGATATAAGTTATTCTACTTACACTATAAATTAATTCTTTAAGTGCACGGCGCGGTGTGGGGCTGTACCTGGGACCTTCATTACCGTCAATGATCCTATCTATATGATTCATGAAATTCTGGGGGGAAGGGTAACTAAATGTTATAGTTTATTATGGTTGAATGATGTTTCTGATGCACAAAACGATGGAATAATATTTATTTATATGGTCAGCGGAGCAAGACGCTGAGACAGTATAATATAAGGTATCTGCTACATATAACACACTGGTACCTACATATTTCAATTCCTTAGAGATTTTTTTTGTTTTTTTGGGATGGACCGGTACGTGAGAGACTACGGGTGGGATCACATACAGACTAAGGTGGTGAGCTTACAACAATTACAAAACTCACATCTTCATACTGCGGTCCACAAGGCATTTAACGTGTTTCATATTAATATTAGAAGTATTTCAAAAAACTTTGATGAATTGAGTGTACTCTTGAAGGCGTTACCTAGACTTGATGTTATTGTATTAACTGAGACTTGGAGGTTGGATGATCCGGGTGTCTTTACTTTGAAAGGTTATAATCAGATTTATAATTCCGGTGACATTAACCAAAACGACGGTGTGGTGGTATATGTTAGGGATAGTTTCAAATACACTTATGAAATAAAACTTATTGGAATACATAAAGCTGTTGAACTACTGGTAAATTTTGATGGTGCTTGGGTTACTGTTCTTTCACTCTATAGATCTCCATCAACAGATGTCAACGATTTTAATCTTAACATGAAAAATTATTTAGACAATTATTTGAGTGATAAAAAAAACTGTAAAATAAATAGCATTTACATAGTGGGCGATATAAATATTGACATCTTAACCGTATCAAAGGAATCACAGGAATATCTTGATAATCTTTACGAAGCGGGCTTTATTTCTTTAATAAACGAAAAAACTAGAATAGTACAGGGATCAGGTTCTTGTGTCGATCATATATTCATAAAAAATTCGATGAAAATTGATGGACTCAAAGAATCTTACGTGATAACGACAAACACAACTGATCATTTCCCAGTGTTGTCCTCTATGACTTATTCACATATCGAAACCAGCAAAACTTTTGAAAAATGCAAAAAGATACACCGTGTCAATACTGATAAACTTAAATTACTGTTAAAAGCAGAACCATGGGAAAGGGTGCTGAGGCAGGGTAATCCGCAAGAGGCGGCGAATATATTCTATGAAATTCTAAATAATTATATTGATAACTGTAAATCATATCATATTATAAAAAATGTACATAAAAAAAGGAAAGAATGGGTAACAAACGGTATTATTAAGTGTATAGCAGTGAGAGATGAACTATACAAGAAAACACGCAGATTTCCATTGGATTCAGAAATAATAAGAGAATACAGAACTTACAGAAATCATCTCACAAACATTATTAAAATAACTAAAAGAAACTACTACCTTAATATGATCGGGAACGACAAGCCAGTAAAAAAAATATGGGAGGCAACTAATATATTATGTGGTAGGAATAAAAATAAGTCAGAGATATATAGCCTTTATGACACAGAAAACGGTAATATTGAAACAGATAAGAAACAAATAGCTAACAAACTCAATGATTATTTTATACAAGTAGGCGAACGATTAGCAGAAAATATTAAGAGCACTGACAATAGATTCGAACAGCACAAGAAAAAAAATTTATAGTTCCATATATTTACGACCCACAAACGAGACAGAGGTAGCTGACTTAATAAATACTTTGAAAACTAGCAAATCTACAGGAGAGGATGCTATATCGGCCGATTTATTAAAACTTATAAAAAATCACATTACTCAACCGCTGGCGCATATATACAATATGTCGCTGTCGAAGGGTATTTTTCCGGATACATTCAAGCGATCGATTGTAATACCGATATTTAAAAAAGGTGACAAAACTTTGGCAGGTAACTATAGACCGATCTCTTTAATTAATAATATGGCCAAAATTTTTGAAAAAATATTAAAAACAAGATTTTTGGACTTTCTAACTAAACTAAGGTTATATCAAATAAACAATTTGGTTTTCAGGAAGGAAAGTCTACGCAGGATGCCATGGCGGAATTGATTGCCGATGTATATGGTGCCCTTGATTCAGGTAAAATGGCTGCATCTGTCTTTATAGACCTCGCCAAAGCATTTGATACTGTGAGTCATACATTGTTACTCCAATCTCTGGAAGAAATTGGATTTAGAGGGGTGGCTTTGAAACTTCTGAAAAGTTATTTACAAGATAGACAACAGCAGGTTAAAATAGGAAACATACTTGGTGAGCACAAACTGATTAAGTACGGAATTCCACAAGGAACAGTCTTGGGACCGTTGCTCTTCACAATCTATGTGAATAATATGTTTCAGTTGCCAATATTTGGAAGAGTGATCGCCATTGCGGATGACACTGCAATATTTTACAAGGCCACAAATTGGGAGGATATCAAAAGGGAAGTTAGGTCGGATCTCGAATTATTAAAGACATGGTTTGATAGTAAGCTATTGACGGTAAACTGGGACAAAACAAATTATGTACCTTATTCGATATATAAAGACCGTCTGCCACTTTTTAGTGTCATTTGTTTATCAACAGGCAAAGATAGTATTACTATAAAAGGTGTGGATGAGGTGAAATATTTGGGAATTTATATAGACAAACATCTACGTTGGAATAAACAAATAGATTATGTCAGGCAAAAGCTCAGGGGCCTTTTATTTAAATTTCGAACATTGAAAAAGTACATTGACACAAATAGCTTAAAAACTGTGTATCATGCGCTGGTGGAAACACATATACAGTATGGGATACTGGGCTGGGGGGGTGTGAGATCAACCAGCGTAAAATCCTTGGAAACCATACAGAAAAGGTTCTTAAAAATAATTCACGGTAGAGATTTTAGATATCCAAGTGATGAACTATATCGTGAAGCAAAACTATTAGATATAAGACAAATTTATGCCAAGGCGCTGCTCACATATCAGCATAACGTTGCACATTGTGCGGAAAAGGTAGAACATGAAATAAATACTAGAGCAAGAAGGGAGAACAAATTGTTGGTCGTTAAACGCACAAAAACGGAAATAGGTAAAAGATTCTATAAACACCTGGCACCTGTGATCTACAATACCATACCACCTAACTTTAAAATTGTCAAAAATAAATATACATTTGCTAAGCAGATCAAGGCCTGGATATTTGACCTTCCAAGGGAAAAAATTAAACAGATTTTAAATTTGGATTGATGGATCAAAAAGGGGCTATTGTGGGTATGAACAGTGGTGGGGATGTGAGTAATAAAGCAAAAATTTGCCCGTGGTTTCTTATCTTTCGTGCCGGTCTGTTGTCATGTTTCGATACTATTTGATATAGAACTGTCTGCTTTCTTCTATAAATTGTATTAACATTATATTAACATTAAAATAGGTTTTAGTAAAATGAGGCTTGATATGCGTATGGATGGCTTGCCCCCTCACAACACACAAGCATTGGCTTATGTTGCTGCGGTGGCACGCTGTCTAGCGCCCTGTTATGTCTTGTATAAGTTGAGATGTTCCTATCTAATGTGAAGAAAAGAGATAAAATGAATCTTGGAAGGGAGTAGGACAGATTGTGAAGATAAATGGACATGAGAGTCGGATACATTCCATTTGTTCTTGCTCTTTTGTTAATATGTAAAGTAGTCGTAATAATTGAGACGAATTGTTATTATAAATTGATTGCTATTTAAAAATGTATATGGATTTTGAGCTGGAATAAATGTTATTATTATTATTAT
Organism: Malachius bipustulatus; assembly: GCA_910589415.1. Taxonomy (NCBI): domain Eukaryota; kingdom Metazoa; phylum Arthropoda; class Insecta; order Coleoptera; family Melyridae; genus Malachius; species Malachius bipustulatus. The sequence continues at coordinate 18,424,951 of OU342633.1, forward strand.
TATTATTATTATTATTATATACAGGTGTCTCATTTAAAATATAACGTTGTTGCAATTTTTCGAAATAAGCGGCAACGTCGGAATGCCGAAAATCTTTTAGATAGATAGAGCAGAGCGAATTTTTAAGTGACTAAATTTTCAGAAAAATCCAATGACTCGTTTCCCGTAAACGTCTAAGGCACCACCGACTGTGAATCAATCACCCTGTATAACATAGTAAGATTGTAACTTTTTTATACCACCTGTTATTTTTCCGTCTTCACTCTACAGTATGTATTATAATTCATTTCTTATCCAGCTTAAGAAAACCTCTAATCTCTATGTTTAAACCAGTAGACCGTGCATGAATACCTGTAAAGCCCTTCTTGATGCAGGGCATAGATACATTATATAAAATGAGGCCAAACCATTCCATATTATAGAGTATTATTATAAGAAGGGTTGACATTCTATTATTGAAAGTAACGTGCCGTAAAGAGCTTAGCTCATTCAAAAAAACCTACCGATGTCTCGTCTAGGTAAATGGTGTACAAGGAAATTCATGGTACACGGGATTCAGGAGATTTAAATATTTATAAATTAGGTTATACAAGTACGAAGCAGGTGTAGTTCTATTATCATTTTTTTTTAGAGCTACTTTTTTACAGATGTTATATGAAAGTCGACTCTAAATCCTACATTCGTTTTATCTTGAAGCTAAGGTATTCAATTATTAGAGTCTGTCACTGACAGCTTTTTCTGAAACGAAAAGCCCTTGTCAGGATTAATACCTGTGAAAAGAATAACAATTATTGTGATGTGAAATTCGTAATTCTGTGCCTCAAAATGCCGCCAATGTATCCTTCGATTCAAGTCCCAATTTTTCTCTTATTACTTCTAACAGCTTCAAACGTCTTTTCTATTCTAATCCTCGCATCATCATCCGCCCCCCCCCCCTCTACGAAAGAAACTGAAATTAAAACACCAATTCCTAGGGCGAAATCGCTTTCTCCTGTAACAACGATTACCCCGGCCCGTTCGTCTGTCGCGAAAAGCCACCGTGTGATCGTCTATTTACCTCTGGGTTTCCCCTAATAGGACCGCTGTGTTTTCCTACGTTGTGTTTGCCGTATTTTTTACCGTAGTCACCCCTGCTCTTTGATTGAGGTATGCCAGGATTACTATGGCCGAAACGGATGCGCAAAAGAACCTACTATGACTCATTGTATCTCGGTTGATTGGGATTTCCCACAGAAGAGCAGGGAAGTTTACTAAGACTTGTTGTTAACTGTGGACTTCCGGTCACGGAGTTTAAAAGTGAATGATGAGCGAGAGAATTCGTTTGCAAGGGCGTAAAATGGTTAAGTGCGAGATGGGCTGTGATTTTACATAGAGAGTACAAAAAAATGGAAAGCGAAGAGAGATCCCTTTCATGCATGTTTCAAACTCCAATCCATTTCGGATTCCACTCTTTTGCACACCTGTGCTTTCTTATTATTTCTCTTTACTTTTGTTTCGTTTACAGACGACCCGGTATATTGCGGGAATGTCTTATTACTTCGTTTTGCTTTTGTTTCGGTTACAGACTATCCGGTATATGCGGAAATGTCTGCGTGATTCACCTATTCGACAATTTTCTTTGCCTGATTTCCTTTTTCTAGATTCTTTGATCTCACTTCAAGCAACGGCTTGAATTAATTAAAGAATACAACCGTAAAGAACCCGGTATATTGCGGGAATGTTTTTCTGTTTAACTAGTCGAAGATTTTCTTTGCCTAATTTCCTTTTTCTAGTCTCTTAATTTCATTTCAAGCAACTGCTTGAATTAATTAAAGAATACAACCGTTTGGGTTTCAGACGATCCGGGATATTGCGGAAATGTCTGTCTCATTACCTATTCGACGATTTTCTTTGCCTACTCGATGATTATTGAATTATCATTTTGTATTTTAATGAGCTTTACTCGTTGACTCGCTCTTCCTTTCGTTTGGGACTTTTTATGAGCGTTTATTGTTGTGGGCTTTAACCTGATACACAGGCACACTCCACCCTACTTTTATGACCGCTTGTTGGTTACTCGAGTTTCTAGCTTGGCCTGAATGTCGAGAGCAGTGTTGCCATGTTTGTTTGATTTTCTACCTCCTCTTTAAACATTATACGAATTCCTTTCCAATTTGCTTTTCTCCTTTTGCGAAAGCGGTTTTCCTGAATTAACGTCATACTCATGATAGTTGTTTTAACTCATTTCGTTTATTTGTTGTGTTGTCGTTTTGCCTCACTGGGCTACCTTCATTTGGCCACTTTTGGACCGTCAATACCTATTTGCCCTGCGGCTACCTTTTTGTTCTACCTGGCCTCGTAAGGCGATGAGTCAATATACCTTATCATTTCGAATACGACATTCTCTGCAATTCACAGTTTTGTTTTGCTATTTTAAATGTGATGACCAACTGACCAAACTAGGCCGCTATTCTAAGATTATTCCGCAGGCTTGCCTGGGTAATAATTGAATGCTGGAATTTTTACGAATACCTATTCTGGAGCCGGCGTGATTACGGATATCGAGACCAACCATCGATTCCACCGTGGTCCAAGGTTTTTACCCCTAACACCTGTTTAGAAAGCAGATAACTCAGTCCAGACTGGCAATAACATTTTATAGCAATTTTCTGCGGAGTTTGTTTTTAAATTTTGAATGGAGTTGACATTCGTATGATGTGCTAAAGGAGTTTTGGTTTTGATTGATTTCTATTGGCTTTTCACATACTGGAGACTAATTTGTTTTTGGTTGCTTTGAATTCGTTATTCGTGAATTGCAATTCCTACAACTGCGGGTGCTTTTCGCCCCGTTGCGTTCTACGATTCCACTTTAAAGAGTCATGCTCTTGTACCGGTACAACGAAGGTCTTCACCTGGACATCGAGGTGAATGCCTCCCCCGTGTGGTAATCGAGTACCTATTTTAACTCCTAATTGGGTGTTGTAATGGAATTAGTATTTCCTGCTCATGTAAATGAGTGGCCGGTGCTACATCTGACAACGCTGCCTAAGCTTGCTCTGCTCTGTTTGAGGGCTCAACCTACTGTTGCGAGTTCCTGTCATATAGCGCCATACAATGGGAAGTATTTCTCACTTTCACTCTCTAACGTATAATTTAAAGGGACAGCAGGTGCCGGCCTACAATTCACTAAATAAACTCGAACTCTTGGAGAAATCGGATGATTGTTTTATTTATTTCGTTGTCAATTCCCTAACTTGAATTATTTATAATGATGTGCCGTTTTGTTTTCACAGGTTATTTATTTCCGACCTGGGTTTCCTTCTAGCCCTATTTCGATTTCCTATACTGCGAATTTGTTGTTGAGGAATTGCTTCCTGCCGCGGACTCGTGTTTGAGTAGGTACCTACTAGGTATTTACTGCTGATGCCGCCTAACTCCTAGCTGATTATTTTACTGGATTTAAAATGGGATCTGCGCTCGTGGATTTGCCGAATCTTTTTGATTATTTTACGTTGTTGAAAATGTGGTTGCAATGATATCTGCCCTAATTAATTTCTTAAAAGGTTTTTCCTGGGTCTAGGAAGGACAATTCGGCTGGAGTTCACATAAGTCGTCTCTGGCCGAACTGCTGGGTAAGAATTGTGATTAGAAGTTTGTTTGGGTGCAATTTTATCCTAACTAAATTGGCAATGGAAATTCTCAGGTTGAAGAAGGACAATTCGGCTGGAGTTCACATAAGTCGTCTCTGGCCGAGTTGTTGGTTAAGAATTGTGATTAGAAGTTTGTTCGGGTGCGATTTGACCCTAACTAAATTTTCAATGGAAATTCTCAGGTTGAAGAAGGACAATTCGGCTGGAGTTCACATAAGTCATCTCTGACCAAACTGCTGGTTAAGAAGGAGTCGTTATCTGCAGTTCACATATGCCATCTCTGGACAACGACTAAAGGGTTAAGGAGTCAGATGCGACCTGCTCGGAAGCTGATCTTCATCTCCTGGAGCGGCGGCAAGACGTCTGATTATATAGAAGCGGTGGTCCACTTCCTAAACACCGCGCAACAATGCACCTTATTGACACTGCCTCATGTCGTGATTTATTCCTTAACCCTTTCAAGACGGCAGCCGTTATAAGCTAAGTGCGCTATTTCTATTACCTATTTCTGCTTTGAAGTACTTTGTTACGAAGTTTTTGCAGCAAAAACATTTGATGTGATGTTTATTTAGACTGGTTGGGCTGGTTATTCTTCGATACACCGGAAATCTGGGTAATGAAGGGTAATAAATCTCGAGCTCAAGGACGCTTGAAATACGCATATTTTATACCTAATTTCAGGAGTTCCCAGTTTCTGACTGACTCATAACACATCAAATAATAGTAACCTGCAGCTGTGTCCGACTAAATTATTAGAGAAAGGACAAAATAAACCAATGCAAATAAGCATGGGCGTGTCTAATATTTAAAATTTGAACAGAATTCAGTGTTTCATCTGATCGACCCGGGACGGTTCCCGTACCGAAAGGGTTAATCGTATTTTCCTAATTACGGGACTTAGCGATTTGACCTCGCGGCTACCTTACTGAATTGTCCTAAACCTGAACTACCTAAATTTTCCTTCAAATCGGCCGACGAGTTCTATAACTTTCCATTGTTCCTAACTATTATAATTACACCGGCTTAACTTTCACTTCGCGTTTACACTTGCTTGCCGTTTAGGTACCGTGATGCTTTTCCGGCCACCTTCCTTTATTAATTCGCTTTATCGATTGGCGAAGTTTTCATTTTCGTAGATGGGATACCTAACGAGTTACCATTGTCTCTGCAAAGGCTTATTGTTTAATTCTGATTTCACATTCCTTCACCCAGTCTGTTTCTAGGTCAGCTCAACCTTTCAATCGGCGCGGGGTGTATTCATAGAGGCATCTGGCAATATTTATCTACCCTTGCGGTGGCTGTCTCTTCGATGTTGTTAAAAGTGCTGGGACTCCACTAGCTAGAGCGCTTCTATTTTATGAATATTTAATGATCTGGCAGGAATTGTTTACTTGATGTAACGGCGGGTGGCTGCGCTTTGATTTTCTAACAATTTTACCTTTTTGTATTCACGTACCTATATTCTCGCACTGTTTGCTTTTTCGATTTGGGTTGATTTAATGAGGGCGATGGAAATATTTCCTTTCATCCTACCTAGGTGCGATCCATTTCACTCCAATAACCCTCCCCTCTCCCTGGTCGCTGACACAACCCTATATCAACATCTCGCTTAACTCGCTCTTAAAGTCATCAACCAGCAACAACTCTTACAATATTCCATTCAGAGAGATAATTTCCCATTTTCCAAGTTTCAATCCAATTTACAAGACGGTTCCAAGTTTGATGACAGGGTTTCCTGTGATTTTCTCTGCCGAGTTGCATGCATCCTTAGAGCAGTCTATCACAATACATAGTCTCCACCTCCCAACAATGATTCATAATCTGCTCTGAATCGTTAAGCTCCCTCCTCGGTATTAAACAGATTAAACCCTTCAATCTCCTTCTCAAAGAAATTAAAGCCAAGCTTTCGGAATGCCAAGATAGGATCATTTTTCTATATAAATACCCCTTCCTATGTCGGTATTGACTTGTGACCTCAACCTTACCCAGATCTATTTTCTAGCGACCTAAAGGGACTCAACCGATCAAAAATCGTTACACTTTGGCAAGAAAACTGGAACCTTAATCATTGGTTCCTTAAAAGATTAAAACCCTCCGTTTCTGGCTGTCTACCCTTCCCATCCAACAAACGCGACCAGCTCAAACTCAATAGAATCAGACTAGGACACACCAGACTAACCCACGCATTCCTTCTCTCCAGACAACCTCCCCCTATCTGCTTCTCCTGCACTACCAGACTCACCATCCCTCACATCATTTTCTCATGTCCCACTCTTCAACCACTCCCAACCACTCCGTTTCGAATAGCAAATCATTGCCTCTAGTGACATCCTCGCAGACCCTTTTTTCAGCAACAACATACTCGTCTTCTTCAAGGAGACCGGATCCTTTAACCTGGTCTAATCTATTGATCAAGCTGCTACTAATAACCTTAAGTGGTTGATGCAGCCTAATTCAATTAAAAAACACTTCACTCAGAGATTCAATCCGTTCGGCTGGTTAATAACTTAACCACTTTTTGTCTTGAACGGCATGCAATACAAATCCGTATGTAAGTTATTAGTTTGAACATTTGTTGTTGTCACCTTCAAATCCGAGATTGCAGAATGGTAGGCATTTAATGAAGCGTGAATCTGTTTCATATTGTTGGGGATAGTGCTACCTTTCTTAGTAATGTTAGGACTGAGTGGTACAGAAGAAGATTGATAAACATTCATGGCCCTGATGTTTGCCTATTGCGTCTATAGTTTATACCATTATTCTGATTCAACGGTATAATCTTGCGGTCTGTTTTTATTTAATGCAATGCCAGGAGACCAATTTCTTGTTTTATTTTGTATGTAACCTTTTTGACCTCTGGTTGTAAATCTGATAATTAAGAAACAAATTGATACAATAATAAATCATATCAATCATATCAATTACAGCAATACGATTATTAAAAAACAATAACGTCTTCTGAACGACACAACCCTAATGGTATGATAAAGACAGAGACATCGATGTTTCACTGGTTATTTCCAGCTCATCAGTCTGATATATTATCACCACCAGAGGAGTGTGCCGAACAGAAAGAAAACCAACATACTTAAGCATATTGTTTTGTCGGAAACATAGTGATTAGATTAGATTTATCGTGAGTGAACCATTGTGACACCTCCACTGCGACCGAAGGTCTATTGTGGCTCACATCTAGTTGTGCTACATTAACCCCATCAGGTCAGCCTCTTTGATAAAGCTGACTATCTTGACTGTTGTTAATGTATCCAGGTCCTCCGGTGTGAGAAAGTCTCTCCCGAAGGTTTGTAATCTGGTCATTCCCAAAGCGGGGCGCTCTCATAGGATGTATTTTGCTGTTTCGTCATCCTCCAAGCATAGGCGGCATTCAGCGCTGATCGCTAAGCCCATCCTGTGCAGATGATAATTCAGCTTGCAGTGCCCAGTATATAGGCCTATTAGGGCTTTTAGTTATTTCCTGTTAGGCTCCAATAGTTCTTTAATCCTCTTCTTTGAAGTACCTTTTATAAAGGGCCTTCGAATGATCCAATCTTGGTAAGTTTTGCCAGTGTTGGTCTCTCAGCCCAGTTTCGTATTGTTGTTGTAGCAATATCTGATGATATTATATGCCAAATGGTGGTTCTGTTCCAATAAATTCGGATTCGGCACATTTCCTGGCCAGAGAGTCGGCAAGTTCGTTCTCTCTACATATATCCAGCATGGCACGGAATCCCGACCAGAGTTACTTCGTTGCTCTTTGCCAGAGCCATTCAAGGGTAGTTGACAGTTCCAGACCAACTTGGACTTGCAGTGGCTGGAGCTAAGGGCTTTTAGAGCCGCTTGACTGTCTTAAAATATCTTTATTGATCCTCGTTGACAGTGCATGTTTTCCTGCAACTGCGCACAAAGCTCTATGGCGTCCAGTGTTCACACCCTCTATCATGAGACTGTACCAATTTTGAAGCTTTTTAAAGCCTTATTGGTCATGTGCTCCAACTCTTCGGTAGAGTTGATGCGATCTGCATCCGCAGGTTTTACGCTTCCGGCTGCAGACGTGTTAGGCCCGGCACTTGTGCCTCGGTTTGTTTGCCCCTGCTGTAGGGGTTGGGTAATGCCAGAAGGTAGCCCGGCCCTAGTGCCTCGACTATTCCTCTTGGAAACCATCCTTCTTTTGTTTGGGCTCAGGTTTTTTCCATAAAGTTCCCACGAATAGCTGGGGAACGGCTACACCTCCACTCCAGAATCCCGCATGAAGGGAATGGCGCTGCTTACAACCGGGTGCAGCCATGCATCCTGTCAGCCTGGACCTCCACCTTGGGATTTAGGTTTTTGTTGAGGTTTTCTCCTCTTGGTTCAGGCGATCAAGCCTAGACTCTCACATCACTCTGTCCGCGAGACGTGACCACGACAACAGATGGTACGGTATATCAGAGAGTCCACAGTCGGACGTCTTTGGCGCCGTTACCCTTAGTGCAGACCTTTAGTCACGACACGACAACTAGGTTAGTAGAGGTGGTCCGCGGCAGGACTTTTCTGAGCTACCAGTCTAGAATTTTACCTCCGACGAGCTCTATTACCACTGCTATGTATCGTGTAATCCACAAAATTTTTCATCAACTAGTGCCTCAGAAGAGAGAGATAGCTATTGCAGTCATGTCTGAGCTCATTGCACCTGAGCACACCTACCAATAGTTTGCTTATCTGACAGACTGACAGACATTCTTCATTTTTCCCAAGGCACTATTTGATTAAAAATGTTGTGGATCACCCGATATAATCGTTCAGAATTCAACGTAATCGTACTTACAGGAGAATTATTTGTCTATGTATAATAGAGACCCAGTACTCGCACGCTATAAATATTTAATGTCACTAAGGGTACCTCATCCTTAGTCATGGCCATGACAATGTTCTGATAATTGAACGAGTCCCAATTAAGAATCTGACGGGAGATTATTTTGTATCCATCAACATCAAAATTCGCTGTCCTTTTAATTATTGAAGTTAGAGGTACGATGAAGAGTAGAAATCAAACTCTTAATCAGATTTTACACAATGGCTATTTTTTATTATAAAGGTAGTGGGGGCTGTTATATTATACATGACGTTTCCGACGTCTATTGTTATTTTAAATGTTATACCTACCTGAAATACGCCCATGAAAGCTTACATTGTATATAGAAATCAGAAATCAGTCGGGAGTGATGGCATGGTGTCAACTATAAAAGCATTCAATTTTTTTTCTACGGATTATACTACATTTTTAGAACAGCAATTAAATATTTATATACGAAAGGAATATTCAATGTGCTAAAATTATTTAATGCCCTTTAATAATGTAAATACCTACAATGTAATTTTAATTTTATTTAATAAATCAGTTGATATCGTTTGAAAACAGGTCTGTGATATATCAAGGTAATTATATGAATAACAGGGACAAAACGTCACAAGTTCCCTGAGGACCACCACGAGGATAATATGTTATTTATTAAATCACTATTTGATGGACAACTTTTAATCCGCTGGGATTTTCAATATATTTTACAAGAGAAATTAAAATGTTTGACGTACGGATTGTTAATTATCAACCGACTACAAACGTTCTGTTGAAATCGGAAATGGAATAAATAATTAGATTCAATTAATAAATTATTATTATGGGCTTAATTTGATCAAACTGGCAAATTGAAGAAAAAAATGGATTCGAATATCAATTAAATTTTGATGTAAAACCCCTAAAGCTGCAAGCGTAATTGCTGTATCAACGATCGAATTCAAATAGTGTTAGGATAATAAGGCCACATCAATCTCACTGATGTTGTCAGGTAAATAAATATTTAATACGTATTATGTATTCGTAGGCGTGATAGTTGCAAGTCAGTGGGCTTATTTTCTCTAATATTTTAATAATAGCTGAAAATAAATTTTATTCACGTAACCCGTTGACGTACCTTTTTTCACAAAAGAGTATATTTCCGAAAAATTTCTTAAAATATACAATGATTCAGGAAGAAACGTCAATATTTTAGGTATGTTTTCAGGATAACGTAAAAGTTTCAATACGATTTATATATTCATATTCAATACGATTCAATATCATTTATAGTACAGTCATTTGGTGTTGAAGAAGAGGGTTACCTGGAAAGTTTTCCGGAAGTTTTGAAAATTGGTGATTTAATAGATTTTTAAGCGCTCTTTCCGAATTTTTACTTTGCCACATCGTATCTTTTCCGTTTGCGTCGCCATATTGAAAAAATAGCGCCTAAAAACAGTTTTTTTTCAATACTTTTTTTTTCGTATGTGATAAACTAATAGGAGTAATGTTGCAGGATCGCCATTTGATAATCTATGAGGAGGATGTGCAGGATAATTAAAGTTGATTGGGTTTTGACTGGTTTATTAGGTAACACTTACACACTACATAACGACGTTGTCTATGACTAGTAATACTTACATAATTATATCTAATACTATAATAATTGATAATAATCTATATTCATTCTCGGATGGTGTGTCTGTCCATTATATATGGGTGGGTCAATGCCAACGGCATTGCTTACCCTTATTCAGCATTTCTTGCAAGGTTGAGTTAGAGTCTTGTTATTAAATATATTATTTATGTGTGTCAGTATAATATTACAAATACTACTTGTTTTGATAACAAGATAGTTAATTAATTGACTTTAAAATATTTACTTATTGCAAGTAAGATTTACTCGCTAATAATCTTAATTGGTCCATGACACATCCATCACACCTCCCTGGGTGCGAGAAAGAAAAATGGATCTGTCTCAGATTCGTTTTTCTTTGCTTTTCAAGAAAACAATAAATAGATAAGCTACACATAAAATGGAAAAAAAATAAATAAATGAAAGTTAAATACTTTTCACAACTTCAAAAATATCAATATCTTAAAAATTTCAACATTCTAACTTATTATAAATGTACAATAATATTTTCACTATAAAAGTTATCAACACATTTTTATCATAGAATTTTTACTAGTTAACATTTATCATATAAATTTTTACTTTACAAATATTCCTACATACTTCAGAATCATTTCTATCTTATTAAACTTTGTTTCGAAATTTCAAATTTTACCGATTTACATTAATTTAAAACTGATTTGGCTTTAACTAGGTTTCTCTCATGTAGTTCGATTTCCAATAATTAATCTGGGTAATTTTGAATAAAATTTGTTTCAATTGTTCCTTCTTTGTTCATAAAATAATTTGCTTTGTTGACGAGTTTCCTTCTCACATCTTGTCCTTTTTTGTAAAACATTATTTTAATTTACTTTTAGAATTAATTCATGAAAAATTCCTAATTTTCTTAAGAATTTATTAACGAGATATTATACGTTTTATTGCCCCTTTTTTGATTACAATAATTATTATTCCCATCTTACACATTTTCTTCAATTATACACACACTCGTTTTATTTTTCCTCTTTGGGAAAAAAATTGCGTAGTGAGACTTTTGCTCAACGCTGGCATTTATCGCCGAACATATTCTGCTGGCTAGGGAACCTCAACGACATTTCGAGAATAGACGTTGATCGCGGTGGTTTCCCTTTCAGAATATCGGAATTCCTTATCGAAAGACAAAACTTTCGTAATACAAACAATAATGAGTACTATTCTTCCTCAACTTTTACTTTTGCTGCTGCTTCTACTGCTAGTCAGCACTGGCATTTTTTGCAATTTATTTCGCTTGCGCCAAATTAATGTCCTTTAGGTCCCTCAACGACATTTCGAGAATAGACGCTGATCGGGTTTCCAGGTTGACATACATAATATTGGAATTCCTTTAAAACATTTATACTTTTCGTATTTTAATAATATTCGCTTCTGTGTGTACTTTAGGCATTTCGATTCCACAATTGGATGTTGAGTCAACACTTAACTCTTGAGAAAAAAATCTTTCCGATTCCAAGGTGATCAATCTTGTTGTCACGAGCGTCGGTGCTGAGCTTTTTGGAATGATTGCATTTCTTTGGGCACTAGTAATTTTGGAAAATCTTTTCTCGTTTTTCATTTTGGACATTTTTAATTTCTTCCTAACTTATTTGAAGGACCGGATTTTAATGCGTGACAGTTTGTCAGCTGGAACATTTTCTTTTACCCTTTTTTGAGAAAAAATTATTCATAAAATTTTAATTGATGTATTTAAAAATTGAACTTATATTTGAACTACCAATTTTGTCAGAATTTTAACTCCTATTATTGTTAAAGAAAAAAAATTTTCCTTTAATAAATCGAATAATCAAATCTTTCTTAATCAAAACTTTTTCTGCTTTCCGCAGTCTCTAATTTGGAAACAATTTTGACATTATTTCGGCTTTCTCTTCCGCGCATGACTTCTTAAAAAAACTTTAATTTCGTATATAATTATTCTCATAATTTCTATAATTTATTCCTAATTCTTAGTCAATATCTATCTACTTAAACGCGTTAGAAATGATTCATCAGCTTATAAAAAATAATATAAATATAACCCAATACTACATTATGAAAAAAAAATTCACTGCATATTAAAATAAAATTTCACTCCTACAAAATCCTAACAAACATTTTTACACAAAAAAATAAAAAAAAAATACTTTACATTTTGTACTCACTCGGTAATTTATACTTTCTCCTGAGATAATTCTCTTGTTCTTCTGGGGTCTTCCCCAGAGCGACGCTTTCGGGTGATGCAGCGCTTCTCTATCTTCTCGCATCCCCATTCCATGATGATTAGAAGTCCTCCGGATTTCATTTGGGTTGCCAGGTTGCGATTTCCGTGGTCCATCTCGAAGTAGGATGAGTCCCAAGGTCCGTCTCGAAGTCAGGATCGAAGTTCTACGTCAGGGTCCGTTTCGTAGGCAAAGGATCAGAAGATTGGGTCCTCAATTTTAAGAAAGGCTGGTCCATCTCGAAGGCAGGCAGGGTCAGAAGGCAGGATCAGAAGGCAGGATCAGATGATTGGGTTCGTTTCGATGGCAGGATCTGAAGCCAGGGTCCGTTTCGAAGGCAGGATCAGAAGCCAGGGTCCGTTTCGAAGGCAGAATCAGAAACCAGGGTCCGTTTCGAAGGCAGGCAGGGTTAGAGCCAGAACTGGCAGGATCAGAAGATTGGGTCCGTGTCGAAGGCATGTGATAATACACTATCATGTCATGGACCAATTAAGATTTACTCGCTAATAATCTTAATTGGTCCATGACACATCCATCACACGTAAAATCAATAGTTTCAGCGTAGGTAAGATAGCCACAAACCAAGATACATCCACACCAATACGCGTTTTTCGTATATTAACGAAAAATATTATTTAACTATGCGTTCAAAACCCGGTCTACTACTGCGAATAAGGTTCATCGCAGGTATAAAGAGATATCGCCTTGGCGTGGCCCCCTCTCCCCGCGGGAGGAAGCTGGAGAACGCTTCCTCCTTGCATTGTATGGTTACAGTAACGTAAAAAGTATGTCGTTAAATAACTAGAGGTAAACATGCTTCACAAAATCAGCATATAAAAATAAATTTAATATTGCATCGCTGCCACCTACAGAAGCAGCAGCACGACAACATTAGTTCCGAACCTATCATCAGGTTCAGCGGTGGTATTATGGAGTTGAAAAAAATGCAGGACAATGGGGATGGAAAAAAGCAGGAATGGGCTAATTCCTGTCACCATGTTCGAGCTCCCAGCTCCGGAAACCTTGTTAAAACTTGTTTCTTGCAAATGCAAAAAGGGATGTAGGGAAACCTGTGGATGCAGAAAGGCTGAATTAAAGTGGATCAAAATCTGGTTGGACTAATTATTTATGTTTTCTTTTTCACATTGGGTACATGTACCTATATAGCGAAAACATACACGCATCTAGTCACTCGCGATTGCGATTATGATCGGTTGCCTTGTTTTTTCGGTGGACGAAGGACCTTAATATTACCAAACAAAGTTTTTTAACCTTACAAAAACGTCTAAATGCTTGCTGCACGCATTTTACCAAATGAACACCCAATAGATATAACGGTATTATGCTATGCATGGTCACACAAATACGCATTAAGATAAAATATGAGGAATTTATTAATATTTATTTATTTTGGCTATTTTTTGAACCCCTGTATGAGCAAGAGGGAAAATAAACTTTGAAACCAAATTAACACAGGATTGGAAGAAAATTATTTGAAATTTGAGTTAAATCAATAAAATTTGCATATTTTTATTAGTAAGCCAGTACGTGTGTTATTAGGGAAAGGGTAAAAAAGGCTAAATTTCTATAAGCGTTTTTGAGCAGATTTTTTAAGAAACTGAACTGAAAATTTCATAGTAGACAACTATACAACTAAGCTTTAACCTCAAAAATTTTCAAGAAGTAAGTAAGAAAAATGACGGAGATATCCGAATTTATTTTACATGATGCTTATTTCTCTAAAATTTCAAATTTTCGATTTTCAAAACTACGTAACTTTTGTCGACTTTAAAGGTAGTGTAAAAAAGTGCATTTTTGAAATAATAAGTAAGTATAGGTAAATAAGTAAATGAATAAATAAACAATAAATAAATAATAAATAATAAAAATAAATGAATAATTATAATTTTATATATAGCCACTGGCGTGCATAGGAAAAGGAAGAAAATTGTTAAATTTAAAAATTCATTTTATGGCACGTTTTCAAAGTAAATGAAATGAAATTTTCACACTAAGCCCCCACGCTAATATGAACTGACTTTGGAAAATTTCAGAAAGCCAATTTAAAAAGCGGTGGAAATATTCATAATTGAATGCCATAAAAATACACTATTCATGCGATTGTTGCGCAAGAAGGTTATTTATTTATTTATTTATTTATTTATTTAATACAACCACTCAACAGGCTATTGAAACCCAGTTACAGAGTGGGTTTAACAAGCACAAGTAATCAAATTAAACCTTAAACTTTACTTAAAACTACTGCAATAAATTAATCTATAAACAAAGTAAAACAAACAATATTACATCATACGCCCTAAGGCTCTGAAATTGCAGATCTCGGACATGCAGGCAACGAACCACAAAATATATCCACTTTAGTTAGTACATTTATTACTAATAGTGCACATTCTATATAGGGGAGATAACCTCATCCTATTGTTCTAGGCGTACGCAAGTAAAATGTATACGGGTTCCTAGATGCAGATCGGGGAACACTAAAGTGCAACATCGAAAGAATTTCTGGGGAGTTAATCAAACCCATAATTAGTTTCATTGGCATAGTCACTTATATTGAAATCACCCACAATTAGGACTTCATTACCAAAAACAAAATCAAGGGAGGAAAGGTATTCAAAAAATAAGTCACAAGAGGCAGTAGATAAATTTGAAGGAATATCTACATAGTACGAACACATAGATATATCTATGTGTTACTAAAACCCGAACGCAGACAAATATCAATAGATCTAGATCTAAGGACAGCTACGTCACTAGGAGGCAAGGTGACCTCCACTGCATCAAACTTCCGGTTCACATCCAACAAAACACCGCCCCCACGAGAGGTCCCAGACGTTAAGCTGTTCCTATCAACACGGAATACAGAAAATTGATCTGGTAACAGCTCGGAATTGTGGATCCCATTTTTAGCCCAGGTCTCTGACAAAGCAATTAAATCATAACTACATGCAGATGCCAAATTATAGAAATCAGGTAGTTTATTTATGAGGCTACGTATATTTTGGTAATATAGATATATAATAGACTCTGAGCAGATGTGTCATCAGGAGCTCCTGAGGAGAGTTCTGAGGATGAAAGCTTTAGTTGCTAATCTAGAGATAAAATGACAGATCTAAGTTTATTGCATGCTCTTACATATGTCTCACATCTGAAGTCCCAGGCAGCATGGTTCGCATCTATACATTAACCCTGGCAATGCTATTTAATCTTGTACAATTTGAACATTTAAGTGTAGTTGAACTACATTCCTTAACAACGTGTTCCCCACTACATCTGGGACAACATAAATTATTAGAACACCTTCCAGAAGAATGATGAAACTGATTACATTTGAAGCACCTCAGAACTTCAACAGCATCATAGACCATACAGCTGTTATGTCCTACAAAAACACAACCAGCTCTAATAATGTTACTGTATGAGGTTCTATTCACCTGTAGTAACGCTTGAAAATTATTCTTTTTGTTTCTCGTGGGCCAAATTTTTATAACACTACACTCAGGATTTTCACTCAGAAGATGGGAGATATTTTTAAAAATACAGACTTGAATTCAACTGAGTTCATGTTCTCCTCAATGCCAACGATACGAACCCTAAGCTTTTTTGTTTTTGAACATTTTGCCGCGCAGCCTCTAGGAAAAACCAAATTACTCGAAAACCAAATAGCCTATGAAGAAAAGTCAAAATGGGTTTTGTCAAAAAAGTCTTGGTTTCTGCTATTTTAAGTATTTACAGGCCTGATAAAAATAATTGTAAAAAAGTCAATATAATATTATAGATGTATGTATTATCTTTTAGGTCAAGGCATTATATCAATGCTGAAAAAGGTTAAAAATAAAAAAAAATATATTTTACAATTTTACCAGCCTATTAAAATTGACATTTATAATGTATAAATATGTATGATGTATAGCAATTTGTAAATTATTCTCCTATGTCCAAAAATGTTGCCTTTTTATTGACATAAAATTATTTTGGACTAAACATATACCTATGCTGAGTGTCCCATATGAGAGATGCATATCAAAGTTTTTTTTTAATGGAAAGCTTTTATGTTATTGCATTTTTTGATCATCTAAGAAGAAAAAATAAGATTGATTTTTACAGTTTTTGTTTAAATTGAGAAATTTGTGAGTTATGAATAAGTGAAAATCGCAATTTTTCAAGTCGAATAAGGCCCGGTGTACAACGAAAATAGCTCATGATAGAGGAAAACGGCTTACATGTCCGTGTTAATTGAATGACACCTGTATAGGCCGAAATCATTTTAAATTATTGGTATGGCCAATATATTTGAAACAAGAATTGAAGAAAAAAATTGAAGATAAAAGTTTGGTTCATAGAGACAGACTCACTCAAATGACATCCTGTAAACGTGTTTGAGTTATTTAGGCGGTAATTCATTGTAAAAAATTAAGGACAAATCCCCTCTTCCTTTGAGATTTGAATCCCTGGAAGTATATATATATATATTCGTTTGAGATTACAAATTGCAGTCTTACGATTAACATGTTGTTTAGTTTATTAAATTACATATGATTGGTTTCGTCGATCATAGTGATGAGTGCCAAAGGAGTAGTTTCAACGTTTTTATTAAATTCAGAATAATAAATAATTTGTTAATTTTCCCCTACCATACCACCTAATAGACTTTTCAAAATCTAAGTATAGTTTATACCCAATCGAAAGATCACACATAAAGCTTCTTTTTAAATTTAAGATGTAATAAGATAATAAAATAAATAATAGGCCATCTAGGAGCATGTAGGTACCAAAGTCAAACAACCATATTGAAAACCTTTTTGTGCAGATACAGCTATTTCAGCCCTGGAACACGTATAAAGCTTCAACAGGGATTGACTTTAACTTCCGACGCCATAACCTGGCGTCGGATAGGACTTTGATACGACTGGATAGGCTTTGAGATAAAATCCATTGTTGCCACACGACAGTAGAATGATACAAATACAAACTTTTTTTAATTCATAGATACGTTTTTATTAAAATATATTTTTCTCGCTACCACCTTGGTAAGTTGACACTCCATTGTTCAAAAGCCGATTGTATAATGGAAAGTAAAACATGCACGTTGCTTAAAATAAACCAAAGAAATAGACCAAAAAAAAATAAATAAAGAATTTACCGCGGCAGCTCACTTTCCGTATTAGATGCAACCAGACCAAAGTTCGTCATAACAATCAAAATTATGAAAATGGAGGCAGACTTAGCGACGCCAGATTATAATTTCATAGTTTGATCATGACTATAATGTCGTCATCATTAATAAACGTTTTTTTTTCCGGTCACAATAGCCAAACTGTTAGAGTTTCGGTCAAATGATCTCTAAAGAGCAGCATGGCTTTGTTTGGTGAGTCGTTGGATGGGTGACCAATTATAGTGGTAAAAAGTTCCGTGACCAATTATAGTGGTAAAAAGTTCCGTGACCGATCGTGATCCGAGAGGTACGTTAAAAAGGGGGTCCCGGCTGCTACACAGCAGTCGTTAGGTTACGTCAGAGGCCCTTGAGGCAACTTGAAAACTTCTAACACTTGAGCTTTACCACAGCCATACAATATTTATTTATTTTTAACGTAACATAAAAAAAATTATTATACCTACTATATTATTTTTATTTGGTGGTTTGTAGTTGTAGTGGGAAAACCATATTGCATACCGTGTTCTTAAAGTTTCCTTTTTATCTTCGAAGGATTCGGAAACAATCACCTAAATAAAAAAGTGAACTTTTGGTGCTTGAGAATGAGAGTTTTTTCAAAGATCATTCAAAAGCACCATAATTTTTCGAAAAAAACAATGGGTTATTTTCGTCGAATGCTTAAAACATTCAAATTTGGCTCACTCAGGCTACGCTAGAATTGACTTTACGAAAGCTGCATCTTTTTGAAATGAAGAAAACTATTTTTTCTATCTATGATATGTATCATTCTACATTTTTGTGAATCGAAATTTAAGCAATGCCTATTAGTAAAAAATTATTGATGATGTAAAGAAACTATATAAGTATAGACAATTACTATCAATTCCGATGTGGGTGGGTGGTATAAGAAAAGGCAAAATGATGATATAAGAATTTCTAGTCTTAGGAAATTTGGATTAAAAATCGCAACTTAAAATATTACTAATGCAAACTTGTATGAAGTAACTGTTATTCCTTTAATTGTATAGTCTCTTCAAGTCATCCGACATCCCTGCAGAAGTAAGGGCATGAAATCACCTCGCCGCCCGTCGCCTATATTTTCCGCGTGGGAGAGTTGCAATTTGGTGGGCGCGTCAGGCGCGTTTCGGCCGATCCTGCATCATCGACGACGCGGAAGATGTCCCGGCTTTGGAACGCACGCCGACAGAATTGGACGCACGCCCTGAGTATGCTGAATTATGACTAAGGGCATAGAATAACCGAAGTTGGGAATAGGTAAGGGATTAGAATGGCAGTATCGGGAGAAATGATGATCATTGTGCAACCGTGCGCAATTTAGGAGTCTTTCAGTGTAAATTGGTGGAAGTAAATGTTATTTGGAAACCGTTACAAACGTAATATACACCTACCATGTAGTGATAAGATATGCATACATACGAGGGACGTTTTAATATTCTCGGACTGAGCTGTTTTTGATTATTCTGCGATTTCTATCATCTAATTATTTCATTCACTGATGCCTTACTGGTAACTTGCAGGTATGCAAAATGTGTTAAAAAATTCCTTACAAAACTAGGAAAAACTACAAAGACTACTCTTGAAGAAATGCTAGATGCATACGGGGACGATTGTCCTTCAAAGTCAACAATTTGCGAGTGGTCAAAATTGGTTGAACACGGTCAAGAATCACTGGATGATGATCACTGGATGAAGGGCCCTTTTGGTGTGATCACGTTAAATTTTGTTTAGTAAAAACCAAATATTTAGTACTGGAGGATACAATTACTTATTATTAATAGCTTTGCTATGTAGCAAAGCTACATAGTGTACATAAAATTTATGTTTTCAACCCTTACTTCGTAGAATCTCTGCATACTTATTGATTATGAATAAAACACTAATGTTTTATAAAATTCTACTGTATAATATATAACAGTAGAATTTTATAAAACATTAGTGTTTTATTCATAATCAATAGTGTACATATTGTATGTACACGTACCTACAATAGTACAATACCTACCTAGTGTAAGATGGGTTAAGCGTATGCTTTCGTCATTCTAAATGCATATCCGAGTGGAAACGTGTGAACATTTTTTGGTTCATTATGATCTGAAATGAAACCTGGGATCATTATTATAATCCTGAATCGAAACAAGAGTCGATGCACTGGCATTTCAAGGACTCCAGTCCAGCCCTTCCAAAAAGTTTAAGACCACCCTTTCTGGGAAAAATATTTTGGGACTCTTGGAGAATGTTGCTGATTTATTACCTGAACAAAGCCGGCTACTCATTACGTGGTAGGTACTTGTCAAGTACTTTTCAATACTTTTCTACCAATACTTTTCAAGTGCTAGTAGAATGTATTACGGCGCGGCGTGCAACTCGGCACAACTCGGCTTCACTTGCCACGCTACTTCTTGTACTTCCAATTCGTTGTCAGTGAACTGTCCTAAGTAAGTAAAAGGTCACTTTTAAAGTATTTTCAGGATCCCACCATACTACACCCGCTTTGCTACGAGAAAGCACCTAATTGGGTTTCTACATTTTGAAAGTTTCTTGCACAAGTACTCACAAGTAGTACTCCAACGGGATAGTATTATTTTGATAGTACCAAAGGTGCCAAAAATATGCCATCCAGCTGTTCCATTCCCACAAAGTCGAGAATAGCCCCCCCCTGCGTCTTCTGTTTTCAAGTCAAATCAAAGAGAAAGATAAAAGTACACTGAAGACTGTAAATGGCAAAAGAGAAGGTGATAGATATTGCGATAGAACTACTTGCCAGCAATGTTGTCTAACCTGACAATTTTTAATTAATTTGTCCTGACACAAGTTGTAAATTGTTGTCGCTTCGCTAATTTCCGTTGAAATATGACAACGTACAGATTCTCCATCCTCTCTTAATGCATTATCACCTCTATGTAGCTATCATATCATAATACATTATCCTGATATGTATTTTCTGCATATCTAGGATCATTCAGCCAACACACGGTATAAAAGCTTCATCTTAGGGTTTCTTAGCTGGCGGAAAAAATGCTATACACAAAGTCCTGAAGCTTAAATATGACGATTTAACCGAATTTATCTAAATGTATTTAAAGTGGCACCCTTTTCAAGATACAGCCCTCAAAAAGGCTTAAACCAAATAAATACACAACTTCCAGAATAAGTCAAAAATGAATTAAAAGAGAAATTTTAAAATTGCAACGCCTATTACAACTGTTAAGAGCAATATATATCGACATTACAAACATTGACATACGAGATGTTCCTGTTTTCAATGTCGCCTATCGCTTATTACCCCATAACTTACCCTTACCTCTTACTCGCACGTCACTGATTGAGTCTCTATTTTTTTATCGAAACACTAAAGTACTACCTATATAACTTTTTGCCCTCCCATAAAAATTTCGTTATTTGCATGGTTTTCTGGTAATAGAATAAAATCGGAAGTTCCTTGCATAATTGCCTAATTTCATATACAGGTGTTCCGAAAGTAAACGGTCATACGTCAATCACTGATAGATAGTGTCATTCATCTAAGACAAAAAGTTTCTATGTACATCGGTCCGGAAACGACTGGTTAACAATATAAAAATTTCTCAAAATGTTGCAGCGTCTAATAATCAGCGTCTAAATATCGAGTCAGTCATAATTAACTACTGTAAATTTTGTTCTTTCTACCTTATTTCGGTATACACCGTATTGTGTCCTAGAGTGGCAATATTTATTACCTTTATTTTACAGAAACACAGCCAGTGTTGAGTCGAATAAAATGAACTGTCATATTTGGGGAATGTCAATTACAATTTAATAATTTTGTTACGAACATCATTACCAATATTAGTTATACTTTTTCGTTATTATAAAGCAGTTAATTTATTCTTCTGTGTGTTTAATTTACCTACAAGAGCTGAGCATACGACAATACATAACAGTGGCGACGAGGATAATGGAATTGGATGAATAAAAGAAGAAAATTAAATACATAATATTCAGGTTAGTTCAAGGCCTACTTACAGTAACAAGCTTAACCATAGTAACATAAAGAAAAGAAAGTGTCATTATTTTTTTAAACTTTCAAAGAAAAATTTTACGATTCAATAAAAAATGCCTAAGCCGAAAGAAACGAAACAACAAGAAGCAGCTCAAGAGCAGCCTGTCCAACAAGTACAGCATACAGTACATACAACTTTCAATATCGAAAATTTTGAATCGACAAGGACAATATTTTCAAGATGGCTCAGAAGATTAGAATCAGCATTCCAAGTTTTCAATGTACCACAGTCCAATTACGTAGCATATCTTTTACATTACATGGGACCTGAAGCGTATGATTTATTATGCGATAAGATTGCACCAGTCGATCCTGCTCAAAAATCATATGAGGACCTAGTACAAGAAATTAAAGGATACTATAATCCAGAACCTTCAGAAATTGCGGAAAACTTTCGTTTCAATCAACGTAAACAACATGAGGGAGAGAGTATTCAGGATTTCCTTACAGCGTTACAACGCTTATCAATAAACTGTAAGTTCGGGGAGCATTTGAAGAAAGCTCTTCGCAATCAATTTGTATTTGGACTTAGGTCAGAGTCAATACAAAGCAGACTTCTAGAATACAAGGACTTAACTTTGGAAAAAGCTGTAGAAGTAGCAAACAATATTGATGTTTCTTCTAAAAATGCTGCAAAACTGCATACAAGAACAATACAAGATAACCAGGTAAACCAAGTGAAACAGAAGAATTACAAGTACAAACAAAATAATAAACCTCATTCTCAATATAATAATTCTAATTATAATGGGAAGAAAACCAATACAAACTACAACATGGCAACAAATTCAAATACAACTTACAATGTACCATCAACTACAAACAAGGTGGTATGCTTTCGGTGTGGAAACAACAATCATTTTGCAAACAGGTGCAGAAGCAAGGACAATCTTTTCTGCAGTCTCTGTAAAACCAAAGGACATGTCGCAAAGGTGTGTAAAAAGGTCAATAATAGGGATAATATGAACACTTTACAAGAAATTTGCAAATTGGAAAGTGGCCAGCTACCTTACAGAGAACAATTTTTGACGGACATACAAGTTAATGGAAAAACCATTTGTTTTGAAGTAGACAGCGGTGCTGCAGTCACAGTGATGAACATCAAAGAATTTCAAGAAAATTTTACAAATACGCAAATCTTTGGTACAGAATTGACACTTGTTTCATACTGTAAAACAAACGTAAATGTTGTAGGATACGTTGAGGTAAATGCAAATTACAAAGGTAAGCAGATGTTACTGAACATGTATTTAGTAGACATTGATAAAAAACCATTACTTGGTAGAGAATGGATTAGACAATTAAAAATTGATCTCAATAATGTAAATAATCTTAGCCCAAGTGATAATGATTCGAAATTAGAATCGTTATTTACAAAGTATAATTCTGTATTTGATGGCACTATAGGTAAAATTACAGGTATACAAGCTGGACTGAAATTAAAAAAGGATACGAAACCTTATTTCCTGAAAGCAAGGACAGTTCCTTTTGCTTTACGTGATAAAATTGAGGATGAAATCAAATTACTAGAAAAAGAAGGTGTTTTGGTTAAAGTGGAGCAGTCAGAGTGGGCTACACCCATTGTTCCAGTTGTAAAGGCGAACGGACGTATACGTATCTGTGGTGATTTTAAAGTTTCAATCAACCCAAATTTAATAGTAGACGATCACCCTTTACCATCTATTGAGACATTATTTTCTAGTTTAGCAGGAGGTCAAAAGTTTACAAAACTAGACCTGAGTCAAGCATATCTTCAGTTGGAGGTTAGACCTGAAGATAGACAATATTTAACATTGAATACGCATTTAGGACTTTACCAGAGTACCAGATTACAATATGGGATTTCGTCAGCACCTGCAATTTGGCAGAGGTTAATCGAAACGATACTACAGGATATTCCTGGACTTTCAGTGTTCCTAGATGACATTAAACTAACCGCACCAAATGATGAAATACATTTACAAAGATTAGAACAAGTTTTACAAAGACTTGATAAATACAATATTAAGGTAAATTTAAAGAAATGTGAATTTATGAAGGACAATATTGAATATTGTGGATTCGTAATTGATAAGAATGGAATACATAAATCCAAATCAAAAATTGAAGCGATACAAAATGCGAAAATACCTGAAAATAAAACAGAAGTAAAATCTTTCATTGGATTAATAAACTATTATGGAAGATTCTTTCCTAATCTTAGTGCAGTACTTGTTCCTTTGAATAACTTATTAAAGAAAGATGTACCTTTCATTTGGAACAAGAAATGTCAAGAATCTTTTGACATTATTAAAAGAGAAATTCAGTCAGAAAAAGTACTAGCACATTATGATCCGAGTTTACAATTAATTTTAGCTACAGATGCAAGTCCCTATGCAGTCGGGGCAGTTTTATCTCATATTTATCCTGATGGTACTGAGAGACCAATACAATTTGCTTCAAAAACTTTATCAGATACTCAACGCAAATATTCACAGATCGATAAAGAAGCATACGCAATAATTTTTGGAGTTAAAAAGTTTTATCAATATTTATTTGGTAATTTCTTTACTTTGTATACTGATCATAAACCGTTGGTACAAATTTTTAGTCCAACTAAAAATTTACCAGTATTATGTGCTACACGAATGCAACATTATGCAGTATATCTCCAAATGTTTAAATTTGATATTAAGTACAAGAATACAGAATTCCATGGCAATGCAGATTTTCTGTCACGTTTACCAATGAAAGATACAATCCAAAATAACGAATATGATGAATGTGATATTTTCTACATAAATCAAATGGATACATTACCAATTACATACAAACAAATATTTACAGAAACTGAAAAAGATAGTACATTACAACCACTTTTACAAGCATTACACGGAGGTTACGCTGTTAATGCTAGAGATAGATTTAACGTTTTACAGTCAGAATTTTCTTTACAAGATGGTTGCATTGTAAAGGGTCAATGCATTGTTATTCCATTAGTGTTACAAAAAATTATTTTAAATGAATTACATACAGGCCATTTGGGAGTTGTTAAAATGAAAGCTCTAGCAAGAAGCTATTGCTGGTGGTCTGGAATTACTACCGACATTGAATCATTATGTAAAAATTGTATAGAGTGTAATAAACACAAGAATAATCTTCCCAAGGTAGAAACACACCACTGGGAACAAGCTACAAAACCGTTTCAGCGAGTACATATTGATTATGCAGGACCATTTATGGGATATAATTTTTTTGTTATGGTAGACGCTTATACTCGTTGGCCAGAAGTACGAATAACAAAAAATATTACAACAGATACAACAATTAAATTATGCAGAGAAATATTCAGTTCTTTTGGAATTCCACAAGTTTTGGTAAGTGATAATGCAACTAGCTTCACATCTTACAAATTCTCTTCATTCTTAAAGTCAAATGGAGTTATGCAGAAATTTAGTGCTCCATATCATCCCGCTACTAACGGATTAGCTGAACGTTACGTTCAGACATTTAAACAATCATTAAGAATGTCTCTAAGTAAATGTAACGATGTACATCAAGCTTTACATGATTTTTTATTACATTATAGGAAGACTCCTCATTCAGAAACAAAAGTTTCTCCTTCAGAACTTATGTTTGGAAGATTAATTAGATCTCGCTTAGATTTAATTAAACCTGATTTATTAACATGTAATGCGAGTGACTTATTACCTGAAACTGATAAAAGAATTAGATCTTTCGAGAAAGGGGAAAGAGTATCAGTAAGGAACTATACAAATGGAAATAAATGGAATTTCGGTTACGTTTTTAAGAAACTAGGAAAACTTCATTATCTAGTTAAATTGGACATTGGTCCAACGCAAAAGAAACATGTTAATCAAATGCGAGCATTAGGAGAGCATACTAATTTACCAAATTTTAATCCTAATACAGCTGTTGCAAATACTAACCACCCTATCAAAAATAATGGTGAATCAAATACAGATGAGTTTACAGATCAAAGTCAATTCAATTCTAACGATTAGTCGAGAAATTCCTACCAAAGTAATTCTCGATTTGTGAAACGTTCAAATCGGGCAAGGAAGCCTGTACAAAAACTTAATTTGTAAAAACTTTACTTACGATCAATATTAATTACATTTTAGTTTTAATTTGTTATTATGTTAACTTTAAGTTACATGTTACATGTTACATCTACGTATTTATTTACTTATGTTACCATTTATGACAATTTATTGACTAACTATCTAAGTTATTTTATGTACCTACTTACGTTACGTCTTCTCTGATAGGAAGAAATGAATTCCCGACAGGGAAGGAAATATTGTGTCCTAGAGTGGCAATATTTATTACCTTTATTTTACAGAAACACAGCCAGTGTTGAGTCGAATAAAATGAACTGTCATATTTGGGGAATGTCAATTACAATTTAATAATTTTGTTACGAACATCATTACCAATATTAGTTATACTTTTTCGTTATTATAAAGCAGTTAATTTATTCTTCTGTGTGTTTAATTTACCTACAAGAGCTGAGCATACGACAATACATAACACACCGGCTGTTTCATGAAGCTGTTTTCTTTTTGGTCGGTTTTTTTTGTCGTTTACAACGAGTTACCTTTTTGAATATTTTTGACACAAGAAATTTCTTATAAACATATTTTTAATAAACTATTTCGATGTAAAATCACATTATCTACGAGATATTTTCTATTAACTACCTATACTCGAATTGTTCTTCGTTTACGAGATATAATTAAAAAGCGAAAGGGGATTTTCACCCCTATCTCCAATTTCCATCCTCTAATTTAATAGCACTTCGCGATTTTTTAATCCTTAATGACCATTTTTGAAGGATTCATGCAATAAAAACCCACTTTTTTGATAGTTCCTTATTGCCCTGTTTATTCGGACATAATCTAATAGCCTATAAGGGCCATCGCCCACCGAGAAAATCTATACAAGGCAAACAGTTGCTCACGATGAATTGCAATTCACGCTTTCACGTCCGATAAAGTTTGACATTTTGAGATTTCATATTATTATTACATGAAATGTCAGATTATTAAATTTTTTTAATTAATCTGATTAAATAATCACTGGCGACTTTTAACAACCGTTTTCTTGCTTCTTATCATAATCGTGATGAACCAAAATTATTTGTGTTTTCTTCTTCGCTTGTATAGCATATGTACCTATACATATACAGGGTTATTCACGGTATACGCCACGGAAGTTTATGGCCGTGTCTTTGGAGTTAAGGATCTTTTTATTTTTGGAGTGGATAGAGACCCGGCAGAGGTACGTTTTAAAATTATATTCATAATGTACAGGGTGTCCCAAAAGCATGAAACATATCAAAGTTATGTTTTTTTAAATGGAATGATCCTTTGTTATTGCATTTTTAGATAGTCTGAGAAGAGAAAATAAGATTGGATTTTACAGTTGGTTTTTAAATTCAGAAGTTTTTGAGTTATAAACAAGTGAAAATCGTCATTTTTCAAGTTCAAGGCCCTGTACAACGAAAACGGTTCAAGATAGAGAAAAACGGCTTACATGTCCCTATTTTAACTTTTCATGTACTATCCAATGATGTAGATGAAATGTTTATACAGGGTGATAAAAAATTTGAAAAATTTTGAGATTTCTCCACGCGTCGCCAAATAAAAAATTCAAAGAAAGCACAAATATTTCTATATCATAGGATAGTACATAAAAAGTTAAAATAGGGACATGTAAGCCGTTTTTCTCTATCTTTAGCCGTTTTTGTTGTACAGGGCCTTGAACTTGAAAAATGACGATTTTCACTTGTTTATAACTCAAAAACTTCTGAATTTAAACACCAACTGTAAAAGCCAATCTTATTTTCTCTTCTCAGACAATCTAAAAATGCAATAACATAGGAGCATGCCATTTAAAAAAACATAACTTTGATATGTTTCATGCTTTTGGGACAGCCTGTACATTATGAATATAATTTTAAAACGTACCTCTGCCGGGTCTCTATCCACTCCAAAAATAAAAAGATCCTAAAATCCAGAGACACGGCGATAAACTTCCGTGGCGTATACCGTGAATAACCCTGTATATAATGTAGGTATATTTTTTTAGCGAAAACATAATTCACTGGCGATTTACGACAGTTGCTTTCTTTATGTTTTCTCGGTGGATCAAGGACCTTTAATAAAAGAATACTCGATTGCGGGGAAGATTTGTAGAACCACATAATGTGGAATCTTAATCTCTTCATAGGAATATAAAAGAGGCAGCTACTTTATTATTGAAAAGCTTAGATTTTTACGATAATTTGAGAATCTCAGCGAGACGGATATTTAATCACAGAATACAGAAATAAAAGCAACATATCTAATTCTGGCAAGTCGCTTGCCTGGAGCCTATCGATAAACAAGCTCTCAACCCCCGAATCTCACAAAGGGCGGAATGTCGGCTATGTAGCCCCCTTTGAAGTCTAGGGCATGGCTCCCCCCTTCGACAATGAGCTACAAAGCTTCATTAATGGTAGCCTCAAGCCATGGTATGCAACATACAATACCATATCTAAAGCCTGCTGGTCTTATTATAAATATAAACAGACTACGCGGTAAATACCGAATACCAACTTAGGAGTCAAATTAATGCTTCTGGTAATTTTAATCAAGACAACATGTTAAAACTTGGCTAGCAGGCCATGTTTTCTACTTGCTTATTAATAAGTATAACAAAAATAAATTAACCTCATCATTAAATATACCTACCTATCGATTTATGTCACTTATTAATATGTTTGTTTTCAAAATTCAAACAATAACTGGTTATATAGGGTGTTTCAGAGATATAGATCCAAATTTCAAGGCGTATACAGGGTGCACCATGTATCCTTCTCTATATTGCTATCTCCTGAACGCTAAGAGATACAGGGTCGGTTGAATTAGAGAAAAGATGCGCAGAATTGTGGCCATGTCGAACCCGTCAAGACATACAAGATATCTGTGACGGCTCCTGAAATATCCTGAAAAAACTGAAAAATCGAGATTCCTTATTTTTGAATATCTTGCTTATTGTTAAAAATTAATACATAATTTTTTGTAGGCTTACATAAGCCGTTAAGATCAATCCATCTGTCATTACAAAAATTTTCAAGGCCGACTAGAACCAAAAGTTTTCACAGTCAACTTTCGTTTTTCTTATGGCCGCCATATTATTGTTTTATGTCGTTCGATATGAAAAAAATAATGGAAACCAAAAATTAATAAGCTTCAAAAAATTTTTTTTTTAATTTTTATTCTTCTTTTTTCAAAGAAAAGCCAAAAAAAATCGTCGAAAAACGTCAACATTTGTAAAATACGCCGAAATAATGCTTGCCTTATGGCTTTTTAATTTATCTATGAAATTCGGTCTTAAAAGTTGTCTTTTTTGTAAAGAAAAAAGAAGAATAAAAATTTAACAAAAAGCTATATGGTGGCCATAAGCAAAACGAAAGTTGACAATGAAAATCCTGGGATCTAGTCGGCTTTGAAAATATTTGAAATGTCAGATGGTAGCTAGTCAGTTAGTAGCTCTTGCCGACTTATGTAAGCCCACAAAAAATTATTTATTAATCTCCAATAATAAAAAAGATATGGCAAAAATAAGAAATCTCGATTTTTCAGTTTTTTCAGGATATTTCAGGAACGGTCACAGATATTTTGTATGTCTTGAATGATTCGAGATGGCCACAAAATTGCGCTTCTTTGGACTTGTTTAACCGACCCTGTATCTGTTAGCGTTAAGAGATAGCAATATAGAGAAGGATACATGGTACACCCTGTGGTTCCTCTCATAAATATTAGTTGAATAAATAAATTTCAAATTAAAATGACGTTTCGTTTAAATAAAGATATACAGCGTGTCAAACTTAAAAAAAAATATAACAGGTTTTCTGTTATAACTCGTGTAAATTTAAACCGATTGTGATAACGTTGCTCAATAGCTCCTGTATTTCAGAACTAAAAAGTATTGCTTGGTTTCTTTTACATGGCGCACCGTTTTTGAGATAACTATTTGAAGTTTCCTCGGGCATTTTTTTTCTTTTTTTATTAAAATAACACATCCACTGCAGGGAAATCCCTATGGCCCTCTGGGGATTTCCCTAGACTCAGGCTCAGGCTCACAAGGTGAGATACTTTTCTTCGATGTTCGATATTATGTAAATTTTTTGTCAAATCTAGGTCCCCAATCAAGTGAATGGCTGTTTTCTGAATGTAGTCAAGTAATCTCAGTACTCCAAGGATGGTCGTGTTTGAGCCTTGTGTAAGAGGAGAAGCTGTTCAGGGAACATTGTTCCAAGTTTTGAGCAGCGCTCTTCGCCAAACCCGCAACATGATCATGCCAAGACATGTTCCCTCCGAGGCTCACGCCAAGCAAACAAAGAATTGACGATGGAAGAAGAAAATGTCCCGTCAATGCCATATCTGGCTCCACAACGTTGGCCTTCTCGATGACCGACTGTTTTTTCCCAGCATTAAACTGCACCTGATTTCTATCGCCCCAAGCTAGGATCTAAGGTAAGGTATACGAGGATATAAGTGTACTGTCATCGGCAAAGCTGTATATTGGGTTTTTTGTTGTTTCGATATACAGTTTTGCCGATGACAATTACACTTATATCCTCCTATACGTATACCAAAGGCGATGTCACTAATCATTAACGCCCGTATTCACAAACGATAATTTCCTAAATAATTACGTAATCAATTATACCCATCTCACTCTAACGCATAAAAACTGCATATCTCCATCCCATTTATTTAATTATTTTGAAGATATTACAGGACAGAAACGCTTTGTGAATACGGGCCTATAAGAATAACACTTTGCATCAAAATTAGTCATCAACATTGTCATAATAACTTTTAATAAAATCAATAATTTAATTTACAATGTAAATGGCCCAACATTACCTGAGAAAACTTTAAATATCTCAAAAACGATGCGACGTATGAGAAAAACTAACGAACACTTGTTTGTTCTAAAATGCATGAATGGACTGATGAGTAACGGTTTTGTATTTTCAGTAAAGTCAGTGGCGTAAAATAAAGGAGGGGAAAATTGGCTTCAACCCTGAATATCTACGTCACTGGAAGACATTTACAAAATCTGAAATAGCCAAATTATAACATTCAGTTCCACCCAGAGCAAATTTAGGGAAGATAAAGAACGCTATTTAGCAGCTATGTAGCTCAAAAATGAAATTAACTTATTGTTTAGTCAATGCACACGCATGAGCAACATTTTACAGGTCGAATAGAATTCACAGGTCGATTTTAGCAGTTTTTATTATTGAATAAAATAAATAATTTAGTAGGTAATAAATAGAAATTGCAAGTATATATGATAAATTTAATAGATAACAAAATATTTAAATACTTCACAAAATATAATAATTAAATAGAATTTTAAATATCACAAAAGATGAAATAGGGCAATAGATGGTGAAGATACAAATGGTGTCACAGGTAGGTAATCAAATATTTAACTCGTGGAAATGATCAATAATTAAATAAGAAAATAAAATAATTATACATAGAATAAGACGAACAAAAAAGCTCACACGACGACGTGTAAGGGCGATGTTATTTTAATTATAATGCTTTCTTAAGAAGGAGGAAATTGCAGAGCTATTGCAGATTTTTGAAATTAATGAAATGGTGAAACACGAAAACTATGGAAGTGAATAAAAAAACTTATAATAAGCAATGAAATGAATGATCAGTAATTTACGGGTGAATCAAGTGAAGGGTAGGATTACTCAACTTAATGAAACAGGTGGTAATGTTCTCTCTCTCTCTCAAAAAGCGGGTTCAGTACAGCTCCACACGTGAATCTAAGTCTGCTTGGAGCCACTGGATAATTGTCTCATTGCTGGTGCTGGTATAGTGTTCACGTGCTGACCGCCCCGGCGTCCAGTTTACTGGTCCTTCATTTCGCTTGAGGTGGAATCCCGGTTGGCAAAGGACACCCAGGGAAAAAAAGGCGAACTCCTTTGAAATAAATCAATGAAATAAATCAAAGGAACTCAGAACCTGGTATGGAACAAAGCAGCGTATCCTCGAAAGTGCATGGAGTCGCAACAAGTAACTCGACCACTTTACGTGATTTAAGAAATTAAAATACAAAGTTACTAAAATTTCAAATATGCTCTCGAGGTTGCACTATGAATAATATAATAACACAGTAATAGTAAAATGAATAGTAGCAATGTTTCAAAAAATAATAAATTAATTAAATACAAGCATGAAAAATTTCGCCAGCCATCTTGCTCTTCTGGTCCACCCATCATAATCACTAAAAGATAATTAAACTTTCCTCGCCGAGTGAATGAAAAAATTACTTAAGCTGCTGTACATTATTAATAAAACTAAAACTACCTAATTAAGATAAAACGGGTGGTTTATTCTTAAGTTTTAGTGAGAGTTTTCCGACTATCAACCGACTGCTACCCTTCTTTAAAGCCTTGTCCCCACCAGGCCAGCAACCGAGAGCCGAACCGAATGGTGCCGGACGATAGTATCGCCCTATCGCCATACGTACGCAACCCACAGCGCTATACAAAGTGCTGAACAAACTGACCTTACCGTGCGATCGAAATGATCGTCACAGAAATAATTAATTAATAAAAAGAGTAATGACTGGAACGGTTACTGAAATCGTTAAAAGAACCGTTACAAAATCAAAGGTCTTTGTTTATTGTTCACGCCAAGTTTCATCACAATCGATTCAAATTTACACGAGTTATAACCAAAAACTGTTTATTTATTTACAAAATAATTATGAGAGGAACTACCCCTTTAAATTTAGCCCTATATCTCTAAAACACCCTGTATACTTCTTTTAATTTCTATGAGATCTGATTGACCCAATGCTCTAACTCTGGGATTGCTAAGAATGTTCAACCAATCTGATGTCAAAAAAATGTAACCCCGAGAATTTCATTCATTGATGAGTAAGTGCATGCCTTAGATATAAGGCACTTCAATAGGCACTTCAAGGTTTCCTCTATACAATGTGTCCCAGATTCGCGTCTCTATACAGGGATCTCGGCTCCTATTACACTTACAGCAAAGGTTAAATAGGGAAAGTTTTTGGAGAAACTTTGTGCATTCGATAACCGGTTTCAGATATACGATCGGTCAATTGGTTTTGGAAATATCGGCCAAAAACCGAATGGCGGATTTTGTTTTTTCCAAATAAGTCCGAAACGGTTAATTTGACAGCTGTCAAAATGTGACATTATTAGGACACTTTTTAAGACGAATAAGATAGGGTGTATGACAGGTGTCAATCGTCTTTTGTTATTCCGCAACCCGCCTCAACTTTCGTTTTTCTTATGACCGCCATGTTGGATTTTTCCCTTTTTGAACGCAATTTATTTTTCTGATTACTAAGATGTATAACACTATCAGCCAATATTAAAAAGGCTCATTAAGCTAACGGGCAGATTTCAGGGGCTGTTTCTAAAAAAGGTAACGATCATAGGTGGAAAATACAACATTTCAGTGATTCTTTGCATGAAAGGGATTACAAAAATGGTATTAAAAGTAACTTGACATCTATATTAGCTTTAAAAATGGTATCTAAAATCTGCCCGTTAGCTTAATGGGCCTTTATAATATTGGCTGTTAGAGTTATAATATTTAAAAAAAATCCAATATGGCGTCCATAAGAAGAAAAAATAGGTATCGATTTTTCGCCATATTAATTGTTAGGACACTTTTCAACAAGGAATACAAAAACAATTTTCGAGTCTCTAGCATTTTAAGATGGCGAAAAATCGTTAGTTCTTGTCTTTTCTTCGTATGGACGCCATATTGGATTCAAAAAAAATATATAACTCGTAGTGTAGTAATCAGAAAAATAAATTGAGTTCAAAAAGGGAAAAATCCAACATGGCGGTCATAAGAAAAACGAAAGTTGAGGCGGGTTGCGGAATAACAAAAGACGATTGACACCTGTCATACACGCTATCTTAAAAAAGTGTCCTAATAATGTCACATTTTGACAGCTGTCAAATAACCGTTTCGGACTTACTTGCGAAAAACAAAATCCACCATTTTCGGTTTTTGGCCGATATTTCCAAAACCAATTGACCGATCGTAAATCTGAAACCGGTTATTGAATGCACAATGTTTCCCCTAAAACTTTCCTCATTTAACCTTTGCTGTAAGTGTAATAGGAGCCGATATCCCTGTATAGAGACGCGAATCTGGGACATATTGTATAGTGTATCTTTTATTAAAATATTTTTTAAGAAAATATACTAAAATCGTGAAAATCTCGACTAGTTTCGTAAAAAAATCCTCTTGTAATTTGTTTATATTTATATTAAAATAAAAGATTTGGTGCCTGGAATGCAAGATTAATGTTACAATTTTGAAATAGATGAAGCTCCCTTGCAATAGTGGTAACAAAACGGGTTCTTATACCAAAATTGGGCATTCTCGCCAAGAAGTATTTCTGTACTCAAGCGACCAGTGTGTTGAAATGTCTTGATCTAAGAATTTCAGTACAAGCTTTCATAATAGGATTTCATAATAGCTTCTTAGATAGAAGGTTTGTTCCATAACCAAATGAATAGAAAAAATAGTCAGGACAATGCAAGTACAATGAATTTTACAATAATGGTGAACATTACAACAGTTTATGATGTAGTTCAATTGTCAAGGGAATGACAATCCCTTTAGGTCGTTCCTGAAAAATTTAGATAGGTAACCCTCCAGATATACAAACAAGTATTTACAAATTTTATCTTTTACGCCTACTTTTAGTGTATTTTTTATTAAAAAAATACACTAAATATTACTTCATCACTTTTCATCACAAGGACATCACTTTTCGAAAATCACCCAAACTCATCAAATGCCCACCGATCATGACCCCCCCAGAGGATGCATGCTAAGTCAGCCCAGGAAGCCTGCTCTTATTTGGAAAATTGACACTGAATTCCGTGACTCCAAGAGCCTATCGCCATCTACCGATGGAGACAAGAACTAACGACTATTCCCGATGGACACAAGCAGGCTGTCGCTGCCGTTAGTTCTTGTATCAATCTGTACTTGATAGGCTCTTGGAGTATCAATTTTCCAAATAAGAGCTGGCTTCCTCGGTTGACTTAGCATGCATCCTCTGGTTATTTCTCGATGTGCGGTACTGATGAAGTCATAAAGAGAACGAAACAACGCGTTGTCTACAACTTCGAGATGACTATATGGCTCTGTGTGTTGGTCTGCCTCAGGAAGCCCTAGGTTAGAGCGTAAAAAATAGCCCTGAAAATGTATTCATGAATTTATATATTTATATTATATACAGAGAGGACGTTTATTATAGTCCTGACCCCCCCCCCCTGACCATAAATTTTTAAACGAATGAGTTAGAACTTTAAAACAAAAACCAGGTCAAATGTCATGAATTTGACTACTTTTTGACGTAAAACTAATCTGTCAAATATCAAAGATGACGTTGCAATCGCTGTCAACTTGACTTTTTTAAATGGCATGGGGGGTCATGTGAGACCTCATTCTAAAGGTTTGTGTCAGTAAGGACTTTTATAGTACCCATCCCCCTTAATTTTAATTTCGGACATATGTTTATGGAAACTTCTGTTCCTTGAAAAAGGTCGTCTCAACTTGCAAAATAGTGATACAAATAGCTGACTCATCCTGTATGCCTACTTTTAGAACTATACCATTTGTCACCCGATAAGTAACTCCTATCTATCGATTACGGCTGCAGTATGTAATTTAAACTCGTTACAGGAACCTCTTATCCACACCCTGATCAAAGTTTTCTCGATTTTTCGTTCGTGATGTTGTCAATTTATTAAAAGTTCCTAATGGAGATAACAAGTTGGAACAGCAGTGAATTAAAAAATGTTGGAAGGGTTCTGGAGTGAAAGACAAAGATGAAACTTTTTAATTAAACCTTCGAAGGACTTAAGATAGTAGTCACAGCTTCCCTAAACTCGATTACCTTACCCTTTCTGAAGGGTTTACACTGTTGCCTATTTTTTTTTCTATAACTTATTAATTAAGCGGAGTGGACAAGGATTACTGAATTAGTTGCTATATTTATGGTTTGTAATTTTAATAATTTGAAAACATTATGTATTTGCTTATTAATATTTTTTTGTAATAGGAGATATTAAATCATTAGTATTTGGTATTATAGGATATCGATCTATTAAAACATACCTGCAGTTCCTAATACTTTAATTATTTTTAAGTCAACAATTATTATACAGAGATCAATAATTTATAACTAAACTTACTAACATACTATCTAGCTTCTTGAAAAATGATAAGTAGGTAGATATACCTAGGTAGGTACTTATCTAAAATTTAGGAAAACAAATTTAGTAGAACAAGCTGACAACAGTGTCTGAATTTCAAACTCCACAAAACTGAACACCGATATCAATTCCATTAACAAGAAGTCTTATCGAACGAAATAATCGGAAGAATCAAAACGATTAAAGAAATACCGCCTAGTCTTTTTCCCTTCGAATTTCTCTTGTATTTGGGACTGCTGGATTATATATTAGAGTTTAAATACTTTAATCAATTTCTGAGAAAATAAATTGAAAATATTTAAAATATTTTTTTCTCAGAAAGAGAATCGATTCTCCACGATTTTTAATAAAGAAAGCGTTCATTATGATGCTGCTTTTATTATTATAAGTTCATTATACAATGTGGAATCAATAATTCCACACGGATAGTGGTCAATTACAGCTCGGTATTTTCAGTTCACAATAGCTCTCTCATAACATATATGTAAAGATAACGCGTTAATAAGCGTGATCGCGCTACCTCCCAATCTGATTTGCTTGTCGATTCCCGGCCCCCCGGCAGGGAAGCGCCACAGACCAAGTGACAAAAAATTTATTATCCGAGAAATCCAGAAGTCATTAGATACAATAGAATGTCCGCATAATTTATAAAATGCACACTAATATTAACAATGTAAATTAGTGAATTATTTTTTTGAAAATGTTTAAAGCTGTTTGATGAGTTTTTCGTATAAGTAGTCGTAGAGAAAAAAATCGTCTTCTACTCGCGATACTGAGTATTATAATACACTTGGACGTTCCAATACTCGCCTACGCCTCGTGTTAAAAAGTTTCCCTTTCAATGACTAGACTTTCGTCTATTATACCTGTAGCTTTTTCTGCGTTTTATGTGATATGTTTCTTGCCTGCTTATGGAATTGTAATAGTAATTACCTCACGGTATATGGGTTACCATTATAGCTGTTTATTATACTATTTATGTAGCAACGCAACATCCAGGGCTCGGATTAACAGGGAAACAAGACCCGTTCCCGGGTCAGACACAATGTCCTACATCGCCGCTATACTGTTCTAGGCCAAGTGTTAGGTTATGCGGGAGCGGGACACAGGGACACGTGTAGAGGCTCGGGGCTACATGGAAAGCCCATTACCGTCCCCGGCCGGCATCGCGTACATGTAAGCAGCCGCCCCCGGGCCAGGCATAGCTCTAGACTAACTGGCAAGGGAGCGGATATAAGTATGGGGGGACGATCGAACAGTCTTGAGGATAGATTCATTGCCTTGACGTATTTTGGATTTGGGGTTGATTAAGTTTAGTATGAGGATGGGTTAAGTACCTATTGATCTGATTCTGTGTATCGAAACAAATTAAATATTATTTCCCCAAATTTCCACAGTGATAATATATCCCATACAGCAGCATGGTTAGTAAATGATTACCCACTCCTATGGGAAAGTATATAGCCTGAAAATAAGAAGAAATGTGTTGAAGCACTTCTGTTTTTTTTTCAAGAAAATGCTTTTCCATTTAAGGAAAAATCCGAAGAATATACATGGATCGCAAATCCATTGACATGCCTCGTTAGAAAGAACACGATTTCATTTGGGTCTGACATAACCCGGGATACCAAATCCTCCGCAGTTTTATTCCTTCCTCCTGTCTGTTGAAATTATTTGGATGTTTGTAAATTTAAATTGCTTCCCGATGCAAACGGGTGTAGCAGTGTGCAGCAGTGGACAGGACTTTCGTCTTTTCAAAGCATATCACGTGATCGTTCTGAAGCAAGGCGTGATCCACGAACGGTGATTTGTCTGTTCTGCTCAGACGACAGTTACTATCGTGGGATGTTGGGGGTTCTGGGTCGAAACTCTCTCCTGATTTCTTGAGCAGTGCAGCAATTCGTCTGCAGAGCATTTTCTAGGTGGGCGAGCTCTTCTTGGAGTTGTCAGGAACAAATTCGGGATGCTCGTTTTGGG
Source organism: Malachius bipustulatus (assembly GCA_910589415.1). Classification (NCBI taxonomy): domain Eukaryota; kingdom Metazoa; phylum Arthropoda; class Insecta; order Coleoptera; family Melyridae; genus Malachius; species Malachius bipustulatus. The sequence goes on from OU342633.1 coordinate 18,462,778, forward strand.
ATGCGGGGATGAATACTGTTGATATGGTGAAGAAATCCCTCCAGGGCCTCTTCTCCATGCTGCCAAATGACGAAGGTGTCATCTACGTAGCGGAACCAACAAGACGGTTTTTTGGTGGCGGAGTTTAACAAGGCTTCAAAGAATTCCATGTAGAAGTTAGCCACCACAGGACTCAGTGGGCTGCCCATAGCAACCCCATTCAGTTGTTCATAGAAGTCACCAACTCCACTGGAAATAGGTTGTGGTGAGTATATGGTGGAAGAGAGAGGTGATGTTCCTAAGAAAGATGCGCTGAGTGTTATGAAGGGTCTCGTCGATGGACACCATGGTGAAGAGGTAGACGAGATCAAAACTGACCAGAATGTCACTTGGATGAGGGTTAAAGATGGTTTATTCTATGAAGTGACCCAAGTCTCTAATGTGGAATTGTGTAGATTCAACGTGTGGCTGCAGCAGGTTGGCTAGATATTTGGCCAGTGAATATTTTGGAGAAGAGACGAAGAGGCACGTTAGCTTTGTGTATAAAGTTAGGTGGTTCTGGCTTCGGTATTCATAATCTGCCGTTTGTCATGGTTAGGGATGGTGGAGACCAACTGGTTGGTCTTTCGGAGGATGCGATTTATAGGATCTCTCGAAAGTTTTTTCTATGTTTGAGGGGTTAAGATGTCACCATGGTGCCCATCGACGAGACCCTTCAACATATTCAACGCATCTTTGATAGGGAAATTGTACACACCACAACCTATTTCTAGTGCAATGGTGACTTCTATGAACAACTGGATGGAGTCGGTATGGGCAGCCTACTGTCCTGTGGTTCTTCTACATTGAATTCTTTGAAGCCACGGTCTTTACCTTCGCCAACAACAAATCGTCTTGTTGGTTCCGCTACGTAGATGACACCTTCGTCATTTGGCAGCATGGAGAAGAGGCCCTGGAGGGATTTCTTCGCCACATCAACAGTATTCGCCCCTGCGTTCAATTCACAATGGAAACATAAAAGGATGGAAAACTACCATTGCTGGATGTCCTTATTGTTAAGAGGAATGAAACTGGCACCTTGGGGCATAGGTTTTATGGAAAACCAGCATACACACACATACTGGTATTTACACAAGAACTCCAACCATCGTCCACGTCAAAAACTAGCAGTAATAAAAACCCTGGTGAATCGTGCATCCAGAATTTGCCAGACACAACACCTCCAAGAAGAGCTGGCCCACCTAGATCATGCCCTGCAGACGAATGGCTACACTGCTAAAGAAATCAAGAGAGAATTGCGACCCAGAGCCCAACATCCCACGACACCCAGCAAACAACAAGCAAGAGTTTTAGGCGCTTAATTCCTCCCTTACCTCAAGAACGTCACCGATCGAATCGGTAAACTCTTACATGGCGTCAAAACCATCTATAAACCTATGCAACAAGTTCGCACGATTCTCCGTTCAGCTAAAGACCCCATTGATCAACTTTCTTTCGCTGGAGTTTATTAAATACCATGCTCTTGTAGTGCTGTTTACATTGGAACCGCCAAACGCAGTGTTAAGACCAGCGTGACCGAACACAAGAAAAACTGCTGCCTAGGCCAGACAGACAAGTCAGCTGTCACGGAGCTCGCCGTGCTTCAGGATCACCATGTCATATGCTTTGAAGAAACGAAAATCCTGTCCCATACTTCATACTACTACACCTGTTTACATCGTGGAGCAATTGAAATTTACAAACATTCAAATAATTTCAACCGACTGGAAGAAGAAACGAAACTTCGGATGATTTGGTATCTCGCGTTATGTCGGACCAAAGTGAGTCAGCTTCTGACTAAGGAACCTCTATGACATAATCGGAGAGGCAGGCTGATGCAATATTTGAGGTAGCGAGAGGAGGAGGAACGACGTCACCAGACCATCATCCTATAAATAGGAGGGCTCTTCCAACCTTATAGTCAGTTATCGAGGAGTGGAAGCACTAGATGTTTTCAAAATTTTACAGGAATCAAGCGGCAAGGATATTCTCGAAGTTCTCCAACAGGCTAATTTGAGTATGTCTGCATTACGGGGTGACGTGACTTGGAATGAATCCATGTACCAAAATTGAGTTAGCACGATTTTCAATGGAAATTTTCTACCTACCCTGCAACCTGCAACCACCAAAAGTTCCTTCAACAGGCTTGAATAATTAATTCAAACTCCTTGCAGGCTCTTTGGACCAAATGTTTTCCGATATCGTCATTCGTTGTGAAGACACAATTTTTTATTCGAACTCCTGCAAAAGTGACCACAATATTTTCAAATTTGACCCAAGTTTGAGGCAAATAGAATTTTCTCATCACAAAAGAGGTCGCCCAATTATTGTGGTTTGTTCAAAGTCCTTCCAAAGTCGTTGTAACCTCCGCATCTAGTAGGAGGTTTTCCCTTACTGCTTCTTATTTAATCATTAGATGGTATTTAAAAGCGTTTTTACTGGTATGTTTCTGAGGTTTATTGGAGTCTCTGCTGGTACCCATCGACTCCATTCTTTGAGCTCTAGCTCCCCTATTAGATCCTCTACAACCTCGTTTTACCTCCTACAAGAATGCCATAGAAAGAGTTTTTGCATGAAAACAGGTTATCTTACACCTACGATGTCTAAAATGATTCATTTAGTCATTTACACTGTTGAATACCTAATAAACAATTGTCTTGCAACCGAAAGGTCAATAATTGCAGATTTTCACAGCACATTTTAGACCCTTGTAGCTTTCAGAATGTTTACAATTTTATATATACAGTGGCCGCCAAAAAGTTCGCACCATTTAGGTAAATTTTTTGTTTTACTTTTTTATTGGATTTTTGACATAAGTTTATGCTTTTTAAAAGATTAAATTTGAGCACACTGGATACATGGTGAATTTACGTTCCAGAGAAAAGGACGTTCATCTAAACTTCGAAATAAAAAAAAGCTATATTATTCCGAAAACTAAAAGTGTTTTGCGAGAAATTGGGTTATTTATATACCAGCAAGAATGAACCGTGCAATGGAGCAGTAGGTATGTTACTCTGATTAACAATAATAAAAGGTCGATCGCAGAAGTAGCACGACTACTGGGAAGATCACGTACCGTACTACACCGGACAGTTTCAAGGTGGAGGACCGATGTTTTTACTAGACGAGCAGGACAAGGGCGGCGAAGATGTACTACCCCGAGATCGAGCCATTATCCGACAAGTACCCCAAGACCCAGTGAGAATAACTTCTACTGCTGTGTCCATCCAGCATCGAAACGGAAACGCCACACGAAGGAAAATTTCGGACATGATCGTTCGTCGGCGTCTAAAGGTAAGCGAATCTCAATAATTGTCGAAGAGCAGCCCGACGAATTCGGCTCACCCGAGAACATCGAAGGCTCAACTACTTTTTGCAAGACAGCATCTTCGATGAAACCAAGAAGAATGCAGACCAGTTTTATTCACCGAGGAATTAAGATCCCAACTTTGGCTCAATGATGGACGCATATGTGTTTGGAGATGTTGAAACGAACGTTTGTCAATCAATTTGTGATGGAAATGGTGCCATTCGGTGGCGACTCCATCATGGTTTAGGGTGGAGTTAATGCTGACGGACGAGCTCCTTTTAGTGATAAGTTCACCTCCTGGTCTTCGTGCTCAGAGTTATACGTTCCACACTTGCACAAGATAATTTTCGGCCCCATGTTGCCCGATTTACGAGAAACTTCTTGGAGAACGTGGGCACCACGCAAATGTCTGGCCAGTCTTGTCCCCAGACATGAACTCCATAGAGCACTTATGGAATGAACAGGATCGTCGTCTTTGGCGACTTTGGCCTCCACCACAACCCAGCCAGGACGTTCAACAAATTAGTGCTCTCGCAGGAATGGGACAACATCCCACAACAGTTCATCGGGCGTTTAATTGGTAGCATGATGCGACAGAGATTTGAGGCCGTAATTGATATTCTTTTGATTGTCTTCATAAATTTTTTATTGTTGATCTTGTTATTAAATAAAGACTATGTGGGTTATTCTAATCTTTGCTTGACTTCTTGCCTGTTAAGACCAACAATAGTTGACTCGAGTCTTGGAGCCTTGAATCAAGTTCCTTAAAATTGCTCAGACCAAGAAGATAGTAAGAGTAATCTAAATGGCCTAAATATACCTTAGCAACCAGTGGCTCTGACTATAGTGATCGTAGATCCCTGTGAAACTGCATTGCAACGTTGCAAATAAAAAATTGCAAAAGACCGTGTGCTGAGAACTTTCTGTGTGTATTTTGGTAACTTTATTGGTAAGCAAAAGAATTGATCTACCTTCAATTTTACGACAATAAAAAATTGTAAAAAAAATTTAAGTTACATACAAGGGTCTGAAATATGTTGTGAAATTCTGCGAAAATTGACCTTTCGGTTACAAGACAATAGTTTCTTAGGTCTTCAACAGTGTAAATGAATCATTATAGTCCATCGCATCAGGTGTAAGCTAACCTCTTTTAATGCAAAAACTTTTTCTTTGCCATTCTTGCAGGAGGAGGCAAAAAAAGGTTTCCAGAGGATCTAATACCCCCTATTATATCAATTCTTTGAGCTATAGACCCCCGCTAGAGCTCAAAGAAGTAGTCAATGGGTATCAGAGACTCCAAAGAACCCAAATGTACCAGTAAAAATGTTTTTAAATAACATATCTAATGGTAAAAAAAGTGGTAAGAACAGCCTCCTACTAGATGAAGAGAACTTTGAAAACGTTTTGAACAAATCACAGTTGGGCGACCTCTTTTGTGATGGAAAGCATCTATCGGCCTCAAACTTGAACTATCTTTGAACATCTTGTGAACGCTTTTGTAGAATTTCGAATAATGAACTCTCTTCACAACGAATGACAATATCGGCAAAACATTCGCTACAGAGAGTCTGCATGTTGGGGGAGTTTGAATAATCAATCATTCAAGCATGTTAAAGGGCGACTGAACTTTTAGTGGTTACAGGATAAGCTCAAAATTTCAATAGAAAATCGGGCGAAGTCGATTTAGTAGTAGACATACACACACTTGGTTGTTGGGAACTTCGAGAATACTCTAGAGGCTATATTCATGTAAAATTTAAAGAAAAATCTAGGGACCAGTTTGTCGATGAGAGAACTCCAAAAAGTGTTCCCCTAATTTTGTGCAGTAGTTTTTTGGTTTGGTACCATATTTTGGTTTGGCCAGACTTCTAGATACAGGGAATAAAATTGATAGAATCATTTCAAAGCAGTATTACAAAAATTTTATAAAACAAGGTAGGTATATTATTTTTCTACGCTAATAAATATATTAGAAGCATTATGGAATTTACATGTAGTTGAGAGGAGTTTTTAATCCTGATAAATTTTTTCGATTATATAAATTCATAAGTTATGTATAATTCATAAATTTTAAATTTTGACGATTTTAAATCCAGACAGATACCTAGAACTTTTAAAATCATATAAATTGAATTACCTAATTTACTATTTAAATGCATTCTAAACAGAGTTTTTCAGATTCGGTTGATTGAAACTTCACTTAGAGTGGTATGAAAATATGACAACTTTTATGGAAACTTTTGTAGAGATATTTAATGCGATTAAATTTTAGTCCGTCCCTCAGATTTAATCCTTGTAAGATGAGAAAAGAAAAAGCACTTAGTTTTTAATTGAATTCTGGTAATTCTAAAGACTTAAACGAATCTTCCGCTTTTTAATGTAGGGACACTAATACTTTCCAGATATCTCAAACTCCGGAAAACTCAAGCAAATCTTTAATACTTTCCCGGTCTTAACAGAAAAAACAAAATCTAATTCATTTCACATAAATTAATTTAAAGTTTCTTCTCTGCCAACTTATTTCAGAAGCTCTCATAAAATCCAAGCGCACAGTGCAAAAATGCCCAGATATGATATAAAATTATGTCCGTTTATTGCTCCAGCAATAACTTATATGGCAATGAAAACATGGTGATCATTTATTACAAAGTGGCTGTATTAATTGTCAGACGAAAACCACAGAATCGGTTATCATATAAATGTTAACCATGTTTCCTATCCTTCCTTTAAGGGGGTGAGTGAAATGACCGGAAGTGACGGGTCATCGGGCAAGAAAAGCTTATCTTGGTGGCAAATAAGGGAAAACCAAGGTTGTTCAAATCTAGGGAAGTGTGCGTTCTTAAAGAATCCCGGGGGGAGGGATACCCACTGATTGATGCCTAATGCAATACAGGTTAAGAGGTGCACCCTTTGATATTTTTGGTACTCTTTTCTTGCCTTTTCATTTTTGGCTTTTGACCTTTTTGTCAACTATTTCTTCGTCTTCGTTTTTTCATCATTATCTTTATGATGAATTAGTACTTCATCGAAATGTTTGCCTCCCAAGCACATTCCCAAGCAAAGTACTCTGCTTGGTACCCAAGCCCACTCTGCTTTCAAAAGAAAAAATTGCGATTTTCACTGATTTATAACTCATAACCTACTCGAATTTAAACTGCAACAGTAAAAATCATTCTTATACTTTTTTTCAGGGATTTTTTTCAAGAAATATGAAAATTCAATAATACGGAGAGTGTCCTATTTAAAATGTTACGTCAATAGAACATAAATTAAATTGAAAAATTTTCCCGTTTTTAGCATTTTTATCAAATCTCAAAACTTACCTAATAATTTATTAGTCCGTTCGCGGACTTTTTCCCCACCCTGTAGGTATATAAAATTTACCGCGAGATTAGAATCTGCTTTGAATAATCTCAGCTTTGACATAATTATCATCCTGCATTGCTTATACATAATATGAAATATTAATATATCGTTCCTTGGAATGTTGAACGTAGTTGGTGCATTGTTTTGATCACGATGCCATTAGAGTACATCCGGGCCGACGCGGATGCTGAATCACCCCTTAAGAGGGGCGCGGGGGAGCATAACGAGCGGACACATTTTAAATCGGAAATGGCTGTTTGTGACGACCGCGAACATAGAATCGGAAGCTGAATTTTGAAATATGTAATGCGCTGTCCGTCCTTTAATGCTAGACTGCTACTCTGTGATTTATAAGAGTGGAAGTATTGTATTTATTATTGGCACAAGTGCATCTTTGTAAACAGACAGAGCTCGCAAATTTTCTCTTCAGCACTATAATATCGCAGTTACTACAGTTATTATAGGTACATTTATAATATTTCTATCTATCTCTAGCCATTATAACGTTGTGTCCTGAAAAAAAAAAAACATTTCTAAGAGTATAGGAAGCAGGAGAAAAATGTTATGATTTCCAATTTGCATAAATAGGTACCTACCTACCAAAATATACACGAGACCTGCTCCATCATAAAATATATCCTGTAGCGCAAAGCAATCAAAAATTGTAAAATTAAAAAATTAAAATCAACATAAAATACCCTAATTATGTGCTAATTATGACTGCAATCCTAAATTTTTGTGCACCCTTAGTTTACCTACTCAAAAATTAACCTGTTCAAGCGCTATGGCGTTGCGCTAGCAGAGCATCGATTAAATATGCAAAAAAATCAAATACTAAAGTTGTGTGCTTTATGGTATGTCTGTAGCTTCGGAAGGGTAAAGATGGCTCTATGTGTTGTCTGTTATATGGACAGCTCATTATTTGAAGAGCGGAAAAAAGCCCGTTAATTTTTTCATGAATTGTTTTCACTCATCGCTCTGTTAATTAGTATTTGAATTTGGATACTATACATAAGGCTAAATGGTATTAGAGTATTTACCGGCAATCGCTGGCACTGTCCGAGGGGATCAGTAACTCGCGCACTAGGAGCATAATGTGATAAACTTCAGTTTTTAAGATAAGTAAATTTTCTTACCTCAGTGCTGTGAGTTCCTATTTTACAAAGGTATGACCTTTTTTGTAAAAATAAAAGTAGCAACACTGCATTGAACACGTGAATAGGTTCGGGTTGAATACCATTTTGTAGTATTTTATCCAGAGAGTATTATACAGATAAATAGCAGACTGAATTATTCACTTATTTATATCGTGCATGGTAATTAAAATAATTAGCTTCAAACTTTGATGAGGGACACACTCTGTAACCATTGGATATTTTTTTATATTATCCTTTATTTTAATGGGCTCTATACAAGCTGTCTCTTATTTCAGATTAGCGTTTAAGAGATAACCCATGGTGTGCTCTGAAATAAGGGACTCCCAGCACCCAGTATTAGGAGTGCGCGATTTTCTGATCAGCCTGTATATATTGTAAGAAAAAATGTTGTAACGTGGGTCCGCAAATGCATCGCTTTTGAAATACACAGGATGTCAAAGAAAGACCTTTTCCCAGTTTTTTTAATTATCTCTCAAAAACCGTTTGATGTACCTACAGAGCTCAATTTTTGTATTCAAACCGCCAATATTTTCTACACAAAAAAGGTACTCTACTCTTGATCATAATAGCTAACGTGTACCGCGAGAAAAACGGCCTTTTGCAATGATAAACTCGCTTTCGATGTTTCAAAACATATTATACGGAAAATGAAAGTTGTATAATTTTGTTCTTATGTCAACAATTCTTAACTCATGCAAGCGAAGAACATCTTGAAGTATTCAGAATTCGTTTGGAAGCAAATTAACTTTAACTAAAATTTTCCTTAATACCAGATTTCGGAAGCCATTCAGATTTGGGTTAGTTTTAATACAACCCTGTATTTTCAATTTTTGTCCTTAATCGATTATCCAATCTTACGTGTTCTTGTTTGAAGTTTAAGCTTTAAAATGAGCCCTACATTTTAAAAATCGGGTCACGGGTAACAAAGTTATTATTATTGCCACACCAAAAAGTAGTTTTTTTTGGGATCATCCTGTAAATAAAAGAAATAATCGGAAAATTCGAAAACCGTTTTGAGATATGAGGACCATCTTCATGATCTTTGTGTTGAAATTTAAAAAAAATGGTTGATCAAATGGGAGCAAGCCGAACTTTCTGAGATTTTGAACTGGTTTTATTTACCATCCTATATAAACTTTGCGTGAAGGACGAAGTTCTTGCAAACATACGGACTAATAAACAAGGGATTGAACTAGTGACCCTCGAAAAAAAAATTGAATTGCTCGAAACAATCCACATTTTATCAGTGCCAAATTTAGAGCAAATTTGGTCATGTAATTTGTTGAGCAGTTTAGACACTTTCTAAAATGTATCTTATGATACATTTAGATAAAGATATGTAGATATGTAGATATGTAGATATGTAGGTACTTTTTAGAGTATCTTTAGATATACAAAAAAAAGATACTTTAAAAAGTATCTATAGATACAAGATACAATAAGATACTATCTTGTATCTTAGATACTGAAAAGTATCTTTTTTTTTTAAATACTCTGGTTTCATATATTAATTAGCATATTGGTTGTAGTCTTTTTGGATAACTGTTCTGATAGCTTTGAGCGGCTAGGCGGGAGTTTTTGTTACATCTTATGTAGATACAAAAGATGCCATATTGTTTGTTTAGTGGGAAAGTGGCCATTTCAGTTAAATTAATAGCAAATCACTGCAACCCTGTATTCAAATATTTCACTTGAATAATTATTAATAAATCACCGAATTTTTATTTCAAATGATGTGTACAACAGTTGTAGTACATATCGTATGTATGATTAATAACTTCAAATTGACAGCTCATAATATTATTTATTTTGAAGGCATGACAACATAAAGTAATTTGTTTTCATGGCCTACTTAGTGAAATATAATAATTTTCAAATTCGCAGCCAATTATTACCTGAAAACTAGACTGAAGCAGAAAATAAAATGCAGTTTTTTGATGTTAAAGTCCAAAATCATTTAGAAAAATAAAGTTACTACCCATATCTCGAAAACCGCGACAGTAATTTCTTTTTTTAATATTTATAAGTTTGGCTTAACAAAACAAGCAGCTTTGTCTTGAAAATTTCTATTACGTTCACAATAACGGAAATATTGCACTTTTTTGAAAACAGAGATTTTCTGCTTTTTCCTAATATCTTCGGAATGGCTCGGAATCTTAGAGATTTCTTAGCAGAATCTGAATCAGCATAATAAACTGTACATCATTGCCCATTTAACCAAAATTGTATCTGTATTAATAGCAAAGATAGCCAAGCAATCCTACTCAATTTGCGACACACTGTATTGTGATATTTGCCATAAATTAAATTATCAGGATGTCAAAACTTGTGAAATGAAATGTACCTACCCAATAGTTTTAGTTTTTGAGAGCCACTGACATCTGCAAACAATTTATTCACGTCGAAAATCTATCTTTGTCTTTCACATTTAGTCCCCATTAAAGAATAATCTTGTGTTTGAAGTTTTTAATTGTGGGATGAATTATTAAGACATAAGAATTTATTGCTATTTAAATGTCAGTGACACTCATGAGAAGATGGAAATATTTACAATAAGAAACACAAATAAGAAATCTCTATTTTTCAGGATATTTCAGCAGCGACTGAGGTTATCCTAAAGTTTTTTTCAGATTCTTATTAAGCAATAAATTGTGCAGCTCTTTTCCAATTTAACCAACTCTGTATCTCCTATGGTCAAGTCAATGCAGCAGTTTGTTGTCAAAGGACTATTATAAACTCATAATAATTCATCATGTAGACGCATTTCTTGTATCAAGTTTTCATATTGTGCCTGTGTTAACTGGTTCTCTAATCATAATGCAGAATTATAAATAGAATTAGAATTGGCGTTTTCCGAGGTTTCTAGACTTCATTTTCTGGATTGTTCATCTTCAAGACAATGAGCGTCGCCAGATAAACAAATTGTTGTAATATATTACCTATGTAAAATTGAAACTTTGCAGGTGATTCCATTTAAACTAAGTTTATTCCATTTTTTCTTGCCAATAATTCTCTTTAAACATGAATGTTGACCCCTAAATGTGAAAACCAAATAATTCTAAGTCAAATCTAAGCATCCAACAAACACTCGGATCAGCCATTGGTCATTGCGCATGTTCACTTCGAGATTTGTGTCGCAATTCAAAGTTAAAAGTTTGCGATTTGCAAACAATGCAATTGGAATTCTAATTCCAATGCTGGGCGGATGCGCCAAATATTCACTTCCCAATCAGATTCCAAATTGTGCCGAAATCCAATTGGTTGTAAATGTAGTTTACAGAGTTTTAGAGGGGTTGAAACCTTCAAACTACCCAAAATCTAGGCTACTCAATTATTATTATCTTAAAACCTTCATTTTACTGTGGAAACAAGGGGATTAATGAGCACAAAGTTTGCATAAGAGTTGAAAGTATCTCATACGGTTTTAGAGATATTGGCAAAAAAAAGGGAAAAAAATCAACTTTGACCACCTGTATCTTAAGAACGGTACCTACCTACTTCTGAGTACATAAGTTAATAAAAAGTCTAATTTTTTATAGAGAATCACCTCGTTTTCTAAGTACCTATATGCTATTTCAAGGCACCCTGTATTCCAGAAAGGGACCAAGTGAAATAACTGGGAAAACTTAATAAATTTGGAGCCCTTATTCTTCACATCAAATATATGTATTTCCAGATTATCTACATTTAGGTATTATCACAGTCACGTGAGGTATCACATTCATTAAAACAAGTAATCACATTGTCGACATGTTTCGACCTCTTGAGGTCATCTTCAGGACTCTACAAAACAGTTCAAAACCGGAGCATTTTTATTAAATCTATTTTTAAAATAGATTTGTAAAGAAATTTTGTAAGTATAAAATAAGTTTTTTCACCTTTTGCAAAGATGTTAATGTGATATAAATTATCAGGTTTTGAACTGTTTTGTAGAGTCCTGAAGATGACCTCAAGAGGTCATACAAATGTGATACGACATGACTGTGATAATACTTAAATGTAGATAACCTGGAAATACATGTATTTGATGTGAAGAATAAGCTCCAATTTATTAAGTTTTCCCATAATGAATTATCTTCACTCCCACCAGCATTAGACAACAGTTTAAGTGAAATAAGTTCACTGAATGCAACTTTCTCTTTTCCAAATATTCAGAAAACACTAAGCTTTTCTAGCCTACTATAATAATCACAGGGTGTCTAAATACCCATTTTAACACCTAGTTTATCAGGTGAAATAAAATAATATAAAGAGCACTGGACAGTTTCATTATTGTCTATCTCAAAAATGATAAAGTGCCACTTGGTCCCTTTCTGAAATAAACAATTATTATTCAATTAAAATTTAAAATTCTGTAGTAAATATAACATCCCCATTCCCATAGTAAATACCAAGTACATAGTATTTTTGTAGCCAAAGCACTCATTAAAATAAAAGAGCACAAAAACTCAAGTTGGCTGTAAATAATAATCATAAAACAATAATTCAAGATTAGGTTTTCAAATGTTTATAAAAATATTATCAACAATTACTTAATATTACAAAAAAAATCAAACAAGGTATACTTAAATTGACAAGTAAAAAAACCTAAAACAGCTTGCTAATATTACGAATAATCATCACTATTATAGTTTTCTGGATCAAAGTCTTCATCTTCTTCATCTTCCAAATCTATATCGTCCAGATCTTGAAACAGTGACTCATCAACTTTAACAGCATCTCCTAAAATTGAAAATAAAAACAATATTACATAATGTCTAACAATAATGTCAAGAATTGAAAAACGTGAATATTGTAGTTACATGGTTGGCACCGCTGACTTCATTATTGATTAACAAATAAATATAGTTACAAAACTTTACTTATAAACAAAACTTTATTTGACTACGAGTATAATAACGCAGGGTATTAATGAATAACAAATTGATAGGGCATGTAGGAAATGCAAAAATATGCGAAAAATTTCCTATAGACATTGGTCGTTGGAGCTAGTTTCTGAGATATGTTACAGGAATGAGGCAGAAAATTTGAATATGTGTATGGTCAAAAAGATCATGACCATTTTGTCAATAATATGTAAAATAAAATAATAAAAAATAATATGTTTATGTAAAATACCAACCGAGTATGACCCCGATCATTAGAATAAAAAGAAATAGGTAAATTTTTTTTCTATGGAATTTTTTTAAGGGGCATCAAAGATACAGTCACTTGCATCTAAAAAAAAACTGGTCAAATCGAAGCATTTTTGAAAACTGTCAATTTTAAAAATAACTGTGGGGCTTGTAAATTAATTGTCATCTTAAACTACTAGTCTATTAAGTTATTCAAGGACCTCGCAAAATCCATATGTAAATTGGCCCCCGTTAAACTTCTTGTAACTTTGGGGATCGGCATTATTCGATGAGTAAATCAGAAGTCTCCTTGGGCACAACCCCCTAAAAATTCCTATTCTCGAGATGTTCACCTTCGGATTTGAGGCATGTTGTGGAACATAGAAATAAAATAAAATAATTTAGTATGTATTCAGAATGTACAGGGTGTCTCATTTAACTTGTTCCTGTACTTGTTGAAAATTTATATTGAATAAAAGAAACAAAACAATATAAAACTGTAATTTTTTTACAAAATAATTCAAACATACCTACTTAAAATTAAAGCCAACTTTTGTAGTACACAACCAAAAATAAAGGAATAAACGAAATCACAACAACCTAATTCTTATAAGTATAAAAAAACGTTTATGTTGGTCTCCCAAAACCAAAGAAGACTAATTTGAAAATCTTTTGATGAGAACGGTGTTAAAAATTGTTAAATAGCACTATATGCATGGTGCTTAATTCGAAATCGAGCTATTTTTCGTTAGAGGACCAATAAATTCGAACCATGAGGTCAGAGACCCATGCGATATACGTTAATAGGCTATTGGGAATACAATGGGAGTTCAGATGAACATTTTGCTATAGTTTATATTTTCACACCCTCCATGTTTTTGAAGTTTGAATGCAAAAATTTGGCCCGGAATTTTGTCTTTTTTTCCACTTTTTGTCCAAAGGACCCCGCAGAATCCTTATGTGAATTGGCTCCCGGTTACAATGGTTTTAATTTTGGGGATCGGTAGTATTCAATAAGTAGATTTCTCCATGGGCATAACCCCCCAAAAACTCCAGTTCTCGAGATATTCACCCTTGAAGATGGATTTTTTCTCTCATGACAGTCACTCATTTATTTTTAAATGTTGTAATTGTTTTAGAGAGAAATCCTAAATAGGTAATTTGTTAAGATTGAAAAACTACTTCTGTTACAATAGTTACATTTTAAGTGTGTTGAGCCATTTTCGAGAAAAACAGGAAAAAGTTTTCATTTTCGTAATTGCATTGTCTTTAACAATAAAAATTACAACAAACAAAAACGTCAACAATTAAAAAAATATCCAATTTTAAAGTCACGTCCAATGCGATTACAAAAAGACCACCATAAATTCAAAACTTTTGCTGATTTTCTCGAAAATGGGCTCAGTGGATTTAAAATGTAACTACAGCAACAGAAGCAGCTTTTCAATCCTATGTAAGTTTTCTCTCTAAAACAATTAGGAGGGCCAATATTTAAAAATAAATGCGTGACCGTCATGAGAAAAAAATCCATCATCAGAGGTGAATATTTTTATGCCCATGGTGACTTCTTATTTACTCATCAAATACTACCTATCCCGAAAATTACAACAAATTTAAACTGGAGCCAATTCCCACAAGGATTCAGCGGGGTCCTTTATGCACTTTTTCCAGTTTTTGGCCTAAAAGCTCAGAAAGGAATTTCTATAAACAATTAAAGTAGTCAAGATTTTCTACATTTCTCATAAATAACGTTTTTTTGGGAAGACTAACTGGTCCGCCGGTAGAGCGCACAAAAAAAAATTCCCATATCTAATGAAAGTTAACGATTTTTTTTGGGGCTCTCCACCAGGGGAATAGTTAGTCTTCCAAAAAGCCATTTTTTATGAGCAATGTCGGAAATTTGTACTAAACTTTTGTATAGAATGAACTAAGAAAAAATGCTTCCTTTCAAAGATTTATTTCCAGAAACTGTAAAAAGTGCAAAAATTTGGACAAACAGTGCAAAAAAAAAAAACAAAAGTCCCGGGCTAAATTTTTGCCAGCAAACTTCAAGTTCGTGTTTAGAGACCAAAAAAACATAGAGGGTGAGAAAATAAAAATTATAGCAAAAATTTCCTCTGAGAATTCTAATATGCCTAGCTGATAATGTATTTGTATTTCTAAATAGTTTCAGAAAATCAAAAATATACAGGATGATTAATAAAAAAGGTGCTCCTCCTGCTAGCACATGTGGAATAATGAAAAAAAAGTAGTTAGGTTAGTAAAAAAACAAAAATTCGCAAGGGTATCAATATCCAAGATAATTTTATAATTTAATATTTTTCAAATTTTAATATATTTTATCTAAAGATAATGCAGTCTTTTTCTTTTGGTTTTAGTCTTTTGTCAATCGCTTTTTCAAATATGTCAAATGCTTTTCCCATTTATTGAACGTTTCCTCTTTTGTCAAATTAGATTCCCTTTATACCAAATGCTTTTCCAATGTTTATGTTACTGTCACTGTATGTAAATAGGAAAAGCAATAATTGACATAAAGTGAAACTGATAAATCAATAATTATTAGTTACTTGAAATAGGTTATTGACAATATTGTCTTAACTATCAATAAATGTCAGTTTTCCATTGCTAACTAAGTATAGGTAATTTAATACTTCTTACTTCACACCTACCAGCATCAGTTATTAATTCATCATTTGCAACTTGAAATATTCCGAAAACAGTAGTGTCAAGTTTTACGAAGAGTACCTTTTTGGTGTAAAATTAGATGATTCATTGAAAATTTTAACCTCAAAAAAGTTATGTTTAAGACTACTCGGTTTGAACTGTGTAACTAGCGCTCTCTATGAATGAGAGTCAGATAATTAAAACGAATTCATGGGATGTTTCAGCTTCCAAAACATACTCATACTTTGTGGTTTCTGTACTGCTCTTTTCTTAGTATCACTGTGGTCATGTCATTTTTCACTGAAAATAGGACTGCTAAGCGGTCTAGGGAATAATAATAATAATAATAATAATAAGAGAAATTACGACGATTATTATTATGGAAGAAAGTTCTGTTCCAATTACCTTTCCTTACTTTTACGTTATAATTATTATTGATGATTGAATACTATTATTAATAAATGGTGATTATTAAATGTGCTTGTTCAATTACAATAATTCCTATACAGGTACAAAAAAAATAACATAAAACACCCTGTATCTTGAATAGGGATGCCCTTATGAATTTTTTGTACTAACCTACCCCACTTATTTGTCATTATTCCACCTATCATAGCAACGGGGCCTTCTTTTTATATGAAACACCCCGTCATAACTCTATATATGAAATGCCGGTCATTTTGAAATTAATATACAGGGTGTTTACTGTAAGGTTGGCTAGCCTTCACAGGCTGATTCTTCAGACTAAAATAATAAAAAAAAATTATACACAGGCGTGTCCGGAAACACTTCCTAAGAAAGATATACGCCTTCAAAGTATATATGATATTGATGTTGTATATACAGGGTGTATACTGTAAGGTTGGTCAAACTTAACAGGCTAATTCTTCAGACTAAAATAATGAAAAACATACACTTCCTAAGAAGAAGAAAGAATTTCATTTAAAAAATTTATGAAACGATAAAAATAATAACGGAGGCTATGGTTACTAATAATGAATGGTTACTAATAATTATTATATACAGGGTGTTTACTGTAAGGTTTTTCCGTTATTATTTTTATCGCTTCATAAATTTTTAGAATGACATTCTTGGAACTTTGAAGGCATATATCTTTCTTAGAAAGTGTTTCCGGACACCCCTGTATATAAATTTTTTTCATTATTTTAGTCTGAAGAATCAGCCTGTGAAGTTTGGCCAACCTTATAGTAAACACCCTGTATAAAAAGATCTCATCTGAAACATTTATTAAAAAAAAAAAAATTTCGCACCACTTGCATGTTTCCTAATAAGGTAGAGGGACCAGTTATACGGAGACACCCTGTATATACTTATGCCAGTTTGTAACAAAAGCACAAGCGACTAGGAGACCACTTGTTTGGACTTAAAAAGGGGTGCAATTTATTATTTTTTTAACCTTTAACTACTCGCGCTGGTGTATTTTGTACACCACTATAACTATGGTGGCGGCCATTTTTGTTTAATACTTTATGCGCACTCGGGGTGGCTATCTAACCTATTGGTGAAGTGTTGTTTACACGCACTGTCAGTGCCAGTGTGAAGAACCACCAACAAAAATACGAAAAAGGTGCTTTTGTTGCGGAAGACAGAAAAATTGGGTATGACGACCATGTCGTGTCATACATGTGGGAGACCTGTATGCAAAGAACATGCAACTACTGTCAGTACTTGTTCGAAGTGCACTATCAATGATGATGAAACAATGAGTGAAAGCGAGTAGTCACTTAAAAAAACGTTTGTTTTTTTTTTGGTGCAATTTTCTGCTTTTTTAAGGTTTTTTTTGTTTCATACTTTTGCATTTCAGTTTTTTGTTCAATATTGGTATGGCAAATATTTCTTTAAACATTATTTACGTTATTTGTTTTACTTATATTAAAACTGGTTGTTTTATGGTGGTTTTTAGGCCTGGTGTACAAAATACACCACGCGAATAGTTATGTTGTATTTCAGGGCGCGCGTAGTTAAGGGTTAAAGGAAATGTCCCGATTTGACCAAAACCTGACCAATCAGGTCAGGGCATAGAAAAATTACAAGAAATGCGCCTTTTTGTTAAGTTCCAAAAAACCGAGTCCCCCTAGACATTTATGCCTGTACATTCACAATCTGGCATATGTGCATTCTGCATCCAGATGTTCCGGATACAGAAACGTCATACTTGTCAGGCTTCAACTTTGGAAATTACTCTGAATATCATCTTATTTTAGGAAAAATGTTGTTGTTGAATCCCTGGCGGTGGTGGAGGGAACTCAGCCGTTAATCGATTGATTTTTTTTAAAGTTAACATTAATAAAACAACCATGGATTTATTGTCCAAAGTATCTCCATGACAGGCAGGGATATAGCAACGGATTTGAAAAAATTCAATCTTCAGAGGTGAATATCTTAATAAAACGAGTTTTTCTGGGCTCATGTCCATGGAGACTTCTGATCTACCTACTTATCGAATACTACCGAACGATCACTAAAATTGTAACAAAATTATGTTCTGCAGAGTCCTTTAATGTTTAGAATTAATTTGTATAAGCCGTCCTTTGTAAATATGCGCTTTTTTTCCTACTCACCATCATCTAAGAATTTAAGATCAGATTCATTCAATGACTTATCTGTCATGAATAATTCCCTTCCAGTTAATTTCTTTCCTTCTTTTTCAACCGCTTCCCTCCTCTTTCTTATTCCCATATCTTCTTCAAACTCCAACTTCCATTTCATAAAAGTTTCTACAGTGACTCGCGTTCCTTCAAATCGTTTCTGTTGAAAAAAAAAAACATCAATTTTAATTACGGGCTCACATTAATCGTTATACATGCTTACCCTTTCAGCTTCTTCTTCTTCTTTTAACTTCTTGGCTGCAGTTTCGTCACGAATTTTTTTCGCTTCTTCCCATTTGACATTTAGCCATTCTTGTCCAGAGGAAACTAATGTGAAGATTACTACCATGCCTACATTTTCTTTAGCCTGGAATAATGAAAAAGGCTTTCAATGAAAATGAATTAGGTAACCTTGTTAGTTTTGTTCATATTTTTAAAACAATCTTATATTTTAACATTTCGTAAATATGTAACAGGAAAAAAGAGATGAATTAATGAAAAAAACACTGAATTTTTAGAATCTAATTTTAATTTTAGTAATTTAATTATTGTGACTATTTCGAATGGCATTATTTCAAAACTATTGATAGGCCAATCAAATTGTGACTTATTAGAGATTACCTACAGCAGTAAATCACAGAGGTAAAGTAGGATTAAATAGTCCCATGGCATTCGACAATGTTTAGTTTATCCGACTTCTACAAAAACTTAAACTCTTTGGTATTCAGGATCCCATTTTGGGATGGCTTGAGTCCTATCATCATCGCATTCAGGTCAACACCAGGGATGCCTCACTGCGATCGGATGGGAGTATTGAACTCAGGAGTGCTTCAAGGTTCCACATTGGGCCCCCTTCTTTTCCCCCTCTACATAGCAGACTAACCTGAAGTTGTCGATCACTGTTCCATACAGCTATTTGCTGACGATATACAACTGTACCTGTCTTTTTCTGCTAGTGACTTTGCAGTGGCTGCGGAGATGATTAATCATGGCTTGGCCAAAATTCACGATTGGTGCTCATCGAACTCTTTGTCTGTGAACCCGGCCAAGTGTCGAAAGTATTTTAATAGGGTCAAGACATTTTCGGCCAATTATCGGTAACTGCGATGTGTTCATATCTGGTGAGAGGATACCTAGCTGTGAATCAGTCAAGAACTTGGGTGTCATCTTTGATTCGGATCTTACTTTCACGGGTCATGTGAGTCATCTCTGCTGCAAAGCATACCTCGGCCTAAAACAACTGCTGTTAAAAAGCTACTAGACAGCGAGACCAAGCTATTGCTTTCTGAATCCCTTGTGCTGTCCATTTTGAACTATGCGGACGTGGTTTTTGGCCCTTGCATCAGGCAAACCGATGACCGGCGACTTCAAAAGATGCAGAATATTTGTACTCGCTTTATAATTTATATTCATTCACATAATCATCCATTATGCCTTGTTTCTTTTTAAAATCATTGACTCTGGCCGTCCTAGCTATCTCTTAAATAAACTGACTCTCAGAAGTGCTGCTCACGATCTTAATCTACCACGTACCACCCTTACCACTCCAAGGCACAACTCTGCATTTTTCAGATGTAGTTTCTCATACTTGTCTGTTTACCTCTATAACATTTTTCTGAGCGATTATGACATGAGTCTTTCTGCATTGAGGAACTTATCAAGAAAAAGATTTTAACTGATAGTCTTGGAAGTGTGAGTATTGGTGTGTTCTAGGTTCTAGAATTCCGTTGATACTTCCCGTCTAGTTGTACCTACTTATTTGCTATTTCTAATTCCTTTAAGTTAAGCTACGCTATTATTACCATGTAGGTAATACCAAATACGCTAGACTATAATACGTCCAACTTCGACTGAAAACCGGCAGCGAGGCGACACTAGCGAACCTGGCGGCTCGAGGACGGCTACAGTTGTTCTACTGGGCCCGGAATAGAGATGGGAAATACTGTTAACGAAGAGTACGACCGTTCCAATCCAACTGGTACCGCGACAGAAAAATACCGCGACAAAATACCGGTATTTTGGAACTGTTTAGCCATAGCCACATCGCCGACTGGAGCGGAGCCGTAATCGCGACACGCATACCCTGACCCTCGGAACGGTATCTCTACTATAAACTCCTGACTCCTGCTCCAGGAGTGCTGGAACTGAATTATGTATAATTATAGTTCATTGTTCCACGTGATGTTTTAGCCCATATGGCCTTGTATCTTGTATTGCATCTCTGTCCGTACTTCGGTTCGGTACGTATACCTTTGTAGGTATCTTCATTTTTTTTTCTTACACGACTGAAGTAAATGAAAAAAATTTTTTTTTGCTTATTTCACATTCCATCTCAAGTATTTTTTCATTATTATGTAATACAGTTACATATTTACATTTTTATTTGATAATTATTATGTTATTACTTATAATTTTTAAAGAGTCAAGTATACCTATAATTATTCCTTTTTTGTTTTCTGGCTTGAAATTTTTACTTTTTTTAATTTTCTTAGAGGACCGAAGTAGCCTTGCATAACTAGTCAGTAGGTACTCAACGATCCCATAGAGAAATATCGGGTCCGGGGTCTGGGTATAATGATTAAGTATCAAGCAAGCAAAAGTAATCAAGTAATCAACTCAACGTATCAGATACTTGTGACTAATGTATCAATATCTACTCGATACTGTTATCTGTTGCACATCACTATGATGCAGTGTGTTAGTTACAATTCGCGACACTAGATGGCGCTGCCACAGCGGCTGCCTTCGAAATGCATGTAAAATTGCCGGAGTTGGACGTATTAATAGTCTAGTGTATTTGGTAATAATACCTAATTTTTGTTGTGGCTTGTCATTAATATCAGCGTTGCTATCATGAAGCCTTTTGGATATCATGTACGCTGCATGTCCAATAAAGCTATTATTATGATTATTATTCTTATTATTATTATTTGGATAAGAATTATGTCGGTACTGCCCAATTGTTATAAGGCGAGAGGCTAAGAAGTTGCATCAGTGGTGTGGCACTGAGATTTGCACATAATCCTGTTTCGACACATCCCTAGTATTCTATAATAGTAGATTTAGATGAACTATTCATAGGCTAAGGCAACGACAACACCATATAGATAAAGCATAAATTTAGGAATTACTTGTTCTTTTAAGTAGTCTAATAGTTCAGACTCGTATTCGGTGCAAAAATTATCAGGATCCTCTATTTCTATAATGGGCGGTTCTTCTGGATACTTTGAGGTATATGTAAACACTAGTTTACATCCTAAACCATTTCCGGCACCTTCTTCATACTCTTCTGATTTGATGGGGATACCAAATTTGTAGGGTTCAGCCGAAATAACTAAAACAAATGAAAATTTCAGATCAAAGCAAAAGGTGAAGGAAAAAGGTAAATGCATTTAAAAATTTAAAAAAATTATTGCAAGTTAGCATTTGTTCTTACAACATAACAGGTTTACTGCCAGGGCGGGCATATATGACCGCTCCTTTGTAAAACTGCAGTGCCCTAGCGGTCATATATGACCGCTAGAACTCTTCGTTCAATAAAAATTCCTAATCTGCCCAGTAAGCGGTCATGCAGGATTTATGAATCTCACATGACCGCCTAGACAACAGAGACTATGCTGCATGGTATAACTTTCAGGTTCCAGGTTTCTGGCTTTTACCGTAGGTCAGGTCAAAATTCATTTATTCTGTTAAGTTAGCCACAGGCACAAACATTTACCCATAGTAAACAAGAAATCAACGTATTGAGACGGGAGACGGGCACGAGCATTGCAGCAGTCTTTGATAACCGACACCTGCATGATGTGCACGTTTTCATTCATGTTTGATGATTTTCAATTTCAATTTCAATTTCAATTTATTGTTCAACAGAGTAACTCCATTTACAGAACAAGATAATATATACAATACATATTATGTACAATATAAAACATACAATATAAAATAATCATAATTATCATTTTCTACAAAATCCTACCAGCCAGGCTCGTGAGCAAGTTCACAGAGCAGCCATGATATAAGTCACAATTTGTACAGATTATGTTGTAACTCCTACACATCATATTCAGAGGTGATCTCACTCCTATATCTGTATTAACTGCTTCGGTATAGAATGTTAATTCTCTCCTTGTATTGTGTTTGGGAACAGCAAAGTTAATACTCGATAATAACAAAGGGCAGTCAATCCTACCCTGGATCAAGAAGAATAAGAACCTTAATGAAGATATGATGCGACGATGCTCCAGTGATAGACAGTTGAAGTTTTGTAACAGGACCTGATGATCAAAACCACGCTCCGGATACCTGCCATCAATCCTAAAAGCAAGAAACTTCAAAAACTTACGCTGTACCGCCTCACAGGCTTGTTTATGGCAAGCATAGTGTGGGGACCATACAAGTGAACAGTATTCTAGTCTTGATCGAACAAAAGCGTTAAATAGCAACCTATGAACATTCAGATCGGTGAAATCTCGGCAGGTTCTTATTATGAATCCTAGAGTTTTAAATGCTGCTTTTACCGTATTTTCTATATGTGGTTTGAAAGATAAACTACTATCAAACAGTACACCAAGATCCCTAATTGTTTCACATCTTGATAATTCAGTTTCATAAATCTTATATTTTAATAGGATCGGTTTAATTTTTCGAGTGTAAGACATGATCTTACATTTATCTATGTTTAAGTCAAGCCTGTTCAGAGTGCACCATTGGTGAACCCTATCTATTTCATCCTGTAGGATTGTGCAGTCATGCACTGTTTCCACTTTGATATAAATTTTCAAGTCGTCGCAAATAGTTGATGACTACAGCAGAGGGTGCGGCTTAAGTCATCTATAAATAATAGAAAAAATAAAGGACCCAAATTTGAGCCCTGCGGTACTCCTGAGGTTGCCAGTATTGGGTCTGATCCTTAGACTATATTAATAAATATATGGACCAAGACATAAACACTGTAAAAGTGTTCCGACATCCCTCTCTCTCCAAACAAGACTGTTCAAAACAATGAATGCCAGATCAATAATGAAACTGGCACTTACAATAAAAGAGCGCAACCTCTCCAGTGTAATAAACATCGATAGATCTCTTATACCCGTTTTACTTTGCTACATCTGGCAACATGAATGTTTACATCCTGTCAGACCGTTTGTTTACATAAAACCATAATAAGAGTTCGTGTTTTTCAAACAGTGCTAAGTTCCTTGTTGTTTATATTTTCAGCTCTAGCTTTCACTCGTTTTAAGCTTTAATAATTAATTTTTCAATTAAGTTAAAAAAAAATGGCGAAAACGTGTTCTGTTTTTGAGAAAACTTCGAAAGAAGGTAAGTCTATCAGTTTCCTACGTAAGCAACGCAAAGCCATCAATCAAAACAAAGCATACATGAAATTTATGTTTTCAACCCTTACTTCGTAGAATCTCTGCATATTTATTGATTATGAATAAAACACTAATGTTTTATAAAATTCTACTGTATATTGATCGATGATAGAAACGTTACACGTGTTTCGCTACTTTTCATGTAGCATCTTCAGACGTAAATAAAATTATTGATAAAGTAACATAGCAACAGTATTACCTAAGTGATCATGAAACAAGTAACTAGATTTAAATGAATTTTTAAGAGAACTAACTAGATCATAATGTATTTCTTCAGAATCTTCTTAGTTGTTGATATCAAGAAGAAAATCAAGTAGTGGAGAACGATATGTGTCTAGCTGTTCATTTATTACTGTGTATTGTTGATTATGTAAATGTCTGTGGATCTCTAGAGATTCAAGAAAATTTAATTTAAAATAATGATCACAATGATGTAGTAATTCAATTTTGTTGTTTGCTGTTAGAGTGTGATTGTTTTCTATAAAGTGTTTTGCAAAATTTGATCTTTCTGGATGCTTGAGTCTGTAAGAGTTTAGGTGTTCGTTGTATCTAATTTCTAGATTTCTACAAGTCTGTCCTATATAAACTGAATTACAATGAGAACAGTTTAATCGATAAATTCCAGGTTTCTGTAATTTAGATAACTTTTCCTTTGCATTCAGCAATATAGAACCATTACTCATAAAAGATTTGAATGAAATATTAAATGTAGTGGTGTTAGAAATTATCCTTGATATTTGTGTTGAAACGTTTCAAAAGTACGTTAGTGATGAATATTTTCTGATTTCATTGTTTTGTTGAGGATAAATGAGGTTTATGGCTAATTTGTGTTGTTTTTTGTGTAATAAGTCGTCTATTAATGTTTTTCGATAACCATTCTCTTTTGCAATTTGTTTGATAATAGAAATTTCTCTGTTGAAGTTGTTTACTGACATTGGTATCGTGACAGCTCTGTGTATAATTGAATTATATGCTGAAAGTTTGTGTGAAATTGGATGATTTGAATCGTATGGTATTGTCATATTTGTATGTGTTGGTTTTCTATAGACAGAAAAGTCAAACTGATTATTCAATCTCGTGATAGACAAGTCTAAAAAGTTTATAGAATTATTTTCCTCACATTCTACAGTAAACCTAATATTTGGATGTAAGCTATTGATGAAATTAAGAAAGTTATCTAATTGTCTAGAGGAACCTACAAAACAAGAAAGAATATCATTTTGTTATATCACAATTTGTTTCATGATCACTTAGGTAATACTGTTGCTATGTTACTGTATCAATAATTTTATTTACGTCTGAAGATGCTACATGAAAAGTAGCGAAACACGTGTAACGTTTCTATCATCGATCAATATACAGTAGAATTTTATAAAACATTAGTGTTTTATTCATAATCAATAAAAAAGCATACATGGTCATGGGCGTAGCGTAGTGTAAGTGTTTTATCTTTTAATTTGTGAAAACAATTATTGTTTGACAGTTTTTTTTCATTTTCGAAAGCATACTGAATACCTACTGAATACTTTGAAAAATGCAACTTGGAAAAATTATTCCATTTAAATAAATAAAAAATACTGACTTTTTGAAATTACCTGCTATTATTATTGTCAACCTCTAATTTAAGATAATCAGATTATGTAGAGGGGGAATAATATTCAAACAATATCATCAAAGAATATGAAATAGAAGACTTTGACCCGGTTGCACGAACGTTAAAAAAATTTCAGATTATTACTAATTTTAAGTTGCAAATTTTTAAAATGTGGTGAACTTTTTCCATGATCTTTCATTTTTTATCGGCAATTAATTCTTCTAAAATTGAGACGAATTCACTCCCAGCAATATCAGAACAAAACTTTAGTAATACAGGGCATTTTAAAATTACTAAAATTAGTGATTAGGTATCTGACATAATTTTCAATTAGGTTCGTTTAATTTATTTTTAGAATAAAATCAACTAAATATGTAAGAAATTGAAAAAATATTTTAGGTACCTACTGATGTATATTGCTTTCCGACTTTCCTATCGATTTTTTATTTGCTAAATATTGTTATTACCTTTTTGTACCTTTTATTTTGTATAATTATGTATAAGTATATATTTTCTTAATTTAATATCTATTAGTATTCCCATAATTTATGTTTTTTGTAACAAAAACTGCAAATAAAATAATAATATTATGAATATTATGATCATTATTATAATTTATGTAATTATTACATTTCCTATAACTGAACTCGAGCGCGCCATCACTGCCGTTGCGATCTGTTGTTTACGTTTTACGTCGTTCCCCTTACCCCGCCAGATGCAGCATATGAGTGCGAGAGAGAATATCAACAAACCAAAACTGATTTCAAGCTAAGATAGGGAAGGCGCAGTCCATATTTATTAAGTTAGTCTGAGGTCTGATCGATGACCACGATAGGTAACATATTGGGTTCTGTCCAGTAGGTAAGATGTAAACAACTTTAACATACGATCTCCAAAGCCAAAGGATTTCAGTCTATCGAGCAGTATCCAGTGATCAAGGCGGTCGAATGCTTTTGATGATGACCGATACCGTGATCGCTCGGGCAGTGGGGACCTTTGGTGGCTCGTTTGGTGGTCACCAGTGCCCGGGTACCGGTCTCCCGTATATGACCACCCGGGCACTGGAGATCGCCAAAGGTCTCCAGTGCCCGGGCAGTCTTATATGACCGATTGGGGTTTTTAGTAATTATTTTCCGAAAAGAAACGCGAATCCTGTTTTTAACTTCATAGATATACTTGATATTGCCATAGGAGGAATTTTTGAAATTTACCGACTGGCAGTCAACCTGTTAACCATATCCCGGATAGAAGAAAAGTAACCACTTACTGGAAAGATCACCATAATAAATTGATTCTAAAGCTTCTATTTCTCCATTCTGTTCTTCTTTATAATCCATGATAATTTTATTTTTTCTCTTTCATCAACTGCTGGAACTGGAGCTAATGGAGAAAAGCAGAAAAAAATTAACTGTGAGCATTTAATTGCTGCAAAATTAAAGGACCAAGTCGTCAAGTCGAGTACCTACCTACTTAGCTCTAAGAAGTATTTTAGGTTAAGGTTAGCCAACCTCAAAATAATCCAGTCAGATGACAGACGAGTTCAAGGGAATAAGAAGCTAATGCTACAATTACCCAACCATTAATAACTTTCGATTATAATTAATCCTTTCTCTCTGTGTTTTTTACTGATAAACTTTTTCGCATCTTAATAATATTATCTCACAGCGACCATTCATTTTCATCCGGTATAATCCTGCAAATCCTGCAATGCAAAAGCAAAACAGATTTTGCAAAAAAAAAAAACAAATTCGTCGTTCCTACCTAATCCTAAAGCGCCGACAAGCATTATTATGGCCTGGCCAGTGAAGTGTCTTTACGCATAAACAATTCATCCTCTACGTTTTCGAGTAAACAATACGTAAAGAATAGGCAAAGAATGTAAAGAATAGGTAAAGAATATAAAGAATTGGTAAAGAACGAAAACAATTGAAGAGCAAGGTTATGTTCCATGTTTATTATTGTATATATGTTATTTTATTATTATTAATGTTCATGGAATCCCACTACCACACAAAATACATTACGGTGGTTGGCAAAAGTCAAAACTCAGGAATATTCTGAGCTCCAGCTCACCGAAATCAAAATAAATAACAATAAAAATTAGGTATGTTTGCTTTATGTGTTATGGAGAGCATCCGAATATTTGAAAAATACCTTGCTAATACTGTAGTTTCTAAATTAAAGGCACATAATTAAGTTAACTTTACACAACAAAACTATCCGCCAATACGCTAAGTAAGTATCGGCTGTTCGCGGAGAGCGCCTCCTTTTGGATTCTTTCCGCACTTTTGTGCGGCATACTAATCCTTGACAGCTCGTTCCCATAAAATAAAACCTTTTTTAAAATCATTATTTGGAAGTGTATTTCTAGATTTTTGAATTTACCATGACTACAAGTATTATTAAGTCATTTCCAAGCACCCAGTCTCGATTGCTTTCGTTTCAAATCGTTGCATGAGAAATGGGCGAAATCTCATGATGAGTTTTCACATGAGCAATGCTAGAGAATACGTTTACATGGAACTTTTCTCCAAGGAACCGCTCATTTAGAGAGACTCCTGGTGCACATAATCATTCATCGTAAAAATGAAAAAAACCTATTTGTTCAGGTGATATAATTGTTCCATTTAAAAAATATCACCTTTCTTATCAACATAATAAGTTCATATTTCATCTCATGTTTTCGGGTTTTTTATTCAGCTTATGTAATAAGTCGACTGAGTTTTGGACATATTTTGCAACTGTAAAGCAGAAAAATGTTACTGCGTATACATTCCGCTGCTCAGAAACTGATTTATTGACCATGATTTAGAACCCTTCGCCTGAAATACAGCTCGAAAAAAATTATAGCAGTAGTTATTGTTTTATTAGTATTAGGTACTTAAATGTCTTAAATTAACTAAATTTTTTAACTTTAATTTACTATCTAAAAAAAAGATTCAGGAATAATAAATGCGTATGTTATCAAGCATATAAGGTACTCGTGTACAACAAACCCTTCCCGATTTTTTTTATCCCTGAACGACCTCATGTTTGCAATAACAAATACATTAAAATGAATAGCGGGCACGCGCAGGACTTGCCGCATGAAAGTGTCAAATTTGCCTACTTGGTGGCGCCACAATAGTTACTTATTTAGCCTAACGCCGTGTCCTAGCTGCATCCGGGTAATGCGTTGCGTGCGATGCGGGGAACGCACGCAACGCAAACTCGCACGAGAAATTTTGAGTGTGTCCTAACTGAATGCGTGCGGTGCGGGCGAGAAAATGGTTTCCAATCCAACTATTTCTGGTGCAGCTTCAGATTAAATACGTTTTAATTTGGAAACCAGTAGGTTGTTGGAGCTTGAAAGACTTGAAAATCACAGAAAGAAACATGTTACTTAACAGAAAGAAACAATAAGACGCAAGTAATCTGTAGAAATAGGTATAGATTTGATAGATAGATAAATAGCAGGTAGGTTAAATATAAAAAGGTCTACAATAGAAGTTAATAGACCTCATACTTACTTTAAAAACCTAAATTCGAGACATTTTCACATTCCCAGTGTACCTTGACTCTTGTTCTTGTAAAATAGATTTCTCTTATTGCACAAAATGTTTCGCTTTGGCACGAAGGCAATCGAAATTAAAAAAAATTCCTGCCCGCCGCAAAAATCGCAAGATTTTGACAGATAAAAAAACTAAATATTTCAATTTAAAACAATGCGTGCGTTGCGGTGTCGTTTTATCGTACGACTTTGCGGGCAAACGCGTCTACTGAGGACACTCCCATTGCTTTGCATGTGTTTTATTTTAATCGTTCCCCGCAACGCACGCACGCAACGCAGTCCCCGGATGCAGCTAGGACGCGGCGTAATAGCAAATACACTAGATAATAATACGTGCAGCTTCCACTGAAAATTGTCACCGGAAGTTACTGTCGCCCAAGCGGCCCGATATCTAACTAGCGTTGATTTGAAATGTCAATTTAATTGAACGAAACGTCAATCTGACGTTTACTTTGCTTATGATTTATAAACTTTTTGACTAGTAGTCTAATTCTAATTACAAAACGTTAAGTGTTGCGAATAATTGCGTAAAGTCAAGACAAGATAGATGTATTGGCCTATTGTCATCGGAAGACCTAAATAATTCCTTAATGTTTTTGGTTAAATATGTACAAACGAGATGCTTTGCTGAAAGAACTGTTTCAACAGAACATTGCAGCAATGTAATGTGGCTCCGTCAATTCGAAATTTGAACCCTTTCTTGGATGAAAAAGTTTTGATTCGCGTTGGAGGAAGGTTGGTGAATTCTGAATTTGATATGGATAAACATCATCCAATTCTGTTACCGGCAAAAAATTGGTTAACGAAATTAATATTTACAAGGGAACATTTGCGTTTGTTGCATGCTGGTCCGCAACACCTATTAACATCTGTGCGAGAGCGATTTTGGGCATTTTCGGGAAGATATACGATAAAAAGAGTGGTTCACGAATGTGTGAGGTGTTTTCGTGTTGCGCCAAAAAAAACATAACTCCAATAATGGGTAATTTGCCAGCTTGCAGAATTAATCCTTCTTACCCTTTTCAAAATACTTGGGTGGACTATGCTGGTCCAATGAATTTAAATGATACGAAGGGGCGTGGTTGTAGGGTTTCCAAGTCTTATATTTGCTTGTTTTATATGTATGGTGACCAAAGCTGTTCATATTGAACTTGTTACAGATTTGTCAACTGATGATTCGTTTATTTTGGCTTTAAAGAGATTTATTGCCCGTAGGGGAAATCCTTCCAATATCTATTCGGACAACGGGACAAATTTTAGGGGAGCAAAAACCGAGTTAGACAAGTTGAGGGTTTTTGTATTAAAAAATAAAGACAGCATTGTTGAGGCTGACTGGCGAAGGAGTCGATTGGCACTTCATACCCCCCGGATCACCTCACTTCGGAGGACTTTTTTTCGTCTCTGACATTT
Source organism: Malachius bipustulatus (assembly GCA_910589415.1). NCBI lineage: Eukaryota > Metazoa > Arthropoda > Insecta > Coleoptera > Melyridae > Malachius > Malachius bipustulatus. The sequence goes on from OU342633.1 coordinate 18,492,945, forward strand.
GAAGAGATATGTATACGTTACTCGTACAAATTGAGGCCATCATGAATTCCAGACCTTTGTCACCCCTCTCTCACGATCCCAACAATTTAAATCCTCTTACTCCCGCTCACTTTTTGGTGGGAAGAAGACTATTGTCACTGCCAGATCCGTGTATTTTGAAGATTCCAGAGTCTAGATTATCGTGCTTCCAAAGAGTTCAACAACTCCAACAATAGGTTTACTTAAAAACTGACGACTTATTTATTTGCTTTGAAACCAGTCGAGTTATGCAAACGAAACTTGGTGGGTTAAACAGTGGCACGCATACGGGTACCAATTAAAAATATTTCAACAAAAATGCAATAAGCATCGAAATAAACCACTAATTCACCTTATTATTACTGCTGCTGTATTGTATGTAGGTGTCACAAGCCTGACGTCATAGGCTGCGCACTGACATGTTTGTATAATAATTATTATATATACGTGTTTTCACGAGTATTACGCGTACCCATACACCTGTCTGTGCCAAAGTACTTATGAGTAAATAGTAAATACTTACGAGTACATTTTCTGAGTTTCGTACTCGAATTTCAATTTATTTACGAGTACTCTTTCAAGTACTCCTGCCTATACACCGTTCACATATTAAAAAAGAACTAGGTGGCCATGAACTTTTGTTTTTAGGTTTGCAAAAATAAAAAACTCCCTAGATCTCGATTGACAATATCAGCTGATCGAGATATTAAAGGTTAAGTAAAGACTGACATTTGTCAAATCACTCAAATTGTCTCAGCTGATTAACAGCCTTGTTGTCTAATTGAAGTTTTAGAAGAAGGGGTATCTAGGATAGGTAATTTTTTACTCTGATTAATTTTTTTCAAACTGACAAATAAAATTATTAAATTTTTGACATTTTAAATTTCGAAAGAGCAAAATGACGAAAATAATATCTTTAGATGGATAAATCCGCATTAGGAAAGCATTTCAATGATTAAGATCCAGAAAGTCCAAACTTGAGCAAACATTTAAGTCATTCTCTGAAGGTAAAATATATTTGGGATGTAAGTATTAAGTAAAATATGTGTATTTGCTAAATTGCTAGTAATGCGGTCTCTGATATAGTAGTCAGACCGTGCATTAGCAAGTATTATTAGACAGGTCAAATGTGAAATTACACCTTTGGACAGCCCGCCTAAAACAGGCACTAATTATGAAAATATTGTGTTTCCGAAAGATTTGCAATAATCTATTTCCAATACAAACCCAATCAAAATCATGGGGGTATTGCAAACTTCATTATACAAGCACGTAAATTAGCAGCTTCCCTCTAATAGGATAAAGTAAAGAATGTATGTCTTGAAGAGCTTTCAAAATGTAAGTACACCTGATATGTGACAAAATTAATATAATCATTGTGAAAAACTTATTTCGGAGGACTGGACGAAACAAATGGACATGGTGAAAATCTTATTAAAATCAGAGCACTGAAGATGATTCTGATTCTAAGCAGGATGCAGTAGCGGTTATTGATAATGGGGGATAATTTTGGGCCAGAAGCGAAAACTGAAAAGTATCTTGTGTAAAACATCCTCAAGTCCAGAATATTTGGCTGGTTTCTGACACAGTACTACGATACCGAATAACCGACGAATTGACGAAAAATATTTGTCATTTATTTTACGTACTTATATTTTAATATTTTAATAAACGCACCGATATATTTTAATTACCTGCTATATGTATTTATTAAAAGTAAATTATAATTGATTCAAGTTTTTTATTTTATATTCAAAAAGTACATTCGTGTATTTTCCTAACTTGGCAAAATTACATGATTTTGCAACCTTTGACAACCTTTTTCTCAAACTCTTATGAAAAGCTTAAGATTTTAAGATCTTAGATCCAGCGACATTGCGTTCTAGTTAAAGATTGCAATAGGTATGTGACTAAATGATTCAAAATAAAAAGCCCCCAAAGATGTTAATAAAAATATAATAAAAAGAATACCAAAAATATCAAAAATCCATCTGGCAACTATGTCCTGTTCCTTGTCATAAAACTTCAACCTTATAAAAAAGAGACATAACCAAACTCCAGCCAATGATTGACAGCGGTTATACCCAGTGATTTCTATCACCCTACACCATAACCCAATTCTTTTATAATAAGTGAACGGTGTAAGCTCTGCTCCTCTGCGTCAACCCCAACATTACCTGATACACCAAAAACTCTAGATAATTTTATTATGTCTGTGAAAATAATTTATATTACAGCCGTGCTTTTCATATCCGGTGTCTTGTGTAGTTAGCGATCGAGGCGTGTAGATGGCGCTCTTTTTCATACTTCACGCACGTTTATTACATGTAAATAGCGGAGAGCTGCACGTATTATCATCTAATGTATTTGCTAATAGTGCTTTGAGAGTAACTTTAAATTGAAATTATACTTGAAACTAAAACATTCAATTAATAATGGCAAATAATAATATATTATGATATTGACTGAAGCTGTCAAAAACCGTGAAAAGTTTGCCTAACTTTGAATTTGAAAACAGCTTATTAGTGACCCCAAGTCCTGCGTGAGGACGCTGTAAAAATTGTCGCTCGTTTTACAGGTAAGTGTCCGATATTAATATTTTAGCGCGTATTTGATTTTGGTTCGACTGGTGGACCATTAGCATCAAAACTCTACATGTAAAGAAATAAGCCCATAAGCCCCCGGACATGATCTAATTCCAAACGTATACTCCTGAAAAACCTACCCAGAAGATCTCTAGTTTTTCTTGCAAACTTATTCAATATATCTGCTTCCACAAACGCTACTTCCCAAAGCCGTGGAAACATGCTAACGTTCTTCTTTTATCTAAACCTGGGAAAGACCAGAAAATTTTAACTTCAATAGTTACCGCCCCATTAGCCTCCTGTCTAGCGTCTAAATATGCTCTCAAAATTATTCGAGAAAATAATTAACAGTAGACTCAGGTAACAAATCACGGACAGAGAAGTGTTACCTCCCATATGCAATTTGGATTTAGAGAAAGATTTAGTTTTTCCTTTGTCTTAAACTATACAAGAGGGGGCGCGACTAACGCCTGCTCGGTCTGTGTAGCCTAAATCGTGCACGATTAAATTTTTTTTTTAATTGGGTCTTATACAGGGTCGTAGTGCCTACAATTTAAAATTATTTTGGACTATACAGCATGTCCCATATGAGAGTGACATATCAAAGCTAGGTTTTTTTTTTTAATGGAATGCTCCTAATAAGTTATTGCATTTTTAGATTGTCTAAGAAGAAAAAATAAGATTGGCTTTTACAGTTGGGTGTTTAAATTCAGAAGCTTGTGAGTTATAAACAAGTGAAAATCGTCAGTTTTGAAGTTCAGGGCTCTGTACCACGAAAACGGGTCAAGATAAAGAAAAACGGCTTATATGTCCCTATATATTTTAACTTTTTATGTACTATACATACATGTAGGCTGTCCCCGCTCATTCGAAGCGGCTCTGTTGGCCAAACGATGGACTTTTTTTTAAAAAAAGTTGCAAATTCAAGTACAGAATTACAATGGCCATTATTTAAAATTATTTTGGACTATACAGAATATCCCATATGAGAGTGCGCATATCAATGTTATGTTTTTTTAAATGGAATGCTCCTATGTTATTGCATTTTTAGATTGTCTGAGAAGAAAAAATATGATTGGCTTTTACAGTTGGTGTTTAAATTCAGAAGTTTTTGAGTTATAAACAAGTGAAAATCGTCATTTTTGAAGTTCAAGCCTGTACAACGAAAACAGCTTAAGATAGACAAAAACGGCTTACATGTCCCTATTGTACTTTTTCATATACTATCCTATGATGTAGATAAAATATTTATACAGGGTGATAAAAATTTTTAAAAGATCTGAGATTCCTCCACACGCGTCGTCAAAAAAACAAAACAAAGAAAGTACAAATGTTTCTATACCAAAGGATAGTACATAAAAAGTTAAAATAGGGACATGTAAGCCGTTTTTCTCCATCTTGAACCGTTTTCGTTGTGCAGGGCTTTGAACTTCAAAAATGACGATTTTCACTTGTTTATAACTCACAAACTGCTGAATTTAAACACAAGCTGTAAAAACCAATCTTATTTTTTCTTCTCAGACAATCAAAAAATGCAATAACATAGGAGCATTCCATTAAAAAAAAAAACATAACTTTGATATGCGACTCTCAAAAGGGACACTCTGTATAGTCGAAAATAATTTTAAATTACGGCCATTGTAATCCTGTACTTGAATTTGACAAAAAATTAAAGAAAAAACATCGTTTGGCCTACAGAGACCGCTTCGAATGAGCTGGGACATCCTGTACATACAGGTGTCCGTTTTTAGAGCTTAAGCATGGGGATCTCGGTTATCTTAAGAGATACGAAGTCGGTCAAATTGGGGCAAAGTTGCGTATTTTTATACCGAGTAATAATCTGAAAAAAAATTCAGAATATTTTCAGTCGTTGCTGAAATATCCTGGAAAAACTGAAAAATCTAATTTTCTTATTTTTGCCATATCTTTCTTATTTTTGTAAATTATTAATAAATAATTTTTTGTAGGCTCACGTAAGCCGCTAAGAGCTATCCATCTGACGTTTCAAAAATTTTCAAAGCCCACTAGATCCAAGAGTTTTCACAATCAACTTTCGTTTTTCTTATGGCCGCCATATTGGATTTTCATGTCGTTCTGTATTAAAAAAATTAAGGAAACCAAAAAACTATCACATTCAAAGAAAATTACAAAATTTTATTTTCCTTTTTTCGAAAAAAATAGGTAACCTTTTTTCAACCGAATGTCATAAATAACCATATAAGTCAAGCAATGTCACGTCATATATTGCGACGTCGCCCGACGTCGTTCGGTAATAAAATTTTCTTTTTTTTTAAATAAAAAAAAATTTTAAGACATTTTTTTTAAATGTGATTGATTTTTGGTTTCCTTAATTTTTTTAATACAGAATGACATGAAAATCTAATATGGCGGCCATAAGAAAAACGAAAGGTGACTGTGAAAACTCTCGGATCTACTTCGTATCTCTTAAGATAACCGAGATCCCCATGCTTAAGCTCGAAAAACGGACAGCCTGTATATAGCTTGATCTTTTTTTGGGAAAAATTGAGGCCAAAACTATATTGTTGGAACTGAAACTGAACTGTAACTTGGTATTCATATTGCTTTCATTTCATTGCTTTGGTTAATTTTTCATTTTTTTTATCGATTTTCGGTAAGTCCATGTAGTTTTTGTGGAGTCCGTATACTCTTAGGAACATCCATAGTTAAAAAATGTTCTTGAATTTAAACCACTATTAAAGTGGTGCGGTAATGAGGATTAAATAACGTGCGGTAGCGGTGACTTTTCATGATTAATATTGATACTTTTTGTACAGACTTGAACTTGAACCAGGCTTCGTGCAAAAGTGCACGAAATATTTTTCTACGGAAATAAATGTTCACAAATAATATACGTATTGAGCAAGGATTATAACTTCTTGAATAAACTTATTATTACTTATATTATAGTTATTTCCTTTCACAAACCCAATGACTGAAAACAGAATAACAACACATATACAGGGTGTTTCAGAGATATATAGGGCCAAATTTAACGGGGTAGTTCCTCTCATAAATATAAGTTGACGAAATAAATTATTGCAGTTCAAAATAATGACATTCCGTTTTTAATATACATCAGGGTGTCAAAGTTTTTGAAAATTTAAGAATTTTTGGTTACAACTCGTTTAAATTTAAACCGATTTTGATGAAACTTTACAAAAACAAAGAAATTAAAATCTCTAATTTGGCCAGTTCAGGTTTTGTAGGTGTCTTTCTAGTAGCGTAGTTATTCAGGGCTGGTGCCCCCTTTCCCTCCCTATATTTTACGCCACTGACTTTATTGCAATTACAAAACCGTTATATTCATTTGCCCGTGCATTTTAGAGCCAAAAGTATTATTCAATTTTTTCCATATGGTGCATCGTTTTTGAGATATGCATGTGAAGTTTTCTCAGGCAATGTCACACCAATCATTTAAGAACAACATTTTGCATAAATTTTGCAGTCAGTTAACTTTTGATGAAATCAATAAATTTTTTATTGTTAATGGCCCAGCCATACCTGGGATAACTTCAAATATTTCAAAAACGTTGCGCGAAAATTACGATAGAATTAAATAATACTTTTTTGTTCTAAAATTCAAAGAAATGTTGAATAACGATTTTGCAATTGCAAAAAAGTCAGTAGCGTAAAAGATAGGGAGTGATTAGGGGCTCCAACCCTGAATATCTACGCCACTGGAAGACATAGCCAAATTAAAGATCTTATAGTTTATTGTTTAATGCTTTTGCCAAGTTTATTCAAAATTGGTTTAAATTTATACGAGTTAACCAAAAACTGTTCTATTTTTTTTAAACTTTGACATCCTGATATATTTTAAACGAAACGTCATTTTGAGCCGAAATTTATTTTTTCAATAAGAGGAATTACCCCTTTAAATTTGGTCCAATATCTCTGAAACACCCTGTATACTTACTGAACAAAAATGCAATGAGTTAATATTGACTACCTACACATTTTACGGATGTCCGCCGTTTGAATGCTATTACAAAGTTACCTACCTTTCTATGATAAGCATGCATTTTCTATTGACATATAATTTTCAATTGATTTAAATTATTAATTTATTAATAATACTATCGCGTGCTGCATACAATAGGTGCTAGGTATAATTATTATTAAGGAAAGTTTCGATAAATATGTTCCGAGGAATAAATTTACAAAAAGTGTATTATTGATAGCACGCTTATGGATCTCTATTAATTAGGTACCTAAAGCAGGCTGCTTATTCTTGACGTGTCCACTACATTTTGTTTACCGAAAATTCCGTAGATTTGGAACTTGAAAATGAAAAGTCATCCTTTATTATTGTTTCTCATAAAATCATAAATCTTTAACGGTGAAAAAGATGACGACTTTTTGGTCTCTTAGGTATTACGACTTTACCGAAAATAGCTACCAACTTTATAATTCAAAAAACAAAATAAAAACAAGTATTGAAAAGCAACAAAGTCCGAAAAAATAGTGAGTTTCAAAAATTCGTATCGTCACCATTTTTTGAGTTGTAGTGCAGGCTCTTTGCGAGATAGTCAATATTTATCGGTACTTCCTGTGTGCAGAACCCAGACGCTGTCGGATAAGTTTTCGCGTAATTACAATCAGAATTTCGTCATGCAATAATTTGCAGCGAGGCTGGATGCTCTGGAGGTCGTCCAAATTTCGCGTAAAAATTGCGCGTAAAACATGAGCGTAAACAGCCGATCTCACTATAGTGGTTGTGACGTGGGGGTCGAACAGCAGATGCGGGGAAGGCGCATAAAATAGTAATACAAAATACATAGTACCTAATTGAGATAGCCTAACTATAGTTGCTGAGATGACCAAATTTGAAGATTCGTTACTTGCCTGTAGAGCGTTGTATTATTTAGTAATACAAGTGCGCTCTACAGGCAAGTAACGAATCTTCAAATTTGGTTATCTCAGCAACTATAGTTAGGCTATCTCAATTAGGTACTATTTTGTATTACTATTTTATGCGCCTATACCCCTCATCTACTGTTGTGACCCCCTATATCCACGACCACTACAGCGCGCTCGGCCGTTTTCGCTAATGTTTGCGAAACAAATAGAAATGCGACCATAGTGTCAAAGAGGCCTTAGTTGTGACCTTAATAGTAGTTTGCAATGGCTGTTTTTAGCTTCTTATCCACCCAGCACCCCTATTTCGCTCCTCGGTCCCGAAACAATTGATGGAACGTAGGAGACCATCTTTACCATCAAATAAAGCTATTTTTTTCGTTTTTATTTTGTTAATAATGAACCGATCCGGTTGTTTGTTTCAGCTCTCATTTTCTTCATTTTTCAATTTTCTATACAGTTTGTCCATTGGGACCATTTAAATTGGTTCATCAGTTTTTTTTTATAAAAAAGCGATTTTTTGGTCTAAATTGTTAATAAAAAAAGACAATAGTAAACTCGAGTAAAAAATTGTGCAGTTAGGATCTGGGGGCTATTCAACGTGTGATGGACTTTGTGACAAGCTGACAAGAAAAAACCTCTATTTGCTTGGTGCATTACTTCAAATTCTGTTTCGATCAGGGTTCCAATGATTTAGATACTGAAAGGAGAAAAAAGCAGAACAGGATCATGTATTATAGTACCTACATCATTTTTGACAGTAAGAGTAACTGGAAAATCTCACTCTTTGCTTAATTATTATGGTACGGTAGCGTTATAAATTATTTTTACGCACTATTTGGCTTACCTTAAAAAAGTAATGTACCTATAAATAAAAATAATATGATAAAACAAAATCATATGATATGTATAGATATTTTATTGATTGGAATTATTACTATAGCTACTAATTTTTTGTTTGTTTACATTTATAACGTGATCTTGAGTCACAAGTTACAAAATACGAAAAATCGCACTTACAAAATTATATTGCAAAATAAAATTAATTCCAACATTATAATATTACGTTGTGAATCAAAGCGAAACTCGTTACCCTATTATTATTATTAGCCAAATTCCATGTAACCAAGTGTATGGTAATACAGCGGAACAAAATTAATTCAGATGAGCATTGTGATTCTTTAACGTCATGCGAATCAAGAAATTAATAAGCAGCATTTTGATTGTACGAACTGTATACAGGTTGATTCCGAAATAGCGGACACGGGTAATATCACGGCATTCATTGATGAGGGTTAAGGATTCTAAGTTCATACATATTTACTTTTTTTTCCAGCATGACTTCCTTAAGAAGATAGGACCAATTTTTTGAAAAAAGTGACAACGCTGCAACCGATACACTTCTTCATGCAGAAAAATAGTGTGCAGGTCTACTACGTACACCGTTCTCCTTGAATTTCCGGAAATTATTTTACAGTAAAATGTCAAATGTAAAACTTCTTAAGGAAAAAAAGCTGCTTCTTATGCTACAATTGTATTTTCATTTGGTTCATCCGTTTTCGAGAAAATCAGGAAAAACTTAATTAATATGAGAAAGAGAAAATTAATATGCTACGTTATGCTTGATATTAATTGTTGCTTTTACTATCGAGTAATATGACCATAACGTGAAAAAGCTAAATTTTTTGGATTTCTCATTGAAATACACCAACAACGCGTTTTCTTTGTACTCCATGACGTGTTTCTCGTTGCATCACCTTACAAATGATTCCTACTGTTGTTCATATAGTTTTCTCAGATTTTTGTGGTATTAGTTCTTCAGTAATTGCTTCAGAAGCCCGATCTACGTTCAATTCTTCACTTTTATTAATTTTCACTGATTTTATAATGACGCCGTTTTCACAGGGACTTTGTTTATTATTATCATACAATAAACATTAGGTACTATGTTTATTGTGTTAGGGCTTCAAATTAAAGTAGCATTTATTTTTATTAAAAATTTATGTAGAATTACCGGAATTGCAAAAAATAGCGTATACACCTCTCGACTAAAGTGACATTAATCCCTTACGTGGATTGCTTCCCTCGGGCTCCGCCCTCAGGAATCAAACACCACCCGCGCGGTTAAATGGGTCACTTTAGTCTTTTGATGTATAATATGTACTATTAGAGTACCTTGATATAAAATAATTATCTATTGTAAAGAGTACGGAAGCTAAACTTCTCTCTCTATCCGATTGGTAGCAATCTGAGAGAGAATAGGATATATCTCTTTAACTGTACTTTCCCACTTGTGTACCTTCCGTACAATAAAATTCTGTCAATATCCAGGTACTCTAGTATTATTTAATAGTTATTTATGTATCAACGGAGTTATGCGGATGTTAATTACAGAGGGCAACATATTGCAATCTCGAGGGACGTTAGTCCCGAGGGATTGTTAAGTTGCCCGAGGTTATTAACACCCAATAACTCACGTGATAAATAAATAATTTTATTTCATACAAAATGAAATATAAAAACCAAATCTGTTGGTTTTTAAAATTAAACGAATGTTTTTAATAATTGAGTAAGCATCATTACTATGGATATATCAACTATGAAAAATTTATAGAAAATGACATATGAAATCCAAATATTGTTGGTTACCAGAATTAAACAAATAGTAATAATAGAGGGAGTTAAGGAGTAATAATTAACAGCCCAGTATAACTCCCAAGGGAGTTAGGAATACGTTTATAGTTACGGTAACGGTAACCAAGAGTTTATCTAGTTATAATGTATTAGTATGAAATAAAATCTGTTTTAGATCCATTGTTATCTTAAAATTGGTGTGTTTTGCCAGTGGAAGCTGTTTAAATTTGACTGCCATGTTGATTTACATTCATGAAAAAGGAAACTTTATAATATTTCAGTAACGAATCCGAGTAACGAATTGTTGTTTTAAACTTACGGTCTTTTTTAGAATCCTCCACAACACCCTGTATAGCGTGTCCGCCATTTCGAGATCACGCTATAGGTATATTATACTGCAAGTGAGTGGGTACGGCAATCCCATAAATAACAACAAAAAATTTTTTATTACACGCCCTTCCAGTTAGAAAAACAAATGGAAATTTATACAGGGTGTCCCGTATTTTATAGTCGAATATGATTTAGTAACTCGGAAATGACTAAAGCTATGAAATTGTTTAAAAAAAAGTTTTACTTTTTATATGTAAGTAATGGTTAACGGTTAAAACAAACGCTTATTAGTCATGGGAAAGTTCCAAATTTTGTTTGAGTTATCTTGTTTTGAAACGACCTATTTAACCCCTAGAGGGGAAAAATAGTCGCTGAGAGCATGAGACAAGAAAAAACAAGGGTCGTAGGTTGAGTCGCTAGTCCAAGAGGGTCAACAATAACAAGCAGGTCAGCAGAACAACAGGTACTCTTTATTAAAATAAATCACAGTTATTATCACAAAATATTAACTTGAGCACGGTTAACAACAATAAGGAACAAGAGCGTGTAGAATCTGAATGAAACTGATCGGTTAAAACTTGGTAGGCAAAGGCACTTAGCTTCGTAGGGTCTTCGGAGCGAGGGTGAAAGTCTAGTTGGTGGTAAACTTGGTTTCAGGTACAACCCATGTGCTGCCTTCTTGTTAGAAGAAGAACCTTGCTTCCAAAAAAGAGTTGGTTCCGGGAGTAAAAGTTGCCAACCAGGGAAAAAGCAAGCCAAAAACGTGAGGGATGGTTATAATAATTTAAGTGAAAGTTCACAACGCCATTTCGCTCAAAATTCCCTGTGTTTGCGGAAACGACCTTCCTCTAGCGAATTCCAGGAGAGAAAAGAAGGTGAAAACGCGTTCACCTGCGTTCCGGGTTGGAACTCGACAATCGATGTTACGAAACTCGAGGCCGCCAGCCGGCCATGTTTACGTAGCACTAAAACCCACCATCACTCACTCACTGCGCGCGCCCGCCGTTGTCTCTGTGTCGCTGGCATTTAGCCGGTACGTACAGGGTGTACGTTACATCCCCTCTTCCCGGTAGAAAAATTTTGAACGTGAGGGAGAAATTTTTTCCTTAATTGAAAACCAGCAATAAGCGTGACACAAGAGACAAGTTTAGGCGTCGCAACTCGTGAGCGATGGGTGATACCTGGACTAGAACGAAATAGATGACATCGTGGGTGGCGTGAACTATAAATGGCTTGGGACGTGATCATAAGAGAAAAATTCTGCGGAAATATGGAAATATATACAGAGAAGTAGTACCGTGTAATATGTGCACTATAAGGCACCAAGCAGATAATAGTATAAACAATATATACAAAGATAAAATAAGAGTACCGAAAATATAATATACAAAATTTACACAAGAGCACCTGCGACACAGAAGTACCGCTGACCAGGGTCGAAGTGTAACCTGGTTCAATAAGGAACCTATATAAATAAAACCTTCTTGCGCATCAATCGCAGAAATAGTGTATTTTTATGCGATTCAATTATGAATATTTTCACCGCTTTTTAAATTATTGGCTTTCTGAAATTTTCCACAGTCATGTCATGTTAGCGTAGTGCTTTAATGTGAAAAATTTTCTGTGATAATTTCATTTCATTTCGTTTCAACACGTGCCTTAGATCGGATTTTTAAATTTGAAAATCAAAAAAATTGGCAAAATTTTACAATTTTGTCCCTTTTCCTATGCCCGCCACTGGCTAACTTTACTTGAAAAATACTATTTTTTACACTACCTTTAATAAATTCGGAAAAAACTGAAAGGAGAGTTTTGAAAACCGAAAGTTTGAAATTTTAGAGGAATAAACATCATTTAAAAATATTCGAATATATCTCCGCCATTTTTATATTTGCTTCTTGAAATTTTTGAAGGTTAAATGCTATTAGTATAGTTGTCTACTATCAAAATTTCCGTTCTATTCCTTCAAAAATAAGCTCATGAATGTTTATAGAAATGTAGACATTTTTACCCTTTTCCTACCCACGCCTCTGGCTTATTAATAGAAATGATGCAAATTGTATTGCATTAGCTCAAATTTCAAATAAGTTTATTCCAATCTTGTTAATTTTGTTTAAATGTTTTTGATCTTGCCTATTTAGGGGTTCAAAATCTAGCCATTTTCCAAAAATTGAAAAGGCCGCCATTTTGGAATGTCTTTACCTATTTTACTCAAATACAGTACCAGACGACTACTTGAGGGTATCTTACTACCAAAAAAATTTCAGCGCTCTAGATTGAAAACTTCGACCAGAAACCGTGCCTCACGGACGGTTTTTTTTCTGAAATTCGGAGGGACATCCTGTAGAAGTAACACAACTCTAGGAAAATGTTTTTTACGAAAATCAAACGTCAGCCCTAAGGTTTATAAGAGTAAAAAATTTCGTTCATTAATCTTGAAAGATGAAGCTACAGGAGCGTTTTTAAAAATTTAGAGAAATTAATTTAAAAAAAACATCATGTAAAAAAAAATCGAATATCTCCGCCATTTTTCTTATTTACTTTTTGAAATTCTCAAGGGTTGAAGTCTATTAGTATAGTTGTCTACTGTAAAAATTTCAGTTTAATTACTCCAAAAATGTGCTCATAAATTGTTGGAGAAATTTAGCCATTTTTACCCTTTTCCTACCCACGCCACTGGCTTATTAATAGAAAAAATGCAAATTTTGTTGCATGAAATTAAATTTCAAGTCATTTACTTCCAATATTGTGAATTTGATATAAAACTCTTTTTCTATCTAGCTTATACAGGGGTTCAAAAAATAGTCCTTTTTCCAAAAATTAAAATGGCCGCCATTTTGAAACGGCTCGGCCGATTTTGCTCAAGTGCAATACCAGACCACTCCTTGTGGATATCTTACTCCCACAAAAATTTCAGCCTCCTAGATTCAAAACTGCGACCTGAAATGAGATGACAAAAACCGGATACCTGGAATTTTGAAGGGACACCCTGTAGAAGTGATGGGACTTTTGGAAAGTTTTTCAACGAAAATCCAACGTCATTCCCAAATTTTACAAGGACCCAAAATTTCGTTCACTAATCTTAAAAGATAAAGCCACAGGAGCGTTTTTAAAATCGAAATTTCGCGATTTTGGAGAAATATATATATATATAAATATATATATATAAATATATAAATATATATATAAATATATATATATATATATCGTGGGCAGGTGAATTTTGGAAAACCACTTTTTCGTAATCTGGGGGTCATGATCGGTGGACATTTGATGAGTTTGGGTGATTTTTGGAAAGTGATGTCGTCCTCAATAGTGTATTTTTTTGTTAAAAAATACACTAAAACAACAATCAAGAAAAATTTGATTCATAACAGACACGGAAGGACAGCATCGGAAAAAAAGTTCTATCGTCGTCACAAGGAAAGGAACAATCAAAATAATAAGAGGTTTACCAGAAGTTAAGACGCAAAGAAAGCGTTGGCATTCCCGGAGAAAGCAGGTTAACGCTACCCGCGTCTAGGATCCCTGGTGACGCGTACCCACTACGAAGAAGCAGTGGAGCCTCCGGGTCCCAAGTGAATCCCTCCGCTCGACTGGTTAGGGTAAAGCTACCCAGAAGAGTTCTAGACGTACAAAAAACAACAAAAAAAAAGCAAAGTTTCTACCCGAAAATACCCTTACTACCGGAGATTTCAACTTCCGGGTAGCAAGTTAAAGAGACTAATGCCCGTATTCACAAACGATAATTTCCCAAATAATTACGTAATCAATTATCCCCATCTCATTCTATTGCAAAAAAACTGCATATCTCCATCTCACTCATTTAATTAATTACGTAATTATTTAGAAAATTATCGTTTGTGAATACGGGCATAAGAATCTTAACGACTGGGGGACAAAAATGTAAAAAGAAAACTAATTGTAGACTACTTCTACTTCGCGTAGGAATTTAAAGAGATTTAAGATCTTAGTAAGAATCTTAATAAGAGAGAGATGTTCTAGTCGACAATTAAAAATAGGAATGAGAAAATGGCTGTGACGACGATAGTACTACGAGACGATGTCCTGGCGGTGAGACAATTGGCTAGCGAGATTGGGTGGCGTTGGCATCCGATAGGCTGACCGCAACTACGAGACCGACACGACAGGAGCTCCGGCAACAGGGTGTATAAGAGATGTTAGGGAGGTATTGTTATCAATTAAACGAGACATGGGCGCCAGCAAGTCATGAGGGGCTTGCACCTATAACTCCTGTAAAATATCAACCTTGCGAGCTTATTTATTATTTAAAAATTAAGATATTAGATACTTTAAAACAATCTGTGACCTGAATAACCGACGAACTACGCATGACTGACATCAAAGAAAGCTAACTCTACGTCAAATAACATTAAAATACATAGAGAAGCGATCCTCAATCAAATTAAATAATAAACATCTCAAGGTAGCTCCAATCTACGCTCAAATTTTTCATACGAAATGCATAGAAGGGAGAAAACTCAAGCAAATTTCCAAATACACGGAAAATCCGTGGCGATACGATACTTTTAGCGTTGCTACGCTAATTAAAGATAAAAAACGATAATAGAATTACTATCGTGTGAGCAAATGAAAACATAATTTAGGTAGGCCTTGGAAAAAAATTTCATGTCTTAGATTGGATCTGTAAAACTGTAAAATGAAAATTTTGGTTTGTAAAATCGTAAACTCATTCTGATATTGCCTTCTTCTTGTTTTCCAATTTTATTGTCAAATAATAATTATTTTGACATTTGCTGAAATAAGGTGCATCAGGTTGTTGAAATTAGTTTTGTGATTTCTTGAATAACGCGGACATAAATTATTCGGAGATTGTTCCAGTTACCGTGAAGTTTATTGGATTATTGACACTGCAAACCCCGTAAAAATGTCATGTTCAAGCCAAAGCAATAAAGGATTAATATCTAATAATAGTTTTCCTTAGTCTCCAGTTTGCCCTTTGTAAAATGGTAGGTATTTATGTTTAAGGCCCAATTATCTATCTACTTATTAATTATAGTAAAGTCATTTATTAAGTATTTGCACCTTGAGGGTTTAACATAAACACACACCAGAAAGAATCCACCACAAGATATAAAAATAAAATCAAACAAGAATAAAGTAACATAACCAATGAAAATGGGAATAAATCCAGAGATGTTTACACAGGAACTTTCTTCCTACTATGCACTCATGCTCATGATAAAAGTAAGGTCTGTGATCTGTGGCTCTAGTGGTGGCCATTTTTTAAGAGGGCAAACTCTTCTGGAAATAATGTTTATAAATTTTTGCCGAACAGTCGCTCGCCAAATTTTTTTTTTTGAAAAACTATTTTCATAAAGTCGGTATAGTTGGACCAGAGATATAACGAAACGAATTCTGTCATTTTATAAATTTTTAGATTATTTAAATATTGTTGAAGTCATAAAATATGACAGTTTAACAATTAGATTTTTTCGTTATATCTCTTGGTAGACTATATGTCTGTGCTTCTCCTAAATAGCTGTGCCAACGGAATCTTGCCTTGTCACACCCTTACCTAAAAAAGTCCAGATAGGTGGTACGTTTGTCGTCAATAAAGATAGGTGGTACAGTAGGTAGAATACCGTCAGACTGTTCCATTTTATAAACGTAATTCGAACGAGAAAGCAAAGGAAATAATAATTCCAAAGTATTAGATTATGTGTAACTGTCAGATTCACAATTTTTTTTTAAATTTAATATTGTAATTTGCTAATATGCACAGAATTGATTCACCCATGTGTTTCTTCAAAACTCTGCGAGTGCACTTCAAGCGTCGTCATCGGCAATTTATGAGCGATGCTAGATTTTTATCCAATCAAGCGAACTGGTTATTTTATGAACGCATCCAGAGTTTTTCATGTATGATGCAAACTGTAATTCATGAACGCACCCCAGACCACTCAAAATCACAAAATAAGAAAAATAAGATTTTTAAAATTAATGACAGTGATTTTATCGTAGGATTCAATCTAAGACATGAAATTTTTTTCCAGGGCCTACCTAAATTATGTTTTCATTTGCTCACACGATATAATTAATATAATAATTATTATGAGATATTAACGATAAAAAAATATAATAACGATAAATCAGTCGGCCAGGTACGAGATAAAAGGTGATTATGTAATAATAATGTGATACACGGTATAATTAACGATATGAGAAAAACAAATTTTTTTTTTACGGTAGGTAAGAAAGTTTACAAGTTAATTTACAAGTTACAAGCCAAAAACGTGTGGGATGGTTATAATAATTTAAGTGAAAGTTCACAACGCCATTTCGCTAAAAATTCCCTGTGTTTGCGGAAACGACCTTCCTCTAGCGAATTCCAGGAGAGAAAAGAAGGTGAAAACGCGTTCACCTGCGTTCCGGGCTGGAACTCGACAATCGATGTTACGAAACTCGAGGCCGCCAGCCGGCCATGTTTACGTCGCACTAAAACCCACCATCACTCACTCACTGCGCGCGCCCGCCGTTGTCTCTGTGTCGCTGGCATTTAGCCGGTACGTACAGGGTGTACGTTACAGTTTTTAAGTGAAAATGTTGCTTCAAAGAGCTGACATCTCGTTTCTGTTCCAGAGATTCCGGTTTTGGGGTGAGAAACTAAAACATGCACGGATGGAGTTCCCGCGGGGTTAAAATTTTCCAGATTTAAAACGACCCTCCTTTTGGATCTGCGAGAGGCGGCTAATCCATTCTTTCAAGAATTTGAACATATTCCGAATGGAACGATTTATAATTATTGACTTTTTCAATACAGGGTCTTTCATTTATTCAATTCAATTAAGGTAGGTAAGCGGTAATTAATTCATAATAGTCGCGTAAATGAAGCCTTTTACTCGGAAGTCCTCAGAAACGATTTTGATAATTCTGGTTTTAAAAATTTGTTTTTTATGAATGAAAATAACTATTTCTTGTCTGTTAAATTGTTTTTATTGCTTAATTTTCGAGAAATAAAAATAAAAAGAATTTAACTGCATATCCATGGAAATAAAATCATTAAGAAACAAAACCATACATTAGATAGGTATTAATACGTTTCTTAATAATTTTATTTCCATGGATATGCAGTAAAATTCTTTTTATTTTTATTTCTCGATAACGAAGCGATAAAAACAATTTTACAGAGAAGAAAAGGATATTTTTAGTTGCGTAATCCGAAAAAATATAAAAAATTAGTGGCGTCTTATTTTTGGCTAATAAAAACAAGCCCCCTAAGACGTCACTGGACGTAATAATTTAGCGCTACACGTTTTATCACGAAAATTTGTATTACCACAATTAAATTAAATTCTGCTAAAAGATATTAAAAATATTTTTAATTAAAATATACTCATTAAAAATAAAAAAATAAAAATAATAATCCCAAATATCTCCGTTCATATTATTAGATTTACCAAAAAAATTTATGGGATAGGTATAATTTAATCAAAAATTAATTATCTTTAAGATCCACAACACTTAAAAGTTCCTGTCATCGGAAAAATTCTTTGCACCGTGGCGCCACCTACATCTTGTATTATTCAAACACATTTTTTACACTGTTGTGAAGCCAATCATAGAGGCTAAAAGCTGCTGTTTACAGAATTCAAATGTCACTTTTAGTTTTCGAAATAATTGGCCTGGGAGTTTTTATTGAAAGACCCTGTATGTCAATGAATTATTAAATTTTTAAGTCCAAGTATCATTACAATACTATAAAAAATATGTATAAAAGTGAATATTTTTATATATGTACTTTGCAGATAAAATCACAATACCTATAAATCTTATTAAGCAGACTCAAGGTTTCGTAAAAAGAGGGACACATTTACCTTATAATATTAAAAAACCGAAAGAAATAAGTTGAGCAATCTAAGTAAGTTTGTGTGGTTCTTTTTATTACTTGGGTAATTATTTATTAAATGTCATCAAATTATTTTCAAAATTAAAAATACAACTGGCATCCCAAAACTTTTCGTTTACCTTTTTTCTTTTCTAATGCAGTGGGGAGATGATGTCGCGTTAGAGTAGAAATTTGGCACGTAACTTGATCTCTCTATTTTGAGGTGGAAACTATCTACCTTTTCAAATATACCTCTTTCTCTTGACCTGATATTTTTTATTCTCTCACGCCACCCCCACATGATAATGGAGCCTGGCAATGTTTACACGAAAATTCTATTCTAACAATAAGGGTATTCACGAGGCTCGTTAAATGTGTGTAGTTTTACCAAATCGTGACAGTTCGTAGTTTTTATGCAAACTTTATCAATTCTGATTGGTTATCTGAAGTACGAAGGTGATGATTTCGTAAAACTACACATTTTACGAACCTCTGAACAAATAATTTATAAAAATTTAAAAAAATGTCAAACTGACAGTTTGTCTCATTTCTAACTCGGTTGTTTTGCAATGTGTAACCATGCTGTGCCGAGTCCTTTTAACAAACAATCTCGAGCAATAATAATGGAAGCAAACTTAATGTAATATTTTGAAACTGTTGGTTATTTGCGGTGGTCCACTTTTGCCGGTAATTTCTGTTCAGTAAACTTCTGAATAGGGGGATTCCCCTATTGGAAATTCTTAGATAATGAACTGGTTAAAGGATGCAAGAACATGCCAAAAACTAAAGAAAATATTAAAATCAGTTTGACAAAGATGCATGCCGATCAAATAACTACCTTAATAATTAATCCACCCATATTTACATTTACATTTTTACCGAATACAAAATCCAAAGAAAGCTTATAATTTTGGATCATTTTTCATGTCATTGCTTCAAACGTTTTTGCATCAACTGGTAGGTATATTAAAGAATATTCATCTTTAATAGTTCATATTACTCTAAGGTTTTGAAAATCTTTGAAGAATATTTAGGGATGTAAAAGTAAATATACGATAAATTGTAATTTCAACCTTTAATTTACGGAAATTTAAAACTAATTGTTTTTCTGCATTTTGTCCTATTAAAAAGTTAATGGCAAAAATGCGTTTAAAATATCTTTATAGTATACTTTCTCCTATTTAGTTTAGTACCTACCTACCTACAATATAGGTGGGAATGTAAACTAAGTAGGCAACAACTATCTGATATCGGTAAAGCACATATGAAATCCACGAAAAAACCTTCCACTGCACATTTGTTAGTAGCGGCGCTGAAGTATCGCTTTCAGCGGTGGATAATAATTTCAGCAGTCAGCGTATTAGTTTAAGTGTTCGAACTTTATTACAGTACATAGTTTCTAGTTACTTGAAAGGTACGAAGAGATTATTATCTTAAATACGCCGGTGCTACACTATAATAAGTGACTGGTAAGTCTTGCTATACTATTTATTTTTTTTTTCTCTTTTTTTATAATATTAATTATATTACTACATAATAATAAAAATGAAACTTGACAATGATAATAATTGAAAGCTCGTTTTATCGATGCTAATATATTTTTTTATATTATTTTTTTTCGATCGACTAGAAAAAAAAATTATGACCAACTTTGAATTATGTATAACTTTTTTATTTGAAAAAAAAAATAAAAATTTGGTTTATGAAATATTAACTAGAATATCGGAATATTTTGACAATTTTTTGGCACAAAAAAAAAAACAAAATTCTTATAATATTGTCTCAAAAGCCTGGATAAGCCGCTTTTCTGATTTTAACTGACTTTCACGTTTGCCTGATTTAACAGTTTTTTGACATATCTCACGCACCGTTTGAGATATAAAACACATCTTACTATTGATGTTAGCCATTTTTTTAAAGCTAACTATTTTTTTTCAAATGCCATAAAAGTGGTAGAGATATTAGGGTTTCTGGAAATTTTTTGCTCCTGATTTCTATTTTCTGCACTGGGAAAATTGGCATTGTGAGAGCATATTTTAAACTGTCAATGTTTTCTATACATAAAATAAGGTGCTCTTGGTCAAAAGCTTTAATAATGTGAACTGTTTTCGAGAAAAACTAAATTTTATGATGAAAAACATTAAAATAGCAATATGTTTTGATGTGTGGACATAAACATTATACCTACCTACTTGTTGTTGATATTTTTATTTATGATTTGTTTCACTACCACATGAAAAAAAGTAGATAATAATGATGACAAGAGCTGTTCTATTTCTCAAACGGTTCCTGAGATATCGTCAAATAACTGATTTTTTTACACCCTGTATAATTGTATAATATGGATTGCAAAAATTTTTATTAATATATTATTTAAATAATATTAAGAACGTAAATTAATAGTGTAGGTGAACCAACCCTTCTGAGAATCTCATCATAATTAATAATAAATATTATTTACACTAATATTACACTAATATTTAAAATTTTAACCATGCAAGAATAATTGCCTATGTATTGATGGATTAAAATGTTGCACTTTGTTTCACTTCTTTTGAATTAAAATCTTCAGATATGAAAATAATATAAAATACCTTAACTTGAGTTGTTTCTAAATAATATAATATCACCTAGCTAAAAACAATGGTCCTACATAAACAAATATTTTCATAATAATGTTTTGAAGGCTATTCAGATCTGTATTTTTTTCTTTAAAATAAATTCGACAATTGAATTGTAAACTTCCCTGGTATTGTTTAAAAGTAATATTTGGATGATTGTGGGAAATTTGAATATTTTAAACATGTCTGTGATATTTTCTTCGCAATTGAAAATTTAACAGTTCATATCATTCAACGTCTCTGTAATATGTAAAGTGGTGACTTTGTATAATTAATTCTCTTATGGAAATGTGTTAAAAAAAAAACCGCGGCCATGATTTAGAGTTGAGTTACGGTTAAGGTGTATTGTTCTTTAGGGCTCCGTATATCTTAAAAAAAAACTCCTGGTATCGCTTAGGTAATACAGTTTGGTAAAGAATCTCAAAAATATTCATTTCAAAATTTGAGTAGGTAGGTATACTTAAAATTAATTAAGTTTTCGATTAATATTTCATCGATAGGTATAATAATCTTAAACACACAAAAAAAATATTCCTTAATATGCTAGTCTAGTTTTTCGGAAATATTCATGTAAATTATAAAAACAATAAATTTTTCTATTTTCAAGGCATAAGTAGGTAGATATTTTTTATTTCGTTATTCGGTATGTCAGTTGGTAAGAATTTCCATAACGGATCTCAAATACGCGTTTCTTATAAATTTCTGATGGGCTCTAGTTTCCAAGAATTGCAGAATTGTGGAAAAACATCCAAATAATCCCATTTAATATGGAACAGAAAAGCATTTTATCGTAGGTACTTAATTAATTAGGGAGAACTTAATTTTTATTTTAACCAAAGTATTCATCGATGTTTGACGCAAACAATCAACCATCATAATATTATAGAGGTAGATACCTACATGATTGAAATTTTGCAAGAATTTTTTTTTTTTAATTGCTTAAAATTATTCACCAAAATCTTGCGTCAAGTTTCAGTTTCATTTACAAACATTTATCTGTTTTTTATACACCCAAATGATATTGATTTAGGCATAATGTGTAACAAACTGATTATAGAATGGTTGTTACGTGACCGTGAGTTTTTTCTTGCTTAATAATAATTAACGACTAAAAATGAAATGCAAACAATAATTTTACTGTTTCTTATTTAATTGTACCTACTGATTGTATTAATCTGTACTGATCAATATTAATTAGGATTCGATTAGGTTGTCAAGGTATAAGTTTGTCAAGATTAAAATGTCGGTTATCATATATTGTTTCTTCTGTAAATGTATAAGTAGGTACAGGGTATAATTATGTGAAAAAATTACAAATTTCCAATTTTTGACCATTCGCCATTTCGTTTCCATGAAAAAAACTCGAATAGTAAAATGTTCAGGGTGACTTAATTTTGATGTTTTAATAGAGAATCTCCATAGCTACATGCAGATATAAAAAATAGACTGCGCATCCTTCATCTCTTTTTTTGATAAAACGTCAATGGTGATGGTGAAAACTAAAATTGGCTATCCTCTTTTGTGTTCGAGTTATTTACGAAAATTCCATATTCCGATTTGTCTCTCTGCCTCATTTATTAATAAAATAAGACATTCCACACATTCTTTAGACATCAGTTTTTTTGAAAGGCTTTGAGATAGTTTAAATTTTTTAATTATCATTAGAAAGTATTTTTTTCTATTACAACGATAGGTATATTATATCATGTGGGGTTGATTTATTAATTTTGAATGCTTTTTTGAAAAACATATTTCTTTTTAATTCTTTTTTTTTTTGTTAATAGCAAGGTGCAAAAAATACTAAAATGGTAAAATTTTAAATAGGATTAAACAATAATGAATCAATTTAAAACAAAACAACATACTTATTTATGCACAATGAATAATTAATTTTCTCACTAGTTCATGTTAATTATAAGTATGCAGTTGTAATGAAAGTTTGAACGGTCCACTAGATGGTGCTTCACAACACAATAGAAGAATTGCTAATGAATGCTTACCAAATATTTTTCAAAATAAGCAACCACTTTGGCGGATTTAGCAGTTTATAGATTTTTTTTGGGTTTTATAGACATAAATTTCATGAAAAGTCAAATAATAATATGAACGAATTAAAAGACAATTTTATATGACTTAATTTACTTTCCCATGTTCACATACGTTAATGCCATCAAAATACACATTTCAAAATTATGTGGATTGTGTATCGCGCATAATGTTCAACATTTTGAAAATTTATTGTGAATAGGTTGTTTATTGTAGTATGTTGTTTTCTGTTTATTTATTTCCTATTATTTTTCTAGCCATGTTTAAGAGTTTACTATTTTAATATTTTTTTACACCCTGTATAAAAAATATTTTTTATCTCAAAAAAGCAATGAAAATGAATAATAATATATTCCACATATGTATAATCTAAAAGATATTAATTAAGTATACCTACATATACAATAAAATTTAATAGCCTAATTATTTGAGAGATTTTATAATTGAAAGTTCATATACAGGGTGTTAACTACAACTAGTACAAAATAAAGGGGGTGATTCTACGATTTATTCTAAGAAAAATGATTTATATTAAAATTATATTAATTATATTAAATTAATTAATTATATTATATTAAAACGCACTGTTTTAGAGATACAAGGTGTTCAAAAAAATTGTTTTTTCTTACTTTTTTGCGATACCTCAAAAACCATTTGAGCTACAGGCTCCAGCTTTTGTACAGATTTTTACATTAATAATAGCTATTTTTAGGGCTCTAAACTAATGTTCGAAGATATATTCCAGTAGTGGAGATTTTAGGGTTGCGTAAGGTTTCACCCCCCTAACTTTTATGGCACTGGAAAAATTGTCATTTTGAGAGCAAATTTCAAAGTGCCAATGTTTTTTACACAAAAAGTACTGGTCAAAAGCTGTAGAGCCACCGTTCTCCAGAAAAAAGGCATTTTATGATCAAAAACGTACAAAATTCAACATGAACAGAAACAGAAATGTATTTATTTTATTTTATTTATTATGTTCTAGACGAAGTTGAAAACAATCTAGCTATAAGCAAAAGAAAAATAGGCGTGAATTTGATATTGTGCAATGTTACAGTATGGAAAATTTTGAAAATAAATTTTTTGTTTTGTTGAATTCTGTACGTTTTTGATCAGAAAATCCCTTTTTCTCGAGAACGGTGGCTTCTACAGCTTTTAACCAAGGTGCTTTTTTGTGTAGAAAACATAGGCTCTTTGAAATTTGCTCTCAAAATGCCAATTTTTCCAGTTCCGTAAAAGTTAGGGGGGTGAAACCCTTACCCAACCCTAAAATCTCCACCACTGGCATATCTTAGAACATTAGTTTGGGGCCGTAAAATTAGCTATTATTAATGTAAAAATCTGTACAAAAGCCGGAGCCTGTAGCTCAAACGATTCTCGAGATATCGCAAAAAAAGTAAGAATTTTTTTAACACCTTGTATCTCGAAAACGGTGCGTTTGCGGACCCATTGCATACCATTGCATGCAAACCTTTCTTTTTAGAATAAGTCGTAGAATCACCTCCTTTATTTTGTACTAGTTGGTAGTTAACACCCTGTATACGAGTACACATGGGTTCATAAATGCTTCATTTTCAAGATACTAAAAAAATTGCTTTTTCGTAAATATTTTAAATAAATCTTTTAACCAATTCTGTTATACATAAGCAGTGGTTTTCGTAATGATGAGGGGCTAATTTGGCCCGTTAACTTGATTAAACTTATTAAGTCCAGTGGTGTCCCGAGCGGCACCTTTACGAATATTTTTGACAAGAAAAAATGCGAGTCACAGTTTTTTAGAAATTTATATATTTTTTTGAATTAAACAGGAATAAAAATACCATTTTTTTTTCTTATGAACTTCTTCGTATTGGTATATCGTGAATAAAAATACGCCAAGTATTTTGGAATAAGTGTACAATTCAATGAAGAGGCGGTTAAACGGTTATATTGAAGTCGAGGTAAGGCCATTGTTTTAAAGCAGAATTAAACAGAATTACAGGACAACTTTAATTTAAAAAATTAGTCTAGCTTCTTTTTTTGCAATAAGCAATGTTCTGATATCTTCAATGGTTAACGAGTTAGTGGCGAAATACCAAAGTCTTTTTCCACTAAAAAGTAGTTTTAATTTTTTTCTTTTGGGGGGGGGGGCACACTTTAGAACTGATTACTGTGGTCCTGGTACATATTATACCTACCTCCACCAACAGTTCCTGAAGATCCGGAGTAAATATAAAATACTTCCTGTATATTCGTAGATAAGAGGAATCCGAAAATATTTTATATTAAACTGCCACCTGCGACTGTAAAATTTTTTGCCTCCAAGTGATACGGTTCTCCGTATATGAAGCGAATAAGGTCGCCGTGACACACCCTGTATGTATATGGAATAAAAATGTTCATTTGATTTATTTTCTATCCATTAAAGGAAAAATTAAGTTAATAATAAGGTTTTTAGTGTAAATTTTTACTCACACGAATAATTAGCCGTGAATGACGTTGGTGAGAAATTATAACATTGGCAAGATTTTCTATGGTTTGAGAAAAATTACCTATGTAAAAAATGAACGTAATTGGTAGGTATGTAGCTACCATTAATTGCCTATTTAATGCGAATGTGTTACATATTAGATAATTTAAGTACATACACCTACCTTATATAGGTACCTCTCGATTTCTTTTATACCAAAGAGTAAGATAAACTTACAACATTGTATTTGATTTATGCCACATTGTTGATTGTTCATAGAATATCCATTTTAGAAGAGACGAAGACAATTTTTCTCATCGTAGCAGGGGCATTTCTCAACGCAATGAATAATTTACGTAACCAGACCAAATTAAAGTTCAATACCAGACAACGTCATTAGATATCTGCCAAAAGAAGTAGAACAAAATTAAACAATTGAAAGTAAAAGAAATAACCACCTATTAATTATAACTGAACTGACAGGCGGTCCCAAATCATGTCGATTCAAGAAAATTATTTTCATTAAACCCTCTTAAGGACACGTTTCGATCGGAAACGTCGGAACTTTTAAATATGATAGAGTGGTATACCCTAGGGGAATGTGCTCGTACAGTTTAATTAACTTCACCAATTAGAGAAACGTTCTGCGTGATAATAATTATAATATCTAATTGACGATTGCAAATTTGCCACTTTTTAAATACTGATTCTGGCTGTTTTCATGTAAGGTGTAACCTTGGTCGGTAAATTACTATTACAAATTTAATTGTGAAAAAGTGCTCGCACTTTGGTGATTTCTTAAAAGGCTGATACATTATTTCAATCAGGAGCATTTCTCAAGGCACGTCGTGTTTCAGGTACCCAGGTTACAGTTGTTGTTAAAGTCGTTTAGATAAAGTTTTGCACCTATAAATCAAGCATTGCTGCCTGGGTAATTGTTTATTTAATGATTTATTTTGATAGGTATCGAAGGGTATTATAACATTCTCTTTTCTTTTGTCTTATTTTATACATAATTCAGTTTTATGATGACTAAATAGTGCATAAATGTTGGCCGTGATAAAATACATGTCTCAATAATTCTGAATTAATTACGCTCATAAGTATTTGATAATATTTTGTTTTCAATGCCTTTGTCAAGTTAGAGTTGCGAAAAATGTTTCATATTAAGAATGCGCACAACTTCGCAATCAGAATCATTACTAATTTATTCTACATTAGAATAATATCCACCCAGCGAGAGTAATACTCGTATAAATAATAAAGGATTATAAATTGTACAAGCTAAATTACTACATACCATGTTTTCAGTACATTTTCTTGAATAAGATTTTTAATGAATGCTAATAATACACATATGTACTAATTTTGATTTTGCTTTTATTATGCAAACAACTGCGGAGAGAAATATCCCAAAATTTCCATAAAGGCGCCCATCAGTCCTTAGGCTATACTGCTTACTCACTTTCAATAGTAACGGTAATCAATAGTAACGGACGCCTAGTTTAATCTACCAATATAAACTTTTTCAAATATTTATAAGACTGTAAACTTTCTAATTTAACAAAAAATGTTAATCTTCTAGGAACTTAGAAACTTCTTTAATATTCTATTCGTGCGATGCATTTTTTAAATCTACTTTGCTGGATAGCTTATTCCTATTTCTGCTATAAATTTCACTATAATCCTCCAATATTTGATAAAACGTACAAAATATCAGAAAGCAAATCAAGGTTGTTCTTAAGTATTTTTTTTATTAAGTTGCTTTGATAACAATTTCGGTTCTCGATCTCAATTTTTCTAATCTCAAATACTCAGATCGTTATCAATTAATAGCTGATTATCTTACAAAAAAAAAAAAAACAATATCAGATATACGTCCATATTCACAAACAATAATTTCCTAAATAATTACGTAATCAATCAACCCATCTCACTCTAACGCATAAAAACTGCATATCTTCATCCCATTTATTTAATAATTATTTTCGAGATATTACAAGACAGAAATGCTTTGTGAATACGGGCCATAGTCCATAGGTCTTTGTAGTTTTTTCCTAAAATTTAAGATCTCTGAGAAAAATTTTATTTAGTTACAAATACATGGCATATTTTGCATAATATGGAATTTAATTTTTAATTGCAAGAACGAATAAGAAACATTCTCAGTTGTATTTTAAAATTTCGCATCTCCAATCTCCTATAGCAGAACAACGTTATTGAAAAACATTAACACCCAACAAATCAGTATTTGCCAAATACGATCATTCACTGAGCCTGATGACTCATCCTACTTGTAGAGGATTCGTCTCCAATGCATGTAGTTGTCACATTAACAGTTGTATTTTTTTTAATATACATAATTTTTTCCATGTTTATTCTCTTGAACTTTTTGGATTTTTATTACCTAATGTATCTAAACATGCTATATTTCTTCTTCAGCAATTTTTTGAGAAACCCCCATAGCAGTGGAAGAAACAGTCGATATTGTATCTTTACCCCTCGCAAATTTTTCGCTTTCTTTATAAAATTCTTAAATTTTTTGTTTATTTTCCTCTGTATAGGTATTAGTATTAACCACGATATCTTTGCTATAGCAATGTGAATAATGTAACAAACCCCCCCCTACCCCCGATGTTCGTCTAGAAAAAGCGGCTAGGACCTCCTCTCGTTGTGTTGTTTTCCTGTAGTCACCCTGGTTCTCGGATAGGGTATGCAAGAGTTCTGGAATCAAATGTTAAAGCACAAGAAAAACTATAAGATGTGTGTTACCGGACTTTCCTTTTTTTCCTTTTAAAAATTAAAGAATGAAATGATATCACTATTTCATATATGTTTCAGACTGGACTTCAGTTCATTCCTTACAATGAATCTTAAAATACCTTAATTATTAATTTTCTATTTGTTATTTACATTTTTTCCTTTTTAGGAATATTCCGTTTCTACCTTACAATAATTTATTCTCGCATTTTGCGTTTCATGTTACCTTTTTATAAATGTTCAATTTTATCTTATAATAATTTATTTATTTATCACACTTTGGTGATTTAAAGTAGCTTTTCGCCTTGGATAATTTTTGTTTGCTTTATTTACTTGTCAATGGACCTTTCGGCACTGGCTTTGCAGTAGTATAAAAGACCTGTTTGCGTCATTTTGACCGTATTTTATTCTGTTGCTCTATTTCTATGAGGACCATAAATTCCTTATAATAATGACGGTGTTTGTCGTGGTTACCTTCGTTTGAGTCTGGTTTGTATGGGACCTTTCGGGGTTGCCAGCTTGGGCAGTTTTTACTTGTTTGCTTGGATAGTTTTACTTCAATTTCAAGTTTGTGATTTTTACTGTTTTCCTGTTTCCTGATTTGACTAAGTCATCAATTTGCAGGTATGCTTTACCAAGATAATTTCCAGAACCTACGAGAGACGAAGGCAGCATCCCACTGACCTTCTCCCCCAGGCTACTATGTTCAAGTGAACATTGGTTTTACGCGACTTACACAAAAATAAAAACACTGAAGGCATTCTCGCATTCATACACCTGCTGTAAGAAAAATACCTTTGATCACTTTGGATCGAGTTTACCGTAAAAGGCTATGCTCTGACATTACGGAACCCATTTTTGTTTGTGTTGGTTTTAACCCTTCATTTGTTTTCATTAATGTTATAAGTATACTACTCCAACTTTTGATGTAAACCTTCGTCTGTTTGGATTTGTTGTTTTTCGTTTTGAGGTTTTGAAAGGTTTTAGTTGGCAAAGTTCGGAATGAGGTACAAATTGATACTTAACAAACAAACAAGAAATGAAGTTAAACTTCCCTTTGGTTAGTGAGGTGAAATAGGTACCTTTAGTTTTGTTTAGGCCTGTTGTTTATTTCAATTTCTGTGTGCACACTATTTTTGTTTAATTTATTGGATTTGGTTATCTATTTGTTTATACCTGTTTGTTGTTTTTGCTTTTACCTTTGATTTTGATTTTGAGACGTTTGACTTTAATTTTCGGGGAGGAAATCGTTTAAACCTTTCGTGTTGAAAATTTGGTGACTAATTTGGCAACTATGTTACCCTTACTTTGGTGTTTGCGATTAGTGACAGCGCCGGGTGGAACCTTCAACGTTTGTGAATTGAGATATTGTAAAACGGGACTTTTATGGTTATTGCCTGGTAACACTCTCTTTCTACTACTTACTATTTATTTACCTATCTACACAAAAATTAGTTTAATATTATTATTGACACAAATGTTTATATGAACCTGTTAGATTGGTGTCCGGAAGTTGACTTTGGTAGAAATCTAGAAGTCCAGGAGGCTCGGCGGTTAACGGTGGGCTTCCTGGTGGTGCTTGTTGCTCGTAGACGGGGCCTTCGTCGGCGGCTCCGAGCGATTCTCCGGGCGTTTGTTCTGACGAAGCCATCGGTCGGCCTCTAGCTGGTAACGGAGCGGTGTCGGTGTCGAGTTGGTCTAGCGGCGCTGATGTTGGATGAATTTTTGTAGGCAGGGCGGAATATTTACTTGGACTGATTGGATTTTGGAATCCGTTTATTATCACTGTATGATCTTGCGAAATATCAGGTGTATAAACGGGGGTTAAAAAGGAACGTTTATTATCACTGTATGATCTTGCGAAATATCAGGTGTATAAACGGGGGTTAAAAAGGAACGTTTATTATCACTGTATGATCTTGCGAAATATCAGGTGTATAAACGGGGGTTAAAAAGGAACGTATGATCTTGCGAAATATCAGGTGTATAAACGACAGGTCGGAAAGAGAATCTCGAACTGTTTTTCTGCGTTATATTTCGTCCCTTTTTATACTGTTTTCGAAGGTTTCTTGTATTGTCCCATGCAGCGCCGATTTCTCTTCCCTTTGTAGAATGAATTGGTGGTGTGTGTTCGATTCTGGTCTTTAAGCTAACAGTGAATAGGGTTGCTGTCTACGTTGAGCTAGCTTTCTCTTCATTTTCTGGAGCTTTCCTTTGCTGGATTGACGTGATTGTATTTTCATTCGATGCGTCTGTAATCAGGTTATAGATATGTGAATTTTCATTTACTTACCTTTATGTTTTCTAGGGGCTGCTATTGTTTTATTCTGCAGGAAGTCGATTACAATAACGTTTTCGTTTGTCCTGGAGTTTTCTTCACTTTTCTCACTTTGTTTCACTTTACAGGTGT
Source organism: Malachius bipustulatus (assembly GCA_910589415.1). NCBI lineage: Eukaryota > Metazoa > Arthropoda > Insecta > Coleoptera > Melyridae > Malachius > Malachius bipustulatus. Next base: position 18,523,543 of record OU342633.1, read on the forward strand.
ATTGTTTCCTACCTTATTCATTTGTGTGAACTTTCGCTTTCGTAGAGTGTTTCCTTAGACTAGTTTCCTTTGTTTTGTTGATTACCTACCTTGTGCGTGGAATATTCCATGAGTTGAAATAATTTTCGCAGGTTTTCGTTTGAAATTTTCACACCCAGGGTGTGATACGTTACAATAAGGTATCCAGTATATCGCGGATAAACTCTTCAGTATGTTAATTTGAGGTCATTAAGGAGTCACAGAAAGATAATAAAAAATATTCTTATAAATTGAGATATATGGAGAGGTGAAGTTAAGGACGCCACTTCTTTCATATTGACAATTTTGAAGAATTTGTTGAAGAAAACTCTTGTTTAAAATTTCAACAAAAACAAGTTCAAATGCACGGTTTTTGTTTACTTGAAACGCTATGAAGTTCAGTTCTTATATCCTAATGAAAAAAAAACTTGAAGTTAATTTCGTTTCATACAAATATTGACGGTGCTTTTGAAATGTCGTTTCAATGATATTTGAAAGGCCTTAATCTATTGATCAAGGAAATAAATTTTCTGAAATTGCCATTATTAAAGAAAATGGGTTTTCAATTTTACCTCATCATATCTCGGTTAAAGAATTATTTTTCAATATTTTTGTATGAATCTTTGACAACTCCTCAGCAACGTACGAAAGCGTATGCCTCGGAAATATTAAATTCTTGTGAATGAGTCTAAAGTTCCGCCTCTTCTTTCAATTATGTTATTCCTCAGAAGAGTGAGATTTTCTCTTCAAGTCCTTATGCGCTTTTGGGTCATTACACATCTTTTCCTGGCTTGACTCGATACATGATGAAGTTGCGTGATGATGCTCTTTCAAATTATAAACGCACAGAAAATTTGCCTGACTATTCTTATTATAGGGATCTCCGTAGTTAGTTAGTTTAGCTTAGTTGTATAATGAGTGGGTCGATTAGTGACACCTCCACTGCGACCAAGTGGTCTATTGTGGCTCACACCTAAGTGCTTTACATCCATTCCAGCAGGCCACTGCTTTTTAAAAGGCTAATGACCTTAGATGGTGTGAATGTATCCAGATCTCTTGGAGAGAGAAGTACTCTTCCGAACGTTGAGTGTCTGGTTTTTCCCAAGGCGGGACAGTTGCATAGAACATGCTCTGCTGTTTTTACATCCTCCAGACACAGGCGACATTGTGCGTTATCGGCTAGGTTCATCCTGTGTAAGTGGTGGTTCACTTTACAGTGTCCTGTGTATAGGCCCATTAAGGCCCTTAGGTCAGTCCTTTTGAGCTCCAGTAGCTTTTTAGCTCTGTTTCTCGCTGGTCCCTCAATGAAGGTCTTAGAGTGAGTTAATCCTGGTAGAGTTTGCCAGTACCGAAGTACCTTATTTTCCGCCCAGGTGTTTATTTGGCTATATTTGAGGATATACCAACAACCGATTTTGGTCCTGTAAATTTGGATTCGGTTCTTCTTCTGGCCAGCAGAGAGTCGGCTATTTCGTTCTCTCCAAGGCCGGAGTGACCTGGAATCCAGACCAGAGTCAAGTTATTGTTTTTAGCTATCTCATTGAGTGCTGTGTTTGACAGTTCCATACTAGTTTGGAGTTGCAACGAATGGAGCAAAGGGCTTTCAGGGCCGCTTGGCTATCTGAGAAGATTTTAATTGTTTTCCGCGTGCAGTGCATTTCATCCAGCATCTGCGCGCTGATTACAATGGCATAAATTTCTGCCTGAAATATTGTTGCGTACTGGCCCAGGCTTGCGAAGAATTCTCTTCTTGACCCAGCGTCGTACGCTCCGGATCCAACTCCCGTTGGGGTCTTTCAACCGTCGGTGAACCACGTGAGGTCTGCTTTGAGGAGGTCGTTTGAGTCGCCCTCCCATTCGTCTCTGCTTGGAAAAAGGATCTCCGTAATACCGCGCTGAGCGCTATAAGAAAGGAAAAATCTGCCTATCTTACGTTCCTATCCAAGAGTCCTAACTCTAGGAAATTTTGGAAGACTATTCACTCCCTAAATGTTAAGCCAGAGCCTGCAATGGAGATTCCTCATGGGTTGAGAGATCCCGGGGAAGTTAACAAGTACTTTCTATCGGTCTTTACACCTAAGAGTAATGGTCCTCAGACTGCTGATTATTATAGAGCAAATAGAATTAATAGCGATCTTGGATTCCCTTTTGCCCTTCCTACTGCTGAAGAAATAGTCCACATTATAATGGTTATGAAATGGGGGGCTGTGGGAGTTGACGGTGTGTCCGCTAGGATGCTACAATACTGTTTGGCAACTGTGCGGCCCTATGTTACACACATCATACATCATAAACACATGTTTATTGATTGGATATTTTCCTGAAGCCTGGAGGTGCTCTGTTGTTGTGCCTGTGCCCAAGGTGAAAACTTCTGAGGCCCTTAGTGATTTGCGCCCTATAAGTATCCTTCCAGCCTTGTCTAAAAATCTAGAGAAAATAGTCTCGCGTCAAGTTTATGGGTATAAATGTTATTGGCAATGGGATAATTCCTGGATTACAGTTTGGTTTTCGTAAGGTATACAGGGTGTCCCGTATCGTTATGTTCAAAATTCTTGAGCATATAGTAGGCTTAATGTTGAGCCCAAAAAACCCAAAAGTGACAGGTCTATCTTTATTCGTTACGAAGTTACAGGCCTAAGAAAATTATGACTAGTAAATAACAAGATTCAACTTTGTAAGCCACACAAATTGCCACACATGAGTAAACCGAAATAAACATTAGTAGAGGTTCCCCTGCTCATACGAAATGGCATTAGGATTCAAAAGGATGCGGCACCAGCATATTTCGGAATTGGTGTTTGTAACTAAATACCAGAGAGAAATTATTATTTGATCGTATTCAGCAAGCTGGTAAGAGATATTAGGTACGCGAAAAAAGACGAGAAAACTGTTACTTTTGCAATAAGCCTCCGAGCACAAGCTTGTATTCAGCAAGGAATAGGACATTTTTAACACATGATAAACTAAAGATTTGGTCAATAAAACACGTTTTATGTGGTTTTCAAAGTTAAATCTGGTATTTACTAGACATTATTTTCTTAAGCCTGTAACTTCGTAACGAATGCAGATAGACCTGCCACTTTTAGGTTTTTTAGGCTTAGAAATAAGCCTACTATATGCTCACAAAATTTGAACATAACGATACGGGACACCCTGTATACACCGTGTTTTATATTAAGTCGGCACTATTGCTAACTTCGTTATTATTTAACCTAGAAAGCCGGTTAAATTAGCAAACTAGTAGTATTTTTTCTCCTGAATAAAATGGCGAAAGCAGAAAAACAATTGAACATCGCGATTTCGCGATATTTAAAAAAATGTAACTTTTTTAATGGAACACCCTATATATTTTTAGATGGATCGGTTGCAAATTTTTTTTTAAAGGAAAATGTTTCTATGCACTATGATCCTAAAATAATAAATTCATTAATTATTCATTATTTTATTACTCCCAAAGTTGGCTGCGACAAAATTAATGTAATTTAGTGTACCTACCTACGTAATGTAAGGTAAAAAAATATATCGTCCTCAATAGTGTATTATTCAATAAAAAATACACAAAAAAAGGAGTTGTTATATGGAAAAGGATTTAATTTTAAATAAACAAATAACAGAACTTGTCTGTGTTTTAAATTAAGTCGGCACTATTGCTAACTTCGTTATTATTTGAGCTAGAAAGTCGGTTAAATTAGCAAACTAGTCGTATTTTGTCTCCTGAATAAAACGATGAAAACAGGAAAACAATTGAACATCGCGTTTTCGATATATTTAAAAAAATTGATATTTTTTATGGAACACTCTGTATATTTTTAGATGGATCGGTTGCAAAATTTTTTTTAAATGACAAAGTCTCTATGCACTATGATCCTAAAATAATAAAATTTTACACACAAACAAGTTCTGTTATTTGTTTATGTAAAAAATCCTTTTCAAGGTAACAACTCTTATTTTTAGTGTATTTTTTTATTGAAAAATACACTATTGAGGACGACATAATTTTTTTACCTCACATTACGTAGGTACACCAAATTACAATAATTGTCGCAGCCTACTTTGGGAGTAATAAAATAATGAATAATTAATGAATTTATTATTTTAGGATCATAGTGTATAAAGACTTTTCGCTTTAAAAAAAAATTTGCAATCGATCCATCTAAAAATATATAGGGTGTTCCATTAAGAAAATTACATTTTTTTAAATATCTCGAAAACGCGATGTTCAATTATTTTTCTGCTTTCGCCATTTTATTCAGGAGAAAAAATACGACTAGTTTGCTAATTTAACCGACTTTCTAGGTTAAATAATAACGAAGTTAGCAATAGTGCCGACTTAATATAAAACACGGTGTATAGTACTGCTACACTGTTGTTGAACATCACTGATCATGTCATAAGATCGTTGGACGCAGGATTGTCAACTTTGGTTGTATTACTTGATTATTCGAAGGTATTTGATACTCTGAATGATCTTTTATAAAATCAATATAATGGCCATTAGAGAAACAAATGTAGACTATGAAAACTATGCGATCTAGTCGGTTTTGTAAATTTTTTGAATGTCAACTGCATAGCTGTTGACGGTTTATGCAAGCCTACAAAAAATAATAATTTAATTTTCAGTAAAAAAAAAGATATGACAAAAGTAATATATTTCGATTTTTCAGTTTTTTCAGGATATTTTAGCAACGACTGAAGTAATCTTATTGGTCATTATATACTTCCGCGGCTCCTATAGTTTCACTATGACACCTATATAGGGGTGGAGGACATACCTATAGTAACACCAGGAAGGTATTAATTTGCTTTGCAAATGAAAGATAAGCGAACAAACGGGCATCAAAAGAAGATCTTCCTGAGTGCGGGCCCGTTTAGAACAGCGTAAATCACAATAAACATGCAAGGTCAGAGTGTCGAGTGGACGGCGGAAACTCGTAATATCAACACCAGAGCCGGTCTGGTAACATACGCAACATACAATGGCATGCAAACGTAGTCGGCATATAATAGCAAGCGATGTCGCGTATTTTGGAATATAAATGCAAAATAAATGCAAAATTCAAAATAAAAACTGTACTATTGTTAATCTCGAAGATATTCCTTGCCCTGAAAGTGAAAAAAATAGAAATTCGACCGTAGTGCCAAAGAGGCCTTAGTGGTGACCTTGATATTAGTTTGCAATGGCTGTTTTTAGCTTCTTACCCACCCAGCACCCCTATTTCACTCCTCGGTCCCGAAAAAATTGATGATACGTAGGAGCCGCGGATGTATAAGGTAAGATTTTTTTTAGGATAGTTTGGCATAAAATTGTGCAACTTCTCTCTAATTTAACTAACTCTGTATTTCCTATGGTTTTGAAACTCCTATAATGATGAGTCAGCTGAAAGTGACTACCCTGTATCAAACGTCGGCCATTTTGAAATTAGTTTATAAAAAAAGATCTCATTATCCGAAACAAACATTTATTCGAAACATGTTTTCTTACCACATTCATGTTCCTTAATAAGGTATAGGGTATAGGTACCTACACGGGCAAGTTATATGAGACACCTTGTACTTATACTGGATTAAAAAGAACAAAAAATATTATAAATATTTTCTTATATTTTGGCTAAATGACCAATATCTTGCAGGTAATGTAAAGTTCTACTTAGTTTCTTCATTTGAGAAGATTTCTTGGTGTAAATTGTCCGGAATATTGTGTCTTTGACGAGCAGCAGCATGTAGTGAGCAATTTATTATTAGGTGCTTGACGTCTAATGGGGCGTTACAGTGGTTACAGATTGGGGGTGACTCTCGCTTGAATAAATGGGAGTGGATCAGATTGGTGTGGTCTAATTTGAGTCTGCTTAATATTACTTGGTGTCTTCTGTTGGATGGTAGGGGCAGTTTTGCTGCGACTGGTGGTTCTATAGGGTACCTAGAGCGGAAGTTGTTTTGATCTCATAAGCTGCTGCCAGATGTCTTGGGTTGATTTTTTGATCTCGCTGATGAAGTTTTGGGAATTTTCATTGTCACTGGAGCGGATGTTGCAGATTTTGCTGTGATAAAGCCTATATCCGCATTCAATATTATATCCTTTTTTCTTCAGTTGACAGAAAGAGTCTTTGATATCCATCACTAACGGGTGTTTAGGCTATACATATATGCTTTATGGATGCGAGAGAGCTGAGAAAATCGGTACACAGGACGTATAGGTACTTGCGTGAAGGCTGATTGGCTATTTGGAGAAGTGCCCTGCTGATTTCATAGAGTTCTGCACTGTATATTGAGCTGGTGTGGCAGAGATGAGCTTGAAATTTTGTGTTTGGGCGATGCTCTGGAATGTGTTGCTGATTGTATCAAGATGGGTATTAGGTATAGTAGATTTGGTGAGCGTGGAAAGCTCACTATTTATGTTGGGTTGCTGATTTTGCCATGGGGGATATTTCGGAAGTGTGTTTTTGCTAGGATAGATGTCGAGTTTGGTGGATCTCAGGAGACGCCTTTATTCTTTCAGAAATAGGGGGAGCGATATGAGGTTTATGTTGATAGAGAGTTTGAAATCTGGTGGAACTAATCAGGGAGAAGTTAGGGTGTGAGGGGTTATTAAGCATTTTGGTGGATTATGTTATGGTCAACTGAAGTCTTCTTACTTTTAGCGGAGGTTTATTAGTTAGGTATCTAATGGTATCGATAGGGCTGGTTCTATAGACTCGGAGTGTTATTCGTAAAGCTGTATTCTGCTGAATGGCATCTAGGATTTTCAGTTGGGTTGTTGAATATATTATTGATCCATAGTCTATTTCGGAGCGTATTATTGTTTCGTAAACATTCAAAAGAGTTATTGTATAGTCTGCTACCCAGTAGTGATGAGATATCACTTGCATGAGGCTTATGATTTTCCTATAGTCAGTTTTAAGGGAAAGAATGTGGGGTTTCAATGTTAGTTTAGAGTCGAGTAATATTATGAGTCCCAAGATTTTGGGTTCTTTGACTATAGGTACCTTATATGTAGTGTAAGCTTTGGTATTTGGTATTTTAACTAAATGTGAGAGATGGTCTATGTGGTCCCAAACACTGAAGCCAGCGGGCTTATTGTATTTCTCACATTTACATTTTCCTTGGTTAGAAGAGTTCCGTTCCTTTGACAAGGTTCAGCAGTCCGCTAACCAAGGTCTTTTCCGCTTACAGGCTCCCGGGGCTGGTCCCAGGAACGCATAGCGTGTTCGTGCGAGTGCTGGACACTCGAATATCACATGAGAAGCTGTCTCATCTTCTTCATTGCAGAGTCTACAAGCTGGTTCTTCTCTGTATATCCCCAGCTTATGTAGATGCACTCTTAGGTGGCAGTGTCCTGTGATTGTGCAGCTGTTGTACTCGCTGGTCTTGTAGCGCTGCTAATTCCCTGCGAGTCCGCACAGCTGTGTGTTTCTACTTGCATAGGTTCCAGGGTGGTATGGCTTTGGGGGCCTGCCACATCATGCGAATCTATGCTAAGTTCAGAGGTTTCTCCTTGTGGAAGTCCCTCAGTGGTTTGTTTGGTTCCTTCTCTGGTTTCCATTCTGGTCCCACGAGAATTGGGGAAATAAAAATACTGCGCCATAACCCCAATGACGCAGCAGGCTACATACAACGGGATGCGCCAGGTTCCCCGAGGTTTGTCGCTAGTTGTCGAGCTCCCCCTCGACCATGCATCCATGCACAATACCGTGGAGTTGGGGAAGTTTTTATAGTGGTCCTCATCCACGCGGACAGGTGGTTAAGCCAAGCCCCCGTGCCCCTGGCGTCTCTACCCTGAGGCAAATCACGACAGTGATGTACCTCAGGGGTCGTTGTGCCGCCTAGCGGTTTACGGTTTGTGCCATGTTTTGTCAGAGCCTTGTTAGCCGTGGTACTCAAAAGTGGTACCACGTTGCCCGGTCCCCACGGTCTTGGACGTAAGGTTGACTTGTCCACCACATGACTGGAATCGCCTATGCTTTGACCAGTTGTGAGTGGACCTTAAGGACCTAGTGTAAGCTTGATTGGCGCCTCTTGATTATTTTTTGTGAATAGTATATGCATTTGCTTTTCAGAGCTGAGAAGTTAAAACCAGTTGCATGTGGTCACTTTTCAATATTAGTTATTGTATTTTGAAGAGTAGCTCACTCTTTGATTTAGTGTTCTTATTTTGGTGTCTTTACCGCGAGTGTAGATTATGAGGTCGTCGGCGTAGATGCAGTACTTGACTAGGGGGGTCTGAAAATCTTTTTTCTGTGTCGTTGATTGCAATAAGGAATAATGTGATGCTTATAGTGGACCCTTGTGGAATTCCATTTTGGAGGACTTTTTCTTCAGATTGGGGACAACATTGTCAACAAAGGTACCTACTGCATACATATAGTGTGATAAAGTGTACAAGTGTACAAATCTCATTAGTTATTGGAAAGTCGTTGTGTTTTATTTTTAAGTTCCTTATTAAGCAGATCAGGACAGTATAACTTGACAAATAAAAGGTTTATCAATAATCTAGTAGCTTATATGGAGGTTGAAAACTTGAACTTGTAAACCAATAAGATACAAAAAAACTCAAGGCAATTAAATGAATCGAATAAGTAGGTATACATATATTAAAATGTTAACCATTGGATTTTTTATTTTTTTTTATTATTTCATTAATTGCTTGTTATATCTTTCATGCGATTCTTATATAAAAATAATGAAAAATAATTTAAAAAATCACATAACTGCTTTTCCAATTCTAATTATTATCACAGCATCATGTTGATTTTTATAAATTTTTTCAACCCGACAGTGAAAGCGGTTTGGTACAAGAAATATTTCAATATCGAGAGCAAACAATTTAAGCATTGCCGTGTGTTATTATAGCGGCATGGTCTCATATAGGGAAATAGTGCTGATTTATTCTATTACTTCATGTATTCCATTCACTTGCTCCATTGGCGCAGACATCATAAGTTACAAATTAACTTACATATCGATTAACTTTTTTGCTTTATTGTTATTGAACTGGAACGCGGGTATGACCATGCATTTAACATCACCACTTCAGCGATAGTATGAAAATCTAACATAATATTACATCAGATAGTATTTTTTATAATAAGCAAGAAATAGGGATTGTATTTTTGAGTGAAATTTGTCATCCGGATTTTGGTCAAAATAAAGAAAATAGTGGTTTAAAATCTCTATTGATCAAATTATTATCCATTTGTTTCTCTAATATGATAAACGTTTAAAAACTAAACGCCGAAATTTTGTCATAAGATATAAAACTTCAATTTTTTTTTTGAATATAGAAAGCATGAATTATAATGAAATGTACCTAGAACTTAGAATGTTAGCAGCTGTAAATGGCATTCCCCTTGTAAATCATGATAGCGCGATGGAATGAATGTTTTCACACCTCTACCATCAATTTGATATATGGAATATACCGAAGAGCTCCTGTGGAGACTCCTGGGAACGGGTTGCCTGTCTCCCATGCGCAAAATCCCAAATTTTTGGAGTTGTTGACGGGTTTTGAATGTGGTGTTTTCGATTAATAGGTACTATTGATTTTGAAAATTAATTTTCATAGACCAACGTTTGAAAATGTCAAAATACAGGTAGGTGTACTTAAAGCAATACCCTGAAAATACAATAAATGTCTGTCGGTTGCAAGTTTTGTGACTTTTGCTCAAAAAATGCTTAAGATCCGCCATTTTTCGTCCTGGAAGGTTGAAATTTAACTCCTCTTCAACAGATCGCGATCTCACAAAGCCAAACCAGGAGGAAGTTTTTTTTTTAATTTTGGTTTTTGCGAGAAGAGCTCAGGAAACTCTAATAGCGTGGAAGTTGTACCGATCCGGCTGAAATTACGCAGGATACCCTAAAAGAAGCTAGGATTTTATGGGTGAATTTTAAAGCCCTTTTTGGGTCGTATTTTTTTAACACAATATTTGGACTTTTCTTGATAAAGGTGCGATGCAGCGAGATTCTGTCGGAAACGTTTTTAGGGGAAGCATAGAGGTTACAAACGTTGAAAAGATAGTTTTTCGGAGAAAGATATCAAGGTGAGACTATCGGTCAAAATTGGACAATCGCGATTTATTTACGAAAGTTTTCAGAGAAAATTGGATTTTTTTCTAAATTTCTTATACAGATCATAGAAAAGTAGCGCAGAAAGGTGTGATATAGACGTTCATCGTCTACCGAAAAAGTAATCCGGTTTTACCGCCATGACCATATCTGGCTCCAAAACGTTGACTTTTTGGGACAAGTTGACTGGTTTAGTTTTTTCGACTTTAAACTGAACTTGATTTCTATCGCCCCAAGCTAGAATTGCTTGTAGATCTTTGTTGAGTATTCAAACTTCTTGCTCTCTGCGTAAATATGCGTCGATGGCAGATGTTCTTGCATCCAAGGTAGAAGAAGATATACTTATAATAAGTGCATGTACTGTCATCGAGAAAAATGTAAATTGAGTTTTTTGTTACAATATAACCGCTGACCTCGTTTCTTCAATGGCAATAATTAAACTAAGTAAACCCTGTAATGTCTCGTCAATTTGTTCCACGGTGTAAAATATACAGTGCATTTCTTTTAAGTGTTGCCATAGCGAATTGCATGTTAAAACTCACAGCCAGCATGTTAACTTTTGTTGTGTGGCAACTTAGAAGTCGTTTTTAATTTTCAATAATAGTTGTACATGTCATCTATTTCACAATACAACCCGTAAAAAAACCGGCCATTTTTCAACTTAATTATAAGGGTTTTTGACTATTTCATGGCTCACTACTACAGGGACATCGCGAAGAGTAAAAGATAAGTAAATACATGCTTGGTTATATTAAGGAAAATGTGTACAATTTTATGCTCATTAAGAATCAGTAACAAAATTTGGGATTTTCAGTCGTTCCTGAAATATCCTGAAAAAAAATTTAAAATCCACATTCCTTATTTTATCGGCATCTTTTTAATTGTTAAAAATAAATAAATCATTTTTTGTGGGTTCACATAAGTCGTCATGAGCTATCTATTTGACGTTTCAAAACCCACTAGATATCTGAGTTTTTTTTATGTCCATATTTTTTTATTTCATATTCTTTTATGTCATTTGGTGTAAAAAAATCAAGGTAACCATAAATTTCTTACATTCAGGAAATAAAAATAAATTACTCTTTTTTTCTGCAAAAAAATTCTGTGAAATAAATGGTTTTTGCGGAAAAAATAGTAAAATTTGTTATTTCTATTTTCCAAAGGTGAGACAATATTAATACCTAGTGTTGTCTACAAACGTTAATCAGTTGACTTCATTTATTAAATTGACATAAAATAATTATTATTTTTAAGTCAATCATTTTTAGACTAATATTACTTATAAAAAACTTATGAAATATTTTTATCATTTTGGCCCAAATTAGAATTAAAATTTCATTACTATGATGTATTATATCGTTTTTGTTGCTGTTAAATGTACAAGTCTTCTGATTAACAATTTACGAGAACTTAGATTTTAATCTCAACTTCTATAGCCTTGATGAAGAATTAAAATAAAATTCGAAAGCTTGGCATAGAAAAAGGAGTGGTTTTTTTTTTCTTAAAACGACTGCATTCCCCAATAATTCCTAATATCATTTATAATAGGACAGTCAAACCAAAACACCAATTTATAATAAATTATTATATCAATTACAGCAATCCTATTGTTGAAAAACAATAACGTTTTCTGAACAACACATTTGATGCCCTAATGGTATGGTGAAGACAGAGACATCAATGTTTCAATGGTTATTTCCATCTCATCAGTCTGACATATTACCACCACCAGAGGAGTGTGCCGATCAGAAAGAAAATGAAAGCATTTAAGGCGTGATTTAAAAGTTCATCTAGTGTTCAATCGGACTTTTAAATAATATCTTCAAACTACGATTTGAAGTAAACGTGGGCTTAGTTCTCGCTCATTCATCAGATTTCGGACCTATTTTGCTTTATTTTGGTCGTCATGTCCTACTTGCAATCTGAATATGCCGAAAAATGCATTACTTCTATGGATATGCAAAAGGAAATGCTTGGCTTGCTGCAAGATTGTATCGAACCCACGTGACGCGTCGAGGTGAACTACAGCCTGACACTTACCCGGATTACCGGGTATTATTACGCGTGCATAACGCATACATGGAAGGCCGTTTACCTGGAGCAAGTAATCGAGAAAGAACAATTAGACGAAATCCTGAGCACGTTGAAACTGTACTGGAAGAAGTTATTCTACAAGATACCAGAGCAATTAGTCGTCAAACGAGAATCGCGCAGCGAATATATCCGACGTGTTTTTATTAAAAAAAATTAGTCAACTACTTGAGGAATTTACGGTTTAGAAAATGGTCTAACAGACTCCACCCTTCAATGCGAGATGCTTTGAAAAAATTGCGATTTTCACTTGTTTATAACTCATATAACTCATAAACTATACTCAACCTAAATTCCAATTGTGAAAACCACCTGTATTCGATTTTGCCAGGCAATTTAAAAATACAATAATATAAAGGGTGTCCCCGTTAAAATAACGAAGTAGGTGTCAACTTCCGGTATTTCCGGAAGTGCGACCATCTTGAAAATATTTTCATTGCATTTCGCATAGTCACTTATGTCTGGAAAATTTTAATTTTTAAACTGTGGGATCAACATTTCCCAAGATATGGCCGCTGTCCATTCTTAAATGCCCACCCGGTACATAGGCGAATTGCAATTATTGATAGTTTCTATGATAAATTGTTAGTTTCAATGAGATTGTTTGCAACAATATCAACAATGAAGTAGGTATCTAAAAGGTAACTAATTGAAATAGAGTCTAACAATTTCCCTATGTATTCATTATTCAACGTAATCGTGCAGGGGAATTATTTTTCTATGTATAGGGACCCAGTACCTACTCGCACGGTATACCGCCTGTGATACCGCTTCCATTATAATCTCGCGGTGCTGGGTAGGTATATTAAAAAAACATTGCTATTCATAAACCACGCTGAGTAAATCTTAAAAATAATGTTTAACGTTTTTGTTCATGATCTTAATTGGTTTAAAATAAGATACCTAATTAAATCTATGTCATAAGAACATAATTAGTGATGTAAATAAACCAGAGTAGATTGTAGGAATTTCGTAAACTCAGAACTGAATAAAGCTGTTACTGGTGATAGTAATAAAAATAAAACATACAACAATGTTGTAATTTACTATCTAGGTATACCGATGTGAACAGTAACTCTTGTCTAGCAAATGCGCCTGAATGAGCTCATATAATAATGCAAACATTCCTTTAATAATTAATAATAATTGCACTCACGATAATAGTAATTATTTTACTACAGAGACATTAACTTACAAGAAGCTAGAGCGGATGTGCTTGAAGAATACATAAATTAAAAGCAAACAATAACAAAATAATAATAATATGTAGTAAATACGGGTAGGTATTAAACATATGGACTAATAATTTTAATATTATATTTTCCATCTTATTGCATATGGTAAAAACTCTACGAATCTAAATTAAAAAAGTTAATTTCAAAGCCATGCATCAAAAAATTATGTTAAATACAAATTATAGTTGAACTTTATTATTATTATTTATACAAGTACGCCAAGTTGCTCTAGGAAAATGACCCATCTAAGTGAAATGGAAAGAAACGTCTTAATTAATAATAATTCAAACACTTTATCTACCTATTAGATAATAAATAAATACTATTAGTGTAATTTTAACTAAGTCAGGACATGCATTACCATTATTGCCCAGTGGAAGAATAGTGACAGCTCGCGATCAGTTATGCCAATTATATACCTAACTTTATTATCAATCTAGTTCTGTTGTATGTATATGTATATCAAATTCAAACTAGGTAGGTACTGAACTAAATTTTGTTCAGTCGATTAATCTACGCTGGATATTTAAAAAATTTTAATTCCTTTCGCGTAGAAATTCAAAGGATGTGAAACCTAAAAAACCCATGATCTACGCCAATGAATTAACGTCATGAGTAATTTTTGTATTGCACTTTTTTTCCCATAATAGTTTAGTAAAATAAGACGAAAAATGCAGAAAAAAAAATCGATTATGCAATTAAAGCAGGAAAAACGGAATTTCCTGTGGGTGTTGCGTGGTCGATGGTAGGTCTAAATACAAAAATGCGACCTCTTACCCTTTGTGGAAAAGTCGCCATTTTGGTTTTAGGGGATGAATTTGTTTTTTGCATTTTACATCGTTAATTAACTAGTTATCGAAAAAAGTGCAATACTATAAGGGTACGAATTAAAGGGATGATTAACAAGAATAGGTAACGGTTAAGACTATATTAACAAACACGGCGACAGGCGGATTCTTCTTCTTCTTCTCATTGCGCCGTCTCCCGACGAAGGTTGGCGATCCAAATGACAACTGTAGTTTTGGAAACTGCAGCACGAAATATTTCTGCAGATGAGCGGTCAAACCACCTCCTCTGGCCCTTCATCCATGAGTTCTGGCGTCTTCCCACTGATCTCTTTCCCTGCACTTTACCCTCTATTATTCGGTCGGAATCGGAGTCGGAGTAGCTCGTATCTTTCACCTCTCAGTACGTGACCCAAGTATTGCATTTCTCTCTCTTTGATGGTGTACAGTAACTCTTTTTCTTTATTCATTCGTTGGAGTACTTCGTCGTTGGTGATCCTCTGCACCCATGAAATTCGCAACATCCGCCTGTACATATACATTTCGAAGGCCTCTATCCTTTTTTCTGTCTGTGGGTCCATTGTCCAGCTTTCGCAACCATAGAGTAAGACAGAGAAGATGTAACATCTGACCATCCGCTTCCTGAGTTCCAGACCAAGGACTGACCTCGTGAAAAACGTTTTCTTGCTAATAGGTGACAGGGACAGGCGGATACAATGAGCATATATTATATTACTGCATGCAGTACATGAAACTCTCCACGACTGACTGCCTCAGCCGGCCTCAGTTTAGTCGGTAGTTCCCAGGCTAGGCAGCGTCTCCCACTCCTAGTGGTCTTAGTACTTAGCTAAAGACCAGGATGCGGCCTCATTGTATTTCATGTTTAGACGTCATCAGTTGTTAACCTTGGTTGTTAGCCCTGCGCTAACCTAGACTTGTACGTTAACCCTCCGCTAACCCTTCTACGTTAGACCTGTACGTTAGACTTATACGTTACCCCTGCGCTAACCCTTTTATTAGACTTGTACGTTAGCCCTGCCCTAACCCTTGTATGTTAGACTTGCACGTTAGCCCTGCGCTAACCCTTTTAGACTTGTACGTTAGCCCTGCGCTAACCCTTGTACGTTAGACTTGTACGTTAGCCCTGCGCTAACCCTTGTACGTTAGCACTGAGCTAACCTAGACCTTGCTTACCTTTAAGCGTAGCCCACGGCTTAATCTTGTCGGCGGCCATCACCTTCTGATATTTTTTTTCGTAAGCCTTCTCTCAAAATCCTCTACCTCGTATCGATCATTTTGTAACACGCAGTTAGGTACTACTCGAAACGACTTCATGGACACCCCCGTAGACATAATTTTATTGGTACCTTGCTCGTCAGAAAATTCCGTTGTACAGGGTGATTCATTATAATGTCGCCCCCCTTTAACTTTGTTATTTCATGTGTCCCAAAAAAATTAAAAGTGGGGTTATGTAGGTGCTAAAAAAGACTTTTTTATACGTGTAACAAAAATTTGAAAGTAGATCAGTATACAGGGAAAACCAAAAAATTGTTTTTTTTTCAATGGATCATCCTATACAGGGTGTCCCAATATTCCATGGACATGGAGCAACCACAGATTACTGAGGTAAAAAAAAGTCGCTCGGACCAAACTTATCTCTATACCAAAGTGGTTCGTTTGTCCGTTAGAGGGCTTCAAAGTCTTTTGAAAATTTTAGTTTTTTTGAAATAGCTCAAAGTCGGCTCATTCCAATTCGATGAAATTTGGTAGGTAAATTTCTTATTAAAAGTACTAACTTCTGATGTACATGATAATTTGACGAAAACCCGGGAAGGGGTGAAACTACCCCTACCCTCCACTAAAATCGATCGTAATTGTTGATAGGGTAGCAGGAACGCTGTTCATGTTTTTTTGTTTGAAAGATACATCGTTTTAGCCCATTTTTGGTCTCCTACAAAAATCTGTATCTTTCCGAGGTGCTATGTGAGAAAATAAATTAGTCGATGATAACTAAATTTTTATTTCATTCTTTTAATTTGAAATCAAATTTTCAATTGTCAGGTGATTATTTTATCTAATCTCATAAAATATGCTCGATGTGGGCGCCGGTTTGGACCCTAGAAAGTTCCATCCTGCGCAAAAAAATGATTTTAACTTTTCTTGGAAGCTCGTCGTTTTGCAAACTGTTTAGTGCGTTTGAAAAAAACCGTTTGCAAACACCTGAAAAAAAAAAACGAACCATACTAAACATCTTCTATGAGATTAGATCAAATAATCACCTGACAATTGAAAATTTGATTTCAAATTAAAAGAATAAAATAAAATTTTGGTTAGGTATCATCGACTAATTTATCTTATCACATAGCACCTCGGAAAGATACAGATTTTTGTAAAAGACCAAAAATGGGCTAAAACGATGTATCTTTCAAACAAAAAAACATGAACAGCGTTCCTGCTACCCTATCAACAATTACGATCGATTTTAATGGAGGGTAGGGGTAGTTTCACCCCTTCCCGGGTTTTCGTCAAATTATCATGTACATCAGAAGTTAGTACTTTTAATAAGAAATTTACCTACCAAATTTCATCGAATTGGAATGAGCCGACTTTGAGCTATTTCAAAAAAACTAAAATTTTCAAAAGACTTTGAAGCCCTCTAACGGACAAACGAACCACTTTGGTATAGAGATAAGTTTGGTCCGAGCGACTTTTTTTTACCTCAGTAATCTGTGGTTGCTCCATGTCCATGGAATATTGGGACACCCTGTATATGAATTTATTTTTCGATTCCTCGTAAAATTCTAAGCATAACTTATATAACATACCGTATACCTAAATTCAAAGGCTTGCAAATCAAGAAATCTAACAATAAAATGCTCTACTGGGCCTCCATTTTTTTCAACACATTTTATAAGGGTTTATAAGGGTTTATCAAGGGTTGTTCGCATTTTCTCCAATGAATCTGTTATGAATTCTGGGTTATTTTAATTTAAATTATTAATTTTAATCCGTATCAAATCTTTTAGATGATCGAGGTTTTCAATTTGATAGTTATACCTACACACGGTTGTTTAAATAGTTTCAAATGCGAATATTTCAGAAACTATTGAATTTAGGTATACGGTATGTTAAATAAATTATGCTTAGAATTTTACGATGAATCGAAAAATAAATTCATATATAGGGTGTTCCATTGAAAAAAAAATTAAATTTTTGGTTTTCCCTGTATACTGATCTATTTTCAAATTTTTGTTATACGTATAAAAAAGTCTTTTTTAGCACCTACATAACCCTACTTTTAATTTTTTTGAGACACATGAAATAACAAAGTTAAAGGGGGGCGACATTATAATGAATCACCCTGTACATAAAATAATCTCATCTCCGTGGTTTAAATTTTAATACAGAGTGAATAAAATTATCAGATTTTTAATCACCCTGTATAAAAATTTCATCCACACAATAGGATACTATACATGAAAAATTAGGATAGGGACATGTAAGCCGTTTTCCGATATAGTTGGAGTCGCTTTCGATGTACACTGCTTTTAAAATGAGAAACTGCGATTTTCAGTTGTTTATAACTCATAACCTACCTACTCATTTTAGACTGCAACAACTGTAAAAACCATTCTTATTGGTTTTCTCGGGAAATATGAAAAAACAAAAAGGGTGTCCTGTTTAAAAAACAACCTTCACCTTCAAATGACCATGAAATTGGTCCACAAGGTCAAAGTCATCAGTACAGTCAGGTGACCCCCATTGTCTTGAACAACTTTTGTCTGCACAATTTTTTTCTTATTTGGCTTACCAACAGAGATATCCGGGCCCGAAGATTGAAATGACTCACCCTGTATATGGTAGAAAAACCTATAAAAATGGCATTTAATTTGGCGTACCTATTTGCACTTAATTTTAGATTAAAAATTATGCGAATCGTAGATTTCTCAAATGATTGTTGAAACGATTTTCAGATCGCGATAGAAAAAAGGGAGTCATTCCAAAATTAAATATTTTTCATTCCCATTTTCCTCGATCAATTACCTATAGATTATTAACAATTGCCAACATGAGAAAATTGCATTCTTGGGTGCAAATTTGTAGAGAATTTTTTTCTTCGTAAAGTAAATTATCACACTTTTTTCGATAAAAAGTTAATCAACGTCGTAAATTGCAAAAAACAAATTCATCGCCCAAAATCAAAGTGACGGCTTTTCACAAGGGGTAGAATGCCGCATTTTTGGATTTAGACTTAGGTACCTACCATCGACCATTCATCACGCATACAAATTTCCGTTCTCCCCGTTTTTGTGGTAACATTTGGTGGTAAGCTGTAAAGACATTTTAGGAACACCCTGTATAATTATTTTGGTAAGCATTTTCATATCATTCAATTAAACGCTCAATTCTGGGAGCAGTCGAATATGTAAATTCACTTTCTGAATACAGCGTCATTATCCATCAATAATTATTGTATCCTAAATTTTATTAAAAATTTTAGAATTTATGTTTTCATTAAAAAAATGGCAATAAATCTAACAATAATTATTTATGGCGAGTAATTTCAGTGAAAGTCTACCTACTACTAAGTCCTTTGCAAGGCTATTATACCAATTAGTCGCATTTCTTTGAGTGTAAAATCACAGAGAGTAATACGCTAACGAACGAGAAGTCGCTATGCTTGTCGGCTTCTTTGAACTAGTAGGTATTGCCAATTTTCATTACCTTTAATTATTATTATTGTCACCATCATTATAATATTATGGTGTCGAATCAACGAGGTTGTAAGTTATTCAATTTGTTCTGTATCTTACCCTAAACAGCATGTAAAATAAAATTATAGGTACCTATACTCAAAAAATATCACTTAAATTTTAATAATTTTACGATACTGTTAAAAGAAAAAATTGACAGGGTGTATCTTATAGAAAAAGGATATAAGTTAGTCATTAAGTGAAACTAACACCATTAAGTGATGGTCATAGTATTGTCCACAATAAATTGTATGTCAATAAAACAGGAATTCTGGTCAAAATAGTAGGTTTAACATTTTTTATTAAGTTTCGGGTTTTAACGCATCATGAAACTAACACCATTAAGTGATGGTCATAGTATTGTTCACAATATATTTTTTCATTTATTTAAATTATCGTGTCTCGACATCAGATGGCCATTGACACATTAACAGTACACTTACAATATTGTAATATTATACAAGAAGAGGAAGATTTGCATTTTAATTTACATTAGTTCTGTTAAAATCTGTATCATAAAGAATTGAAGCTGGCATTGATTCTTGGATCCATTTCTTATATTTCATGGTAGAGGTCTATATCTTGCAGGTATTCAATGAGACGTGGTATCTGGCTGGGGGAACTGAGGATTTCCCGTATGCACTGTGATAAGCATTTATTTTGCCGGCTTATCTCGTAGTGAGGGCAGTCTATAATTATGTGTTTAACGGTAAGGGGGTGGAAACATTTTCGACATACAGGTGGGTCCTCGGTAGCCATTAGGTGTTTGTGTGTTATCCGCGTGTGGCCAATTCGCAGTCTTCTGATGACAATTTTTTCTCTTCTGCTCATAGAAGGTAGTTCAACTGGTTTTACTGAGGGATGGATTTCCTGCAGCTTGGAGGGGATTGTATTCCAGTGGATTTGCCAAGAGATTCTCGTGGAGCGTTTAAAGTGGGCTTTGAGATCGGTGTGGATTTGAACTCTTTCAGGAGTTGCGTTTGATGATGTGGTTTGTTTGGCCTCCTGGTCGGCTTTCTCGTTTCCAGGTATGCCGACATGTGATGGAATCCAAATTATAGTAATGGCTACTCCAAGGGAGGCAAGTTTATTGGAAGAGTCGTGGATGGCTGATACTAGGGGATGGTCTGTATAAATGTTGTTAATAGACTGGATGGCGGCAAGTGAATCTGTACATATGGCTACTTGCTTGTGGTCGGAAGTTAGTGAGTTCAAGGCTTGTTGGATAGCAAAAACTTCACCTGTGTGGACGCTGGAGAAAGACGGTAGAAGACTTGTTATGATGGCTCGGTCAGTAGAGGTGACTGCACAGCCTACGCCAGTTTCAGATTTGGAAGCATCCGTGTAGAGGATTTTATCAAAATGGAACGAGTTGATTAAAGTTAGGAAGGCTTGTTTTATTACTTCATGTGGAGTTTCAAGTTTGTTGTATCTGGTGAGGGAGGTGTTGATTTTTGGCAGTGACTTGTCCCAGGGCGAGAAAGAGGAAATAGGTTTTAAGGTTGTCTGGGTGAGGTCTATGTTGCGAAGAAGGGGGGAGAGAATTTGCGGTAGCGGTTGTGGCCTTGACTGATTAGGATTTGTGTGAGGGAAGTTTATTAGTGATGAAGCAGGATTTTGTTGATTAGCAGATATTCTGGCAAAGTATAGCAGTAGAATTTGCCGACGTCTAAGCCATAAAGGCGGTTCATTAGCCTCACAGTAGAGACTTTCGGCAGGGCTGGAACGGTAGGCTCCTAGACAGATTCGCAGTGCTGTGTTTTGGACTGTATTGAGAGGTTTTAAGTCGGATTCTGTAGCTGACATGTATACGAAGCTGCCATAATCAAGTCTTGAGCGTATGAGGGACCTGTATATTCTCAACAGGACATCCTCATCGGCCCCCCACCGAAAGTGTGACAGGGTTTTGAGAATATTGAGTCTGCTCATGCAATCGGTTTTAATATTTTTGATGTGGGGTTTCCAGCTGAGTCTACTGTCGAAAGTCAGTCCAAGAATTTTGTGGTGGTCGACCACCGATAGGAGTTCCCCGTTGAGGGTTATCTGCGGTACACTTGAGTAATGAGTTCTCCGGCTAAACCGGATTACCTTGGATTTTGCCGCGGAGAACTGGAGGCCAGTGGTAGACGACCATTGAGCGAGTTGGTTCACTTCTGTCTGGATTAACGCAGTTGTAGTTGGAACACTTCTACCGTGACAAAAAATGATTAGGTCATCTGCATAAATAGAGAATTTCACCGGAGGGCGGATTGAAGAGCAGACGTCGTTGATGGCCAAGATGAATAGTGTTGGGTTCAGAACGGACCCTTGGGGTACCCCGTTGTCTTGTCTCATTGCAGTAGATGTTTTCCCATTAACAGAGACTTTAAAGGTTCTATTTGATAAGAAGTTTTCAATGAAGTGATAAATGTTGCCACTGAAGTTTTGTTCTTGAAGTTTTTGTAAGATGGCAGGTCTGAGTAGAGAGTCGAATGCACCTTTAATGTCAAACACAGCCGCGATAACATCTTGCTTCTTAAGGAGTGCATTGGCAATATCGGTCTGCAGTACTGCTAGATTGTCCATTGTGCTGCGTTGCGGTCTGAATCCTGATTGAGAGCGGTTGATTATCTCGTATTTCTCAAGATACCAAAGAAGCCTCTTGTTGACCATTTTTTCCAACAGTTTACACAATGTACATGTGAGGGAGATCGGCCTGTATGAGTTGGGATCGTCTGAGGGTTTGTCTGGCTTCTTAATGGGAAGGATTATAGATTTTTGCCACAATTTTGGAAATTTTCTTTTAGACCAGATGTTATTGTAAAGCTCAAGCAGTTTAGGAAGGCTGGAAGTTGGCAAGTTTTTGAGGAATATAAAGGGGATGTTATCTGGTCCTGCTGCGGAGTTCTTACATCTAGAGAGAGCATAGGTGAGCTCTCTCATGGAGAAAGGTAGGTTTAGAGAGGTGAGGTCTCGAATAACTTTTTTGGAAGTATTAGGCGCGGTATTACTTAAAGTGGATGGATTGGGAGGATTGGCGGCTTCGTTTATAAATCTCTCGTGAAACTTTGAGGCAATGATGTCTACGATTTGTTGACTGTCGTTGCTGAGAGTGCCTTGGTGTTTTATTGCTGCGATTTTCAAGTATGTTCTGTTGCCTTGCATCTGTCTAATTTTCTTCCAGACTTGACCTGGTGGGGTGTCGCATGTGATTGAAGAGGTGTAGCTGTTCCAAGCAGATTTTTTGCTTTCTTTCAGGGTACGCTTAGCTATGGCTCTCTTTTTTTTTTAAATTGATGAGAGAGGCTTCGTCTCTTATTCTTCTGTATCTGTTTAAAGCAGTCTTGCATTCTCGGACGGCAACAGCGCAGTCTGGATTCCACCAAGGGACGGCTTTTTGGGAGGAGGTAATAACACTTTTCCCTACATGTATCTCAGCGGCAAGAGTGATACAGTCGCTAAAGTTGGTTACTGCTTCATCTATATTTTCGGGGAGTTGTAATTGGGGAACATTGGACTCAATGTGAGACCTGAAGCTGTCCCAGTCTGCACTGGCAATTTTCCACTTAGTCATAATATTAGGAGGCTTGTCCCGTGAGTCTGAAATGTGAATCGGGAAGTGGTTGCTATCGTAAAGACTGTCAAGTGTGTTCCATGTGAGTGATGAAGCTGTTCTTGGGTCACATACAATATATTGTATGTCAATAAAACAGGAATTCTGGTCAAAATAGTAGGTTTAACATTTTTTATTAAGTTTCGGGTTTTAACGCATCATCAGAACAGTTGCCAGCTTTACAGTATCCGCGATCTTGAGTTGTACAGCATTACAGAGACGTTGAAACACCATGCATTATTAAAACCCTTTTCGAAGTGGAAAGAGGAGTGTTGATGAATTTAAGATTCGAAATTTACATATTAACTGGATATGCAATTGAAATTTTTGAACACATTGGGCAAGTAAAACAGAGGATAGAGGAGTAGCCTGAAGCTCCATTTTCTGATGCACAAAATTGTTGGATTTTTGTTTTTTTTGTTTTTTGAAATTTAAAATATTTTTGCAAAAGAATTCAATTCACCAGAGATCGCTTCTTTACGTTTGTATTCTCTGTTTTACTTGTACTTTTTTTTCTTTTTCATCTAACGGGGACGTTTATTGTTAGCCCTTCCCGTCAGATGTAAATATAGGCATTCAAAATCCCTTTAGTAATAAAAATGCACACCCACGTTGAACACCCGACCCGTATCTGTGCCGTTGAAAACCTTTGGGTTTCTTGGGTCTTCAACAGCGTAAATGAATCATTTCAAGTGTAAGCTAGCCTGTTTTCGTGCAAAAACTCGTTCTTTATCATTCTTACAAGTTACAAGAGGTATAAAAACAGGTTTCGGGAGATCTAACAGGGTGGTTAGAGCTCAGAGAATGGATTCGACGTGTACCAGAGAGCCCAATGACCCCGCGGATGTTCCAGTAAAAATGTTTCTAGATAAAATATCTAATGGTCAAAACTACTGTCTACCAGTCTGCGCAGAATCATCTTTGTGCGCATGTCATTCGACGAGAGGCATCGAGAAGCTGACTATCCAAAGGTGGAAGGCAGGAGAAGAAGAGGTATTAGGTATTAGGTCTCCGAACAGATATATCGACCAGGTTTCGGATTTTTCGAAGCTATCAATGGCAAAAATAATAAGACATCACTGACACTGACTCAGTAATAGCGTCATTATGAGTCACGACGTTCGGATACGAACACCGATAATGAAGAAGAATGGTCAAAAAAGAAATGGTAAGAACAATCCCCTACCAGATGAAGATGTTGCAAAGACTTTGAAAACGCTTTGAAGAATTCTCAATTGGGTGGCCTCTTTTGTGATGAGAAAAATCGTTTTGCCTCAAACTTGAACCAGCTTTGTGAACATCTTGTTGACGTTTTTGCAAGATTTCGAACAAGGAATTGGTCTCTTCACAACGAATGAATATATCGGTAAACTTTTGGCGCAGAGAGACTGCAGAGAGCTTGAATCAATCATGCAATTCTGCTAAAGGGTCATTACACTTCTGGCTGTTTTGCAGACTCCAAATTTGAATTGAAAATCATGCGAAATCGATTTTAGTACATGGATGCATTCCAAGACACATGCCACTTCGTAATGCAGACACACAAACCTGGGAGGTGGAGAACCTCGAGAGTACCCTCCCTGCTTGTTTGGCATAAAATTTTGGGACAATCTAGTGATTGGTTTCCCGGCGAGGCAACTCCAAAAGTATTCCCCTAATTTTGTGCAGTAGTATTATATTACCTTATAATAATAATGAAGGCAATTTCTCATGTTAGAATTTGCGCTATAACCGCAACATCAAAATAGTTTTAACAAAGTCATTTTATTAATTGAGTTAATATTCGCGTTTGACTGGCTAGGAAATAGATACTAGTTTTTTTAACTAGGTAATACGCAGCTTAACTAAAAATGGGGTTTCACTCTAACATTGTTACGTTAGAAAATGTTAATACGTTTTTTAGTTTCAGCCATTAATTTCAGTATTTTGTTCAGTATTTTGACGTCAATTTTCTTTTCAGAGACAAACATGGCGAACAATTTATGGAACATTCTATGTACTATATTAATGTGTAACTTTTATATTACCATATGTGAAGAACCTTCAACACAATATAATATATTTCTGCAACATCCATCTCCTCGGGAATACAGAAAAGTAGCCCCTTCAGTTGGTCAATTTAGTTCACCAGCAGGTTTTGATATTTCTCAACAAAGGTAAGAGTATTTCGTTTCAGCAATTGATACAGGTAGGAAAATGAATGTAAGTAGATAGATCAAATTAATGTAACAGTACTTTTAATGAAGTTACCTATATGCACATGAGAATATATTTCATCAGAACTTCCTAGTATCTTGATAAAGAAGTCAAACATCTTCATAATATTGTTAACTGTACTGTAAAAGTGGTCTATCAATAAACCTACTCATCTAACATACCTAGTAGTTTTTAGTGTTATTCTTCTACATATAAGACAAAATCATAATTTATTATGATCCTTATAAATTGGCTACTTTTTGTTAGGTAAGCACAAAAAAAAAACAATTATTTTATTCTTATGATCAACGGTGTAGGATATCCTCCACCGTCTTATAGTAGCGTGTGTGAGTCGGAAAAAACCCCGAAAATTGTAAATATTTTGAGCCGGAACAAGATTACTTCCCCCCCTCGTTTTCGAGGATGCTGAACACGATGCCGTTGTCAGAATTTCTCTTTGGGGTTGCGCAACCCCTCAAAACGGCCAAAAACCACCCCCTAGAGAGATAAACCGCGCTTCAATCCATTTCCCTGCTAAAAAAAACCTTCCCCCCGTTTTCGAGGATGCTGAGCACAATGGAGGTGCTGGACATCGCGTGCGACCCCGACGAACCCCTCCACCGGCCAATACTCACCCCCGAAATGGGTGAGTTTTTTTATGTATATGTAGGCCAAACGATGGACTTTTTCGAAAAACTTTTTGAAAATTCAAGTACAGAATCACAATGGCCATAATTTAAAATTATTTTGGAGTATAAAGAGTGTCCCATATGACAGTGACATATCAAAGTTATGTTTTTTTAAATGGAATGCTCCTATGTTATTGCATTTTTAGATTGTCTGAGCAGAGGAAATAAGATTGGCTTTTACAGTTGGTGTTTAAATTCAGAAGTTTTTGAGTTATAAACAAGTGAAAATCGTCATTTTCAAGTTCAAGGCCCTGTACAACGAAAACGGCTGAAGATAGAGAAAAACGGCTTACATGTCCTTATTTTAACTTTTCATGTACTATCCTACGATGTAGATGAAATGTTTATACAGGGTGATAAAAAATTTGAAAAAATCTGAGATTTCTCCACGCGTCGCCAAATAAAAAAATCAAAGAAAGTACAAAATAAATGTTTCTATACCATAGGATAGTACACGAAAAGTTAAAATAGGGACATGTAAGCCGTTTTTCTCTATCTTCAGCCGTTCTCGTTGTACAGGGCCTTGAACTTGAAAAATGACGATTTTCACTTGTTTATAACTCAAAAACTTCTGAATTTAAACACCAACTGTAAAAGCCAATCTTATTTCCTCTTCTCAGACAATCTAAAAATGCAATAACATAGGAGCTTTCCATTTAAAAAAAACATAACTTTGATATGTCACTGTCATATGGGACACTCTTTACACTCCAAAATAATTTTAAATTATGGCCATTGTAATTCTGTACTTGAATTTTCAAAAAGTTTTTCGAAAAAGTCCATCGTTTGGCCTACATATACATAAAAAAAATCACTCATTTCGGGGGTGAGTATTGGCCGGTGGAGGGGTTGGTCGGGGTCGCACGCGATGTCCAGCACCTCCATTGTGCTCAGCATCCTCGAAAACGGGGGGAAGGTTTTTTTCGCAGGGAAATGGATTGAAGCGCGGTTTATCTCTCTAGGGGGTGGTTTTTGGCCGTTTTGAGGGGTTGCGCAACCCCAAAGAGAAATTCTGACAACGGCATCGTGTTCAGCATCCTCGAAAACGGGGGGAGGAAGTAATCTTGTTCCGGCTCAAAAGATTTACATGTTCGTCCGACTCACACACGCCACTATTATGATCAAGTCAATATTTGATTTTTTTATTTGGACCAGCAAATAATATAAATTATAAGTACTTTACGACGTTTTTGTATAGGTACTATAACTTATAAAGTAGTTTCTAATAGACAATGTTCCCAACATTTTTCCATTAGAGAAGTCCTTCACCTGAGAGATCATAAAGTTCAATTCTTTTCTCTTGGGGTTCAACTTTTATATTACCTATCGCAAATAATAATTATTCTGGTAATTAATAATTTATATTTGGAAATATTTCAGCAATGTGCTTTTTCCTCAAAAACCCCTACCAGCCAATAACGTACAACCTCAACAACCGGGATGTGCTACGCCTCCAGCAGCTTGTCCAAAAACGAGGTACAGATCTTACGACGGATCCTGCAATAATCTTCGCAATCCAGTTCTAGGGATGCCTGTCACCCCTTATACAAGACTACTACCACCTATTTATAGCGACGGTGAGTAAAAATCGAAAAATCATAAATGATATATGTAGGTACATACCGGATGGCTGACCGTACTTCTGTAGATAGGACATTGCCTATTTCGTTAACATGGGAACTATTTTGTATTATTAGGCAATGTCCTATATACAGAGATATGATCAACCACCCGTTATACCAAGCTGCTTTTACTATATTTCCTGTGCTGCACGAATTACCCCCTATACAATGTACCGAGTCTCACCCCCTGGTGAGGGGGATTGAAATCTTAGATAAGAGCACAATTTATTATTCCAGATTTGGATTTAACGAATAAAAATACGTGAGAAATTGCTCAACATCATTAAGGGAGAAGCGGGATAAATCTGAAATTTTAGTTAAGAAACTTTATTTTTTATTGCAGATTCATGTGTTTTATTCAGATGGAAAAAAAATTTGCGGACAAATCCTAAGTATTTCTGATGGTCGTAAAATTCGAATCTGCAATAAAAAATAGGGATCGCAACTAAAATTTGAAATTCACCCCCTGTCCCACCTACATGAAGTCTCTAGTCAAAGGGTGTATTGTATTGTATTTGTATATCTTTGAGGGTGATCAAGTTACTGCGACCTAAAAGATCTATTGTATCCCCTCTACTGTGCTTCGCCTGGTGTAGAATCCCTTAGTGAAGCACCCTCTCAAGTCCGTTTCCTTGAGAAACTTCAGGATTTTGAGAGGATCAAGGTCGGGTAAGTTCCCTGCCTCTAGCCTAGCTGGTGGTGGTCCAGAACATTACTTCTTTTAAGTCCTATCGCATCGCAGTTGAGCAGCAGGTGACGTGTGGTGTCTCGTCTCCTTTCCCGCAGAATCTGCAGACGCCATTCTCTTCTATGCCTAATTTCCTCAGGTGTTTCTTGAGCTTGCAATGTCCCGTTAGGAATCCCGTCAGTGTTCTGAGACGTTTCATGCTGAAGAGTATCTTCGACCTCTCTCGGTTAAAATTCCCGAGAAGTTCTTTGGCTTGTCTCAACCCTGAGAGGTTACTCCAATGGGCTTCTCTTACTTTTTCTTCTTCCTTTTGGAGTTCTGCCTTGAAGAAAGTATGGTAGTACGAAGCCACAGAATGGTTCTGGTCCTATGAAGGGTGTCGATGCACCTTTTCTTGTCAATGAGTGGGCACGTTCGTTTCCCTCGATTCCGGAATGGCCCGGTATCCACTTGAGGTGAATTTTATTTTATTTGCCTAATTCGTTAAGTTTTCCTAGGCACTCCCAAGCCATATTGGAGCTGATGATCGAGGAGCTCAGCGTCTTTATGGCTGCTTAACTATTCGTCAATATTTCTATTTCTTTGTTTTTGTAGTTTCTGTCGAGGTTTATTTGGGCACATACTTCTATTGCGTGTAATTCCGCTTGTAGTATGGTTGGGGATTTTCCCATTGGTTTGGAGTACATGGTGCATGGCCCATAGGTTCCTGCCCCGGTTCCCTCGACGGTTTTAGAGCCGTCTGTGTACCATTTGATCGTACCTTCTTTGAGAGCACAGTTGGAGGTGTTGTTTCATTCCTCTTTCGTAGACAGTTTCGTGATGAAGATTCTCTCGAAACTGAATTTCTTAACAGTTCTGTCTTTCGGCAGTGTCAGGAGCCCCTCACAGCCACCCAAGGGTCGATCCTCAGTGGCTCGCCGTACTCCTGATTCCTACTCTTGACATCCTAAGTAGAGCTTCTCCAGCTCTTCTCTCTATCACCAAATGTAGTGGTGTCAGATCCAGGATTACTTCCAACGCAGCGGTTGGGGAGGTTCTCATTGCTTCTGTGATGCAGAAACACGCAAATCTCTGGATCTTCTCAAGTTTTTTCCTTGCTGTTGCTAACTTAGTTGTTTTGTACCAAGCAACCGCTCCGTATGTGATGATAGGTCTCACGAGCATGGTGTACATCCAGCGCAGAATGTGTGGGCTACAGCCCCATGTTCTGCTAGATTTTCCTGCATTACATTCTCTTGCACACCATGAGTACGGTAGTAGCTTTACTTACTGTTTTGTCCAGGTGCTGGTTCCACAGTAGTTTTTTGTCTAGTGTTATTCCTAGAAATTTAGCTTCTTCCTTCCATTCTAAATCCACTTCGCTCAAGCGTATGGCTTTGAGTTTTGGAAGCTTCAGTCTGTGGTACTTGTGAATGGTACAAGTGTTGTTTTTGTAGGGTTGATGTTTAGTCCTACTTCCTGGCACCATTGCAGAGGGTTATATTTAACCCTCTCTGTATGATATCGCAGAGAGTTCCTTCAAATTTACCTCTGGCCATTATGACGATGTCATCGGCATACCCAATGCAGGTAATGCCGTTCTCGGTGAGTAGCCCGAGGAGTTCGAGTAACCAGAGGAGTTCGTGTAGCCCGAGGAGTTTATGATGGACCACAAAGGGTGCAAATGCATTATCGGTGGTACTGTTGACAAAAAATTTAGTTAATCAACTTTTCTAGGTGTGTATAGTCCTACGATAGCAATCAGCGGAAAAGAACTACCAAATGCTAGAACTGTAAGCTTGGTTCTGTTTCCCGATGTACCAATCGAGGACCCTCAATGGAATCTGAATGCAATGCAGTATGGACAAATAATTACCCATGACATGAGTATGATACTTGGCAGTACCCAAGCGCGTGAGTATTAGTACTTAATTATCATAGATTACATTATTATTTCTTACATTTGTCTATTTGTTACAACTTAAAAGCAATCTTTTGTCTCTTTGAGCAAGAAGCGAGATGTCCTAAATGAAACAGGTGTGTTTTAATGCACTATAATGTCCGATTTCACCCCACCTACCCACAATAATGTCATAATAACAAAGAACCCCTTTATAGTTAAGTTAGAATTTAAAAAACAATACGGTGAAATCGAACATAATCGCAAAAAAAATAGTAGTGTTTACCTATTAATTTTCATTCGGCTATTTCCGATGTCCGCGTAGTGAGCCACGAAATAGTTATGACCCTGTAGGTATAATCAATAAAAATGAAGGCTAGTTTTTCTGACAAGTTGCATTATGAAGTAGATGACATGTACTACTATGACAAATTAAAAACGAGTTCTAAGTTGCATCGAGGCAACGCAAGACATTATAAATGGGTGTAATTTTTTACATGCAATTCACTATGAAAACACTTGGAAAAACATTCAATACTTTGTAAATTAACTTAATGATTTGGCTTAACTAATCACAAAATTGTGTTCATTGACAAATTCTGCCATGGGCAAAATTTGGGTTCAAATAAGCTGCAGGAGGTTAAAGTTAATATTATTTATCATTTTTTAACTTTTTTAATTACCTACTGAAATATTTTTTTAGAGAAACATATGACTAGATGCTGCACAGATGACGGTCAACTGTTAGATTTCTCACCAATCCCGGAGCATTGCTTTGCGATTATTTTGCCAAAGAGTGACCCGATAACTCAGCAAACAAATGCCAGATGCATGAACTTCGTAAGGACTATCAATACGAGGGATCGGCAATGCGTGACCGGGTATGAACCAGCAGAACAGGTGAGTCGGAACTTGTTGATGTGAATCTCCGCTCTTAAGAAATTCGTTAAACAAGATTAACCTTTCTTTTATTAATGTGTAACTAATGCCAATGTCAGTCTAATTCAATGTCGTTTAGCTTCAATAAATCTTTAAGAAGAAATCGATCGTATGTTGCAAGAAAGTAAATCACGGATCATGAACAGGATTATTTTTGTAAAGTTTATGAAAAGCGCGAAAGGCATTAAATTTTGTTTCGTTACAGGTTACAAACTGCAGTCTTAGTTATAATATAAGGTGTAGTGTTAAAAATGAATTAGGATTCGCTATCAGATATTAGTTGGATTTCTAAAGGATTTCTAAAATATGAAGGAGAATTAAAGAAGAGATGCAACTTTACGAATATTGAACCTCATATAACATTTTTCGATGTCTCTCACTGGATCGTAATGGCCAAGACTAATAATACTTGTGAAGCAATTTGTTAGAAAAGCATATAATATGAAAGTTATCATGTACTTGAGGCAAATGCGCTCAACTAACAATACCGTACACTTTCCATTAAATCAAAGAACAAGTATTATAGCGCCCTCATGAGGCCAAGGGTCAAAATTGTCAAATTAAGAAAACGACTAACTTTCAAGAGGATGATCAGTAGGTATAACTTTTACTCGCAAGTTGTGTTAGATCGTAATACTTCGAAACGAAGAATGTTTCACTTTACCACGGATCATTACTTTACGGAACACCCTGTACAATATGAGTACACACGTAACCTGTTTGTAATGGGTTTCAAACAAACCCATGACATTTTTTCTGCCTGGTCCGTGGAATTAAAGACTGTTCCTTTAAATACCTACAAGATTTTTGCAAAAATGTCTGAATACAGGATGGATCAAACGAAACCGGGTGATACGCGTCGATCTGATCCCTATATGTATAATCCGAAAATGGATGGTTTGGTAGTAACCATGATTTAAGGCTTGTATGTACATTTATAGGAAAAACCAGATTTTTCCATGGATATTTCGTCATGCTGGCTAAACAGTTCATTTTAGCTTAATGAAATGTTCCAGAGGTATAGTCAAATAGAAGTCACACCGTGAGCTTCCTCAATACAACTGGCGCAATTTGTTAAAAAAAATAATATTTCATGAAAATTTCATTGAAGCAGAAAAATATTTCTTATCTAACAACACTCCTGTTGAAACTTCTTAGACGGAATTAATTTTTGGCACATGTTTCAAAAACTTCTCTGTTCAACTGACAAATGTACCCTGCAAAACTTAATTGAGCTAGTCCTATATAGCTTCTAGATTTATTTTTAACCATCTGAACGCCTCCCTGTTATATCTGAACTAATTTCCGCTAAGTTCTCCTAAATTCTTGCAAGCAGAAGCAGGAATATTCATAATATAATGGAGGCCATACTATCGGTCCTACACCACTATTCTACCTATCAGGAAAACTTTGGTTTGGATGCTTTCTTCCATTTTCTACTTTTGAGGCTCCATCATTTTAGAGAAAGTGAAGGAATGTTAAAGAGGGACAGATATGATCCTGACATTTTTAATCATATTCGACGGACGTGTTCAACTTAGGTGGAAATGGCATCTTCAATGTGCATTACAGTCATTGTTGGTCAATGAAGAACCCTCATTTGATCACCACTTTCAGCCAAATTTAGCGTTAATCTATGGGCCGGGATTTTGGCCAGACTATTTATTGGACCATTTGAGTTACCTGCGCTGTTAAGCGGAGAAACATATCTTAACCTTCGGCAAAATGCGCTGCTCATTTTTCTGGAAAATGTAAATTTACAAACAAGACAGCGGATATATTTCTCCAAAATGATGGAGCCCCTAGCCATTACGCGATAAATGTAAGAAATCATTTAAACCAAATTTTTTGATTGTTCTCACCTGTCCCCTCTTCCTTTGCTACTCTTTTGCCAAAGGAATTTACTCAAAATTTGATCTACCGGTTAAATTGACTGCACTTCATGTACGTATACGTACCTCTATTGTACACCTACTCATTCTGTAACTGATTTTTCGACTGAATAGAATGAATTTTTAATAAATAAATAAATAACTACACTTGCATCATCAAGTATAGGGTGTTCCTAAATACCAGGTACATACTACAGGAGGTAATTTTTTGACTTATTTTATGTCTAAATGGCCTGGATAGTGGTATGTTTGAATATAATCTGCACTGAATTGTAGTTTGTCTTCCCAACATTTGAGTTGATTATTTTCTTTCTGTTTCGCTTATGTGGTTATTTGTTTATGCATTAATGTGTTAAATTTGTTACTTATACCTACTTTTATGTGTGTCTGGTTGTCGTTAAAATTACCATCTCTTCTTTCAGTGGTTTTTCTTATTAAAAGTTGAGTTGTTTTTCTTGTTAAAACTCATTTTTAGCTCGAAAAACGATCCCTAATCTTGGCTAAATCTGTACAAAATAAGTAAGTTTAAAAAAATACCATTTGATTTTTCGAAAATTATTAACAATAACCATGAATTGAAATCCTGAAAAAACTAAGTTTTTATGTATTTCCTTCTCGATTCAGTTTAATTGTGTCAAGTAATTTTTTTATCGCTATTCTAGCATTTTTCACGTATAGTTTTAGAAAATGGTATTAAGCTTTGAAGAAAATGCATAGGTACAGGGTGAACTTTTTGACAAAACCGATAGAGACCTGAACAATTAAGTCCGGCCCTGCAGTTTTCGAATCGGCGAAAATGCCAGGTAGGTATTAAGTGTCATTGGTAGAGCATATCCACCAAATTTCATTAAATTCCATCAATTCGTTCAAAAGATACTGCTCCATCAAAAATTTCGGCAAAATGCATGAATCACCCTGTAACATCGAAACGAAGCGCCTCAGAAAAATTTTAAAATCAGATCCTGAATCGCCTTGAAAAATTATACCTACCTTTAAGCTACGTCGGAATGCTGGTGAAACACGGTTATCTTGAAGTGTAGGGACCTGGCAGCTGACCGTTACTGATTGACACTCTGAGTTCCCGTCCACCAAGTCAAGTCTTTGTTCAGGTTAGGCTTTTTTTCCTTAAAAATTTTCTTGAAATTTAAGGTCCTTACGGCTTTTTTTGACTTCTTTTATTTTCTGCTTTTCTCTTCTTTCATTTACTTGAAATTTCAGGGAAAAAATACCTAACTTGACCAATGACCTGACGACTTAGTGGAGGGGGACTAGAACAGGGTACTCAGGGTGTACTCAGGGTGTCAATCAGCAACATTGTCAGTAATGGCGTACGAGCCAGGTCCCTATACTTCAAGATTCAAGACGTTCAAGAAACTCACAAAAAATGAATTTCTATGACGTTTCACGATGTTTATTTGATTTATTGCTTGTTTGGCAATATTAGCTTGGTATACTCTTTATAGTTTTTGCACTGTATTTCCTTGTTTAGTCTAAGTATTATCTTGTCAAACTCTGTATATAGCCTGGCGGCGTAAATAAAGGTTTATTATTATTAAAAGATTACCCCTGTATAAATAAAAAAAATCTTCAAATTTCAACACCCTGTAGATCGGTAACGAAGCCATTGCGGGCCTATACATTTCTGTATAAATATGAACTTCAAGGCATAAAACAAGCTGAAGAATCACCTCCTTTCGTATGTAGGTACATGGTATTTAAGAATATCCTGTATATCTGAACAATTAATTATCTTGGTGTTAAATATCTCTATTTATTTATTTATTTATTTATTTATTTATTTATTTATCGTTAAAATAAAAAAACAGTTTTTCAATTTTGTCACGTAAAACACTATAGGTATATGTAATAATGTTAATTTTTCAGCTCACAGCAGTGAATCATTATCTAGACTTGTCTATCGTCTACGGAAATACAGACCAAATTAATCAGCAAGTAAGACAATTCCAAGGCGGCAGATTGCGAGTTGATGTAAAGGAAGGTAAAGAATGGTTGCCTCAAAATCCAAATGCATCAATGGTTTGTGCTATTAGGAGCCCACAAGAAACTTGCTACATGGCAGGTAAAACAATTTATCTATCTTTCATTTTGAAACGAAAACAATTAATAAATTTAATTTTCCAATTCTCTAGGTGATACCAGAGTAAATCAAAATCCTCAGCTAACAGTACTTCAAACTATTTTGCTACGAGAACACAATCGATTAGCGGATGCACTAGCGAAACTAAATCCACACTGGGATGACGAAACTTTGTTCCAAGAAGCTAGGAGAATCGCCGTAGCTGAACACCAGTACATATCATATTATGAATGGTTGCCAATTTTCATAGGCTTGGAAAATTCTATGAAAAACCAGATCATCTATAATACCAAAGGATATGTTAACGACTATTCAGAGAGTGTGAATCCCACAGTGTTAAACGAACATGCCAATGCCGCTTTCAGATATTTCCATTCTCTAATTGCTGGACATTTAGAGTGAGTACATTACTATAGTCCAATAAAGTCTAAAAAGTCATACGTATCGATTAAGAATACACATCCTTTTGATAGTTCGATTTATTTTGTTTCATGTACGTGTTTTTATAGTAACCGTCCAGTTTGTCTAAACACTCCATCCCGCATAAATAAGTATACGTCAACATTGGTTTTGAATGAGAATTAAATGCACAACACAGAGGATAGAATGTCATTACGTGAATAAATTTTATGTAGTTGTCAGTGGCTCTCAAACTGACGTAAGCGGTTCAATTCATTTTTTGAATGATTCCTTCAATAATTATTACGCTCGTTCACAACTTGACAATTAACTGTTTGACATTTTCTGGTGAAATTAAAAATATTAATTCGGACGGTTAGTAAGACGTCACATCTGACTTTTTAAAGTTAATCCTACTATATTTTTAAGAGCTACAACTGTAAATGAAAATGACACAAAGGGCGAGTTCTTAAACTCATCAGTAAAACCTGATGGAATCGATCGATGATGGGAGCATGGTATGATGGATTATTATTTGGGCATCACCAATGGAACAATGTGCTGTGTCATTACACAAATTATAAAAAACGAAAAATAAGTTCAATTACTCAGTTATTTATTGCAAAATAAAATATCTTGTGTGGCACCGTTTGGATGATCAGCCGGTGAATAAAAGAACTCGCTGGTGTCCTAATTGAAATCATGATAAGCAAATACCTTAAACTATAGTTTAAGGTATTTGCTGATAGTCCCAAACAATCTCACTCATCATGCATCATTTTTGATTATTACGACCGTGTGCCGGCCGTCACTTGAATGAAAGATTCAATTCGACGTCTTCATCGATGTCCGAGTCAGCAACTTCCAAGCGATTTTCGCATCCATGATCCATGCCAAGGGTAGTAAACCGCACATATAATAATATTTCTGTTCAGCTTGTAACGGGTATTTTAATTTAAAGAATTCGTGCGTGGATCGGTCTCCAAGTAACCCGCTACTAAGATATTTAAAAATTATTTTTATTTACACGAGATAACTATACACAATAAATCAAAAAGTTAACACTAATAGCTATGGCGGATTAGGTATATGGCTCCTCCATGGACGGGCAGGCCGCAATAATCCGAGGTCCCCGTTGGTTTCTGGAACTAATTGGCTGCAGCGCTTGGTGATAAGGAGCGGGTCGCCGCCGGCCGCTGCGGTACCTTCAGTAACCCTGGACACCTCGCTGGTACGCGTTACCCGTTTTACTATACCAGAACACGCGATCGATTCTTGCGGGCGTCGAATCTCGTCCGCCTGGAAAACGGGAGGTAACGCAGGCCCTGTGTGCTCTCAATACAAGCCGCACAGACGAGACTTGCTAGTTAATCCACGTCTCAATAAGACGTGTGAGCCTGACAAACTGAAAATAAAGGAAAATCAATTATTGGTTCTCCGCTCAGAGCTCATTATACTCTAGGCGAGAGCTATGGGACTAGGGATAGGCCGACTCAATGCATCGGTTTTTCCCCCTTAATTGGTGCGCTCAGTACATGCACGTCGGTTGTCCGGTCCTGTCCTGTCTCTGTGGGGGCTCACTACATCCACCAGAGAAATGAAACGCGCGCTGGTCAGTACCCAGCTCGCGTCTCGCTACCTGTTTACCCGGTCGGTGGACTCAGTACATCCACCGCGGGGTGCTGGTTCCTGCAGGCTCAGTACACCTGGCAGGAGTTGAATGATTGATGGTCAATACCCAAACAAGCACTGTCTGTTCTTCGGATGTCCTCTGCTTTTATAGCCGGCGGCGGAGTGATAAGGCGGTATCGCCGCCGAAAAACTCTGTTTTCCTGCTTTGAACTGATTAAAAGTAATAAACTGTCTCTAATAAGTAAATAATTAGAATAATTAATAATAATTATAAATGAAAGCCTCGGATTTCGTTACAAGCTGAAACTGCTTTTACAGCATTAGCATTTCTTTTCGCAGCCGGATTTGCAGTTGCAGGCTTACCCGCTCCGGTCCTGTGTTCTTTTAGCTCGGAATGGGTTTAACCTGACCTGTATGCAGAATCCATCCCCGCATTCTTTTTCCGGCAGGC
Source organism: Malachius bipustulatus (assembly GCA_910589415.1). Lineage (NCBI taxonomy): Eukaryota > Metazoa > Arthropoda > Insecta > Coleoptera > Melyridae > Malachius > Malachius bipustulatus. Next base: position 18,560,562 of record OU342633.1, read on the forward strand.
AACTTTCCACCCATACTTGAACTTAAAATTAAATATAACAAACTAGCGTACTTAGGTCAGGTTCATCGAAGAGAATTAAAACAAGACAAGAGATAATTTCTGAAAACCGGGCATATCTGACAAGACGACAAGATATTCCATCAATCTCTTGTCTCATTTTTAATTCGATTTGAGCGATTGGTCCTATAAGAGTTTTTAAACCAGAATAAATTATGGAATTTGGTCCCTACCTGGGTAGTAACTTTGAATATTTAGTCGGATGTATATGAAAGTGCAGTCAAGTGAAATGATATCTTGACGGATTGATGCCAGGCGTTGTTCAAACTCTTTGATTGGGCGATTTCCTCGTGTGTAACGTTTGGTTGATTGGAGACAGATATTTTATCCTATAAAGAAGAGTCGTATTGGACCTTCTTGAAGGACCCCTTTTACCTTTTCTGAAGCAGGCAGAAGTGGTCTCGCATCCTATTGCTGCAAGGAAACCCAGAAAGTGGTCACGGAGATCTCTAAAGGCGGCGATCAACTCTTCACTGGTGAAGAGTCGGGGTTCTGCATTGTTTTTTCTTGGATTATAGTTTGACATTACTTCCAGGGTCGTATACCGTAGCCATTGGTACGAGAAGGTCTGTCTCCATGAAGAACTAGAAAAGGCGTCACTGTGCATGGCCACCGTCTCACAACGGCATCAATTATTTAGACAACACAGACTGCGTATGGTGCGTTGATGGCAACTTTGAATCCCCTGTATTTGCGTTTTGTGCACTTCTTGCCTGAAGAATGCAACATATATTTATAAATAACAAGGACTTTTAAACAATTATTTCTCTTTTTATTATGGAAAAACTAATTTAATTAATATTATCATAATTTCAGCCTTATAACAGAACACCGGGAAAGTTACGGCAGCCTTCGACTGAGTGACTGGTTTAACAGACCAGCTATTCTAGAAGAGAATAATAATTTCGATGACTTAACTAGAGGACTTGCAACTCAAGCTGAGCTTGCCAGTGATCAATTTCATGATAGTGAGGTAAACATACAATTTCTTCTTTTTTCCTCATTATCATTATCACCGATTTTTAGATAACACAATTTCTATTCAGAGATCGCCAACAATTCGGTTCTGATCTTAAAGCAATAGATATTCAAAGAAATAGAGACCATGGTTTGTCGTCTTATAATAGCTATCGTCATTTCTGCGGCTTGCCAAAAGCATCAAGATTTGAAGATTTGCTGGACGTTATCTCGAAAGAAGTAAGTTTTTGTAATATATTATTTGACATTTTTGAGCTAAATGCGATTACGTTTATAATAACTCTCTGCTGTGCCATCTTGGGTCACAATGATTTTTTTTTTGCAACATCGGATAAATGTTAACAGAATATCACTGTTAAGTGCCTACAATTTTCTTATACTTGACTACAATTTAAAAAAAATTGGCTCGAGCTTATATGAGGACAGTAATAATTATACCAGCATCTGAGATACGGATCCCTTAGAATTAATTTTACAAGCTAGGAATTGCTGACAGGTAGAAAAAGAAAAAGAAAGTGTAAGCAATACACGTTACATTGGGGCCCACGTTGGGCGCCAATTTATGTAACACTAACTATAAAGTAAATATCATTACCATGTTACGATACGATATACGGCAGTTAGAATAGGCAACTTGTACAACGAACTTAAGTATAAAGAGTATTGAATAATGTAAAGGACCAGATAAATGAAAGTAAGTACAAATAAATGTTAAGTAGTTGACAGAAGAAAAAAAAACGTGTAAGCAATAATACACGTTACAAGAAGTGTTTTCGACTTTTCCGGCAATAAATTTGAGAATTAAAATCTTATATTTTCTTTAATTTGTGGCGCTAATTTATTATGAAAAAAAATAATATTACTAATGGTCCTAAATCATTACCTAGTGATTATTGATGATAGTTCAGGAAACTCATACCTACATCGAACGTATTAATATAAACAGTGGTGGACAAAATAGTGTTCTCAATAATATTACCGTTATTTATAATATGTCCCTATAATAAAATACATAAAACAGTGATACACATTATAGAATTATGATCAAATACTATTAATGCATCCATTTTTAGAATGTCCAGAAGTTAGCCAGTTTATATGAAACTGTCGACGATATTGACTTGACAGTTGGAGGAGCCCTGGAGGCTCATGTTCCAGGAGCTTTAGCAGGTCCTACATTCCTGTGTATTTTGACAGAACAATTCTTCAGAACGAGAACAGGAGATCGATTCTGGTTTGAAAATGGTGACCATCACACTAGTTTTACTTTGGGTAAATATACATTTTTCATTATTACTTATTTTTTTCTTTTTATAGTTTTTTTTTTACAAAAAACAGGCAGGGTGTCCCAGCTCATTCGAGTCGGTCTCCGTATGCCAAACCATCGAATTTTTAAATTTTTTTTTGCAAATTCAAGTACAGGATCACTAATGGCCATAATTTAAAATTATTTTGGACTATAGATTATAGAGTGTCCCATATGAGAGTGGCGTATCAAAGTTATATTTTTTTTTAATGGAAAGCTCCGAGGGGTTATCCACTAGTGGCATTCGGTGTACATTTTATGGGCATTACTGGTATGGCATTTTTCGGGATTACAAGCATTTCAGGCAATATTCAGCATTATTCAGGCAATAGCGGCATTAACCAGCATTAATATAGAATTATCAAGCATTAACTAGAATTATTGACATTATTCGGCAGTATACAGAGTGTTGCTAAAAGGTACCACCAACGCTCTACCACTTATTCCTGAGTAAAAAATATGACGATTTAACCGAAATTATCTACGTCCAAAAAAGCGCCCTTCGGAAGATGCAAGGGACTGACGTCACGCCAGTGGATGAGCGTTTCATGACCACAAGGCTAAAACTGATTTTCTTACCACAATGGTTTGAAACCGCTTTAAATCGCATTCTTAGGCGTCGGTACATATTTTTTTACAATGTCAAATTGAAAAAGAAATTCATTTAAGGCAAAAAAATGCAACCCTACCACCACTGACAGAAAAGCGTTGATTTTATTAATGTTATTGAAAGTGATAATAATTTTTGTCAAATTTCGTTGTTAGAAGTTGTACTCTAGCACACATATACAATGTGTTTACTGTAAGGTTGGCCAAACTTCACAGGCTGATTCTTCAGATTAAAATAAACAAAAAATTTTCCATTAACGTGTGTCCGGATATGCACCGTTTTTGAGATACAAGGTTGGTGTCGAAGTCTTTTTCCAGTTTTTTTGACGATATCTCGGGAACCGTTATGAGATGCAATGTTCAGTTCTTATACACACTATGTGCTCACTGATGCCCTTATTTTCGCCGTAAAATAAAGGTTTTAAAAAAATTCAGTGGCTTAGATTTAGGGTATATTGAGGGTTTTGACCCCCTAATTTCTACGCCACTGAAATAAATGCGATTTTAATAAGCAGCGCCTTTGAACCGTCTATGTTTTCTACACCAAAAAGATACTCTAGGTTAACGGCTTTAAAGTGAACCGTTTCCAAGAAAAAAGTCATTTTATGAGAGAAAACATTAATTATAGGAATAAATTTTCACTTACTTTCTTTTTCCAAAATGCTATTGAAAAATCGTTAAAAAAGTTATGTTTTCTCTCATAAAATGCCATTTTTCTCGGAAACGGTTCACTTTAGAGCCATTAACCAAGTACTTTTTGGTGTAGAAAGCATGATGGGCGGTTCAAAGACGCTGCTTAAAATCGCATTTATTCCAGTTATGTAGAAATTAGGGGGTCTAAACCCTCAAAATACCCTAAATCTACGCCACTGAATTTTTTTAAAACCTTTATTTTACGGCGAAGCTAATTAGGGGATCAGTGAGCACATCGTGTGTATAAAAGCTGAACATTGTATCTCATACGGTTCCCGAGATATGCTCAAATAAGGATTACCATATTGGCAATTGAATGAAGTATCAAAAAATGGAATAAAAAATAAGGGTTGCCATTAAAAAAAAATGCCGATGACGTCACCACTTTTTCGCGCATCACCCTGTATACCCGAATATTATGTCAAAAGTTGAACAACTTAAAAACAAAATCGACCTGTTTTTTTATTTAAAAAAAAAAAAAACAGGGCTTTCTGTTTTATCGAATTTATTCCTTTCTTTTGCCGCGCACTCTGTGTAATTATACTGAATTATGAAATCCTATTTACGTTAAGTAGGTACATTATGACTTTTTTGCAGAGCAATTGAATGAGATAAAGAAAACGAGTATTTCAAGACTATTTTGCGATAATGGCGATAATATCAAAAGGATGCAACCCAAAGGCTTTGAAAGAATATCACAGGTGTAAGTATAATTTGACAATTACATACTTAATAGTATATTATGCAACGAGCTTATAATGAAGGCTATTAAATACGCGAGTATGATGGTTAAGATACGAGCCGTAGGCGAGTGTCTTAACCATCATAAGAGCGTATTAATAGCCATTATCTGCGAGTTCCATACACTATTTTTTCTACGACCCTTTTTTATTTCATAGAAAATATTAAAAAATTATATATTTTAACAATGACCCGTGTACAATTGCGGATCATTGAGGTTAAGATAGGTTGCTATTTGTTTACGCATTTAACAAATTTTCTCTTCGTCGCTAAGGTTATTCTGCTGAGACATGTTTTAGTATCAAGTTTAAAGGACACTACTCACTACTGCGTAATTTTTATTATGCGAAGTTCGAATTCCGAATTTTACGCTTCGATTTTGAGATTAATTAATAATTTTAATAACATCGACAGCCATTAATTACGATATTGTTTATCGGCGCAACGCGGGTCGCAGCGTTTCCGCTTTGAATACTATCACGGAGCTCTACGAATGATATAATACTTTATCTTCCCATCTTTACACGATATACCTACTTATCAAATTAATTAAGGTAACATAAAATCTTGATAAATTTTCTTTGAATGTTACTTATGTTCTAAATTAAATAAACGTTCAGAATTTTTTTTCAGAAATACAGAACTTATATCACAAGGCAATTTTTGTCGTGAGTATGACAACTCTGTGACTTCGGTTGGCTTGCCGACCCGATTGTAAGCGAAAAGGAACCGATTCGATTGCAAATGCTCCTCTGCCATTGGATAGCTTGACCAGTGCTTTAATGAAAATTTGTATCTTAATGAGACCCATTAAAGCACTGGTGATTCATATTTAATATGCATATTAAAGGTTGGGAGTAGAAAAAAGATTTTAGGATATTATACACATGAATTGAAACAAGGCTCATCCAAAAAAATAAAAAATTAATGGAGTCCTCAAAAAAAGTTGGTACAGCAAAGAATACTTAAGTAAAGAATTTACGATTTTTTTTGTGTAGGTATCTTTATTATGCCCTTTATTATAATATCTCCATTCTGCACTTCTAATAAAAAGTGAGGACGCCCTTAATGAAATCAGAAAAACATTTCAAGTTTTTACTTTTCAGTGTTCCTATTCATTCCACTGTTATTGTAAGAAGTTTCCGTCTTTTTCTCCTCCCCTACACACGATTTCGCGGAGGTTGTTGAGCAGGGCAGTCTTTAAATTCTTTAAAACAGGTTTTTCTGCACTTTTTTCCAACAATCTGTTAAAAAAAGTTATAAAATAATATGAAAAAATTTATTTAGAATATTAGATAAAGAAAATATAAAAGAATCATAAAATTCATAGGTATGCCATAATAGTTTTTTCTCTAACTTCCTTTTCACTCTAATCCCCTGTTCGCTATGCCTCGGAATCGTTTTTCAAATTAGCTACTCAAGGTATATCTACTCAAGGTTCAAGCCTATGACCGTGATTTTCTCAAGCGGTTGTTGACTAAAAGCAGAATTGGGTATTTTTTCTGTGATGGGCAAAAAGTATGACATTTTATCCCCTTTGGCAGGTATAAAAATGCCTCTTTATATAAACTGCTTTTTATCGGGGAAAAAAGTAAATTAGCGGGGAAAAAATGAGTACTTTTTTCCCAGATATGGCCGCTTAGGTATAGTTACTATTAACTCTCAGATATCACCAAATTTACATCCAACTTGGACAGGAAAGTTACGGACATTATTATCCTTAATGTCCAAATTTACAATTATTAAGGGAATATTCATAATAATCAATAATATCCATATTACTAAATTCAGTGCAAAACATTATTCAATTTTAATTAAATTTCGATTTCGTTACCAGGCAACATATAGATGAACGTTCCGACATTATTTTCAGTAATCAAATTACGTTTTTCTATGTTCTAACACTGGGGTTTTGTTGACACATAAAAATTATACCGTGTGTCCCCGGATAGGTGAACGACTCTTATAAAAGACAAAAATTTTTTGATTTTAATTTTAATTTTTTGGGACTCAGCCCTGCTTGGCTAAAGAGTAATTTCTAACAAAATATTAGTTTTGAAAAATCAAGCATGCCTTGGAAACCGGTTTTTCTGTTGAGTAAAGTGCCTTTTATGTGGCAAATACGACAAAATGTTATTTAAAAAAATTGTTCAGAATCAACATGCAGGTCTCTATACCAAATTTCAAAATCATAGGTCAACATTGATTTTTTACATTTATTTTTATGTTTTATTTCACAACTCAAAGAATTTCATTTTGTAACAAAGACTGCCATGGAAAAACCAAATTGTATCCATATAGCAATAGCAATCTGTCAATAATTTCAGTCTTTGTTACAAATGAAATTCTTTGATTTGTGAAATAAACATAAAAGTAAATGTAAAAGATCAAAGTTGGCCTATGATTTTGAAATTTGGTATACGGACCTAAATGTTGATTCTTAACAACTTTTTCAAATAACATTTTTTCGTATTTGCCACATAAAAGGCACTTTACTCCACAGAAAAAATGTTTTTTTTTTCAATTTCCAAGGCATGCTTGATTTTTCAAAACTAAAATTTTGTTAGAAATGACCCTTTAACCAAACAGAGCGAAACTCCAAAAAATTAAAATTAAAATCAAAAATTTTTTGTCTTTTATAAGAGTCGTTTCACCTATCCGGGGACACACGGTATATTTATACACAAGAAAAAAGTGCGATTTTAGCTCTTGATGTGGTTGTTGATACCTCGAGCTAAAATCCATTACTTTTTGCTTTTTCCCTTGTATAATAAATAAATATTAATCATCCGGTAAATAAAGCAGCTGGGCAGATAATGAGAGTAAGTGAAATAAATTAGTATCCTGTACATATTCCAAACAATGTTTTATTTTAGGAGGTAGGTAGTACCACTTAAGGCCCGGTTACACGGTCCGTGGTTCGGCGAACCTGTCTCGAAGAGCCGCGAACCACGCACCGTGTGACATAGGTGGCTCGCTATGGGCTCGCGGTTCGTGGTGTATGGTTCGCCGCATCCATCGGGAGTCGGTAAATTTGCACAGAACAAAGCGGGCGAACCGATAGGTTCGTGTAGATTTGTCGTCGGTTCGTGCTGGTTCGCCATATCCCGAACCAATGATCAGTTTTGCAATTTATTTTATGACTATTGTGTCTTTTATTGCATGCAGGCGGAAATTAAAAGTGATCTTAGTTAGGTATTTGATTGCAAGTCTTCGTATATATTGCTTTTTAATGGTATAATCGTAATTGATTCCGGGCACTATGCCGTGGTCCCTGGAAATTTTCTCTGTACAGATATGATCGGTGGTTACGTGTACATTGATAATTGACTTGACAGTTGGGAGAGCGCTCCTATTGCTTTCAATAAAACAAACTGGGTTCCATGTTGTCTTGGCGAACCGATTGCGAAAAAATACTAAACGAGCCACGAACTGTGTGACCATCCCTGATTCGCTAAAGTGCGAGTCTCTGCTAACCACGCACCAGTTCCGTGGTTCGCCGAACCACGCACCGTGTAACTGGGCCTTAAGAATTGCATTGAAATTTTTGGGTGAATCATTACAAGTCTTTGGACTCTATGTAAAAAGTTTTTTCTTCACTGTATACTTTTATAATAATGTCCTATTTAGATTTAGCTTGAATAATTTTTTTTTCATTTGTTTGTTTTAGCAATGCTGTTGTTCCATGTGAATCTCTTCCATTTGTGGACTTGTCTTTTTGGAAAGACTTGGGAGTGCAGCCTGAAGTTCATTCGTTGCATTTTGCTGATGAACTTTTCTTCAAAAAGTAATCCAAGTTGCATCAGAAGACACCAATTTTAAATCCTGATTAATGTTTATTTTTATCATCTTCAGTTATCCACTATTAGTAGTGTTTTATCTTTCCTGATTTTCCACATATTTATTATTTATTTTTAGAATTTGTAGATAATTTGGTTACAAAAAATAATTTTGTAAACCTGAATAGAAATCAGTATTACATTTTTCATAAAACAAAGACTTTTTGATTTATAACTTTCTAAGTTCCTGTCGTATGGAAGAGCTGGATCTGCAATTGTTTGGTGTCAACATATTTTTTTCATAGCCTACAGAATAATAAACTGTAAGTTTTCAGTTTAAATTCTAAAATTCTTTCAACCATGCAACTTCAAATGGTCGGTGAAGTAAGAAACATCGAAATTTGAGTGGTTATTTTCAGCCCACTTAACACTGTAAGCTGACAACTGTCTGGATGACAGGTTAACTACCCAAAACTGGTCGACAGATTATTCTAGTAATATATTTTATACTCATTTGATCTGATCAATTGTTTTATTCACATTTTTCATTGTCAATTTTTTTCTCTTAGCTTAAACTGTGTAAAAAACCGTTTTTCAGCATATTTCAGCAACCACTGAAGATATCCTGAATCTTGCATATTGCATATGACATCAAAATGCTAGTCTTATGGGTTTTTAGACATTCTGTGAAAAAAAGTGAGGGCCCAAAATTTTGAGAAATTTTATTAGATTTTAGATTCCTTGATTTTATTTTAGAACGAATCACATGAAAAAACATCAATATGGTGACCATGAGAAAAACAAAAGTTACAGAAGTTAATTTATTGTTTTTCTGTTTCACCGTTTCACCTGGCAAAAATTGATCTCATTTCAGCTCAAGTATCAAACTGATTCTTCTCTATGTATTTTTGTAAATTCACATCAAATGTACATTACAATTTTCCCATAATATAGTTCTTTGCCCATTAAATAATTTGATTTCACCGTTCTGTAGGAAATTCTACTTAAACCTCACTAGAAAATTCCTGACACTGCTGAATGCTGCCCTGCAATGGTAAATATTCCAGACTAGTCTTATTCCTTTACCTAAGGGCATCATGTTTTACCTGGTGAGCTGAAGGACACAACATTTTGACGTGCACTATAATTACAGTTATTGTGATTACCCATTTATTATTGAAGAAATGAATAATAATAACTAATCTCTTCTAGTTTTAGCTTTTGATACCTGCTGAAATGAAAATAAATTGACTTTAAAAAATATATTTTTAAATAAATTAATAACTCCGATACATATTATAAAAGTGGTAATAAAAGCTTCAGTCTCTTTTAATAAATCCGGTACTATTATATAAAAAAATATATACTTATATCATTCATAACAAATTTTGTATTTTTTAATACAGATATCCGGTCATCAGATCCAAAGCCTGATAAAATCATTTTAGTGCTAATAAAATCAACTAAATGTATCTAAAAACTTCAAATAAATCCTCCATATAATTATGGAAGATATATAGGGGCCCCTGGGCAGCACAAATGGCCTCGAGGGGACTTTCATGCAAATCCAAAACCACTAAATTTAAACAAAAACGTTGAAGTTTTAAAACAATTTTAGGAGCTAAATAACAGCATTTCGTGGCAATGATACAAAACTACTGGGTGTGGATGATAAGATGTGGGTAACTCTCCCAGTGACATTACGAAGACAAGAGGGTATATTTATGGGTAAGTACAGTAACAACTGATCCGGTATTTGCTTTGGATAAATTTTTAAAGCTTCCTGTCTTTCTTCCTCGGTGATAGGTTGATCATCTAAGTGAATCAGCTTCGGAAATATAGAAATCACAAAATACCTGAAACAAAAAGTTTCCTATAAGTAAGCAAATCTAAAAATTTAAGTATCTAAAATGATGCGAAAAAAATCAGAGGGTGCTCAACCTTTGAACTAAAGACTACAGGGAGTTGAAGTTTAAAGAAAAATCGTTTTTCAATAGTTAATAACTTGGATAAGGAGACATTTTTGTGAAAATTAGTATACCTTCTCTATGCATCAAGAGGTATTTTCTAATGTAGGTACAACAACTGTTTAAATTATTGTACCAGCGGTGTTCGTGCAACTCATAGACCGCCACTCCTTTTCTTTGAAAATATATCCACCTTCAGTTTTGACGAAACGTGATTTCTTGAATTTTTTCAACTGATGCACAGTAGTTGTGGGATTAAACATAAAAATTACATTACGCTCAGGCACCTGTATTTTAGTAGAGAACTGGATTTTGAAGAGTTAATAGTAATTTTACAAAAATAGTCTGTAAACCAGTTCTTTAATGCATAGAATGAATAAAACAATAGAGGTGTTTTTATTTCCACCAAAAGGTTGTTTTGAAATTATAATTCTTCAATTGTTTTATTCTGGATACATCAAATCTGCTCCATTTCCAACATATTTATCAACCAGTATTAATTTCTGTACCAATCTTTTATCACCTTCTTTTATCAACAGTAATTTCTGTAATTCTTGTAGAAATAAGGTTGATTAATGGATGGATATCACATCACCCAACCTCAATCGCACCACCAAGGTGGAAATAAAACCAAGCTATTATGAAAATTAAACAATTATAACCACCTCCATCTATGACACGTTATAACAGATCCAGAAAATGGCGGACACGGATAGTGCCGGTACCACAGCATTCATTGTGGATTAGGGATTCTGAGTTCATTTACATCTTTCTCCAGAATCAGAATGTGACCAAGTTTGTGGAAAAAAGTACAACCCTATACTCGATAGAAAGAAAAATATTGTTCACGTTTAAACCCAGATTAAGATGATGTTACCATGGAAACGGTTTATTATTATAACTCCAAACTTGCAGTGTCTGAGCTATAGGTAATTTGGAACTTGTCTGGGATTCATCCACAGAAAGTTTTAACGAGCTTTGTGTTTTTTTATATCTTGCCCCGAGGTGTACCAGAGACAAGTTATACTCGGACAATGCGAAAACATTTAAATGTACAACCTTAGAACTGAATGAACTGCTCAGAAATGTTCAGGCTGAAGAAATACAAAACTTTTTTGATAAACGAGAATCGAGTGGAAGTTTATTATTAGCAGCATTTGTGAAGGATTCTGGGAACGATTAGTAAAAACTGTAAAAACCTCTCTGAAATTTGCTTGAGGACGAGTCTGGTTAGTTTTGAAGAATTTACAATGATTTTAACAAAAAAATCAACGTTGCTAATAGGATGTTAAGATTCTCTGTACTGTGTTTTTCTTATAAAAAGAATGTTAAATATTATTTCACTACCAAGTTAGTTAGTTCATACCAATACCCGAGAAACCAAACACAATGAAGTGTGAGGAATATAGAAAGATCAGTTTAATGAGCCATGTTTTAAAAGTCTTCCTATGAGTGATCCATGAACGCATTTATAGGAAAACGGATGATAAAATTGCCGTAAACCAACTGGGATTCAGAAAAGGCTTTGGCACTAGAGAAGCATTATTTACCATACAAACGCTTATAGAAAGATGTAGGGATGTCAACTGCGACATATACATATGCCTAGTTGACCATGAAAAAGCCTTCGACAAAATAAAGCACATGAAACTGATAAGACACTCTACAGGGCACAGAAATGGATATTCAGGATACAAGAATAATGGTCAATTTGTATCGATACCAGAAAGCTTAATACGAATAGACCAACAAAAGTCACGAGAAATACCTATAAGACGAGGAGCACAGCAAGGATGTGTACTATCCCCTCTACTTTTTAATATATGCTCGAAAGAGATGTTTAAGGAAGCACTAGAAGATATAAATGAAGGCATGTCAATCAACCGAACACTAGTGAACCACCTTAGATATGCAGATGATACAATACTACTGGCGGATAGCATAGAAGGGTTGCAGGTCTTGGTTGATCGCACCACCCAATAATGTGAGATATGGAATGGCTCTGAACACAAAAAAGACAAACATCATGATTATCAGTAAGAACAAAATTGTAGACGAATTTACGTTAAAGGAACACCCTTAGAGAGAGTACCCAAATACAGCTACTTGGGATGCGAGCTGCATGAACAATGGAATCGGAGTCTTGAAATCAAACCACGCATTGAGATCGCCAGAAATGCCTTTAAGAAGATGAAAATAATACTTTGCAATGGAAAAATAAGAATAGAAGTTAGAAGTAGAGTACTGAGATGTTACATATTCTCGGTCCTGTTGTGTGGAGCTGAAGCCTGGACAATTACAGACAAAACAGAAAAAAGAATCGCTGCCTTTGAAATGTGGTGTTATAGGAGAATGTGGAAGGTGTCGTGGACACAACATGCAACAAACACAGGGGTGTTGATTGATATTAATAGTGAGGGTGTCAATGCACTGCGACCTATCAAGATCTATTGTGCCCCCTCTACTCTGCTTCTCTGGTGTTGTGTATTCCCTTCATTACAGCGGCCTCTCCAATTCTGTTTCCCTTAGGAATTTCCTGATTTGAAGGGGGTCGAGGCTGGGTAGAGTCCCACCGTTGAGCTGGTGTTGTCCCAGAACATTTCTTCTCTCGCGTTCTAATGCTCCGCAGTTCGTCAACAGGTGACAAAGTGTCTCGTTTTCTTCCCTGCAGAATCTGCAAACGCCATCTTTTTGTATGCCAAGTTTCCTCAGGAATTCATTGAGCTTGCAATGACCTGTTTATGAATCCCGTTAGCATTCTGAAAGTTCCTTTGTTGAGGGTCAAGAGTTTTCCTGACTTTACCTTTTGTTTACCTTTGTTTCCTTTTGGAGTTCTGCTTTGAAGAATGTATCTTCAAAGCCACTGAATGGCTCTGGTCCTATGGAGACAGCTGTTAGGAAGGTGCTGGACGTCCTGGGTGAAAAACCTGACACAATGGAGCGGAAAAACAGCTATAGAACTCTTCAGAACAGCAGCAGACAAAATAAAGTGGGCCATGATAATCGCCAATGTCCTTAGAGTATGAGGCATGCTAAGAAGAAGTGAGCGTTAGCAAGAGCGTTAATGGTTGAGATTATTCCTCGCGTTTTAATATACAAGTTAGTTACAAAACTTTTCCGTTGACTGTGGATGGCAGAGTTAAAGTCTTCATCTTCAATTGACGATTTTTTATGTGTTAAACATAGTCATAAGAAAGTGGTCAACGAAGATAAACTATTACATTATGGTTTTACCTTAAAAAAAAAATTATATAATTTACAATATTGGGACTATTAAACTTTTTATTATAAAAATAAAATATTTCCTTTACCTATAATGTAGATGATCCTGGGAATTTCCACCGTTTAAATACGATGGAGCCGCCAAATTGCCCATCAATGATAAATACCTCAAATTGGGGCAAGAGTGTTGCAGTTTTTTCACCCATGGATACAACTTCTTAATCTGTAAATCAATAAAAATACAAAAAAATTTGCACAATCGTGTTTTAAAGACCATTCATTACCTTACAATGATTTAACCAGAGTAATTCTAATCTTGGTAGGTAGGGTATGTGCGTTTCGGATGTAATTTTGTTGTGATCACATATCAGCATTGTCAGTTGTTTAAATTCACTTAAAAAGTCTAGCTTGCTGAAACAATGATAATTAAGTAGCCAAGTTAAGAAATAAAACAGGTCAGTGAGTTTTTATTCACAACAACTGCTATCTTGTAAACGGAAAGAAAGGAAGAAAAAAAAATTTTATACTCATATTGAATATTATTGGAGCTTTTTACTGAGGCTCTATACATCTAGACAAGGACAAATTTTTCTATACAATTTTACTGAATACTGGAAGTTTATACATAACACTGAAACATTTCATCAAAGCAACTATTAATTACAATTCGCCTGTGTATAAAAACTCCAGTACATATTTGCAGGGTATATGAGTTGAGTATACTATGAGTAAAGTTACAGGGTAAAAATACTGAAATCGCACCATATTATTTGTTCTGATCATTTCAAATAGGAAAATTTTGTTAATCCAGCAAATAATAGACCTTTAACACGTTGACGACGGCAGCGATGTTTATGGTGTTTTCATTCGAGCGATACGGGCCTTTAAGGGCACGTACCGATACATTTTAATTTACGGTACGGGCCTTTTAAGGCTCGGATGCAAAGCATGAGTGTAGTGTCATCTATCCGAAAAATACGGAACTAAGGCATGCAAGCCGGTAACGTACCGCATTGTTAGGTACAAGAGAACATTCGGTTGCGTCAGCCAAGACCCGTATCGTTGTTATAAGAGAAAAATTTGAATACGAACCTTAAAAGGCCCGTATCGTGTATTTTGGGGAAAAATTAAAATAATACCGGCTTTACAATTCTTTTACCTCGGCTTTCCATATAAAAAAAATGATGTACAGACTCATAAACAACTATAATTAAGGCCCATGTTCATCTATGGTCAATATCATACTAAAACTCAAATGAAAAAGACCGAGAAACGGGCCAGAAAAGACCCGTACCGTATATAAGTAATAAATATAACTTGTATACGGAACGGCGCGAAAAAGGCCCGCACGCTGTTCGCAGTACCCACGTCATACTCATGTTATGCTCTATCCATAGCTATATTCAACGGCGCGGTGTGGTAAGAGATAGCGGAATTATGAGCGTCGTAAGTTGGTGAAGGATGCACGATTTGTATGCCGTACATCAGACATAACCGATACGAGCCGTTTTGGGCTCGTATCTGGGAGATCAAAACTGGGAGATAATCCCAGATTAGGCAATTTGAATATGGCTAATTGCTTAATCACTCTACGAACAACCGGCCTTGGAAAAATAATCATTACATATTCTCACAGTTTACAAGAGAGTAACAGTGACCGAAATATGCAGATATAATGTTTAAAAGCAATATTTAAAATCAGTTAAAAAATAGTGATGTAAAAGTACTTACTCAAACTCATTGTTGGTAATATCCAAAATTTTTACAAAAGGAGCCAGTTCCAACACCATAACTCTTGGCATTACTCGTAAATGTTCATAAGCCAACGATAATCGCTTGATTTTGTCATCATCAGTTGAAGGATGTTCATCAATGCACAACAAAGATGTAGAGCGTTCTGAAAAGTGATAATTAAATTTACCAATTTGAAACCACACCAACAAAGTACCTACTGTTTGGCAACTTGTATGCAATAATTAATAATTATTTTGGTAAATATCCAATGAAAGTTATCCAAATTTAAATACAACATTTATTCATCATATTATAACGAGACCGCTCTGGAAAAATTCTAGTAATTGCTTCTTTAACCTTTAACATTCTAGTCCACGATTTGCTTGTTTGTTTACATTCTCTTTTTTTATACTGAGTTAGTCAATGACATGTTCGCGACAGTTCCAGTCACATGTCATGTGACACATCGACAGACAGACGTTAGTTCTATGGATTTCTGGAGTGGGCACGCCGAACAATCTGACATTTCCAGAATCCACGAATCGACGGGTGCAACGTTCGAGAAAGTACCTACTGTTTCGCTGCCCGTCGGGGGAGCTATATAAGAGTAGCCTCGCGGTTGCGTAAAACAGTTTAGTTTGGACATAGAGTGAAGTGAAGACAGAGAGCAGAGCAGTAACTAGTGGAAGCTGAACAGAGCAGTAGTGAAGTGAAGTGTGAAGTAAGGGAGCCAGTAGTGACAGTATAGCGAATTATAAAGAGAACAGCTGTGTTTAGTGTGTTTGATTATTTAGAATAATTATTAGAGGTTATAAGTACTTGTGGTGTTAAACAATAAAGTAATTTGTAAGACTTTTTGGTGGTGATTTATTTATTGAGAAACCCGTAACAACTGGTGTCAGAGCGGGATACGGATTCCAGCAAGAAGATTAATTAGTTAATGGGTAGATTAAGAAGTGGAAAGGAAACTGGAAGCGACAAAATGTCTGAGAAAATGTTGGCGGATATGATGTTACTGCTCAAAAATGGCCAAGAAGAGCAGAAGAATATCGTTAAGAAGCTGGAAGACGGCCAAGAGCAGCAAAGGTTATTGATGCAGCAACAAAAAGAAAGTGAAGAGAAGCTGCTGCAACAGCAGAAGGATAGTGAAGAGCAGCTACTAAAAGTTATTCTTCAGCAAAGAGACGATTATGTGTGTGGACTAAACAAAGTAAAACAAGACGCTGATGGTGTTCGTGATGAAGTCAACGGTGTTCGCAACGAAGTCAGTGGTTTTCGCGACGAAGTAAAACTGGTGGAGCATAAAACAAAACTGCTGGTAGAAGAAATGAAGAACGACTTCGAGACAAAACTCAGAACTCTGGAAAGTTCTGAGGTGAAGCATTCTCCGTGTGGCGCACCGTCTACCAGTTTTGGCGCGAAAGTGAAACCACCAGCGTACGACGGAACAACTCCCTGGACTGCGTACAAGATGCAGTTTCAGGCTGCATGCATGGCCAACGGGTGGAACGACGCAGAGAAGGCAACGGCACTGGTTCTTGCTCTTCGAGGGCAAGCTGTGGACATGCTGCAAACACTGCCGGTAGAACTGCACTCGAATTACAACCAATTGAGTGCAGCATTAGAACTTCGGTTCGGCAATCGCCATATGGAGCAGGTGTTCCAAAATCAGTTAATGAGCAGAGTGCAGAAGCCGAACGAGTCGCTACAGGAGTTCGAAGCTGATGTCAACAGGATTGTCCATCAGGCCTACCCAGACTCGCCGCAAAATTTCAAGGAACAACTAGCCTCGCAAACTTTTGTCAACGGGATACGAGACACTGAAATACAGAAGATCCTGCGCATGTCACACTTGACAAAGTCCAGCGAAGCGCTAGTTAGAGCGCTCGAAATAGACGCAGCAATCAAGGCGTCCAATGGTAGAAACTTTTCCAAGGTACGAGCAGTGACAATTAATGAAGAAAAAGAAGAGGACGTGACTACCATATTGGAAAGGCTAAGTAAAATGATGGTGGATAAGCTCTCTGACCTGTTGAATAATGATGGGAAAAGAGGTTGGACTCCAAGGGACGAAAACAGGAAACAGTGCTACCGTTGCGGTTCCAGTTTTCATTTCATACGCAATTGTAAGGCTGGTGAGCAGACTCATCGAAGTAGTGGATCCCTGGAACAAAGACCAGACAGGGAAAGGAGCAGAACCAGAGATAGAGGTATCTATCGGGAACGGGAAGATCGTCGTCCGCAGCAGGAAAACTAATTTCAGCCAGTGTGGAGGGGCGAATACTGGCTGACGACATCAAGGCCCCTAAGTTCGGTTCCACCAGAACACCGCAGTGCCATGTGGACAGCCAAGACATCAGAGGGCGACAAGATGTTTTCAAGACATCTGGTTCGTGGCGAGACAGAAATGGGAGCGAAAGGCCCAGCTTCCGAGTGGAGAGCAAAGGTTTCTCGAGGAGTGAGCGAGACTTCAGACGGGGCGGTGGCTGCTGGCGGTTTGGTAATGATAATGGTCATGGTCGCAACCATGAACGGAACTGGGACGGAGAAAGACGCCCGTTCAGGCGATTCGAGCACCGGAGTGACAGTCAGGGCAGTTTCATCAGAAACCCGCCACCGGCAAATGATGAGCAGGAGAGCAGGTCATCGGAGCATCGTCAGAGGCCCAAGCTGATGTTGGCGCCTCGTGTTAAGCCGATTGAGGACAGCCGGAAGGAAGAATGTGTTAAAAGGATTGTGATCAATGAAGATACAGCATGGACGATAGAAGCATGCAGGAAAGAGCAAGAAAAAGACGAAGACATCGGAGACATTTTAAAACGTAAAGAAGAGAATGGACCGAGACCAACGTGGGCAGAGGTTTCTCCACGTAGCCCAGAATATAAAGCTCTATGGTCACAATGAGAGTCGCTGCAAATCGAAAATGGTCTGCTGAAGAGAGCCTGGGAGAGTGCCGACGGAAAGAAGATCGTCATGCAGTTGGTGGTTCCAAGGAGTAAAGTTTCGAAGATTCTCGAAGTAATCCATGGAGGTACATCAGGAGCTCACTTCGGAGTGAACAAAACACTAGCGAAAGTTCGAGAGAGGTTCTACTGGGTGAACTGCAAGGACGATGTCGAAGCCTGGTGCCGTAAGTGCGAGAAATGTGCTGCAAGCAAGGGCCCAAGCAGAAGACTGACAGGCGCTATGAAGCAGTACAACATTGGAGTCCCATTCGAGAGGATAGCCATAGATGTAGCAGGTCCGTTTCCAATCAGCGACAGCGGCAATCGCTTTATCCTGGTTGCCATGGATTATTTCAGCAAGTGGCCTGAAGCATACGCCATACCGAACCAAGAAGCTGCTACAGTTGCGAGAGTCTTGGTGGATAATTTAATTAGCAGATTTGGCGTACCTTTAGAGTTGCATTCCGATCAAGGACGAAACTTTGAATCTCAAGTTTTCGCAGAAATGTGTAAACTGCTCGGGATAAACAAGACAAGGACTACACCTCTCCATCCACAATCTGACGGTATGGTAGAACGGTTTAATCGAACAATGGAGGAACATCTGTCGAAGGTGGTGAGCAACAATCAGAGAGACTGGGACCAGTACCTGCCTTTGTTGCTGATGTCATATAGGGCAGCCATCCATGAGACTACAGGGCAGACACCAGCCAAGGTTGTATTCGGCAAGGAGATTCGGCTACCCTGTGATTTGGTGTACGGTTCACCAAGCAGTCCACCATCGGAAATCAGAAATTATGTCGACGAATTAAGAAACTCCATGGCAGAAGTGCATTCCCTAGTCAGGAGGAAGATCAAGTTGGCCAGCGACCGAATGAAGGCGAGGTACGACTTGAAGGCAAACTCCGGCGGCTTCACAGAAGGAGACAAAGTGTGGTTTTATAATCCAACTAGGAAGAAGGGTTTGTCGCCTAAGTTTATGCCATCCTGGGAAGGGCCTTACACAATTATTAAAAGGATAAACGACATGGTGTATAGGATACAGCGGAGCGGAGCCCCCAAGTGCAAGATGAAGGTAGTCCACCTGAATCGTCTGGCACCCCACTGTGGAGACAGCGAATAAGTCCGTTCGAGCGGGACGCTCGAAAATAGAAAGGGGGCAGTATAACGAGACCGCTCTGGAAAAATTCTAGTAATTGCTTCTTTAACCTTTAACATTCTAGTCCACGATTTGCTTGTTTGTTTACATTCTCTTTTTTTATACTGAGTTAGTCAATGACATGTTCGCGACAGTTCCAGTCACATGTCATGTGACACATCGACAGACAGACGTTAGTTCTATGGATTTCTGGACTGGGCATGCCGAACAATCTGACATTTCCAGAATCCACGAATCGACGGGTGCAACGTTCGAGAAAGTACCTACTGTTTCGCTGCCCGTCGGGGGAGCTATATAAGAGTAGCCTCGCGGTTGCGTAAAACAGTTTAGTTTGGACATAGAGTGAAGTGAAGACAGAGAGCAGAGCAGTAACTAGTGGAAGCTGAACAGAGCAGTAGTGAAGTGAAGTGTGAAGTAAGGGAGCCAGTAGTGACAGTATAGCGAATTATAAAGAGAACAGCTGTGTTTAGTGTGTTTGATTATTTAGAATAATTATTAGAGGTTATAAGTACTTGTGGTGTTAAACAATAAAGTAATTTGTAAGACTTTTTGGTGGTGATTTATTTATTGAGAAACCCGTAACAATATTCAAAAATTAAAATACAACAAAATCAAGTGTTTTTGTAATTTAAAGTTATGTATTGATGTATGTTGTTGTCACGGATATTGTTGAGAGTGCTGAGCAATGTAATAAGGTGTTTCAAATAAATTCTAATAACGATAATTTTAAACTTTTAAATCAGAACATAAGAAGCTTTACTAGGAACTTATCTGAACTGGAATTTTTTTTAGAACAGTTCAATAATAAGTTTGACTGTATCATACTAACAGAAACAAGATGGGTAGATATATAGTTGGACCAGAGATATAACGAAACGACTTCTGTCATTTTATCAATTTTTGGATTATTGAAATATTGTTGAAATAATGAAATAAGACAGTTTAACAATTAGATTTTTTCGTTATAACTCTTGATCGACAATACAAGTACAGTATATTATAGGTCTGGATGGGTATGACATGATTTTTAGCGAAGGAACCTTTAACCAAAACAACGGGGTGTTGGTGCTTATAAAGATAGTTTAAATTATACTTATACAATAGATAAAATAGGTCAAGGTAGATGGGATTGTAGATGTGAAATTGAACTTTCATAATAAAAAAATTCGTATTGTGGGAAAACAGATTACAACCCATTGATGTGGGCTGTTTCCTTACAGAACTAGATACCTAATTATTTAGTCAAGATATTGAGCTCCGATACCTGTATCATTGCGGGCGATTTGAATATTGATATACTTGATCCAGTCGGTTTTGCAAATGACTACCTGAATATAATGGAAAAACATGCATTTAAGTCACTAATAGATGAAATAACCAGAAAGGGTGAAATAAATGAGGGGATATGCATCGATCATATTTTCATGAAGGCTCCAGGTAAGTTTGAGGATTATGTGTTACCGATCATAGCTAGAACAAACATAACATACCACTACACTGTCATGATGCAGTGGATGTTAGCGACTGATGAAAACAGGAAACAGAATAAACTATCTAAAAGTACTAAACGCAAATTTATTAAACAAGTTAACTTTCAAACACTAAATAGTGAACTACGAGAAGCAAATTGGGGTGTAATTCTGTCGGGTAATGTTGAGGAGGTAACAAAAATTTTTGTGGATTTCCTCATAAAAAATATAAAAATTCACACAATATACAAAAAAATAGATAGCAAGCTTAAAAAACGTAAGCCGTGGATAACTAGGGGTATTATCAATTCTATAAATTACCGAGGCAAGCTAATCAAAAAATACCATGTAACTAAGGATACTAAATTGAAGGAAAGTTACAACATAGGTATATAGGAACAAATTGCATAAAATAATAAAGAGGGATAAAAATGGTTACTACAAAAACAAGATAGAGAACACTGTCAAAATACAGAAATGTGGCGAACGATAAAGCAAATAAGAGATAAGGAGAAGGGAAAAATAGAGATTATGGAAATAAGTGCAGGAAACACTACGACAACAGACGGGGATAAAATAGCAAATATATTTAATGAACATTATATTAATACAGGCGGGAAATTAGCTGACAAAATTGCAGGAGATGAAAGCTACAAAGAAGAGAATGTTACAAATCCGAAATCGATGTATCTAATGCCAACAAATCCAGAAGAGATTAAATTAACCATATTTAAGCTTAAAAATAAAAAGTCTGTTGGAACTGATGGCATAAATTGTCAGACTGTAAAGAACATAGCAGCAAACATCGTATATCCAGTGTCAGAAATGGTTAATAAAGTCTTTCAAAGTGGTATTTGCCCTGAATCATTTAAAACATCTGTTGTTACACCGATATTTAAGAAGGGAAACAAGCTAGAGCCCAGCAATTATAGGCCAATTTCAATAATAACAGTTTTCGCTAAGATCTTTGAAACTATATACTAAAGAACAGAATGGATAGTTTTGTTAGGGAACATATTAAGATTTCAAATAGACAGTTTGGATTTTAAAAGGGTAAGTGAACCCAAGACGCAATTGTATCAATGACAGAAGATATATACGAGGCTTTAGATAAGGGAACTCCTGCATTAGCAATATTTTTAGATCTAGCGAAAGCATTCGATACAGTCAATCACTTCAAGCTTATTAGCGTCTTAGAAGATATGGGCATGAGAGGAAAAGTGTCAGATTTGATTACAAGTTACCTTAAAAATAGGAAACAGTATGAAAAAGATTGAAAATAGGATGAGCGAGCCATTAACACCCACATATGGTATACCACAGGGCACAGTTCTGGGACCACTGCTGTTTATTCTATAATAATCTATTTTTTGTCAAGACTGAGGGAAAGATAATTAGTTTCGCTGATGATACAACTGTATTTTATAAAAGTCCCACTTGGGAGATTCTCAAGGAGACAGTAGAGAAAGATTTCATTGCTATAAAAAGATGGTTTGACTACAATAAGCTGACTATAAGTTTTGAAAAAACAAAATTTATAACTTTTTCATGCTACACAAATGAACAACCAACGTATGATGAACTTGTATTTCAGAACAACACAGATAATTTCAAAATAGACTCAAAAAGACAGGTTGGCCAAAAAAATGAACTGTAGACAACTGTTTGCTGTTGCATTGCTAAGACATTCCTACTCTAAAAATACACAATATAGAGTCACAAACACCAGGAGTATTGAGTATCTGCCTGTCCCTAGGGCATATAAAACTATCGGTCAAAAAGGCAGCAAATACTTGGCCCCTAGATTTTACAACTGGCAAGAAATAAAAAATACTAAGAGCAGAGCAAAGTTCAGAAAATTAAGTAGAGATTATATACTTGAATTACCAAGACGAACCGCGTCCTCAAACTGATTTTTAAGTTGTTGAATGTTGAGTATGATTTTAACCGATATTGTAATAATTGATGTCAATGACATTAAGTAGGAAAAGAAAAATGGTTGATCATAAAATGAAAATTCAGCTTAATTTTGAGTAGTAAAAATAGTTAAGTTTGTAAAAAAAAGGAAAAAGAAAAAAGGAAGAAAAAATCGATGGTATGTATATTAAATATAATTATGTAAAAAAAAGGAAAAAAAAAGAAAAAAAATTCAAGGAATGTTGCCATTTGTTGTCGTTGTCATTATGAATTTGTGTATATTATGTTTGTTGTTATTGTTAGATTTAGGTTTGGGAAAGTGGCGATTGTACTCGGGGATCAGCGTACATATGAATACTTTGTAACGCGAACTCCATTAAATTGTTATATGTTCATGTTCTTGATAAGTAATTTGTAATTAAAACCCCCGGTTTGTCCGGATAATTTAACACCTGTGTATTGTAACAAAATCTACTGAATTCTAGGAATTTTTTAATATATTTCCGATATGCCACTGACAAGTAAGACAGACAGCATATTAATAATTAGCTTAGGGCTGTCAAAACTCAAAACTCTAAATAAAGTACCGCACAAGAGGCACAAGGAGTCCGCAAATTTTCGTAAGAATAGTTTTGTAAAAGATAATACCACAGGCGGCGATTTGATTCAACCTATAGGTGGCAAATTTGTAAATCCTCCTCTGGAAGCAGGTGAAGCAGGTTTAAAAACAACAGAAATATATTATAGGACTACCCAATAGCAGGCACTCATTTCGAATATATTATATTTGAAAGTGAAGTAGGTAAGTGTGATTAAAAGTCTAGGTTGACTTGTAGAAAGCAGCGTTTTTTCTTTTTAATTATTGGTATAGTTTTAATTACATAATATTATTATTAATCAATTACATTCATGGCGAACTTTTAGCAGTCTATCTATCAACAAGTAGATAGATAAGCAAGGCGTAATTGCTGTCACGGTTATGTAACATTAATAACAGACCACATTTCTAAATCTGTTCATTAACACACCGAACAATGAACATACACATTTGTTTGGCAAATTGATTTTTCTTGAGACCTATGTAGTCTTGAGTATTAGTATATGTTATTATTATAACATGAATATTATCCAGCATGAATGAATAAGCAATTCCGGGGTTTAAAGAAGCTAAACCTAAAGTTAATCAGAATTCAGAACTGCCATTCTGAGCTAGAATACTGCTTGAGGTCAGTGAATTCGTCGGAACAAGTCTCTTTCTCTTGAAGTATTGTTTTAAAAAATAATTTCTGAAAAATACCAAGTTTTTGGATAGGTAAATATACCATTTTTTCACCCAATCACTGGGTAGGGGTAGGGTAGGGTGGGGCAGTTTGGTACACTTTTTTTCAGCTGCAAAATTTCCTAACAAAAAGATTTTTGAAAGTCTACCCTACCCTAATCCCGTTACCGTTAATAATTACTACCTACATTACAATTCCAACTCTTTTGGACCATGATGGTTGTCTCCAGTGATTAGTTTTCTGATTTTTAAGTACATTTGGCAACATTGATTCATTCTGAGAATGACATTAAAAAAATTACTCCCAACCTAGAACAGTATATTATCCTCGGTATTATCCCTTGTCAGTGCACTGTCAAATGTATAATACGGGGTTGATCGTTAGATCTGAATAGAGTTGGAACAGACTTTAGATTTTAGCCTTATACCATCGTAATGAGCCTCCTGTTATGATAAGATAGAAGATCTAACATCAAACTAAAGGGTGAGTTGAGTTTCTAAATCGCAACCATGGACAAATCAAATCAACAATGTCAGCTATCAATTGTTGAGTTGCAGAGGTCATTTTAGAAAGGATCTGTTGAAGCAATTTAAGAAATTGGTTATGAATAAATGTCAATAAAGCCCTATAATCCAGCCTGAGACTTTGTTGAGAGTCAATGTTGACCTAATTTCCAAAATGATTTAGCTCAGATTCTACAGTGTCTAGACTCAACTACTTACGTTATTGTTTAATCGGTAATGTTGCTGATTGACACCCTGAGTTCCCCTACCCCAAGTCAGGTCTTTGGTCAGGTTAGGTTTTTTTTCTAATTTACGGCCCTTACGGCTTTTTCTCTATCTCTATATTTTATATTTTACTTTTCCTGTTTCATTTTCTTAAAATTTTAGGGGGGGGGGGGGACCTGACCTGACTTAGAAGGGGGACTAGTGTAGGGGAGGGAACTGGGGAACTCAGCAACATTACCGTTTTCGTTTTATCTACCAGTTAAACATAAATTAACCACATAATCAAACATTACTTATATTTACCTATAAGAATTCGATTTCTTAAGGACGTCATGTCAATTATTTTCACGCCTTCATCGTCTCCAAGTAAGTCAGATCTAAAACTAAGACTCGCGCTTAGGGTGAGTTCTGACTCTGGATTCTCATCTCTGGAAACAGATAAGAGCTTGTAAGAAATTAAGTACATAATTAAGACCATGTGGGAAGCAATAATAACAGTGCTGTATTATTGTAATATTATAGGTAATACTAAGAATAGGTAGGTAGGTAGGTACTCACTTGGTATTGAGATTCATGTGTCATGCAAAAGATTTTTCACAAAAAGAAAAGAGACACGCACATAGGTGGTTAGGTAAATACAAATTTAAAGGGTGGGTTGAAGGTTTATAAACACGGCAAGTTTTTTTTTTTACATTACAGTATAATAGGGCTCAGCATAATTAATATTCACATAAAAACTGGAAACACAAATTTTTCATTTACTTACACTACTTTTTTATTTCATAAGTACTTGTAGAGAATGGTTAGGTAGATGCAACTATTTTTAAGTTTTTAGATCAGACAGAAGAGGTCTATCAAATAATAATTGTTTTATAACCTTTCAGTCTTATCTTTGGGAAAGCGTGAATTTCATCATGTTATGGAATTTTAGTCCAATATAAAAGTATCTGATATCACTTAGAGGATGGAAACTTTTAAGAAAAAATTATAACTATAAACAAACTTTTCTTATCATCTTATCTGTTTGAAAATGAAATTAATGGAAAATAGTATAATAAATAATAATAATAATACATAAAATGACAATGACATGACATAATTAATTATTAGGCAGAGAAAGCAACACTTCTACCACCACCTAAACAAGCAGAGAATAAAAAGAAGCAGAGCGGGCTCTCTGTCTTTCCCTGTCAGGTGTAAGGTGACATTGACACAATATTATTATGACATTGACGTAGCGAGTAAATCAGGATCTACATCCAGCTACGATAGACTGCGCAGGCTGCGTTCCGGTCTTCTGACGTCACGCTGCTGGAAGACTATTGCTCATATTTTTTATTGTCAGGAATAAAATAATTCTTTGTAGGCTTGCATAAGTCAGCAACAGCTATCCATTTAATCCCAGAGCCAACTAAATCCCAGAGTTTGCATTGCCAACTTTTGTTTTTCGTATAGCCGCCATACCGGGTGGTCCATCACTTATGTCCACCCCCGAAATAGAGGTTAATTTTAAAGATAAAAAATTGAAACTTTGAGGATTTGTGTACTTGATATAGGACCACATAATGGCATAATCAGATTAATTATTATTTTTTTAGTTGAGCCATCAGCGATAAAAAACTGTAATTTGGTGTTAATGTGACCAAAATAAATTCCATTTTTCTTTAATACACCGATAGAAATGGATCAATAAAATCAAAATCGATGAAAATAAATATCAAAAACCTAATTACAAGTCTTTAATTAAATAAAATACTTAAAATATGGAAATGACAGGTAAAATGATTGATATATGGTAGAGTAATAAAAGTGACAAATCACAAATCTTATGAGGGTAGGTACCTACCATAAATAATCTTCAAAGCAGTAAGAAGAATGTGCCATTGAACCCGAATGGGGCTTCTTTTATGAATGTTTACTTAGGATATGTTTACTTAACATTTGTGCTATACCAGCCCTTCAAAATCCTGATAATTTTATTGCTTCCATAAATCAATCATTCTAGCTGTCATTTCCATATTTTAAGCATTTTATTTAATTAAAGGCTTGTAATTAGTTTTTTGATATTTCTTTTAAGCGATTTTGATTTTCTTAATTGATTTCTATCGATGTATTAAAGAAAAATCGAATTTATTTTGGTCACATTAACACCAAATTACAGTTTTTTATTACTGATAGCTCAACTAAAAAAAAATAATTAATCTGATTATGTCATTATATGGTCCTATATTAATTACACAAATCCTCAAAGTTTCAATTTTTTATCTTAAAAATTAACCTCTATTTCGGGGGTGGACATAAGTGATGGACCACCCGGTACAATAAAAATCATAGAAATCAAAAATCAATAACAGTAAAAAAAATTGTAAAAATTTCACTTTTTTCTAAAAAAAAATTAAAGATTTTTCTACATAGATCTAGCACAAAGAAAAACACAAGCAAGAAGGATGGAAGCAATATAATTTTACATCTATTTTATTATTTTATAAACAACCTCGCCGCGATTAATGCTCTAAGTCAAAATCCAACCACATGACGTCATTGCGCAGTAGTGACCAAAATATATCCCATTTCAGACGTTTTTGAATTCAGAGTTGGCTATGGAAAATTCGAATTATGTTGGTACCTTTCCAAAAGCTGAGTTTTGAACTACCTTTGACAAGCTAAATTTTTTAAGGTTATGGATGTTTCTAATCAAATTTGACTTTGTTTTAAATTTCACCTACCCAAATGCCAAAACAGGAATATATTATTTAAAGTAGGTACTTATACTAATATTCGGGGAAATATTTATTTTTGTGTAAAATCAGACAAGGAGGATTTATTTCTTGATCGATTTTTTTCAACTATATGTGAAATTATTAACGATTCCTTTAAATATGTTTTCTGTATTTCAAATCTTTAATTTTTATCCAAAAAAATACGAAATATGAAAATTATCATAATTTATTGTTTGTTTTAAGTTTAGTAATAAAAGATAAAAATAAAAGTTATGTTCATTGTCATTAAAATTTCTTGTTTAACGGGTAAAATAAGATTCATATATTATAAGGTAAGCTATATTTCTACACTTCTAGGTACAATGCTTTTTTATCCTACCCCATAAGAAAATTGAACTTTCTCGACTGCATGCCCCCGGAGAAAGTGCCACTTTTCCTGCCTAGGCGGTAAAATTATTTTTATATTTTCACGCTAGAGGGCCACCCAATTGCAATTGAAGCTATTTCCAGAGGGAACCAATAGCAAGCAAGCTAGCTGTATGTCAATCTGTCAATGTCAATAGACCAGCAAGACCCAGCAAATTAAAAATTATTTATTGAAGATTTGTTGATTTAAGCTTTGAAGTTATTGAGGATATTAGATTTGAATTACAATGGAACTAACGGATAATGAATCAGAAGAAATATTGTATTTCATTCCGCCATAGAAATTAGAGCTAAAGCAAAGGTAGTCACGCTTGATTTATTACCAGAAAAATCGAAAGCAAAATAT
This sequence comes from Malachius bipustulatus, assembly GCA_910589415.1. Lineage (NCBI taxonomy): Eukaryota > Metazoa > Arthropoda > Insecta > Coleoptera > Melyridae > Malachius > Malachius bipustulatus. The sequence continues at coordinate 18,588,638 of OU342633.1, forward strand.
AACCTCCAATACAAACTGTTTATGGAATGGTGTGCTTCCAAGCAAATTAAGAAATATAGTGAAAGTGTAATTTCAACGTATTTGTCCGAATTGTCAAAAAACTAATTACTGATTGTAATTTAACTAATCTACGCTTACTGATAGTAATGTATTAAGCAAACATATGTAGGTATTCAATAAATTTTCTTTCAAAACAATTTTTTTTCAAAAAAAAAAAAAATTATTATTATTATTATTATTGTGTAGGATAAAAAATTATGTGTACACCACGGCGGTAAAGTGTCTTTTCAGGCCTCAAGAAGTGGCCAGCCTCGGCTGCGCCTCGCCTGGCCATATCTTCTTGAGGCCTGAAAAGTGCCACTTTACCGCCTAGGTATATAATATACTATTATAGTTATTGAACAAGAAATATTCAACTAGAAAATTAAGAAATGTTATCCAGAGAAGTAATTTAAAGGCTAGCGGTTACAACATTATTTATAAAAATCTCCATAATATTTTATTTCGGATTTTTTTGCTCGCGATACTTCTTGATTTTACTCTCAAATTTTATTGATAGTTGGTTTAGATTCGAAGATAAAGATTATGCCCTGGAAATTTATATAATAATATAATAAAAAACTCAATCACATTTACATTTACGATCTTTGATTTGTTCCCTATTGTCTTAAATAACTTAAAGTGCTGGACTTCTCTCTCTCGCGTCATGTGGTGAAATTCAGGAACATATATCATATGTCATGTCGCCGACTCTTGAAATGCCTAATTTTCACAAGAACATTTGAAGAATAAGTAGGGGTAGTCTTTATTCCTTTATCAACTAATTTAATTCAAATTTTGAAGAAAGCAGATGGAATGAGCCTCATGATCTTTGTAGGTTGCCAATAAGTTTTTCTTCATTTTCAATTTATTGTAGGGAGTTGGAGGAATTTTTTACTAGTTGAGGAAAGTCTTGCTAACTCGGTTGAGGATGAGTTATGACAAATTCTTATCTCGTCATTGTCGTTTGATACTGAGGCTGCCTAAAATATATGAATAAAAATTATATTTGGGTAGAACTATAAATTTTCTGAATCCAATCGGTATAATTTAGGTATTGTTATTGGTTACTCCACCTTTATATTTTCTGGATTTCAATTTGTTATAAAACAGTATATGCATGGATGCAATAGTGTGACGTAGTAGACAAAATTTTCGTCTTTTCGTAGCACACGGCGTGGTCATACTGAAGCAAAGCATTCATGCATGGTGTATATAGAGCTCATCTTCTTCGAGGTAGGACTGAGTCTCACAAATTCGGGAAGCACGATTCACCGGGGTTTGTATTACAGAGCTCGTTTTTGGGCTGGGTGTTGATTGGAGTTCTTGTGTAAATAACGATCTCTTTGTGTTGGTTTTCGGTAGACACTGTGCCACACATTTCAATTACTTTTGGCATTATAATATAATAATGTAGTATTCAAAGGAGATTTAAGTTCTTTTCAATTTTAAAAGGATTGAAATAAGATGCTGAAAATCTGACAGAACTTTTTGAATGAAGTTACTGAACGTCTAATAATTAAATATTTTTTACTAAAAAATAACAACAATCGTATATTATTGAATTATTGTTTTCATACGTCAAACATATTTTTATTAGGTAAGAAATTAATCCTAATGGCATATGAGTAAAGTGGGAAGTCATTTGAACTTTTTTAGCTCAAATCGACTGTCCAGGGTATCCAACTTGAAGAAAAAATATCACAGCCAACTTGAATCCAAAAACGTCTGAAATGGGATATAGTAAAAGCAATCGGCAGCACCACACGTACTCAGCAGATGTCGTTACTTTACAGGTTACTTTCTTTTAGTTTATTGTTTATTTGTTCATTTACACACTTGCCAATAATTTTGTTTGTATTTCTTCTAGCAGACATGCTTCATTTTATTCAAGGCAATATATAGTTGATGAAAATTTTTGTGGATCACACGACACTATTGCACTTTGAGCATCTCTAAACAGAGAGGAACAAAACAGCATTAAAAAAATCCTGCCGACGATGAGCGTCTGCGGCTCGATGTGTATTTCTGCCCGGTCTTGTTCTAGATGGGATCAAGCGGGCTACGTCTTTTGAACACTTTCCATGAAAATATCTGTAAAACAGACTCAGATCAGCTACCCTTCTTCGATGTTCGAGAGTGTCTAAATTTTTTGTAAAATCTGAGTCCCAAATCAAGTGGATGGCTCTTTTCTGAATAGAGTCGAGTAGTCTCAGCGTATGTTTGGGAGCTGAGCTCCAAACATGTGAGCAGTACTCCAAGGATGGTCGGATTTGAGCCTTGTATAAGAGGAGAAGCTGTTGTGGTGTATAAAATTTCTTCGTGCGGAAGAGTGTTCCAAGTTTTTGAGAAGCACTCTTCGCCAGACCAGCAACATGATCATGCCAAGACATGTTCGCTCCGAGGCTCACTCCAAGTAAACGAATAAGAGATGCCGATGGGGTAAGACAGTGTCCCGCCATCACACCATATCTGGCTCCAAAACGTTGGCCTTTTTGGAGAAGATGACTGCGCTTACTGCTTGGGGTTTTCCAGCAATAAATTGAACTTGGTTTCTATCGCCCCAAGTTAGAATGTCTTGCAAGTCATTGTTAAGTATGGCAACTTCTTGCTCCCTGCGAGTCTGTGCGTCGATGGCAAATGTTCACGCATCTAAGGTATAAGAAGATATGAATGTACTGTCATCGCCAAAACTGTAAATTTTGAATTTTTGTTGTTACAAGCAAGTCGTTGATAAATATTAGAAAGAGAGTCGGAGATAAAATGGATCCCTGAGGCACACCGGCAATGATGGAAAAGGTCTCAGAAAGAATTCAAATCGACTACCGCTGCTGTAATGAGCGATCTCCGAGATAACTCGCAAGCCACAAGCAGAATTTCTCGGGCATGCCATAAGCCTGCAGTTTTGCCAACAGTCCATCATGCCAGACACGGTCGAAAGCTCTAGAAATATCAAGCACAATCCCTCGAGACTCCTCATGATGCTCGATTGCGCCGTTCCACAGCTCGGTGACGTAAGTGAGGAGGTCACCAGTTGACCTCTGTTTTGCGGAATCCGTATATTGGCGGTCGCTGATTATATCAGCTCCTTCCAAGTACTTTAATAAAAGATGTAGGTTAATAGCTTTCTCCATAATCTTGGATATATTACTGAATTAATCGATAGTTATTTGGTATAGTCTTTTTGCCTTTCTTGGGAATAGGTTGGATCCGTGCACATTTCCAGCAAGAAGGAAATAATATTCAGAAGCTTTGTTTAAGTCTACGGCTAACATAATGCGCTTTATCACACGCTGTCGGAAAACAATGTCTGACATTTTGGGCTCCACGGAAGGGACCATTGGCAGAGTTCTTCCCTGAAAGTCGACGGAAGAGTATGTGAAAAGACTCCCGCCAACAAGTTCGCCTTCTCAGTAGCCGTAGATGCGATAGTCCTGTCTATCCGTGTAAGTGGTGGAATCGTGGATCTGGTGAAGTTCTGGCTAACTGCCTTAGTTACCGACCAAAAAGATTTCTTTCGAACCGTTAGGGCAGGAGAAAAGTTTTTTCCTGATTCTTTCGTTGTGAATTTCCTTGGTTTGATTTATTATTTCTTTATTGCATCTATTTCGAGCAAGGAATAAATTGTGGTGGTTTATGCCGTCGGGGCTCTCGCGCCATTGGCGAGAAGCCAGTTGTTTGGAGGCGACAGCTTCCTTGCATCTTATGTTGAACCAAGGCTTGCTGTTTGAGGGTTGTTTTTTTGAAAAGGGAATGTAGGCTTCCATGCCTGTTAGGATGACTTGAGCAACTTCCCTAGCACAAACAGATGGATCATTAGAGCCGAAACAAACACTCCTCCATGGAAAATCTCGATAATATTCCCTGAGTTCTTCCTATTTAGCAGATCTATAGTGCCAGACTACACGAGGTATACTTGCTTCTTTAACACTAGTAATTGGTAGGACACAAGATGTTGAGACGAGTTTATGGTCTGAGGAACCTAGTGGGGCTTTCACCGTAATAGTATACATTTGAGGGTTCGTGGTCAAAAACAGATCCAACAGGCTAGCGAATTCTCCCTCGCGATCGGGAATGCGTGTTGGTTCATCAACGAGCTGGGTAAAATCACAGCTGATCGCAAACGATTCCGCTTCACGGCCTTCTTCATCAGTGAAGTTTGAGTATTTAAGCCAGTTGATGTTATGTACCTATATTAAAATCTCCCAAGACGGATATCTCGGCTTTAGCGTAGTTTATCTGTATGAAGTCAACAGTCTTTGTCAGGGACAAAAAAAGTGTCCTATACTGTGCATCTCTGAGTGGTCGGTATAAACAACAGATAAATCTCGTCGTTTGTCGGACTGTTATCCTAAGCCACATGACGTCAAAGTCATGGGGCTCAAAGACTTCCTCACGTTGGCAGGATAGGTCACTTCTGACAAAAATGCCAATTCCGAAGTTACGTCTAAATCGGGAATGAAAGTCATATCCTGGATAAAGATAATTAACTGTGCTTGACGATGCTTGGACTTTTGTTTCGCACAGTGCTAGACTGTGAGGTTTATTTGCCTGAAGATGTTGGTGTACTGAATTGATATTCGTGTTTAAACCTCTAATATTACAAAAGTCGATTATAAATTTTTCCATTCTGGAGGTGTTACCGTTCCTTCTCTTGCATGAATGTGCCCCTGGATTAGCCCCCGCCCGGAGATCCGAATGGGGGGTCGTTTTAGCTTCGGAAAATTTTAACCCCAGGAACGCCATCGCATGCATACAGGGTGTTGATTTTCAAAGCGGGCCATATAGGGGATTAGCATTGCTAAAGTGGTTTTTGAGGATTCCTGCTCGCCGTTTAAACTGACAGAAATGGTTTTGGTATCAAAATGAAGCTAAAATTATTGCGCATAACGCTTGACATCAGAAATTAATTTAATTTCACGTTGTTTTCTAAAATTCTTCAGTAAAAATTCAAGTAATTGTTAATGTTTAATCACAAAATAGCATGCCTTGCCTAAACAATAATGACGTTTCTACGTTTTGACAATCCAATAATAGAACCAGACTTTATTATTACCTACTGACTTATAAATTTTTATTATTGGATTGTCAAAACGTAGAAACGTCATTATTGTTTAGGCAAGGCATGCTATTTTGTGATTAAACATTAACAATTACTTGAATTTTTACTGAAGAATTTTAGAAAACAACGTGAAATTAAATTAATTTCTGACGTCAAGCGTTATGCGCAATAATTTTAGCTTCATTTTGATACCAAAAACATTTCTGTCAGTTTAAACGGCGAGCAGGAATCCTCAAAAACCACTTTCGCAATGCTAATCCCCTATGGCCCGCTTTGAAAATCAACACCCTGTATATTATTATGTCTTACCCCATGGACCGGAATCTCTGGCACAGCAACGAAACGTCAGCTCTTTAAAGCAACTTCACGTCGCCTAAGCCAGAAAGATGGTATCGCACCGGGCGAGGCTGTGTGGGTTCTATGTCCTCTACCATCTGGTGATAGATTATCATGATTGTTTATGGCCATACGACTTATTCCATTGCATTATTTTAATTTGTGAGATTGTAGTCATTAGAGGCTTATGAATTGAATGTGTGGGGAGTTGGCAGATTAAAGTAAACTTGAATGGGCCAAAAAACTCTTATTTTTGTGTATTTATCGTCCTTTCTAGAATGTCTTTCCCGTGCGGTTGAGGTACCCACCGCGCGCGACCCAGTAATGTTAGCAGCGGTGATAGAGCTCGTCGGATCTAAAACTCTAGACTGGTAGCTCAGGAAAGCTCTGCCGCGGACCACCTCCCCAACCTAGTTGTCTTGTCGTGACTAAGATCTGCACTAGGAGCAACGGCGCCGGAGAATCTGGCCTTACCGTCAAACCATATATCACTCGGGGCACCTGGCGCACCCCGTTGCATTGAACCTTACTCCTTGCATGCGGGCTCTGCGGGGAGATGGACCAACCTTTCCCAGCCACACCTGGGACATACGTGGAATGTGAAAACAAATATGCCCTGACGAGAAGAGCCAAAACCTCGATCTCCAGGCAACTGAAGAAGCTGTGGACATCGGTTCTAATCCGACTCCAAGAACAGTTCAATCCCGCTGGACCAGGAGGAGAAACAAATCTCCGCTGAGAAAAAGGAAGACGAATAACCAGATTACAATAAGCATTCGGTAGAGACTTTATCACACAGGAGGATCTGGATACATTGTCAAAAGTCAAGATGGTCATCTTCCTTAGAGGGGCTGACCTGATGGGGTTAATATAACACGACTAGATGTGAGCTACAATAGACCCACAGTCGCAGTGGAGGTGTAACCATGATCCACTCACGATTAATCTAAATCTAAATCTAAATCTAGGATGTCTTTTATCGATGTTACAGAATGTTCTGCCGAAGTGGCAGCAGGCGATTCCAATGATCCTGAGAATAGTCTAGGCCTTGACGGGATTAAGCGCGCTTTATTATTGTCCTCGCTGTATCCTATCGAAGAGTTTGAACGACGTTTTTTTTTTAACGCATTGACTTTATTTTAAGCCTGACTGTAGCTCTCACAACGCATGCCTGTTATGCTTGACGTTTATTTCTCTGTTCTGAGACTGTAATGCAGTTAACTATAAGGAGTTTTTGGAAGAGAAGGGTATTGGGAGTCTAGCGGCAGAACTTGATTGCCTCTGTAATTTGGTTTTGGGAATCTCAAACATGCATCAAACATTTTCTAGCGACATTACCTCTCCTATAATTTATTGTTGAAGATAATATTCAGGACAAGTTTTACTGGTCAATTTGTGCATGATCATTAATTTTACAATAGAAACATTTTACGCCAGCTTTGCATTTCTTTTCATGAAGATCACCACAGTTATTACACACCTGGTCTTGCCTCGACATTGACTTTTGGTATGCCCATATCTTAAGTATTAGTAACATTGTACTATGGGATTATGTAGGCTTTAATTCACAGGCATTGAAAGTTAATATACAGGGTGTTTTGTAATTGAATGTCAATTTAAGGGGGTGATTTTTGGGTCCATTTTAAGAAGAAAACTTCATAAGAACGTATGTCCTAAGAGTCTTAACTTTTGAGATACAGGGTGGTAAAGTTTTATTCAAATAAATCATTTTTTCGTAATATCTCGTATACCGCTCTGGATATTTGAATGAAATTTCGTATACAGGTATTACGCATCAAGGGGCATTTTTTCATGTACCTCGTTTCATTTTATTTCCTAGTTTTATTTAACATAGAAATTGACATCATTCTAGCAAATTTCCAGAGAATGAAAATAAAAATTAAGAATTCCAGCCCATACTTTATTTTAACGACATTAATACCTAGATCACAACGAAATTATTACAATATAAAGTGCAGTCATAATACAGATTATTCCAAACTCAACAGAAGTAATTAGTTTATACAATAAATTACAGTAATAATTATTTGCTTTTTTCTATTCTAATATTAATAATTGATATATTTTTGTAGATATGGAATAAGTCACAGAAAAATCTACCATTTAGATGTTATTTTGCATTTCCTGCTCTTGAAGTTGCTTATAACGTTGAATCTGCAACAAATAATTATTATAATATGTCCAATTAAACAGAACATCGATTACTCACCATTCGACTTACAATCCTCGATAAATTTTCGTTGTTTTCCCTATTTATCCAGCTAGCTGAGTTGATGGGCTTTGCAGGAATGTATCCACTCCTGGGTCCAGTAAATACAAATGCCGGATTTTCGTCAGTCTGAATATCCTGTGCCACTTCTCCGTTGTTATTCAGAATATCCAGAGCTCTTTTACCCATTCCACCATAACAGGAATGGCCGAAAGCGGCACACCCTCCTGGAAACAAAATCACTTATTTAAATTTCTAACGAATGATAGTTAGATAGCTTAAAAGAAATAATAATAATAATGGCTGCCACTAGAAGAAGAACACAAGATCTATAAAAAGGAATTATTGCAATAATTAGTCTTAATAAGGTTGAAAGTACATAATATGATATCAAACTTATAAATTTATATGGGCGTTTACAGCTGTCGCTGTCTACCCTCCCTCAACCGATCTTTCCATTCCTCCCTGTTGTTCCAGCTTCCGTCATCTAGACTCCTTCTCTCCATTGCCTGATCTACTTCGTCACGAAATGACTTCCTAGGTCTCCCGCGTTTTCTCCGTCCTGGGGGGCTCCAGTCTGTAACTATAATTAACTATCCATCTATCGCGAGATGGTCTTCTGACATGGCCATACCACATGAGACGTTTTTCCTCTATGTAATTGAGTACCTCTCTTCCTTCACTGACATTCTCCTTCTCACCTCGTTTGGTATATGATCTCTTCTTGTGACTTAATTACGCATCGTCTCCAATAGGTCATAATACTTCTGAGTAAGGTGTTAAATTTCCGTTTTTTTTTTTTTTTTTTTTTGTGATATGTGTGTTCCATAGATCCCCATTTAACTGCCTTATGCAGACTCTAGTTTGACTCAGTCTATTTTTTATTTCTTCTGTTGTTTTTCCGTCTTGGGAGATGGTGAAGCCGAGATATTTGAAGGTTTTTGAGCCTTTTATTTTTTCCTTCTCGGAGATTTCCAGGTCAAGGTTCTCATTCGTTCCTATAGCGACGTACTCTGTCTTGGAAAAGTTGATGCTTGAACCGTTTTTTGAATAATCGTTTTCAAGTTTGCGGATCATATAGGAGAAGTCTTCATCATCATGTGCCACTACAACCTGGTCATCGGCAAAACTTAAGGTGTAGAGATGTTCATTCCTAATAGGTACTCCCATTCCCTCGCATTTACTACTCCAGGGTCTCAGGGCTATTTCTAGAAATATTTTGAACAATGTGGTGGATGTGGGGCATCCCTGTAATAATCCCTTCGTGATTCTGAAGCTCTGTCCGATTCGGTCGTTTACTTTCACTCTAACGGAGTTATCTTTATATAAGTTTTGGTAGCTTTTATCAAGTGTGTTGGGATACCTATTTCTCGCATAGATTCCCAGGGCCTCTTCCTTGGAACGGAGTCATACGCCTTCTTAAGGTCTAGTCTACGAATGCAAGCTATGTCGGTCTATTCTTGGCTAGCTTTCTCTCAATCAGTTGTTGTGTGGTATAAATATGGTCCTGGCAAGATCTTCCCGCCGTGAATCCTGCTTGATCTTCCCCTATTTTTCCCTTTATGTTGTCTTCAAATTCAAATTTCTATTTGAGAAGTCTCCCGTAAATCCGATCCAAAGTTGCAATAACACTAATGCCTCTATAGTTTTCACATTTCTGTCGGTCACCTTTTTTGAAAATTGATGTTAAATAAGCTTCCGTCCACTCTTTTGGCGTGCTTTATCCGTTGATTGCTCTCTCAAACATGCGTTGGATCATGCGTAGCAGTTTGTCAGGCCCGTATTTGATGAGCTCCGGCGATATACCTCCAGGCCCGGGAGACCTGTTGTTTTTCAAGTTCTTTATGATCTTCTTGATTTCACTAATGTGGATCCCTATCGGGTGTGCTTCACTTTGCTGACCATCTCTATTATCGTCTTCTTGTGTCACCAAAAACCCTAGTTTATCCTCTGTTAACAGATTTCGGTAACATTCTTGCCACTGTTCTTCCTGAATGTATGTCATGTGTGTTCTTCCCTATTGTTGCTCCTTAGTTACTTTATTGTTCCCCAGGCTTCTATACTTCTGGACCCTCCTATTTTTTGTTCTATATTCATGCATGCTGCTTCCCATCTCTCATTTATTTCCCTACATGTCAGCTTCTTTACCTCTCTATTTTTCCGTATAGTTCTCCAGGTTATCCGCTGATTTGGTATTCATCCATTTCTTATAAAGCTGTTTCTTCTGCTCTATGACTGCTTTAGTGTTTTCGCTTATGTCGTCTGTATGTGTCCGGTTTTTCGGCTCCTTCTCTCCCAATTCCTCTCTTGCTTCCTCTTGAATGCAGATCTTTATATGTTCGTAGGTTTCTTCCATGTCTTTATATCTAAATTCCTCTATTTTTTGTTCCAACCTTCTTTGGTATAGATCTCGGATGGATTCGTCATGTAGTAGGTGTAGTTTAAATTTCTCTTCTTTCATTTCCGTGGATGTTTTTGTAACTTCTTTTTCTCCATTCGTTGTAATTATTCTAATCAAGGGGAAATTTACTTCTGCCACTAGGAGTTTGTGATTGCTGCCACATTCTGCTCCTATTTTCACTCTAACGTCTTTTATCTTTAGGGTGATATATTTCCTTACAATGAAGTAATCTATTATATGGATCGTAGATTTCTTGTAGGTTGTAACCACGTAGGTAAACATACGGTTGTCCTTGTGTTTGTATAATCAAGTTTCAAGACATCTTCTCCAAAACACCCGACTGTGTGGTCGTTGATCCTCTTACCGACTCTTCCATTCAGATCACCAGCTATTATCAGTTCCTTGTTCTTGTTTGTTCGCAGTATCTCCTGTTGGAGTCCTTCCATAAATTGGTATTTTTGCAAGACTGAGCTATCATCGGCTGGTGCGTATACTCCTATAATTACAATTTCTCTTCCGAACACTTCTATATCAATCCTCACCAGTCTCTCGTTAATTGGCTTCCAATTCCGCACGTACCTGGTCCATTTTCTTTTTATCAAAATTCCCACACCAGCTTTAGCTCTCTTCTCCTTTCCTATTCCACTCCAGCAATGAAGCACCCCGTCTATTGTTTCTGTTCCGCTGTCCTTCTTTTTGGTTTTATTGATAACAAGCAGATCGACGCTGCTGTCCTGAAACTCCCTGACCAGTTCAGCACTTTTTGTTCTCCATCCTTGTGTGTTCCACGTTCCGCATATCATCTCTCTTCTTTTGTTCTTCTTCCACTTCTTGTTTGCTTCTTTTAGTAAAGTAAAAATAACTTTAGTAGTTTTAATTCTCATGTATCAGTGTCATAATTTCCATTCCTGTCAGTTTAAAGTTGAATATTAAAGATATTAGTTATTTTTTATATTATGGCTTTCACCGATCCACAAAAACGTTCCATGCTGGAAATATTAAACTTCACGAATGGACAGAAAATCAATTGCTATTGGATGTAGTTTTCAAAAAATTTCATTATGTAAGTCATGCTTTTTTATTGCTCTATGACTGTAGATCACTGATTGGAGTAGTTCATAATTACACACCTTCCAATCGTACGTATTTTATCATGCAGGCAGACATGCTTCATGTTATTCAGGCAATAGGTTGATGAAAAATTTTGTGGATCACACGATACCTTCCTTTATATAGATCGTTACTTGGTGCTTCTAAAGTATTACAGGGGAGATTTTTACTTAAAGATTTTGTTCAATCTTCGATATTATTATTTGATTTCCTAACAAAAACAGATTTCATAGCACGTATAACTTCGTGACGAACTATTCATGTAAGTAGCTTTAACCCTGTCAGCGGATATTTAGGGAAGTTGCGGAAGTTGCAATCGAGTCAGGTTTCAAATCCTTTAGAATTCTTGGAAGGATCAACGACCATTTCAACCTAAAAATCTAACGATCTACTTCTAATTTTTAGATTATTTATTTGATTAAGTAAATACTTATTCATGTTAGTATAATGAAAATTATTATTTACTGCTAGAAATCAATTGGTTAATAATCGTTATATTTTGGCGCAGAGATACCTAGGTATATCGATCCAGTCACGGGATTATGTGATCAAAACTGTGCTATGTGTTGGTAGATATATTGTACTGATGATGAGTCCCAAACAGAACGAAACACGTGTAAAACTGAGACTTATGTACATGTGCAAAACTGACTGATTTAATCTCAGACATATTTTTTTCCAAAACCTGTACCTAAATTACGTTTTCATTTGCTCACACGGTAAATAAACGTTCTATTTCAAAGTTTTCAACTGCGGGATAATAAATTAGATCCAATTAAAGAGATAACAGTTATTTGAATCTAATTTAAAGAGGAAACTGAATTAGAGACTACGACACCCTCCTCAAATGTTTGATAATTTTCCATAATTCCTATATTCAGTCATTCTGGAGGTGGAACGGGAAATCCAGGCCTCCGACTGGCAGTCAAATGGAATTAGTTCAATCTGAATACGGAAATAAAAACACTAACAAGGTAAGACTTGCGCTTGTTTTTATTTAATAGTCGATTCATATTGCGATAACAGGATTATTGGAACGAGGAAACGTTTATATTTTAAATGATTCCATTAAAATGGGTCACCATTTTCTTAATGATACTTCGTAGCTCTATTCCGCAGATTTGAGAGTTGTTAAAAATCCTATTAAGCTTTTCTACTTTCAATTATCATCTCCAAAATCTCCAAAATCGAAATTATTCTTAATATGTTACATCGAAAAGCTTAGAAGACTATAGGTACTTGTGTTTTAAAGTTAGCACATCAATTATTTCTGTCCCAAGTGCGACAAGAGATTAATTCCTTGCAGCCATTGCTGGTATTAGGAGATGGATTATTTCACCTTCCATCTCTCTTAACCTAATGATAACTTAAACGCTTTTTTCTCTCACCTAAAAAGCGAATATAAATGCATACCTATTATAGGTATTGAATAAAATAAAACAGTAAAAGTGAAAGGTTTTTATATGCAGTCGCTAATGACTAGATGCCGCCAAAGTAGCGAAAAACTTCGTGATCATCTCTCTACAGCTAGTTTCATAAAAGGGTATTAATTGCGACCTAATTCATCTTCGATCAATCAATTCTATCCCACAAAAATATTTTTTGTCGTCAATGGGTGTATTCCTTCTCTTCTATATCTCTAGATTCGTTTATAAATGATGAAAGATTTATTTATTGACTGGGAAACAGTTTAGTAGGTAGTTACCACCTTATACCTACATACCTACGTACATTAAATCGAATTTTTTCTCGCTTTATGGAGGAACTAATTTGTAATAAACGCGATGTTGGTTGGTAACGAATAAAAAATTGCAGTCTTTCAAAGATGAGATGTTTCGTCAGGAAGTTAATTAAGAAATATAAATTCGCGAAATAGACTTTATCTAAGCTATGGGTGAATTAATTTAAAATGCCGCTAACCAGATAATTAAAGATACGATATAATATTATTTTTCTACTCTTATTGAATAATATTCCAATTATTAGAGCTTTTTGGATGAATTATGAAGGTTATTATTCGTAGGTATTGAATTATAGTTCATAATACCCGGCTCCTGTCCAATCACAGCCACCAGCCATTCTTAATACACGCTCGTGGACCAATCAATTTGTAAATTTGTGGTATTTCATTGATAGAGCGTCTAATTTCGACTTTCAATGCTTCGATGGTTGCAGGCTTATTGGCATAAACCGTGACTTCAGATAACCCCACAGCCAGAAGTCTAAGACGTTAAATCGCAAGAGCGTGATGGAGGCCAATTATTCTGGTCACCAAATCGGGAACTGACACGACCAGGACCAGGAGCAAACTCGTGCAAGATCGTCAATGTTTCACGGGCGGTATGACATGTGGCACCGTCCTGCTGAAACCACATGTGACCGAGATCAATAGCTTCCAAATGAGCCGAAAGAAACTGTGTTATCATAGCACGATAACGTTCGCCATTCACCGTTACCTTCTTCGTTTTCGAAGAAAAACGGCCCAATTATTCCTCCAGACCATAATGCACACCATACAATGACCGAGTGACCCGTTGTGGATGCATTGCTTTCTAATGAATCATTCGCGGATTTTCTAAGCCCCAAATGTTTTGCCTATTAACGAAGCCATCGAGGTGAAAATGAGCCTAATCACTGATAATGATTTTGTTTGCAAAATCAGCAGGCTGCTCAAGGATCCAATTGGTGAATTCTCTTCGCTGTTCATGGTCTACTGGGAAAGTTGTTGAGTCAGTTGGATTTTGTAGGCATGCAGCCGTAAATCTTTAGTGAGAATTCGCTGAAGGGTGCCAGTTTAAATGCCAAATTTTTGTGCCCGTATAGCGAATTGACGTCTCTGGCCTTTCTGTCTACGAGCTCGTATCGTGTGTGTACATCACTAACCGAATCAGTACTTTCGAATTTTTTTATTATTCTTTTCACAGTAGATGAATTAGGCACATTATTTCGACCAAACATTGGACGCACTGTACGAGTAGTGGCAATTAAACTTTCACCATTTTGATAATATTTTTGTTTACAATCAGGACGCGTTTTTCTACCGTGTAATGCTCCATATTTACTAACTCCCATCTGTCAACTTTCTATCTGTCACGTCATAATCATGTGACATTATGACTGTCAAATATGGCTGTCAAATAATTAAAAAAAAACTGCTTTTTTGATGCCCCTGTAAAGGACTGAATTGTAACAGATGCGCTCAAAGTAAATTTCTTCAATATGGAAGACTCATCTTATTTTTCAACAAGGAACCACCCACTTTATATTTTTGTTGGTATTAATTTACACCCTGTATATTTAATCGTTAGGTGACTGCCTCGCCTATTTGCCTGACCGCTTGACACGGAAAGCTGAATTTAAAATTCAAATTCCAAAATGGTTAGAAACAGCCCCTGAAAATCTCTTTTCTTCTCTAAAACTGTTTGCTTGTTTGAAAAAAGGTGAAGCACGAGTATTTTTCACCCTGTATATACAAGGCTGATGTACTTACAGTTGATTTAGCATTTTCCTTGAGAAACGTCCTATTTTTGATGTTTTTTTTTATAATACTTTGCTATAAATTGGAGTTACCTTAAACATTATAGATACTATTGAAAGCAAACGTTTAAACTGGTGTGGACACCTGAGAAGAATGCCAGATGAAAGATGGCCATCTAAAATAATATGGCACTGGAATCCTGCGCAAAGGAGAAAAAGGGAAAGACCAAAGACTATCTTGGAATGATGGAGTGAAACAAGTAATGGAAGATAGATGTGTGCAGGAAGGAGACTATGGGTGGAGACTTGGATGCGAGAGACACTCGCATTATATTTTGAGATCTGTAAATCGGAAAGAATTTGAAAATATAAGAAATCCAACATAAACTGGGAATCTAATAAGTGGTTGGATCCATCGCGGACTATAATAATCCACCGATTTATTATAAATTACATTTCCTTCATATCTTTTCCGTTTTGAAAATTTCAGCTCGACTACTGTAACGAAATCACCACAGACTCGTTTAATAAGATTAAAAATCAGTGGGTATAATGAAGTTAGCTTCCCTGCTTAGGCCGGAAAATATTTTCCATAGAGTTTTTTTATGGTCGTCTCGCCACGAGCTGAAATTCTATAGAATAAGGTTTTTTGAAACCTGAAAATGTATATTTTATAAAGTCGATATTCTTGCTCCATTTCAGAAAAAAACAATTTCCATCCATACTGATACTATTTTTTGGTTTATTAGTACTTGCGTGAGGTTCTTTGCTCGTAATATCTGCGATACGTGGCAAATCGACGCGAAAATAGGCGCATTTCAAAGCGCCAATATTTTCTACAGAGAAAAACTGCGATTAACGATGAAAAATTTGTTTTTGATTTTTTTTTATTAAGGAATCTGTCTATATATTTTTTTGCAATATTAAAGATACACTTTGTATATTACACATTAGTTGCATTGAGTGGTAATTATATTTTAATATAACAGCAAAATTCTTTAAAAAATAACATAAGATTGCTTATTGCACAAGGATAATATATTATTTTTTAGCTATAAAGAGCAAAAAGCAAAACATTATCTTTAATCAGGGTACATTCTGCCTCTAGCTTTCTGATTTTTCAATATCTAATTTGTGAAAATGCTTTTATTATCGACTCGATTGCATTTTTTCTGTAAACAAGTCAACATCTCTAGGGCTACTTGAGTGCCTGTAAATTATTACCTACCAGTTTAGAAAAGCAAGCTTCTACAATATAGCTTTTCCGCTTTAATTTATTTTTCTTTCCGATTAACTGTATACGTATAACGTTAATTGACGGCAAATAATTCAAACAATAATGAGAATTAAAATTAATAATATAAAAGCATTCAGTGAAGTTCGAGTAACCTATAGTGCTTGATCAACCAAGTGAACCTACATAAATAAAAGGATATCTTGCAGTTATTCATAGGAATTTTCAGGATATTTCCCGCGAGGAGTCTGCTCTTTTAATATTAACCCGCGTCAGTTTGACGAACATTATACCCGATGAGGTATTGGACATTTTTTGAAATGCAGAAGCTTAATGATTATTTAATATTTGAGATATTTTAGGATTTGAGTTCTAATTCAAATTGCCAGTATACAGGGTTTATCTAAATAACACCGAAAAAAATTAAGGGGTGATTCTGTGATGAAAATTAAGGGGGGTATTTGGTATAGAATTTTTAGAAAAAACTCTCCCCGAAAAAGTTACACCCCTCCGGAGAATTAAAAATAAAATGTTTTTATTTTTTATTTTCCCTGTATATTAAGCTAAAGACACGAAAATTGGTAAATATTAATTGTCAATGAAACTACATATTTTTAATTTTTTTCAACCCTGAAGTATGCTAAGAAGGGATTGAAATAGTCAACCCCTAATATATTTTACCATACAATTTTTGTTTTTTAGATTAAAAATTTTCTCTAAAAAAACACGGCTGAATAGCTCAATGAATCTACAAACTTTTTTATCTTCACAAGTTGTTTTGAAAACTTAATCATTTACGAGAAAAAAAAAATGAAATGCATTTTCACAAAGATGAGCTAACGCGAGGATATTTTGCCTTATATAAGGTCTAGTGGTCTGTGCTTTGCAGTGACATTCATAAAAACAATAATACTGATAGCATTATTACTGTATTGTTGACCTTCGACAGTTTCTTTTTTCATTCTTTGTTTACTATCGTTTTAGTTGTAAGAATTTTTGTCTAATTTTTTGGTTGGCTATTATTGTTCAATAAAACACTATTTATAACATGAGCTTGCAATACATTTATTTTTTTCTCTTAAGTGCGCAAGTTTCAGAAAAAACTTATGGAGATAAAAAAGTTTGTAGATTAATTGAGCTATTCAGCCGTGTTTTTTTTAAAGAAAAATTTTAATCTAAAAAAAATTGTAAGGTAAAATATCTTAGGGGTTGACTATTTCAATCCCTTCTAAGCATACTTCAGAGGGTTGAAAAAAAATCAAAATATGTAGTTTCATTGACAATTAATATTTACCGATTTTCGTATCTTTAGCTTAATATACAGGGAAAATAAAAAATAAAAACATTTTTTTTTATTCTTCGGAGGGGTTTAACTTTTTCGTGGAGAGTTTTTTCGAAAAATTCTATACCAAATATCCCCCTTAATTTTCATCACAGAATCACCCCTTAATTTTTTTCGGTGTTATTTAGATACACCCTGTATATTTCCTTTTACAGAACGAATTAGAAAACTTTCGCTGAAACTGAAGATGGACGGTACCGTTTCGTCCTTATTTGGACTCATCAGCATGTCACGTCACTCAACACACTACACACACCATGCGAAGTTTGGAACTAATAGTTAGTCTTTACTGGTGTCCGGTTGTAGTGACTTGTTGAATAAAATGATTATTAAAACATTTCATCAGAGTATGGTTTTAGTTTAGGTAAAATCAACGTTTTTATATAAAAAAGTCTCAACTGATTTCGGAGTTGCTTCTTAAATTTGGACGAATTACTATGAAAAAATAATCTTTACAGTCACAAAATAACTCTTTTGGGAATAAAACTAAAACCATGTGGCAGTTCATTAATTTTGGCCTAAATAGCGATAACAATTAAAATTTTTTAGAGAAGTAGGTATCAATTTAGCTTGGTGAGATTTTGTTTTTTACCGCTGCTATTAAGATTGCAAATATATTCTCTTGCTGTTTCAAAAATGAAAAACCTTGAAAATATTCCGGTGAAATAGATAATTTATACAGACCTGTGTGAATTTCATTATTGGAAATGAATAACCAAAGTCTCCATTTATCCGACTCATTGTGCTTGAAGTTTTGTTCAATGACAAAAGTGCAAAAAAGCAGGCTTTCCAACCTATCTTTTTTTCTTATGGACTCCATGTTGAATTTTTATTTTATAAACTGCAAAAAAATTACAGATCCAAAGATGTACCACGCTTACATAAAATGACAGATGACCTCATCCATTCTACTTTTATTAACTGAATTATTAATTTTATTCAAACTAATATATTGTGTGTCTTAAATAGATATCAATAATTCTCTTGTATAAGTAGGTACTACCTATTTACAGGGATCAGGGTGCGGCTCTTTAGACTCGGTATAGACTTCTCTGTTGTAGATCATTACCAAATACTCGCTAGTATAAATATTACTTCCAGTCTTTCGTATGGTATGTGTAGTGTGTGTGTGTCTGACTCATATGATTGCTGATGAGTCCATAATAAGGACGAGCAGTACTGTCATGTCATTCATTTCACATGCGTAACAATCTCGTAAGTTTCATCTCACCATGCTATGTGAAAAATGTCTAATTTGTTCTGCAAAGAATCTACGTGGCAAGTTAATATACAGGTGCACCATATATCCTTCTCTATATTGCTATCTCCTGAACGTTAAGAGATACAGGGTCGGTTAAATTAGAGAAAAAATGCGCAGTTTTGTAGCCATCTCGAATTCGTCAAGACATGCAAGATATCTGTGACTGCTCCTGATATATCCTGCAAAAACTGAAAAATAGAGATTTCTTATTTTTGCCATATCTTTCTTATTATTAAAAATTAATAAATAATTTTTTGTAGGTTTACATAAATCGTCAAGAGCTACCCATCTGTCATTACAAAAGTTTTCAAAGCCGACTAGATCCAAGAGTTTTCACAGTCAACTTTCGTTTTTCTTATGGCCGCCATATTATTTTTTTATGTTGTTCGATATGAAAAAAATAATGGAAACCAAAAATTAATAAACTTAAAAAAAACTTACTATAAAACCTAAAAAAAATCGTCGAAAAACGTCAACATTTGTAAAATACGCCGAAATAGTGCTTGTCTTATGGCTTTTTAATTTATCTATGAAATTCGGTCTAAAAAGTTGTCTTCTTTGTAAAGAAAAAGAAGAAGAAAAATTTTTTAAATCTATTTTTTGAAGTTTAACAATTTTTAGTTTTTATTATTTTTTTATACCGAACAACATAAAAAAACAATATGGTGACCATAAGAAAAACAAAAGTTGACTATGAAAATTATGAGATCTAGTCGGCTTTGAAAATTTTTGAAATGTCAGATGGGTATAGCTTTTGCCGACTTATGTAAGCCCACAAAAAATTATTTATTACTGTCCAATAATAAAAAAGATATGGAAAAAATAAGAAATCTCGATTTTTCAGTTTTTTCAGGATATTTCAGGAACGGTCACAGATATTTTGTATGTCTTGGCTGATTCGAGATGGCCACAAAATTACGCTTCTGTGGACTTGTTTAACCGACCCTGTATCTGTAAGCGTTAGGAGAGAGCAATATAGAGAAGGATATATGGTGCACTTTGTATTAAAAAATTAATATTCAATATGGCGTTCATAGAAAAAGTTTACAGTCGTATAAAACGAAGCAAAGTAAACGAATCAAAGCCAACTAATGACACTATTTAGGGATAGGGATACTAGTCCTCTTATTCTCTTATGCTTAAAAACAAAATTTCAGAAAAATTTCTCCAAAAACAAAAAAGTAACCGTGAAAAAGAGTTTTGATCAAAACCAAAAACTCAACCTTTCAGTTTTTGTTTCGGTTATATCATGAACTAGCGGCAATATTTCAAATCTGTTCTCACCAACGTATTAAGACAAAAATTTACCAACTTTTCGCTAGTATGACCGACAGTATCTTCTACAGTTTCAAAAATCCCTGTAGTAACCTGTAAAGAAATAGTTTAAAACTTTGGTAGAATAATCATCGTTTCCAGGAAATTTATCACCTTGTATGATATATGTCGTTTATTGGTTCAAACAAAATTTATTAAACAATAAATACATTAAACTAAAACAATATTTCTAAATTTAAGCGTAAATCTCATTAGTGTTTGTACGAAATTTTTATGAAAAAATCCTTCAGAATGAGACGTAATCTTGTGCGAGCTCAGCCGACTGCAGTACGAGTCGGTTAAATAATCCAGTTAGACCTCGGATTTTTCACAAAACGAGAACAAAAATATTTTTAAAAGCTAAAAAAATCAATTTTCAATTTCAAGTTCGGATAGGCTTTCAGAACGGCTTTCAATTTCGAAATTATCAACGTCTATTTCGTCATGTAGTAAAGTACTGCCAAAGAATTTATTTTTCGTTCAAATTCTATTTTTTCGAAATTTTTATCATAAGCAATAATCTCGTGCTCGGGACGTCGTCTGTTAATTAGTAGCATTCGACGTTAGGGCATGAAAAAGTGACGCAAGAGGTTTTGCTTTGTTGAGGATATCAAAGAATCGTTTTGACAAAATAAAATCGACAAAATAAACCCTCACCCCGTACGTGATCTTTCTCCTGTATCTTGAGAACGGTAAGTGCTACAGAATAACCGATTACAGTTCTGTGTGAATCAACACTTTGAATATTTTGTGAACACTGTGAACACAATGTGAACACTTCAGAATGGGAAGTAATCTTGTGTGAGCACAACTGACTGAAATACGAGTCGGTTAAATAAAAAGTTGTCTATACGCCGACGATCTGGTAAATTTTGTCAAGGTTAGAGTGAACATCTAGATGTTTATTTTAAATCAAAAGACCATAAATAATCTGTAAAAGCAGACAGAAAATCGGGATTTCGCTTCTCCCCTGATAAAACCAAACACATCAGTTTGTTCATCAAAAGAACATATAAATTTTCACCACTCCTCAGATAACACCGTAAATCATTAAAGTTTGAAAATTCAATTAAATATCTTGGGACACAAAACTTTCCAGAAAGCCACACCTTGATGATTACCTTAAGAAATCTTGTTTCAGTTCAATGAAAATAGTAAAGGTCTTATCTCACCATCACTCAACAACCCCCACCCCCATGCCACCCCCTCATTGATAATCTACACCCCAAAATGCAACGCAGAACTAACACTGCACCAAAAAACGGAAAAAAATTCACAAATCATCTGAAATCTCCCACCGACCGGAAAACTTATCTACATCGACGCAGATCAAAGATAAATAACAACGTCGCTTGCTCTGTCATAACAAACCAGCGACATCCGAATTAGGATATCGCTTGCCCGCTTCTACTAGCACATTCTCGGCGGAACTTTTCACAATTGTCCAGGGTCTGGAATATGCTGAGAACCGTGCTGATCCACCCTTTTCACAATATGCACAGACTCCTTCATTGTTTTGGTGTGCTTCAAAAAATCTATCTTCAAAACCCTCCCAAGTAGCATCAGAGGGTACAACCACCTTCTCATTTTATACCGGAACTTTGAGAAAGTGATTATCACTTATCTTCCACTCAATTTAAAACTTTACAGTAGAAAAAACTGTATAATATCCTATATTCATAGTGGTAATCACGGTGCGTTCATACCAGCGTGGCCACTTGATAGTTTCATAACATCTTGGTGCTACTTTAGGTGCTCAAAACGTTATTTTTCCTCCTAATAACCACTTGAAAGTTCTACAACTATGAAGTGGAAAGTGAAAGCTGCAGTCACCAACAAAGAGCACTAAAATATCACTTAAAAGTGGCCACAGTTTTGAAGTGATATATTAAGTGGCCGCATCGTTCTCAAAACTTCTGTAATATCTTTGAAGATTCATTACACTCTAGTGGCATGCAGCACCTATCGTCACAATTCTGCCACCAAGAAAAATAACTTTGACAATTTGAATAAGATTTGAGCCACCAAAATGTGGCAAGAACTTGCGAAAATAACTTTTGAGAAAAAATAACCTACTGGTGACTGTTTAGGGTAAGAATCAGACTAAGTAGGGTTAGGTAGCAATATTGTAGAAAAATGTCAGTTTTGGTTTTAAAATCCTTTTCAACATTATTATAATAATGGATAATAAAATTTCCCGCAAGAAAAGGAGTTTTCGACATTCAACAACGTTTTATAGAAAATAAAAATAACAGTTGGAAAATACATCGGTTAAAATGGTGGTCTTGTAAACAAACCACGATCACCTAAACAATTTCAACCATCATGTAGGTATTACTTCGACCATTCATTTTGTTTATTTAAGTAGAACACGGAGAACCTAAACTTACCTATACCTACGTAAATTCTTTTCATTCATTTTTCAAGTTCCATTATTATCAACGACAGTAATTTTTGTAGGTAGGTACTATTGCAAATAAATTGGAAATCAAGGTGGCTTCCTATATAGTGACAGAATGGTTTAAATAACTGTTCGAAATCACTTTCATGTGACGAAGAAATCGATTGGCTTGTTCTTTAGTTCATATAGTTCCCTTGGCCACTTGTTATTCGAAAGCCACCTAGAAGTGAAATATTTTCAGTTTTGCCACTACGGTTTGAGTGATAAACCCTTTATAGTCGTAAAATGTGACAAACGCCACTTATAAGTTATATTCTCCTAAGGCGGCCATAATTTACGGGTAAACCTCTTGCCGCCATTACCGCAAAGATTATGTAAACGATCTGATAAATAGTAAATGTTGATCAATATGGCACAGAATTAAAAAAAAATTGCTTTTGCGTTTCTTGTAAGTAATATTTATCGATAAAAAATAACTTCTTGCCGCAGACAGCTTATCATACACTAACCGTACGTGAAATTAGTTTCAAGTTTTTTTTTAAATGTCGTTTTTATGGCGGCGCTTAGTAAGATTTCGATCTATAACATAAATGTTTCACAATAAAGTTGCGTTCGTTTGTAATTTGTTGGGCGAGTGCAGACGCACGCTCCTCCCTAATAATTTGTGTATACCTATGTAGATTCAAGGATGAGTTGAGTTCTTCATTTTCCATGCCGTCCCGATCTTGTTTTGTTTAGCAAGACTAGAAATACGATAGGAATAGGAAGGCAAAAATATGACATTGCGGCTGTAAGACAGAGATCGAAAACCCAACAACAACTAGTAGTATGTGCTATGTGCGCGCGTGGACTGCGCGAAGATACAAGGGATAGAGCCCGCCACCATACATCCACGGTGTGGCCACGTGACCGTGATGTGGCCAAACCGTGGCACGGTCAGATCTAATCACGTCGCCGGAACTAGATAACCACTTAAAAATTGTTCCCCATTTTAGTGGTAACCACGTAATAGAACCGTTGCTTTCATGTGGCCACCACTCGTGGCGGGAACTTTTAATGTATCTTCTGCAGTGGCCCTCACGTTGTCTCCACTAAAAATGCTACTTGGGCGCTAATGATGAAGGAAAAAATACATCAGCTAAAATACGTTTCTTTCATATCCACACCTTACCATGTCGGTATTAAGGGGAATGGAAGGGCTGATGCAGTAGTAAAGCTACCGCGGCGATCACGACATTGCTAACAGAGCTGTTTATAACAAATGATCAATAAGTTTTTATTACATGACAGATCACACATAGGTATTTGCGGCAATTTAAACGGTTAGTCATGGGATTACTTGATTTCCTCCCAAAAGAAGGGACCAGATTGTCTTAAATAGAATTAAGCTAGGCCATATCAACTTGACACAAGATATATGCAATCCCTAAGGATCACCCCCCACAATGAAAAAACTGTCACGTCCATTTCACAACGGAACACCTTATTGAAGAATTGCGAGTTACTAGAGAACGCAAGGTCTAACAACCAGACGTAATTAGGTATAGTCTGTACACTGAGTGTTGTCTATTGTGATAACTAAGGATACATCATCTCGTTATGTTTCTTACTCCTTCTATTGCATTGCATAGTCAATAGAGTTAAATTGGGACGTATTGTCAGAAATACGTTTGAATCGTCAGCAATTCTAAAAAGATGAGCGAGAGTGAGACGGAAGTACGACTCGCGTCTTGATACGCTTAGATTGATACGATAAGATTGTCGTCTAGCTCATCGGCTGCTATCAGTTGACAGTGACAGCGCTAAATATACTAATGAGGTTTGTTATTTGAAACGTTTTTAATACGAAATTAGCAGAATTACCTGTGATATTGTACGATGAGATAAACTACGAGTAACTTATTAATTGCGTGAATGCCTAAAAATCTATTGCCTTGTTTTTCTAACGTTTAAAAAAACGGACTGGGTATATTCTCGCAACGAACTACAAAAAATTACACAAAATGCCTGGGAAACGATTGAAATCCCTAGGACGTGGTCTTGTGTGGTTAAATTGCTAGGATATTTTACTGCAGAAAAAGAAAACGGAGGTGTTATGCTTTCTTTTAAACGCCAACCAACAGGTAGGTGACATGCTATTTCTAATCATAGTTATAACAATTCACACGCCACTGACACGAACAGTTCGTGTCAGTTCGTGTCGAACCAGATGTGGTATCGCAGTTACTGCGATACCACATCTGGTTCGACTTAGAAATAAGTGTATGAATCAAATCGAATTAAATGAAATTGTTTACCAGAATCAGTGTGGCATGACAATGAACAACACTCAGTGGACAGAGCATATGTAGGGGTCTGGCCGGGTCCAAACGGTGAACTGCTCAGGCTTGTAAATGTGGCAGATTTATACCTACAGCAGCAGGATATTATGATGATGTGGTGGATCTATGTTATGTGTGTGTTTGACATTCGATATGACCTAATAGGTAAACAATTGAAAATTCTACAGAACCCCCGCTGATATGTTCAGAAGTTGATGCGGGCTAATTGAAAAAAAATTGAAAAGCTAAAGAAATCGCCAATTTTATATTTTGAACAGTCATGTCTCGAGAGCTCAAACTCAGCTAAAATAAAACGGCTTGCAGTTTCGGAATTGTTAACGTCTAGTTCGTCCTCTAGCCTATGTTTATGGGTACTTTTATTCTTTAAAAAGATCTTCTATCAATTGATAGTAAGGTACCGCTACAAAAAACCTTACTCACCCTGTATATTATATTAATATTGAGAGAATATCAGTCAGTTTGTAATAATAAATCCGCAATAGCATCAGCAATAATTTAATGTTTCAAATCAGAAACTTTTCGATTTAATAATTATATTCCCTCCAAAAGACACATTATAAATACATACCCGGCATTAAATTAACAGTTATTCAGATCTATAAATTTAAATTCGCATCCACCATAATTTCATTCACAGTTGGAACCGTTTAGTGGAATAAATGAGTAAATCTGCCGGGGTGTATTGTGCAATAATTGCACTTGAAACGTACGAAGGGACTGTTTGGAGCAATTATCACATATTATATACAAAAACATTTCATACGAGGACCCCTGTAGATATTCTTGATTGAAAAGGACTCACTTAATCCTACCCTCGTAGGAGGCCTTGAAATGGGAAATGATAATTCAGAGACTGGGAAATGACGTAGTTTGATGTAGTGTTGTAGATTCCAGATTGCGTGGGATTCATATAAATGTAGAATCAGCAGACTTGCCACTTGTCATTTTATGCAAAATGTAAAATTTTTATAACTTGGTACCTATACTTCATGTAAGTAGTACCAAGCTACAAAAATTCTTCTATTGGAAGCTTGGCAGCTGTAGGAGGTACAAGAAATGTGGAATGTTTTAGTGAATTTTATAACGTTTACTTTCCTGAATCTCATCGTCTAACGGTCATCTTGGTTATTTGAGAATTGGTTTTTGAGAATTGGTTAAGCATGAATGCTTAACCAATTCCAATCAAAATCTGAGGATAGTCAATTTTGCCATTCAAAATGCTGCTAAGAAACAGGATAGATGCACAAACTCTTAGATTTTCCAGATTATTGTAATGAAATAAAGCTCTGACTTTAAATCTTCTTCTAACTGGATATAAACCTATACCACAAGCACGCAAGTGCACACATTTCATATTTTGTCGATGAACTTCTTCAAGGCTTAAAACGTAATTCCCACAATAGTCCAGTCGATGACCTTTTTCCCATATAATTTTGCCAAACGGCACCGATTTTCGGTGAAAATTTGAATTTAAGTTCCACTTAACCTCTACTTCAAAGTTGACCATTGTACCTACCGGGAAATGCTTTTATTCTGAGGGTGAATGCCACCCCTTCTCTGGGGTGAAAAATGTTTCATTGAAAATAATTCCGGGAATGGATAGACTGACTAATTCTAAGCAACTGTTGTTTCGTAATATTTTTCTGAAAGTCAATACTTTTCAAATTATTCGCGAGTTAAAATGTCAATTTTTCAACCAATAAATCCACGTTTTCAGACAATTTTTCAAAAAGTAGGTAAGTATTTTATTGAAAAAAAAAAAAATGATTACCAGTATGAAACAAAAAGATTGATACATTTATAGTGCTTGTTGATCTAATACAAACGGATTACATATTAGCTTGTTGGTTCTTAAGTAATAGAACCTTAAGTTATAGAACCTCTTAAGTAATAGAAAGTTGGTTCTTATTCATCAAACGCCAAAATTGAAAGTTTCAACACGAAAGTTGCCAAAAACAATTCATTTTCGTGGAAACTAATGGAAACTTTTTTTGAAACCGTATGTAGACAATTTAGAGGAACATTTGAGAGAGGTGGTGGTTTTTCTGGATGAGACCTGGGTTTTTTAAAACAGCACCAAATTGTCGAGCCTTGAAGGACAAGTAGTCTTCTATAATTCTTTGCGAAAAAAAACCGTTTATTGTTTTTCACGCGGGTACAAAAAATGGAATTGTTCCTGGTGCCAGTCAATTTTTTCATCTCTTAATCGTAACTGCGATTATCATGACAGCATGGATAGCGAAACCTTTGAAAAGTGGGTAGATAAGCAACTTATACCAAATCTGGAGCATCCCTCGCTAATTATTTAACGGACAAAGCCCTCGACAACGCCAGTTATCATTCGCGGTTGATAGTGGAAAATCCTAGAACGATATTATAAAATGGCTACAAGAAAATCAAGTTGCGTTTCCTCCTACTTTCCTAAAGGAACTTTTATCAATACTGAAGTAGTAAGCAGTGGATGAGATGAGGCGAAGCCATGGTCAAGTAATTTTGCGATTGTATCACTGCCAGTTCGATGCCATTGAGCTAATATCGTCGAAATATAAAAGCTGTTACGACAAATATATGGACTGTTCAGGGGCTCTAGCAATGAAAAAACTACAGAGATGTGGACTCGGACATTGCAGGAGTGCACTCGAGAAAATTAGAAAATTAATTTTTTTTAAAGTTCACTGAAAAATTTCTTCATGGCATGAATAAAACCTCTTGCGAATAAATTATCAATCACAATTAAGTGAGATTGACTTTTAATTAAAATTACATTTTTTTACTCCCATACATCGCTATCAAAAAAATTAATCGGTTTGCCCACTATGGCAAACAATATGGACCTTTATAAATGATAATTAATGTCGGTATTTTCCTTTACAAATCTTATCACGTTGTATAAGGGCTTTGAAAACCTTTTTTTTTATTCATGTAGCCGCCACTTTGAAAACACTTAACTACATGGTGTGATTCACATACAATGCCAAAAATCGTTCCAGAAATTTAACTCCTAGAAAAACTCCACTTGTCTGGGGTGGTTATTGTGAAGCAGGAATGTACCCAATATTAAAATACGTTTTAATAAAAGTCACTAAGCCACAGGTTTATATATGCACCGAAGAACAATAGATATGCTGCAATTATTAAAACTAACATTTAATCTGCGATTACGTTTTGTTATCAAAAAGTTGAGATTCATTATTGATCGCTCAGCTGATGCCATGCACACTCTATGCAACTGAATTGGAACTTTTGCTATCTGACTGAAATAAATGTTTGATGTTTTCTGGATTGTGTCAAAATTGGTTCGGAAATTATTGTGACCTTGCACGGGACCTTGTACGATTAAGTTTAAAAAGTCATATGTATCGATCAAGAAAAACTCATCCTTCGTATAGTTCGATTTATTTTGTTTCATATACCTACGTGGTTCTCATAGAAACCGTCAAGTTTGTCTAAACACTCCATACCGCATAAATAAATATACGACAACATTGGTTTTGAATAAGAATTAAATGCACAACACAGAGGATAGAATGTCATTACGTGAATAAATTTTATGTAGTTGTCAGTGGCTGTCAAACTGACCTTAACCGTTCAATTCATTGTTTGGATGATTCTTTTAATAATTCACGCTCGTTCACACCTTGAAATTCAACTGTTTGACATTTTCTGGGGAAATGAAAAATCTTAATTCGGACGGTTAGTATGACGTCACATAATATGACTT
Source organism: Malachius bipustulatus (assembly GCA_910589415.1). Taxonomy (NCBI): domain Eukaryota; kingdom Metazoa; phylum Arthropoda; class Insecta; order Coleoptera; family Melyridae; genus Malachius; species Malachius bipustulatus. The sequence continues at coordinate 18,616,908 of OU342633.1, forward strand.
TTTAAACTTAATCGTACCATAATTGGAAAAACACTATAATTCCCACAGAGTTCTCACTTTAAAAATATTTGAAAAAAGCAAAAATAATAATAATAATAAACATTATAAGATGTAGATATAACTTTAGAAAACATTCAAAGTGCGAACATTAAAAAAAAAATTAAAATTCAACAAATAAATTGAGAGAGAAATAAATCGTTCTTATTTATTACCTACTTGTTAACTTCGTGAGGAAGTTTTATTTGCAATTTATTTCCATTCACATCGTATTTCGTAGGTGTGAACTCCTTTAAAATAAACGGAAGGCAACAAAGTCGGAAGGGACTAAAGCTACACACATTCACCCTCAATCAGTGAGTTTCAAAAGAGCATTCATTCGTCAAAGGATTCTAGCGAAAAATTGCGGTAAAATATATTCGAGGAGCGGAATTATTATTTTAAAGATCATTTGATCATTTCGAAACATACATACATACCTACCTACAAATATTTTTTTATACCTAAACCTAATATTTCCCAATAATCAATGAAATATGGAAATATTAGAGCAGCGATTTTAATGTTAGTACGAGTATATAATGTATAAAATATTATACAGGATGTTTCATTGGTAAACGGACAAACGGTAACTGTGAATAGAGGACACCGAGGTGGTTCTAAAAATCACATAGTTAACGGGTCTCGCGTCATTAATAACATAGATACAGGGTGTTTTATGGATATCCCTATCCATCCCTAATTTTTTAAGGTCTTCGAGATGCTATTACACACGCAATTATATAATCATATCAAATGCTACATATCTGAGTCTCAGCATGGTTTTGTTTCGGGTGGCTCGACTGTTAGTTGTAGTGGCGTCTATGAGTCGGAAAACACCCGAATTTTTTCAGACGCAACGAAACCACTTTCCTCCCCCGTTTTCGAGGATGCTGAACATGATGACGTAGAGCAAATTTCTTTTACGGGTTGCGTTCACCCCGTATTGACCAAAAACCACCCCCTTTTTGAAAATTTTCGTTCTAATTCCCCGGGTCGGAAAAAACGCGTGCAACTCGTTTAGGGGGGAGCCTTGTATCTAATGACAACTGCTCGTCATCCTACGCCCACCCCTTTGGCCGAGAACCACCCTCCAAGGGGGTTGAAATTGTGTTTTTTTTATTAATCGGGAAATCTGCCTCATTCCCCCGTCTTCAAGGATGCTGAACACGATAGTCACTACTTCGGACCTCTACCACCCGTTTTCATCCCTCCAAATCGAGGAAAACACCCTCCAAGGGAGTTGAAAATGTGTTTTTTTATTAATTGGACAACCTGCCGTATACCCCCGTTCTCAAGGGTGCTGAACACGATGGTCACTACCTTAAATTGTCAAAACTACCCCCCTAAATTGACAAAATCACCTTTCAAGGGGGTTGAAACCTTTTATTTTAATAGGGAATGTTGGAAATGTTATTTTGTATCATCATCGACCGTACTTTCTATTGGGAAAAATATGAAGACAACGGTTCTATTACTCTTACGTCGGGAAATAATAATTTGAATATACAAGATATCATATTATATCATGTGTTTTTTAATAGGGTTAAAGTTTTGAATTATGTTTTAACTAGGGTATTTTGATGGTGATAAATCGACGTTTAATAAAACATTGTTAATCTTTAATATGTATTATAAAAAATAAATGTAGAACATACAAATGCACATAGGTACAAATACAAATAGAAAATATTGAACAAATTTATGTACTTAGAAATAATAATATTATAATGATAATCTTTTAGTAAAGCTAGGAGAAAAACTAGTGTCAGCCTTGGTCTTTTACAAAAGTGGAATTACATTGCTGATACTCTTCAAAATGAACATCACATTCTTACGTAAGAGTAACAGAAACGTTGTATCCATATTTTTCCCAATAGAAAGCACGGTCAATTATGATATGAAATAACATATTTCCAACATTCCCGATAAAAAAACAAAAAAATTCAACCCCCTTGGAGAGTGATTTTGTCAATTTAGGGGGGCGGTTGAGGTCTAAGGTAGTGACCATCGTGTTCAGCAACCTTGAAAACGGGGGTTTGCGGCAGGTTGCCCAATTAATAAAAAAAACACATTTTCAACCCCCTTGGAGGGTGTTTTCCTCGATTTGGGGGGATGAAAACGGTTGATAGAAATGTAAAATGGTTACCATTGTGTTTAGCATCCTCGAAAAAGGGAGAATGCAGAAATATTCAGGTGACGGGCAGTTGTCGTTAGATACAAGGCATCCCCAGAAGCGAGTTGCACGCGTTTTTTCTGATCCGGAGGCATTAGAACGAGATTAAAAAAAACGGGGTGGTTTTTGGCCAATAGGGGGTAAACGCAACCCGAAAAAGAAATTTGCCCTACGCTATCGTGTTCAGCATCCTCGGAAACGGGGGAGGAGAGTGGTTTTGTTGCGTCTGAAAAAATTCGGAAATTTCGTGTTTTTTCCGACTCATAGACGCCGCTATGTGACTAACCTCATTTGCTTTACACAACACTTGGCCCAGTCGCTGGATCGCAGGCAGCAGATTGATACGGACTTTTCCAGGGCCTTTGGTTACATTGATCACAGTCGTCTCCTCTCCAAGCTAGAGTCTTTTGGCATATCAGGTGTACTTCTTAAGCTATCTGCACTCAAGAACTCAGAGCGTATGGCTGAATGGTTTTGTATCCAGGTCAATGGTTACGTCTGGAGTACCCCATGGGACAGTACTGGGGCCTCTCTTATCCATACTGTTTGTTAATGATGTTGTGGATCAATTAGGTATCAGATGCTTATTATATGGTGATGACTTGAAGATGTTCCACAGCATACGTACAATCGACGATTGTCATCTTCTCCAGTCCTCTCTGAGTCTTTCGGTTTAGTGCCGGCGGAATGGTTTGAGTCTGAACGTGGGTAGTGTCAGGCAATGTCGTTTTCATTGTCTCCCCGGGCAGACCCATTTCCCCATACCATTGATACGTGTGTCTTGGAGAGGCCTGATACGATTCGGGATCTAGGTGTTTGGTTCGACCCATCATTTTCGTTCAAAATATCCTGAACCTGAAGAATGACGCAATGAAGATGTTATCTTTCATTATTAGAAATTCTGCTGACGTCGCTGACGCCGATGCCCTGAGGTCATTTTTTTTTGTCGTTGGTAAGGTCTAAACTTGATTATGCTTGTGATAGTTTGAGGACCCAGTTAGAAGTACCAAATTGAACTCGTCGAATCCGTGCAAAGACGGTTCTGAAAATACTTGTCCTACAGGATTGATCGAACTTATCCACATCAAGGTGTTCCCCATAACTCACTTCTTCGCAGATTCTCTCTTGATACTATGGACGCAGCAGGCGAAATTACTTTGATTTGGTTTTCCTATGGAAATTATTATTGGGCTCAATATATTGCACCGAACTTCTTTCGGGTATAAATTTTTGTGTTCTTGTGGGTATCTTCGCGTCATGGTCGGACATTTAGCCTGGTATCGGTCACAATAGCCAAGCTGCTAGAGTTTCGGTCAAACGATCTCTAAAGTGCAGCATGACTTTTCTTGGTCAGTACTTAGATGGGTGACCAAACTTGATAGTGGTAAATAAAAAAGTTCCGTGACCGATCGTGCTCCGGGAGGTACGTTAAAAAGGGGGTCCCGGCTGCTTCACAGCAGTCGTTAAGTTACGTCAGAGGCCCTTGAGGCTACTTGAAAACTTCTGACACTTGGGCTTTACCACAGCCATAAGATATTTATTTATTTATTTATTTAGCCTGGATATATCCCGAAGTAATATTTTACAGTTTTCACCACTCTACAGAATGATCCTTCCTTTACCATAAGGTACAGGATTCCCTAGATATATTTGCATGTAATACTGTTACAATAAGGAAGGTGTCACGCTGAACACTCTGGGTTCTTAAGATGGTGTAGGTAATTGATGCCAATGTCTGTAATTTACTTTACACCTGTTCAAATTCTTTCAGTTTTTATTAAGTCAATCTGTTGTAATGTTGAGCTTCATTTTTCTTTAATTTTATTGTTACCTTAGGCTCCTATAATTTGGATTGATATGCAATTAATTTTCTTATATTTTATCTGTAAGGAGTTCTTCACTAATTTTTTTAAATAAATAAATAAATAAATAACGCAATTTATTTCGAAGGCCATAACTAAGGAATCACCCTATATAATTTTTTTTTAAATTTGGTTAAATAGTTTCCATTTCACTGCACAAATGTTTGACATAATATTCTGAAATGCACTTTTTGTAATTCCGCATAGGTATCCGATTCTCAGGGTGGCGTTTTCAAAATTAGATTTTTGCTTAAAACCGGTTCATAACATTCAAAAATGTTAATTTTTTTAGTGAATAAATAACATAAATTATTGTAGTCTGCATTGAAATTTGTAAATCATGTCTGGCATACCTTTGTATCTCATTAAACTAAAAAAGTTTGAATACAGGTCCGTTCCAGAACAAAAAATATTGAAATTTTTGTTTATTTTTGTAACACCCTGTATAGCGAAACTTGTAACAGTATTATGTATACCAAAAATTTATTAATAATTGTTAAAACGGTGTACTCTAGTTTGGTGCTACCATGTTAATGCACAGTGAAAACATCCATTTACAAAAAGTTAATCTAAAAGTAATTTTTTGTGTTGAATGTGTAGAAAGTATTTTTTTTAATTTTCGCAAAACAATGGCAAAAGGCGTAATTAACATTACGGCCATAACTTTATATAAATATACGTATATCAGAGGTGTTAGAAAAAGAAATTCAATATTTGTTCCGGAATGGACCTGTATTCAAACTTTTAAAGAGTTTAATGAGATACAGAAGTACTCCCAGACATTATTGGCAAATTTCAGTAGACTGTCATAATTAATGTTCTTTATTAATTAAAAAAAAATAACATTTTTGAATCTTGTGAACCGGTTTTAAGCAAAAATCTAACTTCGATATCAAAATGACACTCGTAGAATCGAATGCGGAATTAAATGAAACACCCTGTATAAATCGTATTCATGCTGGTCCAAAAATGGATGTTAATTTTAGAGATTCAAAATTTAACTTTCAGGATTCGTGTAATTAGTGTAATTAATTAATTAATGTATAGGACCGTAAAATGGCATAATCAGTTTATTTATTTTTGTTTTCGTTCGCGGGAACTGGTGATAAAATCCTGGAGGAATCCTGATAAAATGGCCAAAAAAATTCGAGCTTTCTTCAATAGATCAGTAAAAATCCATTTAAAAAATCAAAATCGTTGAAAAGAAGTATCAAAAAACTAATTAATAGGCTTTAATTACACAAAATATATAAAATATGGAAATGACAGGTAGAATGATTGATATGAACTATGGTAGTTATAAAAGTGACCAAGAACCTGATGAAGGGGGTTGTGGTTCTTCTGGCTGTTTATTTATCATTTTACTATCATTGTTGATATATTTTATCTAATGTAAGCATGGTGATTAGTCTTTTGTAATTTCTTTTCAGCGATTTTGATTTCATTAATTGATTTCTCTCTGATTGATCTGAGAAACAATTTATCCCTCGCATTTAAAAAATTTGTGGTTTATGTCATTCATCTTCTCTGATACTAATAAGTCAGAAATAAAAAAAACAGTTTTAGATCGGTACTTTGTAAACTGACGAAATATTAACCTGAAAATAATTTCTCATTGCAGTTCACGTATATCGACATTTAGGTAGAGTGTGTATAATTTCCGGGTTTCTCAGCGAAAATATAAAAAGAGTGATTTTATCGATTACAAACTAATTGGAAAAACTGCTTTCAGTACACCTACTAAGCTTGTGTTATGTACTTATTTGCATGAAATTAAAAGACGCAAATACCTTCAATGAAGACTGCCTAGGGCCTAGGTGCTATACAAAATATTATTTAAATATATTCTTGATGCCTCTATTATATCATTCAAGGGTTAATATACATTTTATTAATATGCACAATAATAAGAGGAATTAGATGTTATTTTCCGAGTAAAATAACTCATCAACTTCTGCTGGAAATATCGTTAGGTCTCTCTATTGTTATGGTAATGTTTGAGAAAATTGCATGACCTCGTTATGAGATAATGGAATTTTAGTTAATATAAAAAGTCGCCCTGTTTGTTGCGCATTTGTTTGACTTAAATTAACTTAATAAAACACTTTCACCGTTTACTAATGAAATTATATTAGCTCTTTCCATTACCAGATGATAATTTCAGATTTTTAAGTAGAGTTTTCAATCGTTACCTGTGGGTCAATTATTTTTGATAGGTAGACCTAAAGATTTCACAAATAATCATAATTTAATTCAAACTAATGAATCATATAATAAATGATAATTTTGAAAAATGGTTCACGTTCATAATATTCAAGGTAAAAGTTTTCATAAGAATATAGCTTCAATCATTATATTCTCCGAAGAATCCAGGAAACAAATTTGTACTTGTACCTATGAGTAATAAAAGTCGAAAACTCAGATTCAGCATTAAAATGTGTGGAAGTAACTTTCTAAATGACTTAATCTGTTTAACAAATTTCCAGATAAATACCTATTTACCTTACTTCTTCCTTTCTTGATTAATGTAATAAGTTTGACTCCATGGAACATGAAAAAGGAAAGATACGAAATGAGAATTTTATAAATCGTATAACACGCGACTTGAATTGGTGATTTTTTACCTCTACAAATGAGTTGCTATACCTTCTAAAGGTCTTTTTTCTCCATTAAGATGAAAATGAAGTCGTCAAAATGAACAGGATTTGAACTTACTGAACACGAGTTCCAAATTTATTAAATTACGTCATGTAGCCACGTAGGCATCGTTGTTTCGAACACTGAAAACAAGAACTTTTTCTTCAAGTCCTGTGTTCGATTTTTATTCAGCAATAATAAACGAATATTTACTTAAATTTAGAATAATCTTTAATGAACCCATTCTCTAATTAATTACCGTCTAATATAACAGCATTAATCACTTATGTATATAATTTGAACCAGTGACGTACGGTAGGGTAGGGATCTAACATGAGTACCCCCAATGTATACCGCATTTGGATAGATTTTGATTTTGATATATTTTTCCAAAATCGTCATATTCTTGGTACAAAAAGTGCATAAATTTGTTATTTAATTTGTAAATTTTAAAAAGTTTTAGAAAAAAGTTCAATTAAATAAGGTGAAAGTTAAGTAATATTCCAACAATAACAAATAAAAATTATTCCCCAAATAATCTTTGGGGAGGCCTCCCAAATTTCATCTCACTGCTCTAGGAAACGTGGGCGTATTTTTCGTGGTCAGGGGGGGGGATCTAGATTATCTTAATTGTACATGCCTCAAAAACTGTTGAGCTTATAACAAACTTATGCAATTTTTATCCAGACATATCTAGATTTTGAAAAATATGGCAAAACCTAAATTTATTTAGGGACGTAAAAAGTGTGGGATACATAGGAAATTATGTTCATGTTACACACATGTATTGTTGCTGTGATAGTAGTCCAATAGTTGATAAAATTTAAGACAAAAAATTTTATAAAAAAAAAATAATAATTACAACCGTTTTGGAGTTCTACAAAACAAAATTACTTTTTTGGAACATGCAGCACCATTATATGGGTGAGGCGTGAGAACCTTACGGCATTTTTATATGGAGAGTCCTGGGAGTAGAAGTCTAAAAATTTGTACGTGTATAATTTCGATTTTTAAGAGCTGAACTAAAATATTTACAACCTCTCACCATTTCCGGTTATACCGGAAGTTGCCATCAACTTTCGTATTTTAAATAGGACACCTGTATATTATTACATTTTCAGATTGCCTGAAAAAATGTTATAAAAATGGTGTTTGTAGTACAAAATTGGAACGAGTGGTTTATGAGTTATAAACAAATGAAAATCGCAATTTTCCATTTTTAAAGTAGCTTAGGTCGAAAACGGGCCAAGATACCGGAAAACGGCTTACATGTCCCTATCTTAACTTTTCACGTAGTATCTTAGGGTGCTGAGGAAATTTGTATACAAAATGATGAAAAATCAGCGAATTTAAAAAAAAAATAATAATTTTTTTTTTGTAGGTACTCGAGCGTAGTAGGATATAAAAAAAAACTATATAAAAAATTAGGATAGGGACATATTATGTAAGTTGTTTTCCGATATCTTGACCCGTTTTCAAGCTAAGCTGCTTTGAAAATGGAAAATTGCAATTTTCATTTGTTTATAACTCATTAATTGGTCGTTAAAAATTTGAACTGTAAACATAATTTTTATTGCTATTTTTCAGGCAACCTTAAAATGTAATAATATACAGGTGTCCCATTTAAAATAAGAAAGTTGATTGCAACTTCCGGTATAACCGGAAATGGTGAGGAGTTGTAAATATTTTACTTTAGCTCGTCAAAATTGAAATCATAAATGAACAAACTTTTAGACCTCTACTCCTAACACTTCCCAATATAAAAATGCCCTAAGGTTCTCGCGCCTCACTCTGTATAAATTCGTATTATTCTGAAGTCGAAGTTTATCCCCTTTATTCTTAGACATCCTGTATATGATGAGGATTTGGAAACGGTAAAAAGGGATACGAATTCTGTTAAACTTAACAACCTGTTTTAATAAAATCTTATTTACAATAATTATCATTATCCAAACCTTATTTGTTTGTAAACTACATAAAACTCTTTGTTCGTTGACCTGAAAAAAATTAATTCGGTTATGCTCAATTGATCATTCATTCGAAAGATTTTAATTGTTATCACAATTTGTAGGGTGGATATCTAAATAATTATAGAAAGGCTTTATGAAACAATGAATTCAAATGTATAATTTCAACACAAATTTAGGTAATTGAGCATGTATTGTCCATAATATTAAATAGATCAAGCGAAGTCACAATATTTATCAGTGTAATATTATCCCACCTGGACACGGATGCGGTCATCGGGGTGAATTTCATGACAAAACGAGCCACGAGATGCACGTCGGCGACGGTAATGAAACAGATGGGTAATGAAAACGAAAGACAGACACGATACGATACGGAAATGGATAGAGTGTGGTGAAGCAATACTGGCTGTCCGAAACTCCTCGAACTAGCTGTGCGGATCAACAAGCGAGGACTACAGGACTACCGGTAACACTCATGGACAGCTTCGCCATGAATCGACAGCTCGTCCAGAGTACTTTGCACATTCTCGGAGATCACTCGGCTTACTCGGGACCACAGAAAGGACTTGGCAAAAAAAATCGTAGGTCATCCTGTCGAGTTTACCAAGGCACTGACGAAACTGACGTCATCTGTCTACCCAACCCTGACATAGAGCCTAACCTCGACGACAGCTCCGCTGGTCGCAACCTGGCGTATGACATGCATCAGCATCCTCGTGTCTATCAGTAGACACCTCAGCACCAAAACCGGCACACCCGCTAGGAACTTCTATCGCAAAATTTTAAATCCAGTTCCACAACGGCCGTTCAAACCGCCAGAGTAAGTCAGCAGTCCGTCATTTGGGCATTTGCGAGCCGAAAATACAGGGAAAAAAGCACATAATTTGAAATAGGTTAGGATTTTCAATTTGTTTTAATGGATATCTGTTTAATTTTCCTTTGTTTCATATTAAAGGAGATGTAACGATATCCCGGGCATCTAATCGAATACATCGAACATAATCCCTAGAAAAATCGGGTGATCCACAAAATTTTTCATCAACTAGTGCCTTGGAAAAAATGAAGCATGTCTGCCAGTCTGTCAGATAAAATGCAAACTATCGGTAGGTGTGCTCAGGTGCAATGAGCTCGGCCATGACTGCAGTAGCTATCTCTCTCTTCCAAGGCACTAGTTGATGAAACATTTTGTGGATCACACGATATAATATCAGTCGCTGTCGCTGTGAATAAAAATATGGATTAGGTGTGATTGCAGCCGGTCATGATGATTAATCACTGCCGGACTATAGCTATATAAAAAAGTATCTGGTCGAAAAGCAGTGAGTAATTAGTTGTATGTAAGATAGATGTATTAACTATATAAGAAAGGGCTCCGACCTCTACCCCTATTCCATGTACTTAGTGACTGAAGGCATTTCTTTTCCTGACCGCTTTACTTGCTGAGTGCAGCGATCATAACTCTCATCCCCTGCCATATTGACCGGGGGAGTACTGATCTCCCGGTTCCCAGCGATATTCGCATCGGACCAGAGGTACTGACTCTGCCCCGTCGTAGCAACCCCAGCGGGAGTGTACCGATCTGCCGGTTTCCTAAGAATTCGCCACTTCAGTCGGAAGTACTGATTCCGACTATCCGACTTCCTCCGCCTCCCGCGTTTGAATTATTTATTTTAAAATCTTCCTAAAATGTGAAAACGTCTGTATTGATGTCAGAACATCAAACATCTTTGGACGCAATGAGATTGATGGTGAAGTTTCTATTTGTTTACAGAAGTTTTACATTTTTTAAGCTTTTATATTCACTTACTTTAAAAGTTTCACATTTTAAAGTTTTCGTTCTTTACATAATTATTACATGATGATTCGCTTTGACCACAATTTAAAATGCACGAATTGCATACCACATGAAAAGTTAAGATAAGGGCATGTAGGTAAACCATTTGTCTATATCTTAAGCCGTTCTAGATGTACACTGCAAGCTTGCTTTGAAGCAGGAAAATTGCCATTTTAATTTATTTATAACTCATAAATTACTGGTTACACAATTAAACTGTCAAACCCATCCTCATTACATTTTTTTGCAAATTTTGTAAATATAATAATATATAGGGTGATCCGTTTAAAATAATAAACCTGCGTGAAATCGGTTTCGGTATAATAACTGGAAGGGCAAGTCATAATGTCTAATAACAATTTTCTTGAAAATATTCCGAATGAAAACTCGAAAATTTTTAGTCGGCGGTCTACGTGAATCTACGAAGGCGTAGAAGTGGCACACCAGTTTTATTTTTTTCAAATTCCGGGTTTAAACTAAGAATTTCGACTTGAAACTCGAAATCCCGACTTTCAGAATTACAATTTTTAATTTTCGACGAAGAACACACCTTATTATCACTTCATGACGTCATAAAGTAGAACACCATATTTCTCGATTGCTTCAAGACAAAATCTCGACTATCGCCTAACAAAAATATTGATTGTTTTTACGCGACTGTCACAAATAATAACTGGGTCTTTCGTGTTTAATACCGTTCCTAAAATAAAAATAATTAGTGTTTTTTGTCACTGAATACGATTCCGCAATAAAAAATAAGGGTTGTTATTTAGGATTTCAAAGTTTTGTTTCAAAATTTCAACCCCCTCCCACTCCCTTGCAAGAGATGAGGGGTGCAGGGTGGCTTTTGTGTTCCAAAGATGTCCTCCACCGAACTTTTGTGACAAACATTTTTTCACAGAGTGCTTACTTTTCCAGATAATGAGAGAAATAAATAAAATCAAATTTCATCGATTACAGCGCTATCTATGATAATTCACAAAAAAAGTTTCCTCCAGTGACATAGAAGCGGCCGTGAAGTAAATGCAGATAAAATTATTTTAGGAATTAACGGTACTAAATCCGTAAGATCAATTATTTTGTGACAGTCTCCTAAAAGGATTCATTGTTTTTTTTTAGACGACAGTCAAAACTTCTTGAAACAATCGAGAAATATGGAGTTCCAGTTTATGACGTCATGAAGTGATACCTATAGGAAGTGTGTTCCTGGTCGGAAATTTAAAATTGGAGTTCATATTTTTAAGCCGGAATTTCGAGTTTAAAATCGAAATTTTTAGTTTTAATTAAGAATTAAAAAAAAAAAGTGTGGCTCTACTACACCATCGTACGAATCAGCCGCTATATCAGTATTAAGTATTAATTTATAGGTAAGTACCTTAAAATGAGATTATTTCATTTCGTGAGACGATTGTGAATTCTGGTGTAATTAAATTTCATATCAATTTTGTTTTACTTTGAAAACTTTGTAATGTTTGTCCATAACCAAACGGGTTGGGTTCCTATAAACGTTGACAATCAATCCCAAAGCTTTCGTTTTCTTAATTATCGACTTTTAAAAAAGTTCCAGGAACTTTTCAAACAAGTATAGAGATCTGTATCGACAGAAGCTTTTACGAATTTCTTACGCGCGCAAAAAAAAAAAACAGCTAAATATTTAATACGTGAAGTATTTTCTCTCATCCTAACTTAAAGTCAGTGTTCTTTAAATAAATAATGTGTACTTCAAAACAGGGGTGGACACAAACAGATTCTAATTCGCAAGTAAAAATATTCTGGGCGTACTCTGAACTCTGACATAAAATCAATTAGTTCTCTGAGTAAGAAATTCAAAAACTCACCTCATATTTAAATAACAATTTTCATGCTTGTAATTCAAATTTCACCCTCAACCATTTAGGTTTTAGGTACACAGACATCGAAATTCCATATTTAAAGTAAATTTATTTCAGGAATTTTAATGAATCTACCAAATAGGTATGCATAAATATCAGTAAATTTAACGAACATAACTGTAGAGCTAACGGATGTTAATCTATTATCATGACGTTTTGCATAATATCTTAAGCCCCAATTTAGCTTTAATATAAGGGTTCATAGACTAAATATTACAGAATGTTTCACCCACAGTGTTATCCCACATCTAAGTGATACAATATAATAATGTAAAATGATCAGATGTTGTAACTCTATAACATAATAGAATCGTCCATACTTGATAATCCATTCGATTTAGTTACAAATTTCATTTTGCATAGAGAAATATTATGATAAGCCAACAAACTCTGGTTTTGAAATCATCACATAATACTTAATAATTATTATAGACCTCAACTCACTAAAAAATAATTTTCCTGCAAGGATATAATATGTGTTAGCAAAATAGACTACAAGGAGTGGGATAGGCCGCAGTCAGATTTATCTTCAGGTATTTCGAAAAGCAGGTGACAAGGAGAGCCAGATGAAGATATCGGCTGTTTCTATAGTGGAGAGGGTCTGTCAAAAAAAAGACTCCATCCGTCTTGGATTCGAGAATTTTTTTTTATTTTTTTTTTCATAAAGTTGGACCCCCTCTTCATTTTGGTGGCATTTTCAAAAATTTAATCGACGCCCTGGCGGAGAAATGTGCATGCGAAGACATCGGCAATGGGTTTTTTGCACATAACTCGCTTAATTCAACTCTGAGCATAGTAAGTATCCTGTCAAAAAATGAAGAGCTCTCGAAGACGCGAAATTTGAACTGTAACTGGTCCAAATCGGTCAAACGGTTCTCGAGATATCGCATTTTCAATTTTAAGGCCCTTTCTTCAGGGTTCCGCCGCGGTGCGAATACACCGCCGTCCGTGTTCGCGTGTTTTGCATGGAAAAAATCGACTTAGGGACTTAATTTTTTTTTTCATCGACAGACAGCAGTGTCGATTCAGCAATGATGCCTGAAATTTTGAAGTCGCTATCTCGATTAGGGGGGAAGGGGAGGGGAAATCATAATTAAAATTCAAATTGCTATAACTTTCGCTAATATTGGGGCCTCGGGCCCAACCAATGGGAGATGACACTTTGGAATGCCTACTTTAAAATGGCATTTTTTTTTTCGATTCCGCCAATATTGGCAAGATGTCCGCAGAAAAACCGATTTCCCTCTCCCCTTTTTTTTTCTTAAAACTGTTTTTTTGCCATGAAATAAGGGGGTGGGGGTAAAAAAAATTTCGTCATCAGACGGGAATTTTTTTTATCTTTGATTTGAGCCCCAGTAGACCTCGATCGGACCATCTTTAAGGTCACAGGGTCACCAAACGCGTTTGGTCCTGTAGAATGGCAAGGATTTGGGTTTAGCGGGTTCCGCTACCCGGCATTTTTTAGGGCTAAGTGTCCGCTTTCAAGATTTTCTTACCCCATGTCGCTATCTCAATTAGGGCCTGCACGCGGACGTGATATGTAAACCAATTAATCTAGCCGCGGAGCAGCGAGAGCCGGGGCGGAGCCTAGCGCTCCCTCTCCTTTCTCTCTTCTCTCACAGACACACACGCTACATTAATTGGTTTACATATCACGTCCGCGTGCAGGCCCTAATTGAGATAGCGACATGCGGTAAGAAAATCTTGAAAGGGGACACTTAGCCCTAAAAAATGCCGGGTAGCGGAACCCGCTAACCCTAATCCTTGCCATTCTACAGGACCAAACGCGTTTGGTGACCCTGTGACCTTAATAATGGTCCGATCGAGGTCTACTGGGGCTCAAATCAAAGATAAAAAAATTCCCGTCTGATGACGAAAAAAATTTTACCCCCACCCCCTTCTTTCATGGCAAAAAAACAGTTTTAAGAAAAAAAAGGGGGGAGGGAAATCGGTTTTTCTGCGGGTATCTTGCCAATATTGGCGGAATCGAAAACAAAATACCATTTTAAAGTAGGCATTCCAAAGTGTCATCTCCCATTGGTTGGGCCCGAGGCCCCAATATTAGCGAAAGTTATAGCAATTTGAATTTTAATTATGATTTCCCCTCCCCCTCCCCCCCTAATCGAGATAGCGACTTCAAAATTTCAGGCATCATTGAGGACACTGCTGTCTGTCGATGAAAAAAAAAATTAAGTCCCTAAGTCGATTTTCTCCATGCAAAACACGCGAACACGGACGGCGGTGTATTCGCACCGCGGCGGAACCCTGAAGAAAGGGCCTTAAAATTGAAAATGCGATATCTCGAGAACCTTTTGACCGATTTGGACCAGTCACAGTTCAAATTACGCGTCTTCGAGAGCTCTTCCTTTTTTGTTAGGATATTTACTATGCTCAGAGTTGAATTAAGCGAGTTATGTGCAAAAAAACCATTGCCGATGTCTTCGCATGCACATTTCTCCGCCAGGACGTCGATTAAATTTTTGAAAATGCCACCAAAATGAAGAGGGGGTCCAACTTTATGAAAAAAAAAAAATCAAAAAAAATTCTCGAGTCCAAGGCGGTTCGAAAGTTAGACCCTCTCTACTACTAGTGTTGGAAAATTTTAGGGCGCTCTTACCTGGATAATCGGGGCTATGATCTATCGTTTATGTTATGTAAATAAAAAATTAGACTTGTGTAATAATTTTGCATGCGTTTTTAATTTTATGTAAGTCTAATTTTTTACATAAACGATACATCATAGGCTCGAATGTCTCTGAAAAATGTTGACTCTGTCCAGATTTCCACTGGATTAAAGTTAGTTGATTTCAAACATTTTTGTTTTGCCCCCTTTTATTAATCCCGAAAATTTATTTCTGAACATTCTTTCTGTAATCCTAAAATTGATGATCTTTTTGACAGTCTTTACAGAAAATCACATTTACAGAAAATCACATCTATCACTTTAAAGAGTGTTAGGGAATCAGATAAGACCGATACCCATCCATTCATCAATTAAAAAATCCCCGCGGGGTTAGGTTGGAGTAGCTAAATAGTTTCTATGTTGCTCTTGTTATTTTTCATAATTAATGGAAACAATATAAAGTAATAATAGTGCAGTCAAAATATTTCAAAATCAAAATTACAATGGGGAAAAATGATTTTAAAAAAACTGTATAAAAAAATTAATTTCTTCTATCACTGACATTATAATTTGGTGAATATTTAACGATCAAAAAATTTTTCCATACGGTGCCAACTTTTTGGTTGGCCAAAAAATTTTCAATAGGTAGAGTTTATTGTTTTCAATAAGCTAAATATGATTAGATCAAAATTAAATAAAAAATCTCATTCAGAAGTCAGTAATCCTGCCGAGTAAAAAGGATTTGGGGTGTTATTTGAAAAAAACAAAAATGTAGGGGATGATTACTTGGGGGAGGGAGGGGTAAAAGGCGTGAAGTGCTATTACGTGGCTTTAAATGGTATTAAGTAACGTGGTATAAACAAGAGCCATTCAAATTTACTTTCAATATAAATCTTTGTCTCAATACTAGAATAAAAGAAATAAAGATTTGATAAAAATTGTCTATATTTTCATCCTCAAAATTGAAGGATATCCAAGTTTTTTTTAAATTTGATTTGGTCCAAATTGTGACTTTTTTTATTTAATATTCTCTTCCCTCAGTGTTGAAATACAGCTTCATATGCGCTTACCTTATTTATCTTACAGAGTGGTACTCAGAAACGAAAAAGTTACATACACTATCCCAAAATGAGGACTAATTAACTAATTTACATTGAATTATCCAATTTTCCAATTGCAAGAGTTCCATGCAAAATAGACCATCCTGTGTGTAATTAAACCGTCTCGTTGTATATTCTGCTCCCTTCTTGATTAGTGATGTAAATATTTGAACTTTTAAAAGCTATATATCTTAATCGGCTTTATTATGGCTGAATAAATCCGTATAAATCCATATTAATCTGACATTTCATTATGCAAGCCGGAGTCACAGGGAAAACACATGCGGAAAGTGCCGGTTTTAATAAACTGGGTATATGAAAAAATGACAAATGCCCAATTGGTTTCAAATATTTGAAAACGGACTAAATCGAACCTCAATACCGTGATAAAATTATATACACGAAACAAAAAGTTATCAAATATTCATTTACGACTTAAAAAAAAAACAACTCTTATCAATTTTGTTAAAAATTTTGTTGTACTCATTAGATATTTTTAAAATGATCGCCTTGATTTGGTGCTTTTTCGGAAATTGTAGAAATTTTTGTATAGGGTGATGAATATTATTAGATTTTTAATCATCGCTTGTAAAAAGTTTATCTACACAATTAGGACACCGTACGAAAAGTTAATAAGATTTTTCAAGCCATTTTCCAATGTCTTGAGTTGTTTTCAAGGTAAACTGCTTCGAAAATTATAAATGGCTATTTTCATTTGTTTATACAGGATGTTCCTTATTTCAGAACTCACCATGGGGATTTCGTAAACGCTAAAGAGATACAGGGTTTGTTAAATTAGATAAAATTTACTCTATTTTGTGGCCATATCGAACCCGTCAAGACATACAAGATAACTGTGACCATTCCTAAAATATTCTGAAAAAAAACTGAAAAATCGAGTTTTCCTATTTTCGCCAAGTCTTTTTTATCATTGGAAATAAATAAATAATTTTTCTGCAGGCTTACATAAGTCGCCAAGTGTTCTAACTGACATTTCAAAAATTTTCAAAGTCAACTAGATCCCAGAGTTTTCATAGTCAACTTTTGTTTTTCTTATGGCCGTCATATTAGTTTTTTATGTCGCTCGGTATGAAAAAAATCATGGAAACCAAAAATTAATAACATTGAGAAAAAACTACAACAAAATTAAATTTTATTCAATAAAAAAAGGGTTTCAAGATAATTTGTTAATAAACAATCAATATTTCTTAAAGGTGCGTACAGACATGCAACAGAACATCGTCACGTAACACCGCCGCGTATCATTTCTGTACTCGGCAATGTTGCGTGGTCAGCCCGGTTTAAAAAAAAATTAGTGCAACAGAACATCGTCCCGAAACATCAACGCGAAACATTTAGGCGTCCCAGATTTTTTAATTAGTTGCACGAGTGTATTCGAAAAAGATGGACGTTGCGGCTGCGGCATATATATTATACACTATTTAGTGCAGAAGAAAAAACTCAGATCAAAACGCTGAAACAGTGAAAACACAAAAATCAAAACAACGCAAGTGTTTCGCAGACACGTCCAAAGCGGCAAATCTATAGTGCCACGTCGTCGCGAACATTTCTTTGATGTGATGCCGAAATACCGACAACTGATGGGACGCTGCGATGTTACTGTGTTACGCTGTTACTGTACTGGTACGATGTTGCAGAGTGCCGTCCAGACTTGATACGCGGAGAAGTTACGTTACGGTGTTCTGTTGCATGTCTGTACGCACCTTTAATAAGAATGTACGAAACTTGATCGATTTGCAAAGGCAGCTAATAATTTTTCAAGAATTTTGTTTTTTGAATCTAAAATATAATTATTTTAGTATACCTAACTATAAGTATATTATTTCTTAAGTCTCCAAGGTCACCTAGTACCTACCCTTAAGATATTCCAAGATATACAAGAAGATATTCCAAAAAGATTAAAAAAGAGAAAAATTTATTTTTTGCCTTTTTTCAAGTTAGTTTTTTGAATATTTTTCACATTAGATTTTTTTTTTCTAAATTTTTTTAGATTTTAAATAAATTTTTTTATGTAAAATCGCTTTATCTACAAAAATTCCTTATTAACTATACCTAAATTTTGCTTAGTTTTCGAGATATAATTAAAAATTTGAAAGCAGTGCAATTTCACCGCTATCTCCAATTTCCACCCTCTAATTTAATACCACTCCGCGATTTTCTAATCCTTAATGACCATTTGAAGGACTCGTGCAATAAAAACCTACTCTTTTGATAGTTCCCTATTGCCCTGTTTATTAGGACATAATCTAATAGTTTAATTGACTATTGCCTGAATTACAAATCTGGTAACCGCGCGGGATCATACTTACAGAAAAATTGTTCGCATGTTTTTGACAAAAAATCACATTTTTCGATCGACTTTCGCAAAAACCGGCTTCAAATTCAGAAAATACAGAAAAAATCGATGAAATGAGACTCTTAAATCGAACGGCACACTGCAACCAGCTTCACAAATACAGATTATAGGTATGATGCAATATATACAAGTTCTTACTTTGGTTTGTTTTTGTGAAGCGCCGTTCGAGCGCGAGGTTAAGATAGGTTGCTATTTGTTTACGCATTTAAAAAATTTTCTCTTTGTCGCTAAGGTTCTTCTGCTGAGACATGTTTTAGTATCAAGTTTAAAGGGCACTAGGTACTCACTACTGCGTAATTTTTATTATGCGAAGTTCGAATTCCGAATTTTACGCTTCGATTTTGAGATTAATTAATAATTTTAATAACATCGACAGCCATTAATTACGATATTGTTTCCCTGCGCAACGCGGGTCGCAGCGTTGCCGCTTTGAATACTATCACGGAGCTCTACGAATGATATAATACTTTATCTTCCCATCTTTACACGATATACCTACTTATCAAATTAATTAAGGTAACATAAAATCTTGATAAATTTTCTTTGAATGTTACTTATGTTCTAAATTAAATAAACGTTCAGAATTTTTTTTCAGAAATACAGAACTTATATCACAAGGCAATTTTTGTCGTGAGTAAGACAACTCTGTGACTTCGGTGGCTTGCCGACCCGATTGTAAGCGAAAAGGAACCGATTCGATTGCAAATGCTCCTCTGCCATTGGATAGCTTGACCAGTGCTTTAATGAAAATTTGTATCTTAATGAGACCCATTAAAGCACTGGTGATTCATATTTAATATGCATATTAAAGGTTGGGAGTAGAAAAAATTTACTTTTAATTTAAGGGAAAGTAAATTAAATTATGAAATTGAAAGAAAAATAAATAAAATAGAACGACGCCTGCAAAACAGCTCTACAAGACTACAAAAGGGACCTAAGCCAATACCGAAGAACTCGGACGCTCGAAGACTTCATAAAATTCAAAAAACTAATAGCTACTTCCAAACGCCTCCTAAAGGAAACCAGAAAGAACTCCTGGGACAAATACGTCTCCACGCTGACAACAGAAACACAACCAAAAGAAGTTTGGTCAAAAATCAAGCGAATGCCAGGACGTAGCACAACATGCAAGATACCAGCTCTGTCACATAGTGACAAAATGACCACAGACAACCAAGCGATTGTCAACATTCTCGCTAATCTCTTCCAAGCTCAAAGCAAGGATACTGACGCTCCCCGAATCATCCCTATATAACGCGCTCAACAGAACTTCTCGACTCAGACTCACTACTCACTGAACACACCTTTCACACGTCAAGAACTTTACCATGCCTTATCGTCCTGTAAAAACTCTGTAGCAGGCCCAGATGACATACCCCTTATCTTCTTTAAAAACCTCCACGCCACTAGCCTCAACAAACTTTTAGATCTCTACAACAACATTTGGATTAGTCAAGAATTCCCATCTACGTGGAGACAATCTATAATCCTACCCTTCAAGAAACCTGATCGTAGCCCAACCGATCCAAAATCATATCGACCGATTTCGCTAACCTGCACAATGTGGAAGCTAATGGAGAAAATGATCAACAAGCGCTCGCTCTGATATCTCTCAAGACACAACATTCTGAACCCCACCCAGTCCCGATGTAGACCTCACCGAAGCACCTTAGATAACCTTGCCCTACTTCAGATTGAAATCGCAGACACAATTGCCGCAAAACAAGACGTTGTCACTGTAATTTTCGACGTAGAAAAAGCTTTTGATACAGTCTTAAAATCCACAGTCTACAGAAAACTAGAAGAAATAAACCTGAAAACATCTTAGCCTTCCTGAAAAACTTTCTAACCAACAGGTCATCCAAAGTAACAGCTAATGGTAAAACATCCCATACGTTTGCATTAGAAAACGGTGTATCTCAAGGTGCAGTACTAAGCACTACCCTATTAAAACTAGCAATTAACGATATCTGCTCAACCGTACGACTGACAGTCAAAGCACGTCATTTCTGCTCTGGGAAGGTTACAATAACCACATTCGGCCTCCTACAACAGTAAATGAGCTCGCCCAGTTTGCACGTCGAACAGGTTTTAATTTCTCCCCTTCAAAGTCGAGAGTCATAAAATTCAGCAGAAGAAGAAACAACCAAGCTCAACAGACTACGCAAGTCTTATCTATTCTTCTGCTAGCAAAACCACTCTTAGCAGCCTAGACACGGAATAACACCGCACTTCGGATATGTCTAGGAGCCTTCAAATCTAGCCCCACCATATACCTTTACTATGAATCACATGAACTGCCTCTCCGTTTACGCCGCGACCAACTACTTCTATCATACTCAGTCAGAGTGTCAGCAAACCCAAATAACCCAGTCCATCATTTTCTCACCATTGCTCAGGAACCACCCGCCAATCTATCCACGACACTACGCTCAATCCCTAATAGGCTAAAACATTTACTAAACGACACCAACTCTTCCTCATCCCGTAACCAACATCCCTCCATGGACGAAAATTCTACCAGCCGTGAATACCACACTCAGTAAATACAGAAAACAGGATAGTCCTAACGCACTCCTACGACAAAATTTCCTGGAATTGATCAAAAAATTTTGGAAAATCTTGTACACCGATGCCTCAAAATCAGAAACTGGTGTCAGCTGCGCAGTCACCACCTCTACATCCATCATCTCCAGGCATCGGCTTAACAAACAATGCAACATACACAGAGGAGAGTTATTTGGAATACTCTCCTGCAATGAAAACGATAACACACGCCGACAAGTCAGCCGTCGTTTGCACAGACTCACTCTCATCTATCCAGATAATAGAAAACATCTACACCCAAAATACCCTGGCTCAATCCATACATGAAGCTTGCCACCTACTTGCCACACAAGGTGCCCACATCACCATCATATGGGTACCCTCACACGTAGGCATCACAGGAAACGAGAAAGCAGACTCTGTAGCAAAAAGTGTCATAGCATCCGACCTACCTATGAAAGACCTACAACTGCACACCGATCTGAAGAACCACCTTAGGCAAGGCGTTTTCACGATCTGGCGAAATATGTGGATCCAATCAAACACCAAGCTAAGCATCATTCAGCCACAGACAACCACATACACGCTACCACCCATGAAGAGAAGGCACAAAACCATTATCCACAGACTGAGAATCGGACACAGAAAAGTAAGTCATGGCTTCCTAATGACATCAACTTCTGCGATCAATGCAACACTAACAGCCGCCTTACAGTTCAGCACATTCTTGCAGAATGCAAAAAGTTCTCTCAAGCTCGCCAACGACATAAGATAGCGGAAGACCTCAGACTATCCAACAGCTTCGACAATTTGATAAAATTCTTAAAGGACATTGGAGTATTCAATAGCATTTAATCAGGACCTATACGAATCAAAATCTAGATATACTCTGCCACTAACGTAACTCAATATAAAATCAAAATAAAATCAAAATAAAATAAAAAAAAATTATAAAGTAAGGCTGATTATGTAAAACACTGTATAATATGCCAATGACCTCCAGTTGTCGAGGCACGTTAAGCTAAATAAAAAAAAATATATAAAATCGAACTGTTTTTGATTTTTTTTTCAAAACTCACTATTTAAGGATTTATTGAACGGTACCAGAACTTTTGCTTTCAACACCGGTATAATGTTAATAATAAACACTTGAAATGATCTGCTACATATTTACGTCATTGCTTCTCTTCAGTCATTCAGATTCTCTTGCCTGATATTATAACACGTATAACACATGTATCAATTTAAATTGAAGCTGAACAATATTTTATCATTTTATCATGAGTACGTATTGTAAAAAATTCTTAAATACATACCTACTTTTGTTAAATTACATTTTCTTCGTTGAAAGCTCGAATTTTTTTTAGGCGTTCCAACTTCTGCCTTAAGTATTTATAACTTTGGGAATAATACTCGTATAGTGAGTGATGCTATTGTGAAACTAAATTCATAAAACTTTTGGCCTGTTCCTGTATTTTCTGAGATTTCCTTTAAATCATGATAAAAATCTGACAACTAGATTAAGGTTACGATAAAATGTCTACACCTGTATATTTATACATAGCAAGCTTAAATTTCTTTTCGGAAATTACTTATTTCATATCCACAAATATTCCTATACAGAGTGTTAAGAAAATGACGGATAAACTCGTTAGTATATTGGACACACCAATTATTTTAAATTATTTTCCCGTACTCTACTGAGTGTCCCCTACAATGTACTAAAGAATTTATCCGTCATTTTCTTAACTGGATGGAATAATGAATAATGCCCGGTTTACACGCATCCAGTAATTTAGTCGAGCGGTCGAGTAATTTAGTGACCTGACCTGACCTGTGTGAACACTTGTGTTTTAGTCGAGTCAGCTGGCTTGGTCGAGTTAACAGTCGAGTTTAGTAAATAGAATCCTATTCTATTTTTCCAGTCGAGTAGCCTTCCACCTCCCTTTTTTCAGCTGAACTAAACGCGTGTAAACGCGTCTCGCCGCAGGTGATTATCAGATTAGTAGAGTATTCAGCAAAACAAACCTAAAAATTTTAGAGTGTTTTATAAAACTTTTCAGCAGAAGCTATTTCTTTTAAAAGACAACTGGAGCGTCCAAGCCAATTTCTTCTGGCTTGGATCCATTTTCGTATCCATATACGCTTATGTTTGTTCAGCTCCGCAGCACACAAGTTTCTGGTTTCATCAAGAAGCATTTGTATAACTACCCGAAGACCTCGATCAACAATTTCTCGTTTTTTGTTCATAATTTTTGTAGGTGTTTTATTATAGAACGCAATTTATTTTATTATATTTTATTATTATTATATTTTTAACGGCATCTACTACTCGACCACTCGACTCCTACTAAATAAAATACAAGTGCGCATGTGGACACTTGTTTTTACTCGTCTTTTAGTTACCAACTCTACTAAATTACTTGACCTGTGTGAACAAAAAGCTCACTCTACTAAATCACTGTTGTACTCTACTAAAGCACTGGATACGTGTAAACCGGGCTTTACTAATGGAATAAATCCTACTTTATTGTCAGTTCTATGTTTTCCAGATTGATATTCAACATTTGGTATTTGGTATTGGTATTGGTATTGGTACATTAATATTCCATTAATTTATTTAGGAAATTTACTTTTTAAGAACTATTATCCCGAAAAAGTACCGATCTTCTTTATATTATGTCTATGTACTCATTGAAGACAAGTTTTTCATAATTTGTACAAAAGTAGGGGCGTAATTTGAAAACAACAAATAACTAGGGGATGGTTACTTGGGGATTGAAAGGCGTAAGTTCTTATTGAATGTGCAACCGTAAAGGCTTAGGGATGAAGTTTGCCAAAGTTTATGTGGAGTTTCCCATATTTCATTTGTTTCTGTTTTGAAATAAAACAGATATCTATTGATAAAAAAAATTGGGACATCCTGTATAGCAAGTAAATTATTACATATATAGCTCTTCGGCGTGCTGTCAATTCACCCAACAGATTCTGCTTTTGCGGAATGTAACTTTTAATAACTTTATTTCATTTAAAACTTCTTTTTTACGATTTATACGACTTGTGATAATAATAATTGTGTAGCTCTTCATTTGCGTAACCGAACTTAATAGTATTGCAGCTCTGAGTTATGACTAGTTAATTTGTGATTCTTGTCCTGGAAATAATTATTTTATAAAAGCTGCTGGAGAGTATGCTACTAATTACTTTCTTTTTAGGTACAAATTCCAGTCAGGAAAAATCCTGCATTTTTTTACATACATATAGCAATTCTAATTTGTATACATATACCTACTTATATTCCTAAATGGATTGTAGATACCTATCTGGTACCCACCTATATTTTAAGTGCTTATCTAGAAAACTGATGATAAATCTTGTATTATCCAAGGAATAAAATTTGAAAAGTTAATATCCCATATTAGGTATATGGGATAAAAATTTCACAACTTTAGGTAAGTAAGTATCTACTCTACTGCTAGATCTTTATTACATGTAATTATTATAATTATTGTTATTATGTTCTTAAGTCGGGCGTGGAAATTGTGGGTGATATCGGAACTTAGTTTTCATACCTCGAATATACGAGATATTGAAATATTCGACTTTCTGGAACAGTAATACGTAGTTACGGTTACTTACTGTAACTATTATTCGTTTATAGGTTATTCTAAAGTAACTGTAATTTTAAGTTGTTCGTCTAAAATCATCGGTATCTCATCCATAACTCTAAATCCTTCAGTAGATATGCGACAAATAATAATCGGAAATAGTGTTTCTCGCACCCGGAATAACAGATAAGTATACTCGTAGACTTGCCTTGCTGTAAACGGCCCCGGTGTTACAATCATATTAGAATAATATTATTATTGTCTAGAGTTGCAAAGGTCCCGCACGGATCATATGGAAATTAGCCCTCGGTTGAAATTGCTGAAATTCAAATACATTATTCAACTGTTAATGACGATCAAATCTCCTTGGACGTGAAGTGAGAATCATAAGAAATCTTAAAATAATCTATTTAAAGAAAAACATTTGACAAGCGTTACTCGGAAGTAATTAAATACCTATGGCTTTTGAACTTTTCAAATCGGGAGAAAAGTACAGATGTTACAGAGTTGACCGTTTTTTATGAACCATCCTGTATACAGTGAGGATCAAGAAAAGCGCCGCCAACTCGATAAAAGTTTAAATTTTGAGTTTTGAAAAAATCCAAAACCAGTTTATAAATATGTACAATTTAATTTTTCGTGACGTATCGTTATTTAATACAAAGTGTTTCTTATGAGTCAGTAATTACGAGATTGTATAATTTTTTTTACTCAAAAATTGACCTATTTTTAGTTTATTCCCAAAACTCAAAATTTAAAGATTTATTTGACCGTCTAAACTTTTGCCGCATAAGTTTTCCTTTTATACGGTAAAAGTATCCTCTTCCAAATAAATGATTTTCATACACCATGATAAACTGTTCTTGAGAAGTAGGGTAATCACTTGGAAAATTTACCTTTGGTAAAAAAAACTCCCCTGAATATTTTAAAGAGGAACATTAATGCCCGTATTCACACGGCATTCTGGTCCTTTAATATCTCGAAAGTAATTAAATAAATGGGATGAAGATATAGAGTTTATATGCATTAGAATGAGATGGAGATAACTGATTACGTAGATATTTATTAAGTTATCGTTTGTGAATACTGACGCAATCTGTAATTTGTTGAAATTGAAAAGCTGCTTCTGTTGCGGTAGTTAGATTTTAAGACTATTGACACATTTTCGAGAAAATCGAGTAAAAGTTTTCGATTTATGACATCATTTTCGTCATATCCTCAACTTTGACCAATATCTATTCATGACGTCAGATTTTCAAATTGTATTTCTTTTCAGTTACCTATTTGGTGGAATTTTTAATTTTTAATCGATTTTCTCGAAAACTGCTCAACAAACTAAAAATCACAGTACACCACCAGAATAAGTTTTTCGATCTTAAAAAATTACGCATTTAATACTTCTTTCTTAAACATTTACGGAATATAACATTTTCACTAGAGTTTCATTTTGAATGTCATTTCCCTATGCCTCAAATTCAAATCAACAACCTGTATAAGGTGCATGGTCCAGTCTATAAAGTAAAGATGTATCAAAAGTGCATAAAAAATCTTATCTAAGATTTTTCTTCAATTAGTGAAGAGGTTATATAAAATATAAATCCAAAAAACTATCAGTTCTGGGGGTGCAGCGCGTCCCTCCCCACCCCCAAAAAACACTCCTTTGGTGAAAAAAGTAATTTTTACTAACAACTGGTTATCCGTTTGATGAAATGAAAAAAAAATTAAATCACTCGAAAACCAAACATCCTACGAAGAAAAATCAAAATGAGTTTTGAATGGGACATAAAATACAACATTTTTTGCCATTCTCATTGATTGTGAATAATTTTTACTATATAAACATTACAATACACGGTGTTCTAGGTGTAAGCTATTTGACAAACTTTGACAGATAATAGGGCACTTAATTTTAAAGATGTAATTTTCAATAAATGTTAGATTATATTACAATTAGATTTCTCGTGACTGGGCCATTGTGACACCTCCACTGCAACCGAAGGTCTATTGTGGCTCACATCTAGTCGCGCTACATTACCCCATCAGGTCAGCCTCTTTGAGGAAGCTGACCGTCTTGACTATTGGTAATGTATCCATGTCCTTCGATGTGAGAAAGTCCCTCCCGAAGGTTTGTAATCCGGTTCTTCTCAAAGCGGGACACTCGTATTATAGGATGCGTTTGGCTGTTTCGTCATCCTCCAAGAACAGGCTGCATTCAGCACTGTTCGCTGAACCCATCCTGTGCAAATGATTATTCAGCTTGCAGTGCCCAGTATATGAAAGGCCTGTTAAGGCTTTCAGCTCTTTCCTGTTAAGCTCCAACAGTTCTTTTGTAATTTTTTTTTTGAAGTACCCTCTATAAATTCCAATGAATGGTCCAATTCCTGGTAAGTTTTGCCAGTGCTGGAGGACTCTCAGTCCAGTTTCGTATTGTTGTTTTGGTAATATTCGGTGGTATGCCAAATGCTGGTTCTGGTCCGATAAATTTGGATTCAGCACCATCCCTGGCCAGAGAGTCGGCAATTTTGTACTTTCCTATCCAGCATGGCCCGGAATCCAGATCAGAGTTACTTCGTTACTCTTTGCTAGAGCATTCAAAGAGCTCTATGGCATAGATTTCGGCCTGGAAAGTGGTTGCGTGAAGGCCCAGGCTCGAGAAGTCTCTCTGCTTCGAGCCAGCGCTACTCACCTGAGCTTCAGCCCCAGTTCATGTGGATGTCTTAGATTTGAAAGCAGTTACGTCCCTATCTTCACTTTTCATTTTTTTACTTTACAGTGTGTTTGAAGTTTTAATATGATTATAAATCTGACAATTCCACTCATAAATTATTACACCCATTTGACTTCTCAAATATCGCTGTTTGCTATCGGATATTTTGTATCGAGGAAGGAAGAGAGAATGCAAGTGGATGAATTTATCGATAAAACTGATTGTAGTTTCCTTACCCTACATGTAAGCAGTTTTCCGATATTTCGAGCCATTTCCGATGTACACTGCTGTCAAAATTAAAAATTGCTATTTTCACTTGTTTATAACTCATAGACTACTCAATTTAAACTTCAACTGTAAAAACCAATTTTACTAGATTTTCTCAGAAAATATGAAAATACAATACAAATACACTAATATACATAGTGTCCTATTAAAAAAAGAAACACACAATGTCATAATTTATTACTGAGCCAAGGAACATCGGGAACAAGGAACCAGGCAAAGCCCTCGACAAAAGAACTTGAAGTTACAAGTCCCAAGCCCTGTTAAGAAGGAGTTGAAAGCCCAAAGCCACAATTTATTATTTTTAACATATAAAGAGCTTAGCAGTTCCACAAAGCGAAAGCCACAAGCCCTTTTGGGCTGGTCTGACCCGAAGCAGCCGTTCTGCTGAGAATATCGCGACTGTGGCTGAAGATGTCGCAGAGGACCCCGGAAATTTCTATAGATGACTTGCCACGCAATCGGGCATCAATCGCCGGTCTTTATAGTGAATTTTGGTGAAGGACATGAAGATTTTCCCTAACAATGTGCAGACAGTGCATCAGCTATGCATAAGCTGTTGACCGCCAAACGCGTGGAACCTATGCTTAAGCCATCCTGAATCCTGACCATGAGGAAGACAACTTTTCATCGAAAATCATCATGAGCGACGAGGTCCGTTTCCATTTCTGTGGATACGTGAATAAAAAAAATTTTCGCTTCTGAGGCACCGAAAATCTGCGTATAACTCACGAAGAGCCATTACACCCCCTTAATAGCATATAGAAACAAATGATTTTATAATGCACCCACTTTAGTACCCTACTTTAGTATTACATTACAAATTAAATGGGAAGTTTTACTAATATCTGTCTTTTGACTTCTAGGGCAATCGCTATTATTTTGGGTGTTTTCCATTTCAGTTTCACTCTCATTCATTTTATATTTGATTATATTTAAATCATTAAATTAATGAAATAGGTAAGTACGCAGAACTAGCTCCCACCTAATCTTAATATTCAATTTAATTTCAATTACACAGATTACACTTTTTCAATCTGCGAGTATAAAACATTTGGAAGTACTATACCTACCGTCTTAACATAAACATTAATCTGCGACTGCCATCAGAAGGCGGAAGTGAACACATTTGGTATTCAAACCAATAATATGACGTACTGAACTAATAAACGGTAAAACTGTGACTGTCTAAACACAAGAAAAATCTATTAAATGTTTCAAAATGGCAGGTACTATTGGAAGTCCTCCAGAACTGGCAAAACTTACCAAGGTTGGGCCATTCGAAGGCCTGTATAAAGGGCACGTCGGAAAAAAAGAACCATAAAGCCTTAAGCATAAAGCCATAAAGGAGCTTAGCAGGAAAGAAGTGAAAGCCTTAATAGACCTCTATATATTGGGTACTGCAAGCTGAACCATCATCTGCACAAGATGGGTTTAGCCAAGCAACAGTGCTGAATGCCGACTGTGCTTCTAGGATGACGAAACAGCAAAACACATCCTAAGCGAGTGTCCCGCTTTGAGAAGAACCGAACTAAAAACCTTCGGGAGAGATTTTCTCATACCGAAGAACATGGATGGTTGCATTACCAATAGTCTTCCTCAAAAAGGCTGACCTGATGATTAATGTAGCAGGATTAATGTGAGCCACAATGGACCTTCGGTCGCAGTGGAGGTGTCACAATGGCCCACTCACGATAAATCTAATCTAATCTAATTCACCCTGGCGTTCACCAAAACAGTTAGTTGGCATTATAGTCCTTGATATTTTATATTAAAATATTTCAGTTAATAATAAACGTCAATAATAATAATGCACCCAATAGTGCAGCAAAAATAATAATAACATCGTCTGTCAATATCATTATCAATAGATGATAAATCAAAAATATTATTGAAATAATATTTTTTTTTGTATTTTGTTAAATTTCAGTATCTTAGATGCAGCTTAATGGAAATTATCAAAAAAATACATAATATTGTGTGCCACTCATTTCGACAATAACAGGTTCGCAAAGCATATACGTCGTGTTCCCTCATGAGATAAATTTTTCATTATTAGACATATCGTGTATTCCTAAAATAATTTTAATTACTTTTAAAATATTTATTTAAAAAAAAAATTATATTTTTAAGTATTTTAAAAATAATTATTAGAAGAGCGATGCACAATTACAAATTGAATCGTATTTATCTTGTTGATCTCTTTAATAGGTAAGTATACTATTTCTTAATTTAGAATTAGCAGTAATAATTATTGTTTATGACACTTCCAGTTATAGACTTTTGGATGATTAAACTGCAGGTGCTATAATAAACCGGTTAATTTGTCAGTATTATAAAGTGACAGAAACACAATTCCTTCGGACAGGACCACAGGTCATGTCTTGGCAATTTCCGAACTTCCCTGGTTCGGTTAACCCGGGGTCAAACAAGGGATGATTATTTACCTATACAGGCTTTTGAAAGGAGAACCGCCCCGTATTGAATGCCTAGTAATTTATATCGTCTTAATTATTCTTGGCAAAGCTCGTTTAGCTATACAGATTAACCGAACAAAGCCGTTTACGCCATTACTTCTAATAATTGACTAACTACACTTATCAATTTCCCGTGCTTGTCGAACTAATATCTGAGTAGTTACTAAATAAATTTTAAAGTGCATACCTACCTAATACTCTCCTAGGTACCTATTTTATTTGGCATTATTTATGCAATTAATTATTATTTGATAGGACTATGAACGAAGAACTCAATACGTAGGTACTAGTTTGAAGTTTAATAAATATGAATATTGCAACAGCTTTTTTCATTTATGAAAGCTAGAGGGTAAGTCTGCTTAACAATGAAATGAAGAGAAATGGTTTTGATTTTATGTTCGGGTGTAAAATTCAACGAGGGTTAATTTGATAAAAAGGCGGTTTTCGTTGTGCAAACATCGTTAGCTGAAGAGTTTTATGTTGTAACTCTCGGTGTTAAAATCCAATCCTGTGAAGTAGCATCAAATAATTAATAGGCTGTACTTTTACACGTGTTTATGCCACGATTGTTGCATGTTATTTAAAAGCACAGGTGGGGATTAAAAATTCAGCGTAGGTATTTAGGGATTAAAATTTTTTATGTAACAAAAATGATGTTGGAGATTTCTAATTACTAAGTACACGCTATTTTTGTTATTATTTTTAAATACTACATAAGTGAAATAGTCTGAAATTCTCAATTAATGATGAACAAAGCTTCTAGGGTAAAATGTCCACAATTTTTCACCATCAGACGCTCCTAGAGTAGGTACGTCGTGTAGTGTTGTTTATTAAGAAATCTGCCTAAAGAACTATGCAACTCTGTTCTAAATCGAAACTAACGGTAGATATTAAGCTATGCTATTACCTACCTATGTAATGTCGTAAGTTGATAATGCTTACGTATTTAAAAAAATGATTGAATATAAAAATGCAACCTGTTTTATCTTTTATTTATCTCGTTTGATATTCATTTATTAATCATGAAACCTACCTATACTTACAGAAAGATATAGGGTATGAACGTTATTTTCTGAAAAGATCGTTCATTTCCGGAGGATAAGAGCATTTTTAGAACTTCTTAATGTATTTTTTTACGGCAGATAGGTATTTTTCTTTGAAGGTAATGTATGTTAATATAAAACCTTCTGAAAAATGTTATTTTTCATATTGATTCGAGTACCCACCTACTTGTTTCAGAATTTCTTTTTAAAGGTATATTTGGATGCTGCTTTATTATTTATTTACTTTGATAACAGTCATTTATCCAGAAAATAATTCATATGCCATCTCTGCATATGCAAATTGCTATTATTTAGCTTGAACATAAACAAAATTGTGATTATTAATGTATGAACTTAAATCGGGAACTTTTTAGCAACATTAGGAAAAATATTTTTTCAAATTTAGCATTTTTATACTCGGGGTATACCTATTACATATTCTCTTAATCGACAAGAGAAAACATTAAATCCAGTTTTACACTTAACCTCGTTTCAACAGTCTAGTGATTTCACTATACGCAGGTTATTGTGATTTCAATTATTATAAATAATGTTTTCGATCCAAGAAAATTGGGAACATTTTACAAGATGCTTGGGAAGTAAATACAAGTAGCTAAATAACCCTGAAGTGTTAACCTCCTCGTTGTTCTGAAATCCCTCGACGAATTTTTTTAAGCACCTACACCGATATTGTATACAGGGTGATTCAGTCATGATGGATCAAACGAAGCAGGGTGATAGAGGACCTCAATACGCATCGATCTAATATGTGTGATCCGAAAATTGATGGTTTGGGAGTTATCATCATTGAAGACTATTTCCTGAAGAACGTGATTTTTCCAAAGACAGTGTGTCATGATGGCTTCACAGCTCGGTTTAGCTTGATGAAATTTTCCAAAGATGTGGTCAAATAATGAGTCTATCACATCGTGTGTAAGCTTCCCCAATGCAAGGGACACAATTAGAAAGAAAAATTATTGAAGCGGAAAAAAATTATTTTACTTAACAACGCTCCTGTTAAAAATTTTTGGGGGTATTTTTTTTTTTTTGGCACATGTTTAAAAAACTACTGTTCAATTGGAAATCTACCCCACAAATTTCATTCAGCTAGTCTTTACATACATAGATTTCCATAATATTAATGGGCAAAAGGATAAATAACAGGAGTATTGTTAAGTAAAAGAAAATTTTTCTGATCAATATTTTTTTTATGATTTTTTTTTATAATTGTGTCCCTTGCATTGGGGAAGCTCACACACGATGTGATAGACTCATTATTTGACCACATCTTTGGAAAATTTCATCAAGCTAAACCGAGCTGTGAAGCCAGCATGACACACTGTCTTTAGAAAATCAGGTTCTTCAAGAAATAGTCTTAAATGATGATAACTCCCAAACCATCAATTTTCCGATCACACATCTGGGGGTTAGATCGATGCGTATTAAGGTCCTCTATCACCATGCTTCGTTTGATCCATCATGAATGAATCACCCTGTATTTACTGATATGATCCAGTTTAATTTCGGTGTCCTCCACCGTTTAGAGTAGTATACAGGGTGCACCATGTATCCTTCTCTATATTGCTATCTTCTAACGCTAACGGATACAGGGTCGGTTAAACAAGTCCAAAGGAGCGCAATTTTGTGGCCATCTCGATTCCGTCGAGACATACAAGATATCTGTGACCGTTCCTGAAATATCCTGAAAAAACTGAAAAATCGAGATTTCTTATTTTTTCCATATCTTTTTTATTATTGGAGATTAATGAATAATTTTTGTGGGCTTACATAAGTCGTCAAGAACTACCCATCTGACATTTCAAAAATTTTCAAAGCCGACTAGATCCCAGAATTTTCATAGTCAACTTTCGTTTTTCTTATGACCACCATAGTGTTTTTTATGTTGTTTGGTATAAAAAAAATCATAAAAACAAAAAATTGTTAAACTTCAAAAAATAAATTTAAAAAATTTTTATTCTTCTTTTTTCTTTACAAAAAAGACACATTTTTTGACCGAATTTCATAGATAAATTAAAAAAACCATAAGGCAAGCACTATTGCGGCGTATTTTACAAATGTTGACGTTTTTCGACGATTTTTTATTAGGTTTTTCTTTGAAAAATTAAGAATAAAAATTTTTAATTTTTTTTTTAAGTTTATTAATTTTTGGTTTCCATTATTTTTTTCATATGGAACGACATAAAAAAATAATATGGCGGCCATAAGAAAAACGAAAGTTGACTGTGAAAACTCTTAGATCTAGTAGGCCTTGAAATTTTTTGAAATGTCAGATGGATAGCTCTTAACGGCTTATGTAAGCCTACAAAAAATTATTTATTAATTTCCAATAATAAAAAAGATATGAGGAAAATAAGAAATCTCGATTTTTCAGTTTTTTCAGGATATTTCAGGAACGGTCACAGATATCTTGCATGTTTTGACGAATTCGAGATGGCCACAAAACTGAGCATCTTTTCTCTAATTCAACCGACCCTGTATCTCTTAGCGTTCAGGAGATAGCAATATAGAGAAGGATACATGGTGCACCCTGTATGTATCACCTACTAGAACTGTTTTCCAAACTGATTCCTCACTGGCGACTCACTTGAGAGTTGCTCAAATTAGAGTTGCTTTATCAATCGCTACCGCTACTTGCTTTAAAAAGCTTGACGCAGTGGATAATCAGTAGGGCCGTTCGTCGTCCCTGTTTCCTACTGGCGCAAATGGTTTGGGAGTGCGTATAAATCGGTTTTTTGTATCTTGACAATTTTGTTATATTCATTACTTTTACATGTTGCATTTAATTTATTATTATCTGTTTAGCAAAGATTGTTTTAATTTGTTTATACTCCATGTATCAGGGAAACTAAGAGAATTTACATAACAAACGTAATGCACTTTTGTACCAGAAATGTCGAGCTCTTGGAAAAATATTCCGAAACCAAAATTTATCGAGTGGCATAAAAATTGGGGGTACGCATATTGGACTCCTATCTACCCTACGTCCCTGGTTCAAGTTGTAATTATTGCTGTAATATTAAACTAATTAATAAGAATAAATACACTTCCTATTACGATCTTGCGTGATAACTATTGTCGCAGTAGGGGCACAAAAACCAACTGTGTGGCGCGCATTATGGGCTGGAGGTTTCATCGGACTATTTTTTTTTTTTAACAATTACGTCAAGACGATTACGTCAATGAGGATAGCTATGGTCTAACTTTTAAACTTCAATTTGCGATTAAAGATTTTCACTTGGACGATATGTGGTTCCACCAAGACAGCACTACAAGCTGTACACAACACGGCAAATTTTGATAGATTTGACTTCTTTGTACTTTTTTGTTAAACTATGCGGAAGACTTCGTTTGTGTGGATAATTCTCAAACTTTAAAGCACTTTAAAGTCAATATTCGCCAAGTTATGGTCGAGATACTGCAGAGGAAAAGTGTCAAAAATTGGTTGAAAATTACCTCAAAAGGATCCACTATTACTATAAATTTCCAGGCGACCATTTGAATGATGGTATAATAGTGTTTCACATAATTATAATAATATTATCTAGGTCAAAACTTTATAACAACAAAAAACGTTCATCCAAAGTCTGACTTTATATTATGTCGTTAATTTACGTTTACTTTTGAAACCACAAATTGGATAAGCCGTTACTATTTTTTTGTGTATACGTTCTTGCTAATGTGCGATAACATTTGATGATGTTTACGTAATACATCTATTTACCTATCTGAAAAAGGAGTATGTTGTAAAAAACGGGATACTTAAATCAAATATGTTTAGAATGCAAAGTTAGAAGGCCCTTGGGTGAACCCTTTATATTATCCATCTCTCAATTCAATTAGTTAAATTGCCTTTTTGTATGCCCTCTGTATATATCAGTTTTTTATGTTTCCCTTAAGAGTTTCAAAGGCTAAACAGATTTTCATGAAATATCTATTAAATAAATGTGTCTGCCTTCCAACATAGCCTGGGTAATCAATCATTTTGCCTAGATCGTCAAAAACTCTGAATCTCACGTACCTAACTTACCAAACCTAGCTTGTTGATTTTGTTGCATTGTTGGTTTTTTTCTCTTGCAGCTTTGCATTACTTTTCCTCCAATATTCAAAATGTACAGGGAAGACGTTCATAGTCCCCTTTCCCCTCTTTATATTCTAAGCCCAAGGAGATAGAACTTTGATACAAAAACTAATTTTATTAACATGAATTTTAATACTTCTTGACGTAAAACTGATGTGTCAAATGCCAAAAATGACGTTGCAGTCTCTAAGCAAAATTTTTAGGGGCTTTAGGGGTCATATTAGTCTTCCTTTCAAAGGTATTTTAATTATTTAAACAAAAATTATGTTGGATTTCAACATCATCTTTGACATTTTACAAATCAGTTTTATGTCAAACAGTATAAAGATGCATATGTCATTGCATTTATCATTATGTTTATAAGTTCAAGGAGAGGGGGAGTATAAATGTCATCCCTGACAAACAGTCGGTCAAAACTAACTTTAAAAACTTTAAAAACTTTAACAAAAAAAAAACTAACACGACATGTGACTGCAACGTCATTTCAGACATTTGACATATCCGTTTTATCCGCGGAGACAAGCAATCATACTTTTCATTTACCAACGCGTGTTTTGAAACACCCTGTATAATTTAAAATTATTGTGGACTGTCATAATATGTACAGAGGCAAGCACTCGGTATTCTTGCATAAGACATCTTCTAATTTGAGTAAAAAAAAAAACAAAACGATTCACAAAGTAGTACTATACCTGATTCTGATACAAAGTACTATTTGAGCATTCTTGGCATTTAGGTTCTGATTTAATTTGGCACTATAGGTTGCTTTTACAGAACGTATTAGAAAACGTTGAAACTGAAGACATGGACGGTACTATTTCGTCCTTATTATGGACTCATCAGCATATCATATCAATCAGACCACGCCACACATACTCTACGAAAGTTGGAAGTTATACTGGATGTCTTTTGAAGACTATCCACCTTGAATAACTCCGTTGATGTTTTGTTTTGTGGAATATCCTGAGACAAGTCAATTTTTGTTTCTCGGGGGACACCTTTTGACACCAAATTTAACCTTGACGCAAGAAACCCTAGCCTTAGCAGCCCCGTTTCAAGAATTTAAAATTGAAAGGGGGGTCAAGTGATCTGAGGGGGTCATTTAAAAGGTAATCTGATTCTCTATGCGAGTGTACACCTAATTTATTGTTTTTAGGTTTGTGTCATTTTTTTTTGTACCAATTATTCACTTTGTCAGTATCTCAGGAGACGTGGGAGCTGGCGTTTTGTATTGAAGAAAATCCCGAAACATGTCATTTTTTGTTTCTCAATTTGATGTGAAACGGTTTCGCGAGAAACAAAAATTGATCTGTCTCAGGATTTTCCTCAAAACAAAACATCAACTCCGACTCCTGAAATACAAATTAATTAATTGACACAAAACAAACTGACAAAAACCTAAAAACAATTACACAGTCGCATAAAGAATTATATTACCTTTTAAATGAGGGATCATTTGACTCTTTTTCTATTTAAAATTCTTGAGACATATGAAATTAAAATATTGACCTTGATAGGGGTTTGTTGCGTCAAGGTTAAATTTCGCGAAAAAAGGTGTTCCCCTGGAAACAAAAATTGACGTATCTCAGGATTATCCTGAAAACAAACCACCGACGGAGTTATTCAGGGTGAAGAGTTTTCAAAAAGACATCCAATAAGGTGTTATATATCTTCATTTTATTTCATAATTTAATATTAATATGTACCTACCTAATAAATTATTGTGATCAAGGGACAGTAAAGTGGCAAATTCAATTAGAACCTAAATCCCAAGAAAGATCGAACAATGTTATAAGAATCAAGCAGTGGTTCAAGAAAACATCATATAAATCTGTAGGTAACTAATAAACTAATTTTTCTGAATGAAGTACCTTAAGTTGGTGTAAATGAAGCTTAAGTAGTAAAAATTCAAATAACTCTTTTTGCCGAAATCGTTTTTTAATCGAGGTATACAGGGTGTATTTAAGTGTAGATTTACGAAACAGGTTTTTATTGTATCTTTCTACAGAGTGGACCAATAATTCTGACTTTTGTGAAGCTTTTCTATTTAATAAGTAGTATATTTGGAAAAATTCTTGGTATAACCAAAACACCCAGTGGCATAGAATAAGGGATCACATGACACTTTTTTTCTCTTAAAAAAACTCTGAACTGTTTTTTTTTAATTTTTTATTGCTTTTTCGGAATGAGAGATTAAAATGTTATAAAAAAACCACATTACAAAATTATGATAGGACCGTTTTCGATAAAATTCAAATGTAGCGTTTTTAACATCTTGTAATTTTTATTATTTCTATTTTATTGGTCTTATATTATAAGATAACTATCAAAAAATGAAGTGCTTGCAGATAAAACTCGAATATACATAGAGAATGTTCAAAGAAATTTTTCTGGAAATGTTTTTTTTGTAACTGGCATTTAAACATCCTGTATGTCGGTTAAAAAACATTTTCGAAAAAAATTATTTGATCTTTGTTCATATTTTAGCTTTATCTACTAACCCATAAATAATAAAAATGAAAAAATGTTAAAAACAATACATTTGAATCTTTATCGAAATTTTATAAGTATGGCTTTTTATAGCAATTTAATGTGGAATTCTAAAAAAAAAACAATAAAAAAATTAAAAAAGAGCAGCTCTTTTCTCCAGTAGCTTATACGCTACTGGGTGCTTCGATTTTACCCAGATTTTTCCAAACACGGGTTATTAAAAAACTGAAAGCTTAAAGTAGGTATAGACTGTTGATCCACTCTCTGTAGAAATATACCTGAAAACCAGTTTCGTAAATTGATAGTAAACACCCTGTATCTCGGTTAAAAAACAATTTCGGAAAAAAGTTATTTGGAAATATTTAAGCTTCATCTATTACACGTCCTCCAATAATTTTTAGTACTTCATTTAGATACACCCTGTATAGTCGCAGGAAAAAATTGTGTCCGTTAACTTCTTCGCTCCCTCGTGAATTATTAATTAACATCAACAATTCCCTCGGGACGTGAAGTTGTACTTCACGCCCTTTGTTTACAAATAAGTATTAAGATATTATAACACTGTTATTTTACTATTTGTAGGTAAACATGCAGACATTTAGCCGGGAACGGCATAATTACCGGGAAAATACAAGGTATCCAGTTAAGTGGCAGTACTTACTTGGGGATCTTGGAAATGGTAAGAGATACGAAATCGAGTAAGTTATGGATGCTTTTATCCTTAATAATAATCTGAACTAAAATTTAGAATTTCTTCAGTCATTGCAGGAATGTTATGAAAAAACTGAAACATCGAAATTTTTTATTTCAGACAATAATAATTAGTCGGGAAGCGATGAAACTTTATGTTAAGAATACTCTTTTTTCTGGATTCAAGCTTTCAGCTTGTTTTTTTTTTCAACTCGTTTTTGGCCATCATCTTAAATCGAGAAAAAAGGTATTCTTAACATAAAATTTCATCGGTTCCCCACTAATAATTACTTTTTTTATAAATATTTTTAGTGGTTGATATGATGACTAAAAGATAACTATTTCTTATTTCAGCCATTTTTTTTTTAATTATTGAAAATTTATGAAAAAATATTAATTGGTTTACGTAAGTCATCAAAAGCTGTCCATTTGACATTACAAAAAAATTTTCAAGTCGACCAGATCCCGGAGTTTCCATAGTCAAATTTTTTTTTTTTTTTTTATAGTTCTCCATATTGTTTATTTATATCATTCGCCATTAGAAAAATCAAAACAATCAAAAATTATTAAATTAAAAAAAAAATCAATAATTTGTATCCTTCTTTAAAAAAAAAACTTTTTACACCGAATACCGTAGAAAAAATAAAAATCCATAAGACAAAAGACAAGTAATATTACTTAATTTTCACGTAATGTATGTCTTACTATTTGTAGTGAAGTTGAAGAAACAATTAGTAACATTGGAGAAGAGTGCCCAGCAACTAAAATTATTGATGGTTTCTACTAGGTATACCCAGGGCCGGCCCTAGCAGGTGTGCTGTGAGTGCCCGCACGGAGGCGGCAAGTTCATAGGGGCGGCGGGTGGAAGCAAAAATACAATCATAATTCAAAACAATAGCAAAAAATATCTAAATATCATGATAGAATTATTTATTAGTATAGCCGAGGAGGCGGGGGGCGCGTGCAGCATCCTGGGGATTTTTCCACAATACTCAGATCAGGGCCTTTCTAACCACAGGGTTAAATAGGGCTATAGCCCCTAACATCTGAGAAAATTTTCAATTGGTGGGAAATTGCGTGACTTTGAACATTGAAAATAATTTCAGTGCGCCTTGAGCGTCGAATATATTAAGACGGCTCTGGCCTGTATGGACTACCCGCGGAACGCCGAACCCGATTCAGCTTGTTTTATAATAAATGTAGGTAAATAAGGCTTTGACCATATTGAGACCAGATGTTGGCTCTAACCTAACTCCATTCAACTCTATATTGTACGGCGGCCCGTGGTCCTTCGAACGTAACGAGAAAATGTACCAGTATGAATGCAGTTATTATTTCTTAATGTGATTAACATTTTGGTACTTGTTTTTTTCAAAAATTATCCCGAATCCCCCTCATTCTTGGGGGTATTTTCCATGCCCCATAATTTCCCGGCGCAGCAGAACTTACCTAAATCTACCTAATCTAATAAAAATGCACATTTCTATTGGTATTTAATTATTATTGTTATTCACAAGAAATTGCTTTTTGCCCTCCCTTAGGTAGACATTTTTTTATGAGTGGGGAGGAGGCGGCAATTTTTGTATCGGCACGCAGGTGGCAAAGGCTAGGCCCGGCCCTGAGTATACCGACCTCAGAAGTACAATTTGTAAAAACAAGTGTAAAATTAAAACAAAAAAACTTATCTTTTGTAACCACTCTGTCAGATAATATGTATTGTTAGAAATAATATAAAATTTAATTGAAATAGCGATGCAATAAACCAATTTTGATGAAACTAATTGAAAAAGAAAAACGAAATGGATTATTTGATGCCACTTTGTAGTTAATTTACTTAGAAAATATTATTTAAATCATTTTTTTGTAACACTTTAAACACTATACTACTTTCAAATGATAGTTTTCGACGCTATTGAATAAGAATCCGGTTTATTATCTTTTTTTCTATTTATTTACACAAGTATGTAATTTTTGTTGGAAAAATAGTAACAGCTATGTAATTTGAAATTCGTAACATAAAAATTTAGAAGTGTAGACCAATCTTAACACTCTCGCCGCCAAGTGTATCATTTATGATACACCATGTGTCCATCGTGCAGGCCAAGTGTATTATAAATGATACACCAAGTAGTCCTATTTTCATAACGTCGGTGTATCGAAACGAAGACACGTATATGTACATTTACACGCTAAAACGACAGGCCTGGCCTGGGAATGGACATTGTACTGCGAGTTTTGGCCTCCTGTCTATCGAAATTTTGTTATTTGTATTCATTACCTTGCAATAAGTACCTTTGGAAATACATTATGTATTTCCGAAGCTGTGACTGTGTGTTTGGTTACTTAGAAAGTCGGGACTAAGGATATATAAGAAGAGTTCGTTTAGTCAATTTTATTGTAATTATATAGGTAATCAACCGGTAAATGAAACAAAAAAAAAAAATTCTAATGCATTTTGTTGAAGCAATATCTGCAGAAGAAAGGAGTTCCATCGCAAGTGTCGCAAACAGTACCAACTTGTGATGGCATCTTCTTTCGGCCATCTACGATTTTACCATGTTTATACCATATTTCCGGTAACATTGCTTGTAACATTGTATGCCCAGGCCACGTGTATCATTTTTGATACACGCTATAAATATTTACAAAAAATACAGAAAAAAATTGCAGAAATTAAATTTAAATTAAAAACCGCTATTTAAACATAACAGCTGAGACAGAAACACCCTTGGCCTGTGGGACCAAAAATTGTTTTTTCACTTTGGCAGTGAGAGTGTTAAGTAGACAACTGTATAAAAATAATTCTACCGGCGCTAATAAAAATAATCCTAAGTAAGTAATATATAATAATCTCGAATGCTGTATTTGAAAGCATCTTGTCAAGGACGACATTTTCTATTACTAAAAGTAAATAGGTATCTATGTTCGTTTCTGCAGGGAACAATAATAAAGACACGACGTTTAAGCACCTTTTACGTAAATTTGAAAAAGGCAATTTATCTTTGAAGGAAGATAAACATATAAGTCTAAAGCTGAAAGGAATTGTATTGTATATCCAAGATTCTTTCTAATTTTGTATCAGACTCTAAGATATACACCACGCCATGAGTTGCTTGAGAAAACGTTTGATGGTGATCTAGTTAGAATTGGAATGCTTAGGTAGGTATAGTTGAAACAGAAATATAACGAAATGCTATCTGTCATTTGATCGACTATACATCTACAATTTATATTTCTGTTAATATCAAAAGCTACAAATAGAAGAATATATGAAAATGTGTCAAATATGCATTATATTGTTACGTAATTTAAAATAATAATTATTGAAAACTGGGAAATAAAAATTCCCCAGAAAATAATGATAGGTAGGTAAGTATCAAGAGTTTGTTTTTTTTTTAACTTTGATGGATTTAATAAGCAAACAATTATTTATAATGTACCTATACAACACAGGGCTACCACTTCGAGACTGGCCATAGTATGGCCACAATTTATGATGATGAAAAGACTGAAGCAAAGAAGATTAGACTTATTAACGGAGAAACGTTAAATACTCTTGG
Organism: Malachius bipustulatus; assembly: GCA_910589415.1. NCBI lineage: Eukaryota > Metazoa > Arthropoda > Insecta > Coleoptera > Melyridae > Malachius > Malachius bipustulatus. The sequence continues at coordinate 18,658,921 of OU342633.1, forward strand.
TGGCAGACTCCTAAAGATTGACTGGAGTGGTTCTCTAGATAAATCGTAGGACCCGTTCGATTTTTTGACATTCTGAAGTCAGTATTTAAAGCAATATGTACTGTAAAGAAACTGAAATTTTGTAAAGCTAATAAAATTAGGTGGTATAGCAAAGACCTGCAAATAATGAAGAAGAATCTAGATTCAATTGAAATAATTAAGAAATCGACAAAAAAACACAAATCTAGATATTTATTATAGAGTGCTGAAACAGATCACAATCAGAAAAGCAAAAAAAAAACCAAGAAAAAACTAATATTAAAAATTTCTAGAATCAAATGCTAGTCATTTTATAAGCTACGTTGTCATTTAAAATTATACATATCCTAGTGCTAGGTTAATGAATCAGTAGGGGGAGGGGGAGGAAAACAAAATATCCATGGTAGAATAGGGTTCCAGGTCTGTGAGATATCTTCGGAGATATGCCTTGAACTGAGAGAATTCAAAGGTTGCAGGGTCTATCCTCAAGTGATGATTAAGGAATTTTATGGCCGCGTACGTGAATGTCCTTTCGGTGGAAGTGAGATGGTGAATTGGTAGTTTGAAAAAATTGAACCTGGTCTGATAATGGTGGGTGAATCGGACACGATCAAGTTTGGCTTGATTTTTGTAAATCAGTTTGAGAAGAGAGAAGACATAAACAGCAGGCAACGTGAGGAGATCGAGACGCTTGAAGTGGCCCCTACAGGACTGATGTGTGGACAAGCCTGCCAGTATCCTGATAGCTCTCTTCTGCAGAAGAAAGACTCTGCGGAGAGAACCCTGTGATCCACCATCCACCTCATACGGCCAGGCCATAGGAGATGTGACTGTAAAAATGTCCGTTTTTATGACGTTTCATGAGACACAGTGTGTTGGAGTTGTTTCAGAAGGAAACAGGAGCTAGCGAGGCGTCGGCATAAGTGTGAGTCAGCCAGTTCAAGTTTTGGTCGATGTAAAAGCCCAAGAATTTCACGACCCTCGTAGTAGAGTTCTCAGTACTACCGGTTGGAATGGGGGGTAAAGGAGGAAGGCGAGAACGGCAAGTCAATCAACTTGGTTTTTGTTAGATTCACTCTTAGTTAATTCTTTCTAAGCCATAAAGACGCTGCTTCCAATGGAAGTTTATTTGATTTTATTATTTCAGTGAGGACGTTCGTTTTTAACCTGATGAGGATGGTTGCATCGTCTGCATAGTTAACACATAGAGAGGTGGGGGAAGAAATTGAGGAGCCCAAATCGTTAATGAAAATAAGGAAAAGAAGCGTGCCGAGAACGCTATCCTGGGGTACTCTTGATGAGATTTGAGCGAAATGGGATCTCACAAGTCGACCATCTGTACCGCCTGGGTTCTTTCCCATAAGTAGCTGGTAAACCACGTTAGCGGCAATCCGCGAACTCCGATGCTCTCCAGCTTCCGATTCATGCATTCGTGGCACACACTATCGAAAGCCTTGGAAAGGTCCAGAAGCCATCAAGCCGTTCGCATGCCCTCCTCCAAGTCCTTAGAGATGTACTCAGTAAGTTGTATTAGAGCCGTCTCAGTTGATCTGTTCCTCAGGATACCGTGTTGTTCCTCAGGAAACCGTGTCAGTTTAAGAGAAACTATTATTTTCATGGCCATAGTACGCGAAGTAAATAAACTATCAATCCCGTTTAATCGTGTAAAGCTAATCAACGTGGAATAAATCACCTAATGTGTGTAAAGTTTTTTAATTAGTAAAGAACTGTGATTATCGATGAATATTTCAAAAGGTCAAAGAAATTTTATTCAAGAAAACTATTTATACCGTGTGTCCCCGGATAGGTGAAACGAATCTTATAAAAGACAAAAAAAATTTTATTTTCATTTTCATTTTTTGGGGTTCAGCTCTGCTTGGTTAAAGAGTAATTTCTAACAAAATTTTAGTTTTGAAAAATCAAGCATGCATTGGAAATAAAAAAAAACATTTTTCTGTGGAGTAAAGTGCCTTCTATGTGGCAAATACGAAAAAATGTTATTTGAAAAAGTTGTTCAGAATCAAAATTTAGGTCCGTATATCAAATTTCAAAATCATAGGCAACTTTGATCTTTTACATTTACTTTTATGTTTATTTCACAAATCAAAGAATTTCATTTCTAACAAAGACTGATGTTGACAGATTGCTATTGCTATGGATACAATTTGGTTTTTCCTTGGCAGTCTTTGTTACAAAATGAAATTCTTTGATTTGTGAAATAAAACATAAAAATAAATGTAAAAAATAAAAGTTGACCTATGATTTTGAAATTTGGTATAGGGACCTAAATGTTGATTCTGAACAACTTTTTCAAATAACATTTTGTCGTATTTGCCACATAAAAGGCACTTTACTCAACAGAAAAACCGGTTTCTTGAAAATTTCCAAGGAATGCTTGATTTTTAAAAACTAAAATTTTGTTAGAAATTACTCTTTAACCAAGCAGGGCTGAACCCCAAAAAATTAAAATTAAAATCAAAAAATTTTTGTCTTTTATAAGAGTCGTTTCACCTATCCGGGTACACACGGTAGATAGAGGAATTTTTGAGTTGAAAGTTTTGTTGTTTTATGTTCTATAAATTTTAAGATTGATGCTTCCCATTCTGATCCACATGCGTGAATAGAATTTTTCCTATCATAGGACGATTTTTTTTTTTTTTTTGATAATCAATTTTGATCACATCACGCTTTCTGACACTCACCTATTTAAACTTTGAAAACGGTTGAAGATGCAGCAAAATGGTTTACATGCACCTATGTTTTCTCTTCAGTGCCACTTCGTGATAATTAAAAACTACTAAGAGGAACAAGTCAAAAATGAACTTTTTTTCGGTAGTAATTTGTAATTTTCATGAAATGGGATTCGGAAAGTAGATTTAGTTTAATTTTCAACCATTTGCTACTTACACCCTGATGAGTATCAAAAAAAGTGGTGAAATCCTAATAAGTAGTATTTATAGTAGTAGTAGTATTTATATTTGAAATTTACTTTTAAATAGGTAAAAAATCATACTAATAATAATAATAACTAATAATCATAATAATTCTAATTATCCTTTATTTGGTACTGGTACCATTTTCATACCTCAAGGTCAGAATTGGAAGCGAAAATCAGCAAATTTGTTGTTTCCAATGCACTGGACCTATAGCCAGTTTTGGAAGTGGTGGTATATTATTTTTTACGCGATTGAACTCTATTTTATTATTTACTACGTCTGTTTCCAAGACAGTACGTGTCTACAAATGACTCCACGGTAAGTAATTTACTAAATAAACGTTTGATCGAACAGTAAGTACCTAAATTTATTTAGTAAAAACATTATTACCATGGCAAAATTATACAGTGTCTCAACTTGCAAATGTGATAATAGGGAATTAACATTGTAAAGGGCGTTTCTTGGATTGTCTCCGCGCGTCATTTCAAAGCACAAGAATGTAAATAGTATCAAATTGAATTTTCGGTGAAAAAAGTTAGTTTAAGTTTGGAGAAATATTCTCCTCTCAGGCTTGTCAGCTAAACGCTCGTTGGTTTACAGCTCCTAAAACAATGAGGTTAGGAATTTCGTTAATAATGTGTCAATCTATTTGCACGGTCTATTTTAGGAAAATATTTTCGAGTTTACAGACTGACCCAAATAAGTATGACGATAATAAAGTATTTTTTTATGTATACAGGGTGTTCGTAAATGAATGAAACAGGAGCTCAACTGCAGCTTTGCGACCTCAAAAGAAGCGATTAAAAGAAACATATCTTAGTACAAAAGATCTTCCTCAAGAAGTTATGACACCTTGAAAATGAAAATTTGAAATTTAACATTGTGTTCAGTAACCAAAACTGCGATCAAGCTGAAATTTGATATACTTACGTGAGTTTCAGAGGATATCGAAGGATACTAGCGTCAAAGTCTTGTAGCATAATGTATAGAGAGCGCTATCGACACAACATGTCGACAATAACGTGTTCTCCATAAAGTTTACTCATATAGTGACGAAAAAATTGGCAATAAAAAAAAAAGGTAAAAGACACAGGAATAAGTGTGTCGACAGTGCCCTCCGCATTATGATACAAGACTTTGACGCTAGTATCGTTCGATCTCCTGTGAAACTGACGTAAATCAATTTTCAGCTTGATCTCAGTTTTGGTTACTGAGATTTACAATAATGTTAAATTTCTAATTTTCATCTTTAAAGTGCAGCTGAGTTGGGTTCGATTCATTTACGAACACTGTATTATTGTATTTTAATTTTTTCTGAAAAAATTCAATAATAATGGTTTTTACGGTTTGAGTTCAAGCCAACCAGTTTTGGGTTATGAACAAGTAACAATCACAGTTTTCATTTTGAAAGCAGTGTACATCGAAAACGACTAAAGATACCGGGAAAAGGCTTACATTTCCCTATCTAAACTTTTTATCACGTATACAATTGAGTAGTTTAAATTTTTATACAGAGTGATGAAAAATATCGTAATTTCCATCAGCCTGTATTAAAATTCAATCCACATAGTAGGATACCATGTGAAAAGTTAATATAGGAACATGTAAGCGGTTTTTAGATATTTAGAGGCGTTTCCGATGTACCTACACTGCTTTCAAAACGGAAAATGGAAATTTTCACTTGTTTTTAACTCAAAAACTACTTTATTTGAACTCAAACTGTAAAAAACCATTATTGGATTTTCTCAGCAAATATGAAAATACAATAATTGATATACATTAAGAAAAAGACTTTCATATCGTCATACTTATTTGGACCAACCTGTAAACTCGCAAATATTTTCCTAAAATAGACTTACAAAAAGTATAGATTGCCATATGAACGAAATTGCTAACCTCATTATTTTAGGAGCTATACCAACGCGCGCGTAGCTGACAACCCTGTAGGACGCTGTAGATTAATTTATTTGACAAGCAAATCAATTATTTCTCTAAATTTAAACTAATTATTTTATCAAAAATAACCACTTTAATGAACTTTTTATATATCAATCTATCAGGAATGATTTTAAGTTCAATTTGGATATCATTTCAATTATTGTATCTTGTAAACGCCTATATGGTCACATTTGAAAGCTCTAGCACTCCATGTGCGAAAGCAAATTTGTGACACATAATAATAATTAAACGTCATTGTTGACAGTCCCACATTATTTAATGAGAATGTTAAATTCAGATTCAATTTCAGAGTTCAGATTTTAAATCATCAATTAAGAACTGTCAAACTCTGAACAATAGGATAATATGTAGGTAATAATTGGTAAGACTGACAAAACAATTATTTCCTTCAATTGGTAAAATATCCTCACCATTCCTAATACAGTCCAATTATTATACGAAGGCGAATAAGTTCTTACTGCGCAGAAGGATTGATTACAGTCTCCAACTTCATTAATATTTGTCGCCCAATAACAAAAATGTTACAAAAACAACCAACCAGATAAGGCTGATAAGAGTATCTAAGCCGCTCATCCAACATACCGGTATATGCTAAGCGGTGGTGAGCAAAGCGCGCAAGATGCGCAGTTCACGCCTAGCCTCTCACCTTCTTATGAAAATTTGACAGTACTTGATATTATACTAATGCCCAGAAACAAGGTTTTCGGGATAATAAAGAAAAACATTAAATATTGAAATCTGAGGGATGTACACCATTATCGGGGAAAAAGTGACATACGTATATTATTATTGGGATTGGCCATAGTATACTCAATTGTCAATAAAACGATATTTTAGGTCATATGAGTATAAAACTTTTTTATTAAAAATCTTTAAGTAGCTTGTCGACCGGTTTCGGGTTTTAACCCATCATAAGGACAGTTGTCATCTGAACCGCAATTGTATCTCTTACAAGAGAAACCATTAAGTTGTTAACGCATACATAAAAATTCAGAAAGTCAAAAATGTGGAATTTCTGTCACGAAAACACCAGATAGTACAAACTACTGTTGAATACATAAGAAATATGTGCATATTAAAATTGGAAAAATACACACATAGAAGTTTAAACTTTTTCTAAGTGAAAAAGGTACATGATTGAGTACTTAATTGAGGATTAAGATTTTTAAAATTAATAACAATAACGTAAGCAAGTAAAACTGGCGACCATCGTGAAGCGATGGTGCCAGGGAAAACAGATGACAACTGTCCTGATGATGGGTTAAAACCCGAAACCGGTCGACAAGCTACTTAAAGATTTTTAATAAAAAGTTTTATACTCATATGACCTAAAATATCGTTTTACATACGTATTGTATAGCTACTAATAACATCAGATATTATCAAATTTGATATTAAACACAAACAAGAAAGTTAATTATTAATTCCGTTAATGTCAAAATTTTCAATTTTGCCAATTTCCAAAATTGACAATTTTGCCAATTTCCAAAATTGACAATTTTCCAAAATCAATTTCCAAAATTGTCAAGAAAATAAACATTTCGTTGAAATCAAATTTCCGTGACCGATCGTGCTCCGGGAGGTACGTTAAAAAGGGGGTCCCTGCTGTTTCACAGCAGTCGTTAGGTTACGTCAGAGGCCCTTGAAAACTTCTGACACTTGGGCTTTACCACAGCCATACGATATTTATTTATTTATTTATTTATTTATTTATTTATTTATTTATTTATTTATTTATTTATTTATTTATTTATTTATGTCAAAATGGCAACTATTAAGAGAATTTTCACATGTAATACCACTAGAGGTCAAATTATTTCCGGAAATAAGGCGAGGGATAATTTTCTTAAAATATTCGTAAGCGAGAACAAAATTTCCTGATATAATTTGATTTCGAGTGGTTTTTGGAAAGAAAATTTCACAACAAAATTAGTTTTGAATAGAAAAATTACAATTTAATTGTTAAATAAAAATATGACATGGCGATGTAACATGTCGGCGTAACCGGATCACGTGACATCGCCAAACTGACGTTTAGAACCTTCACCAGCCGAGTGTGGTTTTTGATAATGATAAGTCGACAATAATTGAGGTATAATAGTATGATTAGTATTGATTAGATGCCATTCTTTCCAAAGCGCAAGAATTTGCTCAGCAGATGGATTCTAGCAACAAAAAGTGCCATACAATTAATTATAAAAACAAAGTGGTCGAACCCCCATGAATTCGCCGTAAGTTAATTCAAAAAATTAGGTAAGTAGTTCCTACCTATTTAAAATAGAATTATTAAATTAGGTAAATTAGGTTTCTTCAGATCATTTTTTTGGTAGTGGATCGTGATTTCATACGTGGTAATACGCGAAAACATCACTTTAAGATGAAATAATTATAATAGAAACTTTAACGAAACGCATTGGTTGATTATTAATAACAGCAACAGTCAACAGTTGACGTTTATAAAGTTCCGGGTTGTCAACGTCAAAAAATTTCCACTATAATACCCTCCAACTTACCCCAGCAGGAGAAAATTTCCGATATAATACACAAATAACCATGGCAACGGTAAGCAATGCAACGTCGATTACTACAAAAGTCGATTAGTTTGAAATTTTAAGTTTAACATAGATCAACGATCCGACATTATTTTCAGTTATCTAACTACGTTTTTCGATTTTCCATCATATTTTGGGGTTTTCTTCTCTCAGAAATTTTTTTTACCTATATTACATATGCACAAGAAAAAATAACTGTTGATGTGTCAACGCGTAGGGAACTAAATCACATACATCTCGAGTTAAAATCTATTACTTTTTTACCTGAACAAAATTATGGTTCAAGTTTCCATAATATGTTGCCACGAAAATGTCGTTTTTTAGAATGTTTAGTTAAGTACAAGGTGTCTCATATAACTTGTCCCTGTACCTTATTAAAGAACCATCATTTTATAGATGCATGTTTTTTTAGGTATTTACCGTGCTACCATGCAAAAATTATTGCAGATGTTCAAAATTTTATTTTAAATGAACTAATCACCTACGTGTTTTAGGAGCGAATTTGATGATTAAACAAGCAATTCGTTTCGAAACAAAATTAATTTTAGGTACATTGTAGATTTTTTTTAATTAAAAGCTATTCAAATTAAAAATAAGTATAAAAAATTGAGATTTATGCAACATTGCATAATGTTCGTCAAGGATTCGTCAAGTCAAGTGGCTTGACATTTTTATCTATTACTTGACTTGACTTGAAAGTCAAGTTTTTCGTAGACGTACTAGTTGACTTGACTTTATTTTATTTCACTCGTACTTTACTTGAAATCAAGCAATATCAAGTATGTAGTTTGAAATCAAGTAGTGACCTGTTTGTACAAAAACTTATTTATCTTCGGAAAACTTAAACGTACGATAAATATTATAGAGCGTCTCCAACACAGGTAGGAACGATGCAGCGACTATGAAGTATCGTGGCTTTCGCAGGTAACAATTGGAGAAGGTAAATAAAATCACTCCTCAAAATCTTGAAATTATAATGTTTTTTTTTTAAACTTAATAAAGATTATGTAGGAAATTCAAAAATAAGCTAAACAATTCCCGTAGTCATCGTCGTGGAGCTTTAGTTCACGAGATACAGGGTGTTAAAAAGTTCTTCGGAAAATTTAATATTTTTTGAATAAACTGGCTTATCAGAATAAATCGAAATTTTTAAATAATAATAATTCTTGACCTAGCAAATTGAAATAGGGAAATAACATTCTCTTCTCCGAACAGAAAGTGCCTTCGCGCTGTTTCTGGTTAGGTCAAGTCAAGTAGCTTAATTATCAAGTTAAGCCGTGAATCTCCAAGCTTTTTCTTCTGGGGTTCTTACTACCTATCAGAAACTTTTTACATTAAGTTCGCAAAAGTAGTTATTTATTATACAAGGGAAAAAAGTAATAGATTTTAGCTCGAGATGTGATTTCGGACAAACTTTGGATCTATGTTGAATCTGAATTTTCAAACTGGTCGACTTTTGTGGTAATCGACGTTGCCTGGTAAGGGAACGATTTAATTCGATAAATATCATAATTTAATCAAAATTGAAGAAAGCTTTGCAAAGATTCTTGTAAGTTTTCGGTGAGTGAATTTAATAATATGGATAGCGATTTTTATGAAAATTCCCTTAATATTTTTCATTTCGATATTATTTGTGATAATAATGTGTAACTTTCATGTCCTTGTTGAATATAAATTTGATAATATCCGAGTGCTGTTAATAGTAGCTCGGTATCAATTATACCTAAGTGGCCATATCGGGGAAAAAATACTCATTATTTCCCTATTGATTTCTTTTTACCCCCGATAAAAAGCAGTTCATATCAAGGGGCGTTTTTATACCTGCCAGTGGGGATAAAACGTCATTCATTTTTCCCGTCGCAGCAAAAAGTACATTTTTTTAATTCTGAGCTATAGCTGAATTTATAGGGTGTGCGGAATTTATGCTCAAAAAATTATGGGGGTGATTGATAAAATATTACCGAAAGTAAGTATAATTTTTTTCAAAAATTCACAAATAAGAAAGTTATAAGCCTTCAAAGTTGATTTTCCTAAATCAATATTTTTTTATAACTTATTTTCTAGTGTACCGATTCTTTTTAAATTTGACACACTTGCCACTGATGTTCCTTTGCATCTTTGGTCCAAATTAGACTTGAATCCCTCGAAATCAAGAGGCCTTAACAGCCCTTGACCTTCAAAAAAGGCCTATAACTTTTTTCGTAATATTTTTTTCTGAGTTTTGAAGATGCACAATTGAAGAACATGAAGAAATATTCTGAAAAAGTCCTTTTTGTCTATCACGATAAAATGACCTGCTTCCGAGTAAAACTGTTTTTAAAATCTGCTTGCACTAAAATTGATCACCATAAATTATGATCATTCTGCAACAATACCAAAGCATGTTTTGGAAACAGCTGCAGGGTTGCCTAGGAAACAAGACGTTTGCTTTGGATTTAATTTTGACAGCAATTTGATTCAAGTATGTATCTTGTTAAATTGATAAGACAAGATGAATATTTTTTTAGCCATAAAATGGTGCCCGCGTTTGGTTCTTTTTGCAAATTTTTTGAAATTCATTTGAAATTTAATTTTACAATTTGTAAAAAATTATTAAAAAATTTTAAAATTGTATCATTCCCAAGTCTATTTATATATGAATGTCTCTGTTTTGTACATAACTAGGCAACCCTGCAGGTGTTTTCAAAGCATGCTTTGGTATTGTTGCATAATGATCATAATTTATCGTTCGATAAATTTTAGTGCAAGCTAATTTTTAAAACAGTTTTACTCGGAAACAGGTCATTTTATCGTGATAGACAAAGAGGACCTTTTCCGAATACTTCTTCATGTTCTTCAATTGTGTTGTGTCTTCAAAACTCAAAAAAAAAATATTACGAAAAAAGTTATAGGCCTTTTTTGAAGGTCAAGGGCAGTTAAGGCCTTTTTATTTCTAGGGATTCAAGTGTAATTTCGACCAACGATGCAAAGCAACATCAGTGGCAAGTGTGTCAAATTTTAAGATCATCCGTACACTAGAAAAAAAATTATAAAAATATCTTGATTTAAAAATCTTGAAACTTTGAAGGCTCATAACTTTCTTTTTGTGAGTTTTCGAAAAAAAATTATACATACTTTAGGGAATATTTTATCAATCACTCCCTTAATTTTTTGCGCATAATTTCCGGACACCCTGTATAGAGTGTTACACATAAAGTACATAATACGCATCATATAGGTAAAATTTTTCCTTCTCAGCTTAGGAAAATCTTGACTTCGCCAATAGTTTGTACATTAAAAATGATGACAAATGACACGCACACCACCTGTCTCGTAACTTTTACAACTACTGTCAAATTTGACATTTTTTGACAAAAAAATGTAAAATATGGCATTAGTTTTAAAAATTTTGAATATGTCACAAGATACAGTTGTTTGATATTTCATTTTTCACCCATGTAGGTAATAATTTTGAAGCCTCTAGAAAAAAATTGTTTTCAAAAATTTGTTGAACTGAGTTTTAAAAAATTTCTATGACTATACTCATATTTTAAATATTTTTTGTGGCCCGTTGTTGTTCTAAATAACGGTTTCTTGTAAAAATAAAAAAAACGGCAGCTAAAACTATGTTAAAATTGGTACTATCTTGATACAAAGTTGATTTAACTTCTACAAATAACTAAACAAAAAATGACTTTATTTGTGTTCTTTACTAAGTAAATACATACATACACCGAATTAAAAAACAATCCCAATAAATTAATATTATTATCTAAAGTTATTATTAATTTATATTTTTTTCTTGGTTCTAGCTTATTACCAAGAACTTAATATTTAAGAACAGGCAGCCTGTTTTATGCATACATAAGGCAAGCGATGCCATATAGAGTACATATAGAGGATACTTTTCTAACACCTTGATATGCATATTATTTAAATAATTAAAAAATTGGGAAAATGGACGAATTTTAACAATAATCATCAAAAATGTGTACCCTTTATTTATTTTCACTAAATATTATTTCCTTGCCCAAAACATATTGCTCTCTTATAAGTTTTCTGATTTCACTTCAGAAAAATTTCGCAACCGAAGAGAAAAACTTAATTCGAAATTTTATGGTCGAATCAAGTTTAAAATTTGCAGCAGAATTTGAAGAACAGGCATCTGCAATATTGGATATTGAAATTACTTGCTTAAATTAATAAGTTTATTTTGTAGGCATTTATTAGAAAATCTAAACCCGACCGTTCACTGGGTAGCATTACGTAAATAAGTTACATTTATTACAAAAAATGTAGGCGTGATTTCTTCCTGTTGCTTTAAAAGTTTCAAAGAGCTTTTAGTTTGTAAATTATTTCTGGTTAGGGTTTTTCATATAGTCTTCATTTTGTTTTATTATTATGGATGGTATCTTGTAGATATTTTCATATGTAAGTATATGAAAACACAACAAATCTTGCGTAATATTCAAGTAACTATGTAAAAAAAGTTGAGTTTCTTATTTGAGTAGGTACCTAATTATTTTCCTATTGTTTGAGTTTAAATCTTCACAATAGAAAGCAGTTGACAATACCTGTCCGTAAAAACATATGGCTTTTCTGAATTAACATATCTTTAGTTACCTACACAAAATTACTGAAGCGGGATCAAATTCCAGGAAACTTATCCTGTCAAAAAAGTAACATCCCACTCCGAATTCGGCACTCAATTCCAAACTTCCTGAATATGAATTACTGAACCCCATAACATTTATTTAGTCATTCCTCAAGTCCATCCCGTATGCAAATATCCTTAAGCAGTACCAGAGCCCGAACAAACATTCAGACACATCAAACTTACGCTTGGCTTCGATCCCCGAAACGGTGACTGCAATGATCAAAGCGAACAGCCCCGAAAGGACTATGCAGGACCTGTAGCTCATCATCGCCGTAATCGGGCCTCCTTCAAAGATACACACCGGCCGGCAGCTCTTCTTATCTCGCTGACTGATTATGGGCTAGTCGGGCTCTCCGGTGCGGACTGAAAGACCGAGTTTTCTGTCGGAGGAGATCTTCGGCTGCTGAGGATGAAATGAACGAACGCTTCTGGTGCCGCGGTTTTACAAGCTTTGCGCCTCCCTCCCCCCTCTCGTTTTGTTGGAGGGAGATTCATACTTGATACAGGGTGGTGTATTGGAATATTAATATATTTTAATTATGCTGCGGATAAATAAAGATACTCCTACACATCGCTGAAGTCGATTTTATCTGGGAAATTAAACTTTGCCCCTGAAATTCGTTATATAGGGTGTCCCGTAAGTAATGATTCGTGGTGAAATGGGAGATTCTTGTTTTAAAAATATTACGATCTGACACTACTTGCTCTAACAAAATCTTGATAATAAAAAAGATACAGGGTGGCAAAGTTGAGATTTAAAAATTTTCTTTTCAAAATATCTCGAAAAATTGTACAGGTACGAACGTGAAAACTTGGGGATAGATGTTTTACAGTATGAGAAATCATAATTTGATATCCATGTCGATGTATTTTATAGAGGGCGCCACTTAGGTCATGTTGACGACGTAAATGAACACATAACTTTTTTATCCTTCAGGATATCGCGCATTTTATTGTGAAATATTAAAACTACATCACTGATGAGAAAAAAAGGTATACCGGTTGTCAGTCTCAAAAGTTAGTGGTTTTCGAGACAATCACGTTTTAATAATCTCCTGCATTATTTCTATTTTTTTTTTATTATCCGAAATCTTAATGCAGTAGGTTGAGATAATAACCAGCATTTTGGCAATTGAACATTTTTCACTTTGACATATTAAAAAAAACCTTCTTGCGCATCAATCGCAGAAATAGTGTATTTTTATGCGATTCAATTATGAATATTTTCACCGCTTTTTAAATTATTGGCTTTCTGAAATTTTCCATAGTCATGTCATGTTAGCGTAGTGCTTTAATGTGAAAAATTTTCTGTGATAATTTCATTTCATTTCGTTTCAACACGTGCCTTAGAATGGATTTTTAAATTTAAAAATCAAAAAAATTGGCAAAATTTTACAATTTTGTCCCTTTTCCTATGCCCGCCACTGGCTAACTTTACTTGAAAAATACTATTTTTTACACTACCTTTAATAAATTCGGAAAAAACTGAAAGGAGAGTTTTGAAAACCGAAAGTTTGAAATTTTAGAGGAATAAACATCATTTAAAAATATTCGAATATATCTCCGCCATTTTTATATTTGCTTCTTGAAATTTTTGAAGGTTAAATGCTATTAGTATAGTTGTCTACTATCAAAATTTCCGTTCTATTCCTTCAAAAATAAGCTCATGAATGTTTATAGAAATGTAGACATTTTTACCCTTTTCCTACCCACGCCTCTGGCTTATTAATAGAAATGATGCAAATTGTATTGCATTAGCTCAAATTTCAAATAAGTTTATTCCAATCTTGTTAATTTTGTTTAAAAGTTTTTGATCTTGCCTATTTAGGGGTTCAAAATCTAGCCATTTTCCAAAAATTGAAAAGGCCGCCATTTTGGAATGTCTTTACCTATTTTACTCAAATACAGTAGACGACTACTTGAGGGTATCTTACTACCAAAAAAATTTCAGCGCTCTAGATTGAAAACTTCGACCAGAAACCGTGCCTCACGGACGGTTTTTTTTCTGAAATTCGGAGGGACATCCTGTAGAAGTAACACAACTCTAGGAAAATGTTTTTTACGAAAATCAAACGTCAGCCCTAAGGTTTATAAGAGTAAAAAATTTCGTTCTTTAATCTTGAAAGATGAAGCTACAGGAGCGTTTTTAAAAATTTAGAGAAATTAATTTAAAAAAAACATCATGTAAAAAAAATCGAATATCTCCGCCATTTTTCTTATTTACTTTTTGAAATTCTCAAGGGTTGAAGTCTATTAGTATAGTTGTCTACTGTAAAAATTTCAGTTTAATTACTTCAAAAATGTGCTCATAAATTGTTGGAGAAATTTAGCCATTTTTACCCTTTTCCTACCCACGCCACTGGCTTATTAATAGAAAAAATGCAAACTTTGTTACATGAAATTAAATTTCAAGTCATTTACTTCCAATATTGTGAATTTGATATAAAACTCTTTTTCTATCTAGCTTATACAGGGGTTCAAAAAATAGTCCTTTTTCCAAAAATTAAAATGGCCGCCATTTTGAAACGGCTCGATCGATTTTGCTCAAGTACAATACCAGACCAGTTCTTATATATATCTTACTCCCACAAAAATTTCAGTCCCCTAGATTGAAAACTGCGACCTGAAATGAGATGACAAAAACGGGATATGGGGAATTTTGAAAGGACACCCTGTAGAAGTAACGTGACTTTAGGAATTTTTTTCAACGAAAATCTAACGTCGTTCTAAGGCTTTACAAGGATCCAAAATTTCATTCACTAATCTTGAAAGATAAAGCTACAGGAGCGTTTTTAAAATCGAAATTTCGCGATTTTGGAGAAATATATATATATATATATAAATATATATATATATATCGTGGGCAGGTGAATTTTGGAAAACCACTTTTTCGTGATCTGGGGGTCATGATCGGTGGACATTTGATGAGTTTGGGTGATTTTCGAAAAGTGATGTCGTCCTCAATAGTGTATTTTTTTATTAAAAAATACACTAAAAGCAAACAAATGAACCATATTCACCTAAATTCCTATACAGATTCTGAAATAGTCGATTACCAGGTTGCAGTCTGTTTGGATATCGTGGCAGGTATTCTCGTTTCGCAGCTTGCCCATTGAAGTTTTGTTTGCAATAAAGAGAAATCATGTCTCTCTTAACTGAATTTGAAAATTATTATGTCTCGGCATTTTTTAATTTTCCAACTACTAGCAGTAAGCAAAAAATTCTGAACAGTATCAGTAGAGAAAATCATTAACTGTCAATTATCTCGAAAACCACTAACTTTTGAGACTGACAATCGGTATACCTTTTTTTCTCATCAATGATGTAGTTTTAATATTTCACAATAAAATGCGCGATATCCTGAAAGATAAAAAAGTTATGTGTTCATTTACGTCGTCAACATGACCTAAGTGGCGCCCTCTATAAAATACATCGACACGGATATCAAATTATGATTTCTCATACCGTAAAACATGTATCCCCAAGTTTTCACGTTCGTACCTGTACAATTTTTCGAGATATTTTGAAAAGAAAATTTTTAAGTCACAACTTTGCCACCCTGTATCTTTTTTATTATGAAGATTTTGTTAGAGCAAGTAGTGTCAGATCATAATATTTTTAAACCAAGAATCTCCCATTTCACCACGGACCATTACTTACGGGACACCCTGTAGAATCATGAATATTTCAATAATTTTTCCTCTCAATTATTGCTTCTACAACGTATTAGTTGTGCATGGTATATAAAAAATATTTGAATTATACTTACACAAATAAATTGTTGCTATTTTCCTTTTCGTTCCATTTTCCGAGTCTTTTAGTGATGTAAAGATTCTTGAGTTGATGTTGGTATGTTGGTCTTCTTAGAAGAATTGGAATAAAAAGCTTGACTACAATAATATGCCAGTCATTATACAGTATCCGCCAAAAAGCTCGCACCATAGGAAATGGAAAATTGTTTGTTTTCCACCTGTTTTGAAAATTTGGTTATCATAAGTTTGTGCTTTTAAAAAGATAAAATTTAAGCCCACTAGATCCATGGTGTGAATTATAGTTCCATAGAAAATGTCATAAAAAAATGATATTTCGAAAACTAAACGTGTTTTTCGGGAAATTTTGATAACATTAGTTAGATAGGTATTCACCAAAAAATGAATTGTCAGTAATTAAAAAATTTAAATTTTTTTAACAGGTGGCCTAAATTGGTCTTTTTTAAATACAAATTTTTGCTCATTTTTCTCAGTGAAATTTTGAATTTTGAATATTTTGACTGCGATATTAGTAAATATTGTTCATGGTAATTGAAAAAAATCAACATGAGTAATAGAAAATAAAGCTAGAAGCGAAATTTTCGAATTTAATGAAATTTTTGTCACGTTTTTTTAATTTTTGCTAGAACATTGTGTCAATCGGAGAACAAGCTCATTGCAATTCAAAAATAAACTTTTTTGTATCTCAATTCAATAAAAATCTAATTTTATTTCTTATAAAATTGAAAGTAATTTTTTTTATATAAAACCATAAAAAAATGTGCCAGAAATTTTAATAAATTCGGAAATTTCGCTCCTGGCATTATTTTCTATTATCTAGGTATTTACCTACTCATAATAATTTTTCTAATTATTAACAATATTGCAGTCAAAATATTCAAGATTCAAAATTACACTGAGAAAATTGAGCAAAAAGTTGAAACTTCAAAAAGTACTACTTCTTTTTTGCCACGTGTATAAAAAATTTGAATTCCTTCATTACCTACTGACATTTCATTTGGTAAATATGTAACGAATTTTGCTGAAATTTTCCGTAAAACTCGTTTAGGTTCCGAAATATCTTTTTTTTTTTGTAATTTTGAAGTTTAGAAAAATGACATTTCCAATGGACCTAAAATTCACACCTGGATATAGTGATGTGCTCAAATTTAATCTTTTTGAAAGCACAAGCTTTTGACAAAAACATTAAAAAAAAACGATGGACTATAAAAGATTTTCCCATTTGTTGCGAACTTTTTGGCGGGCACTGTAAATTTTACCGGGTCGATGACCATACCTCTGTATAATAGAACATTTTGTACAAGAAAATTAGGGTTTGAATTCCAAAAACATTCGGAGAGCAATTTTATGTAACATTTCGTTAGGGCACCCTTAAAGGAGCTCGGAGCGACTTTTTCAGCATCCTGGCCCTCGAGCATTTTGAGAAAGGGGTTGTTTTGCGAATCGATTTAGCGGCGAAACGGTTCAATCTACAACAAATAATGGCAAATAAAAAGGTAAAAAGGTAAATTCATCTTTTACCAAATGAAATTTTGCGATAGGACGTGAAACTTATCCCAAAATTTTGTTTAATTTTTTGTTTACTCTAATCTTGTTAAATTCCGTTGAGGAACTGGAATAGTCGACTTTTGAATAAAAAAAATTTTGACGTACTACCACCACTTTATTTTTGAGATTATGACAAAAAGTTTCAGATAAAAAAAATCTAAATTATTTGAGGATTAGACCACATGTGTTTTGAATCCATCCTTAATTGAAAAAATACGGAGAAAGTACCCATTTTCCATTCTACTATGACTATTACGCCCCCTAGCGGTAGTTTTAGAAGCTCAAAAATATTTTCCAGCGATTTTTTGGGGTCACTTTCCTCCTAAAAAATTTCATCCTAAAACTGTGTGACGAGCCATTCCTGATTTATGGTTGGCGTCCATTCTTAGATGCCCAACCAGTACCTACAGAGGTATGGTCAGCCACCCGGTACATTTGGAAATGCAAGTGAACCGAAAAAGCTGATTTTTGGATATTGTGTGAGGGGCTTAGAGAAGCTTAACTTCAAATTGTCGACCAAGATTTCTTATGTGCATTCTCCTCCATCTTGAAAGAAGTGTTAAATTTTGTTTATTTGAAATCACTCGGCTTTCCGTCGAGATACGAAAACTGCTATGGGATGCGTTTTTCTTGTTTTTTTACGCTCTACAATTTAGTCATCTACATTTTTCAACTACCTCTTATCGTTTCCATAGTAAAGGACCACGCAAAATCCTTATGGGAATTTACTCCCGGTCAAATTTGGTGTAACATTTGGTCGGTAGTATTCCAGTGAGTATATCAGAAGTCTCCATGGGCGTAACCCCCCAAAAAGTCTTATTCTCGATATATTCACCTCTAAAAAGATGTCACCTTTATCATGACAGTCACGTATATATTTCTTTAATTTTAACCACCCTACTTTGTCTTAGAGAGAAATGATGTTCGATAGATCATTTTTGTTATGATTGAAAAGCTGCTTCTGTTGCTGTAGTTATATTTTCAGTCTGTTTAGTCATTTTTCGGATAAAAGTTTTCAATTTAAATCGTCATTTTTGTAATGGCCTTAGCTGTGACTTTAATTTTTTTTTTTTTTTGATGTTTTTGTTTGTTGTAATTTTTTAAAGTTATTTTTGTAAAAGTTAAATTCTGAAAATGATAACACAAAATGAAAACTTTTTTCTATTTTTCTCGAAAATGGCTCAACAGACAGACCTAAAGTGTAATTAGTGTAACAGAAGCAGCATTTCAATCTTAACAAATTAACTATCTTAGATTTATCTATTAAGAAATCAGGGGGGGGGGTGCGTGACAAAAAAAAATAAATGCGTGACTGCGATGAGAGAAAAAATCCATCATTATATTTTTCGATATCTCTACAACAATGAGCCGTAGGTGACAAATGTATGTGACAAATTTGTATAGCGTAGAAAAAGCAACAAAAAAGTGTCCCATCGCAATTTTCGTATCTGAACGGTGAGACGAGTTATTGCAAAAAAAAGAAACACAATTTAACACTTACTTCAAGATGGCGAATAATATAGGAAATCTTGATCGACAATTTGAAGTTAAGCTTTTCTAAGCCTCCCGCATACAATATTAGTGTATCTTTTAATAAAAAATACACTATTGAGGACGACATCACTTTTAGAAAATCACCCAAACTCACCAAATGTCCACCGATCATGACCCCCAGATCACGAAAAAGTAGTTTTCCAAAATTCACCTGCCCACGTATAAGGCAGGTGAATTTTGGAAAACTACTTTTTCGTGATCTGAGGGTCATGATCGGTGGAAATTTGATGAGTTTGGGTGATTTTCTAAAAGTGATGTCGTCCTCAATAGTGTATTTTTT
This sequence comes from Malachius bipustulatus, assembly GCA_910589415.1. Taxonomy (NCBI): domain Eukaryota; kingdom Metazoa; phylum Arthropoda; class Insecta; order Coleoptera; family Melyridae; genus Malachius; species Malachius bipustulatus. Next base: position 18,678,174 of record OU342633.1, read on the forward strand.
TATTAAATATTGATTTTCACTTATTTATAACGCATGACCTGCTCAATTAAAACTGCAACTATCATAACAATTATTCTTATTAGTTTTTCCTACCCTCTCTCTTCATGATAAAAAATTAAACAAAAATCCATTTTTGAAAAAAAAATCAATCGATAGGCGGATTCAAGAAAATTAGGTTTATTGCTGCGCGATATTGGGCAAAAAACTGTAAGAGCTATGTCCGATTCCGCGTGTTTTAGGTTTCCCTCCTCCTTCGCTCCTAATACATGGATTCGCACAAAAATTAGCCGAAACCCTTTAGAAACATGGATTCACAGAGGTGAATTTTTTCGCCCCTGTAAACTTATTGCCTCCTCATAAAGTATGCCTCCAACTCCGTCTGTTACTCCCGGTGACTCCCGTTTTGTAAAAAAAACCAAAACGGCGATATCTCGGTGAGAAATGGACGGGTTCACGATTGCGCCACACCAGGTTGTGCGCTTTCGCGAGATGTCAATTTTTTATCCGAATTTTTTTTTGTCAACGACTTACAGCTAACCAAGGGGCAAAAAACCATTTTCCCCTTTTTCATACCTGTATTCTCCCCCCTTCCCCCAACCTCCGAGACTTACGCCAAATCGGCTACATAGCAAGAGTGGTCGGTCATTATATACATCCGCGGCTCCTACAGTTTCACTATGGCACCTATATAGGGGTGGAGAACATACCTATAGTAACACCAGGAAGGTATTCATTTGCTTTACAAATGAAAGGGAAGGCCACAAAACGACTTTAAAAATTGATTTTGAGAGTGCAATGAAAGTACGGTCCTGACACAAGCGCCGATTAAATACCTCTAGTCTCGGATGTAACCACTTACGATAATGCCAAGCGCTTCGAAACGTATACAGACGCGGACTCCCAATATTATCCGCTTTTTCATATCGTGACCAGACCACAGGATTTGATGTTACGATTTTTGGAATATAAATATAAAATAAATGCAAAATTCAAAATAAAAATCGTGCTACTGTTAATCTCGAAGATATTCCTTGCCCTGAAAGTGAAAAAACATATAAATTCGACCGTAGTGTCAAAGAGGCCTTAGTTGTGATCTTAATATTAGTTTGCAATGGCTGTTTTTAGCTTCTTACCCACCCAGCACCCCTATTTCGCTCCTCGGTCCTGAAAAAATTGATGAAACTTATGAGCCGCGGATGTATACACTGTGTCTCTTGAATTTCTGGACATAGGGAATTCCCATCTTAAAATAAACTATTGGAAATATTCGCTCCCCTAATTATTTTACAGTAAAATGTCAAATGTAAAACTTCTTAAGGAAAAAAAGCTGCTTCTCATGCTATAATTGGATTTTCATTTGGTTGATCTGTTTTCGATAAAATGAGGAAAAACTGAACGATTTTTCGTAGTTTTTCAAGGTTGCTTTGCTTTTAACAGATAATGCTAAAAATTAGTAGTTATTGTCAATAACTGATTGTTAAAAAGTAATTCATTCATCATTAAAACTTTGTGGCAAAGTATTAGTTTTTAAAGAAAAACTTGTTCATAAAAATGAATTATTACACCATTGAAGAAAAAGTAAAATTTATTGCGAATGACATTACCTACTCTGACAATTCACTTAGAAATATTAGAGATTTGTTATTATCTTATTAGCATTATCTTTCAAAAGCAAATCAACCTTGAAAAACTACTAAAAACCTTTCAGATTTTCCTGATTTTCTCGAAAACGGATGAACCAAATAAAAATCCAATTATTATAGCACGAGAAGCAGTTTTTTTCCCTAAGAAGTTTTACATTTGACATTAATTTTACTGTAAAATAATTAGGGGAGCCAATATTTCCAATAGTTTATTTTAACATGGGAATTCCCTATGTCCAGAAATTCAAGAGACACGGTGTATAATAATTACCGAGTGGTCCACTAAGTTGAACGAAATAAATAAATAAATAAATAAAACAAACGAGTGTCGTTTTGAAATTTAGATCTACGTCACTAAGCAGTCGAGATTATATCAATGCATTCACCACCAATCTAAGCACGTAAAAGTATTTTTTACACGCTCCAGTATTTGAGCTTTTCTGAACTTGTTTCATTCTTATAAGATACGAATGCAATACAAGATTTTATCCTCAACCGGCATTATAGATAATAAAAAGAAATAAGCACATTAGGATTGAAAAAAGAATCACTGGATGTTGGATGACAGCTGTCATATAGAATATTATCAGTAAATGCAGATCCAGGTTAAAAATTTCAGCTCCGTTTGAAGTTAATCTCCCTTCTACACGAGAAGAAAAACCGACGTAACAAGTAATAATGATATTATAGGTGTAATCACGAGGGGCTTCGTATACTTTCGTACTACGTATGGAGATCACTGGATTTCGTAAACTTTTCTGACAGTTCCTAGTCTTACACAAAAATGAAAGCTTTGATTAACTGCCTGAAATACGAAGATATTTTCTATTTAGTTTTTTTTGCGATTATATGTATAAAATCACATATAGGTATGTCAGACACGATCGAAAGCACCAGAAACATCTAGCGCAAGCACTCGGGACTTCCGTTACGTAGATGAGAGGAAGTCTCCGGTTGATCGCTGTTTGCGGAAGTTGTATTGGCGTTCGCTGATTATATTAGCTATTTCCAATACTTTTTATTATTAGCAATCTACAATACTTAATTAAAAAACGCCTGAGCGTGTTAAAATCCAACTTTCAAACACGTGCGTTTTTTTTTAAGTTTCGTTACGGGTATGCCTTATGTCAACTTTTTTATTGTTGTTCTAACCAGAAGTACCAAATAAAATAATTAGGTACTAACAGATACTTATTCGAAAATCTTAATTCAAATAATTAAAAATTTATGATTAAAAGTACCAATAATAAACACTAGCGTAAAGTATTCCTGGATACCGGATCTTAAAAACACTCACTCTATTTCAAGCACTCCGGCTTCGCTGTCGTGCTCTAAAACTGATTTATAAATGATTAACGGCCAATATTATAAACGCTATTTAAGTTAACTGGCCGATTTCTGTGGTCGTTTCTCGAGAAGATATAGACTATAGGTCGAAATTATTACAATTTAATTACTCTTGGCATAAAAGGGATTACAAAAATTCAAATAAAAATTATTCGAGGTCAATATTAGCTTCAAAATCGGGCACAGAAATCCTCCAGTTAACTTAACCAGCGTTTATAATATTGGCCGTTAAAGACCTTAATATCCACTCATACTTTAATATACTATTAAAAGGTGTTGGTTAATAGCTTTCTCTAGAATCTTACATATTACTAAGAGCAGTTCCACGTGCCGATAGTTGATCTCTATGGTCTACATAATGCGGTTTACGACACGCCGGCGGAACACAATGTCTGATATTTTGGATTCTACGGAAGGGTTTACTAGCGGGGTTCTTCTCTGAAAATCGACAGAAGTGTATGAAGAAAATAATGATTCCTCGAACTGGTTCGCCTTCTTAGTAGCGGTCTACTTGTGTAAGTGGCGGAATGGTGGCTTGGCTCACTGTTTTAGTGACCGACCAAGAAGGTTTCAATCAGTTAGAGCAGCAGAGAAGTTTGCTCTTAATTGTTTGGTTATGAGCTTCCTTTGTTTGCATCTTTTTCGAGCACGGATGAAGTTGGGATGATTTGTGTCTTCGGGGCTTTTTCGCCACTGCTGAACTTGAAGGCGACAACTTCCTTGCATCTTTTGTTGAACCAAGATTTGCTGTTAGAGGGTAAAAAGGAATGTAGGCTTCCATGCCAGTTACGATTACTTGAGCAACTTCCTTAGCACTAACACATGGATGAGGTCGTTTGAACTCCGGAAAATTTTAATCCTGGGAAAGCCATCCATGCATGTTTTCGTTTATCACCCTATAGGCTGGAATCTCCGGCACAGCAACGAAACGTCAGCTCTCTAAAACTTCGTGCCGCTTAAGCTAAAAAGATGTTAGTCGCACCGGGTGAGGCTGTGTGGTATCTGTAATGTCATCTACCATCCGATTTGCTACTTTTGGTCAACCCCGGGTATTTGATTTCCCCGGTAGATCCGGGTGGCATCACCCTCTCCGCCACCCGGAGAAACTTCCCGTGGGACTATTTTTTTATTTATTTTTTAAATACATTTTTTATGTCATTCGGTTCACAAAAAATCAAGGATATTTCAACTAAAACACATCATATAAAAAAATTAAAAAATGTTACTCTTCTTTTTCCAGTGCAATACAAATAAAAAAAAACACAAGGCAAGCATATGAGATAATATTGTCATCACACGGCGTCACTTCTGAAGACATTTTAAATTGCGTATATGGTAATATAAATGCATAAAACCAAGATATAAACTTTAGATTAAAAGGAGATTCCCTTGCAAATTAAATCCGCCATATATAAATTTTCCCATCTATTTACAATAAAAATTTAAATAGAAGATTTTAATATTTGTCTATTATTCTCGAGGACATAGATTACGTAGACGAGTGTTGGAAATGTCCAGGAGACAATAGTCACTCTTCGCCGGCATTTTTTCATTTTACAAAATGAAGTGTGCGTTTTATTGTACATATTTATTGCTCGATTTCGCTGGTAAGATAGTTTTACAAGCCGCTTTACAACTTTCCGAATTTTAGGAGGTTTGACTTACAAGGAAAAAAATACGCATGCGCCTTATAAATTTACTGAACTGAGATACTCTTTGGAGCGGGGATATAGGTTTTCGTTAAACAACTCGACGCAACAATTATAGCAAGACAGAGAATATACAGGGAAAGTCTTTAATGACGAATATCCTCTTGGTACATTTTGTGGCAATTCTTTCTTTCTTGGCATTCGTGAAGCACAGGAAAAATAGTACAAAAAAAAATTCTTGTAAATTTACAGAGATATGAAGAGGTAAAGTTGAGAACTTAACTTCTTTAATGTTGATAGTTTTAAAGAACTTTGCTCAAAATTGAGGCTACGGCCTCTTCCTTCAAACACATAGGTAGATTTTTTTTTTCAAACGCACGGTTGATATGTATATGAATTAAATTAACTTTCGTTTTTTTTTCATAATTCGTTGCGTGTAAATTTAAACCGTGCTTTAGAAAAAAAATCTATGACATTTGAAAGAAGAGGCCGTAGTCTCAATTTTAAGCAAACAAAGTTCTTTAAAACTGTCAACATTAAAGAAGTTAAGTTATTAACTTTACTTCTGTCAATTTACAAGAAATATATTTTTTTTTACTTTTTTATCTATGTTGCATGAGCACCAAGAGGAAATTCGCCATTAAAGACTCACCCTGAAAAACAAAAAATAAAACCATCTTAGGGTTTCAATGTTGAACTTTTATTTTTCTTATGACCGCCACATGCTTTTTTAATATCATTCAGTATAAAAAAATCAAGCAAATCAAATATACCAACCTATATCACAATAACAAAATTATTTTTTTAAGTTTGATTTATTCTCCTTTTTCGAAAAAATCAAAAAAAATTTATATCACCGAATGTTATACAGGGTGTATTATAACGTCCGCATAATATTAGCATCACGCGATTCTACATCAAAAACAGAACGAAACAGTCCTTAACAGTTTTTACTTGATGTACACAGATTTTAAGATATGGACAACTTAATGTTCTTAAATTTTGCAACACTGGCGCTGGTATAAAAATTAAGATAACTTGGACGTGAAGTCACCTAACTGGTATGGTGTGCTGTTGCTATGTAATCGAAAAAAAAAGGTGCAACAAGACAAATAAATGTCATGCTGCGTCGTGTCACTCAATGATGCAATTTTTTATAGATTTTTATTTTTTCAATTTTTTATTCAACAATTAAAACGCGCAGTTGCAATATTGATTGGAACTCAGGAAATCGAATAATTCCTAGTTTTGAAATGTTAATTAAAACCATTTTTACCACAAAAAAATCTAAAATTTTGGATATTTTGGCTATTTTACTTCTTACTTAAGAATTTTTTAATAATATTAAGCAATATTTTTGAGTATTAAAAAACTTCAAATTTAAACTACAATGGTCGATAGCTTCGTTATTTGAGGTCTAAGAGCTAAACGGTATTAAAACTTTATGTTCTGTTTTTGATGTAGAATCGCGTGGTGCTAATATTATGCGGACGTTATAATACACCCTGTATAAAAACAATGAGTCAGGCAGAATATGACGTAATATTGACGCCATTCGGTGAAGAAAAAAAGAATAGGTACGGAAATTAAAAAAAAAAAACATTGAATGTGATAGATTTTCCTTCATTTTTAAATTTTTTTAATACCAAATGACATGAAAAAACAACATGCTGGCTACAAGAAAAACAAAAGTTCATTATGAAAATCCACATAACAAACTCACAAAATCTAGTACCTATACCTAGGTATAATGCCTTCTCTACTTTATAATAAAATTACCTATAGAAAGAACGACGTCCATAATATTACCATTCGTAGGAAAGACTACATTGCCCCACCTGAGTATAGGCTGACACTTTTTAAAAGATCCTTTGCCTATGACATTTATCGAAATTGTGGTGATACTGTTCAAGAAATAAGACTATAATAATTATGATAAATATTTAGGAAGCTAATCTTCCCTCTCTGTCCGATTCCTAGCAATATATGAGAGAGAATATGATATCTCTCTTCAATATTCTTTAGTCAATTTTTTTTCTCAACAGTGTTTAAGTGACATATTTTTTGTCAAATTTGTCAAAATAATTAAATTAGACAGTTAGATCATTTCGCTATACAGGGTGTAACATAAGTAATGCGAAAGATTTCAGGGGGTGATTCCTGAGATCATTTTAAGAAAAAAAGTTCATATGAACATGGGTCCCGAAATGCTTACCCGCTGAGTTATAGCCCCTTAAAGTTGGGACTCTGTTTTTATTCATTATCTCCGAAACTGTTCAACAAAAGATGACGAAATTTACCACATCCACCAATGTTTTTATCCCTAATAAGATAGACTGTAGATCACTTTGAAATTTTCAACAAGGGTGGGTTAAATCTGGGGGGTGTGGGGTAAAAATTACTCCAACTTTTTTGTATCAATAGATTTTTCAATTTTGATGTGAAATTATGGAATATCATTACGCTTTCTGCGTAAAAAAGTCACCCTTGTTCAACTTCGATAAGATGCACCGTTTTCGAGAAAAATTCATTTTAAATCCATTTTCACGCAAAAAGCTTCAATATTCCACAAACGATAATTTCCTAAATAATTACGTAATTAATTAAATGAGTGAGATGGAGTTATGCAGTTTTTTTGCAATAGAATGAGATGGGGACAATTGATTACGTAATTATTTAGGAAATTATCGTTTGTGAATACGGGCATATATGTCTAAAATGAGAAATATCGATAGTTTAACCGACCTCGTTACTATTCCCGAGATCCCAATGCTAATCACTCTTAAGTGAATCATCCGGTATAACACTAACTATAACTACACTCTAATTATAATTTTTCTAAATTGAGATCCTGATCCCAGTCCTTATACCTGAAGCTCGACCTTTTCAATAACTTTTAGATAAGATATCTAACATGGAAATGACCTGTTAAAACTAAAAAGCCTATACCGAAATTATAAATTCACTGACGATACATAGATAGATTCATAGATAGATTCATCGTAAGTGGGCCATTGTGACACCTCCACTGCGACCGAAGGTCTATTGTGGCTCACATCTAGTCGTGCTGATGTTATATTAACCCCATCAGGCCAACCTCTTTAAGGGAGCTGACCATCTTGACTATTGTTAATGTATCCAGGTCCTCCGGTTTGAGAAAGTCTCTCCCGAAGGTTTGTAATCTGGTTATTTGTCTTCCTTTTTCTCAGGGAAGATTTGTTTCTCTTCCTGGTCCAGCGCAATCGAGCTATTTCTTTGAGTCGGATTAGAACCGATCTCCACATTTTCTTCAGATTCCTGGAGATTGAGGTTTTGGCTCTCCTCGTCCGAGCATATTTGTTTTACACAGTCCATGGATGTCCCAGGAGCGGCTGGGAAATGTTGGTCCACTCCCCGCAGAGTCTACATGCAAGGAGTAAAGCTGAATCACTCGGTATAATACTGACTATACTCTAACTATATTTTTCTAAATTGAGATGTCCTTATACCTGAAGCTCGACCTTTTCAATAACTTTTATATGAGATATCTAGCATGGAAATGAGCTCGTTAAATATTTTTTTCTACTCAAGTCCATAATAAATATATTTTTTTAAATAACTCTGGATAAAAACAAATAAGTCAACTCATTGGTTATAATGTAGTATTTAATTGTTTCACCGAAAAACATGTATAATATATTAAAGATAATTAGGACTTACACATGGACTCATAAGCATCTGGACAGGAATTCCACAAGGTTCTCCTCTAAGTCGTCTAAATCTATCATTTAACCTATATGTAAACAATCTTCAACAGGGTATACCAGAGATATGGTGATATTACCTACAGGAAATCAAATAGGCGACTTGATAAATAGAATTAACGCTCTACAAAAATAGGCAGAAAATTAAAAAAAAAATTGGTAGGTATATCTACGGCAAAGTCAGCTGCAATGAAATTTAGAAAAAGAGCTTACTCCCAAATACCTCCCACAACATTTGGACAAAATACAGTATCAAGGACTATAAGAATTATTAAGGGTTGTATGAAAAGTACCCCTATAAAATCCTTGCTGGATGGATGTGCTGAACATCATTAAATCACAGAAGGATATATGGCTGACAAGTAAATTACCTCGTCAAGTTAAAAGTAGCCAAATATAATCTGATACTTGAATTAGTGAGCAACTGCGAGGGGATGCGTTAAACAAACAGCACTGGAAGAAGAAGGAAGAGCCCTACATGTAACTTGTAAACTTGTAAAAAGGAGAGCAAAATGATCAAAAGTTCCTGGAAATGATATATCAGCATTGAAAAAAAAAAGAAACAGGGAAGGTAGACATAGAAGTTTACGCCCCAAAGGATAGGTAAGAATAATTAATATAAGAGTAAACTTTATCCGGACACGCAAATCTGTACTACGGAAATAATCGCAATCAACAAAGCATGCCATTACCATGTTGTGGAATGAAATATTAATAAGAGTGCAATTATCTCATGTTCATTATCAGCAATACAAAGTATCTGCAGTTCTAATTTCAAAACAAAACTTCCTACATAATCGGGTTAATTAAGAGAATGATTAAAGCAAAAAGGTTAATATATAAATTGAATTAGTGTGAATACCCATAGCCACACCGGTATAAAAGGCAATTCAATAGCCGACGAACTGGAAAAAGAAGCTTGCTCAACAGAATAACTCAGGAAAATAACACTCAGGAGGACAAAGTGGATATACTCCCTTCGCTGAAAAATAAAATTACAAAAGCTTGCAACAAGAATGACAAAGGAGAGATCCAGGAAAAGCTAAATGGTATAGGTATACAAGGTAATTTATATCAAAGCCCTGGTACCTAGAAAAGAAATTCCCTGAATGCCCTATTAATAAAATTGATTACTGGGATGTATACCAAAAACATGTGTTGGCTTAATGATACTAGGTATGTAGAAAATACACAGGAAAAGATGGCTATATGTATTACAGGGGTGATGTAAATTAAGTGACGCGATGGTGAATCTGTACCTTATCATATTGACAAGGAAATTAGTGAAGCGGCACCAATTTACAACTTGTGTCACGACCAAATTAATTAAAAATTGACAGGTTAGACAACATCGCTGGCAAGTAAGTCAACTGGGATTTCTATCGTCTTTTATTTTGTGTTTACAGTGTTCAGTCTACTTTCATCTCTCTCCACTAAAAAAATGCTTTACCTAGTATCATTCAGCCAACATGGTAGATGAAATGGTAAATGAAATCATAAAAATACAGAATCCAAAATTTTCGACACTTATAAAAAGTGACAAAGTTGATTTTGTTGGTTATGTTTCAAAGGCCAATAATTTTAGTTATAAGTTGGAAGTGAAACTTTAGAGATGCAGTTTTTGAAACTGGAAATCTAAACTTTAAGATGGTGTATTAAGTATTATTATTACAGTCGTATTATTTTTGTAATAAAAAAAATGTAAACAAGGCTGCCATGTTGGATCCGCCATTTCAAAATTATAACTTGTCTAACATTGCATTCTTGTTCAGCGACCTCCAAAACTATATAAAACTATAATATATCAATTTGAGTAAAATTGTGTTGAAATTGATTTATTTAAAATATTCCGAAGAAATCTTCTTTTTATTGTTTAAAAAATTAAAAAAAAACAATTAGTGGACCTTTTTCCATAAGACATTTCAAAATGGTTTCAAAAGTTTTTTCAAAAATTCATCCTTCCGCTAATCATTCCGAAATATTGCATTTTTTTAAGCCATTTTGGCTCCACTATCATTAGTCTTTGGCGACTTTAATGTGACCAAATTTTAGTTAACCAGTCTCCTGAAGACGTCAAAGTCCAGACGGTTTTGAATTTTTTGTCATATTGCGATTTAGTTCAGTTCAACGGTGTGCTTAGCGGGAATGGAAGGTTGCTGGATTTGGTAATGGGAGGTAAAGATTGTAAAATCAATTTAGTTCATGACAATGCTCCACTGGCGCGTGAAGATGTACGTGTGCCAGTGCGTGAAGATCACCCAACATTGTATGTTTTGCTGTGGAGTTTTTTCTTCTCGATCTGGGACCTCTTCTCAGAACTTCTCTCAGAGTATCTCATGCGAGGCTTATAACTTTAAGAAACCGAACTTCCATGACCTTTTATAGCAGATTGCGCTGCATTGGTTGGACTCTTCTGGATGTTGTTGATGATGTCGATTTTGGCCTGTGGTAAGTTCTATGATGCAATTCGGAGAGTGTTTGACGAAGGTGTTCCAAACTTTAGAAGGCGCAGATCTGACAGGTATCCTCAATGGTTCACAGCTGAAATTATAAGTCAATTGAAGGCAAAGAAGAGAGAGCATAGGTTATTTAGAAAACATGGCGACTTGTATGCACTATATGGAGTTTGGGAGACTTCGAGTCTCTTTAAAGCTGCTAATAAGAAATGCTTATGATGTTTTTTTGTAACACGGAGCGCAACTTCCAGGCAGATCTTCGTTCGTTCTGGTCATATGTTCGTCAGAAATCTGGCAAGACTCGTATTCCGCACCGTGTGCATGGTCCAAGGGGGGAGATTTATGACACCCCTCAATCGATAGTGGATGGCTTCAGTGATTTCATTGGAGGAATGTTCGTTGATTCCTCTGTTTATGACCCGAGTTTGGGTGGCATGTACACTTCTCAAGCTTCGTGCTACCACCATTTGAATCAATCAAGTGAAGATGAAGTGTTTGCCTCCTTATCATAGTAATTTTCATCAACAATTGGTAATAGACGATTGTTTGAAAGTTTTTCCAGTACTTTTTCCAGTAAGTGATACTAAGCAAATAAATAGGTCTGTAGCTTGAAGAGTCATCATTTGGCTTCCCAGGCTTTAAGTAATATTTTAGTACCTACCTAATAAAATAACAGAAGTAATATTGTGGAGTAATCATAAGTAAACAACAAAATTGAATAATTAGTTATTTAGATAAAATGATTGTTCTTCTTGTACCTACTTTTTTTATTAAACTAATATAGCCAAAATCAGTTAATAAATCTCTGGAGTATCCTTTTGGTTTGTTTATTGTAGGATTCACAAACAATTTGGATACACTCTCGGAGAATATTACTTTATTGCAGAGAAAATAAACAATAATATATTAAATTAAAGAACACTATAATGAACCTACTGATGTTCACGTGTTATTTCCCACGTCTTTCCTCGAAATAACATCATGAAAATACATACTTACAATATGTACACATTTTCCTTATGAAGTTTGCACTCATTTCTAATCTAATCTACTGACGATAATAAAAGACTAATTTATATTGAACAAAAATCTTAATACTTTATTTATGGAGAACTACTCTGTTTTAGCCTTTTTACTGTGATTTAATTTATTTATAAGTGGGTTGTTGGAATGGTACAAATACTTATTTATATTTATTTAATTATAGTTGACGTTTTGTAGTAATGTGTTATTTTTAATAATACCACAAGCTGATTTTCTTGTAATAAGAAGCTGTAACGGGAGCAAAACGGGAGAGACTTCGTTCCTTCATGAACAACTCAACTGAATAAGCAGATCAACGAAAAACGTATTCCTTTGCAGAACTTTTATGTCATTTTCTGACCTAGGGTGGCAAAAGCTTACGTTATGGTGGATAAATTATCCTGAAAGTGTACACTTTATGATTGATCATACTAAAATCTATTTAAGACGAGACTTACACAACTCCAATTTCTACCTATTCCCTCGGAATCATCAAATGAACAACCAGGAACTTGGACAACTTTAACATATCCACTACCTAAAAAGGAGAATACTGCACCCCAATTCATGTAAGGAAAAATTCAGTACAAACAGAAAACTTTAAGGAAACGGACTAATAATAATAATAATCACATGAACTAGGTGTATGCCAAACAATAAATTCACTTATGGGGGAATATTTTCGTTCAGAGAAACACAATCTTACTACTCAAAACAACTTGTTCTGGTACTCTGGTGGCTCTGTTGTTGTTTTGATGGAAGCTCTCTCGATTGAGTTTAGGGCACTGCCAGTATGACAAATGCTAGGGCGATGGAGGAATACTCCGACCGCATGTAACAGGCTAGTAATTGCACTCTGTGCTTTATACACATACGACCTGCATTCATTCCTTATTTATTAATCGTTGAGTAGGTATACTTTCCTATTCTCTCTTTATCATCATACAGCCATTCGCGTCCACTGCTGGACGTAGAACTCCCTATAATAGTCTGTGTCATTTTGAACGGTCTTCAGCAACCGTCATCCAACCGGGAACTATCCGCTTTATGTCGTCGGACCGGCGTATCGATGGGCGTCTCCTGCCTTTAAAAGCATCTTCTCTAGGCCTTCATTCAACAATTCTTTTGATCCACCTGTTGTCTGGTTCTTCTGGCCACATGGCCTACCCAATTCCGCTTCAAGCGGGCTATTCCCTCTATTGCATCCGTTATTCCTATCATCCTGCGTAATGTTTCATTTGGTATTTTGTGTCTCAAGGATACACCTAGCATCGTTAGATCCATTCTTTGCTGCATTACCTGAATTTTGTTTACGGCAGCCTTTGTCAAGGTTAAGGTATCGGCGCCATTGCCGGGAAATTGCCAATTTTCTCTTATGGGTACCTATCTAAGTATATGATGTCCCGTGTGTCCACTGGCCAACCTTAGTAACTCTCTTAAACCTCCATTTGTCTACTTTCTCTTGGATACTTCACTGTTATTTCACTTTAACAAAACTGTCAATCTATGCTGAATGCGTGTCTTATATGTTGAGCTGACATTCTCGAGCATTAAGAGACAGTTCAGGATGCGCTATCGAGAACATGGATAACAGTTTAGACACGGCTGTTTCTTTGGAATATTTACAACATTTTTCATTATAACCCCAGACTTTTTTATACAGTTCGCCGTACTTATTCTAGCACAAATTGATATTCCAACAAAAGGTTATCGCAACCAGAAGTGGTTTGTGATCGAACGGCCTCAACACCTACTGCCGAGGTCAGGACCCTCCGAAGCTCAACTCGCAGACAGAGGTAGGAAGACTGATGAAGTCAACCCCTTCCTCCAGACCAGTAAACACCTGGTGAAGCAGCGAAGAGATTTGAATGCTCTATCTGCTGATACTAGAAACAGTCGAGTCTTTTGTGTTTAAATCTGCTTCCTGAGAGATCTTATTCATACCTTCTACCTCTGGTAGGGTTCTCCAGGAGTAGAGCATCTGTGTTGCCTGGTGAGAGTCGCGTTATGTTGCGCGTCTTTATTTTAATTAAAAGGGATTTCTAATACTTGTCCACAATAAGTTCTGTTGACCATTCTGGATTCTGGATTCTTAGGAGGGCAGAACATGTCCGCTGCACTGCGGCTTCAGGTGCCCTATTGTGATTTATCCTTCCCCTAGTGACCTCTTTTAAGCCATCCCAGGCACGGAAAGCACTGGACCAAGGCGCCTGGAGGGGCTCAGATAGGTTTGACTGATGTGAACCAAGCATTAATCCACGGTGGTTGTAGAGTGAAGGCCAGCGGCACAGGATTGTTCCACAGTTTCTTCCTCTTCGTGACATTCCCTGCATAGTGGGTCGGGATTGATTCCCATCGTATGGAGATGTTTGTTTAGTCCGCAGTGCCCGAAGTAGATGCCAATCACTAGTTTGAGTGGTGCTGGTATAATTAGTTTGGGGTCATCATAATTAGTTTGTCATGTTCATGTCTAGGGCCTTAGAATGAATTCCGCAACCTAATCCTAAACTAGATCTAGTCCCATCCGCGTACAGGAACGCGTCGAAGCACGAGATATCCGGGGGCTTATCTGCTATTACGTAGTTCTTATTGAAGATGAGGATAGGAATAATCCTATCACCCGTCACCGTCAGGATATGCGATCTTGCGAAGACCTCCCTCAGTATGAGGCCGTGTTGGCCCATTCACTTCTTTCCATTGAGCTGACCCGCCAGTCTTAACCTTAGGCAGTCCTCAGCGCCTTTTCCCTGACAAAAATGTCCTTTTCAGCAAATCAAGAACCAGCTCCATGGCCGCGGTTGATGTGGTGCTCATTGCTCCAGTGGTAGCAGCTCATACTAATCTTGGTAGGCTTTTTAGCTTATCTGGGCGATTGGAAATCTGGTAAGTAATGATCCAGGATAATGTAACTTGGTCTGTCCTGATATTATTTCTGTAGTAAAACGGCTTGGTATTTGGATTTCGGCCGCACCGTTATATGGTGCACAAAATTTCGTTATAATCATCTGTAATTCTTATGTAACAAACCCCCGTTGCTAACAATGATTAATTTATAAGTAAATCCTGTAGCGACTACTAAATATATAAAGGTGCCGGGTGCGGCGGGAAGACAGGTGAGCGTGGTTTACACTAGTGGCGCTGCTGAATCACATTCCAAGAAAATGAACTCGGCGCAGCAAGCGATGATAAGGATATATATATATATTTCGTATGAATTATTACATTTTAAATTATAGGGATGATGTGGATATGATTTATAAGTACAATATTGTAGAATTTTCATCATTGTGGGGGGTAGAACGGTTTGTAGAATATAAGGATGAGTTGTTGATATCATGGTGAAGCATTCGCTTTTCCAGCCAGTCTAGGGAAAAACCCCATAAAAAACCTAGACACACCATTCAGTTCATATTGGTTTTAGACATTGTAACCAATTTATTGCATCTGGAGTAAGGCGGTGGATGTCATTGAAACCGCCAAGAAATTTAGTTTCTGGACACTCTTCTACAATATGAGTAATTGTTTCCTCAACTTCGCCACAAGTGAGACAATTTGGACTTGGAACTGCCATCCATTTGAATAACATTGAGTTACAGCGTCCATGGCCAGTTCTTAAACGATTCAGTTTACTCCAGAGCTTTCTCGGTAGGTCGAATCCGGGAACTTCCTTTGTTGGATCTTGGATAAGGTGATGATTAAAAACATTCTGAACGCTCCATTCAGACTTCCAAGAATCCAGTGGGGAAAAGATCTCATGATTTTGTTGCCAAAATGGATTTCGAGATTTCAGTCGTGTTGTAGGAGGATTCTGAAGATCATGCCAGATTGGAAATTCCGGTGTGCATTTGTCGAATTCTCGCTTAGCCGCTATTTGTCTTCTGATTCTTGGTGGTGTAATGTTTGAAATTACCGGCAGCCAAGGTGTTGGAGTTGACTTAATACAACCAGTAATAACTCGCATGGTGGTATTCAATTCAGAATCAATTTTATGGACATGAGCGCTATTCATCCAGATTGGGCAACAATATTCGGCCGTAGAATACACAAGTGAGATGCTTGCAACTCTTAATGTGTCTGCATGAGCTCCCCAATCCGAACCGGCAAGTTTATGTAAAAGGTTGTTTCTTGTTTTAAGTTTCTTGCGCAATTTGTCAATATGCAGTTTGTAGGTTAATGAAGTATCAAAAGTTACTCCAAGGTATACTGGATTGAAATTGTGTTTCAAGATTACATTGTCCATCGAGACTTGTAATTTTCGATGTTTTTCGTGGTTGTTCAGGTGGAAACAAGATACTTCGGTTTTGTTGGGATTGGGGCAAAGACGCCATTTCTTGAAGTAGTCTACCATTATTTGGATGTCTTCATTTAGTACATTTTCGATTTCTTCAAAACGTTTATGTTGATAAGAAAGAGCCAAATCATCAGCGTATATGAATTTTCTGCAGGTAGTCTCTGGTAAGTCACTGGTATATAAGTTGAACAATAATGGCGCTAGTACTGATCCTTGAGGAAGTCCATTATTCAGGTATTTGACTTTGCTGCTTCTTTCATTAATGAAAACTCGAAGTTTCCGGTTTGATAGCATATTATCAATTAAGGTGACAACTCTTCTGCAGTTAATGGTTTTGTATAATTTGTGAAGAAGGCCATCTTTCCAAACAGTATCATATGCGGATGTTAGATCAATTAAGGCAATTCCTGTTTTCAGCTGTTTTTGAAAACCTGTTTCGATGTGAGTAGTGAGTGATAATACTTGATCACAACAGTTTCTGTTTGGACGAAAACCAGCTTGTTCTTGGGGAAGCATATCATTTATCAAAGGAGAAATTCTGTTGTAAATCATCCTCTCCATCACCTTATAACATACACTTAGCAATGATATAGGCCTATAATTACTTGGATCATCTGCTATTCTCCCTGGTTTCAAGATTGCAATAACCTTTGATTGTTTAAATTCGGCAGGTAATTTCCCCGAAAGTAATATGTCATTGAAGAAGGACAGTAACCAATTTTTTGCAAAATTTCCCAGGTGTTTCAAAAATTCTGGGTAAATTCCATCAAAGCCAGCAGCTTTTCTGATTTTAGTTAACTTGATGGCTGCTTTCAATTCTTCGAAGGTGAAAGGTTGTCCTATTTCGTCGGAAATCTCTGCTTGCTTCTTTTGTTTTTGTATAGTCCTTTTCATTTTATTGACTTGATGTTTGTCAATGTTTATCATGTTCGACACTTTGACTAAGCGAGAAGCTATCGCATTTGGAGATATTTTCGATTGGATTTTCTCTTGTTGATTGGCTGTTTCTAGTTTTCGCAGTAAAGACCAACTACTACGACTTGAATGAGTAAAATTCATACTCTCCATTAACGTATTCCACTTATTTTTCCTTGCACTGTTTAAAGATTTTAATATCAAGTTTGCATTATCATGAGATGGATTGTTTGAATATTGTTGAAACAAATCTTTGGTTTCTTGAGACCAGCCTGGGATGTAATTTTTGCGAAAACCCCTTGGAATTGTTTTCTTGGCTGATCCTTTTAAAACACCAACAAACTTGTCGTAATTTGATGAAACTGGTGGAATCCAACGAAGAGTACTGTCCACTGATTTACTGAATTTCGTCCAGTTGGCTTTTTGAAAATTCCACCTTGGTTTTGGTATTGATGATACAAGGGGAATTTGAACACCAATATTTAGGATACTCGGTCGATGTTGACTATGTGGAAAACTTTTCAGCACTTTTCTGGAAGTCTGTAATGGTCTATAATCGTTATCCATGGAGACGATGCATAGGTCTGGATTGTAGTCTCTATTCCATCTAGCCGAGTGAAAAGTTTTGTTGTCTTTGGCATCAAAAACGAGATGTAAATTGTTTATCTCCATCCATTCCTGTAGTGAAATTCCATTCTGGTCTGAACTGTCATATAACCATTGAACATGATGACAGTTGAAATCACCAATGTATATTGCAGGATGAGGAGATGCAGTGTCGAAATCATGGGGCCATTGAACATTCGGAGGTTTATAAACATTGACTATATGCACGTCTGAAACTTTAATTGTGACCAGATAGATGTCTGAAATAATTTGTGCATAGATCTTCTCAAAATTGGTTATTGAATCTTTCACATATGTGGCTATACCATGAACACCACTGCACAGAAAGTCTACTAAATGATATCCATCAATCGAACCTCTTGTGCGTAACTGTTCTTCGGTAGCAGTATGCGTCTCTTGAAGGGCAATAATGTCAATTTCACCATCAATGCAAATCTTCGATAGATAATCGGATTTATCTTTACTTATTCCTTCGATGTTTAGTTGGCAAATTTTTAAAGATGGGCCAAGAGTCAAAATCGGGGATCTGAAACAGAATGCTGACCGGGAGGTATCCGTAACGGATGCAGTCCGGTCTTCTAAGTAACGCCTGTTATGGTTCGCATTGAATTGTGAACCATGATGGTCCCTTGTAACAGGGCCGACGTTATCCATCAATTTATTTGGCTAAGTTCTCACCACAATTTCGAAAAATTGTAGAGAAAACTTAAAATGATAAGGATGATGAAATTACTTGATGATTCGAGATACATTCATCATTCTCTCTGCATGGCCCTACAATGTTTAGACTGTTTTTGGAAACCTGCTCATGCCGCAACAATGATGATATGCACCAGATAATCCTAGACTAGAGTCTGGATTATTCCGCCTCTTATCTGTCGGATATAAATAACCTGCCCGAAAAACTGATTTAATCAGTCATAAAGCGGAAGCAGCGGTTCGTACAGATAAATACAAGAAGTGTTGGTGTTGATAAATAAATTCAATTATTATACTTCTGTATGTAAATAGCTTCTTGGTATGATATAAAGTGTGAATAAATTATTAGTGAATTAAGTGGTGTGTGTTTGTAGAAATGAATAATATTAGTGGTGTGTATTGTGTAATTAATATAAGCAATTATTATAAAATAAATAATTGACCAACGAGTCTGGGGTTAATCTTACAATCGAACCTTTTTTTGCTAGATCTGTTAGAACACTTTAGATAAAACAACTTCTGCTAGGTGTAATAAATTAATAATAACTTTATTTACAAAAATATAATATACATCTTCAGCAATAGTAATGTATGTATTTATATTACAAAACACATACAAATTATTTTAAAGCTTTTTTCATTGGATAAGTTCACAAAGAAGTGCATGGGTAAACAAAACTACATATCGTTGTATTTTAATATTACTGTGCTTTGTTTATAAGAGATGTCACTATATTCCTGTATTTTTTCACCATCGGCTCATAGATATCAGCTGCGTCAGCGTATGGGCTACAAACTAACTGTGGAGGAGGCAGACTATCTGTTATTTCCTTGTAATTCATTGAATCTTTCAGAAAACCATGTTTGGCTTGATATGCAGCTCCCAACATTGCAGAATTTACTGCTTCCTAAAATTTAAATTTTTAGTTCATAACTGAGAAACTTTTACAACCGATACATAGATATTTAAAAGTATTAGAAAACTCTTAGTACGGGTACTAAAACAAGATTAGTTTAAATTAAGGGCTTGCGGTAACTCTACTTTAGGGCATAGAAGATCTTTCATTTGATTCCCTAAAGCAGAGTGACCGCAAGCCCTTAATTCAAACTAATCTTATTGAAGTAAAGGTATTTACTTGTACATATACAGGTGAGTTGAAGATATCTGCAAGCACTTGCAATACATTTTTATTAGCTGAAGCGCCCCCTGTTGCTAAAATTTTTGTGTTTGGTCCTGTAAACAAAAAAATACATTTAAGTAATAATAGTAAGAAAACTTGATTATTAGATCTTACCGATCACAAAGCCTATGTCCTCTGAATAGGCCCTTCTGGCTAAAAATTGCCCTTCGACAACAGCTCTGACCTCAACTTCCAAACTAGTAAATTTATTTATTTTATCACCAGCTTTATTATATCTATAATCTCCATGAAGAAATGGTAGAATCTCTTGAGCGTCATAGTATAAACCTAAAAAAATATTTCTTATTCTACTGCTCGTATAGATCACATTAGGAGATGATGTTTTACTTTCATTATTACAATTCTGCAAGCAGTTTTTTTAACCCACCAATAAATTTAATCACATACTCTTGCGTTATTAGTATGTTTTTGGTGATTTTGTGTTATTTAGAAATTTGTGAAGTGCATAGTTCCAAAATTAGATGAACTGCATCTCGACTAGAGATGTTTATTTTACGACTAGATGACGAACCGATCGCTGATACTTTAAGTCTCGACGAGCGGCCGCCATTTTATATGAGGGCAAAAATGTATCAAAAGAAGAAGGCTGTAGTCCGGGCCTTCTCAATAGATGAAGGGTCATTCAGAACCCTTGAGAGATCCCGGTTCCGAGGGTACTTACTACAACCTCGGAAGGGTGACTTTCCTGGTATTGAAGGGACTCGATGGTGGGCAAAATCAGGGTCCTTCAAGCGAACATACAGCGTAGTAGGGAGACACCGGCTGCCCTTGATGTGTCAATGACGGAGTTTGAACTTTGAAGTGAAGACACATAAACTTTACAATAAACAGAAACGAAACCATACACGAAACCTATCGTAACCCTCGAAAATCTAACTGGAAGTCCTATGAGGCAGACCTGGAGCATAGTTTAAAATAGACGAGAAACACGATACGGAACACAATAGACCTGGAAGTGGTAATAGGGCAAGTACTTCGGCCTACAACAGGAATGTGCTATGGTGGAACGGAAACCTAGCTGCCCAAATGGGACAAGGTAGGAAATACTTCAACAAAGCGAAGGAAACTAAGAAGTGGGAGATAAATAGAAAGGCTCTCCTCCTCACAGAATATAACAAAGCACTGTGGAAAGCAAAAAGAGAGTCATGGAGGAAGCACTATGAGAAGATACAAGGAACTCAAGAATACTACGCTGGACTCCATAAAATACTCTCGAAACAACCCCAGATAGATAGATAGATAGATAGATAGCTTTATTCCCATAATATGTCATAATATTCATTTTGGTTCGTCAATTGTCAAAAAAATATCTTCCATAGGTACTTGAAGAACATTTTTTAGACTTAAAAAATAAAAGATGTAAAAACCCAAATACACCAAAAAATAATTCACTATAGGTACCTAATTTAAATGCCAATTAAAACTAAACATCACCTAAATAAATACAAGCAGTACGATGTTTTCCCTGTACACCTACACACTATAAAAAGCACCCTGCTTTAAACAATTTTTCACAACCCTCTTGAAGGTAGCAAGCGAGTACTTCCTTAGATCGAAATTCTAGACCTGAGTGTTATCAACTGATCTGCGTGTCTAGCATCATACCCATGAACATCAGAATGTGTATTATATTCATCTACATGCTTATGTATCTCAGTCAACGTGTGCATAATGAATAGGCTAGGTAGTGTGAGCACCCCCAGGGTCTTGAAAAGGTCCATGCCGCTATCGTTATTATAACCGACCTTTATTATAATTCTAATAGATCTCTTCTGCATTTTGAAGACTTTCTCTGCACAAAATGAACCCCCCCTCCCCTCACAGAATCACACCATAAGATATGTGACCGTGGAACAGTCCATAATAAACAGACAGGCCTCGGTAAATATACCTGTGTTGCCAGTTTCTTACACAATTTTTCCACATGATGTGACCATCTAAGAGAATCATCTATGGTTACACCTAACAGGTTTACTTGAAAATCACTCTTTCTATTATGTCTACTAGAAAAATAAATAGTTTTTGTTTTTTCAAGGTTGATTTGAAGTTTATTTGACAAAAACCACTCCTTTTCCATTTGTACCGATCCTACGCTTTACATCTTGAATCAATATGGTCGTGTCATCCGCATACAACATACAACACATATTTATTTGGTTCTATGAAATCTACAAAGTAATTCATATAAATAACAATAAAGAGAAAGGGGCCCCAGCACATTCACACCCTGTGAAGACGACGACTGACAAATATACAGAAACAGGAAAGAACACACTGAGGGAACTACTCAGGGTCCATTTTCCAGGATTTATCTCCACAAGACTGACTAACTGCAGAACTGGGACCCTAAAATAGGACGAACAGGTTGACAGGTAGTGAAATCGGTGATAACGAGAACAAAATCAAATGGACTATCAACTCCTTTGAACCCTACAAATCCAGATCCAGATAATATACAGATTCAGAGGCTATGTCAGACAGGAAGGGGCAAAATCTCCAAGACCAATAAGTATCATGTCCTTTTCACTGAAGACTTTAGAAAAACTGTTAGATAGGTATTATACAGGGCGTTTCACCAGCAGACCGACATAGCTTAAGGGTAAGGCTTAAGGGTAAGGCTTCAGGTTTTCAAGACGATTCAGGATCTGGTTTTCAAATTTTTCTGAGACCCTTCGTTTCGATTTACAGGGTGATTCATGCATTTTGCCGAAATTTGTTGATGAGCAGTATCTTTTAAACGCATTGATGGAATTTAATGAAATTTAGTAGATATGCTCTACCAATGACACTTAATACCTCGCATTTTTCATCGATTGGAAAACTGCAGGATCGTACTTAATTTTTCAGGTCTCCATCGGTTTTGTCAAAAAGTTAACCCTGTATGCATTTTCTTCAAAGTTTAGTATCATTTTCTAAAACTACATGAAAAATACTATAACTGCGTCAAAAAAATTACTTGGCACCATTTCGAGAAGAAAATAAAAACTTTTAGTTTTTTCAGGATTTCATAATAATTCATGGTTGTTAATAATTTTCGAAAAATCAAATTGCAGGGTCCTCAACTTTTAACTCTATTCGTGCAACCTCTAGCCGTAAGTGAATTTGGCATTTTTAAATAGATAATTCCTTAAACTTACACTCAAAGAACTAACTAGACTTAATAATTTCATACAAATTCATTTAACGTCATTCGACGGGATTCTACCATTTTTTCCTCATAGAAAATGGCCGCTACAAGCTTGTCTCACTTTTGGCATGAGTACAGAACAGAGTTTTCCAAAAATTATGATTATGTAAAATAAAAATAAAACAGTTTTTGGTTATAACTCGTATAAATTTGAAGCCAATTTGGTGAAACTTGTCATGAACAATAAACAAGCAAAGATCCTCAATTTTGCTACTTCAGATTTTGTAGACGACTTCTAGTGGCGTAGATATCCAGGGTTGGAGACACTTCTCCCTTTCTATCTTTTACGCCACTTTTTTCAAATTCAAAATATACCTTATACCTACGTTATTCATTAGCCCCTATATTTTTGAACAAAAAGAGTATTTTTTATTTGAAAAAAAAAGTATTTTCCTATTTTCATACGGCACGCCGCTGTTTTGAAAAAACGAAGCAATTCTTTTTTGTTCTAAAATGCAGTGGATAATAAATAACGTTTTTTTTTTTTATATGCAATAAAGTCAGTGGCGTAAAAGATACAGAGAGAAAAGGGAGAAAAAGTAAAAAACCTGAATATCTACGCTACTGGAAGGCATCTACGAAACCTGAAACAGCCAATTAAAGATTTTTGTTTGTTTATTGCACATACAGAGTTTCATCAAAATCGGTTCAAATTTACACGAATTAATACCAAAATCTGTTATACATTTTTTATTTTTTTATTTTAACACCCGGTATCTCGAAAGCAAGGCGATTTTGGACAAATGTATATGAGAAAAAAAAGTTTGTTTTGACGCCTCCTACTATCCCCTAAAAGTTTTCCGCTATATTTATGGAGGAATTTGTGGCGTAAGTGGAAAGAAATTGCATTGGCGGTGGAGGAGACATTATTGGACAGAATAAATTTTAATGGAGTATATAGTCGCTAAGAACGGGATTATTTTAACATTTTTTCCGTTCATTTTATATTTTCAACTATAGCGCCATCTACTACGAAGACACTGAAGGTTTTCGCATCGATTGCCAAGTCCAAGTAGTTCACTTTATTAAATACTGACGGTGCTTGGAACTTTGATCGATAGAGGCTGCCACATAATTATAATTTATTTAGAAAAATATTCAAAATAATTATTATTATTGTAATCTCGTGTACTCTCAAAGATGAATATTAATATTATAGTATACACACACTTCATGATAATGTACCTGCTATCTGCATGTTATTGTTTAACATTTACTTACCTATATTTCCAAAATTACCTCTAGGAGTACTCTCTAATAATTGATTAAACAAATCCCAAGAACCTTCTGCGCATGAATTTCTTATTCTTTCTCTTGTTAAGGATCCATTTTTGAAACTAAAATGAATAATATCAAACAATTTCAAAAATATAGGTACATATTGTTTGTCAACTAAATACAATTAGGCAAATTAAAAAATTTGAAAAAATAACCACTTCTTACCATAGCAACGCCATATATTCGTTTTCATTTACTGGATTACACAAGATGTGTCCATCTACGACAATTTTTGGTTCCTTCAGCCATAAAAAGACTGTGTCGCTTGTCCCTAAACTTACGGCTAACCAACCGTCCTCTAATCTCATTCCTATTAAATAAAAACAATGTCAAAAAAATCTTCAAATTATTCACAAATACTATCCCCCAACACTCAAGATCATTGTTTTATCTGCATTGGCGTGCGATGCCGATGTAGAAAAATTCGTAAAAAAGACACTATAGGCAAATGTAAAATTGATTATTATAATTACCGACTAAAGAAGCTGGATTGTCACCAGTGCACGCAATCACCTGACAATCTGGATTAAAACTATATCGTTCCACATAATAATTAGAAATATTTCCGATTTTTGTATGAGAAGGCACTGGTTCGCCAAGTTTGTCTTGAAGATTTGGTCCACAAGTATCTAATAATTTCTTGTCCCATTTTTTGGTGCGTATGTTCATGAGATTCATTCCAGATCCATCTGATATGTCTATTGGGGCAATTTTTCCGAAAAACAGAGAGCACAAAAAACTACTCACTAAAGATATTCTCTGAAACATAGGAACATTTTTGTTAAACTTATTTTAACAGATAATAATATTTTTACATGGAAAAATATTTTTTTTAATTAGAATCATAATATACACTGTGTCCAAAATAAGAATGAACACCACGGAGATCTCGGAAACTGTGGGAGATACAGGGTCGGTTAAATGGGGAAAAAGTTTGGCAACCAGAAGATAAATGCAATGGCAGGAAGAGATTTCAAAAATTATTATTGATTTGCTAATTATTTTGAAAAAAACACAATTTTCAATTTTTGTTCATCGGATTTATTGACGTTTTTATTGAAGATGGAGAAAATTGAAACCACATTTTCATTGCAGCCTTTAACCAGCTTCATTTTTGCAATGTCAGTTTTTTATTGTGACATTGATTTATTGTGAAATTCATATTTGCAGGGCCGGACTGAACTTCGATTTTTTAAATATGGATCTGAATTTTTTATTGCCATAGCTTAATTTGACCTTAATACGTATCTGTGCTTGGATTGTGATGACGATGACGAAATACAAATCCAAGAAGTTTTATAAGAGCACAGATATAAAGTCCAGGTCCGAATTTAAAAAATCGAAGTTCAGCCCGGTCCTGAAAATACCGGGTGTCGTAGATAATAGTAACTACATGGGGATTTCGGAAACGGTAAGAGATACAATTTTGGTTAAATGGGGAAAAAGTTGCGTTATTGAGTGCGCAATCAGATGCTGCATCGAAATCAAAAATATCTACAGGAGTTTCCAAAATATCGAGCAAAAACCAGAAGTTGTGTTTTTCTAAAAACTTAAATATCGTCGCCATCTTCTGAACAAATTTAGTAAAATTTAGTAGTTTTGTATTAGCGACTACGGTCAATCGAATAACGTCAACGAATCTTTTCTAGGCAGTCTAGTTTTTTGTCAACCATAGCCAACTTTGTTATTTATTATGGCCGCCATATTGGATTTAAACGTTTATTAATAGAGCGTCAAAAGAGCTTTTTAACCATGTATAGCAAGCCTATCTTTGGATGACGGAAATGTCAATCTAATAGAAAAGCAGTTTTTCACTTTGTTGCCTGTGAAACAAATGCCAAAATATTTTGTTTGTTGTCATAGCTTCGTAACTGTTTGTCGAAATTTTGTAATTTATTTGCTTTCATCTGTAAGGGTCTTTATTTTCTAACTTTGCCTTTTATACCTTTGACCAAAAAATAATGCAACCTTTGAAAAAATATCTGTATTTATGAAACTTATTGATAAAGTTAATAAATGAAACACTATTAATGATTATTAAAAACAAAACAACATACAGAACAAAAAACTGATGACAAAATAATGAATAGAAACAAATCAAAGGAACTGTTCAAATAACCCACCGTTGTTATTAATGCACATCCTACATCCTACATTCTACATCTTTAACCATTTGTCTAGGCATTTTTTGTTCTATGGCTTGAACAACTGATGCCTCAAGTTCGTCTGTCGTATTGTGAGGAGTACAATAAACTTTATCCTTTAGGTATCCCCAAACGCAAAAATCCAAAGGCGTTTTAATTGTATGTGTCCGTTTATAGCTCCTAGCCAAACATTAAAACTCCACCTAACTTGATGGTGCACCTCAGGGTTCAAAAACGGATTTTGATCCGCCCAATATACGTTGTTGTGTCTGTTAAATAAGTACCCCACAATTTGTAAATCTGCTTTCATCAGACCACAGAACATTATGTTTCGATAAACCAATTGCAAAACAATATTCTCCTTCCTAAGTCACCATTTCGGAGTCCTTGACTAATATGCGTTACATATGGACGATACCTAAACTTTTTGAGAATTCTTTGAGCAGTTGATTTAGGCACTTCAACATTATTTGCAAGTTCACCATGGGAGGTACGAGGATTGTCGATGACACTTTGCAAAACAAGAGTTTCAGCATTTTCATTAGTCACTCTGTTTCGACTGTGTTTTGCAAAAGAACCATAGATAATTAAATTATTTCTAAGCATTCTGAAGGTTGATAAACCTAGTTGCCGTCTTTCTGGATATCGCTGAAAGTACATACCTTGAGCTCGTTCAGCGTTCCTGTGGCACACAATGAAACAATCATGCATGTTCACTTTTTCCCAATTTGAAAACCTTTCCATATTAAATTTAATTGGAAGTGTAACTCACAAAATATCGCAATTATTTGAAAATAAAACTTCTTGATCGGTAAAAGCAAATACCCAAATAAATAACCGACGTAGTTATAACAACAAACACAATATTTTGGCATTTGTTTCACAGGCAATTAAGTGAAAAACTGTTTTTAGATTGACATTTACCGTCGTCCAAAGATAGGCTTGCTATACATGATTGAAAAGCTCTTTTGACGCTCTATTCATAAACGTTTGAATCCAATATGGCGGCCATAAGAAATAACAAAGTTGGCTATGGTTGACAAAAAACTAGATTGCCGAGAAAAGATTCGTTGACGTAATTCGATTGACCGTAGTCGCTAATACAAAACTACCAAATTTTATTAAATTTGTTCAGAAGATGGCGACAATATTTCAGTTTTCAGAAAAACACAATTTCTGGGTTTTGATCGATATTTTGGAAACCCCTGTAGATATTTTTGATTTCGATGCAGCATCTGATTGCGCACTCAACAGCGCAACTTTTTTCCCATTTAACCAAAATTGTATCTCTTACCGTTTCCGAAGTCCCAATGTAGTTACTATTCTGGGACACCCGGTATACCTAAATTGTCAAATAAAAAAACTGACATTGCAGAAATAAATCTGGTCAATAACTGCGATGAAAATGTGTTTTCAGTTTTTCTCCATCTTCAATAATAACGTCAATGAATTGGAAAAACAAAAATTGAAAATATTGTATTTTTTCAAAATATTCGAAATTCTAAAATCAAAAATTTGAAAATAAAAAACTATTTTTAATATCTCTTTCAGCCATTGCATTGTCCTTCTGATTGTCCAACTTTTTCCCCTTCTAACCGACCTTGTATCTCCCACAGTTTTCGAGATCCCCATGCCGTTCACTCTTCTAGGACACAGTGTATGAACTATGATTGTATATTAAAGATTATTCCAGGCATACAGGGTGCGGTGTGAAAATCTGTCATAAATATAGAGAAATGATTGAACTAAAGTTTAAAAATTGTACATTTATGATTTAAATTTCAAAGAACTGCACTAAAATATTTACAACCCCATCATATCACTTTCGGTTATTCCTACCGGAAGTAGCCATCAACTTCCTTATTTTAAATGGGACAACCTCTGTATATAATTACATTTTCAGATTCTCTGAGAAAATCTAATAACAATAGTTTTTACAATTCTAGTTTACAACTAGTCATTATTAAGTTATAAACAAATAAAAATCGATATTTTTTTCAAAGTGAAAAAATGAACATCAGTGTGATATTCCGGTTATTTTTCCATTCTTTGATGACCCGAGGTTTTCGCGACGCATCCTGTATGTAATAATAATAAATTTGAGTACCTACCTCCGTATTTTCAAAGGCATCGGGTTTAGTTTGAGCAATTTTAGCAATTTGAGAACCAGTAAATCTTTCATATGCTCTAGAGCCAGTAATTTCAGCCAGACTCTATAAAAAATATTAAATAAACTTTAATCAACGCAGAACAGGTTCGCTGTTCTTTTATCTCTACCTTAAAAATAAAAAATAAAATTTTATTTATACGGGATGTCCCAGAATATCTATTCATAATTTTCAGGCGTGATAGGGGACATCAAAACAAAAAAAAATCGTGAAACATGTGTCCTAAAATAAAATGTCTGATTTTCAAGATAGAGCATGTGGAAGTTGTAAGAAAAAATCCTTTATTAATATCTCAATATCAAAGATCATTTTGCAGATTGTGATGAAATTTGGAGGAGACGAAAATGTTGTGTTTTTGGTTGCTTCACCAGAAAAAAAAATTATAAATAAGTTAGTGGCGTACATTTTTAGTCAATATTATTCGTGAGACTGCAGCCCAGCACGCCGCTGGAACTCAACTTTGTGTGTTATCACAACGAACAATTTTGCCAAATTTCACCAAAATTGGCACAAGGGATCTTTGAGATACCTTTTAATAAAAAAACGATTTTTTTAAGCTTCAACTATCTTGAAAAGCAGACATTTTAGAACGCATGTTTATACATTTTTGTTTGTTTTCATGTATCCCCTCCCCTATCATGCCTGGAAATTAAGAATACTTATTCTGGGACATTCTGGGACACCATGTACCTATATCAAAAGCGTGAATCGAAAGTTCAAATATGAAACGAGAAGCGTTCCCTTTTCAAAAAATACTAGGTAGCTCGATTTTTGCGTCTCAGTGTAGGTCGATGGAGGTCTTCATTTCATAACTGGGAAATACCAAAGTGCTATAGCTGACAAATAGTTAATACCTCGCTGGACAAAGATTTTCAGAAAATTGTTATAATGTAATCCTCTATTACCTTGGTTGTTTTCATTTCAAAATTTTGCATATTGAGCCCGACGACATCCCCAAAGCAGCAACCATGAAGTTAAATAAGTTACTCATTTGAAGCAAAAGATATACGTTTTTTCTATTCATCAGTCCTATCTTATCTACCTAATTACTTCTGATAAGGCCAACACTGGAGTACTGAGCTAATGTAGAAAGAAGTACTGCTTTGTTCCATCTTTTGTATTCCATCAAGGTAATAATAATTTGAAATACTCAGAAGACATAATATGTATCTTTGACATATCCCACATCTTCAGGAATTAAATCATCTTATAAAGGGTGTTAATGAAAAAAACAAGCGAAAAATTTCCTGTAAACATGGGTCGTTGGAGCTTTAGTTTTCGAGATACAGGGCTTAGAGGAGAAAAGTCATTGTACATTTTCGTCGTAGGACGTACTGTTTCCGAGATACTTCAAAATTCAGGAATACGCAAAAAGGTAAAATATCATGAAAATTAATGCTATTGATCGTGAGTGGGACATTGTGACACCTCCACTGCGACCGAAGGTCTATTGGGGCTCATCTATGCTATTGTAGTACATGTTTCCAGAGCTTAATCATTTTTGTGATCGTTACTGAAGCGTTTTGCATTACAAAAAGCTTGTATGGGTTAGATAGATGAGCCACAATAGACCTTCGGTTGCAGTGGAGGTGTCACAATGGTCTTTTTTGCATTAAAAGCGTTGAAATTATTTAATAACAAAGGTCACAACACAAACAGATCTCCACCATTCGATTGAATAATTTTTCGTTAGGATTATCAAATTATATACGTACCTGCTTCAGTTAGTACAACAACAAACTATCAAAAATTTCGAGTTATTCTGTTGAGCCAATTTTTAGATATTCAAAAAATATTAAATTTTTCGAAGAACTCTAACACCCTGTCTGTATCTCTAAAACTATAAAGTTCAAACGACGCATGTTCAAAGGAAATTTTTTGCCTATTTTTGCATTTCCTATAGGCCCTTTACGTTTGTATCACCTATTCATTAGCACCCTGAAAAATGACGCATTAACTCGATGGTACACTACGAAGAAACACCCTATAATATGAAAAATTCCCAGCGTTATAGTAGTTAAAGACATTATAGACGTAGACCTGGCAGAAGTGAGGCAGGGTGCACTCAGTATACGGCATATGCGTTAAATCGAGGGTGAGGGTAAGTTGAAGTGCCCAGTGGGTTTGAACTGTATTTTCACGTTTTTAGTAGATCTGCCCTTTGCTGCCAGGAAAAAAGAAAATTATGGAGTAACTTTCAGAAAAGGCAGAACCTAGTAGACCTGGTTGCCATCTTTCTTCAAACAGAAGCTGGCGAAAAGAATCTGGTAACTCTTTACGGAGATGTTCCAAGCACTCAAACACTTCACTACCTAAGGTTAGAGCTCTTCATGAAGACAGCGGCAAATTCTAGCGTGTTTACCTCCAGCCATCAAGGCTGCCTCTTTCTATGCGTTTCATACCCACCACCAAGTGCAAAAGTGGCTGGAAGTAGAGAAGGACCACACCACGTGGGGTTGGGGTATGAGCTCCTGCGATTTAACCCCATTAATAACTCACAAAGAGTCAGCCCCACCACAGCTTCATAGCCTGAAGGTCTTCAGAGGAGGGGGGGGGGAGTGGTAGGGGCGTGTACTTGCTTGAAAGCTGGGCTCAAATGCTCGTCTCTATGCTTGAACTGCTCAGGGAAATCATGCGATAAGGTCGCCTTGATTTCGGTAGATGAGGAAGAGGACGATCCTGAGGAAGCTAAAGGAAGAACACGAACCTGAAGAATTTGACAAACCTGAAGAACTTTATTTTTAATGGCCTTTCTCATAGACCGAGCTTTCCAATATTTTGCTGGGGACGGGAGCAAAATTAAAATTGTCGAGCCCATGTAATGGGTTTTACCTCTTCGAAGGGTCATAGCTTGATCCCTTCGAAGGTTTAACAAATTTAATTAGCTTTAAATAAGTACTGAATTTTGTGAGACGAAAAAATGTAAAAAAATTATTTATGACTTTTAGAGCAAAACGTGAAAAAACTGGAGTGCATCCTCTAAATCCGGAAATATTTCCGCGGTGGATGTTTGAACCATTTGAAACTACAAGTAGACCAATAGAAAACCAAGCAATAAGCATCAAGATATTCGCTCCAAGATATAAATTCTTCACCAAGGACATCGGCTACACCACCCCCAAGAACATCACCTAGAACACCGCCAAGAGCACCCCCAAGAACACCATCTTAACTAAAACATTGCCAAAAACG
The DNA here is from genome assembly GCA_910589415.1 of Malachius bipustulatus. Lineage (NCBI taxonomy): Eukaryota > Metazoa > Arthropoda > Insecta > Coleoptera > Melyridae > Malachius > Malachius bipustulatus. The sequence goes on from OU342633.1 coordinate 18,709,738, forward strand.
CCACTGAGAGCCCTAAACCCCCAACTTCAAGAATCAGATGAGCTAAACCCTGCAAACACCTCAGAGACACGAAATACTTCTCTATAGGTACAATTACTCAGAAACAGTTTTATGCAAATGCGACTCGATCATGTTTCTTTAGCATCACAAATTTCACGGTAACGCCAAGACATGTTATTCGCACGCGCTCATTCAGAAACAAAATCCAATCCAAATGACAGAAGAAGGGGGGAAACCGCTGTATTAACATCAACGCCTTATAAAGAAGAGCTTGAAGAAAATTTGAGAAAAAGGACCATAAAGAAGCCCAAACTTAACATCGAAGATGAAGAAAATTCAACTCATATGGTCAAGAAAGACACAATAAATTTCACTAAGAAGACAGCTAGAAAAAAAATAAACGCGAAGAAAGTAACCGAGAACGGCAATAGCAGTTTAGAAGATGAAAAAACAAGCGCAGCAAGGACAAAAGAATCAAAAAGAATGGAAGGCAAAAAGTGTTGAAGATTTCAGTGCAGAAGAGGAAAGCGACGAAGCGACCCGCATATTTTGCACTGAACTTTATTCAAAATCTAGGTCAGACGATGGTTGGATAAGCTGTCAGCACTGCTAGTTGGGTCCATGAAGCGTGTGCAGGAGTAGGGACCGACGACGACGAAGTTTTCATCTATGACTTTTGTCAATTCTTTTTTCCAGTTTATAAGAATTCATTTTATGTAGTCTCTGTTTTCTTAAGTGTGAGTGCTATGAAATAAGATAAACTGTGAGTATCCCGTTTCACCCGACTAGGTAGCTAAAACGAGATATTCGCAACTTGAGAGGATTTTTTTTCCGTTATTGTTAAACTATTTTTGGATGAATGATGGTTGCGTTGCAATAAAAAGTCGAATTACTAATAAAACTATAAGTGAAATGTTGTCTTTGGAACGAATTTTCTTGAAAAGGTATAAAGCCCTAAACACTATAAGTACCTATCCTGTTTTACCCAACTCTCCCCTACTGGGATTTTTTATAATATTTTTTCATGTTTTGCAGGGTGTTCCTCAATACCGTCTCATTGAGTTGGTGCACCATTTTTTCAGCAACCTATATTAAGTGAACTCCAAGTTATCCTAGTTTTAGGTAAATTCTTTTCCCTATACAGGGTGTTTTACCATGGGTCCGCAAAACCCACCGTTTTCGAGATATAGGGTGCCAAAATTTTATGGTTTTTCAGTTTTTTGACGATATCTCAGAAAATGTTGGAGATATAAAACTGAACTTTTGTACACATCTAAACATTTATATTATATAACATTTGAGATCTACTCAAATAACTTTCCGTATGCAGTGGCGGAGACTTTGGGGTTGCTTGAATATTTTTTTGTCCCTAATTTCTACGACACTGGGAAAATGAACGTAAATTTTAAATTGCAAATGTGCTCTACATAAAAAAGGTTGTCTTGGTCAAAAGCTTTAACGTAAACTGTTTTTGAAAAAAACAGCATATTATGATTAAAAATATAAAAAGTAGCAACATGTTTTGTTGTAGACAAAAACATTTTACTTGTTTTGATAATTTTTTTTATGATTTGTTTCACTGCCATATAAAAAAAAATTTGCCCTTAAAAAAGTAGGTACTATTAATGATATCATATGTACAAAAGTTCAGTTTTATATCTCAAACGGTTCCTAAGATGTCGTCAAATGTCTGAAAAAAAAAATTTTTTTTGACACACTGAATCTCTAAAACGGTACGTACCCATGTTAATGAGAATTTTTTTTTCTCAAAACGCGCCAAGGAATCACACTATTTATTTTTTTTTTAATGCACATAGTACAACGTTATAGAAGGAGAGATGTTGACACGAAGAATTATGTCAATCCCTGGATATCTTTTGGTAGGGTTATTGCATGAGAATATGATACATATGAACAGGTAGGTATACGATTTAAGTTCAATTAACTTTAAACAAACTTTTAAAATGGTTTATCGAACCGACCTCTATAATAACCAATTTAATGGTAACAATAATGTTATTATAACTTTAGCGATTAAAATTGATAACAAGTAATGTTAGGTACCTATAATGATACCTTTTGTTGGTTAATAAGCCAGCAATGTTTCTTCAAGCACCTGGCAACAAACATTTACTAGCATACCTAGTTATTTTTTTAACTAGAAACTGCACTTTTAAACTGTAGATAGACTGGAAACTTGTAAGTGGGTCATAGGGTTTTAAAATGCAAATTCAGTTTTGTAGGTTTAGATCTCCAGGTTTAAATTTAGAGAAAAAGTATAAAGGAAATAATTTTTGACAATGATGATTCCTATTTACCGAGCCTATTTTCAGTTAAAACGCTTCCCTAATAATGTAGAAATATCCTAAAGAAAATTCTATTAAAATTAAAAGTAGCTAAACAAGTACATTTTAGTCATTGTCAGAAGTTATTTGAATAACATTTTATTCTGAAGATAAACCTTGAGATATTATTTGCGCAAAACTGAATTTGCATGTTAGAATTCCTATGACCCACTTACAGGTTTCAACCCTGTAGATAAGAAATAGCCATCCCACTTTTGTAATATTTCTCTTAAAAAAAAATAGTTTAGTATAAATATTACCTTCGGGCCACCGACTGCGTCTTCTAATTCTTTGCACTGTTTGGTTGTACTTGAATCCATCCAAATGGGGCTATTTGCTACAGAAAAACAGGTCAACTGTTCATGTAAAAACTTCGATGAATCTAAATTTTGGAGCCTCGTTTCGGACCCTTTCTGCCAGTATACAGACCCATGTTGCTGAAAAGTAGCATTTGTTATCTAATTCTTGATAAACATCAAGCACATAATATCTACCTGTGCAGATCCTGATAGAGCAGTCACTTTACTAAAATCAACTCCTGCCATTATCAATTTATCCATTAACATATCCAAAGCCTTAACCCACATTAAAGTGGGTGCTGTCACCTCATGAGGATTTGTTTTACTAACTTGTACACCTCCATGGGTTCTGAATTCCGGAAGATCATTATCGAACACGACATTTGCTTCTTGTACAATTAATAACTTATCATTTACTATTGCTCCTTTCAACTAAAATAGAAATATAATATTTTAATGAATAAATCATCACCCAGCCGCCATGTAAGCGAGTCGATAATGTTCAAGGTGCTATCAGGATCAGGTAAGCAGATGTGAAGGAAACCATAATATTACGTTTTCGCATGCGCGATCTCGCATTTCTTTTCTGATTAATAATTCTGACCCGTATGAATGGCATGAATGGAATGAAATAAAGTATGTGCACCGAGTATGAAGTGTTATATTAGTAAATAATTAAACGTTTACCTGTTGCGTGCTGAGGTCGAGTCCTAGGAAGGTCCTTTCTGTGGATTGTCCCGGAATCATCTTACTACTGTCTGTCTTGTACTTACGATAGTTACAATAATAATAATAGGACTGTTGTAGTACTGCTTTGCCATCATTTCTATGCCTGTCGGTAGAGGTCAAGGCACGCCACAAGCGCAACCTTTTACCGCTTTCTACGAGGATACCAATTATTATATATTTTTATCGCTGTTTATTTTGTTAATATATTTCCAAGGATTGGAATATTATCGCTCTGGAAATTATTATCACGCTACAAACAATTTTTTTGTTCGTGTAATATCAGCTGTCAGTATTTTTAAACGTCAGGAACTATCTACATTATTAAGTAAATGGCAATAATTAATAATAGGTAACTACTTATTATTATTTTGGATTGACGTAAAACGGTATATTTATGATTGTTATGCCCGTATTCACAAACGATAATTTCCTAAATAATTACGTAATCAATTATACCCATCTCACTCTATTGTAAAAAAACTGCATATCTCCATCTCACTCATTTAATTAATTACGTAATTATTTTGGAAATTATCGTTTGTGAATACGGGCATTAACTTTAAATACCAGAAACTAACAGTGACTTTTTAACCAACGTGCGTTGAGAATAGACCATGGGTGTAGTCCCAAATAACAACTCGGAGCCATAACAACCAGAATGTCAAGGAATCAGTCAACTCCGTATCGCCAGTGCGACAACCCTACAAAGAAAATACAGCGCATTTCTTTTAGGTGTTGCCATAGGGAATTGCATGTTTAAACTTACACCCCATGTTAACTTATGATGTGGGACAACTTAGAAGTCGTTTTTAATTTTCAATAATAGTATGTCATCTACTTCACAGTACAACCTGTCAAAAAACCGGCCATTGCTCAACTTAATTATACAAGATCTTGACTATTTCGTGGCTCATTATAGGGATATGGGGAAGAGTAAAAGCTACAGCGTTGGTTATATTACAAAAAATGTATAAATTTGATAATGATCAAGAATCAGAAACAAAATTTGGGATAACTTTAGTCGTTCCGGAAATATCCTAAAAAACTGAAAACTCCATGTTTCTTATCTTATCGATTTCTTTTTAATTGTTGAAGATAAATCAATAATAATGATACAGCCAAAAGCCCACCCGTTGAATATAAATGTAATTCAAATATATGCCCCAACATCCACAGCACTGATGATGAGACAGAGGCGTTTATTCAGATCTATAATATTTAATGAAAAACGTAAAAAAGCACGAAGTCTACGTAATATTGGGCGACTTTAATGCCAAAGTAGGAAAAGGAAAAGTCGAAGACATTGTAGGGAATTATGGATTGGGAGTAAGAAATGAAAGATTCTAGTAGAGTACTGCCAAGAGAAAGAACTGGTCATCATAAACACCTTCTATCAGCTACCTGCGAGATGACTATACATGGACTGCACCTGGAGACCACGAAAATAACCTTATAAGAAACCAAATTGATTTCGTTCTCATTAACAAAAGATTTAGAAATGGTATTCATAGACCACAACCTTCTTCTGGCACACGTTCAAATAAAATTGAAAAAACAGAAGAAAAAAAGGAAAACTCAAAGACTATAATATAGATTTGTCAAAACTTACCAACATCAAATAAATGAAGCAATTGCACCAACATTCCTTGTATCTGCAACAAAAGACATCAACAATGCCTGGAACGAAATGAAATCAGCAGTAGGTACTAAGTGCATGTGAAACATTTATCGGCAGAAAGGACGAAATTGCAACAAAAGCATGGATGACATCAGATATTATTTTATTTTATTTTATTTTACACTGTATAAACAGGCGAAGCCCTTTACTATACAGGGACAATAACAGAAAAATTTCCATATAATACAATCATCCAAATCTAAAATGTGTAACAAATTTACAGTTTTTGGACCAAGGCATCTACAAAGAAAAAGGAGAAAGCAAATTAATGTTTAACGCTACTCCTCAAGTCGCTAAGGCTGCTAGAAAAAATGTCAAAGCTAAATTGACCACCGTTATAATTGCCACACATCGTGTAAATCGGCGAAAACTTTAAGACGTTGGTATGATGAGACTGAAGATAAAACGTCTCATTCTGTCGAGAGCCCACCCTTGGTACACGAAACCGCAACCTCTCTAGAATTGGTGGGCAGTCAATTGCATTACCAAGCAACTTAACCAGGAACACCAAAGAGGCATAGCATCGTCGGTTCTCCAAAGAAGTATACTGCTAATAGACGAAGAACGAAAATATAAGAATACTAACAAATAAAAATACAAGGAAATGAAAAAACAAGTAGACTGCTATATGATCAAGGAAGCCAAAGAACGCTGGATGGAGCAAAAATGCCAAGCAATAGAAGAGTTGAACAGGAAACATGACACAGAAAACCCACACAGGAGATTAAAAGAAATTACTGACAAAACACGTAAGAGAATACCTCTGATAACAAGAAATTCAAATGAAGAACTCCTGTTAACAGTAGAAGATAAAAGAAACACTTTGGGAGAAATACATAAAAGATTTGTTCGCAGATAATAGGGAAGAAATAGATGAAACAACACCAATTGATGACAGAAACTTACAAATCCTAAAAGCAGAAGTTGAACGGACAATCAAAAAGTGGCAGAGCTCCAGGCCCTGAGGAAATTCCAATCAAACTAACAAATATCTTCAACGATGAAAACAAAGAGTATGATCAAATTATTTAATAAATATATAACGAGGGCAAAATACCGGGCGAATGGTTAAAATCTGTCTTCCTACCTATACCCAAGAAAAATAATCCCAAGTCTTGCGATGAGTGCCGACTAATTAGCCTTATGAGCCACACATTAAAAATCCTACTGAAAGTTATTCAACAGTGTATATGTTGGTACATGGAAAATTTGAAGAGGAATTGCATGACACACAGTTTGGATTCAGAAACGGAATGGGAACTAGAGAAGCGTTGTTTGCAATGACCGTGCTGTTACAAAATTGCAGAGAATATAATAAAAGCGTTTTCATACGTTACATAGATTTTCAAAAAGCGTTTGACCGAGTCCAACACAGTAAGCTTATCCATGCACTAAGAAAAATAAATTTAGATCCCAAAGACATTACACTAATCAAAAATCTATACTACAACCAAACAGCTGTAGTACGAATTAAGGATAGTGAGCCAAAACAAATTAAAATTCAAAGAGGAGTCTGGCAAGGCTTTGTGCTGTCACCACAGTTATTTAATGTATACTCACAATTAATATTTCAAGAAGCACTATGAGATAGAACGGAAGGTGTGAGAATTGGAGGTATCATCAATAATAATATAAGGTTTGCAGACAACACAGCAATAATGGCAGAAAATATAGAAGATCTACAAATCCTTTTAGGAAACATCACCAAGGAAAGCAATAAAATGGGGCTAACAAGACACAAACGAAGAAGTGTTAACACGCATTGGACACGGCAGAAAACTAATGAAAATGATTAAAATGAGAAAAACAGCGTATCTGGGCCACATACTCCGTAATGATAAATACTCCTTGCACGTAATCATGCAGGGGAGAATAGAAGGGAGGAAGGGCGTAGGAATAAAATAAAAATCTTTGCTGAGGAATATCAGAGATTGGACTAACCTCAGTGTGGAACAAATATTTCACGTTGCAAGGGATAGGGAAACGTTTCGAGAAGTGATCGCCAACCTTCGATAAAGAAGTTAGTCCATTGGGATCATTTACATTGCTCGATCAGCTTTTTTTTGAGCCAAAAAGAAACAAATACGATTTTTTGCACTAAATAATTAATACAAAGCACTATAATTGTGAAAAAAAGCTAAATTCGAGTAGAAAACTGTGCGGTTAGGATCTAGGTGTTGACCGAATAATCTCCAAACCTTGTCAAAGTGATACTGCACCTAAATATCAGGTCAGTGGTGTGACACTCACAGGTAACTACTATCTGAGACAACATCAGCATAAAAAAGGCATCTATTTCGAGAGAAACCACTAAACTAAGCAAACTTTGCAATGAGAAAGACAAACGGCTTTCCATATAGTTAGCCCCAAGGATCTGCCAGATAGGAAAATTCATTGCTAGCAGACTGTTGATTAAACCTTCCAAAACGCCCTGAACTATTCGACTGGCTATGGATAGAAAAAAATAAAAGGATACAATAAGACTATATGGATGCTATATGGATGCTGTAGCATCGCGGACCACAAAATTGTCTTCCATATTTATTTACAACAAACAAACGAACTTACTCCCTCACAGATACAGAAACAGAGGACGACACAATCTCAATGAGCATCTCAAGTCACCGATTTATCTCCACAAGACTGCCTAAATGCAGGGCTGGGACCCTCAAAGAGAGCTTGCAGGTTGCGAAATTGGTGATAGATGAGCACAAAATCAAATGGACGATCAACCCCTTGAAACCTTAAAAATCGTCAGGTATGGATGGCATTTTTCCAATAATGTTGCAGAAAGGACCACACTTTCTGATCCATAGGTTATGTTTGATCCTCAGGAGCATTCTAGGAACACATACCTAAATCCTGGACCCTAATTAGAGTAATTTAAATACCAAAACCAGAGAAAATAGGACCAGAAGGGGCAAAATCTCTTAAGACCTATAAGTCTCATGACTTTTTTACTGAAAACTTTAGAAAAAGTGCTAGACAGGTATGATATGTCTTGGCAAACAGACCACTTCATCAAGGCCGATATGCATATAGAACATGAAAATCAACTGAATCAGTTTTACACCAATTGGTGAAAAAGAATCCTCCAATGCATTGAGAAATAAATAAATGAGAGGAATCAATGCAACAATATGCAGGTGGATAATAAAAGACTGCATGATGAAAAGTAGATTGGTATGTACATCCCTATTGGAGGAGACCATGGTGGCTCAGGTAGCGAGGGGAAGGTGTATTTTCTCCCTTGAAATGGAGCCTTGTCATAGACGAACTACTGAAGCGTCTGGACCAAGAAGGAATCAAGACCATAAATAAAATATGACTGTTCAATGGAGACCTAAGCTACCGAGAATTCAGCAAGGCCCAAGAGACAGTTAGACATGTTCTTTGCGAATGCAGAAGACAATAAGAAGTATACGGAGTAGCCACAAATGAGTCAGGAAGAAGTCAGGAAGAAGTCCCATCACTCTACACACTAGTACAGGGGACCGGACTGACAGAATGGGTGACATGAAGCAAAGGGGGTAAACATAATAAGTCCATGAGGTTGAGGTACTTCCGGCGATCTTGTATCAGACGGCCCTCGGAGGAAAAAGAAAACCCTCACAGAGCAGCAAATAACTTCTCTTCTGTTTTGACAATGCTTATTACACCAACTCTCTTGCAACCAGAAGTTCAGAAAAGTTCAGAAAATCTTGAACAACTGTTATTGTTGATATAATATATCATAAAAAAAACTACAAAAAACATTTTTTAGGGAGTGTCACGCATTTGCATAATTCCGATAGGTCCCGCAAAATATGGCTAATAAATGTAAATTCGCGCTAAATTCCAAGAGGACATTTTTTAAGAAACTAGTCGAGCTTTCTTTGTATTTTGCCTACCTAAATGGTTACAAACGTATTGTCAAATACGTCAATAAGGCTTTTTCGATAAAAAAAAAATTTTTTGGTTGGAGGGGGGGAAGTGGCGCCTTCTTGTCTTATTTTATACGTTAAAATTCTAAACGAAACCTGGTTCAAGTAGACACTGCAATAATAGCTTTTCATGAAGCACCTGTTTTAACTTAACCACGGACCATTCATTCTATCTACGCCTATGGGTTGACCAGTGGATAGGGATACATAATAAATAGACTTTCTGTGGAGGTAAGCAAAGCAAATAGTTACATTTCGGTTAATTCGTTCCATAATAATAATTATTTTCAAATGATGATATTTTTCCTTGTCCTCATCTTACTCCCCTACTATAACAAATGTATTATGTGTGTGTCGGCAGAGGGTGCAGGCAGGCAGCCAGGCGCCCCCCATGGCTCGCCACTGTCGGCGCCGGCTAACAGAACGTCGGGCGGCCGGGCCAGGCCGGTGTCTCGCAGCCTGGCGCCCCTTCGTTCCGTAAACACGCCACCGCCGGCCGCCTGGCCCGCGACTCCCGCCTCCGGTGCCCGTTGTCTTAACGCGCGCCACCCAACCCAGGCCCCGCATGATGGACATTGTTTGAAAGGCGGTCCGTCATGAGATTATTGAGATCCGAGGTGCTTATAGATTTGATAGTTAGGGTTAATTTAGGATGAAATGGGTGTCATCGAATTTTTTCTCATGATATCAAAAATGGGGTTAATGGTGCTGAGATGAATTATATCATTTCCAGCATTTAAGCTGTCATTTTCGTATTTTTTTTCTCAATTCAAAATGGACTTTATACATCTTTTCTACAATGTGCAAGAATTTAAAAATTGCAATATAAATAAGAGTTTTCTGAACGACACAATCTCAAATGGTCTGGTGAAGACAGAGACAATCGACCTGTCACTAACTATTTTCAGCTTATCAGTCGGCATATCACCACTAACACGTCAGCAGAGGAATGTTCCAAACAAACTCAACCCACGACCTGTATTATTGGTGTTTGGTATTTGGTATTTTAACTAAATGTGAGAGATGGTTTATGTGGCCCCAAACACTGAAGCCAACTGGCTTATTGTATTTCTCACATTTAGACTTTCCTTGATTAGAAGAGCTCCGTTCCTAAGACAAGATCAGCAGTCCGCTAACCAAGGTCTTTTCCGCTAGCAAGCTCCCGGGGCTGAGTGGTCCCAGGACCGCATAGCGTGTTCGTGCGAGTTCCGGACACTCGAATATCACATGAGAAGCTGTCTCATCTTCTTCATTGCAGAGTCTACAAACTGGTTCTTCTCTGTATATCCCTATGCTTATGTAGGTGTATATACACTTAGGTGGCAGTGTCCTGTGAGAAGACCCACCACCGTTCTGATCTGCATTCTGTTTAGTTGCAGTATCTGTCTGGCAAGGTTTTGAGATGGCTCCTTAATCATCACCTTACCATGTTTGTTTCCTGTTATACGGTTCCAGTGTGTTATATGTTGGGTTCTCACTCACTGAGCCACCGCCCGCGTTCAGTGTTCCTCGGGCGGTGTCAAACACTGCTTCGGGCCCAGTGTAGTTCATCCCAGCGCCTTTCTTGGCTAGTTGATCTGCAGCCTCATTTCCAGGCGTCCCACGGTGATCCGGAACCCAAGCTAGTGTCACCATGTTGCACCTGGCTAAGTCAATGAGGTCTTGCAGGCATTCCCAGACCAGTTTTGATCTGATTTCATAAGCTGCAAGGGCTTTCAGGCTAGTCTGACTGTCGGAGAGGATGTACATTTCCCTACCTCGATAGTTCCTATTCTCTCCAACGCATACCCTAATTGCATTTATTTCAGTCTGGAAGATGCTGGCATGCGTCCCCAGTGGTACGTAAATACTGCATCTAGGGACCACTCCATGCACTCCAGCTTCGGTACCTGTCTCTGTCTTTGAGCCGTCCGTGTACCAGACAAACCCTTTTTCAGACACAGGTGTTCCATTTATTGCCATTCTTTCCAGCCTATTAGGACCTCAAATGGTTTTACAAATGATATCATAGGACTCATACCTTCAGATTGCATTTTCAGGATAGGATCTGCGATGGTAGCAGTTATTCTGGAATGCCCGATTTTCACAGGTTTGTCCCAGTTTTGGTTTTTTGTCAGTCTGTAGGCACCCAAACGTGCCTCGCTCTTAATATAAATTTCAAGAGGAGGCAGGTCAAGTATGGCCTCCAGTGCTGTCGTTGATGTAGTGTTCATGGCTCCTGTGATGCTCAAGCATGCAAGCCTTTGAACACTTTGAATTTTCGTAATGGCTTGTTTTTGTATGATATTTGGCCACCAGACTAGACAGCCATTTATGTTAGTACGGGAATATACAACCAATAATATACAACCAGCGTGGTTTTAGTCCCCATGTTTTACTGAATGACCTTCTGGATGCCATCAGTGCCATTTTACTATTATTAATCGCCTTCTGCAGGTGAAGATTCCAGGTCAGTTTCGCATCCAGGGTTATGCCCAGATATTAGACCCGGTCGTTCACCTGCAGTCGTTCATTGAAGAAGATGGGTGGGGACCCACGACCTATAATAATAGTCCTAATAATATTGGTCACATCGTGTCTTACATGCATTATTGCCATCTATCGACGGAAAATACCAGTTTCATGCCATCGCCAGAAATTCTTCCAGAGACATCTGTAATTTATAATTTTCCAATACCGCACAACTATACAGGGTAATTGATTGACAACGTGTATGTATTAGTAATTAATATTACTTAATTAATATTAAACGAAGAAGAGAACGTGAAAAATCGCACAATTAAATTTGACGTGTTGAGCAAAACATCACCACCATGTCATGCATTTAATGTCATCGAGTGATCACCGACGCACCCAGCTGTGAACCGTTTGTGATAAGGTAAAAGGTGATAAGGTGATACGGTAATATGGTGGTATGAGATCTAACCTACCAAAGGTTATTCTCACATCGCTCTATTAATAAGGTTGGGACACACATTATCACACCATGTTTGAGCCGTGTGTCGGCCGTCATTTGAATGAAAGATTGGTACCTACAATGAAATTTGATGTGTTGAGCCTCACATCATCGTTTCGTGCCAGGGCGACGTACCAGCCTTATTGGTTATGGCAAGACCCAAGTTGTGCAATGCGTACGTTCAGTATTTTACATAATCCTCCGCCTGCTATCTTCAGTCTCTGCTCAGCTCGCTGCGTCACGAAGCTGTAATGCATGCGCGGCTGATAAAATAGACTTGCATTGCCTAAATTTCTAAGTTTCTCAATTTCTTTTTATTTCATTACGTACATCATGGCGTTTTATGCATTAAGTCTTGGAAAAATAATATCAGAAAGAAGATGGCCCCCAACAGCGATACATTGATGAAAGCGATTTCTGAAGTTTTCTGACACATTTTGGCATAATCTCGACTGGTGTAGCGGCTATTTCCAGCCTTATTCGATCCTTAAGTTCTTTCAATGTGCGAATTCGATGTTTAAAAACATTTTCTTTCAGGTAGCCCCACAGAAAGAAGTCGCAAGTGCTCAAATCTGGTGAGCGGGCCACTCAACGTCGCCCGTCAGGAGAGACGAAGCGCGCAGGGAACATCTGTCCTAGTTTTTTTTTTATTGAAACTCAAGCAGAATGGGCTGTAACCCCACCCTGTTGAAACCAAAGGTCTCTCAAATCTGTTTCCTCCCTTAGTCCATCCAACTGAGGCTCAAAAAAAAATTCTAACATGGAAACATAACATTAACAGTCACAGTTCGTCCACCCTTCTCAAAAAATAAGGTGAATTACAGCAAATTTGGAAAACTCATACACCACATGGGCACTTTTGGGAAGTGAAGAGGTCTCTCGTGAAGTGGCATTGGGTTATTTTCAGCCCAGTACCGGAAATTTTGTTTATTCACCGCTTGAGAGATATGGAAGTGGGACTCGTTACTACTAAAAAAAAGCTGACCCGCATGATTTCTTGGGAGCGATTCATACGGTTTTCACAGTCGAGAGGCTTCATATCTTACAAAATCCTTCTTAGTGAGCGGCTAGTAATGCCCAATTCAACTACATGCTTCCTGACAGAGTGTCTTGGCGACTGTTCGACAGCTACTCTCACTCTCAAAGTATTGTTGGGTGTTCTTAACGTTTTGGGTCTTCTTAAACCCCTATGTCTCAGTATAAAACCAGTTTCTTTCAATGTACGTACCCAAGTCGCGACTAAATTTTGGCGAGGAACGGAATCACCACGCGCAAGATGGAAGTGCAATAACCGGACTGTAAGACCCGCTGGGTGGCGGCGAAAGAACGGCCATTTTCAAGAAACGTGCAGGTGGCGAAGCCACGGTGTTCTCAAGGCCGAACCATGACAACGCAACGAGTAAAAATGCAACACTACTCTCCCCACTACACGGGATGTACCGCCCCTTCAAAAGTGACCTGGCTTTCAGCCTTACCTTGTATGTCTTATTTCTTTTCTGTGTCAGTGTTATGTACGATTCCGATGCCGTGATTTTCTGCATCTGTTCAGTTGTGATTGACTCTTACTCGTGATTTTTCATTTAACGATTTAACAGGCTGAGCTATTATTGTACATACAATTGTATACAACAGCATGAGGAATATACATACAATAATTGTACGTCATTATTTCAATAATCATCGCTCAATGTCAAAGGGCTATTTTACAAAAAAAAAAGTGTAAAATGTCATTTTGTTTTTTTTTTAATCTGGCGACAAAACAAATAGCAAAATTTTAACCTTTGTTTAGCCAAAAATTAGCCAAATTGCTTACCAACAGCATGATGGTTTCTATCATGGACGCAGCGTGGAAACTAATCCTAATAATTGGTGCTATACCTCCTATATTCATAATGCTATGTATAGTCTGGGCTACAGGTTGACTCTCTTTATACAGATTTTAGCAAAGCCTTTGATAGGGTAGACCTGTCTTTGTCATTAAGAAACTCTCCTATTACGGCATATCAAGTAATATAATTTTGTGGCTGAAAACCTTTTTAAATAATAGAATCCAAGTGGTGAAGATTGGTGGTTACGTTTCGTACGAGAGCTCGGTAACGTCGGGTTTGCCACAGGGGAGTCACTGCGGTCCGCTATTGTTCTCTTTGTTCATCATCTGTCTTTAGATAATATAAATTCCTACTCTTTGCAAATGATCTAAAGGTGTCCACGGTTGTCAGTGATTTATCAGATTCTTTGAAACTGCAGAACGATCTAGACAGCTTGAATGAATGGTGCATAGCGAATAAACTCTTCTTAAACAAGGATAAATGTTGCGTGATATCATTCTCCAGGAAAATTTCGCCACTTGTTTTTTCATATAGCACTCTTGCAGTTGCAACTCTTGCAACGTGAATACAAGGTTAGAGACCCAGGAATAATTTTTGATCCCAAATTATCCTTCGAATCACATATTTTCTCAATTATTGGCCTGTGCTACAGGCTGGTAGGTTTTATTAAGCGCCAAACAATAGATTTCAATCAGGTCATCTCCTCTATAAAAATCTTATACTTCTCTTTGGTTAGATCAATCTTGGAGTTCGGCTGTCTTGTTGGGAAAGAGTTGTTTGTATGTAACTCTCATCAGTCTTACAATTTCAGGTACGCTAATTTCCCCCTCTTGTACTCGAATTTGACTTCGACTGATTGGTCCTTTATAGAAGTGCTGTCTAATCTCGACGAGGCCTGCGATGCCTTCTATTGCAAGCTGAAAAAAATCTTGGCTGCGACTGTCCCTCGCATCAGCCGCAAGAAAAACACCTACCCACCATGGTTTACCCCCCGTATCATTCAACTTATAAGAGAGAAGCATTGTTGTTTGCAAAGGTTGAGATGTGACTGGAATATAGATAGTCACATACGGTAAATTCACTACTCTCCGGGCATTAATCAAGCAAGAGATTATATCCTCTTATAGAGCGTTTGTGGGCGACCTTGAGTTAGAAGTTATCTAATGATCCAAAAAAGTTCTGCATCTTTGTTAATTCTAACAGACGATCTGAATGTATTCCCAAGAACATGAGATTTATAGGTGCTACTGTTGAAAATCCTTCTAATATTGTTGATGCCTTTTTGCACAGTTCTTTCTAGGTAATTATTCTTCACTTCCTGACCATCTTTGCGTTGATGGCCTGACAGCTCCGTCTTCTAACGTGTTCTCCCAACCAATTACTATGAGTAAGGTCATTGAGTCCGAGGTGATCGACATCTTAAAGAACTTTAGAGATTGTCTAACAGCCGGTTCCGACGGCATTCCCTCGCTCTTACTAAAGGACTGTGCTCAAGTGTTGGCTTCTCCACTTGTGCCGATTTTTAATTTGTGTATCACGACTTCTCTTTTCCCAAAAGTTTGGAAGGTCGGTCGATCTCATCCTATATTCAAGGGAGGTCCTCGTGACATAGTTGAGAACCACCGAGAAATTGTTATACTTAATAATTTTTCTAAGGCCCTAGAGATAGTTCTGCATAGGGAAATGTTTCACCAGGTGAAAAATGTTATTTCGAATGGTTTTATGCGGGGTAGGTCCACCACCACGAATTTGTTCTGTATAACGCAGCATATAGCGCAAGCACTTGACAAACGTTTGCAGACTGATGTAATCTATATGAATATATCTAAAGCGTTTGACAGGCTGCATCACAGGTTGCTCAAAAAACTTGAACGTTATGGATTTTCTGGCACCCTTTTGGAGCTACCAAGGTCCTATCTGGACGACAGGTCTCAATACGTGGTAGTGAACGGCTTTCAATCCCGGAAATATCACGCAATATCGTGCGTGCCTCAGGGATCTGTTCTTGAGCCTGTGGTTTTTAATCTTTTTATGAGGTCATCAGTAAGGAGCATCTTTTATATGCGGATGATCTTAAGCTCTTTAGCAACATTCGAGATAATTCTGACTGCTCCGGACTCCAAAATAATCTTAATCTGGTTAGCTCCTGGTGTGTCAAAAACCACAACTCTTAATACATCCAAATACTTTGTTATGTCTTTTACTCTGAAAGCTACGCCAATCCTTTATTATAAAATTGATTGCACACCGGTAAAGAGACCAGATATAGTCCGCGATTTAGGTGTCACGTTCGATCGTTTCTTGTCCTTTGTCCCTCATATGGAGAGTCTGCGGAGTGAATGTCTTGACTTGATGGGTTTTGTGTTTCGAATTTATGTTTTAAACTGTTTCGTGGAATGTATGATCTGTAATGTTTTTCTGTAACCACAAATCCTCTAATTCACGCGCTTGCAACTGCCTGACAGAATATTTTCCAGAAAAGTTCTGTAGCGCTTACCATTTTTACTGTTGCTGCGCAGTGTCATCGGCTTCCTCAACGAAATAAGGACCAATTACACCTTGTGAAAATATTCCACACCTTGCAGTAACTTTTTGCGGATGTAGCGGTTTTTCATGAAGAATAAGGGAGTTCTCTGTTCCCCAGACCGATAGTTCTGTTTATTCACATATCCAGTTAAGTGAAAATGTGCCCACTATCAGTTTATGAAATCAGTCATGTCATTTTAAGTTCAGAATGGTTGACAATACTCCGACGTTGTTGGTGGTCTCTATCACCTGAATCTTATAAAAAAAATGCATGTAAATCCAACTTCAATATTCGCGTCAAAGAAGTTCGATATTTTCGGTTGATCGGCTTATTCTTGGTTTCCCAGAATGCCCGACATCTGTAATTATTGTCAAATGTAATCGAAATCGTTCAGCTAAGCGACGTACTATCGTCTTTCCCACTGGATGTTATTGTAACGGTTATTTCAACAGGTTCAGTAACTGTTCCAGTAGTTACTCTCGTTATTAGTTAATTATTTCCGTGACGATCGTTTCGATCGCATGGTATAGTAATTTTGTCGAGCACTGTGTATAGAGCTGTCGGTTTGCGGATGTAATAAGGCGATACGGAGATATTATCGTTCGTCGCCGTTCGGTTCGGCTGTCGGTTGCCAGCCTGGTAAGGTCAAGGCTTTATTAAAGAAGGGAAGCAGTCGAATGGGTGATTAAATCCTTACCAAAATTCACTAACATCACCACCTGTTTTATTTTAATTAATTTTATTAATAACGTTCAGCAGCTAAGCACCTTCTCTATCCGCTCAGTCGAGGAGTTCGTTCCTTTTTCTTTCTGGGTGTCTTGTCCACAAGAAGCGACATGAAGAACCACTACGAGTAGCACCGACAGTATGCAGCACCAGCATGCACAGCACCAGCACCGGCACCACCATTCACAGACGCCCCAGACAGATTCTCGTGGAGCTGTGTTGAACCCGTTTGTGAAACAGTACACCAAGAAAGATTTTTTGAAAACAACTATAGGGGCTGGTATTTTGAATCATGACGTTCACCCCCATTAAAATGGAAAAGTAAATAAATCGATTAGGCAAAATTGATTTTTTTTAAACTACAGAAGAACACCGGAACCAGTACCTACGATGTACATCATAAAAGATTTCTCGCAAATAACTACAGGGGCGGCTATTTTCAATTATGTAGGTATTTCATCCCCATTAAAATGGAAAAATAAACATATCGATTTGCCAAAATTGAAAAATTTTAAAAAAATTACAGAAGAGCAACGGGACCAGTACCTACGAGGTACATCAAAAAAGATTTCGTGCAAACAACTACAGGGGCGGCTATTTTTAATCATGTCGTTCATCCTCATTAAAATGGAAAAGTATATAAATCGATTTGCCAAATTGGAAAAATTTTGAAAAAAATTACAGAAGAGCATCGGGACCAGTACCTACGAGGTATATCAAAAATGATTTCTTGCAAACAACTACAGGGGCGGGTACTTTGAATCATGTCGTTCATCCCCATTAAAATAGAGTAAATAAATCGATTTGCCAAAATGGAAAAAATTTGAAAAAATTACAGAAGAGCATCGGAACCAGTACCTACGAGGTATATCAAAAAATATTTCTTGCAAACAACTACAGGGGCGGGTACTTTGAATCATGTCGTTCATCCCCAATAAAATGGAAAAGTAAATAAATCGATTTGCCAAAATGGAAAAAAAAATTACCCACGAGGGACATCAAAAAAATTCTTGCAAACAACTACAGGGACGGGTATTTTGAATCATGTCGTTCTGGCTGCTAAATATCGTTATTTACCTCCACTAAAATTGCTCGGGGTGGAATTGAATGTTATAATGTGACCGCATAGGATAATTTCGGCGAAAATTTATCTGCGTCAAAATAACTGATTCGTTATTTTTAATGAATAAATGCGCTATTTGTTCACGTTCTTGAAGCGTGAATCGGTTTTTGACTAAATTTTGACAACTGTCATACACAATTGTCAAATTTTTTACCTGTGATAAATGCGGTAAGAAAATGGCGGCAACTCCAAATCGGCTACTTTACTAGGCCCACCTTGAATAATAAGTGAATGAAAACCAGAGTAGGTACCTTTGTTACCGACACGACATTTAGTAGGATAAAAAATTCTCAATGGCGCAAAAAAGTAGCAATAAAGTTGGGGATGTCAAATTAACTTTAATAAAAAGTCATGTTTCCATAAGCGTACCTACCTACAAAATTCTACAAATTGACGCAAATTGGTGGTAACGTCAGCGAATTTACTAAAAATGGTCAAACTTGCCTCGTCAGTGAATGTCTTCAACGAGCCTCCACTGGTAGTGAGCCTTGTTCCAAGTATATGAATGGTACTTATGTACTTTCTAGAAATACTGTAATAGTAATATGTAGTATAATACCTACTGATATGAGTAATATGATAAGAAAGGTATTTGCCTATAATGCTCTCAAAAGTATTGTCCATATTTTATATTTTATCATTTTTGAGCTACCTATGAGAATGTGTCACAATGGCCCACTCACAATAAATCTAAAATCTACCTATGAGAATTCTATTTTCCTGTAAAGACATCAATTATTGTTGCCCTGATTGAAAATAGCGAGTAAGAAATATTGTTGTCCAATTCGTCCATCTCACACTTGTCCAGTTTCTTTTCTTTAATAATAAATAATGCAACAATAACATAGAGCAATATTAAAAGGTACAGTTATTTATTTAGATTTTGCCAGCAACTTCCAAAAGAATCAACACTAACCAATGAGGTCTCGTTAACTTAATCTCGAGTAGAAGTTACTATGATTTCGAGAATCAATTGGCCCTTAAAGGAATTATATATAGAAAGTCAGCAAAACTATTTTAATTCATTGGCCACGTGTATCGGAAAATTTTTGGCCGCGGCTAGGCTATACGTATTTACTGGCGGCTTTTGTTTACTTTCATATGAGTTCTTTGATAGGCAGAGAAGACCGCTCTAAGAAGGAAGAGTGGTTGGTCCCTGACAAAGAGGGCCATCGGCGGGCAGTCGCGCCGTCTCCCGGCGTGGAGTCCGGAGTGCCGGAGTCCCAAAGTCCCGGAGTCCCGGAGCCGGGCACCGGTGCCGGCCTGCTTCTCCGCGCGGTCACAACAACAACATCAGACGCCCGCCGCCAGACGCCGCCTGCCGATCGGCAGTCGCGGTGACGGGATCTGCAGTTATCACTTATGAGAGGGATGGGAGGGGACAAGAATCCCTTGCTGACTATCCTAAAGACATCCCTGTTTCTAATCGAGGTTTTTATTCTAATTTAATATTATGATCAGTCTTTTTATGGTTATAAAAAGTAGGTACAAAATATATGTCTTGACTTTAGTGAAATGTAATTAATTTCACTATATCTACCTACCTATAATTATAGCCAAGTGGTAATCATAAATCAAAAGATATTACGATATCTTATTCTTACACAAGATGATGGTGAACAGTATACGCCTATATCAGTGTAGCCTGAACTATGCATGATTCCAAAAATTTGGAAAGAGAAGTTTAGTATCTGTGAAGTTTTTTCCTAAAAAACCGGTTTCACAAAACAAAACTAATTCCTGAATCAAATACAATTATGAAAATCTTTGCGAAAGCAATCATAATCAAAGTCGTGATACTTAGGATAAAATACTTTCATTATTAAAATGTTTACAGAGTTTTTCAATATGTCAAAACAGGTATGACAGCAATAGGTACAAATAGAAACATTATTGAGACTGTAGGATCAAGGAAGAATAACAGAGAAAATATAATATTGTGGCGAGGGAACAACCATATATTCTACTTACAAGACATCGAAACACCACAGCCAGTTGCATCCAGCATACCCCATACTACTTCAGGTTCACTGAAATTGGTCCCCATACCACCAATCATCAAGTTTCTCAACATCATTAGTCTCTCTATCAGTTCTGCAGATGTTTCTTCTGATATGGAACTGTAGGATAGTCTGCGCCGTTGATTCCCAGCTGTTGATATCTCAGTACTCAATTTTATCTGTTGAGCAAACACATCCACCAAGGTACTCTTGCACTCTGGAATCGTGTCCTTATTTCCTTGAATAAGTTTAGAATGTTGATCTAATTTTTGATTACAACTATTCAATACTGCTAAAATTTGATTTGAGTTGCCGTTATTTCGAACAGCTTCAGCATGATAGCTTCAAATTTAGTTTCCACCGGCAAGTGGTTCCCCCATCGAAGCCTGACTTAAAGAGAGATGCTCCTCGCTGGCATTGTCCGGTCCCGACAAAGCACCGTCGCTTACGCTCTTACTTCGTAAAGCTCTCCTTTGAGAGGTACACACGTTACAGGTTCAATCCCCACTAGATTCCGCCATACACTGGATGTCCGACACTTTAAGGGATACACATTTAGCATGATACGAGTATTTACAGTTACTGCATTTTATGGTACCTTCCAAACCTGCCAACTTGGCCCTACACAGGCCGCATTTCTCTTCCATAATCTGGTGGTAACAAAATTAACACACTATAGTGACACAAGTGTTTATCAGTTAGGAAATTCTGACCAAGTAGACAACAGCGCCTCCACTTTAAGTTATTTAAATTAAATTAAATTTATTTAAAAAATATTTGGACTTTGGAGATTATTGTTATAATATTTATGTTGTGAGTAACTGATTTTAAATAAAGACTTGAATAAATTAATAAAGGACTTTTTATTCGAAACAATAAAAGTAACACTGTGACAATTTGGTGTCAGAAGCCAGAGATGGATTCCAGCAAGAATTAAGATTAATTAATTATTTGTTAATTTACGAATTGGAAAGGACAGGAACATAGCAGAATGTCTCAGAAAATGTTAAAGAAAAAGTCATGAAGAAGCTCGAAGACAGTCTGCAGCAACAGAAAACCAATGAAGAGAAGCTGCTGCAGCAACAGCAAGACAGTGGAGAGAAGCTGCTGTAGCAACAGAAAGACAGTGAATAGCAGCTGCTAAAAGTTATTCTTAAGCAAAGGGACGATTATGTGTGTAAACTAAATAAAGTAAAACAAGACATTGACGTTGTTCGTGATGAAGTCCACAGTGTTCGCAACGAGAGTGAATACAAAATGCAATTTCGGACAGCCTGCAAAGCTAACGCATGGAACGATGCAGAGAAGTCAACGGCAATGGTTCTTGCTCTCCGGGAGCAAGCTGTGGAGATGATGCAAACATTGCCGGTGGAACTGCACTCGAATTAAGACAAATTAAGTGCAGCATTAAAACTTCGATTCGTCAATAGTCATATGGAGCAGGTTTTCCAAAATCAGTTGATGAGCAGAGTGCAGAAGGCGAACGTATCGCTACAGGACCTCGAAGCCGAAGTAAACCTGATTGCCCACCAAGTCTACTCTTCTCGCCGCGGAATTTTAAAGAACAACTAGCCTCTTAAGCATTTGTCAATGGAATACGAGACACTGAAATACAGAAGATGTATTTCATTTGAAGCATGTCACATATGTGACCTCCAACGAAGCGTTAGTTAGAGCAATTGAAATATATGCAACAATCAAGGCATAAAGCGGAAGAATATATTATCAAAAGTACGAACAGTGATCATAAATTAAGAAAAAGAAAAGAATGTGATTAAGAAAAAGAGAAAGGCTTAGTAAGATGATGGTTTATAAGCTCTCTGAGCAGTTATACCTATATTGAGAGAAAAAGAGATACTTCAAGGAAAGACGAAACCAGGAAACAGTGCTACGTTGCTGTTCCAGTTTTCCCTTTGCATGTAACTATAAAGTTAGTGAGACTTAGACGTGGCGGATCAGATTCAGACAAGACGTCCGGTTGGTGACGATACAGCAACGGGAGTGAAAGGCCCAGCTTCAAAATGGAAAACAAAGGATTCTCGAGGACCGAACGTGACTTGAAACAAAGGTAACGTAGGGCGAGGTTTAATGGTGACCGTGATCGTGAGCGGGACCAGGACGGAGAAAGATGCCCATTCAGGCGATTCGAGGACCATGGTGACAATCGGTGACGGCTCGAGCATACTTCAGTAACGATCAGGGCAGCTTCGTCAGAGGTCCAAGCTGATGTTGGCACCACGTATAAAACCTATTGAGGACATCCAGAAAAAAGAGTGTTCTCGAAGGATCGTGATTAATGCAGATACAGAATGGACATCAGAGGCTTGCAGGAGAAAACAAGACAAAGATGAAGACATCGGAGACATTTTATAACGGAAAGAAAAGAACGGGCCGAGACCAACTTGGGTAGAGGTTTCTCCACGTAGCTCAGAATTTAAAGCTTTATGATCACAATGGGAGTCCTGGGAGAGTTCCTACGTGAAGAAGATCGTCATGCAATTAGTAGTACCAAGGAGTGAGGTTCCGAAGATTCTTCAAGTGATCCATGTGGGTAAGTCAGGAACTCACTTCGAAGTGAACAAAAGTTTTAGAGAGGTTCTAATGGGTGAACTACAAGCACGATGTGGAAACATGGTGCCGTAAGTGCGAAAAATGTGCTACAAGCAAAGGCCCAAGCAGAAGACGGGCAGGTGTCAGGTCTTTCAACTATCAGGCTGCAACCACAGGTTTGTCCCCTCCGCTAACTCGTCGGGGACGAAATCACATCTCAAGCTAAAATCTATCTCTTTTTCCCTTGTATAAACTGTAAACCTTCTCAAATGTTAACAAATGCTATAAGACGTATTTTGAGCAAAGAATTCTTTTTACAGTTTTTGGTATAGCACCTCATATAATACGCAAGCAGATAATTGGTCATTGGTTATTGGTTTCTACTATTGAGATAATGCAGAAACTTTTTGCCAGAATAAAATTTCCTGAGTGCTTTTATAACAAAAAATGTTCCCACATTCTTTAAACCGGCTGACCCTAATGTATAAGAATAGGTATTCTGGATGTTTCGGAGTTCCACCGACAAATTTTTGGAATATTTTCCTGGTTCAAAAATGAAGGAAATGGTAATATAAAATTTGTTCAAAAAATTTCCTAACGGAGCAAGGACTCGTTAGAAGTGGCCCCCAAATGATTTTTATTAATATATCTGCCAAGTCCTTGAAGCTACAGCAATAAAACTTTTCGAGTCAAACTGGTTCAAACATCTCTACCAAGAATCATCCTCAGGTAGGTTCGGTCAGATGATATTGAACAGGCTGAATGTGTTCAGGACGGTCTCAATAACTAAAAAGGCTCTGGGGGCAAACTATAAACTCCCTAGGGGATCGTTTTTAGGCCAACGTTCATATTATGAACTTTTCAATTTTATTTTGAACGCGGAATATAGAATATAGGTGGTACTTTAGAAAGTCGGCGGAGTTCCGAAGCACCTGTGTAGGAACTGTATAAAAAAAGCTCATATAATACAATAATAAAAGAATAAAAAGTTCAGAAGGGTGCTGCAATCCTTATAAGCATATTAATTTGTATTATGTGCCTGTAATCTGTATTGTTATGAATGTTATGAATTATGTTATGAAGAAACAAAACGTTGATTTGCTTTAACAGAAATGCAGGCAGACAGGTAGGAAAATTGTAGCAGGTTGCTGTATGCTGTCGGTTCTCGATTTTGTTAGCTATTGATCGTAGCTTCCACATATAATTCACAGATGGCAGAGGAACACACAAAATTTTCCAGTGACTCCATATAACACAGTGCACTATAGAGTATTCTGTGGTTTAAGCTTCTCCGAAGCTCGACCTAGAAATGAAGCCATAAAAATTATTTGTTCAATTCTTTTTTTATTTAGAAAAGACCTTACTTATAAATCAATTTTATAATTTTGAATTTATCTTCGCAACTGTTTTACGATTGACAGCAACTAACAGTAGTTCTAAACAACCACACAACAATTTGACGTTCATCAACACCCGAACAACGAGAGAACTAATTAAAAAAAAAGAAAACTCAAAATTTAATTACCAACTGCCGCCAACTTAGTCATCAAAGAATTCTTCGGATTCTCTTAAAACAGTAGTTATGGGTTAGCCCTTGACTCAAGCCAAAAATATAAAAAGCTACAATCAAAATGGAATAAAGACGCGTCCTTTCATTATACCGATTGTCTTAATAGTTATTTATGTATCAAGGGAGTTATGAGGATGTTAATTACAGAGGGCAACATATTGCAATCCCGAGGGACGTTAGTCCCGAGGGATTGTTAAGTTGCCCGAGGTTATTATCATCTAATAACTCCCGTGATACATAATCTATTTTATACTAAATGAAATATAAAAACGAAATCTGTTGGTTTTTAAAATTAAACGAATGTTTTTAATAATTAAGTAACCATGATTATTGATTACCATGGATATATCAACTGAAAAGTTTGTAGAAAATGACATATGAAATCCAAATATGCAACCAACAATGCAATAACAAAAGCAACATCCAATGGTTACCAGAATTAAACCAATAGTAATATTAGAATTAGAGGGAGTTATGGATTCATAACAGTCCCAAGGGAGTTATGAGTATGTTTATAGTTACGGTAACCAAGCGTTTATCTAGTTATAATGTATTAGTATGAAATAAAAGACTTAACAGCTCGCGACTGCCAGGCCTTCGTTATTTTATAAAAGCTAATAGTTTCTGTGCGTATGTCCCCAAAACAGATATGAACAATGTAACACGACTATGAAGTTTGGACCATCGTGGCGTTAGAAGTTAATAGCTGAAGAAGTTGCAGGAGCGATATATTAATATCGCTCCTCAAAATCTTTGAAGTATAAAGTTTAATTTTTTTAACTTAATCAAGGGCATATTTATAGAAAATGCACAAAAAAAAACAAAAAAAAGCTCTTTAAGTTTAAAAAATTGTTAACTTTATACTTTCAAGATTTTGAGGGGTGATTTATTACACCTTCTTCAGCTGTGCCAAAGCCACGATGATCCAAAGAGATTCGTCGTCCAGGTCCGTATTTCTCTATGTCTTGTTATATTTGGTATCCTCATTCACGACTTAGCTGTCAGGATGATGTGCTTCAAAAGTTTGCACGTAATTTCTTGTGAGATGAGCCAAACAAGAATGAAAAACTGTTAACAGAATGTCTAGAGAGACAGGCAACGCTCACCATATCAACACTTCAACAGCATTCAACCACACATTTAATTCAGGATAGAAATAGAAAATATAAAGATAAACTACCATTTCATAATGTCAACAGAAGTTCTGTGAAGAGGATTCTACGAAGAGGACTGTGGTAATGCATACAGAGTCTACGGTCAGCCTACACATACAGATAGATATTTGCACAAAAATTGTAACCATCGTCCATGTGAAAAACGGACATTAATGAAAACACTAGGATTTGGCAAGTCAATGGCTATACTGCCCAAGAACAGGGCATCCAGCGAACAACCACCGCAAATGTGGGATGGGAAAGTTGCGTTTCTTCTCTACATCAGAAAAGTTGTCGACCAAATTGGTAAACTTCTGCAGGTAATGATGAAACCATCTTCAAGCCTACTCAACAAATTCGTAACATTCTCCTTTCAGCGAAAGACTTTATATTAATTCTTCTGCGTATAGTTCATAGAATATCATGTTCCTTTTGGCTCGAGATGCCCATTGGGACAATCAAACGTAAGCGTCAACTCACGCGATCCTGTGTTATTAACGCTAACTTGATCCAGTTAGCCAAGGAACGATTGTGGCCAAAACGATCGGAGCAAATCTCCAAGGTCCACATCTATAAGCAGCGCAGAATCAATAAGGATTTCAAAATATTTTTTGTTAAGCAATCGCTGGTTTGAAAGGGAATGTATGGCTACGGCAGCCCTGCTAAGTAACATTTTTTATGTTAAATTTACCTTAATTCACAACAGTAATATTACTTACCTTCTTGTAATTTGGTTACAAAAATTTTATAATATTTCAAATTTGAAAATATAGACATTACATTGATATCAGTAAATAAAACTGTAGTTGTTTTATTAGCAAGAGATGGGAAAGCGAACAAAACATTTTGTCAGAAATAGGTATATGTGTTTCATGGAAGTTATTCGGATGTAATAACCCTATTTGGCAATGATTCAATTTATTGTACGGGGGTATACGCGAAGTAGGTAGGGAAATAAGAATTCAGTCTTGCAGAGAGATTTGTTTGCTCTTTGTTTACGTCTACGATCTTGGAACGTCTTACGTTGTCCCTGTTTACCTATGATGTATTTCAATGATTTGCCAACTTAGAAGTAAATTTCTCTAACAAAGATTACATAAAGTAGGTAGGTACTTTTAAAATGGACTATAAAAGCAGAAGCATTAGGAAATCCCAACTCTAACAGAAAATAAATGGTCGGTCGAAGAAACATGTCTAAGATCGTCATGCAGATCTATCCCGTCTTGATTTAATTGATTTGATGAGTTGGTTTACTAAATCCTATCAACGGACGATTGAGATGCTTCAAGAATACAACTAACAGTGGAAATTTGTTCATTTACATTATGTATGTAAATTTTATTTTTATTTTTATTTCTGTTAAATTATTAATGGTTGACATTCTGTTCCCCTTTTTCAATCATCCTTCAAACTCCTGTACCACTGCTCCATTGGCGGCGGTGCGCTGAAAATACGTAAGATCAGCGTGGTAGAGATGCTTGCGATCCTTGTTGCGCTTGTTCGAACGCAAGAATTCACCAGCCTTCCCTTTCGGTTTCATATAATGATGATCTTCAGTGGTCGAACTCTGTCCTTTCTGGTCGCACCAATACGCATGATTTTCCTGGGTTGAGCAAATGTCCCCAAAGGTGACAATCTCAACAAGGGTCCAGATCATCCCTCACCATATCAGCCACAGATTCAGATGCAGACTCCGGAATATTGTAAATTATAACATTTCGACAACGCTTTCTTCGGTCCTCAAATTACCCAAATTACCAATAACCAAAAATTACCGAAATTACCTTAGACACCCCGGGAAGCTACATCTCGGTTGGAACGGCAGTCTTGATTTGTTTTAACTGTTCTTTCATAGTAGCGACATCACTTTCAAGAGCATTTAATCTGTCACATATCTTCTTAAATTCCTCAGTAATAACCTGCATTATATTGGAATGTCTCAAACTGTAATTTCATTGCATTTTCAATCAACGTTACATGAGAGGAAGCATTCAGTCGGTCCGCGTACAATGTGAGCACTGCCACTTGTTAGAAATGTGCGTTCTTGGGGAATATCTCATGACGTGAACTTAAAATTGTTTTGATGTTTTCACCACTGTAACAAGAGACAAAACTTCTTCTCTTTTGCTACGATTTTTTGGGGCGACTTTCCTAAACAAAATTTTCCCTGAGGCTGTTAGTTGTACGCCGCTTATTTTCTGAGATATTCCCGGTGACCATTCTTAATGACTTAGGTACCCGATACACTGCCTTGAACTTCCAAAATTGCGAATTATTTATCGTATAACTCCCAAACTACTCAATTAAACTCCTACTGTAGAAGCCAAAGTCAAAAGTCTTGTTTTTTTCTTCTCAGACAATCTAAAAATGAAATAACATAAAAGCATTAATTCCATCAAAAAAAAACACAACTTTGAAGTGAATAAAAACAATTCTCCGAGAGATGAGGACGCAATTTTCTCTACGATTTTATGCGAAAATCATCATCCTTGCAGATTTAAAAATATTATATTATTTAACAACGCACCACTTTATTTGGACATGCGTGTCTGGACTCGATCTCCTGTTGCTGGCTGTTGGTCCTATGCTCGCTCAGTCAGATCGTCGGTGGCTGGTGCGTGCGCAGTTAATAAAATAGACTGCCAGGGCAGTGTACATAACCTTAAGTTAAAATAAGACCAAATGGAATGTGCTCGAGTGTTCGTGCTACTTCGTTTGTTGTTCGGAGGTATTTGTATCACTATCATCTTATATTCGTTATGGCAGTGCTATGAAGGCATTCAAATGCTGTCATTTCCGTGTCTGTTCAGTTGTGATTGGCTCTAACTGGTCATTTTTTTTTCATTTCACAGGCTGTGCTGAGATTGACTTCTGTGCGTGAGTGTGCGTTTATTATCTTACCGCATGAGGAATGTACGTCATTTTTGAAGTGAAATCAACAGGATGATGAACGTTTTATTAAATAGTTGTAACGACTATTTTCTCTGATTCGCAAATAGTTTGGTTTATAAAAGAACAAAAAAAAAATAGTTTGCCGATCATCGACTGTTTCTAAAGCCTTGGTAGAAGCGGTGGTAGACCCTTTTGATGGCAACACTTGCGACCTTAGATCATTACAGCTTTTTACGACGCTCTAGATTCTGTCATTATCCTGTATTTATACCCATTGTAAGTAGGTCACTATAAAAATTCTCCCCGTCTTGTAGCTTGTTGACATTGTACAGGGTGGCCCGGCGAAAACGTACCAGGCCTAATAACTTGTAAACTGAAGATGTACGCGAAAACCGCCGAAACAGGTCGATTTTGTTATCAAGGAGGACATATTTTCGTGACAAATTTAACTACCCAAGTTCACCCCCTTGGCAGGGGTAGCTACCCCTTTGCTTATCATCATAGGGAACAGATATCGAGTGATACATCATTTGAAAGCTACTTGAATTCTGTTTATAACGATATCCAACATTTTGGGTTTCGCTTACATACAGGGTGGACCAACGAAAACATAACACGCCTTAATAACTTGGAAACTGAAAATTTATGCGAAAAACGAAAGAGAATTCAAGTAGCTTTCAAATGATGTAATCACTCGATAGCTGTTCCCTATGATGATATGATAAGCAAAGGGGTAGCTACCCCTGCCAAGGGGGTAAACTTAGGTAGTTGAATTTGTCACGAAAATATGCCTACTTCGAAAACAAAATCGACCTGTTTCGGCGTTTTTCGCGTACATCTTCAGTTTCCAAGTTATTTAAGGCGAGTTACGTTTTCGTTGGGCCACCCTGTATGTAAGCGAAACCCAAAATGTTGAATATAGTTGTAAAGAGAATCGAAGCAGCTTTAAAATGATGTATCACTCGATAGCTGTTCCCTATGATGATAAGCAAAGGGGTAGCTACCCCTGCCAAGGGGGTGAACTTGGGTAGTTAAATTTGTCACGAAAATATGTCCCCTTCGATAACAAAATCGACCTGTTTCGGCGTTTTTCGCATACATCTTCACTTTCCAAATTATTAGGCTTGTTACCTTTTCGATGGCCCAACCTGTATGTCATATTAATGACATTTTTCTAATGTAAATTTTACGTAAAATGTATAATTTACAGATTTGAATTTTTTATTGATGTTGATATATAATATATTTTTTTGTTAGACAGGATGTCTTTCTTTAACGAATTTTCTACACGCAAACGAAAGAAAATAAACCTCTTGGAAAACTGCTTATAGTTCCCCCGTATTATTAGGCAGCATAACTATACACCGCCCCTTTGAGAGATGTGCACCCCTGTGCGATGATCAGTATTAAGGCCAGTCAACAACAACAGCAGGCGAGTGACAAACACTGGTTTTTGCGTTAGGCGCCCGTCGGTGGCGGCGACTGGGGGTCGCCACTACCGCCGTCGCCGCCAGAAGAAGACGCCGCTGTCGCTGGACACCACACAGAGCGGCCAGATCTTATAGTTTGTAACGAGAACGATGAGGTTTTTGGAAAAAAATTCTTTTGTGAACAAAGGAATGAACTTTCTCACTATTAAAAGAGGAGGTGAAAATACTTTTTCAAAACTACACACGGTGATTTTTATACTACTTACTCACCTATAACAAAAAAAAAACAAATAGGACATTTCAATTATTTATTTAATTAGCCTATTTTTTTAATAATTCTTATTTGTTTTTACTCATTTAAAAACAAAAATGAAAAATAAAGTGACATATACTGGGTGAATCAAATTCGAGCTACATCATTGGGATTTCAGAAACTAGAAGAGATACGGATTCGGTTAAATTGGGACAAAGTTGCGCTATTTTATGCTTAATAATAATCCGAGAAAAAAATTAGATATCTTCGATAGTTTTTGAAAAAAAAACTGCCAAAAAGTGAAATATTTGAAATTCAAAATTCCTATCTAGTTGGCTTATTTGAAAAAATATAAAAAAAAACTGAAACACATTCTCACGGCCACTTTTTATTTGCTATCAAAATATTGAGGGTTACACGTTTCGAATTACCGCTGTCATCGTCAATTTTATTTTTTTTAAATACGAACCTGGATTTTTTTCTTGATTTTAGAAGGAAATTGTGCCCTAAATTTATCCTATTCAGTTTTCTTCTTTTCTGAGATTTGGAAACTTCATTTAAAAAAAATAAAATGATATTCAATACGGATCTGGATTGGAAAAATAACCCAAAAATAACCGGAAAATAATTCCATATTTTCATGATTATACTTTTCTAGAGAAAGTAAATTATTTCATAAATTTATTCCAGAACCGTATTAGATTTTTTTTTTGAATTTTCTTACGGAATTTCAATTCTCGGAAAAGAAAAAATGCTGCGAATAGAATAAATTAAGGGCACCGTTTTCTTCCAAAATCAAGACAAAAATACCAGATCCGTATTTAAAAAAATTAAGTTGATAATGGAAGCGGAAATATGAAAATGTCTAACCTTCAATCTTGTTACATATTTTAATTTAACAGCAAATAAAAAGTGGCCATGAGAATGTGCTTCTAATTTTTTGATATCTTTTTAAATAAGCCCACTAGAATGGGAATTTAATATTTCAAATATTTCATGCAGCTTTTTTTTTTTTTTAGTTTTTTCAGAAACTATCAGAAATAACCTAACTTTTTTCTCAGATTATTACTGAGCTTTAAATCTAGGAACTTCGCACCAATTTAACCGAGTCCTTATCTCCTTATCTCTTCTAACTTCCGAGATCCCAATAATGTAACTCAAATTCGACTCACCCTGTATACTCTATTCCAGCCTTCGTAATTATCAAGTTGCAGCAATAATTTCAAAGCTTTTAGAGACATTTTTATTGGGGTAAGTAGGTATCCATGAGATAATTATTATCGTATTGAAATTGTTCGATTAAGAGTAAATGAATGTGTCCGCGATAGGTAGGTACACTACATAATGTCCACAGAAATAAATTATAATTGAATCTTATTACGGGATCGTCCAGGTGTATTTATTATAATGTAATGGTAGGCACTATGGTACGATTAAGTTTAAAAAGTCATATGTGACGTCATACTAACCGTCCGAACTAAGATTTTTTATTTCACCAGAACATGCCAAACAGTTTTATTTGTTTTTAATTTGTAACTGTATTACTGGTTGCCTATAATATGCCTCCATTGACTTATTTCTGCTAAACGACACTAGTTTAATAGTTATTTATTATACAAGAGAAAAAAGTGATAGATTTTAGCTCGAGATGTGATTTCGTCCCCGACGCGTTTAGCGGAGGGGACAAACACATCGAGAGCTAACATCGCACTTTTTTCTTGTGTGTATAATATACAATTTTTTTCTGCGAGAAGAAATATCAGTGTTAGAATGTCGAAAAACGTAGTTAGATAACTGAAAATTATGTCGGAAAAATGATTTATGTTAAACTTGGATTTTCAAACTGTCTTTTATCGTAATTGACGTTGCCTGGTAACGAAACGATTTAATTCGATAAACGTCATAATTTAATTAAAATTTTAGATAGTTTTGCAAAGATTCTTGTAAGGTCTCAATGAGTGAATTTATTAATATGGATAGTGATTATTATGAAAATTCCCTTAATAATTGCCATTTGGATAATAAGGTAACTTTCCTTTACGTACCTATATTTGATATAAATTTAATGATATCTGAGTGTTAATAGTAGCTACACCTAAGCCGCCATTTCGGGGAAATAAGTACTCATTTATTTCCCTGCTAATTCATTTTTTTCCCCGATAAGATGCAGCTCATATAATGAGGCATTTTTCTACCTGTCAACGGGGTAAAAAGGTCAAACTTTTAGCCCGTCGCAGAAAAAAATAAATTATTTGAGGTATTTAACGAGAAAAGTCCAGATAGGGGAGCGGTGCAAAAATCAAGTACGTCCCTGAACACAGACAGACCAGGCAATCAGACCCGCTGACGAATAAAATAAAGACATAAAATCGTAGGGAGTTGAAATTTAGCTCGATTAAAACTGCGATCGGTCCCACAAAGCCTATTGAAAATAATTAAGATCCGTTCCCGGAAAGTGTTATTTTTTGGGAATAGCCTAGAAAACACTCTGAGTGTCTCAAAGTTGCACCAATTGGGTTGAAATTTCACAGAGGGGTACCTGATGGGAACCCACACAAATATGACCTATTAAAAATCGACTGGATCCTAGAATTTCAAGGCCCCCGTTCAGAGTCGGTATCTGTTTTTTTTTTTTTTAATTTTTTTTTGAAAATAAAAATTAGGCAAGCGGCTATCCGCCAAAAATATAATTATTATGAACAACGTATTTTCCAGAGGTGTTTGCCCTCTTAAAAAATGGCCGCCACTAGAGGCACAGGCCTCACTGTGTAGCCGTGTCCTTTTAATGTCAATTTTCGAATCATGCGAATCATGATTTAATAAAATGTGATTCATATGATTGGATTACAAATCTTATATCGAATAAAGCAAAAGAACGCATCATACATTCAAAAGTTATATGTTTCACATGTGAAGTCCATTGAATCAAATGGAATCACTAAATTTTCACGATTCAGTGGGATAAGGGGATTACGACTCGTGATCACAAAAGTAGCCAGAGTGGGGATCGATCACATTTCAAAAGAAAAAGTTAATTTGAAGCCTGTTTTGATTGCAATATTGTGACCAAAAGAACACGGCTTTTGTCATGGGTGCAGAGTAGGAAGTTCGTCACCTAGTTAAAGTAGGTATAAACATCTCTGTTCGTGCCGATGTGCTTAAATGTAAAGAATGAAATATGTTTCACTGCGCTTTCAATTGCCCTAAAATATTCATTTTGTAGTATTTTTACAAACAGCAACAATTAATTTGACAAGTTATCAAGGTGAGAACGCAACCATTGGTTGAAGGGCATTGAACATTAAAGTCAGTTTTAGAGCCGCTGACAACTACATAAATTTATTCACGTAATGACATTCTATCCTTTGCGTTGTCCGTTTAATCCTCATTCAAAACCAATGTTGACGTATACTTATTTATGCGGGATGGAGTTGTATATGACTTTTTAAACTTAATAACTTGTATACAATATTAGAAGTACCGTTTTCGAAACAATTATTACAGACAAGATATGATGCACTAGAAACAAATGGCACAAAAAGGGTTCAAATTTGAAACATTATTGGGAGTGATCAAGGAAAACTTACCTACAGAAAAAATGGAATTATTATTATTTAAAGATATAAATTAGTTTTATGATTTTTAAAGTACGTTTGGCAATATTGCTTTATTCTTTTATGCTGAGAATGACATTATCACAAACACTCATTACCTAGAACCTTTACACTTGTCAGTGTGCTGTCAAATTGATATTATACGGGGTTGATCATTGTGATAATCCATAGCCAACTTGATCCGAATAGATTTGGAATATAGTATAAGTACCTGCTAAGCATAATATGGTCTAGTAGCTGAAGACATGAATGGGGACTTTCTCTACAAAATGTCAAGGAAATAATTTGCTTTATTTGTACAGTTCGGTGTCCTCATTAATTTTTCGAGTTTGCGACCTTGAACGACCGCCGCTCGCACCGCCATGTTGGAAAAATGTTACCAAAAAACAGTTTTTAGGGAATATCTTCTCTCCAGTGCCATCGAGCTTAAAAATAGCTATTGTAAAAATTAGAGAGCATAAAATTTCCTGCATCTTTTGTAAAAAAATATTTTTCAATCAGATGAATAATAGTTCACGAGAGTTTTTCAAAACCCGAATCTTTACGATCATCTGTCGGTCGTCCAAGCTCAGGGAAAATACGTTAGTGTCAGTAAATACGCTCAACTAACAATACTCTCCCTTAAATCGAACGACAAGTTTTACAGCGTTCTCACGCGGAAGTGGGTGTTATTTATTATTTTACCAATTCGTAATACTAATGACTTCCGTCAAATTACGCTTACGAGTTATGTTATCAATGTTGATATTTAAAACTCCCGTCATGTTTCACTAAATAAACCTTTTAGTGTCACCCATATACGCTTGGCGGCGCTGCTGCGGTTGTCCTAAATCAACACAATGCATTGCATTGGCTTTAGAAGGGTCCAGTGTTGTCAGTTGAGCATATTTGCTGATACTAATGTATTACCCCCGAACATGGACGACCGGTATATGTTCGTAAAGATTCGGGTCTTTACCCTAGAAAAACCCTCAAAGGCGCTGTAAGTCGTGGGCTGTTCATCTGATTAAAAAATATTTCCCCTAAAAGTTGCAGAAATGGTTGCTCTATAATTATTGTAATACATATTTTTAACCTAGGTGGCGCTGGCGAGAATATATTCTCGAAAAACGGGTTTCCGGTACCATTTTTTTCAATATGGAGGCGTCAGCGGCGGTCGCTCAAGGTCGCAATCTCGTAATAATGAGGACACCCAATCTACGAAATTACAACTCTCCTTGACCTTTTGTAAGTCAAAACCTACCCATTGCCTGGGACTATAATAAACCTGCATAAAATGTGATCACACACTTTTACTGCATCATAATTTATAATTCCAAATTTTTTAAATGTTGCAATATTTTAAATAGATACAAGGTGTTTCTAAAATAGCTGGCCAAACTTCTTAAAGGACGTGTAGATGAATCTAAAATAGTAAGAAAATCCATTTACAAAACTGGTTTTTATTGTATCTTTTTACAGAGTGGACCAATAATTCTGAATTTTTGTATACGGATTTTCTATTTAATAATCCGTATTTGAAAAAAAAATCTAAGGATAACCGAAGCACCCAGTGGCGTGGAACCCAAGGTATCAAGACACCTTTTTTTTCGTAAAAAAATGTTGAGCTGTTTTTTTGATTTTTTTATTGTTTTTTCGGATTGCCAGATTATATTGCTATAAAAAAAAACATTCCTACAAAATTTCGATAGGACACACCATTTTGGATAAAAATTCAAATGTAGTGTTTTTAACTTTTTTATTATCTTTATTCAATAGTCTAAGATCTAAGATATAAGTATCATAAATTGAAGTCTTTGTAGATGAAGCTAAAATGCGACGAAAGTTCAAAGAAATTATTTTTAAAAATGTTTTTTAACACACCCTTGTATCTCGGTTTAAAAACATTGCCGAAAAAATATTTTATGAACTTTCTTCTTTTTTAGCTTTATCTACAAAGCCTTCAATTTATGGTGCTTATCTTAGACTATTGAATAAAGATAATTAAAAAAAAAGTTTAAAAGCTACATTTGAATTTTTTTCGAAAACGATGCGACTCATCGAAATATTTTAGTTTTGTCTTTTCCATAGCCCTTTGTTATGGCATTCCGAAAAAACAATAAAAAAAAATTTAAAAACACTTCACAAAACTTTTACGAGAAAAAAGGTGTCCTGTGACCCTGTATTCTACACGCCACTGGGTGCTTCCGTTATAGGTACCCAGAATTTTTACAAACACGGGTTATTAAAGAGAAAGCCTGTGTACAAAAATTCAGAATTATTGGTCCACTCTGTAGAAAGATACAATAAAAACCTGTTTTTTAAATCGACACATCCTGTATCTTGGTTAAAAAACATTTTCGGAAAAAAATTTATTTACTTTTTCTTAATATTTTAGATTCATCTACACGTCCTTAAAGTTTGGCCAGCTATTTTAGAAACACCTTGTATATTGCAGATAAATTTTACTAATTATACCTACCAAAAAGAGAATTTTTTAAATTACCTTTCAAGTTTTTAAAATATTTCTTCTCGAAAGTATTCAATCGAAAACGGGACACCTGAATCTTTGTCGGCGCCACTGTGTCGTATCACTTTATTATACCCCCTATAGCATATTTCATAGTGTATTTACCAAGATGCCGCCGCGTCTCTGTGTCGGTCCCCAGCGCGCCGTTTCCGGGGCTGGCGGCAGGAGCGAGCCCCAATTAGTCATGTGTCCAGACCAGACGTCTCAGGAAAGCACTGGGCCTCAGGGGTGCCAACTGTCCCCTATACGATGTGGTCCGGAGGTGGAGATGTCTACAATCCTCGAAGAAATTATTCAACATTGTATTATTTTTGTCACTTCTTACACAATGCGTGGGTACAATGTTTTTATTTCTTTTGCATAGAAGCAAAAATCACAACTAGGTGTACTAATTTTTAAAATTATTTCGTAGATATCTACAGTCTAATTTTTATCTATTTTACGTGGGCTTACAAGGTTATTTTAAGTGGAGAAACATATTTCTCAGATTCCTACCTAAATTGTTTCCAACTGGCACCTTTAAAATAAAACAGAATTATTTTTTTCCGAACGAAAGTTTTCTTCGATTTTGGGAAAATCGATTTTTGGAAAATAAATTTTTTGAAAAAAACATTGAAGCAATAATTTCCCGTAAAACATATAGGTACATACTTCTTCTTAAAGAAAAGTTTTGCATTTTTTACTAACATGTTTCGGAGCAAAGTGAAGAAAAATGGGTGTTTCTTCACCTTTCATGGATAAATCGGAACGTTCTTAGCTCGTTTATTATTTACGATACCAAACATCTGCCCCCGAAGATTTGTAAAAGTTTTTTGTGTTTGGCTACTGTATGGCAGGTGCGAGTTATGGGATTTTGTATTTGTGTTAAATTTTATATTGATGCCTTCACCCAGTTCCGAGAAAATTTACTGTGACCGACAGAGAGATAAACGAAGGAGCGACAACCTTTTAGGGCATCTGACGTTTAAAAATTTTCAAAGCCGACTAGATCCTAGAGTTTTCATAGTCAACTTTCGTTTTTCTTATGGCCGCCGTGTTTCTTTTTATGTCTTTCGATATAAAAAAATATTGTAAATCAAAAATTAATAATCTTCAAAAAAAAATTCCAAAATTTTTATTCTTCTTTTTTCAAAGATAAACGAAAAATTTTGCGCCGGAATACGTCAATATGAAGGCACTGCTTGTCTTATGGTTTTTTAATTCCTCTATCATATTCGGTTTAAAAAGTTGTCTTTTTTAAAGAAAAACAAAATTTTTTAATTTATTTTTTGAACTTATTATTAATTTTTGGTTCCTATTAATTTTTCATACCGAAGGACTTAGAAAAATAATACGGCGGCCAAAAGAAAACGGAAGTTGGCTATCAAAACTCTGGTATCTAGTCGGCTTTGAAAATCTTTGAAATGTTAGATGAGTAGCTCTTGTCGACTTATGTAAGCCTGCAAAAAATTATTTATTAATTTCCAATGATAAGAAAGATATGGCAAAAATAATATTTCTCGATTTTTCAGATTTTTCAGGAACGGTCATAGA
Source organism: Malachius bipustulatus (assembly GCA_910589415.1). Lineage (NCBI taxonomy): Eukaryota > Metazoa > Arthropoda > Insecta > Coleoptera > Melyridae > Malachius > Malachius bipustulatus. Next base: position 18,747,378 of record OU342633.1, read on the forward strand.
TATCTTCTATTTCTTGGTGGATCCGAGATGGCCACAAAATTTTCTCATATTTTCTCTAATACAACCAACCCTATCTCTTAGCGTTTACGAGATAGCAATATAAAGAAGGATATATGGTGCAGCCTGTATATTATTGCATTATCCGATTGCCTGAAAAATGTTATAAAAATGGCGTTTATATTTTTTTATATTTATTTTATATTTTATATTTGTAACGAGTGATTGATGAGTTATGAACAAATGAAAATTGCAATTTTCCATTTTCAAAGCAGCTTAGATTGAAAACCGTTCAAGATATCAGAAAACGGCTTACATGTCCCTATCTTAAAGTTTCACATAAAATCCTATTGTGTGGAGGAATACATGTGTGTACATAATTCACTCGTTACGAACTTTCTCGAAATTAGTTACGAAATTTTCTCAGACAATATGAAAATATGAAAATGTAATATTATACAGGTGTCCCATTGAAAATAAGAAAGTTGATGGCAAATTCCGGTATAACTGGAAGTGGTGTGGGGTTGTAAATATTTTAGTTCAGTTCATCAAAATGTAAATCATACATGTAAAAATTCTTAGACTTCTACTCTCAACACTTCTTCATATAAAAAAGGTTCTAAGGTTCTTGCGGCTCTGTATGTATGTATAAGTTTTCCGTATAAAAAACTAAACCCCAACAATAGAGAGGCAGGACCGTCTTAATCATTGGGCTAATAGGGCTATAGCTCAGGGGCGCAAGCATTTTATAGGCGTAAATTTAAATTCAAAATATTTTAATTTTCCTCCCAAAATTTTTGCTGGTAAATGAATAAAATATATCTACCTCGAAACTTCAAGTTCAAGGACGATAACTGACTCGAAAACTGATTCTACTTTTCTTAACGTAGCCATAGCTCTACGCATTACAGTCTTTTGCTTTTGGTTTTCCTCTTTTGTCAGTTGCTTTTCTTTATTTGTCAAATGATTTTCTTATTTTCTATCTATCAACGATTATAGTCATTGATATATCAATCAATTTACTTTTATGTCAAATCAGTTTCACTTTATGTCAATTGCTTTTCTTATTTACGTGTAATGACAGTATCATAAATATTGGAAAAGCATTTGACATAAGAGGAATCTAATTTGTCAAAAGGGGAATTTCAATTGAAAAATCACGCACTGACGTTTGATAAATGGGAAAAGCATTTGACAAATTAGGAAAAGCAATTGACAAAAGACGAAAACCAAAAGAAAAAGACTGTATTATAAGTTGAAGCGGCAAAAGCACTTTTTCTACAATTTTGTATCAATTTTAGGCGCTTTATTTTTAGTAGCCCAAGGGCGCCGAATATGTAAAGCAACAAACAAGTTGTCTGCCTCTTTTTGAAGCAAATTAGCATCAAATCGTTTTCCTAATCACAATACTTATAAGTCACTTTCAAGTATCTACCTAAAAGTACCTAATAGTAATTAGGTAAATGGTCACAATGGGAGATTTCACTAATTATTTCTGTTTAGTTTAACAAAAGTTTCAAAGTCGTTTCCCAAGTAGTGAAACAGTGAGCTCTCTTCGTATTGTAATGAAAAAAAAATACATTATTGAGGACGACACCACTTTACGAAAATTACCCAAACTCATCAAATGTCTACCTACTGATCCTGATACCCAGATCACGAAAAAGTGGTTTTCTAAAATTTACCTGCCAACCGATACAGCCAGACAATCCCAAATCTCCTTTACAATGGATACCCACGTTATTTCAAAACAGAAACAAATTAAATTTGGGAAATTTGAAATATACCCCTAAAGCTTTTGCGGCTGCACCCTCAATGCAACTTTACGCATTTCAACCCTCAATTAATTATCCCCTACTTTTTACAAATTACCCCTGTAGTTTTATTTTGCTCAGCAGGGTTGTAGATTGTAATGGGAGGCCTTCTGTAGGTGTGCACCGGAACCTGTTGAAATCTATTGTGCCTTCCCAATAGTTAGAGCTCCTCTTCCAGCTCAAGTTGTTTTACCAACTTCCAGAGTATGTTGGGAGACCTAATGTACTGGCGTAGGTCTTTCAGCGCCTAGGCAAAGGAACCGGGACCTAGCTAGTCCATCACAATGGCAGAGACCGTGCTTCGCCGTTTCTTCGTCTTCGAGACAGAAGCCGAATTCGCCGTCGTCTGCCCCTCCGACCGTGAGCAAGCCTACCGTTATCTTCAGTCTGGTACGACTGAGGCCTAGTAGGTTTGTCGTAACCGCGTGCGAGAGTTCTTTGATGAACTTCTTCGCATGCCTCTGCCCTATGGATCTGTTCCATTTGGCTAGAGTTTCTGAGAGCATCCACTCTTTTATGGTGCTTCTCTTGAGGCTTTTGAGGTAGGGTTCGGGTCCGATGGGGGCAGTCTCTGATCCCTTGCGGACCAGTGTATCCGCCTTCTCGTTACCCTCTAGCCCTGAGTACCCTGGTATCCATACCAGAGTGATGTTGTTGGTGTCAGACATGTCCTCCAGGGCATTCCTGCAGTCCATCACGTTCCGTGATGTGATTACTGGCGAGGCCAGTGCCTTTAAGAGAGCTTGGCTGTCAGTACAGATCGCTATTCTTGTGTGAGTCAAGTTAAGCCCTCTGATTTCTTTAGCACCTCGATAGAAACCGTCTCGGCCTGAAACACCGTGGCGTGTCGGCCAAGACTGATCGCCATTTTAACTTGTTTTGATTTTTTGTATACGCCAATGCCATGGGGCGTTTTGGAGCCATCCGTGTACCAGATCGAGTGAACGAACACTGGGATCCCGTTTTTTCATTCCTTCCTGTCAGGGAAGAGGATGTGTAATTTTTGTTGAAGCAGAACTGAGGTGGTCTGCATCTGCCTAGGCTTATGGCAGCTCTCTGGGCCGTTCTAGTAAATGTAAGTCTGGTCGAATATTATTCCCAGATACTTCGCTTCTGTTGCATATGGAATCTCCTACCCGTTTAGTGACAGTCGATGTAGTCCGACGAGATTTGTCTCTTTGGCAAAGGGAACCACTATGGTTTTGGATGGGTTGATGGAGAGTCCTTCCTCAACGCACCAGTGGTTAACCTTGTTTAGTGCTGATTGCACCCTCTCCGAGACCGTGGCCAGGAATTTGCCCCTCACCATGACTACTAGATCACCCGCGTATCCAAGGGAGCAGAACCCCTCATCGGTCAGCGTTCTTAAAAGGTCGTTCCAGAACAGTCCTCAGCAATGGAGACAGGACGCCTCCCTGCGGGCAGCCTCTGGTCGTTTTTAAGGTTCTGGAAACACCTCCCAATTCCGAGGAGATTTGCCTGGTTATAAGGCTCTCCTTGATACATCGGCAGACGGTGTTTGGTACTCCTTTCCCTTGTATTGCTCTGATTAGGAGCCCGGTCGTGGCGTTGTTAAACGCCCCTTCCACGTCCAGGAACAGGGCGACTAATGTATCTATCAATAAGCTTTTCCAATGTCTTTAGTGAGAAGGAGGAGAGGCTGATAGGTCGGTAAGCCCTGGGAGTGAGGTCACTGCATCTACCTGCTTTAGATATGAACACTACTTTTACCCTTCTCCAGGGCTCGGGTATGTGTTTCAGCGCTATGCTGGACCTGAAAATTCTGATGAGGTGAGGTGTGAGCACCTCGTTTCCTTTTTTTTTTTAATAATAATAATAGTTTATTGCCCAACAGATTTACAACAAATCCAATAACAGGACAATATCTAAAGATTAGTAATAATATGTGCAGACAAAAACATCATACCATTAAAATAGTTACACTATCTATTATAAAATATTTAACAATATAACAATATAGAAAGCAAGTTAGGGAACGAAGAAAATAAAGTTATACATAACCCTCACCCCACCAACAAAAGCATGACAATATCTAAAAATTCAAATCAGCAACCCGCAATATATCAGTTAAGGAGCTGGCATTTAGGTCACAAAAACTAGAGATGCGATTAAAGTAGGTTGACATAACGTACACCGGCGATTTTAGAAGTACATTTGACCTTGCTATGCGCAAGGCAAACGTTTTTACATTTCTAGAATTTGAGCGAGGGATATGAAAATTAAAAAGTTGAAGTATTGATGAGCAATCGATACGGTTATGGAAGAGACAGTATAAAAATTTAACAGCGACTAGCTTCCGCCTCTTCTCCAGTGACATGAAGTCGAATTGTTTCAGCAGCAAGTCATGATCAAAGCCTCTAGTGGGAAACTCATTATGCACCCTATAACTGAGCATTTTCAAAAACCTCCTCTGAATACGCTCGACCTGACCAATGTGACATGTGTAGTAGGGTGACCACACAATACTGCAATAATCCAATTTGGATCTAACGTAGGAGTAAAAAAGAATTTTCAATGAGTTAATATTTCTAAAATCTCTACAGTTCCTACTTATGAATCCAAGCATTTTCATCGCAGATTTGGTAATACTAGAAATGTGCTCAGTAAAGGAAAGACCACTATCAAAAATGACCCCAAGATCCCTTATGGAGTTGGAACGGATAAAGTTGGTAGAATTAAAAGTGTAGCTGAATACAAGAGGGTTGTTTTTCTTGGTGAAGGTGACCACTCGACATTTGTTGACATTTATCTGGAGATTATTATCAACACACCACCGTTCCAGACAATCAACAGAATTCTGCAGCGCCCGGTAATCACTGACGTTATTAACTACAGAAAAAATCTTCAAGTCATCCGCAAAAAGAAGGCTATGGGAACAAATGACATCTGTGATGTCATTGATAAACAATAAGAATAGTAGGGGTCCCAGGTTTGAACCCTGGGGTACCCCAGACGTGGATGTGAACTGCTCTGATACATGACCATTATATATTACATATTGATGCCTATCTGATAGGTAAGAATTAAACAAGGACACTAATTGAGAAGAGAAACCAAAGCACACCAGCTTTCTCAATAGAATACTATGGTCAATTCGGTCAAAGGCCTTCGAGAAATCAGTGTATACCACATCCACCTGCATTTTATTGTCTAGGGCATCAGCTATAACCTGAGTAAAAAACACGAGATTGGTCACCGTAGAGCGTTTATCCATGAAGCCGTGTTGCTGAGGAGAAATCGATTGACGAACCGCAGGCAGGAAGGAGGGGTGAATTCCGTCCGGTCCTGGGGTCTTAAACCCCGCAAGTGCCCATCCGAGTCTTTCAGGTGTAACTAAGGTTCTGGCCACTGTCCAGTCTACTAGTTGACTGGGGCTATTATGTTGATCTGTTTGATCACATTGATTACCATCAACTGGAATTGAGCCCGGGAAATGGGTTTCCATGAGGATGGCGAGAGTTTCCTCTGTGGTTGCCGAATAGGTCCCGTCGGTCTTTTTGAGGATGCCTATATGGCCCCCAGTACCGTCCTTTGCCAATATTTTGTGTATTCTTGCGCAGAACGTGGTGGGGACCACATCCTCGCAGAAGCTCCTCCATGGCTCAGCAGGGTTACTGACTTTGTTGTGAATACATCACCATGCGATTTTTCGAAATAAACTCAAATGAAAAAAAGTAGTTATTTCCAAACCGTGGAATAGAAGACGTAAAGTTAAAATAGGGACATATGTAAACCGTTTTCCTCTATCTTGAACCGTTCTCAATGTATAAACCGCGTTGACTAGAAAAGTGCGATTTTCATTTGTTTATAACTCATAAATTGCGTATTACAAACTTCAACTTTAAAAACCATTCTTACTGGATTTTCTCTTCAAATCTATTATGTAATGTAATAATATACAGGATGTTCCCGTTAAAATCACGCAGTAGCAACTTCCGATACTTTCGAAAGTACGGCCATCTTGAAAATATTTTCATTGATTTTCTCGTGGTCACTGTTGGAACGTAAAGAGCTTAGTTTTCTCACAAAACGTAAACAAAACTTCAAAAAACAAAAAGTTTGATCTTTTTCAACTTTGAATGGCCATATCTCAAGAACGTAGCGTCGCAGGAAAAAATCGCTTTCAGTTTCGGAAGCGATGTTGTCCAACGACGCGTCTTGGAGCAATTTTCAATGCCCCAGACTGATGACAAACTTATTTCGTCAAAGTTCGTGTTCTGCTATCGATCAGTGGATTTTTGTCGTAAACAAAAAGGTCGTGTTTGAGGCATCGCCTGTTTCATGACATTCGATGCCAGGGCAGTGGAAAACAACTCAAAAAAGGCCTTAAGTCGACGGGCGTGTCAGAAGCGGGTTTCGCAAAAATCGGCACAAAAACTGTCCGTTTGAAAAATGACTTATTTTCTACTGTAACTCGAAGACTTCAGCTACAGCTACAGAGGAACTGATTACAGTTTTGAACTGTAATCGGGTGATTTTTATCAAAATCGCACCAAGAGATTTTTTCAAAAAAAAATTCACTCAGAGTGTTTCATGAAATTTAATGAAAAAATGGATGTCTTTAAAATGTGACAAAATTTTATGTGAGCACGGTCAATTGCAATAATATATACAAGTCGGAAAAACAATCCAGTTGAACCGTGCTTAGTTTTGTCACATAATGCAAACAAAACTTTTCAAAAAGCAAAAAATTTGCACGTTTTGTAAACAATAATAATTCTGTTTTTGAGGTTCTAGGGGCAATATTTTCCAAGATATGAACGATGGCCAACCTTAACGGGAGATCCGGTATATAAATAAATTATCGAGCACGCATAATAATTCTCATCCAGCTTATTTCTCTTTCACCTGGAGTGTGGTGGGGGGGGGGGGGGGGGTGTTGCAGGATACACCTGAATATTTTCCACTCAACATTGCAAACTCTTATAATAGGGTTTAATAAGTAAGGATTATTTACATTTACATGCATATTGCCAGTAGTAAATAAATAAAAAGCATTTAAAACAATATGATGAACATTTGCTAATTTTTTGTAATATAATCAAGGTTTAAACCTCAATCAATTAATCATTTCGACATGGCAACCTTGTAGTATGTGCCGATATTGGTCCCACGTCATGGCACCACGTTAATTTCAGTTTAGACTAGACTAGCTAGGGGACTTGGGGTTGTCGGCGCCTCTGCCACAGATAAGATAATAAACAATCCGTTCAGATTTAAATAGAATAATCGAGTGTTTGGTTTGATACTCTCTAATATCGTCGGTAATAGTTTCGCAACATAACAATACGCACTATCGTAGTTGTACCTAGTAGGCTTAAATATCGCGATCGCGCTGTTGGCATCATCTTGCTATTTATACAACCCGTGGAGCCCGATTGTCGCGGTTACGTCATCGCCTCAACAGCGGTTTGTTTTGATTTGAACTCTAAAAACACGATAATGGATAATTAATTACTGCTGGATAGGTGAAATAATTGGATATTTTTACTGTAGGTCAGTTCGGTTTAAAGTCGCAAGTCGAATAGTTAGGTATCTCGACGCAGCAAAAACTATTTCTGCCATGGTCCACGTACCTTATGGGCAAAGACATCTTTAGCATTCTTTGAAAGATTCCTAATGAGACCTGTTGCTTTCTCTGTCGCCAATTTGTCTGTCTGTTAATCTGTCGGCAACCTCCGTGCCTACTTGATTAATGCCGCAAGAAATTAACACATCATCAGTATGAACAATATCTGAGCACCGCGCAGATCTTAACAATGAAAAGTTCCTGGAATTGGGCAAATGTGACAGGTTTATTTTTGATCACGTTTGATAATAATCTGCCTCATTTTCTGCAAAACCAGACCACACACGGGGTAATAGGATGCAAAAATAGGTAGAATCGGGAAAATTTGTCCAGAATGAAACAACACTACTTACAGCATTGGCTTTTAAATTCAACAATAAATGCATTTAATACACAGCAATTTTTGTGCCATTTCAACAAATAATAATTTAACAAATAATTTCCATAAATACGTAATTAAATTCTGACCTAAGTGCTATTATTATTGTTGATGGAGGCTTTGATAACTTGGTTCAATTCAAGGCTTTCAAAACACAGAGGGGCTTTTTTTGACCATTCTTAGAATCTCCTGTTGGTGGGTGACTTCTCCCTGGAACTATCGGTACTTTCATGGGAACTGTTCTGAGGAGCTTGCTACCCTAATACCGCCTAGAGAGAAGTTTTTTGACTCTTAGCCCATCAATATTCAGTTATGATAAGAATTACATCGTAAGTGTAGAACTGCATTATTTAAATGATCGTTTCTCCTCAGAACTGGGTGCTTTCATTAACTACCAGGACATGTCTTCCCCTGGTCTACACCCTCCAACAGTTTGAATCGAGGGTACACAAACATTTGTTACACAACAAGTTAACAACAACCCACCTCCACGACATTCCTAGATCACGGGAGAGCTTCTAGGTTCGTCTTCGTGGCAGCGTGAAATAAACATTCTAAACTTACAAAAATAAGTAAGCAAAAATGTTTTTTTACTTGCTGGTAAAATACTCCTGAACAGATTAAGCTTTGCTCTTTCATCATAACAATTATTCGCCATTTTATGCATATCACGTCCGCTTAGTTATTAGTTGGTAAGGCGTTTGCTACTCTGTTACGATATGTTACGAAGTTCTAATATTAGTCCAGTAAAATTAGACGAAAAATACAATAAATTTTGCTATCAAAGCGAAAAAAAACCGCAATTTTGTGTGGGTCGATGGTCGATGGTAAGTCTAAATCCAAAAATGCGACCTCAAAAAAATTATCTCAAATTTGTATTTACAGGTTATCATTATTGATGTATGTAGGCGTTCACGACCGTCTTCTATTGATATCGTAATTGATTCGGGTAATTGTGCCGTGGTCCATGGAGATATGCTCCCACCCGAGCTCCCACCCCATATGCTTTATTCGTCTACAGCTGCAGTAGATATCACTGATAACTGACTGACTGAAGTAAGTTATCGGTGAGCACGAGGAGTGTAAGCACAGTATAGAGCCAGGCAGTAAGGACATACGGCCGGTTTTCCTTTGTTCTCATGTAGTCAATCTGGGTGACCTTGCGCCATTTTGAAAAGGAGTAGAATTACTTTTACATTTCTATGGCCTCCTTAAATTGGAACATTTACTTGGTAACTTTTCATGAGTTTGCGAAGTAGGTATCAAAAGATGCGCGCCAATTTCAATTGAATTATGGCTTTGCTGAAAATCATTGAGTCGAGATAATTTATAAGTTACAGAAAATGACAACTAATGGTTATAAAATCGTAGAAAAAAAAAATTTTCAAGTTTAAAATTTTATTTTACGAATCTGTTTTTAAAACTTTTAGAGAATTGTATTTTTATTCCGTACCTATATGTATGTAGTGTGGGCAGACGAAAACGCAACTTGGACAAAGTTTTGAAAAATTAAAATTATGTTTGAGATTGAATCTGTAAGATCGTATTAAATTGCAAATTTTGAAAATATGGTGAATATTTTGAATGATCTTTTGTTTTTTATCAGTAATTAACTCTTCTAAAAGGGAGTATAGGATAGGTAATCATTTCCAGCAATATCAAACCAACATTTGGATAATACAGGGCATTTTAAAATCAGTAATTATCTGACAGATCTGTAATTAAACGTTTGTGCAACGGGACCAGGGTATTTTTTTTAAGGTGTAAGGAATGCAAATGCAGGTAAACAATAAAAATAAAATATATTAATTAAAGAATGAAATATTTTATTGAAACCGTTCCTAATAATCATAATAATAAATTTTGTCTACATATTACATGTTTTCAATATTTACAATTAACATAAGACTTTGCAAGGATTTTCCAAAGAAATTCTTTATGATAGTTTAGGAAATAGAAATCACACATACTCAACTGAAATATATGAAACTTACGTGCAAGTACCATTTAAAATTATAATTTAATAACATGAAGTTGAAACAAATAAACAAGTTTCAATTATGAATAAAACCTGTAATTTAACAAAATTAGCTAGGTTACTTGGCAAAAACCTGTCGCACATTTCAAAAAACGGTTCAAGATCTTCAAGATCTTCATTCGATGTCTCGCTTATTGTCCGCCTACGGATAGCTTGTAGCTGCTTCCGGAGCTTCACCTTCCGAGGTGTGTATGTAGAAAGACACCTGGGAGTCTGAGTGTCGACCGTTGCAGTTGAACACTGCTCTGCTTCTTCTGCTACTGCCGACGTTGATGGAGTGCCAGCAGGTTGACTTTCTCCTGATTTGTCTGTAAGCGAAAATTTAAAATGAATACTAAAGGTAAATTATTACAATAATCATAAATATCGTGGGTACTTCCTGCCTGAAAAAATCGGCACTCGCCCCCCCTAATGTTAATCACAGTCTATTGAAGGAAAATAATTACGCAATCTGAGTCAAGGTAAATATACATTTCAAGTACGAACCAGACTTCCAGGTGAATATTGTAGACACCGCATGTCCATGTAACCGCGTTCTCTCCAGGTTGAGAAACATGATGTTTTCGAAGTGCCAGCCACACAATTTGCAATTTTTATTGCAATACTCGGGCCCTTTAACCACGAAGTCCTTCCTGCCGGCATTAATGGTCCATATTCTGCATCTACAAGAAATTAATCCCGTAAAAATAATATAAGGTAACTACACATATGTGGACTCATTCAGAACACTCTTCAGTGTCATATCTGGGTACACCCAAATCTGTTCATGGTAGTGATTTTAAAAATTTGATTACCTACATTCCCATTCTTTAAAATAACAATTGAGTACAAGGAAATATATTTTACTTACCTTTCTGGATCCTTCGGAAATGAGAAAAAACTTAGCCCAACCATAACAGCAGAACATGACCTACAATAATTATTGGAGGCAGAGCATCACCTTTTCGTACTATAGTATCGGTCATGGTACTTATTATTTAATGTTATTTAATAATAAATAATCAGCACGTGTTCCTGTGACGACAGCACCGAATAGTTTGATTGAATTTGAATTTGAAAGTTTGGTTACCACGTTTGCTTGTGACGTTTATCAGCTGTTATTGCGCCGCCATTTTGAAAAGGAGTAGATTTTGAGACATGCGCGTCCCAGTCGAAATCGGCCTATGTCCTTACTGCCTGACTCTATACTGTGGTGTAAGCATCGCTTGCGCACACGTAACCGCTGATGATGTCTACCGCAGCTGTAGACGAAATGTTCGGAGAAATCTAGAGGTAATAAATTGGGGAAATTTCTCTTTTTTTGGGGAAAGGACTACGCAAAGTTCTTATGGAAGTTGGCGCCCGGTTAAATTGGTTGTAAATTTGTGGATCCGTTATATTCGATTAGTAGATCAGAATTTTCCGTGGGCGCAACCAGAACTCGCTTCTGAAGATGGATGTTTTCTCACGACACTGTCTGGAAAGGGAAATATACAAAATTGCATAGTTAGATGCGAATTTGTAGACTTTTTCTCTAATAAAGTAAATTATCACACTTTTGTCGAGAAAAAGTTAACTAACGTCGTAAAATGCAAAAAAATCTATAAAAAACTGGAAAAATTCACCCCCCAAAACCACAATGGCGGCTTTTCCAGAAGGGGTAGGAGGTCGCATTTTTTTATTTAAATGAACCATCGACCATTCAATACCCACGCAAAATTCCGTTTTCCCCGCTTTGATTGCATAATCAAATCCTAATTTTACTGAACCACTTTCTAAATTTCCGATCTTGTGGAAACCCTTGTTTCCAAGAACTGCATGATGGCTAAGTTGAAAAACTATCTTAGAGAGCAACTCATAAACCCAAAATAATAAGGTTTGTTCAGTAAAATATGTTTATATCCTCAGAAAGAAATATTTGCTTCTAATACATCGATCTGATTGTTCTCCAGGAAAAATATTTTTATCGATGAGTATTTTGTTACCTACTAGCAAATATTTCGAATCAAATTGGCATAGTATTTTAGGCTCAAAATCGGCTCTGAAAAATGAACTGTTTTGAATGATTATATTACAAAATTGAATAATAACACAGACCAATTTGTTTTGGCGCCAATTAAATTAGCGTTTTATCAGTTAACCAAAACTGCAGCTTAGATAACTTTAGGCCGGCGTTGCCAGACTGCGTTTTTGTTCAGAATTATAGGAAATTTTTAAGCATAGGTAATTCTTACAATAATTATCTATTTCTTAATAATTATAAAACAACAATACCTAATAATCTTCTGTCACAACTCATTTACTAGACTCCAAATAGACTGCTGTCCTGCTGAACGCCCCTTCTTGTATACATATAGAGAAATATGATTCCAGATAGTCAGGTCATCTAAGAGACAAGCTAAGTCTAATAAAGCAAACAAGATCAAAAACCAGATGCACTGGCAAGACTATCGAGATGCGCGCAGGTCCTTCAAGAAATTCCTCCGTCAAAAACAAAGGGAGTCATGGAGAGGGTTCTGTAGCGGAATAGAATCCACCGGTACGGGGCCCGTCTGAAAAGGATACTTTTGACTACTCTGATATTTCTCTGAAAAGAAAAACCCCCCAAATCTATTAGGAACCGTCCGTAAAGAAGATGGCACCTGTATCCGAGGTGGACTGGAGTGTGGCTGCAATGGTGAAAAGCACCAGAATTGCATGGGCAATAAGCTCTCTATCTCCCTATAAGTCCCCGGGATGGGACGGTTAATTACCCCGCCCTGCTACAGTGGGGTCTGGAGTACCTGCTGCCCTTCCTGGTAAGACTCTTCAGGGCATACCTAACATGTGGCGATATGCCCAAAGCTTGGAGGGAAGTCAAACTAATCTTTATCCCCAAACCTGACCATAGCAATTATACCCAGGCCAAATCATTCCGTCCAATTAGCTTGGCGTCTTTTCTACTGGAAACATTGGCGCTATGCGATAGGATGAATCAAACCTATCAATCCACCTAAATCAACACGCCTTCATTACCGGCAGGTCCACTAAGTCTGACTACTACCTGCTTACCATCGGCTATGCGGATGACATCGTCATTCTAATATCTGGCGAATTCAAAAATTTACTGTGAGAGAATGCAGGCCGCACTCCGCACAGTTGAAAAATCGTGCGAAGAGAACCCTTTGGCTGTCAATCCACAGAAAACAAGGATTGTACTCTTTACCTGCCAGAGGTTTTGATCACGGTGTGATATTAGATCAGTTTGACTTAATTTCGCTTGAAAAGCGTCGAAAACTCCTTGATGTCAAATTTTTGCATGGTCTCTTTCACAACCATATTGATTGCTCTGATGGCTCTGTTTAGTCTTCATGTACCACGCATTAATTCAAGGAATGTTTCTACCTTAGCATTATGAGCTGCAAAGTCAATATACTTTTGAAATCACATGTGTACCTGTGACAGCCATAAGGCCGACTGGCGGGTCAGCTCAATAAAAAGAAGTGGATGGACCAAAACGACGTCATACTGAGGGAGGCATTCGCAAGAGCGCCTATCCTCGCGGTGACGGCTGACAGGATAATACCCATTTCATCTTCAACAAAAACTACGTAATAACAGAAGAGCTTCCAGACAGTTGGTATTTTGACGCGTTACTGTACACCGATGGGGATAAATCCAGTTCAGGATCAGGTTGCGGAATTCATTCCAAGGACCTAGACATGAACCTAACGATTCCATTACGTATACATCCTACGGTTCTTCAAACAGAACTGATAGCGATCACACACTGTGCCATAGAAATCACTCAACGCGGAATAGCGAACAAAAACCTATTGATCCTAACGGATACCAAGGGAGCCCTGGGGTTACTCAGAGGCCCAATAAGGCTTTGCTCTGGGCTTACCATGGAGATCCGCGGGGTTCTAACAGCTGTTGTCAATCACAATAGACTCACGCTACTCTGGATTAAAGAACACTCAAACATCAAAGAAAATGAGACTCCGGATCGGTTGGCTCGAGAGGGAGCCAAATCTCCTTCCGCGTCCGAGCCTGCTGTTCCGCTGCCAATACGTGACCTCTACTCAACAAAATGCCCCCATCGGCTGCTTCCCCAAGCAAAGTATACCAACCGGTACCAACCGACAAACTCACCAAATACTGTCCGCTAATATCCCGACCAAAATAGTGATTGGCATCGGGCACTGCGGACTAAACAAATATCTACACACGATGGGAATCAACTCTGATTTACTATGCAGGGAATTTCATGAAGAGACTGTGAAACAGATCCAGTGCCTCTGTCCTTCACTCTACAACCACCGTGGATCTATGCTTGTTTCACATCAGTCAAACCTCAACGACCTCTCTGGATCCCCTTCAAGAGCCTTGGTTCAGATTTATTTGAGCCTCGGATGGGTTAAGGAGTGAGGCCACTAAGAAAAGGAGGAAGTACAATGGGCCACCTGTGGCCTCAGTGCAGCGAACTTGTTCTGCCCTCCTAAGAATCCAGAATCCAGTGTATTTTGATCCAATTCCCCACAGATCCTTTTACATGTCCACAATGAGAGTTTGGCTCTGTTTATAACTTTTTCCAAATGGGAATTCCAAGTAAGCTTTTTATCCGGGATAATTCCTGGGTACTTTTTGGCTTCTATGCAAATGGAATGGTTTCTCCCAGAAGAGTTGGGGGCATTAAACCGTCCAACCTACTCTTTCTGGAAAATTGTAATATTGCAGTTTTGCGAGGATTGATTGACATGTGTTCCCTCTCGCACCACTAAGACCTGAAGTACTTTCTGAAGGACTCTATAGAAATGGTCGCTTCAGATCTTCCTTTGATCAAAATGAGTAGCTCCTTATTAGTTTGGTATCTTATGGTTCAAATCACTTGCTGAAGTATTCCCTAGCAACAAGAATAATCATGTCGTCTTTGTCGGTGTCTGATAGGGAATACACCTCCTACGTCTAGGGCTACACTCTCGAACAGGACCCCGACTCTGTACTGCTTCATAGCGCCTGGTAGCTTGGACCTTTGCTTGAAGGAGCTCGAAACTTTCTATTTTTGTTCTTCAAATAAATCTATCGTTCCTAAAATTATAAATCCACTAGAGCTTTTATCGAATTTTGGCTGGGATCATGCTTTTAGCCTTAGCCCAAAATGCGCTCCTCTGTTGTATCTGAATTATATTATGATTTGATATTGATACTCCCATTGAAAAATTCTTCAATCCAGTAGCAAAGATCTGGGTGTGTGGTTGTCTTTTTGATTAAATAATTTCTACGCCACTGACTTTAATGCAAATGTGTTATTTTTGGTAGATACCTCGTTTTTCTTAGAGGAGAAAAGGCATCTTATGTTTCTCCACCACTGGATTGAAGAACTGTTCATCAAGAGTATCAAATCATGTACCTATTTCAATTAGTAGAATAACGGTCAAAAATTTCGAGATATTCTATAATAATATGTATACAGGAAATAGATTTTCCTTAAGCCTTCTTGTCCGCGACGATTCGTTCATGACATGGCCAAGGGCTCTAGGAGCCCATCCAATACATCTGGGAAAAAATTACTTTTTTTTTCATTCTTGTTAATAAACTTGATGGCTTTATTCAGCTCAGACAAATCGATCTGAAATAGACGGACGGTCGGACAAAGAAGTATGATCCTCTTAAGAATCACTTTTCCTTAACACACATCATATTGTCCGGGATCATAAATAAAACGTCGTCTCCTCTTTTTTCCAAATTGACCATTATTATATCAATTAGTCTACCAAATATTTTCAGCATTTTTTGTACATCCTCATTCGATCGACCAATTAGAGCAGCGATACATTGAGCAATCCAGGTAATATGCCTAAGAGAAAATGTCAACCCTAACACGGTTGGTTTCAAAATAGGATAAATTTTATTTTAACGACCAGGCAACTAGATCATAAAAGATTAAGTTGCCTGGTCGTAAATTATTGTTGGTGCGCCACTGAGTTTGAACAGTGGTCATCAACTGTCCGCCAGACTGTCGACTGTTCCGAATAGATTTCAATTATTATGGTTAAAATGTGAAAGTTAAAAGGTGAAACCGCCAATGCATAATACCTGAGGATAATAAATAATACGTCTGGATCCCAGGCGCCTGTGGACGAGACATGATTATTTATTATTATTATGATTATTGAGATTCCGATGCGACCAAATGCGACCGACGTCCTTTTGTCAACCTGTCGATTGTCTCTTGTTTACAATCCAGGCGACTAGAATATTATTATTATAAGGTATTTACCATTAATATCAAAAGTCATGGAATTTTAACATGCCACGAGTAAAAAGGAAAATATTAATTTTCTTATCATTTCATGAACAAATTATGCCTATAACGACGGAAATATTTTAATTACCTGCCATCAGTTATAAAAAATACCTACCTATTAGCTTTTAAATGAGACTAATAATGTTGTTAAATGATAAAAATCGCAAACTAATTCGATAATTCCGTGTTAAAATTAAAAATTCTAGACCGTTGTTTATAAGAATATTTAGCTACCAGACTAGGCGCCACTTGAAGTTATTTTTATAATTGGAGTTGTAATTTCAAGGCCAACTATATACCGCTAATTATAGTATCATTTCTGTGTCCCTTCTATGTTATTTCTTGTCTATAAATCCCACAACAGGTTGGAATTAAATGTCAACTGTCTGTCTACCCAGTCACTTTTTTATCATCAGTCACACCAATTTTGAGTAACTATGGGTCGGTGTATTTTTTAAATTGGGTCCCGAATCTAATAATAATATACAATCTCGCGTTAAGAAAATAATAAAACAAATTATACCTACCTTCGGTTTTTTATTATTATTTTTTTTGTGGCTTGCAATGACACGTTCTGTGCATTGTTTTACGAATTTTTTCAAACAAGATACATAGCTTAAGAATGGATATAATTTATTGAAGTAAAAATTGAACTAAAATGAGACTTAAGATATTTGTACAGAGTGTACCTGAAAGTCCTGCAAAATTGCCTGAAAATTAATTCAAACCATCTCTGTCTGCCTCTACCACCCCACCCCACCCAAGTCAAGTTTGCCACGTTTCGAGCAGAAAGAGGGATTTTCATAATTTTAAGCAATTTTGTTTCCTTATTTTCGCTTTAAATTGAAAATACATATTTTGTTCTTGTTGTTAATAATAAATATTATCCTAAAATTAAACTCAATAAAAAATAATCGTTAATGATTGAAAAAATCGTAACTATTGAAACGCCATGGCCAGCTGCGCTTTAGGCGCAATCACGTATTTTAAAATAATTTTCTGCAAAAAAGCTGTTTTCTTATTTACGGATCAAATGCAATATCTCAAGTTTGGGTAAATACTTGGGTATAAATTTGGTAAAAAATTTGGGTACCTAATGTAATAATAGAGGCGTGGGGAGACATGTTTGCACATGCTTTTGACATTTACCCCCACTCCACTTTCTGAATATCAGATACCTTTTGTTTTATAAAAAATTCAATTCTCTACTGTCAAAAGCATTAAGTTTCCTGGTAGTCAAAAATCCCAGATGGCATTCAAGAGATTCGTGGATCGAGGGCACAGTCAGAGCGAACATTCAGGTACCTACCTGAAATATTCGTGTTACTAAAACCGTGACACCATATATGGACAAAAACAAAAACTAATGAAGAACTGGAAGTTGGAATTTTGGTTGAAGTTGGTTTAAATCCACATGTTGGTTCCAGAACACTTACTGATGATTCAGGAGTGTGTCAAAAATCTCTATTTAAGATTTTACATTCATCCAATTCTCACTCTTATCATTAAGACACGCTATCAAGAATTGTACGGCTAAGATTTTCAGAATCAAGTAATGTTTTGCAACAACTGGTTAAAGCCTAAAATTCAGGAAAACTATAATTTTTTAAAAATAAGAAAAGTTGTTTTGCTGACGAAGAACATCTACTGATCGTGGTCAGGTAATTTTATTTTTCACTGCATTAGGAAACTTATTTTTTCTGTCTTCAAAGGTAAATTGACACAATCTGCACTACTATTGAGCACCTGAAAACCAACATTGGATGCGAGTCCTGGCGAATCAGTATTCTTGGTCGATAAACAGATAAAGTGGAACTCTTGGGGACATATTTATTGGTCCACATTCTTTTGACGGGGAAATTCTGAATGGAGAAATTCTGATTGAAGTCCCTGTACACTGGCCTACCAGGTCTACTGATCTGACCGCCTTATATTTTTTTATGGGGATTCATAAAAAATAAACTTACAATCATAGCACCAACTGCACTGGAAAATACGAAATACCGGATTCGCCAGGCATGCGCATTAGTAGCAGTAGTAATATGATGGGTAGGGGGGTGCACCCCAAGCGACTAGGCCAACAAGGGCCTTTTTCGCCGTACCCAAACTATGGTGGAACTCCTACTCGAACCTCCCCGACCCTTTGATAAAGGCGAGAAGGTCGTTGTATGAGAGGAGTTTCATTTCTTCCTCTTGTAGCTCCTCAGACCCAAAAATGTTGAGCCTGAGGCTGCTATATACTTCGCATACGCCTATATAATGGTAGGAGTCCTCGGCCATCCATTCCACATTGAGAGCAGACCGGGTCCCGAGTAATCCCCATAACTTGTAGATGTCTGTTCAGACTGCTGTGACCAGTGAAGTGAGCACCCCGACTAGTAGTCTGAGTTCATTTTGACATGCTGGTCCATCTGTTTCCGATCGAACCAGCCAGAAACAGCCTGGCCTGTCTGCAGCCGGATGCTATTTCCCAGTCGAGTCAATTCTTTTACAGATTCTTTGAGAAGATTTTTGGTCAAACCTAGTTCAGGCTCTGGTCCACAAAAGGTTTCCCTGATCCCGATCTTGCGTAGTGATCTGCTAGCTCGTTGCCTGATGGTACACCTGAGTGTGCGGGAACCCATACGATATGCACTGATTTTTTGTCCGCTAGTCTGTTCGGCGCCTATGCACACTCCTGAACCAGTGGGGAGCTGGTTCCGTGCGTGCCCAGCGCTTTCGCGGCGGCCTGACTATCTGTGCATATGTATATTGTCCGTTCCCTGGCTTCTATTATCTGATCCAATCTGGCTGCTTGCAGGATAGCATAAACCTCCGCCTGGAAGACAGTTGTGGTAGACCCAAGGGGAAGGGATCTTCCCAGTTTCCGCCCAGCCAGGTAGAGCCCTGTTCCTATGTGGCCATTTTGGTTCCTGGAGTGGTCTGTGAAACAAACTAGTCCTCCTGGTTCGAAGGCTACCTCCCTTTTTTCCCACTTTTCCTTTTCAGGAATTAGCAGGGTATATTTCCTATTTTCAATGTTATTTCCTGTTTTTGAGGTAGCCATAAGGTTCGAGATCTCAGCAACCTTGGCTATCTCTGTATGTCCTTTGTATCCTCCGCCTTTCCACATTCCTGAATCTCGCATTCTTAAGTAGGCCGCCATGGCCTTCCCTTTTACCCAAATGGGAAGCGGTTGCAGCTCCAACGACATCTATTGGTTCGGGGTCGACCTAGCACCAAAAGCAGTATGTGAATGGGCTTGATTTCTTAGATATCCATCTACATAACTCCGCTGAAGTAATTTTGACAGTAGTTTCATTTTATTATTTAGAGTGAATGAAGGAGAGTAATTGTTTAAATCGTCGTTAAGGTATGCTTCCACCAAAGGAACATTGAGGAACTTTTATGTTTCTGTTTCCTTTTTTCGAAAATGTTCTACAAATTTTCTGAATGTTCCACTCGGTTTCTGTTCCAATTTCAGATTGTTCCTTCTTGTCGCCGGTTTCCATTTCGAGCGGTAAACTTCAAAGGAAAATCAGCAAGACGAAACTTGTGGCTACATAAAAGTTCCTCAATGTTCCTATGGTGGAAACATACCTTTAGATCCGCTCCGAAACGCTAGATGGCACTTAATTTTGTCGCCGCTCTCAATGCAAGTTTCCTGTATTATAGTTTAAGGTATTTGCTGGAAGTCGATGGGGCCGATGGGGGTCATTGTCAGCATCTATTAGGGCGCAACTGTCCTTAAATTTAAGTGTGTAATGGGGGGGGGTGTAATGTAGTGACTCAACAGGCCACCAACAGGCAACCATTACATCAAATAAAGTAAAAATGTTCACCCTAAAGCTGTGCAATGAGCCGTTCCTGAGATATGGCCAGCGTCCATTCTTAGTTGCCCACCCGATACGTATGTAGTTTTTTACAGAAAGTCGAATTTTTCATAAAAAATGTATCTTCTAATTTGCCCAAATGTTTCAAATTTCAAAAGTTCGTGTAAATATGTCCCCCACATCTCTATTGCATTTCCCAAATTTAAGTAAAAAAGTGTGAGTAGGTTTTGAAGTATTGCATTGTAACACTTTGAAATCCTCATCCTGTATGTGGTTTGTTTTGAATAATATAATAATTAAAGTTGTGGCTTCCTGCCAGAAAGTGTGGCTGGTCGAACCGTATGGCTAACTTGGCTTGGGTCTTGGGTGCCTATCCTAAGGGCTCGTGTAACTTACGCCTACATCTTATTATTACATAGATATGGATACTATTATTTACATTTACATACCAACCAAGGATTTTAAGCCATTTTCTTCTGACAGCACGCAAGGTGTTCACGTCGGGGCCTGAGGTTCCGCCAACTTTTAAACAGGTGTATAAATCAGATAATAATAATATAGGAGTGCAAGTTATTCAATTTTCCAGTGCAAGCAAATATATGTAGACAGTCAACAATGTCCACAAGGAGAAATTCTGTCATAATTTGTTATCAGATCAATTACAAATCTCGCTGATATAGGCAACGATGATAGCGTACTTGTTCGATGATGACTATCACTAACGGATGCAAATGCAACGATTACGCTATTTCATTAAACCCACCGAAAAATTTTGTTACTTATAAAGAAACCAAATTAGACTACGCTTTGGAGAAAATATGTGATAAGAAACTAGCAGCCTGTCAAGTAAATCAAAGTTGGTCTGGGAATGTTTACAAGAACTCATTGAATGAGGACTGGGGTGTGCTGCAGAAGGTTTCACTGGTTCACTGGACCTGAACCTTTTCTGAATCAATGGGTAAAACTCCAGCACAAAGCATTCCGGGGCTGTAATACAAGGAAACGAGCATGGAAAGTAAATTATGAAAAAAATTCTTGCCAGAGAAATACTGCATCTAAAGAAAATGTAGATTAGCATGTGGAGAGACTTTCCACAAGACCCTTTCACTTGAGTATGTATGTAGATTTTTCAACGAAAAAGGCGAGAGCGCTGCTCATGTAATATTTGAGTGCGCAGCATTCACACGAACTCATGCAGTTTTGGGACCAGTCACTTCCAGAGATATGCCTGGTCTCTCCATAATCTCCAATATGCTCTGGTGGATCACTTTATGTGCACTAAAATAATTTAAAAAGCTATATGGTTTACGATAAAAAAAAGTTTTTGAAAAATCTGGTTGGCTCGTTTTTTCTTACAAAGTCCGGTCAGCTCAAAAATTTGATTTTTGCCAAGTCCGGTCAGCTCGATTTTTTTGCAAGGTCCGGTTTGACACGGTCCAGTCAGCTTGATTTGTGGTTTTTTTTTGCAAGGCCCGGTCAGCTCAAAATTTTGTACTGAGATCTGATTTTTAAAAGTTTCGTCAGCTCGAGAATGAGATTTTTTTCCAAATGCAGGTCTGTTCAAAGTCCAATCAGCTCTAAAATTAATATTCGATTTTTGAAAAGTTAGATCAGCTGGATTTCTTTTTTTAAAAGGTCCGCTTTGATAATATTTTACATAGTTTGAATTTTTGAGCTGACTAATCCTTGTCAAAAAATGAGACTTTGCCAAAGACCGGGAAAAAAACTCCGCACTGACCGGATCTTGTCAAAGCAACCTGGAAAAAAATTGTTTTCAAAGCGGTTTTACATGCTTGAAAAAAGCACGAATATTCGAATGGACCGGATCTAAAAAAAATCGAATTGCACAGGACCTTTCAAACTCTGCACCTTGCAAAAAAGTAAAAAATTGAGCTGGTAGGACCTTGTTAAACCGGACCGTTCCAAAAACAAATAAAAAATAATCCCAGCTGACCGAACTTTGTAGAACAGACTTTGAAAAAAAAAATTTAATAGGTGCAGTTTGAAAAAAGCTCGAATTTTCGAGTTAGCATGACCTTTAAAAAATAATCGATTTGTCAGGATCTTGTTAAACTGGGCCTTGCAAAAAAAAATCGGTAGGACTGGATCTGGGACAACCGAACATTGAAAAAAAAATTAGTCCTGGCCAGACTTTTATAAAAAAAAAAAAAAATCGAAACTAATCGAAGCTTGCAAAAAAGCCAAGCTGAATATCAGAAACCCAAGTTAAGTGGCACTTCACTCACTTCTTTTGAAAAGCCGCCACTCAACAATAACAGTAGGTAGTCATGCTTTACAACAATACGTTGTCATATTTGTCGGTTACGATAATCAGTGCGATAATCATGCGGCTTGGCAGATTGGCACCCATGATGGGTCCACGAGGGCGAGGGCCCCTATCGCGTCATAGGGGCTTGTCAAAAGTCACCTTAATAACTTAAATAAATTGCGACTTTCACTTATATTTTTGCACGCATTGTTGTTGTTTAACAAAAATGGTCAAGTTTTGCAAGTACCATAGCTATGTCCACAAAAATGTTTAAAATAATAATAATTGTCATGTACCTACCTATAAGATGGTAACTTTTTGTAGGTACTATCCATGCACCATTGAGACTTCGTAAATAAGACCTCGAGATACATGCAGGGTCGGTTTAGAGAAATTAGAGAAAAGACGCATGCACTACTTTGTGCTCTTCGAGGTGCTCTTCCAGAATCTGAAGAGCACCTCGATATTGGAATCAAAAATAACTTCAGAGGTTTTTAAAACGTCGGGTAAAATCTGAAGATTTTTTGGAAAACAATAACATTTGCCATCATGTACGGGATATGAATGAAACTTGAAGAGTAAACAGGTCAATAATCGACCTGTTTAGTGTTTTTTTATTTCTACAAGTATTAACTGAGAAAATTAATTTATTCTAAATATGGTTGCCTATAGGAGAAAAAATGTCATGGTCCGGCCCTACCTATAAATATATCTGTTTGAAAACTCTTTTTTTTGGTAGCGGGGAAATCCTCATGGACACCCTGGCGTTTGGTTCTGCCCTACCAGAGTAGTGCCGGACTAGTATCGTCTAAAAACCCCTCCTTGCTGTTCTTCCATTCACAGGTCGGTACTAATGTCATGTAACGACCTGTGAGTGATTCAGTCCTACTCTGCTACCTTCTGTGCTCGTTCCCTTTCGTCCCTCTCTTTCTGTCTCATGATGTTACTCAGGAATGACACGATCTTTTGCCAGTTATTGGGGGAGTTTAGCATCGTTGCCATCAGATTGTTTTCGGTTAGTCGATGACCTATTTCTTCTTCCATTTCGTTCCTATGGTCTTTCCATTTCTGGCATTCGAAGATGGTGTGATGCGCCGTGTCTGTTAGCTTGCAGTAAAAACAAGTGTCATCGGGGGTCCTACCTATGAGTTGTAGATACGCACCAAAAATTCCATGGCCGGTAAAGCACTGCATGGCGTAAAAATCGAGGTCTCAAAATTTCCGGTCGATCCAGAGTCCTATTTCTAGGATGAGTTTCTGTGTCCATCTGCCCTTGTTGCTGGTGTCCTACTCTCTCTGCCAGTTAGCCCTGACGAGGTTCTTAGTTTGGACTGGTGAGGTTTTTCTCGTCCTTTCTTAGACTCTAGGTAACTTTCCCTTCTCGACTGGATCTGTGCTTTTATGGGCACTATTGCTGACAGCACGAGTAGTGCCCCCGTGGACGTTGTTCTATATGCCGACGTCACCCCCAGCAGCACCTGCCTCTGCAGAGCCTCCAGCATGTGCATATATGTCTTTATTCTAGTCACTCCTCCCCATATCGGCGCCGCATACAAGATCACCGAGTGGATTACTCCCGCCAGAAATCTTCTTTCTGTGGTTTTAGGGCCTCCTATCTTCGGCATTAGTCCTTTAATTGCATTCCAGATCTTCCTAGCTTTCAACACGACACTCTTGACGTGCTCCCCGAAGATGAGCTTCTCGTCAAGTGTAACTCCCAGGTACACGACACTACGCCCCGCCCTCACTTCTGTGCGCTGTACGGTGAAGTCGATGGTTCTATTCTTTCATGAATTGGTGAAGATAGCCGCTTCCGTCGTCTCTGGGGCCATCTCAACCTGACGCTTTGCAGCCACCGCACGACCCTGCTAATTGATTCGTTGCCTTTGTCTTTGATTGTCGTTTCTGTGTCTCCTTTGACTATGGGTAGGTCATCAGCATAGGCATATAGTTCCACACCGTTGGGTACGAGGTCGTCGTACATAACGTTCCAGAGCACCGAGCCGAGGATGGAGCCTTGCGGGACACCTTGCGTCACCCTCAGCTCATCGCTGCAATCCACGACCACCCGTTCTGAGAGGTAGTTGCCAATAATTATTCTGAGATAAGGCGGAACGCTGAACCTCTCCAGGGAGTCTCTGATGTTATCCCATCGTGCCGTGTTGGAAGCATTCCTGATATCGATCGCGACCAACGCCGATAAGGGGGCTCTTCCTCTCCTAGCCATTGGTGCTGACCTTATGCTCTCGAGGACCCCAGATACTAATATTGAATGCTTCATCTGACCTGACCTGGCCTGACCTGACTAGGGGCTCATGGTATAGGTACTCTAGTAATATTGTCTTAGATTTGATCCTTCAAGGATCGTCCGGTATAAAATATAATGTAGGTACTAACTCACCAATCCACGAATAATTTTTTTATTTCATATAAATTTGTTAAGCCCAATTATTTTATGTAGGTATCACATTAATTTGTTTCCTGCGTCATGCATGCATTCCACGCCTCTGCCGGAAAATGAAAAATGTTATATGACATTTTTTACATTTTTCAGCAGTGGGTAATAAAACCACTAATTACTATAGACTCTACTGTAGACTGTAGGCTATAGGTACCTGAGGAAGCAATTAGCGGTTCACAAGAAGTCAAAATTTGTGAGAGTTTCCAGTAATTTGAGTAATCATTCTGTATCCTGGAAACTGGAAATAAAACTTTACTAATGAATTAAGATAAACCGTTGATTTTTAACCGTGTCTATAATATAATATTTACAATTTACATGCTATAAATAGATTCGGCGGATGCTCAGTTAATAAGGCGTCCTAAACGGAAAGCCGCGTTAAGTAAAGGAAGACTTCGTCTTCGTGCCATTCTCATTCTACATCAATCGAGCGGTGTTGCCAGCTGCCGAGTGCGCTAGAGTGCCGTTACTTGAACATTCATTAATAAATAAAACACGCCTAATTACAAGTAACTACTGTATATGGGAATTTCAATAAAATTCTTGTTATGTGAACTTCTGAGATTAGGTATACCTACTTCAGTAAGGACATATTATTTTCAAATAAGTATAAAGAGACTGATTTATTTATTTCATCTTCGTCTTAGCCAAAATGGACCAAGCAAATTGATGTTTTTTCTTAACAAAAATGTCGCCGGTGCCATCACACATTCACACCACACACGGAATAGCCCACAGATTCTAACTGTACAGTTTTCTACTCTGCTCGAGTTTACCATTTTCTTTATTTTTTTTGACCATTTAGTGCACAAAATCGCATTTTTTCGGCTTTTTGCTTATAAAAGAACAACTGATTAGGCAATGTAAATTACTAATAATTATTGTATAGAATTGGAACTCGAAGAAAATGAAAACAGAAACAATTTCAAAAATTCTCAACATTGCCATTTTTTGAGTTGTTAGTGCAGGTTATCTGTGAGATAGTTGATGTTGATAGGTACTTCCTGAGTGCTGAACCCAGACGCTGCCGGATAATTAGTTTTCGCGTAGTTGCAATCAGAATTTCTTCATACTATATTTTACAGCGAGGCTGGTGATGCTCTGGAGGTCGTCCAATACGATGTTATCCAATGGATTTGCAAAGTAGAAATGTTCAGCTATAAAACGTCAATCTTCGTTTCCCATTTAAATGCTGAAAACAGATAAAAATTGCGTGCAAATATGAGGGAAAACAGCCGAGCTACTTTTTTCGTTTTTTTACACTTTTTCTATACTTTTTTTACAAAAACAATGCCATTTTTTGGTCTAAATTGTTAATAAAAGAAAATTATAAGCTCGAGTAGAGAGCAGTTATAGGATCTGGGGGCTATTACGAGTGTGCTGGCACAGGCGATATTCCGTCACTATGTTTGTCAGAATCTTGTGATTTCAGAAATTAGAGCTCTGCTGCTTGACCTAAAAAATAATAGGAGTTAAATGAGACAAAAACCAATTTAAGCGTTTGTCTTGCTCAGTTTTGGTTTCCAGAACAGAATAATTGTAAAAAATACAATTTGACTGTAAGTACACTAAAAAGGGAGATGAAGTAATGATAATTGTTATACTCCAGGCTGAGTCGATGGGGAACATTATGGTCCCAAGTTCTCAGCTGCAATACTGATTAGCGATTTCTTCAATGTCGGGCTTTGAGCATTCAGATGAATCAAACTAAAACTTAACTGGGTGGTGAAGTTCCCACCTTCCAGCGAAAAAATCGCTTCACGTGAGCGCCTTGGGGACATACGGATGAGTCCAGTGCTTTCTGTAGATTCTGTAGATAGTATTACATGCATGTCTCAGTATCCGCTCCAATGTGCTGACATTGTCGACGGATGTTAACTGGGTGATGAAGTTCCCACCTTCCAGCGAAAAAAAACGCTTCCCGTGAGCGCCTTGGGGCCATACGGATAAGTCCAGTGCTTTCTGTAGATTCTGTAGATAGTATTACATGCATGTCTCAGTATCCGCTCCAATGTGCTGACATTGTCAGTATCCGCTCCAATGTGCTGACAATGTCAGCACATTGGAGCGGATGTTGATGATGGATGGAGCGGATACTGAGACATGCATGTAATACTATCTACAGAATCTACAGAAAGCACTGGACTTATCCGTATGGCCCCAAGGCGCTCACGGGAAGCGTTTTTTTTTTCACTGGAAGGTGGGAACTTCACCACCCAGTTAAGTTTTAGTTTGATTTATCTGAATGCTCAAAGCATAAGAAATAAAGTGTTGGACTTTGAAGCATTTCTAAGCAGTCATAATGAGGCCAATATTTTGAGTGTAAGTGAGACTTGGGTATGTAGTGGTGAGGCTGATGTAGGTATACTGTTTGGATGATTGGAGGTTGGCCTCACATTTTAGTAGAAGAGACCACATTCATGGAGGGGTGGCCTTATTTGTACGTGATTTGGATTTTGTGTTGATGAAATTAACAAACTGTCGGAGGTGGTATGTGAGGTTGCAGCTGTTAATTTTATACATGTCCTTGAGAAAGTGTTAACCACACTGGACTCTGTAACTAGAATTATTCTTGCGGGGGATTTTAATGTGAATTTTGTTGCAGATGACTCGAACTCGGATGTATTATGTAATTTTTTAGCTACTTTTGATCTTATAATAGTGAACAAACATCCAACAAGAGGGCGGAGCTGTCTTGACAATGTTTTTTTTTTAATTTTGCATGACTGAGAGAGGCTTATGCACATTCAATGATATTTTATCGCAGCGACCGTGGACTTTGGTGAGGGAGACGGGAGTTGCAAGTAATTGAAGACAGTGCAACAAGGCCGTGCCATAATTAAGAAATGCAGACTTGCACTTTTCGAGCTCGCACGTGGACTTTGATCTAGCAAAGACACGAGAAACGAGGGCGACAGAGGTAATGACGGAGGGGAAGTAATAAAAGGTTTGGTCGGTCGCGCCTCGTGAGTTCTGACCCGGGGGGACTCCGTAGTAGTCGTATCCAGGGGTACGCGAAGCTCGCGAAAGGGGTGAGTTAAGTTGGTGTGTTGTGCCTTTGCCTTTTGGACCTACGTAAATCAGCTCGCCCAAAACTGAGAATTGGGTCATCTGGTCTCCACTCCGGACAAGCCGGCGAACGGCCACAAGTTACCCTAAGAATAAGAATGTTGTTGTAAGTACCAGTTTATTTATATTGTTGAAGTCATCTCGGGAGGGAACTAGGTGCTAACATTCCAGGACACTCAGTGTTGTGTACTGCCCCTTTTAGAAGTCATAACAATTGTCATAACATTGTACAGTTATAATAAATTAGTAGGGACCCCCCCCCCTCCGAGCGGGAGGTAATTGTATTATTTTTTAAGTTAAATAAATTGGATGTATTTTGTACTCTGTGTTCTTATTTACCCCCTATATACAAAATAACAGCTACGTCACGCACCACGCGCGACAATATGTGCAGGAGGTTTCACCATTTTATGAATGAGCTGAGCTCTGCTTTTCATGAGAGGTCTTATAAAAGCGTTAGGAGAGATGCAGGAGTCACTTGGTTTACAAGTGATTTGAGGGAGCTTCGTGATAGTTTGGTATTTTTTAGCAAACTATTCGATATAAATGGAAATGAACAGCTCAGGCTTATTAGAAATAATTTGAGAAGTCTTTATCGTTTTAAATTACGAGAGGCCAAAAAAAAGGCTCATAGTGACGTAATTATTAAGTCTAAGAATGTATCGAGAACAATGTGAAATTTCATAAATGCAAGATGTGGGACGACAGTTGGACAAATTCCAGAAACTATAACAGCTGATGATTTCAATAATTATTTTGTTTCTTTTCCCAAACAGCTTACTGTGGCTTTGTCTGTAGATTGTGATTGGTCTTCTGATGTTTCTGTTGGCCTTAATGGTAGTTTTTCCTTCAGAAGTGTACCTCCTAAAGAAGTACTGATATTTATGGGTTTTCATCTTATTTCATGATAAGACTGTTAAAGTTCTTTTTACCCTTCGCAATCAGCTTTAGGCTGAGTATAAGACTAGTGCTAAATTTTTTGGTATCCATATAGATGGAAGTCTGAGATGGCATCTTCATCTAAAAAGCTTGTCATCCAGACTTTCAAAAACACTATACCTGTTTCGGAGCTCGTCGGTGTGTCTCAGTGTGGCGGCCTTGAAGTGTGCATACTTTTCGAGTCTCTTTTAAACTATGGAGTACTGGTGTGGGGATATTGCTCAGGGAGCTGCACCATTTTCGGGCTGCAGAGGAAGGTGGTTTAAAGTCTATATAGAGGAATGTAGATCGGTTTTCGTGGATCTTCGTATTCCAACATTTCCGTCTCTGTATATCTTTCGTGCATTAGTCTTTGCTTATAAAAATAAGTCAAATCTTGTTAGAAACTTGGATGTTCATAATTATCAGACTTATTTAGGGGTATTTTTATGTTCCGGCATGATTTCTGTCGTCTCTCTGGATCACACAGGAGTCCACGTTACGTTGACTTAAAACTTTTTAATAAGTTACCAGATTTTATTCAAAATTATAGTCTTAATGCTTTTAAGACTTCTATATTAAGGAGTTTCTTGTGCGTAGGGCTTTTTACTCTATTAAGGAGTTTCTGGAAAGTAACATTGTCATTGATCAAGACAGCATTGCTTCTAACGGCACAATGTTGGAGATTGATGATTTGTAGTGATTATATCTGTGATATTTTTTTCTGATTGTACCTACTGACGAGTGTAAAAAACTTTGTTTTATGAGCACAATAAAGTAAACCAAACTAAACGAAAATAGCACGATTTGGAGGCAATTTAGAGTAATACGTCAGAAGCAACTGTCAATCGTAACAGAGGAATTCCTTAGACTTGAATTTCCATTGAAAAAATGTGAAAGGAGTCATCATGCTGAACGCAAGAAGTTTCCAGTGCTGTCAATGAAAAAACTAACATTCAAGTAATTATCTAGCCAGATTCTAGAGGTTGATATATCAAAAAATATCAAACGCAAAACTCAGATATTTTACATAACGGCCTATCCGCAAATTCTGCTGGGAAGAAAATTTCAGATCTTCTTGACTTTCAAAGAGTTTTGAAGAGATTGAATCTAACTTTCGGGGCGATGGATAGTCATGCTTTAACCCAAAATGTTTCGTCCTTGTCGAATAACTTGATTCGGATCCTCGAAGACACTACAGTTTCCTACCCCTTCCTATCCTTGTACACATCGGGAAGAAGAAGGAAGAGGACACCTGACACCTGACCGGAGAGAGCACACAGAGAGTCGAGTTGTAACATTGAGACGGAGTAGAGCTCGATCGGTAGAGTGCCGTTCGTACCTTCATAGACTTTGGTTAGACGCGTAGTCCCTTACTCGAAGGGAGCCGCAGATCGAGCGAGCATTTTCATTCGTTATAATAATTAGTGGAACACTCATACCTACATAGTGAAGTGAAAAGTAACAATAATTATTAACATCTCGCAATTCAAACAAGTGCGCCTTCTCGTCGGACAAAACACAAGTACAAGGTCAGTAATCTGATAACTGTTAATTAATAAAGTTTGTGTTCCTGTCAATCTTCGCATTAGCCTGGTCCTTCTCCCTTCCCCTAAAGTTTGATCCTTGTCGTTGCCGCAAACATTCCGTGGCGCTTCGTCGTTACCATCTTGGCTTCGAGCCGTATCCATTTAGCCCTTTGACCGGATCATACGTCATCGTCAACACAAAAAACCTTCTTGCGCATCAATCGCAGAAATAGTGTATTTTTATGCGATTCAATAATAAATATTTTCTTCCTATTTTTTTTTTTATAATGAATATAATGAAAAAATAATCCGATTTTTTGGGGGGGAAAAGCGGAAAACCACCTACCTACCAAAAAAAAAGAATAGCCCTCTCGTGGTTTCGAACCCGCATCAACAGTTTACTATTTAGGCAAGGGTTCGCTTGCCAAACTAACTGAGCTAAAGGTGCCTTTCAAATATGTAGCGATGATCCAGTAGGTATATGTAGTACGTCCAATACTTCATCCTACACATTTTATTTTTTAAACTAGTCATATCTTAGTTATTAAAAGACCAATTTGAATACTTTTTTCACCCGCATGTAGGTGATTTAATTGTCGTTGCGATTGCTCTTCTAATTTTCAGAACCATTCATAATTGAATGTGAAAAAAAATAAAAAAGAAATTGCGAACCATTTCATCGATTTAATAAGTGCAAGCTAATTTTGCACAAGCGAAAAACTTTTTTGTTTTTCGTTTAAAGTGCTACATTAATCGAGGAGAATTGAAGCTAAGACATCAAATTATATGTTAAAGCAAAAAAAAATGGAAAATTTCGGTTCAACTTCTTCAAAAATGGACTCATAAACGGTTATAGAATTGACACATTTTCACCCTTTTTCCTACCCACGACACTGGCTTATTAATGGAAAATATGCTAATTTTATTGCATTAACTCAAATTTCCAATAATTTTCTTCAAATCCTGTTAATTTGATTTCAAAGTTTTTTTCCCATCTTGCTCATACAGGGGTTCAAATATTAGCAAATTTTTCAAAAATTAAAATGACCGCCATTTTGAAACGGCTCGACCGATTTTGCTCAAGTACAATACCAGACCAGTTTTTATAGATATCTTACTCCCACAAAAATTTCAGCCTCCTAGATTCAAAACTGCGACCTGAAATGAGATGACAAAAACCGGATACCTGGAATTTTGAAGGGACACCCTGTAGAAGTGATGGGACTTTTGGAAAGTTTTTCAACGAAAATCCAACGTCATTCCCAAATTTCACAAGGACCCAAAATTTCGTTCACTAATCTTAAAAGATAAAGCCACAGGAGCGTTTTTAAAATCGAAATTTCGCGATTTTGGAGAAATATATAAATATATATATATATATATATTTATATATATATTTATATATATATATATATATATTTATATATTTCTCCAAAATCGCGAAATTTCGATTTTAAAAACGCTCCTGTGGCTTTATCTTTTAAGATTAGTGAACGAAATTTTGGGTCCTTGTAAAATTTGGGAATGACGTTGGATTTTCGTTGAAAAACTTTCCAAAAGTCCCATCACTTCTACAGGGTGTCCCTTCAAAATTCCAGGTATCCGGTTTTTGTCATCTCATTTCAGGTCGCAGTTTTGAATCTAGGAGGCTGAAATTTTTGTGGGAGTAAGATATCTATAAAAACTGGTCTGGTATTGTACTTGAGCAAAATCGGTCGAGCCGTTTCAAAATGGCGGTCATTTTAATTTTTGAAAAATTTGCTAATATTTGAACCCCTGTATGAGCAAGATGGGAAAAAAACTTTGAAATCAAATTAACAGGATTTGAAGAAAATTATTGGAAATTTGAGTTAATGCAATAAAATTAGCATATTTTCCATTAATAAGCCAGTGTCGTGGGTAGGAAAAAGGGTGAAAATGTGTCAATTCTATAACCGTTTATGAGTCCATTTTTGAAGAAGTTGAACCGAAATTTTCCATTTTTTTTTGCTTTAACATATAATTTGATGTCTTAGCTTCAATTCTCCTCGATTAATGTAGCACTTTAAACGAAAAACAAAAAAGTTTTTCGCTTGTGCAAAATTAGCTTGCACTTATTAAATCGATGAAATGGTTCGCAATTTCTTTTTTATTTTTTTTCACATTCAATTATGAATGGTTCTGAAAATTAGAAGAGCAATCGCAACGACAATTAAATCACCTACATGCGGGTGAAAAAAGTATTCAAATTGGTCTTTTAATAACTAAGATATGACTAGTTTAAAAAATAAAATGTGTAGGATGAAGTATTGGACGTACTACATATACCTACTCGATCATCGCTACATATTTGAAAGGCACCTTTAGCTCAGTTAGTTTGGCAAGCGAACCCTTGCCTAAATAGTAAACTGTTGATGCGGGTTCGAAACCACGAGAGGGCTATTCTTTTTTTTTGGTAGGTAGGTGGTTTTCCGCTTTTCCCCCCCAAAAAATCGGATTATTTTTTCATTATATTCATTATAAAAAAAAAAATAGGAAGAAAATATTTATTATTGAATCGCATAAAAATACACTATTTCTGCGATTGATGCGCAAGAAGGTTTTTTTGTGATCTGGGGGTCATGATCGGTGGACATTTGATGAGTTTGGGTGATTTTCGAAAAGTGATGTCGTCCTCAATAGTGTATTTTTTGTTAAAAAATACACTAAAAGATAGTAATTAATGCTCTAAAGTAAAGTATCCTATAGAATATATTATGTGAAAGTCTGCTAAGACTGCTTTAAGAGTGTCTCTAAGCTTAACAGCATAGTGTCGTGGATCTCGCATCATATTTCTCAAGTTACAATCCTGTGGGATAAACATTTACATAAACCAACGAGGTAGTAAAAAAAAATAAAAAACATTATACGAGATATCTTCTAGCTCTCTTCGTTGTATTGAATTTCAGAAAAACAGTTAAGAAGAGTGTGTACCCCTCATTAAGATACCATGATAGCCACAAAACAATCACTCTATATTTAACTGCTTAGATATCCTGATACTTGAGATCAACCCGAAGGTGCCTGCTATAAGGCATAAGGCTGCTTTTAATCTAATGGTATGAAACTTGGCAAGCATTTCTAACTTTTACAAAATATTGGTTTTGACTTCTTCTTCTTTGATTGCAGTGGAATGTTGTTTTTCCATGCATTTACAGGCTGTGATATTGTATCAAGGTTTAATGGAAAGGAAAATTGAAGAATAGTCACAGTCTGTAAATGAAATTTAATCACTTGGATGTTTTGGCAAGATATGTTATCCAGACTTACGACAAAACAAACGACTTGGAAGGGATTGACCAAGCTAGAAAAACGCAATTTATCAGGGGAAGCCTATATGGATATGTTGCCACCTACCTACATTTTTGCTCTTCTACAGAATACGAAACGCGCAAGTTTGCAAGCGATATTGATAATATTATGTACCTTTCTTGGTGCAGCTTCTTCTACTCTTCTACACTGATTATTAAGAAAGCTGCACTCCACTATTGTTATTACAAAGGCTGGCGAAATATGAACCAAGCTCTCGTCTAGTCCAACTACGTTCCCAATTGATGTTTAAACTACCATTTACAAGTAATGGTTTTGACTCACGTTTATTTTTCCATTCCAAAGCAGGGGTCACCGAGACTCTCTTCTTCGATCTCTAAAGTTCCAAGTTGTAGAAATCTTGATTGATTAAGGAACCTTGCGATCAGCTGATCGAATTTCAAAGTAGCTACCAAAAGGCTTGTGCATGCCAACCGGTACCCAAAAATCTGATATCCGGGCCGTGGCTAGTCTGATCACGTTTGGCACGCTGTTTGAATGCAGTGGCACCGTAGTCCTTGAGGAGAGGCAGGCACGAAAATGTATGAATGAATAATGCATGACATACTCATACGATGATTTAGTTTATAAATTACTCGTCACGTCAGAAGAAACTGTATAGTTATATATGAAGCTATTAATTAGCAGTTTTAAAATTACTACATAAGTTTATAGGTGTTATCTGTAGAAATTACACATAAATAACCGGCGCCTACATACAATATTAAAGTAGGTATGATATAATAATGATACACGTCACATGCTCATAATTATTATGTTAGCATATTCGATTTCAAAAAAAATATTGAAAATTATTATAAGTAGGCATCGCCTATGTATTATAATAACGGAACAATAATTTGTGAAAATATCTAAATTGCTGATTAAATATTGTTGTTGTTGTTTTTTATCTTTTTCAAAAAATGTTTCTATTTGATAAATTATTTTCCTTTGTCTTTTAAATTCCATAGAAAGATCCAAACCGTACAAACTAAATAAAAAGCTAAATGTATGGTAATCACATGCATATGATGCATATTATATCGAAAGACAGTAAGGATTAGCAGCAAAAGAAGAAACGAAGCAAAAAATTTAATTCTTATAGAATTTACTCCAATAGGTACCCACATATTGACGCAAGAAAATGAGCACGTGAATAATGGCCGAAAATGAGCAAGAAATGAATAATTGCCGGGTGAAAATATTCGTAAGTAGAATACGATATTTTCTCTACGACTACCTATATGATAGGCTCATTAAAATGATTTAAAATATTTTTGAAGTCAGGCTAATATTTATTCATTTTATAAATTTAATTTTTTAATCGGTTTTAATAAACTATTAAAAGTTGCTTTAGCAACTTTCAGAGTATCTACCGGTTACCTACAAGCTACAATAGAACAACCCATAAATATTATAAATTGGGTTGCTGGCGGAGATCGAGGTGTTAGACAGTTAGAACTATAGAACCTTCCTCGTTCGTTATTCGAGCGCTGTCGGGCTAGTTTCATCAACAATCTTTATACTTAAATGTAGACAAAACGCAAGTAGTAGTGGTGTGATTTCACCATCATCCTCAACCATCATATCCTCAACTTGTATGTAGATTTTTTTTAGCCTTTTTAGTACTTTGTTAAGACGATAAAATCTAGTTGTTATTCTATAGAAGTGATGCCAAGGGGTTCAATTAAAAATGAGTTTTTATTAAATACAGGGTGTCCCAGATTCGCGTCTCTATACAGGAATCTCGGTTCCTATTACACCTACAGCAGAGGTCAAATGAGGAAAGTTTTAAGGGAAACTTAGTGAATTCATGACCGGTTTCAGATCTACGATCGGTCAATTGGTTTTGGAAATATCGGCCAAAAACCGAAAATGGCGAATTTCGTTTTTCGAAAGTAAATCAAAACGGTTAATTGAAATTAAATATTAATTGTTTATTGAAACCCGTTGCGAATTTTAGAATGCAGTTTGCAACATTCTAAAAAGGATAAGAAAACTCGAAAAATGGTTCCTGCTAATCACCTATCTAAATAACATACAGGGTGTTTACTGTAAGCTTGGCGAAACTTCACAAATTGATTCTTCAGACTAAAATAAACAAAAAATTTTCCATTAACGTGTGTCCGGAAATGCACCGTTTTTGAGATACAGGGTGTCGAAGAAATATTATTTTTCCAGTTTTTTGACGATATCTCGGAAACCGTATGAGATACAATGTTCAGCTCTTATACACACTATGTGCTCACTGATCCCCTTATTTTTGCCGTAAAATAAAGGTTTAAAAAAATCAGTGGCGTAGAGTTAGGGTATTTTGAGGGTTTAGACCCCCTAATTTCTGCGCCACTGGAATAAATGCGATTTTAAGCAGCGCCTTTGAACCGCCTATGTTTATACTACACCAAAAAGGTACTCGTGGTTAACGGCTCTAAAGTGAACCGTTTCCGAGAAAAATGTCATTTTATGAGAGAAAACATTAATAATTATAGGAATAAGTTTTCACTTACTTTCATTTTTCCAATATTATGCTGTTGAAAAATCGATAAAAAGTGATGTTTTCTCTCATCAAATGCCATTTTTCTCGGAAACGGTTAATTTTAAAGTCGTTAACCAAGAGTACCTTTTTGGTATAGAAAAATGCGCGGTTCAAAGGCGCTGCTTAAAATCCCATTTATTCAAGTGGCGTAGAGATTAGGGGGTCAAAATTTTGAAAAAAAGAACCTAAATCTACGCCACTGAATTTTTTTATAACCTTTATTTTACGGCAAAGATAAGGGGATCAGTGAGCACATAGTGTGTATAAGAGCTGAACATTGTATCTCATACGGTTCGGGAGATATCGTCAAAAAACTGGAAAAAGAATATTTCTTCGACACCCTGTATCTCAAAAACGGTGCATTTACAGACACACACGTTAATGGGAAATTTTTATTTATTTTTGTCTGAAGAGTCAGCCTGTTAAGTTTGGCCAACCTTACAGTAAACACCCTGTATAGTTTTGCTAGAAATGGGGACAAAAAATCGCGAGTGATGTTCGCCCAGCCTACGTTTTGAAAACCGTTTTTTTTTTTAGAAAAATGGAGCAAGCAAGTAATGCTGATTATTAATTGTGTATGGTTGATGTTTTGTTAGCGCAGTGTTCTTTACAATACATACTGGCCAATATCAGTTCTAAATTTAAATTTGCAAAAAAAATTTATGGGAAATGACCAAAATTGCGTTTTTTGGGGACTTAATAAATAAAATAAATGAAAAAAATTATGCTATCTTGACAAGTAATTTTACCTTTTAAAGGTTTTGATTTCTTTTGTATCAGGACAGGAATTTGAATTTATTTTAGAAATCGCTAACGTCGTACTTAATAAGAGAATTAAAATTTTCGGGATTCAATAACACGTTTTTGACAACATTCAAACCTTGCTAGAAACTGAAAAAATACTTATGTAGAATTCATGAATATAGTGAATGGGGCGATTAAATAAACATAATAAATAAATTAAATAAATAAACAAATTTTCACGCCTTTTTGTATGTATATGTAGTTTATTTGTATTTGTGAATTGTAAATGGAGAAAATTTACCATTTTAAGGGGAACTTTTGAGGGCGAGTTGAAATTAGATAATTTTTCTCTTCATTAGCAATATTATTGCTGAGGTTATAACAAAGTAAGTGTAATTTTTTGATTTCGTCAAAAATTGAGATATTTAAAATGGCGGAAAATGAGAAAGAGCGGGGAAATGGAAGTTCCAGTTTAAAAACTATGACAGATAGGTGATGGTCAAGATGACCTTTTTGATAAATGTTTCGCAAACCGCACACCGAAATTCGTAATATTTTTTCAGCAGTGTTACAAAAAACGTATTTTTGAGCATGTATATCCTCATGTTCTCCGTTTTTGGCCGTTCGGAGAGGTTTTGTACTTATGGACTTGAATCAAAGTTTTATAGTCGATAAAAAGACAAAATTTTAAATCATAGGAGTCTAATTTCGTATATTGCAATCTTGCTAGCTTGTCAACAGGTTTCGTATCTTACCTCATCATCAGGACAGTTGTCATATTATACAGCAATCGTAAGTAGTAGATAGGTATAAACTAAAGTACAACCTCAACTTACATAAAATGGACACGAAGATGGAAGTTTCGTGAAGCTTGATAAGAAGTTATAAACCCTTCGGGTCATCACATCCAAGTTTGATTAAAATTTAAAAATTAAACCCTTTTTTAAGTATTTTTATAAATATTCGTCAGAGACTGTGATGACCCGAAAGATTTTAACTTCTTATCAAAATTCATGAATATTTGGATTTTACCCCTTTTTCTGTTAAATTGAAATGAACTTCGACCATAAGCCTAAAAACCACATTCACTGCAAATAGCATAGTGGACATCGGCCCTTTTTATTCCAGGGTCGCTGCATCTCTAAAGCGTCTGCATAAAACTGGTTTTTTATTTATTTTTTTCAATAAAGTTATACAATATTGAAAAGTCTGAGAAGTGAGAAGATAAAAAAATCATAAATCCCGAATTGTTTAACGTTTCTTTTTGAAATTCACTATAATGATAATTAATAAAATTTGTTCTTTTATTCTTTCTACACTTTACATGTAACTTTGCAAAATCGGCATGACCTCGCAAAAATGTTACTTGTGAATCTTGCTTTAAAGTTTTGTATTAAGTGAGTATATCCCCCTAAATTATTTTTTTTAATAACGATCTTAGCCAATGGGTGTGTAGGTACTGTTATGGTATACCGTTATCCCCTCTTATCTTAATTATTATTATTATTTCTATTTAAAAAAAACTCTCTTTCCCAGTTGGGTCAGTTGCAAAAATTTTGGTTTTAATTTAATTTTAATCTAAATTGAAATTTTATAAAATAAATCGTTTAATTTATGACTTTTAACTTTACAAAAATTTTATAAAAAAATATATACATATATACTACAAAAACCTACCTCGAGCTCTCTGAATTTTAAAATTTGTTATATACTCTAAAAATTTAAACGAAATACACGAATTCCAAAATCTTACAATATCATACTTTATAGGTAACCCTTTTTCTAGTCCTAGTCCTCTGCTTCTCTTCTTCTTTACTTTTTCTCTCACAACACTTTTTCAAAATTCTCAAACTGCTTCTCCGACACCGTCTCTCGTTATCCCTTGTCCTTTCCAAATAAAGCTCTCTCGTCCTCGTAGTCTCTTTCTATTACTGCTTGTCTTGCGTTTACTCATAAATCTTTCCTTTGGTTCCTTATTTTATTTCTGCTTTCAAATTCTGCTCTATATCCTTTTGTCAAAACTCTCTTATTTAATAATTTATTCCTCTCTTATCCTCTGTCACTTTGATATCACTTATAATCTTCTCTTTGATTGTTCTAAATAATTATTTTACATTTTTTAAACTTTATTTCTGACAGATCTCT
The DNA here is from genome assembly GCA_910589415.1 of Malachius bipustulatus. NCBI lineage: Eukaryota > Metazoa > Arthropoda > Insecta > Coleoptera > Melyridae > Malachius > Malachius bipustulatus. The sequence goes on from OU342633.1 coordinate 18,786,274, forward strand.
TCAAAATTTTCTTATCTCCTTCATTCTCTTCTTATTCTCGTTGCTATCAACCTCCTTCCCCTTCACTTTTTTCCTTCTACTGATTTTTTAAACATTCCAAAATATTTATTTTTGACATTTATAATAATTACCGATTACTAACAATTTTTATTTGTTGCAAGTCATAAATTTAATTGTCACAATATTCAAATTAAATCCAAACTTAAAATCACTACCTTCCTACAGCTGAACCCAATTTTTCATAACAGTAGATACCTACATACCGATACCCATATATGATAACAATGATAACTTCCTGTTCCTCAACAGTGTCTTTAATAAGTAAAGAATAAAACATAATCGTGCAAATATAGTATAGTATGCTAATATGTAGTAATAGTCCTAAAGACATTTTACATTCTAAGAGAATGCTGATCAGGAATTTCTAGTTGTAGTAATATTTAACGAGATAATAAGTATCGAACGTGCTTGTATACCAATAATAATTATTATTAACTCAGATAAAGTTTATAAATAATGGCAACATCTCTATTACATTATGCACTATACATAACTTGTTGTCTAAGATACCATTAAAAAATTGATAATAAATTGTTTTGTTAGGTTGCATGCATTATTATACAATTTCACTGCAATCGTGACATCACTTTTATTTTTGGAAACGTGTTTATAATAATAATTATTAATTATACACTAAGATCTATTATCCATTTATTTAAAACATTAAAGTGGAGTAGAAATCTACAGCATTCAAAGAATGTCTTGGAGCCTTTTAAGAATTTTCGTACCTTCATCGTCGAAACGTCCAGTCATTAAGCAAGGTTGGTTGAATTGCAACCGAAGACCCGCCCTGTAAGAGGATTATGTCTACTTTAATCCTCCTAAGAACCACCCCTACATGACAATATTTGCAAATAGGATACAACTTTCTAAGGGTGGAATTTACAATTTATTAAGCTGAAATTCCAAAGTTTTACAAAAATATAATTATTACAACGAGAGATTTTTAGTAAAATAGATTTATCCACACATCCTATTTAACCAGTTCGTTGAAATAGGAGTCATCCTAAGCGTGCCATTTCAACTTTTTGTAATCCTTTCACATCTTATTACATTACCTGTATCTGGTAAATATTTCCGTGATTCTTTTTCTGTATGGACAACACGGCAACAGCGCGATGGCACTGCCGGCTGCGATGAGAAGGCAGCGAGGGCCGCCACGGCCTGCCGCGATGAGTGCGGGCTGGCGCCAGGACGGCGCCAGCGAGGTTACTCTCCGCGTCTAGCCGCCGATGCCGACTCTCGGGGGCACCTACGGCACGGCGGTGCTGCCACGTCGGGCAGAAGCTGACTGCCGAATAGGTGTTAATTGCATATTTTAAAAATGTTATTATTCATGAAAATTTATAGATTAATAAATTTTGTTAAATTGAAATTAATAAAAACATTATTTTGCGTAATCAACAGAATCAGCCATAAGAGTAATAGTAAAACTATTATAGCAATCTTTTTTGTCTTAAATAACAAAAATTTTTCAAAATTAAAATACTATTGTATTGACTTAGGTGTATGGTTTCAAAGGGACGAAGATAGATAGGCAATACTACCTACCGTCGGTATTTTGATTTTTGAAACTCCTAAACAATTTACATTTTTTGAGCAATTTCGTGAGTATGAAATAAGAACAGTACCTAGTTCTTAGTCTGAATTAGTTAAATATTAGGTAATATTAGGTATATGCGATTAAGGAGGGAAAAACATTTTTTGTTAAAACGTTTCATAAAGTTGCAATTTTCAATGTCATTTATTTAGTTTCGAAATAACATTCTTTTTGGTACAAGAGCCTAAAAAATGCATACATTTGTGCTTAAAAGTGACATAAAATTGCAATTAAGAGTAAGTTTTCATGAAGCTTCATATAAAATTGTCAAAAGCCGAGTTTGACAATCGTCAATGTGTTTGAGCACAAACTGCACTTGTGTCTAAAAGACATTTCGAAACTAAAATGACAATCAAAATTAAAACTTTATGAAACGACTTACCAAGAAACAATTTAGACCTAAAACATTTACGTAACCAAAATCTGACTCACTAATGAGGAAATCATTACATGGCAGTACCTATTTATTTACTAATTAGGTATAATGTTTTTTTGATTGGTCAAATATTCAATAATTAACCCCCTTATCATGTAGGTATTTGAACAAGGCGCCATAGGGGTCATGCATAATTCATTTTGTTCTTTTTCATAAGAGAGTATTGCTGCCAAGGTTACTTTCTTATATATTCGACTATAGGAATAAATACTAATGAAGAATTTGAAAATTGAAAAAAAGTCATTTAATTTATTTCCCTATAATACCTACAGTAGCCGCCAAAAAGTTGGCATCATTTGACGGGAAAAGAAATAATTTTTTTTTATTTATCTAAAAAACTGGGGAACAAGGTGATTTCTGCTCATCAAGAAAATAGCATTTAAAGGAATTGTTCAAACCATAAAAAGGGATACCTACTACCTACCTACTTTTCAAAAAATATGCCAGATTTTGAGAAATCTTAAAAAAAAACTTTTGTCTGCATTTTATTTTTAAGGAGATCTTCTAATTTTTTTTCATAGCAACTTAAAACTCTTAACCACCCCTGTTAACTAGCCATTTGAATAAAGACACTCGTCTAAATGTTATTTTTAAGATTTATACAATATACAATGGTTTTGTTTACTCGAACCGAAGAAAATTAAATTTAATCATGAAAATTATTTATTAATATTTAAAGGTCCAGTGTTTGGGTCGTATACATACAGGTGTCCCAGTTATATCCCCGCAAAATTTATAAAATTTCAGGTATTAAATTTTCTTCCGAGTAAAAAGTTTTTTTAAACTTAGAACTTAGTTCAACTCCTTAAAATATTACAGCTGTTCTTAAATAGTAAGTAAAGTTTCTTTGACAGTAAGTGGCATTTACTGATATCCAAATAGTAAAAGAAATTCAGCAAACGGTAAATAAAATAAAAAATAAAAAATAAAATAAAAAAAAAACAAATATCTAATTAAAACACATTTAAAAAATACTGCGTTTTTAGAAAACTTCTTACGCGGAAGAAAATTTACTATCTAAATATAAATTTCCCGGTAATAAAAGAGAGTTTTTTAATCAAAAATTCTGAAAATATACAACCACTAAACTATGTACAAAAACTTCTGACGAATACCTGACCAAAGACACTGGAACTAATAAACAAGAATCAAGAAAATCATCCGAGAAGGCTTTGCAAAGTTCAAACGATAAAAAGAACTTCTTTCGAAAAGTATTTTATAAGCATAGTATTTGTTTTATAAGTTACTAATGAGCGCTATAGATACTCATCGAAAAGAATATCTTGACCCCTGACTCTAAGAAATTAGTTGGGGGTTGCTGGGTGGATTGTTATTGTGGTCTTTATCTCTCTTTTTAGGATACTCTCACTTCCACCGTAAAGGACCGAGATATTCTTGTGGTCTTATAGCTATTTGACACTGTTTGATATACACTACTTACACTTCAGCGACTTCTCTACGTCCTCATCTTTACAAACAGATACACGCATCGAAGACTTTTTTGGCATCAGATCTCATGTCGTTCTTCTCTTCCGCACTAGATTTGGTACTCTGATAATCAACATGTTGGTTTTAGGTATAGAACACATACCTACGTATAACATTTTAGGTAAAATTCGAAAATATTCAGAATCAACGAGTTTGAATATTTCAGAAGCAACCTAAATCACATTTTGACCAATAATAATTTTCAGGAGGTGAAAAAATGGTTTGGAACCCGTTAAGTAAGAATTCATAATAAACAAAAGCATTGTAAATATTGCGAAATTTGAAAAAATTACATGTCGATGAACTCAAAAAGGCCAATCGACTTTAGGTTATTTGTTTGTTTTTAATATCATTTAGGTTTATCGATTTTTAGTATCAATTTTAACATTTAAAGAACGTCCTAATTGTCATAAACCAGGAATTACGCGGGCAAGATTTTCTTTTCGAAATCCTTGGATAAAAAAATTCATGCTTGTATAAAAATATATCATCGAATTTAGCCAATTATTACGATTTCTCAAATTTCTCGTTAAATGTTAACAATGTCTTATTTTGAAAAATTGATTTTTAAAATTAAATTTTTTTTTTAAATAAAAATAAAAAATTACTACTCATTTCTTGAAAGTTTAAAAAAATTCCTTTAATACCGGTAGGTGAGATAACTTTTTTACATACATTTGTGCCTAAAATGGCATCTTCATTGGCTATGTATTTTGAAAATTATTAATAAAAGGATAATTCCCAACTTATTACCTATTCAGCACAATCCGGCAATCTGGCGCACCGTCTCGCCGTAAACGCTTGCGCTCTTCGGCCGAACTACAATGTGTAATCTTTTCTCTTTTGTCACAGTTGTCAGTTCAGTTTCAGTTGATCAGTTGATCCGTAGCGTGGCGAGAGTGCGTTTGTTCCTACGTTCCCGCTTCATATCAACCCTTACACGACTCCGCAACCTCTAAACTGACACTCCATCACCGGCGAGACAATCGCGCAACAAGTCATTACTTCCAGGACATGCAGGAAACCCTCCGTAGAGTGCTCGTCCGACCAGTTGTTGTCAAATCTGTGCGTGCGTGAATACTTATTTACGGGCTACTTACGACAGTGCGATTGCATGTGCTTGCGTTCATACACAGCCGACTCCAGGGCCCACTACACCACGTCCCAATGTTCCTCAGAGGTCGATTTCATGTTCATGTTCCGGAGCCGACGCACGAACTTATGTAGACGCCTCCAGAAAGCCCGGAAACGGCCCGCACCGTCGTCGTCCCCGAGCCATGACCTGGAGGAACTGCTGAAACGGCTGCAGGAGCGCCAGCTGGAGATGCTGCTCGCCGCCGTAGAGTGCCGGGCGTCCGGGTGCGTCCTGGTGCCCCGCGGGTCGGTCGACGGCGCCCCGCACGCGCTCTGTTGCCGGCTGTTTCGGTGGCCCGACCTGGTGGACCTGGAGCCGCTGAAGAGGGTGCCGGCGTGCAGGAGCGGAGCTGACCCGGTGTACATCTGTTGTAACCCGTACCATTGGAGCAGGGTGCACCTTCCCGGTAAGTGTGGCAACGTCGCGCGGGCGCCGGCTCCCAACTCAGGTGGCGCCTAGAGGTGAAGGTGGCGAACGCGACCACCTGTTGCTCTCGGGTTAAAAAGACACGATGAATGATTTTGGGGCCGGTGCTCTGAGCGGTCTTCTTTGGTTTTCTTTTCTGTATGCAATTCGATTTAAATACGAATCGTTTGATCGATTTGAAGATGTAATGAATGATTATTATTATACCTATACATACTTGGTGCATAGTTTTGGAAAACTAATGTAGGTTATTTTTATATCTATGCAAAAAATTGTGTACAAATTCCGATAATAATTGGGTCTCAACTCCATGAAGCCCTTCAAATAGGTAATAGGTATAATATACATACTTACCTACTTAATAATAATAATAATAATAATAATGTTTTTATTAACCATTAATTACATCCCCTTTCACACCAGAAAGAAAATATTAAATATACATATACATCCGTAACATATAAAAAGAGGGGTATAACAATGGTCAAATGGCAGGATTCAGACGGCACGGTCTGCTCTTCCACCCAACCTTAGCATTTAAATAACAGTAAAAAAAATCTAAATATTTCCGATGGCTGTAACATTAACTACCACATGTACTGATCGTTTAGAACTAAACCATTCAAAATGGAGAAAAAATCTACTCACCATTGAAATCTACTTAAAATCTATCCATATTCCAGATACTCACAAGCAGGCAAATTTCAAGGATAAACCAGGATTCAATGGGAGGCCCCCGAGACAATGGCACTAAAGAACTATATATCTATATTCAACTGACGTGTATGTATCAATTTACGCAATCTTCTTTTGAAAGCTTCAGGTGTCAAATCTTTCAGGACAGTTGGCAAAAGATTGTAATATTCTGCAATTTTAAATGAAAAGCATTTCCGAAATTGGGCAGTCTTATGCTGTGGAATTGTTAGGCTGTCCTTACGTCTGATATTAATATTATGCACATCCGTCCTAAAAGATATCTTTTCGAACAAGTATGGAGGCGTTTTCAAAGAAACAATTCTGTGAAATAAATAGCAGGTATGAAGGAATCGCCTTTCATTCATCCTCCACATATTTAGTGTATTAAAATGAGCTGAGATATGGTCATATTTACGTAGTCCACAAACAAATCGCACACAACAATTTTGAACACGCTGTATTCGATCACGAGCAGAGGAACTAATGTAGGTACCGTATACTGAATCAGCAAAATTGAAATGAGACAGCACAAGAGCCTCACACAGAATCAACCTGTTTCTAGCATTCAAGTATTCCTTATGTGCATATATACTTTTAAGGTTGCCAAAAGCTTTTCCGACACACTTACCAATGTGACCCCCAAAGTTCAGGTCTGCATCCATCTCCAGGCCAAGGTTACGAGCTGACGGAACAAGCTGCAGTCTCTCGGTCCCCATCAGAATATCAACCCTATCTGCAACTCTCTCTCTCTGCATCCTATGACCAAACAATAGTACCTTGGACTTCGTTGGGTTAACAAGCAAATTATATTTCCTTGAGATGGTTTCCAGTCTGGCAAGATCCGCGTTAATGGCCCCACAGGCCTCATCAACATGCTCTTCATTAAAGCTGTAGTATAACTGTGTATCGTCCGCGTAAAAATGAGTTGTGCATTCGCGAATAGAGTCACCTAATTTGGACACATACACAGAAAAGAGCAAAGGACTGAGTACAGATCCCTGCGGAACCCCCGACAGGATATCCAGAAACTCCGAATATTCGGTACCAACCCGAACGGCTTGCTTTCTGCCCGTTAAAAAAGCACTCATCAATGTCAAGGCCCCTGGTGACAGGCCATAGAATTTTAAAATATTTAACATAAGCTGGTGATTCACCCTATCGAATGCCTTAGAGTAGTCCAAAAGAACTAGAATCGTCAGCCTTCCAGCATCTAACTCTCTTGTGATGTCATCAGTCACCTGAAGAAGGGTAGTTGTACAACTGAAGTTCTTCCTGAAGCCTGATTGATTGCATGGTAATAACTCATTTCGATTGAAATACTCTACAAGCTGAACATTCAGAATTTTTTCTATAAGCTTCGATAAAACACATAAGACAGATATTGGCCGCAAATCATCCAAAGTAGCAGGGCTCTTACATTTCGGTAGGGCAGTAATAAGAGCGGATTTCCAAACATTGGGATAAGTGTTACTTTCAATACAACAATTAATAATATGAGTTATATAGGGCAAAACGTATGGACAACAATGTAATAGGAATCTCACCCCCAAGCCGTCCACACCTTCTGCATTAGACTTAATAGAGAGCAACTGACTGAATACATCATCCTCAGTTACATATTGAAAAGCAAAGGTTAGTGCATGTTTATGCAAATGATTCGAATAAAAATCTATTAAATCTGCATCAGCTCCCATGTCAGTCTGGTAGGAGTGTACATGGGAAGATCCAGATCCCGCGAGATGATACATAAATCTAAGAGACTTGTAAATCTAGTAGGTTCAGAGACTACCTGATGCAAGTCGTAACTGTTTAACAAATCATTTAACTTACGTGTGTCAGCAGCCTCCAAATCCATGAAATCAATGTTAAAATCTCCAACACAGACCAAATAGTCACTTTCCAGTAAAATAACATTAATTATATCCTCTTCATTCCCGAATTCCACCATACCTATTATTCGACCTTGAAATAATTATCTACAGCCTGATAATGACAAAGAATTTCGAGTGAGATTTTGGGATCCAGGCCTGCTTGATCAGATAAAAATGTTACCATATTTTCATGTTTAATAAATCATGCGTGCCTTGACAGGAACCTCCTTTTTGTTTTCTGTTCAGGCAAAGTACTTCTTTTGCACGAAATAATTAAATAATCACGCATGCCGAATTTCACGTTGATTTTTTACATTTTTTGCAATATTTTCATTTCTTTTTTACTGTTGAAATAACTTGAATGCTTCAGTAATATTGGCGTTAGCGTTATCTAACATCTAAGTATGTCCCAAATGAATTTTTTTAATTCTAAGTCTAATTAAAATCAAGTAGGCTTTATTGGAAACTTTTAATTTGGTCTTCAAATGTTATTTTAGAAAGAATTTTTTCCAGTAAAAGTATTCAAAACCTCATACAAAAAATTCTTTGCTGATTTTTCTGAAAAAAACAAGTTTGCTGGTGGTTTTGAAATTCGGCATGCATCCATAATTTTGAATTCTTGAGCAACGGTTTTTAGATGAAATTTTTCGATGTTTCTTACAGAAGAGGCAGAGGTATCCTTTACTACACAGAAAACAAAAAGAAGGTACCTGTCAATGCATGCTTGATTTATTAAACATAAAAATATGGTAAAATTTATTATCTAATCAAGCAGGCCTGGATCCCAAATGGTCAAATTTCAAACTCGAATTGTCATTAATATCTACCTATAAATTCGCTTATCCTGGGACACACTATAATAAATTAAATTTTGACCTGTTTTCCCATAAAACGCTGTATTATATCATAAATAAATACACATAATGTGAGAGGAAAGCTCTGTGGATATGTAACTTCCTGTGTCATAAAAAAAAACACTAGTGATATTATATTATTACTTCGGATGTTCCTATAACATTCTTATAATCGTCTATTTTTTGTTCTCCCAAGCAGCTCAGCTACCCTTTAACTGAAAATTTTGCGACCAAATAATGGCTGCTGCGCATTTTTTTATACCTTAGGTACCATCTCGGGTACCACTTTTCCTTTTATAAAAATAGTAAAGATTGAGGTAAAAATAAACCGTTGTTTTGCAAATATGTACCTGGTTGAGGCAATTATATCTATACACGCCATTGCGTAAAATCCTCGCTAAAATCTTTCTGTTTTAGTCAAGTTACAATAATTGAAATTGGCGGTTCGCCAAGAGGGTTTATGTTGTGGGTAAGATGTGTGCTATTTTCATTTTTTTCGCAGAAAAATAAATACTCCCTTATGTAAAACAAACTGATACATGATTCTTGGTCAGAAGTTCGGAAGAGGGGGAGGGGATTCACCGTTTTTGTGAAAGATAATTTCATGTTTACCCCCCCCCCCCTCTTTCCCCTTCCCCTGTCTGCTTAGTCATCGTAGGTACCTAAAACCATGGTCTAAAATAAATACTTTACTTTATGGCAAGTATAGGCATGCCGTTATGTAATTTGACAAAATTTATAAATTACATAACGTATTAAGTATAATAGGTAATACCTAGATGTGCCTTTATTCTCTTCCGATTAAAGTAGCATCATGCATAGGTATTGGCAAAGTGAACTCACCCGGGAACTCACCTTAATACCTACCTAATTAGCTGAAAAGTAAGGAAGCTCCAGCCTGGGTTTTTTGTTGAATCCAATCCTAATAACAGGGCCGGACTACGACTTTTTCACCCATAGGCAACTGTATGAGACCCTCCTCCCACTCCCGTGGTTCTTATATGGTTTTGCACATGCATGCTGTTTCGCAAGTAAATTTAAGGACGGTAAAGAGAGGTTCGGAGGCCCTACGTACCGCAGACAAAATTTTTCAATGTTCAAGGTCGCGCAATTTACCATTCTCCTGAAAATAATTTAAAATTTTTGTATATTTCTATTGAAAAAAATTACTTTGTATTTTACTTTATTTTTTACAGTACCTACCTACCTACCTACTATGGTATGAACTGTAGTTTCTCTTTTTTTTCTTTGTCACTTTTTCTCCTTCTGCCACCACTAAGTTTTGTAGTCACCAATCAGATATTATACAATAACAAAACAAACTAAAAGTTGATCGGTATTGTAAATATCTCAAGATAAAACAAGGGACCCGATCTCTCCCCCTCAATGAAGTTATCTATTGATATTTACAATAATAATTATTGATTGACAACAAGTGTTGACTTATGTAACTAACATGCCAGAGTAGAATGAGTACATAATGTTAAAAAGGGTCATCCAATTTTCAAAAATATTCTTACTTGTAGGCACTTTTATTATGTTGTTGGAACCACTAATTTTTAGATAGTAACCACTAACCTTGAGTTTTATGAACGGAAACTCAATGCATTTTTATTTTAGTCGAATAACACAAAAAGCAGCATCTCAGTAAACTCACTTTTGGGCTCTGTTGAATAATTTGTTAAAAAATAATGTTTACTGAGTGATGCCAAGGTTACTGTAAGATAAAGGAGCTGGGAGATCGTGCTGGTGCTTCGTTTCTTGGATCTCGGTGGAATCGTCCTGACGGTCTGTTGAACCTTTGTGAGATAAAGTATCTACGCCCAGACTACAGGAAAAACTTTTATGAATGAAGGCCTCCATTATTATACAATGAGGATGGCATATAATATTATATCAAAGATTGGTGTTCTCAACTTCTCAACCTGCAAAAAATTTACATTATTTTGTTTAGAAAGGACTTTTCTAAGAGTAAAAGTCTCCCTCCCTAGTTTGTTCTTTCGGTACTTACTATTTTTTTCGCTATTTTCCTTTTTGGGGAGGAGTTACCACTCCTCCAACACCATTTACGGTCCCCCTGTTTTTTTTTAGCACAGCTCCTATCTCTTTCTAATAGTGCTCAAGAACTCTTGTCCTTGAAGTATACTTACAGGATGTCTCTAAAAGGTATCATTAACCAAAATTATCTTATATGTCCAAAAAGGCCCCCTTTTTCAAGATACTTAAAAGGGCTGTGAACCTCGGGGTCAACCAAATACATACACGTTTTCCATACCTAATAAGTCCAAAATGGATTAACTGAGAAACTTCCAAAATTTCATCCCCAACCGTTGGTAAAATAAAACCAATAAACTGTCATATAGTTTTACAAACATTGACATCTTATCCGCATGCCATTTATTCTGTATATTTTATCCAAAGGTCAAAAAGTATTACTAAATTTTTTCCATTTTTATAAAATTTACGTATTTTGCAACGTTTTCTTGTAATTATTTTTTTATCATGAAACTACACTACTGAAAATCTATTTTTGTGAATTTTTTTTTTATTTTAAATATTAATTTCAACAACGTTCTACCACAGATTCCTGAGTAAAAAATAAGCCGATTTGACGGCAAATATTTATGTCTAATAGGTATGGCCCCTCTTTTTTTCCAAAATAAGTAAAAAATAAATTAAATGAAAAATTTTAGTTTTACCGCCTACTACCAATATTCTCAAGGTCAATAAATGTGAATAAAACCGATACTGTGAAATAAAAATTATTATTTTAATTAAAATGATATTTACACAAATACCTACGTTTTCGTGGCGTAAGTCCAACGTTAAATTTAATTATGAGAAAACCATGCAAGATACCAAACTTTTATAAGAGGAAAAAAGTTTAAAGTTTAAAAAGGAAAAAGGTTTTGGACAAAAAATTGACATTACAAAGAGGAACTACCAGTGTATGTCAATGTTTGTAAGGCTATGGGCCGGTTGCAGTGGTTGCACAAACAAACAAAAAAATATTTCAGATAATAATAATTATTATTAATTTTAAATTGCAAATTTTGAAAATACGGCGAATATACAGGGTGTTATCTTTAGGCAATATCTTTAATATTGCGAAAAATTTAAAGGCAGATTCTTTGGCCTGCCTTTATAAAAAACAAAAAATTTTCTATTAACGTGTGTCAAAAAAATATTATTTTTCCAGTTTTTTGAAGATATTTGGGAACCGTTTGAGATATGGAACTCGCAGCTTTTGTAACATGTTATTATATATCATTGGTATAAAAGCTTTTCTTTTTAATACCAAGTCAGTTTTTTCCTCGGTTTTTCCATATGTAATTTGCTTAGCAATGAGCGAAGTTTTTTGCCTTTCATTTTCCGACACTTGTCTTGAAACATCCGCCACAATTTTTAATCATATGCTCGGTTTTCTCGAAAACGGCTAACTTTACCTAGCAGTTAGGATCTTTTAGTTAAGAAAATATTGGCGGTTAAAAGCGCGCTTTTAAGATATCAATTTGCTCAGTGTCGTAGATATAAGGCCAAAAAATCCCAAGCTAACCCTCCTACAATCTCCGCCACTGGCATACCTATGAAAAAAAATTAGTTAGCTTTAAAAAAGCTGCTAAAATCTATGATAGGATCTGTACAAAATCTGAGTTCTGTATCTTATACGGCGCCCGAGATATCTTCAAAAAACTGGAAAAATAATCTTTTTTTTTGACACCCTGTATCTCAAAAACGGTGCATTTCTGGACATACGTTAATGGGAAATTGTTTGTTTATTTTTGACCAAAGAATCTGCCTTTAAATTTTTTCGCAATATTAAAGATCGAGTTAAAGATACACCCTGTATTTAATAATCTTTTATTTTTTATCGGTAATTAACTCTTCTTAAAGCGAGTGGAATTTATTTCCAGTAATGTCGAACCAATATTTTACAATACAGGGCATTTTAAAATCAGTGAATTTATGACAGATTTTCTCACAGATGTTTAATTAGGTACGTTGGTGCAACTGGAACCATGTCAGTTCATTGCTTTTAACAATAGTAGTAGGCGATGCAATTTTGAAGTTTCTCAGTTAAATAATTTTTGACTTTTATGAAAAATTTGTATGTTCGAGGGTTGTATCTTGAAAATGTTGTGCCTTTTTGGGATAGATAATTTCGGATAACTTTTAGTGAAATACTAAAACTCTGTTATGTATATTATGTAGGTGTCCACCACAAGTATCGTCTTGTGAGCGAAAAGGGAGTATCATTATCTTACTGCCCCCAGAAAACCTTCGCTAATAAACAATAAAGCACACGCAGGCCCTCGCAAAATTAGGTTCTTTTCTTTCCAGTTACCTAATAATGATAAATAACACATGATAGGTTATAGTTAACTGTCCTAATCTGTAACTGAGCACTTGTCTCTTTGTCTCAAAGTCTGCTCCGAGGTCTGCTCAAAATGTATTTTTTATTCGTGATGTGTAAATTTTTTATCAGCTTCTCTGAATAACCGATTGTTGTTATATCTATCAAGAAAGCATTAAGTTGAGTTGAGGATATTATTTAATTATAAAAAGTCGATATTTGCATGTTCGGAAAACATCAAATCAAAATATACCCTGTATGTATGTGTATATTACATAATAATATGGTAAAAAAAGCTGAAATAAAATATGACAAAAATAAATATGGCAAGATAATCTGCTCTTGGAATGCTATAAAGAAAGACGTCAGTTGATTTGATTGCTACTTGAAAGTCTCTCAAAAATAATAAGACTTCGTGCCAGCAGAGCCAGCTTGCTGTTACTATGTACTCACATGCGTGAGCGTGAAGTAGAAAGCATTGATAACAGTAACAGTATTTAATTTTTTTAAACAGTTATTCGAGACGGAATTCGAGATTATTTCCGGGACTATGATCATCAGACACCGATGCCACAGATCGGTTTCATTTTTATTATTATTATTGTTGTTGTTATTATCACCGCCCGAAACCTTCGCGAATTTTCATACAAAAAGGGGACGTGTCCTTCTGCGTAAATTCTTTCTTCAAATGTAATCCTGTTAATATGAAGCGAAAATAATAATACCTACTTAATTTACCATTTGCGATTTTTTGTTAAATCGCAAGTGACTAAATCGCAGTAAGTAGACTAGTTCTGTTGATTAGTTTGATTAAAAAATTAAAAAAAAAAAAATAATGACTTGAATTCGAAAAGTAAAATTGTGCGGATTTTTTCGTCCAGCAGTGTATAATATTCGTTTTTTTTTTGCTGAAATTCTTATACTTTACACAACTTGTTCTCGTTCTCCACCAAATTCTACACCATTTTCCCTAAGAATTTAAGTTAGCATATAAATAGATGTTGATTAAATAAAACTCGATTTTAATAATAATAGGTTTTTTGGACTGCCGATTTTTTGTCGAATTTGTGGAATTTGTTTTTGGTTTGGTGAACTTTTCTTCGAGAGTCCATTTACGCATGGACCATTTACAATAAATTTGCATAGTTTAGTAGGAGTGGGACTCGAACTCATGCATGCACGCAGCGGCAACCAGTTTTAGTACCCACTTGCCCCTGCTTTTTTTGTTTATTTTATGTAATAATAATTATTATTTTATATATTTTTTCATCCCAAGGGTTCTCTTCAGACTCCATAACAATTTTCTAAACCGGGGAACCCTCGGGGACACCTGTAGGTACTTTGTTCATACGTAGGACAATACTTTGGTTCTTAAACCTGAAATTCTCATTCACTAATAAGTCTCACAATGACAGTGTTGGTTTGAATCGAGATTTTATGTCATTCATTCAAATTGGCAGACTGGAGGGGGTGTACTAATATGGACTATACGACTGCATTTAAGATAGCTAGTCTATACGGTTGCCCGGGACTTTTGAAATTTCGTATCATTGTCTATAGTAGGTGTGTTATTTCTCAACTTATCTGCAAGCTACCTACCTACTATACATAATAGTCACCGTCAAAAAGGTCAGTATGCCTTAGTAGTGAATATAGCTAGCTACTAAAAATAATTCGGTTTAACCTAATTTCATAAATAATTATTATCGACTATAAAAAAATTATTTAAGGTTTAATCTCGAGTTGAGGGCGCTTCCAAACAATTTTTTTCTCTTGTTCGGATCATTTTACAACCTGCTATGACGGGTGGGTAGATTATAAGTAGTACCATTCCACGCGTCAACTTAACTAGCAAACAGACGTCGATTTCCATTTTCTACGGCCGACCAACGGTCACTCGATTTCCATTTTTCTACATCAGAGTCGCCGACCAAACAAATGAATAAACTCCTCATCGACATGCTTAACCTACGTAGAAAACCTACACACATACGGTATTCGGGCGAGTTCATCCTCAGTCCATCGGCCAAGGAATATAAGTGAATAAGCATGCATAGTGGGTATTATTCACAACACAAGATAGTGGTTTCCATGGCATGGCGGTCTAGATTTAGCTATCGGCGGCTTCGGATCGCAGAATAACAATCAGTGGCGCCAGTCTGCGGCGGGTAATGTCTGTGAAGTGGGGACCGGTGAATGGCTGGCGACATTCGGGGCTATGGGAAACGGATAAGGAATTATTTATTATTATTATTATTAGACGGCTTATGGTTTAGGTCAGGAATGCATGCATGTTTTAATAGTGTTGCAATCCGTTGAATAGAAAGACTCGCCGTTTTTTATGCAGTTTAATAACAAACAACCTATTACAGGTGATTGCTTTCTCCTATTTCATCCATACAATTATATAGGCACCTATTAGTAGGTACCTACTAGAATAGACAATTTGGACTTAAAAAAAATATCTAATGGTATTCCAAGTGGGCCGCATTTCTGGGTGTAGGACGTAGGTTGATGCTTATTAGAAATTGAAACAATTTTAACCGAAGCATCCTCCACATAATTAATACCTACTTAATTTATATTTTAATTGAGCAATAATATTAATTTATAACTGCGAGTGTAAGTGTAAGTAAGTACTTACCTTTTTAATCGGTGTGTAAAACCTGCCACAACCTTTACATTCAATAAGTTTAAATAATTATTTGTCTTGTTATTTTATTTTTTATAAATGGCGAAATTTAATTCATATATAATTTTTTTGTATTAGGGTGATGATCGTGACAGGAATTATACTAAAAATTACCGTTAATTCTTTTATTATTAAATCGAGTTAGTTCAAATAAATAAATACATTCAGGAATGTACCGGGTGTCCCAACACTAGTGTCCACCCCCTAAATAGAGCTTAATTTTAATGATAAAAAATTGAAACTATCAGTATTTGTGTACTTAATATAGGACCACGGAATGGCATAATTAGTTGCATAAAAAAAATTAATAGCTTTTTAATAATCACCTTTTTCATGACTCCATAATACGACACTCTCCAGTGCAGGTTCAGTGTGCCGGCTAGCCCAGCAAGAGCCGTCCTTCTATTTATTTGGGCCTTATTTACTTTGTCATAAAACTTTGTTGCACCTACCGTTTTCAGATTATATTGATCACCGTACTGAACATCATAAATCAGTTTTCTACCTGTCATTGCTATATAATTATATTTTATTTAATTAAAGCCTTATAATTGGATTTTCACATTTCTTTCAAGCGATTTTGATTTTATTAATCGATTTCTACGTATGTATTGAAAAAAATCGATTTTTTTCGACAATTTAGGTACCACCATATTACAGTTTTTTATCGCTGGCGCCCGAACTATTTTTTTTTTTTTTTTATGAAACTGATTACATATGCCATTCCGTGGTCCTATATCAAGTACATAAATCCTCAAAGGTTCAATTTTTTATCTTTAAAATTAAGCTCTATTTAGGGGGTGGACACTTGTGTTGGGACACCCGGTACATACAAACTTACTAAGTTTTAAAAATAACAAATAAATAGAAACTTTTTTTACTTCGATACTGGCTCGGCTCGCTCTAATTTTCAGAAGTTATGAAAAATATAACATGCATTGGATATGCGAAAAATTCCTTGACCTTGAAAATCTCGTTGAAAATCTAGTCGCTTAGGGTGCATAACCCCTTCCCTCCGTACCTTCACCCCTTATTTTAAAGAGAAAAGTCACCAGCTATAATAGTATTAATACAATTGCGAAGGAACCAGCTGTGGTGAGTGTGCAGATAGAAGAGACAAAGTGAGGAATTAAAAATTGAGACAGACGTGAGATGAAGAAGAAGAAGCGTTTTGGTTTTCATTTTGAAGTTGTTGTAACGTAAATAAAGACTGCAAGTAATTATTGTTATGACTGAATCAAGTCGAAATATCCGATCACTTCCTTGGGTGTGTGTGTGTGTAAGGTAACGGATTTTGTTAAAAAGGTTCGTCCATAAAGTTAGGTACCTCAGACTCAATTAGTGAATTATTTAAAACTTTACAATCTACACCACACCTGACACCAATTGTAACACATTTCGTTAAAAATAGTTCGTTCATAAAGTTACCCCAGACTTGGTCAATTATTTGTTTAATAATTACTAAATTATTTATTTTTACACACTACACACTAACTAATGAACTAATGATTTATTTATACTATATGTATTATTCAGGGTGAGCCATTAATGACGAATTTTCTCTTGAGACATTGTAGGGGACAATACGTGCAGCACAGAAAAAATTGTAAAAAAAAAATGATTGTTAAATCCACCGAGATATGAAGTGGTGAAGTTGAGAACGTAACTTCTTTAATATTGACAGTTTTAAAGAATTCGTTTGCTTAAAATAAGACTACGGCCTCGTCTTTCAAATATCATAAAAAAATCCGATGAAATTAACTTCAGTTTTTTTCATTGGTGGAAGGTGGAATACCAGAAAATTTCATTTAATGAAGTAATGCGTCGTTGTAATTTCCTCTCGAAGGTCAAATAATACCTACCCATTTTTCCTTCCTGGTTACACACTGTAACGCACCGCGGGGAGAAGAAGGATGAAGATCGCCTGCAGCGACAGTGTCTGTGGTACCTTTGAAGAGATGACTGGGCCGTTCGAATTGTTTTCGTTCATTTCGTACGGTTGGAGTCGTCAGATACTCCCCCCAAAAAACTGGGCATCGTCGTTAGATACGAAATTTTCCGGTATTTGGTAACCTTAGAACATTAACTAATGAGATTTACACCTCGTGAATTACTCGTTTCGTTGTGAATCGTCAGATATTCTCCCTCAATCGTGTCGTTACAACAACTAATCGTGTAAAGTGGAACCTTATTGCAACTTCGTTAATTGAACTAGTGCCTATTACCATTCAACCATAGCCCTGGTCCTTCACCCAATTATAACATCTATGTTAATTAATCCACGTTTAAGCATAACACCCGCTCAATCCTCGAACCAGTCCCAACATTTTTGGTCCCTTAACAGGATCTTTTAGATCGAGAGAAAATTATTACGGTCTAATTAGTAAGAAAACAATATCTACCTATATGTTATGTAAAAATAATCCTTTGTATTATACATGTATTGTATAAGTAGATACATTTATAAATAAATAATTTACCGAGGATAGGTATATCTGTATTGACAAATTTACAGCGATCCAAAGCAGTATGCGCATGCACGGGAAATAAGGATTCACACATTAGAGTGATTGATAATTAACTACACGTTGCATGTTTGTTACCTTAATTTTAATTTCGTTTATCTCGCATGCCAGCGTTTATTTGCTAACTGGTAGTTCACAAATAATAATTGCAATAAAAAGAGGTCGCAATTGATTTTTATGGATGGGTCAATGACAGCAATTTGTTAACCACGCGCTATAGAATACCTTGCCAAAATAAAAACATAAGAGACATGATTTATAATCTTCCGCGATCTTTACAATATAATATACCTACACGCTTTCGGAAGTATTTACATCAATATAGGAGTATTTTTACGTTAATCGCTATATGGACAGAGTAGTAGTAGATACTTGTTGATAACTAAACACTCGAATTATTAATGGAATTTTTGAATTCTTTGTTGACAACCACTTTTTCGTCCGGAACCATAATATAATAATAAATTATAGATCATCCCCTTGCGCAGTACGAGTTGCACTACTTTATGTATGAATGAATAAACAGGCGGATCATGATATAAATGAAAGCATAAAATAATTTGAAAAACCCTAAATAAAAATTTTCATTCAGATATGTAAGATTTCCCCACTTATAAAAATTATTATATTTAGGTATATAACATGGACTGAGCTGGCTTCTGGGCGCCTTCATGTGCCATATCCATTTGTAAGTCATATTATCTCGGTAGCTCCTCGCATTGATCTATGGTACCCTACCTACTCCATATTCTTTCAATTCCCACCATTGTTGCATATTTTTCTTTTTACATGAGTCTGATCCAAACAATGCTGTTCGCTATTGTGTGTCATTGTAAACCGTAAGAATAAGTAGCTTTGTTTATTTACGTTATATATCTACGCATTGGGAAATAAACTTCACGTCTTTTGTTTTATCTCCATATCCCACCCCCATATAAGTTGTTTCTAAAATAAGGGTCATGATTATTATTATTATTATAATGATATAGTCGACATAAAATTGATTAATATAATTTTATGCGTTTTTCTTTATTTTTATTTATTTTTCTTTACAGATACGCCGCCACCTCCATATTCTTGCTGTGTGAAAACTTTAAGGCCTGAAGGTAAATTCAAAAATTTTATTTATTATATCAAATCACTGATATTATGAAATTCAAATTCGTAATTAATAATAATGACATATAAAACCTTATTTGCAAAAATTAGCATATAAAAAATTTGAATAAAAAGTGAAATAACTGTAAAAAATGCTAGAGACAATATAAATTGGCGAGGTTGGCTAAGCTAGCCAATTAGAAATCAAAAATATAATAATTTATTTATTTAATTTTGATTTTCTTAAAAAAAAATTATTTTTGGTAACAAAATTTTGTTCTCAAATTTTTGGGTCGATTTTTTATGTCATCTGGCACTTTATTTTGTACTTAGGTATATTTTACTGCCTAAATACAAACGATATTTTATATATCTGCTTATTAATTTTAGATATTTTAATAATTTGGTTATACCCGGTGGACCTTTCACGAATTTCGAGAACATAATTATCTTTTATCTAAAAGGCTTAGAACGGAAAATAATTTTAAGCGAATTAACAAAATAAAAGTTAATTTTATTCAATTAGATTTTTTTAGAAAAGGAGTCATTTGATCTCTCCTAGGTATGTTAATATACGAATCTTAAACAACAATTTTGAGTTTTCTGTAATTTAGTTTTTCCGAAAATGGTTTTCAACCAAGATACAGGGTTTTTATTAATTATTAATAACTGTCTAATCTCAATTAAAAAACATTTTCGGAAAAAATTAATTTGAACTTTCTTCACAATTAGGCTTTATCTACAAGCCCTTCAATTTATGGTACTATTAGGATACATTTGAATTTTTCTCGAAAACGATGGGTCCCATCGAAATCTTATTATGCTAAGTACCTATGCCCTTTTGTATAGCAATTTAATCTGGCATTCCGAAAAAACAATTTAAAAAAAAATTTTTACGAGGAAAAAGATGTCATCTGAGCGTGGATTCTACGCCACTGGGTGCTTCGGTTATACCCAGCATTTTTCCAAATACGGGTTATTAAATAGAAAGCCTAAAGTATACAAAAATTTAGGATTATTGGTCCACTCTGTAGAAAAATGCAGTAAAAACCAGTTTCTTAAATAGACACTTGCTTAACACCCTGTATCTCGTTTAAAAAACATTTTCGGAAAAAAATCTTTGAACCTTATTAATATTTAAGCTTCATGTACACGCCCTCCAACTTGTGTGGTATGTACTCTATTTTGAAATACCTTGTATAATATCTTTTTGCCTTTTTAATTTTATACTAATAGGTAATCATTTTCAATTATTTTTAATAAATAGTATTCAAGGACGGAAAGAAGTTCATTTCGGCGAGTATGAAGTTATCGGGCCGAGCGGAGCGAGGGTCGATTGAATACGAGCTTAAATGGACTTCGGGTCCGGCCGAGATATAGACGCTATTTTTTAGCGCATCGCATTAGAACACTGAATACTTTGGCTTGTTAGCTTGTTGGCGAATATGTGGTGGCGTACAAATAAATTCACTGTCAGTGTTATTTTCCTGTCTAGCGTTTATTTTGTTGCTTTATTGACGAAACCCCAGAAACTAGTAACCCCCGTTAATCGTTATAATTAGATAGGTACCTACATGTTTTTATTATATTTCCAGCTCGTTTAGACTTGATTGAAATATGCGAGTATCGTGGTCTCGGTAGTTGTCAGCTGTGTGCTTGAATTTCGCTGGCGAGCTCTCACCTGCCGCGTAATCACTAACTGATAACAACTATCAGTAATTGTTATGGTAACGACTAAATCTGTCCGCCCTAGGGCCAGGAAAAACGTTCGTTGCAGGCTGGAATATTTTGTACGCTTGGAAGCGAGCCGCTATTGCATGCAGGGCTGCAATATGCGTCATTCCGCCGGTTATTAAGCTACTGAAAAATCGTCTTTCAGAGGCGATGCGCTAAAAATAAGTTATTATGTATCTAATGGGGAAAATTGAATGTTGGTGCTTAAGAATGAGGGCTTTTTTATCGAGGCGAGAGCTAGGAAAAAACAAAAACAAAAACACGGTAATTTCGCGCTCGAGATGCATACAACATTTTTTAGAGAGCGTTTTTGAAATAAGCGAAAAAATGGAAATGAAAATAATCATGAGGGATATCAACATTATTTGACGGCTGTCTAAAATAGCTATTTGTGACACAAGTTACAAAACGGGAAGTGTTTGACAATAGTCAAATGCTTAAACAAACTCCTTTTGCAACGTTGTCATGCAAGGTTTTTTTGTTAAATCGCCAAGAAACAACAATTTATTGATTCGAAGCTATCAAGAAAAAATATAACTTTATGAACTCTTGAAATTGGTATTTTATATATTGTCAAAGTGACAGGCTTCATGAAGATTAATGAAAACTAGTTTTTAATTGTCGTTTATGTAACTTTTAGGCGCTTGTGCTCAAAAGAATGTCATTTCAAAACTAAAATGACAATAAAAATGGCAACTTTATGAAACGATTTAACAAAAATAATCTTTAAACAACTTTTTAGCGTAATAATTATATCTATGTAATGGAGCATATAACTTTTGTATAGGTAACTCTAGAATTTCATCATTCTTGTTTTGATGCTCTATCACGGGTTGAAGCAACAAGTTTCACAAACACTATCCGGTCGGGAATAAGAGCAGAAAATAGTGGTCCATTTCACATCTCGTCCATTCCATTCATAGAGTTTTCCACTTCTGTTGTATATCTTCTCCATTCATAACATCAACCCTTTAAGCCCTGCTGTTGTCAGATTGACAAGAATTTCCTAGATTTCAATTTTGATTTTTTCGTCGTTGCAGTTGTTCTGTTTAAAAGGATTGCGTAGCTGAATATGTATGTGTTGAATTGTCTTTAATATAAGAAGACCTGGCAATCTTGTTAACTGTTAGGTTTGGCAACGTCAGTGACTTTGAACCGATTCTCGGAAATCCGCCGTGCCAGTTTTAAAATAAACCTTAATTTCGACAATTTAAATATAAATTCGGCATTTCTCTATTAAAACGGTTGTAAACAAAGGAATTCTTCACGTATTTGCAAATTATGTCGGATCCGATTTACGATGCTATTAAATGGTTTATGCTTGTTTTGTCGATTGTTTTATTTTTAGACCTATCGGAGTGCAACAACTCTATATAAAAATTAATCGACCTTTCTGGTTAACACGCCTCCACCTCTGCTCCTTAATGACTGAATTCCGAAAAGCACGAACCCAAATCTCGGCCGGGGATTTTATCTAGCCGCATTCTTTACTCAGTGCTGTATACGGGCACAGTGTAGATAAAGAGCCGACCTTGTTGTCATTGCCTTATAGCGACCAATCAAGTGCTCCTTGAAACGAAACTAGCGCCGGCTGTCTGCCGACAATCCAAATGGATTTTTTACCTGGCCTTATCTAGACCTGCTTGGATCCTTTTTAATGCGTTCCAAAGGCGTAGGTATTGATGAATCAGTTGTCGAAATTTGCTGATAACCAAGTCCACTTTCATTCATTACACTCGATTTCCCAAGGGAATTCTGAGATACCACATAAGCACATACGAATACGATGGTCTTCGATATATTTTTTATTTTGTGAATGGGTTTGTGTTTTTTTATAGATTGATGTTGTTTTTGGGGACTGAAAACATGCATAAGCGTATTAGGTATCTGGCTTCATTCAGAAATCAAGAAGAAATAATTAGAATACAGTGAATATTCGATTGCCCCCTAGTGTCGTGCGGACTTTTTCAAAAAAAATTTGGTCGCTCTTTTTTTTCAAGGATGTGTAGGATCAGTAGGTACGAGTATGTACCTATGCTTGTCTCCAATAAAAACAATTGTTTGTATAATAACTCTGTAACCATTAGGTGTAACCCATCATATACAGGGTGAGTCATGTATACCTAGGTAAAACAGGTCAATTTTTAAATTAAATTTATGTTCTATTGACGTTACATTTTTAAATGCATTTCTTGGCTCAGAAAAATTTTCATATTTCTTGAGAAAATCTAGTAAGAATGGTTTTTGCAGTTGCAGCTTATATTAAGTATAGGTTATGAGTTATAAACAAGTGAAAATCGCAATTTTTCATTTTGAAAGCAGTCATACATTGGAAACGGCTCCAAGTATCGGAAAACGGCTTACATGTCCCTATCACTTAATTTAAAATATACAGGGTGTCCTATTTAAAAGAATAGACAATGTCTTCATTATTGACACTAGGAACACCCTGTATAAAAAATGGTAAGTCAATAATAGAAAATAAATTTAAAAATCGACCTGCTTCGGGGTTTTTTTATTCTACAAAATATTATAACTGAGAAAATGAATTTATTCATTACATATGAACATATGATTCACCCTGTATATATAGGGTGAAACCTTTTAAACAACGAGTTTTTGTCATTGTATAGGGTGCTTTTAAAGGTGTACTGACGTAGGTATTCCTGGACCGATTTTTAGTGTATAGAAAAGTTCATATAAACATGTATCCTAATGTTTGGTTTTCAAGATAGGTAGGTACTTACCAGGGTGTTTAAGTTTTTTTTTATTCGGGTTTTTATTTACTTATCTCAAACATTCTTTTGGCGGTATTGTTGAAATTTGAATTTGACAGTGTTATTTATATTTAAGTAATAAGGAGGTCCTTTAGCTGCAAGTAGATTAAAAATTATCAAGTCCAGGGGCGGCCAGGCAGTGGGCACCCTCACCAATATAATTTCAAAGAAATACTACTCAGAAATATTTTTTTCATAAAAAAATTCATAGTTCTTGCTTGTAGGGGTTTCGTTAAAAATTGTCTTCAGATTTTTTTTGTTAGCTCATCAGAGTAACAGTAACGAAATCTTTAGTTACGGTGCTTGAGAGATCGAGATAGAGATGGAAATTTGCCCCTTAATAAAATGACTTTCATGTTTGTTTTTCAGTCAAATCAGTTTTATATGCGTTTTATTATTATCATTATCGTATGATATTGTGTGATAATTTATGTGAATTTAATTCAGACTATTGTTTTAAAATTAATTTATTGTTTGGTGAAGGTCAGGCATTTTAAACTTAATTACTTAATTACTAAACGAATCTGCAACTTTGTTGATACCTACCCTTTTAAAAAAATAATACGTTAACTTCACCATAAAAATATAAAACGTAATAAAGTAGTTTTCATTCCACAGTCATAGACGATAAAAACTTGCAAGTTAGATAAGAAGTTTTGAACTCTGTCCGAATCGAAGTTCAAAGGTTCGCGTAATAATTTCTCCCGACGAACACCTTATTAACCGTTATTAACATTTAGAATAACCTGCTCTTCTATCAACACCCCCAGACGTGTGCGTTTTACTTTTGATCTTTTGGCTTATTATATATTTACCTGTTATTGGAATTTCGAGAATTTGTAGTTTTCATTGTTTGTCTTAAGACTTTACCATAAGCTTTAATAAGTACGAACTTTACTTTGGAGACTCGTGTTCAAATTGAACAAAAACGCTCCTAGGCCAAGCTACAGAGAGTTGCACTAAGAATTTTGTGTTAAACAGTGTTAGAAGAAAACAAACTGCGCCATTGTTTGGATAATAGTTTCATATGAAATTGTGAGATGTTTTTCATTCAAGTTGATTATTTGTAACTTTTTTATAAACTATTTTATGCAAAAATTCGCTGTTAATTTAGTTTTTCAGAGTAATCGTGATGGTATCAACAACAGAGAAATTGTAGTGAATGAAAACATTTTTTTAAACATTTTTTTGAGTTGTAGCGTAAATCTGCTACAGATATGGTCCGATTTCAATTTACAAAAAAACAGAAAGTAGAATTTTCTTACTTTAAAACGTTTAATCTTGGGTTTTTTTCTCAAATTTTGAATACAGGTTACGCTGGAGGGCTTACAGCATTGGTCATGACAAATGGTTGTGAGAATCTACAAAGATATTTTAGTGTATTTTTTAACAAAAAATACACTATTGAGGACGACATCACTTTTCGAAAATCACCCAAACTCATCAAATGTCCATCGATCATGACCCCCAGATCACGAAAAAGTAGTTTTCCAAAATTCACCTGCCCACGATATATATATATATATTTATTCAAAATAAAATTTAACGGGCATATCGCTCTAACCTAGGGCTTCCTGAGGCAGACCTGACACACAGAGCCATCCAGTCATCTCGAAGCTGCAGACAACGTTGTTTCGGTCTCTTAGACCTCATCAGTACAGCACATCGAGAAATAACTAGAGGATGCATGCCAGGCCAGCACAGGAAGCCAACTATATGAATAAAGAGGTGACACGGAACTCCGTGACCTCAATAGTTGGTTGCCATCTACCGACGGAGACAAGAACTAAACGGCAGCACGCTACCAGCTTTGTGTCCATCAGGAATAGGCAGCCCACAATTCGGGGCATTACCATCCGTCGGGCGGTGCTGGTTAGCTACCGATAGATGTCTCTCGCCAAAGCCCATGGTTATTACAATAATAATGATGATGTTAATGAGCGCAAAGAATTAAAAATTCAAAATAAAATTTAACGGGCATATCGCTCTAACCTAGGGCTTCCTGAGGCAGACCTGACACACAGAGCCATCCAGTCATCTCGAAGCTGCAGACAACGTTGTTTCGGTCTCTTAGACCTCATCAGTACAGCACATCGAGAAATAACTAGAGGATGCATGCCAGGCCAGCACAGGAAGCCAACTATATGAATAAAGAGGTGACACGGAACTCCGTGACCTCAATAGTTGGTTGCCATCTACCGACGGAGACAAGAACTAAACGGCAGCACGCTACCAGCTTTGTGTCCATCAGGAATAGGCAGCCCACAATTCGGGGCATTACCATCCGTCGGGCGGTGCTGGTTAGCTACCGATAGATGTCTCTCGCCAAAGCCCATGGTTATTACAATAATAATGATGATGTTAATGAGCGCAAAGAATTAAAAATTCAAAATAAAATTTAACGGGCATATCGCTCTAACCTAGGGCTTCCTGAGGCAGACCTGACACACAGAGCCATCCAGTCATCTCGAAGCTGCAGACAACGTTGTTTCGGTCTCTTAGACCTCATCAGTACAGCACATCGAGAAATAACTAGAGGATGCATGCCAGGCCAGCACAGGAAGCCAACTATATGAATAAAGAGGTGACACGGAACTCCGTGACCTCAATAGTTGGTTGCCATCTACCGACGGAGACAAGAACTAAACGGCAGCACGCTACCAGCTTTGTGTCCATCAGGAATAGGCAGCCCACAATTCGGGGCATTACCATCCGTCGGGCGGTGCTGGTTAGCTACCGATAGATGTCTCTCGCCAAAGCCCATGGTTATTACAATAATAATGATGATGTTAATGAGCGCAAAGAATTAAAAATTCAAAATAAAATTTAACGGGCATATCGCTCTAACCTAGGGCTTCCTGAGGCAGACCTGACACACAGAGCCATCCAGTCATCTCGAAGCTGCAGACAACGTTGTTTCGGTCTCTTAGACCTCATCAGTACAGCACATCGAGAAATAACTAGAGGATGCATGCCAGGCCAGCACAGGAAGCCAACTATATGAATAAAGAGGTGACACGGAACTCCGTGACCTCAATAGTTGGTTGCCATCTACCGACGGAGACAAGAACTAAACGGCAGCACGCTACCAGCTTTGTGTCCATCAGGAATAGGCAGCCCACAATTCGGGGCATTACCATCCGTCGGGCGGTGCTGGTTAGCTACCGATAGATGTCTCTCGCCAAAGCCCATGGTTATTACAATAATAATGATGATGTTAATGAGCGCAAAGAATTAAAAATTCAAAATAAAATTTAACGGGCATATCGCTCTAACCTAGGGCTTCCTGAGGCAGACCTGACACACAGAGCCATCCAGTCATCTCGAAGCTGCAGACAACGTTGTTTCGGTCTCTTAGACCTCATCAGTACAGCACATCGAGAAATAACTAGAGGATGCATGCCAGGCCAGCACAGGAAGCCAACTATATGAATAAAGAGGTGACACGGAACTCCGTGACCTCAATAGTTGGTTGCCATCTACCGACGGAGACAAGAACTAAACGGCAGCACGCTACCAGCTTTGTGTCCATCAGGAATAGGCAGCCCACAATTCGGGGCATTACCATCCGTCGGGCGGTGCTGGTTAGCTACCGATAGATGTCTCTCGCCAAAGCCCATGGTTATTACAATAATAATGATGATGTTAATGAGCGCAAAGAATTAAAAATTCAAAATAAAATTAGAGCGATATGCCCGTTAAATTTTATTTTGAATTTTTAATTCTTTGCGCTCATTAACATCATCATTATTATTGTAATAACCATGGGCTTTGGCGAGAGACATCTATCGGTAGCTAACCAGCACCGCCCGACGGATGGTAATGCCCCGAATTGTGGGCTGCCTATTCCTGATGGACACAAAGCTGGTAGCGTGCTGCCGTTTAGTTCTTGTCTCCGTCGGTAGATGGCAACCAACTATTGAGGTCACGGAGTTCCGTGTCACCTCTTTATTCATATAGTTGGCTTCCTGTGCTGGCCTGGCATGCATCCTCTAGTTATTTCTCGATGTGCTGTACTGATGAGGTCTAAGAGACCGAAACAACGTTGTCTGCAGCTTCGAGATGACTGGATGGCTCTGTGTGTCAGGTCTGCCTCAGGAAGCCCTAGGTTAGAGCGATATGCCCGTTAAATTTTATTTTGAATTTTTAATTCTTTGCGCTCATTAACATCATCATTATTATTGTAATAACCATGGGCTTTGGCGAGAGACATCTATCGGTAGCTAACCAGCACCGCCCGACGGATGGTAATGCCCCGAATTGTGGGCTGCCTATTCCTGATGGACACAAAGCTGGTAGCGTGCTGCCGTTTAGTTCTTGTCTCCGTCGGTAGATGGCAACCAACTATTGAGGTCACGGAGTTCCGTGTCACCTCTTTATTCATATAGTTGGCTTCCTGTGCTGGCCTGGCATGCATCCTCTAGTTATTTCTCGATGTGCTGTACTGATGAGGTCTAAGAGACCGAAACAACGTTGTCTGCAGCTTCGAGATGACTGGATGGCTCTGTGTGTCAGGTCTGCCTCAGGAAGCCCTAGGTTAGAGCGATATGCCCGTTAAATTTTATTTTGAATTTTTAATTCTTTGCGCTCATTAACATCATCATTATTATTGTAATAACCATGGGCTTTGGCGAGAGACATCTATCGGTAGCTAACCAGCACCGCCCGACGGATGGTAATGCCCCGAATTGTGGGCTGCCTATTCCTGATGGACACAAAGCTGGTAGCGTGCTGCCGTTTAGTTCTTGTCTCCGTCGGTAGATGGCAACCAACTATTGAGGTCACGGAGTTCCGTGTCACCTCTTTATTCATATAGTTGGCTTCCTGTGCTGGCCTGGCATGCATCCTCTAGTTATTTCTCGATGTGCTGTACTGATGAGGTCTAAGAGACCGAAACAACGTTGTCTGCAGCTTCGAGATGACTGGATGGCTCTGTGTGTCAGGTCTGCCTCAGGAAGCCCTAGGTTAGAGCGATATGCCCGTTAAATTTTATTTTGAATTTTTAATTCTTTGCGCTCATTAACATCATCATTATTATTGTAATAACCATGGGCTTTGGCGAGAGACATCTATCGGTAGCTAACCAGCACCGCCCGACGGATGGTAATGCCCCGAATTGTGGGCTGCCTATTCCTGATGGACACAAAGCTGGTAGCGTGCTGCCGTTTAGTTCTTGTCTCCGTCGGTAGATGGCAACCAACTATTGAGGTCACGGAGTTCCGTGTCACCTCTTTATTCATATAGTTGGCTTCCTGTGCTGGCCTGGCATGCATCCTCTAGTTATTTCTCGATGTGCTGTACTGATGAGGTCTAAGAGACCGAAACAACGTTGTCTGCAGCTTCGAGATGACTGGATGGCTCTGTGTGTCAGGTCTGCCTCAGGAAGCCCTAGGTTAGAGCGATATGCCCGTTAAATTTTATTTTGAATTTTTAATTCTTTGCGCTCATTAACATCATCATTATTATTGTAATAACCATGGGCTTTGGCGAGAGACATCTATCGGTAGCTAACCAGCACCGCCCGACGGATGGTAATGCCCCGAACTGTGGGCTGCCTATTCCTGATGGACACAAAGCTGGTAGCGTGCTGCCGTTTAGTTCTTGTCTCCGTCGGTAGATGGCAACCAACTATTGAGGTCACGGAGTTCCGTGTCACCTCTTTATTCATATAGTTGGCTTCCTGTGCTGGCCTGGCATGCATCCTCTAGTTATTTCTCGATGTGCTGTACTGATGAGGTCTAAGAGACCGAAACAACGTTGTCTGCAGCTTCGAGATGACTGGATGGCTCTGTGTGTCAGGTCTGCCTCAGGAAGCCCTAGGTTAGAGCGATATGCCCGTTAAATTTTATTTTGAATTTTTAATTCTTTGCGCTCATTAACATCATCATTATTATTATATATATTTATATATATATATATTTATATATATATATATATTTATATATATATATATTTCTCCAAAATCGCGAAATTTCGATTTTCAAAACGCTCCTGTAGCTTTATCTTTCAAGATTAGTGAACGAAATTTTGGATTCTTGTAAATTATTCGAATGACGTTAGATTTTCGTTGAAAAAATTTCCAAAAGTCCCATCACTTCTACAGGGTGTCCCTTCAAAATTCCATGAGCCCGGTTTTTGTCATCTCATTTCAGGTCGCAGTTTTGAATCTAGGAGGCTGAAATTTTTGTGGGAGTAAGATATCCACAAGGAGTGGTCTGGTATTGCACTTGAGCAAAATCGGCCGAGCCGTTTCAAAATGGCAGCCATTTGAATTTTTTTCCAATTAATGGAAAATTTCCAATTTTTTGAGCCCCCGTATGAGCAAGATGGCAAAAAAACTTTGAAATAAAATTAACAGGATTTGAAGAAAATTATTGGAAATTTGAGTTAATGCAATAAAATTAGCATATTTTCCATTAATAAGCCAGTGTCGTGGGTAGGAAAAAGGGTGAAAATGTGTCAATTCTATAACCGTTTATGAGTCCATTTTTGAAGAAGTTGAATCGAAATTTTCAATTTTTTTTGCTTTAACATATAATTTGATGTCTTAGCTTCAATTCGCCTCGAGTAATGTAGCACTTTAAACGAAAAACAAAAAAGTTTTTCGCTTGTGCAAAATTAGCTTGCACTTATTAAATCGATGAAATGGTTCGCAATTTATTTTTTATTTTTTTTCACATTCAATTATGAATGGTTCTGAAAATTAGAAGAGCAAACGCAACAACAATTAAATCACCTACATGCAGGTGAAAAAAGTATTCAAATTGGTTTTTTAATAACAAAGATACGACCAGTTTAAAAAATAAAATGTGTAGGATGAAGTATTGGACGTACTACATATACCTACTCGGTCATCGCTACAAATTTGAAAGGCCCCTTGACTGACTTTGTTAGGCAAGGGTGTCCTTGCCTAAATAGTAAACTGTTGATGTGGGTTCGAAACCACGAGAGAGGGTTATTCTTTTTTTTTTTTGGTAGGTAGGTGGTTTTCCGCTTTTCCCCCCAAAAAAATCGGATTATTTTTTTTTATTTTTAATTTTATATAAAATTTTATATTTTCACGCGCTTATGAGATCTGATTGACGTCATTGTGCCGATTTGACGAAAATAGGACCGCCTCTACTATTATATCTTGTGTAAGTCATTGCTTCACTCGGAAAACGAAAAAACATCACATTTATCACATTATCGGTCCTTTATTTCGCTCTTTTATTGCTATTACAATTTTGTACAGAGCACAACACATTGTTGTATATCGAATAAACTGATTATTAAAACACCACATTTTTTCTTCTTTGTTTTTTTTTCTTTGTGCTAGATCTATACATATATTATGTTATGTGATAGATTGTTATAAGTAGTATTACGGCTTTATTTATTATATTAAAAGTGTTTATTACTACATGGATGTCCCATTTAAAAAGAACTGGGTAGGTACATGGGAATCTCTGAAACGATAAGAGATACAGGGTCAGATAAATTAGAGAAAATTGCATATTTTCATTATTATTAAGAATCTGAAACAAAATATTTGTAAACCTCAGGACGCTGCTGAAATATCCTGCAAAAATGGAAAATTAAAAATTAAGATATCCTATTTTATGAAAGAAGTTATATTTTTTAATGTCATTCGATATTTAAAAAATCAGGAAAACCAAAAATTTTAATCGTCTTTTTCGAATTTTCGAACAAAATAAGCTCTGTTTAACCGAAAGTGATAAATAACCATTAAAGCAAGCAATGTGACGTCATTTTGCGACTACATACGACGTCATTCCGTGATAAAACTTTTTTATTCGAAAAAAAGAAGACGATAATTTTGAATTTTTTTTTTAATGTGATAGCTTTTTGGTAGCCCTTATATCTTGTGATCCACAAAATTTTTCATCAACTATTGCCTTGAATAAAATTAAGCATGTCTGCCAGATAAAACACAAACAATCGGTAGGTGTGTAAAGGCCGGTCCAGACGCAACGACTAATTGAACGACATGTCGAATCAGACAAAATGAATCAAGTAAAATGTGAATAAGTGAACTACTCCAATCAAAGATCTACAAATCATAGAACAATAAATAAAAACATGACTGGACTTGCACTGCATAATGAACTTTGTACTTTGTTGAGTAAAGAAACTAACCTGGAACAGTAACGACATCTGCTGAGTATGTGTGGTGCTGAGCTTACTACTAATTTCATTTGGCATTGGTTGTATTTCAAGGAGGATGAAAAACGTGAGTCGTTGTAGGGTACCTGTATTACCGACACTGACGCTTACGAGCCCTAGTGTCGGTAATACAGGTACCCTAAGTCGTTATCTCAGAAACACAAAATATTATTGCCCGTATTCACAAACGATAATTTCCTAAATAATTACGTAATCAATTATCCCCATCTCATTCTATTGCGAAAAAACTGCATATCTCCATCTCACTCATTTAATTAATTACGTAATTATTTAGGAAATTATCGTTTGTGAATACGGGCATATGTCTCTCTGAACGAGGATAAAATAACAATTCAATTTGACGTTTCAGTTCGAGTTTAAGTTTTATAATTTACCATTTTATAATAATTTCACTTCCAATTCGAACCAACGCACAAACAATAACAGAATATATTAAGAATAGTGGTCAAAAATGGCATATGAATCATAAAAAAGTGGCAATAAGGTAGGTGTTTAGTAATATACCAGTATATTCATCAGGTTATTAAATTGTAGTTATGAATTATTGCTTTTCGCAATATCTTTAATATTTTAATGATACTGACATGAATTGAAATTAAATATGACACAATGAGAATTGGAACTACTAAAGTTATTTTAAAATTATTATTTTAGTAAAATGAGCTCAGAAATGACTACAATAGCCATCTCTCTCTTCCAAGGCGCTAGTTGATGAAAAATTTTGTGGATCACACGATATAATGTGTTTAATACAATACCGAATAACACGAAAAAAACAACATTAGGTATGTCCGTAAGAAAAACAAAATTTGACTATGAAAGCTCTAGGGTTTAGTTGACCGTGAAAATTTTTATATCATCAGATGGATAGCTGTTGACGACTTATGCAAGCCTACAAAAAATTAGTACTCGCACGGTAGGTACATGGTACACTATAATATTATGCGACTATGGAAAATTACAGAAAGCCAATTTAAAATGCGGTTAAAATATTCATAATTGAATCGCATAAAAATACACTATTTCTGCGATTGATGCGCAAGAAGGTTTTTTTCCCTGGATTTCGCCCCCATTTCTCCCCCTGAAGTTTTTTGCAATGCGCCGCTGATAGATTCTAAAATACAATGTGCATGAATTTTATGATTTATTTAAAAACTTTTTGGTCTCCTATATACTTTTGTTTGAATTTATAACCGTTATCGGGAAACAAAAGAAACAATTTCCTCTGATTTGTTCATAGTTCAGACGAAATTCAAATTTTCAAAATGGTAAAACCTGCTCTGACTTTTTTTTTATAATTTCTTATTTCCATTAATTGTGACAGTTTAGTCGACATTGACTGTTAAAAATCAAACTTGGGATGACCCTGTGTGTCTAACTGTTTGACTAAAGTTTGACTAACCTCAAGGACCTATTAAAGAAAAAAAGAAGAATACATCTTCAAATTTCAACACCCCGTAGATCGGTAACGAAGCGGTTGGCGGGCCTATGTTTATATGAACTTTTATGGCATAAAATAAGCCAAATAATTACCTCCTTTCGTATGTGTCTGGTATTTAGGAACATCCTGTATATACAGCCCACGGTTTCGATATTTCAATGATTTTTTTATATACATAGGTATGTATGTACCACATGACATTTATATAGAACTTCTTGAGAGAATTTAATAAAATTCGATAAACACAATTAAAATTTAGAGATAATTCACAGCCAGTCTGTAAAAATAGAAGTCTCGGTTGCATATTAACACGCTTTTTTGTGTTCGTCAATCACGGATCACCCCTGTATACTATACATAGTACAACATATTGCTTGTGGGGTTTTGTTCATTCTGTTAATAAAATGCTGTTACATATTAGGTACCTACTCATAATGACAGAAGAAACGGTAGGTTCTGTTTACGTTTTTAATATATTTTTTTATTTGTTTCAGATCGTGCCCCGAGTGAAATTTCTTTAGTTTGTAGGAATTCTTATCCAGGTTCTCTTACTACAAGTGGAGAAGGTGAGCTTTGTTATTTTTTATTTATATAATTGTGATGTGAAACATTATTTGAATTGTCGAACGTCGAACTGTGGCGTTATTTTGCTGAGAAGTTGTATGTACAAAACTTTTGAAAATCCATAATTGTTAATTTTGCTGAACCTAAGAATCTTATGTTCATCTGATGAAAGAGAAAGATATAAGTGAATCTTACCTGGCAGTGCTGTAGAAAATCCAGTTTTATACAAGTGGAATTTGATATACATAGGTAGGTATTTCCTTTGTCGACGCATTGTCCTCAACTATTAAGCACAGCACCAAATAGGTAAAAGACTATTATAGGCGGGGATCAAATGGGAAAATATATTCTATTGAATTCACAATAAAAATAATGGTAGGTAGGGTACTTACTACACTTACAATAATAATTAAAATATAATATGTACATCAATTATTTTTATTATTAAGGAATTGAATATAGGTACATAAAAGATAGGTATAGGTATATTTTTCGTTGTCTGATCATTTGGAATTTTCATTCTCCAATAACTAACAATTTCTAAATATTTATTTTTTCACCCAAGTCAAGTTATATCCATACGTTTCGGCCAGCCACACTTTCGGCTAAGGACATGGACTTCGAATAATTTACAGCTTTTTTTTTTAAGTCTGAAACTTCATAATAATTAATTATGGCCAGCCCACGCTTTCGGCCAAGAACTGACTCATGAAGCTGAAAAAGTCATTTTTGTTTAAATTTTGCTAAAAAAATTCCGAAATTTTAAAATAATGGCTTTTGGCCCGTTGGCCATGGACGTTAGAAACAAAAAAAAAATCGATTTTACGGAAATTTTGCTCACAAAAGTCTGAAATTTCATAATAATGACCAGCCATACTTTCGGCCATGAACTTACGAAACTGGAAAAGTCATTTTTGCCGAAAAAAGTTCGTAATTTTATAATAATGGCCATCTCACGCTTTCGGCCATGCATGGACTCGCGACGCTGGGAAAGTCATTTTTGCTGAAATTTTGCTCAAAAAATTACAAAATTTCAAAATAAAGGCTACCCACGCTTCTGGCCCGTCGGCCGCCACGAACCTTGTGTGAAATTTTATAATAATGGCTACTTATGCTTTCGGCCACGGACTGAAAAAATAATTTCTGCCGAAAAAAAAAGTCCGAAATTTTAGAATAATGGCCAGCCACAATACATGGACTCAATAAGCTAAAAAAAAACATTTTCGCTAAATTTTGCTGACTAAGGTCCGAAATTTTAAAATAATGGCCAGCCACGCTTTCGGCCACAGACGTAATAAAGTAATAAACTGGAAAACAATCTGAAAAGTTACTGAAAATTGTCCGAAATGTTATAATATTATTATCGATACAAAAAAAAAAATAAATCTTTTAAGTCGTAAATAACGAAGAAAAAAATTGCTGGAAATTAATCAAAGTCCCTCTCCCTGGCTGAAAGCCGAAATCGTGGTCAACATGACTTTTGGGTTACTTTTTCCATAAAATAAAGTAAACACAGAAAATATTTTTTTTTTTTAATTCGCTTCTAGACTTCTATAGGGGAGTTATTAAATAATTAAAAGGGCTATTTCTTCAAATAAAGTTTATGAATAGTTTGACTGTCACTCTGTCTGCTTGTAGGTATTAGGTTAGTAGTTAGTACCTACCTACTGGCATTTCAAATTTTACCCCAGTTCTATTTATCTCCCTATTGAATCACAATAATTAAGGTGTTTATAAAGTCTTTTTGTTTAGTTGCCAAACACAAATATATCATCCCGTTCTTCCATATCAAATTGGCCACACTCAGTGAATTGATGATCTAACCTGTTGCTCTCTGTTTTGTTTACGAATCAGCCTCCAAAGAGAATAGATATTATTATGATAGAAGAGGCATTATGTGAAAACAATATTAGATAAATTATGTGAACGCTGCTCTTATTATGGTCGGCCGGTTTTTAAGAAGCATAGATTTACTTCTTGGCAATCTTGGCATGCCGGGATGCAACCGGCGTTTTTGTTTCATCTTCCCTGTAGTTCTGTCTGTAGTCTGTAGTTAGTAGTTATCATTCCGCAGTTAAAAACTGGTTGGCGATGATGCACGCAATGATGCCATGTTTTCTGTACACTCCCTAGGTCGGAGTCAAAAATTCCCGTTTATCTTTTTTTCCTCATGTTAGGTATTTTTACATGACTTACCTTACTTGAAAGTCTTTTTTATGCCCAATTCCCAATACTACTGTCTTTGATTTTCTTATATGAAAAACGTAAGTACATACATGTCATTTGAAAAATAATCGGCCAAATTATATGTATATCATCAATCTGAAACTGTGACGAAATTAAAAAGTTCTTGAAATGTTACGTGTAAAGTTTATAGCAACAGCAACACACTAGACACTACTAATGTCATCGTGATACATTTAATGCCTAGTTTCATTGCAGTGGGCCCCTACTCCTCGCTGGGCTACTAATGGTGAACCATCAAACAAACTTTTTTGAAAATGTTAGTATTAAATGCTGTAAATTTTGTTCCGATAGTTTATGCTTCGATCAAAAAAGGCTTTATTTTTCAAAATTCAAATAGACACCATTTTGAAAAGGTTTTAGACCACATCCTGTAACATCCACGTGATCCGAAAAGAAAAGCTTACCGAAAGCCTCCAGAAAGTTCTCGTAGATTCCAAAATGTTTTTCGTAAAAAATGACCAACAATCTAACAATGAGTAGGACCTATAGAGATGCAGGTCCTCGTCATCGTTATCTCTATCTCTATCTCTATAATCGTACAGGGTAATTTACTT
The DNA here is from genome assembly GCA_910589415.1 of Malachius bipustulatus. Taxonomy (NCBI): domain Eukaryota; kingdom Metazoa; phylum Arthropoda; class Insecta; order Coleoptera; family Melyridae; genus Malachius; species Malachius bipustulatus. The sequence goes on from OU342633.1 coordinate 18,823,013, forward strand.
ATCTATGTATAAAGATTCAGTATTCGCACGTTATAGGTACTTAGGTACCTATAATGTACAATATCTATCACGGACAGAAGAATTTGTGAAACCTAAATTTTGATGTGCTACGAGTCAATAGTTTGATGGTCTGGACTTTTTTTACAGCCGAAATGATCTCACTAGTAATTTTTTCTATGAAACATACCTACCTATAATCGTGTTATGTAGGCATCCTGGTTCCTTACAAAGCTTTAAGGTTAAATTTCATGAAACAAATAATCATGTAAATTCTCAAACCATTGTAATTAATAATTATTTATATTTACCTGGGAAAAGATTTTATGGGAGTGTATTAAAATAATGTACCAATTTCTAGTTATTTCCGATACTTAATTCAGCACGATCTGGCAACTAGCATCGGGCTAACAACCCGTCGCCGATCGCGGTCGCGGTGATGACGTAACCCCTCCACTGTCGGATCGGAGTTGGCCTGGGCAGCGCCACTCCGCCACTCGCCAGTGGCGCCACCGTTGGCGTCTGTACGTTCGCCAGCCGGGTCCTATTTATAAACCCACGTACATAAACATAAAACTTATAACCCCAAACATCCTTGTCAGATATGCAACTGAATGTCGCCGAAAACTGCGTTTGCCGGTACCTATTATACACGTATACTAAATCATAGGGGGCAAGCCGGCGGAGACACAGACAGTCATTTGTCGCGTCTCGCCGCCGACTACTACTGACTGCAATTACATATTCTCCTCCGAAGGAAACTCAAGGCCTGCTCTGTTGTTGTAACCCCTAATTATCCTAATAATAAGGAATGATATTTTTTCATCCAAGTCGTTCTTCACTAAAGATGGTCATTGTACAATGTTTGGATAAATTTTGTAAAAAAAAATACCTGAATGATTATATGGTTTGGTAGGGTGGTACAAAAAATGTATAGCGCTTGTTTAATTAAAATATTAAATTTGACAAAGCATATTTTTAATTTTTTTTGTTATTGCCGTGATTGCATGTGTCGTGGACTGGAAGTGAAATTTTGGAAGGGTATATAAGGAATAGGTACTTAATATGTTGTTAAGTTCTTCTAAATGGGCTAAATCATTATTTCGTGGCATACCTACTCTGAATAGATTAAAATGTTGACTATGTATAATATTGACTCAAATTTGTTTCGTCTTAACAGAAGTTCGGTAGTAAATGTACAAGCCCCGTTTCCTAATACCGATTGTCTGGTGAGCTGAACCGACATTGGAGCACTAAATCTTACAACGATTTCTACTGTGTTGGTACAAAACAAACGGTCACTAGACTTGTTAGAATAACACCAAGACTATCGTGGTGGCGGTCACAAAAATGTACCTTTTCGTGGTGTGCAGATGCTTTTCGCCAAAAAGCGAAAATGATACCTACCTACAATAAATTAATAATTCAATAAATTTTGTGAAACTGATAAATGGAGAAGATTGTTACTATTATTGCTGTATAAAATTTTAATTGGTCTGGCGGTAAAAAAATATTTCAATATACGAAACATCTAACAATACTATACCTACTTAAGTAACAATAATGCTGGTATTTTAGCTAGCTTAAAACTATTATAGGATTAATATGACTTTGGCCTGTTTGGTTAAAACTGGCGATTATAGTAGAATTTTTTGTGTTTTTTACTCGCGAGAAAGTAGATTTTATATGAGAAAATGTGCACTTTCCAAGACGAATGAAAAACTATCAGCGTATTACATCCTATTAGCATAATCATACATTTATGCATAAATAAAATATTTATTTGTAAATAGCTATTTAAAAATTATAATTACTAATATTTGCATTTTGTTACGCGCATTACTTCTCATAAGAGGACGGGTATACTACTACAAGTTGTACATACAGTGATGCCAACATTGAGCAGAATATTCATCTGTGATTAGGTTGACGGTAAAATTGTGAGCTAATTTGGGGAAATTTTAAATCTGGCAACAACGACGAGAACAACTTTGTCACCAAGAAAACTTGTCTTTTATTATTTAATTTTAATTCCCGTTCCCTGTGCAATTCTCTAGCAACTTGCCTATCTAACTAATAAATGTTTTTCGTCTGACGTAATTTATACAAAATAGCTCGTTCAGCTTTATTATTTTTGTTCTGTATATATGTTTTATCTATCTATCTCATTTTGGATCCGTAAAGCCTTTACGAATAACTATCATAACATTCACATTTCGCTGCAATTATTGTTCATCATATTCATCATTCAAGAACATTTGAATATCGGGAAAAATTCTATTGATCATAAAAAAATACATAATCGCTATTTTTTGTTAGCATCGGTGTCTTTGATATACTTGAAAGTAAATAATTAACCGGCGGCTTTTAATTAGAATTTAAATGGCAACAACATCATATAATATGCTTCAATGTTTATTCTTTTATCTGAGTTCAAACCAGTGACATACACATGTAGTGAGTTGATTATATTAATTTATAGGGATAACATTATTTATACACTGTTTACTTTATTATTAATATAAATGACTTGTTTACATAAATATAGCGATCGTCTGTTGTCATATAAAGTTCATCCGATGCCATTAAAACAAGGTTACTTGACTTCTTGATCCAGTAGCGAAATACATCAACTTTCAACTATACCTATACCTACCTACTTGATAATATCTACTTTTAACTGTAAAAGTATCGGATAAATGGATAAATTTCATTGTATGTATAATAATATAAAGAAAAGAGGGTTTTCATATTTCCTAATTATTCCTACCGCGGTGTTTCCATCTTAGTTGTTCAGGAAAAGCGACGGTATTACAAATTACCAAACAGTAATTCCAGGCGCCACTCGCCATTAACTGTGCCAGATTTTTCTAAGGACAATAATAATAGATCGAAATTTCTATAGGAAACTCATCTTTGGAATCTTTGAAAAAAGTAGTGTTGCTGTTGTCAGTTGTCTGAGCCTCTGCCTAAAAAACATACAAGTATTCCCTTTAAGAAATCTGAATGAACATGATGAAAATAATGTTTCCATATTTTGTAAATATTTTTATTTACATACTTACGTTTCTAATAAGAAAATGTAATAGGATACTAGGCAAAGGGTTATCTTGTTTAATGTTATTTAATTTGTATATATTAGGTAGGTACTTATATTATGTACTACTTATATGATTAAAAACGATTGTTTTCTTTCACGTTGCGCATTTGAAATATTTATTTATATTATTCGTGGATAAACTTTAACCCAATCGCAACTTGATTTCATAGTTAGTTGAATTAATTCTTAGCGACTTTCCTTTAAAAATAATTTTCAAAATAGTACAGCCATCAGAGAACATTATGATTATTTATGATTATTATTAATGATTATTATTTCAAACAAATTTTGAATAATTTTCCGAATATTTTTTTTGACTTGTTTCTGTGGGGAAAATGTGTGACAGAAGGCCAAGCTTTATTACTGGGAAATCGGGTGTCAACTACAAAATTTTCAGATTTCACTATACTAATCACAAATCATTTCACTAATAACGAATACGCAGACATTACGTTTCTGTATGGTTTCTGCAATGGAAATTCAAGAGCAGCTGCAATAGAATACCATAAAAGATTCCCCAACCGAAGAACACCGGCCCATGTAACGTTCGCGTCTGTTTTCCAATATTCTGGAAACCACGTAAGATTTTCCGGAGTTCATAGGAATGCTGAACCTCAATTGGAAAATGTGAACCATCAAAACATCGTGGAGATGGTGGCAGTAAATCCAAGTACAAGTACGTGAAAAATTGGGCAAGCACTGGGCATTTCTCAGTCAAGAGTATGGCGAACCTTGAAAAAGAAGAGCGGATGCATCCCTATCACTTACAAAGTGTTCAGAGGCTTCAACCAGTCGATGTAGTTCCACGTCTCATTTTCTGTCGGTGGATTTTGGAGCACCTAAGAACACTGGATAGAATTTTGTTTACTGATGAAGCTCAGTTCACGCGGGATGCTGTAACGAATAAAAAAAAATTTCCATACCTATTAGCATATGAAAATCCGCGCTCTGTTGTTCAGAAGAACTTACAACATATATTTTCTAAAAATGTATTATTATAGAACATTTTTTTGCTGGGCGCGGCTCACGGGGGACATTTATTTACTTTTCCCACAAGTCATTTTACCCAGCTTGCTTGCAGAGGCGAACGTGAGCAGGCATGGTTTTTACTTCCAACAAGATGGGGCACCACCGCATTTGTCTCGACAAGTCAGAGAGCATCTCGACAATGAGTATCCCAATCGTTGGTTCGGGCGCGACGGCCCTCATTCCTGACCACCTAGGTTCCCCGACCTCACTGTTTTAGACTATTATAAGTATTATATACCTATATGGGGCCATATGAAGCAGGAAGTCTAAAAAACTGAAGTAAATACCAGAGAGGAGCTCAGGATGCGAATGCTGGTAGTTGCTGATGAAATAAGAAACAACAGGCAAATAATTCAAAAAGCAAACAAAAATTTACGGAAACGCTGCAGAAAATGTATTGAAGTTGGTGAAGGACATTTTGAGAACCGTTTGTAACATTAATATTGATAACATTTAATTTACACTGACATTTTTCCCACAGAAACAAGTCAAAAAATTAATTTGAAGTAATTCAGACGAACATTAAGTAAAATTTGTCTGCTCGAAAACGATAATTTACTGAGAAGTTTTAATTTGACATTTTTTTTTCGAGATGGTTTGGGTGTGCCGTTCAAATTGAGGAATAATCTCCGTAGAGTTATTTCTTAACTTTTCAAATTCGATGACAGTTTTTCAGTAGCATATGGTCAGAAAATTAACTTTTTCAACAAAGACCATGGGGGCAAAAATTTTCAAGTCCGGTCCTGGATTTTTAATTAACTCAGAAGGCGGTTTTGATAAGTTTCCGGAATGCAACATCCCTAGTAAATTTCGACAAAATATATTCAACCGTTTCATAAATATCGCCTATCAAAGTTTTGTACTTGAGACATAAAACACCCTGTAAAACTTCGTAACCAATCACAAAAAAAATTTTTCTTTTGTGGTTTTCGAGTTTCGACCCGTCTTGAAATCTGCTTATCACCATTGGTCTATGTAAGGTCACTCATGAATCACCCTGTATACGAAATCTCTGTTTTGTATATAAAAAAAATTATTGATTTTTTTAATCTTAATAGGTACAAGAAATTCTAATACCATTATTTTAAATAAACATAATACCACTCATTATGAATTATTATCTTCTGAATATTATGTATGTACCAAAATTTATAATCATTTGCCGAATAACTACAAAAAATATAATTCAAAAAAATTTTCAAAAGAAATTAAAAATATTTTAAATGAATATCTGAACAATTCTTTGGATTTGTAATTTCAAATTATAACTTTATAACTTAATTTTACGATTTATTGTTGTTCATTTTTCACAAAAAAATACAATAATAATATGTATTTACAATAAGGAATTAAATGTTATTATTATTATTATTATTATTATTAAATAAAGGTATAAAATCTTCAAACAGCATAATACAGAAGAAGTGACGACCTTGAATAAATATCACTGTTGTCAGACTTCCCACAATTCCTGGTAGAACTCAGATAGGGAGACTCATGAAAGGTAAATCCGTAATTTTTTGATAAAACCGAGGCGGGAGAAAAATTAAAAATATTTTTCAATAAATTTTTAAACATTTACATTATATTAAAATGAAATAATATGAAATGAAATGAAACATGAAATAATTTTTACTTAAACTAACACTTTTTAGAAAAACTAGACCACATATAGAGATATTAATTCTTACTTCACCCCACTGCCTGATGGCTTACAAAACTTTATTTCATTTCGTGATTGATTATCAGGGGCAATATGATAAGTGGTACGAGTATGATTATGACCAATAATTTTTTGGTCGTCCTGCGGATTAAAAGTAGGGGTTAATTCCTTGTTGAAAATTAGTTTTTCAAATGAAAATACATCGTTCGACCCGCTCCTCTTGAGATTGAAGGGAGTGTCGAAGAAGTAGTTTTTTTTTTCTTAAATGTATAACAAGTTATGGAAATGACATTAAGTAGGCGTAGTCTGCTATTGAGAATACATAACACTTAGTGGACAATTCGCTATTTATTTTTTTAGGTATTGTTTTAAGGGGTAGTAAAGGCCAACCATATATAAAACGTATTTCGCACCTAAAGTATTGTCATTTTAAAATACATTTTGGATAGCGTGATTTTATAAATTTTAAAGAAACCTTGAAAATTATTAAATTCACTAAAAAAATACAAAGGGGATACGACTGCAGCAAAAATAGTTGAGCTTTACTTTTTTTGGTTCTCCCTTCCGGGGGTCGTATCTCAATAGGAGAGAAGGGGGGCGAATGAATTATTATTTTAATTTGAAAAACCTGCTTAATGCAACAATAAATCACCCCATAATTTTTTCGCGCTTATTTATTCTCACCCCGATTCTCACGCTTTGTATTTCCATATTATTGTTCACTATTTTTGTAATTCTTATCTTTATGTTAATGTAGTGACACTACATTAATACATTAGTTTACGTTCTCTCGATATAATGCCACAGAAGTATAACAAAATATCTATTAGCAAATAAGCAAATTTATTATAAATAAATTCTTTGTTTCAGCAGATTCTACCATGAATACCTCAAAATGGTGTAGTCTAGCATACTGGGAACTGACTCAGAGAGTTGGTCCCCTGTTTCCTGTTGAATTGTCGGCTGTGAATGTATTTGGCAACATACCTTACGGGGACGGGCTCTCGCTAGAAACCCTAGCTCAGCAGAAGTCTAATAACCCAACTAAGGTCGTTAATACAAGGTGCAAAATCGGCTTAGGTAAGTAATATCCTCATTACGTACAGCTTCACTTTTTCCCCAACCATTTTTTGTTCAAATATGTAAATACAATAATTTCTTTTTCCTTATTCTAGGACTGACCCTTTCGCGCGAAGAAGACCGTATTTGGGTGTACAACGCATCGGATAATCCTATCTTTGTAAATTCTCCCACTCTGGATGACCAGACTTCACCGACGAGAGTTCCCGCCGAGCATTGCCTATGCGTCTACGATCCCTCTAGATACCAAGACGATGATCGGAGTTATTCTATAGACAGAGTTATTGGTCCTGTGAACGATAAATCCATCAGGATCAGTTTTGTCAAAGGATGGGGACCAGGGTAGGTTTTATTAATTTCATCAAATGTAATATGCCCGGTTGCAAGAACGTAATTAAAAATCTGTCAGATAATCACCAATTTTAAAATGGCCCGAATTATAAAAATTGTGGTCTGATATTGCTGAAAGTAAATTGTATTCTCTTATAGAAGAGTTAATTACCAATACAAATAAAAGATGATTGAAAATATTCACCAAAGTTTCAAAATTTGAAATTTAAAATCTGGAATATTTTTAATTATACAGGGTGTCCGGAAATTATGCGCAAAGAATTAAGGGGGTGATTCTACTTGATAAAATATTGTCAAAAGTATTAATACATTTTTTTCGAAAACTCACAAAATAAGAAAGTTATAAGCCTTCACAGTTGATTTTTTTAAATCAATATTTTTCTATAACTTTTTTTCTAGTGTACGGATTTTCGTAAAATTTGACACACTTGCTACTGATTTTGCTTTACATCCTTGGTCTAAATTAGACTTGAATCCCTCGAAATCAAGAGGCCTTAACTGCCCTTGACCTTCGAAAAGGCCTGAAAAGGTCCTCTTTGTCTATCACTATAAAAGGTCCTGTTTCCGAGTAAAACTGTTTTAAAAATTTGTACTAAAATTGGTCACCATAAAAATTATGATCATTTTGCATCAACCCTGCAGCTGTTTCCAAAGCATGCTTTGGTATTGCTGCAAAATGATCATAATTTATGGTGATCAATTTTAGTGCAGGCATATTTTTAAAACAGTTTTACTCGGAAACAGGTCATTTTATCGTGATAGACAAAGAGGACCTTTTCCGAATATTTCTTCATGTTCTTCAATTGTGCGTCTTCAAAACTCAGAAAAAAAAATATTACGAAAAAAGTTACAGGCCTTTTTTGAAGGTCAAGGGCAGTTAAGGCCTCTTGATTTCGAGGGATTCAAGTCTAATTTGAACCAATGTAAAGCAACATCAGTGGCAAGTGTGTCAAATTTTAAGAAAATCCGTACACTAGAAAAAAAGTTATAGAATAGTTATTTGCGTACAGAGGGCCGAAGGAAGAAGATTACGCCCGCGGACGAAGTTTGAGGCCCGACGCGCCAGCGGAGGGCCTTTATTCGGCTAAGGGCGTAATCTTTCCTTCGGGCAGAGGTACGTACAACGTTTTACGCACAATTGCATCAAAACAATAACAATAATATTCCTAATATAAAATAATAATTTTTGACGTTCGTTTAAAATTAATTATTTGACAGCCGCGTTTGACGTTGAACAATTAATATAATCGATAAGTCAACTTGTATTAATTTCGCAATGAGACATTCTTCAGAAGCGACTTCTGGTTGATGGAATTACTTTCCAGAATGTTTCCAACTATGTTTTTAATATTACAAATAATTAATTATATTTATAATTATAATCCCAAAGTATGTACCTATTAATAAATAAAGATAACAGTTCAAACAACAAAGCATACATTATTTCATAATCAGCGGGCTTTTTGTCTACTTTACGGCCCGCCGGGCTTTTTCTCTACTTTACGGCCCGCTAGTCGTAAAGTCATAGTTTCCGCCATGGTAACTAAGACGTAAACAACCAATTTTGATTCAATTGTGCGTAAAAATATTGATTTAAAAAAATCAACTTTGAAGGCTTATAACTTTCTTGTTTGTGAGTTTTCGAAAAACAATTATAGATACTTTTGGCAATATTTCATCAAGTAGAATCACCCCCTTAATTTTTTGCGCATAATTTCCGGACACTGTGTAAGTATATGTTTGTGCAACCGGGCCCTAATAATGATACCAAATTTAAAACTGACACTATTTTTGACATATTGACTGACATTAATTTTTATGTGTGCTTTTATTTACAGATACTCCCGGCAAGATATAACATCATGTCCGTGTTGGTTAGAAATTCTGCTTTCGCCATGCAGGTGATGGAATGAGGTATCGAATGGGGATTTTGGTAGGCTAAATGTTGACAACGATGAAGCTTTAAATGCCAATAGAATTGAAGTAAGGCAGTTATGGCTCAGCTGCCCAGTTTCCGTCCTAATTAAAATTAAAGTTTGGAGAGTACTGTTTAAATTGTACTATTTTGTCGACAATTATTGTATTTAATATGTACCTCCGAAATATATTAAGCTCTATGGTTCAAAAGTCAATTAGAAAACAATTTGAACAGTTCTCGACATTTGAAAAATGAACTTAGTCATAGCATTTAAAATTGTGTGAGAGAAAATTTGAAGGTACCTATCGTGAGGGAATACAAATGCCTTATATTGTTACTCTTGTCTTTTTTATTGAATTTACTAATATTTTAATTGTACGGGGGAGAGTCCGGAGAGTAAAAGTACTGATATTATTTTGGGAACTTAACAATATTTCCATCTGAAAAATAGTAATGGATTCCATAAAGGTCAAAGTGCTTTCTCGCCTGTATTTAAAACATTGATTTCCATGCCAGATAATTTCCAAATGATTTCCAAATTTTCTGCAGGTACTATCAGAACAAGAATATGACATTTAATCAATGATTTAAATGCAGATATTTTATGACAAAAAGGGACCATTAAAATAAATAATTTAGGTTACAATAATAATTTTAGCATTTCTATTTTAATTTCATATCTTGCCCGAATTTTCTTATAATTTGTTTTGTTAATTCCAAATACCGAGAATCGTACTTATATTTTATTTCTTCGATTGTCGTTATGGCCAATTGTTGAAAATAAAGAGTCCCAGATTTTTTTATCATGATTATCGAAATTCATGCCTCATAACTTATGTAATTTACCTCACTAGTCATATAAAGAGTGTATTGCTTATATAAATTTGTATGTACCTGTTGTATGTAAAGACATGTTAAATAATTGTAAATATATAGCGCAGTGCCTTTGTAATAGCAATTTAATTGCGAAATTTCAATAAACTTTTCAAAGCTATGGTAGTAATATTCTGTAATATTCTTTAATTTATTTATTGACATTTTAAATATACATTTTTGTATATAAAAAATAAAATTTATTATCAATATTTGCTTTTTCTTCATTTTTGTATCTTTAGTTTTTATTTACAATAGCTCTATACCTTCAACATCAAAAGTCAATTTAAGATTACAACACAAAAATAACAAATATAGTGCCCCCTCCCCCCCCCAAAAAAAAATTGTACCGCTACCACATAAAATATGAATTATAGAATATAGGTAGGTACCTACCATGATTTCAAAGCAACCGACCCGATTTAAATCCCTTAGATGATTGTGTATTATAAAAAATTATTAAAAAAGTAATGGGGATAGTTTTTATAAAATGTAGCATCTTACTTTTTATTCAAAATCTAAGATAGTGAAGACCATTTGACCTTCAGGTCAGTGATAAAAATCTTTAAAACTTTCCCTATTTAAACATTCTGGAATCCCCCACAAGTCCGACAATTTAGAGAATACATCGGGTAGGACCCACTCTTGAAGAGGGTACCCTGTCCTGTGATTTTAAATATAATTAAATATTTCCGAAGCTAATACATAATTAGGTACATTAATTACCCTACATAGGTATTCTGAATAATAAAAAATAGCACTTATTTGTTTCTCATTGATTTAGAGGATGATTTCAGATTCACCTCTTGGCCATTTTACAATTTTTTTCCCTTATGGATTTACTGATATATGCTGACCGGGAGGATCACATTAAATATAATTTATAACACCACCGAACTACCGATCAGAGACACAGATGTAGGTAAAACTACCTATAGTATCTAGTACCTAGTCGGGTACCCCGGGTAATGCCACTCGGGTACATCTACGTTACGGGTATGACTTCCCTAATCCAAATAGAGGCACCATCACCATCTATCTCGGACATACAGTATAGTGTGTTGCCTATATAGTGAGGCCATTTATAGTACACCCCCCCCTCTCTTAATTTCGTTCCCAGTGAGAGAGAATGGTACAAAAACTAAATATTCAATGGTACATTAGTTCAAATTTTGACAGTCTGTTTTTTGTCAGTGAGAACGTTTTTTGTATAGTCTTCCTCCCCCCCCCTTAAATTTTGAGAAGAATGAGATATACCGTGTTGGCTGCATGATGCTATGTATGTAGAAAGGCACAGAGGAAGATATAGTTCTTATCTTTATCCGTGTCCACTCAATAAAATCCTATCACTCAGCGAACACACATACAGTGCGTGTGTCACAATCATGGTACACCCCCTTTTTTTCTTTATTTTTTGAGATAAATTTTTTAAAGTTGGTACGTCGCATATTCTCGATGGAGCGCACTTTTTAGCAGAAAATTGAATTTTTTCCCGCATCCGGTTTTTCCGGAAATGTTACCAACTTTTACCAACTATATATTATTATATTTTTGGATTCTATACATTTGTACGAATCCAACAATACCACATGAGTACCATTTTAATTGTCAAATTTGTTTTTATTTATTTTTTTATTTCTCCATTATAGTGTGCCATGACTTCAGTTGTGTTCGTCACAGATGCAACATGGGTAGGTACACCAAAATGTCCCTTATTAAGAGTACTAGTAGATGGTACCTCGGTACCAATATGGTACCATTTGAAAAAAATGAATCCAGCTCAAAAAATCATTCCGGTGCGCATAATTTATCCATAAATCACTTAATTTAGTACTTTGAACAAAAATTCGATTTTTCCAGCATTAGATGATCCAATTGGAGTAAAACGAAATAGTCATGGCACACTATAATTGAGAAATAAAAAATTAAATAAAAACAAATTTGAAATTTAAAATGGGTACGTATGTGGTATTGTTGGATTCGTACAAATCTATAGAATCAAAAAATATAATAATATATAGGGTGTCCCATTTAAAAATAAAAAGTTGGTAACATTTCCGGAAAAACCGGATGTGGGAAAAAATCAATTTTCTGATAAACAGTGCGCTCTATCGAGAATATGGGACGTACCAAATTTCAAAAAATTATCTCAAAAAAAAAATAAAAAAAGGGGGTGCACCATGCCTGTGACACACACTGTAGATTGAACTTTGGTATAAAACCTGAATTCAATGGCACGAATATCACTTTTGGACATAAAATAGGTTTGTTGTCAATGATGACATTGATATACATACCTACCTAGTTATGGTTAAAGCGATTCTACAGTGACCGCCAAAAAGTTGGCATCATATGGGAAAATTTTTATTTTTGACTTGTAAAAAAACTTTCAGAACAAAAAATCTCTGCTTGCTTGAAAACTTTTTTTGTCGTAATGAGATATACAGAGTGATTTATTCTTATCGAGAAAATAGCTTTTTTCGCAAAATGGTTATAAATTCATATAAGTGATATTTTTTTCGAAAATAAATAAGCAAAATTTCGATTTGATTTTGGTACAATATGTCAATTCCGGCCTACTTGTTAATCTCATAATCCAAAAACCACCACTAAGAATATTTTTTTCAAAAAAGTATTACCATTTTTTTTTATACAGGTGTCCCAATATTCCATGGACATGGAGCAACCACAGATTACTGAGGTAAAAAAAAGTCGCTCGGACCAAACTTATCTCTATACCAAAGTGCTTCGTTTGTCCGTTAGAGGGCTTCAAAGTCTTTTGAAAATTTTAGTTTTTTTGAAATAGCTCAAAGTCGGCTGATTCCAGGTCGATGAAATTTGGTAGGTAAGTTTCTTATTAAAAGTACTAACTTTCTGATGTACATGATAATTTGACGGAAACCCGGGAAGGGGTGAAACTACCCCTACCCTCCATTAAAATCGATCGTAATTGTTCATAGGGTAGCAGGAACGCTGTCCGTGTTTTTTTGTTTGAAAGATACATCATTTTAGCCCATTTTTGGTCTCCTACAAAAATCTGTATCTTTCCGAGGTGCTATGTGATAAAATAAATTAGTCGATGACACCTAACCAAATTTTTATTTCATTCTTTTAATTTGAAATCAAATTTTCAATTGTCAGGTGATTATTTGATCTAATCTCAGAGAAGATGTTTAGTATGGTTCGGCTTTTTTTCAGGTGTTTGCAAACGGTTTTTTTCAAACGTAGTAAACAGTTTGCAAAACGACGAGGTTCCAAGAAAAGTTAAAATCATTTTTTTGCGCAGGATGGGACTTTCTAGGGTCCAAACCGGCGCCCACATCGAGCATCTTTTATGAGATTAGGGGCTGGTTGTTCGTATGTCAGTTAAAAATTTTGAGATAACTACTGATTTTAAAATGCCCTGTATTATCAAACCATTGGTGTGATATTTCTGAAAATGAATTCTGCTCGCTTTGAGAAGAGTTAATTACTGATTAAAAAAACAAGATCATTAATAATTATATTCGCCATATTTTCAAAATTTGCAATTTAAAATCAGTAGTTATCTCAAAATTTTTAACTGACGTACGAACAACCGGCCCTAGATAAAATAATCACCTGACTATTGGAAATTTGATTTCAAATTAAAAGAATGAAATAAAAATTTAGTTATCATCGACTAATTTATTTTATCACATAGCACCTCGGAAAGATACAGATTTTTGTAGGAAACCAAAAATGGGCTAAAACGATGTATCTTTCAAACAAAAAAACATGAACAGCGTTCCTGCTACCCTATCAACAAGTACGATCGATTTTAATGGAGGGTAGGGGTAGTTTCACCCCTTCCCGGGTTTCCGTCAAATTATCATGTACATCAGAAATTAGTATTTTTAATAAGAAACTTACCTACCAAATTTCATCGACCTGGAATCAGCCGACTTTGAGCTATTTCAAAAAAACTAAAATTTTCAAAAGACTTTGAAGCCATCTAGCGGACAAACGAAGCATTTTGGTATAGAGATAAGTTTGGTCCGAGCGACTTTTTTTTACCTCAGTAATCTGTGGTTGCTCCATGTCCATGGAATATTGGGACACCCTGTATTTTCACAATTTCATAGGCTTAATTTCAAATTGCAATATTTTTTAATGTAAGCTTGCAGGATCTGTTATTGTAATGGACCATGAAAATTGTTAATTACTACATCACATTTCTTTACATTGGCCGAAAAGTAATATTTTGTGACAAAGTTTACTTTTTTGATGCAATTCACATTTAAGGAGAAACATTTTTTTAAGAGCTGTTTTTTTTCTAGATAGCTACTTTTGAAGCTCCAAACATCAGTGTTAATTAATTTGATCTACAACTGATTCATAAAATGCACTTTTTTAGATGTTTCAAGTTCATAAAATGAATGATTATCGTGAAGAGTGATAATTATCACTCATACACATACATAGTATGTGTATGAGTGCATATTGTAGATAATTCAATGAATGAAAATATCTTCTACCCCAGAACAAAACATTTTTCAATCAAATGTGGCTGGACAAAATCTGTTACCTTAAAAATCTAAAGAAGTGCATATATTAAGCATTATGTCACCTTTATGAACTGATGTGATTAAAAAGGCGTTAAAATAGCTTATATTAATACATTAATGCCCGCATTCACAAAGCATTCCTGTCCTGTTATATTCCCAAAATAATTAAATAAACGGTATGAAGATATACAGTTTTTTTAGCATTAGAATGAGATGGAGATAATTGATTACGTAATTATATAGGAAATTATCGTTTGTGAATACGGGCATAAAAGCGTTGTTTTTTTTTTAATAATAACTTTTCGTTCAAATCTAAGTCACTCGTAGGTAAGATTTTGTATGCAACATATGCATAAAGCGCCTTTTTTCAGTTTTGGGATTGACGCACTCGCCTGCGGCTCGTGGGGTCAAAGTTCCCAGTCGTGAAAAAAAGTACCACTTTATGCACTTGTTGCATAAATAACTATTATTTCAGCAAAAACACGCTAAATGCTATTTTACACTTTGATTATTCAATTTAATAAAACAATTAAAGAAATTAAAAGTGAATTGCATCAAAAAATCAAATTTGTCACAAAATATCACTTTTCTGCCAATGTAAAGAAATGTGAAGTAGTAATAATTAACAATTTTCATAATCCATTACAATAACAGATCTTGAAAGCACAAATTAAAAAAATGTTGCAATTTGAAATCAAGTCTAAATATAGGTCAACTTTTGAAAATATTTCAAAAAAGTTGAATTGCTTTTTTGAAAAAATTATTCGAAAGTGGTATATGTTTTTGGATTGAGACTATCAAGTAGGCCGAAATTGACATATTGTACCAAAATCAAATCCAAATCTTGCTTAGTTTTCGAAAAATAGCTCCTTTATGATTTCCACCATTTCCAAAAAATCTATTTTCTCGATAAGTAAAAATCACTCTGTATATCTGATTACGGCAAAATAAGTTTTCAAGCAAGCACATATTTTTTTTGTTCTCTAAAGTTTTTTTGACAAGTCAAAAATAAAATTTTTTCCCATAGGTAGGTATATGATGCCAGCGGTCACATTGTATAATATCAAAATACTGAACGACCATAGAATACGGTATGAGGCCAAATGTTTCAAACTCTAGAGCCAAAAGATGAAAAGCAGCAAAAATCGATCTATAATACAACACTATGCTCTGCTTATCGGCATGCTACAAGATATTTTGCGAAAAATTGACTTAACCTAATCTTTATATAAATACATGACAGCATTTATACATTTCTGTCGCCCTAACATAGCCTCCTACTTCATCAATAATAAGTGAATGGCTATATGAGCATTCCATTTAAGAAAACATAACTTTGATATTATGTCACTCTATATGGGACACCTGCATAGTCCACAATAATTTTAAATTATAAGCACTATGACCCTGTATAAAACCCAGTTTATCACGCACCGTTCAGGCTACACAGACCGAGGCAGTAGTGGTGCCTCATCCTGTATACCCTACTTTTTTACATTCACCACAATATTCACCCTTAAAAACGTCCATGTGAAGAATGAATTCTTTACCAGTAAATGACGAGAATCACGTAAAGAATAGAGGTAAGTTATACGGCACATCACTGCCCTTACCCCGTCATCCAAATGCCACAAAAGAAAAGTGTTTGAATTGAGTTTTTAGAGGTACTCAAATCAGCCTTAACTCATGAAATCCACTGTAAGCTTTAGTAAAAAAAAAAAAAAAATTTATAAAATATTTTATTTAAACACCATAATATTACAAATATATATTATGTGGGTACCATAATTTATATTACATTATTTACATTACTATACCACTTCCTTGCTCATTAAATTTATCACAAAAATTCAAGGGCCCTTCAAAAAGTACCAAAGGACAAAATAATTTTAGAATGATCAAGGAAATACTTGTGCCAACTTTTGGCATATGTTTAATAAACAGCATATTTGTAATTAAATTTTTAATTTTTTTTTTTTAAAGGAGGAGCATCGGTCTTCGATGCTTCTTTCTTCGATTTCCTCCAATTTTCTGAAAATAAATAAACAATTTATTAGAATTTTGTAGATATTTTCATTTCAAACTCTTTAACACCATCCAAATACAGTGAACAACATACAATGCAAAGTTTCCACTGTTACAGATTCTCAAGTTGTGTAACAAAAAAAAATAATTGTAGAGAATTCTTGCAAGTCATGGAAACTCAGCAATAGCACCCTTCAACCTTTCAGCCCGTCTAGACATTGTAATGAAATTAAGTGACACATGGAAAACTAAAATTCATTAGGAACATATAAGTCATCTCACGTTACATGAGCAATTAAAAAAAGGACAGTATCCTCCAGTCTACATCAACAACTTTGTTATACCAGAAACAACTACAGTACAGTACCTAGGATTACAGTTGGATACAAAGCTAAGCTAGTGAAGAAGAAGAAACAAATTGAACTGCATAATATTATGTTTAAAAGACTTATACTGGCTTCTTGGAAGAACATTGAACCCATTTGGACAGTGGTATCGAATTATGGGGATGTGCCATGTACCAGTAGATAGGGAAAAAGTAGATTTATTGGTTAACCGATTGTGAACAATTAATCGGGATTTAAATTTCAGATACAGATCTGTTAATAGAATTGACTCTGCGGAAGGAAATATAAAGGATGATGATTAGATAGAAAGACTTGTTGGTAATCCTGTTGTTTAGTCTCCCAAAACACCCCTCACATGCCCATTCCACTTTTTCCACTCACGTCGCTTACGGCGTTGCCGTACGCAACTTGTTACAAATAATATTTTAAAACACATTTGCTGCATTAAATCAGGTCTTTAGCCAGAGTAGGTTTTTTTCCTTTAAATGTCCCCAAAATAAAAATAAACCTACCCTGACCCTTTGGTCAGCTTACCGCGCGTTACCGTCTAAATAATAATTAATTGTAACATTTGGAACGAGAATGCCGGCTGGGCCTAGTAGTAATATTTTTATTATAATATAACCCGTGGGAAAGACGCTTGGCCGAGATTGTCTGCAGAACGTAGTAGAACGAATAGCATGTGGCAACGCTGAGAGTAGTCGGCAGACAAAATGTAGTGGGGGTAATAGAGGGGTGTTTTTAAAGACTAAACAACAGAATTACCGACCTGTTTAAAAGTGTCAATTTTGATTTAATGTTTATGAAATAATGCGAGTAAAGCCACTGAAGTTAGGTGGCTTCTTCACTGGAAGAAAGTTCCGTGCTGTTGCTGTCACATTAGCTTATAGAATTTACTGTGGAATTGTGATTGAAAGAAAAACCTTCAATGACAAGAAAATCGCTGAACTGAACAGGGCAATAAAATAGGCTTCAAAATAAGTTCAATGTGACAACCAGATATCCGTTGCATCTCTAATATCTTGTGTGTAACGAAGAAAACTCACCTCAGCAAAGCTCGCTTCTGCTTGTAAGTTAACGATTTAATAAACTTAAACTTTGCATCGGGGTGTTCTTCCTCACAGTCGGCAACCAGCAACTCCTCTGTCAGTTCGCCATTATTCAAATGCTGTCTCTTGATTGCCAAACCATCGTCCAGCATCTGTTGGACCAGGGTGTTTTGATCCATCACTTGCGAGGACGCCTCTAGAGATCTCGCAGCGCTCATCGATAAACTATACATGGGACACTCTTTATCTGAAACAAAACGTAATTATTAGAACCGGGCCTAGAAATAGGGAGCAAAAATGCAATGCAATACCTGTATTGATGTGGCCCCATTTATGACATTTGATGCACCTCACGTTTCTCACTTGGATCCCAAACGGTTGATCTCGAATCTCCTGATCGCCCTTGCAGTAGCTCTCCCTGGGTGCGTTGTATTTCCTCTGCCACTCGAATTTGTACTCCGGCTCGTTTTCCTCTCTCTCGTGTTCTTTCCGTGCGCCGGGTGGCGGCTCGTACATGAAGCTTATGCTCAGCTTGTCTTTGCTGTCTTTACTGAACATAGCTTTGTTGTCGTGAAGTTCCTGCTCCTTCTCGTACTGCTGTTTGAGTTCCTCCTGCTTCTTTTTGTACGCGTCGGCTTTTTGTTTGTTGATCCACACCCGCTTCAGGTTTTCTCCCGATGCGGGGTGAAAAAACTTTTTGCTCATAAAATTATCAAACCCCTTGCCCATTTTTTTGAAGCTTGCCAGCCAAGTCTTACTTAAATTTAACTCAATGGCTTGACCAATCCAATAAATATATAAATAACTTAAATAAGGCACACGCACAAGCCAAAGCACAACACAGTACGACACACTGTGACGACTGACGACACTACGCTACGACAGTACCAACCACACAACACACAACACACCACGAGGCAAGACAAGACAAGGCAAGTGAAGTGAAGTGAAAGTGACAAGTGACCTGACTACCTGACAAGATCACAAGACTAGTGGCGGGGGTGTGTCAATAGACGCCGTCAGTGTGACGTCACAGGGCGGGGCTAAGCGGTTCTGGTTCCATACAAACAAACCCTTCACGTGGTCATTGTTGTCAGTTGTCGTGTTTTTTCCTGAAGTTTGACGTGATGTTTTCACCCCCGCCTCCGCCAGTCGTCAATTGCCATTTACCATTGACATCGATTTAAGTGTTCCCGTAAAATTCCAAGTTTATCCCTAGTTTGTTTTACGAAGAAACCAAAAAATTTTCCAAAGGTAAAAATGCTGAAGAATGTGACCATGTTGAGAGAATGGAGTTCGAGGCGGAACTTAAAATAATTCGTGGAACAGTACCCGCCAGCATGAAAAACAAAACCTAGTGTTGAGGTAAGAATATCCTGCTAGCAAATTCAACAGGTCGTGGCAACGGGTTATATACCTAATTGTTTTTTTTTTAATTAACAGATTGAATTGAAGGATGATTATCTCATTCGGAAAAGTATAGTTGTTGTTGTCCTAAGGGCCTAAGGGTATAAAATGCCATCACATTTGCAGCACTTTTGAAGTTCTACTAATGAGAGACCTCATTAGAGCTTTGATGTTTGACGAGACAAAGTTCCATCAGCAGAACTGGCAAACCTGTAAACGTCAAACCTGTAAACAACGTTTGTTTGAATGGAACCCTGGCCGTTGGCCCCGCCCACTGACGTCATCACTGTCGGCGTCTATCGTGAATGAGACACGGATGCCGATAGACTATGACTGCGCAGGCTGCGTTCCCGTCTTCTGACGTCACTCGGTTGGAAGACTACACATGAGATTGCTCATATCTTTTTTATTGTCAGGAATAAATAAATAATTCTTGGTAGGCTTGCATAAGTCGTCAACAGCTATCCATTCAACGGTTTAAAAATTTTCACGACCAACTAATTCCCAGAGTTTTCATAGTTAACTTTTGTTTTTCTTACGCCGTGTCCTAGCTGCAACCGGGTAGTGCGTTGCGTGCGATGCGGGGAACGCACGCAAAGCAAAATCGCACGAGAAATTTTGAGTGTGTCCTAGCTGAATACGATGCGGTTCGTGCGAGAAGATGGTTTCCAAACCAACTATTTCTGGTGCAGCTTCAGATAAAATACGTTTTAATTTTGTAAACCAGTAGGTTGTTGAATATTGCTTTTTTGAAAAAATTATTCGAAAGTGGTATCTGTTTTTGGATTAAGACTATATCAAGTGTGCCGAAATTGACATATTGTACCAAAATCAAATCGAAATCTTGCTTAGTTTTCGAAAAATAGCACTAATTTACTAATTCACATTTTCTTTACATTGGCAGAAAAGTGATATTTTGTGACAAATTTGATTTTTTGATGCAATTCACTTTTAATTTCTTTAATTGTTTTATTAAATTGAATAATCAAAGTGTAAAATAGCATTTAGCCTTTTTTTTGCTGAAATAATAGTTATTTATGCAACATAAGTCAACAAGTGCATAAAGTGGTGTAATGAAGTGATTCTGTTCTGAGCGGCTTTTAGCCAATCTACTGAAATGTCATCTGACTTGTAATTTATGATGTGTCAATAGTCACGGAGAAGAAAAAGAATACACGTGATGTGAACCAGCACGAGAATTTCAATAAAAATATGCAGGTAAAATTCTGCAAGATGTCACTAGTGGAGATAAAACAAAATGTGGTATAATACCCGTCTATAAATTTCATTAAAATATCCAGATGAGCGGTATTACAGATTTTACGAAAAAATGATTTATTTTAAGAAAACTTTACCATCCTGTATCTCAAAAGTTAAGACTCTTAGGACATACGTTCTTATGAAGTTTTCTTCTTAAAATGAACCCAAAAATCACCCCCTCAAATATTGACATTCAATTACATAACAGCCTGTATATATAGTGATGAGTTCAAAATATTAAGAAAGTTTAAATCTTTGGACAACGCGAACGTAGAAAGCCGTAGAAAGAACGTAGAAAAAGTAGAAAGCCCTCTTTTTATTGTTAAAACATCCTCAAACGCAGCAAAAGTTTACCATTTTCTAAAATACGCGGACTTAATAACAAATTATGTGAATTTTTAGACAGTTATTGTACGCTCATGGAAAATCTGACGTTTTTGAAGTTAAATTTGATATTTTCAACTTTTTTCCCAACTTTTTATGAGAATGAGAATGCGCTACCTCAATAAGCGTCAGTGTCGGTAATACAGAGGTTCCCTAGCGCGAATGATCGGAATGATTCATTATTAGACTTTTGATTTTCGTCCAATGTTCACGTTTTTGAACTTTTCCTTCTGATAAATAATTACTACTCGAAGTAGTGGGAATTAAATCTGCTGGTTCAGGGCTCAGGAGGACCTCAGGTGGTTCAGGACCTCATTCCTAAAATATGGAAAAATCATGCTTGAAGTGAAGTGCGAATAAAAATCAAGAACTGAATATAAGTACAATATAAATATAGGTATTATCTCACTCAGCAACGACTTGACTTTAACTTACCAATGTGCCTTTAATCTACCAGGTAGGGTCCACCATGTATCCTTCTCTATATTGCTATCTCTATCTCTTAACGCTAACAGATACAGGATCGGTTAAACAAGTCAAAAGAAGCGAAATTTTGTGGCCATCTCGAATCAGTCAAGACATACAACATATCTGTGACCATTCCTGAAATATCCTGAAAAAACGAGATTTCTTATTTTTGCCATATCTTTTTTATTATTGAAGATTAATAAAAAAAATTTCGTAGGCTTACATAAGCCGCTAAGATCTATCCATCTGTCACTACTACAAAAATTTTCAAGGCCGACTAGAACCAAAAGTTTTCACAGTCAACTTTCGTTTTTCTTATGACCGCCATATTGTTATTTTATGTCTTCGAACAAAAATTAATAAACTTATTCAAAACAAAAATCTAAAATGGCTCGTCGCTCAACTGCTGCTTATACATATTCAAAATGCACTGTTTTTCATTGACAGACATATGGCCTAAATTTAAACGGGAACGTTTCTTTGGAGGAGACATCCTCTCACTTGTACTGGATGTATGATTATCCATAATGGCACTTCAAATCGTTTGCAGGATGAAAATGCAAAGCCAAAAATAATTTAAAAATTCTCAAAAGGATGTCTGGTGTCTAAAAAGAACTTATTTTGTTTTGAAATAACTTTTAAGAACTTATTGAAGAAGTTTTGGAAATAACTGATTAATAACTGATGTTTAACATCCGACGTTGACAACGTAAACAATGACCTAGGTAACAATAAAAAACAAGCGTCTGTAGTGTTGAGTGTTGCATAAATTCAATTTCCTGTACAAATTTTGCTGGGTGTAATTTTGCCTATGACTTCACCAATGAGAAGCGACTTTTTTTGGCGGTTTATTTAAATTTACTCCTCCTAGTTATATTAAATGAGGTATAGTAATTAATTACTAATTATACATAATTACATATAAATAAACTACTATTCTGCAAGTACATGGGCAGCAGAGCGACAGTAAAATGAGTAATGACAGTAATGACAATGAGCATTATTTACATTCTTTACGTCTTTGCTTTCTTTACATTCTTTACCCCAAAAAAAGTCCATGTAAAGAATTATCCTTTACCCGTCCCGTAAGGAACCGCGTAAAGAATAGAGGTAAAGAATACGGCACATCACTGATCAAATCGTACGTCTTACCCAAGGTTAGTAGAGAATTCTTTTGACATTTAATTTCAGTTCTAAATGACATCTGACATGTCTTGTTTGAGAGGTTTATATGTCAACCCAGAGCGTGTAGTTTATGTATATGTAGTATTTCACTAAAAACTACATGCTGTAGTTTTTTAAAAACTACATGTAGTTTTTCGTGTAGTATTTACATTCATTTACTACTTCCGAACCCTGCCCTCGAGTAATCGATAGACTTTCAGATGAGACCATTCTAACAGGTTTTAAAACATCTTGAAATTGAAATTTTGTAAAGTAAACAGTTTTAGGACCTTTAAAAATTCGATAATATTGTATTCCACATTTAAAGGATCAACTAGACTTTTTAAAATTCCTTAAAACCTATCAAAATATTGGAATAAGACCTTTCCAGTCGAAACAATCTATTTTCTATTGTATCAAAAATTATCTATCGCCCCACTTTAAATTATGTCCACCGTCGTCTGGGGGCGGCTAGGGGGCGAATAATATTAACATTCATTAAATGAAGGCTTCTCTTAGAAAATTCGATATTTGGGGAATGTATAGGTTTGTCAATAGAAAACGACAACATGGGATCATCCCCTGGGACCTGCACAACACCCCTATGGCCGCCAAATAATTATGTCCACCGTCTGGGAGGCGGCTAGGGGGAGGGAAGTATATTGAGAATAGCAAAATTCGGGTTTCTTTTAGAAAATTCTATACAGTACTGGGGGATGGAATGTTTGTCAATAAAAAAACGGGAGTGTGTTAGAATTCCTGTGATTATTGATGTAACAATAAATTATTGTAATAATAAAATATGCGGATAGCAAGCATAAACACACCCTCTTTCATAGAGATTTTATTGTGAACTAGTTTTCAATTTTCATGATTATCGATACCATTGACATAGTAACTTATCAATTCAACCTAGAGCTACACATCAGTAAAGTATCATTGATATATTATTAGGTACCTATTTTCTCAAGATATAATAAATACAACAATATTTATTAAAAAATTGCTAGAGGGTTCAAAATTAGCACATGCATGATGGGTGAAAAATATGAAATATCAAACAACTTTTTCCTGTGACATTTTCCAAAATTTTGAAAACCAGTGTGCCACAATTTGTAATTTTTTTTATCAAAAAATGTCAAATTAGACAGTTATTTAAAAGAAACGTGATAGGCGACGTGCGTGTGTGCGTCATTTGTCATCATTTTTAAAGCACAAACTATATTTGATGAAGTCAAAAAATTTCCCCAATTCGAGAAATAATTTTTTTTTCCTTATGATGCCTATACAGGGTGTACCAGCTCGATTTAGACAACGGTAAGGGCCGTGTAGGTCTCGTCAAGACGAAACGTTTTTTTATTTGAAGTTTTTTGATTTGGACCTTCGTTGCGGGAATATGGCCGACTTCCGGTTTTTAGTTTTTTGGCTCCAGTTTCGGCATTTTTAGGTTCTCGCCCAAACTGAAACTAGTTTTGGAAACTCCTTAGCTTCAGTTACAACTTTCATATTGAAGTCAAGGTTCTATCTCTGTTGGATTCAAAATCTTAATTTTTCAATTTGATTCAATTTGAATTGATTCAAAGACTTAAAATTTAAAGTCTTGGGCATGTCGCCATTTTGAATCCAACCGAGATAGAACCTTGACTTCAATATGAAAGTTGTAACTGAAGCTAAGGAGTTTCCAAAACTAGTTTCAGTTTGGGCTAGAACCTAAAAATGCCGAAACTGGAGCCAAAAAACTAAAAACTGGAAGTCGGCCATATTCCCGCAACGAAGGTCCAAATCAAAAAACTTCAAATAAAAAAACGCTTCGTCTTGACGAGACCTACACGGCCCTTACCGTTGTCTAAATCGAGCTGGTACACCCTGTATATGTTCGAGTTTATATCATAACTCGAAAATGGCACGAGAAATGTAGCGCTTTGTTTGTTATGAAATCGTCTAAAAGATTTCTTTTACGATTTTTCTCTGTACCCAATAATGAGACTTCTATCTCAATACCTTATGTAATGATCCGGGTCTATCAAGCCATCGATTTTTCAATTCATGCTCGAAGGCCAGCTGCCTGAGACCACCCGGGATGTGATGTTTAGTACTTTTTATAAGGAACTGTAGTAGGGAAAATCAGAAGGAGTCGAGGTAAGCCTAAGCACCCGCTCCGGTACAGTCACGTTGTCGTTGAGGTGCCGGAAGTTCTCTTAAAGAAAAGCGAAAGTCGATTAACCATTGTCATAGTTAACTCGGTTAAAAATTATCAAGTTAGAAATATTATTTTGGTTTTCATCCTACTGAAACCTTTCATTACAAAAATAAGTATTTTTCCTCGTTTAAGTATCCAGAAAGGAAGTAGGTACCTGGACCTGAAAATAAATTGATTCTTTCTAATTAGAAGTGTATAAAATCACTACCAGTTTAACTTTCAAGTTAACGTTGAAGTTAAAGTGTTTGTTGTTAAGTACTACCTGTAAGTAGGTACCTACTCGCACTAGCGTACCTATCGTTTGTATTCTTCGGCGTTGAACTCCAATGTGTCCGGGTAGTGATTCCGCTTTTAATTTGAGAGTGACTATTATAAATCATATCAATTATTATTGCATTAATTAATTAATCGGGCAGTGTTACTACGCCTTGGCAGCTACCAGTGTTATCACCTACATCTTCGTGCGGATCTCATGTCTGACAGCAAAGGGCCCCAACAAAGCACCATTCACCACCAGCGCTTTTTTGTGAGTGCTCAGTGAAACTATTAAAGGTACTCAATTTTGAATATTACTTAATTTTATATACACTGTGTCTCTTGAATTTCTGGACATAGGGAATTCCCATGTTAAAATAAACTATTGGAAATATTGGCTTCCCTAATTATTTCACAGTAAAATGTCAAATGTAAAACTTCTTAAGGAAAAAACGCTGCTTCTTATGATTTAATTGGATTTTCATTTGGTTCATCCGTTTTCGAGAAAATCAGGAAAAACTGAACGGTTTTTCGTAGTTTTTCAAGGTTGCTTTGCGTTTGACAGATAATGCTAATAAGATAATAACAAATCTCTGATATTTCTAAGTGAATTGCCAGAGTAATGTCATTCAATAAATTTTACTTTTTCTTCAATATGGTGTAATAATTCATTTTTATAAACAAGTTTTTCTTTAAAAAGTAATACTTTCCCACTTAAAGTTTCAATGATGAATGAATCACTTTTGAACAATCAGTTATTGACAATTAATAATTTTTAGCATTATCTGATAAAAGCAAAGCAACCTTGAAAAACTACGAAAAACCGTTAAGTTTTTTCTGGTTTTCTCGAAAACGGGTGAACCAAATGTAAATGCAATTGTAGCATAAGAATCAGTTTTTTTTCCTTAAGAAGTTTTACATTTGACATTTCACTGTAAAATAATTAGGGGAGCCAATATTTCCAATAGTTTATTTTAACATGGGAATTCCCTATGTCCAGAAATTCAAAGGACACAGTGTATATTATCGGACGTAATAGTTTTTAGTTAAGTTGTTGTCCCTTTTAAGAAGGAAAAGTTATTGTTAGTTATTGTTAGTTATAAGAATATTCAATTCTATTGCATTGCCACAGGGGACGTGGGGGTTGGCCGCTTCACCACCCTAGAAGAATATTATACTGTTTCTTTTTACATATTATAATTATAAATTTAATGTAGTTGTTTTCATTGACCAGCAGATACAGGTACTTTCATAAGAATTAATATTGCCGGAGCCAAATTCTCAAATTCACATTCCAAAAGAATCCACCCCGCCCTTTAAATTCTTATGTACCCTATAGGGACTTGCATGGCGGTATCCCGTATGAGTACAACCTATAAAGAAATTCGCGAAATTTAGTTTATGGAAAATGAACTGTAGGTAATAGAAACCCATTAATAAACATTTTATAACCGTTCCTTCAACTGCATAGTATTTATTGCCTAACTACCTATAAAGAAAAAACTTCCAAAATTTCTGTGAAAAATTCAATTATTTATTTATTATAAATTATAATATGAGTAGGTAGGTATGGCAGTTGTAGGTAGGTAAAATTTTTACAATTCGCAAAGAGCTATCGATTTACTTTTATTTATCTAAAATTCATGGAACTTTCAGTTCCTGATGGGATTCAGTTTTTTATGAATAGACAGGTTTTCAACGTTCAAATTCGACTCCACTTGCTTCAGCTTGCAGCAGTTTCAGATGATAAACCGAGACGCAAAAAATGCCAGCGATCGATAAGAGCGCGGCATTCCTGCACAGCCGTTCCTTCGAATAATAATACCTACCTACCTAATTTCTTGTAATTTGCAATTTACAAAACCGGGAAGTTTTATTAAGTAGGTATAATAAACTTCCTCACTGAAACGGGACTTTCATAATAATTATAATTACAAAAAGTCCCAAATTTGAGCATTTTTAAGCAGATACCTATGAAACTTTTTATAAAATTTGACGATGGGGGATCTTCGACGATCTATTTTTGAGCTCTTTTCCACATTTTCCGGAAAAGCGGGATATTATCTTTTACAATTTTTAGGACGTGCACACAAACAAAGATGTCAGGAATTTCGAGCTATTTTCGGGGCAATTTCAGAGAAAAACTTCCAAATTTTTTCTACCATAGCACTCCTTATTATCAGGGGGAAAAATGTTTCATTGAGAATTATTATTATTCCGAGAACGGATACATCGACTGATTCTGAGCAACTTTTGTTCCATAAAGTTTTTTCTGAAAATCGAGACTTCGACTAATTAGCGAGTGAAAGTTTCAATTTTTCAACCACTAAACGCACGTTTTCAGACGGGTTTCCCGCATAACTCAAAAAGTGATTGGTTCTTATTATTCATTAAAACCAGAATTGAAAGTTTCAAGATGGAGTTACCACGAAACAATAATGCATTTTTCGGGGGAAACTAATTTTTTCGGCGAGGGGGACATTTTTTGAAGTTCTCGAATAAAAAAGCGTTTTTTTTTCTATTTTTATTCAAGATGGAAACTATTTCTCTAGAAAATTAAGGAAAAGTATTTGTATAAATGAAAAGTATAAAGCAAAAACTTGTCAAATGAGATTTTTTCTTAGCTACATTTTTGCACCAATAATTTAATTTTTTGACTTTCTCTGTAGTTTTATGAGTTGAAAATCGCAATTTTTTATTTCGAATGCAACTTTATTAGATCGAAAACTACGGAAGCGCTGAGCTGCCATCGTTTTCCGTAAAAACTTTTTTTATATAATTTACAGTTCGAACTGTAAATTATATAAAAAAAGTTTTTACGGAAAGCGATGGCAGCTCAGCGCTTCCGTAGAAAACGGTTTTCATCGAAAATCAGAAAGTTAACACAGACATAGGTAAGTATACATATATGTAAGCCGTTTTCCGACATCTTGAGCCGTTCTAAACGTCCTTGAACTTTGAAAATAGCGATTTTCACTTGTTTTTGAACTCTCAATAAATCTGTCATTTTAAATTCCAACTGTAAAAACGATCCTGTTTGTTATTTTTTTTTTACGACTTGAAAATGTAATAAAAGAAACTTTTAAATAATATTGGTGCCAAAATGTAGATCAGAAAAAATCTCAATTGTCTGATGGTAGGTACCTACCTATCCAGCGCCGGCCCAAGAAAATTTGGCGCCCTAGGCGAATGAATTTAATGGCGCCTCTGTGACTCTTTGAAATAAAACTTTCGCAACAAAACAAAACGCTACTGACATTGAAAATTAATACTTTATTATTTTTATGTAACAAATTACTTAAAATTTTCCAATTTATTTTTTAATAAATCAAATCACATTATAATGACATAATGTACAACCTATAATAATAATTATATACATACGAGGTACATTACGTACCTCGTAAAATTTACATTTTCATGTTCCTTGCCTTATTAATAATTTTTGCAAATGTAGAAAACACTGTCCTTTATTTACAATTTCCCTGCTATTTACTGTTGTATACACAAGTGTTGCTAATCCAACTAACCTGAGAACTAACCCTAAGTGACTTCCTGAGTCACACTAGTGACAATGAAAAAAAGTACTTAAATTTTCTTAACACTATAGAGACATTGAAAATCAATACTTTAATACCTTAACAAAATTAACAAACAAAATACTTAGGTACATTTTTTCAAGAATAAAAAAAATTACATTACGTGTAATTACATTTATAGGGTGGTAAATTTTTGTACTACCCATCATTGGAATCTCGTAAACGGTAAAAGATACAGCGTCGCTTTTATTACAGAAAAGTTTCTCAATTTCATGCTTATTAAGAATCTAAAATAAAGTTTAGGAAAATTTCAGGCGTTGCTGAAATATGCTGGAAACACTGAAAAATACCGAGTTTTTATTTCAGCCATATCTTTTATTATTGAAAATTAATCGATTTTTTTTGTAAGTCATTAAAGTCGATTAAGTCAAACAGCGGGTATTATAAAGACTCATTAACGGGCAGATTTCTGTGGCTATTTTCGAAGAAAGTATCGAGTCTAAATGGAAATTGTTTAAATTTATCTATTCTTGACATGAAAGTAATTACAAAAATGTTAATAAAAGTCATTTGACGTCGATATTAGCTTCAAAAACGAGCACAGAAATCTGCGCGTTAGCCTAATGAGCCTTTATAATATTGGCTGTAAGTCATCAAAAGCTATTAATATGACATTTAATTGACATTAAAAAAAAATTCACCGTCTAGATCCCGGAGTTTTCATAGACAACTTTTGTTTTTCTCATGGCCGCCATGTTATTTTTTTATGTAGTTCGGTATAAAACAAATCTCGGAAACCAAAAAACATTTTTTCATTAAAAATTTTTTTCTCTACGTATTTCACGTCGCTAAAGTTGGAAGAGCAGGGTCAGCAGAACATAAATTTTATAGAACCACAATTAGACGCTAATTAAACACTAATTAAGTGCACTAATTAAAAATTTTGAAAATTTGTAACATTTTTAAGTTTTGAAGAATTCCGAAGTTTATGAGTTGCTGAGTTTCGGAATTTTGAAAATTCTGAAAAGTTATGAAATTTTCAGTTAGGAGATTTGAAAGTTTTGGTCACTTTGGAATGTAGTTCCGGAAATTTTGAAGTTTTTGAATTTTTTGAAGCTCTGGTCGTTTATGAATTTTAGGAATTTCGAATTTCTATGTTTCATGATTTTGGAGTTTTAAGCATTTTTGAAGTTGCGAAGTTTGAAATGTATTAAGTTCTGGAGATTCGAAAATTTTGAGTTTTCTGGAATTTTGAAGTCTTCAACCGGAAGTTTTCAGAATTCTAGTGCCTCCGGCATTTTTGGAAAATTTTTCAAGTTTTGTAATTTCTAAATTTTCAAGTTTGATTTTGTAGTTTTGAAGAATTTTTCAGTTCAGAATGTTCTGAATTTTTTGTTCTCTAAATTTTTTAAGTTTTGAAGTTAGGAAACAATTCAAAGATTTACAGCTTAGGATGTACTCCACAAATTTTGTTTTAAATGTATGGGAGTTTAAAAATTTTCGAATGTTCTGGGAATTTTGCGATTAATGCAATTTTGAAGATTGGAATACCTACGTAGAGAATTTCATGGTTTTTGAAGAATTTGTAAAACTTTCAAGTTTTGAACTTTTTATAGTTATAAAATGTTTGACATTTCGGAAATTTAGGAAATTTGAGTAATTTCAAAATTTAAAAGCTCAGAGCGAGCTTAGAAGTTTCGCCAATTCCAACGCTGTGATAAATTTTTTTATGAATTTTAAAATTTAGGCTCCCCCAAAGAAAATTTCTTTCTATAAAAAAAAAACATTTTTACCTGATACCTTCAACATTTTCTTGGAAAAGGGGTGGGGGCCGAATTTAATTTTGCCCCGCGCCCCCAAAAAACTTTGACCGCCTCTGTTTGGTACGACCTTTGACGGAATTTTTCTTATTATTATTGTAGGAAACTTCATGTTCATTGAGGTCGAAGACGCTGACTTACGTAAAGACGTCAAGCTGGAAACCATTAACACTATTCCACCGAGTATTCCACAATCTTTTTCAATAATCAAAATTTTCGAATCTCCAGAACTTCCAGAACTTAAAACATTTCAAACTACGCAACTTCAAAAATACTTAAAACTTAAAACTCAAAAGTCATGAAACATAGAAATTCCTAAAATTCAAAAACGACCAGAGCTTCAAAAACTTCAAAATATCCGGAACTTGAGAACTTTATATTAAATAATAAGTCTATAAAACTTAACATTCCAAAGTGACCAAAACTTTAAAATCTCCTAAATGAAAATTTCATAACTTCTCAGAATTTTTAAAATTTCGAAACTCGGCAACTTATATTAAACTTCGGAATTTTCAAAACTTTAAAATGCTACAAATTTTCAAAATTTTTCATTAGTGCACTTAATTAACGTTTAATTGTTCGAGCATTTTGACATGGATATCATGCTGATTCGGGCATTTTTGAACTCATGTTCTGCTAGCTTTATCTAAAGCTGGCAGAACATGTCGTTTTTCTTAGAAAAAATGGAGCATTAAAATTTTAATTAGTGCATTTAATTAGCGTCTAATTGTAGTTTTATAAAATTTATGTTCTGCTGACCCTGCTCTTCCAACTTTAGGGACGTTCTTTTTCACCGAAGTACGATAGTAAGTCAGTATGAAGTAATATTACTTTCCTTATGTGTTTTTAATTTTATATGGTAAAAAATGTTTTCAAAAAGAGAATAAAATTTAAAAAAAAAATTTGAATGTTACTCACATTTGCGTCATTTGATTTTTTTTAATGACTAATGTCATGAAAAAAATATATGGTGGCCATAAGAAAAACAATAATATTGTTGACTATGAAAACTCTGCGATCTAGTCGGCTTTGAAAATTTTCGAAATATCAAATTGACAGCTCTTGATGACTTATGTAACCTTCCAAATTTTTTTAATCAATTTTCAAAAAATACAGAAGATATGACTGAAATAAGGAATTTGGATTTTTAAGTTTTTTCAGGATATTTCAGCAACGCCTGAAGTTTTCCCAAATTTTATTTCAGATTCTTAATAGGCAATTGGGCAACATATTTACTTGCGATCCTGTAGGTATCTCTTACCGTTTACGAGATCCTAATGATGGGTAGTTCAAAAATTTCCCAGCCTGTATACAATAACAATTTCTTTGAATTCTTAATTAAATAAATGGTTATAGAGAAACGGTGAAGAAAATATTTTATATCTTTAGTTTAAATTGTTATGAACTAACTAAACCGATACCTTATTGTTTGTTAATGTAAAGTAATATTTTGTTGAAAAGAAAGTAAATACAGTGTGTCCCCGGATGGACCTAACTATACTTATAAACCTCCTTATTTTGCATCTTAGGAAAAAAAGTCATTCTTTAGAAAAAACTTTGCTTTATCTATAATATCTTAAGCCGCTGTCAAAATTTCGAAATAAATACAGGGTGGATACAATTCATTTATTACAGTTTTAATCAAGGATATTTCCTACTAAAAAGTTCAATTGCATATCGATATGACACTTCACCAATACCGTAGCAATTAACTAAATAAATTATTTGCTAGAGACAAGATAATTTCAATTTAATATTGAATAGACGGGGTGGACCATTGGGATCTCCTAAACCATAAGAGATACAGGGTCGGTTAAATTAGAGAAAAGCTGCACAATTTGATACTTAATAAGAATCTGAAACAAAATTTAGGACAACTTCAGTCGTTGCTGAAATATCCTGAAAAAACTGAAAAATCAAAATTTCTTATTTTAGCCATTATCTTTTTTATTATTGGGAATTAATGAATTATTTTTTGTAGGCTTACATAAGTCGTCAACAGCTATCCATTTGACATTACAAGAATTTTCAAAGCCGACTAGATCTCAGAGTTTTCATAGACAACTTTTGTTTTTCTTATGGCCGCCATATCGTTTTTCTATGTCATTCGGTATGAAAAAAATAATGGAAACCAAAAACTAATAAACTTCAAAAAATAGATTTAAAAAATTTTTATTCTTCTTTTTCCTTAAAAAAAAGAAAACTTTTTAGACCGAATTTCATAGAGAAATTAAAAACCATAAGGCCAGCAGTATGACTTGACGTATTTCAGCGATTTTTTTTTGTTTTTTTTTTCGAAAAAAGAAGAATAAAAATTTTCGATTTTTTTTTTCGAATTTTATTATTTTTTGGTTTCCATTATTTTTTTCATACCGAATGACATAGAAAAACAATATGGCGCCCATAAGAAAAACAAAAGTTGGCTATGAAAACTTTGGGATCTAGTTGGCTTTGAAAATTTTTGTGATGTCAAACGGATAGCTTTTGACGACTTATGTAAGCCTACAAAAAATAATTCATTACCTATTTCCCAATAACAAAAAAGATATGGCTAAAATAAGAAATCTCAATTTTTCAGTTTTTTCAGGATATTTCAACAACGACTGAAACTATACGATTTTTTTTTCAAATTCTGAATGAGCATAAAATTGGGCAACTTTTATCTAATTTAAGCAACCCTGTATCTCTTATGGTTTAGGAGATCTCAATGGTGAGCCAATTGAAAGTGACCACCCTGTATAGTAGACACCAATCGATAAATTTGAGTAAATCATTTTATCCTAAATAAAGATAAACAAATCTACTTAGAGATAAAACTTCTCTAACTAGTTATCACTGACTTTCTGGTAAAATTTCAGTTAATATCACTTTTCTTTCAAGTAGGATGTACCTATGTTTTTACTCTTTTTTTAAAGTTTCATACTTAGTTTAGATCACTTGTTGAAAAATGTGTAACGTTAGGAGGGCAATATGTGGAATAAGTTTTGTATAAACTTTTGTACATGGTAAAAACTGTAATAAATGAATTGTATCCACCCTGTATATTATTTCGAAATTTTGACAGCGGCTTAAGATATTCTAGATAAAGCAAAACTTTTTCTAAAGAATGACTTTTTTTCCTAAGATGCAAAATAAGGAAGTTTATAAGTATAGTTAGGTCCATCCGGGGACACACTGTATAATTAGTTACTAGAACTCACAAAATAAAGTTTCTTAGGATCAAGATCAAACAAATTAAATTAAATAAATCGAAATTCCACAATCAAAGAATTTGTTTATTTTGTGTACAATTTTTGTATTTAATTAAAGATTTTCGACTTCTATTCAATGAATGATTAACATGAAAATGCCGTCCCCCAAATTCTAGCTCCCTAGGCGGTCGCCTGGTTCGCCTATATGGACGGGCCGGCCCTGTACCTATCTATAATATATCTATCTACCTACCAATCTGAAAATAAAAAAGTGATGTCGTCCTCAATAGTGTAAAACTTGGATAGGTGATAGGTTGGTGTAAAGTGTAGTTATGACTAAATTTTGTAGAATTATTAGGTACCTATACAGGGTTATTCACGGTATACGCCACGGAAGATTATGGCCGTGTCTCTGGATTTTAGGATCTTTTTATTTTTGGAGTGAATAGACGCCCGGCAGAGGTACGTTTTCAAATTATATTCATAATGTACAGGGTGTCCCAAAAGCATGAAACATATCAAAGTTATGTTTTTTTAAATGGATTGCTCCTATGTTATTGCATTTTTAGATTGTCTGAGAAGAGAAAATAAGATTGGCTTTTACAATTGGTGTTTAAATTCAGAAGTTTTTGAGTTATAAACAAGTGAAAATCGTCATTTTTCAAGTTCAAGGACCTGTAAAACAAAAACTATTCAAGATAGAGAAAAACGGCTTACATGTCCCTATTTTAACTTTTTATGTAGTAACCTATGGTGTAGAAACATTTGTACTTTCTTTGATTTTTTTATTTGTCGACGCGTGGAGAAATCTCAGAATTTTTCAAATTTTTTATCACCCTGTATAAACATTTCATCTACATCATTGGATAGTGCATGAAAAGTTAAAATAGGGACATGTAAGCCGTTTTCTCTATCTTAAGCCGTTTTCCTTGTACAGGGCCTTGAACTTGAAAAATGACGATTTTCACTTGTTTATAACTCAAAAACTTCTAAATTTAAACACCAACTGTAAAAGCCAATCTTCTTTTTTCTTCCCAGGCAATCCAAAAATGCAATAACATAGGAGCATTCCATTTAAAAAAACATAACTTTGATATGTTTCATGCTTTTGGGACACCCTGTACATTATGAATATAATTTTAAAACGTATACCTCTGCCGGGTCTCTATCCACTCCAAAAATAAAAAGATCCAAAAATCCAGAGGCACGGCCATAAACTTCCGTGGCGTATACCGTGAATAACCCTGTATATGGAACAAATTTTCATAACCTACTTCAGTGTAATTTTATAATAATCTAGGTACATCTCCTGTAGCTTGTTTTACCATCCTTTGTTACAATAAACGTGAGAATATACTTCTGCCTCGGATATTTGCAGTTATTTTTCACCCTTCGGCGATAAAAATCTCATGCAGTTTTTTGCCGAGTATTCAGGTAAATTCAACTTGTCGAGTTTCAGTTTTCAGAATTAGATAAATAATTGGGAAGAATAGCTTGAATACTCGAAT
The DNA here is from genome assembly GCA_910589415.1 of Malachius bipustulatus. Classification (NCBI taxonomy): domain Eukaryota; kingdom Metazoa; phylum Arthropoda; class Insecta; order Coleoptera; family Melyridae; genus Malachius; species Malachius bipustulatus. Next base: position 18,858,167 of record OU342633.1, read on the forward strand.
TCCATTGGTCGGTTTAAATGGATGAGAGCAGAGAAGCCCGATGGCGCATGCGTGTTCCTGCTGTAATTCCCATCTACACTTCAAACACTTCAAATAAATCTGATCTGACTTCATTTTATCATTTCTGTTTTCTACGGAAGCGCTGAGCTGCCATCGTTTTCCGTAAAAACTTTTTTTATATAATTTACAGTTCGAACTGTAAATTTACAGTTTGAACTGTAAATTTACAGTTCGAACTGTAAATTTACACTTTGAACTGTAAATTTACAGTTCAAACTGTAAATTTACAGTTCGAACTGTAAATTTACAGTTCAAAGTGTAAATTTACAGTTCGAACTGTAAATTTACAGTTCAAAGTGTAAATTTACAGTTCGAACTGTAAATTTACAGTTCAAACTGTAAATTTACAGTTCGAACTGTAAATTTACACTTTGAACTGTAAATTTACACTTTGAACTGTAAATTTACACTTTGAACTGTAAATTTACAGTTTGAACTTTAAATGCAGATTTTATGTAAAATAGTATATAGTAGTCTTGGATAAGGTGCCCTTGTATACGGAAGCATACAGTTCCAGTGTATAATAAAAGTGTTATTTTCTAAGGTAAGTATAATAAAAACAAATAACTATAATTATCTGCCCTTATTGCCTTGCCGGGTACTTTGTGTTGGGCAATTACCCCGAGTAGGTAGGTATATCAACCTAATTTTGTTCATGAGTAAAAAATACTAGGGTTTACACACTTGAGTATATTTTCAATTTTAAATAAATAATAATATAAAGATTAAAAAAAATACTTGTGAGAACTGAGAAATAATATTTGAAATGTATAATATTTCGAGATGGGGAATCCGCTTAATTTAATATTTTTTGTCAACCTATTTATCAGAAATTGAATATTACAAGGTAATAAAAACAAATAAAATTCGAAATACAATTATCACGTAATTTTTCATTTACATTCATAGTTTATAAAAGATAAATGCATGAATCTATTCTGTGGTATGACCAGACTCTTGTGTATCGAGGGCGAGGGGCGAGGGACTCTAGACTGACGTTGTGTAGTACTTACAGGTGTTCCTCGATTTCCAGGAATAAAATAAAACTGAAAAGATTGAAAAACAGTGCAGGTGGCCTTGACTATCGGCCGATTAGATGGGCGATGAGGTTCTGCGAATTGTCGACTTTAGGTCTATTTACATCTAGCATGAAGATGGTTCGGGTGTTCAGTATATGGACGTGGCTTTTTATTAATAAATGGATTTTCAATGACTACATTTACATTCAATCGGTAACGGGCTGAGCCATTTTTTATTATTAATTATTAATAAAAAGGACCGTCCACGCTGAACAGTAGGCCCGTGTTGTGTCCGTGCCGTTAGATGTAAATAGACCTTTTACCGTGTAACATTGTAAGGGATATAATTTTCATAAACTTGAATATTTGAAAACTTGAGTGATATTCATTCCTTGTATTTGAAGAGCAAAGAGAACAGGGAGTGAGTTACTTGTCCTTTTCTATGAACAATATCTGGGGTTCTTTCCAATATTCTCATTTGCTTTCAGTGTGTTGTTGCCGTAAGAGTAGAATAGGTACCTACTACTAGTACGGGTCGTTGTGTTGCATTCGTTAAAAAGAAGTGTAGGGACAAATTACACAAATAAGTAAGTACATTATAGGTACACACAATATGTGCGAAATTAAAACATTAAAATCTTTTCTTTTGGACAGTTCTCACAATAATAATTGAATCCTATGCTGCAACAACGTTGTATAAGTGCTAAAAGTAAATTTTGCGGGAAAATCCAAATAAACATTTTTTGTGAACCAATATAATATATCAGCTTACAAACATTAATTTATTATTGTTAATTAATTAATATATTAATGTTTGTAAGCTGATATATTATATTGGTTCACAAAAAATGTTTATTTGGATTTTCCCGCAAAATTTACTTTTAACACTTACAACGTTGTTGCAGTATAGGGTTCAATTATTAAACTAATAATTTACATAAAGTAATATGTTTTGACAGATGATGTAGGTGATCTATTTATTAGAGTTTCTACTCTCATACATAACCATGTTCTTTCCTGTTTTTCCAACTAGGTATACCTTTGGCATTTTAAATAATCAAATAAGGTAATATGTATTTAAACTATGTTTAACTAGGTAGGTACCTAGTCTTATTAGAATGTTTGATAAGTAATTGAAAGCGATGGAACTTTTTGACTGAAGATAAAACTTTAATAATGGAAGGCCAATAATTAGATATTTTTTACAAACGCTTAGCAACAAAAAGCGGTCGTTATTAACATCCGGTGCTCCTAAAGTTTCACTATGACACCTTTATTTATAGGGGTGGAGATCATACCTATAGTAACACCAGGAAGCTATTCATTTGTTTGCAAATACGTGGTTAGCAAAGAAAAAAAAAAACGGCACTAAAAGTCTGCTGTGTAAGTCCGGTCCTGGTAAGCGCAATGGTTTATAATAGCAGTCTAGAGTAGGCAAGGTCACGTACAATCTCCGCGCGAGCGATACAGGCGCGTCTTCAGTACCAAGTACTAGTACGAATATATTTCGTATGTCGTACTCGGATCAAACGAATCGCTGTCACGTTTTTTTAAATGTAAATGCAAAATAATAATCGTGCTACTGTTAATTAATTTCGAAGCTATTCCTTGCCCTAAAAGTGAAGAAAAAAATAGCAATGCGACCTTAGTGTCGAAGAGGCCTTAGCTGTGCCCTTAATATTTGTTTGCAATAATTGTTTTTAGCTTCTTACTTACAACAGCACCCCTATTTCGCTCCTTGGTCCTGTAAAAATCGATTAAACTTAGGAGTACCGGATGTAAATATTTACCACTTACCCAAAAAGCAACATATATTATTGAATTAATTATTTTCATACTTCTTTTTTTTTACTTTTTATAACAGAAAAATTATTCCTAATGGCATATGAATACAGTGTAGTCATTTGAACTTTTTTAGCTCAAATCGGCTCTTCAGGGCTTACAACTTTAAGAAAAAATAACACACTCACTTTCAATCATTTAAAATCACCCGGCATATTCCATTCCAGACGTTTTTATATTTAAGTTGACTAAGTTATGAAAATTTCCAATCATTTAAAAATCACCCGGTAGGTACGTATAATACGTATAGTCTGACGTATTTACTATACAAACAACGAATTGTTTCCATGACAATGACAACTCCTATTCATAAACAAATATTATTTTGGCATTTTTAATTATTCGTCCAGTTTGTCTAAACACTCCATCCCGCATAAATAAGTATACGTCAACATTGGTTTTGAATGAGAATTAAATGAACAGCACAGAGGTTAGAATGTCATTACGTGAATAAATTTTATGTAGTTGTCAGTGGCTCTCAAACTGACGTAAGCGGTTCAATTCAATGTTTGAATGATTCCTTCAATAATTTACGCTCGTTCACAACTTGACAATTAAATGTTTGACATTTTCTGGTGAAATTAAAAATATTAATTCGGACGGCTAGTGTGACGTCACATCTGACTTTTTAAAGTTAATCCTACTATATTATGTTTTATGATTTTTTTTATAACAAGTTTTCTGTCTAGGTGATTTAGGTGGTACCTAATTACAAAATGGAAGCCTTATTACAATTCATGGTTGAAAGAGGAATTTCTCAAACTATAGTTGAGCGATTTAGTATTGAAAATGTAAGTACAGAAAACAGGGTGTAAATTAAGTATGTATGTGCAATAAATTTAACAACCAATTAGTTTTTAAGTGGTTTTAAAATAATAATTTAAAAATCATACAAACATGGGTCCGCAAATGCTTCGCTTTCAAGATACAGGGTGTTGATTTTTTTTACAAATACATAATATAGCGGTATAACAACAACATTCTCTAAGTTAAAGTCATGAATACGTTAAAGCTTTTACATTTGGAAGATGAAAATTAAAACTTGCAGTCTATTTTTTTCCGTAAAAAAATATTTCCAAATTTTTTTTTTGAAAATATTTGACAGAATTAAAAATATTTTTTTTCCAAATGTAAAAGATGGGTTCCTTGAATTTTTTAAACCACATAATATAATATGGCGGTCATTAGAAAAAACAAAAGTTAATTATAGTTTATGCAAAGTCAATTAAACGACAAAAAATTAAAAAGGGGCTGATAATCCGTAGTTCTTTGATGAATCATAGCCGGCGATAAAACAGATTTAATATTAAAATTTAATTTGGAAATTAACGCGCTATAGAAGAAAAATTTCAGTTCGTGGTCACTATAAGAACTTCCGGCAAGTTCTAAGGAAGAAGAAAGTTATGTATCATATCAGTGCTATTTTATTACCAAGTTTAGGTGCAAATATTCCTAAATAATTAAAAAAAATAACATAATAAATATTAAATCTAAATATGTATTACGGATAATGAAATACCGAAAAACCACTGCCTGTTCTTCAAATTATATTTAATTTCCGTGCTTTCTTATCTTATCGCTAGAACAAAAAATGATACTTCCTTATTATATATTTTTAAAGATAACGTTCCAGAGTACATCCCAGATCTTGATAAGCCAATCAAAAAATTTAAATTGCCGTCTTCGCCCAATTCCGCTTATTTATTAAAATATGCCAGTACTCGTCAAGTCAACGTGGACCAGCGAAGGCGTTCAATAATAATTTTATTATCTATTTGTTTTTATTTAAATGTAAAATATTATATTGACGACACCCTGTATAATTATTTAATTTTTTGCCGATTCAATTGACATTGCAAAGACTATGGATACAGTCGGCCTTGAAAATTTTAGAAAAATCAAATAGATAGCTCATGACTTATGTCATTACAGTGTAGTCATGACGATTACAAAAAAGTATTCATCTATTGTCAACAATAAAAAAGAAATCGATGAAGTAAGAAAATCGGTAGTTTATTTTGACTGTTCAGTTATACAGCGTGTCCCAGAAGGCATGGATCAAACGCCTAGTGGTAGGAAAAGGGGGCTAGTTTGGAAAAAAAAATGTCCATAAGGAGTGGTCAGAATGTTTACGGTTTTCCAGTTATTCATATTTTAAAATTTTCAAGAAATTGTTACATTCGATAAGAAAAAATTAAAAACAAATTTGCTTCTTTTTTGTAAATAAACTTCCACGTATAAATGTTTAACTCAAAATGAAAATTTTCCACCCCCTGCATAGGGGTTAATGGATTAAAATAATTAAAATAATTCAAAAAAACTGCATAAGAATATTAGGCAACGTCAATAGAATTTCTTCGTGCAAACCGTTACTTAAAAAACTTGAAATACTAACGATGCCAAGTTTATTAATTTATGAATGCCTCAGATTTGTACATAAAAATAAACATTTATTTAATTTTGTTAATTCAAATAGTTGAAATTATAACACTATAATTTTGAATAAACATTCTACCGCCCTTTATGAGTCCTCTTCAAAATATAGGTATATGTGCTAAAATATACATTAATCTACCAAATCGTTAGAAAAAATACAATAAAAAAAATTTTCTTCAGGAATTAAAAGCTAATTATTTAAAAAATGCTATTATAATATAAATGAATATTTCATTAAAAAAAAAAAAAAAAATTGAATAACATATTTTTCGGATGTATAATTTCAATGTTATAACTAATCATTTTAATATTCATTTTATTGTTAACAATATTTTCTCCAAAAAGTATTGTAAAATTGACTTAAAAAAATAAACGTTATTATTATTATTATTGTTATTTTTATTGTTATTATTATTGTTATTTTTATTGTTATTTTTATTGTTATTATTATTATATTATTATTATTATTATTATTATTATTATTATTCGTAGGATTATCTAATTAACACCTTACTGAATTTATTTTAGATCGATCCTTCATCCATATTAGTAATGTCCGACGAACAATTTGAAAACTTTTTACCTCAAATGGGAGACAGAATAGCCGTTTTAAATTTTTGCAGAAGGCAGATTCTTCCTAAAAAGAATAGTTTAATTGAGAGATTGAAGCGTAAAATGGACGAAAAAAATAATAAAAGGAATCCTTCTATTACCACTTCCAAAAAAATTATAAAGAAACAGACTAGAATGATCGAAATCGGATGGGTCTTCAGTCATGATGGAAAAACTTACAAACACGTCAGGAAATTTTACGGTGGTGGAACTCGACAAATACAGATCGACCGATCATCTAAAGTCAACCAGATTAAACAAATAGCCGTGGAACTTTTTTTCCCTAACGGAATATCATCCAAAGGATCAGTATCGGATTTCAGTATGAGACTTGTAGATTTTCAACTAAACGATCTTGATGAGAATCTGACTGTAGATGAATATTATTCATTGACAGCCCTAACAAAATTACGAGTTTATTTGGCGACTAAACCAAATGATATATCAAAGTTAGGGCAACAAGAAAGTGTAAGCAAAAGATTAAGGAGTACTGTAGTGCCAGAAGTACATCCTACTGTACCTGAAGTCGATAATTATTATTGTATATCATCAGATGATGATGCCAAAGATGAGAAGCAGAAATATTCAGTTGATGAAAGCAGAGAATACCTGTTTTCGTTGATTTCCCGTGAAGACGTATGTACATTTATTTACGTGAACATTTCTTTATTTTATAAATTTTACTTTATTTTGTATTTTATTTTGAACGTTTTAGGAATCATTTGAGGCACGCCAAAATACAAAGCCAGAGCTTCCATCAGGTAAAGTTTATTATAAAGAAGTTGTTATTTTTAGGTGCAACAACTACTACACATACAGGGTAGCTAGAAAGTCTGGCAATGATCCAATAAATCATTGAGTTTTGAGAAAAACGCACAAACAGGAAAAGTATGTAATTTTTTTATTGACGTAACCTTTTTTCATACAGTATGTTCTTTGCTCCAGTATTGACGACATTGTCTATTTTTAAAAACAGGACACTTTCACATTTCCAGAGAAAGGCCAATAACTAATAAGAATGGTTTTTACAGCAGCAGTTTAATTGAGTAGGTACGTTGAGTTCGGTTCCAAATATCGGAAAATGGTTTACGAGTCCCTATACAATGTGTCTCAAAATTGACGCCCGTGATCTTGAGACCTATTTAAAAACACAGACAATGTCGTCATTACTGGACCAAGGAACATCCTGTATGAAAAAATTTTACGCCAATAGAACAAAAATTAAAGTTGACCTGTTTTCGTATTTTCTCAAAACTCAAAGGTAAAAAAATTTTTTGATACTTTTGCGAGACTTTCTAGCTACACTGTATAGCTACATATTTACAAATTGCAGATGTAGGTACTTCCGTCAGCACAACTTCAAGCGGTTATAATGATGAATTCACTGTTCTTGTCAATTCAATTCTAGATGGATATGACAACGGAGATGGAGCGACAACGTGTGCAACTGTTGTAACCAAGGAAAATTCAAAATTTGAATCAATTTCTGAAATTTTAGAAGAACTGCGAAAAAAAATCAACTATGAAAAAGTATCACATTTCAATGTTTACCGTGAAGATATCTTTGGATGCTGTGTGAAAGCAATGAGGAGAAAGACATTTTCTCCGTTCAACAAAATTTCGGTGAAATTTAGCGACACAGAAGGTGTTAGTGAGGGCGCAGTTGATTCCGGCGGTCCTTCTCGCGAAATGTTCACGCTAGCTCTCAGGTTCATAGTAGAAAGTAGAATGTTCTGTGGGAGCAAAAAAAAACATCTATCCCTGTGCGGTAAATCACTGGAAGAGAACTTATATTTTGAAGCTGGAAGATTAATTGCCCTCTCTTTAATACATGGGGGGCCTGCACCTCATTTTTTTTCCGAAACATTGTTTGCTTGTGTAGTATTAGATTCGAGTCATCAGCCATCTATAAACGATACCAGTCCAGATATAAAAATTCAGCTTGATCGGCTTAACGATGCTAAAGACCGCGATGAAATGCAGGATGTAATATTATCAAGCGATATCTTTACCATTGCGGGGTTTAGTTATATTACAAATGAGAACGAAAAGGAAAAAATATTAGAAAGTAAGTTAAAACTTCTTTTTTCTTTTATAGGTCTAATTAGGTAATATTAATGGTTTTTAGGTACTCTAAAATTCTATGCTCTGAACAGAATCCAAGAGCCATTGACACAGTTTGTTGAAGGCCTTAAGACTTGTGGTGTCTATCAACAGATCCAAAGTTATCCAGAAATATTTAAACCATTATTATGCTCCGATAAGATACACTTTTCTTGTGAGAACTTTGAAAATATATTTAAAATTATATACAGTGAAATCGGATCAAATTTACGAAAAACTGAAAACAGGATAATTACGTACTTCAGAGATTATGTTTTAGACTGCGAAGGTTAGTACTGCAAGGAATCAAATTTATAACACAATAAATTTATTTACCTATTTACATATAAACAAAGAAGTATAAAAACATTTAAGACCTGACCTGACCTAACCATAACCAAATATTGATTATCCCACCTAAGAGTTAAATCCATATTCACGGTGTCCAAGATTAGAATGAACAGTATAGGAATATCGGAAAACCATTGGAGACACAAGGTCGGTTAAATGTGGAAAAAGTTGGAACACCAGAACGAGAATGCAATGGCGGAAAGAGATTTAAAAAATTATTTTTGATTTCTGAATTGTATTGAAAAAACAAATAACATTATCAATTTCAGTTTTTCTTATTTATTGGCATTATTATTGAATACTGGGAAAATTCATATTTGCAGGACCGGGCTGAACTTCGATTTTTTTAAATACGGACCTGGATTTTTCATTACAAAATATTATATGATGTCAATATAGCTCTAGTCCGAAACACGTTTGAACCATTATATCGCAAAAATAAAGCTGGTCAATAATTGAAATGAAAATGTGGTTTCAGTTTTACTCCATTTTTGATAAAAACGTAAAAAAATTAGAAAAACAAAAATTGAAAATTTTGTTTGTTTCAAAACGATTTGAACATAATAATGCTTTCTGAACGACACATATACCCTGATGGTATGAGAAAGGCAGAGACATCGATGTTTCATTGGGTATTTCCAACTCATCAGTCTGTCATATTATCACCAGAGGTGTGTGTCGAACAGAAATAAATCGTGACCTTATTTGTTGATTCGAACGTAAAAAATAATTTTTCAGATCTCTGCCATTTCCTGCCACTGTCGTTCTGGTTGCTACTTTTTTCCCATTTAATCGACCCTGTACCTCCCACGATTTTCGAGATAAAACTGTTATGATTTAACACAGTTTATTTAAAAATATCAATTTTTTAAGTAGACTGTATATTATACCCGTTTTCGAATACCTAATTGAAAATTTATTAATTTTTCATTTCTCATAACTGGCAATCAACAATAATTATTCAACAATTAGTTTATTACTACATACAGGGTGAGTCAGTTTTTTGTAGCAGGACTTCACCAATTTATAGAAAAACTGTTATAAGGAATAAAAGTTCCCATAAATATCTGTCCTTAATAGGTTAGAAAAATAACTTTTATTAACATTTTTTTAATCCCTTTCATGCCAAGAATCACTAAATTGCTATATTTTCTACCTATGGTCGATACTTTTCCAAGAAACGGCCCCAGAAATCTGCCCGTTAACTTAATGAGCCTTTATAAAACTGGCTGTAAGACTTTTAACATTTAATTTCGTTATCTATTACAGAAAGAATCACCGAGTCCTGCACTCTTGAAGATATTTTGATGTTTGCGACAGGAGTCGATTGTATTCCACCTCTGGGTTTCCCAGAGCAGCCACAAATTACTTTTTTACATGAAGAATCTATTCGATATCCAATGGCCAACACCTGTGCATTGCATTTGAAACTGCCAACCATTCATAAGAACTATACAGATTTTAAGTCTGATATGGACTTCGGTATAGGAAACGCGAAATCATTTGGATTTGCTTAAGCTGCTAGAGTCAGAGCCCGCGACTGCCAGAGTTCGTTATTTTATAAAAACTGAAAGTCGCTGCATTGTTCCTACCTTTGTACATTTTACATGCGGCACAGAAACTTTCAGCTTCTGTACAATAACGAAGGTCTGGCAGTCGCGACCTCTTAGTCTGTTCTGTTTTTTAGTGGAGTTATTGATAAAATTTCATTATCTTTTAACTAAACCTGGTCAACATCCCAATGTTAATTATCCTAACAAAACTAGGATTCTACGGTACTTTTTTTTAGAATATTATATTATGTTTTACGTCATGTATTTCGATATTACTATTTCAGTTCTTTTATAGTTTTTTAGAATAGTTTTTTTTTAGAATATTATATTATTTTACATGTATTTTATTATGTATTTTATTATTACTACTTCAGTGATTTGTATTATAGTTTTTTAGAATACATGTATTTTGTTATTACTATTTCAGTGATATTTGTGTTATAGTTTATTTAATATTTTGAGGGAGATTATTTATTTGTTTTTTATTTTATTTCTATATTATTTACAATTTTGTTCAATAAACTTTTATACATAGTTGTGTATTCTCTTTACTTTTCAACAGAAATACTGTATGACTTTTATAGGAAGGCGAGAGTTTGACGAGAATTGGTTAGTGCGCAGATCGGCATCCGAATCCATAAATGTTTATTGTCCAATATCAACAATGCTAGTCGGTGTCCGCGTAAAAAAACCAACCAACCAGATAAGGCTGATAAGAGTAACTCCGCCGTTCATCGAACAGGTAAAAAGTCAGTGGTGGTACTGTTTATCTCGTGTAGTATTTATTTGAAACAGGTAGAGTTTCTGTCATCGTGACGTGACCTCTATTATTGGCTTTTCGTGTAAAATTGATAAAAAAGTGAAGATCACTTGTTTGACTGACCAAGTATATAAGTACATTAAAAATATATTTATAATGAATAAACGAGAGGTTATATCAGCACGAAGCCGGCGAATTATTTTTATGTGCGCGGCACCACTGATGTGATTTCTAGTCTGATATGGTGAAAGAGCGTTTATCAGTTCTATGGGCGTGTATGTATACTATGATTTTTATAAGAAGGCAAGAGTCTGGGCGTGAACTACGCATCTTGCCGGCTTTAATTGTTCCACCCATAGAACTGATAAACGCTGTTCGACCATATCAGACTAGAAATCACATCAGTGGCGCCGTGCACATAAAAATAATTCGCCGGCTTCGTGCTGATATAACCTTTCGTTTATTCATTATAAATATATGTATTTTTTAATGTACTTATATACTTGGTCAGTCAAACAAGTGATCTTCACTTTTTTACCAATTTTACACGAAAAGAGGTCACGACACGACGACAGAAACTCTCTACCTGTTTCAAATAAATACTACACGAGATAAACAGTACCACCACTGACTTTTTACCTGTTCGATGAACGGCGGAGTTACTCTTATCAGCCTTATCTTATTGGTTGCTTTTTTACGCGGACACCAACTAACATTGTTGATATTGGTATTGGACAATAAACATTTATATATTTTATGGCCGATCGCTGCGCACTAACCAATTCTCGTCAAACTCCCGCCTTCCTATAAAAGTCATACAGTACTTTCAATGAATGAATAATACTAGGGTTTTCTGTGGTTTTTGTTTCTTCTTTAGGGTTTATGGCCTTTAGCTTTTACCAGCTATTTGGCCAGAGGTTTTTGTTTTCAATTGAATTAGAGTAGGCGGTTAATTAGCTGTTTTTTTTTTTTTTCTTAAAGTTGGATAACTTGGACAGTAGATTTTAGTTAAAACCAGTTCAAAATTATCTCTCTGTTTTGAAAAGAAATATTTCCATTTCCAGATAGTTTGATATATCATATCAACATTACAGATATCTACTCATCTTTGTTATCCTATAACATTTTACTTTCTAAACGATGCTTCCTGTCCTGTCACAGATTATTAATTATTATTAGGGGCAGTTACGCACCGAATCCGTTCCCATGATAAAATTAAAAATATCGATAATAAGTTATTATATTATTTGTAATATGTATTTGTAATTGAGTTAAGGCTGTAACCTGACTTGAAAACCTCGAATCAAAAAGTGCTATAAACGTTAGAATTCCAGCAGAAACTAAAGGGTGTTGGAAAACAAATCCGTTTTGGCCCTGACACAGAGGTTTGTCTTCTTAATCCATATACTTTACAATTATTGGCAGCTCTTGATTTTGTTAGGTTAGGGCAGTTGTCAAAATATTCTTCAAGAATGGTTATTAAGAAACCTTCTTGCGCATCAATCGCATAAATAGTGTATTTTTATGCGATTCAATTATGAATATTTCCGCCATTTTTTTCAAATAACTTTCTGAAATTTTTCATGTTCAAGTCATATACAATGATTGGCGTAGTTGTTTACTACTTATGAAAATTTCATTCCACTTTGTTTGAAAACGTGCCATAAAATTTATATAAAAATTTAGCAATTTTTACCCTTTTACACCGAATTTTTACACTACCTTCAAATTCGAAAAAAGTTACAGGAGCGTTTTTCATTGAGCTTGGACTAGAGATGGGAGAACTGAATTTGGGAGTAGCGACCGCCGACCGATCTAAAATAATTGTTACTTTGAGATACCCATGGCGAGAAACACTGGTTTGCGATTACGACCAAATATGTACTCTAAAAACTTATGTTTTACAACGGTTTTAGTTTACTTTATCTATAATTATTATTAAAGCGATTCTATTATATCAAAATACTGAACGACCATATAAAAAGATATAAGGTCAAATGTACCAAAATCTAAGGCCAAAAAATGAAAAGTACCAAAAATCGATCCGACAACTATGTTCTGCTTATCGGCATGTTACGAGAAATTTGCGAAAAATTTACCTAATCTAAATTCCATAAAATGCTTGACACATACATGACAGCATTCATACGGAACGGAGTGATTTTCCGTCACCCTAACATGGCCTCCTACATCGTCAATAATAAATGAATGGCTTATAATAGCAATAACTAATTGTTGTACATTACTTAGAATTTAGAAATATACACAGGATGTCCCACGAAGGATGTTCCGACGACATGACTGCCATACCCTGGGACTGTGTTGCTAAGGAATTTGAAATGCATGAAACAATGCAATTGTAGATAAGTAGTGGTAGGAATTCCCTGCTAATTTAAAAAACATTTAAAAAGAAATCGCTTTATTGAATTAGTTGCTCAAAATGTCCATCCATCAGTTGCTATATACATAGTCTAGCTCTTCTTAGAATCGAAGTGGTAGCCCTGCGAAGAGTCTCAGGATCAGCACAAATAGTTTCTGCGGCACCCATGATTCTAGCTACTGTTGTTCTCTGTTTTCAATATTTTCTGCATAAACAAAACTTTTCAGTCTTCACCATAAAAAGTAATCTAGGGGATTAATGTCTACAAGTCCTTCAATTTATGCGGTATTATATCTTAGACCATTAAATAAAAATTCATTACAAAAAAGCACTGGGTGCTTTGATTATAACCAGGATTTTTCCAAATGTCAGTTATTAAATACAAAATGTAACTAAAAACTCAGAATTATGATCCACTCTGTAGAAAGATACAATAAAAACCCAGTTTCAGAAATCGACACTTAAACACCCTGTATCTCGGTAAAAAAAAACATTTTCAGCAAAATTTTTTGAAGCTACGCTTCTTATCGCGGTTTAGGCGGACTGACGGCAGTGCCGGGACGGCCAGCCGCCGGTGCCACTCACTCATTTTAATGTATTTTTTAATAAAAAATTCAAAATACACTATTTTTTCTTTCTTCTTTGCTCAGTGCCAGTGTAAGTTCGGCGTTGAACTACTTACTTAGCCCGAATACGACCATTCGACACGCCGACTGTTACATTTGAGGTACATGAAGGTTGTTGAATAGGTATAAACACCACCTACTAGAGAAACATCATACATAGTTTATTCGCAGATCGACAGATCTATGCACACTTTATTATTTTTGGTTTTGTGACGTTTAGTTACATACATAAAATGGATACCATTGAAGATATTCAATTAATTAGATATCTGCCTAACCAAGAGAAATTATTTTTAAATCGAATGTGCCTACACAAAATCTGTTACCTCAAAAATCTAAAGAAGTGTATACCTATTAAGGAATAAAGGAATATGTCACCTTTATCAACTGGCGTGATGAAAAAGGCGTTAACACTTATATGAATACATTAGAAGTGTTTTTTGTTTAAATTTTAATAATAACTTTTCGTTCTAATTTATGTATAAGTATCACTCGTAGATAAAATTATGTATGAAACACATGCATAAAGTGTCATTTTTTCACTTCTGGGATTTTTCACTGGGTCAAACTTCCCAGTCGTGAAAAAAGTACCACTTTATGCACTTGTTGCATAAATAACTATTATAGGTGTTTATGACAGCATAGAGTGCATTCATCAGGATAATTCGATCGTCAATGCATACATATAAACATGACAATGACCTGGTAGGTAGGTACTATAAAAGCAATGAAGATTTATTAGACATTCATAGGTGTTCTGATTATCAGACTCACACGTTACCAAGACATATAGTCGATCATTATCAGTTAATTTACTAAAGTAGTACCAAGTTAATTGTTGTTAATACAACTACAAGGGAAACCCTATTAAACACCTTCAATATACCATATTCCTACCACCAAGTCTATTTTGTCAACCCTATTACAATCCAGCTAACCCTATCCGGCTGTCCCTGTCCCCCGCCTGCCATTCCTTATCCTTACCACTTTATCACATGGCCAGAATGGCAAGTTTATCACAGATACTATACAGGGTGTTAAGAAAATGACGGATAAACTCTTCAGTACATTGTAGGGGACACTCAGTAGAGTCATACGGGAAAAATAATTTAAATAATTCTGGTCTTCAATTTGGTGAGATAAAAAATGCCAAAGTTAACATTTTACTATCTTTCTTTTTCGGTATTTGCAAAAACTAGATGCTTTTACAGATATAAAAAGGTACTTTAATCGTTATCAAATAAAAAAATTGCTTAAGATGTATTACTGGCTTGGAAAATTTAATAAGAATTTTTTCTCTTTTCCAAGATGCTGAAAAAAAAGCATTTGGCAACAACGGTGTTGATACCTTGACTACCTACACTGTTAGAAATTAGACGAAATTACCAAATACCAACTGTTGTCGTGTTAAGCGTTGCCAAATTTATTGTTCAATATCTTGCTTATATCTTTTAAAATGTAGCTATGGATTTTTTAAAATTATTTTTCCCGTACTTTAATGAGTGTCCCCTACAATGTACTGAAGAGTTTATCCGTCATTTTCTTAACACCCTGTATATGTATTTTGATTTTTTTAGCGATGGACTCTTTTTTCACTCTTTTTTCACTCTTTTTCAATCAACTGTTCATATCTCGGTTCATACATATTAAAGTAATATTTTCTTCGCATTTTTTTATTTATGCTGCTTGAATTTCTCTTGTATAGAATTGATGAATATAATAAATAAATAAAAATAAACTATTTCAATAATAATTAAACATTTTATTAAAATCTAAATATTTATTATAATTTTTAAAAAAAGTTAGTAAATTTTAGTCTCAACTTCAAATATAAATCAATCGCTCCAGAAGGCTCTTTAGGCATAATCCAGTTCTCTTCGTGCATGCATATAACTGCCAATTCATGTACATCTGAATCCAGGTTACAATCGGGCTTCAAAATGAATGGCTCCCAAACATCAATATCTTCTCTGCTTATTCCATGCAAGTAGTCTCTAGTATCATAGGATTGAGGAATGTGAAACATCATGAATGGCCTTCCAGAAGGTGAAATGCTGTTACGACTTTTTCTTATTTTATGAAGGTTCCATTCACATACTATAGTATCAAGCTCCTCCTAGAATGATTGATTATCTTTTTTTAACTTATTAAACTATTAAATATTTATACTATTCATTCTGAGACATTATTGCCAGCTTTCCCCTACACGGTATGCATTTTTACGTTTCCTAGACCGTGATCGTGAACGCTACTATACAGGGTGTCCGGAAATTATGAGCAAAAAATTAAGGGGGTGATTCTTCTTGATGAAATATTGCCAAAAGTATCTATAGTTTTTTTTCGAAAACTCAAAAAGAAGAAAGTTATAAGCCTCCAAAGTTGATTTTTTTAAATCAATATTTTTTTATAACTTTTTTTCTAGTGTACGGATTTTCTTAAAATTTGACACACTTGCCACTGATGTTGCTTTACATCCTTGGTCCAAATTAGACTTGAATCCCTCGAAATCAAGAGGCCTTATGTGCCCTTGACCTTCAAAAAAAGCCTATAACTTTTTTCGTAATATTTTTTTCTGAGTTTTGAAGACGCACAATTGAAGAACATGAAGAAATATTCGGAAAAGGTCCTCTTTGTCTATCACGATAAAATGACCTGTTTCCGAGTAAAACTGTTTTAAAAATTTGCTTGCACTAAAATTGATCACCATAAACTATGATCATTCTACAACAATACCAAAGCATGCTTTGAAAACAGCTGCAGGGTTGCCAAGAAAACAAGACGTTTGCTTTGGATTTCATTTTGACAGCAATTTATTATTTTTTTATCAAAATTATTTTATTATTTTATTAAAAAAAAAAATGATTAATTTTTTTTCCATTTTCAAAAAAAAAATCATTTCCAAGTTTATTTATATACGAATGTCTCTGTTTTGTACATAACTAGGCAACCCTGCAGCTGTTTCCAAAGCATGCTTTGGTGTTGTTGCAAAATGATCATAATTTATGGTGATCAATTTTAGTGCAAGCAAATTTTTAAAACAGTTTTACTCGGAAAGAGGTCATTTCATTTTATCGTGATAGACAAAGAGGACCTTTTCCGAATATTTCTTCATGTTCTTCAATTGTGCGTCTTCAAAACTCAGAAAAAAATATTACGAAAAAAGTTATAGGCCTTTTTTGAAAGTCAAGGGCAGTTAAGGCCTTTTGATTTCGAAGGATTCAAGTCTAATTTGGACCAAGGATGTAAAGCAACATCAGTGGCAAGTGTGTCAAATTTTAAGAAAATCCGTACACTAGAAAAAAAGTTATAAAAAAATATTCATTTAAAAAAATCAACTTTGGAGGCTTATAACTTTCTTCTTTTTGAGTTTTCGAAAAAAAACTATAGATACTTTTGGCAATATTTCATCAAGAAGAATCACCCCCTTAATTTTTTGCTCATATTTTCCGGACAGCCTGTATATTATACATAAGATGCATATGTCCCATAATATGTGGGCAATCTCCCGGATTTGGGTAAATTTCGTAAAAATAAATGAAAAAATAGCTGTAAAATTATTTCCTCAGAGACACCCCTACAAAGATATTAGCTGTTGAAGTTGAGGGTTGAAAATCAATTTTTTGCAATAACTTTTTTATTTCTTGACCGATTTTGATAATTTTTGGTGTTATTTTGTATTATTTTGAACTGTTTAGAATAGTGTTTCTTAATTTTTGGTAGCACATACATAGACCTCGGGATAGCATAACCCCCTCATTCACTTGAAATAAAACAATAAAAATAACAATTTTACAGTTTTTTAAGGTTAATTTTCTTTTTATTTGACATTTTTTACATAAAAAATGTACCTTTATTTATTTCGATAGAGCGAACCGTTATCGAGATAAACGTCCTTCTAATAGGTGATGCGTCGCAGGAACTTTCTAAATTTCAAGTAAATTTTAACAAGATGGCTGACCTATGACAGTAAATTGAGCAGGAAACAAAACAATAACTTAATTAAATACACGTCAGTGTCAAAAGATGTCATTTCATGCAGATTCAATTCTAACTGATTTTCTGCGTATTCAGCGTTTCTGTAGCTCATTTTAAAATCAGTTAGAATTGAATCTGCATGAAATAAAATCTTTGACACTATTTGACGTGTATTTAATTAAGTTATTGTTTTGTTTCCTGCTCAATTTACTGTCAAAGGTCAGCCATCTTGTTAAAATTTACTTGAAATTTAGAAAGTTCCTGCGACGCATCACCTATTAGAAGGACGTTTATCTCGATAACGGTTCGCTCTATCGAAATAAATAAGGATACATTTTTTATGTAAAAAATGTCAAATAAAAATAAAATTAACCTTAAAAAACTGTAAAATTATTATTTTTATTGTTTTCTTTCAAGTGAATGAGGCGGTTATGCCATCCCGAGGTCTATGTATGTGCTACCAAAGATTAAGAAACACTATTCTAAACATTTCAAAATAGTACAAAATAACACCAAAAATTATCAAAATCGGTCAAGAAATAAAAAAGTTATTGCAAAAAATTGATTTTCAACCCTCAACTTCAACAGCTAATATCTTTGTAGGGGTGTCTCTGAGGAATTAATTTTATAGCTATTTTTTCATTTATTTTTACGAAATTTACCCAAATCCGGGAGATTGCCCACATATTATGGGACACCTGTATAGTTGCCCTAACCAGCTAGAAAATGTAATCCGCGTCAAAGCACTCCGTTCCTTAGATAATGAGCCCCCTACACCTATAGGTCTACTGTATAGGTGCTTGTCGTTTGGCATTTGACATGATCTACCATTTGACATGATTCACCTACCAGTTGTCCCCTGGTAGGTGAAACGACTATTATAAAACACAAAACATTTTCGATTTGAATTTTCATTTTTGGAAGTACAGCTATGCTTGGTTAAAAACTCATTTCTAACATTATTTTAATTTTTAAAAATATAGTATGCTTCGGAAGTTTTCAGATAACCGTTTTTTATGTAAACTTATTCCTTTTATGTAGCAAATATAACACGAAATTTTATTTAAAAGAGTTCTTATATAGGAATCAATAACATTTATTAAGCCTCAATATAAAATCTCAAAGTCTTTTTCAAACTTTTTCAAATAACTTGTCGTCGTATTTGCTACATAAAAGGCATTTTTCTCTATAAAAAAAAGTTTTTTTTTTAATATTTAAATATTTTGCAAAACTAACATTATATGAAATTATAAAGGAAATTAGTCTTCATCCGAGCAGGGCTGAACCAAAAAAAAATTAAATCGAGAAATTTTTGTTTGTTTTTAAGAGTCGTTTCTTAAATAAAAAATTCAGTCTGAAAAATTAAAAATTCAGTATGTTCTACCTAATGTTTACCATAGGTACAATAAAACCATAGCCATTGGACAGTTTAGAGAATTTTGGTGATGAACATTTAATAAATAATTGCTAGTAAAAAAAAAAACAAAATTCTATCCAATCTGTTCGTATTTGCATACATTGGGGAAAAGGTATCTGATTTCATCAGATACCTTTGATATTTGATACATTTATATATTTTTTTGTAAAAATTAAATAAGACCAAGGGTTTAAAAAATACAGTTATATTGAACAAATTTTACATTCATTGGACACTTGTTTCACAGTTATTGGACCTTAGCTCCAAAGCTAATAAACGATAGGTAATATTATTTATAATTAAGTTTTCGGTTCTCTTGCAAGTATAACTCATACAACTTTATACAACAATTTATTTTTCAAAGTAACCGTCCAACAACTATGACCTGTCCAATTACTGTACCTATGGCTTATACCTACATATTTTTGATTACGAAGCGAACAGGGTAACCAAACGCCCACATTGGCCGCTGGGAAAAGTACAAATAGAGTGATTTTTGGTGTTGGTGGAACGAAGGCACGAATAGCACATGGCAACTGGCAACACTGAGAGAATTTCATTGTTGGTTCTTCTGTGACCACGACACGAGCAGTGAAACTAGTGGGGGGGGGGGATACCGATGGGGAAAACTGATAACGCGCAGGGGAATACCATAGGGGAAAACTGATGACGCGCAAAGGCAAAACTAACCTTGCCGAGAGTTTTACCCTCACCCCTCGCTTACCTGAATTATCTGCAGAAAGCAGAAAAGTATAAGTGATTTATCCAAAAATGAACCTGTGAATAAACCCATATCCCTAAGTCCGTGAAACAAATTCAGCCAGAACTGAGAGTGATGCTTTCGTAGAATTGACCACCATGCCTCAATTCTTTGATTTGCCGGACTAGTACCATATAAAAATGCAGGTAAGTTAGATTGAACCTGGAATCCATTATTCTTGAATGCATTTTGCATTTGTTCTATCAAAACATTTTCTGTACCCATATCGGCTCTTAAAGTTTGTGGACAACCTGAAATACTGTTGACTATCTCATAAAAATGATAACCTATTATCTCAGGATTATTAGTGTTTGGGCCTGCTTTTAACCATACAATGTAACGAGAGAAACCGTCTATGCAACCCGTTATACAAATTCCGAATGGTTTCAATTTATCATAGCAGTCTGTATGCCAGAGGTAATTGGGTCCCTTATTGTAATATCTTCTTCTTCGCAAACGACGTCTTTGACGTACATTAACTCCATCTGGATCCAAAATTTTCAGCAACTCCCCAATGGTTTTTTGTGTTACAACAAATCCAGCTTGTAGGCATTTTAAATGCATCCATTTGTACCCATGCAGCTGTCCATGTTTTTCAATTTGTTCTTGGATGAAGTTTGCTAAAGAGAATACATCTGAAAATCTTTTTCTTCGAAACAATCCTAATCTACTCAGAATTCTTCGAAGGTGGCGCAAACTTAAGGAAATACCATCATTTACGAGAAGACAGTTAATGATTTCCTGATGTTTTAAGCCTAAGTGATAATAAGTTGTTATCAACTCTCTCACTCCCATCATACTTTAATAATTACACGACACGACACGACACCACTACTACACTAAGTACCTAAGCTCTATATATAATAATGGAAGGCATACGAAACATATATACGGAAATTTACAGTTCGAACTGTAAATTTACAGTTTGAACTGTAAATTTACACTTTGAACTGTAAATTTACAGTTTGAACTGTAAATTTACACTTTGAACTGTAAATTTACAGTTTGAACTGTAAATTTACACTTTGAACTGTAAATTTACAGTTCGAACTGTAAATTTACAGTTTGAACTGTAAATTTACAGTTCGAACTGTAAATTTACAGTTTGAACTGTAAATTTACAGTTCGAACTGTAAATTTACACTTTGAACTGTAAATTTACAGTTCGAACTGTAAATTTACACTTTGAACTGTAAATTTACAGTTCGAACTGTAAATTTACAGTTTGAACTGTAAATTTACAGTTCAAAGTGTAAATTTACAGTTCGAACTGTAAATTTACAGTTCAAACTGTAAATTTACAGTTCGAACTGTAAATTATATAAAAAAAGTTTTTACGGAAAACGATGGCAGCTCAGCGCTTCCGTAGTTTTCCGTTCAGCGTTCAGCAGTTCAGTTCAGTTCAATTCTTGTTTCGGTCGTGCCGGGAGACAAGCAGACAAATCGCCGTTTGAATAAATATTTTTGCTAACATTTCATTATCTCGAGTCCAGATACCCGCGCGCTATCTTATCTCAGTTTTTCGTCGTTCTGAATTTAAATCCGGGAATTCGATCGTTTTCTCGCGTTAAATCGGGACGTATAGGTGTTCATCATCATCATCATCAACATTAGCGTAGGCCCCTTAAGACTGAAATCGACATGAATGTAAGTACATAATTCCGATTTTTCTTTGTTTTTTTTTAATGAATAATAACGATAAAATGGTTCCCGTTTTTCCGGTTATTTTCCACCGCGGTGAAGTAAGCAACGAATTCCAGCAACGAATTCTCTAATGTCCCCACACACGTTCGGGCTTACGCGCTGAACTATCTTACACGTCTATTCTATTATTTCCAAACGTTCCCAAGCAAATTTATCTTATCACTACTGTTATCTTGCTAACTTAAACCAATTTCAATGTTATCGAAGTCTTAACAATTTGTAAAATGAATCCAAAACGCAAATTAATGTGTTTGAAAATTAAAGCGAAAAATATCAGACGCGGCCGCATAAAAACGCGTTGCTGGAGGAACTGGGTGGGGGGATTTTTTTGATTTTTTCACCGAACGTAGCCACGAGTTTTCCGACCCAGGCGAGTGAAAATTTGGCCCCGATCAACGTCTGCGTTCCGAGAAAAAAAATTCGAACCGCCGAAAAACACGGTTTTTTGCGGTTTTTCGCTGAACCGGTTCAAGGGGTAAGAAGCGATTTTCGAAATTTTTCTGCAGGAGACGTGTCGTGACGGGCCGCGCCACAATCCGGAAAATTTGGCCCCGATCAACGTCTGCGTTCGGAGAAAAAGAATTAAAACCGAGAAAAATATGATACGCGGCCGCATAAAAACGCGTTGCTGGAGGAACTAGGGGATTTTTTTGATTTTTTCACCGAACGTAGCCACGAGTTTTCCGACCGAGTCGAGTGAAAATTTGGCCCCGATCAACGTCTGCGTTCCGAGAAAAAAAATTCGAACCGCTGAAAAACACGGTTTTTCGCTGAAACGGTTCAAGGGGTAAGAAGCGATTTTCGAAATTTTTCTGCAGGAGACGTGTCGTGACGGGCCGCGCCACAATCCGGAAAATTTGGCCCCGATCAACGTCTGCGTTCGGAGAAAAAAAATTAAAACCGATAAAAATATGATACGCGGCCGCATAAAAACGCGTTGCTGGAGGAACTGGGTGGGGGGATTTTTTTGATTTTTTCACCGAACGTAGCCACGAGTTTTCCGACCCAGGCGAGTGAAAATTTGGCCCCGATCAACGTCTGCGTTCCGAGAAAAAAAATTCGAACCGCTGAAAAACACGGTTTTTTGCGGTTTTTCGCTGAAACGGTTCAAGGGGTAAGAAGCGATTTTCGAAATTTTTCTGCAGGAGACGTGTCGTGACGGGCCGCGCCACAATCCGGAAAATTTGGCCCCGATCAACGTCTGCGTTCGGAGAAAAAAAATTAAAACCGATAAAAATATGATACGCGGCCGCATAAAAACGCGTTGCTGGAGGAACTGGGTGGGGGGATTTTTTTGATTTTTTCACCGAACGTAGCCACGAGTTTTCCGACCCAGGCGAGTGAAAATTTGGCCCCGATCAACGTCTGCGTTCCGAGAAAAAAAATTCGAACCGCCGAAAAACACGTTTTTTTGCGGTTTTTCGCTGAAACGGTTCAAGGGGTAAGAAGCGATTTTCGAAATTTTTCTGCAGGAGACGTGTCGTGGCGGGCCGCGCCAGAATCCGGAAAATTTGGCCCCGATCAACGTCTGCGTTCGGAGAAAAAAAATTAAAACCGATAAAAATATGATACGCGGCCGCATAAAAACGCGTTGCTGGAGGAACTGGGTGGGGGGATTTTTTTTATTTTTTCACCGAACGTAGCCACGAGTTTTCCGACCCAGGCGAGTGAAAATTTGGCCCCGATCAACGTCTGCGTTCCGAGAAAAAAAATTCGAACCGCCGAAAAACACGGTTTTTTGCGGTTTTTCGCTGAACCGGTTCAAGGGGTAAGAAGCGATTTTCGAAATTTTTCTGCAGGAGACGTGTCGTGACGGGCCGCGCCACAATCCGGAAAATTTGGCCCCGATCAACGTCTGCGTTCGGAGAAAAAGAATTAAAACCGAGAAAAATATGATACGCGGCCGCATAAAAACGCGTTGCTGGAGGAACTAGGGGATTTTTTTGATTTTTTCACCGAACGTAGCCACGAGTTTTCCGACCGAGTCGAGTGAAAATTTGGCCCCGATCAACGTCTGCGTTCCGAGAAAAAAAATTCGAACCGCTGAAAAACACGGTTTTTTGCGGTTTTTCGCTGAAACGGTTCAAGGGGTAAGAAGCGATTTTCGAAATTTTTCTGCAGGAGACGTGTCGTGACGGGCCGCGCCACAATCCGGAAAATTTGGCCCCGATCAACGTCTGCGTTCGGAGAAAAAAAATTAAAACCGATAAAAATATGATACGCGGCCGCATAAAAACGCGTTGCTGGAGGAACTGGGTGGGGGGATTTTTTTGATTTTTTCACCGAACGTAGCCACGAGTTTTCCGACCCAGGCGAGTGAAAATTTGGCCCCGATCAACGTCTGCGTTCCGAGAAAAAAAATTCGAACCGCTGAAAAACACGGTTTTTTGCGGTTTTTCGCTGAAACGGTTCAAGGGGTAAGAAGCGATTTTCGAAATTTTTCTGCAGGAGACGTGTCGTGACGGGCCGCGCCACAATCCGGAAAATTTGGCCCCGATCAACGTCTGCGTTCGGAGAAAAAAAATTAAAACCGATAAAAATATGATACGCGGCCGCATAAAAACGCGTTGCTGGAGGAACTGGGTGGGGGGATTTTTTTGATTTTTTCACCGAACGTAGCCACGAGTTTTCCGACCCAGGCGAGTGAAAATTTGGCCCCGATCAACGTCTGCGTTCCGAGAAAAAAAATTCGAACCGCCGAAAAACACGTTTTTTTGCGGTTTTTCGCTGAAACGGTTCAAGGGGTAAGAAGCGATTTTCGAAATTTTTCTGCAGGAGACGTGTCGTGGCGGGCCGCGCCAGAATCCGGAAAATTTGGCCCCGATCAACGTCTGCGTTCGGAGAAAAAAAATTAAAACCGATAAAAATATGATACGCGGCCGCATAAAAACGCGTTGCTGGAGGAACTGGGTGGGGGGATTTTTTTTATTTTTTCACCGAACGTAGCCACGAGTTTTCCGACCCAGGCGAGTGAAAATTTGGCCCCGATCAACGTCTGCGTTCCGGGAAAAAAAATTCGAACCGCCGAAAAACACGGTTTTTTGCGGTTTTTCGCTGAAACGGTTCAAGGGGTAAGAAGCGATTTTCGAAATTTTTCTGCAGGAGACGTGTCGTGGCGGGCCGCGTCACAATCCGGAAAATTTGGCCCCGATCAACGTCTGCGTTCGGAGAAAAAAAATTAAAACCGATAAATATATGATACGCGGCCGCATAAAAACGCGTTGCTGGAGGAACTGGGTGGGGGGATTTTTTTGATTTTTTCACCGAACGTAGCCACGAGTTTTCCGACCCAGGCGAGTGAAAATTTGGCCCCGATCAACGTCTGCGTTCCGAGAAAAAAAATTCGAACCGCCGAAAAACACGGTTTTTTGCGGTTTTTTCGCTGAAACGGTTCAAGGGGTAAGAAGCGATTTTCGAAATTTTTCTGCAGGAGACGTGTCGTGGCGGGCCGCGCCACAATCCGGAAAATTTGGCCCCGATCAACGTCTGCGTTCGGAGAAAAAAAATTAAAACCGAGAAAAATATGATACGCGGCCGCATAAAAACGCGTTGCTGGAGGAACTGGGTGGGGGGATTTTTTTGATTTTTTCACCGAACGTACCCACGAGTTTTCCGACCCAGGCGAGTGAAAATTTGGCCCCGATCAACGTCTGCGTTCCGGGAAAAAAAATTCGAACCGCCGAAAAACACGGTTTTTTGCGGTTTTTCGCTGAAACGGTTCAAGGGGTAAGAAGCGATTTTCGAAATTTTTCTGCAGGAGACGTGTCGTGACGGGCCGCGCCACAATCCGGAAAATTTGGCCCCGATCAACGTCTGCGTTCGGAGAAAAAAAATTAAAACCGATAAATATATGATACGCGGCCGCATAAAAACGCGTTGCTGGAGGAACTGGGTGGGGGGATTTTTTTTATTTTTTCACCGAACGTAGCCACGAGTTTTCCGACCCAGGCGAGTGAAAATTTGGCCCCGATCAACGTCTGCGTTCCGGGAAAAAAAATTCGAACCGCCGAAAAACACGGTTTTTTGCGGTTTTCCGCTGAAACGGTTCAAGGGGTAAGAAGCGATTTTCGAAATTTTTCTGCAGGAGACGTGTCGTAGCGGGCCGCGCCACAATCCGGAAAATTTGGCCCCGATCAACGTCTGCGTTCGGAGAAAAAAAATTAAAACCGAGAAAAATATGATACGCGGCCGCATAAAAACGCGTTGCTGGAGGAACTGGGTGGGGGGATTTTTTTGATTTTTTCACCGAACGTAGCCACGAGTTTTCCGACCCAGGCGAGTGAAAATTTAGCCCCGATCAACGTCTGCGTTCCGAGAAAAAAAATTCGAACCGCCGAAAAACACGGTTTTTTGCGGTTTTTCGCTGAAACGGTTCAAGGGGTAAGAAGCGATTTTCGAAATTTTTCTGCAGGAGACGTGTCGTAGCGGGCCGCGCCACAATCCGGAAAATTTGGCCCCGATCAACGTCTGCGTTCGGAGAAAAAAAATTAAAACCGAGAAAAATATGATACGCGGCCGCATAAAAACGCGTTGCTGGAGGAACTGGGTGGGGGGATTTTTTTGATTTTTTCACCGAACGTAGCCACGAGTTTTCCGACCCAGGCGAGTGAAAATTTGGCCCCGATCAACGTCTGCGTTCCGGGAAAAAAAATTCGAACCGCCGAAAAACACGTTTTTTTGCGGTTTTTCGCTGAAACGGTTCAAGGGGTAAGAAGCGATTTTCGAAATTTTTCTGCAGGAGACGTGTCGTGACGGGCCGCGCCACAATCCGGAAAATTTGGCCCCGATCAACGTCTGCGTTCGGAGAAAAAAAATTAAAACCGAGAAAAATATGATACGCGGCCGCATAAAAACGCGTTGCTGGAGGAACTGGGTGGGGGGATTTTTTTGATTTTTTCACCGAACGTAGCCACGAGTTTTCCGACCCAGGCGAGTGAAAATTTGGCCCCGATCAACGTCTGCGTTCCGGGAAAAAAATTCGAACCGCCGAAAAACACGTTTTTTTTGCGGTTTTTCGCTGAAACGGTTCAAGGGGTAAGAAGCGATTTTCGAAATTTTTCTGCAGGAGACGTGTCGTGGCGGGCCGCGCCACAATCCGGAAAATTTGGCCCCGATCAACGTCTGCGTTCGGAGAAAAAAAATTAAAACCGATAAAAATATGATACGCGGCCGCATAAAAACGCGTTGCTGGAGGAACTGGGTGGGGGGATTTTTTTGATTTTTTCACCGAACGTAGCCACGAGTTTTCCGACCCAGGCGAGTGAAAATTTGGCCCCGATCAACGTCTGCGTTCCGGGAAAAAAAATTCGAACCGCCGAAAAACACGGTTTTTTGCGGTTTTCCGCTGAAACGGTTCAAGGGGTAAGAAGCGATTTTCGAAATTTTTCTGCAGGAGACGTGTCGTGGCGGGCCGCGCCACAATCCGGAAAATTTGGCCCCGATCAACGTCTGCGTTCGGAGAAAAAAAATTAAAACCGAGAAAAATATGATACGCGGCCGCATAAAAACGCGTTGCTGGAGGAACTGGGTGGGGGGATTTTTTTTATTTTTTCACCGAACGTAGCCACGAGTTTTCCGACCCAGGCGAGTGAAAATTTGACCCCGATCAACGTCTGCGTTCCGGGAAAAAAAATTCGAACCGCCGAAAAACACGGTTTTTTGTGGTTTTTCGCTGAAACGGTTCAAGGGGTAAGAAGCGATTTTCGAAATTTTTCTGCAGGAGACGTGTCGTGACGGGCCGCGTCACAATCCGGAAAATTTGGCCCCGATCAACGTCTGCGTTCGGAGAAAAAAAATTAAAACCGAGAAAAATATGATACGCGGCCGCATAAAAACGCGTTGCTGGAGGAACTGGGTGGGGGGATTTTTTTGATTTTTTCACCGAACGTAGCCACGAGTTTTCCGACCCAGGCGAGTGAAAATTTGGCCCCGATCAACGTCTGCGTTCCGGGAAAAAAATTCGAACCGCCGAAAAACACGTTTTTTTTGCGGTTTTTCGCTGAAACGGTTCAAGGGGTAAGAAGCGATTTTCGAAATTTTTCTGCAGGAGACGTGTCGTGGCGGGCCGCGCCACAATCCGGAAAATTTGGCCCCGATCAACGTCTGCGTTCGGAGAAAAAAAATTAAAACCGATAAAAATATGATACGCGGCCGCATAAAAACGCGTTGCTGGAGGAACTGGGTGGGGGGATTTTTTTTATTTTTTCACCGAACGTAGCCACGAGTTTTCCGACCCAGGCGAGTGAAAATTTGGCCCCGATCAACGTCTGCGTTCCGGGAAAAAAAATTCGAACCGCCGAAAAACACGGTTTTTTGCGGTTTTCCGCTGAAACGGTTCAAGGGGTAAGAAGCGATTTTCGAAATTTTTCTGCAGGAGACGTGTCGTGGCGGGCCGCGCCACAATCCGGAAAATTTGGCCCCGATCAACGTCTGCGTTCGGAGAAAAAAAATTAAAACCGAGAAAAATATGATACGCGGCCGCATAAAAACGCGTTGCTGGAGGAACTGGGTGGGGGGATTTTTTTTATTTTTTCACCGAACGTAGCCACGAGTTTTCCGACCCAGGCGAGTGAAAATTTGACCCCGATCAACGTCTGCGTTCCGGGAAAAAAAATTCGAACCGCCGAAAAACACGGTTTTTTGTGGTTTTTCGCTGAAACGGTTCAAGGGGTAAGAAGCGATTTTCGAAATTTTTCTGCAGGAGACGTGTCGTGGCGGGCCGCGCCACAATCCGGAAAATTTGGCCCCGATCAACGTCTGCGTTCGGAGAAAAAAAATTAAAACCGAGAAAAATATGATACGCGGCCGCATAAAAACGCGTTGCTGGAGGAACTGGGTGGGGGGATTTTTTTGATTTTTTCACCGAACGTAGCCACGAGTTTTCCGACCCAGGCGAGTGAAAATTTGGCCCCGATCAACGTCTGCGTTCCGGGAAAAAAAATTCGAACCGCCGAAAAACACGGTTTTTTGCGGTTTTTCGCTGAAACGGTTCAAGGGGTAAGAAGCGATTTTCGAAATTTTTCTGCAGGAGACGTGTCGTGACGGTCCGCGTCACTATCCGGAAAATTTGGCCCCGATCAACGTCTACGTTCCGAGAAAAAAAATTCGAACCGCCGAAAAACACGATTTTTTGCGGTTCTGTTGGCACAGATATTCAAAATGAGCATAGACATACAAAATTCGTAGCAATAGTTTATCGAAAAAACAATCAGACGAGCGTCTTTCCGTCAAAAATATTAGAGGAGCATATTTCCTGACGAATTTGTCTCTTGAAAATCGCGCCGTTCGAGCTTGACGTTCAACCTTCAAGTGTCCGGTTCGATATTGGGTAACTTAGATTAGGTAAGCGAAGGATAAGTAATATGGTGCGTCTGCTCGGTCAGTTGTGCGCACGATTGAAGCAAAAATTCGACGGTTGGGATTAGAAGGGTGGCGTCTTTTATAATGATTGTTACCGTTATTTTATGAATTGTGTTACGGTCATCCTTACGGTCTGGTTTTCTGTTTTTTTTTTTTTGTGCTTAATATCTATATTTTACTAAAGTGCACGAAACAGAAAACTGTAAATTTATTTTTTCTAAGCCATATAATTTATTTTGTTGTCATATTATTGCACCGGGTGATTTCTGGTGATTGAAAATTTTCAAGTGAATTGGAATTACTGATTTTCTACAATTTTTGTTTTCAACCCTTACTTTGTAGAATCTCTGCAAATTGATTGATGATAAATAAAACACTAGGTAATTATTATAAATATTAATAAATTTATATTAATGGATATTAACGGTACAAGTGTTTCGCTACTTTTAAAGTAGCATCTTCAGACGTATGTAAATAAAATTATTGATATAGTAACATATAGCAACAGTATGGTAACCTAAGTGATCGTAAAAAGATTTAAATGAATTTTTTACAGAACTAACTAGATCATAATATAATTTTTTCAGAATCTTAGTTGTTGGTTGATATCAAGAAGAAAATCAAGTCGTGGAGAACGATATGTGTCTAGCTGTTCATTTATTACTATGTATTGTTGATTATGTTAATATCCATCAATATACAGTAGAATTTCTAAAACATTAGTGTTTTGATTTTCTAACTTAATGTTTGACACACTCTGTTTATTTCAATCTGCAAGCTTCACAGAAAGTCAGTGACTCGAGTGATCGAAATTACATAAATTAACCTGTCGGACTCAGAATTTCCAGGGAATTACAATTTATTAGAAATCCTTGTCAGTTAATTGTGTTTCCTATACTCCACGTAGGTCGTCAAATCCACTTGTTCATATTATAAACCACAACTATTTTGTTGTGTTGTGTTTGTGGCTTGCAGCATGCTCGCTTGTTAGCAGGTAATTTGGCCTCCATTCCATTTAATCACAATCAGGGATGGGCGTTTACGTGTAAAGAACTATTCTTTACACTTTTCATGTATGTAAACAATGTAAAGAATACGTAAACAATGTAAAGAATTCGTAAGCAATGTAAAGAATACGTAAACAATGTAAAGAGTTCGTAAACAATGTAAAGAATTTCAACAATAGTGTCAGCTGTCGCTGTCACTGCTATCAGTGACGCCACTGCTGTGAAAAGTTTCAGTTGCCAAATTTACACAAACTTAGGTTTATTGAGGTTTGAGCACAATATTGAGATGATAGTTTAGTTTAGTTTTATTAGTCGGTATCGCAGAGACTTACTACACTTTCACGTCTCTGAGTACCTACGCATAGGCAAAGCTAAGGAAGAAGAAGAGTTAGTCTCGGAAGAAGTAGAAAGAGGTTGTAGTCAAGCCAACTGAACCCAACTATTATTTTATTACAAACTAGTAAATCGTTTTATTATTTAATTTATGAATTACTTTATTAAAAAAATGAGTGGACGTGGACGATCAGTTAGTACCTACGTGATAATAAATTTTAAAATCTAAGATTTCATAACCTTATTTCATATTTAAATTAATTGTTTACATTGTTTACTTTCTTTACGATCTTTTCATGAAAATGGACTGTGTAAACAATTGAATTGTTTACATGTAAAGAATTGATTTGTTTACAATTAATTGTTTACACGCCCATCCCTGCTCACAATACACCTACACACGGTATGTCAACAATAGCTTGTTCAATTTTGGTAACTACTGCGCAATGACGTAGTGTGGGTCAATCTAGTAATGCGCAGGCGCGGCGGGCTGGTTTAAATGGTAAATTTAATTGCTTTCTTGTAATTTTCTTTGTTCCAGATATAAATATTATGTTAGGTGATTATAATGTCATAAATAACCATAAGACAAGCAATGTCGCTGCGTCATAATAAACTTTATCAAAGTGAAAAAAACTTTATTCTTTTTTGATAAGAGGAAAATAAAATTTTCAAGAATTATTTTTTGTACAACTGCCATTAAAAGTCACAATTTTAACGACAGCTGACAGTGTTAAAAGTGATTGTTTACATGGATTATGTTTATGGAATTGTTTACTCGTGTTTTTTTTTCATTCTCTTTTTAAACTACATTTTCTCATGATGAAATCAGACAAAATTATATATAATAGAATTTTTTCATATTCTTTTTATTACTGGCAAACATTTTAAGAAAAATTAAATACTTGGTCAAGAATTCAAGACAACAATAATTGTTCAGAAATTGCAATAAATATCTAATAATTATTATGACGTCTCTTTTATTTGTATGCATGCATTTGTTAGTAACCATAGCGTCGGCAACGGTTGCTATGCATAGTACACTAACTTGTACTTATCTGTAATATTTTAAAATGCAATTTGAAGTTGAGTGTCATTCTAAATTCATCAATTTTATTATCAAAATAGATTTACAAAAACCATTGTATGATATTCGTCTTAAAAGTGATTTTATTTTGCTCGTGAATTTGTAAAATTCGCTCCGCTACGCTTCGCTCATTCCACAAAACTTTTCACTCACAAAATAAAACTTAATTTTTAACACTAATATCATAAATAGCTATTATTTTCTAACTTTTATATTTCTTGACAAACAAAATAGACTGTCAAACCGGAAAAAGGAACATTATTCGATTCATCTACCGCATTTACATCAGTAAATCAAAGTTGTCCAAGATTCCAGATTTATTTGAACGGAACTGTGTAGATTTGAAACACTCTGTTATAATAAATTGCTATTTTGTGTTCGCCAATAATTTTGTTATCTATTGGTAGGTATTTTTGCTCTTATTATTGCTGTGTAAAAATGCCATGATATCGACGATATCCGGTAATATCATTTAATTTTTTGTGCAAAATTGATATTATTTATTTCATTTATTATAAAATTATAGCAGTTGTAAACCCAGTAAATTACGGGAAGATTTCTTAATATTTTGAATTAGAAAATTGTAAATATTGAACCAATAAATGCCGTATAGATGAATTAATTATATTATTATATTCTTGTATTGGTTTTTAGGTTCTCAGGCTTACTTTTGTAGTTATTAATAAATAGTTGACGTTTCGGGATTGATTAATCCCTTGATCACATATTTAATTAATGAAATAGTTAAAATAAAATAAATAAAATAATAATATAATTTATAATTTGAAGGAGTATTATATGTTGTGAAAATAAAAGTGGCAACAGTGCATCGAACATGTGAGTAAGTCCCGGTTAGGTGTTTCATTCTCATTATTTCTGTTTCCATTATTTATCTCATAAGACATGCATATTATTTCATATTATAAGGTGAGGTACAGGCGGTTGCCAAACTTCATTTTCTTTCAGAGTTTGGTATTGGTATGTTATTAATTTTTAATCTTGAATGAATGGAAAAAAATGTACCTATATTATAGTATTTGATCCTATGGGTTAATAATCGTTGATTTAATTATTCACTTAGGTACCTTTATTATGGTTATTAAAACAATTAGCACGAAACTTGGATGAGGAACTTAACGCGTAGGCACCATCGGATTAATTTTTTTTTTTTTATATTGGCCAAATTTTTATGGGTTCTACTACGCCTTGAATTAAAAAGTTACAATATTTTGGCCACTGTATTAAAAAATTATTTAGGTACTTCAATATAATAATAATAATAATAATAATAATAAAAATAATAAATAATTTATTGACCAACAGATTAACAGGAAAATATACTTAAATAAAAGGAAATATAAATTTCAGATGCACACCACTGCAAGATACCTATACCTACAGGTACAAAGAACAAATTAATACAAAAATCATGTCTTTAATTACCAAACTAAGATATATTAACATAACATAATCATAATATATTATGATTGCAATTGCAAAGAATAAACATCTTCATGGTACCTACGTACCTACCTAGTCAATAGAACAATAAGTTAGCGTGGCAACCCAGCGACACTTCTTGTCTACTCTACATCCGGCACTCCCGCCTCCGGCCAGAATAATAGAATAGACAGTAGACAGAGACTGAAAAGATTAGCGACGGCAAGTAGCGTTTTTTTATTAGACCCTATCGAAGTTTTCTTGGTAATCGCACCCCCCATTTAAAGTTTTTTCATTTAGGAGCCTATTGTTGCAATATTATTTATACCTATAGGATCTATAATACCTACCAGTCCGAATTTATTGAATAATTAATAATTCGTTCTCTTATACCTACCTAGGTAGGAAAGTTTTTATTGTCAACTCGACTAGTCACAATTCATTTACCTATACAGCTGTCCATAATATGTGGGCTATCCATAACCCGAATTTGATTAAATTTATTAAAAATAAATGAAAAAATAGCAATATAGTTTGTTTGTGTTTTGTTGATTTTGATTATTAATGCTTGTTCGATTTATTCTTCTCGAAGGACCAATTGATTTTCGATTTATTCGATTGAATGTTATATGTTATTACGATTTGGATAAACGAGACTTTGATTTTTGATTATATATTGAGAAATTAAACTTTTAATTCAATAACAACAATAATTAGGGGGAAAAATTTATTTATCACCAAAATAAATATTTGTCATCAAACAAAATCCTCTGATTATTAGTTTCAATCCCAGAAATTATTTGTGATCTCAGATTTACATATTTGTCTCCAAACATATGTATCCAAATATGTAACAGTTTGTATCCAAAATAAACGAATAATCATCGTAACTTATGTCCATACAATCCGTATTATGTTCGGAATAATAACTGTGTTCTCAAAATGATAGATCTGTCACCAAATAAAATGTTTCAGAACCTTATTAGTGTCCAACAGGAGGCGGGGCCCAAGTGGTGTTGCAGTTGCTGTTGAGTCGGTGAACCAGTGGTCTTTGAAATATTCAAAGAACTCGGTTGAAGATACAATTTTTGCAACATTACCAACTATAACCTTAAAACAGTGGACAGAGTCGTATCAATGGGCGAAATTATCAAAAAAAATTAAGCTGGCATATAGTGACGATTCTTTCAATTATTACGAAGTACCTGCTGGTAACGCAGAAGAAACCCAAGATTTACAAAGCAATTGGACTAACTTCAATGAATACAAAAAACAATTCTTCAGTAAATGGAAAGTGACTTTGCCCCAAAACAGTGAGTGGATACATGGAAAATGTAACTGCCCTGTCACAAAATCAAAACGAGCCCTTATTATTCAGTGACGTCTTTCGCATAACTAAATTTATTATGTTGAAGTTTTCTGTTACCTTATAAGTACTTTACAGCGTATAAGAAATTTTATTTAAATTTGTAATAAATACAAGTGCCTTTAAGAAATTTGTATATTTATTTAACTTTTATTATGACAAGCATACCTGTGTATTTTAACAATTGCACATCATCTAATTGCCATAATTTTAATGGTTTAAACAATTTGTTAGCAGATTTATCATTCTGAGAATAAATCCAATTATACCAAAACTTTTTATGATTTCGGGTGATTGCACATAAATTTATAGATAATCGTTCTGAAATAGTTTGGTGTCATCAAGTTGGTGGCAAATCTATCATTCTGAGAATAAAACTAATTATTAGAAAACTAATTCCCTTTTCAGGTGATTGTACATAAATTTATAGATAATAGTTTTGAAATAGTTTAGTGTTAATAAGTTGGTGACAGATCTATCATTCTGAGAATAAATCTATTTATTTGATAATCAAAACCGCATTAATTTGGTCACCGATAAAATCACACCCAATAATTAGTACCGGTGGCCGGTTCGCGAGTATCGATTTTTGCGGACCTGCCGGTCGTGTTACGTGTTAGGTACGTGTCCGATTCTGACGAGTGTCTCGACTCTCGATGCGTCTGTCCTGGCCCAGCAAGGGCTCGTTGGGTGGCATGGTTGCTACGTTGCCAGCTTGTATAATTTTTCTTCATTATTAACATAATTACTAACCGCAACATAATTTATTCCGATGAGACACCCGTGCAAAAATATTTCCACTTAAAGTTGCCGGTAAAAGTCTGTTTTTTGCAATAATTTTTTCATTAGTTGGCCGATGTTGGTAATTTTTGGTATAATTTTGTAATATTTTAGATTATTTGAAATGTTTTCTAATCTCTTGTGGCACATACGTAGACCTCGGGGGGTGGCACCCCCTCATTCACATCAAAGAAAAAAAAAATAATTTAAAAACTTTTTTTGGTTAATCTTCTTTTAGTTTCGCATTTTTTCTTGATCTTTATTCTCGCATCTACATACTTAATACATAATATGTTGATTTATTCCGATAAAGTGAACCGTTATCGAGATAAACTTCCTTTTAATAGGTGAAGGAAATTTCTGAATTTTAAGGCAATTTGAACAAGGCGGCTGATATTTCAGTGCATCACATATTAAAAGGGCGTTTATCTCGATAACGGTTCGCTCTATCGGAAATCGGAATAAAGCAAGATACATTTTTCATGTAAGAAATGTGAAACTGAAAGAAAATAGATTTTTTTCAACTCATGAAAAAGTTATTGCAAAAAAATAGATTTTCAATTATTCTTAAGTAAAAGTGGTAATATCTTCGCAGGGGTATTTCGTAGGAATAAATCTTACACCTATTTTTCATTTATTTTTACTTAGTGTATCCAACTCCGAAATATTGCTCACATATTACGGGAGACCTGTATAATAGTAATAATTATGTAGCAGGTTAGCAGGTACCTAATATCAAAAGAAGAAAAACTGGATAGAAATTATCTCAAAAGCTATTACCTAAAACCGCATGTAACACTATTACATATTTGCAATATTTTTCATTGTGTCCAAATTCCACATAGATATTTATACTCGTAACAACAATTTATAGGTACCGGTCATTATTTACATCCGCGTATCCTACAGTTTCACTATGGCGCCTAGACCGGGTGTCCCAGACTTAATTGACCAGGCCATATCTCATATACAGGTTGAGATAATCGAGCTGAATAAAAGGCATATTATTAAAATTTTTCAAGCTGTATAACATGACGGCATGAAAACAACCCCCACTTCAACTTCCCCTAAGTTACAGCCCCCACCCTTAAAAAATGAATAGCACCCTGTATATATTTTTGTATATTCAAAACCAGTATTCGATTGTCTGTTCAGATCATTTTTCAGATTCAAAATTGGTTGAGAAATAACCAAGGAAAGGTTCATCAAGGTGGTCATGACTTTTTATCTTAACTTTCTCTTGATGACTACTTTTGCTGTCAAAATTTATCAATATTTAGTCATAGTTTTTAACAGGCAGGTGATAGTTATTATTATAATTAAAGTCCAAACAATTTATTTAATCATTCTGCTTTATTAGGAAATTTAAAAAAATAAAACAAGAGACAAAGCACTTTATCATGAACCTTAATGATGACTGTGACCTGTTAATTAAAAACTATGACCAAAAAATTGACAAATTTCGTCAGCTAAACTCATTCAGAGAAAGTTCAGATAAAAAGTCATGACCACCTTGATGAACCTTTTCTTGGTTATTTCTCAACCAATTTTGAATCTGAAAAATCATCTGAATAGAGAATCGAATACTGGTTTTGAATATACAAAAATATATACAGGGTGCTATTCATTTTTTTAAGGGTGGGGGCTGTAACTTAGAGGATGTTGGAGTGGGGGTTGTTTTCATGCTGTCATGTTATACAGCTTGAAAAATTTTAATAATATGCCTTTTATTCAGCTCGATTATCTCAACCTGTATATGAGATATGGCCTGATCAATTAAGTCTGGGACACCCGGTATAGGGGTGGAAGACTTACCTAAAGAAACATCAGGAAGATACTCATATCTTTTGCAAATACTTGCGTTAGCCAAAAAACCGGCACTAGAAGTTGCCTGTGGAAGCCCGGTCCTGGCCCGGTTCCCATAAAGGATGACATAAAGTCTATTTTGTTTGTCAAAAAATATAATAGTTCAAAAATGAAAATATTAACATTTCTTTTTTTAAGTTGATTGTTTATTACTATAGTTACTTACCTGTTGTAACTTCAATGTCGGCGCGCAGGCTGCGTTCTGATCTTGTGCTTCTTGTGACGTCACGAGGTTCAATTAGTTCAATTCAATCTTTTGTAGGTTTACGTAACTCATCAATAGCTATCCATTTACCGTTTCAAAAATGTTCACGGCCAACTAAATCCTAGAGTTTTTTTTATAGTCAGCTTCTGCTTTCCTTATGGCCGTCATATTGATTGTTATGTCATTCGGTATTAAAAAAGTAATGGAAATCAAAAATCTATCATACTAAAATAGCCATTTATGATATTAGTGTTAAAAGTGAAGTTTTATTTTGTGAGTGAAAAGGTTTGTGAAATTAGCGAAGCGTAGCGGAGCGAATTCAACAAATTCACAAACAAAATTAAATCACTTACAGATAAGTACAAGTTAGTGTACTATGCATAGCAACCGTACCGACGCTATGGTTACTAACAAATGCATGCATACAAATAAAAGAGACGTCATAATAATTATTAGATATTTATTGCAATTTCTGAACAATTATTGTTGTCTTGAATTCTTGACCAAGTATTTAATTTTTCTTAAAATGTTTGCCAGTAATAAAAAGAATATGAAAAAATTCTATTATATATAATTTTGTCTGATTTCATCATGAGAAAATGTAGTTTAAAAAGAGAATGAAAAAAAACACGAGTAAACAATTCCATAAACATAATCCATGTAAACAATCACTTTTAACACTGTCAGCTGTCGTTAAAATTGTGACTTTTAATGGCAGTTGTACAAAAAATAATTCTTGAAAATTTTATTTTCCTCTTATCAAAAAAGAATAAAGTTTTTTTCACTTTGATAAAGTTTATTATGACGCAGCGACATTGCTTGTCTTATGGTTATTTATGACATTATAATCACCTAACATAATATTTATATCTGGAACAAAGAAAATTACAAGAAAGCAATTAAATTTACCATTTAAACCAGCCCGCCGCGCCTGCGCATTACTAGATTGACCCACACTACGTCATTGCGCAGTAGTTACCAAAATTGAACAAGCTATTATTGACATACCGTGTGTAGGTGTATTGTGAGCAGGGATGGGCGTGTAAACAATTAATTGTAAACAAATCAATTCTTTACATGTAAACAATTCAATTGTTTACACAGTCCATTTTCATGAAAAGATCGTAAAGAAAGTAAACAATGTAAACAATTAATTTAAATATGAAATAAGGTTATGAAATCTTAGATTTTAAAATTTATTATCACGTAGGTACTAACTGATCGTCCACGTCCACTCATTTTTTTAATAAAGTAATTCATAAATTAAAAATAATAAAACGATTTACTAGTTTGTAATAAAATAATAGTTGGGTTTAGTTGGCTTGACTACAACCTCTTTCTACTTCTTCCGAGACTAACTCTTCTTCTTCCTTAGCTTTGCCTATGCGTAGGTACTCAGAGACGTGAAAGTGTAGTAAGTCTCTGCGATACCGACTAATAAAACTAAACTAAACTATCATCTCAATATTGTGCTCAAACCTCAATAAACCTAAGTTTGTGTAAATTTGGCAACTGAAACTTTTCACAGCAGTGGCGTCACTGATAGCAGTGACAGCGACAGCTGACACTATTGTTGAAATTCTTTACATTGTTTACGAACTCTTTACATTGTTTACGTATTCTTTACATTGCTTACGAATTCTTTACATTGTTTACGTATTCTTTACATTGTTTACATACATGAAAAGTGTAAAGAATAGTTCTTTACACGTAAACGCCCATCCCTGATTGTGAGTAAATGGAATGGAGGCCAAATTACCTGCTAACAAGCGAGCATGCTGCAAGCCACAAACACAACACAACAAAATAGTTGTGGTTTATAATATGAACAAGTGGATTTGACGACCTACGTGGAGTATAGGAAACACAATTAACTGACAAGGATTTCTAATAAATTGTAATTCCCTTGAAATTCTGAGTCCGACAGGTTAATTTATGTAATTTCGATCACTCGAGTCACTGACTTTCTGTGAAGCTTGCAGATTGAAATAAACAGAGTGTGTCAAACATTAAGTTAGAAAATCAAAACACTAATGTTTTAGAAATTCTACTGTATATTGATGGATATTAACATAATCAACAATACATAGTAATAAATGAACAGCTAGACACATATCGTTCTCCACGACTTGATTTTCTTCTTGATATCAACCAACAACTAAGATTCTGAAAAAATTATATTATGATCTAGTTAGTTCTGTAAAAAATTCATTTAAATCTTTTTACGATCACTTAGGTTACCATACTGTTGCTATATGTTACTATATCAATAATTTTATTTACATACGTCTGAAGATGCTACTTTAAAAGTAGCGAAACACTTGTACCGTTAATATCCATTAATATAAATTTATTAATATTTATAATAATTACCTAGTGTTTTATTTATCATCAATCAATTTGCAGAGATTCTACAAAGTAAGGGTTGAAAACAAAAATTGTAGAAAATCAGTAATTCCAATTCACTTGAAAATTTTCAATCACCAGAAATCACCCGGTGCAATAATATGACAACAAAATAAATTATATGGCTTAGAAAAAATAAATTTACAGTTTTCTGTTTCGTGCACTTTAGTAAAATATAGATATTAAGCACAAAAAAAAAAAACAGAAAACCAGACCGTAAGGATGACCGTAACACAATTCATAAAATAACGGTAACAATCATTATAAAAGACGCCACCCTTCTAATCCCAACCGTCGAATTTTTGCTTCAATCGTGCGCACAACTGACCGAGCAGACGCACCATATTACTTATCCTTCGCTTACCTAATCTAAGTTACCCAATATCGAACCGGACACTTGAAGGTTGAACGTCAAGCTCGAACGGCGCGATTTTCAAGAGACAAATTCGTCAGGAAATATGCTCCTCTAATATTTTTGACGGAAAGACGCTCGTCTGATTGTTTTTTCGATAAACTATTGCTACGAATTTTGTATGTCTATGCTCATTTTGAATATCTGTGCCAACAGAACCGCAAAAAATCGTGTTTTTCGGCGGTTCGAATTTTTTTTCTCGGAACGTAGACGTTGATCGGGGCCAAATTTTCCGGATAGTGACGCGGACCGTCACGACACGTCTCCTGCAGAAAAATTTCGAAAATCGCTTCTTACCCCTTGAACCGTTTCAGCGAAAAACCGCAAAAAACCGTGTTTTTCGGCGGTTCGAATTTTTTTTCTCGGAACGCAGACGTTGATCGGGGCCAAATTTTCACTCGCCTGGGTCGGAAAACTCGTGGCTACGTTCGGTGAAAAAATCAAAAAAATCCCCCCACCCAGTTCCTCCAGCAACGCGTTTTTATGCGGCCGCGTATCATATTTTTATCGGTTTTAATTTTTTTTCTCCGAACGCAGACGTTGATCGGGGCCAAATTTTCCGGATTGTGGCGCGGCCCGCCACGACACGTCTCCTGCAGAAAAATTTCGAAAATCGCTTCTTACCCCTTGAACCGTTTCAGCGAAAAACCGCAAAAAACCGTGTTTTTCGGCGGTTCGAATTTTTTTTCTCGGAACGCAGACGTTGATCGGGGCCAAATTTTCACTCGCCTGGGTCGGAAAACTCGTGGCTACGTTCGGTGAAAAAATAAAAAAAATCCCCCCACCCAGTTTCTCCAGCAACGTGTTTTTATGCGGCCGCGTATCATATTTTTATCGGTTTTAATTTTTTTTCTCCGAACGCAGACGTTGATCGGGGCCAAGTTTTCCGGATTGTGGCGCGGCCCGCCACGACACGTCTCCTGCAGAAAAATTTCGAAAATCGCTTCTTACCCCTTGAACCGTTTCAGCGAAAAACCGCAAAAAACCGTGTTTTTCGGCGGTTCGAATTTTTTTTCTCGGAACGCATACGTTGATCGGGGCCAAATTTTCACTCGCCTGGGTCGGAAAACTCGTGGCTACGTTCGGTGAAAAAATAAAAAAAATCCCCCCACCCAGTTCCTCCAGCAACGCGTTTTTATGCGGCCGCGTATCATATTTTTATCGGTTTTAATTTTTTTTCTCCGAACGCAGACGTTGATCGGGGCCAAATTTTCCGGATTGTGGCGCGGCCCGTCACGACACGTCTCCTGCAGAAAAATTTCGAAAATCGCTTCTTACCCCTTGAACCGTTTCAGCGAAAAACCGCAAAAAACCGTGTTTTTCGGCGGTTCGAATTTTTTTTCCCGGAACGCAGACGTTGATCGGGGCCAAATTTTCACTCGCCTGGGTCGGAAAACTCGCGGCTACGTTCGGTGAAAAAATCAAAAAAATCCCCCCACCCAGTTCCTCCAGCAACGCGTTTTTATGCGGCCGCGTATCATATTTTTATCGGTTTTAATTTTTTTTCTCCGAACGCAGACGTTGATCGGGGCCAAATTTTCCGGATTGTGGCGCGGTCCGCCACGACACGTCTCCTGCAAAAAAAATTCGAAAATCGCTTCTTACCCCTTGAACCGTTTCAGCGAAAAACCGCAAAAAAACGTGTTTTTCGGCGGTTTTAATTTTTTTTCTCCGAACGCAGACGTTGATCGGGGCCAAATTTTCCGGATTGTGGCGCGGCCCGCCACCACACGTCTCCTGCAGAAAAATTTCGAAAATCGCTTCTTACCCCTTGAACCGTTTCAGCGAAAAACCGCAAAAAAACGTGTTTTTCGGCGGTTCGAATTTTTTTTCTCGGAACGCAGACGTTGATCGGGGCCAAATTTTCACTCGCCTGGGTCGGAAAGCTCGTGGCTACGTTCGGTGAAAAAATCAAAAAAATCCCCCCACCCAGTTCCTCCAGCAACGCGTTTTTATGCGGCCGCGTATCATATTTTTATCGGTTTTAATTTTTTTTCTCCGAACGCAGACGTTGATCGGGGCAAAATTTTCCGGATTGTGGCGCGGCCCGTCACGACACGTCTCCTGCAGAAAAATTTCGAAAATCGCTTCTTACCCCTTGAACCGTTTCAGCGAAAAACCGCAAAAAACCGTGTTTTTCGGCGGTTCGAATTTTTTTTCCCGGAACGCAGACGTTGATCGGGGCCAAATTTTCACTCGCCTGGGTCGGAAAACTCGTGGGTACGTTCGGTGAAAAAATCAAAAAAATCCCCCCACCCAGTTCCTCCAGCAACGCGTTTTTATGCGGCCGCGTATCATATTTTTATCGGTTTTAATTTTTTTTCTCCGAACGCAGACGTTGATCGGGGCCAAATTTTCCGGATTGTGGCGCGGCCCGTCACGACACGTCTCCTGCAGAAAAATTTCGAAAATCGCTTCTTACCCCTTGAACCGTTTCAGCGAAAAACCGCAAAAAAACGTGTTTTTCGGCGGTTCGAATTTTTTTTCTCGGAACGCAGACGTTGATCGGGGCCAAATTTTCATTCGGCTCGGTCGGAAAACTCGTGGCTACGTTCGGTGAAAAAATAAAAAAAATCCCCCCACCCAGTTCCTCCAGCAACGCGTTTTTATGCGGCCGCGTATCATATTTTTATCGGTTTTAATTTTTTTTCTCCGAACGCAGACGTTGATCGGGGCCAAATTTTCCGGATTGTGGCGCGGCCCGCCACGACACGTCTCCTGCAGAAAAATTTCGAAAATCACTTCTTACCCCTTGAACCGTTTCAGCGAAAAACCGCAAAAAACCGTGTTTTTCGGCGGTTCGAATTTTTTTTCTCGGAACGCAGACGTTGATCGGGGCCAAATTTTCACTCGCCTGGGTCGGAAAACTCGTGGCTACGTTCGGTGAAAAAATAAAAAAAATCCCCCCACCCAGTTCCTCCAGCAACGCGTTTTTATGCGGCCGCGTATCATATTTTTATCGGTTTTAATTTTTTTTCTCCGAACGCAGACGTTGATCGGGGCCAAATTTTCCGGATTGTGGCGCGGCCCGTCACGACACGTCTCCTGCAGAAAAATTTCGAAAATCGCTTCTTACCCCTTGAACCGTTTCAGCGAAAAACCGCAAAAAACCGTGTTTTTCGGCGGTTCGAATTTTTTTTCCCGGAACGCAGACGTTGATCGGGGCCAAATTTTCACTCGCCTGGGTCGGAAAACTCGCGGCTACGTTCGGTGAAAAAATCAAAAAAATCCCCCCACCCAGTTCCTCCAGCAACGCGTTTTTATGCGGCCGCGTATCATATTTTTATCGGTTTTAATTTTTTTTCTCCGAACGCAGACGTTGATCGGGGCCAAATTTTCACTCGGCTCGGTCGGAAAACTCGTGGCTACGTTCGGTGAAAAAATCAAAAAAATCCCCCCACCCAGTTCCTCCAGCAACGCGTTTTTATGCGGCCGCGTATCATATTTTTATCGGTTTTAATTTTTTTTCTCCGAACGCAGACGTTGATCGGGGCCAAATTTTCCGGATTGTGGCGCGGCCCGCCACGACACGTCTCCTGCAGAAAAATTTCGAAAATCACTTCTTACCCCTTGAACCGTTTCAGCGAAAAACCGCAAAAAACCGTGTTTTTCGGCGGTTCGAATTTTTTTTCTCGGAACGCAGACGTTGATCGGGGCCAAATTTTCACTCGCCTGGGTCGGAAAACTCGTGGCTACGTTCGGTGAAAAAATAAAAAAAATCCCCCCACCCAGTTCCTCCAGCAACGCGTTTTTATGCGGCCGCGTATCATATTTTTATCGGTTTTAATTTTTTTTCTCCGAACGCAGACGTTGATCGGGGCCAAATTTTCCGGATTGTGGCGCGGCCCGTCACGACACGTCTCCTGCAGAAAAATTTCGAAAATCGCTTCTTACCCCTTGAACCGTTTCAGCGAAAAACCGCAAAAAACCGTGTTTTTCGGCGGTTCGAATTTTTTTTCCCGGAACGCAGACGTTGATCGGAGCCAAATTTTCACTCGCCTGGGTCGGAAAACTCGCGGCTACGTTCGGTGAAAAAATCAAAAAAATCCCCCCACCCAGTTCCTCCAGCAACGCGTTTTTATGCGGCCGCGTATCATATTTTTATCGGTTTTAATTTTTTTTCTCCGAACGCAGACGTTGATCGGGGCCAAATTTTCCGGATTGTGGCGCGGCCCGCCACGACACGTCTCCTGCAAAAAAAATTCGAAAATCGCTTCTTACCCCTTGAACCGTTTCAGCGAAAAACCGCAAAAAAATGTGTTTTTCGGCGGTTTTAATTTTTTTTCTCCGAACGCAGACGTTGATCGGGGCCAAATTTTCCGGATTGTGGCGCGGCCCGCCACGACACGTCTCCTGCAGAAAAATTTCGAAAATCACTTCTTACCCCTTGAACCGTTTCAGCGAAAAACCGCAAAAAACCGTGTTTTTCGGCGGTTCGAATTTTTTTTCTCGGAACGCAGACGTTGATCGGGGCCAAATTTTCACTCGCCTGGGTCGGAAAACTCGTGGCTACGTTCGGTGAAAAAATAAAAAAAATCCCCCCACCCAGTTCCTCCAGCAACGCGTTTTTATGCGGCCGCGTATCATATTTTTATCGGTTTTAATTTTTTTTCTCCGAACGCAGACGTTGATCGGGGCCAAATTTTCCGGATTGTGGCGCGGCCCGTCACGACACGTCTCCTGCAGAAAAATTTCGAAAATCGCTTCTTACCCCTTGAACCGTTTCAGCGAAAAACCGCAAAAAACCGTGTTTTTCGGCGGTTCGAATTTTTTTTCCCGGAACGCAGACGTTGATCGGGGCCAAATTTTCACTCGCCTGGGTCGGAAAACTCGCGGCTACGTTCGGTGAAAAAATCAAAAAAATCCCCCCACCCAGTTCCTCCAGCAACGCGTTTTTATGCGGCCGCGTATCATATTTTTATCGGTTTTAATTTTTTTTCTCCGAACGCAGACGTTGATCGGG
The DNA here is from genome assembly GCA_910589415.1 of Malachius bipustulatus. NCBI lineage: Eukaryota > Metazoa > Arthropoda > Insecta > Coleoptera > Melyridae > Malachius > Malachius bipustulatus. The sequence goes on from OU342633.1 coordinate 18,902,989, forward strand.
GCCAAATTTTCCGGATTGTGGCGCGGCCCGCCACGACACGTCTCCTGCAAAAAAAATTCGAAAATCGCTTCTTACCCCTTGAACCGTTTCAGCGAAAAACCGCAAAAAAACGTGTTTTTCGGCGGTTTTAATTTTTTTTCTCCGAACGCAGACGTTGATCGGGGCCAAATTTTCCGGATTGTGGCGCGGCCCGCCACGACACGTCTCCTGCAGAAAAATTTCGAAAATCACTTCTTACCCCTTGAACCGTTTCAGCGAAAAACCGCAAAAAAACGTGTTTTTCGGCGGTTCGAATTTTTTTTCTCGGAACGCAGACGTTGATCGGGGCCAAATTTTCACTCGCCTGGGTCGGAAAACTCGTGGCTACGTTCGGTGAAAAAATCAAAAAAATCCCCCCACCCAGTTCCTCCAGCAACGCGTTTTTATGCGGCCGCGTATCATATTTTTATCGGTTTTAATTTTTTTTCTCCGAGCGCAGACGTTGATCGGGGCCAAATTTTCCGGATTGTGGCGCGGCCCGTCACGACACGTCTCCTGCAGAAAAATTTCGAAAATCGCTTCTTACCCCTTGACCCGTTTCAGCGAAAAACCGCAAAAAAACGTGTTTTTCTGCGGTTCGATTTTTTTTCCTCGGAACGCAGACGTTGATCGGGGCCAAATTTTCACTCGGCTCGGTCGGAAAACTCGTGGCTACGTTCGGTGAAAAAATAAAAAAAATCCCCCCACCCAGTTCCTCCAGCAACGCGTTTTTATGCGGCCGCGTATCATATTTTTATCGGTTTTAATTTTTTTTCTCCGAACGCAGACGTTGATCGGGGCCAAATTTTCCGGATTGTGGCGCGGCCCGTCACGACACGTCTCCTGCAGAAAAATTTCGAAAATCGCTTCTTACCCCTTGAACCGTTTCAGCGAAAAACCGCAAAAAACCGTGTTTTTCGGCGGTTCGAATTTTTTTTCCCGGAACGCAGACGTTGATCGGGGCCAAATTTTCACTCGCCTGGGTCGGAAAACTCGCGGCTACGTTCGGTGAAAAAATAAAAAAAATCCCCCCACCCAGTTTCTCCAGCAACGTGTTTTTATGCGGCCGCGTATCATATTTTTATCGGTTTTAATTTTTTTTCTCCGAACGCAGACGTTGATCGGGGCCAAGTTTTCCGGATTGTGGCGCGGCCCGCCACGACACGTCTCCTGCAGAAAAATTTCGAAAATCGCTTCTTACCCCTTGAACCGTTTCAGCGAAAAACCGCAAAAAACCGTGTTTTTCGGCGGTTCGAATTTTTTTTCTCGGAACGCATACGTTGATCGGGGCCAAATTTTCACTCGCCTGGGTCGGAAAACTCGTGGCTACGTTCGGTGAAAAAATAAAAAAAATCCCCCCACCCAGTTCCTCCAGCAACGCGTTTTTATGCGGCCGCGTATCATATTTTTATCGGTTTTAATTTTTTTTCTCCGAACGCAGACGTTGATCGGGGCCAAATTTTCCGGATTGTGGCGCGGCCCGTCACGACACGTCTCCTGCAGAAAAATTTCGAAAATCGCTTCTTACCCCTTGAACCGTTTCAGCGAAAAACCGCAAAAAACCGTGTTTTTCGGCGGTTCGAATTTTTTTTCCCGGAACGCAGACGTTGATCGGGGCCAAATTTTCACTCGCCTGGGTCGGAAAACTCGCGGCTACGTTCGGTGAAAAAATCAAAAAAATCCCCCCACCCAGTTCCTCCAGCAACGCGTTTTTATGCGGCCGCGTATCATATTTTTATCGGTTTTAATTTTTTTTCTCCGAACGCAGACGTTGATCGGGGCCAAATTTTCCGGATTGTGGCGCGGTCCGCCACGACACGTCTCCTGCAAAAAAAATTCGAAAATCGCTTCTTACCCCTTGAACCGTTTCAGCGAAAAACCGCAAAAAAACGTGTTTTTCGGCGGTTTTAATTTTTTTTCTCCGAACGCAGACGTTGATCGGGGCCAAATTTTCCGGATTGTGGCGCGGCCCGCCACCACACGTCTCCTGCAGAAAAATTTCGAAAATCGCTTCTTACCCCTTGAACCGTTTCAGCGAAAAACCGCAAAAAAACGTGTTTTTCGGCGGTTCGAATTTTTTTTCTCGGAACGCAGACGTTGATCGGGGCCAAATTTTCACTCGCCTGGGTCGGAAAGCTCGTGGCTACGTTCGGTGAAAAAATCAAAAAAATCCCCCCACCCAGTTCCTCCAGCAACGCGTTTTTATGCGGCCGCGTATCATATTTTTATCGGTTTTAATTTTTTTTCTCCGAACGCAGACGTTGATCGGGGCAAAATTTTCCGGATTGTGGCGCGGCCCGTCACGACACGTCTCCTGCAGAAAAATTTCGAAAATCGCTTCTTACCCCTTGAACCGTTTCAGCGAAAAACCGCAAAAAACCGTGTTTTTCGGCGGTTCGAATTTTTTTTCCCGGAACGCAGACGTTGATCGGGGCCAAATTTTCACTCGCCTGGGTCGGAAAACTCGTGGCTACGTTCGGTGAAAAAATCAAAAAAATCCCCCCACCCAGTTCCTCCAGCAACGCGTTTTTATGCGGCCGCGTATCATATTTTTATCGGTTTTAATTTTTTTTCTCCGAACGCAGACGTTGATCGGGGCCAAATTTTCCGGATTGTGGCGCGGCCCGTCACGACACGTCTCCTGCAGAAAAATTTCGAAAATCGCTTCTTACCCCTTGAACCGTTTCAGCGAAAAAACCGCAAAAAAACGTGTTTTTCGGCGGTTCGAATTTTTTTTCTCGGAACGCAGACGTTGATCGGGGCCAAATTTTCATTCGGCTCGGTCGGAAAACTCGTGGCTACGTTCGGTGAAAAAATAAAAAAAATCCCCCCACCCAGTTCCTCCAGCAACGCGTTTTTATGCGGCCGCGTATCATATTTTTATCGGTTTTAATTTTTTTTCTCCGAACGCAGACGTTGATCGGGGCCAAATTTTCCGGATTGTGGCGCGGCCCGCCACGACACGTCTCCTGCAGAAAAATTTCGAAAATCGCTTCTTACCCCTTGAACCGTTTCAGCGAAAAACCGCAAAAAACCGTGTTTTTCGGCGGTTCGAATTTTTTTTCTCGGAACGCAGACGTTGATCGGGGCCAAATTTTCACTCGCCTGGGTCGGAAAACTCGTGGCTACGTTCGGTGAAAAAATAAAAAAAATCCCCCCACCCAGTTCCTCCAGCAACGCGTTTTTATGCGGCCGCGTATCATATTTTTATCGGTTTTAATTTTTTTTCTCCGAACGCAGACGTTGATCGGGGCCAAATTTTCCGGATTGTGGCGCGGCCCGTCACGACACGTCTCCTGCAGAAAAATTTCGAAAATCGCTTCTTACCCCTTGAACCGTTTCAGCGAAAAACCGCAAAAAACCGTGTTTTTCGGCGGTTCGAATTTTTTTTCCCGGAACGCAGACGTTGATCGGGGCCAAATTTTCACTCGCCTGGGTCGGAAAACTCGCGGCTACGTTCGGTGAAAAAATCAAAAAAATCCCCCCACCCAGTTCCTCCAGCAACGCGTTTTTATGCGGCCGCGTATCATATTTTTATCGGTTTTAATTTTTTTTCTCGGAACGCAGACGTTGATCGGGGCCAAATTTTCACTCGGCTCGGTCGGAAAACTCGTGGCTACGTTCGGTGAAAAAATCAAAAAAATCCCCCCACCCAGTTCCTCCAGCAACGCGTTTTTATGCGGCCGCGTATCATATTTTTATCGGTTTTAATTTTTTTTCTCCGAACGCAGACGTTGATCGGGGCCAAATTTTCCGGATTGTGGCGCGGCCCGCCACGACACGTCTCCTGCAGAAAAATTTCGAAAATCACTTCTTACCCCTTGAACCGTTTCAGCGAAAAACCGCAAAAAACCGTGTTTTTCGGCGGTTCGAATTTTTTTTCTCGGAACGCAGACGTTGATCGGGGCCAAATTTTCACTCGCCTGGGTCGGAAAACTCGTGGCTACGTTCGGTGAAAAAATAAAAAAAATCCCCCCACCCAGTTCCTCCAGCAACGCGTTTTTATGCGGCCGCGTATCATATTTTTATCGGTTTTAATTTTTTTTCTCCGAACGCAGACGTTGATCGGGGCCAAATTTTCCGGATTGTGGCGCGGCCCGTCACGACACGTCTCCTGCAGAAAAATTTCGAAAATCGCTTCTTACCCCTTGAACCGTTTCAGCGAAAAACCGCAAAAAACCGTGTTTTTCGGCGGTTCGAATTTTTTTTCCCGGAACGCAGACGTTGATCGGAGCCAAATTTTCACTCGCCTGGGTCGGAAAACTCGCGGCTACGTTCGGTGAAAAAATCAAAAAAATCCCCCCACCCAGTTCCTCCAGCAACGCGTTTTTATGCGGCCGCGTATCATATTTTTATCGGTTTTAATTTTTTTTCTCCGAACGCAGACGTTGATCGGGGCCAAATTTTCCGGATTGTGGCGCGGCCCGCCACGACACGTCTCCTGCAAAAAAAATTCGAAAATCGCTTCTTACCCCTTGAACCGTTTCAGCGAAAAACCGCAAAAAAACGTGTTTTTCGGCGGTTTTAATTTTTTTTCTCCGAACGCAGACGTTGATCGGGGCCAAATTTTCCGGATTGTGGCGCGGCCCGCCACGACACGTCTCCTGCAGAAAAATTTCGAAAATCACTTCTTACCCCTTGAACCGTTTCAGCGAAAAACCGCAAAAAACCGTGTTTTTCGGCGGTTCGAATTTTTTTTCTCGGAACGCAGACGTTGATCGGGGCCAAATTTTCACTCGCCTGGGTCGGAAAACTCGTGGCTACGTTCGGTGAAAAAATAAAAAAAATCCCCCCACCCAGTTCCTCCAGCAACGCGTTTTTATGCGGCCGCGTATCATATTTTTATCGGTTTTAATTTTTTTTCTCCGAACGCAGACGTTGATCGGGGCCAAATTTTCCGGATTGTGGCGCGGCCCGTCACGACACGTCTCCTGCAGAAAAATTTCGAAAATCGCTTCTTACCCCTTGAACCGTTTCAGCGAAAAACCGCAAAAAACCGTGTTTTTCGGCGGTTCGAATTTTTTTTCCCGGAACGCAGACGTTGATCGGGGCCAAATTTTCACTCGCCTGGGTCGGAAAACTCGTGGCTACGTTCGGTGAAAAAATCAAAAAAATCCCCCCACCCAGTTCCTCCAGCAACGCGTTTTTATGCGGCCGCGTATCATATTTTTATCGGTTTTAATTTTTTTTTCTCCGAACGCAGACGTTGATCGGGGCCAAATTTTCCGGATTGTGGCGCGGCCCGCCACGACACGTCTCCTGCAAAAAAAATTCGAAAATCGCTTCTTACCCCTTGAACCGTTTCAGCGAAAAACCGCAAAAAAACGTGTTTTTCGGCGGTTTTAATTTTTTTTCTCCGAACGCAGACGTTGATCGGGGCCAAATTTTCCGGATTGTGGCGCGGCCCGCCACGACACGTCTCCTGCAGAAAAATTTCGAAAATCACTTCTTACCCCTTGAACCGTTTCAGCGAAAAACCGCAAAAAAACGTGTTTTTCGGCGGTTCGAATTTTTTTTCTCGGAACGCAGACGTTGATCGGGGCCAAATTTTCACTCGCCTGGGTCGGAAAACTCGTGGCTACGTTCGGTGAAAAAATAAAAAAAATCCCCCCACCCAGTTCCTCCAGCAACGCGTTTTTATGCGGCCGCGTATCATATTTTTATCGGTTTTAATTTTTTTTCTCCGAACGCAGACGTTGATCGGGGCCAAATTTTCCGGATTGTGGCGCGGCCCGTCACGACACGTCTCCTGCAGAAAAATTTCGAAAATCGCTTCTTACCCCTTGAACCGTTTCAGCGAAAAACCGCAAAAAACCGTGTTTTTCGGCGGTTCGAATTTTTTTTCCCGGAACGCAGACGTTGATCGGGGCCAAATTTTCACTCGCCTGGGTCGGAAAACTCGCGGCTACGTTCGGTGAAAAAATCAAAAAAATCCCCCCACCCAGTTCCTCCAGCAACGCGTTTTTATGCGGCCGCGTATCATATTTTTATCGGTTTTAATTTTTTTCCTCGGAACGCAGACGTTGATCGGGGCCAAATTTTCACTCGGCTCGGTCGGAAAACTCGTGGCTACGTTCGGTGAAAAAATCAAAAAAATCCCCCCACCCAGTTCCTCCAGCAACGCGTTTTTATGCGGCCGCGTATCATATTTTTATCGGTTTTAATTTTTTTTCTCCGAACGCAGACGTTGATCGGGGCCAAATTTTCCGGATTGTGGCGCGGCCCGCCACGACACGTCTCCTGCAGAAAAATTTCGAAAATCACTTCTTACCCCTTGAACCGTTTCAGCGAAAAACCGCAAAAAACCGTGTTTTTCGGCGGTTCGAATTTTTTTTTCTCGGAACGCAGACGTTGATCGGGGCCAAATTTTCACTCGCCTGGGTCGGAAAACTCGTGGCTACGTTCGGTGAAAAAATAAAAAAAATCCCCCCACCCAGTTCCTCCAGCAACGCGTTTTTATGCGGCCGCGTATCATATTTTTATCGGTTTTAATTTTTTTTCTCCGAACGCAGACGTTGATCGGGGCCAAATTTTCCGGATTGTGGCGCGGCCCGTCACGACACGTCTCCTGCAGAAAAATTTCGAAAATCGCTTCTTACCCCTTGAACCGTTTCAGCGAAAAACCGCAAAAAACCGTGTTTTTCGGCGGTTCGAATTTTTTTTCCCGGAACGCAGACGTTGATCGGGGCCAAATTTTCACTCGCCTGGGTCGGAAAACTCGCGGCTACGTTCGGTGAAAAAATCAAAAAAATCCCCCCACCCAGTTCCTCCAGCAACGCGTTTTTATGCGGCCGCGTATCATATTTTTATCGGTTTTAATTTTTTTTCTCCGAACGCAGACGTTGATCGGGGCCAAATTTTCACTCGGCTCGGTCGGAAAACTCGTGGCTACGTTCGGTGAAAAAATCAAAAAAATCCCCCCACCCAGTTCCTCCAGCAACGCGTTTTTATGCGGCCGCGTATCATATTTTTATCGGTTTTAATTTTTTTTCTCCGAACGCAGACGTTGATCGGGGCCAAATTTTCCGGATTGTGGCGCGGCCCGCCACGACACGTCTCCTGCAGAAAAATTTCGAAAATCACTTCTTACCCCTTGAACCGTTTCAGCGAAAAACCGCAAAAAACCGTGTTTTTCGGCGGTTCGAATTTTTTTTCTCGGAACGCAGACGTTGATCGGGGCCAAATTTTCACTCGCCTGGGTCGGAAAACTCGTGGCTACGTTCGGTGAAAAAATAAAAAAAATCCCCCCACCCAGTTCCTCCAGCAACGCGTTTTTATGCGGCCGCGTATCATATTTTTATCGGTTTTAATTTTTTTTCTCCGAACGCAGACGTTGATCGGGGCCAAATTTTCCGGATTGTGGCGCGGCCCGTCACGACACGTCTCCTGCAGAAAAATTTCGAAAATCGCTTCTTACCCCTTGAACCGTTTCAGCGAAAAACCGCAAAAAACCGTGTTTTTCGGCGGTTCGAATTTTTTTTCCCGGAACGCAGACGTTGATCGGAGCCAAATTTTCACTCGCCTGGGTCGGAAAACTCGCGGCTACGTTCGGTGAAAAAATCAAAAAAATCCCCCCACCCAGTTCCTCCAGCAACGCGTTTTTATGCGGCCGCGTATCATATTTTTATCGGTTTTAATTTTTTTTCTCCGAACGCAGACGTTGATCGGGGCCAAATTTTCCGGATTGTGGCGCGGCCCGCCACGACACGTCTCCTGCAAAAAAAATTCGAAAATCGCTTCTTACCCCTTGAACCGTTTCAGCGAAAAACCGCAAAAAAATGTGTTTTTCGGCGGTTTTAATTTTTTTTCTCCGAACGCAGACGTTGATCGGGGCCAAATTTTCCGGATTGTGGCGCGGCCCGCCACGACACGTCTCCTGCAGAAAAATTTCGAAAATCACTTCTTACCCCTTGAACCGTTTCAGCGAAAAACCGCAAAAAACCGTGTTTTTCGGCGGTTCGAATTTTTTTTCTCGGAACGCAGACGTTGATCGGGGCCAAATTTTCACTCGCCTGGGTCGGAAAACTCGTGGCTACGTTCGGTGAAAAAATAAAAAAAATCCCCCCACCCAGTTCCTCCAGCAACGCGTTTTTATGCGGCCGCGTATCATATTTTTATCGGTTTTAATTTTTTTTCTCCGAACGCAGACGTTGATCGGGGCCAAATTTTCCGGATTGTGGCGCGGCCCGTCACGACACGTCTCCTGCAGAAAAATTTCGAAAATCGCTTCTTACCCCTTGAACCGTTTCAGCGAAAAACCGCAAAAAACCGTGTTTTTCGGCGGTTCGAATTTTTTTTCCCGGAACGCAGACGTTGATCGGGGCCAAATTTTCACTCGCCTGGGTCGGAAAACTCGCGGCTACGTTCGGTGAAAAAATCAAAAAAATCCCCCCACCCAGTTCCTCCAGCAACGCGTTTTTATGCGGCCGCGTATCATATTTTTATCGGTTTTAATTTTTTTTCTCCGAACGCAGACGTTGATCGGGGCCAAATTTTCCGGATTGTGGCGCGGCCCGCCACGACACGTCTCCTGCAAAAAAAATTCGAAAATCGCTTCTTACCCCTTGAACCGTTTCAGCGAAAAACCGCAAAAAAAACGTGTTTTTCGGCGGTTTTAATTTTTTTTCTCCGAACGCAGACGTTGATCGGGGCCAAATTTTCCGGATTGTGGCGCGGCCCGCCACGACACGTCTCCTGCAGAAAAATTTCGAAAATCACTTCTTACCCCTTGAACCGTTTCAGCGAAAAACCGCAAAAAAACGTGTTTTTCGGCGGTTCGAATTTTTTTTCTCGGAACGCAGACGTTGATCGGGGCCAAATTTTCATTCGGCTCGGTCGGAAAACTCGTGGCTACGTTCGGTGAAAAAATAAAAAAAATCCCCCCACCCAGTTCCTCCAGCAACGCGTTTTTATGCGGCCGCGTATCATATTTTTATCGGTTTTAATTTTTTTTCTCCGAACGCAGACGTTGATCGGGGCCAAATTTTCCGGATTGTGGCGCGGCCCGCCACGACACGTCTCCTGCAGAAAAATTTCGAAAATCACTTCTTACCCCTTGAACCGTTTCAGCGAAAAACCGCAAAAAACCGTGTTTTTCGGCGGTTCGAATTTTTTTTCTCGGAACGCAGACGTTGATCGGGGCCAAATTTTCACTCGCCTGGGTCGGAAAACTCGTGGCTACGTTCGGTGAAAAAATAAAAAAAATCCCCCCACCCAGTTCCTCCAGCAACGCGTTTTTATGCGGCCGCGTATCATATTTTTATCGGTTTTAATTTTTTTTCTCCGAACGCAGACGTTGATCGGGGCCAAATTTTCCGGATTGTGGCGCGGCCCGTCACGACACGTCTCCTGCAGAAAAATTTCGAAAATCGCTTCTTACCCCTTGAACCGTTTCAGCGAAAAACCGCAAAAAACCGTGTTTTTCGGCGGTTCGAATTTTTTTTCCCGGAACGCAGACGTTGATCGGGGCCAAATTTTCACTCGCCTGGGTCGGAAAACTCGCGGCTACGTTCGGTGAAAAAATCAAAAAAATCCCCCCACCCAGTTCCTCCAGCAACGCGTTTTTATGCGGCCGCGTATCATATTTTTATCGGTTTTAATTTTTTTTCTCCGAACGCAGACGTTGATCGGGGCCAAATTTTCACTCGGCTCGGTCGGAAAACTCGTGGCTACGTTCGGTGAAAAAATCAAAAAAATCCCCCCACCCAGTTCCTCCAGCAACGCGTTTTTATGCGGCCGCGTATCATATTTTTATCGGTTTTAATTTTTTTTCTCCGAACGCAGACGTTGATCGGGGCCAAATTTTCCGGATTGTGGCGCGGCCCGCCACGACACGTCTCCTGCAGAAAAATTTCGAAAATCACTTCTTACCCCTTGAACCGTTTCAGCGAAAAACCGCAAAAAACCGTGTTTTTCGGCGGTTCGAATTTTTTTTCTCGGAACGCAGACGTTGATCGGGGCCAAATTTTCACTCGCCTGGGTCGGAAAACTCGTGGCTACGTTCGGTGAAAAAATAAAAAAAATCCCCCCACCCAGTTCCTCCAGCAACGCGTTTTTATGCGGCCGCGTATCATATTTTTATCGGTTTTAATTTTTTTTCTCCGAACGCAGACGTTGATCGGGGCCAAATTTTCCGGATTGTGGCGCGGCCCGTCACGACACGTCTCCTGCAGAAAAATTTCGAAAATCGCTTCTTACCCCTTGAACCGTTTCAGCGAAAAAACCGCAAAAAACCGTGTTTTTCGGCGGTTCGAATTTTTTTTCCCGGAACGCAGACGTTGATCGGAGCCAAATTTTCACTCGCCTGGGTCGGAAAACTCGCGGCTACGTTCGGTGAAAAAATCAAAAAAATCCCCCCACCCAGTTCCTCCAGCAACGCGTTTTTATGCGGCCGCGTATCATATTTTTATCGGTTTTAATTTTTTTTCTCCGAACGCAGACGTTGATCGGGGCCAAATTTTCCGGATTGTGGCGCGGCCCGCCACGACACGTCTCCTGCAAAAAAAATTCGAAAATCGCTTCTTACCCCTTGAACCGTTTCAGCGAAAAACCGCAAAAAAATGTGTTTTTCGGCGGTTTTAATTTTTTTTCTCCGAACGCAGACGTTGATCGGGGCCAAATTTTCCGGATTGTGGCGCGGCCCGCCACGACACGTCTCCTGCAGAAAAATTTCGAAAATCACTTCTTACCCCTTGAACCGTTTCAGCGAAAAACCGCAAAAAACCGTGTTTTTCGGCGGTTCGAATTTTTTTTCTCGGAACGCAGACGTTGATCGGGGCCAAATTTTCACTCGCCTGGGTCGGAAAACTCGTGGCTACGTTCGGTGAAAAAATAAAAAAAATCCCCCCACCCAGTTCCTCCAGCAACGCGTTTTTATGCGGCCGCGTATCATATTTTTATCGGTTTTAATTTTTTTTCTCCGAACGCAGACGTTGATCGGGGCCAAATTTTCCGGATTGTGGCGCGGCCCGTCACGACACGTCTCCTGCAGAAAAATTTCGAAAATCGCTTCTTACCCCTTGAACCGTTTCAGCGAAAAACCGCAAAAAACCGTGTTTTTCGGCGGTTCGAATTTTTTTTCCCGGAACGCAGACGTTGATCGGGGCCAAATTTTCACTCGCCTGGGTCGGAAAACTCGCGGCTACGTTCGGTGAAAAAATCAAAAAAATCCCCCCACCCAGTTCCTCCAGCAACGCGTTTTTATGCGGCCGCGTATCATATTTTTATCGGTTTTAATTTTTTTTCTCCGAACGCAGACGTTGATCGGGGCCAAATTTTCCGGATTGTGGCGCGGCCCGCCACGACACGTCTCCTGCAAAAAAAATTCGAAAATCGCTTCTTACCCCTTGAACCGTTTCAGCGAAAAACCGCAAAAAAACGTGTTTTTCGGCGGTTTTAATTTTTTTTCTCCGAACGCAGACGTTGATCGGGGCCAAATTTTCCGGATTGTGGCGCGGCCCGCCACGACACGTCTCCTGCAGAAAAATTTCGAAAATCACTTCTTACCCCTTGAACCGTTTCAGCGAAAAACCGCAAAAAAACGTGTTTTTCGGCGGTTCGAATTTTTTTTCTCGGAACGCAGACGTTGATCGGGGCCAAATTTTCACTCGCCTGGGTCGGAAAACTCGTGGCTACGTTCGGTGAAAAAATCAAAAAAATCCCCCCACCCAGTTCCTCCAGCAACGCGTTTTTATGCGGCCGCGTATCATATTTTTATCGGTTTTAATTTTTTTTCTCCGAGCGCAGACGTTGATCGGGGCCAAATTTTCCGGATTGTGGCGCGGCCCGTCACGACACGTCTCCTGCAGAAAAATTTCGAAAATCGCTTCTTACCCCTTGAACCGTTTCAGCGAAAAACCGCAAAAAAACGTGTTTTTCGGCGGTTCGATTTTTTTTCCTCGGAACGCAGACGTTGATCGGGGCCAAATTTTCACTCGGCTCGGTCGGAAAACTCGTGGCTACGTTCGGTGAAAAAATAAAAAAAATCCCCCCACCCAGTTCCTCCAGCAACGCGTTTTTATGCGGCCGCGTATCATATTTTTATCGGTTTTAATTTTTTTTCTCCGAACGCAGACGTTGATCGGGGCCAAATTTTCCGGATTGTGGCGCGGCCCGTCACGACACGTCTCCTGCAGAAAAATTTCGAAAATCGCTTCTTGCCCCTTGAACCGTTTCAGCGAAAAACCGCAAAAAACCGTGTTTTTCGGCGGTTCGAATTTTTTTTCCCGGAACGCAGACGTTGATCGGGGCCAAATTTTCACTCGCCTGGGTCGGAAAACTCGCGGCTACGTTCGGTGAAAAAATCAAAAAAATCCCCCCACCCAGTTCCTCCAGCAACGCGTTTTTATGCGGCCGCGTATCATATTTTTATCGGTTTTAATTTTTTTTCTCCGAACGCAGACGTTGATCGGGGCCAAATTTTCCGGATTGTGGCGCGGCCCGCCACGACACGTCTCCTGCAAAAAAAATTCGAAAATCGCTTCTTACCCCTTGAACCGTTTCAGCGAAAAACCGCAAAAAACCGTGTTTTTCGGCGGTTCGAATTTTTTTTCTCGGAACGCAGACGTTGATCGGGGCCAAATTTTCCGGATTGTGGCGCGGCCCGCCACGACACGTCTCCTGCAGAAAAATTTCGAAAATCACTTCTTACCCCTTGAACCGTTTCAGCGAAAAACCGCAAAAAAACGTGTTTTTCGGCGGTTCGAATTTTTTTTCTCGGAACGCAGACGTTGATCGGGGCCAAATTTTCACTCGCCTGGGTCGGAAAACTCGTGGCTACGTTCGGTGAAAAAATCAAAAAAATCCCCCCACCCAGTTCCTCCAGCAACGCGTTTTTATGCGGCCGCGTATCATATTTTTATCGGTTTTAATTTTTTTTCTCCGAGCGCAGACGTTGATCGGGGCCAAATTTTCCGGATTGTGGCGCGGCCCGTCACGACACGTCTCCTGCAGAAAAATTTCGGAAATCGCTTCTTACCCCTTGAACCGTTTCAGCGAAAAACCGCAAAAAAACGTGTTTTTCGGCGGTTCGATTTTTTTTCCTCGGAACGCAGACGTTGATCGGGGCCAAATTTTCACTCGGCTCGGTCGGAAAACTCGTGGCTACGTTCGGTGAAAAAATCAAAAAAATCCCCCCACCCAGTTCCTCCAGCAACGCGTTTTTATGCGGCCGCGTATCATATTTTTATCGGTTTTAATTTTTTTTCTCCGAACGCAGACGTTGATCGGGGCCAAATTTTCCGGATTGTGGCGCGGCCCGCCACGACACGTCTCCTGCAGAAAAATTTCGAAAATCACTTCTTACCCCTTGAACCGTTTCAGCGAAAAACCGCAAAAAACCGTGTTTTTCGGCGGTTCGAATTTTTTTTCTCGGAACGCAGACGTTGATCGGGGCCAAATTTTCACTCGCCTGGGTCGGAAAACTCGTGGCTACGTTCGGTGAAAAAATCAAAAAAATCCCCCCACCCAGTTCCTCCAGCAACGCGTTTTTATGCGGCCGCGTATCATATTTTTATCGGTTTTAATTTTTTTTCTCCGGACGCAGACGTTGATCGGGGCCAAATTTTCCGGATTGTGGCGCGGCCCGTCACGACACGTCTCCTGCAGAAAAATTTCGAAAATCGCTTCTTACCCCTTGAACCGTTTCAGCGAAAAACCGCAAAAAAACGTGTTTTTCGGCGGTTCGAATTTTTTTTCTCGGAACGCAGACGTTGATCGGGGCCAAATTTTCATTCGGCTCGGTCGGAAAACTCGTGGCTACGTTCGGTGAAAAAATAAAAAAAATCCCCCCACCCAGTTCCTCCAGCAACGCGTTTTTATGCGGCCGCGTATCATATTTTTATCGGTTTTAATTTTTTTTCTCCGAACGCAGACGTTGATCGGGGCCAAATTTTCCGGATTGTGGCGCGGCCTGCCACGACACGTCTCCTGCAGAAAAATTTCGAAAATCACTTCTTACCCCTTGAACCGTTTCAGCGAAAAACCGCAAAAAACCGTGTTTTTCGGCGGTTCGAATTTTTTTTCTCGGAACGCAGACGTTGATCGGGGCCAAATTTTCACTCGCCTGGGTCGGAAAACTCGTGGCTACGTTCGGTGAAAAAATAAAAAAAATCCCCCCACCCAGTTCCTCCAGCAACGCGTTTTTATGCGGCCGCGTATCATATTTTTATCGGTTTTAATTTTTTTTCTCCGAACGCAGACGTTGATCGGGGCCAAATTTTCCGGATTGTGGCGCGGCCCGTCACGACACGTCTCCTGCAGAAAAATTTCGAAAATCGCTTCTTACCCCTTGAACCGTTTCAGCGAAAAACCGCAAAAAACCGTGTTTTTCGGCGGTTCGAATTTTTTTTCCCGGAACGCAGACGTTGATCGGAGCCAAATTTTCACTCGCCTGGGTCGGAAAACTCGCGGCTACGTTCGGTGAAAAAATCAAAAAAATCCCCCCACCCAGTTCCTCCAGCAACGCGTTTTTATGCGGCCGCGTATCATATTTTTATCGGTTTTAATTTTTTTTCTCCGAACGCAGACGTTGATCGGGGCCAAATTTTCCGGATTGTGGCGCGGCCCGCCACGACACGTCTCCTGCAAAAAAAATTCGAAAATCGCTTCTTACCCCTTGAACCGTTTCAGCGAAAAACCGCAAAAAAATGTGTTTTTCGGCGGTTTTAATTTTTTTTCTCCGAACGCAGACGTTGATCGGGGCCAAATTTTCCGGATTGTGGCGCGGCCCGCCACGACACGTCTCCTGCAGAAAAATTTCGAAAATCACTTCTTACCCCTTGAACCGTTTCAGCGAAAAACCGCAAAAAACCGTGTTTTTCGGCGGTTCGAATTTTTTTTCTCGGAACGCAGACGTTGATCGGGGCCAAATTTTCACTCGCCTGGGTCGGAAAACTCGTGGCTACGTTCGGTGAAAAAATAAAAAAAATCCCCCCACCCAGTTCCTCCAGCAACGCGTTTTTATGCGGCCGCGTATCATATTTTTATCGGTTTTAATTTTTTTTCTCCGAACGCAGACGTTGATCGGGGCCAAATTTTCCGGATTGTGGCGCGGCCCGTCACGACACGTCTCCTGCAGAAAAATTTCGAAAATCGCTTCTTACCCCTTGAACCGTTTCAGCGAAAAACCGCAAAAAACCGTGTTTTTCGGCGGTTCGAATTTTTTTTCCCGGAACGCAGACGTTGATCGGGGCCAAATTTTCACTCGCCTGGGTCGGAAAACTCGCGGCTACGTTCGGTGAAAAAATCAAAAAAATCCCCCCACCCAGTTCCTCCAGCAACGCGTTTTTATGCGGCCGCGTATCATATTTTTATCGGTTTTAATTTTTTTTCTCCGAACGCAGACGTTGATCGGGGCCAAATTTTCCGGATTGTGGCGCGGCCCGCCACGACACGTCTCCTGCAAAAAAAATTCGAAAATCGCTTCTTACCCCTTGAACCGTTTCAGCGAAAAACCGCAAAAAAACGTGTTTTTCGGCGGTTTTAATTTTTTTTCTCCGAACGCAGACGTTGATCGGGGCCAAATTTTCCGGATTGTGGCGCGGCCCGCTACGACACGTCTCCTGCAGAAAAATTTCGAAAATCACTTCTTACCCCTTGAACCGTTTCAGCGAAAAACCGCAAAAAAACGTGTTTTTCGGCGGTTCGAATTTTTTTTCTCGGAACGCAGACGTTGATCGGGGCCAAATTTTCACTCGCCTGGGTCGGAAAACTCGTGGCTACGTTCGGTGAAAAAATCAAAAAAATCCCCCCACCCAGTTCCTCCAGCAACGCGTTTTTATGCGGCCGCGTATCATATTTTTATCGGTTTTAATTTTTTTTCTCCGAACGCAGACGTTGATCGGGGCCAAATTTTCCGGATTGTGGCGCGGCCCGTCACGACACGTCTCCTGCAGAAAAATTTCGAAAATCGCTTCTTACCCCTTGAACCGTTTCAGCGAAAAACCGCAAAAAAACGTGTTTTTCGGCGGTTCGATTTTTTTTCCTCGGAACGCAGACGTTGATCGGGGCCAAATTTTCACTCGGCTCGGTCGGAAAACTCGTGGCTACGTTCGGTGAAAAAATCAAAAAAATCCCCCCACCCAGTTCCTCCAGCAACGCGTTTTTATGCGGCCGCGTCTGATATTTTTCGCTTTAATTTTCAAACACATTAATTTGCGTTTTGGATTCATTTTACAAATTGTTAAGACTTCGATAACATTGAAATTGGTTTAAGTTAGCAAGATAACAGTAGTGATAAGATAAATTTGCTTGGGAACGTTTGGAAATAATCGAATAGACGTGTAAGATAGTTCAGCGCGTAAGCCCGAACGTGTATGGGGACATTAGAGAATTCGTTGCTGGAATTCGTTGCTCACTTCACCGCGGTTTATTTTCCGGTAAAAACTTCCGGTTATTTTTATTTGAGACTTCCACGACTTCCTTCAGGGTAATTATTTGTAAATTGAATTAATAAATTCGATAACTCTAGTAGGTAGGTACTACTAATAATTATGAATTATGATTTAGATGATAAATTTAAATTGGTATAGTTGGACTAGAGATATAACGAAACGACTTCTGTCATTTTATAAATTTTTGGATTATTGAAATATTGTTGAAGTCATAAAATATGACAGTTTAACAATAATTAGATCATTTCGTTATATCTCTTGGTCGACTATATCTCGGAAATTAATGGGCCTAGAGCCTCAAATTAAAAAAATTCCAGACATAAGTGACAAGGAGAAATTCAATGAAAATATTTTCAATATGGCCGCACTTCCGGAAATACCGGAAGTTGACACCTACTTCGTTATTTTAACGGAAACACATTGTAAAATATTATATTTTTTAAATGTCTGAAGAAATCGAATACAGGTGGTTTTCACCATTGGAATTTAAATTGAGCGGTTTATGAGATATAAAGTACCTAAACAAGTGAAAATCAAAAATTTCAACTTCAAAGCAGTCTAGAACTAGAACGGCTCAAGATATCTAAAAACGGTTTACATGTCCCTATCGTAACACTTTTCACATAGTATCCTACTAGGTATGTGGTTTATATTTTAATACAAGGTGTTGAAAAATCTGATAATTTTCATCACCCTGTTTTAAAATTTACTCCACATAGGCCCGTATTCATCAATAAATATAACCCCTGGGGTTATATTTTGGAACATGTCATTGGTTCAAAATTCGTAGCGTTCGTAGGGATTGAGCATTAGACCAATCAGCTGTCAGAAAATTCAAAATTTAACCCCAGGATTATATTTTGAAGTTTGATGAATACGGACAATAGTGGGATAAAACATGAAAAGTGTTAGGATAGGGACATGTAAATCGTTTTTAGATATCTTGAGCTGTTCTAGTTCTAGACTGCTTTGAAGTTGAAAATTTTCGATTTTCACTTGTTTACTTTATATCTCATAAACCGCTCAATTTAAATTCCAATGGTGAAAACCACCTGTATTCGATTTCTTCAGATATTTAAAAAATATAAAGTTTTACAGGGTGTACTGTTACTACAGGGTGTTCTATTTAAAAACCCGAAGTTGATGTTACTTCCGGTATTTTCGGAAGTGCGGCCATCTTGAAATTATTTTCATTGAATTTCTCGTTGTCGCTTATGCCTGGAAATTTTTTATTTTGAGGTTCTAGGGCCCATCAGTTTCCGAAATATAACCGGTGCAGCCAGCTTTGAGCAGACACCCTGTATAGAAGATCTCTCTTGAAACTTTCCAAATTAAATAATGATACAGATTTAATAAATTATGTCAGAAATTATTCAAAACTTTAAGCAGAGTTATAAAAACTGTTAAAATTAAATAGGTAGGTACTGTTATGGTATTCCTTTATTCCCCCTTTCTCTTTATTTAATATTATTACTTTTATTTTTTTTTTAATTTTATACCATAAACAACTTTTTATTATTATTGTTTTTTATGAGGGCACTCTCTTTCCCAGTTGGGTTCAGTTGCAAAAATTTTGGTTTCAAGTTAACTTGAATCTAAATTTGAAATTTTGTAGAATAAATCGTTTAATTTATGACTTGTAACTTTACAAAAATTTTATTAAAAAAAAATACTACAAAAACCTACCTTAATTGAGCTCAATGAATTTTAAAATTTGTTATACTCTAAAATTTAAACCGAGATTTAAACTAATTACATGAATGCTAAAATCTTACAATATCCTTCTTCATTACAAAGCGTGTCTTCATCAACGAACATCTTTCACCCTACTACAAGATTTTGTTCAGGCAGTCAAGACAGTTTTGTAAGGATCGAAATTTCAAATATTGTTGGGTGTCCAATTGCCGGATTTTGATCAAGAGAAATGATGCGGCTAGGACCATTGCAGTTACCAGTGAGGAGATTCTGCTGAAGCTTTCCTCTTCGTTATCTTCTTAAGGGTTGATTAAATTCTAATACGAGTTGTACCATTTGTGGAAAGTTGTGGCTGACTTCGGAGACCTAAGCTTCTATTTTCAAAATGTTCGAGGTCTTCGGAGTAAGACTGGTGATTTTTACAGGGAAGTTTGTGCCGCTGAATATGATGTGGTATGTCTTGTTGAGACCTGGTTGCAGGATGGAATTGGTGATGATGAGTTGTTTCCGGCCAATTATAATGTGTTTAGAATTGATCGCGATCGAGTTTTGACCGGGAAGAGTGATGGTGGTGGTGTGCTTATCGCGGTTAGGGACTCATTAAGTGCCTCTATATAAAAATGGTCTTGTGCAGGGATTGTTGAGGAGGTGTGGGTGGCAGTCGGCGATGGGGTAAGCTCTAAACTTTTAATCTGTTGTGTGTATGTACCCCCATATGCAACTGACAATTGTCTGAGTGAGCATTTATCTAAACTTGAACAAGTTATTTTGAATAATAAAAATCAGTGTGTCATAGTTGGGGATTATAATCTGAGTACCATAAATTGGGAGTATTCTGCTCCAGACGTGGGCTGCCTACCTATGTTTCCTTCTAACTTGATGAATGATACTTTTATAAATACATTCTCAATTCTTGACCTTCATCAGTTTAACCTAATTAAAAATGTACGTGGTAGGGTGCTAGATTTAGTAATGTCGCCTACGCTCGGTATGAGGGTCACTCATTGTGATGCGCCTATGGTGAGCGAGGATGGGCATCATATGGCCCTGGATATTTGTGTAAAGGTTTCGATCACTAAGTGTTTAAACAATAGGCCATTTAAAAGATTCAACTTTAAGAAAGGAGATTATTACCAGATAAATCAAAAATTGAGCTCCTACGATTGGCGATCACTTTTTTTGGATAAAAATGTGAATGAATGTGTGAATTTGTTGTATATTGTATTAAACGAATTAATTGATGAGCACATCCCTAGTGTTGTTTGTAATCGAGGCAAGTTCCCTAGATGGTTCTCGGCTGGCACGATTAAGTTGATTAGGGAAAAGAATAAGATTCATAGGAAATGGAAGAAGTTTAGAAGGGAGATGGATTATTCTGACTTCTCGCAGCTGCGTAGGAGGGTAAAAGCCTCCCTCAAGGGTGATTATAGGGCATACATTTGCGCCTCGGAGGACGGACTTAGGGACAACGTAAAAAGGTTTTGGTCTTTTATATCTGGCAGACGGCGGTCAACAAAATATCCCTCAACTATGCACTATAACGGCGAGGTGGCTAGCGACGGTCCGGCTATTAGTGGTATTTTTTCCAAATATTTTAGTTCTGTCTATGAAAGAGCGGATCTACCGGTTTTGATTAGCAAGTCACAATCTCTGTCAAGTATCGTTTTGCCGTCTGTGGAGAGAGGTTGGGTTGAGGCCGCCATTGGGAAACTCGATATGAGCAAGGGCCCTGGCCCTGACGGGATCCCTGCGTTTTTCATCAGATCTTGTGCGAATTCGATCATCACCCCTTTGCTGCTGCTCTATAATGTCGCTTTAAAGCAGGGTGTTTT
Source organism: Malachius bipustulatus (assembly GCA_910589415.1). Classification (NCBI taxonomy): domain Eukaryota; kingdom Metazoa; phylum Arthropoda; class Insecta; order Coleoptera; family Melyridae; genus Malachius; species Malachius bipustulatus. Next base: position 18,922,925 of record OU342633.1, read on the forward strand.
CCCTTTAAAATGGAAGATCGCTCAGGTTGTCCCGGTGTTCAAATCTGGAGATAAAAGTGATGTTCAAAATTATCGCCCAATTTCTCTCTTGTCTCATTTTGTAAAAATATTTGAGAGTATTCTAACTATGGTTCTGTTCTTTGATGTAAAAAATATTATTTCAAGGGATCAACATGGCTTCTTTCCCGGTAGATCAATTGTTACCAACATTATGCCATTCGTGCAGAGTACCTACGACACAATGGAACGGGGTGGATCCGTGTGTGCGATATATACGGATTTTTCAAAAGCGTTCGATAGGGTTCACCATTTGACCCTTTTAACTAAGCTTGAAACCCTTGGAGTACATGGTAATCTTTTGACATTACTTGCATCGTACTTAAGTGGAAGGGAACAGTTTGTTGAATTGAATTGTGCTCGATCCCCTACCGTGGCTGTGACGTCAGGGGTCCCCCAGGGTTCTCATCTCGGTCCCCTTCTGTTCTCTCTGTACATAAATGACATCGAACAGTGCTTCAAATCAGCTAATTTCAAGCTTTATGCTGATGATATGAAAATATATATGGAGGTGTCGGACGAGACTCACTTTAGACTTTTTCAGAGCGACCTTGAACGATTGGATGCCTATTGCTGTGTGAACAGACTTAAACTTAATCCTCTGAAATGCAAGCAAATAACCTTCTCACGTAAGAGGGACCCACCTTGTCATAATTTGTCTCTTTCTGGACACAATCTGTCTATTGCAAATGAGGTGAGAGATCTGGGTGTGCTACTTGACTCTAGACTTACGTTTGAGTCTCATATTTGTGGTGTGGTTCGGGAAGCCTATAAAATGTTAGGTTTTGTGTTGAGGTCGACGAGAGAGTTCAGGAGATCAGAATCGGTTATTGCAGTGTACTTCTCGGTAGTGAGATCTCGTTTGGAGTACGCCTCGGCGGTCTGGAGTCCAATGTATGATAGATACGTACAGCAGATGGAGAGGGTTCAGAGAAAACTGATTAGAAACCTGAATTTTAGGTACCATAAAAACAGAGGCTCCTTTTCCTATGATCAGAACTTATCTTTTTACAGAGTAGATTCGTTGTCCTTGAGGCGGTCCTTAAGTGGCGTTTGCTTCATTATAAATTAATATATAGTATGGTGGACTGTGAAGAGTGCTTGAGCTTTTTAAATTTTAATTGTTCTCCATATTCCTTACGTCAGAGACACATGCTGTATGCTGATCTGACATCTTGTAGTACAAATTTTTATTTGAACTCACCTTTGATAAGATGTGTCAGGCATTTCAATGAGGTTGAACTTGCTTCTGCCGGGTCTGCTTCTTCTTCTTCTTCATTTCTGTCATTTAAAAGAAAGGCCGCACATTTTTTGAGGCTTTGTACGTGACCGAGAATTCGTTCGGGAACTTGCTTCCTCTTTTTGGTTTTTAGCTTCCTTGTTGTTTATTATTTATTATTTGTTTAGTTTAGTTTAGCTTACGTTATTCTTGCTTGTTATTATATACAAGCATTTCTGTTGTTTTGAGACTGATGTTTTTGTATTGTTGTAATGTTAAGTTGTGTCATCCTATATTGGGTCATTATTGTGATCTGTTGGATGACCTTACTCTATAAATAAATAAATAAATAAATAAATAAATAAATTATAAACCTTTCGCTTGTCTTCCGTTTACTAATAAATCTTTGCTTTCCGTTACTTATCTTCTTTCTGCTTTCAAATTCTGCTCTATTTCTCACTTTCACTTTGATATCACTTATTCTTCTCTTTAATTATTGTTCTAAATAATTATTTTAGATTTTTTTAACTTTATTTCTGACAGACTCTCAAAATTTTTCTATTCATGTTTTTTCTCCTAATTATTACTTCAACATCATTCCCCTTCACTTTTTTCGTTTCATAAACTGTTTTTTTTTTCAACCAATCAAAATAATTTATTTTTGACATTTCTCATTATTAATTATTTTTTATTTGTTAAAAGTCATAAATTCAACTGTCACAAAATTTTAAATCTAATTGTGAAACTTGAATCACTGTTTATCTTCAACTGAACTTAATTTTTTATAACACCACATACCTATTATAAGTAGGTAGTACCTAATTTCTGGAGGTTTTTAAAAGAAGTAGGTACCTAATAATTTCCCATGTCCATATTGAAAAACTCAGTCTCAATAATTTCCTGTAAGGCATTATTTATTGTTTACTTCGACGTGAATAATTATGTATTTCAAGGTATACAGGTACATACGGTATACCTTGTTACGGTATAATGTTGAAAAATTGTCAGAAATCTTTTTATTTAGCAGCTGTTTTCGGCCAGTCTAATGAGTAATGACCCGGCAATTTTTTTATTGTTACAACAATGATATGGAATTTATTCATTTTAATTATTGCTCTTTTGTTGAACAATATAATTTTTTCGATTTTTTCTTATCAATAGCTACATAGTGTCACCGCTGCTCCTAATATACTATCAATATTTGAAAGCCGCGTATCCCATCAGGGTGTGGGTCGTACTACTTTCCTTCTTCTCGAATTAAAAAAAAGAAAATAGGACTCGATAAGTAAGTTTGCACACTAACGGGTGGTGGTGAAATGGTACTTATTTTATTAAAGATTCAACAGTAATAATAATGGTAAATTAAATCCATATAATCTGAATAATTAACAAGATAATAATTACACAATCGTGGTTATAATTCGTAGCCCTCGAGTTACGTGCACGTACCCTTGCTTCACAATCGAGAATAGCAACAATATCAGAAAAGAAGTAATATGTTTAATAACTATTTCAGCTTATTGAAGGGTGAGCTGGGTTTCAATGGACCCTGAAGGGGTTGTATCAAATTAAATTCGACGACGGTCGGCGTAGATCTATCTGGTGTACTAGAGTTTATATCTGATGTTTATATTGGTACTTATCACTGTCCCGTATTCAGGAATATAACCAGGGGCGTCAAAGGTCAGCTAGGTCTTGATGGTGGTAGTGACGATACGAAGAAGAGTCGGGGTGGAAGGATCCCGCAGGTGCAGGTCAGCTTTCGGTGTACGATGTCCGATGAGACGGAAGGTGCCCCTTTAGTGGAAATTTTATAGATGCGGGGATAAAGGCCTACAAGAAAACCAATCAAGTTGGTAAGAGGTTCCACAATAAACTTCTCGAAATGGTTATAGCCAAATTGACTTACCCCAGATAGTGTGAGGGCCTTCGAAATCTCACGACGTAGACCGGGAGCCTTGCGGCGAAAGGATAAATCCTCGTACGAGAGTCCTAGTGATGGCGTCTACCCAGAGCAGCATACAGGACCTTAATCTCCCTTTCACAAATAAATGCCAATATTCCGATAAAAGCAAATCCGCACAGGCGAAGGGTTTATGACACCACTTGGCAAAAACAAACCTCTTACTTTATTTCGGAAAAAAGGAATGGCGGCTCCGTTAGGATTTTCAAGAAGAAGCCCCACGTCCGACAGTAGCTCCACCTACTTAATACCAGATTTACTATCCCGAGAAGTGTAACAGAAATATGTAAATATCGCTGTACTGGAGAACATCGCCAATTTCAGTTATTCATTATCGTCAAGAACCTTTCAGATAAAGTTTTATAAATATTTTATTTTGCAGATCCACTTACTGTAAATTAATTAATTGAAACCCAGATGGCACAACTGACACAACTTTTGTTTTACAGTCCATTTCTGACATGTAACAACTCCACCTCACCCAAAAAAAAAAAAAAAAAAAAAGGAAAAAAAAAGTTTCGCAGGGACTTTTATAATTGCGCACGAAGAAGTAAAAGAAAATTGTAGCCAAAAATATATAATATAGCGGAACAAATAACACAATATAAAGGGATAACGCGACGACTCTCAAGGACCAATCATTACTCTATATCACTGGAATCGTCATCAGGAGGGTGAGATTTTAAATCTTTGGCATTCCAGAGCCCGATTGATCGATGGTTCTCATCCTCCAATTCATATGTCCAGGGCGACGGAATAGCAATAATTTTATATGGGCCGCAAAACTTAGGCATTAATTTCGCCGTGATGTTCTTGGAGGCGTCTGATATTGCATAGCTGCGTTTCCAGACTTTTTGATGAAGACTGAATCTCTCATTACGGTGCCTCAAATTATAGACTTTCCTGCTTCGATCATAAGCAGTCTGCAAGCGCTTACGAACATCCTTAAAAATCTCTTCTAGTGCCTCCTTGCGGTCTTTACCCTGAACGACAGCACCGTCTGCAACCACTTCTTTCCCGTTAAGAGATACTTCCCGTCCAAAGTTGAGCAAATTCGGAGTTACCTGTGTTACTTCGTGACGTGACGAACGAATCGCGAAGGCCACCTTTGCCAAAAACCTATCCCAACTTTTCTGGTTCTCCGAAACGTACGCCATTAGCATGGTCTTGAGAACTCGGTGGACTCTTTCTACCGGATTGGCCTGTGGGTGGTAATTAGGCGTATATCGTATCCTAATGTCGTACCTTCCCAGTGTGCTCCTGAACAGTGCACTGCGGAATTGGCTGCCATTGTCGACAATTATGCTCCTCGGGGCTCCATAGACAAAGATAACATGGTCTTCCAACCACCTAACCACTGCACTGGCACTGGCCGAGCGCAACGGGTAAAATAGAGCATACTTACTAAAACAATCCATCACAGATAGAATATAAACATAGCCTGAAGTGGATCTAGGCAGTGGTCCCACAAGATCGACACTAACCAGCTCCCATGGTCGAGAGAGTTCGGTATGTGCGGACAGCATTTGTCCTCGAGGAGGTTTTTGTTCGGGTTTGGTCCTTATGCAGGTCGTGCATGTCCGAATGTATCTCGCAACGTCCATCCTTAGTTTAGGCCAGTAATATTTTAAGGAGAGTCGAGAAACCGTTTTGAATACGCCCAAGTGGCCACATGTTGGTGGATCATGATGAGCTTTGATAAGGTCTGCCCTCTGCTCCTTGGGAACGACAGTTACCCATTGGTTGCTTGTCAAACTAGGATACCGAGACTTGACATGTTTAAAAAGCTTGCCCTGGTCATACCTCCACACCGGATATCGACTAGGATATTTGGTCACTCGTCTAATCATTTGTTCATACCACTTGTCCGTGGAACATTTCATTTGCTCGTCTATTACGTCTAGGCATGGAACCGTTCTGGACAGCGCATCCGGAACAACATGTTCCTTTCCTTTTCTATGAACCACCTCAAAATCGTATTGTTGCAGCCGTAAGGCCCAACGCGCTATTCTCCCAATCGGGTCCTTCATGTCAAAGAGCCATTTCAAACTATAATGATCTGTTATCACGGTAAACTTCGTACCCTCCAAGTAAGGACGCAGCTTTTCGACAGCGAATAAGACGGCCAGACATTCCTTTTCGGTCGTTGTATATTTCCTTTCAGCCTTTGTGAGAGATCTACTCAAGAAGCAGATTACTTGCTCACCTTCAGGGCGGTTCTGTGTAAGAACTGCACCTAGCCCATAGTCCGAAGCATCCGTCTGAACAGAGAACGGCAAGCCAAAATCCGGGCATGCCAGCACGGGTGCCGAAACCAACAACTGTTTGACCTTTTCCAAAGCCTGTTCACACTGATCAGTCCAGATGAACTTCTGATTTTTTTTAGTAAGCCGAGTTAACGGTGAAATAATTGTCGAAAAATCCGGGATAAAGCGACGATACCATGACGCTAAACCTACAATTCGTCTAACTTCAGTAACAGTCTTCGGTACCGGAATGCCCACAATTGATTCCACTTTTTCTGGATCAACCAAAAGACCTGACTCATTTACGACATACCCCAAGTACCTTAATTCCTTTCGACAAAATAGACATTTATCCCTATTCAAGGTAAGCCCTGCCGCTGTTATTCTATTAAGTACTTCCTTCAGTACCTCTATATGCTTATCGAAATCGGGTGTGCAAATAATAATATCATCCAAGTATACAAATACATATTTGTCGAATTTAGCGCCGAGTACCCTGTCAATCAACCGTTGCCAGGTAGCTGGGGCGGAGTGAAGTCCAAACGGCATACGTTTGAAATGGAATAGTCCTCTGTTAGGAACGGTAAATGCCGTAAGAGGTCGCGACTCTTTCGCTATGGGGATCTGCCAATAGGCCGATTTAATATCGAGAGTGGTCAAAAATCTCGCATCTCGCAGTTTATCGAGGATAGCCCCCACATAAGGAATAGGATAAGCGTCAGGAATGCTTACTGCATTAAGTTTCTTATAATTAACACAGAAGCGCCAGCCCCCATCTGCCTTCTTCACCATAACAATCGGGGAAGACCAAGCAGATGTACTGCTCTCGATTATATCTTGCTCCAACATATTGTCTAACTCATCATTGACGATCTTCTGAAGTGCTGGAGAGATGGGATAATACCTTTGTTTTATGGGTAGGGAACTGGTATGGATCTCATGTTCAACCAGATGTGTGCATCCTAATTTTTCCCCCATGCGTAAAAATGCCTCGGACACAACTTCCTCTAAAACAGACCGTTCGTCGATAGTCAAGGAATCCACATCCTGTATCCCACTTACAGCCATCTCGCTTGTGTAATCACTCTTGGTGAAACACCATTCTCCATGGAACAAATCTGGTACGATCCCTAATTTCTCCCAAAAGTCTACACCGAGGATAAGTCCGTGAGGAAGCTGAGGGATAATCTGTATTTTAAAAACACATGTCCTCTCTCTCAACTGAATCGGAACTGAAATTGAGCCTATGCTTTCACATTTTTGCCCATTGGCGACCGTACAAGTTATCGTGTTTTCTTTATCAAGTCGGCAAATACCACGCAAAATCTCCCAACCGGGACCGCCAATAACGGTCCTAGAAGCACCGCTATCCAGTAAGCCTAAGAAATCATGACCCAGAATAGAAACTTTTAAATAAGGCCTTCTATCTCCCTCCGCATGCGCTAGCACGTAATCTAAGACGGCCAGACGCTGATCTACCAATTTTTGGACTTGATCGCATTCAGGGAGTTGAGGGAGGCGAGACAGTTCATTTACTGTCTCGCCGCATTGGCGTTTTTTGTGCAGTTCTCACAATTTCTGCTTGTCGCACCTGGTCTCCCGCATTTAAAGCAGAAAACCCGTTTCACATCCTGACACTTCCTAAAACGGTGTCCACTGCCACCGCAGTTCCAGCAGGTTGGACCAATCTGAGCATCCACCGCAGCAACCAAAGTACTAGAAGAGGAGGGCCTCTTGTTGGAAACCTCTGAGTTACATAGATTGATGCTCGCACCAGGCGGCCGTCGGTATGCATAATCAGGTTCTACCATATTCCTTGTGTTCGTCAGAGGTGGACAGAACTTCTGAGCTCTTATTTCTGTCTCCTCCACTGCCCTAGCAAATTGGAGCAGCTCATGAATGGTGTGAATTTCAAAAAGTGGCAGCCTCGTTTGGATGTGAGGTAGCAGGTTTCGCTTAATGACCTGTACTCGATGACCTTCCGTAGGTGAAGCTGGTAACTTCTTATATAGATTTTCCATGACTGACACATAATTTATTACCTTTTCCTGAGAACCTTGAGTACGACGTCGAATCTCATCCCATAAAGAAAATTCGTAGTCATATGGTTGGAAAGCGGATCTTAATCTCTCAGTTAAATCATCCCATGAGCGGAAGTTGCCCATTCTGAACCATAGCAGAGCATCTTTCGTAAAGAGTTCCGGAGCAGACCTTAGAAGCCTCTCCTTTGAAACGCCTCGAGACAGACGTATTTCCTCAACTCTTTCCAGGAAACTGTTGACGCTCGACTGTCCGTCATATTGGACTCGCCAACGACTCACATCCACATATTCGGGATATTGACGTGTCATGGATTCACGACTGTCAAGATTGGGTTCGAAGTAATTCGTGTTAGCTAAAAGGGTATTGGGTGTCTGTTGATAGATTCCCAAGTTCTGACCCTTAGGGTGTCCGGGCATCGAAATCGAGCTTCTTGCGGGCATTGGGCAAGATTGATACTGCGGTTGGAATGTACTCCCAGCGCCTGGGTCCGGGAGATGCTCATGACTCAGATGACGCAACCCTTGTGACATGTTACATGAAGGTAGATCGTTACGATCATCCAAATTTTCTGAATGTCGCGGAGGCGACTTCCAGGAAATTAAAGATTGGTTAGCCTGCCCCTCGGAGAAACGCACGTCTTCCGAGAACCTTGTTTGTCGCAACCACTGGGGCTGACCCTCTCTGCCATCAGTAAGAGAAGTGGGATCGATTGGCACTTTAGGTTTTTGAGGTGTCAGGTTAGTTCCGAGTTCCTGTGAGGTCTGGTGAGCCGCGTGACTGCCCTTCCCACTGGGGATATTAGAAAATACAGTCGTTTGTTGCGCCGGCTCTTGTTTTCCCGCCCTGACTGTTCCGTCGGACATCACTACCGATTGGTCAAGCATTGGAAGCAATACATTTGGCTCATCCAAAATATTATCGCCAATTGGACTGTTGGGTCTATCAAGGATAAACGCCTGTCCAGCCACATGTAATAATTCCCCCAGAAGGAGTGTACACTTCATTTGTAACGGGCCAATCTTTTCACCTGCGCCCGGTGATTCAACCCTCTGCAGTCGTCCTGAAACATGCAGCAGTCTCGAATGAATTCTTTGAAATTCATTCGCGGCATTCCCATGATCAAAGTTCCTAACATCAGCCTCCAAGGCGTGTAGCTTCTCTCCACAAATGTTTAATTCTGCTGCAACTTCCTCTACATTTGTAGGCACGGCCACCGTAAAGCCATCTTGCTGACGTCTAAGAAGTCCTCGCAGCATACTGCGTTTATCAGTAACAGACATTGTACCAGGTTGCACTCCCCTAACTTCAAGTTCATACGAGAGTTCATCCGACAACAGCCTATTAACCTCCATTGTGTATTAACCTCCAAAATGTAGGACAGAAACGCACTAATAAGTACTATCCAGCCAACTAGTTTGAAACAAAATAATTTATTTCATTGAAAAATCAAAGACACGATGTTGAAAATGTTGTAAAACTGTAAGACAAAAAAAAAGGTTGTAAAAAAAAATAATCAGGTGATATAACCTGACACTAGTCGCAACCCCCACCCCACCGAGAAAACGACACACTACCTGAAAGAACAACAAATTCCCACAAGTAGGTAACCTGAGCAACAGAAATCTACCGAATGGCAAAACTTATTTAGCATAGACGGGGAAAACGTCGATTATACCCTACCCTAGTAGTAAAGTTACCTACCCAAAACATACATAAAAAAAATTAAGCTTCTCGTGCACCTAGATATAACGACAAAAGAAGGAAAGCAAAATTGGGAAGAGAAAAAAAAATAAAAAATATATAAATAAATAATAAATAATAAAAAAAAAAATTCCACGCAAACCAGGGTTTAACGCAACGGCCGATAGAAAAGGCTATGTCAATTAATCAGAACAATAGGTTACCTATCTACTACATAAAATTATTCCTAAAATATAAAAATGAAAAGCAACAAAATTAATGAGATAAAGAATGGGAAGCGATAACGCTACACTTATCTACCACTGTTCTCAGGTGACGAGCTAATTGCAAAAGTAATAATTTCCTGAGCCTAGAAATTTTCAAATTCATGCAAAATAATATTAAAAGGGAAATAATTAAACAATAACACTACCAGTCGCCTTCGATTGTTTATCAGTCCAGCCAACTTTATCAATGCGGACAGTGATTATTTATCAAGTAAACTATTTTATAAAATTGCATTAAAATAATCAATCACTTTCTATGATGAAACAATTAAATATATTGTCTCCGCCGATCGATCGTTGTATCTAATTAAAAGAATTTAGATTACTTTACCATTTATGACTTAAACTTGACATGAGAATCTTACATCACCACCAAAATCCATGAGTGTACAAAAGTACCTATTAAAGGTTGGGCGCCAGTTTGTCACCGCTGCTCCTAATATACTATCAATATTTGAAAGCCGCGTATCCCATCAGGGTGTGGGTCGTACTACTTTCCTTCTTCTCGAATTAAAAAAAAAGAAAATAGGACTCGATAAGTAAGTTTGCACACTAACGGGTGGTGGTGAAATGGTACTTATTTTATTAAAGATTCAACAGTAATAATAATGGTAAATTAAATCCATATAATCTGAATAATTAACAAGATAATAATTACACAATCGTGGTTATAATTCGTAGCCCTCGAGTTACGTGCACGTACCCTTGCTTCACAATCGAGAATAGCAACAATATCAGAAAAGAAGTAATATGTTTAATAACTATTTCAGCTTATTGAAGGGTGAGCTGGGTTTCAATGGACCCTGAAGGGGTTGTATCAAATTAAATTCGACGACGGTCGGCGTAGATCTATCTGGTGTACTAGAGTTTATATCTGATGTTTATATTGGTACTTATCACTGTCCCGTATTCAGGAATATAACCAGGGGCGTCAAAGGTCAGCTAGGTCTTGATGGTGGTAGTGACGATACGAAGAAGAGTCGGGGTGGAAGGATCCCGCAGGTGCAGGTCAGCTTTCGGTGTACGATGTCCGATGAGACGGAAGGTGCCCCTTTAGTGGAAATTTTATAGATGCGGGGATAAAGGCCTACAAGAAAACCAATCAAGTTGGTAAGGGGTTCCACAATAAACTTCTCGAAATGGTTATAGCCAAATTGACTTACCCCAGATAGTGTGAGGGCCTTCGAAATCTCACGACGTAGACCGGGAGCCTTGCGGCGAAAGGATAAATCCTCGTACGAGAGTCCTAGTGATAGCGTCTACCCAGAGCAGCATACAGGACCTTAATCTCCCTTTCACAAATAAATGCCAATATTCCGATAAAAGCAAATCCGCACAGGCGAAGGGTTTATGACACCACTTGGCAAAAACAAACCTCTTACTTTATTTCGGAAAAAAGGAATGGCGGCTCCGTTAGGATTTTCAAGAAGAAGCCCCACGTCCGACAGTAGCTCCACCTACTTAATACCAGATTTACTATCACGAGAAGTGTAACAGAAATATGTAAATATCGCTGTACTGGAGAACATCGCCAATTTCAGTTATTCATTATCGTCAAGAACCTTTCAGATAAAGTTTTATAAATATTTTATTTTGCAGATCCACTTACTGTAAATTAATTAATTGAAACCCAGATGGCACAACTGACACAACTTTTGTTTTACAGTCCATTTCTGACATGTAACAACTCCTGGCGTGAAAACAGCTGCTAAACAAATAAATAATATAATATAATAATATAATATAAATAATATAATGCCTTGCAGCAAATTATTGAGACTGAGGTTTTCAATTTGGACATGGGAAATTATCACCTTCTTCTTTCAAAAACCTCCTCTAGAAATTAGGTAGTTTAGTATAATTATGTAGATTCCAATTTTTTCAGGAAAATCATAAATCGAAAAACTCGATTTGCTAAAATAAGAAAATTTTGAAAAAAATTATTTTCATATTTTGGCAAATCGTTTTTTTTTTAATGTTTCATTTTTATGGGGATGTTTGACATGATTCAAAGTACTCGCCCCTGTAGTTGTTTTCAAGAAATTATTTCTGATGGTGTACCTCGTAGGTACCTACCGTTTATGGTGATCTTTCATAATTTTTTCAAAATTTTCCTATTTTGGCAAATCGGTTTTTTTTATTTTTCATTTTTATGGGGATGTTTGACATGATTCAAAGTACTCGCCCCTGTAGTTGTTTTCAAGAAATTATTTCTGGTGTACCTCATAGGTACCGTTTATGGTGATCTTTCATAATTTTTTCAAAATATTCCTATTTTGGCAAATCGTTTTTTTTTTTACTTTTTCATTTTTATGGGGATGTTTGACATGATTCAAAGTACTTGCCCCTGTAGTTGTTTTCAAGAAATTATTTCTGGTGTACCTCGTAGGTACCGTTTATGGCAATCTTTCATAATTTTTCAAAATTTTCCTATTTTGGCAAATCGGTTTTTTTTATTTTTTATTTTTATGGGGATGTTTGACACGATTCAAAGTACCCGCCCCTGTAGTTGTTTGCAAGAAATCATTTCTGGTGTACCTAGTAGGTACCGGTTCTGGTGATTTTCCGTAATTTTTTCAAAATTTTCCTATTTTGGCAAATCGTTTTTTTTTATTTTTTATTTTTATGAGGATGTTTGACACGATTCAAAGTACCCGCCCCTGTAGTTGTTTGCAAGAAATCATTTCTGGTATACCGCGTATAGGTAGCGGTTCTGGTGATCTTCCGTAATTTTTTCAAAATTTTCCTATTTTGGCAAATCGTTTTTTTTTATTTTTCATTTTTATGGGGATGTTTGACACGATTCAAAGTACCAGCCCCTGTAATTGTTTGCAAGAAATCATTTCTGGTGTACCTCGTAGGTACTGTTTATGGCGAGGTTTATGGTGATCTTCCATATTTTTTTCAAAATTTTTGTATTTTGGCAAATCGAGTTATTCGATTTGTGATTTTCCTGAAAAAATTGGAATCTACATAATTACATACTACCTACATAATTTCTAGAGGAGGTTTTCATTTTCTTCTATAAAAACCCGAGTAAAAACCCTATAACGAAGCTATGAAAATACCTAGGTCCGTTTTAAAGGCAAAAGTCATGATTTTTCCCATGTTGGAATAATTAGCACAAAAGTTATTAAAAAATAACAAAACAAAAAATAGGAAATCTGAATTTTTCAGTGCAATTTTTCTCTAATTTAACTAACTCTATTATTATGGGTGTACCAGCCTTATGCCCGTATTCACAAACGATAATTTCCTAAATAATTACGTAATTAATTAAATGAGTGAGATGGAGATATGCAGTTTTTTTGCAATAGAATGAGATGGGGATAATTGATTACGTAATTATTTAGGAAATTATCGTTTGTGAATACGGGCATTAGACTATTAAATAAAAGATTTGAAGCGGTCTCTGTGAGCCGATGGACTTTTTCAAATTTTTTTTGCAAATTCAAGTACAGAATCACAATGGCCATAATTTAAAATCATTTTGGAGTATACAAAGTGTCCCATATGACAGTGGCATATCAAATAAGTTATGTTTTTTTTTTAATGGAATTCTCCTATGTTATGTATTGCATTTTTATAGATTGTCTGAGAAGAGAAAATAAGATTGGCTTTTACAGTTGGTGTTTAAATTCAGAAGTTTTTGAGTTATAAACAAGTGAAAATCGTCATTTTTCAAGTTCAATTACAACGAAAACGGCTCAAGATAGAGAAAAACGGCTTACATGTCCCTCTTTTAACTTTTTATGTATTATCCTATGATGTATCGTGTGAGCAAATGAAAACATAATTTAGGTAGGCCCTGGAAAAAAATTTCATGTCTTAGATTGAATCCTACGATAAAATCACTGTCATTAATTTTTAAAATCTTATTTTTCTTATTTTGTGATTTTGAGTGGTCTGGGGTGCGTTCATGAATTACAGTTTGCATCATACATGAAAAACTCTGGATGCGTTCATAAAATAACCAGTTCGCTTGATTGGATAAAAATCTAGCATCGTTCATAAATTGCCGATGACGACGCTTGAAGTGCACTCAGAGATTTGAAGAAACACATGGGTGAATCAATTCTGTGCATAATATTAGTAAATTACAAAAATTAGTATTAAATTAAAAAAAAGTGTGAATCTGACAGTTACACGACATAATCTAATACTTTTGAATTATTATTTCCTTTGCTTTCTCGTTCGAATTACGTTTATAAAATGGAACAATCTGACGATATTCCGGAAAATGTAAGGCATCACTCTGGTTGTTACACATAAACGTCAATTTCTGTTTATGAACGCATTCCACCTTCAGGGCCGTATTTGTGTTTTTTAAACCGTACCACCTATCTGGACTTTTTAAGGTAAGGGTGTGACAAGGCAAGATTCACAGAAAGCACAGCTATTTAGGAGAAGTACAGACATACAAACTTTATGGGAATAGTTTTTCGAAAAAAAAATTTGGGCGAGCGACTGTCCGGCAAAAATTTATAAACATTATTTCCAGAAGAGTTTGCCCTCTTAAAAAATGGCCACCACTAGAGCCACAGATCACAGACCTTACTTTTATCATGATCATGAGTGCATAGTAGGAAGAAAGTTCCTAATATATGGTGTAAACATCTCTGGATTTATTCCCATTTTCATTGGTTATGTTACTTTATTCTTGTTTGATTTTATTTTTATATCTTGTGATGGGTTCTTTCTGGTGTATGTTTATGTTAAACCCTCAGGTGCAAATACTTAATAAATGACTTTACTATAATTAATAAGATAGATAATTCGATAAGTAATAGGGCCTTAAATAAATACCTACCATTTTACAAAGGGCAAACTGCAGACTAATAAAAACTATCATTAGGTATTAATCCTTATTGCTTTGGCTTGAACATGACATTTTTACGGGGTTTGCAGTGTCAATAATCCAATAAACTTTACGGTAACTGGAACAATCTCCGAATAATTTATGTCCGCGTTATTCAAGAAATACAAAACTCATTTTAACAACCTGATGCACCTTATTTCAGCAAATGTCAAAATAATTATTATTTGACAATAAAATTGGAAAACAAGAAGAATGCAATGTCAGAATGAGTTTACGATTTTACAAACCAAAATTTTCATTTTACAGTTTTACAGATCCAATCTAAGACATGAAATTTTTTTCCAAGGCCTACCTAAATTATGTTTTCATTTGCTCACACGATAGAAACATTTGTTCTTTTTTTTTAGCGACGCGTGGAGAAATCGTAGATTTTTTCAAATTTTTTATCACCCTGTAGAAACATTTCATCTACATCATAGAATAGTACGTGAAAAGTTAAAGTTAAAGGGACATGTAAGCCGTTTTTCTCTATCTTCATCCGTTTTCGTTGTACAGGGCCTTGAACTTGAAAAACGACCATTTTCACTTGTTTATAACACATATGCCCGTATTCACAAACGATAATTTCCTAAATAATTACGTAATCAATTATCCCCATCTCATTCTATTGCAAAAAAACTGCATATCTCCATCTCACTCATTTAATTAATTACGTAATTATTTAGGAAATTATCGTTTGTGAATACGGGCAATAAACTTCTAAATTTAAACACCATCAACTGTAAAAGCCAATTAAAAAATGCAATAACATAGGAGCATTCCATTAAAAAAAAAAAACATAACTTTGATATGTCACTCTTGTTACGTGATCAATGACAATTCATTTATTAATTTCGATTTTCTCACGGAATCTATCCTTTGCACACGTCCCTAAAGTTGGAAGAGCAGGGTCAGCAGAACATAAATTTTATAAAACCACAATTAGACCCTAATTAAACGCTAATTAAATGCACTAATTAAAATTTTGATGCTGCATTTTTTTCAAGAAAAACGACATGTTCTGCCAGCTTTAGATAAAGCTAGCAGAACATGAGTTCAAAAATGCCTGAATCAGCATGATATCCATGTCGAAATGCTTGAACAATTGAACGCTAATTAAAAAATTTCAAAATTTGTAGCATTTTTAAGTTTAGAAGCATTCCGAAGTTTAGCTGGTTTAGCTGAGTTTCGGAATTTTAAAAATTCTGAGAAGTTATGAAATTTTCAGTTAGGAATTTTTAAAGTTTTGGTCACTTTGGAATGTAGTTCCGGAAATTTTGAAGTTTTTGATTTTTTTTAAGCCCTGGTGGTTTTTGAATTTCAGAAATTTCTATGTTTCATGATTTTGGAGTTTTAAGCATTTATGAAGTTGCGAAGTTTGAAATGTTTCAAGTTCTGGAGATTCGAAAATTTTGAGTTTTCTGGAATTTTGAAGTCTTCAACCGGAAGTTTTCAGAATTCTAGTGCCTCCGGCATTTTTGGAATTTTTTCAAGTTTTGAAATTTCTAAATTTTCAAGTTTGATTTTCTAATTTTGAAGAATTTTTCAGTTCAGAATGTTCTGAATTTTTTGTTCTCTAAATTTTTGAAGTTTTGAAGTTAGGAAAATATTCAAAGATTCAAAGCTTAGAAACTCCACAAATTTTGTTTTAAATAATGTATGGGAGTTTAAAAAATTTCGAAAGTTCTGGGAATTTTGCGATTATTGCAATTTTGAAGTTGAAAAACGTAGAAAATTTCATGGTTTTTGAAGAATTTGTAAAACTTTCAAGTTTTGAACTTTTTATAGTTATGAAATGTTTGACATTTCGTAAATTTAGGAAATTTTGAGTAATTTCAAAATTCAAAAGCTTAGAAGATAGCTTAGAAGCTTCGCCAATTCCAACGATGTGATAATTTTTTTTATGAATTTTAAAGTTTAGGCTCCCCCAAAGAAAATTTATTTCTAAGAAAAAAACATTTTTGCCTGATACCTTCAACATTTTTTGGAAAAGGGATGGGGGGGGGCGAATTTAATTTTGCCCCGCGCCCAAAAAAGCTTTGACCGCCTCTGTTTGGTACGGTCTTTGACAGTATTTTTCTCTTTATGATTGCAGGAATTATTATTCCGTGGCGTATACCGTGAATATAACCTGTATAAATAATAAGTCTATAAAACTTAACATTCCAAAGTGACCAAAACTTTAAAATCGCCTAAATGAAAATTTCATAACTTCTCAGAATTTTTAAAATTTCGAAACTCGGCAACTTATAAACTTCGGAATTTTCAAAACTTAAAAATGCTACAAATTTTCACAATTTTTAATTAGTGCACTTAATTAGCGTTTAATTGTTCAAGCATTTTGATATGGATATCATGCTGATTCAGGCATTTTTGAACTCATGTTCTGCTAGCTTTATCTAAAGCTTGCAGAACATGTCGTTTTTCTTAGAAAAAATGGAGCATTAAAATTTTAATTAGTGCATTTTTTTAGCGTTTAATTAGTGTCTAATTGTGGTTTTATAAAATTTATGTTCTGCTGACCCTGCTCTTCCAACAGTTCCAACTTTAGGGAAGTCCTTTGCTCAACCCTTTTGCCCATCCCTAGTATTTGGCTATTCACGGCAAGAGAAAATGTGCGTAACGTGGGTGGTGAAACCAAACGTCAAGCTGTTCACCCCGAGAAGAGGACAGATGACAGAAGCAGAAGCAGTTGAGCATTGGAACACGTCGGGACGTCGGGTCGCATCAGGAAGTCCCGTGTGCAATCCAAGGAGCTGTGGAGACAGTTTAGACAGCACCATTTCTTCAGTTGCTGATAAACGTCGCGGCTCCGTCTTCTCTTCATCTTTAATATCATCGGTTATCGCGTCCTATTAGGCCGATCGCATTAATTAAGGTACCCGCAGTACCCTTTTTCTTCATCCTTCATCGCCGTTACCGTTACATGTACATTCGCATTCCCCGCACGGGTATAGTGATCCACAGAAGGCAGAATAAACAGTGAGTACCTACGCAATGAACTATTAAGCCAAATATTAATTGTTAATCCTGTCTGTTATTATTTCCCTGTGTATCCTGTATCCTGGTCCTTCACCCAGATAAGAACAGCTTCGGCCTTACAAGCCGACCTATCAATTATTAATTACATCATTTTCCTCCAAAAAAAATAAATAAATAAATAAAAAAAAAATAAATAAATAAAAAAAATAATAATAACAAAAAAAATATATATGAAAAAAAAACAAAAAAAAAAACAAAAAAAAAATTAAGAATGTAACCTCCACCCCCCCTGGCCTGGTGATCTCTAGAATTTCCCTCCCCCCTTTTTCTTGGTAGGACCCATTTTTGTTGTGTGTGTCGTCTTGTAGCACCCAGTGGTTCGTAAAGATGGGGTCGCAGAGATTTTGTTGAGAATGGGAAATAAAACAACGTAATTTCAAAACACCTAATTTACTGCCTTTTCCTAATTTAATTATTTACAATTCAAAATGATTATGGAATTCTATGTTATGTATTTACAATTTTATTTAATTATTCAATTTATTTAATTCATTTCTTCAAGATTAAAAATTCTAATTTTATGTTGGTACAACCTGTTACCTACAGTTCAAATACAACCCAGTCGATTTATGATTGTTTATTTTGTGGTTTTGTTTGTGTGAATTGGGTCTGGTGCCTGGAGCTGGTTTATGGGCCTATTGTTGTCCTTTTTAAATTGCACTCTCACTTTCTTACCCCCTGGGGTTTAAGCGTTATTCGTTGCTGAAGCGAGGTTGTCAGCTTGTGACAGTCGTAGGATATCGGAGTGTTATTTTTATCTTCCCGAGCTAATAAGATGCAGCAAGGCGTTATAGCCAGGTGCTTCGATCTTTGCCTGTTTGAAGATTGGAAGGCGGTTTAATCCGCGCTTCCCGATGTGTTTCGATTGGTATCCTTACGACAGGATGGGTGGCGGTGGCTAATTAGATGACTGTTTAGTAATTCAAATACAGAGGCAAGACCGCGAATCTCCCGGACCTGTTTCTGTACTGAGATAACGATTCTTGACCGAAAAGCCAATACACAGACCCTTCTCAACCCTAAGAGAATGCCATACACGTACTTTGAACGTGCCGTATTTTCTTGCATACCCTGCTGGCCATGGGACAAGACGGACTCCGCTCAGTATATTTTCCCCTATTATAATGTGTGTGTGTGTAGAGAGAAAGGATGCACCAACTTCGTGGTAGTCCTGTTATCGGTACAAGGTCAATTTCGAACTTATGATTTTCGGGACAATTTCATTGTGAAATTGTTTGATTGTCTTGTTTCTATATTGCCTCACTCAACAGTACATCTAAAAAATTCCCAATCAAATTACTAGCTCGTGATAATAAAAAGTACCCTGATTTCCTTGATTTCTCGAATGCTCAAATTTTGTGGATTTCGTGGTTTTGAAAATGAATTGAATATTTTTCAATTCGTTTGAATTTTTCTGAATTTTGATTTGATTTCTTTCTTTGTGAATTTTGAGACTTTTGACCTTTTCTAAAATTTTAAAAACCCTTCCTTTATTTAAAAGTTGTCGTGAAAATTTCGGAGACTTTTTCTTATGAATCAAAGAATAATTTAAAAGTCGGGGTTAAGTATTTGAACTGCTGATATCGTCGTACGTCTGGCTCCTCAAGAACGCAGTCTGGATACCTGAGACAAAACGAGAAAATTTTCAGAGGCAGTAAACTTATAAAGATAAAACTAAGCTTTTTATTTACAAAATTTGAAATTGTGAAAATTTACTTCACCTGTAGGATTGGTGGCCCCTTGGGTTAACAGGGCGACAGGTTCCTGTTCCTCCGGGTCATCGTCGGGGTGAAGGTGGCCAGGAGCGACGGTAGGGCTCGGGTCTGGCGCGGCAACAAGGCGGATGCGAGCCGGACGGCCTCGCCTTGACTTGCGAACAATAATAGGAGCGACTGGTGGTATTTGCAACTTGCGTACTGTTTGCGTAGTTGATTTACGGGGCACGGGCTGCGGCTTGAGGGGTTTTCGTGGCATTGTTGGAGCGAGGTAATATTTCTGGGCAATTTCTTCAACCAGAAGGGGTTAAGACAAGACAGGATTCTCGGCTATTTCTTCAACGAGAAGGTTAGGTAATATTTCTGGGCAATTTCTTCAACCAGAAAGGGTTAGGTAAAGGAGTAGTCTTACGCTCAGGAAGCTGAATCAAGACTCACTTCTCGCGCCGAAATCTCTGCCTGTATTTATAGTAGATGGCCAACCCTTGTCTTCGTGGTCTATTGTGTCTATTTAGGTCAGCGCTTTCACCCGTTCGTTCCTTTATCCAATGACTCGTTATGGTAGATTTCCCTGCTTTCCTCTTGTGTGAACTAAATGGTGGATATGTCATTTGATTAAACTGCTTTTCCTTTATATGGGACAATTTTAGTCGTGTTTCTATCACTTGTATTAATGAAGTTCCCATTGTATTTTATTTAATTTCCGGTCATCTGTTTAGGCGAGATTTAGTTTAAATCTTTGGATATTTTCACCTCACTTTTCTTCTGATAATCTTTCTTCACGTGATTTTAGGTAATAGGTACTACCTTGTTGTTGAGTTTTAGAGAAAAATTATTCACCCGGGGGCGTTAGGTTTCAAGAAATAAAATAAAATAAAAATAAAAAAATATATATTAAAAAAAAATAAAAAAAAATTAATAAAAAAAAAGTAGTAATAATAAAAAAAAGAAAAAAAAAACCGCCCACTGCATATATCTTCACTGTATTAAAGGTTGTAATTTTCTTTTGTAAGTGAGCCCGAGTCCACCAAATCTATCTTTCAAAAATTTGTCAGGTCAGGTCAGGTTTTGCTTTTGAGTTGCCAAAAGTCTGTGGCTGATGGAGCGAGCGTTCCAATGCCAAAAACTTCACATACATACATACATACATCATTTTCCTCCAATTGGTTCCCCATTACGGGAACTTATTATTTATTCTTTCATCCAATCGATTCCCCATTAAGGGACCGTACAACTCTCATATGGGACACTCTGTTATTGTGAAAGCCATTGTGATCCTGTACTTTAATTTTCAATTTTTTTTTTGAAAAAATCCATCGTTTGGCCCCACAGAGACCGTTTGGCCCCACAGAGACCGCTTCGAATGAGCTGGGACATACTGTGTAACCTGTTTTCTAGGTAGGTATCCGTATCTCTATGCTAGGAGATTTCAATGTAGACTTCTTGGTGGGTTCAGGTGACTTGGATGATTTACTGTGCCTATTATCATCATTTAGTATATTCCATAGTATCAAGGAGCCTACTAGGGTTACAAAGACCTCCGCTACGTGCATAGATAACATACTCACAAGTGTAGATCCCGATAAGTTTGAGGTGGGGGTTGTTGAGCCATGTCTCTCGGATCATCGCGGGCAATATATTTGTGTTAGAGTAAATGTGACTTTGGAAACGGTCCACTGGCGCAGAATATTCACTACCAGGGGTATGGCCGGTCTGAGGTGTTCACTAGAGCAATCTGACTGGATACAGTTCCTGAATCCAAACCGCAGCGCAAACGAGCTGGCTGGCATGTGGATTGATAAACTCACGTCACTCATAAACAGACATTTTCCCATGAGAAAATTTTCTGACGGGGAGGGGGTAAAACCGGTGAAATGGTTTAATGACGCTCTTAGGTTTCTGAGGGATAAACTGGTTACGACTCGGATGATTTACGATTGCACGGGAAACGTAGATGACTGGTCAAAATATAAAGTACTGAAAAAAGAGTACAGATATCAAATTATAAATGCCAAAAAAACTGCCCATGAAAATTTCTTGAAAAATTCAAATAATAAATCTAAGGACAGCTGGAGGATAATTAACTATGAAAGGAACAGACACAGACATGCTGGAGTCAAAAATGACTTCACATCCAATGAATTTAATAATTTTTTTACCACGATCGCTGATAAGGTGATTAAAGGACTGCCAAATAATCAGGGTAATGCAACGAATTATACTAGAGAGATCCGATCACCGGTCGGTTCTTTCTTTCTCGCGGCGGTGACCACGAGTGACGTGGTGGACGCGATCTCAGCGCTCAGCGATTCTAAATGTACTGATATATACGATATGAACAGTGCTCTTTTAAAGAGGACACTGGACGTCATTCTGACACCTCTAACATTCCTTATTAATAAATGCTTCGAAGAGGGCACATTCCCCAAGTCCTTTAAGACGGGTAAAGTTATTCCAGTCTATAAAAAGGGTGACACTGATGACATAAATAATTATCGACCTATCTGTATCATACCCGTAATAGGGAAAGTAATAGAAATCATTTTAAAGAACAGACTTCTAAAGTACTTAGACAAAAACGCTCTGTTGAGCCCAAGACAGTTCGGTTTCCGGGCTGGTCGATCGGCGGTCGGTGCCGTTACTGCGCTCCTGGGAGACGTCGTTGATGGTCTGGAGAGGGGCGAACATGTTGCCATCATATTATGTGACCTAACAAAGGCGTTTGATTGTGTTTCGCACTCATTACTGCTAGATAAGTTAGAGTTATATGGCATCAGGGGTAGAGCCCTGGAATTAATACGGTCTTACCTCGGAGGTCGGAGTCAGCAAGTGTACAGCAGTAATATAATTTCGAATAAACTGCCTGTCTCACATGGGGTACCCCAGGGCTCTGTCTTGGGGCCACTCCTATTCCTAGTTTATATAAATGATCTTCTTGCCGACCGGGAGCGCGGGGGTAACATAGCATTCGCCGATGACTATACAATGATCGACTCAGACAGAGATATTGAGCGACTGAGATGTCATTCCGCTGAATCCGAGAAGTCTGCCGAAAAATGGTTTGCATCGAATAACTTGGCAATGAACGAAACAAAAACACAAAGATTAATCTTCTCTACCCATCGCGACGTTCTGGAGGGCGGGAGTGCCAGGCTGCTGGGGATCACGCTGGGTGGTCAGTTGAATTGGTCAGCGCATATCGAACAACTAAGAAAAAGATTGTCTACAGCTACATTTGTCATTAGACAACTATCATATTCTGTTGGTTGGGATGTCCTCAGATCGTGCTACTTCTCACTGTTCGAGTCTCATCTTAGCTATGGAGTGGTATTATGGGGTAGGTCCAGGGATGGAATTAAGATATTCCGTGCACAAAAAAGAATAATAAGAATATTGACAAATGCCTCATCTAGAGAGCACTGCCAACCTCTATTTAAAAGACTATAAGAATCTTGCCGCTCCCTTGCCTATATATTTTACATAGTCTAGTCTACATTCGGAGTAACTTAAAAAGATTTATGACGAATGATGACATCCATGACCACAGCACTAGGAGTGCTGGGGACTTGAGGCTCCCAAGATATAGACTTGCCAGAGCTAGAAGGAATAGCCCTGATATACCTCTATATAATAAATTACCAAACGAAATTAAAAATCTACCACTGAATAAATTCAAACACAGAGTCAAAAAAATCCTGCTTAAACATTGCTTTTACACAGTGGAAACATACTTAGAAACTAAAATAGAGGAATAATAGTTAACAGCTAGCAATGCACTGAGGTGTGGGGTGACTGCTGTCCTCGATGTTGCGTTTATAAGGTTAAATTGATTACCAATTGAAAATGCATATTTTGACGGTGTGTTTGTTTGTTTGTTTTTTTCTTTTTGTTTTAGAACTTGTTGTTTCGTTAGTGCGAGATTGTTCGAATTCTCTCTGTAATATTTTATTACGTGTTTAAAGATTTAAATTTGTGTGATATTCTTCATATTATTTTCATATTATTCTGATGTTGTATGAAATTTAAATTTTTTCAAGTTGTCCTGCTTACGGACGATAAGGAATGATGATTGTGAGGAACATGATGTATATGTGTTAATGATCCATTCCTGTGATATATTTAAATCAGACCTGACTTGTCAAAAACACTAATATTGTGTACATTGACCAATAAAGATTATTATTATTATTATTATTATTATTATTATCTCTATTCCTGTAGGTATATCATTATATTTGGTGAAAAATTGCCTTTCTAACGATGTCAAACCCATCTACTTATGACTTTTATAAAAAAAAAAAATATAACTATATCATCATTCGTCATACGCCACTGGATTTCTTTCAAAAAACCTCTTCTATGCGAAGAATGTGTGAATTATTTCCGGTAATTGTATACATCCGCGGCTCCTAAGTTTCATCAATTTTTTCGGGACCGAGGAGCGAAATAGGGGTGCTGGGTGGGTAAGAAACTAAAATCAGCCATTGCAAACTATACCTCAGTCGACCAACAGATATAGTAATAAAACTGCGCACAAACTTTTAAGGTCCAAGTAGTCACATCTGTAGGCAGATAGTGCCTTATTTATTGGTTACCTGGTTCCGGTAAACCAATGGGAAGGGCATTCTAAGGTTTGTGTATACAGGGTGTATCTAAATAACACCGAAAAAAATCAAGGGGTGATTCTGTGATGAAAATTAAGGGGGGTATTTGGTATAGAATTTTTCGAAAAAACTCTCCCCGAAAAAGTTACACCCCTTCGAAGAATTAAAAAAAAAAGTTTTTATTTTTTATTTTCCCTGTATATTAAGCTATAGACACGAAAATTGGTAAATATTAATTGTCAATGAAACTACATATTTTGAATTTTTTTCAACCCTGAAGTATGCTTAGAAGGGGTTGAAATAGTCAACCCCTAAGATATTTTACCTTACAATTTTTTTTAGATTAAAATTTTTCTTAAAAAAAACACGGCTGAATAGCTCAATTAATCTACATATTTTACATAACTCTTTTTATCTCTATAAGTTTTTTCTGAAACTTGCGCACTTAAGAGAAAAAAATAAATGTATTGCAAGCTCATGTTATAAATAGTGTTTTATTGGACAATAATAGCCAACCAAAAAATTAGGCAAAGATTCTTACAACTAAAACAATAGTAAACAAAGAATGAAAAAAGAAACTGTCGAAGGTCAACAATACAATAATATTGCTATCAGTATTATTGTTTTTATGAATGTCACTGCAAAGCACAGACCACTAGACCTTAAGGCAAAATATCCTCGCGTTAGCTCATCTTTGTGAAAATGCATTTCATTTATTTTTTTTCTCGTAAATGCTTAAGTTTTCGAAACAACTTGCGAAGATAAAAAAGTTGGTAGATTCATTGAGCTATTCAGCCGTGTTTTTTTAGAGAAAATTTTTAATCTAAAAAAAAATTTTGTATGGTAAAATATCTTAGGGCTTGACTATTTCAATCCCTTCTAAGCATACTTCAGGGTTGAAAAAAATTCAAAGTATGTAGTTTCATTGACAATTAATATTTACCAATTTTCGTGTCGTTAGCTTAATATACAGGGAAAATAAAAAATAAAAACCATTTTTTTTTATTCTTCGGAGGGGTTTAACTTTTTCGGGGAGAGTTTTTTCGAAAAATTCTATATCAAATACCCCCCGTAATTTTCATCACAGAATCACCCCTTAATTTTTTTCGGTGTTATTTAGATCTTCTTTCTTCTTCAAGTGCCATACCCGCATATCGGGCGTAGGCTACCTCTCGCATATGTCTGTGGTGCGCGAGCTATCAGTTTACACATAAATATGGGACCTCCCTTTTTATTGCCGGAGTCCGAACGGCACTGTTTGAAAGGTTTTATTAGGCAAGGGTACTTGTGGTGGTTTGCCATTGCCTTCCACAAGGTGGATCCCGATCTTGGCTTGAGAAACACAACAAAAAATTGTCGGCTGCCGGTGAGTTTCGAACCAAGGTATATCGGGACGGCGGACCAACGCGCTATCCACTGCGCCACACGACCCACGTTAGTTATTTAGATACACCCTGTATAATTCTTGTGTATAAGGTCTGCCTACCTGGATTGTAAACTTACCGCGCACTTTTATTACTATATCTTTTGGCCGACTGAGGTATAATATCAAGGTCACAACTAAGGCCTCTTTGGCACTACGGTCGAATTTCTATTTTTTTTTCACTTTCAGGGCAAGGAATATCTTCGAGGTAAACAGTAGCACAGTTTTTATTTTGAATTTTGCATTTATTTTGCATTTGCATTCCAAAAATCGTGACATCGTTCGCTATACTCTGGATACGATATTAGAAATGTTATATCCGGTCGAATCCCTCTCTGTGTCGTGCTCATAGCATCCGCCGCTTACGATCCGGTTGGCTTGGACGCGTATTAATCATTTCGAGTGCGTGCTTCCTATGTATTTATACGCCGCCTACCCAGGACCGGACTCATTAGAGCGGCTCTTAATGTCTCTTTTTTTGGCTAACCATAACTTTTCAAAGCAAATAAATACCTTCCTGGTGTTACTATAGGTATGTTCTCCACCCCTATATAGGTGCCATAGTGAAACTGTAGGAGCCGCAGATGTAAATAATGACCTTATTTCCTTCTAATAATAATTATTCTATTAGTAGTAGTCCAGTACAGCCCCGTTTTGGCTAGAAATTCTATAGAAGCACTTCCTAAAATTATAAACATTTAAATTCAGGTAGTCCATACCATCTACTTCAAAGTCTCCCCAATGTCGTTGGTTGCTTTTACCGAGGGGGTGAGAAATTGGTGATAAACTAATTTTAAGTCATTTTTCTTCTATAAACTTTTTTCCTACAGCCAATACTTTTTGAGTTATTTGCGATTGAAATTTCGATTTTTTTACCACGTTTTTGAATGGTTTTTCACGAATATCTCAAAAAGTTTAAGCTTTCTCGCTAAGACCGTGATAAGCAAAGTTGTAGCTAATAAAAAAACAAAGAGAATGGTTTTGTTTACGGTTGCTCCAAACCGATTATAAACTGAGTAATGGCTTATTAAAAGCAAACTTTTGCTTTTGGAGTAAAAATCGAAACCGTCAATCTCAAATTATAAAAAAATGATGCGTTTTTTTATAAAAACCGAATAAAAAGTTTTTGATAGTGCTAGTGCTCCTTCATTTTTATTTTTTATGAAAGGTCCTAGCATAAAAACCGACCGAGTTATGACCAAAATAAGATAAAACAACCCCTTCAAAATCACCCCAATTGAAAATATTTGTTAGCCCTTCTACAATTCACTTCCCTAATGTCAAACCTGGATAACCCGGAAACGCCTGGGACCGAAAATAAATTCCGTCTTATACAGGTTTCCGGCTTAAACAACAACAACTGTCTAAACCGGAAACAAACCTGCTTAGCACGGAAAATGCCCAACAGTACGTACATTTTTTTAGTATCGATAGAATGTTTTCCCACGAGCCAATCTGATTTTATTTTGTCCTTATTCTTCAAAATATCAAAAACTTGTGTTTTACCACACTTATATTTTCCCGCGAGAAGCTTAATGCTAATTTTTTCTTTTCATAACACATAATTAAATCTATTAAAATAGATTTCTAAAGACTTCAGTGTTAGAGTGTTGAATTTTTTATTTGCAGACATATCGAATATTGTACCTACTAAAAATAATTTGATGCTCACAGCCTCGCTCACAACTCACAGTTTTGAAGAGTTTAGAATTGACTAAAATTGAATCCGAACAGAACTAAACAGGAAGTGCATAAGTACCTACAGACAGTTTTTATTGCCGCAATAAAAATTCCGAGAAGTGAGAGTAGGATAGACGCGCGAGAACATGCGGAGGTAAAGAGTAAAGGGTGGCGACGTCGCTCCGCTTCCGTCTTATGCAGGTGAAATTGCGTGCATAAGGTTAAAAAACGTGTTCCGTCTCCGCGTTACGCAGTTTCCGGCTTGAGCAGTGGAAGTTAACATGTAATGTGTATAGCTTAATTCGGGACCGGGAAAAATTTCCGTGATACGACAGATTTCCGCCTTATTCAGTGTTCGTCTTATCCAGGTTTGACGTTATACCGTTAGTAAATTCTGTGAGTTTGAACGATGAACAAGCCTCAATTTTGAAAAGGTAACAATTTAAAGTCAGAATTTTTGTTTGAATTTTCTATAAAAAGTTCGTTTTTTCAATATAAGTCAAAAAATAGGGCAGATATGTAAAAATTACAAAATACCAAAAAGTTTGTTTTTTTTTCCTGTGAAAAATCATTTAAAGTTTTTTTTCGTAAGTGTAAAATTGAGGGAGATATGGCTCTCAAAAGTTGTGGCTAGTGGTTGACTGTAGTACCATTTTCGAATCCTTCAACCCTTGCCACTTTCCAGAATAAGGGTGGAAAAAATATCAATACTACAATTACTACATGAGTTTTTAAATAGATCTTGCAGTTACCTTTAAAATGCTTTTTGGAAAATTTTTCTAGCATCAAAATCGAGGAAATTATTGTCAAAAAAACCATTGAACTGTTTTTTGCAGTTTTTCAGTTTTTAAAAGTTTAAATAAATTCAATAAAAAAAATTAATGCCTATTTTAACATTTATATCTAACAGGGGTGGTTTATGGTAAGGGTTGGTGGTGGTGGAGGTTCTAGCTCACGAAAAATATTAAATATGTAACATCAAGTTATCTTCACTGAAATTATTACAACAGAAACTGAAGCAATTGAAAGTTTGAATCTTGTTTTATAATATTTTTATCGTAGCAGGGGGTAGTTTTTACCCCTGAAAATATCTTAATTTCTGGCGTTTTCACACTTAATTACATCGAGTGACCTTTACTAAACACGTTCATATATAATTTTAATTAATTACAAATGGTTTAATCTATTGTATAATATTTTTTCGCTAATAGGGGTAGTTTTCACCCTTAAAAATGATAAGCAACCGACGGCGTTGGGGAGACTTTCAAGTTGGGTCGAGGAGGACACTAAATCTAAATTTTATGCAAATTTCTGAATTTTCCAGTGCTCTCAAGTTTTTCCAGGTTTCGCTGGTTTTGACCGTTGTGTACTGGACAATTATTATAGGTAAATAAGAGAAAGTGGAAAAAATGAAAAATGGAGTTGTCAATAACTCGAAAACAAACGAAGATAACCAGTTTTGGTTGTAACGAAGCAATGAAAATTGCTCCGTTTTAATAGGCATAATCATGATTTTCCCCTGTTTAAATTGATAAGAAATAGGTAATTTCAGGTCCAGAGTCATTGATGTTTCTTTTTAGCATTTCTAAAACCCTCTTAGGTAAAATCGGGTGATAGATTATTTAATAAATAGATGTCGAATAAGAAAGGTTTTATCCGGTCGCTGCATTTCCGGGAACCCAGCTTGCCTGTGGTGTCGTGAACTTATCGCTAGCGATAGCCGATTACATACCTACCTACCTACCTACGCCGTGGAGTCGCGGCAGGAATTATTAAATTTAGGTATAATAACATTTCTGTTTTCTAGTTTTATTCAATTCAGTCGAGCATTATTTTAATTCTTTAGAAGCGATGGGAATTTTCATCCAACAATTTTTTGCGTCCATAAATGCGAGAAATAAAAATGCAAGCCAGAGGTAAATTTTAATACAAATCTGGCGATAGCAGTTCCGATCATCCCGCAAAAAGTCGTCAACTTCGTATCGACGTTTCTTATTATGTGCCTATTTCTAGAAATCATTTTCTCAATGACAACCAATGAAAACGCGCCTCCGGGAACTCTCAGTTGGCCATCACTTCGTCGTCACTTCACTTATCGTTCACTTGTTTCTGACTTATTCGGCGCTTCTTTACCGGATTGTTTTCTCGATTATTGGTGTGTCCGTGATTTGTGCAGTACTTAATAGGCAAACGACATTTAGTTCTGATTTTATTACTTCGCGTCCGTCCGTAGTTTGAGGGTTGTGACCAGTGCAGTTTTAGAGGATTTTTAGATTAACCATCAGTAGTCACGAGTTGTGTAAAGGGTCCGTGGACAGTTTCCTTGCGGTGTTGTGTCTCCGCCGTCCGTTGTGTTTCACCGTGTTCCGAACCGTCCGGTACCGCACCACTTCGCAAAAACAAGGTACGTTCTTGATCGTAATAAAACCGAGCCTAATTACGCCCTTCATTCACCCACACCAACCCACTCGATTTTTATTGACCTTTCTCTATTGACCTGGCTCCCGTACAACGACCTTCTGAGGGAGTTGTGGTTTTCTACTCATCGTTCTTTGCTGGGGTACGGTGACTACTGGTCCCGGCCTCCCGGATGCTCGATGGGAAGTTAACCCTAGCCCGTTGCACACAGAACAGAAGTGACCTGGTGTTCCTGGAGCCTGGCCCATAGTGGTCGGCACACATCACACACACACCCACACCCACACACACAGCCACCCACCCACACGGCTCGCCGACTTTCATCCTTGTTTGTTGTTTTTAATTCACGTCCGCCGCTTAACGGATAGGTATACCGATCGCTCGTTCCGATCCCGTACTGCTGGTAGGTGCTTACCTACTTAATGTATTTCAATCACTGAGTTGTTTTATTTGATCATTTTTGACTGACAATTGGTCTGCGTGTTTTATTTGTACCCCTATTATTCCCCATATGTAATTTTTTTATAATATTGTATGATTACTGTATTCATGTAAGTACCTACCATTATTTTTTTCGTGATTTGTTTTTGAAGGAATTTACATTGCGTTACAATAATTGTTAATTAGAATAAATTTGTTCATATTCTGAGTCGTATTCCATATCAATTCCCCGTTATCTCGCCGACATCTTAGCTCCGTGAACGTGCCAGTCTACCAGGTAGGTGCGTAAAGAACATCGCCCTGATTAGTTCCTTTAATCTGGTGATAACTTTAATCCGACCCCTGGCATTTTCTTTTCTCCTCCGAGCCACCGCTAGGGACAAGGGTACTGAGAAAGTACCACTGCGCATCAGGCACAGGGAAAACGCTGCGAGGACTTTCCCCAGGGAGTAAACCCTCACAAAAATCTGGCGCCCGAGAAGAATTTCCGCCGACACACGTAAGTTTTCCCCAAGCCCCAGGGCCGCCTGTCACATGGTTTTCACCATTGAAGTTTTCTCAGTGGTCCTTCCTTATACTTGAAATTTGAAATGCAGCTCCGTCCCAACTGTGAATTTTGATTAATTTGCCCAATTAAAAGCTTCGTTTGTCCGCCACCCAAATAAGTTTCAAATATTTAAATTGACCGTAACTTTTTTGGATGGCGGACAAACGAAGATTTTTAATTATTGGGCAAATTGATCAAAATTCACAGTTAGGGGTGGCAGCTTCACTGAGCATTAGAATACGACTAAAAGTTTATTAATTAATTAATTAATTAATTTTTTTTTCCAATTGAACGAGGTAAAATTCCAACATGGCGTCCATATTAAGATATACACTATAAGTACAGTGAGGACGTTTTCATAGTCCCACCCCCCCCCTGACCTTAAATTTTTAACCGATTGAGCTAGAATATTGGAAGAAATCATGTGAGACCTTATTTTAAAATTTATTTCACTTATCGGCACAATGTTAAGTTTAAATTTTTGACTTGTCGATTCAGAATTTAAAGAGGGTGGGGGGGGATTTATAAATGTGGTCGACAAAAATGAGGTCTCACATGACCCCCTCCCCTTGCCCTGTTGACAATCACC
Organism: Malachius bipustulatus; assembly: GCA_910589415.1. Taxonomy (NCBI): domain Eukaryota; kingdom Metazoa; phylum Arthropoda; class Insecta; order Coleoptera; family Melyridae; genus Malachius; species Malachius bipustulatus. The sequence continues at coordinate 18,953,737 of OU342633.1, forward strand.
ATGCAAAATCGAGTGCCTCGATTTTTTTTTTTTACATGTCAGTAAATGTATATTTTTTTTATAACTACAATCATAATGTTCGATGGACTAAATTCAGAATTTTAGAACTATATCTTTTATACAGGGTGAGTTATAATCGGAAGAAAAAAATGCAAATCTCATTTTTCCACAATAATTATCTAATAATTATCTAGTGACCTATGAAAAGGTCACCTTTAAAATATTACATAATTTCAACCCGTTGGCCGATTTAAGAAATTTTTACGTCATTTTATGGGGAATTTAATTTTGAAACTTTTCTTTCTCTTATTATTTTTCGAAATACTTTGTCATTTTCAATAAAAATCCGAAAAACTAGAAATAATATTGCACTTTTATTGTCAAACTTTTCCTCTTGTTATTTTTCTTAAGTCTTTTGCCATTTTCAACTTTCTTCCTGATATTCAACTTTGACATTTAATTATTTGAAAACCAACTTTTGAATTTTTTGATTTTAAATAAGAGAATTGCAATATTTTTCTTTAGTTTTTCAGATTTTTGTTGAAAATGTAAGGGTTTTTATTTTCTGGCATTTGGGTTAACCAGTAGCAGGAATGTCTGCATGGGTGGTCCCGAGTCGAGCCCAGCTTGTTGGCGAGATCGGGGGATGAAAATATGCCAGGTGTGCGCTGGTCTGGTGCTGGTGCTGGTGCTGATGTAAAATCAGTAGTCGGGTCTGAATATTTGAAGGGTACACGCACGACGCATCGCTGGGCTTTTCCTCATTTCTTATATTATTCTAAATGAACATTAAATCGTTGAGTTATTAAACAGGCCTTTAATTAATTATCATCCTCATTATTTCGTTCGGCAGAAATATTGCGACAGTTTTCAGGAGTGGGATCAGGATCTGAATCTGGGATCAGAATCTTGATTAATTCACATTTACGTGTCGAGTGAAAACGCGAGCGCGAGCGAGTACCTACGTAGTAGTACTTACGTACCTTGAAGCGGTTTACGAGTTTTGTTTGAACTTCGGGTTTTATTAGTATGAGATGTACTAATAAGTAGTGATAGTGACGTAGTAAAGTGTTGGATACCTGGATTAGTTTTTGGCCACAGCCTTCATTTTGCGAGTGGTTCCGAGAGGGAATTTGGCTGCAAAAAGAGAAGAGTGATTCTTCTTGGTTCAGTTGTGAAGATTACTATTAGGTATCGTAAACGAAAATGTCATCACCACCGAGTTCACCGAAGAACAAAACTGTACCACTTGTGTCCGACTCAGATTCTGCGGAAGTTAGGCAGATGAGAATATTTAACGATGTTCACAGAATTTTACCGGAGTTTAATCCAGTAAGTGGTGACTTGTCTATTGAGGCATGGTTAAGTAAAATGGAAGAATATGGCGAATTGTATAATTGGGACGAGGTCGCCATGAAACATTATGGGTTATCCAAATTAATGGGAGTAGCCAAGAAATGGAGAGATTCATTACCAAGTTCGTCTTCTCCAGATACTTGGGAGGGATGGAATGATCTTCTCATCGAGACTTTTGGCACTGAAGAGAGTAAAGTCAACCTACGACTTGAAGCGCAAAATTACAAATGGAAGCAAAACCAGGACATAGTCGAATATTTCTTCGAGAAGCTTTCGAGATGTAACAAGTGTGACATGGATACAAATGAAAGTATCGAATGGATAGTAGATGGACTACGGAATTCCAGGTTTAGAGATTTCTTGGGTCCTCTTAGCAGATATTCAACGACGAACGCACTGCTTAAGGATTTGAAAGAAGGTTCGAGATTCGTCAACAACGTGAGTCAAAATGCACCTCAGAAACGAAATCAATTCAGAAACTCAGAAAAGTCTGAAAACTTAAGAAGCAACCAACCGAGCTTTGACAGGTCAAATGTACCAAGGGAAAAAGGTATGAGATGCTTCAGATGCAGTTCCATGGGCCACTTTGCACGAGATTGCCCAAGCAAGAAGGGAAATCCTGCGCAGAATACCCAAACTCAACAACAGGCAAGTAGCAGTTCCAATAATAATAGCACTAGTGTGTTGAATATTCTAGCACCAAAAGATACACATGCTAAGTATTTTAAAGATTCTTTTGTAAATGGAAAGCTAGTAAAGTGCTATGTAGATTTGGGGAGCAGCTGCGTGACAATGACCAAGAGAACTGCAGACGAGTTGAATTTTTCATTTTTGGAATGTGAAAGTGATCCACTGTTGGGATATGGCAATGGCGTTGTTAGACCAATTGGGATGTTTACAGCTACGCTTAGTATCGATGGAGTTTCTGCAAAAGTCAAGATACATGTAGTTCCTGACGAAGCGCAGCAAGTTCAAATGATTGTTGGTCATCCATTTACCGAGCAAGAACATGTGATGATTGTGAGCAAATCAGATAGTCTAGTTGTCCAAAGTGTTCAAGGAGAATTTCCTACAAGTTGTGGTGACATCAAGGTTGATTTGAGAGCGTTTGAATCGACCATAATACCAAGAAACTACGTTGGACATGTAAAGGTGAACACAGACCAGAGTAATTTCGAGTTGTGTGTAGAAGGTGGAATTCGAATGACTGGGGAAGCAATACCGAGATGTTTGCTCCAAACTGATTTCCAAGGTAATTCAACTTTACCGGTTCTTAATATTTCCAATCAGGATATAAAAATCCAGAAAGGTCAGTTGATGACAAGAGGAGAAATATGTGAAGAAGCACCGAAGGAGATCCAGAATGAAGCGGAGCGACAGTACGAGAGAGAAGTGAACGAGCAAGACATTATTCGAGATGAAATCAAAACCGACTTAGAAGAAAGTGAAGTAGAAAAAGTTTTGGATTTGATGAATGAATACAAGGATGTTGTTGCACGGAATATGCGTCAGTTGGGTGTTACTGACAAAATTAGTGATGCAACGAATAGTAAAATTTATCGGTAACCGAATACCGAATATTCGGCATTCAATATTCGGCCGAATACGAATATTCGGCCGAATACTTACTTTTATTACACCTGTTATTTAATTTTAATTTAGTGATGAAAAAATAAAATAATTAAAAGCGCATAATAAATTTAAATTAATTTTGTAAACACTGTAAACGTCAGCATTAAATTGAAGGTTTAAAAACATGGTTTTTTGATACCTTTTTTTTTTTTTTTTTTTTTTTGAAAAAGGAGGGTAAATCCATCATGGATACCCATGCATTGGGTTATGTGGGAGTCCCACCCACTAAAAGCCCCTCCTTTCGAGGGCCGTCTTGGTCACCGGAAGCACCTCAGCCTCATGGGCTTATTGTGCACCCCCTTTTGCTTCATGACACCCATTCCATCAGTCTGGTTCCCTGAACTAACTTGTGCAGCCCCGTTACTGAATGAGTTTCATATTCTTCCGGACGCATTTTTTGTTGTCCGTATATCTCCTGTCTTCTGCGGTCCAGAGCCTCGCATTCACACAGTACATGTTTTGCTGTCTCCTGGGCCCTATTGCATTCTCGGCAACTTAGGTCTCCATTGAACAGTCCTATTTTATTTAAGTGTTCTTTTAGGGCAATATGTCCCGTTAGTAATCCCACTGTAATGCGTAACTGATTCCTGCTAAGTAATAGTAGTTCTTCAGTTGTCTTTTTTATGGGTCCTTTGATAAAGGCTTTCCCGTGTTGGTGTTTGGTCCTTTTGTCCCAATATATTTTGTGTTTTTCTTTGACCCATATATTAACCTGACCCCGTGCTGTACTTTTTGGTACTCCCAGGGCAGGTTCTGGGCCAATGTATTTAGCCGAGGATCCTCTTCTTGCTAGCTCGTCGGCTTTTTCATTGCCTGTGATTCCTCTATGTCCTGGCACCCACATCAAGGTTACCTTATTGCGTTCTGCCAGGGTTTCGAGATTCTCACGGCATTCCCACAGTAGTCTGGACGTTATCTTGGGGCTTTCTATAGCCCTCAGAACCGCCTGACTATCTGTTAATATATTGATCCGCCTATTTTTGTAGGCCCTCTTATTGTTTATGCTCGCGCAGTGTAGCATAGCGTATATTTCCGATTGAAATACAGTTGCCCACTGCCCGAGAGATATGGTGTGTTGAGTATTGTCCAACTCATTGTATATGCCAGCTCCAGTTCCTTGGTCGGTCTTTGACCCGTCAATGTACCAGGTTGTTCCGACCAGCCTGTTGCTGTCTGTGGGCTCATTCCATTCCTCTCGATCTTTGATGCTCACCTCAAAGCTCTTGTGGAATTTGAATTTTGGAGCCATGTGGTCTGTGTTTGCATCTAGCAGGTCCACTTCCACATAGTTTTTTATTCTATTGTGTCCAAGTTCCGCATATTTGCCCCTTGGTTCTTCTTGCAGCCTTAGTCGTGCCAGTCTTGCCTCTCCCATTATCATTAGATGAAGTGGTGGGAGGTCTAGGAGGACTTCCATTGCTGCAGTTGAAGTAGTTTTCATTGCCCCCGTTATTCCAAGGCATGCGAGTCTTTGCACCTTGCTGAGCTTGTTTATCGCGGTATTTTGTTGCATCTTTGTCCACCATACCAGAGATGCATACAACAACATTGGTCTAATCACTCTGGTGTACGCCCAGTATACCATATGTGGTTTTAATCCCCATGTTTTCCCATAAGTTCGTCTGACCATCATGAATGTGGTCTCCGCTCTTCTTTTAATCCTGTCTATCTGTTGGTTCCAGGTGAGTTTTGAGTCTAAGATTACCCCAAGATATTTCACCTCTCCCGATATTTGTACGTTCCTGCCTCGAAGTTTTAGTGGTCCTAGGCCCACCAGTTTCCTTCGATTAGTAAACGCTATGATGGTTGATTTGGAGGGACTTATGTTCAGTCCCTCTTCGTTTGTCCATTTGGTTACAACATTTAAAGCCCTTTGCATACAGGGCCTTATTGTGTCGTTAAATTTGCCTTGAATTAATATGACAAGGTCATCAGCATATCCTATGCTCTTGATTCCCTCTTGGTCCAGACGTTTCATTAGCTCGTCCATAACAAGGTTCCATATCAAGGGAGACAGTACGCCTCCTTGTGGACACCCCCTTGCTACCTGAGCCACCACAGTCTCCCCAAATAGGGATGTGCATACCAATCTGCTTTTCAACATGAAGTCTATCCACCTGCATATTGTTGCATTGATTCCTCTGTTCCTCAATGCATTGGAGATTGATTCTAGGGAGGTGTTGTCGAACGCACCTTCTATGTCCAAGAAAGCACATAATAGTACTTCCTTGTGTTTTATTGCGTATTCTGCCTTTTCTACCAAGTGGTGTAAAGCTGATTCCGTTGATTTTCCTGTTCTATATGCATGTTGGTCTTGATGAAATGGTCTGTTTGCCAGGACATCATCCCTTATATGCCTATCGAGCAGTTTTTCTAAAGTCTTCAGCAAAAAAGACATGAGACTTATGGGTCTTAGAGATTTTGCCCCTTCCTGTCCTGTTTTCCCAGGTTTAGGTATATAAATTACTCTAATTAAGGTCCAGGCTTTGGGTATGTGCCCCAGTGCAAGACTGCCCCTGAGGATCATACTTAGCCTCTGTGTCAGAAGATGTGGTCCTTTCTGCAACATTATTGGGTAGATGCCATCTATACCCGGCGATTTATAGGGTTCAAAGGAGTTGATTGCCCATTTGATTTTGTTCTCGTTTATCACCGATTTCGCAACCTGCCAGCTGTCCCTGTTCGTCCTCTTTGGGGTTCCCAGTTCTGCATTTAGGCAGTCTTGTGGAGATAAATCGGTGACTCTAGAACCTGGAAAATGGACTCTGAGTAATTCTCTCATTGTGTCCTTTCCCGTTTCCGTATATTTGCCACTCTCTGTTTTCAGAGTGTGTATGGAGCTCTGGGGTTGCTTTGAGAGTATTTTATGGAGTCTAGCATATTCTTGAGTTCCTTCTATGTCCTCACAATGCTTTCTCCATGAATCTCTCTTTGCTTTCCTCAGTGCTTTGTTGTATTCTGTGAGAGCCTTTCTGTATATCTCCCACTTATTTGTTTCCTTCGCTTTATTGAAGTATTTCCGATTGAAGCACCGAAGGAGATCCAGAATGAAGCGGAGCGACAGTACGAGAGAGAAGTGAACGAGCAAGACATTATTCGAGATGAAATCAAAACCGACTTAGAAGAAAGTGAAGTAGAAAAAGTTTTGGATTTGATGAATGAATACAAGGATGTTGTTGCACGGAATATGCGTCAGTTGGGTGTTACTGACAAAGACAAAATCACCATGAAAATCAAGCTAACCGACGACAAACCCATTTACTTCAAACCTTATCGTTTATCTTACTACGAACGACAACAAGTTCGCGATATAGTGAGTGACCTGAAAGATGCTGACATCTTGGAAGATTCGACTTCTGAATACGCAAGTCCTTGTTTGTTGGTGAAAAAGAAGTCGGGTGAAGTGAGGTTGTGTGTGGACTACCGGGCCTTAAACCGGCTTACAGTGAAAGATCATTATCCGTTACCTAGGATAGATGATCAGTTAGATCTTCTTCATGGCAAGGGGTGGTTCATTAGCCTTGATCTTCGTAGCAGTTATTACCAGGTACCTATAGAAAAGGAGTCACGGGGTAAGACAAGTTTTATCACTCCAGATGCGACTTATCAATTTAAAAAGATGGGTTTCGGGTTATGTAATGCACCCTCAATTTTTCAGAGATTGATGAATTTAGTATTGGGTAATTTAAAGAATAAAACCGCGTTATGTTACTTAGATGACATTATAATTCCGGCTGAGACAGTCGAGGAGGGACTCAAAAGTCTGAGGGAAGTCTTAAATATTTTGAGAGATTCAAATTTGACTCTTAGGCTAGATAAATGTTATTTTTTCAAAAAGAAAATAGACTATTTGGGATTTGAGATTAGCGAAAAGGGCATTGCTCCTGGAAAGTTAAAAATAAACAGTATAGTAAATTTTCCAAAACCAACTGATGTGAGATCGGTTAGAAGTTTCGTTGGTCTGGCGAGTTATTTTCGTCGTTTTGTTAGAAACTTTGCAATTATTATCCGACCATTAACGGATTTGTTGAAGAAAGATAGGAAATTCATTTGGTCAGATGAACAGGAAAAATCTTTTGTTGAGATAAAGATGAAAATGAGATTGTATGTGCCAGAAGATTCACGTTTTGATCGAGGTTTTGTTAAAGTGAGTGAGGCTCAAATTCCTTCAACAGGAGAGAGTCGGAAACTTGAACCGAAATATCGGGGTCCGTATCAGGTTACTAAGGTCCTAGATAAGGATAGGTATATAGTGGAGGACATAGTTGGGGAACAGCAGAGTGGTAGATTATACTGGGCTATTTTGCCTCCCGAACGCCTGAAACTTGCCTCGAAGATGATCTGACTGATTTTGTTATGGTAAGATTAATTTTAAGTTTTTATGTAAACTATTAATCTTGAATGCAAGAATTTGTATACATTATTTTATTATTGTATGATTATTATTATGGTCATGGTGTATTTTCTATTTTCCTAAAGAGTGACTTGTGTTATGGTCATTGTATCTTATTTTTATTAGGATGTAAAATGTGTGTAATTGATACTGTAACTGTTGTATTAATTGATGTTGTGTTTTGTGTTGTCCGACAAAGCTCAAGGATGTATCGTGAAATTTATGGGGCCAGACGAGGTCGTCTGTTTCGTCAGGAAAGGCCGAACTGTAAGGGTTTTTATTTTCTGGCATTTGGGTTAACCAGTAGCAGGAATGTCTGCATGGGTGGTCCCGAGTCGAGCCCAGCTTGTTGGCGAGATCGGGGGATGAAAATATGCCAGGTGTGCGCTGGTCTGGTGCTGGTGCTGGTGCTGATGTAAAATCAGTAGTCGGGTCTGAATATTTGAAGGGTACACGCACGACGCATCGCTGGGCTTTTCCTCATTTCTTATATTATTCTAAATGAACATTAAATCGTTGAGTTATTAAACAGGCCTTTAATTAATTATCATCCTCATTATTTCGTTCGGCAGAAATATTGCGACAAAAATTACAAAGTTTTTTGAAAAATAATAGGAGAAATAAAATTTTTTTAAATCAAATTCCCAATAACATTTTAAGGGTGAATTATCCCTTATCAACCGTTTAAAATGCTACAATTTAACTCCACTACTTGCTGTCAGTGGTACACTCACAACGTGCATCAAAGTTAGTCTTTCCATAACTGAGATATTAATTTTTTTCGAAAATTGAAACCCTCAATTTCAAGGCCACCTGAAAATAATTTCAGAAACTGCAGTTTTTTTTTTTGAAAAATATTTTCAATTTTGGTATCTTTACCGGCGTTGGCGTAATCAAACGCTTCCGTACTAAATGCATGACTCACCCTTGCATAGTCAAACAAGTGGCATCGTGCACTGCAGACCCTTAAAAAAATTCAAGCAAAATTTCAGACTTTTTCTTAAAAATGAGCTTTTCTAAGGGAGAATTCGCTTTTCTCTTCTTTCGTCCCCTTCTTTCTTTCTAAACTATTTATTAATAAAAGTCGAGTTTTTTTGTTAACCTTTTCGGGGAGAAAGAAGCTCAGTTGGGTGGGAAGTTGGCACCTCCAACATCAAAAAAAATAGTTTTAGGCTTAGGTGGTTTGAAATGAAATAATGACTTTTCATTTTTTGCCAAAGACCGTGCCTGAATTTGTTCAGATTTTTTTGGGCAACAATCTACTCCTCAACAGCTTTCACATTTATAATGGAGACATCTCTCTATTTTCAGACATGCCAGAGATTGACGCGCCTTCTTCATGGACGCGATCTCCTCTCGATCTGCAACACCGAAGATTCGCCTATGGAGAAGGTCATACATTGGCGTCGGGGCACTCATACCACATTGAAGCAAACCTCTCTTCATCGACATCCATACAAACAGTCCCCATCAATATCGATCGAACCGTGTGCAAGACTTCCAGCTGAGACGGTGACTGAAATCGTTTCCCTGGACCTTCCTCCAACCGAGATTCCAGCTGATGCCGGACTTTGACAACACCAGGATGACCTCACACTAAGAAAAGAAGATAATCGTCGCAGAGGGTCTGCAAAATGAACCAACCTGTAAATTCTGCATGGAGGGAGGGAAACTTCCCTCCCTCGATACTTCCCAGTATAAGCACCCATTTTTAGAAGAACTAATCAAATAGTCACCGTCACCGTCACCAGTACCAGAAGGGGAGACAGAACAGAAAGGTCGTAAAGCAACCAGCAGCTGTTCTTCCGCAACTTGCAGTTCATCGGTCACCCATTCCGATAAGGTAAGTCCTGTCTCATGTTCGTTTAGTTTTTTTCTTCTTCCATATCGCACTGTTTTCTGTGCAGGTTTCTTATCGCGAGCTCGTTCCGCATGTGGCCAAATGTGGGACAGAGGACGTCGGGTCAGTCAACGCGATCGCCGTCGCCGCTCGACGTCGAACCGACCGACGTGTTCATCTCTGCACGGGATCCAGGACGACTTCAAGAATCTCAAGGTCATACTTTTGCTTTCACACTTGTTGCTCTTTTCTCAGTAACACCCTGTAGATTGTTTCGCTTTATTTTCGAATTTCGCTTCAAAGGGGTGTAGCGTTAACGTTTGAACGTTTTAAAGGTTGCTTGGTGTCCGATCGGGAATTTGTATGAAACGTTCAGGGAACTTTACAGGAAAAAATATTTTTTGGCATGAAAAAATCGCGTTTTTGGTGGGCTCGTTTTCTCGATTTCCTCCATTTATTTCAGGGAAGATAATTCACGTCTTTAAATTTGAATGCAATTGAAACGTTCAAACGCTTTCAATAATAATTACAAATAGCGTACTTGCAAACGCTCGTCTGGTTTGATGTGTCATACGCAAACTTGTAGCGTTGGTGTTGTTGCCAAATTTCTTGGATTGTTGTTGTTCGCATTCAAAAACCGCGGTAACTAGTTTAGTAACTCTTTTGGGTAACAAAAAGAAGTAGTGAGTGTGGTGCTGGTGACGCATCTAACCAGAAGGGCCAGGGTGTATTTTTTTAAAATCTATTTTTGGTGCATTTTTAGTGTATTTTTTAATAACCATAACATTTGGGGAACAGTCTACTTTCGACCATCAAATTGATGGTCATCTATCGCCATTGATCCTGACTCGTACCAAACGTCCTAAATTATTGACGTATTTTAGAAATTACCTACGTCACGAGTTGTTTTCTTTTTTTTTTTTTTTGAATTTTCAGAGCGTTTCGGGGCTTTCATAATCACTTTTTTATGCAAATGTGAATATTTCTGTACAAGCTGAGTACTTAGGTACCTACCAATAACTTACAACGTATCAAGAGCGCTTTCTGATTTCTTAAAAAATGCAAACAAACCAGTGGCGGCTCGTGGATTGCAAATTGCAATGCTAGTGAAATTCAACACTGGAAAAAGGTCCCATCAGCTCGATTTTTTTCCCATTTTACAAGATCCAGTCGACTTTTTGTTTTTTTCGCAACGCCAATTTGACAAATGCTGGACAGTTAAAAAATCTCTTTTTACAAGTTCCAGTCATGTCCTTTTGCTTTTATCATGTCCAATTTGACAAGTCAAGCTGTAATTTTTTTGTGGCAAGGTCCCGTTTTAGCTCGAAAACTCGAGATTTGTCAAACCGGATGTTGCAAAAAAAATTGATGTGACCGGATTTTGAAAATCTATTTTTAATTTAGAAACATGTAAGTGCGTGAAAAAGGGCACTTTACGCATTATAATAATAATAATAACAACAATGAAGAGCCGCCACTGAACAAACGAAAAATTCGTTTATTTCTGAAATTTCTGAAAATAATTATTTTCGAATTTTCTTCGATTTCTATACACTAACCAAGTGTTTCTTTTAAAATGAATTGTTCGAATATCTGGAAAAGTGAACACTCCCAAAAGAGTGTTTATTTTTTGCGACGAGGGACGTCATTTGAACAAAAAAAAACGCCCTTCACCCCTCACACCTTTTGCCAGAAGTGGGGGTGGGGTAACTTTGAATTTTAAATAACGACCCCTTTTTTATTGCGAAAATTTAACGACAAATATGCGCATGATTTATTTGAAACATTTTTCCGCTTTTATGTCGCTGAGTTTTCGCAATACAAAATTTGGAGTCGTGTTATTTAAAATTTAAAGTTACCACACCCCCACTTCTCGCAAAAGGTGTGAGGGGTGAGGGAGTTTTTTTTTTAAATTGTCCCTCGCCGCAAAAAAATCACTTTCGTAGAAAATATTTTTCTGCACGTTTCGAATTATAAACAATTCCACCGTTATAAAAATCACCCTGTATAACGCACACCTAAATGAACTCTTCGATTTTTTTATTAATAACAGACTTATATTTATGCAGTTTTTTCGGTTGAAAATATTACAGCCATTTATTTGAAAAACTATAACATCCGATATTATTTATTTATATACACCGTGTTTTATATTAAGTCGGCACTATTGCTAACTTCGTTATTATTTAACCTAGAAAGTCGGTTAAATTAGCAAACTAGTAGTATTTTTGCCGCTGAATAAAATGGTGAAAGCAGAAAAACAATTGAACATCGCGTTTTTGAGATATTTAAAAAAATGTAATTTTTTTAATGGAACACCCTGTATATTTTAAGATGGATCGGTTGCAAATTTTTTTTTAAAGGGAAAAGTCTTTATACACTATGATCCTAAAATAATAAATTCATTAATTATTCATTATTTTATTACTCCCAAAGTAGGCTGCGACAATTATTGTAATTTAGTGTACCTACGTAATGTAAGGTAAAAAAATTATGTCGTCCTCAATAGTGTATTTTTCAATAAAAAAATACACTAAAAATAAGAGTTGTTACCTTGAAAAGGATTTAATTTTACATAAACAAATAACAGAACTTGTTTGTGTGTAAAATTTTATTATTTTAGGATCATAGTGCATAGAGACTTTTTCCTTTAAAAAAATTTTGCAACCGATCCATCTAAAAATATACAGGGTGTTCCATAAAAAATATCCATTTTTTTAAATATATCGAAAACGCGATGTTCAATTGTTTTCCTGTTTTCATCGTTTTATTCAAGAGAAAAAATACTACTAGTTTGCTAATTTAACCGACTTTCTAGCTCAAATAATAACGAAGTTAGCAATAGTGCCGACTTAATTTAAAACACAGACAAGTTCTGTTATTTGTTTATTTAAAATTAAATCCTTTTCAATATAACAACTCCTTTTTTTGTGTATTTTTTTATTGAAAAATACACTATTGAGGACGATATATTTTTTTACCTTACATTACGTAGGTAGGTACACTAAATTACATTAATTGTCGCAGCCTACTTTGGGAGTAATAAAATAATAAATAATTAATGAATTTATTATTTTAGGATCATAGTGCATAGAGACTTTTTCCTTTAAAAAAAATTTGCAACCGATCCATCCAAAAATATATAGGGTGTTCCATTAAAAAAGTTACATTTTTTAAAATATCTCGAAAACGCGATGTTCAATTGTTTTTCTGTTTTCGCCATTTTATTCAGGAGAAGAAATACTACTAGTTTGCTAATTTAACCGACTTTCTAGGTTAAATAATAACGAAGTTAGCAATAGTGCCGACTTAATATAAAACACGGTGTATATCTGGTACTATTTCATTTATACAGGGTGTCCGGAAATTATGCGCAAACAATTAAGGGGGTGATTCTACTTGATGAAATATTGCCAAAAGTGTCTATAATTTTTTTTCGAAAACTCAAAAAGAAGAAAGTTATGAGCCTCCGAAGTTGATTTTTTCAAATCAATATTTTCTTATAACTTTTTTTCTAGTGTACGGATTTTCTTAAAATTTGACACACTTGCCACGGATGTTGCTTTACATCCTTGGTCCAAATTAGACTTGAATCCCTCTAAATCAAAAGGCCTTAACTGCCCTTGACCTTCAAAAAAGGCCTATAACTTTTTTCGTAATTTTTTTTCTGAGTTTTGAAGATGCGCAATTGAAGAACATGAAGAAATATTCGGAAAAGGTCCTCTTTGTCTGTCACGATAAAATGACCTGTTTTCGAGTAAAACGGTTTTAAAAATTTGTTTGCACCAAAATTGATCACCATAAATTATGATAATATGATCATTTTGCAACAATACCAAAGCATGCTTTGGAAACAGCTGCAGGGTTGCCTAGTTATGTACAAAACAGAAACATTCGTATATAAATAGACTTGGAAATGATAAAATTTTAAAAAAAATTAATAATTTTTTTTTAATAAAATACCTAATAAAATAATTTTAATAAAAAAAAATGCTGTCAAAATGAAATCCAAAGCAAACGCCTTGTTTCCTAGGCAACCCTGCAGCTGTTTCCAAAGCATGCTTTGGTATTGTTGCAAAATGATCATAATAATTTATGGTGATCAATTTTAGTGCAAGTAAATTTTTAAAACCGTTTTACTCGGAAACAGGTCATTTTATCGTGATAGACAAAGAGGACCTTTTCCGAAGATTTCTTCACGTTCTTCAATTGCGCATCTTCAAAACTCAGAAAAAAATATTACGAAAAAAGTTATAGGCCTTTAAGGTCAAGGGCAGTTAAGGCCTTTTGATTTAGAGGGATTCAAGTCTAATTTGGACCAAGGATGTAAAGCAACATCCGTGGCAAGTGTGTCAAATTTTAAGAAAATCCGTACACTAGAGAAAAAGTTATAAAAAGATATTGATTTAAAAAAATCAACTTTGAAAGCTCATAGCTTTCTTATTTGTGAGTTTTCGAAAAAAAATTATAGATACTTTTGACAACATTTCATCAAGTAGAATCACCCTCTTAATTTTTTGCGCATAATTTCCGGACACCCTGTATATCTATATACATCTATAAAATCTCAAAATATAAAAAATAAATTACAAAAAGTCACTTTCGTAGAAAATATTTTTCAGCACGTTTCGAATATTTATAAAAAATGCCAAGGTCACCCTGTATAACGCATACCTGAATGAACTCTTTCGATTTTCTTATTAATAACAGACGTATATTTATGCAGTTTTTTCGGTTGAAAATATTACAGCCATTTATTTGAAAAACTATAACATCCGATATTATTTATTTATATCCATCTGGTACTATTTATTTAATATACCTCTGATTATATTTATTTGGTGCCTCCTATCTTATTAAGAACTACACAGGGTGATGGAGCACCATTACCGTATTTTTGACCAAATAATTTCGCTTTAAAATTTTATGCAATAAATAATATACAGGATAGTTGCAATAGATTTCTTCCTGAGGACCATACAAGCCTTGAAGACATCTTCTTTTGCGTCTTCTATATGCCCTTCATCCGCTAATATTGGGTACCAGATTTCCCTCTCCATTCTCTCGTACTTGCCGTCTTCTTTTGGGAAACTAAGGGAGTGCAGGAGTCTCGGGAGCCGAGCGACCTCTCTTTGCTGTATCCAGCTCATGTCTAGTCCGCCAAATTTACCGATGGCCCTGGCCGTTTCTTTATTATCGCTCCAGATCTCCCCCGTATAGGGCAAGACGATCGTTCTGTCCCGGGGGGTCTCCCAAGCATGTCCCTTTATTTCCATAGGGACGGAGATCACCTCCTTGTCCCAGTCCTTTTTTGTGATCTTCTGGTAGTTATTGTAGGTTAACTCGCTAGTAAGTTCTATGCGTCTCTTTTTCTTTCAGTGAGAGTCCTCGCACTGTTGGCACCTTGTTTGGTCTGTGTCATTAACCAAAGCTTCCAGTTCGTCTACTCTTCTCCTTAGGTCCGAGTTTTCGCTTGTATGTAGTTCTCCTCTCTCTAGGTGACTCAGGCCGGCCTGACAGTCACCTCGAGGAGCTCCTTTTTGGGATGGTACAGTCCCTGTACCGTCATTTCTAGGAGACAGATCTTTTCTTGGATAATTTTCAGAGTATTGGAATGGTTTCTTCTTCTTTCGGTAATAATTTCCACCGCCTCGCCCATCTCAGGAGACCTGTTTACACGCCTCCTCTTTACGGGGATATCAGGGGTGTTGGTAGCCTCGTTGGCGTCTCCGGGGAGGTCCACCAACTCGTCGTCTCTCACTTTTGCCATCTGTCGGACCTGAATCTGCTCACCCCCCTCAAATGCAAAAAGCGCTAGTCGAGCGCATGTCACTTTTGGGAGTTGATGAAAGGGTAACATAAGTCGTTGGAGGTTCAGAGAGAATTCCAAGGCAATGGCCTATATTCACCTTCAATGACTGAACCTACCATAATAATAGATATACTTTTTTTTATAAATAAATTTCAAATGAAATAATTATTCTTATGGATTTCGGCATACCTACTTCAGAGCAAAGACTGAAAACATCCTGAATTCTTTTTATCCAGATTCTTATTCGGCATCAAATTATGGTCAACTTTGCCCGTTGTGTAACCGACCGGATGTATCTGGCAAAATGAGAAAGTTGCCCGTTCTGGGAGATTGAATTCTCACAACTGCACATTGGGCACATGGGTGCACCATAGGTAACCTACCTACCTATAGTTAGTAGTGGTAGTGATAGTGAATCGTAAAGTTTTGAACTTATTAAACACGAACATACCTTTCTCTCTTACACTTACCTGTAAAGACGGCGAGAACAATTCCTAGAAATTTCAAGGAGTCTCCTACATTCGGACGTTCAGACACTTTCCAAATGTGTCGTTCAGAAAGCGTAACGGAAAAATGATTGTTTTTCTCTGTGAAACTGAAAATTTCGTCACTTTATGTTTTCAATTTCAGATAAATAAATATTATTTAGAAGATAGTTAGAGTTTTTCTGACAAGCAATTATTTTCTCTCTTGACCTGCTCCAGTTGTTGGGCCTTACATTTTTCGTGTAATTCCTTAGTAAGGCGATCATTTTCCAATTTTAAGCGATCATTTTCCAATTTTAAATGCTCATTTTCCGCTTGTAGATCTGGAAATAGAAATATTTTACACTAATAAAAACATTATTTAAAGAAAAAAAACTTTATGTATTAACTTTATTTTATTCAATAATCTCTGTATCAGGACCGAGAGTAAGATTTGTTTGTTAAACAACTTACCTTCCAATTGGGTTTTCAAATTATTTATTGTCTCGTATATTTTGTCGAACTTGTCCATTCTGAAAATAGAATGAGAAAATTCATGTAAAAAAAAATTCATTCGAGTCATCGACATTTTTTAACTGATGCAATGCTGATTTAATTTTCAAGAAGGAAATTCGATTCCAATAAATAGAATAATAACTAGATTAATAAATAGAATAATTAAATAATAAATAGAAGTATACTCACTCGTTCCGTGTGGCGACCGTTACGTTGCAGTTCCCTGTTCCTCCTACACAGGTGACACGTGCTGCTTCTGGGTGTTTTATAAAAAAGGTTTTGCACCCACTACAGCTGGAAAAAATAAAATAAAATAAAACTCCGCCGAGTATCTTTATTAGAGGTAACGAGATTATATTAATAGAGAGTGCCAATCTAGCAATAAGCTGGCTGTGCTGTGGGCCTAATGTAACTTGTTACGTTGTTGTTCACGCAATGAAAAGTGCTTACCCTTCCGGCGCCACCCCGGCCGATCTCCCCCAGCTCTCCGCCGTCTGACTCACCGGCACCGGTGCTCTGAAACATGTAGTACAAACCGTGTTAATGTGGAAAATTGACTTGTAAAAATGGGAAAAAACAAATTTGTGCCAGCGACGCGTCTACCTCGCGTCGATTCCAGGCTTGTACATAATAAATTGGAGAGAGACCTATAAGAGTATACTCACTCGTTCCTGTTGGCGACCGTTACATCGCAATTCCCCCCGGTCTTCTCGCACCGGAAGGATGCCGGGTCCTTCCCTGCATGCCTCTTAAAGAAGCACTTGCATCCTTCACAGCTGAAAAAAAAAATAAAATAAAATAAAACTCGTTCGTGATCCGTTGAGTATCTTTATTAGAGGTAACGAGATTATATTAATAGAGAGTGCCAATCTAGCAATAAGCTGGCTGTGCTGTGGGCCTAATGTAACTTGTTACGTTGTTCACGTAATGAAAAGTGCTTACCCTTCCGGCGCCACCCCGGCCGATCTCCCCCAGCTCTCCGCCGTCTGACTCACCGGCACCGGTGCTCTGAAACATGTAGTACAAACCGTGTTAATGTGGAAAATTGACTTGTTAAAATGGGAAAAAACAAATTTGTGCCAGCGACGCGTCTACCTCGCGTCGATTCCGGCTTGTACATATAATAAATTGGAGAGAGACCTATAAGAGTATACTCACTCGTTCCTGTTGGCGACCGTTACATCGCAATTCCCCCCGGTCTTCTCGCACCGGAAGGATGCCGGGTCCTTCCCTGCATGCCTCTTAAAGAAGCACTTGCATCCTTCACAGCTGAAAAAAAATAAAATAAAATAAAACTCGTTCGTGATCCGTTGAGTATCTTTATTAGAGGTAACGAGATTATATTAATAGAGAGTGCCAATCTAGCAATAAGCTGGCTGTGCTGTGGGCCTAATGTAACTTGTTACGTTGTTGTTCACGTAATGAAAAGTGCTTACCCTTCCGGCGCCACCCCGGCCGATCTCCCCCAGCTCTCCGCCGTCTGACTCACCGGCACCGGTGCTCTGAAACATGTAGTACAAACCGTGTTAATGTGGAAAATTGACTTGTAAAAATGGGAAAAAACAAATTTGTGCCAGCGACGCGTCTACCTCGCGTCGATTCCGGCTTGTACATAATAAATTGGAGAGAGACCTATAAGAGTATACTCACTCGTTCCTGTTGGCGACCGTTACATCGCAATTCCCCCCGGTCTTCTCGCACCGGAAGGATGCCGGGTCCTTCCCTGCATGCCTCTTAAAGAAGCATGCACACAGCTGAAAAAAAATAAAATAAAATAAAACTCGTTCGTGATCCGTTGAGTATCTTTATTAGAGGTAACGAGATTATATTAATAGAGAGTGCCAATCTAGCAATAAGCTGGCTGTGCTGTGGGCCTAATGTAACTTGTTACGTTGTTGTTCACGTAATAAAAAGTGCTTACCCTTCCGGCGCCACCCCGGCCGTTCTCCCCCAGCTCTCCGCCGTCTGACTCACCGGCACCGGTGCTCTGAAACATGTAGTACAAACCGTGTTAATGTGGACAATTGACTTGTAAAAATGGGAAAAAACAAATTTGTGCCAGCGACGCGTCTACCTCGCGTCGATTCCGGCTTGTACATAATAAATTGGAGAGAGACCTATAAGAGTATACTCACTCGTTCCTGTTGGCGACCGTTAAATCGCAATTCCCCCCGGTCTTCTCGCACCGGAAGGATGCCGGGTCCTTCCCTGCATGCCTCTTAAAGAAGCACTTGCATCCTTCACAGCTGAAAAAAAATAAAATAAAATAAAACTCGTTCGTGATCCGTTGAGTATCTTTATTAGAGGTAACGAGATTATATTAATAGAGAGTGCCAATCTAGCAATAAGCTGGCTGTGCTGTGGGCCTAATGTAACTTGTTACGTTGTTGTTCACGTAATGAAAAGTGCTTACCCTTCCGGCGCCACCCCGGCCGATCTCCCCCAGCTCTCCGCCGTCTGACTCACCGGCACCGGTGCTCTGAAACATGTAGTACAAACCGTGTTAATGTGGAAAATTGACTTGTAAAAATGGGAAAAAACAAATTTGTGCCAGCGACGCGTCTACCTCGCGTCGATTCCGGCTTGTACATATAATAAATTGGAGAGAGACCTATAAGAGTATACTCACTCGTTCCTGTTGGCGACCGTTAAATCGCAATTCCCCCCGGTCTTCTCGCACCGGAAGGATGCCGGGTCCTTCCCTGCATGCCTCTTAAAGAAGCACTTGCATCCTTCACAGCTGAAAAAAAATAAAATAAAATAAAACTCGTTCGTGATCCGTTGAGTATCTTTATTAGAGGTAACGAGATTATATTAATAGAGAGTGCCAATCTAGCAATAAGCTGGCTGTGCTGTGGGCCTAATGTAACTTGTTACGTTGTTGTTCACGTAATGAAAAGTGCTTACCCTTCCGGCGCCACCCCGGCCGATCTCCCCCAGCTCTCCGCCGTCTGACTCACCGGCACCGGTGCTCTGAAACATGTAGTACAAACCGTGTTAATGTGGAAAATTGACTTGTAAAAATGGGAAAAAACAAATTTGTGCCAGCGACGCGTCTACCTCGCGTCGATTCCGGCTTGTACATATAATAAATTGGAGAGAGACCTATAAGAGTATACTCACTCGTTCCTGTTGGCGACCGTTAAATCGCAATTCCCCCCGGTCTTCTCGCACCGGAAGGATGCCGGGTCCTTCCCTGCATGCCTCTTAAAGAAGCACTTGCATCCTTCACAGCTGAAAAAAAATAAAATAAAATAAAACTCGTTCGTGATCCGTTGAGTATCTTTATTAGAGGTAACGAGATTATATTAATAGAGAGTGCCAATCTAGCAATAAGCTGGCTGTGCTGTGGGCCTAATGTAACTTGTTACGTTGTTGTTCACGTAATGAAAAGTGCTTACCCTTCCGGCGCCACCCCGGCCGATCTCCCCCAGCTCTCCGCCGTCTGACTCACCGGCACCGGTGCTCTGAAACATGTAGTACAAACCGTGTTAATGTGGAAAATTGACTTGTAAAAATGGGAAAAAAAAACAAATTTGTGCCAGCGACGCGTCTACCTCGCGTCGATTCCGGCTTGTACATAATAAATTGGAGAGAGACCTATAAGAGTATACTCACTCGTTCCTGTTGGCGACCGTTACATCGCAATTCCCCCCGGTCTTCTCGCACCGGAAGGATGCCGGGTCCTTCCCTGCATGCCTCTTAAAGAAGCACTTGCATCCTTCACAGCTGAAAAAAAATAAAATAAAATAAAACTCGTTCGTGATCCGTTGAGTATCTTTATTAGAGGTAACGAGATTATATTAATAGAGAGTGCCAATCTAGCAATAAGCTGGCTGTGCTGTGGGCCTAATGTAACTTGTTACGTTGTTGTTCACGTAATGAAAAGTGCTTACCCTTCCGGCGCCACCCCGGCCGATCTCCCCCAGCTCTCCGCCGTCTGACTCACCGGCACCGGTGCTCTGAAACATGTAGTACAAACCGTGTTAATGTGGAAAATTGACTTGTAAAAATGGGAAAAAACAAATTTGTGCCAGCGATGCGTCTTCCCTCGCGTCGATTCCGGCTTGTACATAATAAATTGGAGAGAGACCTATAAAAGAGTATACTCACTCGTTCCGTGTGGCGACCGTTATGTTGCAGTTCCCTGTTCCTACACAGGTGACAGCTGCTGAGTCTGGGTGCTTGATGAAAAAAGTCTTGCACCCACCACAGCTGAAAAAACTGAAGCTGAAAGCTGAAGCTCTTGATAACATTTAATTAAAAACAATTATTCTGGCAAAAGAAGTTGTTTTTGTGACATAATTTGTCATTTGGTTGGGGGTTTTTTTCGAATCGGAAGTGGAGACTGCTGGCGAATTTCGTCACTGCCGCTTTCATTTTGGGGTTGTTTTAAATTTTACGCAATTTTGTTGTTACGATCAGGTAAAAATGTTTGCAAAACATGATCGAATAAGCCGTTACGATTGTTATTCAAGGTCTTATGAACATATTTTGCAGAAATAGACGATCCCGATTTACTCATTGCGACCGAAATCGCTCCAAACACGGGGTGTGAGTGATGGTATGATGAATAAATTTCCTTCAATGTCAACGGTGCGAAACTCTTTTGACCCCAATAACTTGCTCTCTTTCAGAAGCTCATGTTGTGTTTTGACGATCTGTAATTCTGCAATTTCTTGCCCGGTCTGCGTATGCAAGAGTTAATATTGTTTCTTGCTTATTTACGTCGGCCGGACTTACGCAGGCTATCATTAGAGTAAAGCTTTTCCCCCCCAGATATATGCACTTATGATAATTCCTGTATTTCCTGCTAATTCCCTGCATTTTTCAAGTGATTCCCACGAGGATTCCCATTAATTCCTCTATTTTCTCTAATTCCCCACTAATTCCCCACTAATTCCCTACTAATTATTCCTACTAATTCCCCAAATGTGGCGTTCAGAAAGCGTAACGGAAAAATGATTGTTTTTCTCTGGGAAACTGAAAATTTCGTCACTTTATGTTTTCAATTTCAGATAAATAAATATTATTTAGAAGATAGTTAGAGTTTTTCTGACAAGCAATTATTTTCTCTCTTGACCTGCTCCAGTTGGGCCTTACATTTTTGTAATTCTTTCTTTAGCCGATCATTTTCGGCCCGAAGTTGAATGATTTCAACTTCTTGATCTGCAAATAAAAATATATTACACCAATAAATATATCATTTAAAGAAAAAAAACTTTATGTATTAACTTTATTTTATTCAATAATCTCTGTGTCAGGACCGAGAGTAAAATTTGTTTGTTAACCAACTTACCTTTCAATTTGGTTTTCATCTCTTTTATTTTTTCTACCACCATTCGAGTCTTGTCCATTATGAAAATAGAATGAGAAAATTCATGTAAAAAAAATTAATTCGCGTCATCGACATTTTGTAACTGATGCAATGCTGATTTAATTTTCAAGAAGGAAATTCGATTCCAATAAATAGAATAATAACATTCAAGTACCTACCTACCCTAATAAACATTGAAAATGATGCCTAATCAGTACAAACCTCACCTGATTCCAATCTAATTTTTCCGACAAAATTGCACAAAAAGTTCTTTGATGCAGGATGTTTTCGGCATTCGTTCAATTCAGTTCTTAATTGATCGTTTTCGGTTCTTAGTCTATCGACTTCGGTTCGTAATTTGTGGTTTTCCACTGTTAGATCTGGAAATAAAAATATTTTACACTAATAAAAACATCAAAATGTCGCGTTTCTCCGACAACACAGAGAATCTCGTCTTGTAAACCCAGGCTGGAATTTTTGGCTTGCTCGTCGAAGATGTTGACTCGCCCATCCTTGGCTCCGAAAGTGACACTTCGAGCCACCCTGTAAGTATGGCGGGTTTCAAAGATTAATGTTTACATTTACGAACTAGTAGGTATTCGTCACTTAGAACCTTGTACTTGTTATTTTCCGGGGACAATGCTTTTTGCTTTCCTCACCTAGCCACTCCGTAATTTTTATATCCGGCCTTATCCCCGCAGACCACGCACACACCGGGACCGAGGACGTTCTGTTTGGACTTGCAACGTGATGGCTGTAAAATAAAGTCATTTAAAGTAAGGCGGGATGAAGTGGTTCAGAGGGAAAGAAATCTCATTTCAATGGTACTCCAAGTGATACTGTACAGGGTAAAAGGCCATTCATAAATGGAACTCGGTCTCGTAGTCGCGGTCAGCCCTGTCGGATGCCAACGCCACCCAGTTTTCGCTAGCTAGTTCAATTGTCTCACCGCCGAAATATAAGCTCTGCTTACGTAGACTTTTACGTGTTCACTTATTATGTACATTTTAAGTGAATGGTAATGAACTATTTACAATTATTTCTTTATAACGAAAGACTTCGTTATATTGTTAACCAACTTACCTTTCAATTTTTCTGTGGCCTCTTCATGGCCGTTCGTCACAGTGTTAATTCTTGCCATTATACAAGCGAAGCCTTGGAAAATTATCAAAGGTGGTAAGACAGACCCAGCTGCCGAAATACAGGCCATTACAGTAGTATTTTCTTTACCGCTACCAGCTATTCGTCTATGTACTTTTTGGCCCTTACCTGCGATGCCTTTAATTCTTCCAGGATCACTTGAAAAGTATGTTTCATCTGAATTCCAAATTGAATCCGGACTATCCTCGAGACTGTACTTGTGCAATGCTTTTTCAAGAATATCATAAAAATTATAAATAATGAAAGGATCACTTGTTGCTTTTTAGCGGCACGCTTCTAATTGCTCAAGTTTTTTTTAAACTGAGTCCATTTCTCTTGCAGAAGGCTACAAACCAGTCCTTCCCAGGTCTGGAATCTCGAAATGTGGTTTTAATTTCATTTTGTATGACAAATTCTTGTACAACGTCCAGTACTTATTCTTTACGAGACAAAGCAAAACCCCATTTCGCCAACACTTTCAGTTTGCTAGCTAAATCTCCTTCAATTTCCTTGGTTAGTGCAATTTTTCGACCTTGCTTCCCAACTCCCAATCCTCTCAATCTCCTACTTAAACGAGTTTTGTCAATATTATATTTCCCTTGTCCCTTTACGTAAAGATATTTTGTTTTCTTTAATATCCCTTAGTGCAGCCTGCAAATCTTCTTTGGTGAAAGGCTTATGCTTTGGCTTATAAATTTTCACCATTTTCCTGAAATTGCACACCAAGCGCGCTTTATTAACCTCACAACTGTCTCATTTTTACCTCAAAACCTGTCTCATTATTATTCCTTACCTTTAATTGATCAATAAATACTTAAAGGAGTATTTCAATAATTGGAACCACGAATAACAAAGAACACCAATTATTGTTAATGCCTTAAAAAAATTATAGAGAGGTCCCTTTGTTTTCATTAACAATTCAATAACAATGTGAATTTCATTCTCTGTTTGGAAAAGTTTTAAGGTTAAATTTGCATTGAATTTTTGCAGCTGGTGAAGCAGATCTATGCAATGAACCATCATAGAAACCTGTAAAATACATTTTTTAAAGAAAAGGTTTGTCACTCGACTTTTGGAGTGAAATTATTTCAATAGTTGCTCCATAGAGGCCACTGAAAGGTGTCTCGTTTTTACCTCAAAGATTTGAGTGTCTCATTTTCACCCCCCCTCACCCTATTTTAGAGTTTTTCTGACATGCAATGATTTTCTCTCTTGACCTGCTCCAGTTGGGCCTTACATTTTTGGGTTTTCAGTTCCTGGTTTTCTTTTTTTAGTTGATCATTTTCGGCCCGAAGTTTATTATTTTCCACTTGTAGATCTGCAAATAAAAATATATTACACTATAATATAATGGAAATGGTCTTTTTTATGTGGTCTAAAAATAAATAAATAAATAAATAAATAAAAATAAAAATAAATAAATATTTCTCTCAGTGATTGATGGGAGGTCGGTTTCCTTTCAGGTCTTGGATCTTATTTCTTAATGTACGACACAAGGCCTCATTTGAGAGGAGCTTAGTCTTGTAGACCGATAGCTTCTCTTGTAACTTCGTTACTTCTGTCAATTCTCCAGTTGTGTTCTTATCGTGGTCAATCTCCGGGACGAGTGTTCCTTCTTTTAGAAGCTCATCTTGTTGTTTTATGGTCAGTAATTGAGCGTTTTCCTGGCGACGTTCGTCTAATTCTTTGGCAAGACGATCGACTTCCTCTTTCAATTGATCATTTTCCACTTGTAGATCTGGAAATAAAAATATTTTACACTAAGAAGCGAGTTAACAAAATCACAGAAAACAGTGACGACTTTACCTAATAATAACAAAAAATAATAAAACTACGCGAAAGAATAAAAATGCAAAAACTACACAACTAGGTAGGTACTTGCCCATGAACTTACATTATATATTACGTATATTATATATATATTTATAATAAAATAACGTCGTCGTCAAAGCGTATTGAACAACTGTGAGTTTCTTGGTGGTGCGGATTAAAATCTCTTATTGCAAATTTTAATATCTCGCATGTTAATTTGGAACAGCCAAATGAAGATCAAATTGAGTTCTGCATTTCAGTTTTATTCTGAGGTATTTCGGTCCTCCCCTTAGTTTTTATTGGTGAAGTAGGTAAATATTTTATTAGCCACCAATATTGGATATTTGACCTGGTTGCTCACCTGCAGTTGTTCGCTAAATGAAGAAAAATGGTAGACTTAACTCCATATTTCGTTTTTTGGTGAAGGGTACCAGTGCCGTTTTTGTTGGGTTTACTCTTAGCCCCACCTTACGGCACCATTCCTCCACAGAATTCAGCGCTCTCTGCATGAGTTCTCATACAGTTTTGTCATGTTGGTGGTTTAGTTTATTGAGTAGATCATCTGCTACCATGTCTCACAGTAGCGGAGATAAGACTCCCCCTGTGGGCATCCTTTGGCAACAGTAATCCTCAACTTTTCGCTAAACATGCATGCGTTTACATGCATGTTTGCAACATGCAACTCTCCTGTCTTCCAGCATAGCTTTCAGCCACCTAGTGATCGTGTCGTTCCTTTCTTCAGGGTACTTCTGCAGTACCACTGTCATTTTCAGTGCAGACAGGATCTGACTGTAACTCTCCCCAGTTGCATCCTGTGTGGATGTGCTGGGTTTAAGAGCTAAAGTATCTCCTGACTGCCGCTGTTTTTTGATCGGATTCTGTAAATCACTCGCTGTTGGAGAAGGAGTGGTCTCCTCTGACCTGATTCTTTTGGCCGATGGGGTCTTAGGTTTCCCCACACAGGAGTCTGGCTCTCTGCCGGGTCCTGTCCCAAGAGTTAAATTACTTTCTCTGTAGGGGATGATGCCAAGAGGTTTTGTGGGATGCTTTCATGACATTTCCGAGGACGAAAAGGCCTGTATTGATGCCGATCCCCTCTTGCAAGGTCAGCCCTCTCTTTATTCATTTTTTCAGAGCCAGCCAGATCCACCAACGTAAATTTTGCGCTTTTCCGGTCTGTGTGAGTCCGGTGGTCTATACCTTGTTACGACTGTTGCCTCCTCTAAATGATCAAAAGTTTGGTCATCTTCCCCGCATCAACGGCAACGCCGAGACGCCACCGTGTACCGGTCCGAAGACCTCACTAAATCATTCAAGCGACGGGCGATGTGTACAAAGGTCAGGGACCTAATCAACGTGAGCTTGATGACTCGCGCTTACTGGGAATTCCTCGTTTATGGGGAACAATTATTGCAAGCCCCAATCCCTAGCACGAAGGAGGTTCAGCGGGTTACCCGGTCCTTTCGGACAAGGACGACACGCTGATTCCTTCATTGTAGCGCGCTTGCGGCCCAGAACATCTATAAGGGCATCGCAGACCTGTTATTGCTCAATCTCGTGCGGCTAGAAGCCGCCTGTCCCTCTAAGAAGAATTGTTTGTATGCCGACAGTAAAAACCGTACACGACAACGAGGCGAACCCCGAGAGTCGCGAGGCCTTTGGAATGTCGGAATACGCCCAGTTAGCAGGCTAGAGTCTCGTTCGTTATCCGAATTAACCAGACAAATCGCTCCACCGACTAATTAGATGATATAGTCTATAAAGATTCTTCGGCCAGGACCACGGCGTATCCCACGCCGTTGTGCAATTTTAACGCATCTGTCTGTATATGTACAGTGTTAGCTCAGGACAGTTACTTATAGGTCTTCTAGTCCCGTTGGGATGGGAGGTTGTTGGCGTCTCCGCCAATGTGGTTACCCATATGGAGGTATCGACTAGTGGCATCTTGAGTGTCCACGGTGGGAAATGACCTTTGTCATTTGTTGGGAATGGGTTGCCTTATCCTGTCGCATGCGTGCATGATTGCAGTCAGTGACGTACATTTTTCTTTGCAATAATATTGGCGAAGGTATCCCCCCTCGCCAATGGATGGTGCCACACTGGATTTCATAGTTTTACTATCGCATTAATATACTTTAACACCATAATTCTGATGCTGCTTTTTAGGAAACCCAATAAACGATATGCCCTAGAAGACACAGTTCTCAAATGAGTGTCAAATTCAAAATTACTTTGGAAAATGACACCCAAATCTTTAATAGACTCAACACTCTCTAGAATCCGACCAGAAACTGTATAATTAAATGGCGACCTATCAATCTTACTTCTATTGATTGAAGGATAATACTTTACATTTTGAGATTATTCAGATTTAGCTTATTTACACATGACCAGTTAAAAATAACATCTAACGGCCAGTATTACAAAGGCTCATTAGGCTAACGGACAGATTTCTGTGCTCGTTTTTGAAGTTAATATGGATGTCAAATGACTTTTTTTGACAATTTTGTAATTACTGTCCTGTCAAGAATAGATAAAATTAAAAGATTTACACTTAGACTCGATACGTTCTTCAGAAATGGCCACAGAAATATGCCCGTTAACTTAATGAGCCTTTATAATACCCGCTGTAAGTCTTTTTGAAGACAGACTTATTGATCTCGAAAACTTTTAATCCTACTAAATCTCTTTATATCATCAGCAAATATCATCAGGATATTAACAAATCTTAAATCATTGACGACATCATTTTTATAAACAGAACGAATATGACGGGAGAATTTTTAAATTTAAACTTGAATGAATCCTAATTATTTCCCGAACAACAATTATTTATTTATTTATTTATAACGATAACAGGCATAGCCCATAATACAAGATACATATTACAAAAAAAAAAAAAAAATCGTGGAGGAATCATTAGTGGCAACAAATTAAAACATAAATTCTCCAAAAAAGAAAATGGAAATAACAATATAACTAATTAAAACTAAATAACACAATTCTCAATTTTTTCTTACAACAAAACAAACTACTCTGGTATCTAGAATATCAGGAAATGAAGCAGAGTCAGCATCGTTCAAAAGCTTACAAGACCTGAAGACCCATGAACTCCATTGAATATTTGAATTATGTACTAATAGGAAGTGCAAACTGTAACCCACTTCTCAGAATACGAGCTGGGACTCTCAAAGGAATATAAGAAAGTAAACACAATTACAATCAATTAAGGAATGTAATTCTTTATACAAGAATATTATATATCTAAATATCTCCACAAAATGATTGCATTGTACAATTTTTTAGAGATCCAGCAATAGCAGAGTAGTCATGAGAAAATCTATCCATTGTAGTACCAATTTAAACGACATAAATCTTAGAAAACGATGCCGAACCACCTCAAACCTCCTGACATCTGTAACGTGCATAGTACACCAAATGAGAGATCCATAAATTAGCCGAGATCTTACTAAAGTATTAAACAAAGTAATGAAAGTGTCAGGGTTTCTGAACTCTTTAGCCTTCCGAAAAATACAAACAAATGATGTCATACTCAGTCACAGATGCAGCAAGAGAGCTTTAGAAAGAGATAATCTTATTTTTTAAACTGCGAACATTCTGATAATACACTGATATAGAGCCTGAAGAACTTATTATTGGTTTTTTGCTTGTTCCGAGGTATTAGCTTTAGACTGAACAGATTTCTTCTTTACCACTGTCGGAGTACCTCTAATATAGCGGATGGTAAGGTCGGACTCTCCAGCTTTCCTCTTAGCATCGAGAGTCAATAATACAGATTTCAACTTCAATCGTTGCATGGGTGTCCTATCCAAAGCAATTTTAAGGTTACCTATAGATTGAGTTGTTCTTTACTATGCAGAACCCAATATGCTTCAGCAAAAAACATTTCATTTTGTCACATTCGACTGGCTTGTCCGAAAACAAATCAAGTATGGCCTTCTTGTCCAATCAGCATCGTTCTTTTCAGGCAAATTATTGTATAAGACAATATTCTTAGATTTTACCTCTCTCTCATGCATTTCAGAAATTACACCTTCAGTAACCTCCTCAATAGCGGAATCAAATGTTTCCTCCACAGCTGCGATCCTACAAACTGCATCAACAATACGAATATTTTGCTCGGTTATAGAAAGTTGCGACATATTCAGTAGTAGCTCTCCCTTGTTCTCATCCATCTTTGCATCAAACTTATTCCATAAGTCTCGTAACTCATAAACTTGGCATTCAAGTCCTTCATATTATTAACATTTGTAAGTGCCATACCACAGCACTTTACAAAAGCACCCGAGTCAAGTTTCGACAACCGTTGCATGAGCACAACTAGGATGCACTGGAAGAGAACAACCAGAGCATCTCAGGAATTATAAGCAATTCCTATAGCCCGCTTCTAAGCAAATTGCGAAAAATATTTTTTACTTACACTCACACTCTACCGTGAGCTTGCAAGTAAATTAACAAAATTTACTTGCGCTTCTGAGTGAATTCCACTACTTTATACTCGGTCTTTGGAACATTTATAAGTTTTCTACTTCCAAGTAAATTACCGTAATGTTTACTAACGTTTCCACTCTGCCGTGGGCTTCCATGTAAATGTAACACAATTCACTTGGGCTTCTGAGTGAATTTTACTATTCACTCGGGCTTTAGGAAGAAAAAATATAATTTTTCTAGACTTCTAAGTAACATACAGTAGAGTCTCGTTCATTCGAGCGAAACCGGACCGGACGGTGCTCGGATTTGTGGGAAAAAAATTAAAAAGTTCCTACGTTGCGTTATTTTCGCTACAAAAAACATTAATAGTTTGATTTTAATCGATTCTCTTCCACATAACTTCATAAGTGTGCTTCAAATCACAATTGAAATTCACCTAACTTTATGCAACATGATAATTCTGTGATTAATACAATGAAAGTCGTCACTGTTCACTTGTATCTTTTTCTCGAGTGAACTCCTCCATAAATTTCAAATGAAACATTTTTAACTACAGACACATTATTCACTTCAGGGAAACTTGCTGCCAAACGGCTTCTTTCTTGTGAAGTACAAACAGCCAAAATCAATTAAACTGGAACCATTTTACAAAACTAGTTCTTAGAAATTGTTTTCTAAAAGTCATTTCCCAGGATCCTATTAAAAAAAAAGGGAAAACTAACTATGCTATCCGGCAAATAATTAATGCAAAACGTCACCTCTGTGTTAGCTGAACTTGTACCTGATGCTCTCTTTGACTCGGAGGGTCACAAATCATTAATTTACTGTGTACATACCTACTTTGATTTACTCTCGCATAATTTACATTTTTTTGTTAAAATTAAAAATGGAATTATTCAAGTAAACAAATTATTACCAATAATATTATTAGCAGGCTATATTTACCTAAACTCGTATCTGAATTTAGCGGCATTACCCGTTTGAACTACGGCTCTTATACTAACTGGCAACATTTACGGATGCACAGGCCGGGAACTTTCCTCGACCAGTCTCTGGCCGCTCAAGGACAGCGAACTCGACCTCCTGGCGGGAAGTTATTGAAAAAAAAAAAAACAAATTCCCCCGGAGTAAATTCTTCGAGACTTCCAGCAACGCAAATCTTTCGTTATTCTCGACTGGAATTTAAAGTAAACAAATCATTCAATAATTTTCCTCGACGCTCTAGTCAAGAGCACGCTCTACAGGATCTTACAAGTGTTTAATAATTCCTGTGGTGATCTGGAAACAAATTGATCTGATTCAAACCGAAATAAAACTGATCATGATCAGTGAAAAAAAAATAATCAACTTTATGCAAAGTGTTGAAAAAATGTTGCAAAATGCTGCACCCGATCGGACTTCTTTCTGAGAAAAAAAAATTATCTTTTCTTGGCGTAATTATTACTTTTGCCGACCGACCGTACTAACTCTTCAGTTGCAGTAGGAAGCAATTTACTCATCTCCAAACTTGAAGGTGCGATTTACAATAATAATTTGACAATGTGGAAATTGCCGCACATGCGTGTTGGCCATGACATTCCAGAAAAAAAATCGTCACGTGTACATTTTTTGATTTCTTTCATCCGTCATTGGATGAAAGCTACTTACGAAAAAAAATCAATTTTTCTGAGTTCTTCTTTCTATTACCTATCTACCTGCCGACATTGTTCAGGCCGACATTGAAGCTCATCCATATAGAATCAGTCAATACAAATCTTCCGAACATCTTCTCAATAGTAATAACTGTCACAATTCGATCAGTTGTGTGCCGTCGTGCATCACTACTGTCTTTCAGTGAACAGCACTTGGCACTTCGTTTGCGACTTTTCAAACAGTCACTTACTTACAATAACAGAGCGGGGGGGTAGGGGTAAACTTTCTGAAGACGATCAGGTCGAAATGGTGAGGAGCAGATCCGCATATTTTGCTTGCCATTCTAATCAATAATTGGCTGTGATGAGTGGTCCATTCTATATGGATCCATTAAAAGATCAGATACTCTGCAAAACGATCCTCAAAACAAATCCATCACTGTAAGAAATTTGTACCTCAACTATTATTGCGCAAAGAATCTCCCATGTACAAGAAATCATGCACAACTAAAAATTTGCGATTTGACAAACATCAGATATCGATCAAAGAATGAAGATTATGTAACCGTCATCCAGAAAACGTAGCAGATTTCCTCACGCAACTTCAGCAGCAAACGAGGTCATGATTATCCATCCATCGTGCTCTATACACTACCAACAATCAGCCAAAACGACCTTCTTAACTCGAAATTGTCTTCCAATGTCTTCCCTCAACAATTGAATGAAGTGGGTGCTGCAATTTTCGGCGGAAAAATCGACCTAATACAGTAGTGACGGCCATTTAATGCATTGAGAAATGAAGAAAGTCAATTCTTCCAGTCGACTCCACGATGGTGGTCTTCGTCACGGCGACAAAGTAGACAGTCTGGCAAAGCGGAAGTAACACGAACATTAAGAAGAGAGATCAACGCTTGAACGATAAATTATCCATTGAAGAACGAACGGCGGCTCATTGTAGAAGTAAACCACAAGAAAATTGTAGACGAACTACTGCACTCATTCTCAAATTTCCTCTTGACGTGAAGATCCGGCCAAGCAGCTCAAGCGAATTTTAACAGAAAAACATCCGAAGTATCCCGTAAGAAGTAAATGATTGAAATTCAGCCACACCAACTTTCCGCAGCACTTGCAGAGAGCAGTTACTCCATTTTAATTTTTTGTGCTTACTTGTTGGACCATGCAGACGTTTTTCGGACGTTCAAGATGTCAAGTCGAGCAGAAAGAGCGATCACCAAATAAGTAGACTGATCAGTTTGGAAATGTGCCCCCTCCCCCCCCCCCCCCCCCTTACAATTTCTTCTGCCAGTTA
Organism: Malachius bipustulatus; assembly: GCA_910589415.1. NCBI lineage: Eukaryota > Metazoa > Arthropoda > Insecta > Coleoptera > Melyridae > Malachius > Malachius bipustulatus. The sequence continues at coordinate 18,985,411 of OU342633.1, forward strand.
ATAATTCCGATATGCATGCACTGCACCAGAAGGTAATTGTGGAATTTATCAGAACTCGTTGTAGGTTGTCGTTCATCAAATTTGACATCATTGAGGTGCAGACCAAAACGGCTAATGATGACAGGAAGTGCCGACTATGTTTTACAAGAGGTGCTCATTAAGGGCCGCTAGTCTATAGACTAGTCAAACTGCAGGGTTACACAGTGACTGAGAGTGTAACATAGTTAACTTAGTAGCATTACAAGTATTTTAGTTTCTTACAATAATAATTATTATTACAATACTTATATGTTTATTAGACAAAGAGCAAAATACACTGCAGCTCTTAAAATATTGGATTGCTGAAATTTCTAGCATCTTAATTTACGCATGTTTAATGCAAATAAATACTTTCAATTAAAATACATTTGAATATTCAAAAATATATGGAAATAAAAATATTTTACACCAAGAAGCGAGTTAACAAAATCACAGAAAACAGTGACGACTTTACCTAATAATAACAAATAATAACAAAACTACGCGAAAGAATAAAAAATGCAAAAACTACACAACTAGGTAGGTACTTGCCCATGAACTTACATTAAGTAGATATTTAAAGAGCGTCCGTTGTCGTAGGCGTTTTAAACAACTGTGATTTTCTTGGTGGTGCGGATTAAAATCTCTTATTGCAAATTTTAATATCTCGAATGTTAATTTGGAACAGCCAAATGAAGATCAAATCTGAATTGAGTTCTGCATTTCAGTTTTATTCTGAGGTATTTCGGTCCTCCCCTTAGTTGACTTGGTTGCTCACCTGCAGTTGTTCGTTGAAGAAACATGCATCCTTCGACACTTTTTGCTTTCCTCACCTGGTGACACCTGAATACGTGTAATGGAGAGCCCTGTCTCCGCATACCTGGCATCGGCCCCCTCCGGGCGAGGGCGACCGGGACGGCCCTGCCGGGACTTGTAGGGTGTTGGCTGTAAAATAAAATCATTGAAAGTAAGGTGATGGGATGAAGTGGTTCAGCGGGAAAGGAATCCTTACATTTTTCGTTACTTTCATGTTGTTTTCTTAGTTGTGCGTTTTCCTTGGTCAGACGATCCACCTCAGTTTTTAATTGATCGACTTCCGTTTTTAAAAGATCGTTTTCTGTTCTTAATTGGTGGTTTTCCACTGTTAAGAGTTTTCCACCAAGAAGCGAGTTAACAAAATCACAGAAAACAGTGACTGACGACTTTACCTAATAATAACAAAAAATAATAAAACTACGCGAAAGAATAAAAATGCAAAAACTACACAACTAGGTAGGTACTTGCCCATGAACTTACATTAAAAAGGTAAGTTATCAAACGGTGGTGAAACAGCAATGAAAGTGTTTTAAACAACTGTGATTTTCTTGGTGGTGCGGTTTAAAATCTCTTATTGCAAATTTTAATATCTCGCATGTTAATTTGGAACAGCCAAATGAAGATCAAATTGAGTTCTGCATTTCAGTTTTATTCTGAGGTATTTCGGTCCTCCCCTTAGTTTTTATTGGTGAAGTAGGTAAATATTTTATTAGCCACCAATATTGGATATTTGACCTGGTTGCTCACCTGCAGTTGTTCGCTAAATGAAGAAAAATGGTAGACTTAACTCCATATTTCGTTTTTTGGTGAAGGGTATCAGTGCCGTTTTTGTTGGGTTTACTCTTAGCCCCACCTTACGGCACCATTCCTCCACAGAATTCAGAGCTCTCTGCATGAGTTCTCATACAGTTTTGTCATGTTGGTGGTTTAGTTTCTTGAGTAGATCATCTGCTACCATGTCTCACAGTAGCGGAGATAAGACTCCCCCTGTGGGCATCCTTTGGCAACAGTAATCCTCAACTTTTCGCTAAACATGCATGCGTTAACTCTCCTGTCTTTCAGCATAGCTTTCAGCCACCTAGTGATCGTGTCGTTCGCTCAATATCAAGAAACGCCCCAAGAGCAATTTCCTTGTCATCCGGTGATTTTTCGATCCTCATCACCAATAATTGATGTAAGGCCGATTCAAATGATTTGGCTTTACTCGTCACCTCCGCCATGATAGCCTTCTGGATCAGCTTTCCTTGCTGATCATCCAGCCTTTCTTTAGGGTACTTCTGTAGTACCACTGCCATTTTCAGTGCTGACAGGATCTGACTGTAACTCTCCCCAGTTGCATCCTGTGTGGATGTGCTGGATTTAAGAGCTAAAGTATCTCCTGACTGCCGCTGTTTTTTGATCGGATTCTGTAAATCACTCGCTGTTGGAGAAGGAGTGCTCTCCTCTGACCTGATTCTTCTGGCTGATGGGGTCTTAGGTTTCCCCACACAGAGAGTCTGGCTCTCTGCCGGGTCCTATCCCAACAGTTAAATTACTTTCTCTGTAGGGGATGATGCCAAGAGGTTTTGTGGGATGCTTTCATGACCTTTCCGAGGACGAAAAGGCCTGTATTGATGCCGATCCCCTCTTGCAAGGTCAGCCCTTTCTTTATTCAGTTTTTCAGAGCCTGCCAGATCAACCAATGTAAATTTTGCGCTTTTCCGGTCTGTGTGAGTCCGGTGGTCTATACCTTGTTACGACTGTTGCCTCCTCTAAATGATCAAAAGTTTGGTCATCTTCCCCGCATCAACGGCAACGCCGAGACGCCACCGTGTACCGGTCCGAAGACCTCACTAAATCATTCAAGCGACGGGCGGTGTGTACAAAGGTCAGGGACGTAATCAACGCAAGCTTGATGACTCGCGCTTACTGGGAATTCCTCGTTTATGGGGAACAATTGCAAGCTCCAATCCCTAGCACGAAGGAGGTTCAGCGGGTTACCCGGTCCTTTCGGACAAGGACGACACGCTGATTCCTTCATTGCAGCGCGCTTGCGGCCCAGAACATCTATAAGGGCATCGCAGACCTGTTATTGCTCAATCTCGTGCGGCTAGAAGCCCCCTGTCCCTCTAAGAAGAATTGTTTGTACGCCGACAGTAAAAACCGTACACGACAACGAGGCGAACCCCGAGTCGCGAGGCCTTTGGAATGTCGAAATACGCCCAGTTAGCAGGCTAGAGTCTCGTTCGTTATCCGAATTAACCAGGCAAATCGCTCCACCAACTAATTAGATGATATAGTCTATAAAGATTCTTCAGTCAGGACCACGGCGAATCCCACGCCGTTGTGCAATTCTAACGCGTCTGTCTGCATATGTAGAGTGTTAGCTCAGGACGGTATACTTAGGTCTTCTAGTCCCGTTGGGATGGGAGGTTGTTGTGGGGGGGCGTATCAATCTAAGCGTATCAAGACGCGAGTCGATACTTCCGTCTCACTCTCGCTCACCTTTTTAGAATTGCTGACGATTCAAACGTATTTCTGACAATACGTCCCATTTTAACTCGATTGACTATGCAATGCAATAGAAGGAGTAAGAAACATAACGAGATGTATCCTTAGTTATCATAACAGACAACTCTCATGCCCGGTTGTTCAAATCTCCAATTAATGAGTAATTACAAAATTATCAATTATTGCTAATCATAGATTATTGATAGATTGGGTTGCACCGAGACAAATGATAACTGATTAATCTCTAATTTCATTATCAGAGATTAATCAGCGATCAATGAACGCGAATCTGGCAACATGGCGATAAATTACTAGTTCTTCTGTTTCGTTTTACAATAAAAATGGATAGTGCTAAAACTAACAATACTAACATTACATTATACATTAATGTCATTAATAATCAAAAATAATGGCATTGTATTGAAAACTGAAATTGAATTTTATTGTTTTACGTAGGTATATTGTGTAATTATTATATTATTATAATAGGTAAATTATGATATAAATAGGTTTGATCAGGTATCCTGTTTGTCTCTATAGGTCATCTTTATCCTCTATGAAACAACTTATTTTATTTAACCATTAATTGGAATTTTTTAAAGTCAAATTCAAGTTACAGAATGTTTGGTAGTACCTAATAATAATTATGGAGAAGAAACGGAGCAATTTCTCAGAGCAAAAGAAGCAAAGATTATTTTGAATTGTTGGAAAGTAAGTGAAATTGCCATCTAATAAGTGGGGGGGGGGGGGGGAGAATTAGTGGGGAATTAGGGGAATTAGTGGGGAATTAAAGGAATTACTATGGAATTAAGGGAATTACTAGGGAATTAGGGGAATTACTAGGGAATTAGAGGAGTTAGAAAGAATCTTGGGAATTAGTGTACAAAAATTTTTCTGCGGTTTACCCCTCGTGTGTTAGTGTTAGCACTTCAAGTCCATTCCTTACAAAAATGCAAGTTCTGGCGTTACCGCCGCATACCTTGTTGTAAATAACCTCACCTCTGGCGGATCCTAGACCTGCCACTCGTCCGGCCACCAGCCAGAGGGTTCTTTTTCAGAGGACTGCGTTTATGTCCCCTGTGCAGCTAGAAGTCTGCACAGGACTGCGGTTGCAGGCTTACTGTGCTGCAGGTCTATCTGTAGGACCCGCAGCACAGCAAGGCGTTTCGTTTTTCTTACCCATCACTCTGAAGGTAATCTCGCGGTATCCGAGGTACGTTTTGTACCCCCTTCCGGCAAGATCCCTCAGAGAGTTTTCATCGATCCACAGCACAAAGGTGGTACCTTTCCCGTCCCTCTCCTTGTGCTGCGTGATGATGATGATGGACCACTCCGTCGTTGATAACCCCGGATTTTGGTGTTACAACAGTCGGGACACTTCTTTGAAGTCGAGCGGCTCTTTGGGCACGAAGACTTTTGAATCTTGGGTAATCACTGGTTTAATCCTTATTTTTTTCGCCCGGTCTGCGTATGTCAGAGTTGAGATTGCCTCTTGCATATTCAAGTCGGCCGGACTCACACAGGCTAACATTAGTGTGACGATTTTTCCCCCCGGGGAATCTACTTAGTCCTTTGATCTCCTTAGGAGGAGAATGACCTCCCTCGCCCAGTCCTCGCCAGTGACCCTCTTGTAATTTTCAAAAGTCAATTCACTGGTTAATTCCTTCTTTCTACTGTTCTTCCAGTGGGCTTCTTCGCACTGTTTGCACCTGGTTGTAGCATCGACTATCGTCTCCGGGTCTTCCATCTTCTTCCTTAAAGCTCTGTTCTCATCTATGAGTAGCAGTTCATCTCGATCCATTTCTTATAAAAATTAATTCGATACATTGCACATCAAACAAAACAGATTCATTTCTTATAAAAATTAATTTCACAGGAGACGTGCATTAAATGTTAAATTATTGTGATGTTAAAAGCAAAATTAAGCAGCCGAAGCATAAATTAGTCCGGGTGTTGTTTTCAGAGAGGAATCCAGTATCGATGCATGAGCAAACATACAGGAACATTTGAAGTGGATGGTAGCTCGGTAAAAATTTTAATATCGTCCGCAAAGACAAGAATATTTGCTACTTTTAATTGATCAGAGACATCATTGATAAATAAGATGAACAATAGAGGTCCCAAGTGAGAACCCTGGGGCACACCAGAGGTCGCAAAAAAGGGGCTGGACAAATTACCCTTAATTCTAACACGCAACTCACGATTTGACAAATACGAACGGAGCCATTCAATCGTATAATTATTAATGCCAAGATTAAACAATTTATACAAAAGCAAGTCATGATTTACACTATCAAAGGCTTTACCAAAGTCCAGGTATATACTATCAACCTGAGAAAATTCATTGAGAGCCGAAGCAATATATTGACTGTATAAGATGAGGTTAGTCGTTGTAGACCTACCCCCAACAAACCCATGTTGAGTTCGAGAAATAATATGAATGCACTTGTCAGTCAACTTTTTAGTCATGATGACATCAATGAAACATTTTTAACTACAGACAAGTTAACGACTCACATTATTGACTTCAGGGAAACTTGGTGCCAAACGGCTTCTTTCTTGTGAAGTATAAACAGCCAAAATCAATTAAACTGGAACCATTTAACAAAACTAGTTCTTAGAGAAGTTGTTTCCTAAGAGCCATTTCCCAGGATCCTATTAAAAAAAAAAGGAAAAACTAACTATGATATCCGGCAAATAATTGATGCAAAACGTCGATCACCTCTGTGTTAGCTGAACTTGTACCTGATGCTCTCTTCGACTCAGAGGGTCACAAAATCATTAATTTACTGTGTACCTACTTTGATTTATTCTCATAATTTACATTTTTTATTAAAATTAAAAATGGAATTATTCAAGTAAACAAATTGATCAGTCGCAGGTCGCAGGCAGACAGACCGCTGGTCTATTCGCTCCTCGACTTGCTCCAGTCTACCGAACCGAACCTTTTAACTTTTTCTAACACCGATGATCTCCTCGGTCCTCGAGTCCCTTCTCTGTCTGTACCGACAGAGGTCACTGTCTGCTATGATGCCGATAATATTATTAGCAGACTATTACATTTACCTAAACTCTCTTGATCAGCGTATCTGAATTTAGCGGCATTATTCATTCGAACTACGACTCTTTCTTATACCAACTGGCAACATTTACGGATGCACGGGCCGGATACTTTCCTCGATCAGACTCTGGCCGCTCAAGGACAGCGAACTCGACCTCCTGGCAGGAAGTTATTGAAAAAAAAAAAAATCCTCGGAGTAAATTCTTCAAGAATTCCAGCAACGCAAATCTTTCGTTATTCTCGACTGGAATTCAAAGTAAACAAATCATTCAATAATTTTCCTTGGCGCTCTAGTCAAGAGAACGCTCTACAGGATCTTACAAGTGTTTAATAATTCCCGTGGTGATCTGGAAACAAATTGATCTGATTCAAACCGAAATGAACCTGATCGTGATCTGTGAAAAAAAAAATCAATTCTATGTGAAGTGTTGAAAAATATGTTGCAAACTGCTGCACCCGATTGGACTTCTTTCTGAGAAAAAATTTTTACCTTTTCTAGGCGTAATTATTATTATCACTTTTGCCGACCGACCGTACCAACTATTCAGTTGCAGTAGGAAGCAATTTACTCATCTCCAAACTTGAAGGTGCGATTTACAATAATAATTAGACAATGTGGAAATTGCCGCACATGCGTGTTGGCCATGAAATTCCAAACAAAAAAAAAACCTGCCACTTGTACTTTTTTGGTTTCTTTCATCTGATGACAATGTCACTTGAAAAAATTAATTTTTATGAGTTCTTCTTTTTATTACCTACCTATCTACCTGCCGACAGTGTTCAGTGAACTACTCAGAGCCGACATTACGAAGCTCATCCATATAGAATCAGTCAATACAAATCTTCCGAACATCTTCTCAATAGTAATAACTGTCACAATTCGATCAGTTGTGTGCCGTCGTGCATCACTACTGTCTTTCAGTGAACAGCACTTGGCACGTCGTTTGCGACTCTTCAAACAGTCACTTACTTACAATAACAGAGCGGCGGGGGGAGGGGGAACTTTCTGAAGATGATCAGGTCGAAATGGTGAGGAGCAGATCGGCATATTTTGCTTGCCATTCTAATCAATAATTGGCTGTGATGGGTGGTCCATTCTATATGGATCCATTAAAAGATCAAATACTCTGCAAAACGCACCTCAAGACTCTGCCCGTTAGAGACTATGCGTTCAACGCTGGTCGGACCGTAACGAGTAATAAAATCCATCACTGTGAGAAATTTGTACCTCAACTATTGCGCAAAGAATCTCCCATGTACAAGAAATCATGCACAACTAAAAATTTGCGATTTGACAAACATCAGATATCGATCAAAGAATGAAGATTATGTAACCGTCATCCAGAAAACGTAGCAGATTTCCTCACGCAACTTCAGCAGCAAACGAGGTCATGATTATTCCATCCATCGTGCTCTATACACTACCAATAATCAGCCAAAACGACCTTCTTAACTCGAAATTGTCTTCCAATGTCTTCCCTCAACAATTGAATGAAGTGGGTGCTGCAATTTTCGGCGGAAAAATCGACCTAATACAGTAGTGACGGCCATTTAATGCATTGAGAAATGAAGAAAGTCAATTCTTCCAGTCGACTCCACGATGGTGGTCTTCGTCACGGCGACAAAGTAGACAGTCTGGCAAAGCGGAAGTAACACGAACATTAAGAAGAGAGATCAACGCTTAAATAACAAATTATCCATTGAAGAACGTACGGCGGCTCATTGTAGAAGTAAACCACAAGAAAATTGAAGACGAACTACTGCACTCATTCTCAAATATCCTCTTGACGTGAAGATCCGGCCAAGCAAATCAAGCGAATTTTGACAGAAAAACATCTGAAGTATCTCGGAAGAAGTAAATGATTGAAGCAGCACTTGCAGAGAGCAGTTACTCCATTTTAATTTTTTGTGCTCACTTGTTGGACCATGAAGACGTTTCTCGGATTTTCAAGATGCCAAGTCGAACAGAAAGCAATCACCAAATAAGTAGACTGATCGGTTTGGAAATGTGCCCCCCCCCCCCCCCCCCCCCCTTATAATTTCTTCTGCCAGTTAATAATTCCGATATCCATGCACTGCACCAGAAGGTAATTATGGAATTTATCAGAACTTGTAGGTTGTCGTTCATCAAATTTGACCTCATTGAGGTGCAGACCAAAACGGCTAATGATGACAGGAAGTGCCGACTATGTTTTACAAGAGGTGCTCATTAAGGGCCGCTAGTCTATAGACTAGTCAAACTGGAGGGTTACACAGTGACTGAGAGTGTAACATAGTTAACTTAGTAGCATTACAAATATTTTAGTTTCTTACAATTATTATTACAATACTTTTATATTTATTAGACAAAGAGCAATAGTTATTTATGTATCAAGGGAGTTATGAGGATGTTAATTACAGAGGGCAACATATTGCAATCCCGAGGGACGTTAGTCCCGAGGGATTGTTAAGTTGCCCGAGGTTATTAACATCTAATAACTCCCGTGATACATAATCTATTTTATTTTATACTAAATGAAATATAAAAACGAAATCTGTTGGTTTTTAAAATTAAACGAATGTTTTTTAATAATTGAGTAACCATGATTATTGATTACCATGGATATGTCAGCTGGAAAGTTTGTAGAAAATGACATATGAAATCCAAATATGCAACCAATAATGCAATAACAAAAGCAACATCCAATGGTTACCAGAATTAAACCAATAGTAATATTAGAATTAGAGGGAGTTATGGATTCATAACAGTCCCAAGGGAGTTATGAGTATGTTTATAGTTACGGTAACCAAGCGTTTATCTAGTTATAATGTATTAGTATGAAATAAAATACACTGCAGCTCTTAAAATATTGGATTGCTGAAATTTCTAGCATCTTAATTTACGCATGTTTAATGCAAATAAATACTTTCAATTAAAATACATTAATTAAATTAAAAAAAATATATATATTATTTATATGTCAATCATTTAATCTAGAAAAAACTTATAAAATTTTTTATCATTTCGGCCTGAATTGGAAATTGAACTTCATTAGTACCTATGTAATTTTATCTTTGTTGGCGTTAGTTGCTGTAAATGTATGCAAGAATAGTCCTATGGTTAACAATTTTTACAAACTTTAAATTTTAATCTCAAATTCTATAGTCCTGAAGAAGAATTAAAATTAATTCGAAAGCTTGACGTAGAAGAAAGAGTGTTCTTTAATTTAATTGACTGCAATCCCAAATAATTCCTAATTTCATTATATAACTGGACAGTCGAAATAAACTACTAATTTTTAATTAAATTAAAATACATTTGAATATTCAAAAATATATGGAAATAAAAATATTTTACACTAAGAAGCGAGTTAATAAAATCACAGAAAACAGTGACGACTTTACCTAATAATAACAAATAATAACGAAACTACGCGAAAGAATAAATGCAAAAACTACACAACTAGGTAGGTACTTTTGCCCATGAACTTACATGAAAAAGGTATTCAAAAAGGAGATCGTCCAAAGCGTTTTAAACATCTGCAATGTCTTGGTGGTGCGGATTAAAATCTCTTATTGCAAATTTTAATATCTCGGTTTTCCTTTTTTTCTCTTTCTTTCTGTTTCATGCAACATTATGGTTTTCAATTATCCATTTTTTCAATTCTTTTTTTGTTATCTATAGTTTTAAATTCATTTGGAAGGCTATTAAAAACATTAATTGCTTTCGCATAACTTCTCTTACCACCTACTTTCAATGATCTTTTTGGCAATTGAATACTTTTGAATCTGGTATGTAACTCCTGTCGACTCAGAAAATGTTTTCGATAAAGTTTCATAGTAATATAATGCAGATTCAAGTGCAAATTGTTGCCTGTGCAAGGAATCTTTTCATACATCATACATGAAGTTGTTTTTATTGATTATTTTTAATAATAATTTATATTGTAATCTTTGTAATCTTCGATTAAAATCCGCAAAATCGCGAAATTTCGATTTAAAAAATGCTCCTGTAGCTTTATCTTTCAAGGTTAGTGAACGAAATTTGGGATCCTTGTAAAACTTTGGAATGACGTTAGATTTTCGTAAATTTTTTTTCTTAAAGTCGCGTTACTTCTACAGGGTGTGTAATATAACTACAAGGAGTGGTCTGGTATTGTACTTGAGCCAAATCGGCCTAACCGTATCAAAATGGCGGTCATTTGAATTTTTGGAAAATTGGCTATTTTTTGAACCCCCGTATGAGCAAGATGGCCAAAAAACTTTGAAATCAACTCAACAGGATTGGAAGAAAATTACTTCAAATTTGATTTAATGCAATAAAATTTACATTATTTTTATTAATAAGCCAGTGGCGTGGGTAGGAGGAAAATGGTGAAAATTGATAAATTTCTCTAACAATTTATGAGCACATTTTTGAAGCAATTGAACTGAACTTTTTACAACAGACAACTATACTAATACTCTTTAATCTTCAAAAATTGCAAGGAACAAATTTAAAAAAATGGCGGAGATATTATAATTTTTTTACATCATGATGTTTATTTCTCTAAAATTATGAAAACGCTCCTGTCTTTTAAGAGCTTCATCTTTCAAGATTAGCGAAAGAAATTTTTTATTCTTGTGAAACTTGGGAATGACGTTTGATTTTCGTAAAAAAAAAATCCCAAAGTTGCGTTACTTCAATAGGGTGTACCTCTAATTTTCAAAAAAAAAAAAAAAACCGTCCATGAGGCACGGTTTCTGGTCGTAGTTTTCAATCTAGGGCACTGAGTTATTTTGGGAGTAAGATAGTCAAATCGGCAGGGCCGTTGCAAAACGGCGATTTTTTTTTAATTTGAGAAAAAATCTTTTTAATTTTTTGAACCCCTATAATATGTATAAGCAAGATAGAAAAAAACTTTTAAATCAAATTAACAAGATTGGAAGAAAATTATTTGAAATTTGAGCTTATGCAATAAAATTTTGCATTACATATTTTCATTTTAGTTATACAAGGTATGCACAGGAGCACAGAATTCAGAAGATCATCCTGGCCCAGATCCCAGTATCCTTCTCCGAACCCTCTGATGCTGCTCCCATAAGATCTTTGTTTTGCCCAGTACCTCCCTGTCCTAGCATCCTGGCCCAGATCCCAGTATCCTTCTCCGAACCCTCTGATGCTGCTCCCATAAGATCTTTGTTTTGCCCAGTACCTCCCTGTCCTAGCATCCTGGCCCAGATCCCAGTATCCTTCTCCGAATTAACACGAAATTGTAGAAACTGCGGTGACAAGTTTTGTAGCAGAAACTCACTGGCTAACATTAGTGTGACGCTTTTTCCCCCCGGGGAATCTACTTAGTCCTTTGATCTCCTTACGAGGAGAATGTCCTCCCTCGCCCAGTCCTCGCCAGTGACCCTCTTGTAATTTTCAAAAGTCAATTCACTATGGTTAATTCCTTCTTTCTACTGTTCTTCCAGTGGGCTTCTTCGCACTGTTTGCACCTGGTTGTAGCATCGACTATCGTCTCCGGGTCTTCCATCTTCTTCCTTAAAGCTCTGTTCTCATCTATGATTAGCAGTTCATCTCGATCCATTTCTTATAAAAATTAATTCGATACATTGCACATCAAACAAAACAGATTCATTTCTTATAAAAATTAATTCGATACATTGCACATCAAACAAAACAGATTCATTTCTTATAAAAATTAATTTCACAGGAGACGTGCATTAAATGTTAAATTATTGTGATGTTAAAAGCAAAATTAAGCAGCCGAAGCATAAATTAGTCCGGGTGTTGTTTTCAGAGATTAATCCAGTATCGATGCATGAGCAAACATACAGGAAGATTTGAAGTGGATGGTCGCTCGGTTCGAGTGTTTGTTGTTGAGTGCAGGAATTTCTGTTGCTCTCGGTAGCAGATCCACTAAGATCTTTGTTTTGCCCAGTACCTCCCTGTCCTAGCATCCTGGCCCAGATCCCAGTATCCTTCTCCGAACCCTCTGATGCTGCTCCCATAAGATCTTTGTTTTGCCCAGTACCTCCCTGTCCTAGCATCCTGGCCCAGATCCCAGTATCCTTCTCCGAACCCTCTGATGCTGCTCCCATAAGATCTTTGTTTTGCCCAGTACCTCCCTGTCCTAGCATCCTGGCCCAGATCCCAGTATCCTTCTCCGAACCCTCTGATGCTGCTCCCATAAGATCTTTGTTTTGCCCAGTACCTCCCTGTCCTAGCATCCTGGCCCAGATCCCAGTATCCTTCTCCGAACCCTCTGATGCTGCTCCCATAAGATCTTTGTTTTGCCCAGTACCTCCCTGTCCTAGCATCCTGGCCCAGATCCCAGTATCCTTCTCCCAGTATCACAGGATGTAATTTTTGACTTTACATTTCACGAAGTGAAACACAATCAGCAGCATTCGAAAAGAAGGCAATTTCAACAAGTAGAAAGTACAACTATAGTAGAGAACTGCGAAATTCCTACTATGACCTATACTACAGTACCTCCCTGTGCTAGCATCCTGGCCCAGATCCCAGTATCCTTCTCCGAACCCTCTGATGCTGCTCTCATAAGATCTTTGTTTTGCCCAGTACCTCCCTGTCCTAGCATCCTGGCCCAGATCCCAGTATCATTCTCCGAACCCTCTGATGCTGCTCCCATAAGATCTTTGTTTTGCCCAGTACCTCCCTGTCCTAGCATCCTGGCCCAGATCCCAGTATCCTTCTCCGAACCCTCTGATGCTGCTCCCATAAGATCTTTGTTTTGCCCAGTACCTCCCTGTCCTAGCATCCTGGCCCAGATCCCAGTATCCTTCTCCGAACCCTCTGATGCTGCTCCCATAAGATCTTTGTTTTGCCCAGTACCTCCCTGACCTAGCATCCTGGCCCAGATCCCAGTATCCTTCTCCCAGTATCACAGGATGTAATTTTTGACTGTACATTTCACGAAGTGAAACACAATCAGCAGCATTCGAGAAGAAGGCAATTTCAACAAGTAGAAAGTACAACTATAGTAGAGAACTGCGAAATTCCTATTATGACCTATACTACAGTACCTCCCTGTCCTAGCATCCTGGCCCAGATCCCAGTATCCTTCTCCGAACCCTCTGATGCTGCTCCCATAAGATGTTTGTTTTGCCCAGTACCTCCCTGTCCTAGCATCCTGGCCCAGATCCCAGTATCCTTCTCCGAACCCTCTGATGCTGCTCCCATAAGATCTTTGTTTTGCCCAGTACCTCCCTGTCCTAGCATCCTGGCCCAGATCCCAGTATCCTTCTCCGAACCCTCTGATGCTGCTCCCATAATATCTTTGTTTTGCCCAGTACCTCCCTGTCCTAGCATCCTGGCCCAGATCCCAGTATCCTTCTCCCAGTATCACAGGATGTAATTTTTGACTACATTTCACGAAGTGAAACACAATCAGCAGCATTCGAAAAGAAGGCAATTTCAACAAGTAGAAAGTACAACTATAGTAGAGAACTGCGAAATTCCTATTATGACCTATACTACAGTACCTCCCTGTCCTAGCATCCTGGCCCAGATCCCAGTATCCTTCTCCGAACCCTCTGATGCTGCTCCCATAAGATCTTTGTTTTGCCCAGTACCTCCCTGTCCTAGCATCCTGGCCCAGATCCCAGTATCCTTCTCCGAACCCTCTGATGCTGCTCCCATAAGATCTTTGTTTTGTCCAGTACCTCCCTGTCCTAGCATCCTGGCCCAGATCCCAGTATCCTTCTCCGAACCCTCTGATGCTGCTCCCATAAGATCTTTGTTTTGTCCAGTACCTCCCTGTCCTAGCATCCTGGCCCAGATCCCAGTATCCTTCTCCGAACCCTCTGATGCTGCTCCCATAAGATCTTTGTTTTGCCCAGTACCTCCCTGTCCTAGCATCCTGGCCCAGATCCCAGTATCCTTCTCCGAACCCTCTGATGCTGCTCCCATAAGATCTTTGTTTTGCCCAGTACCTCCCTGTCCTAGCATCCTGGCCCAGATCCCAGTATCCTTCTCCGAACCCTCTGATGCTGCTCCCAGTTGGGAGCTCAGGAAGGGACAGAGACTTCCTTGTACGGCGGCTGGTCGTGGGTAACGAAAATGGGAGTTTAATTTTATCTAAAAATTAAAATCTTGAAAAAAAACATTTTTATTTATTTATTTATTTATTTATTTATTTATTTATTGAAAGATCAACGGGCAAAGCCCTTTACATTACAACAATAATTACAAATGCAGAAAGAAGGCAAGGCAACAAAAATAAACCCATAAATTAACATATTAGCTGTTACACAGGCAGGAAAAAAAAAGAAAAATTCAGTGATATCTCATAATGAGATTTGCAATGTTTCTCTTAAAGCTATAGAGAGTATCAGATAGTCTGAGCTCAGTCGGTAACTTATTCCACTCACGTCTCAATCTATTAGCGGTAGCATAATGCACATAATTTCTCAGGGAACACACCTCCACAAGCTCACGAGCTGTTCGAAAAGCATATGGTAGGTCTCTTGATCCAAATAGACCAACCACATCCGAACAAGAAATTAAACCTAACTTAACTCTTTTAACAAAACAAAAATCATCTCTGATGTGCAAAGATTTAATGGAACCCAAACCAAAAGATTGAGCCAACTCATCAGAGTAGCTGTGGTCAGTAAAGCCCATTGGAGAACCCTGCTTAAACGCCAAGTACCTTATAAACTTATGCTGGACTGAATCCAGCTTCTTAATGTGAACATCATAATGGGGCGACCAAATAATAGCACCATACAATAAAATTGGCACAACCAATGATTTATACAAACTTATAATAGCCTCTATATTAGTAAATTCCTTGGTGGATCTCTTTAAGAATCCCAGTACTTTAAATGCTTTAGAAGTCACAGTGCTAATGTGTAAATTGAAAACAAACTTACTCTCAAAAATCACACCAAGGTCCCTGATATGATCCACCCGTTCAAGCTCCCTGTTAAATATACTATAATTAATTAAAATTTGATCCAATCTGGGAGCCCCTACCAAAAGAAATAAATTTGCATTTATCACCATTTAATTTCAATCTATTAAGGTCCGCCCAATATGCAATAACATCAAGATCCTTTTGTAACAACACTTGATCATAAATCGAATTTATTTTATAAAAAATTTTAATATCGTCCGCAAAGACAAGAGTATTTGCTACTTTTAATTGATCAGAGACATCATTGATAAATAAGATGAACAATAGAGGTCCCAAGTGGGAACCCTGGGGCACACTAGAGGTCGCAAAAAAGGGGCTGGACAAATTACCCTTAATTCTAACACGCAACTCACGATTTGACAAATACGAACGGAGCCATTCAATCGTATAATTATTAATGCCAAGATTAAACAATTTATACAAAAGCAAGTCATGATTTACACTATCAAAGGCTTTACCAAAGTCCAGGTATACAGGGTGGGCCATCGAAAAGGTAACAAGCCTAATAGTTTGTAAAGTGAAGATGTATGCGAAAAACGCCGAAACAGGTCGATTTTGTTATCGAAGGGGACATATTTTCGTGAAAAATTTAACTACCCAAATTCACCCCCTTGGCCGGGGTAGCTACCCCTTTGCTTATCATCATAGGGAACAGATATCGAGTGATACAATCATTTGAAAGCTACTTGAATTCTTTTTACAACGATATCCAACATTTTGGGTTTCGCTTACATACAGGGTGGCCTACATACAAGTGATTAAGGCGAGTTACGTTTTCGTTGGGCCACCCTGTATGTAAGCGAACCCCAAAATGTTGGATATCGTTGTAAAAAGAATTCAAGTAGCTTTCAAATGATGTATCAGTCGATAGCTGTTCCCTATGATGATAAGCAAAGGGGTAGCTACCCCGGCCAAGGGGGTGAATTTGGGTAGTTGAATTTGTCACAAAAATATGTCCCCCTCGATAACAAAAGCGACCTGTTTAGGCGTTTTTTGCATAGATCTTCCCTTTCCAAATTATTAGGCTTGTTACCTTTTCGATGGCTCACCCTTTATAAATTCATTGAGAGCCGAAGCAATATATTCACTGTATAAGATGAGGTTAGTCGTTGTAGACCTACCCCCAACAAACCCATGTTGAGTTCGAGAAATAATATGAATGCACTTGTCAGTCAACTTTTTAGTCATGATGACATCAAAAATTTTTGCAACCGAACCAATAATGGAAATAGGTCTATAATTCTGTATATCCTGTCAATTCTGTTTTTAATTTGTTTCTAGGTATCTGAAAATTTTAAGGTGCGAATTGCTGTCTCTAAATGTTGGTTTGGAAAATTCGAGGAATATTTTTTAAATTTTTCCACTGAAAATAAATTAGCTATCTCCAGATGATCTGTGAACGAAAATCTTCTATTATGATATTATGGTGTCGCAGACGCATTATTGTTATTATTTTGAACTCGACCTCCTGGCGGGAAGTTATTGAAAAAAAAAACAAATTCCCCCGGAGTAAATTCTTCGAGACTTCCAGCAACGCAAATCTTTCGTTATTCTCGATTGGAATTTAAAGTAAACAAATCATTCAATAATTTTCCTCGACGCTCTAGTCAAGAGCACGCTCTACAGGATCTTACAAGTGTTTAATAATTCCTGTGGTGATCTGGAAACAAATTGATCTGATTCAAACCGAAATAAAACTGATCATGATCAGTGAAAAAAAAAAGAATCAACTTTATGCAAAGTGTTGAAAAATATGTTGCAAAATGCTGCACCCGATCGGACTTCTTTCTGAGAAAAAAAATTATCTTTTCTTGGAGTAATTATTACTTTTGCCGACCGACCGTACTAACTCTTCAGTTGCAGTAGGAAGCAATTTACTCATCTCCAAACTTGAAGGTGCGATTTACAATAATAATTTGACAATGTGGAAATTGCCGCACATGCGTGTTGGCCATGACATTCCAGAAAAAAAATCGTCACGTGTACATTTTTTGATTTCTTTCATCCGTCATTGGATGAAAGCTACTTACGAAAAAAAATCAATTTTTCTGAGTTCTTCTTTCTATTACCTATCTACCTGCCGACACTGTTCAGGCCGACATTAGCTCATCCATATAGAATCAGTCAATACAAATCTTCCGAACATCTTCTCAATATGTAGTAATAACTGTCACAATTCGATCAGTTGTGTGCCGTCGTGCATCACTACTGTCTTTCAGTGAACAGCACTTGGCACTTCGTTTGCGACTTTTCAAACAGTCACTTACTTACAATAACAGAGCGGGGGGGGGGGGGGGGTAGGGGTAAACTTTCTGAAGACGATCAGGTCGAAATGGTGAGGAGCAGATCCGCATATTTTGCTTGCCATTCTAATCAATAATTGGCTGTGATGGGTGGTCCATTCTATATGGATCCATTAAAAGATCAGATACTCTGCAAAACGATCCTCAAAACAAATCCATCACTGTGAGAAATTTGTACCTCAACTATTGCGCAAAGAATCTCCCATGTACAAGAAATCATGCACAACTAAAAATTTGCGATTTGACAAACATCAGATATCGATCAAAGAATGAAGATTATGTAACCGTCATCCAGAAAACGTAGCAGATTTCCTCACGCAACTTCAGCAGCAAACGAGGTCATGATTATCCATCCATCGTGCTCTATACACTACCAACAATCAGCCAAAACGACCTTCTTAACTCGAAATTGTCTTCCCTCAACAATTGAATGAAGTGGGTGCTGCAATTTTCGGCGGAAAAATCGACCTAATACAGTAGTGACGGCCATTTAATGCATTGAGAAATGAAGAAACTCAATTCTTCCAGGCGACTCCACGATGGTGGTCTTCGTCACGGCGACAAAGTAGACAGTCTGGCAAAGCCACGATGGTGGTCTTCGTCACGGCGACAAAGTAGACAGTCTGGCAAAGCGGAAGTAACACGAACATTAAGAAGAGAGATCAACGCTTAAATAACAAATTATCCATTGAAGAACGTACGGCGGCTCATTGTAGAAGTAAACCACAAGAAAATTGAAGACGAACTACTGCACTCATTCTCAAATATCCTCTTGACGTGAAGATCCGGCCAAGCAAATCAAGCGAATTTTGACAGAAAAACATCCGAAGTATCTCGGAAGAAGTAAATGATTGAAGCAGCACTTGCAGAGAGCAGTTACTCCATTTTAATTTTTTGTGCTCACTTGTTGGACCATGAAGACGTTTCTGGTTTCTCGGATTTTCAAGATGCCAAGTCGAACAGAAAGCAATCACCAAATAAGTAGACTGATCGGTTTGGAAATGTGCCCCCTCCCCCGCCCCCCCTTATAATTTCTTCTGCCAGTTAATAATTCCGATATCCATGCACTGCACCAGAAGGTAATTATGGAATTTATCAGAACTTGTAGGTTGTCGTTCATCAAATTTGACCTCATTGAGGTGCAGACCAAAACGGCTAATGATGACAGGAAGTGCCGACTATGTTTTACAAGAGGTGCTCATTAAGGGCCGCTAGTCTATAGACTAGTCAAACTGCAGGGTTACACAGTGAGAGTGCAGAGTGTAACCTAGTACGATGTGTAATGATGACAGGAAGTGCCGACTATGTTTTACAAGAGGTGCTCATTAAGGGCCGCTAGTCTATAGACTAGTCAAACTGCAGGGTTACACAGTGACTGAGAGTGTAACATAGTTAACTTAGTAGCATTACAAATATTTTAGTTTCTTACAATTATTATTACAATACTTTTATATTTATTAGACAAAGAGCAATAGTTATTTATGTATCAAGGGAGTTATGAGGATGTTAATTACAGAGGGCAACATATTGCAATCCCGAGGGACGTTAGTCCCGAGGGATTGTTAAGTTGCCCGAGGTTATTAACATCTAATAACTCCCGTGATACATAATCTATTTTATTTTATACTAAATGAAATATAAAAACGAAATCTGTTGGTTTTTAAAATTAAACGAATGTTTTTAATAATTGAGTAACCATGATTATTGATTACCATGGATATGTCAGCTGGAAAGTTTGTAGAAAATGACATATGAAATCCAAATATGCAACCAATAATGCAATAACAAAAGCAACATCCAATGGTTACCAGAATTAAACCAATAGTAATATTAGAATTAGAGGGAGTTATGGATTCATAACAGTCCCAAGGGAGTTATGAGTATGTTTATAGTTACGGTAACCAAGCGTTTATCTAGTTATAATGTATTAGTATGAAATAAAATACACTGCAGCTCTTAAAATATTGGATTGCTGAAATTTCTAGCATCTTAATTTACGCATGTTTAATGCAAATAAATACTTTCAATTAAAATACATTAATTAAATTAAAAAAAATATATATATTATTTATATGTCAATCATTTAATCTAGAAAAAACTTATAAAATTTTTTATCATTTCGGCCTGAATTGGAAATTGAACTTCATTAGTACCTATGTAATTTTATCTTTGTTGGCGTTAGTTGCTGTAAATGTATGCAAGAATAGTCCTATGGTTAACAATTTTTACAAACTTTAAATTTTAATCTCAAATTCTATAGTCCTGAAGAAGAATTAAAATTAATTCGAAAGCTTGACGTAGAAGAAAGAGTGTTCTTTAATTTAATTGACTGCAATCCCAAATAATTCCTAATTTCATTATATAACTGGACAGTCGAAATAAACTACTAATTTTTAATTAAATTAAAATACATTTGAATATTCAAAAATATATGGAAATAAAAATATTTTACACTAAGAAGCGAGTTAATAAAATCACAGAAAACAGTGACGACTTTACCTAATAATAACAAATAATAACGAAACTACGCGAAAGAATAAATGCAAAAACTACACAACTAGGTAGGTACTTTTGCCCATGAACTTACATGAAAAAGGTATTCAAAAAGGAGATCGTCCAAAGCGTTTTAAACATCTGCAATGCTTGGTGGTGCGGATTAAAATCTCTTATTGCAAATTTATATATCTCGGTCTTTCTTTCTGCTTCAATAAGTGACGTTTCATGCAACATTATGGTTTTCAATTATCCATTTTTTCAATTCTTTTTTTGTTGTCTAGGTAGTTTTAAATTCATTTGGAAGGCTATTAAAAACATTAATTGCTTTCGCATAACTTCTCTTACCACCTACTTTCAATGATCTTTTTGGCAATTGAATACTTTTGAATCTGGTATGTAACTCCTGTCGACTCAGAAAATGTTTTCGATAAAGTTTCATAGTAATATAATGCAGATTCAAGTGCAAATTGTTGCCTGTGCAAGGAATCTTTTCATACATCATACATGAAGTTGTTTTTATTGATTATTTTTAATAATAATTTATATTGTAATCTTTGTAATCTTCGATTAAAATCCGCAAAATCGCGAAATTTCGATTTAAAAAATGCTCCTGTAGCTTTATCTTTCAAGGTTAGTGAACGAAATTTGGGATCCTTGTAAAACTTTGGAATGACGTTAGATTTTCGTAAATTTTTTTTCTTAAAGTCGCGTTACTTCTACAGGTGTCTAATATAACTACAAGGAGTGGTCTGGTATTGTACTTGAGCCAAATCGGCCTAACCGTATCAAAATGGCGGTCATTTGAATTTTTGGAAAATTGGCTATTTTTTGAACCCCCGTATGAGCAAAATGACCAAAAAACTTTGAAATCAACTCAACAGGATTGGAAGAAAATTACTTCAAATTTGATTTAATGCAATAAAATTTACATTATTTTTATTAATAAGCCAGTGGCGTGGGTAGGAGGAAAAGGGTGAAAATTGATAAATTTCTCTAACAATTTATGAGCACATTTTTGAAGCAATTGAACTGAACTTTTTACAACAGACAACTATACTAATACTCTTTAATCTTCAAAAATTGCAAGGAACAAATTTAAAAAAATGGCGGAGATATTATAATTTTTTTACATCATGATGTTTATTTCTCTAAAATTATGAAAACGCTCCTGTCTTTTAAGAGCTTCATCTTTCAAGATTAGCGAAAGAAATTTTTTATTCTTGTGAAACTTGGGAATGACGTTTGATTTTCGTAAAAAAAATCCCAAAGTTGCGTTACTTCAATAGGGTGTACCTCCAATTTTCAAAAAAAAAAAAAAAACGTCCATGAGGCACGGTTTCTGGTCGTAGTTTTCAATCTAGGGCACTGAGTTATTTTGGGAGTAAGATAGTCAAATCGGCAGGGCCGTTGCAAAACGGCGATTTTTTTTTAATTTGAGAAAAAATTGTAATTTTTTGAACCCCTATAATATGTATAAGCAAGATAGAAAAAAACTTTTAAATCAAATTAACAAGATTGGAAGAAAATTATTTGAAATTTGAGCTTATGCAATAAAATTTTGCATTACATATTTTCATTTTAGTTATACAAGGTATGCACAGGAGCACAGAATTCAGAAGATCATTCTGGCCCAGATCCCAGTATCCTTCTCCGAACCCTCTGATGCTGCTCCCATAAGATCTTTGTTTTGCCCAGTACCTCCCTGTCCTAGCATCCTGGCCCAGATCCCAGTATCCTTCTCCGAATTAACACGAAATTGTAGAAACTGCGGTGACAAGTTTTGTAGCAGAAACTCACTGGCTAACATTAGTGTGACGCTTTTTCCCCCAGGGGAATCTACTTAGTCCTTTGATCTCCTTACGAGGAGAATGTCCTCCCTCGCCCAGTCCTCGCCAGTGACCCTCTTGTAATTTTCAAAAGTCAATTCACTGGTTAATTCCTTCTTTCTACTGTTCTTCCAGTGGGCTTCTTCGCACTGTTTGCACCTGGTTGCTGGTTGTAGCATCGACTATCGTCTCCGGGTCTTCCATCTTCTTCCTTAAAGCTCTGTTCTCATCTATGATTAGCAGTTCATCTCGATCCATTTCTTATAAAAATTAATTCGATACATTGCACATCAAACAAAACATTCATTTCTTATAAAAATTAATTCGATACAATGCACATCAAACAAAACAGATTCATTTCTTATAAAAATTAATTCGATACATTGCACATCAAACAAAACAGATTCATTTCTTATAAAAATTAATTTCACAGGAGACGTGCATTAAATGTTAAATTATTGTGATGTTAAAAGCAAAATTAAGCAGCCGAAGCATAAATTAGTCCGGGTGTTGTTTTCAGAGATTAATCCAGTATCGATGCATGAGCAAACATACAGGAAGATTTGAAGTGGATGGTCGCTCGGTTCGAGTGTTTGTTGTTGAGTGCAGGAATTTCTGTTGCTCTCGGTAGCAGATCCACTAAGATCTTTGTTTTGCCCAGTACCTCCCTGTCCTGGCATCCTTACGTAATTTATTTATTTATCGAAAGATCAACGGGCAAAGCCCTTTACATTACAACAATAATTACAAATGCAGAAAGAAGGCAAGGCAACAAAAATAAACCCATAAATTAACATATTAGCTGTTACACAGGCAGGAAAAAAAAAGAAAAATTCAGTGATATCTCATAATGAGATTTGCAATGTTTCTCTTAAAGCTATAGAGAGTATCAGATAGTCTGAGCTCAGTCGGTAACTTATTCCACTCACGTCTCAATCTATTAGCGGTAGCATAATGCACATAATTTCTCAGGGAACACACATCCACAAGCTCACGAGCTGTTCGAAAAGCATATGGTAGGTCTCTTGATCCAAATAGAC
Source organism: Malachius bipustulatus (assembly GCA_910589415.1). NCBI lineage: Eukaryota > Metazoa > Arthropoda > Insecta > Coleoptera > Melyridae > Malachius > Malachius bipustulatus. Next base: position 19,008,370 of record OU342633.1, read on the forward strand.
CAACCACATCCGAACAAGAAATTAAACCTAACTTAACTCTTTTAACAAAACAAAAATCATCTCTGATGTGCAAAGATTTAATAGAACCCAAACCAAAAGATTGAGCCAACTCATCAGAGTAGCTGTGGTCAGTAAAGCCCATTGGAGAACCCTGCTTAAACGCCAAGTACCTTATAAACTTATGCTGGACTGAATCCAGCTTCTTAATGTGAACATCATAATGGGGCGACCAAATAATAGCACCATACAATAAAATTGGCAAAACCAATGATTTATACAAACTTATAATAGCCTCTATATTAGTAAATTCCTTGGTGGATCTCTTTAAAAATCCCAGTACTTTAAATTCTTTAGAAGTCACAGTGCTAATGTGTAAATTGAAAACAAACTTACTCTCAAAAATCACACCAAGGTCCCTGATATGATCCACCCGTTCAAGCTCCCTGTTAAATATACTATAATTAATTAAAATTTGATCCAATCTGGGAGCCCCTACCAAAAGAAATAAATTTGCATTTATCACCATTTAATTTCAATCTATTAAGGTCCGCCCAATATGCAATAACATCAAGATCCTTTTGTAACAACACTTGATCATAAATCGAATTTATTTTATAAAAAATTTTAATATCGTCCGCAAAGACAAGAGTATTTGCTACTTTTAATTGATCAGAGACATCATTGATAAATAAGATGAACAATAGAGGTCCCAAGTGGGAACCCTGGGGCACACCAGAGGTCGCAAAAAAGGGGCTGGACAAATTACCCTTAATTCTAACACGCAACTCACGATTTGACAAATACGAACGGAGCCATTCAATCGTATAATTATTAATGCCAAGATTAAACAATTTATACTTTTCAATAGACGAGGGGTCATTCAAGACCCTCGAGAGATCCCGGTTTCGAGCGTACTACAGACTCGGAAGGGTGACTTTCCGAGTGTTGAAAGGACTCGATGGCGGGAAAAATCAGGGTCCTTCAAGCGAACCTCCAGCACAGTAAGGCGGCATCAGCTGCCCTTACTGTGGCAATGAGGGAATTTGACGTGGCCCTCATACAAGAACCTTGGATCAACAAAGGTAAGGTAATGGGACTAGGGGGGGTGGGAGAACTAATTTACAGTAGATCCCATGAAACCCCTAGAACCTGCATACTAGTCAAAAAAGGACTTAAAATACTTCCGTTAACTAACCTTTCTTCTAGGGATTTGACGGTAGCAAAAATCAGGACAGTCAGCGGGAATATGTCGAGGGAGATAATTCTCGGATCAGCATATTTCCCATATGACGCCCTGGAACTACCACCACCCAAAGAGGTAGAAAAACTGGTGAGAGACTGCGGGGGAATAGGACCACAGCTGATCATCGGGTGCGACACCAACGCGCACCATACAACTTGGGGAAGCACAAACACCAACGAAAGAGGTGAGTCACTACTACAATTTATAATGACTAACAATCTAGACATATTAAATGTAGGAAATAAACCTACTTTTGTCAACTCAAGACGAAAGGAGGTCATAGACATAACTATAGCTACACCATACGTAGGAAGCTATGTCAAAAACTGGCATGTATCTGATGAGGTTAGTTGCTCGGATCACAGACACATAAACTTTACAATAAATGGAAACAAAACCATACAAGAAATTTATCGCAACCCTCGGAAAACTAACTGGGAGTCTTATAAGACAGACCTGGAGCACGGTTTAAAACAGACGAGAAATACGATAAAAAACACAATAGACCTAGAAGTGGTAGCAGGACAAGTGCAGGATGCAATCACTTCGGCCTATAACAACAACTGTCCCCTTGTCAGCAGGGACTCCAACAGGAATGTGCCCTGGTGGAACAGAAACCTAGCTGCACAAAGAGGACAAGTTAGGAAATACTTCAATAAAGCGAAGGAAACAAATAAGTGGGAGATATACAGAAAGGCTCTCACAGAATACAACAAAGCACTGAGGAAAGCAAAGAGAGATTCATGGAGAAAGCATTGTGAGGACATAGAAGGAACTCAAGAATATGCTAGACTCCATAAAATACTCTCAAAGCAACCCCAGAGCTCCATACACACTCTGAAAACAGAGAGTGGCAAATATACGGAAACGGGAAAGGACACAATGAGAGAATTACTCAGAGTTCATTTTCCAGGTTCTAGAGTCACCGATTTATCTCCACAAGACTGCCTAAATGCAGAACTGGGAACCCCAAAGAGGACGAACAGGGACAGCTGGCAGGTTGCGAAATCGGTGATAAACGAGAACAAAATCAAATGGGCAATCAACTCCTTTGAACCCTATAAATCGCCGGGTATAGATGGCATCTACCCAATAATGTTGCAGAAAGGACCACATCTTCTGACACAGAGGCTAAGTATGATCCTCAGGGGCAGTCTTGCACTGGGGCACATACCCAAAGCCTGGACCTTAATTAGAGTAATTTATATACCTAAACCTGGGAAAACAGGACAGGAAGGGGCAAAATCTCTAAGACCCATAAGTCTCATGTCTTTTTTGCTGAAGACTTTAGAAAAACTGCTCGATAGGCATATAAGGGATGATGTCCTGGCAAACAGACCATTTCATCAAGACCAACATGCATATAGAACAGGAAAATCAACGGAATCAGCTTTACACCACCTGGTAGAAAAGGCAGAATACGCAATAAAACACAAGGAAGTACTATTATGTGCTTTCTTGGACATAGAAGGTGCGTTCGACAACACCTCCCTAGAATCAATCTCCAATGCATTGAGGAACAGAGGAATCAATGCAACAATATGCAGGTGGATAGACTTCATGTTGAAAAGCAGATTGGTATGCACATCCCTATTTGGGGAGACTGTGGTGGCTCAGGTAGCAAGGGGGTGTCCACAAGGAGGCGTACTGTCTCCCTTGATGTGGAACCTTGTTATGGACGAGCTAATGAAACGTCTGGACCAAGAGGGAATCAAGAGCATAGGATATGCTGATGACCTTGTCATATTAATTCAAGGCAAATTTAACGACACAATAAGGCCCTGTATGCAAAGGGCTTTAAATGTTGTAACCAAATGGACAAACGAAGAGGGACTGAACATAAGTCCCTCCAAATCAACCATCATAGCGTTTACTAATCGAAGGAAACTGGTGGGCCTAGGACCACTAAAACTTCGAGGCAGGAACGTACAAATATCGGGAGAGGTGAAATATCTTGGGGTAATCTTAGACTCAAAACTCACCTGGAACCAACAGATAGACAGGATTAAAAGAAGAGCGGAGACCACATTCATGATGGTCAGACGAACTTATGGGAAAACATGGGGATTAAAACCACATATGGTATACTGGGCGTACACCAGAGTGATTAGACCAATGTTGTTGTATGCATCTCTGGTATGGTGGACAAAGATGCAACAAAATACCGCGATAAACAAGCTCAGCAAGGTGCAAAGACTCGCATGCCTTGGAATAACGGGGGCAATGAAAACTACTTCAACTGCAGCAATGGAAGTCCTCCTAGACCTCCCACCACTTCATCTAATGATAATGGGAGAGGCAAGACTGGCACGACTAAGGCTGCAAGAAGAACCAAGGGGCAAATATGCGGAACTTGGACACAATAGAATCAAAAACTATGTGGAAGTGGACCTGCTAGATGCAAACACAGACCACATGGCTCCAAAATTCAAATTCCACAAGAGCTTTGAGGTGAGCATCAAAGATCGAGAGGAATGGAATGAGCCCACAGACAGCAACAGGCTGGTCGGAACAACCTGGTACATTGACGGGTCAAAGACCGACCAAGGAACTGGAGCTGGCATATACAATGAGTTGGACAATACTCAACACACCATATCTCTCGGGCAGTGGGCAACTGTATTTCAATCGGAAATATACGCTATGCTACACTGCGCGAGCATAAACAATAAGAGGGCCTACAAAAATAGACGGATCAATATATTAACAGATAGTCAGGCGGTTCTGAGGGCTATAGAAAGCCCCAAGATAACGTCCAGACTACTGTGGGAATGCCGTGAGAATCTCGAAACCCTGACAGAACGCAATAAGGTAACCTTGATGTGGGTGCCAGGACATAGAGGAATCACAGGCAATGAAAAAGCCGACGAGCTAGCAAGAAGAGGATCCTCGGCTAAATACATTGGCCCAGAACCTGCCCTGGGAGTACCAAAAAGTACAGCACGGGGTCAGGTTAATATATGGGTCAAAGAAAAACATAAAATATATTGGGACAAAAGGACCAAACACCAACACGGGAAAGCCTTTATTAAAGGACCCATAAAAAAGACAACTGAAGAACTACTATTACTTAGCAGGAATCAGTTACACATTACAGTGGGATTACTAACGGGACATATTGCCCTAAAAGAACACTTAAATAAAATAGGACTGTTCAATGGAGACCTAAGTTGCCGAGAATGCAATAGGGCCCAGGAGACAGCAAAACATGTACTGTGTGAATGCGAGGCTCTGGACCGCAGAAGACAGGAGATATACGGACAACAAAAAACGCGTCCGGAAGAATATGAAACTCATTCAGTAACGGGGCTGCACAAGTTAGTTCAGGGAACCAGACTGATGGAATGGGTGTCATGAAGCAAAAGGGGGTGCACAATAAGCCCATGAGGCTGAGGTGCTTCCGATGACCAAGACGGCCCTCGAAAGGAGGGGCTTTTAGTGGGTGGGACTCCCACATAACCCAATGCATGGGTATCCATAATGGATTTACCCTCCTTTTTCAAAAAAAAAAAAAAAAAACAATTTATACAAAAGCAAGTCATGATTTACACTATCAAAGGCTTTACCAAAGTCCAGGTATACAGGGTGGGCCATCGAAAAGGTAACAAGCCTAATAGTTTGTAAAGTGAAGATGTATGCGAAAAACGCCGAAACAGGTCGATTTTGTTATCGAAGGGGACATATTTTCGTGAAAAATTTAACTACCCAAATTCACCCCCTTGGCCGGGGTAGCTACCCCTTTGCTTATCATCATAGGGAACAGATATCGAGTGATACAATCATTTGAAAGCTACTTGAATTCTTTTTACAACGATATCCAACATTTTGGGTTTCGCTTACATACAGGGTGGCCTACATACAAGTGATTAAGGCGAGTTACGTTTTCGTTGGGCCACCCTGTATGTAAGCGAACCCCAAAATGTTGGATATCGTTGTAAAAAGAATTCAAGTAGCTTTCAAATGATGTATCACTCGATAGCTGTTCCCTATGATGATAAGCAAAGGGGTAGCTACCCCGGCCAAGGGGGTGAATTTGGGTAGTTGAATTTGTCACAAAAATATGTCCCCCTCGATAACAAAAGCGACCTGTTTAGGCGTTTTTTGCATAGATCTTCCCTTTCCAAATTATTAGGCTTGTTACCTTTTCGATGGCTCACCCTTTATAAATTCATTGAGAGCCGAAGCAATATATTCACTGTATAAGATGAGGTTAGTCGTTGTAGACCTACCCCCAACAAACCCATGTTGAGTTCGAGAAATAATATGAATGCACTTGTCAGTCAACTTTTTAGTCATGATGACATCAAAAATTTTTGCAACCGAACCAATAATGGAAATAGGTCTATAATTCTGTATATCCTGTCAATTCTGTTTTTAATTTGTTTCTAGGTATCTGAAAATTTTAAGGTGCGAATTGCTGTCTCTAAATGTTGGTTTGGAAAATTCGAGGAATATTTTTCAAATTTTTCCACTGAAAATAAATTAGCTATCTCCAGATGATCTGTGAACGAAAATCTTCTATTATGATATTATGGTGTCGCAGACGCATTATTGTTATTATTTTTATTTCCATAGCAACGAAGGCATTTGAGTATTTTATAATAGTTGAGTGTAGGCGCGATTGCCAAACTTCAAATTTCGTTCAGATTTAGGTATGGTCGTATCAATTTCCAACATTCTCAATTCCTCTATAAAGAGGTTTTATGGGGGGAAAAAAATGATGAATGTGTCCGTTCCAGACATTACATCAGTAACTTAATTTTTCATTAATCTTTATCACGGTGAGGTGATTGAAAAAATTACCTTCAAACTCGGATGGGGGAAACTCTGTACCTTGAAAACCAACCGTTGGATTAAATTTTTTTTTCATGTTATCCTTAATTTTAATGGGCTCTATATCGCCCTGTATTCGGAGTGCGCGAGTTACTGATCACCCTGTAGACGCCCGACTGCCAGAGTTAGGATACAAAAGGAATGGATGTCATATGATGGGAGAATTTTTAAATTTAAACTTGAACGAATCCTAATTATTTCCCGAACAACAATAAGTAATTATAAGTAATTCCTAACCTGCTTCTAAGCAAATTGCAAATATTTTTTACTTACACTCACACTCTACCGTGAGCTTGCAAATAAATTAACAAAATTTACTTGCGCTTCTGAGCGAATTTTACTATTCACTCGGGCTTTAGGAAAAATAAATATAATTTTTCTAGACTTCTAAGTAACATACAGTAGAGTCTCGTTCATTCGAGCGAAACGGGACCGGACGATGCTCGGATTTGCGGGAAAAAAATCAAAAAGTTCCTACGTTGTGTTATTTTCGATACAAAAAAATATTAATAACTCTTCGACATAACTTCATAAGTGTACTTTAAATCACAATTGAAATTCGCCTAACTTTATGCAACATGATAATTCTGTGATTAATACAATGAAAGTCGTCACTGTTCACTTGTATCTTTTTCTCGAGTGAACTCCTCCATAAATTTCAAATGAAACATTTTTAACTACAGACAAGTTAACGACTCACATTATTCACTTCAGGGAAACTTGCTGCCAAACGGCTTCTTTCTTGTGAAGTACAAACAGCCAAAATCAATTAAACTGGAACCATTTTACAAAACTAGTTCTTAGAAATTGTTTTCTAAAAGTCATTTCCCAGGATATCCTATTAAAAAAAAGGGAAAACTAACTATGCTATCCGGCAAATAATTAATGCAAAACGTCACCTCTGTGTTAGCTGAACTTGTACCTGATGCTCTCTTTGACTCGGAGGGTCACAAATCATTAATTTACTGTGTACATACCTACTTTGATTTACTCTCGCATAATTTACATTTTTTTGTTAAAATTAAAAATGGAATTATTCAAGTAAACAAATTATTACCAATAATATTATTAGCAGGCTATATTTACCTAAACTCGTATCTGAATTTAGCGGCATTACCCGTTTGAACTACGGCTCTTATACTAACTGGCAACATTTACGGATGCACAGGCCGGGAACTTTCCTCGACCAGTCTCTGGCCGCTCAAGGACAGCGAACTCGACCTCCTGGCGGGAAGTTATTGAAAAAAAAAAAAACAAATTCCCCCGGAGTAAATTCTTCGAGACTTCCAGCAACGCAAATCTTTCGTTATTCTCGACTGGAATTTAAAGTAAACAAATCATTCAATAATTTTCCTCGACGCTCTAGTCAAGAGGACGCTCTACAGGATCTTACAAGTGTTTAATAATTCCTGTGGTGATCTGGAAACAAATTGATCTGATTCAAACCGAAATAAAACTGATCATGATCAGTGAAAAAAAAAAGAATCAACTTTATGCAAAGTGTTGAAAAATATGTTGCAAAATGCTGCACCCGATCGGACTTCTTTCTGAGAAAAAAAATTATCTTTTCTTGGCGTAATTATTACTTTTGCCGACCGACCGTACTAACTCTTCAGTTGCAGTAGGAAGCAATTTACTCATCTCCAAACTTGAAGGTGCGATTTACAATAATAATTTGACAATGTGGAAATTGCCGCACATACGTGTTGGCCATGACATTCCAGAAAAAAAAAATCGTCACGTGTACATTTTTTGATTTCTTTCATCCGTCATTGGATGAAAGCTACTTACGAAAAAAATTAATTTTTCTGAGTTCTTCTTTCTATTACCTATCTACCTGCCGACATTGTTCAGGCCGACATTGAAGCTCATCCATATAGAATCAGTCAATACAAATCTTCCGAACATCTTCTCAATAGTAATAACTGTCACAATTCGATCAGTTGTGTGCCGTCGTGCATCACTACTGTCTTTCAGTGAACAGCACTTGGCACTTCGTTTGCGACTTTTCAAACAGTCACTTACTTACAATAACAGAGCGGGGGGGGGGGGGGGGGGGTAGGGGTAAACTTTTGAAGGCGATCAGGTCGAAATGGTGAGGAGCAGATCCGCATATTTTGCTTGCCATTCTAATCAATAATTGGCTGTGATGGGTGGTCCATTCTATATGGATCCATTAAAAGATCAGATACTCTGCAAAACGATCCTCAAAACAAATCCATCACTGTGAGAAATTTGTACCTCAACTATTGCGCAAAGAATCTCCCATGTACAAGAAATCATGCACAACTAAAAATTTGCGATTTGACAAACATCAGATATCGATCAAAGAATGAAGATTATGTAACCGTCATCCAGAAAACGTAGCAGATTTCCTCACGCAACTTCAGCAGCAAACGAGATCATGATTATCCATCCATCGTGCTCTATACACTACCAACAATCAGCCAAAACGACCTTCTTAACTCGAAATTGTCTTCCAATGTCTTCCCTCAACAATTGAATGAAGTGGGTGCTGCAATTTTCGGCGGAAAAATCGACCTAATACAGTAGTGACGGCCATTTAATGCATTGAGAAATGAAGAAAGTAAATTCTTCCAGTCGACTCCACGATGGTGGTCTTCGTCACGGCGACAAAGTAGACAGTCTGGCAAAGCGGAAGTAACACGAACATTAAGAAGAGAGATCAAAGCTTAAATAACAAATTATCCATTGAAGAACGTACGGCGGCTCATTGTAGAAGTAAACCACAAGAAAATTGAAGACGAACTACTGCACTCATTCTCAAATATCCTCTTGACGTGAAGATCCGGCCAAGCAAATCAAGCGAATTTCGACAGAAAAACATCCGAAGTATCTCGGAAGAAGTAAATGATTGAAGCAGCACTTGCAGAGAGCAGTTACTCCATTTTAATTTTTTGTGCTCACTTGTTGGACCATGAAGACGTTTCTCGTTTCTCGGATTTTCAAGATGCCAAGTCGAACAGAAAGCAATCACCAAATAAGTAGACTGATCGGTTTGGAAATGTGCCCCCTACCCCCCCCCCCCCCCCCCCCCCTTATAATTTCTTCTACCAGTTAATAATTCCGATATCCATGCACTGCACCAGAAGGTAATTATGGAATTTATCAGAACTTGTAGGTTGTCGTTCATCAAATTTGACCTCATTGAGGTGCAGACCAAAACGGCTAATGATGACAGGAAGTGCCGACTATGTTTTACAAGAGGTGCTCATTAAGGGCCGCTAGTCTATAGACTAGTCAAACTGCAGGGTTACACAGTGACTGAGAGTGTAACATAGTTAACTTAGTAGCATTACAAATATTTTAGTTTCTTACAATTATTATTACAATACTTTTATATTTATTAGACAAAGAGCAAAATACACTGCAGCTCTTAAAATATTGGATTGCTGAAATTTCTAGCATCTTAATTTACGCATGTTTAATGCAAATAAATACTTTCAATTAAAATACATTTGAATATTCAAAAATATATGGAAATAAAAATATTTTACACTTAAGAAGCGAGTTAACAAAACAAAATCACAGAAAACAGTGACGACTTTACCTAATAATAACAAATAATAACGAAACTACGCGAAAGAATAAAAAATGCAAAAACTACACAACTAGGTAGGTACTTGCCCATGAACTTACATTAAGTAGATATTCAAAAAGACTCTTGACCGTCCAAATAAGCTCCACAGCGTCCAAATAAGCTCCACAGCGTCGAAAGCGTTTTCAACATCTGTGATTTTCTTGGTGGTGCAGATTAAAATCTCTTATTGCAAATTTTAATATCTCGCATGTTAATTTGGAACAGCCAAATAAAGATCAAATTGAGTTCTGCATTTCAGTTTTATTCTGAGGTATTTCGGTCCTCCCCTTTTTATTGATGAAGTAGGTAAATATTTTATTAGCCACCAATATTCATTATACAAAAATAACATTATTTTATTCACAAATATTGGCCATACTTAATGCTCCTCCATTATCACAATCGGTAGGTATCTTCCCTTAGTGTAGGAGGTATACCCAAATACCTTAAAATATTAATACCGGACACTTCCTCTCAAAACCTCCGTCCATTTTTACAGCGCCCTCATGCAGGAACTGGGGACACTAAAGCTGTTTTTAAATTCAAAGTTAGGTAACTTTTCACGGTTTTTGACAGCTGCAGTCAATCATAATTATTAATAATTTGTCATTAGTAATTGAACGTTTTAGTTTCAAGTATAATTTCAATTTAAAGTTACTCTCAAAGCATTATATCAGCGGATAATTTTGTTGGGTACCAGTTAAATAGGCATTGATAATGTACCGCTGTATTAAAGTGAACATAGGTATTATGTCTGGAAAATATGTGCTGTGTGCTGTGTGCGGTTGCTGCGACTATGGATTGTTAAGCATGTCCAGATCTTTCCACGGTGTTCCAAGCAGGAATAAAGAATTATGTATAAAGTTAACTTTAGAAGACGCGTAAATAAACTTATTAATATTTTATAACTATGCTGATGGAAATAGGAACAAGCAATAGGTTATAATAACATCGATGAGTGACGAAATTTTGAAAAAGTGTGGAGTGTCGAAGCCGATTTCTCACCATATTATTTTGTACCTACTGATCATTTCAAAGAGGAAAATTTTGTTAATCCAGCAAATAATAGACCTTTAAAACTGCAAGGAAGCACATTATTGGAATTGCGGCAAATAAAAGGCTCACACTTAGGTATATAGCGATTCAATCTTTTTGAAATACACCTACCTAAAGATATTAATAATATTGTGTGCAATAGTAGTGATTATTGTTAATATAATAAACATATTGAAAACTTTGTTGTTTATTGTTGTATTATAATTCTTCGTCCCAATTTCCTCCGTCTATTCCGTCTAATTAATTTTAAGAGCTCTTCTATTCAGTGTTGATATTTAAAACTCCCGCTATGTTTCACCAAATTTAATTTTTAGTGTCCCCAGTTCATGCTTGGCGGCGCTGCTAAAATGGACGCAACCTGTTGCAATGCTATAGGTATAGGAGTGTCCGGTATTATTATTTTAGCGTATTTGGTATAATACCTACCGTCAGCAATGTCAGATGGATTCATCAAATTTTTTCCTCCAACTGAGAATAAACTGGAGAACTGGCTCAAATGTTTCCGAATTTCAGTTACGATTTTGAATTGTTTCCCATGCAGCTCGGGGAAATGCGCATTCAGTCGTCGACCGAATTGCATGCATTTCAGTGAGAGTTTCCCGTAATTCAGTTGAAAGGTATTCGATTCACGTAAACTAACAATCGACATTTGGTAGAATTAATAAAATCAAATAATATTGCAACGTTGCCCGATTTATTTTTATTTCTTATTTCTTGCGATAATAATAATAATAATAATATAATTTATTCGACCACGGGAGCTTACAAGTTTACTATAATATCTACAATAAACCCATACGATCATCAGTCTTGTCAGACACAATAATACACAAGTGCAAGATGCAACAAGATACGAGTATGAAATACTAAATCCTATCAAAAGGCAAAATATACAACATTTATACAATGGGATACCATCACGGATTACTCATTTAAAAATTCATCATAAGAGTAGTATGCTTTTTTGACCAAGTAATAGTATAACTTGTTTTTGAACAATCTAAAATTTCCATAATTACCATTACTTCTGATATACTTATTAAAGCACTCAATAGAGTTTTTCTGACAAGCAATGATTTTCTCTCTTGGCCTGATCCTGGGTCTTTAAAAGCCTCTTTTGGGTTTGGAATTATTTTCAGGAATTTTTTAACACTGAAATCTTCTGTGTATTGCTTAATCTGTGAGCATAATTGTTGTTTCCTTAAATAATCTTTTAGTTTTGGATAATCTAGTCGTTCCAATGCATTATTGATGAACTCCGCCAATAGTTCCTTGCTTTTTCCAATTTCATCGCATTTTCGCAAACTGGTGTTTGTGGTTATTTATTTAATAGAAGGCGAATTACGGTGCATATCTTTATTTTGCAAAACAAACAAAACCACACACTACAGGAGTAACAGTTAAACAAAACTAACTGATTTTCATTTTTTAAGTTCGCAGGCAAAGCAAGCAGATCCAAATACCGGAGACGCGCCGCTGCGGTTAGTCAACATAACCAGCAACCATCAGCCAAGATGACTTGACTTCGTTTATCGTTCGTTGATCCGTTGATTCATGGTCACTTCTGGCCAGTGATGTGCCCTATAATTTACAATTTACCTCTGTTCTTTACCGACGCCGGAGGCTAGGGGCTGGTCGGGTGCTACTAGCACTAGCGACCTGTTGGCCTCCAAATATATTTAAAAAAAATGGTGGCTCTATAATTACAGCAGATTCCCAGCGGGATCTGCTAAAGACGTTAGTTGAGGGGTCAGCGCGCTCCCACAATTTCCTCCCTCTTTTTAATAAATACAAAGAGCGAGGACCTAAGAGTGCCAACGAGGACCTGGGGGAGGACCCGCCTCTGTCTCCTCGCCTTTGCGAGAGCAGGCGGGTACACCTCCCCCTTATGAACATTTCGGCTTCTCGAACCGACGCTGGCATAAATTTGTTTTTTCCTACAGTACAACTTCGATAGTACGGACAGATATAGTTTTTCGGGAGTCCGGATTAATGAAGCATACTTTTTTTTTAACTTTTTAATGACTTTCATAATAAAAAAATTGATAGATACTCGGTTTTTTCATGTTCAACATATTTTTTTAAATTATTTATGTTCCTATTATGAAGTAGTTTTAAAAAGTTTTTTAAAAAGACACAAGTTTCAGTAGGTTCATTAACCTGCTACTGAAGCATTTTTGTCTGTCTATAAAATTTGGAAAATCGATCTCATAATATGCAGGTGCTACTGGGACGAGAGCGCAATAAGCTGGTGCTCTCGTCAATTTAATTTGTTGGTTAGTCCAAAGCTTGTTGTCCGGATTATAGGGTTCAAATTACAAAAATTTCCGAACTCCAGAGGCGTCCGATTACTGGAGTGCCCAAACTAAAGCGTGTCCGGAGTATCGATTTATCGAAGCTGTACTGTATTTTACAAATCAATTTTCCACATATTAACACGGTTTGTTGTACCGGGTGGGCAACTAAGAATGGACGCTGTCTCAGGAACGGTTCGTCACACGAAGTTGTGGGGTAAAATTTTTTGGGGTCACTTTCCTCTTGAAAAATTTTACCCCAAAGCTGCGTGTGACGAACCGTTCCTGAGATATGGTGTTGGCGTCCATTCTTAGTTCCCACCCGGTACATGTTTCAGAATACCAGTGAGTCAGACAGCGGAGAGCTGCATGGGGATTGGCCGGAGTGGCGCCGGAAAGGTAAGCACTAGGTTAGAGCGTAAATGCCCGTTAAAGTTATTTATGAATTTATAATTCACCGCTCTATTAATATTATTATTATTATTGTAATAATCATGGGTTTTGATGAGAGACATCTATCGGTAGTTTGCTAGCACCGCCCGACGGATGGTAATGCCTCGAAATGTGCTATCTGCATGGGGCTACCTATTCCCGATGGACACTAGCAAGCAGTCGTGCTGCCGTTGGTTCTTGTCTTCACCGGTAGATGAGATGGCAATCAGCTCTTGAAGTCACGGAGTTCCGTGTCGATTTTTCATTTAAGAGTTTGCTTCCTGGACTGGCCTGGAATGCATCCTCTAGTTTCTTTCTCGATGTGCTGTACTGATGAGGTCATAAAGAGACCGAAACAGCGTTGTCTGCAGCTTCGAGATGACTGGATGGCTCTGTGTGTTTGGTCTGCCTCAGGAAGCCTAAAATTAAGATAGAAACTAAAGCTAAAAATTTATTCATATAGCCTATGAGTTTTTTTTTCTTCTACATGGGTCGTGCACGGATTAATTTTAAAATCATTGTTATACAGGCTGTTTTCTAATTGAATGTCAATATTTAAGCGGGTGATTTTTGGGTCCATTTTAAAAAGATATAAATCATTTTTTCGTATAATATCTGTAATATACCGCTCTGGATATTTTAAAGAAATTTCATAGACAGGTATTATTACGATACATCAAGGGGCATTTTTTCATGTACCGCGTTTCATTTTATTTCCACTAGTGACGATGGTGTGCGATCGTGCAGAATTTTACCGGCATATTTTAGCAGACATTTATGGTACGCCACTGATTTCTGTTCAAATAGAAATCATTTTTGGATTCCCATTCATTTCCATGCAAATTTGATTACTTGTTTTTTTTTTCAGTCCGATGCACGGTTTTTGCCTAAAAAAAATAAAATCTGTCTCTCTACATGGTCACAAGATTGTCGTTAAATGACAATAAAAAAATTTAAAAATATGCAGGTGAAATTCTGCAAGATGTGACCAGTGGAGATAAAACGAAATGTGGTACCTACATGAAAAAATGCCTCTTGATGAGTAATACCTGTCTATTAAATTTCATTAAAATATCCAGAGCGGTATTACAGATATTATGAAAAAATTATTTATTTTTAAATACTTTAGCACCCTGTAGCTCAAAAGTTAAGACTTTTAGGACATACGTTCTTATGAAGTTTTTTCCTCAAAATTGACCCAAAAATCGCCCCCTTAAAAATTAACATTCAATTAGAAAACACCCTGTATCAAAGAACTTTTTGTGCAATTTTGTCGGAAAAATTAGATTGGAATCAGGTGAGGTTTGTACTGATTAGGCATCATTTTCAATGTTTATTAGGGTAGGTACTTGAATGTTATTCTATTTATTGGAATCGAATTTCCTTCTTGAAAATTAAATCAGCATTGCAGTTACAAAATGTCGATGACTCGAATGAATTTTTTTACATGAATTTTCTCATTCTTTTTTCAGAATGAGCCGGAGACGTTCAAAATCCCTTTCGCCGGAGCCGAGGCCATCCCCATGCGAGTCCCGGCAGGGCCCTCCCGATCGCCCTCGCCCGGTGGGGGTCTATCTCAAGTGTGCGGGGACAGGGCCCTCTACTATACATTCTACGGAGTCACCAGGTGAGGAAAGCAAAAAGTGTTGTCCCCGGAAAATAACAAGTACAAGGTTCTAAGTGACGAATACCTCCTAGTTCGTCCAGTGAGAGTTGTCCGTTGTCATGCCACACTGATCCTGACTAAACAATTCCATTTAATTCGATTTGATTCCTACACTTATTTCTAAGTCGAACCAGATGTGGTATCACAGTTTGTGTCGGTGGAGTGTGTTGAGGAGTAATGAATATCCTACAAATAGGTATATTATTTCGACAAGTTATTGACTTATACAGGGTGCACCATGTATCCTTCTCATGTATTGCTATCTCCTAACGCTAACGGATACAGGGTCGGTTAAACAAGTCCAAAGTAGCGCAATTTTGTGGCCATCTCGATTCCGTCGAGACATACAAAAGGTATCTGTGACCGTTCCAGAAATATCCTGAAAAAACTGAAAAATCGAGATTTCTTATTTTTTCCATATCTTTTTTATTATTGGAGATTAATGAATAATTTTTTGTGGGCTTACATAAGTCGTCAGGAGCTACCGATCTGACATTTCAAAAATTTTCAAAGCCTTCTAGATCCCAGAATTTTCATAGTCAACTTTCGTTTTTCTTATGGCCACCATAGTGTTTTTTTATGTTAATCGGTATAAAAAAAATCATAAAAACAAAAAATTGTTAAACTTCAAAAAATAAATTAAAAGCATTTTTATTCTTCTTTTTTCTTTACAAAAAAGATACATTTTTAGACCGAATTTCATAGATAAATTAAAAAACCATGAGGCAAGCACTATTTCGGCGTATTTTACAAATGTTGACGTTTTTCTACGATTTTTTTTTAGATTTTTCTTTGAAAAATTAAGAATAAAAATTAAAAATTTTTTTTTGAAGTTTATTAATGTTTGGTTTCCATTATTTTTTTCATATCGAACGACATAAAAAAATAATATGGCGGCCATAAGAAAAACGAAAGTTGACTGTGAAAACTCTTGGATCTAGTAGGCCTCAAAAATTTTTGAACCGTCAGATGGATAGCTCTTAACGGCTTATGTAAGCCTACAAAAAATTATTTATTAATTTCCAATAATAAAAATGATATGAGGAAAATAAGAAATCTCGATTTTTCAGTTTTTTCAGGATATTTCAGGAACGGTCACAGATATCTTGCATGTTTTGACGAATTCGAAATGGCCACAAAACTGCGTATCTTTTCTCTAATTTACCCGACCCTGTATCTCTTAGCGTTCAGGAGATAGCCATATAGAGAAGGATACATGGTGAACCCTGTATAAGTTATACGTTGGGAAATGCCTCTTGATGCATGGAAAGTGTACACAAATTTTCACGAAAATATCTCGATTGTTATCAAAGTTATTATTAAAAAACGATTTTTTTCTTGAAACTTCAACTTCAACTTCAGTAGTTAAAAAGTTAAGCCTCTTAGGACATACGTTTATACTTACTTTTTTTCCTAAAATGATCTCATCAATCACCCCCTGAATTTTCTCAATTTATTTTAGATACACCGTGTAGATACAACCACATTATGTAATAAATACGAAAATTTCGAATAGCGCCTTTTTGCACAGGACGATTTTTTGACGACTTCTGATTTGATTTTGATTTAGGCCATAAACTGTGATTGCTGAAAATTTTAACCGTATATGTATGTACACTAAAAGGCCCACAGGGTGACGGCTTATTGCTAGATTGGCACTCTCTACTCTATTGATAATCTCGTTACCTCTAATAAAGATACTCAACGGATCACGAACGAGTTTTATTTTATTTTATTTTTTTTCAGCTGTGAAGGATGCAAGTGCTTCGTTAAGAGGCATGCAGGGAAGGACCCGGCATCCTTCTGGTGCGAGAAGAGCGGGGGGAATTGCGATGTAACGGTCGCCAACAGGAACGAGTGAGTATACTCTTATAGGTCTCTCTCCAATTTATTGTGTACAGGGTGTTAGTAAAGTGCGGCAAACTTCCAGGAACGATTCTGCATGAAAAAGTAATTACAGTTTGCCATAAAAATTTCAGTGGCGTCCTACCATTTGTTTTCTTTAATAAAATTGAGATCGCTACCCGTATGCGCGTCACTGATCAACACGAAATTCTTAATTGCATGGCAAAAATTGCGCAATCACTTCCTCTAAGAACACACCAAATTTCATTTGCATATCTCGACCGACCGGTTTCAGAGCCAATAAATAAATCGTCAGTTTTTATATAGTATAATAGTAGTATAGTAGTATAGCATATAGTAGTAATATAGTAACGAAAATTATTGATAATAAAAAAATTATAAAAGACACACGGAAAAGTTCTGCCGACAGCGCCCTCTGCATTATGCTACAAGACTTTGACGCTAATATCGTTTGACTGCCTCTGAAAGTGATGTACCTATACCAATTTTCAGCTTGATCGCTACTTTGGTTACCGAAATATCCACAAATTTAAATTTCAAATTTTCTTCTCCGAGGTGCCATAACTTCTTGAGGAAGCACTTTTGTACTAAGATATGTTTCGTTTAATAGTTTTTCCTTGAGATCGCAAAGCTGTAGCTGAGCTAGCTTTGATTTTCTTTCTGATCGGCACACACCCCCTCTGGTGGTGGTGGTGATATGTCAGACTGATGAGATGGAAATGATAACCATTGAAACATCGATGTCTCTGTTTTCACCATACCATTAGGGCAAATGTGTCGTTCAGAAAGCGTGTTATTGTTTTTCAACAATCGGATTGCTGTAATTGATGATGTAATAATTCATTGTTATATCAATTTGTTTCTAATTCTAATCATTTTCCCATTTATGAATGACCTTTTAGGTACCCTGCGTCGCATCCTCCACCCTGTACTACAGCATCACTTGTAGTACCATTGAAATGAGATTTCTTTCCCGCTGAACCACTTCACCCAGCCTTACTTTAAATGATTTTATTTTACAGCTATCACGTTGCGAGTTCCTGGACGTCCCGGCAAGCTCCCGGCCCCGGCAGAGCGGTCCCGGTCCCGGTCGCCCTCGCCCGTTGTGTCGTCTGCGGGGACAAGGCCATCTGACGACACAAATGCTAAGTAGTCAACTTCACCTGACCTTACTTTAAATGTTTTTATTTTACAGCTATCACGTTGCGAGTTCCCAGCAAGTTCCCGGCAGAGCGGTCCCGGTCCCCGTCGCCCTCGCCCGGTGGTCGGTGCGTGGTCTGCGGGGATAAGGCCGCCGGATACAAAAATTACGGAGTGGCTAGGTGAGGAAAGCAAAAAGTGTTGTCCCCGGAAAATAACAAGTACAAGGTTCTAAGTGACGAATACCTCCTAGTTCGTCGAGTGAGTGTTGTCCGTTGTCATGCCACACTGATTCTGACTAAACAATTTCATTTAATTCGATTTGATTCGTACACTTATTTCTAAGTCGAACCAGATGTGGTATCGCAGTTCGTGTCGGTGGCGTGTGTTGAGGAATAATGAATATCCTACAAATATATTATTTCGACAAATATGTTGGGAAATGTCTCTTTGATGCATGGAAAGTGTACACAAATTTTCACGAAAATATCTTGATTCTTATCAAAGTTATTGTTAAAAAACGATTTTTTTCTTGAAATTTATTCAACACCCTGTAGTTAAAAAGTTAAGCCTCTTAGGACCTACGTTTATACTTACTTTTTTCCTAAAATGGTCTCAATCAATCACCCCCTGAATTTTCTCGGTTTATTTTAGATACACCTTGTAGATACAACCACATAATGTAAAAAATACGAAAATTTCGAATAGCGCCTTTTTGCACAGGACGATTTTTTGACGACTTCTGATTTGATTTAGGCGATAAACTTTGATTACTGAAAATTTTAACCGTGTACACTAAAAGGCCCACCCGCAGGGTGACGGCTTATTGCTAGATTGGCACTCTCTATTAATTTAATCTCGTTACCTCTAATAAAGATACTCGGCGGAGTTTTATTTTATTTTATTTTTTCCAGCTGTAGTGGGTGCAAAACCTTTTTCATAAAAAACAGCAAAGAGGATCCCACCTTCAGCTGCGAAGGAACCGGGAATTGCGACATCACGGTCGCCACGCGGAACGAGTGAGTATACTCTTATAGGTCTCTCTTTTAATTTATTATATACAGGGTGTTAGTAAAGTGTGGCAAACTTAAAGGAACGATTCTGCATGAAAAAGTAATTACAGTTTGCCATAAAAAATCTCAGTGGCATACCTACCATTTGTTTTCTTTAATAAAATTGAGATCGTTACCCGTATGCGCGTCACTGATCAACACGAAATTCTTAATTGCATGACAAAAATTGCGCAACCCGCTTCCTCGATCACATCTCGACCGGTTTTAGGTTTAGGGCAAATAAATAAATCGTCCGTTTTTAAGAAATCCTATAACACCCTGTAGGTATCTGGAAGACGAAACATTTGCGCACTGAAGTTTGTCGCACTTACTTACCAACATCCTGTATATAATTCACACACACACACACACACACACACACGTAACAATGTCACATTACGATATTATACATAGTGTATATTGTCAATTTTCTCTTTCAGTTGCAAACATTGCAGACTAGCGAAGTGTGTGGCGGCCGAGATGGAGTGCTGTTCCGGGAGGCAAGTCCAAGACGTCTTCAGCATGTACCATTCTACACGTTCATCGGGCGTCCATGAAAAACGTCTTCAAGACGTTACTTGGGGTTGGGGACAATAACTCTGACCTGCGACTGCTGCGCATGTTCGGCGCCAGTTCCGCACGCCACTTATGCTCCACGTCAGTCGTCACTCGTTGGTTCGTCAGTCATAATAAATTAGGATGGGACGCCATTGTCAGTCCAGTCAGATCCGCGGATCCTGCCTTGGTCTTGTTAAGTAGTTAAGTGCTCCAGCGCAATAATGAATCAATGCAAAAGTGAGTTTTAAATTCAGAAATAATTCTGATGCTGTTTTAATAAACATTTTTGTTCACATGATGTCCTTTGTCCTTGTGGAATTCGATTATTGTGATGGAGGCGGTATAGCCGTCGTTGCAAATAGATGGCTTACGCACCAAGGAAAGTGTTTTGGCTGCCAGTTGAAGATCAACGACAATATATAACAAGTTGGTGAAAGACCTTACAGAAATTGATAGTGAAAAAGAAATGAAAACTACGGAAAATTATACGCAATGTGTTACAAAATGTTATTGTAATGTAGTGAATCTTCTTTATGTTATGTTTTTATGTTATTTATGTACTATGATTATTGTAGTAATGCAGCTGTCGAACGAATAAAGTTTAAATTTAATGTTATACGTAATTTATTTATTTATCGAAAGATCAACGGGCAAAGCCCTTTACATTACAACAATTACAAAATACAGAAAGAAAGCAAGGCAACAATAATAAACCATAAATTAACATATTAGCTGTTACACAGGCAGGAGAAAAAAAAGAAAAATTCAGTGATATCTCATAATGAGATTTGCAATGTTTCTCTTAAAGCTATAGAGAGTATCAGATAGCCTGAGTTCAGTTGGTAACTTATTCCACTCACGTCTCAATCTATTGGCGGTACCATAATGCACATAATTTCTCAGGGAACACCTCCACAAGCTCACGAGCTGCTCGAAAAGAATACGATAGATCTCTCGGTCCAAATTGATCAACCACATCCGAACAAGAAATAAAACCTAACTTAACTCTTTTAACAAAACAAAGATCATCTCTGATGTGCAAAGATTTAATAGAACCCAAACCAAAAGATCGAGCCAACTCAGAGTAGCTATGGTCGGTAAAGCCCATTGGAGAACCCTGCTTAAACGCCAAGTACCTTATAAACTTATGCTGGACTGAATCCAGCTTCTTAATGTGAACATCATAATGGGGCGACCAAATAATAGAACCATACAATAACATTGGCAAAACCAACGATTTATACAAACTTATAATAGCCTCAATATTAGTAAATTCCTTGGTGGATCTCTTTAAGAATCCCAGTACTTTAAATGCTTTAGAACATATAACATCCGATATTATTTATTTATATCCATCTGGTACTATTTATTTATATACATCTGATTATATTTATTTGGTGCCTCGTATCTTATTAAGAACTACACAGGGCGATGGAGCACCATTACGGTGTTATTGACCAAATAATTTTGCTTTAAAATTTTATGCAAATAATACAACACACCCTATTATACAGGATAGTTGCGGTAGATTTCTTCCTGAGGACCATACAAGCCTTGAAGACATCTTCTTTTGCGTCTTCTATATGCCCTTCATCCGCTAATTTTGGGTAGCAGATTTCCCTCTCCATTCTCTCTCGTACTTGACGTCTTCTTTTGGGAAACTAAGGGAGTGCAAGAGTCTCGGGAGACGAGCGACTTCTCTCCGCTGTTTCCGGAGCATGTGTAGTCCGCCGAATTTAGTCCCGGGGTCCCTCCCAAACATGTCCTTTTATTTTCATAGGGACGGAGATCACCTTCTTGTCCCAGTCCTCTTTCATGATCTTCTGGTAGTTATTGTAGGTTAACTCGTCGCTAGTAACTTCTATGCGTCTCTTTTTCTTCCAGTGAGCGTCCTCGCACTGTTGGCACCTTGTTTGGTCTGTGTCATTAACCAAACCCTCCAGTTCGTCTACTCTTCTCCTTAGGTCCGAGTTTTTGCTTGTATGTAGTGTGACGTTTTCAACCTAGGTCTGTACTGATTATGACAAAAGTTTCTGTTTTCCCTGGATTTCTTACCTAGGTTCCCTGGTTCTTTACGGCGAGAGAAATTTTTATGGGAGAATATGCTGGATAAATAAGAAGAGAAAATCATTTTTCACCCTGTTTATTTATAAATAGTACATAGTCTGACCAGTACAGGAGATATTATCATTTCATTAACAAACCTGGTTCATTTAGTATCTCCTACTATACAATTTGGTCCCTGTAAAGAAAAATTATTAAATAACAAATAGAATCCTGTACTGGCAGAATCCTTTCTGGGTGTATTTCATTGAACAATTATCCATATCATTCGTTTAGGAAGGATTAGTGAACAATGATTTGAATAAATCCTCCTCAAAATTCTTTAAACAGACGTGTACCGAACACTTAATCTTGTGTTAGTGTTTGACTGAATTCTGTGTTTTGACTTTTCTCAAAATTAGACTGAATCTTTAGAGTTTGAATTGTGTCTCCTTTTCAAAAGTTTCAAAGTTTCATGTTTGCATCAATTGATGTCTACATCAACATAAAAGTCGATGTGTTCAACCCTTCCGACCTCCCTCTCTTTACCCTTTTGTTTTTAGGGTAAAGCCTGTTTTATTGAACTAATTAATAAATTTCATTTGTGATTTAAATTTTGATCAAGTATTTGGATATTTCATTAATAAATTTTGATCAATTGATTCTCAAGACAAATATTCTAGTACACGTTTGTTATAGATATTGGCTTATCTAAAATCAATTATTTCACTAGGATGTGGTAAGTACTTCGATCGCCTGGAGTTTTCCTGGTATATAAGTTGGTAGTGTTTCCTAAAGGAAAACTGGTCCCTTCTCGTAAGAATACTGAGCTATAAATAGAAAGAAACTCTGAACAGTAAGAGTTCACATATTTGGAGAGGATTGTATGATAAGTTCAATAAAACAGAAATAAAATAATTTGATTATTCAATTATTTATCCTTTGGTGAATAGTTTAAGTTGCTAGTAATTAATTGTTGCTTGGTTAATAAGCCTTTGATGGCGTTAATATATTGTTTTTTATCGACACTCTGACTTCACTTTTATCCTGAAAGTGGATGATTCATCCTCCATCGTGAAACTGATAAGGTTTTAAGTATTTAATTAATTGGAAATATTCGTTTGCTTAATATTCGATTTTTATTTATTGGTATTACATTTTCGTCTCGTTTTACGGATCGAATAATGTTCATTGTCTCGTCTGGCGGACAGAATAATAAGAGTAGTAATTTGTTTGTATAAAATTCTTTGTCTCGATTTTACGGACATAATCAAAGTATTGGTTTCATAATAGTATTTGTCTCGATTTACGGACATAATTAATGTATTCGTTGCATAATAGTATTTGTCTCGATCTACGGACATAATTAAAGTATTCGTTGCTTGGTTAATAGTATTTGTCTCGATTTACGGACATAATTAAAGTATTCGTTGCATAATAGTATTTGTCTCGATTTACGGACATAATAACTAGATTAATTGTTTATGTAAAATTATTCGTCTCGTTTTACGGACATGATCATTGTTATGACAATGTTTAATAATCGACAGCTTTGATTTGCCTTCGCCCTCGGGCGGAATAAGATAACTTCGAATAAATTGTTTAGCCAAAGACAGGCTTGAAGATGGTCTTCGCTTTTAAGCGGCATAATGATTAGTATTTATAATGATATTAAATCGGTTTGTTGTATCCAACTTTCGTGGAGTAATAGTTTGATTGTTTATATGCCTTAGCAGTTTTATTGTTCATACCCATTTGCGGAATGTGATTTATATTGGTGATTTCGAATTTTCCCTTCTCTCTTGGGTTGGTTACGAATTGATTGCTATTTTAAGGACAATACAAGGATATTTCGCATATAGGGAAGGATTTCGGTACCGTTTCAAACCACAACAGCCCAGCCGAGCTGACGACCAAAAAGACAACGAACCCAAACAAGACAACGACAAAGGCTTCGCCGAGCCTGAATAAATTGCGCATTATTTTTAATTTGTTATTGGCTTCGCTTTCGAGCTTGAGTAAGTTTTCGTATATTTGTTATTGGCTTCGCTTTCGAGCTTTAGTAAGTTTTCGTATATTTGTTATTGGCTTCGCTTTCGAGCTTTAGTAAGTTTTCGTTTGATTGTATCGTTTTCGATAATGGACCTTTGCCTAGGTCATCGTATTTGTTTTATTGTATTGTTTTCGGTGGACCTTTACCTAGGTCATATTTGTTTGATTGTATTGTTTTTGTCGTAATTATTTATTTTATCGTATTATTTCGATGAAATCGTTATTTTGTTTGATAAAAACTATTTCGCTTGTTGTTTATATTTTAATCTAGGGTGAACACCTTCGTCTTCAATTAATCTGCAAGGAGCCGTCGTCCAGAGAGGAGCTCGGGCGAGGTCCTACAATGGATTCCGGAAGCACGCGCTAAAGCCTCTAGCTTCTTTAGAGCATGTCACCTTGTCCTAAAAATGAGTTGGTCCTAACTTTTCCTTTCAGAAGTTACCTTATTTAAAACGGAAAGAACTCCAAAGTACGACCGTCCCCAACTATAACCTTACTGAGGCAGAGGCAGCCGGTTCCCCTCGGATTTAAGCTAGATAAATCCTCGGTCAGCCCACAACTTTAGTGCCTGCTATGCCCAGTAGAATCAGCTCCGTGAAACGGCGCCTTTGGCGGAAAATCAGTTTTTCCTAAGATAATTCCGAGTAATGAATATTGAAAACTAAACTTGAAACATGGAGTTGTTTAAAGAAAATTAGTAATTTGTTCCTTTGGCCTAGGATAGGTACTTCTCCTCTTGGAAGTAGTATCAGAAATATTGTCTGTGGAAAATAGGCTTGGACTGGCAGTCTCATAGCCCTTTTTAATTGATAAAAGATTGCTTTTTGGAAGCTTGGATGTTTAATTGATGTCTCTTTCTGGTTGATTCATTTGTAGTCATTTTCGACTAAGATTGATTTCAGAAATTGGTGGCCTTAGGACTTTTATGGATTTATTGGTGATCGTATTCGGATACCTAGGTTGTCGGTATCACAAAGTGAAAGTTTTTCTGATAAGATTGTAGAAACAAGCTTGGAAGAATAAAGCGGAAAATCGTTTTGATTGGTTTTGGCGGGTTGCCCAGATTCGATTTCCTTATCGATGAGATTTTGATGAAATTAGTGGAGCGAACGCCACTGAAACTTTTAATCTCAGACTAAGTGTTCCCCATTAATAAAAAGCTTATAAAAAGCACTGAGTTATCCTAGACAAGTACAACAGAGGCGTTTAAATTCCCTGTATGATATCAGGCGCTGATTACCTTTCAAAATTAATTTAATCGTAAGCTGCAAATCAATCCGTAACCTTAATCTAAAACAAAAGTTCGGGGTTGGTGGGAGTGATGGTGGTATTCAAGGTTTCATACGTGGCCACACTCACTTTGTTACCTCTACCTTTTCTAATTACCGCTTTTCACATACTCTTTGCCGTCATACACTCGACTTCGCCTCTCGAAGCCCCCAGAACTACCACCATCCAGACATCAACCCATATGAGTTGGGGTAGAATCCTTTTGATGAAAAAAACAACTTTGCCCCCGCGAATGAAAACAAAAGAGAGTAAAAGTATTTCTGCTTTTATAGGGAAAACTTGAAACTACTTGTTCAAGATTTTATTTATGCTTTATTTTGCAATAAAGAAAATCATTTTTTGTTTGTATTTAAATTCTTTGATTAAAGTAATTAATTGAATAAAATCGAAAAGCAACAGTTTCTATTATTTATTGTTTTCTTTGACCTTTTGGTCATATTAACTTTTGATGGTATTTAGTTATTTCGTATGGCTAATGATTAATTAGTGATTCATGACGCTTTAATAAAATTATGTCAGAGTGTCTATAATCATCTCGAATGACTTTTTGTAAGCTCGGACAACAACACACATATTATTATTTTAAATAAATCTGTAAATTAAATCATATCACCCTTTGGTAAAATAAATAAAAATATGTCGGTATTAAAATAATAATAAAATATAAGTCAATTAAATAAATCGTATGTCTCACATGTAAATGAAGTACCTGTGTGTAACTTTCATCTAAAAGAAATAAAATCATCAATTAAAACTGCTCACTTAATTTCTCCATTTTTGATTCTCCTCGGATTAATTAAATTTCGAACAACTATGTAAAGTTGTAAAGTTTTATCTCGATTATAGAAATTTATTATTCTCTTGTTTGTGATTTTTCTAGGTTTTAATCGTGGGTTAAAAATATAGACTAATTATTTCCATTGTGTTAAAATAATTGTCGTTTAATAATCATTTGGTTGATTTAAACTAGTTTGCTAGTTAGTAAATTTAAATTACTTGTGAATTTAAATTACTTGTGAATTTTTCGTTTCTCTTTCATATTGAATGATTTTTGGATCATGTAGGTACCTGTTCCTGGTACCAATGAGATGACTCAATAAAATGTTATTTAAATTTGTAATTAGATAAAATTGAGAATGATCTGAAACTCCTTATAGGAAAATGGAGAAAGTATGTCGCAATAGGTACTAAAGATTAAAGTAGATCTGACCTGTTAAAGAACCTGGATTTTCCTTATCTCCAAGTTCGTGAAAAGAGCGTTCGGATACTCTTCTTCTGCGTGGTGGTCGTGGAGTCTTGTTTTCGGTGGTGGCTGGATCTGATAACTTCGCTTTCCTTCGCTGCCGCCTTCGTGGGGTGACTTCTGGAGTTCCCGAGCCTGTCGAACTCGCGATTTCCGACATCACAACAAAAACACAAAACGCGACCCGCTGTTCTTTACCGTTGGTACTCGAACCGAATTCCACGAACACTCAAAGTTTATTGTTTTTAAATTCAAGAAAAAAAGAAATTTTATTTAAACTGCTGTTAAACTTTGCTTCTCCAAATTCACTAAAACACCGCTCTCTAGTTACTTCTCTCGTTGCTCAATTCGAAGTGCTCTTCTCGAAGTCTGGTTAATAACTGCCCACTGCCTGTCCTTTCTTCCCTAATAGTTTTCTCTTCCTGGAATTGCAGGTCAACCGCCCGTCTCCAGTCGCCGTCACACGCTTTCGACCTGCCGTCGGTCTCCTCTGAAGTCCCAATTTCTATAGGACCATGAAGTTCCAATTTTCTCTATCTCTCAATACTTTGCGCTAATGCCTTTTAAACGACCAGTTTTATTTACCTACAATTGGTTATAGGTACTTTTAGCCGGGGAAGAAATGTGCATCGATGACATCTTAAGCATCTGGAAGTCATATTCTGGTTCGGATCTTTTATTCGAACTCCTTTTCATTTTACGATGTTGACCACGGAAATATCGTTCTCGAATTTAGAATCTTTTAACAAAAGACACTTTATTGCGGGCCTTTAGAAATACGGATGCTTTGAAACGCCGCCTTCAAGTACTTAGAATTTTGCTTTGATCGAGAAAAAAATATTTCCATGAATTTGTAGAAATTATTATTAGGGAAAGAAAAATTGCTGTCGATGAACTGAAAAAAACAGCTCGAGAAAAAAATAAATTCGTGTTCAGGGTAGGTGTCTGGTTGTTACAGTAGTTCTCTCTATAGGTGACTCAGGCCGGCCTGGCAGTCACCTCGAGGAGCTCCTTTTTGGGATGGTACAGTCCTTGTACCGTCTTTTCTGGGAGACAAATTCTTTTTTGGGATGATACAGTCCCTGTACCGTATTTTCTGGGAGACAAATCTTTTCTTGAATAATTTTCAGAGTATTGGAATGATTTCTTCTTCTTTCAGTAATAGTTTCCACCGCCTCGTCAATCTCAGGAGACCTGTTTACACGCCTTCTCTTTGCGGGGTTACCAGGGGTCTTGGTATCGCCTCGTTGACGTCTCCGGTGAGGTCCACCAAGTCGTCGTCTCTTACTTTTACTTCGTCCTTGTCCGGGCCCCAATAGCCGTTCCCCAGATGTCTTATACTGATCCCTGATGGGATATCGGGCAAGGATGGTGATTTCTTTGCAGGGGTGGTCCTCTCTGTGGATATCGCATTCTCCATCTGCTGCTGGTTCATCAGCATGTCGAAGGTTAATCCCGTTTCTTTTGTTTTGTTCTTCTAGTTTTTGGTTCTGGATTCTCCGGTTCCTCCGTCTCCAGGTCCATGTTGTAGTGGTCTTCCGGGGAACTCAGCCGGTAATAGAGCTGTGGAACCCTTCTTCATCTGCCCATTTCTCGTCCCCCGGCGTGAAGAAGCCATCCTGCTCTTTCGCTGGACGCCGGTGTCGGTGGTGACGTTATAGGGAGCGCTGTTCTTCCATTTTTTCCTGCTTCAAGACTCGTCAGGTCTCCTCCATCGGGGCTACTGGGCGGTCGCAGTCGCTCGATGACGGTCGGCGGAAGCCTGCTCGCTCACATCTGTAATTTTTTAGTGGACCGTATGAATTCGGCCATCCCGTAAAATGGAAGAAAGAATAATTCTAAGAACGACTTTCAAATAATTCAAACAAACGTTAGGTAGGGACTTGGTACTTACTGTTTTCTTTGTCTAGAACTGGTACCATGTGAGCGTATGCCCATGGTAATTATAGCGTCTTTCAGCGTTTTGACTTTTCTCTGCTATACCTTCACCAGAACGCGCATCTGCTACTAGTTGCTCCAGCTAAGAAAAAAAGATAGGTGGTACCGTCACTTTAAACTGCCAAGAGTCTGCGTATGTGAGAGTTGAAATCGTCTCTTGCATATTTGAGTCGGCCGGACTCACACAGGCTAACATTAACATGATGCTTTTTCCTCCCAGAGAATCTACAAAACCATTATTTTATCAACAAAGTTAAATACTTGATTAATGCTTTACCTTTCAACAGCCTCGTTAAATTACTTTCTCTGTAGGGGATGATGCAGCCAAGAGGTTTTTTGGGATCTGTTAATGCTTTAATGACCTTTCCGAGGGCGAAAAGGCCTTTATTGATGCCGATCCCCCTCTTGCAAGGTCAGCCCTTCAGCTCTCTCTATGCAGTTTTTTAGAGCCAGCCAGATCCACCAACGTAAATTTTGCGCTTTTTTGGTCACTCCTAAAAGTTATTTCTTTAAAAATACAACAAGAAAAATAAAAAAATTACAAATCTTGCAAGTCATTTCTGTTACGCATCGTGATATTTATGATAAGAATTGCGTGACTTCTGGAGCTATGCGCATTCATGCTGGTGGCCCCTGTTGCTCGCCCTCGAGACCTTCTGGTCAAACAAGATAGAATGTCGACTGAAGTGTACACACTCACATCAGTTGTAAAGAGTGGATCTTAAGCTAAGACAAACCCTATTGTGTCAGGACCTACTCCAAAACGGATTCGTGTTCGAACACCCTATCTAATAATTCAAACAAATCACGAACCTGGTCTCTTTTAGTCAGTATACAGCCGAAGTGATCGACGGCAAAGGTCAGGTCGATGTGGTATACGCACAGACTTTCAGAAGGCCTTTGACCAAATCGATCACTTTATTCTTCTAAATAAATTGCACTCGTTTGGGTTCTCTGACGATCTGGTTAAACTATTTAGATCATATCTAGCTGATCGGCGACAGTTTGTAAAATACAATAACTATATGTCAGATACTTTTGTACCCACCTCTGGTGTCCCTCAAGGGTCCAAACTTGGACCCCTCCTTATTCCTACTTTTTATTAACGACATTGAAAAAGTGATCACCTGCAATAAATTGTTGTATGCCGACGACCTCAAGTTGTTTACCTCCATTAAGTCCAATGATTGTGTAACCTTGCAAGAAAACATTGACTCCGTGAGTCGATGGTGTGCTAGTAACAGACTATATCTCTCAATGTCTCGAAGTGTAATGTTGTTTCCTTTACAAGAAAGAAGTTATATATCACATAATATGACTACTCCGTAAATAATATGATACTGAATAGGATGGAGAGTATAAGGGATCTGGGCATAATATTTGATAAACGCCTACACTTCGGTGAGCATGTGTGTACCACAATTTCTGGAGCGTACAGGATCTATGGATATATATATATATATATATATATATTTGAAACGGAGTAACGCCGTACTCGTTGAAACAACAGATAAATTAATCTAGTGGGCTAGTTACGGCACTGTGTGGCGAGAAAAATGAAACTTCTTTCTTAGTACACTCTTTATTTTTTTCCCAACGTTTCGGAGCTGGTTTGGCTCCTTCATCAGGGTACTACAACAAGACAATGTAAAGGTAAGTTGTTGGATCTATCTTATATTCGAACTTAGACTATCTTAATGAATATGGACTGCGCCTTCCCTATCTTAGCTTGAAGTCAGTTTTGGTTTGTTGATATTCTCTCTCGCACTCATATGCTGCTTGTGGTGGGGTAAGGGGAACGACGTAAAATGTAAACAAACGGAATTCAAGGGCAGGGGCGTGCTCGAGTTCAGTTATTAGGGCAATGTAAATGTAATAATTACATAAATTATAATAATGATCACAATATTCATAGTATTATTATTTTATTTGCAGTTTTTGTTACAAAAAATATAAATTATGGGAATACTTATAGATATTAAATTAAGAAAATATATACTTATACCTACCTATACAAAATAAAAGGTACAAAAAGGTTCGTGGTTGTAAGTTATGTCTTTCACTTGTGTCCCAGAAAATGAGTAACAAAATAACACCTTCTATATTCATGCAGTCTGTAAATATTATTTAATTCAGTTGTTATTAATATTTCATTTATGCTTACAAATTTTTGTCTTTCTGAAAAAGAGCTAATCACACATAAAAAATTTGGGTTTAATAAAAAGATAAAAGTGTAAACCTAATTAATTGGCTACAATCCCCATATAATTCAAATTGCATATTATATTATCAGCCAAAACAAATCAAAAATATGCTTCAACGGAAAAAAAAAACGAAAAATAAATATAACTTTTTTAAAAGAGTTTTTTCCCACGATGACCCATTATAGTAACTGAAATCGTACCTACTCATGAAATAAGTTGTTCAATCATTAATTAATTTACAATCCAAGAATAAATAAAAAATAAATTAAAAAAATATAAAACTATAAACTATACAGGGACGATTCTCAACATATAGGCATAGACTCGGGAAATCATAGCTTAGGTCAAATAATGATAATTAACGAAAAAAAATTGTAATAAAAGTTTTTTAGTTACGCAGATAAGCTTCATAACGAGAGTCAGTTGGCCATATCGTCAGCCATATCTGACAAAATATTTATGCGATTTTAGGGAAAATATTTTTTCGGCGGTTTAAACATTATCAGCGTGCTTCTGGTTATACCGGAAGTCGCCATCAACTTGTCTGCAAAATCGACAATTTAAAAATATTAATGTATAAAGTGCCCTGTTTAAAATAACGAAGTTGATGGCCACTTCCTATATAACCAAAAGTGCCCTCGTTGTCAAGATATTTTTATTAGACTCCCGACAAATTTAAAAATGACCAGCCGCGAAAACGTGGCTGGTCAACACGAGACTTGATGAGAGATCAGAGTGATTTATTCGAGGATTTATTAATAATTATTAATTAATCTTTATTAATGTTTAAAACGTAACTGATAGTTATGCGAATTTTAATACCGTTTCTAAAACTAATCAAAAAGGTAATAATACGAATATTATTTAAAAATATATGCTTACCTGTCACTACAATTCTCTACGCCCATGACCATGTATCCTTTGTTTTGATTGATGGCTTTGGGTTGCTTACGTAGGAAACTGACAGACTTACCTTCTTTCGAAGTTTTCTCAAAAACAGAACACGTTTTCGCCACTTTTTTTTTAACTTAATTAAAAAATTAATTATTAAAGCTTAAAACGAGTGAAAGCTAGAGCTAAAAATATAAATAGCAAGGAACTTGCAACTGTTTGAAAAACACCAACCCTTATTGTGGTGTTATGTAAACAAACGGTCTGACAGGATGTAAACATTCATGTTGCCAGATGTAGCAAAGTAAAACGGGTATAAGGAATCCAGCCATGTTTACAGCCCACCAATTATCACTGGAGAGGTTGCGCTCTTTTATTGTAAGTGCCAGTATTATTATTGATCTGGCATTCATTGTTTTGATCAGTCTTGTTTGGAGAGAGAGGGATGTCGGAACACTTTTACAGTGTTTATGTCTTGGTCCATCTTTTATTTAGTCAAAGTATTCGAACAATTAATTTTAACTAAGTAGGTACTTACAAAATGTTGAGGTTAATTCAAAGCACATGGCTAACATTCTTAGGGGATCATTACTTCAGAGATTTTAAAAACAAAAATGGCAGAACTATCAAGAACATGTTAAATAGGACAACTCCTGTAGGTTTAATTCACTTTTACATATTTACAACACATTTAAAATTTAAAATTAAAATATTTGGATGGTGGATGACGAATTATTCATGTCTTCACGACCATCTTGTCACTCACTAATCACTATTGCAGCGAGGTGATTGATAACTGAGAAAAATTTTTTAAAAAATTTTTTTAAAATGATTTGTTGAGACAAGATGACGGTTGACATAATTGACATGTGAAAAGAAGAGAGAGAACTGACAGATGTTACTTCAAGTTGATGGATTGTCTTCTGTCTTGTTGACTGATTGATGTGAATAAATTATTTTATCTACTCCTATTAGATAACAAATCAATTATTAGTCTAATTTTAACGAAGTAATGGCATGCATTACTATTGCCCTATCGAATAATAGTGTCAGATCGATTGAACAATGAGCTCATTATTCAATCGTTAATGTCAATTGTTTAACTTTACCGTCCTATTCTGTCGTACGTTTGGCAGATTCAAACTACTGACTACTGTCAATGGTACACTGACGTGAAAGTAGAGTCCCTAAACGCCCATTTTACGTTTAATAAAATGTTTTAAAAATATGAAAGTCGCTGAATATTAGGATGATTTTGATCTTTCAACTACTATAGCATACGAAGCTACTTATCATAATACTAAAATGAACATCTCTTAGTATCCGTGCATAGTTATAAAGCCCTAGTCAACCGCTGTGAAAGTTGATTTCTTTGGAACGCAGCCAATAGGTTTAGTCGACTAACAGTAGTGACAGCTAATAATCACGATAACCTAACATTCACATTTGTTTAGTTTTAATTTTTACAATATAAATTATTGTATTATAAAAATTGAACTTAAAATGATTATAAACAGAATAATACAGGATGTTCTTCGAAGAAAATAACATCTTGAATAATACGCCACCTGATATAAATAGGGGAAACGCAACAAATGCATCAATTAATGGTTTACTGTCTGCAAAATCAAAAGTGAAATACGATGCGCGACGAAATCTTTTACCCTGATTTTGTAATTTTTCTCCTTTTAAAGTTATTTTACAATTTTCAGTCGACAGTGAAGTATGTAATATTTTCTGTACATTTGCAATATTTCAATAACCAAATTATTTACTTAAAGAAAACCATATTTTTTAATAAATAAAACTGCAATCCATAAAACTTTTTTACATAAAAATTTAATTCTACCGTAAGTAAAATTATTTTTATTCAAGCATACTCGTAGATAAAGTATAGTATTCCACTCGCGCATAATGGCTATTATCCACTTAGATGTTACAGCACTCGCCAGAGGCTCGTGCTGCAATTTTCATCTTCGTGGATAATAGCTATCATTATGCGCTTGTTGAATAATATACTATTTTGGGCTAACCAGCTCACTACTACACCCACTATTGAATTGAGGTGAAAACCACTTGGGAGATGTTACATTAGATTTTAATTTTATTATATAGCACTGATATAAATAATTTGATTTATATAGCCCCATATAACAATAGATTACATAATTGATGTTTTTTATCCACTACAAGACAATGAGACTGCTGTCACTTTATTTATTTAATTATGCTATATCTCATTTAATAACTAGGAGGAGTAAACTGCAAAGTATCATTTACACCACTAAAAGTCACCAGATTAAATCACCAGATTTTTTGTGGCGGCAAATTTGAATTGAAACAATAATTATTAATAAGGAAGATAGGACTTGTTTTCGGTGTATGAAGTCTACTTTTCAGGAGAGACTCTACAGCAGCATCACAAATCATTGTGATTTGCATAATATGTCAGTATTATAGTGCTGAATGATTTTCTGAATATAAATAGAATGAAATTGAATAATTTATAGATATTTCGAAGAATATTAAGGATAATAATTATTAACATTCATATTAAATTGATTGAAAGTACTTTATTTTAGGCAATACTTATGTGACAAATTTAATGTAACATATAAATAATATATTTTATGTATGTATTATATGACACATAACATCGTAGATAAAGTTTTTATTTTACATTTAATAATATATAATTTGTGGATAAGTCAATTTTTTCAAACGGTATTATAAACAGCATTTTTCAGTTTTTGTAGGACCAGATTCAAAGTGTGTTGTTGAAACTAACTTTATCACATACAGCAGTCCCTGTTTGGTCTAAATCCGCACCTTGTTCGATTGGAATATGTTCTTCAATTATTATTGGTGAAGTACGCATATAGAGTAGTTTTTCCAAAATCTTATTGTAGGTGACACTCCTTTCTTCCCGTTTCTTTGGAGGAGACATCCTCTCACTTGTACTTGATGTAGGATTATCCATAATGGCACTTGAAACCGTTTGCAGGATGAAAATGTAAAGCCAAAAATAATTTTAAAATTCTGAAAAGGATGTCTGTTCTCTAAAAAGAACTGAATGGGCTTCAAAAAGAACTTATTTGGTTTTGAAATAACTTTTAAAGAACTTATTTAGAACAACTTATATGGTTTTGGAAATAACTGATTATAAAACTGATGTGTCACATTCGACGCTGACATTGTAAACAATATGACACAACAATAAAAAAACAAGCGTATATGTAGTGTTGAGCGTTGCATAGATTCAATTTCCTGTACAAGTTTTGCTGGGTGTAATTTTGCCTATGAATTGACCAATGAGAAGCATCTTTTTTTGGCGGTTTATTTAAATTTACTCCTCCTAGTTATTAAATAAGGTATAGTGATATGAGATATGAATAGATGTTACTCAGATTTTTTGTGTCTGTATTAGAATTCATTGAATTTTTACTTTTTTGGATGTAAACCATTTCTAAAAAGGACCTTTTTGATGTTCTGTCCTCAGTTTCCAAAATTCTAGACTCGGCATAGTTCATTACATGACCGGTGGTTCTACAGTGTGTGGCCAGTGCACATTTTTTGTTTGTTTTTTTGGTGTCACTTTTGTGTTGAGTTATTCTTTGTTTGAGTTGTTATATATATATATATATATATATATTGTTTCATAGTACATTGGTCAGCCCGGTATATGGACGGGTCGCTGGTCCACCCGGCACTTCTAACGTGTATAAAGGAGTATACTTACAAGAAATAAAAAACAATTGGTTGTTTTATGAAGAGAACGCTTAGAGGGGTAAAAATTTAGGGTAAATAAAATTTTTAAATACAATTAGGCCTTATGTGAGCCCTCCTCCTTGGTTAGCCCATCTATATATGTATATCGGCATAAATAGTACATTGGTCGTCCCAGCGCTGTTGCCACTTCCCCATATACCGAGACTAGCGGGGTCACCAATAACGCAACTGTCCACAACCTAGCGCCCGCTCGATAGGTTCTAATGCCCTATAGCTCTTCCCAAAAGAAACACAACTCCTTATGTACTTTAATCCAGCTAAGAAACTATTAATTTTCCAATGACTACCATGTTTTATACACTGTGTCTCTTGAATATCTGGACATAGTGAATTCCCATGTTAAAATAAACTATTGTAAATATTGGCTCCCCTAATTATTTTACAGTAAAATGTCAAATGTAAAACTTCTTAAGGAAAAAGCTGCTTCTTATTCTACAGGGTGTTGATTTTCAAAACGGGCCATAGGGGATTAGCATTGCGAAAGTGGTTTTTGAGGATTCCTGCTCGCCGTTTAAACTGACAGAAATGGTTTTGGTATCAAAATGAAGCTAAAATTATTGCGTATAACGCTTGAAATCAGAAATTAATTTAATTTCACGTTGTTTTCTAAAATTCTTCAGTAAAAATTCAAGTAATTGTTAATGTTTAATCATAAAATAGCATGCCTTGCCTAAACAATAATGACGTTTCTACGTTTTGACAATCCATAATAAAACATTGGTCTATTAAAAAAATTCACGGCAAATAAATCGCGAACCCTCCTGTAACTGGCTACACTGTAGTAGGTTTTCACCATAAAGACTCTTTCTTGGTTTGTATAACCCATTTTTAAGTAGAACCAGACTTTATTATTACCTACTGACTTATAAAGTTTTATTATTGGATTGTCAAAACGTAGAAACGTCATTATTCCTTAAGCAAGGCATGCTATTTTGTAATTAAACATTAACAATTACTTGAATTTTTACTGAAGAATTTTAGAAAACAACGTGAAATTAAATTAATTTCTGATGTTAAGCGTTATGGGCAATAATTTTAGCTTCATTTTGATACCAAAACCATTTCTGTCAGTTTAAACGGCGAGCAGGAATCCTCAAAAACCACTTTAGCAATGCTAATCCCCTATGGCCCGCTTTGAAAATCAACACCCTGTATAATTGGATTTTTATTTGGTTCATCCGTTTTCGAGAAAATCAGGAAAAACTTAACGGTTTTTCGTAGTTTTTCAAGGCTGCTTTGCTTTTGACAGATAATGCTAAAAATTATTAATTGTCAATAACTGAGTGTTCGAAAGTAATTCATTGATCATTAAAACTTTAAGTGGCAAAGTATTAGCTTTTAAAGAAAATGTTGTTTATAAAAATGAATTATTACACCATTGAAGAAAAAGTAAAATTTATTGAATGACATTACTCTGGCAATTCACTTAGAAATATCAGAGATGTTATTATCTTATTAGCATTATCTGTAAAAAGCAAAGCAACCTCGGAAAGCTGCAAAAAACCGTGAAGTTTTTTTCTGATTTTCTCCATGGAAATAAAATCACTAAGAAACAAAATCATATTGTAGATATCAAAGATTAGGTAATGATTTTATTTCCATGGATATGCAGTAAAATTGTTTTTATTTTTATTGATCGAAAACGAAGCAATAAAACAATTTAACAGACAAGAAAAGGATATTTTTAATTGCTTAATCCGAAAAAAATATAAAAATTACAAAAAATTCAGTGGCGTCTTATTTTTGGCCAATATTATTTGTTAAGGCGCCGCTTGTGACGTCACTGGACGTAATAATTTACCGCTACACGAGCGTTTTATCACCAAGATTTGTATTACCACAATTAAACTAAAACCTGCTAATCGTTTGAATTCTATACTATCGATTTATAGAAAAAACTCGAACATTTTGGATAGTGTCCTTTTGCACGGATTTTTCTGGGCGATATTAATGGCATTAGCTTTCATTTGCCACAGGTCTCGCAGCTTTGAGGGGCCCACAGGTTGACACGTTTCACCCTATTCTGCACTCTACTATTATAAGCGTTTTTCCGCAATTTGCTCAAGTTTGTCCAACCAAAATTTTCGTTTGTACCGGGTGGGCATTTAAGAATGGACAGCAGCCATATCTTGGGAAA
The DNA here is from genome assembly GCA_910589415.1 of Malachius bipustulatus. Lineage (NCBI taxonomy): Eukaryota > Metazoa > Arthropoda > Insecta > Coleoptera > Melyridae > Malachius > Malachius bipustulatus. The sequence goes on from OU342633.1 coordinate 19,045,698, forward strand.
TATTGATCCTACAGTTTCAAAATTAAAATTTTCCAGACATAAGACTATGCGAAATGCAATGAAAATATTTTCAAGATGGTCGCACTTCCGGAAACACCGGAAGTTGACGCCTGCTTCGTTATTTTAACGGGGACACTCTTTATATTATTGTATTTTTAAATTGCCTTTCAAAATCGAATACAGGTGGTTTTCACAATTGGAATTTAGGTTGAGTAGTTTATGAGTTATAAATAAATGAAAATCGCAATTTTCAATTTTCAAAGCATCTCACATTGAAAACGGCTCAAAATATTTAAAAACGGCTTACATGTCCCTATCTTAACTTTTTACAAGGTATTCTATTATGTATTTTAGATTTTTCTACAGGGTGATGAAAATTAACAGATTTTTCATCACCCTGTATAAAAATTTAAACCACATGGTAGGATGCCTTGTAAAAAGTTGAGATAGGGACATGTAAGCCGTTTTTAAATATCTCGAGCCGTTTTCAATGTGAGATGCTTTGAAAATTGAAAATTGCGATAAACTACTGAACCTAAATTCCAATTGTCAAAACCACCTGTATTCGATTTTTCCAAGAAATTTAAAAATGCAATAATATAAAGGGTGTCCCCGTTAAAATAACGAAGCAGGTGTCAACTTCCGGTACTTCCGGAAGTGCGACCATCTTGAAAATATTTTCATTGAGTTTCGCATAGTCACTTATGTCTGGAAAATTTTCATTTTGAAACTGTAGGATCAATATTTCCCAAGATATGGCCGCTGTCCATTCTTAAATGCCCACCCGGTACACCTTCAAAAAAAGTGACTGCAAAATAAAATTAAAAACTGATACCAGCAACCCACATGAAAACGCATGTTTCATTAATTTTCAAACAGGATAGATTTGTCCACGATTTGTTCATGTTTTTGTTCATCCGTAATTTTCGTTCGTTCCCCCTCAGAGATAAGTTATGACGACCTAATTTAAGAAATTGATAGCAGCATCAAATGCCTTTTTATTGTTTTTTTTTTTATAGAATTCAAAGGCATTATTCTTTTTTGTTGATTACACTTCCTTTCACGTTCCAAATTATATGGTGAATGATAACAACGAGCGGTAGCTTGTCATTAATAAAATAAATAAAAGAGTTCGGTTAACTAGCTGTATATTTCGTCTAGTAAGTAATTAGGTATTACCTACCTACAGTGATAAATGGAAAAGATGCACTTATGTAAATAACAATAATAGGGGAAAGTCCGTACACGACGGTAAAATGTACAATAATTCCAATAGCGGAGGAGACAAAATGAAGACCGCGGGTGGTAAAAATAGAAACACTTCGATGCGACCGACTGCTTAGAAATCTCAAATCAATCAAATCATACCCATCATTAGTCATCATAATTACGGGCACCACTGGCTACGGGTCGTTGGGCCGGTCTTGGGTCCTCGTCGACTGGCAGCGGGGTGAAGTGTCTGGCACTGGACCGATCGATGAAAGCAGGAGTGAACGAATACAGCAGCTGGTGTCGGTGTTCTGTTATAAAGTGCTAATATTGAAGAAAATGCATTCGGATGTACTCAAGATAGTTATATTACGTATCCGTCAGTTTAGGTTGATTATAATTTTTTTGTAATGCTTTGACCTTCGTGTTTAAGTGTACAAGAGTTTTTTTTTATAAATTTAAGATTTATAGAGTTCAATAATTAAATAAAATACATAAAAAAATAGTTGATAGGTACCATTAATATTATTCACACTCATATTGTTGACTGTTTAAATTTTTCAATTAGGTATTATTGTCTTTATTTATGATTGATCACTATGATGTGTATTAAAAGCAACCTGTCCCAGGCAGACAGCACTACTTTAAATAAAGTACATATTTCTCTCTGGGGTAGACGAACGAAAATTTGGAGTCAAACGTGAACAAATCGTGGATAAACGTACCTATCAAACGGGATAGGTATCCCGTTTGAAAATTAATGAAACATGTTCATGGGATCGCTAATGTCCAATTTTTATAACTTTTTTTTGGAGGGCGGGCAAACCAAAATTTTGGTTGGACAAACTTTGACGACAAATCATGCACAAACGAATGCTGTTTGCATTTTATATAAAAATTTGCAATTAGAGTTGACAACTTTACTGCTTTACTGAATATAAATTAACAAATGTAAGTTTTGTGACTTGCGTGGCCTAGTGGTACTCCGCTGGCTCACGAAGCCATAGATCGCGGGTTCGAAACTCACCTCGACCCGCTTTACTTTTCAGATTCATTTTCGAATGTCTGTGAAAAGTAAAACAAGCGATCGAAGGTTTTAAAGGCAAATATAATTTAAAAGTGTGTGTGGCTAAAGTACGAAAGCGTCTAGGGGTCACAAAATTATAATAAAATTATTATTTTCAATATATTGGAAATATTTTGAATATATTGGAAAAAAAATCCAATATATTGAAAATATTTTGAATATATTGAAAAAAAAATCCAATATATTGGAAATATTTTGAATATATTGAAAAAAAATCCAATATATTGGAAATATTTTGAATATATTGAAAAAAAATCCAATATATTGGAAATATTTTGAATATATTGAAAAAAAATCCAATATATTGGAAATATTTTGAATATATTGAAAAAAAATCCAATATATTGGAAATATTTTCAATATATTGAAAAAAAATCCAATATATTGGAAATATTTTCAATATATTGAAAAAAAATCCAATATATTGGAAATATTTTGAATATATTGAAAAAAAATCCAATATATTGGAAATATTTTGAATATATTGAAAAAAAATCCAATATATTGGAAATATTTTGAATATATTGAAAAAAAATCCAATATATTGGAAATATTTTGAATATATTGAAAAAAATCCAATATATTGGAAATATTTTCAATATATTGAAAAAAAATCCAATATATTGGAAATATTTTGAATATATTGAAAAAAAATCCAATATATTGGAAATATTTTGAATATATTGAAAAAAATCCAATATATTGGAAATATTTTGAATACAAGGTGATTCAGTAATGAGTACCATAAATGATACGGGGTGTACCTACTGTCAAAATAATACGAAAACCAAGAATAACTTTTTTTCCAAAAGTGCTTCCCTAACAAGATACAGGGTGTGAAAGGGTCGATTTGGAAAACACTTATTTGATCGTATCTTCTAACTGGGTTGAACTATTTAATTCATTTTTGGTAGACATCTACTACATAATAAGGACCGTAAACGGACAAAATTTTGTCGCATTTGAACAATCCAGTGGCGTAGAATTGGGGGTCATGTGACACTTTTTCCCCCCAAAAAAAAGTTGCTGTTGGGTTTTTTCCCATTTTTATTTGGTTTTTAGTATTATTGGTTCAAATACCACAAAAAAGGTACACTTGTTTCATTTGCCCAGAAGCGTCCGTTTCCGAGATATTCTGACTTGCGTGTAACTATGTGAAATATTAAACTGCAAATAAAATTATCAAGGCGCCTTATTTATCAATAATTCACAATTAAAAAACTAACTTGTCAAAAAGTAAATTATCAAAAAAGCTAAAGACATGGAAAGGTTTTCTAATGGCGAGTACACAGATATGCTCTTAACATTAGGAGAATGTTTTGGAAATTCGAATGCGGCAGTTAGACGATATTCCGAAAAGTATCCCAACAGAATAGTGCCAAATCGGCGGACTTTTTTGTCAGTGGAACAGCGTTGTCGCGAAACTGGTAATGTAAAACCAAAACTTTTAAACAACGGTAAGCAACGAACCACACGCACAGCTGGAAACGATGAACAAGTTTTGGAATTGTTAGAAAACGATCCAATAGTAAATACAAGACGTTTGGCACTCCAAACAAACATTTCGCAAGCCAGTGCCTGGCGCATTGCAAGGGAACACCAGCTATATCCCTACCATCTGAGGCAAGTTCAAGACCTTTTGCCTGAAGATTATGCTGCACGTGTGGAGTTTTGTGGATGGTTATTGAATATGCATAACCAAGACCGCAATTTTATTTCCAACATAATTTTTACGGATGAATCCACTTTCACAAGAAATGGCATTTTTAATATGAGAAATTCACATGTTTGGGCAGAAGAAAACCCAAGAGCCACCAAAGTTACCCATTACCAACACACATTTAAATTAAATGTTTGGGCTGCTACACGTGGAAATACAATTATTGGATTTCATTCTTTCCCCGGAAATTTAAACGCGAACAATTACCAGGAATTTTTGGAAGAAGTTTTTTTTTTTCTTTTTTTGATGACATTCCTCTGTTAACCAGGCGCAGTCTCTGGTTTATGCACGATGGTGCTCCGCCTCATTATGGCAGGCAGCCAAGGCAATGGCTTAATGAAAACTTCCCAAATAGATGGATTGGTCGTGGAGTTTATGCTCCCATTCACTGGCCTGCTCGATCACCGGACTTGAACCCGTTGGATTTTAGTGTGTGGGGGCAATTAAAAACCAAAGTCTACGCAACACCAGTAAATTCTTTAGAGGATCTCAGGCTCAGAGTTGTGAATGCCTTTGCAGAGTTAACAAACAATCCAAGTATTGGTAGAATAATTTTTAATTTGGAAAATCGTTTACATCAATGCATTCGTGCCAATGGAGGACACTTTGAAAACTTACTTTAATTTTATTTTTATTATTTTTCAGTTAATTATAAACTTACGTAGGTAGATGTATTCGACTTTAAGTATTTTATTTGGTTGTTAATAAAACTTTTTCTGTGATAATTTTGCAACTTGGTATTTCACATAGTTGCACGCAAGTCAGAATATCTCGGAAACGGACGCTTCTGGGCAAATGAAACAAGTGTACCTTTTTTGTGGTATTTGAACCAATAATACTAAAAACCAAATAAAAATGGGAAAAAACCCAACAGCAACTTTTTTTTTTGGGGAAAAAGTGTCACATGACCCCCAATTCTACGCCACTGGATTGTTCAAATGCGACAAAATTTTGTCCGTTTACGGTCCTTATTATGTAGTAGATGTCTACCAAAAATGAATTAAATAGTTCAACCCAGTTAGAAGATACGATCAAATAAGTGTTTTCCAAATCGACCCTTTCACACCCTGTATCTTGTTAGGGAAGCACTTTTGGAAAAAAAGTTATTCTTGCTTTTCGTATTATTTTGACAGTAGGTACACCCCGTATCATTTATGGTACTCATTACTGAATCACCTTGTATATTGAAAAAAAATCCAATACATTGAAAAACTATTGTGTTTGTTTTGTTTAACATTCTCATTAATCCTCAAGCTAGCCGCGGAAGCTTATGATGGAAATGTGTCCTCTGTTGTCATGTTTCTCTGTTTCATCCTCGGTTTCATCTAAGTGAAACTAAAAGTTTTCATTCGAGGATTTAACCCCTGATAAGGATTATTATAATTATCGCCATCCCATTCACTGTATTGATGACAAACAACTTATGAATGTTTAAAAAATTTAATTCAGTAACCAATAATTTTGTAAACTGTGATATTATTAGTGATTTTTTCCAATGCTTTTGGGAGCAGTACATATACAGGGTGATTCATGAGTGACCTTACATAGACCAATGGTGATTAGCGGACTTCAAGGCGGGTCGAAAACCACAAAAGAAATTTTTTTTTCGTGATTGGTTACAAAGTTACAGGGTGTTTAATGCCTCAGGTACAAAATTTTGATAGGCGATATTTCTGAAACGGCTGGAGATATTTTGTCGAAATTTACTAGGAATGGTGCATTCCGGAAACTCATCAAAACCGCATTCTGTGTTAATTAAAAATCCAGGACCGGACTGGAAATTTTTTGCCCTCATGGTCTTTGTTGAAAAAGTTAATTTTCTGACGATGTTTCTGAAAAACTGTCATCGAATTTGAAAAGATAAGAAAAAACTCTATAGAAATCATTCCTCAATTTGAACGGCACACCCACACCGTCTCGAAAAAAAAAATGTCAAAGTAAAACTTTTCTGTAAATTATCGTTTTCGAGTAGACATATTTTACTTATTGTTCGTCTGAATTCCTTCAAATTTATTTTTTGACTTGTTTCTGTGGGAAAAATGTCAGTGTTAAATTAAATGTTATCAATATCAATGTTATAAACGGTTCTCAAAATGTCCTTCACCAACTTCAATACATTTCCTGCAGCGTTTCCATAAATTTTGGTTTGTTTTTTGAATTATTTGCCTGTTGTTTCTAATTTCATCAGCAACTACCAGTATTCGCGTCCTGAGCTCCTCTCTGGTACTTACTTCCGTTTTTTAGACTTCCTGCTTCATATGGCCCCATAGGTAATAGTCTAAAACAGTGAGGTTGGGGGACCTAGGTGGTCAGGAATGAGGGCCGCCGCGCCCGAACCAACGATTGGGGTACTCATTGTGGAGATGCTCTCTGACTTGTCGAGAAAAATGCGGTGGTGCCCCATCTTGCTGGAAGGAAAGAACACGCCTGTTCACGTTCGCCTCTGCAAGCAAGCCGGGCAAAATGACTTGTAGGAAAAGAAAATAAATTTCCCCCGTGAGCCGCCCAGCAAAAAAATGGGGTCCTATTAGGGTATAATTTGCAATGTCACACTACACATTTATAGAAAATCTGTTGCGAGTTCTTCTGAACAACAGAGCACGGATTTTCTATGCCCATAGGTGGGAGTTTTTTTTATTCGTTACACCATCCCACGTGAACTGAGCTTCATCAGTAAACAAAGTTCTACGCAGTCCATTCAATAGAACTTCATTGAATGGTTGAAGCCTCTGTACGCTTTGCACGTGACAGGGATGCATCCGCGCTCTTCTTTTTTTTCAAGGTTCCCGATACTCTTGATTGAGAAATGCCCAGTGCTTGCCCAATTCTTCCCGTAATTGTACTTGAATTTACTGCCACCATCTCCACGATGTTTTGATGGTTCAGATTTTCCAATTGAGGTTCAGCATTCCTTTGAACTCAGGGAAATATGCCGTGGTTTCGAGAAAATTGGAAAACAGACGCGAAACGTTACATGGGCCGGTGTTCTTCGACTGTGATCTTCTATGGTATTCTCTCGCAGCTGCTCTTGAATTTCCATTGCAGAAACCATACACAGACATAATGTCTGCGTAATCGTTATTAATGAAATGATTTGTGATTATTAGTGAAATCTGAAAATTTTGCAGGTGACACCTGATTTCCCAGTAATAAAGCTTGGCCTTCTGTCAAACATTTTTCCCACAGAAACAAGTCAAAAAATAAATTTGAAGGAATTCAGACGAACATTAAGTAAAATATGTCTGCTCGAAAACGATAATTTACAGAAAAGTTTTACTTTGACATTTTTTTTTCGAGACGGTTTGGGTGTGCCGTTCAAATTGAGGAATGATTTCTATAGAGTTTTTTCTTATCTTTTCAAATTCGATGACAGTTTTTCAGAAACATCGTCAGAAAATTAACTTTTTCAACAAAGACCATGGGGGCAAAAAATTTCAAGTCCGGTCCTGGATTTTTAATTAACTCAGAATGCGGTTTTGATGAGTTTCCGGAATGCACCATTCCCAGTAAATTTCGACAAAATATCTCCAGCCGTTTCAGAAATATCGCCTATCAAAGTTTTGTACCTGAGGCATAAAACACCCTGTAACTTCGTAACCAATCACGAAAAAAAATTTCTTTTGTGGTTTTCGACCCGCCTTGAAGTCTGCTTATCACCATTGGTCTTTGTAAGGTCACTCATGAATCACCCTGTATAATATTTTTTTCATGATAATAATAATTCTCTTATGAATATAAATGCAATATTAAACCTGCATATCAGCCGTACGTTAATATCGGTTAATATCACAAAATTCTATTGTGTTATAGAATAGGTAAAGCTTATAAAAAAATAATTGGTTTCATGTAATTGTACTACATATACAACCAATATAGACAATTACTAACAAGAATGAAGTTTGCCCTGCGAGCGTCAACGTGAATTTTGTTGAAATCATTCGAGTGAGTAATTGCTGATTAATTGCTTTATTGCAGGTATAATACTACACTTTTTCTACGACAAATAATTAAACCTTCATTAGGAGTTAAATTACTTGAAGAGTGCTTCTTAGCACTGAGCCGTAAGCCCAAGACAATTGTGATTTCTGAGAGTTCATAAAAACAAGTCATTTATGCTATTTATTCAATCGATGTGTTTATACAGGGTGATTCAAAATTGAGTGCAAATATTTTAAGGGCTTATTTACCAGCCAAAAATAAGAAGTTTTTTTCATATAATCGTATGTCCTAACTTGCTTCGTTTTCTAGATACAGTATGTAAAATTTTGAAAAAAAAAAATCGATTTTATCAATTTCTCAAAAACCTCTCAGCCGATTTAAATAAAATTTTATAGGCTTATTTGTTATCATAAGGGCCTTCCTTTGATGGGAATAACATGAATTTATTAATTCCAGTGGCGCCTCAGGGGGCTACCTGAATTAAATTAAATGAATCTCAATAATCGATGTGAATTTATTACTTGTTTTAATAGGGTCTGGCACAGATTTTGATTTTTTCTTGGAAACAAAGCTAGATACGAGTAAAGCTCAGGAGGCAAGAAAGTTACAATATTGACCGCTTAATCTAAAAACAAATATAAATTGTCAAAAGAGCAGTGGCGTACCATAATTTTACCTATAAGTATCAAGTAGGTAGCCCTCTGAGACGCCACTGGAATTAATAAATTTATGTTATTCCCATCAAAGGAAGTTCCTTATAACGACAAATAAGCCTACCAAATTTTATTTAAATCGGCTGAAAGGTTTTTGAGTAATTAATAAAAAAATCGATTTTTTTTTCAAAATTTTACACCCTGTATCTAGAAAACGAAGCAAGTTAGGACATACGATTATATGAAAAAAACTTCTTATTTTTGGCTGGTAAATAAGCCCTTAAAATATTTGCACTCAATTTTGAATCACCCTGTATAACAATCTATCCAAGTAATTTTTGAAAAGAAAACGCGTTTTTTTGTTGACCTATTCTCTATTCCTAACATTTTTTACTGCAAAATAGTAACTGTATGTTACCAAATTATAAGTAAAATGTTTTCTTGATGAATTAATTGATGGAGGAAATAGCACTTTATTAAATCTTCCAAACTCAAACTACAGCTTGACATGTCTTGCAAAATTTGATTTGTATTCATGATGGTTGTATAAATCGGTTGCTACTGGCATGTATCTTTGTAATTATTATGATATATTTGCATAAAACAGCACAGTGAGCACACTACTATTAAACTATATGAATTAGGTGCGTAAGTTATGTCATCGAAACTAAAAAATCACTACACTGCCATTTAACAGAAACATAATTGAAAGCACCTACTTCCATTGGGAACGGATCTATTTCATTTGGGCACCAAGTATTATAGAAAATCTAGAAGTTCGACATTTTATTTTTCAATATATTGAATTTTTTTCCAATATATTGAATTTTTTCCAATATATTGGATTTTTTTTCAATATATTCAAAATATTTCCAATATATTGGATTTTTTTTCAATATATTCAAAATATTTCCAATATATTGGATTTTTTTCCAATATATTCAAAATATTTCCAATATATTGGATTTTTTTTTTCAATATATTCAAAATATTTCCAATATATTGGATTTTTTTTCAATATATTCAAAATATTTCCAATATATTGGATTTTTTTTTCAATATATTCAAAATATTTCCAATATATTGGATTTTTTTTTCAATATATTCAAAATATTTCCAATATATTGGATTTTTTTTCAATATATTCAAAATATTTCCAATATATTGGATTTTTTTTTCAATATATTCAAAATATTTCCAATATATTGGATTTTTTTTTCAATATATTCAAAATATTTCCAATATATTGGATTTTTTTTCAATATACTCAAAATATTTCCAATATATTGGATTTTTTTTCAATATATTCAAAATATTTCCAATATATTGGATTTTTTTTTCAATATATTCAAAATATTTCCAATATATTGGATTTTTTTCCAATATATTCAAAATATTTCCAATATATTGAAAATAAAAATTTTATTATAATTTTGTGACCCCTAGACGCTTTCGTAGTGAGCACACTACTATTAAACTATATGAATTAGGTGCGTAAGTTATGTCATCGAAACTAAAAAATCACTACACTGCCATTTAACAGAAACATAATTGAAAGCACCTACTTCCATTGGGAACGGATCTATTTCATTTGGGCACCAAGTATTATAGAAAATCTAGAAGTTCGACATTTTATTTTTCAATATATTGAATTTTTTTCCAATATATTGAATTTTTTCCAATATATTGGATTTTTTTTCAATATATTCAAAATATTTCCAATATATTGGATTTTTTTTTCAATATATTCAAAATATTTCCAATATATTGGATTTTTTTCCAATATATTCAAAATATTTCCAATATATTGGATTTTTTTTTCAATATATTCAAAATATTTCCAATATATTGGATTTTTTTTTCAATATATTCAAAATATTTCCAATATATTGGATTTTTTTTCAATATATTCAAAATATTTCCAATATGGAATTTTTTTTTCAATATATTCAAAATATTTCCAATATATTGGATTTTTTTTCAATATATTCAAAATATTTCCAATATATTGGATTTTTTTTTCAATATATTCAAAATATTTCCAATATATTGGATTTTTTTTTCAATATATTCAAAATATTTCCAATATATTGGATTTTTTTTCAATATACTCAAAATATTTCCAATATATTGGATTTTTTTTCAATATATTCAAAATATTTCCAATATATTGGATTTTTTTTTCAATATATTCAAAATATTTCCAATATATTGGATTTTTTTCCAATATATTCAAAATATTTCCAATATATTGAAAATAAAAATTTTATTATAATTTTGTGACCCCTAGACGCTTTCGTACTAAAGAGTTCGTGCTCAAAGCCAATTTACCAGAGTGGAGCGACTATGTCTTACCTACACAGTTAAGACCGATGCTCCCTCTTTTTAAAAAAAAAAAAAAAAAAAAAAAAAAAAATGTAAGTTTTTTTTATGCATACTTTTTTATTTTTTTGCTAGAATAAAACACTATTTCAAATAGATAAAACATCAAGAAAAAATTATGAACTTAAAATTCGTACTAGGTATCGCATTTATTAAACGTAACGTTACATTACCTTCTCACGTCCTAATAATCCGTTTGAGAGAGATTCTGAGTCCATATAATTGGAACAAAATGACTCGTTTTCTCCTAACAAATTATCAACTGCTTCTTGAGCCTCAGAAAATTTGTAAGGATCATGACTCTGCTCCACTGTGCTCAAAGTTTTTGCACCACTTGTTGGTACTTCAGTTGATGAAGTATAATCTCGAGTATAATGGCATATTACACAGGGTGTCCAGGTATGAGTGTAAAAGCTACACGTGGCGACCTTCCTTGGACTATTTTGAGTAAAAAATCTCAATACAATAATGCTCTAAACGTCTTCACGGTGCCACAGGAGGTCATCAAAGTAAAAATTCTGGGTCACAAATATGCATATTATTGAACTTCTATTTCCTTTTGCAGTTACGGTTAACATTTTCAAGGACTTTTGCAAAATCTTATTTCATTTAATTTTCGTAACAGTGCAATTATTAACTTTTTTAACATTATTTCTTAAAGTGCTTTTTTTATTTTTACATTTATCAACACTGCCAAAATTCATTAATTAATTTGATTAATTAAATTAATTTGATATAACGAAACCTTGCATTCTGCTTAGTAACATGTGGTTACATGATATCTGTGTGATTCAGTGTTGCCAGATGTAAATTTCTTCTAATGGCCCCTGATGGTCTCTGAAGCATGGTAGAGCATTGTTTTAAGATTTTTCACTCAAAATAGTCCAAGGAAGGTCGCTACGTGTAGCTTTTACACTCATACCTGAACACCCTGTATAGGCATACCTACATCGGATATTCATTTTAATTAGGTAAAATTGGCTATGTTAGGTACTTTTTAATCGTTTTTAACTTGTTTTATTATACGGGTGTCCCGTAAGTAATGGTCCGTGGTGAAATAGGAGATTCTTGGTTTAAAAATATTACGATCTGACACTACTTGCTCTAACAAAATCTTGATAATAAAAAAGATGCAGGGTGGCAAAGTTGAGATTTAAAAATTTGCTTTTCAAAATATTTTGAAAAATTGTGAAGGTACGAACGTGAAAACTTGGGGATAGATCTTTTACGGTATGAGAAATCATAATTTGATATCCGTTTCGATGTATTTTATAGTGGGCGCCACTAAGGTCAGGTTGACAACGTAAAATGAACACATAACTTTTTTATCATTCAGGCTATCGCGCATTTTATTGTGAAATATTTAAACTACATCATTTTTGAGAAAAAAAGGTATATCGATTGTCAGTCTCAAAAGTTAGTGGTTTTCGAGATAATCACGTTTTAATTTAACCCACCCCAGATTTAACCCACCCTTGGTGAAAATTTCAAAGTAATCTACAGTCTCTCTTATTAGGCATAAAAAAATTGGTGGATGTGGTAAATTTCGTCATCTTATGTTGAACGGTTTCGGAGATAATAAATAAAAACCTTCGTCAGGGTCCCAACTCTCAACTTTAATAAGGGGCTATATTATAACTCAGCGGGTAAGCATTTTCGGACACATGTTCATATGAACTTTTTTCTTAAAATGATATCAGGAATCACCCCCTGAAATCCTTCGCAGTACTACTTATGTTACACCCTGTGTAATCGCGGAAGGCACTTTACCCGAAACTTTACCATTTTATATTAAAAGCCGCGATTGATTAGGGATACAATGTTGTTTGAACTGAACAAAATTATTATACAAAAGCAAGTGGCAACAGACACGCAAATGCAATAATAATATACAATGTGTCTCCACTGCAAAAAATTCGCGATGTCATCAATAATAAGTCAAGAAACAGCCTATGTAAAAAAAAATGTAACGTCAATTGAAAAGTAGATTAAATTTAAAAAAAATACATGCTTTCGGATTATTTTCAAAACAAAAACTTTAAAGAAAAGCATTTTAACAAAAAAAAAAAAAAAAATATATTACATAATAGCTGATCAAAATTAAAATTTTAAAAGATATAATTTAAGAATGTGTGATTAAATATGGCCGATTTTTGATCAGGCAGTTTATGAAAAACTGATTTATTCATTATTATTACTACAATTATTATTATAATTTTGAGAGCACAAAAATCTGCTAGCTTGATAATTTATTTTGTCGTAATCAGATATACCTACTAACAGCCACTATTATAAAGGCTCATTAGGCTATAACGGGCAGATTTCTGTGCTCGTTTTTGAAGCTAATATCGATGTCAAATAACTTTTATTAGCATTTTTGTAATTACTTTTATGTCAAGAATAGATAAATTTTAAGAAATTCCACTTAGACTCGATACCTTATTCAGAAATAACCCATGAAATCTGCCCGTTAACTTAATGAGCCTTTATAATACCCGCTGTTAGTGATTCTTACTTGTCTAGAAAACCTTCGATAAAAATTTTCTTAATTGTTAAAATCATAAGAGTGCTATTTTTCGAAAATTAAGCAAGATATCGATTTGATTTTTGTGCAATATGTTAATTATATTAATAATAAGCAATAGGTCAATTGCTTACTTGGTAAATAATTTTTCAAAAAAATATTTTCAATTTTGTTGAAACATTCATACATTTTGACTTACTTAAACTTAATTTATTCAAAATGAAATATTTTTTTAATTTAAGCTTTCAAGATCTGTTATTGTAATGGAAATGGACCATGAAAATTGTTAATAATAATTATAGTACACATTTCTGTACATTGGTCGAAAAGTAATATTTTTTGACAAAGTTGACTTTGTTCAAATGTACTTTTAAGGCTTTTTATGAGAGCTGTTTTTTCCTGATTTGTTACTTGAATCTCCAAACACTATTGTTAAATAATTTTATTTGAACAAAAATACCCTAAAAAATGATGTTTTACAATCATCTTATTGCCACAATGAAAATTAATAATTTTTGCTTGAATTTACTTTTACCATTAATTTATTTAATTGTTTTCCTTTTTTGAATAATTTAAGTGCAAAAACAACAATTAACGTGTTTTTGTTTAAATAAAATTGATTAACAGTGACGTTTGGAGCTTCAAGTAGCTAATCAGAACAAAACAGCTCGCATAGAAAAGTTTCTCCTTAAAAGTACATTGCATCAAAAAGTCAACTTTGTCACAAAATATCTTTTTTCAATGTACAGATCTTGAAAGCTAAGCAAAAATTAAAAATATATATTTTCTTAAAGGTAACATTTTAAGTTTCAAAAACTGCATCAGTAAAGTTTCACTTTCACATTTTTAACTACCTAACTTTTTCCACTCACCTTTTCAAATGTCATTTCAAGAGGGAACTGTGAAGGTATCAGATTATTATTGAAGGAATTTAATTGCCTATTCTTTCAACAGACAATTTTACATTTCTAAATTCTAAAATTGTTTAGTTCGTACGTTTACACTCTTTCAATTTATTCCGAAAAATAAATCTTAATAGTTAAATTTGTCATCCTGTATCTTTTTTATTATCGAAAACCTCTTAGAGCTAATTGTGTTCGATCTTAATATTTCGAAACGAAGAATATCACTCTTCACCACGGACCATTACTCACTTTCATACTTGGTACATAGTCAAAGACAAGTCAATAGTTTTTATCTGAATTTAAGTAGGTACCTAGTTGTGTCATTTGGGAAGAGTTCTAAGGTAATATTATAATTATTATAATAATAGACAAAAATTTCTTACAACTGTATTCAGTAGGTACTGTTCTCTAGTTTATTAATATACGAAATAGGTACTGATGCATAATTCCTGATGCTCTGATTGGAAGCAAAAATTTTTATACAACTGCCATTAAAAGTAACACTTTTAACGTCAGCTGACAGTCTTAAAAGTGATTTTCTCAAAAGTGATTGAAAAATATTTCTATTTACTTTTTCTTGCATTTCTGTACCAATTACCAACCATAGCGTCGGCAACGGTTGCTACGCATAATACACTTGTACTTATCTGAATATTTTAAAATGCAATTCGAAGTTGAGTGTCATTCTAAATTCATCGATTTTATTCTCAAAATAGAGCAGTTTTACAAAAACTATTGTATGATATTCGTCTTAAAAGTGATTTTATCGTGTTCGTGAAATTGTTCAATTCGCTCCGCTACGCTACTTTTTCACTCACAATATAAAACTTCACTTTTAACACTAATATCATAAATAGATATTAACTACACAAATATGCCAATATTGTGTTTTTGTATCAAGTTCAAAAAATATGTGATATACTTTAAAAGTATCTGCTTTGCTATACAGGGTGGTCTAATTAAAAACGTCAGGACTTTACCAAACGATAGATAACGTTAAAAAAATGCCAATTTCTCTAATACACTTATAGCCGGAAAAGCTTCCTTTTCAAGATACGATAAGGGCGTTGAAGTTTCGGGAAAAAAATAATGTTTTGTGAATATTGTCAAAACGGCTGCTTTAAAAAAAATGAAATTTGGCACGCAGCATGATTCAAGTATCTTTCATGATTTACGGCTTATGGTGATAAATTGCGAAAACCAGCGGCGGAGATATGGGTGTGACATCGCCCCTTTAAAAAAAAAAATTGACGCCACTGACTCTATGGCAAATTTAATAATACTATTCAATGCCCCATGCCTTTTAGTACAAAAAAGTACCCTCTAATTTTTTTCACAAGGCGCACCCGTTTTCGAGATAATTCAGGTTTTTTTAGGTAGCATCCGTAGCCATTTTAAGAATAACAGACAAATATTCTTATCAAATAACTTTTACTTAAATAATTAAATAACATAAATAAACAACACCTAACTAATGTAACAATTGTCAGTAACCATAGAGTCAGTGCGTCAATTTTTTTTTTTTTGAAAAGGGGCGATGGCACACCTATATCTCCGCCGTTGGTTTTCGCAATTTATCACCATAAGTCGTAAATCATGAAAGATACTTAGCTCATGCTGCGTGCCAAATTTCAATTTTTTTAAAGCAGCCGTTTTGACGATATTCACAAAACATTATTTTTTTCCCAAAACTTCAACGCTCTGTTCCTTGAAAAGGAAGCTTTCCCGGCTATAAGTGTATTAGAGAAACTGGCATTATTTTAACGTTATCTATCGTTTGGTAAAGTCCTGACGTTTCAAGTTGGACCACCCTGTATAAATGCTTGATTTTTCGGTAGTTTTTTTTATTTATTTAAATAAAAATCTTATCGAATTAAATCTAATAGACCTATGTGTAGCGTAAAAAAATTGAAAAAAAACTGAATTTCTATGAATGATATCGATGACCATACCTATATAAAACAGTTTCTTCTCTCCTGTAAAATTTCGTTAACTAGGTATATAATAGTTACTAGGATGGGGTTTTTATTGACGACGGCAGAATAACACCTTCATTATGCATATTTACAACGTTGCCAAATTGAGGGCTAACCAGAATGCTATCGGCATATAAATTTGTATAAAGGTTGGGCTCACCAAAATGCCGACCACTTGTCAAATGTATAATCGACCGAAGCGCCACCTGGATGGAATTATTGTGAATTATGCCGTGTATTAGCAGAGTGTGGATAGGCATTAGGTCGTCCCGACCGAAAGTCAAGGTAAAGGCATATTACACTATCCCCTCCCTTTTAAAGCCTATATACACAGCGGTTTCTTGGTGAGCCCGATATCGGGACGACCAAGGTCCAACTGGGCTGACGAGCGACCGCTTCGTATATTGTACGGGCTCCCCAATAACCATAAACATATCTATATATATATATATATATATATATATATATATATATCGCAACTGTCGGGAGTTTAAAGATGCCAATATCCTTATTACTTTGTTTAAGACTCTGATTAGGGCTAGGCTGGAATATGGATGCCTGGTGTGGTATCCCCTTTACGGAGTGTATATTAACAACCTTGAACAAATACAGAGAAGATTCCTGAAATTCTTGTCATTTGTAATGGATGGTGTCTATCCTGATAGGGGTTTTGATCACGACATGCTTTTAACCAGGTTTGAAGTGTGTTCCCTGGAGTTGAGACGAATTATCATTATTGTAAGATTTCTATTCAATCTTATGCATAACTTGATAGACTGCCCATCTCTGTTGGGCAATGTCTTGTTTTTGGTTCCACGAATCAACTCTAGGAATAACGCAATATTTTACTGTCCACGTTCGAGCTCTAATGTACTTATTAGGTCTCCAGTGTTTCGTATGTGCAAATATGGCAACAACTTGTTACAGCTTTGTGACCTAAACTCTGATAGTCTTGACACGGTGGTAGCTACTATGTCGAGACTTCATGTATGACCTTGTAAGTGTGGTCCCGAGTTCGTTGTTGCTATGTTTACGACTGTTTTTTTTCCTCTTATTGTTTTGATAAACTGATGTATATATCTGTACTCACGCTTCATATCTAACATGTGTGTACAATGTAGTGAATTGCAACGGCCTTGTTGTTATTGTCAATTTTTTACTGTTGTTTATATTTCAATTTGTTATTTCCTGTAATTGGGTGTATAAATACCTGTTGGGAATAAAGATTATTATTATTATTATTCGATTCATTCTCAGCATTCTCAGCATCATAGCTGGTGAGATTATCCATGCAGACGGGCTCAGGCCAAGTCTACACAGATTTCATTATCTTTGATTTAAGAAGTCTCGAGTGATGCTACACGTTTGAAGTATTGTTGCTTTTTGCGCCTGTGTATGTATGTAATGTGGCAGCTGGAGTTGTGTGAGATGTTGTGTGAATGTGTGCGGCGTGATTCCAGTTATTGATATTATAAAGGGTTAGATGTAAACCGACTTCTGTTTCCATATTCTTTCAACTTCTATGGCTAATGGTTGATATTTAGTTTTCTTTTCTGCGTATTTATTTGTTATGTTGGAGTCTGATGGAACTGCGATGTCAATGATGAATGTTACGTGTTCTTTTTTATTTACAAGCGTGATATCTGACCTATTGTGCATGATTGTTTTATCAGTTTGGATGGTGAGGTCCCAATATAATTTGTAATCCTGATTTTCCAGTATTGTTTGAGGTGTGTATTTGTAGTAGGGTTGAGTTACTGCATGAAGATTGTAGTGGAGCCCAATGGCTTGGTGTATTATTTTTGCTACTGTGTTGTGTCTATCAGTATATGCAGTTCCTGCAAGGAGCTTGCAACCAGAGGTGATGTGATCTATTGTCTCTGGAAATTGTTGGCATTTTCTACATGCGTCACTGACTATTGTTGCATCTTTTAATATGTGCTTTCTGTAGTTATTGGTAGCAATTACTTGGTCCTGGATGGCAAGAAGAAAGCCTTCGGTTTCAGGGAAGAGAAGGCCGTTTTCCAAAAATCTATACGACAGCTTTTTGTTAATGTTGGAGTTATTGACTTGATTGTAGTGTCTGCCATGTAGAGCCTTAGAGGACCATATCTCTTTTTTTTTGTTCGACTGTTCTTGGATGTTGATCAGTTGGTGTTTGTGAATGAAGATTCAGCGGTGTGTAGTTCTTGTCTGTATGCACTATTGCTTTGTGTAGTTTGTGTTCTTTTGAACGGAAGTATATCTGGAGTGAATTCAATTGTTTGGCATGTAGTGAATGTAGGTCTATTATTCCTCTCCCTCCTTCTTTTCTGCTTATGTTGAATCTTTCCTTACATGAGTTGGGGTGCAGTATTCTATTTTTCGTTAGGGCAGTTCTTGTTCGTATGTTTATGTTTTCCAGGTCTGTGGTCGACCATTTGATGATTCCGAAGGAGTAGGTGAGAATGGGGATCGCGTAAGTGTTAATGGCTTTAAATAGATTTCCCGAGTTCAAGTGTGTTTTGAGAAGTTGGTTTAGTCTTTTTTCATATTCTGCTTGGAGCTGTGATTTTATTTCGGTGTGATTCAGTTTGAAGCTTTGTTGAAATCCCAGGTATTTATACAGGTCATTAGGGTGTAGTTGTTGCAATGTTTGATTATTCAGTACTTGATGATTTGGTTCCTGAGTTAGTTTCCCCTTTTCCAGGTGAAGTGTTTTGCATTTGTCCACTCCGAACTCCATTTTTATGTCTGTTGATATTGTTTCTATTGTTCCGAGTAACTGTTGTAATTGTGGTCGCGTTGATGTGTAGATTTTAATGTCGTCTATATACATTAGATGATTTATGATGTAGATAACCTGTTTGTTATGTTTGATTTGGTAGCCAAGTTTGGTGTTATTGAGAGTGTTTGATAATGGATTCAGAGAGAGGCAGAACCATAAGGCGCTCAATGCGTCTCCCTGGAAAATACCACGTCGGATATTTATCTGGTCAGTTTGTATGATTTCTGAATTTGTGGTTAGGATGATTTTTGTTCTCCAGTTTTTCATGATTGTTGTCAAGAATTGTTCGATTATGGGGTGTATTTTGTAGATCTGCAGGATTTTCGAAAGCCAGCTGTGTGGTATCATGTCGAAAGCTTTTTTATAGTCTATGTAGGCAATGTGGATATTTCTTTTATCTTTTTCTGCTTGTTTCATTATGGTGGTGTCTATTATTAGCTGTTCCTTACAGCCTTTGCCGCCCTTGCGGCATCCGTTCTGTTCTTCGGTGAGAATGTTGTTTGTGGTAAGGTGATTCTCTATTTTGTTACACACGATGGCTGTAATTATTTTATATAAAGTGGATAGACACGTGATGGGTCTGTAGTTGGCTGGGTTTTCTGTTTGTTGGTTTTTAGGTTTTATGTATGTTGTGCCCTCTGTGAGGAAGTGTGGCATGAGATGTGGGTTTTGGATTATATTGTTTATTTGATTGGCAAGGTTTGTATGCACTGAAGTGAACTGTTTATACCAGTAGTTGTGTAGTTTGTCTGGGCCTGGGCACTTCCAGTTTTGTGTTTTTCTGATTGTGTGGCTTAGTTCTTCTTGAGTGATTTCGTAGTCTGTTTGTTGAGGTGTTTTCTGCTGTTTGTGTATTTCCTGTTTGATCCATTCTGCTTTGTCATTATGATTGGTTGGGTTTGACCATATGTTTCTCCAAAATTCTGTTATTTGTTCTTTGGATGGTGGTTTTATATTGATGTCTGTTACCTTGTTGCACACATTATTATAAAATGTTTTCTCTCTGTTTTTAAAAATATTGTTTTGATTTTTCCTGTCATTTGATCGAGTGTAACGTTTTAGTCTGGCTGCGTAGAGTGCGAGCTTTTGTTTTAATGATTCTAGTGTTTCTATTGTAACATTTGTTTTGTTTTATTATTATTATTATTATTATTATTATTATTATTATTAAGTACAAACGTAAGTAGGGACTTTTAACAACGAGATTTTTGTTTATACCGACCACCCAGCGATACACAGTTTGTATAGGACACTTTTTTTTTGTCCCTGACAAAGACTGTTGACTTCATACAGATAATAAACTACCCTAAAGCGAAGATATCCATCTTGGGTGATTTTAATGTACATAACATCAACTGGCTTAAACACTCAAACTTCACTGATTAAGAAGGCCGTGAAGCGGAATCGTTTGCAATCAGCTGTGGTTTTACTCAGCTCGTTGATGAACCAACCCGCTCCCGATCGCGAGGGAGAATTCGCTAGCCTGTTGGATCTGTTTTTGACCACGAACCCTCAAACATATACTATCATGGTGAAAGCTCCACTAGGTTCCTCAGACCACAAAATCGTCTCAACATCTTGTGTCCTACCAATTGCTAGTAATGTCTAGCAATTGGTGGGACTATCGCATCTACGGCTGCTGAGAAAGCGAACTTGTTGGCGGGAGTCTTTTCTTCATACTCTTCCGTCGACTTTCGGGGAAGAACTCCGCCAATGATTCCTTCCGTGGAGTCCAAAATGTCAGACATTGTTTTCCGACAGCGTGTCATAAAGCGCATTATGTTAGCCTTAGACTCAAATTTGAAAGGAAAGCTTCTGGGCCCAATGACGTACTGGTTATCGTACTTAAAAAATGCGCCACTGAGCTGTCATCTGTTTTCTGTCGACTTTTCAACTTGTCGTATAAAAAGGGAATATTTCCTTCCTGCTGGAAATGTGCACGAATCCAACCTATATTCCCAAGCAAGGCAAAAAAACTATACCAAATACATAACTATCGACCAGTGGCACTGCTTTCAGTAATATCCAAGATTATGGAGAAAGCTCTGTTAACCAACATCTTTTAAAGTATTTGGAAGGAGCTAATATAATCAGCGACCGCCAATACGGATTCCGCAAACAGAGGTCAACTGGTGACCTCCTCACCTACGTCACCGAGGTGTGGAACGGCGCAATCGAGCACCATGGGGAGTCTCGAGGGGTTGCACTTGATTGCACTTTCTAGAGCTTTCGACCGTGTCTGGCATAATGGACTATTGGAAAAACTTCAGGCGTAGGGATTGCCCGAGAAATTCTGCTTGTGGTTTGCGAGTTATCTCAGAGATCGTTCATTACAGGTGGCAGTCGATGGAGTTCTTTCTGAGACCGCTTTTCCATCATTGCCGGTGTGCCTCAGGGATCCATTTTATCTCCGACTCTCTTTCTAATATTTATAAACGACTTGCTTGAAACAACAAAAAATCCAATATACAGTTTCGCCGACGACAGTACACTCATATCTTCTTATTAACCAAGACCAATTTAATGCTGGAAAAACCCAAGCAGTCATCTTCTTCAAAAAGACCAACGTTTTGGAGCCAGATATGGTGATGGCGGGACACTCTCTTACTCCAGCGTCATCTCTTCGTTTACTTGCAGTGAGCCTCGGAGCGAACATGTCTTGGCATGATCATGTTGCAGGTCTGGCGAAGAGTGCTTCTCAAAAACTTAGAACACTTTTCCGCACGAAGAAATTTTATACACCACAACAGCTTCTCTTCTTATACAAGGCTCAAATTCGACCATCCTTGGAGTACTGCTCACATGTTTGGAGCTCAGCTCCTAAACATACGCTGAGACTACTCGACTCTATCCAGAAAAGAGCCATACACTTGATTGGGGACGCAGATTTGACAAAAAATTTAGACTCTCTCGAACATCGAAGAAGAGTAGCTGACCCGAGTCTGTTCTACAGATATTTTTATGGAAAGTGTTCAACAGACGTGGCCCGCTTAGTCCCACCTAGAACAAGACCGGGCAGAAATACACCTCGAGCCGCAGACGCTCATCCGTATCAGGTTCAGCTCGTTACACCTCGTACCACCCTGTTTAAGACTTCTTTTATATATAGAACCGCATCACTTTGGAATAGCATTCCAAAGGGCGTGTTTCCCGAAGTATACAACCTGGAGTGATTCAAGGCCAACGTGAATCGGTATCTCCGCTCATGCACCGCTCGCAGAGCGTCATAGGGATTTTCCTGCAGTGCATGTGCATTTTAAATAAAAAAAAATTTATATCGCGTGTCAATTCAGAAACGTCGGAGACTTGCAGGGTCAAATTTTTGTACTTGCTTTTTTATGGACACATATAGATTGTTCCTCAATTGTGTCACTGTTTGATTTTCATATTCCCTCTGTAAATTTGAGAGGAATTAAGACCTTCTCGCTGCGTATTCCCAGATCCAATATTGAGCGTTTGCAGACCTAACGACACGATACCGGCAAGACACCAACACGACAGCGACACCGACGCGATATCGGCTAATGATCTTTCACACCTAAAATTTATTTGGCAGTACAGTGTCGAGATATCGCCGGTTTATTACGGTGGTTGATAAAAATAGTAAACACACATAAATAATATTCTACAAAAAAAATAATAATGCCAGCACGTAACAATTTATATTCCGAAAATACCAATTTTTCATCCCCCTTGTTCTTAATTAATCACCTGTAGGTCATTAAATATTGCAAATACGAAAAAATGTTAAATATGCAAATTTGTGGAGAATGTTTTTCTGAATAAAGTAAGTAATGACACTTTTTTCGGTAAAATGCGAATTAACGTCGTAAAGTGCAAAAAAAATTCATCCCTTAAAACCAATATGGCGGCTTATTCACAAGGGGTAGGAGGTCACATTTTTGGATTTAGACTCTCCATTGAGACCACCCAACCCCCACACAAAATATTTTCTTTTCCGCATGAATTGCACAATTAAATCCTACTTTGACTGGACTACAATGCGCTCATTAAATCGCCTGTTTATTTTATGTCAGCAAACTTTAATTAAATTTCAGCTCATTGTGATCTGAATACGAGTGAGCTGCATAGCATATAGAGATCGCGGCGCGGTACTTGTGATCTTGTGAGCAAGTGTGTTTTTTGTGTTTGACGTTTTGAGTTAATTTTAGTTGAATTGATGCAAAAGGAGTAAAATCCCAAGCAACTAATTCTTGTCTCAACGTAAGCACAGATTCCATCTAACACACAGAGGCCCTAACCCACTAAAAAACAAGCTTTACAGGTGCTTGCAAACTTTACAAGACACTTTGCACTTTCCAATTTGACATTTTTTTTAAAGCAGGGAATTTGGGTTCTACAACCATGTAACGAAATCCGAGGCTTCCGTTTATTATTATTATTATTATTATTATTTGCTTACAAGAGACAATTTAATTTAAATTAATCAATTCAGAACAGGAAGGCAGATTTTTGCGACGTGATAGCGGCCTTATCAACCCCCGCCGTCGGCTATATTATAAATGAAGCACCATTCGAAGAACTGGCAGTGCTTTACGTGAGTACTGACCACTAAACATTCAGCTCCTGCAAGGTGCATTGAGCCTTGCAGAAGCAAACGCGGTGGATGTATTGAATCCATCATTGGACAACATGTAGTGAGACGCGAGCTGGGTACTGACCGGCGAGCATTTCATTACTCTGGTAGGTATAGTGAGCCTCCAGAGGAGCAGGACAGCCGATGAAGTGCATTTACTGAGTGCACAGAGGGGAAGAGGCTGATGTATTGAGTCAGCCTATCCTTGTCCCATCGTTCAACGCCCAGAGTGCATTGAGGTCTGTGTGGACAATCGTTTTGTTTCAGCGATTCGATCAGCCGGGACACGCCAGAGCAGATCGCGTGTTCCGGGACGGAAGAGGAACTAGTTCGCACATTCGAACTTACCCCTAAGCAGTAGATCAATATCAATCTCATCAGGAAAAAGTCGCTTTAAGTTTCTATTACTTACTACGTTTCCAAAAAATAAAACTAACGGTTTCTGATTTTCCGCTTGAAACTATCGCAGAAGTTGTTACGGTATTTCTGAGAAAGTAGTCGATTTGTTGTCTAAACGAAACGTATACAAACAATTAAAGGGTCGGCAATCTGCTGATAGTCGAACTGAACACCAGAAGGTCAGTCAGATTAATTAATTAAATTCAGCCTCAGGCTGCGGCTCTTGATAAGGGCATTTACAGGTAACAGACGTGTAGAGAGGCAGAGGATAGACGTGTGATCGACGTTTGCCTCCGTTTCATGAAGGAGCCACAATTGAAATTTTAGCATCGTTTAACATTTATATTTATTGCGAGTCTATTATTAAAGACAAAAATATAGAAATGATACCATAGGAATCACAAAAAATGATCAGGGAAGAATCTTTAAGAATTTTTTCGTTTTTGAGATAACCCCATTATTTAGTAAAGTAGCAAAAAGTAGGGAAATAGTCAATTTTTGTCGCACAACAACATTAAAAACAGTTTTATTTTTTTTATAACTAAACCATCACAGAAAACATTTGGAAAAATTGGTACGACAAAGTTTCACTCATATACTCTCACATCCTGTAAAAAAATCGAAAATTTTGAATAGTATTTTTTTGCACAGGATGATTTTTTGACGACTTCGGATTTGATGGATTTGAGTTATTTAGACCATAGACTACGAATCCTGAAAATTTCAGCCGTGTACACTTATAAAACGTCCACAGGGTGACAACTTGTTGCTGGATTGACACTCTACTATTCATACGGAGTCCCTTATTCGTTCCATTATCTGGTGGAGCGTGCATCGTACAGTTCAGCAATGTTTGCGCTGGAGATGCTATGGATTGTGATGAAAGGGAAAGGTTCTGTCATAAGCAGATCTTTAGCTTTCATGGATACGCAAACGTGAACGAGATTTGAGCAACTTAGTTAAATATAATGGATCTGGAACTTCTATACATATAGCTATATTAGTTAAAGTTCCTAATTAAAATAAAGAATTAAAACTAAAGGAATTATTGTTTATTGATTCACATCTATAGATTACAAAATTAACAATGGCCATGACTTTTGCAAAAATCATTATTGATAATCCCTTTTTATGTGATTTAAATCTTTATTTAAGACACATGCACTCGTCCTGTTTATTTAATAAGTACCTACTTACCTTGTTCTGGATTATTTTATTTATTTTGCTTCACATAGATTGCATATAGACCCACCTAAAGCGATTAAAATATTTTCTGAGTAGGTAGGTACCAACTGTCTTATAAATTATAACAAAAAAAAATATAGGTAGTTACTTCTAATAAATAATAAAGTGATACTTACATGCTTTTAATTAGACGTTTTAGAAATTTTTCCATTTTGTAATTCTCGACTCTCAACTTTGAACTGATCAATTTTACATCAATAATAATTAATATAATCAAATTACATTCTGGAATATGTTTTTAATAATAAGTGCATATTAATGGAACGAATTAAATTTATTTTCTAATGTCATATTAAAGAAAAAACAGGATTTCGGTGTATTTTTATTTCAACATTTACACAATTTTGAAGGTTTTTTTACATTTTAGTTTCTCATAAAGAGCTCCTCGAAGTCTGTTTCTTATTTAGAAAGAAATGCTACCAATAAAAAAAAGAATAAATTAGCGGTGATCAAAAATTTAGATATTGTTAAAAAAATTTGATTCTTCTTCCCAGAAGAGGTGAAGAAGATCAATTCCTCAGCCAGCAATGCTGAAAAACGACGGCTCCAAAGAGAAGTTGAACCTTGATGGGGTTCAAAAATAACCTCTTGGAGACGTTGATTTTCGTTCTGGGTGTTTAGAGAGAAGATAATTTGTCGAGAACCTCGAAGGATCTACTCAATATTAGTAGATAATAGTTGTTAATGTTGATATGGAGTTTTTTTGCCAGAAAAAACTTAGGGAGAAGGTAGAGGTAGTCCCAAAAGAACTATAACAATATTAAAATAAAATTGGCTCTTTGAATATTAATTTATAAGAAAACTTTCACTCATCCAGTTTGATGACTGGTTCAGGGAAGATATTGAAGATAAGGCGGTGGTTTTATGGCAAAAGGTGCCATCCGTGCAAATGAAAATTTTTCAGGAGAGCAAAAAGAAAGTTTGAAGCTTAATAACAAAGACTGTTTATTTGAAATTCTTTATTGAAAAATAAAAATAAAAGTATGGCCAATAGAACTATAATACTTTAAAGGTAGATAGAACGTTTTATCATGTCAACATTGGTGTAAAAACCGTTTTTCATAAAATCGATCACATAGCACCTTTTGCCATGAAACCACCGAAGGTCTGATTCGCTGTTGATCAGTCAAAGGCTCAAAGGGAAATGAGTATGACGAATTTCCGGTTATAGGACGGATATGTTCTTTGCTACTCATGCGTGTATTTCTTTAGGGAACGGGATTTCAAAATATTTCCGCAGGATTACATCGAGCCGGTCATATTGCTCTAACAAAAGGTTACTGAATTCGACAAGAAATGGCGTTGCTTGTACCATTTTTTTATTTAAATAAAAAAATATGCCTATCTCGAATATTTCTGAAAAGCTACTGTCCGTGTTTGAGGTAAATTAACACCATTTTAATTAGAGAGACGATCCGCTTCAAGGTAAAATCTGATGATTTTTTACAAGATAGGGTCTTCGCAAAATGGCCGATGTCGTGATTATTATAATTCGCACAATAATTAAACTCGGGTGTGCGTTTTCTGTTTCCGGCTTGTTCATTAAAACGCAATTAGATAAGATAAAAGGTACTTTAAAGATTTAAAGAGATAAAGGTAAGATATCCCTATTTAATAGAGAAAATTCGTAGAGACGCGAAGCGTTTCTACTCGCTTCGCGATTTTCCCTCGGAGTCCTGCTTATCCATCCGTTTTTGGCGTTCTCCTTGCATCTTTCCATCATGACGTCATTTTAAGCAAATCCACGTACTCTCTATTCTCAGGTGATCCTCTAAACCAATTAGGAATTCGCGTCTCATTGTGTCTTTCTTTATTTAATGGGTTTTACTCATTGCGCTTCTATACTGTTTGTTCCGCTTTTAGGTCGCTGTTTGCTTGTTAAGCGGGATCTATGAATTCATAACGTCGTAGGCAGAACTCGATATTCTAGGTACGGTCGCTAGAGGATAGAGGTTGCTAACCATTTCAAGTTAATTATTATTTTAACAGTGAGATTTTCTCGTGAGAATTACTCTGAAACCGATAGGTCGTTCAAGCCCTTCAGTCACACCCTGAATCAGCAGCTTTCTGACGTAGTAAGTATAAGAAGTGATGCTTTATAAAAAAATAGCTTCCTATGATACCTACTTAAAAAAATTACATTTTCATGAATCATGATAAGGGAAAGGAAATTAAATCTACTTGGCATTTCTTTCTAAATAACATTCTTATTATTATTATTACATAGTTACGTAAGTATTTATTAGTCAAAACGTGGAATAAAATAACATTCGATATAACTACATATAACTTAATTAATTATAAGGCTCGATTTGGTAAGAGTAGAATTTAAGACCTTTCAATTAATCTCTGTATTAATTGAGATTTTTTGTAGACCAATGGAAACGTAAATCTTGATTAAAAAAACAAGTAACCAAGAGAGAACCAAATTTTCTTAAACATGAACCCTTACCAAATCGAATTTAATTTACCTTATCACAGGGTTCCCTGTGATGAAAATACATGTAATGTGAAGAATAAGGGCTCCAATTTATTATTTTCCCCGATATGAATTATCTTCACTCCACCAGCATCAGACAGCAGCTTAATTTACCTTACTGACCAGAATTGTATTGCATGATTAGATATCTTAATGCAGAAGCACATACAGAGTGGTAAAAAAGTCTCACTTATTTTATTTACGATTTCTTACACCTCAAAGCACAAACAGGGTCAATCTATTTTTTTCGTCTAGAACAAATCGCGTAGACCCCAAGGGAGAATATTAATCCTAGAAAGAGAACTTAATACTACTCCCCATTTCCGTGATATACCGAAAGAGAGACATAATTGCAGATTAAAATGGTCAAGCTCTCTCGCCGGAGTAAGTTTTAGGAGAGTGGAATCTGGCGAATAGCTTCGAGGAATTTAATACAGGAAATTAACTTTCGTTTCCAGAATCTTGGTGTTAGACGAAAGTTAATTAATATGAGATGAAATTTAATTAACAGAGAAACTTAAAATAACAATTAAGTCGAATATAGAAAATTGTAATACAATATAAAACTAAAGAGAGATAGCACTACTGAAATAATGGACCAGGATGGAAGGGTGACAATTCGTTGGTTATAATATTCATCTACAGTGCTTTTGTAAAAAAAAACTTATATTTGATTTGACTTATTGACTTATACATATTTGAAAGGAAATTTCATCGCACTGGTGATTCCGTTAAATAGGTTTTCTTATCTGCTTCGCGCTTATCTTTATGAATTTTTTGCTCGAAATCCATTGAAAAAATTTCATAACGCGCAAATAGCCTTCTTTCTTGCTTCTTTTCACGTTCCAAGTTTTAAGTGATACAGTATTTTTATATATTTCTACAGATATAGGATAATAGTTTCAACCAATTGCTTATCTAAGTGTCTTTTTCACGCTTATTTTAATTAAATGGAATTCGCATCAGGAAATTCTAGTGCTTCACCAGCGAAAAACGCCATGTTCTAACACAAGAAGAGCGTGTAAGGTGAATAATATGGACAAGAGTCTTAAGGGCAGAAACTCGGATTTTATTTCATAAATTTATTTCATAAGGAATTTCAAAAGGACCCACCCCGCAAATAAAAATATTATGTAAGTAATTTGTACGGGAAAGAGTTCAAGTAGAAATAAATTCAGGTCAATTCTCGTTCCACTACAATTATCAATCGATTTCTGTAAAATTAAGGAATATATTTTATTTAATAATTTGGAACGTTACTGTTCTCGTAAATATGAATGGTGCTAAGAAGTATGCCACTATATGAATGATCCTATTTGCGTCCTGATATTATTCACTTATTGGTTTCCGTCCTCGTCATATGCATAGGTAATACAATGACCTACAAGTATTGTAGGTCACATACCGGACAGGGGTAGAATCTTTGAAGCGAGAGGGAATGATGCCTCAGTAACCTACTCGTACATAAGACGGAGAGAGAAAATAGAGGGCCTGAAAGTATCATCCGAGATCATGTAGATGGAATGCAAGGTTGCCATGTGAGGTTATTTGTCGTGGGTAGCTCAGGGACTTATCTGAAATTTATCGGAAAATTACCTCGAAAGTTATGCATGTACATGCTATGTTTTATTTTTAATGGCAATTTTAATGGCAAATAATTTATTATTTGTACGTTTATTTCCAAACTTGGGAGAATAGTTTCTAGTATCAAAGATCGGATACTTTTAAATAAACTTGTTACTTTTTAGTGTGGATTTGATTTTAAGCAAATGACACAACGTAGGGCAGGGTAAATTTTATGTAAATTTCTAGAAACACTAAACGATCACGGAAAATCTGTTCTGCATCAGTTTTAGTTGTTTTTATATCTCACTTCTCGCTAGAAGGTGATCACTACCATTTTCCCAGAAAAGCGATTTGGGAAGTTGCAAGAAGTTTTGTGGCGCAGAAAATTATTGTTCGGGAGAATCGACGATCATAAACATATTACAAATAATATGTAGATGATACACATAAAGTATATTACAATCATATTCAGAAGAGGAACCTCTTTAAAACTGCATAGCAAGTCGTGCGCCACTGACGTCTGCTTTTCCCTTACGTATATTCCCCGCAGCTCTTTAGCTGGCAAAACTGATAAGGTCTCTTCCCATTACGAACTGAACTATAGATCCATTTATCTGAAGATCCTATTCTGAAAACGCTTTTGACTAAATGAAGCCAGAATTGGGCTTAGTCGCACACTCCGCTGTTGGTGTTATTTATAGTTTTCAATAATTAGTTTCAGTTACATCTCTACCTACATGAATCATTACATTATGAAATTATACTTCTCAATCTTCTATATTCTATATCTATATAATATAGTACCGTGTACCTATATGACTTATTTACAGCTTATTCTCTCTTAAACAAGAAACTACCTCAGAAAATATAATTTATCTATTTCACGCATTCTGAGAGATAACCTTAAACTTGAGTAACTCAACACAGATTCTCTATTTTGACAACATACCTACCATCTATATTAATATCACCGTTGCTTCCCCACTTCATTAATTTGAATTCCTACTTTATTAACTTTCGAGTTCTTAGAAATTTTTTAACAAAGTAGATTGAGAAAAAATACAACTAACTGGATCTTGTTAAAAAAATCAAGACGACCGGCGGCCTTTTGAGAAAATCGAATTTTAGAGCCAATGAGTGTTTTTGACCAAAACTCAAAAAGTAATGAGATAATGAGGAAAAAAGCAACTTACCCCCTGAATTCAAAAAGGCGGACAATGCATGGGGGTAATTTGTAATAATTTTGTACTTTAAGCATCTCCGAGGAGGGGGGAACAAATCTGCATTCTCCCGCAATTAATTTTTGGTTTTGACTTGTTTTTCGTTTAAAATAATTAATTGGCCCTAATTAATGTTTCATGCAAAAATTCTCCTAAAATTCACAGTTATAATCCACCTGACCGGAGGGACCATATATTAGTGCTCTAAAATGAACTTTGGGCTTTGAAGAGAGTATAAAATTATAGAAAAGAAATTATAAATTATAAGAATTTTTTAAGTGATGAACGAGTACCAGGAATCGTCAAAAAGGCTTCGGATACATTCTCACAAATACAATTATAATAATAATAATTATTATTATTCTTCGATTTTTTTCAACACCCTGTAGAACGTTATAGAACCAGCATTTTCGAATGGCAGTGATTTTAATGCAGAGAATCAATTTCAACATGGAACAAAAAATAAAATTTCAAAATTTACGGAGTCGAAAAAGCGCACTCGAAAAAATTATACAGGTGTCCGGTAAGTACCTCCTAATCTCTCGGGAGCATACAGGGGGGGTCAAAATAAACCTAGTCTGTCATAAAAAAAACATTCCTAAAGTGTCCCTAAACGGAGATACAGAGCTCCAAAATGGTACCCTAAGATATACTTTTTTGGCTCTAACTTTTGAACCGACCTGTATAATTTGATGAAATTTTAATTTTTTTATAGAGGCCATAAAGACTCATTAAGCCATATCAGGGTGGATGTTTGACGTCCTAAAGGAAGTCAGGAACGGACTTACCACCACACTCATTGTGTTAAAGTTTTGACAGGTGTCATTTTACAGAGCTGAAAACTTATTTTTTAAATACGCTGGTCATTCATCTTCATAAAAGGTCCCACACAGCACAAAATATTGCAGCAATGTTGCAGCAACGTTGCAATCTTGCATACGCAATTGAAATATTGCAGCAATATTGCAGAAATATTGCTCTGCAATGTTGCTCTGCAATATTGCTGCAATATTGCTGAACGCAATGAAAATATTTCAGACATGTTTCAGAAATATTGCTCTGCAATGTTGCTCTGCAACATTTCTGCAATATTGCTGAAATATTTCAAATGTCTATAATAAATGTATAGATATTAAAAGTAAGCGTGTACATTATTACTATATACACTGCTGGAGAAAAAATCCGGACAGTAAAAAACTTCGATAATTCAAGAAAAATTCGTGATAAAAATCAATTATAGACTTTTGAGCTTTTGGAATATATATAATATTAGGTAAATCAGTTGCGATTTTTGTTAAATCCCATTGATAGACTATTAGTTGATTAGTTTGATTAAAAAAATTAATAGAAAAAAAATTACTTTTTAAATTCGAAAATCTCGAAGGTGTTCGAATTTTTAAAATTGTCCAGGTGTGCATGCATTTATTATAGTTAGTACCTCTACCAATAATAGTAGCGTTTAAAAAGTCCAGTCTGTTTGCATTTATGTCATATTAATATAAAACATAATTTCCTTGGATTTAAATAATGATGAATTTTGAATTTCTTTCTCGATTGAAATATACATTTTAAATTAAAACAATAATTGATTAAACCATATAGATACTACATTTTCATTTTATTATATTACTTCTTTTTATTTTCTTCTAAATATATGTGTAACGGAATTTCTGCTTTGATGAAAATCATAAACCCAAATCTATTTTTAAATGTTTTTAAATCGGCAATTAGGATACACTTTTGACCCGCCAAATCCATTAGATTGCAAGCTCGCACTGCGCATGTGACCATGCGTGACCGTCTTTTGTGGTTTTGGGGAGTGATTGGTTACTGGTGTTCTGTTATGTTCTCTTCCTTGTCCCTTCAACGACAAAACTAACTAACAACCATCTTCTGTTTCTGTTCTTTCTTCATGTTTTTTCTCTTCTCTTCGCATTCACCATTCACCAATCACCATTCCATTCCATTCACCGTTCACTTTGCTTTCACCCTCATCTCATCAAAACAAAACACTAAATAAGAAACTAATGATCGTAATGAGGTTAATGAGAAACTAATGACCGTAATGAGTAACTAATGATCGTAATGAGAAACTAATGAATTGTGGGTTCTGTGCTAATGAGATAATGAGCTAAACAAGCTAGGTATAAAGAGTTCTTCTGTGGGTGAGCTGAGCTCAAGGATTCTCTGAGCTACCCCAAATCCTTATACATCGACAGTTCGAGTGTTTCAGTTAACAGTGCCTGTGCAGTTCTATTTTTGTGTATTGTGTAATCAATCGGTAATCGCAGTCGACCACGTAAAATACCTACCACGTTTTCTCTTCAAGGTGTCTTTTTGAGTTCTACCTGAATTAGTCGTATTACCTTAATACAATATCTTATCCTTGTAAACTGACTGAGTTCGAGTAAACCCTCATACATCGTTTCTACAATAAAGGTAAGTAACCTAGATAATTTTTTAATTTATGTTTTTTTAACAATAAGGTCTTTCTTTTGCCAGGTTAAGTTTAAAACAGCAGCACACACCTACTGATGAATTGTTTCATTCATCAAAACAATTTGACAGCTAGCAGGGGCAGGTCATCCTCTGTCTCCGTGAACAGAATTGGAGAAGACACCACTTCATCACGTGAGTCTATAATGATTTTGCCATGTTTAATTATTTATTGAACTATTATATTTTTACAGAATTTCAGACGCAAGTAATTTTTAAATTGAACACAATTATCAAAAGCATCAATCAAATTGAACTTCGACTGGATGCATTATTATAGCTACAGCAGAAGGCGGCCACTCACAGTCACAATGCAGTAGAGGAATCATCCACCGAGGATGATTTTAACAACTTTCCGCTGAAAATTGTAGCTAATTTGAATCAAACTTATCTGATTCAAATTATTCTCAAAAGATGGTATGTAATAGAAGTTGTATAGAACTTATACGTGGATTCAATAATAAGTAAAATATTATATAATTTTCTGTTCGGAAAAAATTGTTAAAGCGAACGTGAAAATGCTTGTATTTTGTCAAGTGTTCCTTGATAACCGTATTAATCTGTTTTCCAGGTCGTTTTTTTAAGAAGAGTTGGGGGAACCAATCTAAATTTTATAGTCTACGGAATTTTGAAGAAACTACTCAAAAATGCATTGGTCCAAGAATTTAGTTGGGCTGGATTCAAAAAGAAGAGGCCTTTTAAAGAGTTTAGAAGAGTCTACCAAGTCATAGCAAGTGAGTCATAGAGAATTAATAAATACATATACACATTTTCCTGTCATTTAACTTGATTACTATTTAAAAAATACTTTATTTTTCCTTAGAAACTGTTCGTCTGCACATAAAAGATGCAACATATGATGCAATCACCAGTGCTATTTCAAAATGGCTGGCACAGGCCACTCTGAGTAACAGCAGGGAGACGAATAGGAAAATAGTGGGTCCCTCACAGGAGCCTCCCAACGATAGTGAATAATTTACTTCATAATTTAATTAATAAATAATAATTTAGTTACCTGGCTATTTAAATTTTGAATAGTTGTCTTTTTATAATAATAATAATAATATAGGTATCCCATTCAAGGCGTTTTCAAATTCAAGTTAGTTGTGATATTTTTTCTTAAAGTTGTAAGCTCTGCATGGAGGGCCGATTTGAGCTAAAAAAAAGTTCAAATACTTCCATTGTGCTCATATGCCATTAGGAATAATTTTTCTATTTTACAAAAATTGTATCTTATTATATGAGCGATTATGAAGTCATCATCAAGTCTTAATGGCCATAATCGCGAATCTAATACTATGCTTTTTTTACTCTTTTATATACAAGAAAACAAATTTTAATTTATTTCACTGCTTGGAACAACTAGTACCGAGTGCGCAGGCATGGATTCTGAGCAATGTCTGAAGTTTATTATACTCAAACCAAATATTATTTTACTATTTTGGCAGTGTAGCGTACGTAGTTAAAATATTATACAATCGACGTCAAATTTGGTTATAAGTATACATTTTCTTTAAAAATTTAGCTTGTCATAGGTAGTTACAAAACTCAGTATTCGAAGAGGTATACCAACATAATTCAAAATTTCCAACTCTGAATTTGAAAATATCTGGAATCGGATATATTTTATTTATTTATATATCTACAGTTTATTTACCATAAAAATCATGTTTTATCATTACAAAAAAGTATTGTAACTAATTAATGTTATAATTAAAAATTATAACAAAAAAGATACATGAAATTTAATCTACCTCATAATAATTATTATAACCTACCTACTCAATTTCAAACCAATCAGTTTAAAGTTATAGAATTACTTTACTCTAGATTATTGATTATTATTAATTGATAATTGAGGATGTAAATTATAGTTATTTATTATATGAGGAAAAAAGTGATACATTTTCGCGGTGATTTCGTTCCTGATGCATTAGCGGAGGGGGCAAACACATCAAGAGCTAAAATCGTACTATTTTCTTGTGTATACAGGGTGTTTTGTAATTGAATGTCAATATTTAAGGGGGTGATTTTTTGGTCCATTTTAAGAAGAAAACTTCATAAGGACGTATGTCCTAAAAGTCTTAACTTTTGAGATACAGGGTGTTAAAGTTTTTAAAAATAAATAATTTTTGCATAATATCTGTAATACCGCTTTGGATATTTTAATGAAATTTAATAGGCTATTCATTTACTAAATCACTTAACATTACTAGTGGTGCATTATTAGTCCTTTTGAAATGCAAAAGATAAAGCAGAAATTTCGAAAATATTTCCAAAACATTGCACAACATCTGCAACGTTGCAGCAAGATTGCAGCAACCACTAAATGTCCAAAACTTGCAATATTTCAATGAAATATTGCAGCAAGATTTCAATGAAATATTGCAGCAAGATTTCAATGAAATATTGCAGCAATCTTGCATTGAAATCTTGCTGCAATATTGCATTGAAATCTTGCTGCAATATTTCATTGAAATCTTGCTGCAATATTTCATTGAAATATTGCAAGTTTTGGACATTTAGACGTTGCTGCAATCTTGCTGCAACGTTGCAGAGATGTTGTGCAATGTTGCGGAAATATTTCAAATATTGCAGTGCAATATTTCTGCAATATTTCTGAAATATTGCTGTGCTGTGTGGGGTACTCTTAATTTATTTCGATAAAACTAGCGGTTCTCAAGATAAATCGACTTTTATGCGAATTTTGATCAAGTTCCGTCAATAGCAATCCATTATGTAGGTAGGTTTATCAATAAGAACTTGATTGTTACCTGTTTGTGTTTAGCATTAGTAACTTTTGAGTGTTTCGCATACCTAAAAACCGATTTATCTCGAAAACCGTCAGTTTTACCGAAATAAATTAAGAGCACCTTTTTTAAAGATGAAGTATTAGACTATTCAAAAAAATAGTTTGTAGCTCTGTAAAGTGACATCTGTCAAAATTTTGACTCAACGAGTATGATGGTAAGTCCGTTCCTGACTTCCCTGACGACGTCAAACATCGACTTGAATAAATGACCTAATGGCTCTCTGTGGCCTCTATAAAGTGTTTAAATTCCATCCAATTATACAGGTCGGTTCAAAAGTTAGAGCCAAAAAAGTAAATTGCGGGGCACCCTTTTAGGGGTCCATATCTCCGTTTGGGGACACTTTAGGAATTTTTTTTTAAGACAGACTAGGTTTTTTTTGACCTCCCCTGTATGCTCCCGAGAGATTAGGAGGTACTTACCGGACACCCTGTATAATTCTAATTTTTGAGCCAATTTTGGTAGAATGGCTTCAATTATTTTTCATAGGATGATCTCGAAATGGCGGACACGGTATATAGAGTGTTGTAGAGGATGTTCAGAAAGACTGTATATTTCATTACTTACAAAAAAGATAGATATAGTTTTTTACCTTAAACGTTGGCAAAACTATATTCTCTACATTGTGATACATCAATTTTTTCCTTCAACATATTATAATTTATTGTTAGTTGTGTTTATTTATTTTTTAATTTAGTGTTGGCTTCAATTAGTCTCGCATATTTTGGCACTTTTATCGGAAGAAAATTTCCTCGTTGGTTGAAAATATTAGTTTACACTTTTTTTTTAAATAATCTCCATTTATAATTTTTCTTTTTTAATTTTTTTCACACTCATTTACGTTTTGATTGAGAAAACTAAAAGAACAATCGCAACGACAAATAATTCACCTAAATGCGCGTGAAAAAATTATCACATTGGTTTTCTAATAAAGAAGATATTTAAGACAAGTTTAAAAAATACTTACGTATACCTGCCGACAGGCCAAGGTTTCTATCGAATGCAGAGTTGTCACTTTTTCCACAAATTTGGTCATATCTTCTTAAGGAAGGTATGTTGGAGAAAAAAGTAAACAAATTTAGAATCCTTAATCCATAATGAAGGCTGTGGTTATATCCTTGTCTGCCATTTTCAGTGGGATCACCCGTTTAACTCTTCCAAGAGGGCATGAAAGTTTTAAATTTTTTTAAATTAAATAGAATTTTTGGATTAGAAGTTTTTCTGTAATAATTTTTCAGTGCTTAATCACCCTCTATGCCCCGAAAATGCTGTTCTGAGATCCTATCTTCTATTATTATAGTAATAACTAATAACACAGATATATTATAATAAATTAACCTATAACCATCAAATATGATGATTTTGTATACATTTTTTATAAAAACGAAATTCCTTTACCTAAAATTGAAAAATGATATAATTACAGTAAAGAATCTTTCTTAAATAGAGCCGTGCATCTCTCATTCAATTAATCTCTTATATATTACACGCCATCCCGAATCACGAATCACTTCTTCTTCTCTATCTTTTCACTTACTCCCTGATTCACATCAAGGGAAAATTCTTCTGATTTCTATTCGTTGAAGGTTCAGTCTTTTCATGTACGTATTCGGTTTTACAGGAGAAGCTCGACGACTCAAATGTTGCTCTTTTGAAATATCTGCCAGCTGTAAAAATCTATTTTTGTGAATTTAAAGAGTAACGCTCTTCTAGATG
The DNA here is from genome assembly GCA_910589415.1 of Malachius bipustulatus. Classification (NCBI taxonomy): domain Eukaryota; kingdom Metazoa; phylum Arthropoda; class Insecta; order Coleoptera; family Melyridae; genus Malachius; species Malachius bipustulatus. The sequence goes on from OU342633.1 coordinate 19,083,388, forward strand.
CTTTGAAAAATACATACCTCTTGGAGTGCTGTTTACGTCGTTACAACAGCATCTGTGGTAAGTTCTCTGAAAATGAAATATTCAATTACTCATTGACTCCAAGTCTCTCTAAGTTACTGTGCTTGCTAATTTGGTAAATTATTTCTTAATGTTTTGTTTTGAAATGAAGCTTAATCCCGGTAGTTCTAGTTCTAGTTCTAGTTCTAGTTCCAGTTCTAGACTTGTACGAGTTAGTTTCTCAACTAACAGAAACAACTGTTTTCATGTAATGTAAGTAGGTATGTCATGGAGTAGGAATTTCAAGAACTTCGTTGATCGAGAATGTAATTAGCTATTCGGTTGTAATTTGCTAATACGTTTACAAGAGAAAGCATCAGAAAGCCAAGTCAAAGTTAATTCTGGAAAAGCAATTATGACCATTATTATTTGCTGTTTTATTTCTCAAACGGAAGCCGAACTCAATGATATAAAGGAAATTGTGGTCCCTTTTAATCATGATGATAGAATTTGTAGCTGCAAACAATAATTTTCCCATGTCCCTTCCACGCAGTTACCATTATGACGCTTTCTCCTTGAACAAATTGACTCCTGTTTATACCATATCCTTTCAAATTAGAAACTCGGGTATTGAACGAGATTCAATTTTGAAAGAGCTAACAGGCTGGAATTGACTCCCTTTCGCCGATCCCGTTTGATATGCTAGCCGGACTCGAACGAGGGCTGAGGTGAAGTACTGATTTACACCATTGGCTCAATTATTCCGGTTCAGCGTATCTCCGCATCCCTCCGTCTAGCCCAGTGTAGGTACCGACTCAGTGGATTAGATTTTCAAAACAAAATCTACAACCATTTATGGTTGTAGATTTTCTCATGATCAATACTCGTATTTTGGACGAGTACCTATTGATCGCCCAGCAACGGGGGCCGTTAAACTGTCCTGGTGGGGAATCTCACGTAGCCCTTGTGTAAATTAAATTTTCTCCTCTAATAGATTTCGTGAGAGCGAATCGCTTCTCGCATGTATATAAAATAGAAATACTTTGTAGTTTCAAATCGGAAAATTCTTAATTTTCAGCGTTTGCAATAACCGAAATAGCAGCAAATCCGTAGGCATCTCAATTCATATCACTTCAGTATCAGCATACTACCATGCACAATAATTATTAGTTCCCGTCTTATTTTATCCTGATTGACCGCTAAATCGGAAAATCAACTCTACCAAATTATTAGTACCTAAATCTTAACTAGGATATTCAGTAGACAATACACATAAATAGTATCGACATTTTTACGCTCCGTATTGTGAGCTTGACTGTTACTAGCAATATAAGGCGGTGCTGAGTGTGTTCCTGGACAGATATATGTATAATGCATTCACAAATGAATTGAAAACAATAATTTAGAGATTCAATAAATTTATGTTTAGTATTTTATTGTTGTGTATAATTTTGTGTGAGTCCACCCCTAGGCCCGTCTGAAGGCATTAGTAGTACAATTAAAACGTCATGTAAAAAAAAGGACGTTATACAAAATAAAATCAATTAGGTTTTGAGTCAAATAAAATTATTAATACAATTGTGTCTAGTTTCTCACCTTGAAAGCATCCCTGAATTTATGAGACATGATGCTGTAGAGAAGGGGATTCACTGCCGTTGACAAAAAATAGAGCACCCCGCTTGTCCTGGTTAATATTTCAAAGACGAGAACTGTCAGAGGAGAACTCTGCTCTCCGTAAGTTGCTAGAAGTCTTTGCGAATGGAATGGAGCCCAGCATATGAAGAAACAAACTACGACAGCCACTGAAATCAATCGAAAAGTTGAATTTGTCCCAGTTATCTAAATGTGTTTGCATGAAAGAATTCTGGCTTAGTTTAGGAGATACGTCATCACAAACGTATGGCTTTAAATTGCAAAACCAAAATTCTTATTTAAGAAATACAGGCTGGCCATTTTTTTTGCTCACTATGAGCACTCATAATCGCCAAGAGATTCTTACAGAGTTGATTAAATTAGAGAAAAGATGCGAAATTTTGTGGCCATCTCGAATTCGCGAAAATATGTAGGATATCTGTGATCGTTCCTGAAATATCCTGAAAAAACTGAAACGCTACACTTTTTTATTTTCTCAATTTTCTCGAAAAAAATTTGAATAAATTGTGAAACACAATAATTATTAATAAAAGAGGAAAAGTAAACAAAAAGAGAAACACAATAGATATACAGTTAAATTCCCAGTTTTGGGCAAACAAAGATTTTATTTAGAAGAATAATATTTCATATAACTTACCTAACATTCTTATAACATGTCTCGTATTTTGCATATTCTTATTCGAAGAGCTCTTCTTCCCCTTCTCCAAACTGATCATACTCTTGTCGTCGTTATCTTCAACCATCAACACAGATTTAGTAGAGGAAGACTTAGCATAAGTGACCATGGGCTTATAAACTCGATGTCTGTTGCTCGCTTTCGAAGTATTATTGGCCGATTCCCGCAGCTGAATCCCGATCAATATGTAGAGTACGATAATAAGGGACATCGGGGTAACGAAAAACAAGCACGTCGAAATAGCGAACACATGAGGAATTTGATAATGTTTCACCCCGCAAAAGCTAGCCTCCACGATCTTGGTGCCGTTTTCCAGTTCTCCGTAAACTATTCCGAAAGCCAGAGCCTGCGGGATCGCTAAGCATATTGCTAACGACCAAATGCCTATAATAAATTTAACTGCCCGATTCAATTTGGAGAGCGTGTGAGCCATGAAAGGGTGACAGATCGCCACATACCGCTCCACCGTAAATGCAGTTATGGTCAGAACTGTTGCGTTGGCCGAAGTTTCAGAAGCCACTCCTTGTAAAGTGCAATAAACTTCACCGAATATGTAGGGATACCTCGACCACATGGAGTAGAGTTCCGGTGGAAGACCGGACGTTAAAAGCAGGAGGTCAGAAATGGCCAAACTGAATAAGTAATAGTTGGTGGTGGTGTGCATAAATTTGTTTCTTGAAATCACGATGCAGGTGCTTATATTTCCTACGACTCCGGCTATGAAGATCAGCACGTAAATGCAGGTCAGCGGAATAAGTATGTAGAACGGGTCATGTTTGGGTCCCCAGATTGATTCGGCTAATTCGCTCTCCGATAAGGTGATATTAGTCAGGAATTCATGGCTTTGATATGTTTGATTGATGATAACGTCATTGTGGTTATGGGAAAAAGAAAAATTCGTTTCGAGGCTCGCATCGATTTCGTTAGAAAACATACCAGTTATTGTTTATGACTCATAGGCAGTGATAATCTTCTCCATTATTCTGCAACAAAGAAAAAATGGTACAAATGTGGTGATAAAGTATGGTGACAAAAAAGGCAGCATATCTTCTTTTTTTGAGACAAAAAACTAAAAAGTATTTCTCGTATAAACTTATGTATTCATAAAACAAGCGGTAGTTGATAAACACGACACTGCAATAGTATGCAATCAATTTTTATCAACAAGGCCGTGACTTAAGTTAGTCAAACGTCCTTTGATGATTACCTTTGTGAGATCTCACTCTTTGATATCAAATCAATAGAAGTATGGAGCAGAAGTTGTTCAATATGAAGGGGGACACATGATGACGTTAGGGAAGGGGGGTTAATTCATTATGATATTTTACGAAAAATATTATTGGACTTTATTTTTCTTGTGAACCCGTGAGTTTACTATTAGGAATCGATTGGAATTTAAAGTAATTTAAAGGGAGAAGTATAACTTCTGCCCAATCCACCCCGTATTTTTTAATTAACTGATTAAAATTAAACCAGATTAAAATATATCTGAAATTTTTTATTCTGTTTAATGGAGAGCACGACTTGTGCTCTCTATAAGGAGGCTTGCGGGCGCACTTTGCGGATAAATTAACCCCTTCCAGAAGATCATTGAGGCAGAAAATTATATTTCCGCATTTTCAGCATCGAGATGATAATTTGAGGCTAATATTATCCATCTGCGTAGCTTTAGCGAGATGTATTTTTAATTATTTTAAATTCTGCATGTCTGAATTTCTACGGAGGAGTGAATTGGCAGTGAATTAGATTTTGATCGCTGTTCGATCGCAGAGGTATTTTTTATTTTTCGCATCTTCACATCTGACGCTCTCTACCGACCTCCCCGCTTTTGAACGAACTTAAATTTTGTGACGTTACATTAACGTAGCGACGCTATAAAACAAATAGGGCTTCGATAAATATGAAAAGCATGGCCGTAAGTTTAAATAAATGTAAGAAACCGAAGACAAACAAGATAAAGAAATTATATCACTTTCTATCAGAAAGATATCAGTTGTTTTCGATTTCGAACGCCTATACAAAGGTACGAAAATACAACGAAACTCGGGTATTGACCGAGATTCAATTTGGGAAGAGCTAACGGGCTGAAATTCACCCCCTTTCGCCGATTCCGTGTGATATGCTAGCCGGACTCGAATGAGGGCTCGGGGTGAAGTACTGATTCACACTGATTCACACCGATGGCCCAATTATTCCGGTTCAGCGTATCTCCGTATCCCTCCGTCTAGCCCTCTGTAAGTACTGACTTATAAGGCCTAATTAGTGAATTAGATTTGTAAAATAAAATTTACACCGGTATTTGGCGAGTATTGATCGCCCGTAATGAGGTGTTGATTTTCCTCCAACCCGACCCTGGGGACTGTAAAACTAATATCCTGGTGGGGAATCTCACGTAGCCTTTATTGTCCGTATTCATCAAACTTCAAAATATAACTCTGGGGTTATATTTTGAATTTTCTGACAGCTGATTGGTCTAATGCTCAAACCCTACGAACGCTACGAATTTTGAACCAATGACATGTGCCAAAATTTAACCCCAGGGGTTATATTTATTGATGAATACAGGCTTATGTAAATTAAATTCTCCTATATGTAAATGAAATTGAAATCATTTATAATTTCAAATAAGCTTTCCTAATTCTGCATTTGACAATAAATAATATTTTTAATTTGAATAATCGAAATACTAACAAATCCGTATTTATCTCAATTCATATAGCGTTCTTATCGAACTATAATTATTAATACCGGTCGTATTTTCTCCTGATTAACCGCTAAATGGGATAATCTACTCCATAAATTATTAGTACCCAAATCTCAATCAGGAGATTCAGTATTTTCACATAAACAATATCGACATTTTTATTAGTAATAAACTATTTGTTACAGCTAATCGATAATAAAGCGAGAAGAAACCTGCTCCCCGAATGCTTGTGAACTTGACATAGAGAAGTAGCAGTCAGCCGCAAGAAAAACCGATTAATAGCAATCGAAGCCGGTGCTGGGTGTGCTCCTGGACAGATATATGTATAATGCATTCACGAATAATTAAATACAATAATTTAGAGATTTAATAAATTTAATTTGATATTTTAATGTCGTGTATAATTTTGTGCGAGTCAACCCCTAACCCCGTCTGAAGGCGTAGTATAATTAAAACGTCTTTTTAAAAAAAAATGTTACAATTTATTACAATAATTTTTAGAATTTCCAAAAAAACAGAGTTTTTCCATGACGGTCAGATGAATTAATACTCATCTCTCTTATACTAGCTGTACCCAAAATACTCGCTCCAAGTATTTTGGCTTTATTTTTAACTTGCAAGCGTACCTAATCGTATATCATCGTGGTTCAAACCCAGTTTTTTTTTAAATAAAGGATTTTTTAAAAAGAGAAATTTCGGGTTAATAATTTTGTGATATCTACCTTTGTGATATTATCGTTTGATTTATGACATAATCCAACCAACGAGGATACTTTTGGTTGCTTTGATTTTGATTCAATAATTGAACCTTGATTCAAAATTAGTTTTTCATCAGTCCAAACAGCAATATGATCTTTAGATCTGAGCCAATTTGATTAGTCGTTGTAATAGTCCACGAGAATAAACATCCCAATGGACCAATACAGTTGGATGAAACTATTAAAGGTACATTTCGTTTTTGCCAATTACTAAATAAGCTGGATTTCTGGCAACATCGGTATGTTATTTTTCAACTATTTACCATTTATTCATATTTTATCTTTTATATTCTTAACTGGTTCTCAATAGCAGATAATACTTTATACTTAAGTTCGTTGCGAGTAGATCTAGAGACAAGTTATTAGGCGCTGGTAACACGTTCAGGCCCCACACTGGGCGCCAGTTTTGTAACGCTAACTATAGCGTACAATTTTTTTTTGTATGATTTACCCACCCAAGTATACAGTGGTCTAAAGTTTAGGACTAGTTGAGAATTTAAAAGATTATTTTAAAAGAAAATTATGGGAAAAATTCAACATGTACACAATACATGTTACAAGGTATAATAAAACGTTTAATCCCAACAATATTCAATATTATATCCCCATCTTTCTTTCAGTATTTACGGGGTTCAGTGACAGTTCTGTCGTAAATGCTTTACTATGAAAAGGTTCTCATTAACAAAGCTTTGTGAAAAAATTCTCAATAGTAATCATAATTCATACAAATTGAAGTGACATGAACCGAAATAAATAAGTATCGATACTACCAATTTGAACGAGTTGGAAGGGGATCTCTACGACGTTCTTCCGAGGGAGGACACTTAACGGTGATGCATAACGAAATTTCCTGAAACATATTTTGATACCATAATATATCTGAAGATGTTCCAACTGATTGATAATGCGCTGTTTGAAACGATGATGCCGTTATCGTGAATTTTCGCCCGTATATGGATTCGACGGGGTGCTCCAATGATCAATAAACTCCCGTTTCCATGATGCAAGATCTTTATTTAATAAATTACATCTTATTTCCGACTAATTTGATTGGTAACCAAAATAGAACTTAAAGATGAAAAATTGGAAAATCGAGTTTTCGCATATAACTCGAAAACAATTTCGAGTAGGCTAATTTGGTTTTCATAATTGTTGTTTTCTCTATTAAGCTAATTATTTGAAGTGGATAAAATTTATGATTATTGGCTTGTTGCTTTTTTAAAAATGAAGGACTTGTTCGAAAATCTTTATGGTAGGTAAAATCTCAATGTAAATAAAGAAAGGCGTAAAATCATGTAGCCTTTCATACGTGTACCTATTTAGAAAAGAGGAAGTAAATTGATTAAAAAGTTAGGTATATTCTTTTGCCATTTTAAAAAGAAAATTAACGGAGCATATCTTAATACGTATATAATTAAGTAGGTAGGTACTAAAAAAAAACATTTCATAAGCAATTTGCAAAAATTATACACACATGACTGCAAAAATCTTGAATGGGGAATAAGATGAATGGGGAATAAGAAAACCATGCTAAAAAGGAAAATAACCTACAAGTTAACAAGTAGGTGTGTACCTACTTAATTTTAAGGCACTCTCAGAAAGCCTTAAATTGGACCAGGTTCCCTAATGAAACTCCTTTGAAACAATTCTCTGCGGAGGTCTTTTAAATCGTGTTCATGAAGTATTTCTCAACAAAAACACTGGAAAGTAGGCGGTGGATAAAAGGAAAAGGAATAATAATTATTTCTTTCATCAGTTGGGAAAACAATATCAATAAATTTCTTGCTATTATTTTAATAATTCCGAGAGTATTCTTGAATCTTGAATAATGCTTTTACTTTTATAAACTCCTATTCGTTCTAGAAAGTTGTATAGGTAGGGAACGTTTGAATTCCGAGTAAATATATTTTTATGAACACTCTTCTGCTATATTTGCAGCAACATAACAGCTAAATATAATATTATATTTTATGGTAAAATGGAAAAAATTCCTTTGCTTCTTATGTATTTGAGTTCCCCGTCCTTTGTAGTGGAAAATGTTTTCCACTGTATTCCTGAATCACAAAAAGCAATATACCTACGTACTCTTTAATACAAGGTTTGAATCTATGACTTTCCATATACATACTACGTATATGTTGTTTCTTTTATGATACGGGTGTTACTGCATTACTCTTTGGATTTTAAGAAAAATAATAATAACAATAAAGGTTTATATTTTGCAGAATTCTTTTACATAGAGCTTTTACATCAAGCTTCATAATGATTGTTTCATATTATCTAAGAGACCATAAAACCGCATAGGTAGGTAACTAATAATACCAACATATTAAAAATAAATGGTGATTTTTGAGTTGATGTAGTCGCTCTAACACCCAGTAGAATCACTAAAGCTATAAACCTTTTCAAATAAACTTTCTTAACTAAATAAAAAAAATGCAAAAAAGATAAAAGAAAAGCCTTATTAATAGTTGAAAAATATATAAATAGATGATAATAGATAATAAATAAAAATAGATAAACAATTAAAAAAAGACGGTTTCCCAGGAAACAAGACTAAAAGAAAATCGAATAAACTAAAACATCTCAAATTAATGCAGGCAAGTAAATTTCTCAAAAGGAACAAAGTAGTAATCCTTGATAGAGTCTCTTATTTTTCGCAGAAGTTTACTAAATGACCCTTAGCTCATAGAATATGTAGACGTGTGTCCAAAAAATCTCCGCAAATTTCTAAGATATCCATAGTTAAATTAAGAAAATTTTTTTCTCTTTATATATATATTTCGTATGAATTATTACATTTTAAATTAGAAGGATGATGTGGATATACATATGATTTATAAGTACAATATTGTAGAATTTTCATCATTGTGGGGGGTAGAACGGTTTGTAGAATATAAGGATGAGTTGTTGATATCATGGTGAAGCCATGTCTAGGGAAAAACCCCATAAAAAACCTAGACACACCTTTCAGTTCATATTGGTTTTAGACTTTGTAACCAATTTATTGCATCTGGAGTAAGGCGGTGGATGTCATTGAAACCGCCAAGAAATTTAGTTTCTGGACACTCTTCTACAATATGAGTAATTGTTTCCTCAACTTCGCCACAAGTGAGACAATTTGGACTTGGAACTGCCATCCATTTGAATAACATTGAGTTACAGCGTCCATGGCCAGTTCTTAAACGATTCAGTTTACTCCAGAGCTTTCTCGGTAGGTCGAATCCGGGAACTTCCTTTGTTGGATCTTGGATAAGGTGATGATTAAAAACATTCTGAACGCTCCATTTAGACTTCCAAGAATCCAGTGGGGAAAAGATCTCATGATTTTGTTGCCAAAATGGATTTCGAGATTTCAGTCTTGTTGTAGGAGGATTCTTTTGTCCTGTAATTGGAATTATTCTGTTGGGCAAATAAATTGTTATTATTATTATTATTATTATTATTATTCTGAAGATCATGCCAGATTGGAAATTCCGGTGTGCATTTGTCGAATTCTCGCTTAGCCGCTATTTGTCTTCTGATTCTTGGTGGTGTAATGTTTGAAATTCCCGACAGCCAAGGTGTTGGAGTTGACTTAATACAACCAGTAATAACTCGCTTGGTGGTGTTCAATTCAAAATCAATTTTATGGACATGAGCGCTATTCATCCAGATTGGGCAACAATATTCGGCCGTAGAATACACAAGTGAGATGCTTGCAACTCTTAATGTGTCTGCATGAGCTCCCCAATCCGAACCGGCAAGTTTATGTAAAAGGTTGTTTCTTGTTTTAAGTTTCTTGCGCAATTTGTCAATATGCGGCTTGTAGGTTAATGAAGTATCAAAAGTTACTCCAAGGTATACTGGATTGAAATTGTGTTTCAAGATTACATTGTCCATCGAGACTTGTAATTTTCGATGTTTTTCGTGGTTGTTCAGGTGGAAACAAGATACTTCGGTTTTGTTGGGATTGGGGCAAAGACGCCATTTCTTGAAGTAGTCTACCATTATTTGGATGTCTTCATTTAGTACATTTTCGATTTCTTCAAAACGTTTATGTTGATAAGAAAGAGCTAAATCATCAGCGTATATGAATTTTCTGCAGGTAGTCTCTGGTAAGTCACTGGTATATAAGTTGAACAATAATATACTATATAATAATATAATAATAATAATAATAATATACTGGTAAGATCACCCATCTCTATGATGTGCCAGCTCTTCAACAGATTAGCTCACTCCTGTGACATTCATGCTGATAGCTTTTCACAAATATCGGAGTGTGTTGCGCAGGTATTCAATGGCGGCTGATGACTGCCTATCTGGAATTGTAACAATGTATACTGTATAAATGTTCTTTTTTTACACATGTATCTCATGTATTTAATTTTTCCTATAAATGGGTGAAGACCTGTTGGAAATTATTGATAATAAATAAATAAATAAATAAATAAATAATGGTGCTAGTACTGATCCTTGAGGAAGTCCATTATTCAGGTATTTGACTTTGCTGCTTTTTTCATTAATGAAAACTCGAAGTTTCCGGTTTGATAGCATAATATTATCAATTAAGGTAACAACTCTTCTGCAGTTAATGGTTTTGTATAATTTGTGAAGAAGGCCATCTTTCCAAACAGTATCATATGCGGATGTTAGATCAATTAAGGCAATCCCTGTTTTCAGCTGTTTTTGAAAACCTGTTTCGATGTGAGTAGTGAGTGATAATACTTGATCACAACAGTTTCTGTTTGGACGAAAACCAGCTTGTTCTTGGGGAAGCATATCATTTATCAAAGGAGAAATTCTGTTGTAAATCATCCTCTCCATCACCTTATAACATACACTTAGCAATGATATAGGATTATAATTACTTGGATCATCTGCTATTCTCCCTGGTTTCAAGATTGCAATAACCTTTGACTGTAAGTATTTTTTTTTCTCTTTGATGCTTCAAGAATGAACGTTCTGAATCTATTTAATTGCAGTAAGTTCATCCTGGAGCTTTAAGTAGTAATGACTTCTGCTGTAATCATACTCATACTAAAGACTGAAAAATGTAGCCTGTAGAAAAAGAACTTTCACATTTTACACTTAACATTTAACGTTCACATTCGTTTCGGTAGTTTTTTTTTTTCACAATTTTCTCAATTCTCTTCCTAAACATTCCACTTTGAGTCCTTCATAAAACTGACTCTAATAACTTCTAGCAGTAACTCTAGACATCCGTCACATCAAAGGAAGAAATTCAAATTGAAATAATTCAAGAAAAGCATCTCGAACTGCTCTAAAGTTTCCAAAGCTAGTTTTATGAGCACTCTTCTGAATCTGAATTGTCTGACATTGTTATGAAGAAGTTCGTTCGTTACTTACAAGATATCTCATATTTATTTATTAATAAAGATTCTCATTTATCTCGCTTCAAATATCCTGGAAACATCTAATAGAAAATAAAATAAAAGAAAATTCCATTTTCATTACGGAAGTCTGCTACAAAATATATCGGAACTAATGCAACAGCAACGATCTCTTTTTCGTTACTTAACTTGATAAATTTCCCAGTAGTTAATGCATTTTTTTTTCTAAAATTATCGAGAAAGTTATAAAAAATTTTATAATAGTCGACATTGCTTGGGCAAAAGAACATCATCAACAATGTTTAAAACATACTAAACTTTTAGGTACTACTAAAAATAATAACATTTATTGATGTGAAGGAAAAAATTAAATATTTGGTAAATTTTAAAGATTACTTACCACTTCATCAAAAATTTTCGAGGAACTACTTACAACAGGAACTATTTAATTCAAAACCTTAAAATGAAATTAAAGCTACACGTTTAATTGTAGGTTTGAAGGATTATACATAATGATTCGGTATGGAAAAATAGCAGTAATTGTCGATAGTTCATTTCCAGATGCTAATTTTTGTCCTACCTTTACAATATTACTTGAAGAAAAAATAGAGTAAGTAAAATGAATGTTAATTAACACTGATAACCTTCCGTTCCTGTTACTGAAATAGAACTAGGTACAACTTACTTTTAAAATTAGTTAAAATATGTAAATACAGAAAAACAATAATTTGGACTAAAGTTTTCTGTTTCTTACACTTTTGGAGAATGTTTGTTTAAGTTAAGTAGTGTAGAGGTACCTAAGTAAATGTAGTGCGAAAAGATGACAAGATTATCATTTTAGATATATGATGACTATAGATCACTGATAGCCGATAATTATATAGATTGCAGGTGTCTTTATGTTAAATAATTATAATTAAATGTTAATGAGGAGACGGATAATGATGATTTACATATAGAAAAATAAACGGCGATTGTGCATGCATGGCAGCGCAATTTTGACGAAATAAAACGCGAAAAAAAGTTGATTTTCAACAGGTGATTTCCACGAGTGTAATTATTAAGTAAGTTATGAATTTTCTATGTATGTACTCGTCTGTCTCGAATAATTTGTCGCTGATTTATTTCCATTTAATTTGTACTACCTTTTGGAAAAAATCATTAAAAGATATAACCGAACAAGGTTTTCAAGACAATGACATGAGTGGCGTAAGGGCTCAAACAAGTAAAACTATCAAAATATATTTTGTTTAACAATATGAGTTGTCATTGTCATGGAAACCATTAGACGTTTATACTGAATAATATATGAGAATAACAATATACCTAATATGAAATAGCTATTTATGATATTAGTGTTAAAAGTGAAGTTTTATTTTGTGAGTGAAAAGGTTTGTGAAATGAGCGAAACGAATTGAACAAATTCACGAACAAAATAAAATCACTTTTAAGACGAATATCATACAATGGTTTTTTTTATCCTACCCCATAAGAAAATTGAACTTTCTCGACTGCATGCCCCCGGAGAAAGTGCCACTTTTCCTGCCTAGGCGGTAAAATTATTTTTATATTTTCCTGTATTCCAACTACACTGTAAAGATACACATGAAAAGTTAAGATAGGAACATGTAAGCCGTTTTCAATCTAAACTGCATGCTTTCAAAATGAAAAATTAGAATTTTCACTTGTTTATAACTCACACCCTACTTAATTTAAACTGCAACTGTAACAATCGTTCTTATTAGATTTTTCCACCCTCTCCCATCTTGATAAAAAATTAAAGAAAAATTCAGTTTTTTTTTTCGACCGCCGTTTGTTTATTTTTGAGAAAAAAAATTGATTAATCGATAAAAGAAAATTATGTTTCTTGCTGCGCGATATTGGCCAAAAACTGTGGGACTTATTTCCGAGTCCGTGTGTTTTAGGTTTCCCCGTCCCCCTCCGCCGCTAATAAACCGATCCGCAAAAAAATTGGTCGAAATCCTTGGGAAACATGAATTTACAGGAGAGAATTTTTTCGCCCCTGTAAACTTGAAAATTGTCACGCGATAGTAAAACTTTTCTTTTTAAAAAAAAAAAGGGGGAGCATCGGTCTTCCCTATGTAGGTAAGACAAAGTCGCTCCACACCGGTAATATGGGTTTGGAGCCTCTTGCTCATACACCCAGCCTCAAGTATGCCAAATAAATAGTAGAAACAACACAGACACCCAGAGCCTTCACCGAGAATCGAACTCAGTCCGACGGATCCAACGATCAAGCAGTTCTCGCTACTTAACCGCGAGGCCACGCCAGGCTCCGATAGTAAAACTATCATGTCCTCAGAATTTTGAAGTTGACATATTGACATATGTCAAGTTGACATGCAACGTCATCCTTGACATTTGTCCTATTGGATGTTTTTCCTTTGCAACGACGATCACGACTTTACTTACTTATGGTAAAAATTTTACTATGATGAAATAAGGGAAGGTAATGGGTGTGAATGTAATGAAAATCACAATGAGGACGACCAGATCCTCAGGGTGCGGTCTTTATGTAAAATTAATCGATATTGAAAAAATAAATTAAGCTTGAATACTGCATGCAAAGCAAACAAATATTATTATTTCCGATGCGGAAATTTATTTTACACCGTTGACCGTTTAAATTGTGTAACATCAACAAGGTGCATAATGTAAATAATAATTGATATGAAAAAATTTCTATCGCGGAATTTACATTACGGTACTTTTGTACCTCCAATATGTTGCAATAATAAATTACCTTTTAACTACCTGCCACTTTCCAATAATTGATTGCTGTTTCCTTTAAATTATTCCTGATTTACCTATGTAAATGCTCTTGTTTGTTTTTGTTTGATTCGCACTATAAATACATAATAATTACAAAAAATGACTGGAGATAAAATATTGCTTTAAAAAGTCTACGATTTCAATATTATATCCCCAAATTTTAAAATACATATTCCCGTATTCTCATAACTTTTAAACATCGCTATTATAGTGGAGTCAAATTAGATTTTTACTTTAGAAAAATTAGCGGAAGAGGTAACTTTTTACTGAACATTTGTGACGATGTTACGAACAAATTGTGTGGTCACAGGCATGGTACACCCCCTTTTTTTTTTCTTTTTTTTTTGAGATAATTTTTTGAAATTTGGTACGTCGCATATTCTCGATAGAGCGCACTTTTTAGCAGAAAATTGAATTTTTTCCCACATCAGGTTTTTCCGGAAATGTTACCAACTTTTTATTTTTAAATGGGACATCCTATATATTATTATATTTTTGGATTCTATACATTTGTACGAATCCAACAATACCACATAAGTACCATTTTAAATGTCAAATTTGTTTTAATTTAATTTTTTATTTCTCAATTATAGTGTGCCATGACTATTTCGTTTTACTCCAATTGGATCATCTAATGCTAGAAAAATCGAATTTTGGTTGAAAGTACTAAATTAAGTGATTTATGGATAAATTATGCGAACCGGAATGCTTTTTTGACCTGGATTCATTTTTTTCAAATGGTACCATATTGGTACCGATGTACCATCTACTAGTACTTTTAATAAGGGACATTTTGGTGTACCCATTTTGAATCTGTTACGAACTCAACTGAAGTCATGGCACACTATAATTGAGAAATAAAAAATTAAATAAAAACAAATTTGACATTTAAAATGGTACTTATGTGGTATTGTTGGATTTGTACAAATTTATAGAATCCAAAAATATAATAATATATAGGGTGTCCTATTTAAAAATAAAAAGTTGGTAACATTTCCGGAAAAACCGGATGTGTGAAAAAATTCAATTTTCTCCTAAAAAGTGCGCTCTATCGAGAATATGCGACGTACCAAATTTCAAAAAATTATCTCAAAAATAAAGAAAAAAAAAGGGGGGGTACCATGCCTGTGACACACACTGTATATGAAGTTACTAACCGTTCCATAACGACCTAACGGCGTTACAAGATTAAGCGCAAGTAAATTTCACTTTCGTTATTTAAAGGATCGAAACAGCTAGCGACCTCTCTTTTCCAGCGACCGTACTTAGAATATCGAGTTCTGTTTTCGATTTCATAATCAGTAGATCCCGCGTAACAAGCGAGCGTAACAAGCACTCAAGAAAGAGGAAGGGGTCGAAGTGTACACATCAAATTGGGAAGTACGAAGGAAATGCAAGAAAAAATAGAAAAAGGTGCAGTGCTTGTTACAAACGAATCAACAAGAGATGGGTTCAAGTAAGCAGACACGAATCTCTTCATCATAACGACAGGTAAACTGAGATCTAAAGGAAATATTATAATGTAATAAAAAAGGGTAACTGATTTTTAGTTAAAAGGTTCGTTTATAAAGAAAATGCAGACTCTATTAGAAATTAGAGTTAATTTTACCACAGTACACGATAAGTATTTATTTATTTTATTTACACATAGCACATAGCATAAAACAGTGTTTGTTTTATTTAACACTTTTAATGTTTTTTTTTTTTTTAATTGAAAATGCACATGCACTGCAGGGAAATCTCTATGACGCTCTGGGAGCGGTGCATGAGCGGAGATGTCGATTCACGTTGGCCTTGAATCGCTGTAGGTTGTATACTTCGGGAAACACGCCTTTTGGAATGCTATTCCAAAGTGATGCGGTTCTATACATAAAAGAAGTCTGAAATAGGGTGGTATGAGGTGTAACGAGCTAAACCTGATATGGATGAGGGTCTGCGGCTCGACGTGTATTTCTGCCCGGTCTTGTTCTTGGTGGGATCAAGCGGGCCGCGTCTTTTGAACACTTTCCATTAAAATATCTGTAAAACAGACTCAGGTCAGCTACTCTTCTTCGATGTTCGAGAGTGTCTAAATTTTTTGTCAAATCTGGGTCCCCAATCAAGCGGATGGCTCTTTTCTGAATAGAGTCGAGTAGTCTCAGCCTATGTTTGGGAGCTGAGCTCCAAACATGTGAGCAGTACTCCAAGTTACTAATGTTACGTTTCTTAGTTTATGTTCATAATATTCCAAGCAAGTTACATGAGAAGACAAAAGATTACGAAAATGTCGTCCCTTAAATAAAATTACTCAAAAAGCCTAAAAAAGTTTCAATTCGCATCAGTTATTCACGAAATCATTGATTAAAAAAAATGATGGAAATAAAGACAGGCTCTGATTATGCACAGACATGACGCAATAATACTTTTAATTATGTATTTCGGTAACTGGTTAAAATGTCGACAGTTAGAATCTCATCCAGAGTTTCAGACAGACAGAATGCCACTTAACGGTTCGATAAATCAAGCCTTTCAAATAATTCCGAAATCGTTAAATTTAAATGATTTACAAAGATTTAATTTTTAATTAAAACAAAAGTTTCTGGGGAAACATCAGGGGTGCTTTTAAAGGGCTGTCTTTTGAAGAAATTAGCTCCGGATGATATTTCTACTTTGAGCAAATTAATGGAAAAGCGTCCCCGACCTTCACGCGAATTGTCTTTTCCTGAACCACTCAATGAGGAATCTCATGCTTTCATGTATCTGAAGCAGAAATTAAAAGGACGATGGCTCACTTTGACTTTAAGATAGCCTCACAACAAAAAACTTGGCTGAGAAAAATAGATTTTATCTCCGATTTTTTTAGACGACCGTCAACTTCTTTACCTTTATCGTTAACTTTTTTAACTATCAAATTAGATCTTTTGTAATAAAAATTCAATTTTTTGAATTATTTTTTTTACCAGTCTCCATTACATTTCAAGATTCCAAGTAAAGTAGGTAAACAACGCTTTTTCATGTCACAAAAGGAAAATTCGGTTCGCTCTTTTAATCAAGAGCTCTTCAGGAATCAAAAGGAAACATAACTGACAGTTGACATTGCTGGAGTTCGTTCTTTTTAGTTACCTTCCTAAATTAAGTCGACCAGGACCAAATGAATGAACCTGTAGTTGAACAGCAATCGGTTGTTTCTATTTTACTTATTAGAAGAGATGAGGTGAACGATTGGAAATAGCGTTGCTGGAACGGTGTTATGCGGGTCTTGTGAAATTTAAATCGCCACACGACGTTCGATGTTAAGGTCGGTCCCGGCCGGGAAGTCTAATAAGGTAATAAAATAATCGGCGCGCAGTTATTTAATTTTGGATGTTCTTTTCACTCACAAAATATAATCTGGTTAACCTTAATTCTCCTCTTCCCACCAACTTAACCTCACTCTTTGCTGATGACCTCCTAATCGATTATATTCGCAAGTGCAATATTGACAAATTATGATCCTACCTTTCGCCACCACGCATTCAGTTTGCTGTCTAATTATAGCAGCGTGTAACGCTGAATAATGTAGATTACCAAAATCGGAATATCGAGAGAAAGCAGAAATCACAATTAATCTGTGGCTAAAGGACAAATGTCTAAGGTCATCTTCCACTAAAAATGAGAAAAAAAAATAACTCCGTTAATACCCAATTTTGAGAATTGGTTCATTGAGACTTTTTGTCTTGAAACTAAGTAAATATTTTACCGCCAAAGTTTGTTCCCCTATTCTGGGACACCCCTCATTGTATATCCCCCCAACAGTATACCATTAAGGATTTGAGAGGCAAAGCAGCCCAACAATATGAAGCAAAAGGCGGCGGAACAAATTATTGTACATTTATTATAAACAGCAATAATTAATAATTATTTTGCGAGAATTGGGCATTATCGACAGATTCTCGCTTAGACCTCTCGTCCGCCGAGAAAACCGATCAAGGTAACAGGTCGTGGGGTGGGCGAGTGACTGCGTAGGCGTTTGTTTTCTGTCAAATGTCATATGTCGTGTATGTTTTCGCTGGATATAATCATCATAATTATTATGTACCGGTACAAATTCGAGGAAGAAAACAATAATTTTTAATTAAGTAATTCCGTCTTTTGAATTGAATAACAAAATTATTTATAAGGCATGCACTTCATAAATAAGGGTTGGAATTTGATCATATTTTACATTTCATTGTTCATTTTTACCTTCAGCTTATTCCACTTTTTTATTTTAATTGCTTTATTCCACATTTTCTAGATCACCACGAGATTGGCTTAACGATTTGGGCCATATGTTTTAATAACAATAGAAATTAAGAACAAGGAAATCTCCTGTGATCACATGTTTTTAATTTAAATTTTCTACCTCCAAGGGGTTATTTTTAACGATCTTATTTAATCACACATCTCACACATGGCTTTCGGAAAAATTGGGTAACTAATTTTAAAGAACAAGTTCTCTTTTCTAATTTCGAGGGGTAGGGAGGGGGGTGTTTAAAAAAATCAATAACATCGTTCTGAACTGAACTAAACATATTTTTGATCTTACTTCTTATTTAATTGCTGCCATATTTAAATTGGTTCCTTGACTTAATTGTTATTTATTGTTTATATTTATTTAATTTTTTATTTATGCTTCATGAACATATTTATTCGACATTAATGTCCAATAGATTTTTATTCATCTTGATTTTCAAATTGATCCTTTGTTAATGTAAATTCTGATCATTATTATTTCTTTCAGTAAATTCAATCAACGTAACGACATTTTAATCTTGATCTCCGTCAAACTGAATTCACAGGAGTGGATCATTTTGATTGATAATAATTGTTGCCGATCTGTTGAACTACTCATGAAAGGGAGTTATATGAATCTAACTTACATTTTCGTCCTTGCCCGGGAGGCCAATTAAACAGCCAACGGGTAGCATCCTAATCGGACCTCGGACAGGGGCCTCTCCAACTCATAGGGGGTAACATCCTAACCGGACCTCGTTACCTTCTATGCAAACGATTAAACTAGCAAGACTTATTTACCATTATCTTAAAGAACTAGATTCCGATGGTAATGCTTCAGTTTACAATGATTTGTGTTTTTCTCCAGTTTGCTCTTTTCTCGGGAGTACCAGGTTGACCACGACACGGTTAGAACTTAAAACAACGTAAAATAAAGCAGGTGTATTAAAAATTCAGTATAACCTCAAATTCAAAGCTAGATTTCAGGGCGGGAATTCAACGATACGTACAGAACAGACTAGTTGACATTTCAAACGTCAAAGAGGTTCTTCTTTTTAAATATTTCAGCTAAGCTTTCGACTAGGGGCATGATAGTGCCACATTACAGCTGAATGCGCATGACCCTGGATTAATTTAAAAGGTAGGTACATTACAGATTGGTGCCGTGACCAGGATCAGACAATAGTTTAAGGTTACATAGGCCGTTACATTACAGTACTGGAATTGAAAAAAAATGCTGTTAAAGGTGTTTAGAAATAAATACTACATACAACCCTGCTGCGATACATTAAGTAGTAAACAGTACAACAGAGTTATTTCTGTATCAAATTTCGTATTCCTTTTAATCAACATGGGTTTGTTATACATCAATAGTATTTAATTTGGCTGCTATATCGCAGAGAGATCTGTTGAACAGGACGAACTCATCTAAACAAATTTAACAGAAACTTTCGAGAGGATTGATCGTGCTTTACATATTTATCGATCGCCCGAAAAGTAAAAATCTATAGGCAATTAGAGCCCTCCGAAATTGTAAGCCTGACACTTGGATGCATAATTTCCGGCGAACTTTATTGCCCAAGTAACTTTATTGTGTACCCGTTTGGAACGATTTATATTCATGAGAGGTACTAAAGTGAGGTTTATGTGTACATAATCCAATAAACTTAATCTAGACAGCGTACGATGTAACATACTTTCCTCACGCTTGAATGATATACTTCTGTTTGGAGAAGAGCTTGATTTCGTCAGAAAAGTGATTGGTTTCCTTAGGGACGATTGAAAACCTCGCATGGTTCTAAGTGGAAGGAAACTGTATCGAAGCAGACTCTTGAAAACTTTTCATAAATTATGTAAAAAAAGTCTTTACTTCATGAACGATCATTTACTAAAGCCTTATAGACTGTATTAAGGATCTTCGAAGTATGACAGCTTAATTAATAACTTATTATAATTGAATTTTTGCTAAAAAAATTAGACGTTAGAGTATACGATGTTTAAAGTTGTCTTGCAAAAACTCTGCAATGAAAATTACGAACGTCGTCAGCTGCTATAAACCTATAACGTTAAGTTTTGCTTACCGGGGGTTACTATGAAAAACTCCTTACAAATTATTTTGACTATAATTTTGAATAATTTTCAAAGACATTATTTTGTTGTCGTTCCAAGATAGTTGCTTGGGAGCAATGGAATGGTTTCTCCCATCTCCCAGAAGATTGGGGGCGTTAAATCGTCCAACTTTCACTTTCTGGAAAATGCTACTAAAATCATAATTTCTATTTTCTACCAAGTTACGTATTATTGAGACCAAATACATTAGATGATTATTATTATTATTATCTAGTGTATTTGTTGAGACTTATATTGCGTATGGCATATGTAGTTGTCATTTGTCATTTGACGTCGAAAAAATTAGGAACAGGCTGAATTTATGATATGTTGTTCCTGTCGGAGACCAAAATGAAAAAAAAAAAACAAATTATGGTATCAAAAACCTGCTGTGCAAAATCCTCAATTTTGAAATTTCTTGCAAATGATTGATCTTCAGAAAAAAAACAGACCTCAAAATTTTGCGACTTTTTTGTCAAAAGCCGAAATATTCGTAGTTTGTTCCCACAAAGATGGAGAGCTCCGAAGTTACCAGAAAATATTGACTTTGAAGCAGTCATTTTAGTCAAAACTTCAACTTTGTAAGGTGGGACAAAAGGTGTCTGGTGGTTTCCAAGATCTTAAAAAAAACGAAGAAGCTCACAGAAATAGGATTTTTTTGGAATCAGTAGACGTCCCCAATTTTTTAGATACCTTATCGATACCATCTTTCAACTTTCTCGCACCCCCCCCCCCTACAGTCATTAGTCATCATTTTTAGAGCACGAACTATTGACGAAGTCAAAATTTTCGTAAACCGAGAAGGAAATTTTTTCCCATATCTATAATGCGTACTTTATGTATGAACTGTATATCTGGGTGTTTATACAAGTAATCAAGATCAAGATATTGTCATAAGAAAACTAATTGCATGTTTTCTTTAAATAACTAATAAGGTACAAGGACTTCTGACTCATTGCAATTCAGAGAACTTTCAACGAGAGCTCATTGAACGAAGCTAAATAATGAAAAATAAAGTGAAAACTCATTATATTTTAATTGAATTTATCTAAATAATAAGCTAAAATTGAGATGGAATAAGCTATCAAAGCGAGGAAAACCGAAATGATTCATACTAAAAGGAGCTAAAAACAATGAAGGGTGGGATTGTTTTCAAGCATAGAATATATCTTCAATAATGTATTCAGAACTCCAGTAACATTTGGAGCGTAATATTGATTACAATTTACAACGGACCGAATAATAAATTATGCGATTTTTGGAAATTGTGTAACGCTCTACTGGAAGCCTTGTTTTATAGGGGTCCAAAAAAATACATAGGAATTATATCTATGTATGTTATATTGGTGTGCTCGTATGAAAAGCTTCCTTGCAAAATCCTGATGGAAATCATCACGCGGCAGTTCTCACCGATTCGATTTGAGAGTCTAAAATTTGATTTATGAGCAGCTAGAATTAACTGTAAACTGTTACATTAAAGACCTATTGATTAATTATTATTTCCACCTCATACATTTCCACCCAGACATTTTGACATCACTGGGATGCATACTGTGCATGATGCAGATTTTAAATTAACTTGATGTAGTCATCATTCAACTCATTCATTAAATTAACTCATTATTGCCTTTTAATCAGTGGCGGGTTTTCAGATTAAGTGAATAAAGTGTCAGTTCTAAATTCTAAATAAATATTGTATTTTTAAATTATTGGAAAAATATAAATATAAGTAAAATATAAAGCGCAGATGAGTCTGTTTTTTGTTTTATTTTTATTTTTTATTTTTGATAAGATCTGCTTTGACAAGATCCTGTCATCTCGAAGTATTGTTTTTTTTTTCAAGATCCGATCGTCTTAATTTTTTTCGCAAGATTCGGTTTGGCAAAGTCCGTTCAGTCCGAAAATTTGAGTTTATTTGAGGGCTTTGCAAAAAAAAAACGAGTTGACCTGGCTTGGCAAAAATAAATTTTCCTAGCTGACCGGCCTTTGCAAAAATCAAATTTTCGAGCTGACCGGACTTTGTCTAATTGAATCTTGCAAATAAAAATTTAGAGACTACCGGACTTTGTAAAAAAAATCGAACTGACCGGATTTTGTAAAATAAAAATTATTTAGAGCTGACCGGACTTTCCTAAAATTCAATTTTCGAGCTGACCGGACTTTGTCTAATTGGATCTTGCAAATAAAAATTTAGAGCTTACCGTACTTTTAAAAAAAATCGAACTGTTTTTGTAAAAAACGATTTTGTAAAAAAAAATATTTAGAGCTGACAGAACTTTTTAAAAATTGAATTTTCGAGCTGACCGGACTTTGTCTAACCAGATCTTGCCAAATAAAAATTTAGAGCTTACCGGACTTTGCTAAAAAATTTGTCTAATTGGATCTTGCAGATAAAAAATTTAGAGCTAACCGAACTTTTTACCTATAATCGCACATTCAAAAAAAAAAAAAAATCGAGCTGACTTTACCGTGTCCTGTGTATAATCTACACTTCACTAACTTTGTAATTCACGAGCCGCCACTGCTTTTAATATAAGGTTAATTAATATAGGTACATAGATTGATTAATTATAGATCGTCTGTCTTCATCAATTAATAATAATATTAAAGTGAATAAGGTGACGATCTAGAGGACTTATACAGGTCAAATTTTCAAGATTATTTTAAAATTATAAAGTTGACAACTTTTCACTGCTATTACATGACTAGTGTAATAATACATGAAAAGGATAGCTTGATAGTTATATTTACATACACATAATAGTCTTGAAAGTTAGCATTTATAAATTTTAAATTTACAAATTTAATTGTTTACGTTTGACGTAAAAACCACAATAGCATATTGTGAAACAAGTGCGCAAAGAAGCATATTTCACACGAGTGAGAAATTGGTTTTTGCACGTGTTTCACACTATACTTTTCCTACGAGCATAACAAGACAATTTTTTATTCAATTAAATGCATGGTGGTGTAGTTATTTTCTACATCAGAATCGGAATTATCAACTCAATAGTATCCATCACTTCAAGTACTTGAAATCATTCACTTCATTTATTTAACTCTGTCTCTAATATTTCAATCATTACAAATTGTACATTTAAAATTTATATTTAAAATTAATAACAATTAAACAACAATTAACAAATTAATTATATGATTATAACCTACTATAAATGTCCACTGAGTGTTGTCCGTTGTCATGCCACACTGATTCTGACTAAACAATTTCATTTAATTCGATTTGATTCGTACACTTATTTCTAAGTCGAACCAGATGTGGTATCGCAGTTCGTGTCAGTGGCGTGTGTTGAGGAATAATGAATATCCTACAAATATATTTCGACAAGTTATTGACGAAGTAGAGCCTTGCAACTTTTTGATAACAAATATATATATATAATGCAAGTAAATAAGAATGATAATACATAATTATTGTTATCATCATGATAGAAATATCATGTCACCTACCTGCTGGTTGCCGTTTAAAAGAAAGAATAACACCTCCGTTTTCTTATTATGCAAGTAAAATATTCCAGCAATTTAACCACAAGACCACGTACTAGGGAGTTCAATCGTTTCCCAGGCAAAACAAGGAAATAGATTTTTTGGTATTCGCGCAATTAATAAGTTACTCATAGTTTATCACACCGTACAATAACACAGGTAATTCTGCTAATTTCGTATTAAAAACGTTTCAAATCACAACACAAACCTTATTAGTATATTTACCGCTGACACTGACACTACTGACAGTAGCGACGACAATATTATCGTAATACCGTATCAATCTAAGCGTATCAAGACGCGAGTCGGTACTTCCGTCTCACTCTCGCTCATCTTTTTGGAATTGCTGACGATTCAAACGTATTTCTGACAATACGTCCCATTTTAACTCGATTGACTATGCAATGCAATAGAAGGAGTAAGAAACATAACGAGATGATGTATCCTTATAGTTATCACAACAGCCAACTCTCAGTGTACAGACTTTAGCTATAATCCTATAAATAATAAACATGCCATAATCGACAGATCGAGTATTACAATATAATCGACTGGCTGATTGCGAGTGCGTGAAAATTGAGAGATATGTGTTTACCTGTAATTTAATAGAGTGGATACGCATTTAATACGCGGTACGCATTCCTCTGATTGAACTGATTTTAGAATTTTATAATACCTGTCCTCCCAATTCGATTAAGCAATATGTCTTCAGTGTTTTAGTAAATTTGGCGTAATTAGTCAGCATAATAATAATGTATCTTATATGTGATTTCATAGTAAAAGTAAATATCTACTGTTTCAAAAACGACTGTTTTACTCATCATCACTATTGTTGTCATCGAATGTTAGCGCTTGCTCTATAGTATAGTAAAATGGTGCTTACTCTGCGGTTTGGACTATTGATCGCTACTTTTTATACGTCAAGCCTTATGTCACTTTCCCGCAAACTTTTATAAACGTGAGAAATCTTTTAGTTTGCGTATACAAATAACGATGCGCAAAGTAATACTTTTGTAGAGTCTTCATAATAAACGATTTTTATTCATCATTGAATCATTTAAACGAGTCTGTGAGTCGGTATACAGGGTGTGTCTTTAATATTGCGAAAAAAATTAAGGCAGATTTTTTGGTCAAAAATAAAGAAAAAAATTCCCATTAACATGTCTCCGAAAATGCACCGTTTTCGAAATACAGGATATAAAAAAATTGTTATTTTTGCAGTTTTCTGTAGAATCTTGGGAACCGTGGTATAAGATATAGAACTCGGCTTCTGAATAGATCTTATCACTGAATTAAGCTACTTTTTAATGTTAATTTTTCTTTCTAATATATGCCAGTAGCGTTAGGATTGCGTAAGGGTTTATACCCCTAATATCTACGACACTGAGCAGATTGATATTTTTTAAAGTGCATGTTTAAACGCCAAAATTTTCTACAGGTGAACAGTTTAAAAACTTGTCTCATTCCTAAGATTCCGCAAATGAAAAAACACATGGAAAAACTGAAGGAATATTAAAAAGGTAGCTATATCAATGACAAAACTTGTACAAAACCTGAGCTCTGTACCTAAAATTGTCCTTGAGATATCATCAAAAAACTGGAAAAATTATCCTTTTTGACACCAAAAATATTTCCGCACATACGTAAATATATTTTTTTTTGTTTATTTTTGATCAAAAAATCATCTGTCTTTTTTTTTTGACAAAGTTTACTTTGTCAAAAGAGTCTCCAAAAATTTACTTTTTTGATTATTTAAGTTTTATAGGCTTATAGGCATATTAGAAAAAATTGGGAAAGTTTAGGGACAGTCGTAATTTTTCCACCTTTTATGATTTTTTTGTGTTTGTGATGTTTTTTATGATATGTTTGTGCTTTGCTCGTATTTCTGACAAAATGGTAAAAAAGTTTGCCATTTTTTTGTTAGATTTTTTTTACGATTATCTTGATTTTTTTATATAAAATATGATAAAGTACATAATTAAAGTAGACAAAATTTATCACAATTTTTATTAAATACGTATTCTTCCTAAAACCAACTGTTCTGCCGCTATAGAGTGAGCCAAAAAATTAATTTGATAATTTTTTTATTAACAAAAAAATGGTTCTTATTTGGAATCTTATTTCTGCACCCATAGTATTCCTATGACTACCCATACTACCCATACTACACAAGTTTATCCTAAATAACTGCGAAAAGTTTTAGGGGGTAAATCCATGGCTCATTCTAAGGAAAAATTTCCTATTGACGTATACGTGGGCCCGCGAATGCATTGAATAGAATAATAATAAATGATTTTGAAAACAACAAGACATTTTCTGATTGGAAAAAAATTAAATGTGGTGTTCTTCAAGGTTCCATCTTAGGACCACTCTTATTCTTATGTTATATTAATGATTTACCTGCTTTTTTAAATATTCCAACTTTACTTTATGCTGATGATACTTTTCTTGTAATTTCAATTAGATCTAACGATAATATTGATATTAATTTTAAAGTAAATGAAATCTTGGAAAAATTATTTACTTGGTGTGAGTTGAATAGGATTAAAGTTAATTTTCAAAAGACAAAATTAATTCATTTTTCAAATAATAATAGAAATAAAAATACAATTCAATTAAATAATAAGTTCAATATTGAAAACGTAGAATCTTTAAAATTATTAGGTTTCAATTTAGATAGAACTCTTAATTGGAAATTACATATTAATACAATATCAAAAAAACTGTGCAAAGTTTGCTTCCAACTTCGATTTTTAAAGAATAAAGGATTAAAATTAGGAATTTTAAAAACAGTGTATTATTCAAATTTTTATTCTATTTTAAAATACGGAATAATACATTGGGGGAATTCTTTTGATTGGTTAATTATTTTCAAAATTCAAAAAAATTGCATAAGAATACTAGGCAATGTTAATCGCATGACATCTTGTAAAA
The DNA here is from genome assembly GCA_910589415.1 of Malachius bipustulatus. Taxonomy (NCBI): domain Eukaryota; kingdom Metazoa; phylum Arthropoda; class Insecta; order Coleoptera; family Melyridae; genus Malachius; species Malachius bipustulatus. The sequence continues at coordinate 19,110,085 of OU342633.1, forward strand.
AATTATTAAAAAATTTCAAAATTTTATCATTTCCAAGTCTATTTATATACGAATGTCTCTGTTTTGTACATAAAAATAAAAATTTGTTTACTTTTTTCAATTCTAATACCAGAAATTCTAATACAATTATTTTAAATAAACATAATACCACTCATTATGAATTATCTTCTGAATACATATGTGCCAAAATCTATAATCATTTGCCAAATAATTACAAAAAATATAATTTAAAAAAATTTTCAAAAGAAATTAAAAATATTTTATTACAAAAATGCTACTATAGCTTAAATGAATATTTGAACAATTCTTTGGATTTATAATTTCATAACTTTATTTCATAATTTTATAACTTTATAACTAATTTTACAATTTATTATTTCCCACAAAAAATACAATAATATGTATTTATAATAAGGAAATAAATGTTATTATTATTATTATTGTTTTTGAGACGTTCAAGAAAAGATAAGAAAATACTTTTTTTGTAGTTTTTTGATGATATCTCAGGAACCGTTTGAGATACAGATATCAACTTTTGAACCTTTTCATTGATATTAGCTACTTTTTAATGTTTACAGATTTTTTTTTCATACACCGGTGGCGGAGATTCTACAGCTGCATGGGTTTTTTTGCCCCTAATATCAACGACACTGACCGTTTTTGAGAAAAACTGCCCCTTGCGATGAAAAACTCGCTTTGATTGTTCCAAAACATTGATCGGAAAATGTAGGGCAAAAACGCTTAGCTCAATCCCAAAATCTCCGCCAGTGGCACATGGAAAAAAACTAATTTCTATCTCAAAAACTGTGCATTTCCGTATTTCACGAAAAAAAAAATTAGATTAAATCTCCATCATTCAGATAAAAAAGAAAAATGACTGCTATGATTAATGGGTGTAGACAGACTCCATACATATCAAAACATTAATTTATAAACAGTACTGGGGAAGAGTAGGTATAAGGTTGACCTGCTTGTGCTTGTCACACAATCATTTGAATATCGGAATCGATTCAAAGATATGGTCTTTGTAAGCGAATATTAAGTGGGCAGGGTGTATCAACTCAATATCATAATGCAGAGAGCTCTTGTAAGACTTACTCAATATAGAACTTTTCCTCTGCTTGAAATGTTCTGATTTCGATAAGAAAGCCCTTTCCCACTTACAGCAAAAAATCCTTTCTTGATTCGTTTTTTCTTTCATATTCGTATTATAGCAAATCAAATTCTATTTTCTTATCACAGATCATTTGTATGTTTGCTACCAATTGAAGCACCTCGAGAAATAAATTACGTGGGTATGAATAGATGTTTATTGTTTGTTGACAATATAAAGTGAGGACGTTTATAATAGTCACCCCTTCCCTTTAAATTCTGAACCGAATACCGAAGGAAATAGAACTTAGGTATAAAAACGCAATTTGCACCTTGTTGCAGTCATGTTCCTGTCAATCAGCCAGTCCCTGTCGTCAGTAACTTCAAAGTATGAAGGGAATGGGGGTTATATGAGACCTCATTTTAAAAATAAGTAATATTATCTACACAAAAATTGTTGTTTTTTTTTTAAATTTTGACACAAATATGCCAGTGAGGACGTTTATAGCCCCCTCCCACACCTTGGAATTCTGAGCTGAATTAACACGTTCGCGACATCGAGAGATCCATCCGTAGAGGCACCCGTGCGTTGACGTTTTCTTACTTTTCTTGTTAAATGATGGATGTTCATTTTGAACATGAATAAAATCTATTTTTATGTGAAACTTTGTTTTTTTTTTCAAATTTTTGACCATTTCCCGTCGTGTCCCACCGGTGGATTACACAGGGATAATGTGTTAGAGTGACCAAATGCTGTTTTTGTTTCAGATAATTTAAAAATGAGTGCAAGAGCTCGAAAAATCGTTATGTTTGCCATAGCATCTGTCGACGAGGAGGTTTCCCAACAGCCAAACATCTTCTGTAGATCCAGGCTCATCATCATCTAACCTTTCTAAAACAATGCAACAAAACCCTCAAGAACCATCAACTTCGCAGGAATAACCCTCGTCACTTCCACAATCAACAGCTCCAAGTCAAGGAAGAAACACGTAGGTACATGCGTCTTAAGAATCTGAACCATATGATGGTTCTGAAGATTCGTCTGGTTCTGAAAATATCTAAACTATTTTAGTACATAATAAAAAATAAACTTAAAAAAAAAACAAAAATTCAACACCCTGTAGAAAAAAATTTAAGCCGTTGCGGACATATGTTCATATTAACTTTTCTTCATAAAATGACCTTAACAATCACACCCTGAAGTATTGACGTGTTATTAAGAAACACCCTTATTTATATTCTCTAATTTTCAAAAGCACTTATAATGTTATTTTCGGTCAAAATGCTTTTAAATTTGCCATTAAAAAAAATAAAAATTGTAAAAAAGACGGCCGTATTGGGTCCGCCATTTTGAAATTGTAATTTTTTTTAACATTGCATTCTTATTCAGCGACCTCCAAAATCCCCCATCATGACGTATCAATTCGAAAGATTGTGTTAAATTTATCGATTTATTTCAAATATTTCCAAAAAAAAATTTTTTTTATTGTTTAAACAATAAAACAACCAATTAGCTGCAAATTATGAGTTTATAACTTTTTTCTATAAAACGTTTCAAGAGTTTTTCAAAAATCCATGTGCACAAAAATATTTTATAGAGCTGTTTTTTCAATAAGAAACCACGGGACTATAAAACGCAGGTCAGATTTTGATAAAAAAAAATAAGGGTTAAAAACCAAATCATATAGGGTGTCCCAAAACTCAACGTCATCCCTAGAAGGGCTGGTAGGCCAAGTCCTGACTGACCAGAAAATCATAAGATGATCTCAGTAAAAAATTGTTTATTTTCGAGATAATGGGACTTTTATGAATTTTCTGAAAATCGATCCTTAGATCTGTTTTTCGAGTGTCACAGTTGCAAAATTTCATATTCTTACATTCTTAATTTTGTTACGCAATGCTGAATAGCCCCATGAATGATTAAGTGCCGAAGAAAAATTCTAGTGCCCTGCTACCTTTTATGAAAATTATTACTTTTTTGCCCGATAGAAAATTTTTGTTTTTTTCATGTCACAACTTTGTCACTTCATACATGAAAAAAATTTCCCCGTGAACCTGGCAAGTTATTCCTAAAAATTACCCATTTGATCTAGTTTCTGCAATGGTGTAATATTTTGTATGCTTTACTTTAGAAAAAAAGATATTGCTGTTTGACTGCAAAAGGAGCGCATTGTGAAATCATATCAATGAATAATCTGAGAGGCGTACACAATAAAAGTACAGGGTGTTTTGTAATTGAATGTAAATATTTAAGGGGGTGATTTTTGAGTCCATTTTAAGAAGAAAACTTTATAAGAACGTATGTCCTAAAAGTCTTAACTTTTTAGATACAGGGTGGTAAAATTTTATTAAAATAAATAATTTTTTCGTAATTTCTGTAATACCGCTCTGGATATTTCAATGAAATTTCTTATATAGGTATTACGCCTCTAAGGTATCGATTTTCAGAAAATTCATAAAAGTCCCATTATCTCGAAAATAAACAATTTTTTACTGAGATCATCTTATGATATTCTGGTCAGTCATGACTTGGCCTACCAGCCCTTCAAGGGATGACGTTGAGTTTTAGGACACCCTGTATAATCCAAAATTAGAGAAAACGAACGGCACCATGTACCTTATTGTCGTTATCTCGAGCAGGTTCTGTGGAGCTCCAGGAAGTCTTGTTTGACTCATCCACCCACAAGTCGTAATAATCACACACCATAATAATATAATATAATAATATAAATGTTCAAAAGGGAGTAAGTAAGAAGTCCTAATTACCAACGAAGGAATTTCGATAATTTTCTTCCGGAGACTCGACGTTTTTCGTTCTCGCTGGCGTCTTTTTCGAAAAGTTCCCTCGTAGGTAAAAGAGAAAAATAGAGGAAGAGCGAGCGCTTCCCTTCCTCTTCTCGGAGGTAGGTACCTACCATTCCATCGATTTTACTTTGAATTTGAATATTTGAAATCATAATAATGGCTAATACCCGATAACCGAACTAACCACAAATATTTTTGAAAATGTTAAAAGGAAGGCACTGTATTTTGCATGTAAGGTACTGTTATAAAAAATTAGGTTCAGATATAGAAAAGTGATAATTTCAGGTCTGCATAGAATTTAAATATTATGAAAAACAAATTGATGCTGCACTTGTAACTAATGAAAAGTAATAATAATTAGAAATTACAAACGTTAAAAAGAAATTATTTTTGAATTGTTACAAAAATCAAGAATGAAAAGAAAAAAAAATTAAGGGGAAGAATGTTTAGGATAGCAAGAGAAAAAATTATTAGAGAGTAATTTAAAAAGTATCTGTCAGAAAGAATGTAAAGAAGGTAAAATAATTATTTGTTAGATATATATAAAAACTTTAATTAAAGTTGTGCTGCCTGTGTATCACAGGTTGCTAAAAACACAGCATAACAATCAATACAACAATAGTAGAAAAGTAATTAACGAGTAACAATAAATTAAGTAAAGAAAATAAAGTAACATTAAGTATAAATATGTGTATGAATAATATGTAAAGTATCTAAGTAAATGGATTCTGCTATGTGACCAAGTAAAGTTTTGTCAAATTTGAAGAGAAGAACAAGAAGTGATAGGAATAAATTATTAAAGAAGAGAGGTTGTCAAAAAGAAATAGAGGAGAAAATTTGAAAGCGGAAAGAAGATAAGTAACGGAAAGGAAATATTTATTTGTAAACGGAAGAGAATCAGCAAGAAAAGGAGAAAGAGAATCGGACAACCAGGAAAATAATTTTGGAGAAGCGCTGTGAGAGAAAGAGTAAAGAAAAAGAGAAGCAGAAGGACGAAGAGAAAGAGAGAACGAGAAGATCAAGCAAAGTAACATTAGAGAGGGTGTCAAAGAAAAGTGGAAAAGGAGAGAAGCAGCAAGAGACGACGGAGCCGGAGAGAGAAATAGAGGACCAGAGAGAGGTTTATAAAGGAAACGTTGTTGTAAGATTTTGGCATTGTTACCTATTGTCACTGACAAAAGATAGAGCCGTTTAATCTCAGATCTTCCCCCGTCACTGGTTTACATTGAGGACACTAGTTTTCTTTATACTTTATAGTTATGATTAGTTAACGAAATGAAATTTTTTAAATGGAAAAAATTAGTTCAGTTTTTAAAATAGTGTATGTTTTTGTCCGATTAATTACCCAATTTCTGCGAAGTTGCGACTTTGAACACCTTTAATTTTTTTCCACGATATCCATTCCAGTTTTTTTGTTACCGTCTGATAAAATGAAGTTTTGCGAACATTTTATTTCCTACAACATATAGTCGCGTTTCAAAAATTAAGTTAGCCAGTGGCGTGCATAGGAAATGGGACAAAATTGTTAAATTTTAAAATCCATTCTAAGCGAAATGAAATATTCACACTAAACCACTACCTAGGTACGCTAACATGACCTGACTATGGAAAATTTCAGAAAGCCAATTTGAAAAGCGGTGAAAATACACATAAAAATGCACAATGCAATTGATGCGCAAGAAGGTTCTTTTGTATGAGGATAACGTTCGCAGATACATTTTCGTTTCATGTAGATAGGTACCTAAACTGAACCTAGTGAACCTACTTAGTTTAAAAGTGACCGAGGAGGAACATTTATAGTAGCATCGACGAAGTGAGATTTATACGCTCTAATCTCAAAAACGTGGGGAGAATAACGAAGGGATAAAGTTATTCTAGAGCTAAACTGTTCTGGGAGAATCGACTGGTCGTCATACAATCCTGATTCATGAGTACGCGACAGATTTTATTGATAACCTCAAGAGCCATGAGAAACTAATTTACGGAGAAAAATTTACGATGAGGAACGGATTTATCATAATCAACACCCTACGTTGTGTTTTTATTTTTTGATTAAAATCATATTTACTTAACCTGATGCAACATAACATTCTAAAAAAGGTTGATTATTATGCGGCCTCCAAACTGAAAGTACTATTTGTTGCGTCCTTTATTAGAGCTGAAAATTTAAAAAAAGAGAGTGAAAATTATGGGATATGCATAATAAGATCAGAAGTTATTTAAAATCTAATATTTTATTTCGGGAGACTATAGAGATTCGACTTGACTCACAAGGAATATTCAGATTGTGCTAAATAATTTGTTGTCATCAACTTTTCTGACATTCCGAAAATGGGTTTCTATCAAAAGAGTTCGCGCTTCCAAAGGGATTGTTTCAAATTAGACAATTTGACAGTGTGATCATCTTTTTTACCGGTTGACATGCGGCGGGGAAAGTTTACGAGTATCAGAGTGTCAGTAGGTTCCCTATAATTATTTAAGTAGCATACTCGATTGAAGGAAATTTAATTTTGGGTTGGTATCGGATACGAAACATGTACCTATGAAACGAAAATTTAAAACGTCAATAGGCAAAAATAAAAAAAATACTTGTTGCATTGTCTGCAGAATCAGAATGTGCACCATCATCCGTTACAATAATCATCCTAACTCATCAAATGTCCACCGATCCTGACCCCAGATCACGAAAATGGTTTTCCAAAATTAATCTGCCCACTCTTTTTATTTCGATTTAAAAAAATATGTTGAATAATATCATTTTTAGATAAAAGGACGAAGCTCAGACTTCAGAATGTTGAGGTATATTTTGTTCTTCCACTTCTCATTCTTCGTCTTCTCTTGAAATTAAAATATGCGAAGGAAGTGAATAATTTCAATATTTTTCAATAATCAACGATGGCCGATACCGGTAAGCTACCACGTCACGTACCTATCTGAGTAGGTTGCATCTCAAAAATGTAGAGCCTACAACTGCAGAAGGAAGACGACTAATAAGACCATCGGGAATAAATATGAACTCCTAACGTTTGACGTTAATGTGTTACACCAAACTCGGTCTACTGAAAATAATTATTTCTATAACTTTCGTTAATTTTAATTTTATAAAATTACAAAAGTCTCAAAACTAACAGATGTAAAGAGAAAAAAAATATTTTTTTTATAAAAAAAACTTGAAAATAAGGTCAGGGGGACGTTGTAATCGAATATTAAATTTATTGTTTCTGGATACTCCTAATGTCAAAAAATTTCAATTCTACTTGTCATTTTTAGTTCCATAATGTTCGACGTTACAACGTAGCATAAGCTTATATGACCTTGGTAGACTATTTAGAAAAAATTCAAGTGTATATTATAATACTTATTACTAATAACCTTCAACGATGGAAAAATTTTAGGAAGCAAATAATTCAAATGACGGAGATGATAAAAATTTTCATAATATCGCTGCAGCTTTATCTTTCAAAATTAATACGAAAAAAAACGTTTTGTGGCACAGTTTCAGGCCGTCTATCCAGGGGAGTTAAATTTTTGTGGGAGTAAGGTTTCAATAAACAATGCTCTGAGATTAAAATTGAGCAAAATCGAGCCGTTTCAAAATGGTTGCTATACCATTTTGAACTTCCGTGAAAATTTATATTTCTTTTAACCCCTGTATATGCGAGATAGAAGAGAAAAAACTAATAAATTAAATTAATAGGACGGGAGGAAAGTTTTACACGAACTTTCCACTAGGTAGTGTAATTTTTTTCCCGTTAATAGCCAGTGGCGTGGATAGATAAAGGTAGTAAAATTTCTAAATTTCTATATCCCGTTTTCAAACGAATTGATATGAAACTATCACCGTAAACAACAACACTAATATGAAATGATTATTTTAAAGGTTGATCATTAGAACAAAAGTGCTTGAACAAAATCAGACCTACAGCATCAGGTTAAGTTCAAGGATAGGATAGAGGCAGTTTTTACGTGAACATTAACAAATAAATGAGAATTTACAGCTAAATTACCCGGTAATTTATCATATAAATGGTCATATAATGTAAATAATACAATACCTTATTGTCTTTAATCTTTTAATTTAAAAAAAGTAATGTACTTACTTATATTTCTTAATATTTTTCAACATTTAAACGTAAGTTTGTATTTTTTGAAGAGAAAAACAGAATACGATTGTTTTGGTATGTCAAAAGCACGCAAGTAATAAATAATATATAATAATAACAAAATTATTCAGTAAACCATGTTAAGCATAAAATAACCAATTATAATTATTCAACTACCTACAATAACTTTGATCTCCGCAACAAGCTGAGAAATGCCAAATAAGGATTATAATTTATTATTTTCTGTCACGGGCAAAAAGTATGACATTTTATCCCCTTTGGCAGGTATAAAAATGCCTCTTTATATGAACTGTTTTTTTTTATATGGGAAAAAGTAAATAAGCAGGGAAAAAATGAGCTACCCCCCCCCCCCCCCCACCGATATATGGACGCATATAGGTCTACTATTAACACTCAGGATATCATTAAATTTATATCCAACACGGACAAGAAAGTTAAACATTATTATTCTTAATATTATCCTTATTAATGTCCAAGTGACAATTATTTTTTATTTCGGAGAAATTGGCGGAAGAGGTAACTTTTTCTCAATGAATATCTCAAAAAATCATTTTTTTCAGAAAAAATTAATTGACATCGAAAGAATGCCTAGGCAATTTTACATTAAAAATGTTTTCAAAGTTTTTTCCTAAGATGAAAACTGTAAGCTGCAAATTTTTTTTTCCAACACCCGAAAATGGGAAATAGGGCTACGTTCCAGGGGCGCACGGCCACGAGCGCCGCTGCACTAAATTCGTTATAACTTTTGATCTAATTCATAAAATTAAGCGCAATAAAATTTAAATGGGAGAACAATCTTGCAGCTAACAAGATATGATGTTTTTGAATGTGAAAAAATGTTCTTACAAGAATAAGGACGTATACAAATTAGAATTTTCAACAAATTCAATTAAATATCTGCCATTTTTTAAATTCTTACAATAAACATCTGAAAATTATACAGTTCATTCTCGAAATGACATTAAAAAAGATGAGTGATATTAAAAAAATCCTAAAATTTTGGTTCGAAAAGTAGAGAGCCCAAAATATTTCATACTTATAAAAAGTGACAAATTTGATTTTGTAGGTCATGTTTCTGACAGTTTTTCAAACGTTTCAGGTAATAAACTATATCTACTTTTTTTGTAGGTAATGAATGGCTCTATCGCACTGTTTTGTTATTTTTTCGATCAGACGAAAAAAAAAATTCGAAAAAACTCGAAATCATGCAAAAAATGATAGATGAGCGTCAAAAAATAATAGGTGCGGGGCAAATTTTTTTTTGCCGCTCATCTAATGTTTTTTTAGAAAAACAATCCTCATAAAGTTTGTACGTCTATGCTTTTCTTAAGTAACTGTGCAAACAGAATCTTTTTGCCATGTATCGTTACCGAGAAACAAATCCTATAGTTGGGACGTTGTAAAAAAAAATTACGTCCCTGAACGAGGGCATTAAAATCCTCGGATCCGGCCCAAATTCAATAGGTCGTTGTTGGGGGTCCCAAAGTTCATCCATGCCAAATTCAACTCGATCGGTGCAACTTTCAGACACTTAGGGCAGGTTGCACGAAAGTAATAAAAAATATTTTAGATAATTAACGATTTTAAATTTAAGATTTTGAAAATATGGTGAATATTTTGAAGGATATTTTAATTTTTGTTGGTAATTAACTCTTCTACAAGGGAGTAAAGTTTGTTTTCAGCACTATCAGACCAATATTTTGATAATACAGGGAGTTTTTAAAATCAATGATTATCTCACAAATTTTTAATTACGTTCGTGCAACCGGGCATTAGAGTGTTTCCTAGGTCGTTCCCGAAAAACCCAGAAATTACAGAAAAAAAAGACACTTCCCGGTGACGGATCCCGCTCATTTTCAACAGACATCGTGGGATCGTGCGCCTCTTCAATCGAGCCAAATTTCAACTTTCTGCGACGAAAAATGGCGACTCTAGAATATTTCCTAGCAAACGCACAGACGGACAGATCGGGTGACAGATATTTTTAGGGACTATACCGAGAAATCGGCTTCGGAAGTTGAAAATTGAATATATCCGCCATTTTTCTTATTTGCTTCTTGAAATTTTCGAAGATTAAAGGCTATAAGTATAGTTGTCTACTGTAAAAATTTCAATCCAATTTCTTCAAAAATGTGCTCCTAAAAGGTTATAGAAATTTAGCCATTTTTATTTGTGGCTCTAACTCAAATTTCAAATAATTTTCTTCCAATCCTTTTAATTTGATTTCAAAGTTTTTACCATCTTGCTTATACAAGGATTCAAAAAATAGTTAATTTTCCGAAAATTAAAATGGCTGCCATTTTGAAACAGCTAGGCCGATTTTGCATTCAGTTTTATTTTTGCATTGTAGTATGTAGAAAGCATGCACCTTTGCATTCAGTAATATAGAAACATTGCTCATAAAATATTTGAATGAATATTAAAATGTAGTGGTGTTAGAAATTACGGTAAATATTTACATCCGCGTGTCCTAAGTTCCATCAATTTTTTCGGGACCGAGGAGCGAAATAGGGATGCTGGGTGAGTAAGAAGCTAGAAACAGCTATTGCAAACAAATATTAAGGTCACAATTAAGGCCTCTTCGACATTACGGTCGCATTTCTATTTTTTTCTTCACTTTCAGGGCAAGGAACAGTAGCACGATTATTATTTTGAAATTTGCATTCCAAAAAACGTGACATCGATCACTGGTTATATTCCGGATACGTTACGAGTTAGCTTAGAGCCTTACGCCGGTCCTTACGCATCTTCTGCAGCGACATCATATCCGGCATCATCGGTTCGATGATGCCGGATATAATGTTTATATGAGAATACAGGGTGAGTCCCCTAAGATGGAAAGCTCGATTACACCTACACCATTAAAGATATCGAAATGAACCAAATTGTGCTAAAAGTGCAGTTTGTAAACATATTTTCAGATATACAGGATGGCTCAATATCGCTGTACGCCATACAACTTTGTTATTTTAAATAGGACACCCTCCATATTATTACATCTTCAGATTGTTTGAGAAAAGTAAAATAGAATGGTTTGTAAAGTTAAAGTTTGTAACGAGTGATTTATGAGCTATAAACAAATGAAAACCGGATTATCCATTTTGAAAGCAGCTTATCTTAAACGAGGCCCAAGATAGAGCAAAACAGCTTACATGTTCCTATCTTAATTTTTCATTTGGTATCCTATCGTGTAGGTGATATTTTTATACCTTTAACATTTTTTTTATAACTTTAAAGAAGAGCTTATAGAACATAAATACACCAAAATCAGTTGCGGGGGTGCAACGTGTCCCCCCTAAAAAACCACCCCTTTTGTGAAAAAAGTATTTTTTCGCTAATAACGCGTTGATCGTTAGATATATAAAAAAAGTATTTATTAAAAGAAAGGAAGCCTGAATGATTTCCTGAAAGAAAGTTTCTTGTAATTTTTTGGTATATGTCATAGTTTTCGAGTTATTCAATATTTAAAAAATTGCAAATTTTGTACTTTTGATGCGCGCGAATTTTCGTTTATTTAAAATTATTTTTGGCGCGCAGCCTCTAGGAAAAAATGAAATTTCTCTAAAACCAAACAACCTATGGAGAACACTTGAATGCACGGTGTAAGATTTAAAAAAGGTGTTGGGCGAGAACACTCATTGCGAGCGGATATCGCCATGAGCCATTATTACACTTCATACCTACCTCTAGTTCATTGTAAAGTGCAGCATAGGGTGAAACGTGTCAACCTGTGGGTCCCTCAAAACTAAAAGCTGTGACATGTGGCAAATGAACGCTTATGTCATTAATATCGCCCAAAAAAATTCGTCCAATGATCGTCCTGTGCAAAAGGGCACTATCCATAATTTCACAGTTTTTTTTTTTTTATAAATCGATAGTATAAAACACATAATGTACCAATTTTTGGTATTTTCTCCACGCAACATTTTGTAGCCGTTTGCCGCGTCTTCAAATGTAGCGATATCTCCGTTCGAAGTGACTGAAAAATTCATTTAATTTTACTACTTCGGATGTTTATCAACGATTATCTCAAAAGCCGTACCTCTGATCGAACAATAGAGTTATAAATAATTGTTTCTCCATTGTTTGTGATTATAATATCGTCTCATTTTCATAATTTTACACGAACTAATAAATCAGAAAAGTTATTAAATTAATGTAAAGCGGTTCATAATCAAAACGCACGAGCTTGGTTTAGAACACAATAGCAATGGCGCGACATTTTTCATTTTTTTCAGTTTTTTTTCGATATGATACCTAATAAAAAAAACCTTCTTGCGCATAAATAGTGTATTATTGTTATGCGTTGATTCAATTATGAATTTTTCACCGCTTTTTAAATCGACTTTGTGAAATTTTCCATAGTCGGGTCATACCTATTAGCCTAATTTGAAAGAAATTTTCGAGGAATAACCTAAACCTGTAAAGAAAATTCGAATTTTCAAGTATGCGTAAACATGCATCATCGCTCATCGCTCCAAACCAAAACCACGACACTGTCTCTAGACGGACCATTATATAATATAAACCTCTCTGGTGCATCAAACGTTCTCCCATTTCAGACTGTAAAAGAATTCAATGTCATAAATTCTAACAATGCTCGCCCTTTTGTAGTGCATAGGCTATCATAGCTAAATCGCTGGTAATCTAAGTTCGTGTTCATTATACAGTATCAGGGAGAACATCTCCCTCAGAGCCGATTCTGCAATTGAAATGCATCTAAAAAATGGGGGTGTCACTAAATGATTCCTTAACACTAACCAAAGAAGTTTGAAATATAATCAAGAAATTCCACTAAATCATTACTTTTAATAGATAAAGGATTTTACATAGAAAAACGAATGTTCCTTTAGAGAGTTTTATTATCACATACCATGGAGTATGGAGTGGTTTCCAGCACTGGTGTGTTAATGTTTTTTCTCAGAAGAATGGCTGACCTACCACTGCCTTGGCCACGTGACTTCTCCCTTACAGCGGGAATATTGACAAGATTGTATGTGGTCATGGTCCGACAGGTTTGATGGGACAGTTAGTTCGGTTGTTATCCAAGTCTCGCAGATAAACAGGGATCAAATTTATCCAGATAATCCGCCAGAAAGTCATCCAGGTCTCGAAAGCCGTTGATATTCCAAAAAATCAGAGTGATGAGAGATTGCTTAAGCTAGAATAAGTTTTTACGATTATGTTGTAGCAAGCTCTCAACGTTGGGCACCTTAACACCAGATACACGCTTTGGGGATTCCTCCTCGTCCCGGATACGTTAATTAATGTTCGCCTGCTCAAGTGCTCAAAAAGTGCGATTTTAGCTATTTTGATGTGCTTATCTTCTTCGCTTAAATAACTATTATTAAGAAACAAATTTTGGCATTTTTTACACTTTATACGTAGATATAGCTTAAAGTTTTTATAATCTCCCACAAAACTCCCATTTCGGGTTTAACTTGTCACTCCTTTTGACAAGGTGACATTATAAGTAAAACAAGCTTCGTCAGAAGAAGGTATCAATAATAAACTACTGTATTTTATATTTTTATTTTATATTATTTATATTTAGAAAATTTATAAAAAGCTGTAATTATTTTTTTTTTGTGACAGCTAGGTAACGGTCATATTGTAATAATATTATTAACTTGCGTTAAGTAATTTATTCCACTAAGTACTAAGTCCAATTATAATCTAGGTATGTATATGATTTCTTTGCTGAACAGCAGATGGTGTGGTAAAAAAGCTATAACTAGAATGTTTTATATTTTTTCTATAACGTAACGCTGATATTAATATTTATATTGGCATTAATAATTAAAGCACTTATACAGGGTGTCCCATTATATGTGGGCAATCTCCAGGATTTGGGTAAATTTCGTAAAAATAAATGAAAAAATAGTTATAAAATTAATTCCTCAGAGACACCCCTACAAAGATATTAGCTGTTGAAGTTGAGGGTTGAAAATCAATTTTTTGCAATAACTTTTTTATTTCTCGACCGATTTTGATAATTTTTGGTTTTATTTTGTATTATGTTGGTCTGTTTAGAATAGGTTTCAAATCTTTGGTAGCACATATACATAGACCTCGGGATGGCATAACCCCCTCATTCACTTGAAAGAAAACAATGAAAATAATAATTTTACAGTTTTTTAAGGTTAATTTTCTTTTTATTTGATATTTTTTACACAAAAAATGTATTTTTATTTATTTCGATAGAGCAAACCGTTATCGAGATAAACGTCCTTCTAATAGATGATGCGTCGCAGGAACTTTCTAAATTTCAAGTAAATTTTAACAAGATGGCTGACCTTTGACAGTAAATTGAGCAGGAAACAAAACAATAACTTAATTAAATACACGTCAAATAGGGTCAAAGATTTCATTTCATGCAGATTCAATTCTAAATGATTTTCTGCGTATTCAGCGTTTGTGTAACTCATTTTAAAATCAGTTAGAATTGAATCTGCATGAAATGAAATCTTTGAAACTATTTGACGTGTATTTAATTAAGTTATTGTTTTGTTTCCTGCTCAATTTACTGTCAAAGGTCAGCCATCTTGTTAAAATTTACCTACTTGAAATTTAGAAAGTTCCTGCGACGCATCACCTATTAGAAGGACGTTTATCTCGATAACGGTTCGCTCTATCGAAATAAATAAAGATACATTTTTTATGTAAAAAATGTCAAATAAAAAGAAAATTAGCCTTAAAAAACTGTAAAATTATTATTTTTATTGTTTTCTTTCAAGTGAATGAGGGGGTTATGCCATCCCGAGGTCTATGTATGTGCTACCAAAGATTATGAAACACTATTCTAAACAGTCCAAAATAATACAAAATAAAACCAAAAATTATCAAAATCCGTCAAGAAATAAAAAAGTTATTGCAAAAAATTGATTTTCAACCCTCAACTTCAACAGCTAATATCTATGTAGGGGTGTCTCTGAGGAATTAATTTTATAGCTATTTTTTCATTTATTTTTACGAAATTTACCCAAATCCGGGAGATTGCCCACATATTATGGGACACCCTGTATAGGTGTCCGCAATGAGCAGGAGGGGTGGAAATTAAGTCAGTGAGACTCATAACTCATTATAAACAGTTTTCGATCGAGAGGCGCATATTTTCATCTAAGTAATATATAGGTATGTAGGTAAGAAACGTTTGTAATGCTTGGAGATGTTCCCTGGACCCAGTTCCATAAAAAACTTCACAACTTTTCACTTTACGCTTTTTACCTTTAAAAGAGAGAAAATAGAGCAATAGATAAAGGGTAGAGTAGCTGATAAGGTTCCATCAAATTGTTACCTTATTAACAAAGTAAAGCGCAATGTTGCACAACGTGATGGTAATTATTTCTACGAATCTGTCAATTTAGCGAATTTAACTGGACATGAATTGCGATTTTTGGTAAATTTCATGATATTTAAACTCAATTCTTTTATTTTTTTATACAAACACATGAGCTCATATACACACATACCCCATAATTATTATTACCTGCCTGAACGATTCTTTTAGTCAAGAAAATATGAAACCTATGGAGCGTAAAAACGAAAGCTATTAACAAATTCGATTTAAAAAAATTCACGTAGCGATAAGAAATTGGTTCGATGTTGTTTTTTTGTTATTCCTAATTTTCCGCTTCAGAACTTGGAATTTTCATTACTGTTTATGAAAAAAACAACGTTTTTCTAGAACCTTGTTATGTTACTTTTATGAATAAAACATAGAGAAATTACAAAAGTAACAACTCAATTTATTTTATTAGTTTGAATGTACGTACCCAATTCGTAGAAAGTCTATATCAAAATACAAAACGCGAATGTTCGACGTGCGCTAGAAAGTAATAAACTTCGTTTTGTTTCTCGTTTTTTGTTTCACTGAAAAACGATGCATATATTTATCTGAAATCGTCATGAAAGTCAAACTTTCAAGACTCTTGTCACATTGGAAAGTTGAACTTTTGCTATACTATTATAGTACATATTTACGGTAAAAATAAGTTTTCAACAAGATCTCCTCAGACATCTTGACCTACCGGCGGCTTCGGACCTTCAGAATATTTTATATATATTCAGATAAATTTTTTTGTGTTACCATTTTTTTATGTGATATTTTTTTTAATAGCTATAAAATATGTGATCAGTAGATTCCGGGTCATAGTTAAAATCTGTCATCTTTTTTTTTGTGTTATTTTTTTAATATCGCTCCTGAAGGACCAATATATGGGAACTCCCGAGATCGCGCGTAAAAATTAGTTGCGCATAGATGTTATGGTGTTCTTCAAGCTATTCGTGAAAGAGAGGAACAGGTTTGAAAACTAAAATTTTCAAATTTTGAAAATATTTCTACCAGCGAGGATTTATTTTTATTTTTCAATAAAAGTGCCAACATATGCGAGACGAATTGAAACCAAACCTTCAAATTATATTTAGAAGAAATAAAAAATGGACCAAAATTTTAAAATGTAGAAAATACAGGAAGATACAATAGAGGCCGCGCAAAAAACGTGAAAAAAGTGACCTTGACCCGCCGAAGTTTTTCCTGATTAAGTCAGTTTTATCATCTTTGAAGGTTAAAAACCATATTTACCTTTTTTGTAGATAATGAACGTCTCTATCACACTATTTTGCTATTTTTTTCGATCGGTCGAAGAAAATTCGAAAAAAACTCAAAAAACATTTCGAAATCTTGTGAAAAAATGAAGCAACTTTCGATTTTTCATTTTTAGGGCCCATTGCCGCTCACCTAATTTTTTTTTTCGAAGGACAATAACCTTCATTGAGCTATTCTATGCTTCCCCTTAGAAAAAATTGTAAACAGAATCTCTCCGCGATGTACGGTAACCGAGATAAGTCCGGATAGATGGTACATCATATAAAACAAATACGGCCCTGAACGGGGGCTTCAAAATTATTGGATCCGGCCCATTTATATCAAAAAAATACACAAATCGATCAAAAATTTATACCGACAAATCAATAGATCGTATTTGCGGGTGGCGAGCTACGTCTTCGCCAATTTTCAACCCGATCGGTGCAACTTTCAAACACTTACCTAGAGTGTTTCCTAGGCTCTTCCCGAAAAATCCCGAAACTCCTGAAAACATACACTTCTCGTGAACGGATCCCGCGCATTTTCATTAGGCATCGTGGGACCGTGCGCCGCTTCAATCGAGACAAATTTCAACTTTCTACGAAGAAAAATGGCGGCTCAAGAGTGGTTCTTAGGAAAAGTGTGTTTTTAATATTAAATAAAATGCCATCAGAGACACCCCTTGAAGTATGAACATTTACCCTACCAATTATTAATTTACGAGAAGAAGGTAAGTATACTCAACTATTAATTAATAAATAAACAATGAAGGTAGGTCGTATGAGTATAAAGCACATAAAGTGCATTTACTAGCCTGTTAGGTGGGGTTCGGAGTATTCCTCCATCGCCCTTTACCTTCATTCTTTATTTATTAATTATTAATTTAATCAAAAGACCTAGTTTCTGCTTACTTTTAACAAAAATTAACAAAAAAAATCTTATGCCGTTCAAATATTTCTCAACATTACAGAATCACCCTGTATAATAAACAGAGAAAAGTTATAACATTCGAGAAAATTTCTAACTTGTATTTATGAGTTGAAGAACATTCAGAAAATTTAATTTCAGCCGATTATGGAATTTAAAAAAATTCCATTGTGAGATGAGTAGCGAATTTTAGAAAATATGTGTCTCATGAAAACAAATAATGAAGATTGTGGAATTTGAACCTTTTTATTTTTTCCTGCTCCATGATTCTTGTGAAATTATTTTTTAACGCTAGCAATTTATAAAAAGCCCTCAAAAACCGAGAACTGGCAGGCAGTCCGAGATGATTAATTAAAAGATGCTTAGACACTATCAAGCCCTTATTTTCATATTAAACTGATAAAAATGTAAATCGTTTCAGTTTCGAATGATCTACAAATATTTTTCTCATTACTGGAATTTTTTATCGATCGTACGTGATGAAAATCAAATTTTGTTGGGTCTTTAGCTGCGTTACTCGTATACATAGATATATCATGCTCGTTGGACAAAATTTAAGGGAAGTTTTATACTTACTATGTAACAAAGTTCTTTTGGGGGTATTAGGTAGGTAGGTAGGTACAGTGTTTAATAATAAAAGTGAACTAACTTTGCCCGTAAAATTATGTAATAAATCTCCAGGACAAGTTCTTCAGGTTTAGTGTTTTTAGTGAAGTTACTTTGAAGAAGAATTAATTTATGCGAATTTAATGACTCTTTACATAGATGTTAAGGTAGTTTCCTCGAGATTAAAATATTAATCGAGTGCTAGGAAATTTAGTTGTCGTCCCAATAAAGCCGGTCAGATTCGAGAGAAATTATTTATTTACCTATTAGACAAGCTTGCGTTGTTTTTCCCAGATAATCCTCCCTTAAAATAAAAGCAATTTTCTCTACTCATCTGCAACAACAATATACCATTATCTACTTTATTTGATCGTCTTTCTTCATAATACCTAGGCTTTAGCGACACCTATCAACGGGATTGTTTTATGTCCAATTAATTTAATTTTCCTGTACCAAAACCTGGATGCTGTTACTAACTAATCGCCCTTTATCCCCAATTTTTTTTTAATGGTAAATAGTTAGCTTTAGTGTTTGCTTATTGATATCACTTATTTTTAGAACATCAACTTCATAGATACAGGTTGAGGTGAGTTTTTGAAAATTTTCAGTTTGGGATCTCGGAGACAATAAGAGTTGCTAGAGAAATTGTTAATTAAATGGGCAAAATATTTTACATATGATAGTATATAATGGTTTTATACACCTTCTTCAGCTGTTACCTGTCAAAGCCACGATGATCCAAAGTTCATAGTCGCTGCATTGTTCCTACCTGTGTTGGAAACATGCGCACAGAAACTTTCAGCTTTTTTTATAAAATGACGAAGAGGTGACGTCGCGGGCTCTACCCTTATAGGTATACTCGATATGTCAAATAATGCAAACAAACCTGTTATTATCGAAAAGAGTGGCATACGCAATATTATGTATTAAACTGCATCATAGCTACTTAAATTTTTCAAAATTCCATAGATACATTTTTGATTTAGTATTTATCGATATTGATTGACATTGACAATGCTTTAATTTATTTCACGTTTCTTATTGTTAACTAAAAGATTCGATTACAAAACATCGGGAAGGACTATAATGCCAATTGACCGTTTTATTGAGCGCGACATGTAAAATGCCACTTTGAAACATCTAATAGATACTTCTTGTTGTTCAGACACTCACACTTTTACTCTATTAGTTCAGTGCGTCATATTATTGGTTTGAATAACGAATGTGTTGTGTCCGTCATATCCGAACACCTTCTTGCAAATTCAGCTGTTTGGACGGTAGGTATAGTACCTACTTCCTGATGTCTTATATTCGCAGATTGAAAGAGTGTAGTCTGTGTACTTAATCTTTGGGCTATGTAGTGTAACGGGAATTTATTTCTGCTTGAACTCTTTCCCGTTCCAATTACTTACATAATATTTTTTTATTTGCGGAATGGGTCCTTTTGAAATTATCAAAATTAATTAGTGTTTTCTCCTAATAAGTATCTATAGTTGGTGCTCGGTAATGGGGATGCTGGGTTATACATCGGTAATTTATGGGAATCCACCAGCAACAAACTCTAACAAAAATTCAGAGCTAAATCAAATATTAGATATAATTAAATAAATTACAAGCACGAGTCCATGTAGTTGGCCTTCCTACCTGAAACTTTTTTTAATAGACACTGTAAAATACCTTAAATTGAATTGACATTCATTGGTAAACCAAACACTACTCTGCTTTGTCAAATGTACGTTTGAAAATAATTAAATGGAAGGTAGCACAGTTAACAGGTTAAAAACTCACAGTGATGATGGTTTAACAGATTCAGCTACTCGTTGATCTCCTTTCGGGTAAAATGGTAGCCCGTTGAAAGTTGTCGTTCACCATCCAAAAAATATTCTCCAATGACAGGTAACCTATGTCGACTGAGCTTTAGATGTAGAACTGGAACTATTCCAGGATTTTTACATTACCACAATCGACCAAATCAGATTCGAATGGCCTCTCGCAGTGACGATCCTGTCTGGATTTTGGTAGTACTTTTACACACGAATTGACCGACGTTAGTTACCACTTCGGCACTAGTTTGACACGCGAAAGATACACTTACTGCTGGTTTAAAAGGTTTTTTCGGATAAACCGACGGTTTTAATGAATCCAAATACAAGAATACAAGTGTGACAAATAAGTACAGTTTATTTGAGTTGAATTCTGGCGTTTCTCTTTGGAGCTCGACCGTAACGCGAACACCCCTTTCCGAGTACCAACTACCAACATTAACTGACTCCACTGATACTGAGCTCTGGCTTTTCACAAGGACTCTTCAGCTAGTGGCAAATGTTCTCCCTTGCTTTAAATAAATGAAAATCGAATGTGAAGTTTGTTGCTCCTCTTTTCAAGATTTTACATTCTTACAATTTCGGATCATTACAGTACAAAAAAAAGAAAGATTACTAGTAAATTTGAAATAAAAAATTAGGTACTAAAACTGGGTAGTACGAAGGTAAGTGGGTGCAATATCTCGAGTTGAAAGACAATTTCGCACTTGCGGAAAAATGTCACTTTCAAGTCTTGTTATATGTAATATACCATTACGTACTTATCTTTGAGTTTAGCATAAAATTGCTTAGGAAATTATGTCGCAAATGTGTTCCTCAATTACTTATAAGATGTCCGTGTATTGGAAATAATTTCAATCCTCAACTTTTCATTTTCCTGCAGGTATGGAGAGTGGGAGAGGTATGATGAAAACTAGGAGCAAGCCTCTAACGAGAAGCTTTGGTTGCAGTTTGAATAGTTCAAATGCGAAAATCAGCATTGCTCAAACTTTATTGAATTCATGTAATACCTTCAGTGGAAATATTAAATCTGAAAGCTGATAAGTTAGTTTTGGTACACATCGTTCGTAATGTTTGTATGCTGGTCTCTAAATCGAAAGCTGCAAACTTGATTTTAGTCGTTGATTGTCACCTACAGTTTACAGTTCTCTAACTGCTAATCTATGGCAAGCTATAGTAAAACGGCGTTATCAATAAAATAATTATGTTTGTGAATGGATGGTGTTTTGTCGTTACTATAGTTACGTCGATGTTAGTTCGTATTTCGTGGTATAAATAATTAGTGTGGACAATATAGAGCAATAAGCTCTTCTCATCCCTCATATTGCATGTTTAATTACAACAAATTAAATTGAAGTTAATATTTCGGCTGTCCAATCAAAAAGTGAGCCTTCTATTGTCTGGAATTTTCTGGAATTAATGAAATGCAAATTTTTTGCAAAACAATTTAAATATAAATTGCAATTTAATCGGAATACAGTCATCATCGCATTTTAATTAAACTATTTATATATAATCAAAAGTCCGCACTGTCAGACCTTCGTTATTTTATAAAAGCTGAATGTTTCTGTGCGCATGCTGCAGTAGTGACCGACCAAAACGATTTCGAACCGTTGAGGCAGGGGAGAAGTTTATTTCTGATTCTTTGGTTAAGAGCGTCCTTGCCTTTGTTCTATTATTTCTTTGCATCTGTTTAGAGCACGGATGAAGTTGTGTTGATTGTGCCGTCGGAGCTCTTTTGCCATTGCTGAAAAACCAGTTGTTTGGATGCAAAAAATGACAGCTTCCTTGCATCTTCTATTGAACCAAGGTTTGCTGTTTGAGAACCGTTTTTTTTTTTTGAAGAGGGAATCTAGGTTTCCTTGCCCGTTAGCACAAACAGATGCATCATCAGAGCCGAAACAAACACTCCTCTTGGAAAAGCTCGATAGCATTCCCTGAGTTCTTCCGATTTATAGCATAGTGGTTTCGCGCGGTTTACTTGCTTCTTTGGCACTAATTGGTAGGACACAAAATGTTGAGGCAAGTTTGTGATCTGAGAAGCCTTCACTGTGATGGTATAAATTTGAGGATTCTTGGTCCAAAAGAGGCTAGTCAGAAGGCTAGCGAAGTTCCCTCGCGATCGGGAATGCGGCCTGGTTCGTCAACGAGCTGTGTAAAGCCAGAGCTGATAGAAAAAACTTCAGTTTCACGTTCTTCTTCTCCAATAAAATTAGAGTGTTTGAGCCAGTTTGTATTATGTGCATTGAAGTCTCTCAAGATAAAGGGACAAAAAAGTGCTTATCGCTTGGTGTTCAATATAAGCAACAGTTAAATCTAGTCATTTGGTGTTCTATTATACTAAACCACATGATATCAAAGTCCCTCACGTTGGCAGTAGAAGTCACTTTACTGACGAAAACAACAATGCCGAAGCTAAGTATAAATTGAGAGTAAAAGTCGTATCCTGGGTAAAGATAATTAATTGTGTTTGACGATGCTTGGACTTAGAGATCAGAAAATATTCCGAAGTTAAAACGACCCCCGTGTTTTAACTCCGGCAAATTTTAACCCCGGGAACGTCATCCCTGCATGTGTTAGTTTCTCACACTATAGACCAGAATTTCTGGCACAGCAACGAAACTTTACCTCTTTGAAGCAACTTCACGCCGCTTAAACCAGAAAGATGGAATCTCGAGAAACGGTGTAATCAGTTTTTGTTTTATCAATAATATTACTCAAAAATTGTTGCAAGAGTAATTTTTTGCATTTTTTACCAGTTGTTACAAGTTCTTTTACCACTTCCACTTATAAAAGTCCACGTAACTATTTTTTTCTATAAGGGTAATTTGTTTGGATTGGACTCGATAATAGCAGCATTTGTTGGCGACGATTTCAGTCAATGGAAAAATTTCTATTGTAAAACTGCCTGAAAGTAATCGGAAGTAGGCACTACAAACACAAAACACAATATCATTTGGGACTCCGAACCCCCCTATGTTCTTTTGACAAGAAAAATCCGTTACAAGAATTGGCGCCTTACGTGGGGCGAACAAAAAGTGGCACACCTACACAATTCAGGTGAAAAGTTCCTATAACCACTTTAATAATAAAGTTTAGAGGGATGTATTACTTATGGGGTTTATGCTTAAATGACTACAAAATCTGACTATATCTAGGCTTATTAACTTTACTCATTATACAATGCCTCTCTAGATCACATAGTTTGAATACTTCCATCTCATTAAATTATTAAACTCACTGAAGTATTCCTGATAAATAATTATTATAAACGGTAAGTAGTTTGGGGTCTCAGTATTCAAAATTTTTAAACAATTTTATATACTTTAATAAACTTTATATTAAACTTTCTCTGGTTCTTGCAAACGTTCATCAACCAACAAACTTGAAATCAATTTACTCAACTCAACCCTTCTGGTAAATTTGAATGAAAGCCTGAGATTTGTAGAAGTTTCCCATAACTCAAATAATCATTCATTTATTTCTATTTGTTCCCTGGCTGTGTCCTAATTATGATAAAGCGAAGACAAATAAAAGCTTAGACGATATTTTTCTAGGGGAAGTTTAGAAAATTACGCATTTAATCTCAGGGGGCGGGATTCGCCCTGATAATAATATTTTCTCTAACTCAAAACGTTGGATCAATAATTATTACGGTAATTGTATACATCCGCGGCTCCTACGTTTCATCGTTGATTGAAAGAATAGGAACTCCTTCAATCAACGGTTTCATCAATTTTTTCGGGACCGTGGAGCGAAATAGGGGTGCTGGGTGGGTAAGAAGCTAAAAACAGCCATTGCAAACTAATATCAAGGTCACCACTAAGGCCTCTTTGGCACTACGGTCGAATTTCAATTTTTTTTTTCACTTTCAGGCCAAGGAATATCTTTGAGATTAACAATAGCACAGTTTTTATTTTGAATTTTGCATTTATTTTGCATTTATATTCCAAAATACGCGACATCGCTCATAATAGCGGTCCGACTACGTTTGCATGCCATGTATGTTGCGTATGTTACCAGACCGGCTCTGGTGTTGATATTACGAGTTTCCGCCGTCCACTCGACACTCTGACCTTGCATGTTTATTGTGATTTTCGCTGTTCTAAACAGGCCCGCATCTGGAAGACCTTCTTTTGATGCCCTTTTGTTCGCTTATCTTTCATTTGCAAAGCAAATTAATACCTTCCTGGTGTTACTATAGGTATGTCCCCCACCTCTATATAGGTGCCATAGTGAAACTGTAGGAGCCGCGGATGTATATAATGACCATTATTACCCTTACCTTCAATCCTCATTATTATTTCTCAACCTTGAAACTTAAGAGTAATAATTATACTTATGTACATAAAATACAATTATTATTATTATTATTATTTTCTTCATAAGGCGTTGTTATTCAAAAAATGAGTTGCCTATTTTTGAAAGCATTCAAGAGTATGATAAGTTAATAACACAAGATAAACTTGTGACCATATACGTTCTGTGTGGACACAATCTGTGTGGAGTGGATACTGGATAATGGATACTATTAAAAATTCCCCCACCCAGGCATATTATTGAAAATTATTAAGTTTCTCAGATTCAGTGCTTTTTGGTATAAGAACTAATAACCTGTTTGATCGTAACTTCTTTTTCCAAGCAGCAGCCAAGCACTAAGTTTAATACCGTCACATCCTAAGAGTGATTGATTACTTTCAAAGTATAGAGGAGTTGCTCCAAGCTCCAAGGAAATGACTCAGGCAGTCGCCTCACAGCATTAAAGTATTTCCAAATAGGATATGCCGTTCAAGATATACACTGCGTTGATTGGAAAACGAGACATAGGAAAATAACATGTTATAAAAATAGGTTTTAGAAATATATTTTTCCTCCTGTATATGTTGGAGCAAATGGTGAAGAACTAATCGGTTCAAGATAAGAAAATACATTTATTAGAGTTCTTACTTTTTTGAGCTCATGCCTTACCATTTTCTAATAATTTAAAGAGACTTTGAATGAAAATAATAAGTAACAACAATGAAAAGTTTGACTTGGCTGCTTTGATTTGATAGAGTTCATTGTTGGACTTATTTTTGACAACGATTGAAAAATAAAATTCGCATTTTATTATTAGCCCA
This sequence comes from Malachius bipustulatus, assembly GCA_910589415.1. NCBI lineage: Eukaryota > Metazoa > Arthropoda > Insecta > Coleoptera > Melyridae > Malachius > Malachius bipustulatus. The sequence continues at coordinate 19,135,169 of OU342633.1, forward strand.
ACATCGCCCAGTCATTTTAGACTTTTGCCAAAAGTTAGTTGCGGGCAAAAATTTGTTGATGCAGTTTTGTTTCCCCCTCCTCAGAGATGCTTATGGTGAAAAATTATTACAAATAACTCCCAGGCGTTGGCCGCCATCCTGAATTCAGGGGGTGATTTTGTTTTTTCTAATTATCTCAGTAGTTTTTGAGTTTTGAGCAAAAATACTAATTTACAAATTTGTGGGAAATTTAATATTATACATTTTATGTCATAATAGTTTTTTCGATATCCGGTTGTCTATAACAAATATTACGCATATTAAGCTTAAGCGAAGGGGTTGAAATGCAATCTTTGCACTTTTTCGCTGTTTTATACGCAAAAAATGCGACATTTTTAAATAGAAAAGTTGTCCCTTATGCAGTTTGCATAAGTTTTATTGAAACAATTTATCGTGCAATTAACTGTTTTCGTCCGTAAAGTCGACAAAGTTCGGTAAATTATGAAATACGCCCAGCAGGGTACAATACTTTTATTCCAGTAAAATATGAAATCAAAGCGGGAAATTTACGGTTAATAATAACAATTTACGGTAAATTTACAATTTACGGTCGTGACCTAAAAAAAACCCCACTAAAATAGTCTAGAAAGACAGAAACAAGTAAAACCCTAAGAAATTTTTTTTAATACTATTTATAGCTTAGGATACCTATCCTTTAGGAAACGTCAAAATTCTAAATTAAATTTCATTAGCTCTTATCTTGTACCGATATCTTATCTCTCTTTTACCTAGATACCTTATATATCGATATCTTTTCGTTACTTTCTCGCACAAAACGTTTTATAGGGGGAGGGGGGGTTGTATTGTTATTGCCACATAGATTAAATGAGCAGAATAACTGAAGCTTCCTTGAAAACAGTTTTTCTCTCTTATACTTTAAAACGTTCCATTGGAAATAGGTTTATCTATGATGGTGCCGCAAATCATTTTAGTTTTGTTGCTAGGGCTTGCTGCATATACCTCGGCAGTAATAATTATTATGGGAATCGTCGGATTGGCAGTCTTATTTTATAACAGCTACCTGGAGAAGACTTGGAGGTTTAAAAAACCTTTCTTATTTGAAAGGTAAACCCAAGGAAGCAACTGGAAGTAATTGGGAGGGAGTAGTTGCTTATTCGAGAATCTGCGAATATTGGAGAAGCGCCTGCTGTAAGTAAATATTCTCAATTTGTTGAATTTTTGGTCGAATTTTATCCAAGTAAATATAATTAACCAGCAAGACTAAGAAATAAGTCTATATGGTACGGAAGTTCTGTTGATTTTTGAAGAAAAAAGTAATTTTATATACCTCCCTTGTGTACATATTATGTATGTATTTCCAATACATGAAACAAATCAAGTAAGTCATTATTTACCATCAAGTTCGCATTTAATTATTGATTTTAATTTCAATGGTAGTGTAGGTAAACAGAGACTGAAATGTGTACATAGGTACGTATAGGTACGTACACATATAGAAAGAAAATACATAAATGTACGAAGACGGAAGTATAACAATATCGTTATGTTTATACAGGGTGAGTCATTTGTAATAAATAAAATAATTTTTTCGGTTAATATTTTTATTGAATTAAAGAAAAAAGAAACTGGTCGATTGTTAAATTAAATTTTTGTTCTATAGACGTAATTTTTTATACAGGATCTTCTTTTCTTAGTAATGATGACATTGTCTTTTTTTTAATATGACACCCTAATGTATATATTTCCTGAGAAACTCCAGTAAGAATGGTTTTTACAGTGTCAGTTTAGGTAAATCGAGGACGCTATGAGCTGTAAATAAGCAAACATCGCCATTTTTCATTTTGAGAGCAGTGTACTGAAATGGATCGCACCTAGGTAGGATTATAAGGAAATTATTTCCTTCGCCTCATTAAATCAGCCCCAAACCGAAAAAGCAAATAGTGCGAGATTAGGTACGTAAATACCTGAAGGTAAAATTGTTAGAAAATTCAAACACAGCCACCCGCCGTTACATTAAGTAAACGATCCCGCCAGCACATTAAATATTCATAAAACAAAATCGCTCCAGCTAGCCACAATTCAGTCCTTCGAGAAAGCGGCAACGGCGAGGGCAAACCTTTGCCAGATGTTAGGGCAGACACTGTCGGTCCGCGTGATGAAATAATAGGTGACCTACATACAAGAACGGATGGAAAGAAACAGACCGTGTGAAGGAATGTGAAATCAGAACAAACAATAAGCCTTCGCAAAGACAAAAGTAACTCAGTAGTTATTACACCTACGACAATGAAAAGTTCACCAATCGATAAAACGAATAAATAAACTCCAATAGCCGAAAATTAGCTGCGGTACCTAAACGGCCAGTAAAGGAAAACGCGAAATGAAAGTTGTGTCGGTGTAATTATAATAACTAGACACAATGAGAAGTACCTAAACGCGTCGGCCGATTTGAAGGAAAATTTAGATAATGCAGGTTTAGGACAAATCAGTGAGATAGCCGCGAGGCCAAATCGCTAAGTCCAGTAATAAGGAAAATACGATTAAGGACTAAATCACGGCAGCAGAGAAGAGTCAATAAGGTTCATTATTGCGCGGTGTTTAGAAATCGGGCGACTGCTTCTATAAAAGCAGACGTCCTGCCGCTGCTCCAGACAGATGAAGATCAGCTTCCGAGCAGGTCGCATCTGACTCCTTAACCCTTTAGTCGTTGTCCAGAGATGGCAGAATATTGTGAACTCCAGATAACGACTCCTTCTTAACCAGCAGTTCGGTCAGAGATGACTTATGTGAACTCCAGCCGAATTGTCCTTCTTCAACCTGAGAATTTCCATTGAAAATTTAGTTAGGGTCAAATCGCACCCGAACAAACTTCTAATCACAATTCTTAACCAACAACTCGGCCAGAGATGACTTATGTGAACTCCAGCCGAATTGTCCCTCTTCAACCTGAGATATTCAATTTCCTAATTAGTTAGGGTCAAATAGCACCCAAACAAACTTCTAATCACAATTCTGACCCAGCAGTTCGGCCAGAGACGACTTAGGTGAACTCCAGCCGAATTGTCCTTCCTAAACCCAGGAAAAAACCCCTTGAGAAAATAATTAGGGCAGATATCATTGCAACCACATTTTCAACAACGTAAAACAATCAAACAGATTCGGCAAATCCACGAGCGCAGAGCCTATTTTAAATCAAGAAAAATAATCAGTTAGGAATTAGGCGGCATCAGCAGTAAATACCTAGTAGGTACCTACTCAAACAAGAGTCCGCGGCCGGAAGCAATTACTCATCAACAAATAATTTATAAATAGGAAATCGAGATAGAGCTAGGAGAGAAAACAGACCCAGGTTAGGAATAAATAATTTATAAACAAAACGGCCCATGATTCAATCATCCTATTCTTCGAAGAGTCCGAGTTTTTATTTAGCGCAGATGGTTAGGCAGGAAGCAGTCCCTTTAAAAACGAGTTAGAAAGTGAAAGGAGTTTCTCGCCATTATATGACACCATAAATAAAGATCACATAGCAGAGCACCCCCGGTTGGCACAGGTCCGGATAGAGCAGGGCGGCGTTGTCAGATGTAGCATCGACTATTTCGCAAACATTATCAGGAAATACTAATTCCATTACAACCCCAATTAGGAGTTAAAATAGGTAATCGATTAAGACCCGGGGGAGGCATTCACCTCGATGTCCAGGTGAAGACCTCCGTTGTACCGGAAAGTGAAAATCGTGGAACGCAACGGGGTAAAAAGCACCCGCAGTTGTAGTATAGGCAATTCCGCAAATAGGAATTCAAAGCAACCAAAACCAAATTAGTCTCGAGTATGTGAAAAGCCATTCAAAATCAATCAAAACCAAAACTCCTTTAGCACATCATACGAATGTCAACTCCAATCAAAATTTAAAAACAAACTCCGCAGAAAATTGCTATAAAATGTTATTGCCAGTCTGGACTGAGTTATCTGCTTTCTACACAGGTGTTAGGGGTAAAAACCTGGACCACGGTGAAATCGATGGTTGGTCTCGATTATAGAACCCACCGGCTCCAATATAGGTACTCATAAAAATTCCAGCATTCAATTATTACCCAGGCAAGCCCACGGGAACCCTGAGGAATAATTATAGAATAGCGGCCTAGTTTGGTCAGTTGGTCATCACATTTAAAATAGCAAAACAAAACTGCGAATCGCAGAAAACGTCGTATTCGAAATGATAAGGTATATTGACTCATCGCCTTACGAGGCCAGGTAGAACAAAAAGGTAGCCGCAGGGCAAATAGGTATTGACGGTCCAAAAGTGGCCAAATAAAGGTAGCCCAAAGAGGCAAAACGACAACACAACAAATAAACAAAATGAGTTGAAACAACTATCATGAGTATGACGTTAATTCAGGAAAACCGCTTTCAAAAGAAAAGCAAATTGGAAAGAAATTCGTATAATGTTTAAAGAGGAGGTAGAAATCAAACAAACATGGCAACACTGCTCTCGACATCCAAGCCAAGTTAGAGTCTCAACCAACAAGCGATCATAAAAGTAGGATGGAGTGTGCCTGTGTATCAGGTTAAAGCCTACAACAATAAACGCTCATAAAAATTCCCAAACGAAAGGAAGAGCGAGTCAACGAATAAAAGCTCATTAAAATACAAAATGAGAATTCAATAATCATCGAATAGGTAAATCATTCAGACATTTCCGCATTATCCCGGATCGTCTGAAACCCAAAGTGGTTGTCTTCTTTAATTAATTCAAGCAGTTGCTTGAAGTGAGATCAAAGAAACTAGAAAAAGGAAATTAGGCAAGGAAAATCGTTGAATAGTTAAACACACAGACATTTCCGCATATACCGGATAGTCTGTAACCGAAATAAAAGCGAAACGAAATGATAAGACATTCCCGCATATACCGGGTAGTCTGTAAACGAAACAAAAATAAAAAGAAAAGCACAGGTGTGTAAAAGAGTGGAATCCGAAATGGATTATAGTTTGAAAGATGGATGAAAGGGATCCCTCTTCGCTTTCCATTTTTTTGTACTCTCTATGCAGAATCACAGCTCATCTCGCCATTCACCATTTACACCCTTGCAAACGAGTTCTCTCGCTCATCACTCGCTTTTAAACATCTGATAGGAAGCCAACAGTTAACAACGAGTCTCAGTAAATTTCCCCGCTTTTCCGACAAAAGAAAAATCCCAGTAGGTTCTTTGCGCATCCGTTTCGGCCATAGTAATCCTGGCATACCTCAATCAAAGAGCAGGGGTGACTACGGTAAAAACTAGGTAAACACAACGTAGGAAAACACAGCGGTCCTATTCGGAGAAATTAGGGAAACTAGACGATCAATCGGTGGCTTTTCGCGAAAGACGAGGGGGCCCGGGGTCTCGTCGTTACATTGGTGCCAGCGACCAGGATTGAGGGCTAATACGCGGGAATAAATTGGCCGAGAAGGAAAACCCAAAACCAAAAACACGAAAACCAAGTAGGAGAGTTAGGGGGCGTCTTCCGTCTATCAGGGTACCCGCTGATAGCCTGAAGACGAGGGGGCGGTGAAATGGATCGCACCTAGGTAGGATTATAAGGAAATTATTTCCTTCGCCTCATTAAATCAGCCCCAAACCGAAAAAGCAAATAGTGCGAGATTAGGTACGTAAATACCTGAAGGTAAAATTGTTAGAAAATTCAAACACAGCCACCCGCCGTTACATTAAGTAAACGATCCCGCCAGCACATTAAATATTCATAAAACAAAATCGCTCCAGCTAGCCACAATTCAGTCCTTCGAGAAAGCGGCAACGGCGAGGGCAAACCTTTGCCAGATGTTAGGGCAGACACTGTCGGTCCGCGTGATGAAATAATAGGTGACCTACATACAAGAACGGATGGAAAGAAACAGACCGTGTGAAGGAATGTGAAATCAGAACAAACAATAAGCCTTCGCAAAGACAAAAGTAACTCAGTAGTTATTACACCTACGACAATGAAAAGTTCACCAATCGATAAAACGAATAAATAAACTCCAATAGCCGAAAATTAGCTGCGGTACCTAAACGGCCAGTAAAGGAAAACGCGAAATGAAAGTTGTGTCGGTGTAATTATAATAACTAGACACAATGAGAAGTACCTAAACGCGTCGGCCGATTTGAAGGAAAATTTAGATAATGCAGGTTTAGGACAAATCAGTGAGATAGCCGCGAGGCCAAATCGCTAAGTCCAGTAATAAGGAAAATACGATTAAGGACTAAATCACGGCAGCAGAGAAGAGTCAATAAGGTTCATTATTGCGCGGTGTTTAGAAATCGGGCGACTGCTTCTATAAAAGCAGACGTCCTGCCGCTGCTCCAGACAGATGAAGATCAGCTTCCGAGCAGGTCGCATCTGACTCCTTAACCCTTTAGTCGTTGTCCAGAGATGGCAGAATATTGTGAACTCCAGATAACGACTCCTTCTTAACCAGCAGTTCGGTCAGAGATGACTTATGTGAACTCCAGCCGAATTGTCCTTCTTCAACCTGAGAATTTCCATTGAAAATTTAGTTAGGGTCAAATCGCACCCGAACAAACTTCTAATCACAATTCTTAACCAACAACTCGGCCAGAGATGACTTATGTGAACTCCAGCCGAATTGTCCCTCTTCAACCTGAGATATTCAATTTCCTAATTAGTTAGGGTCAAATAGCACCCAAACAAACTTCTAATCACAATTCTGACCCAGCAGTTCGGCCAGAGACGACTTAGGTGAACTCCAGCCGAATTGTCCTTCCTAAACCCAGGAAAAAACCCCTTGAGAAAATAATTAGGGCAGATATCATTGCAACCACATTTTCAACAACGTAAAACAATCAAACAGATTCGGCAAATCCACGAGCGCAGAGCCTATTTTAAATCAAGAAAAATAATCAGTTAGGAATTAGGCGGCATCAGCAGTAAATACCTAGTAGGTACCTACTCAAACAAGAGTCCGCGGCCGGAAGCAATTACTCATCAACAAATAATTTATAAATAGGAAATCGAGATAGAGCTAGGAGAGAAAACAGACCCAGGTTAGGAATAAATAATTTATAAACAAAACGGCCCATGATTCAATCATCCTATTCTTCGAAGAGTCCGAGTTTTTATTTAGCGCAGATGGTTAGGCAGGAAGCAGTCCCTTTAAAAACGAGTTAGAAAGTGAAAGGAGTTTCTCGCCATTATATGACACCATAAATAAAGATCACATAGCAGAGCACCCCCGGTTGGCACAGGTCCGGATAGAGCAGGGCGGCGTTGTCAGATGTAGCATCGACTATTTCGCAAACATTATCAGGAAATACTAATTCCATTACAACCCCAATTAGGAGTTAAAATAGGTAATCGATTAAGACCCGGGGGAGGCATTCACCTCGATGTCCAGGTGAAGACCTCCGTTGTACCGGAAAGTGAAAATCGTGGAACGCAACGGGGTAAAAAGCACCCGCAGTTGTAGTATAGGCAATTCCGCAAATAGGAATTCAAAGCAACCAAAACCAAATTAGTCTCGAGTATGTGAAAAGCCATTCAAAATCAATCAAAACCAAAACTCCTTTAGCACATCATACGAATGTCAACTCCAATCAAAATTTAAAAACAAACTCCGCAGAAAATTGCTATAAAATGTTATTGCCAGTCTGGACTGAGTTATCTGCTTTCTACACAGGTGTTAGGGGTAAAAACCTGGACCACGGTGAAATCGATGGTTGGTCTCGATTATAGAACCCACCGGCTCCAATATAGGTACTCATAAAAATTCCAGCATTCAATTATTACCCAGGCAAGCCCACGGGAACCCTGAGGAATAATTATAGAATAGCGGCCTAGTTTGGTCAGTTGGTCATCACATTTAAAATAGCAAAACAAAACTGCGAATCGCAGAAAACGTCGTATTCGAAATGATAAGGTATATTGACTCATCGCCTTACGAGGCCAGGTAGAACAAAAAGGTAGCCGCAGGGCAAATAGGTATTGACGGTCCAAAAGTGGCCAAATAAAGGTAGCCCAAAGAGGCAAAACGACAACACAACAAATAAACAAAATGAGTTGAAACAACTATCATGAGTATGACGTTAATTCAGGAAAACCGCTTTCAAAAGAAAAGCAAATTGGAAAGAAATTCGTATAATGTTTAAAGAGGAGGTAGAAATCAAACAAACATGGCAACACTGCTCTCGACATCCAAGCCAAGTTAGAGTCTCAACCAACAAGCGATCATAAAAGTAGGATGGAGTGTGCCTGTGTATCAGGTTAAAGCCTACAACAATAAACGCTCATAAAAATTCCCAAACGAAAGGAAGAGCGAGTCAACGAATAAAAGCTCATTAAAATACAAAATGAGAATTCAATAATCATCGAATAGGTAAATCATTCAGACATTTCCGCATTATCCCGGATCGTCTGAAACCCAAAGTGGTTGTCTTCTTTAATTAATTCAAGCAGTTGCTTGAAGTGAGATCAAAGAAACTAGAAAAAGGAAATTAGGCAAGGAAAATCGTTGAATAGTTAAACACACAGACATTTCCGCATATACCGGATAGTCTGTAACCGAAATAAAAGCGAAACGAAATGATAAGACATTCCCGCATATACCGGGTAGTCTGTAAACGAAACAAAAATAAAAAGAAAAGCACAGGTGTGTAAAAGAGTGGAATCCGAAATGGATTATAGTTTGAAAGATGGATGAAAGGGATCCCTCTTCGCTTTCCATTTTTTTGTACTCTCTATGCAGAATCACAGCTCATCTCGCCATTCACCATTTACACCCTTGCAAACGAGTTCTCTCGCTCATCACTCGCTTTTAAACATCTGATAGGAAGCCAACAGTTAACAACGAGTCTCAGTAAATTTCCCCGCTTTTCCGACAAAAGAAAAATCCCAGTAGGTTCTTTGCGCATCCGTTTCGGCCATAGTAATCCTGGCATACCTCAATCAAAGAGCAGGGGTGACTACGGTAAAAACTAGGTAAACACAACGTAGGAAAACACAGCGGTCCTATTCGGAGAAATTAGGGAAACTAGACGATCAATCGGTGGCTTTTCGCGAAAGACGAGGGGGCCCGGGTCATCTACGTAACAGTACATCGAAAATGGGTCAAAATATCGGATAACGGCGTCCATGTTCCTATCTTCACTTTTCAACCAGATAAAACAAGTTTTATCTGGTCATAAATTAAAAAATGACAAAATTATAAAATGCGAGTGTGGGCAAATGTTTTAAAAGTAACATTGAAATATTTTGTCACCTTGAACTGACTCTTTGAACTGAACAAATGAGAATACCTAATAGGAATTAACGCAAGGGAACCAGGAGAATATATAGAATAGGGGAAGAAGAGTCAGCGTCTCTTATTAAACTAATATAATTTCTAATCAAATCTAATTATGATAGTTTAATTAATAGATTATTACGCAAATATATTTATAGATTATTACGCGAACGAAGGAGGACACAATACCGAAATAAACCCATCATAAAATTAGAGTTCATGATGTTAAAATTTAGTAATTTCAACTTCATTTCGCATTACTGGTGAACAAATTCGGTCAATTTAAAAATTTTGGTTTACTTACTGCATTGTAAACTGTACTGTAAACTGTACTTTACACTGTAGGATGACACTTGAAAAGTTAAGACGTTAACATGTACGTCGTTATCTGATATTTTGAGCCCTTTCCGATGTACCTACACTGCTTTCAAAATGAAAAATGGCGATTTTCAGTTGTTTATAGCTCATAACGTCCTCAATTTACCTAAACTGAAACTGTAAAAACTATTCTTACTGGATTTTCTCAGGAAATATATAGGTACATCAGGGTATCCTTTAAAAAAAATAGACAATGTCATCATTACTGAGCAAAAAAGACCCTGTATAAAATGTTACGACTATAGAACATAAATTCAATTTAACAATCGACCTGTTTCGGGCTTTTTTAATTCAATAAAAATATTAACCGAGAAAAATAAATTTATTCGTTACATATATGACTCACCCTGTATAATACTAGAACATAACGATATTGTATACTTCCGTCTTCGTATACATTTATGTATTTCCTTTCTATATGTGTACCTGCCCACGTACTTTATATATATATTTATATATATTCGTTTCAAATTACAAATTGTAGATTGAATAATTGACAGGTTGTTTAGTTTATTAATTACATATTATTAGTTTCGTCGATCTTAAGGTATGTACATAATTCAGTCTGAGTTTATCTACACTACCGCATTGAAATGAAAATCAATAATTATAATATGCGAACTTGATGGTAAATAATGACTTACTTTATTTGTTTCATTTATTGGAAATAAAATATGTACACATCAAGGTAGATACACAAAATTACTTTTTTCTTCAAATATCAACAGAACGTCCATACCAAACAGACTTAGTTCTTAGTCTTGCTGGTTAATTATATTTACTCGGATAAAATTCGACCAAAAATTCAACAAATTGAGTTAATTTACTTACAGCAGGGGCTTTATCAATATTCGCCGATTCTCGAATAAGCCTCCCAACTACTCCCTCCCATGCAATTACTTCCAGTTGTTTCCTTGGGTTTACCTTTAATATAAGAAAAGTTTCTCAAACCTCCAATTCTTCTCCAATTAGCTGTTATAAAACAAAACTATCACTCCAACGATTCCCATAATAATTAATATTGCCGAGGTATGCAGTCAAGACCTATAGCAACAAAACTAACATGATCTGCGGCACCATCATAGATAAATCTATAAAAACGTTTTGTAGGGGGGGGGGGGGTGCGAGAAAAGAACGAAAAGATATCGATAAAGTATCTAGGTAAAAGAGAGATAAGATATCGGTACAAGATAAGAGGTACTGAAATTAAGCGCCAAATTCCTGCACTAATGTGAAACTCTTTCCTACATAAAAAGTGGCAATTAAAAATAGATAAAGGTAATAGAGTGGGATGCCAGATGCTTTATTTAATTTAGAATTTTGACGTTTCATATATGAATTACTAATATATGAGCATCCTAAGCTATAAAAAAGTATCAAAAAATATGCTTACGGTTTTACTTGTTTCTATCTTTCTAGACAATTTTAGTCGGGGTTATCCCTATCTTGAAAAGCGTTGAGTTCGATAATAGTTTTATTCATATCAGTATGTACATTGGAGGACAAATAAATTTTCTATTTCATAATAAGAGAGTAATGGAAATATCTAAAACTAAATATTCCAATATTTCAATTTAAATTATCAAACTTTAGCTGAGTTAACTCTGCCGTTGTTTCACAAAAAAATGTGATCTTAGAATATAACAAGACAATTTAATAATTGCACGACAATATTTAAATATCAATATTTCACAAATCTCACTTCTAGGTGAAATGTCTTTCATGAACTGGGGCCAAAATTTGAGGTTGACAAAAATTTAGGTTGAACGTCGTTGATCATTAGCTCTCCGGCTTTTCCCTTTCTGGCTCAGCTTCCGGAAAATAAGCAAAGTTTGGCGTACTTATACAGTTTTTTGTGAAAAACCGGCGTCTGTATTAAGTTACCTTCTGCCTTGAGCCGATTCATAGATTGGAATCACTTTTTCTGGAACTGGGCAATTTGCTTCTCCCACGCCCATGGGACAAGAATCGTTTCGCCGAGATTGAAAGTGGTGGTACATAGGTAGATAGGTACGAAAGCATAGGTACATAGGTACTTTATTTAGGTCACGACCGGTTATTATTATTATTATTATTATTGTTCAAAAACAGCTATTGCTTATGCTTAAGATAAATCGAATTTCTTAACTTAAAAAGGCGTTTCACTTTATGGTAGTTATAGTCGTAAAATCCAGAAAGTAAAAATGGCCGGGGTCGCGATTTTTTATAGTTCGTACATCGAACGTGGGTTTTCGCTTTCTTCTATGTAGCGTTGTAGAGATAGTTCGGGCTCTTTAGATAAAGCACGAGCAGGTAAGATAAAAAGATAAATGGTACTTAGGAACCTAAAGAGGTAAGTTAAGATCTCTATTTCTTGAAAAGTTCGCCGGATACCCGAACGAAACTTGCCTTTTCCGCAGCTCTCGTTGTTCTTCCCTCCATTTTCTCGCTGCTGTCCTGCGTCCTATCTCCCTTCTGTCATCTCCAGAAAATAACCATTCCCTCTCGACTCAGGTGATTTTAATTGACCTATCGTAAACGCGCGTCATGCTCCATCTTTCTTCCTCATAATGAGATCTTTTCTTTACGCATAATCTTTCTCTAGACGTCTACACAAGTTTTAGGTCGCTATTTACGCGTTACGCGGGATCTACTGATTATGGAAGCGAAAACAGAACTCGATTTTTTTTTTTTTTTTAGCGCCATTAGGTCTTTACAGTCTGTTGGTGTCTTGATTGACTATCGCATGAGGATTCTCTGCAGCATATTGATGGTTATAGGTATCATGAAAGTTTGTTATAGGCATTTCTTCCAAAATTTGCTTCGTCCGTTAAAGCGCAACAGAATGAATTAGAACAGAATAAACAGAAAATTTGGATTCATTCACACATGCAGAAAGTTACAAAAACTATTTTGGTTGAAAATCAGCTTCGATAGGACTTTCCGCTCGTCGTAAGAGGTAGAATATAAGGGTAAGGTAATTGTTCTTCAAGAACCGGGTCCTGATGGTCCTGCTAAACCCCATAATTTGGCTCATGTTTGTAAAGGAAAATTGTGAAGGTTTAATTTTTTTAAATAATATTATTAGCACAATAAGAGGAAATATAAGAATAACAAAACAACGCAAGTGAAAATACTTCGTATGTAGGTAAGTGGCATTTATGACATTTATTATTGAAGAAACAACAATAAATCATACGATGTTAAATTTATGGCATATCTACGTTTTGTTATGTCATGCATGGTCTGTTTCGAGTAGGTAAGTATGATTCTATATTTCTAAAAAATGTAAATTTGATATGGTTGAAGAAATAATATGAATATTAAACAATTTATAATTATTTTTGTGTTTTTATTTTGCTATTATACCTACCAAGTAATTCTCTTCTTAAAATACATGACTCAAAATGTTTGTGAAGGATGCATAACAAATCAATATAACACCTCTTTGTTTGCTGACTTCAAAACAGAAGCCGTTCATAAGGCAGAGTGACACACGTGCCTATCGTACGAGGTGCGACAATTTATTTCCCCTCCCTTTTAAACACCACATAAAGGTAGGTATAGGTATGTGATCGATTTTTGAAAGTGCCACTTTCAACGCAATGAGTGATGATTCCAAAACCTCCAGACCTCCACAATATATTTATTTGATCTACATTTTAACTCACAAAATCATGAATAAATACCGAGTAGTTCCAGATGATTTCTCAATAATACCAGACTTAAATAAACTTCCAACAACGAGATTAAAATCACGAAAACCTGTGTGGCTAGGGCTAGAAACATACCTGGACCGATCATTTAAAATTGAAGACGAATAGAGATATGATTGGCGAAATAAAAGTCTGGGTAGGTACAAGTAAATCGTTTAAGAACAGGACACAGTAGATGTAATTTACCTAATGTTACATATGGAATTTAATATCAAGCGCTTCCTGCGTGTTTGCGGACATCCTGCAGAATCAATGAATGTGTTTTAACCAAGTTTGATGGGGGTTTTAAAGCAATTCATGAAATTTCCACCAGAAACAATAGAATGGTTGCAGAATTTAAAACTCTTGTAAACAAAATCTACGTTAACAGCCAGATAACCTCACTCCGGATGCTGTAAAGTGATTGGAAAACTTTAAACCAATCTAAACAGGACCATGCGTCTAGGGATTTTTTATGGGGTTTTCCTTAGACCATATCTTACAAAGCGAAAGATTCACCGTACTGTCAACATCGCATCATAATGTAAAGCAAATATTTCAAATTTTTCACTGAAAATCTCTCTCTCCCTCTCTCTCTCCCATCTTCTAAGCCGCAATATAATTAATTTTTTTACAGCATTCACCTTGTCTTTCTTCTTGCAGTCCTACTCCTAAAGTGACAGAATTTAATGTCGTTATCTTGCTCCAATGCACTCTCGACCGTTTGTCGGGGTGTTGATATAATTATTAGAATGAGAGCTCCTACATCAGGGTTAATACAATCAGGGCCAGCATCTGCAGAATTTTACCCATAGTCCAGTCAAATTAGGATGCAACATCTTTGATGAGAGTTTAAAAATAAAATTATGCTCGATCGTATAAATATAAAGACCTTATTGCGCGTATTTTTCGGTGGCGCAATTTGAATTTTTTAATGCAGGACATTATTATGATAATGCCTATCATTGTTGAAATTCATTTATCATCTTTACTGAAATTTTGTGTCAGGGATTTTTCTCCATCATGTAAATTGATTTTTTTTCTACATGACTGGTCTGATGTGTTTCAAGAATTTTTCAATCTGAAATCTTAATAAAAGTATAAGAAAACGAGTCGACTTTCTTAGAACAATTTCCGGTCTCAAATACCATATTTTATTATTTTAGTCCGGTCTAAGACAGCCCTCAAAAGACTGTACGAGTATATACTCTTAAAAGTCCTGGGAAGTTATATTTTCCAGTAATAACTTCTTTGCAACTTCTCTGAAATTACTTCATTTCCCAGAACGTAACTTTTTGTACTCGTATGTGGATAGCGGGGGGATAGATTTCGATGGTCTAATATTGAATATCCGTAGCTCTAATCAAGTGAAACACAATTAATTTGCCTTTATTAATTAATAATTAAGGAATCATAATTCTTTGTCGGTGATCAAAGTCTTACTTCTCACTATAGTGGTAATGGTAAATAAGCGTATAATACCCACCTCGCAGAAAATCATTGCAAATGAACTCATGACTAAGCAACAATTAAATCGACATTAAATAAAAAAAGAATCCCTTAGCAGGATGCGAACCACGGTCTACTGAGTGATAGTACAACGGTCATTCACCACGGCTATATCTGCAGAGTTTGTGAATAATTGTCGGAGATATGATAAATGAACTACTACCTACAAAAAAAATAAAAAATTGCACTTGTTTCGGCGTTTTTAAAAATAGCAACCAGTTTTTTAGAGAAAAAGCAAAAATTCAGCTTTCTTATAGCCAAGCGGTTTGATGTGCAGCTTTGACACGTGAGTGAGCTTCCTTACTATTTTATACCCACATTAATAAAGATTTGACAATAAAAATAGACTACTGGAATTTTTTTTTGATAGCACTAGCGGAGATGTTATAACCTTACACCCTTGGACAAAAACAAGAAGTACGATATTAGACAGTACTCCGTACTCCTATCCTAAAAAGAAGCAACAAAGAAATACCGCTTGGCTGGGTAGCCTAGTGCTTGCTCGCGCAACGTTGTAACATTTACAAGACTAAGCCCGATGAGAAATTGACAAGAGCACTACTTGTACATGCAAGAAGGAGAAGAAGACGTTAAAATTGACTTTTTAATATAAATATAATTTATAGTAAGGCAGAAAACTATAGCGCCAGATTCAAATAGTCAGTTTGTCTGAAAATGATGAAAAAATGACGCCATACCGACGTCATAAGCATCAGGTCTAAATCAAGTCTGAGAAATGACGACAGTACATACACTTGTACAAACAAGAGGGAGAAGAATGCATTAAAATTGACTCTTATTAAATTTTTATTACCAGCGACCAGTTTCTGGGTTCAAAAACCCCATCATCATCAGACCTACGAAATAATTAGTGCGCTAAAAAATTTCATTGTCCCTAGAGAGATTCTATAGAGTTCCTAGATCCCTAGAGTTCATTCTATTTAGCTCCTAGGCCTGATGATGAGGTTTTTGAACCCCGAAACCGGTCCCTGGTGATAAAAAACGAGTTTGTGGACTTTGGACTTTTCTGTTTCCTACTGTTATTAAAAAAATGTAGCTTTCTATTATAACTTGAGACTTTAAAAAATGTCTCAAGTGTCTCAACGATGTGTAAATATTTAAATGCTTAAATTATTTCCTTTTGATTTTATTAGTACCTAATGAGTGATGTCCTAATTAACAGAGGTCAATAAGGAACTATCAAAAGAGCGTTTATATTATTGCATGAATCCTTCAAATGGTCATTAATAAGGATTAAAAAATCGCCGAGTGCTATCAAATTAGAGGATAGAAATTGGAGAAATAGGGGTGAAAATGCACCTCTTTCAGGCTTTTTATTTATATCTCGAAAACGATGCAAATTCAGGTATAGTTAATGTAAAAAAATTTGTAGATAACGCACTTTCACATCGAAATAATTTATTTAAAAGTTTTATAAAAATGTCGTGTGTCAAAAATATTTAAAAAGATCTTGAAATTAAAAAGGTAACTTGAAAAAAGGTAAAAAATTATTTTTTCTTTTTCATTTTTTGTTGCGTATAACTTTTTTTTGAGTGGAGATGGGTAAAGGCATTGCAGTACAGAAAAACAAGTAGGTTTTGTCTTCAAAATTGAATTAAAAATTATTTTTGGATAAAAAGAAAAATATAAAAATTGAAAAAAAGTCCAAGTTTGAGCGGCTTTATCTCAGTAATTTTTTATCAAAAAATAATTTTTAACCCACCATTTTGAAGACAATTTAATCTACTTGTTTATCTGTCAAGCAATGCATATACCTATTTTCACTCGGAAAAAAGTTATACGCTAAAAGATCCAAAAAAAAAATTGTTAGTTGTCCTGTTTCAACTATTTTTGGCACAAATTTTTTTTTAATTTTTTTAAATCAACTATTTCGATGTAAAATCGCATTGTCTACAAAAAATTACTATCAACTATACCTGAATTTGGCTCCGTTTTCGAGAAATAATTAAAAAACTGAAAAAGGTGCAGTTTCTATTAATAACCATTTGAAGGATTCATGCAATAAAAACCCACTCTTTTATTGATAGTTCCTTTCCATAAAACAACCAAACGTCTAATAATAACAGAGATGGAGGACGCGAAATCGGAAAATCGAGTTTTCACAAATGACTTGATAACGCACCAGAACGATTGTTAAGACATTTTTTTAAAGGAATTTAGAGACGTTATACTGCTTTTTCAATAGCAGTACACGCGAATCGATTAAGAGAGAGAAATAAGAATTATTTTGAAATCAAAACTTCGTAGCTTACCGTGTTGTTCTATCTAAAGAGCACTGGAAGAAAAATAGTAAATAATTAATAGCTGACACGTTTACAATCTCATTGATATGATGCAATTAATTGCTATAAAATAGCTCTTATACCCATATCTATTAATCAATCGACAATAACGCATGCATGGATGAAGTGCACAGCAAAGAGCTGATTGTTGATCATATAAAACAGCGTAAGTTGTTGTGGCTTATTTTATATCGTAACCATCTATTCTGAGTAAGTAACTTGTCCAAATAATCTGGACGAAGTGATCATTGATGAAATTTTTGATTCCATATTATAACTCTGGAAATTTTTAATATTTTACTTATACCTACTATTTCTTTGATTTCATAGTTTTCTTGGGTGGTCGATGGTATTGGTGAGTCTAAATCAAAAAATGTCCTACTCATTGTGAAATAAAGCCATTTTGGTTTTAGGGGATGAGTTTGTTTTTTGTATTTTGCGACGTTAATTAACTTTTTATCGAAAAAAGTCTAAAAACTTACTTTATGGAGAACAAATTCTGTAAAAATTTGCATCCATGCTATTTTTCATATTATCGATAGTTAATTAAATACAGTTAATTAATGAATTAATGAATTAATCGACAAAAGTTAAAGCAATTCGCTGTTCGAGAATTCGATGCTTGTCGAGCTTTTTGAGAGTTCTTTCTCTTCACACGTTAATTCTGAAAATATTTTTCAAATCAAAACTCACTGAGATTATGTGGAACAAAATATTGACTCTTTTTCTACAGGGTGATCCATTTTATTCCCTCAAGTTGATTATTCCTGACTACCAGTGTTTAAGAAAAAAAATCAGTGGTTTGGAGAGGGACATTGTTTGGACACCAAAATAACCCCACCCGCCAAAAGGGTGAGGCGATTTCGAGATTTTGAATATAAACTGCCATTTTTCATCGCGGATTATGATTTTGTTTGAAACAAAATCAAATTATTGTCTGAAACATTTTTTCATCCGATGCCTCCCTCGTCTCCAAAAATGCAGATCAAAATCGAGTGATTTTGATGTATTTCACGACTTGCCGTTTAAACATGGCTCGTATTTTACCAGAAAAATTGTGACAAAAAAACTTGCATTTCAACCCCTTCGCTGGAGCGTTAATGGTTAATGGGAAATTTTTTGTTTTGGGGAGAATTTTTGACCAAAGAATCTGTCTTTAATTTTTTACTCAATATTAAAGATACATCCTGTATATGACACTATTTTTGTTTGTTTTGGCATCATGAGGGGTGATTCACAATGAGAATTCAGTAAAAGTATCTTATTTGAATGTGGGCGTAAAGCGTAATTGAAATTTGGAAGTTTGCAAACGGTGATTTTAAATTGAACATAAAAGATGTTATATGTTTTTATTATTAGTGAGGTTATAACAAAATTTTGTTCAGGAAAATTTCTGAGAATTACGGGAATAATGAGAAAATTGTTACAATACCTACCTTTTATAGAAAATTTATAAAATAAAAACATAATAATATTCCATTATTTCAACGTAGACTTTTCATAATCAGCGGTTGAATAATTTTAAACAAAACTTGCTAACATACAAATTAACTTAAACTAAAAAAGCAAAGTAGAGTTTGTACATTTCTTGTTTTTTTTTTGTTTTCAATACAAACCGACATAACGAATGGTAAAAGCAGCAGCAGCGGCTATTTTTTCAAAGTTGGGTAACTAGTTAGTTAAAAATTCTCGAACCCTTAATAGAACATTTAAAATGGCGTTACATTTTTTTATTTGCTTTTAGCAACTTAATAATATGATCAAAGCGAATGTTTTCTAACTTTTCATAATTTTTAAAACGCTTCTCTTCTTTCATATGGTTTTTTTCTGGAACGCAGCAGGGTTACATATTATGCTTTTATGTAGACAAGATTTGACTAGGAGTTTGCTGATTCTCCTGGCTGCACAGTTCATGCAACATTTCCATAATCGTTAACGTAGTCGTCGTTTTAAACGAAGCCTTGGCTCATTTTTGTATTTATTTGTATCACGTTTATGTCAGCTCGAGAATCTGGAGTTTTTTTTTTCCTAAAACAGGAATCGACTAAAAAAGAAATACATACATACCTAGCTATCTTTTTTTACAGATCTATTGATATTCAAAGAACCCCGCAGAATGATTATGGGACCCCCCCTAAAAAACTATTGTTCTCGAAATGTTCACCTCTGAAGATGGATTTTTTACATTTTTTGAAAATCGATGGTTTTAATATTGTTTTAGCGCGCTTTGACTTTCTCGACACATTCATATATCGTGGTATCGATCTCGGGAGCTGCGCAATTACACGGAACTCTCACGTGCCATTATCAGTAACTAATACCAACAACTGTGAAAATTTGTCAGCAGTAGGGCTAAAAAGTAGTCGTTAGTGGGCTGAAAAAATGTCTACACTTTGAAGCGAGCCGCTATATAGTACAAGGGGCAGCAATTGGCGTTATTCGGCAGGCTGTTTCCTATCGAAAAATAAACTTTCAGAGACGACCCGCTAAAAAACTTCTTCCTGCCTTGATATGTTTGAGTATAGTGTGATTTATCATACAGCGTGTTCATTTAATAAGGACACAGGACATAAGACAACAGAGGAAAATTCGCGAGTACAACAATTTTGGTTTGAAAAGGGACACTTTATGACACATAATAATTGACAAGTGCGTAGGTACCTCGCCTCCTCTTGACTTTTGCCATTACCAACTACCCCTAAAAAATCTTTAATGACCCAGCGCAGTTTGTGATACCTTGTTTGGAAGAAAATTCCATCAATAATTCAGAGTTGTATTTATTTTTCTTGTATTACCCCCAGTATCTCCAAAAGCTCTCAAACTGCGGAAAAATGTTTTTACAAAAATTTTTTTTTCGGCTGGAGACATCGTTTGAACAGAAAAACAGGAAGTAGGGAAAATAACGCTAGAAGCAAGCTTCGAAGTTGCACGCCTTCCTGAATATTTCAATATAAAATAAACAGATTTAAAATACGTTTTCATTTTCTGCTTTAGCATGAAAATCAATAAGTACGTAAAAGCCCACGTTTAACAATCTTAACCGTAAAAATGTACGACTTTTGCGCCCCTTTATGAATGAAAAACTCTTCAGATAAATCTTACGAATTTTTTGTCCTTGAATACCAATTGACAATAAAAATTATGGATTGTCATTTAAAACTTTAAAACTACCCCCACTCCCTCGCAAGGAGCTCACTCGGATGCATGGCGGCTTTTGTGTTCAAAAGACGTCTCCCAACGACAAAAAACACTTTTATGGAAAACATTTTCCCGCAAATTGGGAGATTTTGGAGAAATTGGGAGAAAGTAGCAAAATTAAATTTCTTCAATCTAACTCCCTCGCAAGGGGTGATGGTGCAGAGCTTTTTTTTTGTTCAACAGTCGTCTCCTATCGAAAAAAAAACACTTTAAGAAATACATTTTTCCGCATATTGGGAGATTTTATAGATATTGGGCGAGATAAATAAAATAAAATTTCTTCGATTTCTTCGCTCTCTGTCCCTCACAAGGGGGGGGGGGGGGTGAGAGATGCAGGGCTGTTTTTGTGTTCAAAATACGTCTCCTACCGAAAAAAAAAACACTTATGTAAAAAATCCACAGATTGGGAGATTTTGGAGATACATATGTATTCATTCGGAGAAATGAAATAAATCAAATTTCTTCGATTTTTTCAATCTCCCTCCCTCGCAAGAAGTGAGGGATGCAGAGCGTTTTTTGTGCTTAAAAGACGTCTCTCATGGAGAAAAAAAAACACTTTTTTAAAATTCGGCAGATTAGAAGATTTTGGAAATATTGGGAGAAACCAAATGTATCAAATTTCTTAAATTTTTTCGATCTCAATCCGTCGCAAGGGGTGAGGAGTGTTTTTGTGTTCAAAAGACGTCTCTTACCGAAAGGAAAAAACTTTTTAGTAAAAAAAATTCTGCAGTTCGGGAGATTTTGGAGATATTGGGAGAATGGACAAAATCAAACCCCGATTACAATGTCATCTATGATTAATCACAATAAATCTTTCAAATAAATTTTACGCATTTTTTGTCGCTGAATACGAATTGGCAATAAAAAATTGGGGTTGCCATTTGAAATTTTCAAGTTTTCTTATAATTTAATTATTTTCGCATACTGTAGCAAGAGGTGCGGGCTGCAAGGTGGTTTTGAACCGAAATACAGAGTGATTCTAATGATTCACAGCAGATATATTGCGAAAATAAACCAACTATTTAATAAAATTCCTAAAAGTGATTTTTGTTTAGAGGGGACATCTTTTTACTTACAGTAATTGACATATTATGCTTCACTCACTCCCTCGCCCCCACCATCGACCCCTTTACATATTATATACTAATCTTAAATAAATGGGGTAGCACCCTATTTATTTTTTTTTAAGGGTGATAAATGAGGGTGAGGTGGTGAGTGATGTATACCTACATAACAGTGTTAAGTCAAAAGATGTCTCCTTCAAACAAGAATCGCATGTCTTGAGCATTTTCAAAGGTTCTGGGTTCTTAAAAGAAACACTATGTATAGGTATACATAAACGAAAATATAACAGCATCCTGCTTTTTTTTTAATGAGGCATCACAAGTTAAGTCGCTCAATTTGAGGGTCGTTTCCATTCTGTAAACAAATTTATTTGGAACCCTCAACTTCGCTTTTATATTAATCAAAAACATGTCAACGGATAAATAAATTAAAAATAATTTGTTTAATGGAACTGTGTGGATTTAACAGAGATTCCACTCTGCTGGTTTCTGTACCCGAGATCAAAAGCCCATCAGCAACAGATAACTTTTCAATATTCGGAGTGTCACAATTAAACAAATTAAACTGAAGAGAGACAATTTTCCGTAATTTTTTTCCCGAAATTTAAGAAAGAGAAGAGTTGAGGATCAATATTTTTACACTTTTCCAGCCTACTACTCCCTTATGGAAGTAGAAAGAAATATGTTGTTATATCTGAGTAGAGAGCACTTTACTATGTCAAAAATGATTATTTAAGCCCTGAAGAAACAATCGATACTGGCAGGATTATCGTTTCTTCCACAATAATATAAATAAGTAAGAAAATGCAGACAAGTATACGATTTTTTGGTACCTATAAAATAGTTGAAAAATGTTTTGTTGAAGTTCCTTTTTGCAATTTCATGCACAAGAGTTGGATAATAAAATAATTCCAGTCCAAAATAGACAAAAAATTTGGGAGAGCTCTTTTTCTTAAATTAATGGAACTAGAATTTGAAATTTTTTCAGTTACTTGAGAGGAGCATGCAAACTAACATTTCTCCCATAATATGAAATAAAATTAAAATATTACTTAAAATCGATCTAAAATCAAGAAACGTTATAAATTTTCATTTTCTTCGATCATCATTATGAAGCTTAACTAAAATTTATTACGTTAGGCAGCAGCATTGGTATTCTCAGGTATGGGAAAGATTTCCATGTATCCATGAAAGACTTTGATGAATCTACGAGTATACGTACAGGGTGATTCATTATAATGTCGCCCCCCTTTAACTTTGTTATTTCATGTGTCTCAAAAAAATTAAAATTAGGGTTATGTAGGTGCTAAAAAAGACTTTTTTATACGTATAACAAAAATTTGAAAGTAGATCAGTATACAAGGAAAACCAAAAATTTAATTTTTTTTTCAATGGATCACCCTATATATGAATTTATTTTTCGATTCCTCGTAAAATTCTAAGCATAATTTATATAACATACCGTATACCTAAATTCAATAGTTTCTGAAATATTCGCATTTGAAACTATTTAAAAAACCGTGTGTATAACTACCAAATTGAAAACCTCGATCATCTAAAAGATTTAAAATTAATAATTTAAATTAAAATAACCCAGAATTCATAACAGATTCATTGGAGAAAATGCGAACAACCCTTATAAACCCTTATAAAATGTGTTGAAAAAAATGGAGGCCCAGTAGAGCATTTTATTGTTAGATTTCTTGATTTGCAACAGGTGTTTTATAAAATATTTGATGATGTTTCAAATGCGAATATTTCAGAAGCCTTTGAATTTACGTATACGGTATGTTATACAAGTTATGCTTAGAATTTTACGAGGAATCGAAAAATAAATTCATATATAGGGTGATCCATTGAAAAAAAAATTAAATTTTTGGTTTTCCCTGTATACTGATCTACTTTCAAATTTTTGTTACACGTATAAAAAAGTATTTTTTAGCACCTACATAACCCCACTTTTAATTTTTTTGGGACACATGAAATAACAAAGTTAAAGGGGGGCGACATTATAATGAATCACCCTGTACCTGAGCAAGATGTGTAAATGAATAAGTATGACGAATGTGTGAGGATTTTTCTTTTCGTTCTATGACAATGACAAATGACAAATACTTATTTTATAATAATGTAATTCAAACTTTCCGTGCAGCGAGTTTGCTGCTTGAATATCGCAATTCAAAAGTTTATATTTCTGGAATATTCTCGTATGGTATCAATTTCTTCGGCAGCAATTGTTAAATTTAATCAGATTTTTAGTCAAGCTCCTGTAACGAAATATTTCAGTCCCTTAGGACCGCTAGTCTGTAATATCCGGTAACATAATGCTTTCAAAATACCTAAAATATCAACAGGTTTTTATCAAGTAACTGACGTCAGAAGATACTGTATAGAATCATTGAAGATCAATTTAAAGGCACTTTATTATTAAAGACACAAGAGAAGTGAAAATATTGGTATTATTGTAACCTCTGTAATGGTTACTCAAAAAACTTCTTGTCAGACTCAACTTACAGTTTTTGACTTCTTCTTGCGCAACAACTTAATTTTAATTACAAACAATATCTATAACGTATATATGACGTGTCTATGACATATCTAGGACGCATCTATGACGTAACTAAGTCGTATCTATGACGTATAACAAATTCTGGAGTACAAATAATTATTTCTGAAACTATTTTTCTACTCTTATTTACAGCTCATGGGAATTAAATCTTCCTAATAAAAATATGTGGTTATACTTTAGAACCAATTTATAAGATTTAAGCAATTTAAGAGCTGTGCGACAAGGCTCTCAACAAATACAGGTGTCCCAGCTTATTCGAAGCGGTCTCTGTAGGCCAAACGATGGATTTTTTCCAAAAAAATTTTGCACATTCAAGTACAGGATCACAATGGCCAAAATTTAAAATTATTTTCGGGTATACAGAGTGTCCCATATGACAGTGGCATATCAAAGTTATGTTTTTTTAAATAGAATGCTCCTAGGTTTTTGCATTTTTAGATTGTCTGAAAAGAGAAAATAAGATTGGCTTTTACAGTTGGTGTTTAAATTCAGAAGTTTTTGAGTTATAAACAAGTGAAAATCGTCATTTTTCAAGTTCAAGGCCCTGTACAACGAAAACGGTTCAAGATAGAGAAAAACGGCTTACATGTCCCTATTTTAACTTTTCATGTACTATCCTCTGATGTGGATGAAATCTTTATACAGGGTGATAAAAAATTTGAAAAATTCTGAGATTTCTCCACGCGTCGCCAAATAAAAAAATCAAAGAAAGTACAAATGTTTCTATACCATAAGATAGTACATGAAAAGTTAAAATAGGGACATGTAAGCCGTTTTTCTCTATCTTGAACCGTTTTCGATCTTGAACTTGAAAAATGACGATTTTCACTTGTTTATAACTCAAAAACTTCTTAATTTAAACACCAACTGTAAAAGCCAATCTTATTTTCTCTTCTCAGACAATCTAAAAATGCAATAACATAGGAGCATTCCATTTAAAAAAACATAACTTTGATATGCCACTCTCATATGGGACCCTCTGTATACTCCAAAATAATTTTAAATTATGGCGATTGTGATTCTGTACTTGATTTTTCAAAATTTTTTTTGAAAAAGTCCATCGTTTGGCCTACAGAGACGGCTTCGAATAAGCTGGGACACCCTGTATAGTTAAGACACAACTTTGCTTTATTCACTTCGCGCAATCCGTAGCAGAAAATAATAAAATTTTACCTACTTCGGACGTGAATCGTGTGGAACAAATGGCACTTATCTTCGGTTAGGCTTTAATTAAGGATTGCCGAGCAAGAGTTTCCGAACATTCCATTGGGATTTTATCAGTTCTGGATAACACGGGTGAACGACTCGTCGATTCTTTATTAAATTCTAAAGAACAATAAAACTTTTCTAACCGAATGCCATGGTCAAGATTACGACAAAACAAATAAACAGCAAGTTCTTATTAGAAATCCGGCTAACAAAAAGGAGCACTTAAGGATTTTAGGCTGCTAGTAAACATTTTCTAAAATTAGCCCAACATAATTATAAATGTGTTTTAATTAGTCTAATTGGTAATATCTAATTAGGAAATAGTGTAGATTTGAACTTGTTTTAGTAAGTAAGTAGGTATAGTGTTTTCTGATGATCTCTGGTGAAGAAATTGAAGAATGAGAAATGAAAAGTCCATTGAAGAATGAAAAATCCATCAAATTAACAATGTTGTTTATATGAAACAAATTGAATAATAATAAACTATTATATCAATTACAGCAATCCGATTGTTGAAAAACAATAATGCTTTCTGAACGACACATTTACTCTCATAGTATGGTGAAGACAGAGACATAATGAGACAATGCTGTTTATAATTATTATTAATCATACAGCAGCGATTGAAAATTAAAATATCGATATACATAAATGCACAGACTAGCAAACAATTTCCATATTTTCAGCAGCTAATAAAGAGCTTCTTATTAATGTAAAAGGAATAAGTAAATTAAGTATCTTTTAAGCAAAATCTATGACGCTTCAAAGCCATTTACCGAGTGAAGAAGATAAACGTGACATTGATTGAAAATATTACTTTGAAGAACTCCGTTAATTGAATTTATTTTGAAGTTTAATACAGTATGAAATCTCGTCAACTTTTAAAATTCACGGATAAAGAATAATTTAATGAAAAGTTACCCAAACATTGCCGGCATCACTGATGATGTGACATCTGACGAGAAAAGTTTCTCAAATTATTCTACTTTAGTTATTTATTATTAGTTGTATGAATAATACTCCTAAATAGAGAAGCAATAAAAAATACTTTTTACTTAGGAGTCAAAAAAAATTGTTGCAAGTATTACACGATTTAAGTTCCCAAAGGGCAGAAGACCGTTTTTAAAAGAAATTATCTTTTATTTGAGCAAGACGTTACTTATACAGAGTCTCGTACAATACTAAATCTAATCATGCTAAAGTATACTTCATCTTAAAATAACTAACAATGCATTACTTATTCTATATTAATAATATGATATTGAGGTCTGCGTATTCACTGGAAGTGCTAATATGCAGACTTTGCGTTTCAATTGTTCTTCTCCAGAATCGCCAACATAACTCCTCCCTTCTTAAGAGTGAAAAATCGATGCAGGAGATTTTTCAATATCTTCTAATTTTTTCTGCTTTTCCTTTTCTTCTGGTTTCTTAAAATATTTCTCGTAAACGCAATATGCAATAATAAAAATTACAATTATTGCTATTATGAACCATGTGATAATATTAGAAATTAGATTATGTTTATTAAAGTTTAAATTTATATGTTTTAGTTTTTCAAGATTTATATGAGATATATTTAAATGAATTTTTGGTGATTCTTTGTTGGGTAGAGTTTCTTTGAATCCGATTTCTTCTAAGTCGATGTTGACCGGTGGTTTGATTTCAATTATTCTTTCTTGATTTTCGGATGCGTAGAAGTATCGATTAAGAATTTTGGTGTTACATTTTCTTGGTACCACGTATAAGGTGGGCTTGTTAATCTTCTTATTTCTTGTATCTGGGCAGTTTTCTTCGATGGTGATAGATGTTTTTGGAATTATGATGATTACGTTGTCTTCTATCTGTTTGATAATGTCGTTTTCGATTTCGACGTGGATCTTGTTGCATTCGGACGCTGACTTCTGAAGAATCGCTCGCGCTATACAGGTGTCCTGTATAATATGATCTTCTTTTGAAGGAGAACAGACGTAGATGTCTTCCAGCTTAGGGCATGCCTCTTCCGTATGTAGTTGATCTTGATCTGTGAGTGCTATATAAGGTGTAGCAGGTAGGATCATTTGGTTATTTATTGGAATAGGAACCACATGATAATAGGAGTATATCGTTGGATCAATGAGAGGAATGTGAATTACAAAGAAAATCTTTTCTTCATTTATATAACTTTGGATACTCATATATTGATAGTATGAATGAATATTTTTAAAGTCAATAATGCCTTTATCATATTTTTGTTTACTTTTGTTTACTAGACTAGCCAGATCATTTCTGGGTAAAACCTCATTAGTGATGGTATTTAATTTTGAAAGATATAAAGATATTTCGATCCTCATCATTTCGTTGTATAGTTTCTGAAAACTTATATACAGTCGGTTCAATAAATTGTCTAGCTCTAAATAATTTGCGATTGCTGATTCCGTTCTAGTTAGTCTTTGGTTTAGATCAGCAACTTGATTTTCTATTAGCTGTAGGTTTTGATTGATATTTTCAATTGATCGATTGAATTTATCAGTTAGATCGTTGTAAAGATCTATCTGGGTGTTTACGGCATTTTGGATTGTTTTCTGATTATTTTCTAACATGTTTAACGAATTATAAATTCGCTCTCCATCGTCAAAGTCTAGGGTTCCGAAAAGCCATTTAGATACGGAGCCACCTGCGTTAATTAATCCTCTTTTAAATCTTTTGTTATTAACGATATGATTGTCAGGTTGTAAATTCTCGTATAAGGTTTCAATGTATGGTACTTGGTTTTCAATGTCATCTAAGCGTCTTGAAAGCGTTTTATTCATAAGCACACTGTCGCTTTTCTTAATGAAACTTCGCGAATAATTTATAATTCTTTTAATCTGAGATATTTGTTCTTCTAATGGGTATTTATTTACATAATATATGTAGGATGTTTTTGTATTAGTTAGGTATGCCATGCCTAAATGATGTGGATAAAATCCTGGATAGTTTTCTAACGATATTTGTGTTAGGGTGGTTTTAATAAAGGTAAGGGTTAGGATTAGTGCTAGTAAGTCTTTCCGTCTTGTCATTCTGAAAGCAGTGAAAATAACTTAGTAAGTTTTTCGTGTGGGTTTCATTTTTGACTTATGTCTAGATGTTTTTGGTAAATTGACAGTTACCTTCTTGTTTTCTATTACTTTTGTTGCTTTAAACAAAGGGGCTGATTTTTGTTTCGAGGTGTTTTCAACATAGCTCGGTTTGTCTACTGGTAAATTCGGTGGTTCTTGTCTATTTTGATTTCGAGAAGAAATCCATTTCTCTTTTTCCGTCTGTGATACATTATGTATTTTGTCGAAAAGCATTTTACTGATTGTCCTATGTTGATGCATATAGTCTGTCATTATCATTTCGTTGGTAAGTTCGAAGGGGTTACGATTATCTAGATCGCAATTTAATATCTGGAAAGGTGTCATCTTAGTTGTACTGTGAATCGAATTATTGTACGCTAGAATCGCGTAAGGGATGATTTCTTGGATTGTTTTGGCAGGAAATTCTGTTTTAAGACATCTTATGTGTTCTAAGATTGAAGAGTTAAATCTTTCGACAGGGCTGTTCGAGTTAGAATTTAAAGGTGTCGTAAAATGTAATGAGATGTTATATAATTTACAAAAATCTCTTAACGTGACATTTTCGAATTCTCTTCCGTTATCACACGTAATTTGGTGTGGTATGTTATGATGTGAAACAAATTGTATTAGATTGTTTACAATTTCAATACAGTCGAATTTATATAGTGGGTAGCATTGACCGTATTTCGAGAATGCGTCGATTATTGTCAGACATTTAATTTTGTCTATATGAAAGGTATCTATGTGAATTGTTTGAAAGGGTTTCATCGGAGTTGGTGTTAATTCGAATTTAGGTTGATACGGATGTCGTTCATATTTATTCTTCAAACATACTTCACATGAATTTATAAAGTTTGCAACGTCAGCGTTTAAATTAGGCCAAAAGTACTTTTTTCTGAGATTGTCAATTGTTTGTTGAATACCACGATGTCCAGTTTTGGTCTCGTGAAAGAA
The DNA here is from genome assembly GCA_910589415.1 of Malachius bipustulatus. Taxonomy (NCBI): domain Eukaryota; kingdom Metazoa; phylum Arthropoda; class Insecta; order Coleoptera; family Melyridae; genus Malachius; species Malachius bipustulatus. Next base: position 19,164,378 of record OU342633.1, read on the forward strand.
TTTTATGTACATTTGTTGGTCGTCTTTTAATTCGATATCTTTAACTAAAGTATTCGAGTAGCATAGTTGAAATGCATTATTTTTGAATGTTTGCGTTGAAGCAGATAAAATTCGATAAGTTGGTGTTTCGAAAGTTTCGTCCATATTAAGGCAATATTTTGATTTTGGATTAACATAATTTTTGAATACTTCTAATATTCCAGTTTCTAAATCGTCATTGTTACAATTTAAAATTATCCTGTTGTTTTGGAACGGATGTTCTTTTGTTATTTTAAAATTTGGAATTGGTTTATTAATAATCACGATTTGGTTTTTATAGTAGTTAGTCACGTGATCAGTTATTGGTATGTCTAAAATTGGGGTTTCTGCGCTAGAATGTACAGTGTTGCTGTCAGATATTGGGTTATCGTTAGTATCGATTGGATTATTATTCTCAATATTTTGGGTTTCTGTTTGATTGTTTGCAACAGATGTCTCACTGATTTGGTCATTGAGGAATTTATTGATGTCCTCATCTCCCGTTTGTACCATTAAACTGTCGTTGTCTGGTAGTTCTAGAGGGTAAATTTGTTCGGTATTAATTTTGATTCGCGATAAAGAATCTGCGTTGGTGTTAAGTTTTCCCTTTTTGTATATAATTTCATAGTCGTATTCGCTAAGAAGGAGTCTCCAGCGGACCAATCTTGAGTTGGGTTGTTTCATTGAAAATAAGAAAGTAAGGGGTTGGTGGTCAGTTACTATTTTAAATTTCCTCCCAAATATGTAGGGTCGAAATGTTTTAACCGCAAATATAATAGCGAGTAATTCTTTCTCCGAAACATGATAGTTAATCTCTGCTGGGTTTAGAGTTCGAGAAGCATACGCTATAGGACGGTCAGAATTTATTGGTCCTTGCGAGAGTATTGCCCCAAGGGCATATTGACTTGCATCTGTTGTTACTATAAATTCTTTATTAAAATCCGGGTAAGCTAAAATCGGTTCATTACACAACAGTTCTTTGCATTTATTAAAGGATTCGACAAATTCGGGGGTGTGTTTTATAATTTCATTTTTCTTGAGACATTTAGTCAAAGGTTTTGTAATTTTTGCAAAGTTATCGATAAATTTTCGATAATATCCGACTAATCCGAGATATGATTTTATTTCGCGGGCTGTTTTAGGTATTGGGAAATTTTTGATAACGTGTAATTTCTTTGGATTTGGTTTTATTCCATCCGGTGTCACTATGTGACCTAGAAATTCGATCTCTTTCCGGAAAAATTCACATTTATCGGGTTGTATTTTCATGTTCGAATTCCTTAGTCGTTCGAACACAGATTTTAAATTATCTACATGTTCTTGTAGAGATGAACTGAAAATTATAATATCGTCCATGTAAACAAGACAACATTTATTGACTAAACCTTTTAGGACGTTATTCATAACGCGTTGGAATGTTGACGGTGCGTTTTTTAGGCCAAAGGGCATTCGAAGAAATTCGTAATGACCTGATTCTGTCGAAAAGGCTGTTTTAGGTATGTCTTCGGGACACATTTCAATTTGGTGAAACCCGTTAGCGAGATCTAAAGTGGTGTAATAATTTGCTCGTCCTAACCTGTCTAATATGTCCGTTATATTAGGGATTGGGTATCTATCGTCAATGGTCTTCTCATTTAATTTTCGATAGTCCACAACGACACGCCATTTCGGTTTGTTCGATGCGTCAATTTTTTTTGGAACTATCCATATAGGTGAAGTCCAAGGGCTGTCAGATGGTCTAATAATTTCGTCATTTAACATTTTATCTATTTGTCTGTCAACCTCTGCTTTATGAATATAGGGGTATCTGTATGTTCTTGTATGTAAAGGAATTTCATCAGTTGTTCTTATTTGATGTTTTATAGCATTGGTAAAAGTTAATTTGGAATTTTCGTTGTGAAAAATGTCCTTAAATTCATTGCATAACTTTTTTAGGCAGTTTTGTTCTTCTGAATTTAGATGTTTATCTCTGACCTGTGGTCTTTGGTGATTTTGGTAGTTTTCATTAACATAATTGATGTTATAATTTTGGATAGAGTAGTCTTTACCTATTAAGTTTACATCTAAGGTTGGTACTTTACCCCATGATCGACGAAACCAATCATATGTAATTTAATAAACTAAACAACATGTATCGTAAGACTGCAATTTGTAATTTCAAACGAATATATATATATACTGATACAGTTTCGGTCTTATTAGTTGGATTGAAAATTTCAATTTTCGTTTTATTATTGTTTACATAATTTAAAGATTCTAAAGAATAACATTTCGAATCTGGATCTTCTAATTTGGGTAATAAAACAAGTCCTTCTTCAATGTTACAATTTACAACAATGATTCTACTAGAATTAGGATCAATATCAAATGATAAATTTTGATCGCGTTGGTATTTTAATGGTATTGACATTTTATCATTGTATAATAAATTTTTCTCGAGGTCGATCTTTAATTTATTTTGTTTCAAAAATGGTAATCCTAAGAGTCCATTGAAAAATTTGTGAAAATCATAAATACAAGCTCTATAAACATTATCATTTTTAAATTCATTAAAAATAGGTATGTCAGCTCTAAAGCGTCCTTCCTTGTTTTCTCCGCATGTACTTATGGAAAAAGGGTTGTGGAAGATTTTATCAGGAAAATATTCTTCTGCAACTGATGGACTTAGAATTGAAGTAGTCGCGCCTGTGTCAATCAATAACTTTAATGGTGGATTTTTGATTTCGATGTATGGTAAATTACAATTGTTATTATCGGCAATATTTAATTCAATTTCATTTTTTCCGAGGCTGCTAACTGAAAATTTTCATTTTCAGGTGATTGATTTATTTCTTGTGGATTGGAGTCTCGCGAATAATTACAATTTTGCAAGTTATTTTCATAAGGATGATAATAAGTATGGTTGTACGATTGATCATAGTGGTATTGATCGTCATAATATTGGTCATTGTAATATTCGGGGTTTTCACAAAACTCGTAATATTGTTGGTCTATATCGGGATTAGAATCATTATTTGGGTATAATGGTTCGTTTAAAGTCGAATTATCTTCAATGTTATGTACTTGCATTTTATTAGGGTACCTAGATTGCAATGGTGTTTGGGGGTTTGTTTGGCTGGTTGAAATACTCATAGGTGTAGGTGCATGAGTGGGTTTATTACTGTTCATAGGGTGAAAGACATTAGAAGGGTAAGGCTGATCAGGTCGCCTACGTTTGAAAGCTTGATTTTGAGATTGAAAGTTATTATTGTAGTTTGGTGTTTGTCTTTGGAAGTTATTGTTATTGTAAAAATTGGGTCTTTGGAAATTATTATTGAAATTTGGTCTTTGAAAATTATTATAAGAATTGGGTGTTTGAAATGGTGTTGGTCTAGGAAAATTGTAGTTAGGAAAATATGTTTTTTGTGGAATATGAAAGTTTGGTGGTCTTTGTGTGTTGAAATGTCTTTGGGGTATTTTAGATGCCATGTTTAAGTGTTGGAAGTTTTCTTCCTGAATTAAGAAGGCTTGGGCATCTTCTATTGTGTTCGGATTTCGTAATCTAATCGCCATTTGTAACGTCATGGGGTGCAAGTTTCTCATGAAGGTATTTAAAACCATTTCTTCATAGTGAGCATATTTTATATCTTTTTTCTCGATAGTCATTTCGGTGACAGGTATGGCTTTTAATTTAGTGGCAATTTTACTTCTTAAATTTTGCAAGCGATGTCCAAAATCTAATAGGGATTCCTTATTTAAAGGGGTGGCAATGTTTATGTCGTTTGCTAAGCATTCTATGCTGCGATGGTCATCGAAACATGAAATAAGTGCTGCTTTTGTTTTGGGCCAGGTCGTTAGATCGACTCGACTACCAATGAAGGCAAGGGCTCTATTAATTAATTTTGATTGAACGAGTCCTAGTAAATATGAATTTATTTCTGGTCGCTCGGGATCAGTGAATTGATTTAATAATCTTTCTGAATGTTCAATAAAGGGATAGAGGCCAAACTCATTGCCGTCATAACGTGGAATAGCTTCGGCATAAGCTCTAATTGCTGTATAGTCAGTCATTTTGATTTAAATGTAAAAGTAAATTCAAAAATGTTTACACAATAAAAAATACAGAAAACACAATAAATGCAGTAAATAGATTTCACTAAAATTTTAGTGAAGTAAAAGTGCTAAAATATATATTTATGTACAGTTATAGAAATAAATTGCTTATCTAAAATCACTTATTTAAAATTGGGATTGAAATATTCTTTAATAATAATTAATATGAGCAATAGTGATTGCTAATTAAAATGAGCTATTAAATTTATTTTATTTATTTAATAAAATATTATGATTTATTTATCAGAAATTGATTCAGCTTATTTAATTTCTTTCTTTGAAATAATTAATTTGATTTATTTTCTTTGCATTTCACTTAAACTAGGATTAGGAAAGGAACTCACATTTACAGTGTGGGGCTCTCCTGGTTGAACTTGGGGATGATCCTATTCGTGGAAATCCTCTGTTCTGGTGATCTTCTTTCCAGATGCTGGGGTTGCTCTGGATACTCCTTGGAACACTTGTTCTTGGTGTAGAAATCGCCCGATGTTTCTGAGATCAGACCCGATGCTGTGGCTCTCAGTACACTGAACCGAAATTTCACACCGATAGCACCTTAACGATTTGAAAATCGACTTTCGCACAAGCTGATATACGTTCAGCTAATTAGTGACAAAAGGGCACTATCCTACTGACTGCGCCATTTAAGTTCCCAAAGGGCAGAAGACCGTTTTTAAAAGAAATTATCTTTTATTTGAGCAAGACGTTACTTATACAGAGTCTCGTACAATACTAAATCTAATCATGCTAAAGTATACTTCATCTTAAAATAACTAACAATGCATTACTTATTCTATATTAATAATATGATATTGAGGTCTGCGTATTCACTGGAAGTGCTAATATGCAGACTTTGCGTTTCAATTGTTCTTCTCCAGAATCGCCAACATAACTCACGCTATACTTTTCATACAAGCATAAAAAAGTTTTATATCAATTTAACTTTAGTTTAAGCGGATATAATTTATGAAATTCGTACAGTTATCTAGAGAGATTTCCGGAACGAGGACATACTGGGTGACTGGTTCTTAGACTGGCGTGACACTTAACAGATAGATTAATAACAGAAATATCATTTGAGTGCAATAAGTTTGACAAATGGAAGAAAAACCTTCCCAATCAAAACATAGCAACCAAATCAAAAGAAGCTCATAGCTGGCTAAATAGATAAGGGTGGGAAGACCATTAAGAAATATAAGAAAAAGAAGACCATAATAACTAGTTTGCTGTTTGTGATTTTACCAAGAACTTTTTTAAAATATTATACCTGTCCTTGTTCTAATAATCCGGTTAAACTATAATATTCATCTCCATCAGAGCAACAAGAACAGCAAAAAAATGTTTTAGCTGGTTGCTGTTGATCAACAGCATTATGTTTGTTTTTGATTTTTTTATGATTTGTTTCAATAGCTCTCAAAAAGTAGTCAATATTAATGACAAGATGAGTACAAAAGCTGGGCTCTGTATCTCAAACGGTTCCTGAGATATCGTCAACTATCTGAATAAAAAAAATTGTTTTGACACCCTGCATCTCGAAAACGGGCACTCATATTAATAGGAACTTTTATTCTTAGAACGAGGCCTCACATTTTCTATTTTCCAACACATGTTTTGAAACACCCTGTACAGATAAGACGTTTCGATTTTGTAATTTTGGCGTTGTACGATGCATAAATGCGTAATCCATGCAAAAAAATTTCCTTTAAGGGTGAAGATAGCTAACAATCTTATCTGAAATTGCATAGTTCAAGTATTTCTGATCAAACTTTGCTCGAGATCGAAAATAATTACTTATTACATAATTGTAGAATTATGGCTTTTGTAAACTTTTGGTAAGCAGCATGTTGCACATTAAAAACCAAGCGCATAAAGGAATAAAGAATAGGAAAACGCTACTTGGTTTGATTTTACTGAAATTAATAATGAAATGACTTATTACTACTGAAATCTCTGAAATTCTGAAAGTTGCATTAATTTTCATGAAGGTAAAATCTTCAGCAGTTTATTGTCTTCATTCATTTTAAACACACTTTATTACCCTACAAGTTTATTATTATTGCCTATTGTTGACGGAAAGTTTTCCTGCAATAAAACCTTCTGTGTGTAGAAACTATACGTAACAATTTCATTTATTGCGGTACTAGTAATTAAAACTTTGAATTTCTTTTTGAAGATTCACGCTTTAAACAATTTCAATTATTTTCCATTAAAAAAAAAAACTATAAGTTTAGGCACTTTAAGCAAAATACGCAATTAAGGCATAAAAGTGACAAAAGTGACATAAATAACAATTAATAAAAGCCAGTTTTCATGAAACTTCATGCTACTGTTCTGTCATTTTGACAATATAAAATACCAATCTTTAGAATTCATAAATTTATATTTCTTGACGACTTGGAATTCATAAATTGTTGTTTCTTGGCGATTTAACAACATTTCTTGTTAACACACGTTGCAAAGAGAATTTTTAAGCATTTGACGATTGACAAACTCGGTGATTTGATTTAAAACTTGATCAAACTTGACGATTGTCTACCTTCGGCCTCGTTTGGAAATTTTCTTTCGTGTTTAAGGAATTCCCATTTTTCAACTTATATCACAATTATTATTTTGCAATTTTTAAACACTCCTTTTGCAATTGGTACTTTGACGAGTGTCAAACTCGGCCTTCCGTCTTTGTTTTAAGCACGTGACGAAAATAGCCAAGACCACAGACCGTGTTTGAAAATCGTCAAAGTACCAATTGCAAAAGGGGTGTTTAAACATTTTGACGATTATCAAACTCGGCCTTCGGTCTTTATTTTAAGCACGTAACAAAAATTGTCAAACCAAACCGAAGGCCGAGTTTGAAAATTGTCAAATTTTTTAAACACTCCTTTTGCAATTGGTGCTGTGACGATTGTCAAACTGGCCTTTGGTCTCGTTTGGCAATTTTCGTCGCGTGCTTACAACAAAGACCGAAGGCCAAGTTTGACAATCGTCAAAGTACCAATTGCAAAATATCACAATAGTTATTTTTCAAATTGTGGCACAAATAGCAAACAATAGCTGCAAAATGAGAGTGCATGTTTTAAGCACCGACGAAACACTTCTTTGCTTTTTTTAAACACTCTTTTTGCAATTGGTACCTACTTTGACGATAGTCAAACTCGGTCTTCGGTCTTTGTTTTAAGCACTCAACGAAAATAACCAAACTAGACCGAAAGCCGAATTTGACAATCGTCAAAGTGCTTAAACACTCTGTTTGCAATTGGTACTTTGACGATTCTCGTCGTGTGCTTAAAACAAAGACCGAAGGCCAAGTATGACAATCGTCAAAGCACCAATTGCCAAAGAAGTCTTTAAACATTTCAAAAGAAGTATTTCCGTGAGTGTTTAAACACGCGAGAAAATTGCCAAACGAGGCCGAAGGCCGAGTTTGACAATCGTCAAAGTACTTCAACACTCCTTTTGCAATGTGTACACACATGATTTTTTGTTAAATCGCCAAGAAATAACAATTTATGAATTCTTAAGTCGTCAAGAAATATAACTTTGTGAACTCGAGAGATGCGTATTTTATATTGTCAAGGCTACAAGCATCCATAAAAAAAATTTCATGAAAACTTGCTTTTGATCGTCATTTATGTCACTTTTACATACTCATCAGTGCCTAAAAGACTCACAAGTGCTTCTTTTAGTCACTTGTGTCAAAAAGAATGTCATTTTGAAACTAAATGACAATCAAAATGGCAACTTTATGAAACTATTTAATCACAAAAATAGTTACTATGCTTAATTAATAGTTAATATTATGCTTTATCTCATACTAATACATTATAACTAGATAAACGCTTGGTTACCGTAACTATAAACATATTCATAACTCCCTTGGGAGTTATACTGGGCTGTTATTAATCCATAATTCCCTCTATTGTTACTATTTGTTTAATTCTGGTAACCATTGGATGTTGGTTTTGTTATTGCATTGTTGGTTGAATATTTGGATTTCATATGTCATTTTCTATAAACTTTTCAGTTGATACATCCATGGTAATCATGCTTACTCAATTATTAAAAACATTCGTTTGATTTTAAAAACCATAACCGATTTGGTTTTTATATTTCATTTTATATGAAATAAAATAAATTATGTATCACGTGAGTTATTGGATGTTAATAACCTCGGGCAACTTAACAATCGGATTGCAATATGTTGCCCTCTGTAATTAACATCCTCATAACTCCCTTGATACATAAATAACTACAATAAATACATTATTGTGCTTAAAACACTCGCATTTTGCAACTGGTAAGACAAATAAACTAAGTAGGTTTTTTTAACAACTAAGTAGATTGTTACAAAGTGTTTGTTTTATATGTTGTTTGACATATTTTATTTAATAAGAAAAATTCTTTATTTAATGTGTATATTATACTGCATTTAGGTATAATATGATGTCGGTGTCACGTTACGATAATTGAACGAATATAACTATTTACGTAGCTACATGCATCAGGAATGTACTTAAGTATTCAAATAATAGCCAATGCAAGTTTGAAGGTTTTCATAAGAATGTTTGTCTAGTTTTTAAGAAGAAATGTCTTATTGTTATAAAAATATACCATTTTTATCTTTAACATGAACTATAAAATAATAATTAATCACTCTTAATTAGTTTTGCCGGCATTAGAAATAGACGCTAATATCATATACCACTAGGAACAATAGTTTTGGAACGGTTTTCATGACAAAAACTCAAATGATTCATTCATCTTGGTGCAGGAAGTGCTTAGTATGGCGAATTTTTAATTAATTATTGGCAAAAAATAAATTGGAGAACAATATGGAAATGAGCGATTTGTTAATAAGAACCAAAAATATATACTTAAGTAGAAAGTAATCAAATGAATTAATTACAAGAAGCAAGTTCAATTTTAACTGCTTAGTACAAGAACATTTTTTGAAATAAATCGCTCCCTCCTGCTCTTGTCAAAATTTTGTGTTTGTTTTTAGGTACTTAGTTTTGACATTTTCGCTCTTCGCAAAAATATTACTTAATTCTTAAGAAAGTAGATAAGGTACCAACATATTTCTTTTTAAAGATATAATTCAGCAAAAATTGACTTCCTAACTAAATATTAAGCACATAAAAAAATGGATTCAATTTTAAGAAAATAAGTGAGACACAAAAATAATAAATAAATAAGTAAATTGAACAGAACTTACGTTATTATACTGGCATGAGCGGAATCATTCAATCGTTTGTATCAAAAAAAGCACATTTTCATAATTAAATAAATGTACGCGCCAATTAGTTTGAAGGAGAAATCTCATTAGAGGTACGAGTACTCCGCACTGATCACCTTCACATGAGAAAATACACGCTCAAAGTCGGAGCGGAGAGAATCTACCCCATTCATCATTTCAGAGCGCAAACTCTCGATGTGTCACATTCCTTCCTGTTCGTCCAATAATTTTTGTATAATCAACCACTTGCAACCTTTATACCTGTCGGTCAATTAAACCGACACCATGAAATTATACGTTTAGAACATTCTACCAAATAATATAAAATTACCATCATCTGTTTCCAGATTAGATTATACCTATTTGCAGTTACTAGTCATTGTTTTCAGTGACGACTCGTCACCAAAATTTTTATTTTTTGGAGTATTATTGTTCCGATCTTACTTACCTAGGTGTAGAAGTTAAAATAGAATAATTACAGAATTGACAGATTTTTGATCAGATTAATCAGTCAAGTTTATTAACAAATCGCTGCTGAATTCACTGCATAGGTTCGAGAACCATTTATCCATAATACATGAATAGTTTCTATTCTAACATTTTATTCTATTCTATTCTATTTAATTTTATCAAAATACAATTCAGAATTCAAACAGATGGACATTCAAACACCATTGCGAGAGTGGAATTCGATGCCGCGAGCAAATTTTCAAAGTCCTAATTGAGAAACTAAAATTCGTCAAAATTCTTGTTTCAATCGATGTATTTTTGACATCAACGATAATCTCATATTCGAGGCATCGTCTGTTTCATGGCCTTCTACGCCGGGACGGTGGAAAATAACGCAAAATAATCCGCAAGTTGACGGGAGTCTCAGAAAATGGTTTTGCAAAAATCGGCACAAGAAATGTCCAATCGAATAATAATGACATTTCTCCTGTATCTCGAGGACGGGAACAGACAGAGGAATCAATTACCGGTTTGAACTTCTATAAATTTATATTACCTGATTTCTGTTAAAATCGCAGAAATATTGTTTTTCAAAAAATTTCCACTATAGGTAGGTAACTACATACCGGGTGATCCATTTTAATCTCACCAGGGAAATATTTCGGAATGGTGGTGTTGGAAAAAAGTTTCAGACAAATTAAAGTTGTATGGTTGTTAGGGGGACATCGTTTGGGGCCATGATCATCCCCCTCCCCCCACACCCCTTGGGGAATTCTCGAAACGTGTGGGAATCCAAACTCAGGTCTACATAATTATGCAATCATGGTGACCCGTAAAATCCAATTTTTCGAGCATTGTGGATTTTTTTGAGTATTTTTTTCGAATTCCTCAACCTCGAGTTAGTAAATATGAAAATTTTCATAATTTTTAATAAGAGACTTTGTTTTCCAAGTCTTTTAGGATTGCCATTTTTTTGTTCTAAACCTGCCATTTTAGGGAAAGTCAAAATACAAAATCTCTCGCGGCATCTTGCGATATATCTTCTTGTAGATTTTGAGTCGCTGATTACGATGGTGGAAACCGTTTGTCGATACGATGAACAGTAAAAAAGTTACGAGCATCGACATTGCCAAAATGCTAATAAAAAGCCCTATACGCATAATCATATTTTTTCTTACTAAGCACTGGTGGAAGCAAAACACTGATTATTTTGCAAAGCTCATCCATTCTTTCGCTATCCAACGATGTCGTCCAACAACGCTATCCACACTCGATAGCACGCAAAATTCTCGAAACCTGTAGGACTCCAAACTTAGGTCTGCATATGCAATCATAGCGATCCGGAAAATCCAATTTTCCGAGCATGCTGGATTTTTTTTAGTATTTTTTTCGAATTCCTCAACCGTCGAGTTAGTAAATATGAAAATTTTCATAATTTTAATAAGATACTTTGTTTTCCAAGTCTTTTATTAGGATTCCCATGTGTTCTAAACACCGGCCATTTTAGGGAAAGTCAAACTACAAAATCTCCCGCAGCATCTTGCGAAATATCTTTTCTTATAGATTTTGAGTCGCTGAATATGATGGCGAAAACCGTAAGTCGATACGATGAACAGTAAAAAACTTATGAGCATCGACATTGCCAAAATCCGAATAATAAAAGGCCCTACGCATAATCATATTTTTTCTAACTATGCACTGCATGGAAGCAAAACACTGATTATTTTGCAAAGTTCATCCATTCTTTCGCTATCCAACGATGTGCCACACTCAATAGCACGCTAAAATTCTCGAAACCTGTGGGACTCCAAACTTAGGTCTACACATGCAATCATTGCAACCAGGAAAATCCAATTTTCCGAGCATGGTGGATTTTTTTGAGTATTTTTTCGAATTCCTCGACCACGAGTTAATAAATTTGGAAATTTTAGTAATTTTTACGAAGAGATTTTGTTTTCCAATAGTCTCTTAATTAGGATTCCCATGTGTTCAGTTGAAAATTTTAAATTTAAAATTTTAAAAAATTCCCATGAAACAGGCCCCTGAGAACCGGCCATTTTAGAGAAAACCAAATTTCAAAATTTTCTGCGCCATCTTGCGATACATCATTTCCTATAGATTTTAAGTAGCTGATCACGATGGTGAAAACCGCAAGTCAATACCATGAACAGTAAAAAAGTTACGAGATCGACATTGCCAAAATCCGAAAGAAGGCCCTTACGCCGCATAATCATATTTTTTCTTACTAACCACTGTGGAACCAAAACCCGACTTTGAACTTGATTATCGTCGATATTATTTGGTGATTTTATTGTCTCTTCAGCGATTTATGGACTAAGTAGATGCGAAAAATTGCTCATGTACTATTTTTCGTACTTTTTTATTAAATTTTTTTTTTATTTATTTTTAAAGTTTTATGTTCCTCAATACCTTTTCGTCTCAAAAAGAGAGTGAACTATTAATAAAAATGTTAAGTGGTGGCTGCATCAGTAATATTTCAACAATATAGGTACCATAGTAGATACCGGTAAAAATATTTATCCAACTGAGCTCGTTATGAATTTATTTTTTGCAAAGAAAATTTCATCACTGTTGAAAATAAAACATCTTTAAAAAGAGTTACGTCAGTAGGTATAACATAAACTAAGATAAACTTCCAGTATAGCTAGCTTATTCTACTCAACTTCTTGTTATAAATCATCTTTTCCTTAGCTCATAGTGCTTAGTGCTTATACTTGTATATTATATACACTCCACTTCCTGAATGAATTCGGAAATATAATCCCTCATACTGTTCCTGTATGCCTACATATTACTCTGAGAATCCTGGGAGACGTGTCTTCTTTGCTCTTTTAGGTACCTATACAGATATTAGATAGGTAAGGTATACAATAATTAGATATACTTGTTCATGACGGGCAGGAAATACAGACGATGAAGTAAAATCAATATGGACTTTTTTGCTCTCGAATAAGAGTAGGTATATGTATTTAAAAGCCTACACGACAAAAAATATCTTGAAAATACTTTTAGAAAAAAACCATGTGTATTTAGTAATTTACCTTAAATAGGTTCTTCTTCGAAGTTAGAAAATGAAATCGTATCCTCAGGCTTACTTATTCACTAGGACTGCTACTTAAAGGTATAATTTATTTATTTACAATAAATGATTGTTGTAAAGACACTTTATTTATAGGTACGCAGATACTTTATGTATCACCATGCATTATTTATATCGCTTACCATAATGCGAATCACGATTTACTGAGGGTTGCCCATCCATATTTACATTCTGGCTTCCCATACATGGCCCGCAGAGCTGACTCGAATTCGGTTACATTTATTTCTGTTATTCCCCGCCACTTTTCGCTTTTTCTCTGAATTTATTTCTGTCATTTCAATAGGTTTGACAATAAACTGCGTTTATTTTGCATTGCATTTTTTTAGATTTTTAAAATGTTTGTTCTCGTTATGTGAGAAAACTGAGGACTTTACGATAGAAAGTTTACTTTAAGACAGACGATGGAAAGTGCGAAAAGCTCAGAACTGTAAGCGGTTATTCTTCTGTAGATCTCCCCGGTTTCAAGATACAGGAAAAAGATCATTTTCCGGCAGAAGTTTTTTTTAAAGCTCTCCTGCATCCTGACAGAGTTGTTTCAAACGTAGCAAAATTATCATTGACAGAGCTATTCGCAAAAAAAATATTCGCAAATAGCTTCCATCCCTGAGTGGCGTAAATTATCAAAAAAAAACTCTCTACTGTTTTTTTTTTTTTTTGGTTTTCTGCTCTAAACCAAATAAACAAATAGTTCAATCTCTATAAAAGTTGTCTCTCCCCAAACTAGCAAAGCAGTTATCTTCAAGACTTCTTATTGATGTATTTAATTTGCTTGGGACACCTGACACCACTTTACCCCACACCTCACACCTATGTCGCATTCTATGAGGAAAACAAACCTTGAGCTTATTTACTAATTATTTATACACAAATTATTATACAGAGAGTGAGTCATAAGGAACTTTGCAAACTTCTAAGGGGAATATATCATGTGGCCCTAAAAAGTGTCAACTCTCCTCTGTTATTAATTATACAGGGTGATTTGTGAATTTAAAAAAAATATGATTGGCCCTAATATTTTCACGAATCATTAGAATTTTATAATTTTTTGGTGCATCAGTACACCATTATTTAACATTCTATCGGCGTTTTATAAGCTTAGAAATTCCAGGACCGACTTTAAAAAAATCGATAATAAAAAAATTAAGAAAAAAAAATTATCCCAGATTTGCTAGTTTCATAGTTTTTTATGTCGTCCGGGGACATGCAATGATTATTAAAGTGGTTATAATTTTTTATTTCAAAAACGAAGCAAAATAAAGAAAAATAATAGAAAAGTTGTTCTCGTAATCGCTCATTTTGACAAAAAAATTAAAATTCAAAAAAAGTTATTGGCGTACTTTTTTGTAAATTTTTTCAATTTGTTGAAGTGATCTCCGCCGGAAACACCACTCGATTTATAAAAAATTTAATCTATTGAGGGCTAAATTAGCCCTTTATTAAGTACCTACTGCAGTTTTTCTTCTGAAACAATAACCTGTTATTTCCTACGGTGCTAATAATGAGTATTTATACTTATACATAGGTACCTCTATTATAGGTACTTAAATAATTGATCTGTATAGGTACGATTATTATGCTAAATACTGAAGGCTTACACATAAGGAAATTGGGAAATGGGAAATGGGCATCAATTCACCTTATGTATAAAGACTCAGTACTCGTACAGTAAATCATCTCTTTATGGATGCTAGCACCATTATACTATGTATAAGGTACATGTACATGTAAGACAATACAAGTAAAAATAATATCTATATGCCCGTGTGTTGTCCATTTATCACTTTACTTCTTATCAGTTAAGTATAACTAATATAGCTAATTTATTGTTTTAGATAAGTAGTGAGTGATGGTAATAGATGGTCGTTGAAGTATAATAATGACAACGGTTTTAATGTGAGTCATCACATAGAAGAAATAGAAAAAAGAATTTAACATTTAAATAAAAGTTATTGGAAACAGTCCTCATCGTAGAAATTTTTTGTAATTTATATTTATGAACGATAATAATTATGATGACATAATTATTATCATAAAAGTTTCTTTACAATCAATAATAAATGCATAAAATTACATCTGTTTGCTAATTGGGTACCTATACATACCTACAGCCATTAGTTGCAAAAAGCTGTATCGCATATTAATAAAATCAAAAAACAGTCTTTATGAACATAGCGATTTCAGAAGAGAAGAAAAATTTGCAGTACTAATAATGAATTATGTCTATTTATGAACACCAATGAATGGTATACTGTTTTACAACATGTATTGTCACTTATTGTCTCTTTTCTAATATTATAATGTATTTTGTATTTGTATTTTTGAGGGTGATCAAGTTACTGCGACCTAAAAGATTTATTGTATCCCCTCTACTGTGCTTCGCCTGGTGTGGAATCCCTTTAGTGAAGCACCCTCTACAAGTCCGTTTCCTTGAGAAACTTCAGGATTTTGAGAGGATCAAGGTCGGGTAAATTCCCTGCCTCTAGCTGGTGGTGGCCATTACTTCTTTTGAGTTCTATAGCATCGCAGTTGAGCAGCAGGTGACGTGGTGTCTCGTCTCCTTTCCCGCAGAATCTGCAGACGCCATTTTCTTCTATGTCTAACTTCCTCAGGTGTTCCTTGAGCTTGCAATGTCCCATTAGGAATCCCGTCAGTGTTCTGAGGACGTTCCTTGCTGAGGTTGAAGAGTATCTTCGACCTCTCTCGGTTAAAATTCCCGAGAAGTTTGTTGGCTTGTCTCAACCCCGAGAGGTTCCATAAATCAGTTTCTCTCAGTTTTCTTCTTCCTTTTGGAGTTCTTCCTTGAAGAAAGTATCTTCGAAGCCACACAGAATGATTCTTGTCCTATGAAGGGTGTCGATGCTCCTTTTCTTGCCAGTGCGTGGGCATTCTTCTTGCGTTCGAGGTGGTCTCGAGCACAAGGATTGTTTAGCCAACTGTCTTGACGGGTGACAAGCCCCGCTCGGTCAGCAGTCTGTTTCGCGGTGATGTCCCGCGATTTCTTGTTTTTTTGTTTCTTACCATGGTTGATCCCACGAGTAGCTATGGAAGGGTGTTCCACCTATGCAGAGCCCCGCATGCAAAGGTGAGGGGATTGATACAGTG
Source organism: Malachius bipustulatus (assembly GCA_910589415.1). Taxonomy (NCBI): domain Eukaryota; kingdom Metazoa; phylum Arthropoda; class Insecta; order Coleoptera; family Melyridae; genus Malachius; species Malachius bipustulatus. The sequence continues at coordinate 19,180,391 of OU342633.1, forward strand.
GGGTGCCCCCTGGTGCCCCAAGGTTGAATCCAGTAGGGCTGGTCTTCTATCCAGTCACGCATCCCATCAGCCTGGACCCCCGCCTTAGGATTTAGGTTTTTTAGTGAGGTTGTCTCCTCTTGGTTCCGGCGATTAAGCCCAGACCCCCGCATCTCTCTGTGCGCGGAACGTGACCACGACAACAGATGATACGGTATATCAGATAGTCCACAGTCGGACATCTCTGGCGCCGTTTCCCCTAGTGCAGGACCTTTAGTCACGACACGTCAACTAGGTTAGGGGAGGTGGTCCGCGGCAGGGCTTTGAGCTACCAGTCTAGAATTTTACCTCCGACGAGCTCTATCACCGCTGCTAACCTTACTCACTTACGCTCATTGTAAGGCCTTCCCCCTATCCGCCACCTGGGGACGCGCCCGATGGGTACTCAACCGCACGGGATATTATAATGTAAAAAATGTAAATAAAAAGGAAAGAAAGCCATTAAATTTCTTTTCTGTGATCTATAACTACTATGATAGCGTCTTGTGAGTTGAAAAATTTCAAAAATTGTCAACATAACTCTATACTATAGTGATAATGTATGAAAATCATATGCAAGTACTAAAAGTTGAGAGATAATTCCTTAAAAAAAACTATACCTAGTTATGTAAGAAATGCAAAGTATATTCAATTTGTATAAGATCCTTAGCATTTTAGATAATATTATCATGTCTGTTACATTTGCATTAAAACATATCCGTAATTTTTTTTAATTCATATCCGGTTTTCTGTAGTTTACAGTACAAGGCAACAGATGGCGCTCCTTTTTTTACTTCCTTATTTTTATTACATGTAACATGTAATGTAATAATATGTAAATACTAAATAGCGGAGAGCTTCACGTATTATTATCAGAGTATTTAATATCAGGTTGGTAGTTAGTTCTTGTCATGTTGGAGGAGGGCGCTGTTTTGTTGCACCTTTTTAGGGAACCTGCATTACCGACAGTACCGACACTGACTCTAACTAAGTACACGTTAGTGTCGGTAATACAGGTACCCTAGCCACTTTACTTTATTCATTTACAATATATATACCCTCTCTTATAAATTTGTTACTCTCCTTGATTTATTCAAATTGACAGTATGACAGTGACGTCTGATAACTCTGATAGTCTAGTCTGTCAAGAAAATTCAATTACCTCTCGGTTCCTGTCCTGTCTGTCTACTTTTCTTTCCTATACTCGAAAAATGAATGAAGAATGAATAGATTCTTAGAAAGGAAAAGTCAATATAAAAAATAATAATAACATTCCCATCTCTGTAGTGTGTGTTGTGTGTGTGTGAATTTTGCATTGTTTTGGCTGTGATTACTAACAACTGGAACTGGTTTCGGTTTGGTTTCAACCGCGATGAGAAATTGAAGGCGATTCGAACCTGCAGTGATAGTCAGTGTGATGATTTGACCTGAAACATCGCACAGAAATGGCAGATTTAATACGTACAGGAAGTGAACATGGGGCTGGCATTGTGAAAGATAAGCTAGGCTCTCCCAGCACAGGAAGTGAGGATGGAAACGAGCAAGATAATCAGGGCGCCCTGAAACTAGAAACCGACGAACCGGATCTCGGAGACTCCGCTCACTATGCACCTCCGGAGACCAAGTGGTACCACGGGAGACTCGACAGATATCAGGCGGAGGAGAGGCTGTGGAGGCACAATAAATTGGGGAGCTACCTGGTCAGGGAGAGCGACAGGAAACCGGGCTCTTACGTGCTCTCGTATTTGGGGAAGACCGGAATGAATCACTTCAGGATAACAGCGGTTTGTGGCGATTTCTACATCGGAGGGCGACAGTTTCAATCTCTGAACGATCTGGTCGGATTTTACACCAAGAAAAGCGACTTACTGAAGAAGGAGAGGCTTATCAATCCGGTTGCACCGCCTGAACCTGTTAATGATAAAAAGGTACCTACCCACAATTTCCTAGCTGGTCCGTTTTTATTAATAGTTAGTTACTTATTTACTTTGGGTTGGTATTAACTTGTCCTTTGTCCCTTGTCTTTAACTTACTAGTGGTACCTATACCTTGTACATTTTGGCTGTTCAACAATAGTAATGCTTAATTGTATGTCGCACTTTCTTCTGATTATTTGTTCAGAAAGTTATTAAGGGTTTCCTGTCAGAAGGGCCTAGGTATCAACCAAAACTATATTTGGTGAATATCTAGATGAGCGGCATGGGTATAGGGCGAAATGACTTATACTATCGGATAGATCGTGTCTCTAGGAGTATCAAGGTACCATTGAATTTTTGCGCCGGCAAGTAATAGTCGAGATATAAGGCCTTAAAGTGTCATCCTTGCCCTAATACGTGTATTCGTCATATGATTGCGCTCGAATTGGAAACGCTCGATCGTCGTGTTTCCGACGGATAAGAGAGCTGCCTGTTCGCGCATATAATGTTCGAATACACGTATTAGGGCAAGGATGAAACTTTAAGGCCTTATATCTCGACTATTACTTGCCGGCGCAAAAATTCAATGGTACCTTGATACTCCTAGAGACACGAGCTATCCGATAGTATAAGCCATTTCGCCCTATACCCATGCCGCTCATCTAGATATTCACCCTATATTTGTCTAATGCATGATTTGGCATTACACAATTAGTTTGTCATAGTGAATGAATTCTTCAGTTGTATTGAAGGACCTGTGCACCAAACTGCAGTATAATGGTTTGGGCTACAGGTATTAACCATTTAACCATGAGACCGGGTCTGTTTTAGTATTAGTACATATTCGAGAGAGTTTGACACTCGTGTACCTAAAGTTGGTGCCCCAAAATCCAGCATCAAGCATCCCAACGTTTGACATGAGTTTATGAGGCCACTAGGGTAGCCTAAGAGCTGCAGAACTGACTTGAAGCCTGGAGCTTGTTGAATTTTCACAGCACTGTCGAGTCCTGAGTTCCACAATCAGTGCTCTGAGTGCTAGTGGAAAAAGCGCGATTGCTGCTGATTTGCTTGGCGATTTTACCATACCATCGTTCCGGAACTGGAAGTACTTCGACCAAACCTGTTTAAAAGCTTGCTCCGCTATGTTAGCTTCATTTTTGCATAACTATTGAAGAACCAGAAACTCTAAAACTCACATTCGTATAATTATTTGAACTATAATTTTTAGTCGTGGTATGTGTTATTATGACATTTAATGTAACGGGACGTCGGTATTCGTTATAGCTTTGATGCCACAAAGTCGAAATAACAGTCCAAAGATGAAAACTCGAATATTTCGAAGATATCATGCCTCACCGCCACCGCTGAAAAATATCTGACATGGAGGGGAAGATAAACTGTAAGAGGGGCCCGGGAGGAAGAAGTACTTCATGGCTTAAAAACTTGGGAATATGGTACAACAAAACATCAATAAATAGCAAATATGTGTCTTGCTCTCTTGTTATACTCTATACTTTCACCATTCTTCTTTAATCTGGCAGTTGACTTTATTTTACCTCCAGTCAAGATTCAAAAATATTCAACCTGGTACTAAATTATTTTGTAGAATTTATAAGAGAAAAAATATATTTTTTTAAGCTGTTTAATATAAATTTATAATGTTTGCAATGCAAGATTTGGGGACAAAATAGCTGAAACTTAATGTACAGGGTGGGCAAATTTGGATGTTTCTATAGGAGATCTCGGTAACTATAAGCGCTATGGAAAAATGAATGGCGCATTCTCGATCGCTTTTTTTGAGAGGAACTCAATGGTGAAAACCGGAACTCGCTATCTTCTTTTGTTTTCGAGCTATAATGAAAAGTACGATTTTTCACGGTATCGATAAATGTCGATATCTTTCTTGGTTTTCAAGTTAGAGAAAAGATATTTGCACATTCTTCAGGCACTTTTTTGAGTAGAGTAGAACGGCCTCAACAGATTTTGAATATCTTTTTTCATTTTTCCGTTATAACATAAAGTTGTATTTTTTTAAATGGAAGACATAGTGGGCCATGAACTAATTAAATAGAGTATTTTTTTCTCTTTGCAACGATATATAACATGTGTGTTAAAAATTTATGAAAAGTTACATTTTTCAAAATAAATTGAATTTATCATGGTACCTGAGATTTTTTTTTATTATTTTGACTTGTCACGTAGTGGGCGTGAATTTCATTTAGAATAGTATATGAAGACGTCTGTCAAAGCCAGTTCTCTTACATTTTTGAGTTAGAAAGTGACAGTTCCGCTTTGAAAAAAGTAAAATTTTAGTAAAAAAAGTTGACCAATGAAACTTTTTATATTTTATATTAGATTGCTTTATGCAAAATAGTGACAATTCTGATATTTATATTTATAAGAATTGGCAAGTACGGATCCAATTACATTAATGGCAGTTTCTTCGGCATCACCAATATGATAGATTTTGGGCCTAGGCTTCTTGAATGACCCGTGATTGATAATATTTGCCTTCAACCTGTCAAAAATAGATTTGTGGGGTTGTCTCCTCTCTGGATAACGATTGAAGTATGTTTCGGATGCAATATCAGAATTGCTGTTACTTTGAATAAAGCACTCTAACATATCATACTTTTCGTAGTTTTCATAAACCAAATTTGCCATTTTGCAAGCGAAACGAGCACTTTCTAACTCAAAAACTGCGTAAACTGGCTTTGACAGGCGTTGTCGCACAATCGCACATTTTCTAAATGACATTCACGCCTACTAGGTAAATAGTTGAAACAAATTTCTAAGGTACCATGATAAATTAAGTTTATTTTGAAAAATTAACTTTTCATAAATTTTTAACGCACATGTTATATATCGTTGCAAAGAGAAAAAAAAACTATTTAATTAGTTCATGGCCCACTATGACTTCCATTTAAAAAAATACAACTTTATGTTATAACGGAAAAATGAAAAAAGATATTCAAAATCTGTTGAGACCGTTCTACTCTACTCAAAAAAGTGCCTGAAGAATGTGCAACTATCTTTTCTCTAACTTGAAAACCAAGAAAGATATCGACATTTGTCGATATCGTGAAAAATCGTACTTTTCATTATAGCTCGAAAACAAAAGAAGATAGCGAGTTCCGGTTTTCGCCATTGAGTTCCTCTCAAAAAAAGCGATCCAGAATGCGCCATTCATTTTTCCATAGCTCTTATAGTTACCGAGATCTCCTATAGAAACATCCAAATTTGCCCACCCTGTACACATCAATAAAGTTATTGTGATGATATTACAAAAAAAATCTAATATAATTATTAATTTGTATCTTTTCAGAGAGTAGTGGCTATTTTACCGTACACCAAAATGCCTGACACTGATGAGCTCACATTTAAAAAGGGCGATATATTTTTTGTACATAACGATATGGGCAACGGGTGGCTCTGGGTGACCGCTCATCGTACCGGAGAGCAAGGGATGATATTCACTGAACTCGTTGAGGACCTACATGACAGTATAGATCCCAACACGGTGTTTCCTTGGTTTCACCCGAACTGTACAAAAGACGAGGCTGTCGATTTACTAGTCAAGGGTAAGGAAGATTCCTACGATAAATAATAATTAAGTTTATACGTTTTTAATTGGGACGACAGTAGTAGGTATGAATCACCAATCGGAGAAGTTATTGCTTTACCGACTACCGTGTGTATGTGTTTGTTTTGCTTGAAAACGACTAATAATTATCATAGATAAGAACAATACCATTACCTTTTATCAGTAAGGTGACTAATAATCCTGGAAAATGACTGTAACGAATAATTTCAACCCATTATTTATACCATTACTTTCCTCGTAATTGATTCATGAATAAATATAAATAAGTGATAATGAATATTGCTCTACCTCCGGTTTCAGCTGGTCCTGGTAGTTTCTTGGTGCGTCCAAGCGACAATTCACCCGGCGATTATTCCTTATTTTTCCACATCAACAACCAAATACAACGTTTTAGAATAGAGAAACAGGGAGTCAGGTATCTTATGGGAGGTCGAATATTCGAATGTTTGGATGCGGTCATTAATCGATACAGAAAAGAACAGATAGTCGAAGGACACACGCTACAGCATCCCGTGAGTGAAACAAAAAAGAGTCGGTGTTTTTATAATTCAAGCTTTGCTCGTTAATTTACAGTTGATCGTCGACGGAAGCAAACAACTCGACTGGGTTCCTGACAATCCGAAAAAATCAGAGGCCGAAAAAATTTACGCCACGCTGAGAGAATGTCGAGATCAAGCTGGCTTGAAGAAAATGCGCGGCATCAAACATCAGGGATACCTGCACAGGAAATCCGATAAAGCGACCAAGAAATGGAAACTGCTCTACTTCGTACTGCTGGTGGACGGCACGGATACACATTTATACCTTTATGAAAATCCCAAACGAACGAAACCCAAGGGACTGATCGATCTTTCATGTGCTTATCTGTATCAGGTATTTGTTTATTAATTATTAATTTTTTTTTTATAATAACATATAATGTAATCAGGTCCACGACAGTTTATGGGAGCGTCCCCATTGTCTGCAAATCGTAGAAAGGGCTCTCCCTTGTCTAGCGACCGTGACTCATCTAGCGGCGCCGTCTACCGAGGAATGCCAGGAGTGGGTGAACGCCCTGAAGCCGCTCTGCGTGCCTCAGTTGAGTCGAGCGACCAGCAAAGTCCCCCAGCTGAGGGAGCTCAGGTGCCTGACTTTGCACATATTGGACGCACACAGGCTGCCGTTCAAGCTCGTGCCGCACCCATACGTCACGATCCAGTTCAACAACCAGGTGCGGATAGCCCGTACGAGGTCCAAGTCGGGGCCGGACCCTGTGTGGGACGAGGAGTTTGTTTTCGAGTAAGCGATTTGTATTGATTTTTTTTTTTTTAATAGGTGGCCCAGTCAATTTAACATAATTCACTATTTCTCTCAATTAACTGTTGAAATAGTTTATAATAACAATTTATATTTTCAGTCTCTATTTATATTATAATACTACTTCTGTCTTAATTCTTTCACTCTGTCACTTCTTGATAATAACATTCAAAACCACTATTGTTTACTGGTTCATTAGACCTCTTTCTTACTCGTATCAACTCCACTAACTGACTTTTCTCTCATTAATAACACTCTGGACTCCACTGGTCCCTTAATAATCGTCTGTCTAACGTCTAACTGTCCAACTTAGCTGTCTTTGATTTTGATAACCTCCCAAAATAACTGCCATATGAACAGCTGTTAGTTGTCATAGGCCATCATTAGAACTGTCCTTGTCGTATGGTCGTATGTAGAGCATCCCAGAATTAAAAGGCCCAGCTAGAATTTACGAGAATGGAAGAAGAAAAAGATTCTCTAACCTCAGCTTTTAATAAAAAATAATGTAAACAAGTTTATTAGATTCTCAATCTCGTATCAATATTTTTGTGAACAGTTTAATGTTTATAAACATTATGCTTCTTCCTGCTGATGTTATTTTATTATTTATTTTCATTCGCAGTCAGTATTTCTGGTTTGTTATCTAATCCTTTCCACTTGAGTACTACGATAATTTAATGTTTATCAATAGTTTCTATTTCAGTGCATTAACGCTGTTACTAGTAAACTAATAAATAAATGATAAACAACATTTTTTCCCTCGCCTCCTATGTTATTGAACTTTGCATTTATTGTTAATATTAACATTTTAACCGAACCCTTTTGTTAACAGTGATGTGCCATGTGATGTTGTGTCATTTACCCTAACGATTTACAATAAAGGAAAGCGAGGAAAAGACACAGAAGTTGCCGAACTGCACGTCGATTTAGATTCGCTTGGAAACGGTGAAGAAAAAGAAGAATGGTATTCGTTGTCAGGATTAACGCCGATTGGAGAATGGGGCTCACTTAGACTTAGAACTAGGTATTTTAATCCCCAACCCCATATTCACAACTTGTATTTCTCATTAATGTAATATTGCAGATATTTACATGACCTAGTCATGCCTGCAGAGGAATACAGTCCTTTGCAGCAGTTATTATTAGAACCTGGACTAACATCAGTAAAAACTCTGGCCGAAATTTGTCATTCAGACAGGGCTCCGTTAGCGACTGCTCTGTTAAGGGTCTTCCGAGCAGAGGGTCGTGAGACTGAACTCTTGCGAGAATTGAACAATGCGGAGGTAATTGACGCTAAATTCACTCTAACTCGAGACTTGACAACAATTTCAATTCCAGATTTTGAGAGAGACCGAGACTTCAACATTGTTCCGAGCTGCCTCGCTATCGACGACTCTGATGGACTTGTACATGAGAGCGGAATGCGGAGGATTCTTACAAGCCGCCGTTCTCGAGACCGTCTTGAGACTTCTAGAAAGCAAGCAAAGCGCCGAGCTCAATCCTACCAAGATGGATCCCTCGGACGATGCTTGCAGCAACGCCGAATTTTTGCTGCAAGTCCTGGATCAGGTAGACGGTGTCGTCTCTAAATTATCGATCACGTGTTCATTTCGTACCTTTTTTAGGTTACACTGAGCATTTTCACGTCACCGGACGCTTGTCCGAGATCGGTGCGATACATCTGCGGGTGTCTGCAGAAGGCGGTGGTCGCCAAATGGTCCGACGAGAAATTCGTTCGAACCAGGGTGGTTTCGGGATTCATTTTTTTGAGACTTCTGTGCCCGGCTCTGTTAAATCCCAGACAGTTCGGTCTGGTCGGCGAGCAACCTACTCTGGCTGCAAACAGGAGCTTGGTGATGGTGGCCAAGTGTTTGCAAAATTTAGCTAATCTGGTGGAATTTGGTGGAAAGGTGAGGAATTTGTTGTTTTATTTTTATTTCTGTCGTATTTTGACAATGATTTGTGGTGGTCTATAGTCCGTAATTATGAAAAATGTATCGCTGTAATGTTATTGTTGAAGATTATTTCATTGTTTGACTATCACGATTCACAAATTGTGTCCAATCAAGAAAATTTATTTTTCAGCAGACTACCTGGACGAATAAGTGCCTTAAGAACTGTTTTATTTAAAATAATTTAACTTTTCCATTCTTGTTTGAACACCCTTCAACCTTTGTTCGTCTTCTTCTTTAGATTTTGAGTTTTGAGCTTTCAGCTTGTTACTTTTTCTTCAACCTTTATAATAGTACGAATTTTAAATTCATTTATCTGGATAATTTTTTTTCGGTTACACTAACATTGAACGTTGATGTGATTCCAGGAACCATACATGGAAGTGGTGAATCCGTTCATATTGAAGAACAAGGAACGCATGGTGGTGTTCCTGGATCAGCTTTCGATGGTGGGCGATCCGGGCGACCCGAGGATCACCAGCAAGCCGGACACTGCCAAAGAGCTCGCCACTCTACATCACATCTGTGTCGCTCACATAGGCGAACTCCAAGCCGTTGCCAAAGTCAATTCTAACATTAAGACCCTCGTTACTGTCACCGAGATGCTCGCTAAACACAAGCAGAAGTATATGGAGAAGATCAGATAGCTCTAGGGTGAGTAGTTTGCCTTTTCTGACATTGAGACTAAGGGGGGTGATATTATTTCTAATTGTTAATTAATTGGTGATTAGCCTGTTCATTTTTTATGATTTCTTCTTCCCCTCACCCCCTTCATTTTCCACCATTTAAAGTGGGTAGTTTTCCTTCCTAATTCTTCTTGTCCACACTTTCATCTTAATTTGGGCTCTTTTACAATAATTGATGTATCAATCTCTGTCATTGGCTATTCTCTTCACTGTCACTGGCGTGCTCTTATGCTTATGGGTCTGTTTTCGGCACACAATTTTTAAATAATAACAAGAACTGTTTCATTTATTGACTATCGACAGAAGTGTCATTCAAGAACTTTTACTAACAAATTGGAATAAAATCCAATTCAGAAAAATATTTTTTTACAAATTACCAACACATATTCCCGTAATTCCCCTAAAATCCATCTAGTAGTCATCTGTAATAATCTTAGAGAGGTGAATAACAACTGGAGTCAGTTTTTTTTTTGTCAAAAATCGGAGAAGAATCATAATTTGGCTTAAATTTTTCTTTTACCTCACACATTTCCATGTTTTATGAAGGTTCCGAGATTGATATGTATATAAAATAAGGGGATTCCCCAGCCCAAATATAGTTAAATCAAAAATTGCATAACTCTGGAAGGTTAACAGAGCTGTCTATCCCATCTCTTTGTCCACTTTTTCAAATTCGATTTGTTTTTTTATACATGTAGTCATGAAGATATAGGTACATGAAATTTTGTTTGGGGAATAATGAAGTCATCATCTGGAAAGAGGAATTAACTGATTAATTAAAATAACTGTAGTTTGTTTAATTGAGTGAGTGGAGTTATTTTTTTTTTGTATTCTAGATACGTTGAAGTTAAACGTAAGATCAACACCAAGATGAAGTTAATTAACTCACGACTTTCTTAGGGTTTGTTTCTACAACTTTCTTATATTACAAGTAGAATCAAAATACAAGAGAAAATATGTGTAGACTGTACTCAATTTGTTAAGACTGCATTTTATTTAAAAAATTCAATATTCTAAGTCATTATGATGCCTATCGCTTAAACTGTACATTAATAAGAGTAGAAATGAATTTTTTTAAACTATTGCATAGCGTAGTAGACACGTATAATAGTCCGTTTTGTTTTTATTTTGGTTCTGTAAATAACCTTCAACACTTCTAGTCGGGGAGCTAGCGACAAAAAAGTGCAAGAGTTTTGGAAAGGCTGATACTTTTACCGTGGCTTTCTATGGCCAAAATACAGTCTGGACTGTAACAATCAGTCTTTCCTATACTCTTGCACTTTTTTATCGCTAGCTCTTGGACTATTCATAAAATTCAGCATAGCGACAGCAGATTTTATTATTAATAATAATTATTGAAGTACTAACTCCTAGCGACACTGTTAGTAAATTATTTTTAGATTTTATATTTTTACCCAAATGCTTTATCAGTTAGAAGGTTTTTATTTTATTAAATATTGTTTGCCGTTTTAATCTCATTTTGTTTTACATATTACCCTAGATTTATTAGAAGTTATAAAGTCCTTATTTCTCCATATGTCCGATTCCTCATTTTGTCCTATTGTTATAATAATAGTCTTCTTGTTGTTCTCATCAAATTTCATAAGACATACTGCAACGATAATATTTCTTAATCGAATATATGAACAAGTAACTTCCAATTGTCGGTAGAAAAGTAGTTCAGGAGCGGTTAAATAGAAATATTTCTCGCTTATCTACTCCGGTTCTGGTAGGTAGATGGACAAATCTTGAATACGCTGAATGATTGTTTTCTGAATTTCCTACACTACTTCAAATGGGAGTTACTCGATATTTTTAGTACAAATGCGATCAGTGGGTGTGATACGGATTTACAAGATATGAAATCAAATCTACCTTTGATTGTTTAATTTACTTATTGGTTGTTAGCCAGTTGTATGTTGTATGTATAATAATTGTTTCTGCGAGCGGGAGTAGAAGTTGATATCTATGTTATTACTTTAAAATTGTGATAGAAACTACAAGAACTGTAGACAAAAGAGGATGGCCATGCTTCATTCCTTCACAAGTGCTAATGACTGTTGTATAGCAACAATATAACAAAAATGATTTCAATATCGCAGAAAAGTTTAATGTTTAAATTACATGTAGGTGCATGCAAGGAGTTTTTTTATACAACAGATATCACGAGCATATGTTTCTAACAATATCGCTGAATCATATTCTTATACTGTCATGTGATATGTATGTTATATAATTTACATATCAAAGATATGTATGTAATTATTTGATGTTGGTGTGATATCCCAGATACATCATTTTTAAAACATGCTTATGGCTCATCTTGGTACCTACCTGTGATCTGCATGTCATATCATGTGCTTATAACTTGTGATGAAAGCAGCAACTATTATGCAATATAACATATATCTTATTGATAGTTGATACCTACCTGCTACCTGTAATTTTAAGTGCAAAATTTACCTTTATAGGTAAGTATATTTAAGGACCACCCTACTACTTTCGGCGGAACCTCAACATTTATGGCTTATGCACAAGTTTTTCTGGAACAGGCTTTACCCGTAATTGGTCTCCCACTGTGAGGCATAACGAGGTGGAAAAATTATATCGCCTGCACGAAACTAGCAGGACTAGGAAAATATTATTATAGGGGGTGGTGTTAAAAAATCAACTTCTACACTGGCTTGTGGAAAAAAAATGTATCAAAATATGTATCTTACGAGAGAATACTTCAATTTTTTAATCCTTGACTGCAATTTATAAGTAGGTAGGTACATCTCAAAAAATATATTTTTCAGGTGTTAATTGATTTTTAAAATCCAGATCTAAACTGAAAAATTGAGCCAATTGACCGCACGTCAATAATTTTATATCAGATTATCGTTAGCAGACCAAGATTTTCATAAGAAAATCTTTTTACTTGAGAAAATTCAACGTTTTTGGAACGAAATGAAAAATTTTATTAAAACCGTAGTTGAATATTTGGTCAAACATAATACATCATACCTGGCTAACAACTGGTTGCTTCCTTGCACTTTTTATGAATGTCAATTAAATAATTGATAGGTCGTTAAAATCTAGTTTATTTGGGCATTAAATGAACCATTTAATTATTTAATCAATATTTATGGAGTCTTATGTCTTTTTAAACTCAGTTTTCCATACTATTATCTATAACACTTGGATTTAGCAAACTTCTGATACTTATTGGATAAGTTAACCAAAGATAAGTATCATCTGCTTCAGCTCTCATTAGTTGTTCGTGGAAAAATTGTTTTCCAATACAGTGTTTTTCTTCTCATGGTAGAAGCAGGTAGGGCTAGAGATTCGCTCTTCATGTGAACTGTTTATGCATCAGAAGTTTGTTGAATGCTTGGTATTAAAATATTCCCTGTAAATTCCATTTTTATACCTTTTTGTATCAAGATTTTTTACTGGTGATTAATAAACCTGGTTTTCCAGTAATGCGTTTATTAATCATACGTTTGAAATAATTTTACCTATGAATTTTGTAGGTGATGTATACAACTCCTGTAATGGGATATGTACTTTTATATTAAAATGTTTTATCACAAGAATTTGATTTTTTTACCTTCACTGCAGCGAAAAAAACACATCAAAAATTATGTAAGTTACAACTTTACTCCGGCCCAACCCTACAAAATCCATTGTTTGTATAGGAAAACCGTGAAATCATTTTTTATATATTGAGAGAAAGATTAGCGTTGAGCCGTATGGCTGAGGCATTTTGAAAATAATTAATTCAAATTTGATATTTTTTTAACCTAATTTGACCTCTTGGAGGTCCCCTGGCTTGTCACTTTATTTATGCAAAATAATATGTATTAAATAATCGAAAGTTACACATGAAACTCTTTGTGATTGTCATCCTACAGAGCATCCTCAAAGCAGTTAGTTTGCATATAGGGCAGCGCAAAAATAATATAGATTTATGTAATAGTTTATTGATTTATACAATCTGTATAAAAGTTAATAAAAAACATTTTTTACTTACATATAAATACAATACAACATTGTGTGTGTGTATATATATAATATAGCTCATGTATATAATAATATAAATAGCATACATATGTACAAAATTAAAGTAGGTAAATGAAAATAATGACCAGAAGTACTCATGAAAACAACAACATTAAATTAGATCAATTTAACAACTAAATTACAAAGATAATAATTATTGGTGTTTTTATCAGCATTTTTCAGTCTCAGACCATCAGAAAGAGAGAAAGTCTTTCTGTAGTATGTACCTAGGTCTGTTACCAAAAAAATCAGTAGGTACAAAAATTATAAATTTTCAAAGTTATATACCATTCATTTACTCTAAAAAATCTATGATGGTTGTCAACTAGTTAGTTAGTTAGTTAGTAGTATCGTTTGATGAGTATCGTTAATAATCTTCTTGTTATAATAGTACCGAAGAAAAAGAAAAAAAAGAATAATATTCCACTGAGGGTACCCTCATATGCTCACAAAAGAATCTACATCTGTCACTCGTTTACCATGTCAATATTCTTTATTTTCCAACTGTTTTTTACATTTTTAATATCACTGGTCAGTCTAGTTTAATACCTAATTACTTATAAAAAATTTGATTTAACTAACTGAAGAAGCTTTATTAATGAAAATGAATGGTATATAACTGATAATGATGTTACCTTTTGTCATTGGAAGCACTTACATTATTTATTTGTCAACTACTGCAATATTTCAAAAAATTATTTTAAAATTAATTGAAATATAAATCATAGCTGTGAGTTAATAATTTTTAATTATTAAAGAATTGAGAGAGCATCCAATGGTAATGAATTATTATCTAGTGTGAGATTTTTATTATTAAATATAAAACCACCAGTATTGACAATTTTTAGAACTGGCAGTAGGTAATTAAAAGATTATCAGAGTTATCATGAATTTATTATTGTTTTAAAAAGGGTGAAACAGCTCTTCACATTTACAGATATCATATCTGTTTATATCAAGAAACTAAAAAGAAATTGATTTAAAGAGGAAAATAACTTTTTTAATGCTTTACACATTAGTTTCATTAGAAAATCACACTAGATAATAAATATTTATAATATTGTTAAATAACAATGGTTATGGGACATATTTCTAAATCGTATAGAAAATGCAACCCTTATTTGTTGAAAAGTAACTTTTACTAGAACCTTTGGAAACATTTACAGGCTCACGTTTAAAAGCAGAATCCCGCTGCAGTTTCCAGGAAGTGCATTTTTTGTTTATACTTTTATTAAATCATCACAATCAACAGTAGGCTAAGAAGAAACAACGAGAAATGTTTCAACAAAAATTTTCATAAAATTCAAACACAATAACTTGTAAAATCTGTCAAATTTGTGTTTCTTGTGGGATATTTAGAAACCGCTAAGTGCCCTGGATGATCACTTCTAAACTAGGAGTTTGGTTTTGATTCCCAGTCACCCTTGAACTTTTTCAACAAAAACATCTTCCAAAATGGTGTTTAAATTAATTTTTTTTCTTCAAATTTTAACTGCCAAGATAAGTGATAAAACTGCCTGGTAATTTAGGAAGTAATTTTTAATGCACTAACCTACTTATACAGAGTGAACACCATGGGGAACAAGAAATTTTGCATATTACTGCTTCCCATTCTGACCTAGAAGGGTGAAAATGGTACCAAATGAAAGATAAATAGTTATTTACATTACAAGCTACGAAAGTTCACTTTTAGGTGTGAGGTGTATTTAAATACCCGAGGCGAAGCGTAGCGTAGCCGAGGGTATTTAAAAACTCCGAGCACCTGAAAGAGCTTTCGTAGCGTGTAATGTATTAAACTTTTCATTCTCCCCTTGCCATATTGAACCATGGATTAAGAAGAAATGAGTAAAATAATACGATTCAGTGATAACAATGGAATTATTATAAGGTGCCATGTTTTTAACATTACCATAGTAACGATAGTTTTAAATTATTAATTTATGACACTGTCAAGTTTAAAACTCTGTACCGCTATAATTTTAGAATCTTTGATCGTAGTTTAGTTCAAAATGAATTTCATTCAAGAAGCTGCAAATTCCAGTAAATCTTTCTGGAACATACAATAATAATTATTTGTATGTTCCAGAAAGATTTACTTGATTTTTTTATTGTAGTTTTACATTCAATTTTCCATCTAAATAAACGTTAATCAAACTGACATTTCTACTTTTTTGTCCAGGGCACGAAAGTTTTTCATAGCTAGCAACCACCTAGCAACCTATCACCTAGGATGTTTTACTTTCGCTTTCGGTTGCCTTATCAAGACAGAAAGTGACACTTTCGTAAAGGGGAGAATGAAAAGAATTTTGCATATTATGTGTGAACAATGTAACCATCTCAAGATGACACCACTTTTTCTGAGTATAAGTATTGTAGATGCAGCAAAACCGTTCAGAGCGGCCAAAAATTCAATATTTTCGGTCACATCTTCAACTGTTTTCAGGCGAGTGCCAGAAAACTGGGTGTGTTCCTAAATTAATGATTGTTTACAGTAAAAAATTATTTCGTCTTTTATTCCATACCCCCATTTTCACCTCTCTATGTCAGAATGGGAAACGGCAGCAATTGTTTCCCTTTATCTAATGGCCAGTCTCGAAAGCTGCTTTCAAGTATTTGCTGTGGTTGATAAGAAAACAAGAATCTAGCAAACGTATATTACGGAACTTTGCAGCTATCTGTTAATGCTTGCGCACGTTTTTTTTATAAACCTAACAATTTTATTAAGATTAGTGAACCATTGATGGTACACGAACACCTTATGGTAAATATTTATGCCACCATACGCGGTACTGGTGTAGTACATGGTACATGAAGAGAAAACAACAACTAGAATCTGAGTTTCTAAACATCCGACAGACTTTAAACAAACATACCAAATAGGTAGCTACCTACCTACCTAAAAAAAAACAAAAATTGTAAAGGATGCATTTCCTAAATGATACTCCACAAACCTGATAAACAATAAGCTACATTTTGATTAGCAATTTGAAGCAGTAGTACTAGTTAAGACACATCACTGCTAACGGCTTCCGCGCTCCCATTCGTCCCCTCAGTCGAATCCCCGGCGTGCGGACTGCCGTAGTTCGCCGCCTCCTGCAACCTCATGAGCATCGTCAGTAACGGGTCACTCTCGGTGTCCGGTTGCGAGGTGGGTCCGCTCTCCAGTCCTACATCCTTGGCCGAGATACTGGTTAGACCTTGCGGAGGCGCTCCCGGCCACGGGTAGGTATCCAGGACAAACTGACAGGGATCCGTCCAGGGTGCGCGCTTTCCGTACAGCTGCAACCCCTCACGGGCAGCTTCGCGAAGGTAGGGGGCCAGGGAGTAATTCCAGACGTCAGCAAACCATGCACGGGATGCATCTAGTTCCAGTGGACAATCTGTAAATGAAATGTTTGTTTTGGAAAATAGTTACAAGGCACCTTTTTTTATTATCTTTTGACATTGGGACATAACTTCTCGTGACTGTAACCCAATAATTCTTACTGAAATCTTTATACTTACTCAAGAACAGTCTAGGTCCAATAGCCACATCTCCACTGCTCCAGGTTTCCAGGAACGCGTTCAAATGTTGCCACACTCTAGGCAGCCACCCCAGCACGGCTGCCAATTCCGGTCTCGCACCTTGCTGCAATTCTAACCCAGCCAGGCGGCGCCTAAGTACTCGCCCAAGCAACCCCCGTGCCGGCTCCATGTGCGGGGCGACGAGCACCCATCGGAAACCATGTTGAAGCTGCAAAGAAGTAGCCGAGCACGCCGACTGCGCCATCGTGCCGATCAGACAAGGCAGGTGCCTCGGCAGGGAACCCAAAGCCTCACTCAGAGGGCCCGCCTTGTGTAAGTTGTCCAGGATGATGATCGATGGGAGGATTGTGTCGGGAGGCTGCTCGGACAAGTGGGACAGGTACTGGTGAAGTTCTTTGCTTGATTTGTTGTCGACACTGAAAAGTAAAGAAAACAATGATACATCTAATTTAATAATTACTTCCAATACTAACTTGAAAGTTGCAACGGCCTCAGCGGGATCCCTCCCTTGCGATTGTGCATGGAACTCGGCCAGTCTAGTCGCGAGGTGCGTCTTCCCTGTCCCTGGAGCGCCACAGAGGATGAGCCTTCTATGCTCGGCGAGTAAGGAGACCAGGCGCTGAGCAACACCTTTCGGGATGAGAGCTTCGAAAGCAAGCGCCGCGACAGGCTGTAGCACCACATGGACTGTACTAACCCGTCCTATGGCATATCCCACCGGAAGTAAATCGGGTGGACCGGAATCGGGAGCGCGTTCCGCTTCACCCAGTTTATAGCTCGCTATGGCATCGCTACCTGTTTGATTAGGAATACAAAAATCAGATTCTGATTTATGAACTTTAGCCAAGCTGCTTACCCAAGCCTAACCCTCCTCCAGGATCCAGTCTTGCTACGTGCTGTTTAAAAGCTCTCCGGACGGCGTTGTCCAATTGTGCCCATGAGGTAGACGCACCAATGGTTGTATGTGCTATAGAAATCTCTGTGATTGCATTCTCTCCAACTCCATCAGACCCGTAATGCTCCACATAATACCTGCACAGAAATTACCGTTTAGATGGTGCAGACATTTAGATCATTTAACTTACTTTTCAAAACTTTGAGGTTGTCCGAGGTAAACAGATATCATGATCCGTTTACCGTCTGGTTCAACGTCAGGAGGTGGTTCTTCGCAAGGTATTAGTTCACTGAGAGCGTCAATGCTGCCAGTGTTGCTCCTACTTTCTACCAGTTCCGTTGGTAAATTCGAAGTGCTACCACTCACCATCCGCTGAAGTCTTTCATTGTTCTGTTTTAAACTCAACATCTCGCTCTGGAAAAAAATAATTATTTTAGAATCGACAATGAGGCGAGTTAAATAAAAATCTCACCCTCATTTTCATGACGGTATCTTTCAGACTTTCTAACTGATGGGCGGAACTGAGTGCTTCTAGACGGATATCTGTTAGGACTAGATCTTTCTCTCTGAGTTGCTTCTGCAGCTCGACTACTTCTTGGCCGGCGTCCGTGACCGCTGGTGGAGGTGGACTGTGCTGTCTCTCGTTCTCGTTTTCGCTTTGGCATTGTACTTTGGTTACTTTGGCATTCCTCGAGAAGGCTTTAGTGAATGAACTTCTTAGCTGTAACAACCAGAATTTATTTAGTAATTCCAGTAGTTTCATAAGTAATAATAATTATTAATACACTCACCCATCCTTTCTTTTTCTTCTTTTCTTGTTTGTCTATACTGCAAGCCGATGATAAACTTGAAACGCTATCCGAAGATGGTTGTCGAGCTAATCCAGTCCCTATTCCCGCTTGTATCGATTGAGCTCTAAGAGATTCCATTGCCGCTCTTAGTTCTGCTAATTCGGAATCCTGGAAACATCAAATAATTTAAAAATTACAATTTTCTCGATCGTGAAGTCATTAATTACCTTCTTCTCAGATGTGGCTGTGAGATGTTGAAGCCTTTGAGTCATCGACGATAGACTTTGCTCAAACGCCGATACCACATGCGCCTGTAACAAATTTCTCATCTTAATTCGATTTCCATTCCAATTTGTGGTCATATATGTTGAAAGGTATTCTTTAACGTTTATAAGGGTATTATTCATGGCTTTAATTGAGATGGAAATAATACTACAATGACGACTTATTGATTATGATAATTGATCTTTTATTGATTAACCTCTGGCAATTATCATCATTTAAAATCTGTGGGTCATATAAAAAGATATGGTAATAAAATCCGACGCCTGTCATAATAAGTAGGTTAATTCGATGTCTGGTCTTGTCAGCAGTGGTGGTGGTAGTGGTATCATCATCTGCAGAGACCATTCAGGATATGTGTATAAAAACCAGAATAGCTCATTGACCCTCATGGATGCTTAAGAATATTTGAATTCAACCCAATTAAACATCGCATCTCGCTATTGAGAAGACCAATCTTCCAGTGCCAGTGCCAGTAAGAGCAGTAAGGCACTTTGCTGTCTGCAACGTGCTGTGCATAATAAGATGGGTACTTGACGGACAGAAGCGCGGTGCATCTTGTAATAATGATCTTAATAAACAACACATGTGCTCTTGAAACTTGAAAGTATGATACATGTGATGGACTGTATTAATAGGTAACAACAGACGAGGCAAACATCCTCACTTGAGATTAAAATTATAATAATACGAGCGTTTAGATGACTAAATAAGAGTGTGCAATCATTTTCTTTTTATTAGCGTCGCTCGGGCTGAAAGTGTTTTCGAGTGGTTATAACTGATTGTGTCTTCAAGTACCAGAACCAGACGTAAGACGTAAGGTTCATTAGAACAGAATCTGGCTAGGGTTGAAAATTATCTCACTCTTTGGTGGGGGGGGGGAGGTGACTTTTCTTGGGTGGGGAAAAATTTGGTGACTGTCCTGAAAAAAGCGAATTTTTACATATTTTAGAAACAATAGGAACGCTCACTGCTCTCCCACTCAACCCATGACTGTTTAAAATGGCATACCTTTTCATACCTTTTACCTCATCAAACCTTTTCAAACTTGGAAAAGTCTTTTTGCCTATTTGTAATTTTGTATATTTTCCTAGTAAATCTTCTAGACAGTTTAATATCTAACGGTTAAGTCGTGGGGGAAAATTTGGTGATTTTCTTCAAAGAAAATCGATTTTTGAAATATTTTAGAAAATAGGAACGTTCACTGCCCTCCCACTCAACCCATGATTGTTTAAAATGGCATACATCTGGCAGGCAGGAGAGACTCCCACTCTGCTTCCATATCCCAAACTTTTCTAAACCCTTCCAAATTTAAAGAGGTGTTATTGCCTGACTTGTATATTTTCCTAGTAAATCTTCTATACAATTTGTTATAGTAAAATATTTATATTTTTGGAAAACTTATGACAGCATATTTTTATTTATCATCAATCATTTTTGAAATGAAGCGTTTGATTCCCATGCAGTTGATGCTTTGAAAAATGAACTAATTTATTGGGATTTCAAAAATGCCAAATTCATTGACTCATGCAAGAGGCATCTAAGAGTTATTTCAGATTTTTACACGCAAAAATAATGGAAATGAAGAGAATGACAAAGTTTTCACACACTGGAGAATAGGAGAAGTATGATGTGCATAATAATATCGTGGACCTAATGCGCCTGCCTATCCTAGAAGAGAAGCGGCCTGTTTCAGAATCTCGATATTTCAGACAAACACGTGACCCGCATAGAAAGGCTTTGTTTAAGCAGGATTTTATGGTTCAAGTAGGTTCAAGGTCGGTTCCCCCACGTCTTGGATAAATTAGATTAGTAGGTGCACTGCATGACTTGCGATATTTTCGAGAAAAGAAGATCAAAGGACCAAGAAGCGTTCCAGCCAAAGGTCTCATATTTTTTGTTCTTGTTTAGAATTTTTTCTAAGTTTAAAAGTTCCCTTTTACTGTGAAAAAATTGAAGTAATAATATTGGTCCACTAAAACTGGATATAATTCCCTAAAAGTTTTGTAACAGAGACATTTTGCTCTAATTTAGTAGAATTTTTTAAGACACACACGTCATGGAAGTCGTAAAGGCGATGTCGTTGGAACTTGAAACAGGTGCGTGTATATGCAAACAAACCAAGCATTATTTGGGTCCTTTTTTGGAACTGTTACGGTATGGTTGCTATTATTTGTCACACATTAGTGTGAATTGAAACGATTCTATTATTGCCTCCTGGTATATCCGAGTTCTCCGGTTACATAAAGCCAGACATGAACACTGAATACAATGCCCTTTCTTGGTAATTAATACTAATGAGTTGCCTTACAGTAGGTATGCATGCAAACACAGAAGTAAACAAAGCTTCTTTATTGTACACAATGTACACAGAAGACAATCGACGGTCGGTTAATGGGGGTGTGTTTTATGCTTGTTTATTTACATAGTTACTCGGGTGTGGCATCGCAGAAGGGTAGCAAAGATGGGGATTATTATTTCTCGTTTTATATCACCCCTAAAAGAACGTCGCAAATGCAATTTACTTACCGTGAAAGGTCGTTATATTCCAACAAGCATTTAGAAAATTAAAAAGCTTTATTATATATGTATAGAGCGAGGGAGTAAAAGCTCTTTTTTAAGAGAAGAAAATAATAATCATCATTAATAATATTTCATCAATTATTTATGACGTCATTTTCATTAT
Source organism: Malachius bipustulatus (assembly GCA_910589415.1). Classification (NCBI taxonomy): domain Eukaryota; kingdom Metazoa; phylum Arthropoda; class Insecta; order Coleoptera; family Melyridae; genus Malachius; species Malachius bipustulatus. Next base: position 19,202,086 of record OU342633.1, read on the forward strand.
TGCCATAAACATTTCTTAAAAATAACGTCAAATGTAAATAAAAACATACAGTGAAACGAAAACAATGAAAATTACATCATAAATTTATAACTTATTCCAGATTCTCTCGAAAATGGCATGACAACCGTAATAAAGTGGTAACTACAGCAACAGAAGCGCTTTTTTAATAATTATAACAAAAAAATTCTATTAGAACTTGCTTTTCTATTATTTTCTAGATCTGGTCAAGATAGAAATTTAACTAAGACGATATACAGGGTGTTAAATAAAAATGTGCACAAAAATCAAGAGGGTGATTCCCTACCAAAAATTAATAGACCCTTTTCATATAATAATTTTTTCATGGAGTTACCCCCCTCTGACAATTTCAATTAAATTTTTTTTCCGAGATCTGGTTAAGGTAGAATCAAGGACGTGATTCCCTATCAAAAACCAGGAGAGGTCTTTTCGTATAACAATTTTTTATAAATTACACCCTCTGAAAATGGCAATTCCCTATATTCGGAAAAGTAAAAATACAAAAGTTCATTATTCGTATAACGTAAAAAAATGACGAACGCGTCCTTTGACGATGATGAGCGGCGAACACTGCGGCATAGGGATCTAATAGCCACCCTCTCTTACCTCTTACCTACTATTCTTGCGACTTCCCCAAGCTGTCAGACAAAATGACAGCAGATTTTATAGGTTCATGATAAAAGTGACTTTGAGTGTTAATAAAAATTGTAGATACTAACGTTAAGTTCCAAATGAGGACAGGATCGGTATCGACTCCTGCGGGTCGCCAATTCCCACCATGGCACTGCCGGCTTCAGCGGCAAAGAGGGATCTCCGATACGTGGATCTTCAGGAATGATTAGATTTTCAGGAACAGAGGCCAACGAAGGCGGTCTGGGTGGGGTGACGGGTTTTCCTACTCTCGGTCTTCTTATAGTGGCGAATCCGTCGTAGACAGTCGAACATGGCATTTTCACATCACTTATTTTCACTTGTTAGATTTTACGGATTTTGTCTCGCTCTTGAACGCGCAAGGAGTAAAATAATAATTAAAATCGCCAGCACGTAGGTATTTGAATATCATTATTTGTGACGAAACGCTAGTAGTGATATCGTTATCATTCATGGATAATTCAAATATTGACCGAAACACATGCACGGAGAGTAATTTGTAACACGTCGTAGATTTCAACAGATGTCTTTGCTGTTAGTATTTTTAAATGTTTTTGTTGACCTTTCATTACTGAACCATGGGAATAAATAATTTGAGGCGATGCACAGACCGACAAAATTTAACAACACTTTAGTTTTTCGGTTGTCTTGATTTCTTATCAACAGAATTTCTGTTCTTGATTAATAAGAAATGAAGAGAACAAATCTAGGAAAGATGAAATTTTTAAATAATAGTTGAAGTCGATATTAATTTGTATTTCATTCGTTAATTGCCAGTGAACGCTATTTTCAAAAATAGTTGAAACTCCCAACTTTACACAAAAGCTTAAAAATCTCACCCCAACGTAAAGTTTTTTCGAACGTCTTGGTCTTGCTTTATCCTGATTTCATAAAGGTCGAATAATTGAACTATGATCTATTATGATCTTTACATTGATTTTTTGTTTCAATATTTCAGCGGGGAATCCCCAAGTTTCATCGGCTGTTATAACTTAAATCCCTTCCAGAAACGTTAATCATTTTTATGAATGTGCAGGTCCCAAGCGTCCTTTAAACTCAGCGAGCATAAACTTCTAAAACTCAAAAATCTTGTTGCATGGCATGTGCAGACTTTATGAATAGTCTACCGATATGGTCAGATTTATCTTATTGAAACTTGGATGCGAATCCTGAAGACTGAAGAGTGGTCAAAAATCGAACGTAATTTAAAAACAAGACACAAGAAGATAGCTGTTATTTTGCTGTTCCAACCAGTATCCAGTAAATAAAATGTAGGTATCTATGAATAATAATTGGTGCTAATTAGAATTTGTAACACTTTTACTACAGCCGGACTGATTTTTACTGAAGCGAGCTTATGTGTGGCAACATTTGTGGAACATAAATTGGCGCTGTTATTAATATTGACTCTAATTAATCAAAACAAACAAAATAGGAAATTTTAACTTTAGAGCAGTTTATAATTAGTGAGCTGAATTACGCAATTGTTATCTAAAAGGAGTCAAGTGAATGACCCCTTTCAACAATATTAGAACCATTGTTGTCCTTTGAGTGTCTACATTACTTTGACTTTCGACATTTTTATGGATTTTTCACCTCCCACCTATTTTATAAAAGTGGGCAATTGAAAAACCTCGCATTAGCAATTTATTTATTTTCTTGCAGATTGATTGCTGAACGTTATGACTGAACATAACGTGCGGCGTGCCACGTATACAGGGCTCGGTGGTTGGACCGATCTTGTGAAACACACATTATGACGACATGACTATATGAGACTGAGTGTCCCTGAAAACCTGAAGATTGTGTCAAATAAGCCGACGATCCAGCGATCGTGGCCTTTATGAGAAACAAGAGTCAACTCGTATAGTATGAGCTTCGAAAATACTCACAATGGTGAACGACACTCTATAGAAAAAAGGCCTTGTTCTGGCGGAACACAAGACGGAACGCATAATTGGTATTGGTAGGAACCAGCTCAAAACGGTCCAGCTAAGTGCGGTAAGACGTAAATTGAGAGCAGGGTCCGAACATCCCTTGGGGAGAAACCTCACGTTCCTATCACATTAGAGCTGTATGCAACAAGGCCTTGAACACAGTACGTGCAAAAAGTGGCCTGATGTTGAACATGCTTGGACCAACGACTGGCTAAGGAAAGATTCCAAGTACCGTGCTACAGAATGCATCCAGAGGAAAATTCTTCTAAGGTTTTTCTATGCTTATTGCATGGCGTCTAATGATGCGCTTCACATCATGATCGCTGGCATACCTCCGTTCGAACTGATGGTACAGGAAAGATGCGAAAAATGGAAAAGTGACCAGAGAGCCAGTGATACAGGAAAACGGACTCATTAGTTGGCACCAAAGATGGACCACTGAAACCTGAGTTGGCAAAATAAGAGACGTAAAAACCTGGGTGGGTTCTAAATGTCCACCAAATTACTACATGACTCATCTTGTGACAGGACATGGCTGCTTTAAGGCTTACCTGCACCATTTTCACTATGCATAGAGGGACCAATGGGACTATTGAGGGGCTAGAGACACCTTTTGAGTGAAGCAGGTATGGAGTACGTGACGATGGAGTGACAAGCAATACCAACTGATGGTGAAAAAGGTCTCAAAAACTAACCATTCCTTAACTATTGTTAGGTTCACAGTTCAAACATCCTTGGAATCCAAGAATCATCTTATTTTTTATCCTCGTCTAGGACAATTGACAGAAATGATGGACAGAAATGAGGAATATTGAGGCTGCTTCAAATGTAAGAAGTAGTCAACATCCATTCCGCACCTTGGCGCCTCATAGCCGCTTTTAGACTGTTGTGGCCGACATATAAGAACCGTGATCCAGAAGATTATTTAATTTTGATGAACTTGCAAGATCGCTCTTGCTGATTAAATATTGCCGAGCATTATTGCTTTATATAATTTGATGCGATGTAGACATCGCGAATAAGGACTAGGACTGTCCATCCTGTCCTGTTTAATATTCTAATGGCCACTAAAACGTTCAGGGGGGTGTTGTTGCATATTCATCCATCATGTAGCGCAGGCTATTCAATTAAGGTACAACAAGACACACCCTTGGAGAGCCCCTTCGATACATCATATTATCTGTTATCTGCAGGGTTGCAGCAGGATGTCAGTATAAACGTACACAACTTGAATTTCCCTGACGTGTGATTATTCTGAGCGTGTCCATGTTTATACAACAAGTCGTGGTTGTAATCAAATAAATTTTTCGTGTCGATTTCGATTTTTTTTTTTTTGTTTGTTGGCGATAAATTAGAATTAATTCAAATCGGAATCCTATTACGTGTTATTGTATTCGGATGAGTTGTCATACCGGAAAATAATATGCGATTAATTTATTCATTTACCTAGTTTATGACGAAGTTTTATAAATAGGATTTCAATTATTGTTGTTATAAATGAATTATGTATTGTTATTATTATTATTCTATTTTTCAATCTGTTTGTTTTCAAATTATTACATAACTAAGAGAAACAATTATTATGAATCTTATATTACGTAGGTAGGTATTTTATTTTTTGGTTCTTATTGTTTAACTAATTTACGGTGATCATGAATTTATATAAGGTGTTATTATTGTTAAGTTTGTTTATTAATTTTTTACATCATACAGCTGGTATTTTTTAATATTTTGACAATAAAGTACGGCAATAATTATATCAGAAACATGTTTCTTGGTTAAGAAAGTTGCAATATTGATTTCTTCTTTTTTTTTGAATAATTTGACAAAGAAAGACAACACTGGTTCCGAAGAGGGTTCCGATTGCTGAACGTTCCAGTTGTTTAGAACTATAATAATTCTATAGAATTTTTTTTTATATTCTCAAAAAATATAACCGATTTTTCGAAACGAGCGGCTCAAAAATTCATCACACCATAATATTTGAAAGGTAAAAGTAAATCATTTTCAAAAAAAAGGGCAGTTTTTTCAGGGTCATTTTGAGAAGTAAAATACTTTGATAAAATAATGAAACCAAAAAAGTAACATAGTACTTAGAAGAACCATTTATATGTTTTTAATTTTTTTTATTATTGTATTTATTGTATACAGACTCAATTCGATGCTCACTATCATCATCAGGATGTCTGAAACAGCTCAGTGAAGTTGGCACCCCTAAGTGCAATTTTTTATAAAATCCAAACGGAATTCGTTTGTCCACCGTTTGTCCACCTTTGTCCAACCAAAATTTTCGTTTGTCCACCCTCAAAAAAATCGATTTTAAACATTTTACCGTAACTTTTTTTTTTAAGGACAGACAAACGAAAATTTTTGTTGGACAAACGCATGCGGACAAACGAATTCCGTCTAAATTATACAGGAATTCGCACTTTAGGGGTGCCATCAACTTCACTAAGCTGCCAAAAACAGTACGAGGGGTTAAATTAGAGAAAAGCTGCTCAATTTTATATACTTCATAAGAATCTGAACCAAATTTCGGATAATTTCAGCCGTCGCTTAAATATCATGAAAAAACTGAAAAATTAGATTTTTTTGTCGTAATTTTTTAAATTTGGAAATAAATTATAATTCTTTTTTGTAAACCGTTAAGAGCTATTTATTTGACATTTCAAAAATTTGCAAAGCCCTAGTCCTAAAGTCTCCATACCCATCCAAATTTGTTTTTCTTATAGCTATGCCATCTCGGTCATCATATTATTATATTTTCATGACATTAGGTAGGTATAAAAAAATCAAAGATACCAAAAATATGCCACATTCAAAAACATATTTAAAAAAAATTTATTCTGTTTTTGAATTATTGAGGTACCTATACGACTTCAAATTGACTTGATATTCAAATTGATATTAGCTTTAAAAACCCTCAAGAAAACTGCCATCGAAATTAAACCCCTGTTCACCATCCCTGTACATATACAGAGGTGTTCATAAAAAACGGCCAACTCTGATACAAAGACTTGAAAAACCAGACTAAGCGAATAATTAATAGATCATAATCTTGGCTACAAACTGGCTCCAAATGTTATTTTATTGATCAAAATTATTCAAAATATTTCCGAGTAACGAATGTCAATTATTTTTCTTTAATGGCAACAATTTTTTTATGTTTTTCTGATTGTACGTTTTATTTTGATCAGAAAATAAATATGCAAAAATTTATAACGATCCGTAATTCGTTGCGAAAATAAAGCGAAAGTCGTATTACCTTCCTTATACCTCCAGGGTGTTTACTGTAAACTCAATCAAGCTGCAGGGGGTGATTCTTTGAGTGATTATAAGATGAAAAATTCATATAAACATAGAACGCTTCATGGCTTTTTCTTGAATTCTTATTTTTTGCCAGATTGTGATTTAAAATAAAGCTTTTTTGGTCTCTTGAATTTTTTTTCGTATCTTGGTTGCATGGTTTAAAAAAAATTAAATAAAATCCACTTAATTGCATATCCCGTGGATGCAAGAAGCATGGGGACAAGCAACAACAAGAAATAAACACCAAATTGAGTATATTTCTTAACATCTAAACTTTTGAATTTTTTCCCCATTTTCTTGGTTGGTCTAGAAGTATGCGATTAACTGGATTTTATTTTTTATTTCAAAAACTAATGAAGACACGATAAAAATAAGTTGAATTTTCAATTGCTTATAATCTGACAAAAAAACAGAATTCAAGAAAAAGCCATTGGCGTACTTCCCCTTAAGTTTTTTTCAAAATGATATTCGTTGAGGTGCTCGCCTAAAAGTCATGACGGGCCTTAATAATAGTAATTATTGTAATCATAGTTAGGGCTAAAGTAATCTTAGGGCTCGCAAATTAAACTGCAAAATTTCAAGAATATTGGGTAAGTACAGGGTGGGCCAATAAGCGAGGTAAGCGGCTGTATCTCAGAAACTAATGATCGTAGAGAGTTACGGTAAAAAATTTTATAGGTTAAGTGGGCAAGGGAAAATGCTGGAAATTATTTTCAAGTTTCCAAGATGGCTGCCAGAGGGCGTTTGCACCATCTTGAATTACATAAAGTTACGTTTCTTGTGATTTTCCCCAATGAATGTAACAAAAAAGTATTTGCGTTTTAATGTTATCTTAAAGTCTAACATTTTTTATAGAAACAATTTTTCTCTATCTTTCGAAATAAAGTGGTGGGGGGTATTTGAATGTTGTTTTAAATAAATGCCTGTAACTTCGAAACGGCTTCAATGATTTGGATAAATTTGGTATAGTTGGAAAGAGCATTTCTTGGGCTTTTAGATTTCTTGTGACAATGACAGTTGTGACCTACACGGCCGCCGATAGAGGGCGTTATCCGACATTATAACCAAAATATTGGATTTTCTCAAAAAATTTAAATGCGATGATATGACTTTTTTTAGACTAGAAAATAGACAAATGATCAACCAATAAGCTTGCGCAAACCGCATCTTAATATCTTTTTCCTAACTCAAATTATTAAAAAAATACCAAACCAAAAAAATTCATATATCCCCATTTAAAAATGCATCGGTCGCTTTCGATAAGAAGGCAAGTAGTAGGCCATGGAAATAAAAGACAAACTCCTAACTTAAATATTGGCAAGTAACGTCAAACTTCTGTCACACACGCAGCCCACTATTATTGTTGATTGCATATAATTTGAGTACTTTTTAATCAAAATGCTTCTCACAAAATTAAATAATGAAGCCGTTGACATGATTGCGATTTATTTTGAGTGTTTTCAAAATGTAGCTATAGCTGCAACACAGTACGCGGCACGGTATCCAGATCGCCTTCATTACGGGAGAAGAATGTTTCGCGCTTGGTACAGCGATTACGCGATACTGGAAGTTTTCGTTGTGCTAAACGTCGCAGGCGTCGCAATGGAAGGACCGAAGAAAATATTATCAATGTCTTGGCTTACATAGAATTTTATAGACATGTAGAAACTAGAACATTGTCTCTAGACTTGGGAATTTGTTGCACGGACAACTGTTAGAAATATTTTGAAAGATTATAGGTGAATAATTTTACCTTATTCGAAGTATCTTAGCACATACCCTCAAATACAAATTCAGTGTTATTCTGGTTTTATTATTTTTTACTACTGATTATGTTGTTTTCTACTTTTATATTACATCCTTACCACATAGTCTTGCACCAGGCGCTAAATAAACAAGATTTCGATAATAGATTAAATTATTGTCATAATGGATGCTAAGCATACTTGAGGAAAACGGAAATTTCTTAAAGGAAATTCTCTGGACCGACGAGGCTACCTTTAATAGTGATGGTAGAGTAAACCTTCATAATATGCATTATTGGTTCGCTGAAAATCAACGTTGGTTATTAAGAGAGAGAAGTGCAGCAGCAGGGACGCTGGAGCCTAAATGTGTGATGCGGTATCATTGGGGACAGAATTATTGAACCTTACTTTTTTGATCAAGCTTTAACTGGTAACCGCTTCTTAGAGTTTTTGATCAACGACTTGCCAATTTTGTTGGAAGATGTGCCACTCGAAACTAGGAGAACTATGCTTCTGCAATTAGATGGTTGTCCGGCACATTATTCAATTAATGTCCGAAACCATATTTACTGGATCTTTCGAGAACGCTGGATAGGAAGGGGAAGCCGATTTCCTTGTCCGGCAAAATCTCCCGACTTGACATGTTTTGATTTTTACTTCTGGGGACGCTTAAAAGACATTGTTTTTCAAACTCCACCAACAACACGAATGGATATGGAAAACAGAATTCGAAACTCAATTCCTCAATTATCAGCGGCAGAAATCGAGGCTGCGGTTCTGCTGACTCAAGAAAGACTGGAACAATGTGTGGAATATGACGGAAGGCAATTTGAACACAGAAGGCATTAATCTTTTTTCAAAATGGGCCACAACTTTATTTAAAAGGAAAATCGTTACGAAAACGCGTGAGGCGTTTGGCTTTTGTTTCCATGGCCTACTAATTGCCTTCTTATCGAAAGCGACTGATGCATTTTTAAATGGGGATATATGAATTTTGTTGGTTTGGTATTTTTTAAATAATTGGAGTTAGGAAAAAGATATTGAGATGCGGTTTGAGCAAGCTTATTGGTTAATCATTTGTCTATTTTCTAGTCTAAAAAAAGTCATATCATTGCATTTAAATTTTTTGAGAAAATCCAATATTTTGGTTATAATGTCGAATAACGCCCTCTATCGGCGGCCGTGTAGGTCACAACTGTCATTGTCACAAGAAACCTAAAAGCCCAAGAAATGCTCTTTCCAACTATACCAAATTTATCCAAATCATTGAAGCCGTTTCGAAGTTACAGGCATTTATTTAAAACAACATTCAAATACCCCCCACCACTTTATTTCGAAAGATAGAGAAAAATTGTTTCTATAAAAAATGTTAGACTTTAAGATAACATTAAAACGCAAATACTTTTTTGTTACATTCATTGGGGAAAATCACAAGAAACGTAACTTTATGTAATTCAAGATGGTGCAAACGCCCTCTGGCAGCCATCTTGGAAACTTGAAAATAATTTCCAGCATTTTCCCTTGCCCACTTAACCTATAAAATTTTTTACCGTAACTCTCTACGATCATCAGTTTCTGAGATACAGCCGCTTACCTCGCTTATTGGCCCACCCTGTACATATTTAAATTATTTTCGAAAAATACGATTTTTTTAATAAAAGAATATTATGATCATTTCGTCTTACAACTCAAAGAATCACCAACTAAAGTTTACCAAGCTTACAGTACCTAAACACCTCGTATAATTGACGTATGTTTTTCTTACTTTGACAACAAGAGCTTTGGCAATTTTCATAATTTTGATTGTTTCCTAATGAACTTAATTTTGTCGTTATTTGACACGTCGAATATTTACTTCTTGTTCTAAGTCTGAGTTCAAAAAATAATCATTTTAATTTGATAAAAAAATTGCAAAAATTTTTTGCAGATAATTCTTATCATCAAAATGAAAACATTGTCATATTTCAGAATAAATCACTAATAAAACAATGACATCGTTATAAGGAAAACCAATATTACCACTACACAGGAGACCAAAAACTATAGAGCTTAATAAAAGCGTGATTTTTGACGCATTTTTGACCCGAACAGATTTTTTTATCTTAAAAATTTAAAAAATATTTCTTTTTCAGTCGTCGTCCTGAAAATGCGTACTCTACTCTGAAAAAGTATTATCTTATTATTGTGCTCCTAAAAGGACTTCTAAGTAGGGTATAGTTAACATTTTTATACCTTTACCTACGGTTAAGCCTTTTTCCCTCCTAATTTCTGCGATCGAAAATATTGATTAATCATTATTGTTAAAAATAAAAATAAAAAAGGGCCTTCATTTTATCTAAACTTTGTATCATCACAATAATTATTTAACGACCTCAGACTCAGAAAGATGATACCACTAACACTGGAAGACTGAAGATATTATATAAAAAAAAGCCACAGAGCAATTTAAAATGACTAATGATCACTTCCATTAATTAATAATTTCATAGATAGAGATGGTGTACATTAAATGACAGTAACAAGAGACTTTTTCCAATCATACAGCAACAATAAAATTTATCTACTTTTAAATTATCCATGAAGATAAAACACAAACCGACGATATAAATACCAATTGAATTGTTATTATAATAATTACGATCACTTCTTTTATTTAAACCATAAAATCAAACGGCACTATTATTATTGGTGTTAATAACACTTAAATAAAGCAGTCCATAACTGCCAAAATTTGTCACATATTAACGACCCGACAAACAATCACTGATTAGTTCACTGTTTACACTGATTATTAACAAATTATTTAAATAAGTGTGACAGACAAACAAACGGACACATGACTCCCGCGGCTGAACGCACGTGGACTGGGATACGACAACACATCGTCCGGATCCACCGGGACCGCGATCCGCGATCGTTACCATACACAACTGCTCCTAGAAGAACTGCTAGAAAACTAAAACACTGAACACATCGAGTTCAAAGTTGCGGCTTGCGGCGCTCCGGCTCTACGGCTTTGGTTTCTAGCGTGCGTCGAGTGCTTGAAACTGTACGTTCTTGTCTTGTAATTAGTCAGTCAGAACACAAGGAAGAGCACTTGAGACGCGGACGATGGGCGCTATTGCCTATTACTTATTATTGTGGGGTAGCTGTAGCTGAAACATAAACGGCAGGTTTATGGTTGCTGTGGATGTCGAATCGACCGTGAACAGCCTTTTTATTGCTCTTTCCTGTTGAAATCTCTTTATGTACTGTTTATGTCTCCATTGTGGTGTTGACGTAACAATGCGTGGATTTGTTAGTTATCTGGGAAATCTGTAATCTGACATTTATCTATTCTCGTTAATTCAAATAGATTTATATGTATAAAATCCACAGCCACCTGAAATTGCTTAGAGAAATATTTTTCTGCTTTCATTCCAATAACCTTTATTTTATGTTAGCTAACCAAAGAAAGCAGATGACTTATATTAAATAGAAAATTTATCACCTCTCCATTATTATTTGGAGAGAGAGAGAGGCCATGATGGGCTAAATTAATATACAGGGTGTCCCAATATTCCATGGACATGGAGCAACCACAGATTACTGAGGTAAAAAAAAGTCGCTCGGACCAAACTTATCTCTATACCAAAGTGCTTCGTTTGTCCGTTAGAGGGCTTCAAAGTCTTTTGAAAATTTTAGTTTTTTTGAAATAGCTCAAAGTCGGCTCATTCCAATTCGATGAAATTTGGTAGGTAAATTTCTTATTAAAAGTACTAACTTCTGATGTACATGATAATTTGACGAAAACCCGGGAAGGGGTGAAACTACCCCTACCCTCCATTAAAATCGATCGTAATTGTTGATAAGGTAGCAGGAACGCTGTTCATGTTTTTTTGTTTGAAAGATACATCGTTTTAGCCCATTTTTGGTCTCCTACAAAAATCTGTATCTTTCCGAGGTGCTATGTGAGAAAATAAATTAGTCGATGATAACTAAATTTTTATTTCATTCTTTTAATTTGAAATCAAATTTTCAATTGTCAGGTGATTATTTTATCTAATCTCATAAAAGATGCTCGATGTGGGCGCTGGTTTGGACCCTAGAAAGTTCCATCCTGCGCAAAAAAATGATTTTAACTTTTCTTGGAACCTCGTCGTTTTGCAAACTGTTTACTGCGTTTGAAAAAAACCATTTGCAAACACCTGAAAAAAAATCGAACCATACTAAACATCTTCTATGAGATTAGATCAAATGATCATCTGACAATTGAAAATTTGATTTCAAATTAAAAGAATGAAATAAAATTTTGGTTAGGTACCATCGACTAATTTATTTTATCACATAGCACCACGGAAAGATACAGATTTTTGTAGGAGACCAAAAATGGGCTAAAACGATGTATCTTTCAAACAAAAAAACACGAGCAGCGTTCCTGCTACCCTATCAACAATTACGATCGATTTTAATGGACGGTAGGGGTAGTTTCACCCCTTCCCGGGTTTTCGTCAAATTATCATGAACATCAGAAGTTAGTACTTTTAATAAGAAATTTACCTACCAAGTTTCATCGAATTGGAATCAGCCGACTTTGAGTTATTTCAAAAAAACTAAAATTTTCAAAAGACTTTGAAGCCCTCTAACGGATAAACGAAGCACTTTGGTATAGAGATAAGTTTGGTCCGAGCGACTTTTTTTTACCTCAGTAATCTGTGGTTGCTCCATGTCCATGGAATATTGGGACACCCTGTAGAATGCTGCAGATGGCAAAAAGCTTCCCTTATAATTTGGATCAAACTTTGATCCAAATTATAAGGGAAGCTTTGATCAAACCAGGTTGTATAAGGTCCTTCTCTCGGAAAGAGACGTGTGTGAGAGGACAACAAAAATGAATTCCTGACAGCAGATTTTAGATAATTTACCGATGGATCTAAGATCTAAGACATACAAAGGAACTGAAGCTGAGGTGTGTAGCCCTGGCGAGAAGAAGAAAAGCTTCTCGAGCCTTAGCCTTCATGCAACAACTTTTCACGCCGCTATGCCAATCAGATCAATAAAGATATTTTCAGACAGCCAAGCGGCTTTAAAGACATTTAGCTGTAGTCACGGCTAGTCCAAGTTGATCTGGTACTGTCAATTAACCCTATCAAAGAGCAACGATATGAATTCCGGGTCATTCTCGAGAGAACGAACTTGCCTGGCTGAGGTCCGAATCCGAATTTATCATACCAGAACCAACAATACGCAATTGGGCTAAAAGGGAAGTCCTCCAGCATTGGCAAACTTACCAAGATTGGACCAAAGAACTATTGGAGCTTAACAGGAAAAGCCTTAATAGGCTTATATACTGGGCATTGCAAGTTGAACTTTCATCTGCATAGAATGATTGATCAGCTAAATGCCGTATATGCTTGGAGGATGACGAAACAGCAAAAATGCGGGAGTGTCCCGTTTTGGGAAGAACCAGACTACAAACCTTCGGGAGAGTACCCCACACCGGAGGACATGGATCTTCGGTCGCGGTGGAGGTATCACAATGACCCACTCGCGACAAATCTGATCTAAACAGAAAATTGCCACTTGCAGTCAAGCATAGAGTACGAAAATAGGCCTCATCCATTCTTCATTATATTTTTTTGACAAACGACAGACTCACAAGACGTACCAGGCAGTAGGATACGGCCTTTTTGATAAACTATTTCTAGAAAATTATGTACATACCACAAATTTCTGGGAGATTATTTCTCGAAAATATTTTTTGGTCCTGCAGAAAGCTGCGGAAGTAAATGCACTAATAGAACAAAAGTTTATTCATAAACTAGCAAAAGTTCATCAGGTTTTTCAAACATCATTTTAGAAATCATTTTTAATTAATTAAATAAACGTAGTCCTAGCGAGAATCCTTCTTCTGTTATAGAGTCGATTAACAAGGCCCGCAGAAAAAATATTAATGATTTATTATTTTATCTTGTTTTAATTTAGCATAAAAAATTATACGTCCGTCAAAATGCACGTTGGTTCCTTGAGAACAGGTCTATCGTCTGCAATTCATTAGAATTAGAAGACTGAGACGACGTTGAAATAAATCTTGCGCTGTTAAAGTGAAGAAAATAAATTATCGTAGGTAGGAGAGGTTCCAAATATTCTCGTAGGGTAATTTAGGCAAAGTTTACCTTCGAACAGTGAAAGCTGATTTAAGTAGTAAGTAGGTATATCCTCAGTTCTTCAGTCATACTTAATTAGAAATGGCCTTAATTAAAAACATATTTGTAGACAAAATTCAGTTTAAACACCTCGTTTATCTCATTTTCATTGAGATAAAAAGCAAATCTGTCATGTTGACCTTTCTCTTTCAGCCAAAATGATTATATCGTCAATGATTACAAGATTAACAAAATTAATAAAATTTATATTTTCAATATAAATTGTATTATTTTCGTAAGTTAATGAGAAGTTATTGAGGTGCCCAATGTTATAATAATAACTATTGAGGACCACTTTACGAAAAGCACCCGATCACTAATAAGGGATTTTCCAAAATTCACCTGTCCACGATATAATATGCAGATTTATGACCAATGCGACGTAGTTAAATGCGAAGTAGGCCGTAAATGCCAGGTAAATCGAGGCAAGTCTAAATCTGTGACAATTTTTATTTTTGCCAACAGGTACCTAGATACAGGCCCCCTGTATTGACAATGTTTGGGCTTAAAATTTAAACGGTGATATCTCTGCAACGGTTTGATGAAATTCAACAAAATTTAGGCAGAAACACCCCTCTACCGAGGCACTTCAAGATGATCCATCGGCAAATTGAAAATCCAGGCATGTACTTGAGAAAAAATTGCTTGCATTTTTTGACAGTAAATGAAATTTTCCGATCGATTTTCGAAAATAAACGGTATAGAATTACTTAAATTTTCAATTTTGCCGTACAAATGTACGGTTCCTCAAAATTCATTTGAAATCAGTTCAAAAGTAGGTTTTACGAATTTACGCAGAATAGCCTTTTGTCAGAATTTTAAATTTAACAACCATGCAGGATTGTATTTGAAGAAAAATTGTTAGCAATTTTTTTGACAGAAAAGGACATTTTCCGATCGATTTTCGGAAAAAAACGGCATCCGATTCGGAGTGTACAGGAAAAATTATATGAATTAATGAGCTTCTTAAATCGAACGGGACAGCTTCATAAAAATAGATCAAAGTAAAAATTTGTATACTACTTACATTTTACAATTTATTTTTGTGAAGCTGGTCGAAGTGCTCCTTTTGATTTAAGAAGCTCAATTAATTGGATTTTTCCTGTACTTTCCGAATCCGATGCCTTTTTTCGAAAGTCGATCGAAAAAGGTGCTTTTCTGTCAAAACAGTGCAAACCATTTTTTTCTAAGTAAGTACGGTCCTGGATTTTCAATTTGTCGATAGATTTTAGAGAGTAACTATTAGGTAGAAGAGTGTTTCTGCTAAATTTTGTTGGATTTCATCAAACCATGGCAAAGATATCGCCGTTTAAGTAAAATTTAAGCCCAAACATAATCTCTGTTGGCAAAAAAAATGTCATAGATTTAGACTTGCCTCGATGTCCCCTGGCATTCATGAATCATCCTGTATATTTATATGCTTATTTAATCCATAATCGCTTTTTTTCGATTTTCAAAACGCCCCTGTAGCTTTATCTTTCAAAATTTAAATTATAGAGCGAAATTTTGCATTCTTTCTTGTAGAACAGGTTGTTTCTTCAAATTTCTAAAAAACTCATTCTTGTTCCCCCATTAGGAAGCAAGGAAGCAGTAGGAAGCAGAGTAAGCAGTTTTCAATCTAGGGGACTGAAATTTTTGTGGGAGTAAGATATTTATAAGGAAGTGGATTTATAATATTTCATAATATAGCATTTCAGCACTATCGGTCAAGCCGTTCCAAAATGGCGGCCTTTTGAATTTAAGGAAAAATGGCTAATTTTCTATTACCATTTATGAGCATATTTTCAAATATGCTACAACCTTGAACCGTGAAATATGTCAGGAAGCAAATAATTAAAATGGCGCATATATTAAAAAAAAAATGTAAATTTCTCAAAAATTTAAAATTGTTAATTTTCAACACGCCCCTGTATCTTTATCTTTCAAAATTAGTACGCGAAATTTTAAAATTTTGTAGAACTAATGGAGGACTTTTAATTTTCGTTTAAAAAGGGTGACTTCTACAGGGTGTCCTTTCAAATTTCGAAAAAAAAAACGTTTTTGTGGCACCATTTCAAGCCATAGTTTTCAATATAGGGAACTAAAAGTTTTATGGGAGTAAGAAATGTATAAGAGGTGTTCCGATATTGCATTTGAACGAAATCGGTCGAGCCGTTTCAAGATGGCGGACATTTGAATTTTCGTATTTTTTTTTACTCCTGTATACATATATGAGATATAAAAAATGGACATTAAAATAACAGGACGGGAGTAACATTTTAGAAGAGAAAACTTGAATCGCAGTTCAACACCAAGTCATTTCTTAAGAGTTCAAACAATCTTGATATACTTACAATGAGAACCGTTTATCTGTTATCACTGCAAGTGACTAAATTCAAACATCTAATAAAATCTTACCTAAAACTGTTTATTTTAGAGGTAATTTATTAGGTAGATGTACCTATGATAGTTTGCGTGATGATAAATTTTACTAGATTACGATTTATTTGATAATTACAGCGTATGAAGCCGATATAATGTTCTAATGGTAATCAGGTATTGTTATTACACCGGTGTTTATAAGGCCATCAATATTCCGGTTATCGTTGGGCAAGGGAACCTCTGGGTCAAAATGCAAAGTATCTATCTAATTTTAAATTTACAAAAGAGAAATCATAATCAATAATCCGTTTAATGTCCTGTAAACGAATGTGTTGTTCCTCATTATGCAACCTAGAACGTACCTAAATCTTCGGCCTTGCATAAAAAATAACGCGTGGGTAAGAGAGAAAGATCAAATAAGTCTTATTAATGCAATATACCTTACTTATCTGCTTGGATATAGAAGTTGCATCAAATAGACCTCGATTTTAAAAATAATTGACATACATATTATAATTCACAGCTGTGTTCACTCAACAGTCGAATTAGAAGAGACAAAAAATTTCACCCATCAGGAGTCTCAACATTTTTTGCATTTTATTATAATAATTGTGTTCGAGAATATTAAGTATACTTACTTCAAGTACCTACAAACACAAGTAACATGGACCATAAATTAATTATTTTACCTCAACGAGTGTTCTCTCTAATAACGAACGACTCTTCACTCCATGCATGCAATGTCACAACCGTTACCTTCCTACAGGTATTTTTATGTGATTCCTGAATTACTAAATCATTTGGAAATGATTACCTATAATAGTACTTAGCACTCGTCAAGAATGAATAAGACTTCTGCCTTACAAAATGCATTCTCGTTCAAGTAGTGAAGACAAAAGCGTGGCTTTATGGGCTAGATCACTACTGCATATAGTATGGAGTTCCCATTAAAGGCGGATGCACAATGGGAATGTGATTAAAGCTTGCGTAATATACTACACGCCTTCATCTGATCAAGCCGGATGGCATCCGTACTATCTCGACAGGTTGCAGCTTCTGTTTAAGGTATCCAAGAGACAAAATCTCCATGAGAAGATGCCATTAGATCTTGGTTTTGCCATAACAACAGTTCCTAGATTCTTAGATCCGACTCTAACTGTTGATTATGGCCGGTTAATAAATATCAAAACCTCCGCCTTGCGTGTGTACCGACTCCTGTCTGATTAGTATTTTGATCTCGTTATTGTTTCGACTTTGCGAATATACTCTCAAAGTAAGTATAGGTTATCGAACGGGATAATTGGGCAGTCCCGTGACTTATCATATGAGATATCTCCTTCTTTGCATTCAATCTAGAGGTAAAAATGCTCGTTTGCTCTACTCTACATGATACCTATTTATTACTACCGGGTGAACAATAATGATTGAAATGATTCGTCAATCCTCATCTATTTCTTTTGAGATTCATATCATGCACATCAAGGCACATGGACGTGCTGGCAACTAACGATTTATAACAATGAGCTAACGCTGGGGTGATTTGTTTGTAATTGTAAACGAATGACCTATTATCTGGTTCACCTTATCGGTGACGGTTCAAATGATTCCATTACTATAGTGTCTGTAGCCAATTTTACCCTTCCCAATTTGAACGTCGCTCTGCCAAACGTGATAGCAGGACGTGTTTTTTTCCCACTGTTTATTTATATTTTTATGTGTGTAGATGGGGTACAGGGCTAATGATAAAGTTATCTTAACTGTAAATGATATTTTGTTTTCATGTCTTGTCATAATCTTTGAACGATGAAGTACTTATGTCCGTAAACCCGAGCGTTATTTCAAACTTATAAAAGTATTTGATTCTTTAATAGTTCATAATTGATTTGATAATTTATTTATGCACTTATTGATGAATTTAACTTTTTTCTAAATTGTTATCGATGACTGTCTTTTTGCAATTCGATAACGCCTCTGTTATATAATATGTTTGATCTCATTTTATGTTTACTATTTTTCTGCACTCTAAACTATTTATTCACTTTCAATCAACCTATTTATTTATTTCTTTAAATATTTACGTCATCCTGTATACTTAAAGGTGGCACTTTGCCGGCGGCAAGACGAATTTTTTTATGCATTTTTTGGGTTTTATATGTATTTTTGTGTGCTTTGTTGTCTTTTTCAGGATGTATGAGTCCTCGAAATACAAAGATAAATTGTCCTTTTTCGGAATTTCAATTTTACACCAAAACAGTGATTATTTCATGTGTGTTATGTCATTTGTATTTAATGTTTGTTTTTCTTCACAGTCGGAGTTTTATTTGCAAGGATTCTTTCTCTGATTAGTAAATAGCACCGAACCGGGAATTTGGGAGGGGGTTAGAATTAATGGAATAAAAGGTTGATTTCATTTCATAGCGGGAAATTATTGCTTTTTATAATACTACTTTTCTCCCAAAATTGGCTAACTTGAGTATTTCCGTAACGTTTGCTACAAACGAACAAAATAGGGTTATAACACAACGTAGAAGGTCCAAGACTTGAAGACGAGACGATCACGATCACAGGTAAAATAAAATTCAAACGGGTTGGAATCACATCGGTCATTTTGTTTTAAACATTCAGATTTCTAAGACTTCCAGGGCGGAAAATTCAACAGGGACATTCATGACCGACAAGTTGACATTTCAACGTCAAAGGGGTTCTTTTCAAATCTTTCATTTATAGGTCATCGATTTGGGGCATTTTAGTCCGAGGGCCACATTACAGATTTGGTGTGCATGACGTAGGATCCTTCATTTAACGGCCAATATTATAAACGCTGGTTAAGTTAACTGGCAGATTTCTGTGCTCGATTTTGAAGCTAATATTGACCTCGAATAACTTTTATTAAAATTTGTGTAATCCCTTTTATGCCAAGAGTAATTCAATTATTGCAATAATTTCGACCTATAGTCTATATCTTCTCCAGAAACGACCACAGAAATCGTCCAGTTAACTTAACCAGCGTTTATAATATTGGCCGTTAGTAAGATAGGTTACACTATACAGTAGAATCAGTAAAATCAATAGACTCAGTTTAAGCAAGAATTATCAAGGGTAAAATGTCATTCATTATCAAATAGTTCAATAATAAATTTGGGAATAGGAAATGAAAAATTGGAGATGTCTGAGAAAATTTTAGCTTGTGTGAGTTTAAACAAAAATGCAGCTGACCATCTATAACTCAAACCAGCAAAATTCTATGGATTACCGAAGTTCCACAAACCATAGCTTTCTTTCAGGCCTATCATTTCTTTAATTTCATGCCCTATAAGTCAAAAATTACCCATTTTGTTAACGACATACTTTTTCAGATTTTCTGACAAAGATAATCCTTATTTTGGATATACGATTCGATTTGCAGAATTTATAATGATTTCAATCTACCACAAGATTTAGAATTAGGTAAGTGTATGTATTGTACACCAATAGGTACGGTAATAATAGATTATGTATTTCAAAATCAATTTTTATAAGTAGGTACTGCTTACAATATAAATATTAACAAAGAACATTCCACAATAATTTTTCAATATTGTTTAAGTGATAAAAATCATATCTGAAGCTATAAATCAGTTAAAAGCTCATCAATTATTAACCACGTAACGGCCATTAATTAATGGAACATTACTTCTGAACATCTTTCATGTAATGGGATAATAACTGATTCCGATATCGGAACCATCAAATTATGTAACCCATTAAAATTAGCAAATGGAAAGACGCAGCTGGTTGACATTGAAGTCGCTGAATTAAAAACAGGATTAATAAATATCAGCGGACGTGAATTAGACGCCCACGTTGTTTCGAGAAGTTAGGTGTCATTTTTAAGGAATGTCCTTTTCGGTGATATTTCGACCGCTCGGAAGTTTATATTTATTTATTAACGTGCAGACATTTCCGATTTAGGCTACTTTAAATGTATTAATTCATAGAAATAAGCCTAAAATACTGCGATAATTCCTATTATGTTTCTTAATTTCAAGGATTTCTAGGTGGTCCTTATTAATTCTCAAAACACAAAAGTATACCCTCACCAAAATTACACTAAATGGATTTGGAGTCTATATTTTCACAAAACCCAAGTATTGTACCTATCAGGTCAAAAAAATTGATCCTTAATTGCAATTAATGAAAGTGTTGCGCTATGGGTGGCCAAATATTTTCAAGATACTTTCGGATGTTTCATCCTAAATGTTATAAGAAAACGTGAAAGCATATATCCAAACTTTACTAAAACCTGAGAAACGCGTGAGAAAAAATCAAAAAATTCCAATTTAAGTATGTTAATTTTGTAAAAAATCCAATAATTCCCACAAGGCTGTGAATTTGCAAATGTTGCCGTACGCGAGATCAGTAGCTTGTTTTTAACACAAAAGACCTTGCCAGAGTTATCCCCCTTAGCTACTTTTCTCGCGCGTTTACTCTGCACTATTAATTTTTTACAGTTTTCAGCTATAGAAAGACTCTTGCTGAGTCAAGCTAACACTCCCAAATGCGAATCTTCATGAAATTCAAACGGAATTGGTTTGTCCACGATTTGTCCATATTTCTCCAATCAAAATTTTCGTTCGTCCTGCATCCAAACAAAAGTTAAGTACCGAGCTGAAGACTCGTCCTTTCTGACTGTCAATCGACGATATTTTAAGGGAATTAGAGTTTAGGGAAATTTGTTATCACCCGCAATACGAATAGCTCTTCTATTTATTGCCTCAAAGTAAAGTTTGTTTTATCTATTACGGTTTCTATATTTAAAAAAAATTATAAAGGTTCGCGGTTCAGCTCCATGACTTTACTAAGCGTGTCCTTTCTGAAGAGATCGTAGATATGGGTAATTTTTTCTTCCTGTTTTTGGAAAAGTTATACTCGTGTCAATTTCCAGAATGATTGCAGTGATGTTACCTAGTCTTGTTATATCGTCCATAAAATAGATCAGGTAGGTGGTTCTTAAGAAATTATCTACCAGTCTCTCGACGACGGAAAATTTTATAGCTTTTATTATATTTTTATAATTCGATAAAAAGAATGTCAAATGCTAATGAAAAAATTTAAAAAAACATAAAAAATATTTAAAGGTTTGTTGTTGCATTTTCATCGATGATCAAATGCAGTGGCGTAGCTACAGTACCGCAAAACCCCGCGGCCGCGGGGGGGCCCGGCGTCAAGGGGGCCCTGAGCTCTGGACCCCAGCTTGGCCCACAAAAGAGCCCCAAATCAAAAAATCAAATAAGTATTACTCTTAAGTATATTTAAACTGACAACTGACGACATTAATAATTATATTACGAATTGAGAAACACACAATAAATAATAAATAAAGCTTGAAATTATGCCAGTAATGACGAATACAGTACATTTCTAATAATATAACCCACCCATCTTCAACAGTAATTCTCAGAACCAGAGGCAAAGTTATTCTGGTCCTATTGTAATCTCAGGATGATTATAATAGGATAATATAATACAAAAAATGATTATATATGAAATCATCCGTGTTATTTTATTACTCCAGCATGGGCTAACTAAGAGCGGCAATGGAATGTGATATGTGCTTTCAGTGCTTTCGCTTTCTTTCAGTCACCTCACCACCACAAGCCCACAACACAAATATGTAGAGTATAATACGAAACCAATCATAAAATTTAAACCTGTTCCCGATTAAGGACAAGGGTGCATAGTAAACAAAAAACAAAGTAATAAAAATAGCTATTATAGACTGAAAGATGATGGTAAAGTGTCTAACATTTGGGCGGCGGGCAGTCCAGACAAACAGGTGGTTAATTCACAAAGTCCGAATACCCAGGAATTCATTATAATACCTATATCTGATGTAATTATTTTTTGTAAAAAAATTAAACTCTTGAAAAAATTGCATAAATACTATTGCAAATTATTATTGCATAAAAGTAAAAATATTGCATTTATTATAAAAAAACTAATTGATACAATAAAAAGTTATCTCAATTACATTATCATTGTCAATCATTTTCGCAATTTATTGAAAATTAATAATTATTAATATGAAACTATTCGGTCCTTGGAAAGTAGCAGAAGAGAATTTTTCTATAGAATTGTTCGGGGGTTGGGGCTACTCAGAACTGTAATCAAACTCATTTTCGGCACTTGTTTTATCATAACTTTTTTTGATTATACTTACTATTCTGAATAATTTTCGAAATTGTCAATGATTGAAGTATGTATTGATGTCTCGCTAAAGTGGAACAGATTTTCTGTAGCACTTTTCGGACACTACCCGGAGCCCGGAGCTCTAAACAATTAATTTCTACTTAGAAAAAACCTCTTGCGCTTAAAAAACTTTCACCTAATAAGGTACACTTTATTAATTAGATTTAGTTAATTTTTTTTATTTTAATTTTAATTCTTATTAAATACAATTAATTTAAGACTATACAAAGAAATGTGGCAAAAATATTTGAAGTAGTTTTCAGGAAATGAATAAATAAATTCACAAATAATCTATTCTGGCATGACTAGATTTTTTATGATGGGATCACAAAGGGCAGTAAATTTCTTAAAAATATCAACATCTGTTGATTTTATTGCTACTTTGCTATATTTTTTTTAAAGTTTCACAACTGCCGATGAACCGAATTTGCTACTTTGCCATTTTAGTTGATCTTCGTCTGTACGGAACGTACAGTCTGTGTTTACAGTTTACAAACGGCTTTTTTATACATTTTAAATTATTTTCTATATTATTTTTATTATACATTTTAAAGTTTATTTTTTGTTATTTACATAGTAACTATATAGTGAAGTGGCTACTTCGTGCGCTTTTGTGTTGCGTTTTTTTTTTTTTTTTTGAAAAGACAGTTATAATTATTATTTGTGAAGAATCGTGAACAGTTAATTAATTATTATTGAGGTATGTATTTACTATAAATATTTATTCATGTGTCAAATTATTATATTCATATTACGACTTGATGTTAATCTTACTTTTGTGCTTATAAATAAAATTATTTTAGCAATATTATAGTATCTAGCTATTCTATACCTTTTCAATGTCAAACAGAAAAAGATACCTCTATTTCAGAAAAAGTTAATTCAAATTCAGAAAAAGTAAAATCAAATACACAAAAGGTAATTTCAAGACTTGCAATTTAGACTTGAAGGTCTCCCTGTGAATAAATTATCTATTATAAATGAACAACGTTATTGTTATTCTTTAATGAATGCATTTATTATGCATAATATGCTTTTTATTTTTAAATTTTGATAATTTTTTCGGTGTGCTGTATGGTGTTTATTTACTGTGATGTATTAGTTATTTTGTAGGGCACCCCACAAAGGGCTCCTGGTGCGTTTCGTTTTTTTATAAAAATCTTTAAAAAAAATAATACTTTCATCAAAGAACCTAACTCCTAATAAATTAAAAGACAAAAATTCTAAAAGCTAATATATTAGTAAGCTTGTAAAAAATTAGTACTTTTTCCTAAATGGAATTACTTATTCTGAAATTTCCCTGAAAAAGGATCCCCCCCCCCCGAACCCCCCTTTACTCTTGGGAGATACTCCATACCCCCCAAACCTCCCGGAGGTCCACCTTATTGATTATATACAATATGCTAATAAAATTTAATTTTTGAAATCACGAACCACCAATGAAGAAAACTTTAAGTGGGGGCCCGTCAAAAATGTTTGGCGGGGGGGCCCCAAATCTGAAGCTACGCCACTGATCAAATGATTTGCATCCAGGTAGCATTTATTTAAATAAAGTGAAGAAATAAAAATACATGACCTCACGTTAAATTTAATAAACATACTGCTGTGAATAAAATATACCGTTACGGATTTATGTTATTCAATTTTTAGAAAGAATAATAGCTCCATGTTTTCTGAACAGTTATTTTTGTATACCTAGACTAGAAATAATACCAGAACGATTGTAGCAATAAATCTTCAATTTTGACAGGCATAATAACTTTTCAGGGCTCCCAGGCTTTGGGCCCCAAGGGCTTTTTAGCAACTCTTCCTCTTTTTTATAAATAAGACTAAATGAAGAAAAGTTGAGTTCCCATTATTTAATTACATTAATTTGAAGTTTCATCAAAGCAATCAAATATAAAAGCGCCCCCATTGTAGTGTCAGGTGTTAATTTAAGATTTCACTTTACGATCGCACTTAAAACAGCCATCTTCGACAACAATAATGGATGTTTTGAAACATTGAAATCTCAAGAGCAATAATAATTATGTAACTCGATCCTATCCTATAGGCGACGTGTCAGATGAAGTGTTACATGCAATTAAACTTCATTCACGACCGCCTGGAGGATATAAAAAACGCCTTGTAATTCAAACATAATAACTCTCCGATGGCCGTCTATGAAGAATGAAGATTCTTCTTCAGTTCCACACACGGAGGATTAACCGTTAATGGTCATTATTATTTGAACTGGTCCGCGTCTAATACTACACAACCTTGCCTTTCGCGATCGTCATAGCCGAAAACCGCATACGCTTGGATTATAGATTGATAATTTATTCTTTTTGGCTTACGTCCGATGAATGATTAATCTAGTTCTAAATGAATAAAAATGATGCCGAATCTTTAATTAATTTCTTCATTATTTATTCAATATGTAGAGGTATAGTAAATATCCGCATAAATACTTTTTTGTCCATCATTTATTATTTTTAATTGCATGTATAATGGCTCATTATATCATAACACAAAAACCGTTTCTAAAGAGAATCAACACTACTTGAAATGTTCAGAAGTAATAAATACTTCATAATTAATTGAAAGGCAAATCGTATTAATATTTTATAATCTTGAATTTATTATTCTATGAATTTAGAATTTAATAAAGTTCCTAATTCATTGATCATTGATCAAGGCGGAAGCCAAAGCGCTAGGAACCTTGAATGCTCATTATAAAAAGATGAAAATCTTGGAAATTTATTTGAAGAAGATACAAAGGTACAAAGGTGACTGCATAAGCTCTCCTTCAGGCAAGAAATATCAAAAGTATAAATAAATTCTGCTATCTAACAGTTTTTATACCTAAAATAAAAGTATTTTCTTGGAAATGCATTCACTTCAACAATAAGAAGATAAAAGGTGCAAAATTATTACAAACCAATCAAAAAAAGGCTTACAGATAAGCCCTATCAGAATTCTC
Source organism: Malachius bipustulatus (assembly GCA_910589415.1). Classification (NCBI taxonomy): domain Eukaryota; kingdom Metazoa; phylum Arthropoda; class Insecta; order Coleoptera; family Melyridae; genus Malachius; species Malachius bipustulatus. The sequence goes on from OU342633.1 coordinate 19,227,482, forward strand.
ATCAGAAATCTAGTTCTTTCAAGTTTTTTTGCTATCCATAGACAGAATAATTCCAAAATTGCATGCAATAACATTTTATCGAAATTATCAAAATGGAAAAGCATTTCTTTCAAAATAATTCAGATCCTTTTCTTTTACGTGCTCATTTTATAATTAAATAATAAAAGTGATAAATTAAACTCACATTGGTGCTGAGCTGTGATGTCAAAGTTTGAACCTTTTCTTGAGCTTCATTCAATTCCCTCCTGAGCTTTCTGATCTCGTGGGCTTGTTTCTCCTCAGCTGAAGAATACAAACTTGACGCCGTCGAAACTAAACTTATAGACGAACCATGCACTGAAAAATAACCAATTTTTGTTAACTTGCTGTAGATTTAAACTTATTTTTTGTTAATATTTTATTATATTTTTTCTCCTTATCAATAATAATTTTAAATAATTACTTTCTTTGGAAAAGTAGGGAATTTTAGAGATAGCTTATAACAGATGCTTATATGTAGGGTATAGAACAGCTTTCATTAGAGAATTTATCCACAAAAAATTTTGAAAACTGTTTTTAGCTTTTTTGTTTCTTTTTTTTTTTTTCTTGGCGATTTTGTTATTCGATTGTTATTAGATTTTTACTTATAGGGTGAGTCAATAGTGAGAGATCGGAACATTGCTATTCAACCGTACAAGATAAAACAAAACTTCAAACGCCATCCCAAATCGTTTGTTACTCTGCATATTTCAAAAATATTTTCAATTATACAGGGTGGACCATATTTTGCTTACATGTTTCAATTTTTTTTTTTCAAATGGAACCCCCTATATTTTATGATATATTCTTATTCGACTGTAAAATAGCTTTATGTCAATACATATTGTTTGACATTTAGGTGCGGCGTTGACATTTAAAAAAATATTTTCAAAAAAATTCATCGCATGCATGTATTTACTGCAAAGAAGCCTCAGAACTTAGTTTTGAAGTTTTAAGGTTGAAATTTGGTATCCACATGGAGAATGGCCAGGTCTATCATCGCGATATAATGAGACTGAGATCTGCTATACAGGTGAGTCACAAATAACTGTCAATTTCAGAAGCTCATAACTTCACTTTTTCAAATGGCACACTCGGTATTTTTTTCCACAATTAGATCCACCCCTGATCTGACTACATTTTTCATTTGGTATGTCGTATACCTAAAATGCACAGTTTGAGAGATATTACACATTTTCCGTTGGTCTGACCGCAGAAGATGCAAATGTCATATAAAACAGGGGCTATGAAGAAAAATGTGACATTTCTAGTGACATTTATCATTGCAGCCTAATAGCAACTCAAAGCTCGAGCGAAATAAAAAAAAATAAAATACTAGATAATATGACAATAATTTTAAATTAAAATAATATCAAATCAACTGAATGTATGGGGTGGTATTGTCGGAGATTATGTTCTTGGACCATATTTATTTGATGAATGTTAACGCAGAGTGATATTTACAGTTTTTGCGAAATGAATTTCAAGAGCTTATAGAGAACTTGCCAATTATTGCAGTTGTCCATAGGATGTGGCTTCAGCACGATGGAGCTCCACCCCACTACAGTCGTATTGTCAGGACATATTTAAATGCCGAATTTCCAGACAGATGGATAGGAAGGAGAGGTCCTGTGAATTGGCTGGCAAGATCCCCTGATCTCAGCAAACTCGACTTTTTTCTATTGGATTACGTAACGGAAAGTGTACAAAAAAACCAACAACAATCGAGGATAATGAAGGAGCGAATACGCAATGCTTTTCTTACAACAAATCAACGAATGTTGAGTAAAGTTCGTTGGTTAAAAGATTGGAAATCATTTAAGCGAGTTAGGTTTGGTAAAAGTAGTATAATTATGTACCCACTGACCATGTGGTAAACATACTTGTTCCAGAGATTTGTTGTAGTAATAGTTGTTTGTGTCTCTCTTTCATTTTGACTATACCTATGAATGTAATACACACATGCATACATATTTTGAACCTTGAACTGTTTTAATGTAAATACCTGTGTATTTGACAACTTCGTTGCATTTTATTTTTTAAATCATATTGTATTATACTTTATTGTTGTTTTCCTCTAAATGGATTTATTCTTTTGGGTAAATGAATAAATTTTTTGATTTGATTTGATATTATTTTAATTTTATTGTCATATCTTGTATTTTATTTTTTATTTTATTTCGCTCGAGCTTTGAGTTGCTATTAAAGCTGCAATGATAAATGTCACTAGAAATGTCACATTTTTCTTCATAGCCCCTGTTTTATATGACATTTGCATCTTCTGCGGTCAGACCAACGGAAAATGTGTAATATCTCTCAAACTGTGCATTTTAGGTATAGGACATACCAAATGAAAAATGTAGTCAGATCAGGGGTGGATCTAATTGTGGAAAAAAATACCGAGTGTGCCATTTGAAAAAGTGAAGTTATGAGCTTCTGAAATAAGCAAAATTTGACAGTTATTTGTGACTCACCTGTATAGCAGATCTCAGTCTCATTATATCGCGATGATAGACCTGGCCTTTCTCCATGTGGATACCAAATTTCAACCTTAAAACTTCAAAACTAAGTTCTGAGGCTTCTTTGCAGTAAATACATGCATGCGATGAATTTTTTTGAAAATATTTTTTTAAATGTCAACGCCGCACCTAAATGTCAAACAATATGTATTGACATAAAGCTATTTTACAGTCGAATAAGAATATATCATAAAATATAGGGGGTTCTATTTGAAAAAAAAAAATTGAAACATGTAGGCAAAATATGGTCCACCCTGTATAATTGAAAATATTTTTGAAATATGCAGAGTAACAAACGATTTGGGATGGCGTTTGAAGTTTTGTTTTATCTTGTACGGTTGAATAGCAATGTTCCGATCTCTCACTATTGACTCACCCTGTATGTACGTTGTTTAGAAAAATCCTTCTGAAATTTGAATTCACGAACATGGAAACAATTCGTTTGTCCCAAAGCTTCAAATTTTCTTTGTAAAACTCGAGTTTTCAATAATTAACATAGTTATAAATATCAAACCGTCTTAAGACCAGAAAAAGATTTTTAGCTTTTTTTTCCGTCTGACCTAATTTTGAACAGTTTTCTCTTTTCTTTTGAAAAAAATCGTTTGTCCCATGCAAAGTTTCAAAGCTGCTTTGTAAAACTCGAGCTTTCAATAATTGACATGGGTAAATATTAAATCGTCTTAAGACCAGAAAGCCTTTTTTCGCTTTTTTTTCTTCTTACTTAATTTTGAAGTTTTCCCTTTTTTTTTGAAAAAAATCGTTTGTCCAAAAGCTTCAAAGCTGCTTTGTAAGACTCGAGTTTTCAATAATTATTGACGTAGGTAAATATTAAACCGTCTGAAGGCCAGAAAAAGCTTTTTTTATCATCTTACTTAATTTTGAACAGTTTTCTCTTACTAATCTTGAACAGTTTTCTCTTTTTTGGAAAATATTCGTTTGTCCAAAAGCTTCAAATTTTCTTTTTAAAGCTCGAGTTTCCAATAATTAACATAGTTATAAATATTAAACCGTCTTAAGACCAGAAAAAGCTTTTTTTAGCTTTTTTTTCGTCTTACTTAATTTTGAAGTTTTCCCTTTTTTTGAAAAAAATCGTTTGTCCAAAAGCTTCAAAGCTGCTTTGTAAGACTCGAGTTTTCAATAATTGACGTAGGTAAATATTAAACCGTCTGAAGGCCAGAAAAAGCTTTTTTTTTATCGTCTTACTTAATTTTGAACAGTTTTCTCTTACTAATCTTGAACAGTTTTCTCTTTTTTGGAAAATATTCGTTTGTCCAAAAGCTTCAAATTTTCTTTTTAAAACTTTTCGAGTTTCCAATAATTAACATAGTTATAAATATTAAACCGTCTTGAGACCAGAAAAAGCTTTTATTAGCTTTTTTTTCTTCTTACTTAATTTTGAAGTTTTCCCTTTTTTTTGAAAAAAATCGTTTGTCCAAAAGCTTCAAAGCTGCTTTGTAAGACTCGAGTTTTCAATAATTGACGTAGGTAAATATTAAACCGTCTGAAGGCCAGAAAAAGCTTTTTTTATCATCTTACTTAATTTTGGACAGTTTTCTCTTACTAATCTTGAACAGTTTTCTCTTTTTTGGAAAATATTCGTTTGTCCAAAAGCTTCAAATTTTCTTTTTAAAGCTCGAGTTTCCAATAATTAACATAGTTATAAATATTAAACCGTCTTAAGACCAGAAAAAGCTTTTTTTAGCTTTTTTTTCGTCTTACTTAATTTTGAAGTTTTCCCTTTTTTTGAAAAAAATCGTTTGTCCAAAAGCTTCAAAGCTGCTTTGTAAGACTCGAGTTTTCAATAATTGACGTAGGTAAATATTAAACCGTCTGAAGGCCAGAAAAAGCTTTTTTTTATTTTCTTACTTAATTTTGAACAGTTTTCTCTTACTAATCTTGAACAGTTTTCTCTTTTTTGGAAAATATTCGTTTGTCCAAAAGCTTCAAATTTTCTTTTTAAAACTTTTCGAGTTTCCAATAATTAACATAGTTATAAATATTAAACCGTCTTGAGACCAGAAAAAGCTTTTATTAGCTTTTTTTTTCTTCTTACTTAATTTTGAAGTTTTCCCTTTTTTTTGAAAAAAATCGTTTGTCCAAAAGCTTCAAAGCTGCTTTGTAAGACTCGAGTTTTCAATAATTGACGTAGGTAAATATTAAACCGTCTGAAGGCCAGAAAAAGCTTTTTTTATCATCTTACTTAATTTTGGACAGTTTTCTCTTACTAATCTTGAACAGTTTTCTCTTTTTTGGAAAATATTCGTTTGTCCAAAAGCTTCAAATTTTCTTTTTAAAGCTCGAGTTTCCAATAATTAACATAGTTATAAATATTAAACCGTCTTAAGACCAGAAAAAGCTTTTTTTAGCTTTTTTTTCGTCTTACTTAATTTTGAAGTTTTCCCTTTTTTTGAAAAAAATCGTTTGTCCAAAAGCTTCAAAGCTGCTTTGTAAGACTCGAGTTTTCAATAATTGACGTAAATAGGTAAATATTAAACCGTCTGAAGGCCAGAAAAAGCTTTTTTTATCGTCTTACTTAATTTTGAACAGTTTTCTCTTACTAATCTTGAACAGTTTTCTCTTTTTTGGAAAATATTCGTTTGTCCAAAAACTTCAAATTTTCTTTTAAGGTAAAACTCGAGTTTCCAATAATTAACATATTATGTAGTTATAAATATTAAACCGTCTTAAGACCAGAGAAAGCTTTTTAGCTTTTTTTTCCGTCTGACCTAATTTTGAACAGTTTTCTCTTTTTTTTTTTTAAAATCGTTTGTCCCAAAGCTTCAAATCTGCTTTGTAAGACTCGAGTTTTCAATAATTGACATGGGTAAATATTAAACCGTCTCTAGACCAGAAAATGTATTTGTCAGCTTTTTTTTCGCCTTACTTAATTTTGAACAGCTTTCTCTTTTTTGGAAAAAATCGTTTGTTAATTGGTAAAAAGTAAAACATCCAGTTGGGAAAACATGCGAGTCTTGTTGAGGAAACTCAAGTTTATCGGGGAAAATAAAAATAAGCACATCTAACGTACTGATGACTCCAATTTGGCCCTTTTTTTGAGCCATAATTTCTACACTCATGTTTACTACACCAATGCAGGTGGTATCTTTTTTAATCTTCCTTTACAAATTTTATTTTTTTCTATTTCACAAGAGGTTCATTCACAAGAGGGGCTCCAGCTTTTTTATACAAAGAGAGAAGGCTCCATGTAAATTGTGTCAACCATTTTTTACTTTTTGTCTTCATAGTTAATAGAAAGGATAAAGTCACGGACCCTTGCAATTTTTTTTTTTTTTTAAGAAGAAATCTGCTCATGAGGTCCTCTAGGACCCCACCAATTTTTCTGGAACTTTTATTTCAACTTTTTCATGGCAGAATTTGTTAATAAAAAGCTCATCATCAATTCACCTTCATCATTCTTAGGAATACTGTGCCTAGGGGTTGAAGAGTGCGTCGGTGATAACGGAAAGGTCCTGGCAGTTCCTGGCGCAGGACTTGTGGGCTGCGACCAGTGACTCAAAGATCCCACTGGCAAACAGTAATAGGGCTCCGTTTCCGGGTCTGTGTTGTTCCTGTGCAACATCGAAGGGTACAACTTCTCAGATTTAGTGGACCTGAAACAACACTCAGTTGAATTATTATAACGTGAACTGGGGGAAATTATCCCAATATTATGTATCAATTTTTTCGAGACAAAAATTAAAATGTTTTACTTACAATTGAATAAATAATTTAGAAGTAAAAACACCTCCAATACTTATAGATAAAAAAACTAAAAAAATCGCTTGTTCACTAGTTATTACCTATAGAATGGATTAAGATCAAAACTAGCCGAATAAATGTAATAGAAAAGTGTAAAGTAATCAAAATTACTTGCCTTGAAAAAATTGAGTAAACATTTATGAGATATTTTCCTTGATATGTGAAACATGAAAGCATAATTTAATAAATATAACAAAGCTGATATGAAACAATGCGTTATTTGTTTATTTCCACCCTTCAGGTGGAAATAAATCATCTTGACAAAACGACAAAATCAAAAAATAGGAGAGCAAGTGTGCCAGAAGCCTGCAAGCAGATCGTGTAACCAATAATGAACACCTGTTATTAAAGGCTAATATCGCAAAAAAAATCGAAGAGATAATAAACGATAACTTGGAGCGATACATTAAAAAATCGTTAGCCTTACACAACTAATAAAATAAAAATCGACAAAAACATGTGTTCAGTTACTCAAAGCGTTAGCCGAAAGTAGTATTGAAAACTTATTAACTTGTATGTAGATCCACTTGAGCTATACCTGGGGAATGTCCGCTCTCTGAGGTAGCTATTGTAAATGAACAAGGTCACATGAATTCTCCAAGAGGTATGTTATTTTGGAGGTTTATGAATTACCTGATACTATTGCTTCTGCTAAGTCTAGACGGAGAATCCCGCAGCAGCCTGGTGTGGGTGAGACTACTTCTATGACCCGGGATGCTTGTTAGACTCTCCATGCTGTCTGTTTCGGACAGCCTTGGTGCTATGGAATACGTATTGCTGTAAAAATTTAAGTGTTAATATTTCAAGTAGCTAACCGGCTCAAATAATTTATTTTCATGCTGCCAGAACTGGGAATTTAAGGAGTTTTTACCAGATTCCTGCAATATGTAGGTACCTATGTATTAAGAATCAATAAGGAGGGATAATTTGTTGGACAGAGTTAAGGAAGGACGCCCTCCGTCCTCTGTTATTAGACAAATAAATTAGTGAAGAACAACTTATTGAGGGGTAAATTCAGGCCTTTAAAAGGCAACCCTGTTACATACCATTGATTTGATGATAGGATGAATAATCATTCCAAGAAAGATCTCTAATTTTTCTATTCAAATCATCAAGGAGAAGACATACAGAAAAGAGGTAATAAGAAATATATGAAACTGAACAACTGAAGACTATAATATTATTTAGGTCATGGAGATATTGATTAATTCCCAGTTAGGAAAACTCTCTGGGAAAGATATATAATGCTAAGCAATTTTTTTTATTAATTGGATTTAAACCTTTACCCCTTAACAGACAAATGAAAAAACAACCCGACCTCTTTAGGCCACTTCAAAAGTATGAAGATCCCGATGGCATGAAAGTCCCAAAACATTGTTTTGGGATGATAAACCCACTGATGGTTTTTTGAACCAACTGCTTGAACTACCTGAATCCAAGCAATTGAATGGAAAAAATTTAATCAACTCGCAGTCTCGAAATTCTTAAGTCATTAAGGAGGCAGGGTTGTAACACATACGCGCATAACATCGATACCTACAGATAGTTTTTTCTTAAGAGTAAGTTGTTAAAATACTGACCTATGTCTAAGCCAAGGCGCATACGGACTGGTGTTCTCAATAGCTTGTGTATCCGAAAGCGAACCATCACTGGCTTTTGGTCTGACTTGCCTCATTATGAGGCCATACTCTTGGCCGGCACTTTTTGGAAGACTTTGTGATCCCATCATAAGACGTTCTCTCACGGACTGACTTAACTGACTGGCAGTGTTGCCAGTTAGTGAGTAACTTTTGAATTGGTGAGGTGGACTGCCTTCTGTAACGATTTTTTCACGATTAGACAAATTCAATCAAACAATAAGAGAACTTACTATGTGCTTGTTGCAGATCACTCGAACATGTCTGGGTCCCTCCCGAAACTTTCACCTTCGTTCTGGGAGCTGCAGAGCCGGATCCATTCTTCCCGGATTGATTTTGGATAACTGAAATGTTGAAAATATGATTTTAGCACGATTTTATATCACCTGCTCAAAGAGAGCAAACTATTATTTTCAAAGTTAATCAATATTACGTTCATGTCACATCATAATTGGGTCTACGTAAAAGAAAAAAATTATTCAAACCGTGACTACTCTTTCAAGTCAAAATTTCTACTGAGAAACATCCTTGAGACACTTACAAGTAATTAATTATTAGACAAGTACTAACCTTGTACTGCGGGACTTCCGTTGGCAGCAGTTGCCACCCCATTGACCCCATTGCTAGACCCTCCACCTCGTTTCACGTAGCCGAAGCTCTGAGGCACCCCCCTGACTTTTCCCTGCCCGCTGCCTTTCTCCTTGCCGTGGGGGCTCCCGCGTCGCTCCCTGCGTCCCGACGGTGGGCTGCCGGGTGCCGGAGGTGGAGGAACGGCCGCCTGTTCCGCGTACCGTTTCCACTGCTGCTGCTGAGAGGGCGAGGCCGCCCCGTTGGCGCCGCGATGCTGCGATGATCGCGAACGAGGGGCCGGCGGGGGCGGCGGCTCCTGCCCCCGCCGCGTCGACTGTTCCGTCAACACTGTGAGGCCGGTGACGGGTACCAGGGACGATCCGCTGGAAATATTTTTTAATTATAATAGGCAGTTCTGTCATTTTTTTGTGGGACGAATTTACACAATTTCTGGTGAAAATTTTGAATTTATGGCATGAAAGACTTTTGTCGGGGAAAACGTTCAAGTGTTTGATTTATTTAATAGTCTAAAGTTCAATTCATAAGAAAATCAAGACATATACAAATTACCTTTTTGAGAATAAATAATTCTGTCAAAAGTATTAATAATTTAGCGCTTTTCACCCATCCGCCCTTTCGCCACCACCCCAACTTCATCCCCTCCCCAAACTCGGGCGAGCCCCCCGCACCCTGGTTACCCCTCCGTTTTTCCAACTGAACTTTTGACAAAAGTAGCCCCCCTCCCGAAAAACGCAAAACGATACCGGAAAACACCCCTTGACCGTGAAAAACGTCCTTGAAAAAAAAACGAAAAACTGTCGAAAAAAGTTATCTCCGTAAACGTCGACAATTTTGTGGAAACCGTCGAAAACCTTCTCGAACCTCGTGAAAAACGCGAAAAACCTTGAGAAAGTTTGACGTCTATTTGATCGCATATTGGTGGATTTTGTCTAAACAAAACAAAAGACAACATCCAATTTTATCTCGATGTTCCCTCTTGATTAATTTTCGCTATTCGCTATTCTGTTAGAAGTTGGATAAGAAACTTTTAGGCGCATATATTGCCACATCGGTGTACCCCAAACAAGTTATCAAGCTTTAGTTGATGTAACAAAACCAGAGATAATAGAACAAAAGCTCACTTCCAGTTCCTGAAACTGAAATGGTCGAAATATCTGTTCCTGAAGTTATATGAACCACCTGTCGTTATCACATGTTTAGCAGGGCGAACTAGATTCATCCGAATCGAGGAGGCCTGCCCGTAGTTACAGTTTGAATAGTTTCAATCAAAGAGAATCAATCAATTATTTGTCAAGCATAATGAATCCAATTAATATATATATAAAAACTTTAATTAAAGTTGTGCTGCCTGTGTAACACAGGTTGCTAAAAACACAGCATAACAATCAATACAACAATAGTAAAAAAGTAATTAACGAGTAACAATAAATTAGGTAAAGAAAATAAAGTAACATTAAGTATATATATGTGTATGAATAATATGTAAAGTATCTAAGTAAATGGATTCTGCTATGTGACCAAGTAAAGTTTTGTCAAATTTGAAGTCTTCAAAAAATTTAATAACACTGGAATTAATTGTGCCACGAGATCCGAACCATAAACCTCGAACACTCCATTCTCTTTCGCCGTAAAGATCTAAATATTTTTCTTGAAAATAAGGTATGCATTTGCTGTAAATTTTTTCTTTTTCTTGTTGAACTGTCTTGTCTTGTTCATAATAGTTGGGTCTTTGGAAATTTACAATCAACTAAACTGCAAATAATTTATTGAAATCAATCCCAACCAGTCTGTGCCTAATATTTGGATACTGAGCAATAACAATTGTTTTACTAAACTGATTAGGTAAACATTGCTTGATCATTGTTCAATTCGGATCCTTTTTGATTGAATTTATCCTATCAATCATCCCACGCAATTATTAATTTAATGCAACTTGCTTTACGCTTATTTTGCTTAGTTCCTTCACAAAGAAAGTCGTCGAGCGCATTCTTGTGGTATTCTGATCTAAATGTTGATTTCTATGAGTGAAATTCCTGAACAAAATCTACAGCAAATCTGTGGAGTTACATTAAGAAAATTAATTTCAAATTATGAAAAATTACTTTTATTTTTAGAGACGTTTTTATCTTTTAATAGCATTCCTAAATCGTACTAGAGCACTGAGAGGATTTAATTAAACCCGTTTATGATGCCTCGAGGCTGTTTTTCCTGGATACACTTAATTAAGAAGCGCGAAGGGTAATGTTTTATAAAAAGCTTTTCATATTCGGAAGACTCAAAGTTTAAATGAAGAATTACTGAGGAGAGCAACATCACTCTTTTCAAATAATTGGTAATTTTTAAGATGATTTAAATTAATTGGCAAGTAACTTTTCTGATAAAACTGAACTTGAAGATATCGGTTTACATGTACCTACCTCAGTCAAACTAGAGGGGTCACTTGAAAAAAAAAGGACTGGAAAACTAATTATTATTGTTTTGATTTGTTCATAATACATCAAGTTAAAGTATCCTAGGTTTGTATGGTCCCTCGACCGCCGCTCAATTCAGGAAGTCCAAAAAACCCAGACTCTTTTACAGTTTTTGCCTAATAATAGCACTAAGCACTTCCAAACACTAAACAGCTTTCCAGTGAATATTTTACCCTTGCAAAAACAGCATTCAATCTGGGTTCAATGAACGAGATCAAATTGATTGATTGTTGGATAATTGTGATAATTGTTGGAGCGGACACTGACCTGTTGGTCCTACTCACAGCGGTAGCACCTTCTACCTCAAAGGTTGCACTAGCATTAATGAAGCCTGAGAAAATGTAAAGAAAAATACTTTCTACTCTCCCAGATTCTTCGTATACTTCCTGTTTCTGCATGCCTTCAATAGGTGTGTTAGCACATCTTCTTTGTACCGTCAAAGGAAAATGAAGTTTATGAAAACGTTCGAAAAGAACCGGGGAAAATTGGGGAAAAATTTCTTACAGCCTTTTATGGTGAGCCTCGAAGACACCTCATTGGACGACATAAGGTACGACCTGTTTGCCAAAGTAGTAGCCAAGATGAACATGAAGTTAGCATCCCTTCCCATACTTAGTTAAAATACCAAATACCAATCCCTTCCCCCCACTCAAGACGTGTTTGTGATTTGGGACACGTCAAAGATCCTCTCTAGTTGGGATGGAAAACAACAGAGTATGGCCTACTACCCATACCCACCATGAAGGCGCCAGCACGTCTAAAGTACTCAACAGCGTGTCTTAAGTGATCTACGGAATACGAGATAGCTGAAGTTGTCAGAAAGCACGAATAAAATGTTCTGCGATCATAGAGTTGTTCACCGGGGATTTTGTCAGGTTGAAATTGAAATTGCTTCTTAAGAAATACGTTGAACACACAATTTGACGGACAATTGAAAGTCACTGTCACTACAATGGGTTTTTCAGCAGCAAAGTTGATAAAAATCACTGTTCTTCGACCAACGATTTCAGCCATACCATTAGACCGAATTCAATGATGGGATTGAAACTGAAAAAAGTCCTAAAATCTGGGTTTTCTGGGTTTTTTGGACTTCCTGACTCAAGCAGCAGTGGAGGGACCGTGCAAACTGAGATCTTGTACTTAATGTCAAATGAACAAAGCGAAACAATAATTAAAAAGACCTTCAATGATTAATTTAATTGACTTCACGTCCATATCCTAACTTTTGATGCAGAACAATGGTATGTTTTTACAAATTTTCAACTTATTTGGAAAATCTCAGATATTTCATCACTCCTGTAGGACAGTAGGATAAACACGAAACAAGAAGTTACAATAAGAAAAATGTGTCTGGGTAGAATGAACTAGCTCTCGAAGCCCAAAATTACCAGATTGGAGCCTTGTATATATCTTTTCAAGTACAATCTCCTCTCATGTAGTCTGTTAGTGTTAAGGGCCATCTTTTCTCAAAATAAATAATCAATTTTATTTAAAAAAAACGTAACTTTTTTCGAAAATTACCTCCTTGTTTTGCACAGATCGAAGAGGATTTCCTCAAAAAGTCAAAAATGTCTGGCGAGAGAAATGGAGTATGACCCATATGGGTTTAATGGATGGATGTTTGACCAAATTTTTTTTTTTTATTTCTGTCTTATACTATAGACTAAGAGCCCGCCACTACCAGACCTTCATGATTTTATAAAAGCTGAACGTTTCTGTGCGCATCTCTCCATGACTATGAAGTTTGGATCATCGTGGCTTTGACAGGTAACAGCTGAAGAAGGTGTCTAAAAGCACTCCCCAAGATCTTTGAAGTACAAAGTTTATTTTTTAACTTAAAGGGCATGTAGGAAATTCAAAAATAGGTGAAAAATTTCCTGTTGGAGTTTTAGTTTTCGAGATACTTACCTGCAAAGTGTTAATGTTCTTCGAAAAATTGACTATTATTTGACTATGTACTAATTGTACTGATCAGAATAACTCTAAATTTTCGACAGTAGTTGTTGTGCTAATTGAAGTTACATGATTTGATAGTCCTAACAAAAAATGTCAATCCATTGTCTGCATGAGATCTTTGAATGTCGTTACTTTTTTTAATAATTTTTTACGCCACTGACTTTAAAGAAAATGTTACATTTTTATAAATACCTCGTGTTGTTCAGAAGAGAAAAGTCACGGTACTTTTTTCCGTATGACGCACGGTTTAATTGTTATTTCTGGAAGTACTTACGTGCTCATTATCATTGATTTTTATCATGGTTTACCTTGTATGGTTTCATAGCAGTGCGTCATACGTCAAAAAAGTAAGGCGACTTTTCTCCTCTAAACAACACGAGGTATCTATAAAAAATCTCACATTTCAATGAAAGTCAGTGGCGTATAAATTATTGTAAAAAAGGTTACGACATACCCAGATCTTCGCCACTGGATGAACATTTTTTGTTGGGAATATCAAATCATGTACCTACTTCAATTATTGGTACAGCAACTGCCAAAAATTTCTAGTTGTTCTGATAAGCTAGTTGATAGATATTCAAAAAATAGTAAATTTTTCGAAGACACCTTATTTTCGCATTTCCTACATGCCCTTTAAGTTTCTTGAGAAATGATTTTATACCTCTTCAGCTGTTACCTGACAAAGCCACAATGATCCAAACTTCGTAGTCGCCTCATTGTTCCTACCTCTGTTCGGGACATGCGCAGAGTCAGCTTTTATAAAATAACGAAGGTCTGATGGCAGTTGCGGGCTCTTAGTCTATAACGTTTTTCTTTATTTAATAAAATAATATTGTATTAATTCATTGCATATCAAGCATATCCACAATATTCCTTCTTTTAGGAAGTGCAATGTTCTCAATTACCCCCGTTTTTAGGTAGGTGGTAGGTATAATTGATCTCTCACCTTCCCCAGATGCTCCGTCTCATCTGCGATGCGTTTACTAATGATATAATATAGTTGAGTGTAAGGGCTAAAAATTCTACGCCACTGATCAATACATACTCCAGAGGTTTGATATATTCTACCTTATTATATAGGTACTGCATTGCTATTAAACAGCCTGTACCTTCTTCTTCTTCTTTCTCAGTTTTGGAGTTGCTCGCCTCGCCTCGCCTTACGGGCATCTGCATTCTGCAGTTCATCTGGCTGGGAGCCATCTGCACTCTGCAAATGTCTAATTCGTTGCTGAATTTTTTCCGGGAGGGGGGAGGAGGGGGAGGTGTCTTGTACAAGATAAAAGTGTAGAAGACATTATTTTTGCACACTTTTTAAGAGGGTGTTAGTATAGATAGATAGCACAAAGGATTTGCACTTTTCTCGCTCCTGGGTAATAATGGTAATAATAATTGAGGGGCATTGCAAAAAAAAGTTCCGACCAAGGATATTGAAAGATGAGATTATACAGGGAAGATAAATGCACCCAATTTTCCTGTCGTGTATCTGAAAATCTGGGCTCTGTTTTTTTTTTTTTGGAATTTTTTGTGACTATCTTTAAATTGATTAATTAGAATAGAACAGAATTAGAATAGAATAGAACAACTTAATTTATTTAATACATTATCTATAATAATCCTGATAAACTAAAAAAGAACCACCCTGTATATTTTAAACGGGAATCTAAGGAATAATAACAAGACTCCTTACAATCTTATTTACAATTACGCATACGTGTACTTACAGAAACAAAGGAATGAAAAAAAAAACTCAGAAAAACAAATGACAATCACATATACACACGCACCTAAAATAGACACTCCAGTTTATTTATAAAATTCTTTGATATTTCCTTTTTAACATACACAACATATAGAGAGTGACTCATTCTACGGCCGAGTGAATGCAAACAAACCCGACCGTATCGGCCGGCGCACACATTAACTCCAAGCTAACGAACAACTCAACTGTCACTGTCCACCGCGACCAAAACTACTTATAAAAAACATAGTGACCTATGACAAACAAAGAACACGCAACGCAAACAAATGTCAGAAGTCATACCGGGATATTCCTGCTGCTGGCCTGCGTCACTGAAACGCGGCAGGAACCCTCGCGGCTCCTCCACCGGCATCACAGAAGTGTTTCAATAACGTCTTTCGACAGGCACAAACTTCATTAATTCACATAAAAGGCGCTCTTGATTGTCGCACTGGTATTGCTATTATTTTAGTTGGTTAGTAAAGACCAGTGACCATGTCTGTCGGTTGTCTGCGAGACCGAATCGATGATAGAGCGCATGTTCCCTGAGTCAAGGCGTACACAATTGCACCACGGTCGGATTAAACATCTGATCGCACCCCGTACCGAGGGGTGGAAGTTGGAAGGAGAAGGAGAGAGAAGGAGAGGGTGAGCGCGCCGGCAGGAGCAACAGGAGGGTTCGATGCCATGTTGACACATGTAATTAAATCGGGGAAAATTAGAGAAGAGACAGGGTTTAATAGTGCGAGTGCTAGTGCCTTCCGGGTCGCACTTTCTATTTGCGATGAGAAATCAACATGCCAATTTAGAATTATTATTGGATCGATCGTTCGTTCCCCCCCAATTTTACATCTTCATAATTTCGAAATGTAAAACGTTATTACGCTTTGATTTTTTAGTCTTTTTGTCGATTGTCATCTTGTGGGTATCATTCAGCGCACAATTCAAAATCTAAACAAGAAAATCAAATTTGGTAATGAAATTTTAAAATTACTCCCACCCAATATTATTACCTATAAAACTTCCAATAGAGGTTTGAACTCAACAGTGATAATGAGAGAGTTCTGTAAGGTCGAGTATAAATAAATGCAGAAAAGTGGAAGCGTTTCCTGACTCTTGCAGGCAATAAGAAAATCTCAGCAGCAGTTTCTGAACAGTAGGCAACATAAAAATGATTGGGGCATGTTACCACCATGACATTTTCTAGAATTGGGCTATTAGGCGTGAAGGAAAAATTACTACTTACACGTTTCCAAAATATTCAGTAAGTTTCCTGCAAATTAAGAAGAGTTGGGTCACATACTGTCCTTCACTCTACAACTTCCATGGATCTAATATATGCTTGGCGTACATCAACCAAGCTATAACGACCTCTCTAGAGCCCCTCCAACCTCCTCCAAGCGCCCTGGTCCAGTTCTTTCTGAGCCTGGGATGATTTAAAGAGAGAGGCCACTAGAGAAAGGAGGAAGCACAATACAATGGACCACCTGAGGCCTCAGTGCAGCGAACTCTTTCTGCCAGCCCTCCATCTCACAAAAAAAAAAGGACGCGTGAAAGTATCACAGAATTTACATTCATCGTTTTCTAACCAGAAAAAGTACCATCAGTAATTTCAAACCGTACACCTGCTAGATTGAGCGATTTTTGCACTTTCATTAATCCTGCATCGCTGCACCACAAGAACCAAAATCATATTTTCACAAAGACAAGAAATGAAATATGCTGACTTGGGAGCTTCAGATCATCGTATATGGGTTTGGGTATACGATGATTGGTTAAGGATTGAGCACGAAAAATTGGTTAAGGTTTGAGGACTCATATCATGATTTATATCTTGGCCCTCATCCGGACCTATTCTAGATCTTCTACAGATTGGTGCTCTAGCCGAGGACGTTCAGCTAGAAAAAAATCTGTCAACTTATACGACAAAATTCAGCCGATTGCCATACTTCAACCTCGGTGAAGGACATCTGGAAAAAGGCTGCTTTGCTGCCTTCCCAAGAAAGCATTTTTTTTGTAGAAAGTGGAAGCTGTTTGTTTTCACATCAAAACGTATACTTCAAATCAACTTCTGTCAAAGCGGATTAAACTATTTAATTTGAACACGAAAGATTAGGAGAGGCATTTAAGAAAGGCTCGCTTTAAGAGAGGCATTTCCTTGACGTGTTTGTAGAATTTTTAAGCCAGTACGTTTATTTCCGAACAGTTTCGAATCTGTTCCAGATTTTACAATTTTGCACTAGTATCAGTTTGACTTTTTTGGTGGGCGGTGTTGGCTCGAATGACTCCACCGAGCCACAGAGAAAACATCAGTTTGACTTATAGGTCATTAAAACTATCGTGTGATCCACAAAATTTTTCATCAACTAGTGCATTGGAAGAGAGAGATAGCTATTGCAGTCATGTCTGAGCTCATTGCACCTGAGCACACCTACCAATAGTTTGCATTTTATCTGACAGACTGGCAGACATGCTTCATTTTTTCCAAGGCACTAGTTGATGAAAAATTTTGTGGATCACCCGATATAAAGCAGAGCAATTGCATCGCGACATACGGCGGTACTACTATCTTTCGGCTCCATTCGCTTCGGTTGTCGGTTGCCGATCTGATGGTAGGGTGAAAGCTTTAAAAAAGGGCAGTTGGTTATTTCCTTGTGATATTTAAATATTTTTATTATCTATTATATTTTTCTTATTACTTATTGCAATTTCTATATTTACTTTGTAAATTATTTATTCTATTTATTTAATGTTGTTCATGTGTGTGCATTGCCAAAATAATGAGTTAATTTCATTGTTGAGCTAGCTGGTTGCTAAATAGCGTTCCTTATTACGTCCCCTAAATTTGCTCGGGGTGAAATTGAACGTTATACTGCGTTTAGCAGTGGCAACTATGGAGGAAAATCCTAGGTGAGTGAGTGTCTGAGGGTGCATTTCCTAGACACTAACATTTCCTTCTTCTCTTTCCGCTTGTATTCTATAGGAAGATGCAACCGAGGAACAAGTTTCGATGCAGGGAGTTCCGTGATTATTAGGTATAAATGGGTTTGGGACTAAGAGGATTAGAAGGAACAATATTTGGATTCGGGCAGAATCAACTCAAAGTGTTGTAGGTACTCCCCTGCTTGTTAAGCAATTACGAAGCCTGTTCTGTGATAAGCTTTAAATAGGATAATAGGAGTTATAGAACTGAAATGGAAAATGAGGGAAAGCACGATGAGAAGCTCAGCTTTTCGAATCCTTCATTTTATAATATAATGTTACTTCATAATACATACTATTAAGTTATAATAGTATGTCTTGGAATTTTTCCTTCACAAACAGTTTTACTATTCGCTTCTAGTGAATCGATTACATCAAATTTCATTAAGGGTAGAATAATATTTTATATTTATTGATTAATCCTTTTAGAAGGTCACATTAATTACTATTATTGCCTATTGGATGTCCCAACTAAGACAGTCTGACCTGATTTCTGTAATAAATAATTACACCCTCGTAAGTTTGCACCCCCAAATGAAACATCCCTAATTTTGACATGAGTTTTGAAGTTTTTTTTAGGACTTACAGCTCTTAGAGAAGTTCAATATCGCGAAAATTCTACTATATGCGAATTGGCAAGGGAAATCAGCAGCACCCACCTCTATAATATTACTGATCGGGAACTCAATAAAGGCGCTATTTTGAACATGGTAGTGTTCTAGCAGATTACGCGGCCCGCTTCACTCTCATGACGACCTATGCTCGAAATTGCTAACTAAATCAGCAATACCTACTCTAGGGAACTCGGAACTCGAGATCACTGTGGAAATAATGCGAGTTTCACCCGTTCTAGTCAGTTCCGCAAATTTCTACTCTTCTCTACCCGCATTCAAATGCGAGTAAGCGAGGGAACGAAGCATTATCTTTATTTTACTTGTGCTGTAAAGTTGAGTTCTCCAAGAGACTGGACCTCAAG
Organism: Malachius bipustulatus; assembly: GCA_910589415.1. Taxonomy (NCBI): domain Eukaryota; kingdom Metazoa; phylum Arthropoda; class Insecta; order Coleoptera; family Melyridae; genus Malachius; species Malachius bipustulatus. Next base: position 19,246,129 of record OU342633.1, read on the forward strand.
CGTCCTGATCAAAAATTATAGTTCCAAGCGTGCTGCTCCGTATAGTATACGTTTTTATGAAGCAAACGACTTGAATTTACCAATACTATCGAGTTCTGAGTTCCTTGATCGATTTTCCTTGTGGAGCAGGTGAAGGTAGTTTGGGTGCTGCTAATTTACGTAGCCATTCGCCTGATGATGACGCGTGGAGCATATATTTTCGAAACGACACCTTGGAGTTTCAGCTGAATCAATGACCAGTGCTTCAGCACAGTTACAAGTATAGAAAAGGAGTGTTTCTAATTTCCCTGGTTCATTAGCACTTTTGAGGTTGCTGGGGTAGCGTAAGACGATGAAAAAGCTGGCCAGAAGTTTGGAACTCGTTAAATTTTCACAGCAATGTCAAGTTTGGAAGTCAGTGACCTGTGCCCCCCTAAGTCTCCCAAAAAAGTTATCCATCGTTTTGTTACAAAAAATTGGTCTTGGGAAACATTATTGCATCTCCCTCAAAACTCTTGCAAAAATTTAGGGTCACGCAGCGAGAAATGCATGAATCGAAACGCGTGAATTTGTATTCATGCATTTCCTGCTGCACAATTACAATTACGTCCCACGCTCGGATCGCTCCCCTCCCACTCTCACAGTTCCGCGTTGGTCTGTGTAAACCTTTTAATGAAAAACATCCAGAAGAGTTATTTTTTGCAATCAACTCGCTTTTTGAAATCAAAAGTTTAATTAACATTCAGTTACTAAAGTTTTTTATTATCATGCATGTTTTGCATGTTGTCGACAGCTGCTATACCAATTTTGTTCAATTCGATATGGCTTGCATGAGAAAGATACGGTTAAATTATAAATTGAATATGAACTAGCGAAGTTCGAAAAAAATGCCATCCAGAAAAGACATATTTTTTACTCGTTAGAATATAAAGTGGAATTTCATCGTAAAAATATCTGGATAGTGCACACAAGGGGATTAGAACAGCTTCCTCCTGCGTGACTCATCCCTATAAAGGAATAATCCCGCGGCATTCTTTTCATACACCTAAAGCAAAAGCACTAGCACTAGCGCACTAAATAACTCAATTTCCCATTTATAGATGAAGTGAAAACGACTTATGAGAGACTATGAAACATAATCCCCCATACACGGCGTCCTGGAAACGAATGTTTCTATAATAACGATATAGTGGATGATCGGAATGATAGATGAGATTCACACGGACGGGATCGGACGGGAGTGTCGGGATGCATTGTTATAAATAGGGGAAAGTTGAAATTACGTCATCGTAAACACTCACGTAGCGCCCCCAGTTTGAGATTAATGAACAACAGTCAAGGTGGTTGATGCTTTTCACAAATCCTTTCAGTCGAAGTGGCTGGTCATGATCACAGCTATAGATTATGGCGGCTCTTCCCTTCCGTGAAAAGGGCAGCGATCCTACTGAAGAGATTTAGAGCCGAAAGCTCCAAAATCGAAAAAGCTGCAGTGCAGAAATCTAATGCGATTAGGACGTGACTCCCACAATAATAGGTGCAATTCATTTGGTATGTCGGAGGGAACGGGAAAAAATCTTGAGTAAATGTTTTCTTCCAGTGTGTTGCTATTAACTTCCAGGTTCGGGGCTCGTTTATCTGGATGTTGAGGATTAACGGGATTTTGTTCATTAGGAGACGGTCGTTAATTAAACGTCAAGTAAATCATCTTCATTAGCGCAATAAGAGCATGATTAATTATTATTATTGATTGCAGAGATTTTTATATCATTTTGTAAAACTGCCCCTAATATTTTTCCAAGCATTCACCCCTGTCATTCCTACCCGCTTGTCATAGGACGATATAATTGGAGACCATTCTCTACGCTTTATTATTTCTTTATAAATTATATATTTTATATAATATATTTTTTCCCTGTCTACAGGGCGTAGAATTGGTTCAGGCACCATAGGAATTTGTTAAGATTTTAATTGGGACGTTTTCGAGAAAATCGAGAAAAGTTTTCAATTTGTGACGTCATTTTCATTATCGGCTCGACTTTAACACTTAAAAATGACGTAAATGACAAAAATTACGTCACAACGAAATGAAAACAATGAAAATGACGTCACATCCAGAATTTCTCGGGAAAGGCTTCGTCTGTTCAGACATTTTCCAGAAAGTCGGGAAAAGTTTTCAATTTTTGACGTCATTTTCATTATTAGCTCGACTTTGACAGCTAAAAATGACGTAAATGACAAAAATTACGTCGCAACGAAATGAAAACAATGAAAATGGTGTCACATATTGCAAACTTTTTCCAGATTTTCTCAAAAATGGCTGAAATGAAGGTCAGCAATAACAGTGAAAATTATCAATTTAACATTTCTTTCTAAAACATATAGGGAAACTAATAACTCAAACCCAAATTTTTACCATTAAATCTATAGGGTGCAGTAACCAATTCTACACCCTATATACACTATAATGTTGTATGAAAGGTCTTAAAAGACATCCGAGAAATCGTGAAAATCACCAACGCAATTCTTCGAGAAACCACCTACCCCCAGCATTGGAAAACCGCAGAGATCATCATGATCCCTAAACCCGAAACACAGGACAAAGGCCCAGAAAAAGCTACAGGCCAATCAGCTTGCTCCCATCCCATCCCTGATACCAAAGTAGCAGAAAGAATCATCCTCACAAGGCTACAAGAAGAGCTAGAGAGCCTCAATGTGATCCTTGACTATCAGTTCGGGTTTCGAAGCCAACACTCCGCAGTCCACCAAATGGTGAAAATCTCGACCATTTCAAGAGATCCATCTCGACAGGCGTCATATTCCTTTTGACATCGAAAAAGCCTTCGACAAGGTTTGGTATCAAAGTTTGGTCTATAAAATGAAGCAATTCGGCATCAATGAAAACATGACATCCCTGATCAGATACTATCTATACCTACAACTACTATACACCAAATTTGAAAATACCAAATCCATGACAAGGAGAATAGAAGTCTCCTGGTGTCCCCCGAGGCTCAGTAATCGGCCCAAACTCCTATTCACAGTAGACCTCCCCAAGCCCCAACGATACGAAATAGCCCAATGCGCAGATGACACGGCGATCTACTTCTCCAGCGGAAGACCGCAACTCGTGATAATAGCCCTCCATACTCAACTGAAGCCTATGGTTCGAAAAATGAAAACGGCGAATTAAAGTCAACGAAACCAAAACAACCGGAATCTTCTTCAAAGGCAACACCTGAGGAAGATGGCCGAAATCCAAAGAAGTCACAATCAACGGAGAAATCAAGTGGAAAAGAAGAGCCAAATGCAAGTGGTCCTAGACGAATGGTTCAGCTTCGGAAAGCAAGCCAAAAAGGTCCAGAAAGGAATAAAATAGACCCGGAAAACAAAATAAAGATGTAAGACGATCACGATGCCCAAAGTCTTATTAAAAACAGGGCTCAAAGAGCTGAGATACATATAATCGCGAGGCAGACCCTCAAGCTTGTGAAGTCAATGGAATCCCAAAAGTGACAAAGACACTCAAGTGAACCCCCATCCCCGGTGACAGAGACACCCAAGTGAAACGCAAAGTGACAGTGACAATCTAGTGAGGTGAAGTGAAACAACACATAGTGCGAAAGCCAATAAGACACTCCCGGAACACTCCGGAGAAAGCCAGGAACCCCAACCACCGTTAAGATACTCATAATACATCCAACCCAGGAAAAACCCCAGAGCGAGGCAAAGGAGGAAGCTCCAGATCTGGGTAAGACAACAGAAGACCCCGTAATCAATTTCTGCAAATGGAAGAATTCAAATATGCATAGCATAGACTTGTGACACTTTTTAACTCTTTACAGAATGAATGACATATGCGCCAAAAATGCGGCTTGTCATTCCGTAGAACAATTTTTTTGTGAATGTAAAGGAAGTTTTTTTAGATGAATTGCGCAATCAGCGGTTTTAAAAATCCTGACACAACTTCTTCGTATTGCTTCATCATTTATTTATTTGTTTGAGTTTGTTCAGGACTTTCAATTTCCAAATATTCAATAACCGGCTCCACATCCCTTAGATTAAAGTTTATATTTATACGAAATGCAGAGGAAACTGAATTGCCAATATCGTTCCCCATATTTTGAAATGTTTGTTCAGAAATCTCACACTGCATTGTGTTTTTATTCTTCCTCCGAACGCGAACACTCGGCTCTGAAACGAATATCGCAGAGAAATAAAGGCGAATCACACCATATTGTGTGTTGATTATAAACAGAAACCAAGATCAATAAAAGGGGGGGATCAGAAGGGCTTGTCTTGGATATGAAATACGGTCAACGTGAGCAGTTTAGATATGGATCCAATTTTAAACTTACCCATTCACTAAAGGCATCCCTTGCAGGCGTCGTCCATACAGCACGGCGCCTCCTTCTGATATGTAACCATCGCACAGCTCTCGAGTAGGATGATTCCTCAATACTTCGCTTTCCGATAAGTACCCATTTACTAGATTGATTTCGCAATAATCGCCTCCATCGGGCTGGATACGGGGATAATACTTCTGCCTTGAGGGAAGGTTTAAAGTGCTGCAATATTCACGCACCAGCGGTCTCATAGGTTCGATACCCAAACTGGAACTTTCCTCCTCTTGGATTAAAGTCTGACTATTCAGGTTGTTAAAGTGATTGATCGTGTGTTCCTGACAGCTCGGCTGCTTGATGAACATCTGCGGGTTGTCTTTTTTAAGGACGACCTGAGGGTCCGTTTTATCGATATTGAGGGGCTTCTCGAGGTCTTGTTTAGAGGGTTTTTCCGTTTTGGTCGCGTTTTCTGATTGTTCATTGACATCTGATATGTAACTTGGAGATTCCTTCCTGTTAGGAATGATATTGTGATGCTCGGATCCGCTTTCACTGGAAGGTTTGTAAATAACGCTGCTCTCTGATGAATTACTGTGTTGTCCCGTGGAAGCGCTGTGGCTACTTTCTGATAATTGATTGTCTTGTTTTTCGTTCTTAATTGGAGACACTAAAGCTACTGCTGGTTTATTTTGTACAATGTTACTTTGAGACGATTCTTTATGTAGGCTTACAGGCTGAGAAGACGGTGCAGGTAATTTAACTGTTACTTGAGTATTTTTATCATCTCTTATAATCTTACTAGTTCCTTTAACGGCAGCTGTTGGTTTAGGAATCCCGGTAGAATTCGGTTGCTGATGACCATTTTGTGCATTCAGTGGTAAATGTACCGAATTTTTATCGTTCTTGGAAGACATCTTGTTTTTGGGCTCAGATATTTTACTCGCAGATAGATTCGCCACTTTAGTGGCATGTTTCTCTACGTCAATAGCCGTTTTACTCACTTTACTAACACTGGTCTCTTTCTTGGACATGTTAGGACTGTTCTTGGAGGCGGCAGTTTTAGTAGAACGGGTCTGTTTGAGCCTAGAGACATTTTTGATTGGCTTCACCTCAACACTGGGCTCTACACTGGCACTGCTGTCACTTCTTTCACTCCTCGCACTGGACACGCCTGACGAACTACTAGTTCTCTTACCGTTGGCCACCGGAGCTGCCTTGTCGTTGCTTTTGAACAATTTTAATTTGTCCAGCATCGAGTTGGAGTTCTTCTGCTGCTGCTGGGGCGACGCTTGATATGGACTAGATATCTGGGAGTTTGGAGGGACGCGAGGTATCATCGAGAGGGCCGGACTGGAAGATCGACTGGAACTCGCAACTGGTCGTACCTTGTCAGGAGGACATCTCCGTGCCGGTATCGCCGATCCTGGGAGAGGGATGTTGCTGTTCGCTTTGTGGGGGATCGCTGATGATCTGGAATCAGTGAGAATATTTAGAGAAACTCGTTTTTTTACACAAAGTTCTTATATATTAATACATACAACATGCGAAGGTTGATAGTAAATTACCACTTAATTAATAGAGCTTCATTCTCTAAATAAACGCATTACATCATTACATATTACAAGTCGGTTAATCTCTTATTTTATACGATTACAGATTATATACTTGGCGATTTGTGACACGAACTTGACACTATCGATTTTTAAAACAGAAATGCAAGGATTTAAATGAAATGCACTAAATAAATAGAACGCAGTCTAAATAATTATGTATTTTGGTTTATTCCTTGACCTTTAACATCGTTTTTATGTATAGAGTGTTTAGAAAAAATATGAAAAGGGTGGCGTGCACTTGAAATGAAAAATCAACTCGGAGGGCTTCATAACTTAAGTCGTGAAATTAGTTTCATGGTGATATGATTTCGTTGGTAATAAAGTTAGTATAGTGGTAGTGGTACTATTAATTAGTGGCTACAACCATCCTATTAGAATAATCCCACTGGCATCAAAATCACTTGGTATAACATTCATAATAATTTAACTTGTTTATATTTACATAAATAACGATTTGTTATTGTTTTGAAACATTCTGCCAAGTTTTCAATATTCAGATATCTCCGGTTATGTAACTTTTGTTTTTATTGACGATGAATTAATTAATAACAATGCCTTTCATTAAAGATATATGAATCGTTGTTAATTTACAAATAAACTGTAATTTGAATTCCAATTCAGCTTACGGTAAACGTACCTAATTATAGTGATAAAAATAAGAATTGTATAATGAAACTGAAAAGGTTTAAATAGTTCTTGTCAAGATATCTCAGATTAAAAGTTTATAAGACACATAAAATGGTGCAAAATTATCAAATTGGAATAAAATAAAATATCTAAAACTTTGACAAGATTTATACTGGCTTTGATTATATTTTTCAAAAAAATTATTAGAACAAAAAATGTGCAGCAAAAACAATCATGAGAACAATTTTTTTTACAAGATTAAAATAAAAGTTACGTTGATACGTACCATATTTTATTGTTTTATCCATTGTGAAATTGCTTCAATATGGTAGGTTTTATCTTGATGTCTAATATGATTTTTTTTATTACGTATCTCTTAAATTTTTCAGAATTCTTGTTGCAAAATTGGTAAGATCAGGTAAAGTTTTGAATGAGATTACAATTTTATCTCAAATTTAACAATAAATCAGAAAATGTGTAAACGCAAAAAAAAATATAAAAAGCTCCCCTCTGAAAAAAACCGACTGGTTCGATTTTTTCTGTCTGTACCTACCTGTACAAAAGTGGCCGGAAATAATGAGCAAAAAAAAAACTCGAGGGATGATTCAGCTCGAAAAGATAATGCCACAAATTATTATAACATTTTTTAGAAAAATCAAAAATTGCTACTGTATTTTTTACCGATTTTTTGCAAGCTCCGGTCAGATTGAAAAAAAAATTTGCCGGCTCCGGTTAGATCGAATTTTCTGTTGCAAGCTGTGTTTTCGATTGAATTTGTTTTTTGTCTCCCGGTTATAGCGAATTTTTTGCTCGGTTAGAACGACTTTTTTTGCAAACTTTGATTAGGTGGAAAGCACGAAATTTATTTTTCAAAGCTCCGGTTAGATCGATAAAACTTGTTTTCGTAAGTTCCAGTTACATCGAGAAATCTAAATTTTCTAGCTTAGTTAGAAAAGCTTAGTTAGAACGATTTTTTTTTGCAAACTTTGGTTGCATGGATAGAAAGAACGAAATTTATTTTTCAAAGTCCCGTTCAAACGATATTATTTTGCAAGCTCCATTTAGCTCGGAAGATTTTCTGTTGCAAGATGTGCTTTGATCGATTTTCTTTTTAGCTTCCTGCTAGAGAGAATTGTATTGCAAGCTTAGTTAGAATTATTGTTTTGCAAACTCTGCTTGGATGGAAAGAACGAAATTTATTTTTCAAAGCTCTGATTAGATCGCAAAAAATTTTTTTTGCAAGTTCCAATTACATCGAAAAATCTAAATTTTCTATTTGCAAGCTCTGGTTAGATCGAATTTTTTTTGGAAGCTCTGGTTAGATCGAAAGATCGAATTTTTTTATTTGCAAGCTGCGTTTTCAACGTAACTTTTTGCCAATCCGATCAGAGATTGAATTTTTTGTAATCTCGGTTGGAGTGGTTTAGTTTTGCAAAATTTTGAGATGGAAAGAACCAATTTTATTTTTCAAAGCTCCGGTTGGATTGAAAAAACTTTTTTTGCAAGCTCCAATTAGATCGAAAATTCTAAATTTTCTATTTGCAAGCTCTGGTTGGATCGATTTTTTTGCAAGCTTCGTCGCTTAGATCAAAATTCCTTTGGTTGCAAGCTCCTGTTAGAAAGAAAGATTTTTTTGCAAGCTTCGGTTAGATCGAACAATTTTTTTTGCAACTTCCAATTAGATCGAAAAATCTAAAATTTCCTATTTTCAAGCTCTGGTTGGATCGAAATTTTTTTATCTTGCAAGCTCCGCGGTTAGCTCGGAAGATTTTCTGTTGGAAGCTGCGTTTAGGTCGAATTTTTTTGCCTACGGTTTTTTTGAGCGAGTTTTATTGTAAGCTGGATTAGAAGGTAAGCAATGGTTAGATCTAAAAAAAATTCTAAGCTCGTTAAATTGAAAAATCTAAATTTTCTATTTGCAAGCTCTGGTTAGATATAATTTTTTTTGATGCTCTACTTAAATCGAAAGATCGAATTTTTTTATTTGCAAACTCCGGTTAGATCGATTTTTTTTGTAATCTCTATTGGAAAGGTTTTGTTTTGCAAATTATGAGACGGAAAGAACGAATTTTAGTTTCAAAGCTCCGTTTAGATCGAAAAAACTAAATTTTCTATTAGATCGATTTTTTTTTGCAAGCTTCGGTTGAATCAAAATTCGTTTTGTTGCAAGCTCCGGTAAGAACGACTTTTTTTTGCTATATCCTGCTAAATCTAATTTTTTTTTCAAGCTCCGGTTGGATCCATTTTTTTTGCAACCTCCAGTTGGACCTATTTTTTTGCAATTTCGGTTATATCAAAAGATTTTTTGTTGCTAGTTCCGGAAATCTTTTTTTTTTGCAAACTCCTGTTAGATCGAATTTGTTTTCAAGCTCCGGAAGCTCCGGATTTAAACGAATGTTTTCCAAAAGAGTCTATGCAGCTCGAAAACATAATGCCACAAATCCTATACCAATTTTTTAGAAAACTCATAACTCATAAGTACCTACCTACCATAATTAAAAAAAAAAAAAAAAAAAAATGGAACCTAAAGGAACTTAGCAATAACTTTTCGATCATTTCCAGACATTGTGTTTAAAGTCTGTTATAATGACTGAAACTTCGGTTCTTTTGGTGATAAAGCTCGCCATTGAAGATTTCAAACCTCATTTTAATCACATGGACATTAAAAAATTAATGACATTAAAACTCATTTTGAAAAACATAAAAAACATTAAAAAAAAAACAAATTTTGAAAATATTGGAAGTGATGAGTTAAAATTTTCGGAATTTTCGTTAATCACAAACTTGAAAGCTCGAAACCGACATTTTATTTTAATCCCTTTTGGTATGAAGCGCTTTGTGCTTTATTCTGAGTGATGTTAACTTTTCTTATAACTGCTTCACGTTATTTTACCTTACAGGATTTTCTGAAAACAGTAATATCAGAAAGGTTTTTCAACTACCCTGATGAGGAAATTATCATTTTTTCTGATTATAAAAACTGATTAGGAATCCGTTTTTCGGTTTTCTGAATGTTCAGAGTTCGTCGCTTCATAAAAAAAATAATGACATCAGACTATAAAATATGGGAAAGAATTTCCACTATACCTTTCCCCCCAAAAAGGCACTTTTGTAAAAAAATCAAGTAGGAATAATTTGTGTTTTTTAATTAATGATAAATGCAGCTTGTAAAAACGTCTTAAGGGTGTGTTTCTACGAATTAATTCATAAGATTGGAAATTATACATATATTATTATATCCTATAAATATTTTTAATTGAAAAATATGCAAACACTCTGCAGCAGTTTTAGGTATAAGTGTGGTGTTAAAATGTTAAGTTCGGTAATGATCAGAAGTTCTTTTAGGAACATAAAAATGATAAAACAATTAGAAATAGAGTAGACAGCCAAATAGACAGCGTTTGATTAGCTTGGGGTGGCCTTTTGTATGATGAGATTTTTTTGTCCTGTTGAAGTCCTTTGTTTTTATTTGCGTCACGAGTCCTCACCCTACTGTCAAAGGGGAAAGTTACTGCTTTTGACAGATTAATGTTACATATTATAATAGTAAAATAATATCATTCAAACGCAATTAGACCGTATAAGAAATTTTAAATCTTCTTTGCATTGCAGTTATTTTTTTTTCAAGGGATTAAGGGGAAATAAGTGAGCACAGAACTAATTAATTCTGTAGCAGCATCTACAAAATTATTTTCTTATAGATTCTCGTCTAATGTTCCTGTTTTACATAAATATTTTTTATGGTCAATTCTATGAAAACTACTTCATGTTTCAACTTTACTGAACTGAATTATACTTAAGGTAAGTACAGCAGAAACATAAATTCCAACTTCACCACTTCAGTTGTTACAAAAAAATTAAATTGAAGTCAGAAGTTCTCAAACACTTCCCTCGAACGCAATGTACAAGTAATAATATAACTCTTAAACTCGGCAAATTACGCTCTAGTGCTAAAACAAAACTCCCACTTAATTATTCCCGCCTGAGAAAAGACACCGTCGAAGCTCTCAGCTTCTTATCCTCCCCCCAAATCTCCAGAGCACAACTACACGAGATAAAGCAGGTAAAGCACACATTCCGCGAGCACCCAGAGAACAATAAACCCGACATCCAATTAGGAACGGATTCGCGCCGAGTCATAAACTTCAATACAGACCTCCGTACTTCCGGGGAGGTGGGCAGACTCCTAGACTTCCTGGCTCCGCCGGAGGAAGAGCCGGAGTTCCCCATGTTGTTGACACACGCACCGCACTCACCGGCTGCCACTGACAGAATACCGCACTGTATATTCTAGCCACGCTGTATAGGGTCTTTTAAAGCGCGTGTATCGCGTAGCAACCCCGACACAATGAGAAACTGCATCTGCCGTGTCACCCCTGCTGCTGCAAATGCTGCTGCAATCGGCATCCCCGTTTCAGTGAGTTCCAGTCGTTTAGCACGGAGCACGGGCGGATTTGCATCGAGAGATGGACATGACGAGGTTCTGGTTCTGCAGATAGCAGGAAACGCGGAAACGGTAAGGCTAAGTTTACTCGGCTGGTCCTGCTGGGTAAATGTAATGTATGCTTTTGATGATGGGCGACTGAGAGACGAGTTGGAGTTCATTCGAGCGCGTTTGTTATTTATTAACAGAACGATGAGTTTCGCAGTCTGAATAATTGACAGAGATTTGAAAAATTGATGAGTTGTGTACCGCTTTGTGGTGTTATTTGAGGCGAATTTGCAGCGTTGAAATGGGGTTTCGTCGTGAATGAATACCGTTGGATATTATGGGCGTAGGGCGATATAATTATCCTGATCCTGATCCTTGAACTTTTAGCAAATGAATTTGAAATTAGGGGTTTATTTTATGATCTTAGTAGGTATATTGCGATGATTCAGAGGAATATCGATATTAATAATTATTCCAATTTTGGCAGCGTCTAATTAACCATAATATATCAATATCAATCAATCATCAATCAATCAAGTTTTTGGTAAGTATTACGGATACGCTACAACCCATAAGCAATGCTGAGTGCAGACTATCTCTGACACCTGTCTATGAAGCGTACTATACATATTTCAGTTTAGACATCATTGAACAGAACACCATAAAGATCTCTCTTCTTAAACCTGTGAGCTGGAACAGGACAATCTGAATATTTTTTTCTAGGTAAGCACTCTTCTGATCCATTTTATCATTGTTTATCTCTGACACAATCATGTCTATGAAGAGCACTCTTTCAGTTTAGACATTACTGAATACTATGAGATCTCTCTTGCTGCTTGTGGGATGTTTGCTGCTTGTGTGAGACAAAAAATGAATGGAGGTACTCATGGCTGGACCACCTATTATAGCGATTGTTACAATTTTCGTAACGATGGTTACGAACCATTCTCAGGTAAGAAAGAGCGCTGATTCCAACTGAAAACGCGCAGAAGAATTTGACTTTAAGTTTCAACATTTTTCATCTCGTGTCAGCAAGAAAATTCTCAAATTGTTCATAAATGAAGGCTAGTTCGGAGACAAGTTGATTTTCATACCAGTTTTTCTCGCAAAACCCGTTTCCAGAAGAAATTAAAATTTGACTAATTTTGTATGCAATTTTTTGTTTTCATTATTAATGTTTGTCCTAATCAATCAAAATAATTTTCCTGGATTTCTTGCCTGAACTTTTAGCTTCAATACGAAACTTCAATTTCCGAAATCGGTTGGCGAGGAGAAAAGTTACACGCTTCAAGAGCAAACAGTTGATTTTTCGAGATCACCCTATAAATACAGGTGTTGAATCGAAAATTTGAAAACCGTTTCGAGGTGAGATATGAAGCTTCAAAATTTGCTTTCATCAAAACTTACAAGGGATTTGGAAACCGAAAACCGCGGAGAGATTCTGCATGCCTTCATATGTTATATCACCCTGTAGAAAATTTGTTGACAATTTTTTGAGTTTACAGCCAATAAAACAGCAAAATGAAAAAAGGGCTGCTAGCATGCGAAAACAAAACCTAAATCCTTTGTGAATTTCGAAAGTTATCCCCAATTAAAATAAGGCAAAATTTTGGGGTGCGAGACTTTCATTTTTTGCGTTGTAACTACATGTAACCAAAAAGTTATAAATAACTATATCAATTCCATTTTCCGATTTCCCTTAACATCTTCACCGAACGAGACCTTCAATTAATATTTATTTCTGCGAGAACAATAACATGAAATTTAGAGTTTTTTTGAAGGACCCCTGGAGGCAATTTGTATAGATGTAGAAAAATAAAAAAATCAAAAAACAAACAAAAAAACAAGCAAAACAAAAAAGAAAAAACAAAAGAAAAAAAGATAAAAAATATAAAAAGTGAATATACTGACGATAAAAAAATGAAACAATAAAATGAAAGAAAAAAAATAAAATAAAACGACCAATTTCGAGGTAATTCAACCATCAAAATTTGTTTTTGATTGCTCGACTTCAATCGTTTCAAAACGAATGCCGCGATCTTGCATGTTAAATTATTGATCAACAAAAATGTTCAATAAAGTCTGCAAGGATATGTGTAGACACTACCATTTTTCAGAGTTTGTAATTGCTTGCAGAGCTGCATCAATGAAGATGTGTTTGTTCTATTATTGGTTTGGATTTTCAATTAGTTCACGGTTTACGCTCTTGAACATCCAACAATAGCACATCCTGTCAGTGAGATAATTATTAGCACCAGAACCACGTTTTCTCTAATTGAGCACCAAAATCGCTATTTAATGAACATCACATACCTATGAATGAAAAATACAGGACCCCACAAACATTTTTTTTACGAGATGATAACTTTAGCCAGTCTAAAACATAAAATTCTGAGTTATATGGGCCATTTGCATTATTATTAGCGTATCAATATTAGTTATTTATTATACAAGAGAAAAAAGTGATAGATTTTAGCTCGAGTTGTGATTTCGTCCCCGACGCGTTTAGCGGAGGGGACAAACACATCGAGAGCTAAAATCGCACTTTTTTCTCGTGTGTAATATACAATTTTTTTCTGCGAGAAGAAATATCAGTGTTAGAATGGCGAGAAGAAATATCAGTGTTAGAATGTCGAAAAACGTAGTTAGATAACTGAAAATTATGTCGGAAAAATGATTTATGTTAAACTTGGATTTTCAAACTGTCTTTTATCGTAATTGACGTTGCCTGGGTAACGAAACGATTTAATTATTACATAAACGTCATAATAATGTAATTAAAATTGAAGACAGTTTTGCAAAGATTCTTGTTAGTTTTCGATGAGTGAATTTAATAATATGGATAGTGATTATTGTGAAAATTCCCTTAATAACTGCCATTTGGATAATAAGGTAACTTTCCTTTACGTATATTTGATATAAATTTAATGATATCTGAGTGTTAATAGTAGCTATACCTAAGCCGCCATTTCGGGGAAATAAGTACTCATTTATTTCCCTGCTAATTCATTTATTTCCCCGATAAGATGCAGCTCATATAATGAGGCATTTTTCTACCTGTCAACGGGGAAAAAAGGTCAAACTTATCGTCCGTCGCAGAAAAAATTATATTATTTTTCAAAAATATAAATTTTCTTTATATTAATTAGGTGCATAGTTATAATTATTATTATTATTTTACATGTTTCATTATTAATAATTATTTGAAACATTTCTTGAGTATACCTACAAGAAATCTGAAAAAATATGTGCTAAGTTCAATTGAATAAAAGTTGTCAAAGGAGCTTTCGAGTTTTCAAACATTTTAGCAAGATTTATAGCGCATACATAAGACAGGCATACAAGAAAGCGAGTTAGTATTGCACTGTCATCCAGTGCTATGTTTACAGTTTCAAGTCTGTAGCTCTCCGGGTCCGGGATGTTAACTTAATAACGATTGCAGAAAAAAAAAATCGCAGTGTCAACTTTGAAAGTTGTAATTTTATCCATAAAACTTGTAAGGCTTGTAAAACTTATAAAACAACCACATTCTCTCATATTGATGATTTTATTTTATTTTATTTTATGTTTCTACTGTATTTTATTTGTATATCCGCGTCTCCTACAGTTTCACTATGGCACCTATATAGGGGTGGAGGACGTACCTCTAGTAACACCAGGAAGGTATTCATTTGCTTTCAAAATGAAAGAGAAGGCAAATAAACGACATTAAAAATCGATTTTGAGAGTGCGATGAGAATACGGTCCTGTCAGAAGCGTCGATTAAATACCTCGAGTGTCGGATGTAACCACTTGACGACAATGCCAAGCGCTTCGAAGCGTACAGTGACGGACCGGCACTATATCCGCTTTCACATATCGTGTCCAGTCCACAGGATTTGATGCAACGATTTTCGGAATATAAATGCAAAATAAATGCAAAATTCAAAATAAAAGTCGAGCTACTGTTAATCTCGAAGATATTCCTTGCCCTGAAAGTGAAGAAAAAAATTGAAATTCGACCGTAGTGTCAAAGGGACCTTAGCTGTGACCTTAATATTAGTTTGCAATGGTTGTTTTTAGCTTCTTACCCACCCAGCACCCCTACTATCCGCTCCTGGATCCCGAAAAAATTGATGGAACTTAGGAGACGCGGATGTATATTTACCCGAGTATTTACCTATGTTTCTACTGTGAGATATTTCGTAGCAGAAGAAGAGTTCCTCATGCTTCTAAAGGTTTGTTTTTAGAGGGTGAAGTAAAGTAACTTTTTAGTTCCAAAGGGGATTAACATAAATCCCCTTTAAATCCCCTAGAGACAGAAGAAATATTATAGACGCTCACAAAGGATTATGAATGTCAAAACAATATAAGCATAAATAATTCATAAAAACTGCTACCAAGCAAATTCAGTAAAAAAATTATAATTGCTTCAAAACAATCAAATAAGCTTATTAACAAGATTATATGGGATTACACCATCAAGCCTTACTCGCGCAGCAGGTATACTTAATATATCTCGCCCTAATAAAGCTCTATTTTAATCCGTTTAATATTGGAATGAGTCACTAATATCAATTTTATTGTATGATTTTTTCCCAAAGCAATAGCAAAAAGTCCACTCGGATGAGTAAAAAATGTACCAAAAGTTCATAAAAAATCTTATCTATGATTTTCCTTCGATAATAATTGTTAGTGAAGAGGTTATAGAACATAAAACCACAAAAATTAGTTCTGTGTAATCACAGCTAAAAAAACACCCCTTCACTCAAGCTTCCTTTTATCAAATATTTTTTTTTTTTTATATTCCCTTTTTTGATATTCCTAACTATTAACGAGTTATTAGCGAAACAATACTTTTTCCAAGAAACTTGAATACTTTTTCCAAGAATACTTTTTTAAAGTTTTTTTTTTGGAGGGGGGGGGAGACGCGCTGCTCCCACAGACCTGATTTTTCTGGATTTAAGTTCTATAGTCTCTTCACTAACATTATTTACTGAAAATTTTTTTATAAGATTTTTTATGTACTTTTGGTACATTTTTTTACTTTACCGTCTGATGGACTAAAAAATCAGAAAACAAATAATAATTGTAATAAGTAGAACATTAAAAAAAAACATTCCTTTCTTGCAAGTATTACTTATTATCTAACTAACTGTAAACAAACCGTACCGACAGAGTGAACAAAGCTATAAACAATCCTAAATTTAAATCCTCCAGTTAACACAAAAAAACAATTAATTCGACATGGAACAAACCCGGTCGATGCGAAGATAAGCTCGTACGTTTTTTTTACAAAGCAGCGTATTCGCTGACAAGGATTGTATGTTTGCTTTTTTTATTCGCATTGAATAATTGAATACATTTCAGCTGTATAATGCGGAAAACAAACAAAAGGAAGTGAACCTACTACACAATAATATGTAATGCGAGATACGGGACGAAATTCCATTATTTCGTTTCATCAGCTTTTTCTTTATAATAATATACTTAATAATTATTATTTAGGTCCTACCACTCCCTCCATATTAAATTTCAGACTGATAGGCTTAGGATGCGTGTCATGATTATACAATTATTGTTGGCTGTTGTACTTAAAAAAAAAACATCCAAAATTCAGAATGGAACCAGATCCATATAATATCTACCTACCTACATTCAGAACAATGCATTTTTCCTCGTAACTGTGCCCGCATGAATACGAATTATTATATTTTGTTATGTAAATTAAGGGGTTTGTTAAAATGAACAGGTATATACTCCTGCGTTTATCGGGGGTTATTAATCTTATTTATGGTCTTTTGTTCAACTCTGCTTCCCCATTTCGATTCAAGATTAGTGTGGTCATTTAATTTTAAATAAGAGGAAAATTAAAAAAGGCAGCTCTTGGTGAATGCCGGTTCATTATCAGGGCCGTCTTTAGATTTTCGGCGCCCTTGGGCTACTAAAAATAATGCCCCCTGTTTTATAAGAAAATGCACAAGATGGATAGCCGGAGGGGGACAATTAAGTCCACGACTTAATGGTGGATTGCAAAATTAGTGCAGTGTAGACTTTAAACTTCGCTCTAATATCTTAATCTTAAATCTTCTCAAGGGGTGGGTGGGGGAGTTTTTTTTTTAGATGCTCCGCAGGCCCAATTTTATTCAATGTTCAAGGTCACGAAGTTTCCTAACAGTTGAAAAATCACTTAGATGTAAAGACTAATAATAGAAATAGTTAGGGCCGCGGTGACAAAAGTGCCTTGCAACTCCCAAACGGATGAAAAGCACGGTTTTGTATAGTTCGAGTGTCATTCTCGAAATCCGTGTTGTCGAGTAGGGGTCTGGCGTTCGGCGTTGGGCGGCTATAGTATTTTTTCAGAATTTTGCCCAGCGGTTCCAAAAATTATTTCCCAAACGGATGAAAATTACTGGAGGGCATCACGCAAACCCCCAATTACCGGAAAAATATTTTCATCCGATTTGATATTTGCAAAGAGCTCTTCCAGAAGCTCTAAAAAAAATGGAAAAAAAGGGGTGGGGGGAAATTTCCTCATTTGAACTTGAAATTTGGCAGAGAAATATAGTTCGTGTCTGAGAATATGTAAAAAAAAATTTTTTGCTCTATGTATCGCGATCGCTTGGTAACAATTTTCCAAAATTTAAATGGGCCAAATTTTATTAAGTAATTCCAAAACGGATGAAAATTTGCCCACAGGTTCTTTGATACCTACAGAACATCGAAAAATTATTTTCATCCAAATTTGTTGCGGTCAAGTCCAGATCATCCATAATAATGCTCCGATATATTCATTAATACGGGAAACTGCAGGATCTGAATGTTCAATCTTTAATGTGGAAAGGCCGATTACAATCAAATTGTGTATTATTGTCCTAAACATTGATGAGACTTTTTTCCTCTGATTTGACGATTATGAAGGGAACACTCCGACTTTTGGACCGTGTGAACTCTCCAAGCGCATACTTCATCCACAAATTAGCTATAGTATCTCTTTACTAGCGTTTGACTCGCTTTGCGCGTGACTTAAATTTGGTTATTATATAGGCCGATCAGTGACCGATTGATACCAAAGTATATATGTATAGCCACATATTTTCGGATATCAGAGGAAAGTTCTGATGAAGTTCGGTACCATTCCTATGGAAACTGTGAAATTGGCAGCCGGAAAACGTGCTGCTGAGCGCACAACTGATTGATCATAAATCGACGAAAAAAAAATCCTAAATGAAAACTGATTGCTCCAAATAAAACCGAATCACGGAAACACGAGGTGTTGGCGTTGGTTAGGCGCGATCAAAAACAAAATCTAGACTGTTTAAAAAACATTTTTTTTTAAACACTGCGGGGTTTTTTGTTATTTGGCATAATTTTGCCAGGCGCATTTTGGATGAAAACTTTTTTTTCTAATAACATAAATAATAACCATTCATATCAGTCTGGGTCAATTTAATTGTACTGAGCTACGGCAAGGATCAAATCGGATGAAAATATTTTTCCGGTAATTGGGGGTTTGCGTAGATGCCCTCCAGTAATTTTCATCCGTTTGGGAAATAATTTTTGGAACCGCTGGGCAAAATTCGGAAAAAATACTATAGCCGCCCAACGCCGAACGCCAGACCCCTACTCGACAACACGGATTTCGAGAACGACACTCGAACTATACAAAACCGTGCTTTTCATCCGTTTGGGAGTTGCAAGGCATTTTTGTCACCGCGGCCCTAACTAAAAAGCTATTAGACAAAAATATATAACACTATACATTATATATGTAGTAAACCACCGTTAGTTTAATTATTTGAAAATTAGATAAAGGCAAGCGGTGTGTCGCAAATAAAAGGTATGATCCTTTTTTGTTAAACTTTATATATTTCGATCTTAATTTAGATCTTCATCAGGAGAACTGTAATAATTACAAGAAATCAATATTTTTTTATAAATCTTAAGATAAATACTTACAATAACAAAAGATCAAAATAAAATTAGCATCTTTAAAATCTTAAAAATATCGAAATACATATATAGAGTTTAACAAAAAAGGATCATACCTTTTATTTGCGACACACCGCTTGCCTTTATCTAATTTTCAAATAACACTATACATATATACAGGGTGAGCCATCGAAAAGGTAACGAGCCTAATAATTTGGAAAGTGAAGGTGTATCCGAAAAACGCCGAAACAGGTCAATTTTGTTTTCAAGGGGGACATATTTTCGTGACAAATTAAACTACCCAAGTTGGCAGGGGTAGCTTATCATCATAGGAAACAGCTATCGAATGATACATCATTTGAAAGCTACTTGAATTCTCTTTACAACGATATCCAACATTTTGAGTTTCGCTTACATACAGGGTGGCCCAACAAAAACGTAACTTGCCTTAATCACTTGTAAGTAGGCCACCCTGTATGTAAGCGAAACTCAAAATGTTGGATATCGTTGTAAAGAGAATTCAAGTAGCTTTCAAATGATGTATCACTCGATATCTGTTCCCTATGATCGTCGAACGGAAATATCTCAGTCAACCGTACAACGCAGCAGTCTACCATAAGAGAATTACCATCCACGCCATATTAGGAAGGTATATACGCAGGATTGGCTGACAAAGATGATACTGAATTTTTTCATCATATTCTTTGGACCCTTCAGTAAAAATGGCATCGTCAATGTACATAAGATCCATGTGCATTGTTGGTCCATAGAGAACCCAAATTTGATCACGTCAAGAGAATTAAAATTGCCATCCATACCATATTAGGAAGGCACAAGATTTGCTACCCAAGGACAATAGAAAAAGAGTCGATTTCTGTGAAGAAGTGCTCAGGAGGGATAGAGATGATCTTGACTATTTTGATCATATTCCTTGTTTTTTTTTTTATTACAAATCTCTTCACATTCTTTGATCATACAATTAATGTTAGTTCATGGACAACCCGTATTTGCTCCACCGTCATAACATTGGACGCAAAATTCTATGAGCCGGAATTTTGGGCAGATAATTGATTGGACCATTTGAGTTACCTGCGCGCTTAGACGGTGAAATATACAGGGTGATTCAAAATTCAGTGCAAAGATTTTAAGGGCGTATTTACCAGCCAAAAATAAGAAATTTTTTTCATATAATCGTATGTCCTAACTTGCTTCGTTTTCTAGATACAGGGTGTAAAATTTTGAAAAAACAATAGATTTTTTATTAATTAAGTACTCAAAAACCTTTCAGCCGATTTGAATAAAATTTGGTAGGCTTATTTGTCGTTATAAGGAACTTCCTTTGATGGGAATAACATAAATTTATTAATTCCAGTGGCGTCTCAGGGGGCTACCTACTTGAAACTTATAGGTAAAATTATGGTACGCCACTGCTCTTTTGACAATTTATATATTTTTTTTTTTAGATAAAGCGGTCAATAATGTAACTTTCTTGCTTCTTGAGCTTTACTCGTATCTAGCTTTGTTTCCAAGAAAAAAAATCAAAATCTGTGCCAGGCCCTATTAAAACAAGTAATAAATTTACATCGATTATTGAGATTCACTTAATTTAATTCAGGTAGCCTCCTGAGACGCCACTGGAATTAATAAATTCATGTTATTCCCATCAAAGAAAGGCCCTTATGAAAACATATAAGCCTATAAAATTTTATTTAAATCGGCTGAGAGGTTTTTGAGAAATTGATAAAAATCGATTTTTTTTCAAAATTTTACCCCCTTTATCTAGAAAACAAAGCAAGTTAGGACATACGATTATATGAAAAAAACTTCTTATTTTTGGCTGGTAAATACGGCCTTAAAATCTTTGCACTGAATTTTGAATCACCCTGTATATCTGAACTTTCGGTAGAATGATCTATTTCCATTTTTCTGGGGAAAACGTAAATTTGCAAACAAAGCAGAGAATGATTCTCCAAAATGATGAAGCCCCAAGCCATTACGCGATAAATTTATGGAATCATCTAAACCAAAGAGTTTCTGGCAGGTGGATTGGGCGTGAAGCACCGATAGCATGACCTCCAAAGTTCCTGAACTTGACTTTTTTCTCTGGTGCAATCAAAAGACAAAAAATATTTTTTTAAGAAGTTCATACGTGTATTGTGGCTAAACGTAGCCATTTCGAACAATCAATATGACGAGTGCTGTTAATGTCAATTTTACCTTTTGTTCATTGGATATTTTACAGTCAAAAACTGTTTGCAATGATGCGACATTAGAACTTGATGAAATTTGTAGAGTACATTGCCAGTTAAACAGAGAAGTTTTTAATTTTTGTTCGAATTTTGAAAAAGTTGCATCCAGCTAGAACGAACTGTTCAGCCTGTATGACAAAATTTCTATAGAATGGAAAAATAACTCAAAAATGATAACTCCAAAACTATCACTTTTTGGATGGGGGTCAGATCGATGCGTATCGAGATCCTCTATGACCCTGTTTCGTTTGGTTAATCTTTAATGAATCACCCTGTATCAGACTATCCGTTCAATTTCATTCAGTTACTTTGCTTATAATAACATCCTACCTACTCCAGTAAAAAGAATAAGTTTTAGAACGTAAAGGACAATTCAATTGCTAAGAATGTTTGAATATCATTTCTCTATCCATGCATGTCTGTAAAGTTATACCTGGGATATTTTATCGATGCCTATAAATGAAATTTATCTCCCATAAATATTTGCCGAGCATTTTTATTCAAATCGACAATGAATATCTAAACTAAGGATATCTTTTTCGCACGCAAAACTGATTTATACCAGTCAAGGATTCCTGAATCCTGGAGCACGCAGATCCAAGGAAAGGATATAAAAGTATCATTAGAGCCAGTTGGCTTTATTGCCAAACTTTTGGACTGGATCCAATATTTTAGCTCTGCGTAAGCTCCTTTATTTAACAGGATCCCTAGACAGTTTTCCCCCTTTCTGGATATTGCAAAACTGAGTAATAACGACATCTCCAATATCTTGCTGCGATATTTTAAGCGTAAATGGGAAACGTACATTCTACACAATGGCACTGCTAAAACATCAGATTTTTTAATCCTTCAATACAAGAAAACCATACCACACTCTAATGACATCTGTTATAAATTTTCTACTATTTAATCTGTAATTTAAATGAAAATTAATTTCGTCTGTAATAATTATGAACTTTTGGAAAGCCATATAATTATTTAAAGTTAGGGTATAGAACTAAAAACCTCAAGAAGTAAAAGTAGTAAAAAAAGTAAAAAAAGGACCTTCGTAAAATTAAATCAAGGAATAATGAAAGCTTTCGCACTAGATAGACACGCCCAGCAGCATGTCAAATAACTGCCCCTTCCTTTGTTAATCGAATCCCAAGTACTTGGAGCTGATAAAGATCAAAAGAAAATTTCAAGAACGCAAACAAGAACAAGAGGGTGTGCATAAAATGGTTACCTTATGAAATTTTAGAAATAAACTTATTCCGGTTATTTAATTCGGAAAAGATATTGCGAGATGCGCAGGGTGAGGGTAATTTAATTATATCGATTTTCAGGCGGGGAACTTCTGAGGGAAATTCCCCGAAGGGAAATGTGTATTTTGCTGCACCCTCTGTTATGATGCAGGGACCTACGTCACTTTTCATATAAACACCAGATGGCGTAAGATGTTCCAAATAGATTTCACAGAAGGATGGTGGAAAATTTTACTTTAACCATTGAGTTAGGGAATGATTACAGACATGGGGGGACAGACTGGATTTTTTAAAGTTTCAATTAAATTCGGTTCAAAATTCAAATTTTATTAATCTTGGACGAAATTTGATCAAAAAGTAAAAATTGAGTTTCGATTAAAATCAGTTTATAATTTTATATTATCGAATTAAATATAAAATTAAATCAAGTCTAGTTCGATATTCGGGATATTCACTCACAAATAAACTACCTCTGTCTGTATTTTATCCTGATTTCACAAAATTGGGATATAAATCTACTTAACGTTTTCCTCTGGGATTAATTATTATAATCACCGCGTTTATTTATCTACCCCCAGAGAAAGAAAGTTCGGCGGGAGAAATTTAACCCCAAAACTTACAGCACACAACAAAAATTACATAAACACTTCACAATGTTATGTATTGTTATTGTCTATACAGGGTTATTCACGGTATACGCCACGGAAGATTATGGCCGTGTCTCTGGATTTTAGGATCTTTTTATTTTTGGAGTGGATAGAGACCCGGCAGAGGTATGTTTTAAAATTATATTCATAATGTACAGGTGTCCCAAAAGCATGAAACATATCAAAGTTATGTTTTTTTAAATGGAATTCTCCTATGTTATTGCATTTTTAGATTGTCTGAGAAGAAAAAATAAGATTGGCTTTTACAGTTGGTGTTTAAATTCAGAAGTTTTTGAGTTATAAACCAGTGAAAATCGTCATTTTTCAAGTTCAAGGCCCTGTACAACGAAAACGGTTCAAGATAGAGAAAAACGGCTTACATGTCCGTATTTTAACTTTTCATTTACTATCCTATGGTATAGAAACATTTGTACTTTCTTTGATTTTTTTATTTGTCGACGCGTGGAGAAATCTAAGAATTTTTCAAATTTTTTATCACCCTGTATAAACATTTCATCTACATCATAGGATAGTACATGAAAAGTTAAAATAGGGACATGTAAGCCGTTTTTCTCTATCTTAAGCCGTATTCCTTGTACAGGGCCTTGAACTTGAAAAATGACAATTTTCACTTGTTTATCACTCACAAACTTCTGAAATTAAACACCAACTGTAAAAGCCAATCTTCTTTTTTGTTCCCAGGCAATCTAAAAATACAATAACATAGGATCATTCCATTTAAAAAAACATAACTTTGATATGTTTCATGCTTTTGGGACACCCTGTACATCGTGAATATAATTTTAAAACGTACCCCTGCCGGGTCTCTATCCACTCCAAAAATAAAAAGATCCAAAAATCCAGAGACACGGCCATAAACTTCCGTGGCGTATACCGTGCATAACCCTGTATACAGGGTATTTCATTAATTAGTTAGAAATTCAAGTAAAAATTGCTTGATATATTTTAAGAGGTGTTAATATAAAAATATTTTTTCAAGCCTCTCCCCTCAGAATAAGTGCCCCTTAAATTGTGGTAATTTCTATTCTAGTTGCTATTTCTAGTTCTATTTTTTCTGGGTGTCAATTGATTACGTTGCCAGACTGCAGGATATTCATTCTTAGCTATTTTTTTTAGATAAAAAGGTCCAATAAATAAACAAAAGTCCTAAAAATGGTCCTTCTGGGTGCCAAGTGAGTACGTTGCCAAACTGCAGGATGGTGGCGATCCTTAGCCAATTTTTAGATAAAAAGGTCTGATAAATAAACAGATGAGGTTCTGAATGGTTCTTATAGGTCCTTAGTTCTGAAAATACAGATTTTTGAGATTTAAGAAAAAAACATTTTTACAAGTGATACCATTCTAGGTAATTGTGAGAAATTTTGTATAGGTACACACCTACTTAGGTATAAAAAATAATAATAATTTGGTGATAATTTTGTTTTGGTTCTACAACGCGCTAGATTTAAACCGATTTTTTAGGAAAAAAAATGAAACGCCACTGCGCTGCAATTTTTTAAAATAAAAACAATTTCTGGAATCGTAGAGTGTAATTTATCTCTCTTTGCATTGTTGTCGTAAAAAACATAAATAAATTTTGAAAATTTGAAAAAATTAACCCGTACAGCGAATTTAGATGTTTTCAGGTTGTTAGCTTAGGCAACTAGCTCTACAAGATCTCGCCTAGTAAGTGTATAACTGGTTGCATACGCATACCTATTGGGAGTCATCTCGACGGTTTGCGTCTGCTGCAAGTGCGTTTGCTGCTGCTGCTGTTGGATGTGCTGCAGTTGCCTCTGCTTGGTGGCTTGTTTGTGTCTCGACAGGGCAAAGAAAAGCGCCAGGATGGCTTTCAGTTTCCCATCCCGGAGCTCCTGAGCGGTAATGCCGTCTATTCCAGACACATGTTGGGCGTGCAAGGCACCGAGACAGAGGTTTATGTTGTCCAACTGGAATCAAAGAAATCGAAATCAGTGTTTTTGGTATTTGATAGGGAACGATTCAACTTCGTCTTTATTTGAGAAGTTGTGGCTTTAATTTATACCGGGTGTCCCAGACTTAATTGACCAGGCCATATCTCATATACAGGTTGAGATAATCGAGCCGAATAAAAGGCATATTATTATAATTTTTCAAGCTGTATAACATGACAGCATGAAAACAACCCTCACTTCAACATCCCCTAAGTTACAGCCCCCACCCTTAAAAAAATGAATAGCACCCTGTGTATATTTTTGTATATTCAAAACCAGTATTCGATTGTCTATTCAGATGATTTTTCAGATTCAAAATTGGTTGAGAAATAACCAAGAAAAAGTTCATCAAGGTGGTCATGACTTTTTATCTTAACTTTCTATGGATGACTTTTGCTGTCAAAATTTATCAATATTTATGCCCGTATTCACAAACGATAATTTCCTAAATAATTACGTAATTATTTAAATGAGTGAGATGGAGATATGCAGTTTTTTTGCAATAGAATGAGATGGGGATAATTGATTACGTAATTATTTTGGAAATTATCGTTTGTGAATACGGGCGTTAGTCATAGTTTTTAACAGGCAGGTGATAGTTATTATTATAATGAAAGTCCAAACAATTTATTTATAAGTCTGATTTATTGGGAAATTTAAAAAAATAAAACAACAGACAAAGCACTTTATCATGAACCTTAATGATGACTGTAACCTGCTTATTAAAAACTATGACCAAAATATTGATAAATTTTGACAGCAAGAGTCATCCAGAGAAAGTTAAGATAAAAAGTCATGACCACCTTGATGAACTTTTTCTTGGTTATTTCTCAACCAATTTTGAATCTGAAAAATCATCTGAATAGACAATCGAATACTGGTTTTGAATATACAAAAATATACACAGGGTGCTATTAATTTTTTTAAGGGTGGGGGCTGTAACTTAGGGGATGTTGAAGTGGGGGTTGTTTTCATGCTGTCATGTTATACAGAATGAAAAATTATAATAATATGCCTTTTATTCGGCTCGATTATCTCAACCTGTATATGAGATATGGCCTGGTCAATTAAGTCTGGGACACCCGGTATATTACAATATTAATTAGGTATTTGCACCCCTCAAATATTTCAAAAGATTATCGAAAAATTTCTATCTACCGTGGAAACCTATTTACAGGGTGTCCGGAAATTATGCGCAAAAAATTAAGTGGGTGATTCTACTTGATGAAATATTGCCAAAAGCATCTATAATTTTTTTTCGAAAACTCACAAATAAGAAGGTTATAAGCCTTCAAAGTTGATTTTTTAAATCAATATTTTTTTATAACTTTTTTTCTAATGTACGGATTTTCTTAAAATTTGACACACTTGCCACTGATGTTGCTTTACATCCTTGGTCCAAATTAGACTTGAATCCCTCGAAATCAAAAGGCCCTAACTGCCCTTGGCCTTCAAAAAAGGCCTATAACTTTTTTTGTACTGTTTTTTCTGAGTTTAGAAGATGCACAATTAAAGAATATGAAGAAATATTTGGAAAAGGTCCTCTTTGTCTATCACGATAAAATGACCCGTTTCTGAGTAAAGCTGTTTTAAAAATTTCCTTGCACTAAAATTGATCACCATAAATTATGATCATTCTGTAACATTTTGCATGCTTTGGAAACAGCTGCAGGGTTGCCTAGTTATGTACAAAACAGTATGTACATTCGTATATAAATAGACTCAAATTTTTTAATCATTTTTTTTTTAATAAACTAATAAAATAATTTTAATAAAAAAAAAATTGCTGTCAAAATGAAATCCAAAGCAAACGCCTTGTTTCCTAGGCAACCCTGCAGCTGTTTACAAAGCATGCTTTGGTTTTGTTACAGAATGATCATAATTCATGGTGATCAATTTTAGTGCAAGCAAATTTTTAAAACAGTTTTACTCGGAAAGAGGTCATTTTATCGTGATAGATAAGGACCTTTTCCGAAGATTTCTTCATGTTCTTCAATTATTGTGCGTCTTCAAAACTCAGAAAAAAATATTACGAAAAAAGTTATAGGCCTTTTTTGAAGGTCAAGGGCAGTTAAGGCCTTTCGATTTCGAGGGATTCAAGTCTAATTTGGACCAAGGATGTAAAGCAACATCGGTGGCAAGTGTGTCAAATTTTAAGAAAATCCGTACACTAGAAAAAAAGTTATAAAAAACATTGATTTAAAAAAAACAACTTTGAAGGCTCATAACCTTCTTATTTGTGAGTTTTCGAAAAAAAATTATAGATGCTTTTGGCAATATTTCATCAAGTAGAATCACCCTTTAATTTTTTGCGCATAATTTCCGGACACCTGTATATACCGCCCCCCACAAGTTTTTTTTATTTTATTTTATACCTGTCATAAAAAAACTTCAAATATATGCGAAAATTGTACGGTTTCTTACACCTTTTTGAAGACTCATGCAAATTTTATTTATAAGTGGTACAAGGAAGGAGTCTTCATTAAAAACAGCACAGTAATTTAGTGGTAGGTGAATATATAATAATTAATAATTAATTAATAATTAATTAATATATAAATACATTTTTTTAATGGAAAGAACGGCTTTCCGTTTCGGAATTGCCATCGTCTGCCACATCTTCCAGCAAATTTTCAAGGCGCGCAAGTTATTGAGAGTGTCAAAGAATCGTTTTGAAAAAACCGATTCATCCGGAAAATATGATCATTATATTTTATAAATAGTATCTCGAAAACGGAGAGAAAGCAACAGAAGAACCGCTGACAGTTTCGAACTTCTCTCACTTTCCATCGTGTGACGGGGAATTTTTATTAACATTGAAGAGAAAATTTTTTTTCCAAAAATTTACACACCTTTTCAAATGTTCATGAAAAATTGATGTCTTCAGAATGGGACGTAATTTTGTGTGAGCACAGTCGACTGCCATACGAGTCGGATAAACTTTGAACCGTCATATCTGGAGAACGCGAATTCGCAGGATAAAACGGCTTTCAGTTTCGGAATTGCCATCGTCTGTCCTCACAAAAAAACACCGGCGCGCTATTTTGAGACTGTATATAAATAAAAGTAAAACAGTTCAAAGCGGTTACCTTCAGATATGGAACCCTAGAAGTTTGTATCTATTTGACATTTTTTTGAAACGTTTACAATAAAAAAAATATTAGGGCTGGGACTGTGGGTTCTTCATAAGTATTGAAGGGAGGAGTAAATTTTATACTCATTTGTCTTATTTTATTATTTTATTCAAACTCCGTAGGTATAAGTATGTATACCCACCTACATATAATAGGTATTATTAGGAATATAAAAATAGCTTTTAGCTTAAGGGTAACTTAGGTATAGTAGGATTAACTTTAAAAAGTCAGATGTGACGTGACACTAACCGTCCGAATTAATATTTTTAATTTCACCAGAAAGTGTCAAACAGTTAATTGTCAAGTTGTGAACGAGCGTAATTTTTTGAAGGAATCATTCAAACAATAATTGAAGCGCTTACGTCAGTTTGAGAGCCACTGACAACTACAGAAAATTTATCCACGTAATGACACTCTATCCTCTGTGTTGTGCATTTAATTCTCATTCAAAACCAATGTTGACGTATACTTATTTATGCGGGATGGAGTGTTTAGACAAACTGGACGGTTACTATAAAAACCACGTATATGAAACAAAATAAATCGAACTATCAAAAGGATGTGTATTCTTAATCGATACGTATGACTTTTTAGACTTTATTGGACTATATATAGAGCTACAGTAATTACATAGATCGCTTGTGTAAAATATTTAAGCAATTTATATTCATGATTGTTTGTATCGCCAGAGCGGCTCCAGCAGCTCCATCAGCGGTGGAAAGAGAACAATAAGAAAAGTTCTTCAAACGTTACTCATTCCAAAACGCCCACTTGGCGATCTCCTTTTTCGGTAAAAATCGACGACCCTGCCATGCAAAACCGAAAGTGGTCTGGTTATTCAACGACAATAATTATTATTACAAAACTCTCGCTGAGATAATTTGCATACGACAATAAATTTCCTAGGTATCAATGTCACCGTCACGATCACGACACGTTGAGAAATGGATGACCCACAATAATGAATACCAACGAAACGTGAATCAGAATACCTTTAAAAACTCACAAGAGGCGATTTATCTAAAATAAATCTCACATAAGTATTATGTATACGTGCTCGTTTTACCCGATTTTGTATTTACATTCAAGCAGATATAACAGAGAAAATTAATGAGTAAGGTTATTAGTAGATCAAGATCAAGGATATTTGTGTGTCTGACATCCACCCATCTGTTTTATGTTTTATCCTCCTCTCCTTGTTGTTTCATATTATCGAGGTATCCCATTTTTGTTGCTTTTGATTTTATTTAAAAAAATCTTAGAGCGCAATTCCAAAAAAATCCATTACCACATCACTCTATGGCATATTTCGTGCCCCTTCACTGATTTCATTGAAATTAAAACAAACCATCAATATATGATTCAGTAGAAGCATCACTGTAAATAGTATCGAGTAACTGAAATCTGCAATATTTTCCATATAACCCACGCAACAGTGAAACGTCAACATGACGTCGTGTTTTGGTGCTCTATTAGGACGTCGAATGACGGATTTAGTGGCGTAAAAATGACGTCGAAATGACGAAGGAATGTCACAGATCAAATACATCATTTATTCACGTAAAAATGATGTAAAAACCACCTAATAGTTAAAGACGTCCAATTGACCTAAAAACACGTATTTAATTTGAGACGTGAAAAACACGTACTTTTGACCGTCAAATTAACGATCATTAAACACCAAAAATTCATGCAACACTTGCTCAAAGAAAATTTACTGTCGATTTTCGAATAAACAAATTCGTTGCTCATCTCATGAACGAAGAATAATTATTGCAGTTCTTGTCTCAGTTTCCTAATTTGTTTTCTTCAAACATAAAAAAACCCGAACTCGTATACGTGTTGACGTAAAAAACACGTAAATTAAACGGCAACGTCGTAAAAGGGTGGTCAATTTACGTCTTTTTGACGTCTCCTATTGGTTGTCTTCAATTACGTGAAATATCGGGTATTTAAAATACGTGTTTTCGACGTCACTTACAGGTTGCTAACGTCAGCGACCAATTAGCACCAAATTATGACACTTTAGGTCTTTTTGACGCCTCCAATTTTATAATTATAAATTGTTATATCAATTTGTCTTCAATTACGTGACATATCGAGTACCTACTTAATAGAAGACGTGTTTTCGACGTCAGTTACACGTTGCTGACGTCAGCGACCAATTAACACCAAAATATGAATTTATGTAGTCACTATTGGTCTTTTTGAGGTCTCTTATTGGTTATTTTCAGTTACATGAGATACCGCGGGTACTTAAAAGACGTGTTTTCGACGTCATTTATAGGTTGCTGACGTCAGCAATCAATTAACACCAAAATATGATTTTATAATCACGTGTCATCACGTCTCTCTGCTACCTGGGAACTGTCTTATCGAGTTTTTAAAAGATTTTTGAAACCCTA
Organism: Malachius bipustulatus; assembly: GCA_910589415.1. Classification (NCBI taxonomy): domain Eukaryota; kingdom Metazoa; phylum Arthropoda; class Insecta; order Coleoptera; family Melyridae; genus Malachius; species Malachius bipustulatus. The sequence goes on from OU342633.1 coordinate 19,276,683, forward strand.
ATTTATAGTAAGTTATTTTCTCAAGTCAATTAAGCTACTGGCCTCATAGTTTCTGCATTGCTTTGTAAAAAAACAGTCGACTTTCACAAATCTGCCTATCCTAGTACGCGTGGGGGGGGGGTCTGAAATGAGGTCTGAAATGAGGCCGATCAGGTTGATGTTATGATTTTTTTTTAATTTTACAAGAATTTTTGCAAAATCAATCATCTCTGTGGTTTTTTGGATGATTTGATCATATTTATCTAAGTGTTCACAGTAGGGCTCAAATTAACGCGAACCCACATGTGGCGGGGTACCTCAGGGATCTAATTTGGACCCATTGTTGTTTTCATTATTTATTTATCAACAATCTGTTAAATATTATCACATCCTGTAAATAACTTTTCGCTGATGTCCTCAAGGTTTCTAGAAGGATAGTGAGATGCCATTGACTGTGAACTACAGCGAAGAGAGTACCTCCAAAACAAGATTGATTCTTGATGCACCTCATTTTCTATGATGGTTATCTTGTAACCTAATAGTTCGCAATTTTGATTACGTAAAGCAACTGAAATGAAAGCTCATGTTGCTGTTTAACACCAAAATTATAATAAACGAAGGAAACGTACTGACAAAATAACGATTCGTTCAATTTTATTATCCGCACAAAGCTGTTGGAGTAAGAGTGTGACATATTATCTCGGTAAATTAACTCCTGATAACTACGTACGATATAGCAACGTGATTAAATCAAATAAGGCATAATGGCTTTGTTTAGAGCTCTGAACTAGCGAGAACGTGTATCATTAGACATCTAACCAAGCAGAAGGAGCAAAGTTATCGCGCAATGCGAGTTTACAAAGTTTAAACATCCCGACGTCGCACTACTTAGTTGACACAAAGTTCCGGAATTTATAGCAGCAGGATAAGAACGTTCGCCGGAACGTTTCAGCAGGACGAAAGAGCTTCCTGTGGCGTGCTTCTGTCTGATCCGCACGGTGTTCAATAATGTGGCAGTGTCACATCGTCCAGTCGCGTGTTCTGTCGACATTAGTATTCATTTGCGGAGGTCTTCAGAGCGGAGGGACCAGACAGGGATATGGATATGGAGGAGGATTATAATCTTATCAGGCGATTTAATTCTCTTACATTAAAACTAGAAACTAAGCGCAAACTTTTCCTAACGGAAGATTATATAATATCTCCCTCGTTCAGTCTACTCTGTAATGTCTGGTCAAACACTACATCATTAAATTTTTCACTTTGGAATATAAAACAAAAAATGCCTTCATGTCCACTTTTTTCGCAAAAATGGCCACAACTTTGAAAAAAAAAGAACTAACAGCACTGCGGTGAGAAAATTGACTATTCTTAAACCCCTCGGAGCTCATAGGCACTACCGTGCCCGGCAGGCATACAACTGATATGGCTGTGAGGCTCGGTCCATAGTGACCTTCGACGCTTAGATATTTCGCAGAAATTTACTGGCATTGGGGAGTCTTGTGCTCTTAACTATGCGTATCTCTCGTGAAATTTCCCTTTCGGGTACAGCCATTTTCATCGGGCCTCTGATTAGGTAAGTCCGTTGTTGACTTCTGAGGGGGGCTATAAATTACTGGCGGAAATTTAAGGGAGCTTCAACAGTGGTCTCCATAAAATCCTGAACATGTAGGTATAAAGGCGTTTAATAAAATACATGATGAGACTTTCCGACTTTTCCGTCTAAGCAGTGCGTGCACAGGGTTATCATTCTTCGAATATTGCTGATATACTTTTTTATTACTTAATAAATTATTCAGACAGAACCATTCTAATCATACAGCTTGAACAATCTAAATCAAATTTTTGGGACATATTTCTTCAGCGACAACAATTTTTCAGTTTTATCTCATACCTACCTACGTTCCCAGCGGGGAAATTAAACACAGCCATAAAAGATAAAACTTCCAAACATCCCTTAACAAATGTTGACTGATATCTTTAGGCAAATATTGCCCGAAGCTCTATATACCAGCTCTACCCAGTTTCGGAATATTTACTTGACCTACCTATCTCGCTGTGTCTAACAAATAACAATGCACCTCTCTCCATTTAAATTAATTATGTCTCTAAGTACCATATATAAAATTTCATTGTTTAGTTTATCTAACAGTAAGTTAACCCGATCAGAAACTAACTAGAAATTAATATGCAAATCACAAGCAGCGCAATCACGGACGCACTGTTTGCCATTTTGATCTGTTTGATTTTGATTGATTGGAAACGGAATAAACCGACTGGAATTACATTGTCAGTTAATTAGCAATTATAATATTTTAAAGTCTGCATAACCGTTAATCAATGCGGTAAAATAACCTGAAATATTCGATTATGAAATTTATAATTCCATATCTGCTTCATCGAAGTTATTATAAAAAAATAATAATAACAATAATAACTAACTGAATAAGAGAACAAGGTGAGTCTTTCAAATACATGACTTTCTTTTGTAGGTAGGTACATGGCTGGTATTATTTGCATGTGCGTTATTACGGTAACAATTAAATATCTTTGGAGCAATAAAAGGTAACCGTTTGGCTTGAAATTATTCATGAATGGAGTTCATTTAACCCGAAAATTAATGTTACAATTATTACATTATTAATGTCTGGACAGGGACAAGATTTTTAAATTCAAATTGACTGTGAGCTTTTTTTCTTAAAATTGTAATCTCTGGAGAACCACATCTGGTAAGAATATTCAGAAGCAACCTGGCTATGGGATACATACCACAAGCCTGGAGGAGAGCACAAGTCCTCTTTATTCTCAAGGCAGGAAGAAAGGACACCACCCTCCCAGATGGGTCTAAAGTCATTTAGACCCATCTGTCTTACATCTTTCTTACTAAAGACGATGAAGAACACACTCTAGAGTATAAAGAAACGGGCATTTGCCCCTTTCTAGACACAGAAGAAGCACTCGACAACTCCTCTTGCGATGCTATCAAGTTATTTAGTTAGCAACCCTAATTAAAAAAGGCATAAACAGTACATTGAATTCAACAAATGCTGCCCACAAGAATAATTAAAACCAAGGTGAGCGATGACACCATCCAGGTGAAGACAACAAAAGGATCTCCACAAGATGTTATCCCCCTCCTATGGAGTCTGATCGTAGAGGAGCTCCTCGGGTTACTCACCGAGAACGGCATCACTTGCATCGGGTATGCCGATGACATCGTCATCATGGCCAGAGGAAAACTGAACTCCGCGACATCTGTGGAACAAGCCACATCCGTACTCATGGTATGTAGAAGAATGGCGGGGAATGCCTGGGGTTGCAACCCATCCATTGTACGCTGGATGTACACCATGCTAGTGACAGTGAGACCTATCATCACATACGGAGCGGTCCCCTGGTATGAAGGGACCAGGCTAATAACAAAGAGCAAACACTCGAGATGATCCTGAGACTTGAAAGCTTTTGCATCACAGGAGCAATGAGAACATGCCCAACAGCAGCGTTGAAAGTAATCCTAAGATCTCACACCACTACACTTAGTGATAGAGAGAAGTGCAAGTGCCGCAGAGGCTCAACTCAGAATGTAAAAAATGGAAATCAGGAATGGACTACGTACCGATGGGAATAAACCCCTGAACGTGTGTAAGAACCTCCTGATAATGCCAAAAGACAAAATTGTCAAAAGACATTCAGCTTCAAGAAAAATTTCATCATGCATGGAACTGTCTACGAAAGAGGAATGGAGCAACACATCCATACGCATGCACTCTCAAAGAATGTACAATATAATGGTATACAGACGGCCACCGAGAGAACTGGGGCAGGAGTATATGGGCCAGGCACCAACTATACTCCTAGTCGATGGGAACATCCCCAAGCGTACTTCAAGCCGAACTACACGCAATGGAAGTATGCGCCCAAATAAACCTCGACAGAAACTATAAAAATAGGGAAATAACAATACTGACAGACAGTCAAGCAGCCATGGCTGAGCTCTCCTATCATCAGCTCTAAAATGGCATGGAACTACCTACAAAAACTCAAGAGAACAAAGTTTACCTCAAATCGATACCAGGTCACACTAGGATTGAGGGAAACCAACGAGCCCACTCATTGTCAAGAAAAGGAGCAGCAGCTGCCTTCATAGGACCAGATCCATTCAGTGGCCTTGAAGACACGTTCTTCAAAGCAGAACGCTAAAAAGAAGAAGGTAAACTGAGAGAAGTACATTGGAAAAACCTCTAAGCCTTGAGGCAATCCGAGGAGCTCCTCGGGAACTTTAACCGAGAAAAATCAAGAAAAATCTTGACCAGCAAGAATGCTAACGGGATTCAACAGGTCATTGCAAGCTCAATGAACACCTGAGGTTTTGGCGTTTGCAGATTCTGCAGGGAAGAAAACGAGACGCTTCGTCACCTATTGACGAACTGCGTAGCACTAGAACGTGAGAGAAGAAATGTTCTGGGAAAACACCAGTTCAACGGTGGATCTCTACGCAGCCTCGACCCCCTTCAAATCCTGAAATTCCTAAAGAAAACGGAATTGGAGAGGCTGCTGCAATGAAGGGAATACACACCAGAGAAGCAAAGTTGAGGGTGCCCGACAGATCTTAATAGGGCCCTGGAAAGCCGATTTTAGCTAAAAAAAGTTTAAAAAATGATTTCCAAGTCAAATGTGATTAGAAACATCCATAACCTTCAAAAATTCAGCTTGTAAAAGGCAGTATTTCTAAAGTTACCAACATAAGTCAAATTTCGCATAGCCAACTCTGAATTTATAAAACCATAAAATCAAGTCCTCTGAACTGTTCTTAAACATTTATTCAAACTGCTTAGCAATGATCTCGTGCAATTGCTATAAGCTATAGGTAGATGTAATAAATATTTAAATGCACAGTAAATTTTATTCTTGTTGACAACTATTTTAATAGTCAAAGACGTGTAAAATAAATAGCGACAGCTTCCCGATTAAAAGTTTTATGCATCATCATTAGAAGCTTCATCGTTACTGCTGCATGGGAAATGATATATCTTTCCTATTACATAAGATAGATAAAGGGCATTTAACATCAGTTTCGCCACAACCGGTAATTAAAAGAACCAACATGTAATCGTTTGTACCCATTAAAAGATTTACATATGTAGTGATTTTGTTGTTAGCACGTTTTGCTTCAAGGATACGTTTAATTAGATCTTGCATTAGTTCTGAAACTGGCGTGCTTGGAAAAAATCTTGTTAATCTATAAAAAAAATTATTGATAGCTAGGAAATCATCTAACTATAGACATGTACAGGTTTCTTTCATTTATATCCTTCATTATCTTTTGAGGACTTCTTTTTTTTATATATATTTTTCCAAAATTTTTCCCGAAAATACAGACAAACAGACAAGAAAGCGAGTTATTATTGTATTGTCATTCAGTTGTGAGCCATGTTCAAAGTTTCAACTCTCCTGTATTTTCGGAATGTTGGTTTAAAATGGATTGGAAAATTTGTGGAGAGACAGATAGACAGACTAAAATTAATTTAAAACTAAAAGCCTACTAATGTAATTATACCTTTTTTTTTAAATAATATCAAGTGGCTTGAAAAAAATTCTTTTGCTAACTATAAGCAGTGAGTATAACAATAATACATTTTAGTGAAAACAGTGAATACAGTCAGTACCTACCTACGGTGAAAGCCGCTATAAGTATGTATAGAAAACAAAAAACAAAAACAGGATGATTAGGATATGTTTTACAAATTTGTGAGCACGAGAGTCCGAACTCCTGATAATGACTGTTTGGAGCTGCCAAACCGCCTTCCACATGGTAATTTATCCGCTATTTCACAGACACTGCAGCAAAGTAAATTACTTTTAAACTAGTCGAATGAGTGCAATTCATTCTGCAAGCAAATTAAACTGTCCAACTTTGCGCTCATTCGTGTAAAGTATTAGCTAACGGGGTAGATTACTTGAAGACAATTCTTCTGTTTACAGTTCCGTAGTTTTAATATTAATGCTCTGTGAACCGAAAAATTGTAATTTTTGTTGATCTTTCTGTTATTTCACAGAGACTAATCTGGCGGAATGTTCAATAAAAATGTAATTATATAAAACTGAAGCTTAGTCTTAGTCTATACCATTTATCTTTATCATTTGTATACAATAAAAAAAAACACTAACTGATTAACACTCCAGCAGTAGTAAAAAATCTTTGTAATTTTTTCCCGTAATCGTGAAAGATTTGACATTTTTTTATCAATTGAAGACACTTTAATATCAATATCTATACCTACTAGTTCCCAATCATTGAGTTCAAGATAAAAGTGGTGGGGGGTCATATACAGTGTGTCACAGGCATGGTACACCCCCTTTTTTTTCTTTGTTTTTCGAGATATTTTTTTGAAATTTGGTACGTTGCATATTCTCGATAGAGCGCACTTTCTAGCAGAAAATTGAATTTTTTCCCACATCCGGTTTTTCCGGAAATCATTTTTTAAAGGAATTTATTCATTGATTTATTCATTATTTATTCAATTCAATCATTTAAAAAGGAAAACTTTTTATTTTTAAATGGGACACCCTATATATTATTATATTTTTGGATTCTATACATTTGTACAAATCCAACAATACCACATAAGTACCATTTTAAATGCCAAATTTGTTTTTATTTAATTTTTTATTTCTTAATTATAGTGTGCCATGACTATTTCGTTTTACTCCAATTGGATCATCTAATGCTAGAAAAATCGAATTTTTGTTCAAAGTACTAAATTAAGTGATTTATGGATAAATAATGCGCACCGGAATGATTTTTTGAGCTGAATTCATTTTTTTCAAATGGTACCATATTGGTACCGAGGTACCATCTACTACTACTTCCAATAAGGGACATTTTGGTGTACCCATTTTGCATCTGTGACGAACACAACTGAAGTCATGGCACACTATAATTGAAAAATAAAAAATTAAATAAAAACAAATTTGACATTTAAAATGATATTTATGTGGTATTGTTGGATTCGTACAAATGTATAGAATCCAAAAATATAATAATATATAGGGTGTCCCATTTAAAAATAAAAAGTTGGTTACATTTCCGGAAAAACCGGATGTGGGAAAAAATTCAATTTTCTGCTAAAAAGTGCGCTCTATCGAGAATATGCGACGTACCAAATTTCAAAAAATTATCTCCAAAAAAGAAGAAAAAAAAGGGGGTGTACCATGCCTGTGACACACACTGTATGGATTTGATGAATGGGATAACAAAAGATAACAAAATGCCTTTTAGAAATCTTAGAATTGATTTTTGGTTTTCGCGATATTTTGTATAAGAAGTAAATTTTTGTATTAGGTACCTATTGATTTAATTATCTTTTTTTCACGTTATATTTGGAAAGTTAGAAAAAAAAGAAGCACTTCTCCATTGCAACTTTGACGGACTTCAATGTAACATTCAATACGATCTAACGTGTCGCATTCGCGCAGCGATAGGCAACTTTTTTTTAATACGGTCCTGATTTTTTTACTTCTTGTTTTTATATATTATTATATTTACTTATTAATTACTTATTGTTGTAGTATGTTGAGCTGCCTATAGCAGTCTCTGTGGTATTCTGATATGCCAGAATGTCAACCTTCACAATGTCACTGAAGAATGTCATCAGGGACATGGGCAGTAGGTCAGATAACTCAGATAGACGAGCACAAGATGTCTGCTAATTAATTTATATATATTATCATTTCATTATTACGATTGTTATACTTATTATTATTAGATTATACAGTGAGAGTTTTTTAAGACGGAACATAGGAGATGAGCTTGTGAAGTATTTCTATGGAAATCGATCCGTTGCCGGGCAAGGTCGTTAATGCTTTTGCAATAACCCCCCACTTCAGATTAAATTATTAATTTGACGTTTATGAGTAAAACTTGTCGTCAGTTACATACTAGCGTAGGTAGTTACTTAATTCATCAAAAATGTGTACAGCTGATGAGAAAATTGAAATTTAGGCACATGGTACACCATGCAGTGTGTCTTCTTTATGTGAAGTTGAAAATTTGCGCTGGTACCATGTCACTATAGGACACAGTATCCATAGAAAGTTTATGTGTGGGCTGGAATGGTTAACACCCATATCTTGCAGCCACTGCAAGAAAGAATTATTCTGACCATAAATAATCTGCAAGTAGAAGGCCCTTTGTGGTACCAACAAAATGTTACAGCTGCCCATTTTGCTCAGTTTCCCGGTAGATGGATAAGAAGAGATGGAGTAATTAAGTGGCCGCCCAGGTCACCAGACTTGGATTTTTTACTGGAGAAAAGTCAAGTAACTTATTAACTGTAAGTAACTGATTACTTACAGAACATGCAGAACATACAGAAGCGATGTTAGAAACTGATTTCTAACATCGTTTCTATCTACCACATTGAAAAGCTCAAACAAAGGATAAGAAGAGCTGCGAAGAAATATCTCCTGAACAGTGCAGAACGATAAATGTATTGATTCTACAATAATTTTTTAGGACACTTGCCTGTAGTCAACGGATGTTTGATACTATTTTAGAATAATAATTAACACTCTGCAGTATTTAATTTACAATTATATTGTTTCTTTATAAAATAATTAGTATAAAGTTACACTTTTTTATATTTTGAAATAATTTCGTTTTAATTAAAAAATGATTTATTGCATTGACTTTCAATACAGAATCCCTATGTTCTATTTTAAATAACTCACTAATGCTAAATTCAACAATGCTCGAACGTAACCATAACTACGGTATTGTTAACGTATTGTAGCGGCTTTGTTGGAAATGCACTGATTTCGCTATGTTCCATTTTAAATGGTTCAACAACGTTAATTAGACTGCGTCATATTTTTTCTGATGTTCCGCGTTATGTGGTTCTCACTGTATGTTAATAATCATGACTGCATTTTTTAATAAAGCTCCATAAAAGTAACCAACGTAACACTTATGAAACTTATCCTGCTTTTAAAACGTGTATTTTTGATTAGTACTTTGTATTGAATTTATTTTATTCTGACAGATACAGAAAAAGTTTTTACAGGTCCGTATCAACAAAATTCATATTATTACAATTGCCCGAAAACTTAATTGAAACTATCACTTGTGATACATTGCTGAATTCCGAATGAACCAGGCTGTCCAACCCAAATCCGTTATTGACACATCAGGGCCGTATTAAAAAAATTGTACTGAAAACTTCAGTTCGAATGATTGAGTGTTTCGTATTATAATGTTGTAAAACAGGGTGCTCATTTTATATGGAGACATTAAAATATATCAAAAACTAGGCATCGAATCAAAAAAAGTGAGTTTCTGGAAGGGGGACATCTAATGATATCAAACTCGACCAATCTACCCCCACACCCAAGGGTTGGGGCAGCGACTTTGAAATCCTAAATAAGAACCCACGTTTTTTATTGCAGATTCGAATTTTACGGATGAAAACACGTAAAACATGTAAAACACTCCATGCAGGTGCGGCAGGGGGTAAATTTGAATTTTTTGTTAGGAATCTTTATTTTTTATTGCAGATTCGGGTTTTACGACGAAACTTACGAGGAATTTTTCTGTTAAAAAAAATTAAGGAAGGTTCTTGCCAAAATTTTAAATTTACTCCCTGAATGGAGGGGGGAGGAGGCAGAGTTTCCCGCGTGTTTTAACCCGTGAAATCCGAATCTACAATAAAAAAAAAACGTGTTTTTCATTTAGTTTTGATCACACATAATCCCGTGAGAGGATCAGTCTAGTGAAATCAAATCAAAATAAGAAGAATTTCCTTTTAATTTGACAATCTTAGTCTTTTCGATCGTCTGAGATCTCAATACCGACCTTTCCTATCTTGGACACACTGTATGATGCTCATAAACAACGCAATGGTTATATTATATTTTTAAACCTACCACATCCCACCACTTTAATAAACAACGATGTGCACCACTTCCTGAACCACCTGTATACTTCTGAGTAACAAATTTAAGACTGCTAAGTACTATATACTATTGCTTGAAAAAGTTGGATCCCAGATGTGACCAGCTCGTTAAATACAAAATATTCAAATAACTCTATAAATAATTGAATAAGCAAGTTTCGAAAAGAAACCAGATACCTTCAAAATGTTAGCTAGACGTCAATTTTAAACTATCCTGTTGTAGCGGTTGTTTTAGCACATCAGTAACCGTTCCAGTCGTTACCCTTTTATTAATTAATTATTTCTGTGACGATCATTTCGACCGCACGGTATAGTAATTTTGTCGACCACTGTGTATAGTGCTGTCGGTTGCTCATCGCGACAAACGGCGGTAATGCTATCTTTCGGCTCCATTCAATTCGGCTCTCGATTGCCGATCTGGTGGTAGTGACAAGGTTTTAAAGAACGGCAGCAGTCGGATGGTCAGTTTAAAGAACCCTTAAACTCAAGAACAAACCACCAGTTCTTAATTTTCATTAATTTTATCATGCAATAATGTGCAGCAGCTAAGCAACTGCTTTGTTCACTTAGCGAGGTAAGGTGATTAGTGATTATGATGGGGGTGAGGCAGGAGACCAAGATGGCTGGAAAAATTTTTCATGCCTCTTAAGTTTAAATTTTTTATCTTTTAAATTGACCTCTATTTGGGGGGTGGACATAAATAATGGACCATCCTGTACTGTGTATTATTCCTAGCTACCTGTTATTATGCTACTACTTAATTGTTTGGCAAAGTTGGAAAAGAATGAGAGTTGTTAATTAAAATACCCATTCAGGCATTCAATAGCTCTTAGCACGTTATTAATTACAAAACGTCATTAACATCATAATCTGTTTACGGTTTCAGTAACAATACCCACAACAAGAGCAGTCCTTTTATCCTTTCATTACCGCGAGGACTATGGAATGCTTGATCAATCGCGAAATAATTGAACACAAAAGGGCAGCAAATACTATAGCGCTAATGATTTAGGGATAATGCAAATTATGTGTTAATTGACACCACCTCTAAATAACGAACGAACACAACAATACAAACATGTATTATTACTTAATTATAAGCAAAAATAATGCGTGCCACTATTATTATTATTATTATAAAGGATGTTCTCATGTCTTTCTTGGTCAATTTTCCACATAATATTGCATATTGCAGCAAGACAATAATAATAATTCATCATGCATCTTGAAATGCTTCGTCTGTACAATAATTACCTACAAGTGAATTATGCCCACAGTCATGTACACGGACTAGACCACCGACATGCTGTCACTTCCAGAAATAGTGCAATTACAGCAATTTTCTCTCCTGATCTTGGAATTACGTTATCAGGGATTTCAACAAGTAGTCTTAATTATTGCAAGCGCAGGATGAATTACTTTAAATGATGATTGATCATAAATACATAAAGATATTTATTGCTGAAATTTATTCATTTGACATTTTGCAATTATTATTGTATGATCAATGATGGTGCATGTGAGGAATTTTAACTCAAATTAGTTAAAAACTATGGGGAGTTTCCCTTTTTTGAAAGAAGAATCCGGGAAATTCATTTTTAATAAGGCAAGTCTTGTAAGTCCGTGGGCGTAGAAGTAGTTGAGCGAAAAAGAGGTTATATACCCTCTATCTACGCCACTAATGATTTTTTTACATATTTTTCTTCGTTTTTGTGCTCGAAATTATAATGAATAATCTCATTGAAAATTAAAATATTTAAAAATCCCCAATTTAAAAAAAACACCTGTATAATGTTGCATTTTTTAGTAGATACATTTTCAAATTCTACTCAAAACTTCAGAAATTTTATGTGTGATATCAAAAATAACAGTTTTCAACTTCTTTTTGTTAAAATTATTGCGCTTTGGGCTCTTCAATTTTATTGCAAAATTTTGCAGCAAAAAATCGGAGGTGTCTGTTGCATATTGCACATGAAAAAAGAAATCAGTTGACATACAGAGTGTTCTTATTAAAGTTTTTTATTTTGATTGGGACAGTCTGATTTTTTTATATAAATCAATAAATATTTGCATTACCTTTTGATCTACAGGTGTCCCAGAGTCACTAATCATAATTTCCAGGCATGATCAAAACAATTGCTTGTTTTTTTCTATATATAACAATGTGTCCTGAAATTTCTGCTTTTCAAGATACATGCTGTTAATTTTTTTTATCCGTTTTTTATTAAAATCTCAAAGATCCTTTTGCCGATTTTGATGAAATTTGACATTGTTGTTTATTGAAATAAGATGCAGTTTTAAGCCGAGCAAAAAAGAGATGTAATTTGAAAAAGAAAAACAAGTAGGGGGTGATTACTATAGAAACTTGAAAGGTGTGATATTTGAAATTTCCCAAATTTCATTTTGTTCCTGTTTTGAACTAACGCGGATATCCCTTGATAAAGAAATTTTGGGACACCTGTACATACTTACCCATGCCGATAATTCCAGTGATATGGGACAATTTGTAAAATTATAAATAAAATTCTCAAAATTTTCAAAAAAAAAATCAAAATAACGAATAAAACACATCAGTCTACTAGCTGATCTTCAGTAGTAATTTGAATATATCGGTACTTCTTGAATATGTTGCTAAAATTAATGACTTTGTATTAGATCCGCTGTATCACATCAAAAATGATTATGCCTCTTGTAAATTATTATTATAAATAACTTCAAATTAGCTGGAACGGTTCTTAATGCGATCTTGCAGAAAAAAACTAATTGGACGGGCTTGACACGGGAACACAAAATTATGCAGATTACTGGTTATTCCTACACAATTATAAGCATTATTTTAAAAAATTTGGGTCAGGTGTGTGTAGCTGTCAAGTTGTTTATGTTCCGAGTGAGCTTTTTGGAGCAAACCTATTTTTAAACATCTTCCTAAACTATAATAAATCTTTCCTAGACAATATAACTTTACATAAAAAAATAATTGATAATAAGAAATAAAGAAATATAAAAAAGTGAAATTAATACGTAGGTATATGTATTCTTGCTACTTATTATGGGTATATAGGTAAGACGCAAGAAACACAGGTATAGGTACCTACAAGGTGGTATTAATATACCTTCCGAGTTTAATTATTATTTTCTACAACGCAAGCAATAATTATTCTGAACAAGCATATAGCGGAATGCGAGATTTATTAAGGCAAATGTATTACTTTTGTCTTCAAGTTTGGAAAATGGGCATTTCTGCACACTGATCATTAACTTTTTTCAGTCATAAACCGAATGTATTATAATTACATGACCAAGTTAGCCGAAATTGTGCTTAAATCGTTTGACCGTGAAGAATTCAAAGAACCGTTTAACCCGCGATGAAAATATGCCAAATCATCAGGAATCTATCTGTGTTCATATCAGCAAGAATTTTACGGATAAAAAATTTCTTCGCTCTTTCAACTAAATAAAAGATAAAGGAAAACGAAAAAAATTATGAGATAATAATACAACCATTTTTTTTATGGGTACTTATTAATGAAGTAAACTAATTTACTTTTATGATATACCTACCCAAAAAAATTGAAAACCATTTCAAATTATTAATTCAACTTTTGTTCCATTCAAATAAGTTAATAACTTATTTAATTTCTATATTATAAGGAAAAAATTACCGTGCTCTGATAGGCTGTTTCTTATATACCCAACAGATATGAAAAAGAATCCCAGACAAGGCTAGTTTCAATGCAATTATAGAAAACTACAGAATAATAATGCAACTGAAATGACTAGACAATTCTTACGGGATCAAAAAATTCATCCTTTCTAACCACAGAAATTAATTTAGTTTTTGTAAGGTATTTATCTACTTATCTACAGCGTGTTTGGTATATAATGCCATAATTTTATGGGTAATAGAAGCCAAACCCAACCGTTGAGCTCAAAACACTTTAATTTACTGGATTTTTGTTTCTTAGGTCGATGATTGATTCTAAGGTCAAAAGTCCAACAAGTACAACTACCTTTCTGCGAATTTAATGTGTTATTAGTCCGAATTTCTTTAAACACATAAAAACCGCGGGCAGTGATTCTTGGGTTGGTAAATCAAAGCTACGGTGTGGTAAAACTTTGTCCCGGGTTACTACAAAGTGATAAAACGTTCTCAATCACTTGGATATAACCCTCCCTTGTGAAGGCCCTAATTTCATAACGCACATATAAAAGCTGGGGGCATCTGTGATTCTACGGTTGGTAAATAAAAGCTAAGGCGTGGTAAAACTTTGTCTCGGGTTACTACAAAGTGGTAAAACGTTTTGCACATTTGGAAATGTGCAAAGAACTGTATCTGTAACGTTGCTGAAACGAAGAGACGATAGCTTGAAACGTTTGGTCACGTTGTCGCTGCAACAATGCAGAGACGTTTATGAAACGTTAAATGTCCCCCCATAAACATTTCAGTTAAAACTATATTCCATGTGTACTCTTTCAGAAACGTTTCATTGGAAAAGTGTTAATCCTTAATGAAACAACCCAGCAAACACTGTTAAATCTCAATCGCAAAGCTACCTGGAGATATTGTAAGACTTGCGCCAGATTCGCGTCTCTCAAGAAACGTTTCAGATATTATTCACAAACGTTTCAAAAAAACGTTTCAAAAGTAACTTCTGAACTCGACTTCCTTTGAAACGTCTCAGAAATGTTTCGGATATTATCCATAAATGACTAAAAAAAAAACTTTAATTTTTGTTTCAAAAGTAACTTCCATGTTTGGTCTCATACGGGTGATTGCAAAAGAAACAATATATTATCCATGCTGAGACTATTCTCTTGAGATGTTACGTAAGAGACAAAAACCATGGCAATTGCAACGTCTCATTTAGGTTCCGTGCACAGTGGGCTTTCGGCATTTACCCTATTGTCAATTTCATCAATATCATCAACCCGACTTTCATAAGGCACATAAAAGCCGGGGGCAGTGATTGTGGGGGTGGTAACTCAAAACTAAGGGATGGTAACACCTTTTCTTGAGTTAGTAAAAAGGGGTAAAAGGTTTTTGACCACTTGGAAATAACCTTTTTGGCATTTAAACCCTTGTGAAATGGCCCCGAATTTTATAAGGCCCATAAAAGTCGGGGGAAGTGATTCTGGGGGTTGTAACTCAAAACTAAGGGATGGCAACACTTTTATTTTCGAATTAGTAAAAAGTGGTAAAAGGTTTTCAACCACTTGGGAATTACCTTTTCGGAAATTACACACTATAGTGAAAGGAAGTTGTCCCGAATTTAATAAAAGCACATAAAAGGCGGGGGCAGTAATTCTGAGGGTTGTAAATCAAAACTGAGGGGTGGTAAAATCTTTTTCTCGAGTTGCTAAAAGGTGGTCAATCGTTTTTAATCACGAGATAGTCACTATGTTGGTCTTACCACTCACGAAAACTTGGCCCCGGTTACCACATATGTATGGGCTATGGAAAATTTATTTATTCAATAACTTTTTCCTATAGGCGGTAAGACAAAAGTAGTTGGTGGCAAAACATGGTCTAACGATGGGCAGTCGAATGATACGTTTTACCACCGGACCAAAGTCACCAACAGAAAGACCGCATCTTCGTTATAACGCAAAATCTGGAGAAACATTTCATTTTTTCACAAGGAGTCCCCTGCTGGAGTTTATCGTTGGAGTTTTGATTCGCCCTGTGATAACGTATTTACTGAGACGGCTTACTGAAAAATATTTGTACATTTGCATTCAACTGATGTCACAGTAGGTAAAAGGCTAATTATTTGTAGTTTATGGAAAACTTGTTTTCTCCATAATTATAAAATTTCAAATATGCCGCTGTTAAACAACAATATTTAAGCCTTCTGATTTAGTATATAAATAGTAAAATTACGAATCACAAACATAAACATTGAACCATAAAATTGTTTATTATTTAAAAGTATAGTCGTTAATGATAAAGCTAATTATCATGCGGTAAGATTCTACGAATTTGACTTGGCGATGAGTCTGGATTTTTTCAAGCTAAAGTCGCGCCGGTGGCACTGTCCTCTCCGACGAAGTCTCCGCAAGCCGCAGTTTACCAGAAAATTATCATTAGCTCTAGTGTATTCATTAAACCAAGCAAAACAAATTGAATAACAGGAGTGGTTATTGTTGTGTTCTACGAAACTCCAAATTTGACCTTGTCGCCGTGTTGTCACTGCAAAATCGACTGTGCAACAAACAATCCAAGGTCAATGTTAATGATACATAATAACGATCATATGATCATACTGTGAGAAAACCATATAATTATTTAGTTATGATGGGAGTTCCAGGAACTAATTATTTTTTCTATTTTACTCATGTAAAACATACAAAATTGCATAAGCATATTTCAATAGAAAACAGCAATAATTTCAATTTTATCCTACTTTTATCGCTCCCAGCTTTAGCAATCATTATAATTATTCTGGTAGATAGGTGGTATACTAACCAGGAGATTTTGATTTTAAAACCGTTATTCGAGAAGAAGTAACCATAGCACTCTAGATCATAGTATTAGTTAAAAAAATTACACCAAGTACATTTAAACAATTCTAATAACAGGTTACTTATAATGCTCTTTAAAAGGGGATTTTCTAAGAAGTTCATCCATAATATAAGTACCTATTATAGCCCATTTAATGTCGCATTAAAAAATGAAGCTTGTAATTTATAGAATATTGCCATAGAGTTTCTTTTGGTTTTGCTTAGAATGTTGGAAATAATATTAATTAAAGGCATTCTCGCCTTTTATATTAAAATTAAATAGAAAACAGTATCTTGTCATTAATTTGACAAGTGCATCGATCTAATTACACCTAAAGTCGTTTTTTATTATTATAGGCGGATCTATTATAACATCAGGATTCATTAATTTGCTCTTTCTGCAATAATTGATACACTATTAATGCCAAATGAAAAAGACCTCCGCATTTATTTTCTTCGGCATTATACAGACGAAATTTGATGCGGCTACCTTCATACACTCATAGGTGTGTGACTTAAATGGTTGCCATAGCAGCCAGCTCTCTACTGCAGATTTTTTACTCGCGGCATTTCAATTCAGGTATATTTGTTTCACCACCCTTTGCATTTTGCGGCAATAAGTAATAAGTTTTCTAAGCATGCCAAACGTAATTAATTTGGAAAAAACAACCCCTTTTGGATTAAATTTGGATTATTTAATTCTATACCTATGAGGTGAATGAATTATTGTGCGAGAGTGAGAGATCGGTTTCTTCAATCAAGCAAGTGAAACATAATTTCAAACACCCCCCCCCCCCCTCAATTCGTTTTACACAATGCATCAACGAAAAATATCTTCAATTATTTAGAGTGAGCTTTTTTTCAATGGAACATCCAAAATTTAACACATAATAATATTCTTGTTATTGGCCTATGAAATAGGTTTTTGACGTTAATGTAAAAAAAATTACGCTCTCGTGCGGAATTGTCAATAAAGAAAATATTAAAAAAAAAAATTGTCTTTGATCAAAATACCTTATACAGGATGTTCCAGAATCACTGTTCATACTTTGAAGGGGGCATCAAAACAATTGATTTTTTCAATCTATAAACATTTCCTGAATTGTCTTGTTTTAACATCCAGGGTGTTAAAGATAAAAAAATCGTTTTTTTTAATATTGTTATCTCAACGAAAATTATAAATACCAGTGGCGTTCCGAGGGGGGTGGTCTAACAAATAACATTTACAAAAAAATATACGCGCCAATGGCTTTTTTAGATTTTTTTTTGTTTTCGTTAAACAGCTAAAAATACAACAGTCTGCTGATATTTTTTGAATATTGCTTTGTTTTCGAGACAAAAAAATAAAAGCCGCTTCAATGCATTTTGAAAAATTGATTTAAATTTTTATGATTTTATTTTATTTTATAAATAACTTTAATTTTTCTCCTCGAAAATTTAAACCTATACGAAGTAGGTTTACAAAAAAATCAGGAAAAAAAAGTTGTGTTTTTAGATGGTTAACCAGAACAAAAAAATAGTGTATTTTTTACTAAAATAAAATTTGTGAATAAGTCAGTGGTATATATTTTTTATCAATATTATTAATAAAACTGCCCCTCGGGACGTCACTGGAGCTCATAATTATCATCTTGTTAGTGCTAACTTTGCGTCTTATAAACAACGAACAAAACTGTAAAATTTCACCGAAATAGGCAAAATGATCTTTGAGATATTAATAAAAAACCGTTTTTTTTTTAACTTTAACACCGTGTATCTTGAAATATCATACCAAATTCACTCTTTTTACAATACATGGTCGTAGGATTTCGCTTTTCGGAGATTCGTTACTAAATACTGTTACTGTATGTGATATTTTTTTTAAGTTTTTATTTATTTTTATTATCACAGGAATTATCAAAGTGCGAATAGGTATTGAGTTTTTATTCATTTTGCGAAATTTCTCTTTACGATAATGCTGAATACTGGACGTTTATACATAGGGAAATAATTTCATATACTTACTAAATTGATGATATTGTTACAAACAATTCATCGAAGCAATTAACCATAGCAACAATTAATTGCGATTCCATGTATTTTTTACTTACAGTGTGACCCATTTGTTCTTGAAACACCCTATAGAATCTTCATTTATGGTGCGATTTTGAAAAAAATTCTTTTAAACCATAGAGCTTGATAAACTATATTTTGGGAGCAAAAATCGTCTCATTCCTACAATATCCAGGGCCTACTAGATCAGTGTCTACTTGTAAAATCTCAAAAATTCATATTAGCGATTTTTTTAGAAAAAAACTGGGCACGCCACGGGATTCACCAGCCCTCAAAACGGTACTGTACCAAATTTTATTGGAAATGTCAGAGTAAAAAGGATCTTGTAGTTATTTTAAAAAGTCATAATAACACTCCGAATTTTCATAAATTAATTTGAAAAAGGTCAAAAGCTATCATAAGTAAAAATTAAAATAAAAAAAAAGTAAAAAAAAGTAAAAATAAAAATAAAAAAAATAAAAAAATAAAAAAAAAATAAATAAATAAATTAAAAATTATAATTAAAAAATTAAAGTACCTACATTATCACCAACTAGACGTACAATTTCTATTATGTCTCTCTTGACCTTTTCGAATAAATTAATGAAAATTCGGAGTTCTATTATGAATTTCTAAAATAACTGCAAGATCCTTATTACTCTGACATTTCCAATAAAATTTAGTACAGTACCGTTTTGAAGGCTGGTGAGTCCAGTAGTGTGCACAGTTTTTTTCTAAAAAAATCGCTAATATGAATTTTTGAGATTTTACAAGTAAACACTGATCTAGTAGGCCTTGGATTTTGTAGGAATGAGACGCTTTTTGCTCCCAAAATATAGTTTATCAAGCTCTATGGTTTAAAAGAAATTTCTTTAAAATCGCACCATAAATTAAGATTCTACAGGGTGTTTCAAGAACAAATGGGTCACACTGTATATAGGTACGTATCCACAAAAAATTTTTGCAATCAAAATTGATTATGTATTGAATATTAATTTTTCTATATTTTTCCAGCACACCAATATATACACTAAGTTATAGAAAAGTTCAGAACATAAATCATCTTTACAATAATAATAACTGCAATTACCTATTATTTACTTGAGACTACGCAGTGTATACAATAATTTGTACCCATAAAATTTAATAACTTTAAAATTGGATTTTAAACGAAGTCTTTAACCTTGATTAGTGTTAATGTTGTTCTTTTTGGTAGCTATTATTATTGTTCTTCAAAAACTAAAAATAAACATCAATCGAGGAAAACGTTAAATTAACAAAAATTATGGAGTTTGGAAACAATACAATAATTGAATTTAATTCAAAATTTTCTCATTTTTGAAAGGATATTCATTATCCACTATACCTTATTTAATAACTAGGAGGAGTAAATTTAAATAAACCGCCAAAAAAAGATGCTTCTCATTGGTCAATTCATAGGCAAAATTACACCCAGCAAAACTTGTACAGGAAATTGAATCTATGCAACGCTCAACACTACATATACGCTTGTTTTTTTCTATTGTTGTGTCATTATTGTTTACAATGTCAGGGTCGAATGTGACACATCAGTTTTATAATCAGTTATTTCCAAAACCCTATAAGTTGTTCTAAATAAGTTCTTTAAAAGCTATTTCAAAACCAAATAAGTTCTTTTTGAAGCCCATTCAGTTCTTTTTAGAGAACAGACATCCTTTTCAGAATTTTGAAATTATTTTTGGCTTTCCATTTTCATGCTGCAAACGGTTTCAAGTGCCATCATGGATAATCCTACATCAAGTACAAGTGAGAGGATGTCTCCTCCAAAGAAACGGGAAGAAAAGAGTGTCACCTACAAGATTTTGGAAAAACTAAGTAGGTACTCTATATGCGTACTTCACCAATAATTGAAGAACATAATATTCCAATCGAACAAGGTGCGGATTTAGACCAAACAGGGACTGCTGTATGTGATAAAGTTAGTTTCAACAACACACTTTGAATCTGGTCCTACAAAAACTGAAAAATGCTGTTTATAATACCGTTTGAAAAAATTGACTTATCCACAAATTATATACATATTATTAAATGTAAAATAAAAACTTTATCTACGATGTTATGTGTCATATTATAATACATACATAAAATATATTATTTATATGTTACATTAAATTTGTCACATAAGTATTGCCTAAAATAAAGTACTTTCAATCAATTTAATATGAATGTTAATAATAATTATTATCCTTAATTTCTTCGAAATATCTATAAATTATTCAATTTCATTCTATTTATATTCAGAAAATCATTCAGCACTATATATAATACTGATATATTATGCAAATCACAATGATTTGTGATACTGCTGTAGAGTCTGTCCTGAAAAGTAGATTTCCTACACCGAAAACAAGTCCTATCTTCCTTATTAATAATTATTGTTTCAATTCAAATTTGCCGCCAAAAAAAATCTGGTGATTTAATCTGGTGACTTTTAGTGGTGTAAATGATACTTTGCAGTTTACTCCTCCTAGTTATTAAATGAGATATAGTTGAACGCGATTCGTTATTAAGTAACTGTTAAAATTACTCAGTCACTGGAACGATTCGAATCAGTTTTAACCTGCCGACAAATTTTTTTAATACATATCTAAACTAGATAAATCTTGTTTTTTTATTTACATTGAATATTTTTAATATTTTTTGTTTTCTCTTATTTTTCCTCAGTTTAATAAAGAAATATACAACTTGGTTTGTATCTATCAATAGTTTCAGAATTTGGAGTAGGTAACTTATAAAGCTGACCTATATAATATTTCTCGGTCACTCTATAGTTAGTTACAATATTTATTCAGACATACCTTAGTAAGTAACTTAATCTAAGTAATATTATAACTGAGATCTTACTTAAGGCTTGCACAATGTTTATTCTATTGTAAATAAAGATAATACGTAATAAAACTCAAACTGTGGATATTTAATAACGTCGTTTACCTACATACTTATTTCGATGTGGGAATATAGTTGTGTGAAAATTTTATTTTTTGTATATGGTTTTATTCAACGGAACCTTAAAATGCTAACAATTCATTCAATTGATGAACATACAAATAGAGAGATTGAATAATGAAATATATTTTTTTTTAATATCTAATTGTTGCTGAAAAATACGTTCAAATACACAAATACTTATTTAGTAAATCGCGAAAGACTTTTTTAGCTACCCTGTATGTATTAATTTATTGAAGTGCTTTCATATAATCATATTACATGCTAGATAAACTGTAGAGAAACAAATCGATGACAAATTTTTAAAAGAAACCTGGGTCTAGGTTCGTGCGTTCTTGCATTTCTTATAGCAAAACGTTTATCTATTTGCTTCATCTGACGAAAATTTTCTCGATGGCACTGCGATTTGTATAGATAATATACTTTATATGCTTACATAATACGAATATGTTTAGAGCCGATACGTGACTGACATTATTGAAGTCTCGGGCAAGATTTCTTGGAGCGTTCTCTCAATTAGCATTCTTATTTTAGCATTCTACAATTTCTTCCAGTTTGTTTACCAGTACCACTGTTTATACGTTTTTTTTTTTTTGTTTTCCTTTTAACCTCTGGTCGCGACTGCAAGAATTGGCTTATTTACCAATTTTACTCAGAATCAATCACGAACTGTGCGAATGCTAGTTTCTACCATAAAAAGCTCAAAAAATTTATGATACATATAAATGATAAAAAAAGTTTTTTGTGATAAATGTCTAACTTTGTGCTTTTAGAAAGATTAAATTTGAGCACAGTAGAGTTGTGGTGCGTGAATTTAAATTCCAGAGAAAATATCATTAATCTACTAAACTTAAAAATATACAAAAAAACATATTATTTTGAAAATTAAAAGACATTTCGGGCAAAATTCGTCAGATATTCACCAAATGTAATGTCAGTGAGGAGGAAAATTAGTTTTTTTTTATACGGTGGCCTAAATTTTATAACTGTTGAAACAACTTTTTGCAAAAACAGTGTAATTTTGAGTTTGCCACCATCAAAAGCTCTAAACAGTCATCGCAAAAAAAGTTCACCATAAATGGGAAAACAATTTTCAAGTTTCTTATTGAAAAGCTTTTTTAGATAAATTGTGCTTTTCGAAAGATTAAATTTGAGCACACCAGAGTTTATCTAAACTGACTAATTATACAAAAAGCATAATATTTTGAAAATTAAAAGTGTTTTGAGGGAAACTTGAGCCAAATTCGTTACATATTCACCTACAGTAATGTCAGTCAAGAGAAAAATTAGTTTTTTTAGTGGCCAAAATTTCATAACTTCTGAAACAACTTTTTGCAAAAACACTCTAATTTTGAATTTGTCACCATCAAAAGCTCTAAGCTCTAAACAGTGATCGCAAAAAAGTTCACCACAAATGGGGGAACAATTTTCAAGTTTCTTATTGAAAAGCTTTTTGTGATAAATAAGTTTATTGTACTTTTCGAAAGATTAAATTTGAGCACATCAGAGTCTATTTAAATTGAAAAATTATACAAAAAGCATAATATTTTGAAAATTAAAAGTGTTGTGCGGGAAACTTGAGCCAAATTCGTTAGATGTTCACCAAATGTAATGTCAGTGAGGAGGGAAATAAGTTTTTTATACAGTGGCCAATTCAGTGAAATTTTGAATTTAAAATATTTGGACTTCCATATTAGTTAATATTGTTTATATTAATTTAGAAAAATTACCAGGAGTAATAAAAACTAATACCAGCAGCGAAACAAAATATTGACATTTCAAAAGTTACAGTTTTTTGACCAGCTGTGTATAATAATTAAATTCTTTCATAACGAGTGTTACATTTGGTGAATAGGTATCTGAATATTTTACCCAAATTAACCGCAAAGACACTTTTATTTTCAAGAAAATTACTTTTATTGTATAATTTTATCTTTTTGAATTTACAAAAATTTATCCATGTGGTGTCAATTTTTTGCCCGACACTGTATTAAAGTTCATTATTTTTGCAATTATTTTAAAATTTGCCAGATAATTTGCTCAATAAATTATTCGAGAAGGCAAACTAACGCTTGAAATAATTCATTTGTGAATAACCATCAACAAAACATTCTGGACAAAGAACAAGCCTCTCTTTGTTGTTTTAATTTTACGGAATAAATTATATTTTCCTATTGATACCAGCGCCGTTTCCATAGGATGAAATGGAACATAATTCCAAGTCAATGTTCTCCCACATTTGTACGGTCTTAAAACTTACCATATGGTATGAGTTTTTCTACAAGCAGACACGAAAGCTGATTGACTCCATAATCAATATGTAAGAGTTTTTTACAAATTAATTTAATTTCCAAGAGTACATCTGAATCTGAACAGACTTCAATGGATAAATCTGATCGAAATTGGAAACAGGAAATAATAAATTTGATTGCCTAACTTTGAACATCGACGACTAATGATTCTACTAACAACTACAATAAAGTAGGTAGATATGGAAAATGTGTTCAGATCAAGTAAAATGTTTGAATAAAATTTACAAATATAACAAATTTGGCGCCCAACGTAGGGCTCCGTCTCTGCTATTCATGGGTAGGTATAATATTATTTTATGTTTACCTATTTATATTACATCGCCTAATAAATTGATGTTATGTAAGGTAAGATTTATCGTGAGTGGGCCGTTGTGACACCTCCACTGCGAGGTTTAAGGTTCATTTAAGGTAAGACACCAGTTTTGACGAGTCTTTGGAAATTCAATAAAAATTCATGAAGTTATATTATACTCCTTCCAGGTCCCCACTAATCAACACGAGGATAAAGGTTTCGCAACGAAAGTGTAATGCAAAAGATGAATAATAAATGAATCTGATAAAGAATGCGTTTTTCAAACAAAAAATAGTGTCTCATCTATACAGGGTGTTTTGTAACTGGACAGCCCAAAATGAAACGTCATGTATTTCAAATCGTATTTAAAGCATAAAACAAAGAATATCTTTTTTCAAGATCATGCATCGTTTAGGAAATATGTATTTCCAAAAATGTAGTTCAGTTACTCAATAAAACATTTTTTATTGCAATCTTAGTTTTACATTTTTGGAAACATTTCCTGAACGAGGCCTGATCTTGAAAAAGGTTATTCTCTCTTTTATGCTTAAAATACGATTTTATACATGGCGTTCGATTTTGATGGTCCAGTTACTAAAACAAATATTTTTTAGCAGCCCTGGTTTTACATTTTTGGTTAATACATTTTGTCAACTGTATTTTTTACTCAAGCTAGTTACATCAAGTAACTACCTTATTAGAGTGGATTTATAACGTGTACACATTTAGGATAAACACACGTAATTGTTTTTTAATTTGTTCCGCTCTTTTCATTTTCTATTCGTGTGAATTTGAGGTGATTACGTAATATAAGGAAAAATTTCTTATTGTTGATAAGGTACAAGTTTTATTTGAAAGTTGACTAATTACGTCATTTACAAAAAAAGACTGGAAGATGAACTCAAATCAATTATTATCAGGGCATATGATGAAATATCATAACATTATTTATCTAAAGTAAGTAGTTTTATAATAGTGAAATGAAATCGATAAAAAATTAATTTGGAAACATTGTTTTCAAATTTTTAACCTGGCATTAGCTCCGTAAGTGGTAAGAATGCCTATAATAGTCGCGCTGTCAAATCGATCAGGCCATGATTGCTTCTTCTGACATCTTCTTTCATGGCATATTATTTCCAACTTAACCATGGATTCACCCTCCTCCCAATTCAAAACGCCCAAATAATGCAAGAGATCTCCAAAATTAAATACTTCAGTTATGATATTTGATTGAGATCCCTGATCAAATAAGACCCCAATTCCAAGCCGCTTAGCGAGTTAATTATTTTAAGTACTAATGAAGATTTTTAATATTTAAATAGAATGAAAATAATATTTTTAAGCACTTTAAGAACTCACCAATATTCCTCGTACCTATATAAGTAGGCCACTTTATCAAATCAACAGGTGTTCAATATCGGCTTCCAGAATTCCAAGACATGAATCAACTTCCCTCGTCTTATCAAAATCGTCGCATTCCAAACCTTCCAAAACAAACCCAGGAACCAAAACAATAATAAAACACGCACGGATTTAAAAATACTCGCGCTAACGGATAATTTAATTCTTTCTCACACGGTCGTCTAGGAAGGCAGTAGGTAGGTACGGCATTAATGAATATAATAAATAATGTCACCACACACCATCACCATACAAGAATCAAGAACCGTTCGGCGAGAGTATCGGATAAGGAAGTCAAAAAAAAAAAAAACGCCGGTCTGAAACCGAATCACGATTTGGACAGGAACATCACGGTTAAACGGGTATTCATTGCCGACTCGCGGTGCGCGGCGAACTGACCGGTCTCCACAATCAACTGCTTAAACTATGTCTTGGTGGGCCCTCGAGGAGTCCCCGTTCCGTGAGGTGCCACTGTATTGTTGGTTCCATCCAACACCCGAGGCGGGCGGGCTCGAAAAATGTTCCGACCTTTTCAACTCTGTCTGATAAAGCCTTGGGTGGCAAAATTATGCCATTAGAATTTATAGTGGATTCGGAAAGGATCAATGACGAGGTTTTTTTAAGAGGCGGCAGATACAGTTAATAAAATATCTGAGGATACCTGAACATTTCCTGAAGATGATGCCATTAATCGCTCGGTAGAGATCTTTAATTTCAGGACATTTTTTAAGGATAACATAATAGGGAGTAGAAAGGAATGGTGGTCATAAAATGTTTGAAAACTTGCTTTACGTCAGAGATGTGACAGTTAATGTTTATTGCAGATGACCTGTCTACATCTTTGTTTTGTTGTTATCAAAAATGAAGATCTACGAGTACATCTAAGTCTTATAAGTTAGAAGTTATAGACCACGTAGTCAAAGTGCACTATAAGTATTTTTAAATCTCTGCTGCTAACAATGGAAGAAGAAAAATCCTTTAAGTGATTTGTAACCTCTACTACTTTTTGTTTTAAAAAATACTTAAAGCTACTTTATAAAAAAAAAGCGCGACAATTTTGTTCATTTAGACACTTTTTGAAACATTATCATTGACAATTGTATAACTCGCCTTCTTGCCTCTCCATCAACTACCCCAAAAAAACTTGGAAAAAAACTTGAAAAAAAAATGGAATGACCTAGCTGGTGTTGGAAGGAAATTTATTGAGGAATTCAGCGGTGCTTTTAAATATACAGGGTGATTCTTATAACCTGTAATATTCAGATATCCCGATAAATAAGCACTCTGCGGAAAAATGTTGTTTACAAAAATAGTTTTGTTGGATGAACGACATCATTTGAACATGAAAACCACCCTGCACCTCTCACACCTTTCGAGGGAGTTGGGGTAATTTTAAAATTTTACATAACCCCTATTTTTATTTTGAAATCGTATTTAGCGACAAAAATGCGTAAGTCTTACCTGATCATTTTTTACGCATGTTTTTCACTGAATACAAATTCGAAATAAAAAATAGGGGTTGTTACTTAAAATTTCTATACCTTTCCCTATCCCTTGCAAGGGGTGAGGGGTGCAGGACTATTTTTGTGTTCAAAAGATGTCCCCAAATGAACTTAGCCACTTTTGTAGAAAACATTTTCAGAGGCACAGAGTGCTTTAAGATATTAAAAGAAATGAATAAAACAAATTTCCTCGACACCACCTATGATTAATGTTTCAGTAAAATCTTACGCATTTTTTTATCCCGAAATACTAAATTGCAATATAAAATGTTTTTTTTGTATTTCAAAATTACCACTTGTGAGGGGTGAGGGGTGCAGGGTGGTCGAAAAAAAAAGATGTCATAAGCAAAACCGATTCACCAAGAAACCATATAGTACAAGCAACCTGACGTCATTCTGTGAGAAAAAGTTTCTTTTTTTTTCAAAAAAATAAAAGAATTATGTTATGTTGAATGTTTGTTGGTTTCATTGATCATATATACCAAATGAGATGAAAAAAAACAATATTGTCACCGTAGAGAACAAAATTTTACAATGAAACCTCTAAACTTTAGTCGGCTTTGGAAATTCAAAGACATATGTTTCCGATATTTGGAGCCGTTTTCAATGTAATTTGCTTTCAAAAGGGAAAATTGCGATTTTCACCAGTTTGAAAAAATTGGTTTTCATGCCATTCGGTATTAAAGAAATCAATTCAACCAAAAATCTATAAAATATTCAAATTATGTATTGCTCATCTTTTTTAGAAAGAAATTAAAAAAAATCACCGAATGACGTCATAGCAAAACCCCATTCTGAACGTCATTAAAATCTGCACGTCAAAAAAGGTTCCTCGTCAAAAAAAAAAGAATTGAAAAATTGTTATGTTGAATGTGACTGTTGATTCAATTGATTTTTTTTAGATACCAAATGACATGAAAAAAGATATTGCGACCATAAGAACAAAAATTGAAAACCCAAAAATCTAGTCGCGCGACTTTGAAAATTCTTAGACACAATTTTCCGATATTTGTAGCCGTTTTCAATGGAAGTGGCTTTCAAAATGGGAAAGTGCGGTTTTCACCTATTTGAAAAAATGAGTTTTCATGCCATTTGGTATTAAAAGACATCAATTCAACCACAAATCTGTAAAATATTCAAAATATCGAAAATATCGCTCTTTGTTCGAAAGAAATTTAAAAAAAATCACCGAATGACGTCATAAGCAAAATCCGTTCACCGAGAAACCTAATGTCAATCTGACGTCATTCTGAACGTCATTTAAATTTGAACATCAAAAAAATTCCTTTTTTTCAAAAAACAAAAAATAATTAAAAAATTGTTATTTTGAATGTGACTGTTGGTTAAATTGATTTTTTTTTAATACCAAATGACATGAAAAACGATATTGGGACAACAAGAAAAAACAGTTTAAAACCCAAAAATCTATTGGGAAATGGCTTCTCTCCTTTCGTCCAGATTCCAAAATGGGAAAGTGCGGTTTTCGCCTGTTTGAAAATTGAGTTTTCATATCATTCGGTATCAAAAAATCCATTCAACCAAAAGTCTATTAAATATTCAAAATATTGCTCTTTTTTCGAAAGAAAATTAAATAAATTCAACGAATAACGTCATAAGCAACACTCATTTACCGAAAAACTATAAGTAATACAAGCTGTTACGTCATGTAGATGCATATTTTAATTCCATCTTTCCTTGCGGAATTTATCCTTTACTTTCACGATCCTTGCTGACCATCCCTATAAAATTATGGTTCCACGACAAGAGGACACTTGTAACGCGAGTGATGAAAAACGAATCTTTTCAACACTCATTCATCATCAACACCGGTTGCAGTCAAAGTCCGGAGTCGTAGAGTCAAGGACAAGCAAGTCAACCCAGCACCCCTTCGTTGGTTGCTGTGGAATTCGTCGCGACTCTCGCATTAAATGGCTGTGGTCTGTGGTACACGCAGTACCCTGTCCCCTTTGCAAAAAAACACATGAATTTGAAGACTTCCGCGCATCCCCCGCACGGGCTACAGATTTCGAACAAGCTTTTCGGTCTTACAAGCCGACCTATTCAAAATTCCTAATTAACATTAACCCCCATCCGGGTCGATTCCCCATTAAGGGTACCATACATTTCGATTACAAGTACAATAATAATAATTAAATTCCTAAAATATTTTCATTGCTAGTTTGCCACAGCAATGTTTATTTCCATTTATGATCATTAACCGTCCAGATTTCCAAACATAACTCTAACAACTCTGCACGCGTACATCAAAAAACAATCAACGTAAATGTTTAACATGGACAAACCAGACACCTATAACTGGCCTATTTCCTGATCCAAACAGTTACACAAAGAGACTGTTTATTTATAAATATGTTATACTCGAGGAAGTGTCTATTTTTATGAACTATATTTTGGGTCACACCAGGCCATGGTTATTACAGGTTCCATCATTAACGCAACTTTGAAGACGAGGGGCGATTGAACTAATACGCCTTTATCTACGTTTACTGACGCAATCTTGGCGTCCAGGTAATCCTATTTTCTGCTAAAGAGCCATAAATATCAGTCCGAGAGCGTTCCTACACCCACGTTAGTCTTTGTCGGCCAGTTGACACTTCGATAAAATCTTGATATATGCCGTGTTGATATTTTATTCTGAAGACTAATACAATAGTATAGTAGTAGAGGTGTATACCTTATAGGTAAAGGTACTTTGAAATGTTTGGCCGCCTTTACTGCTTTGAATTATAATAAAATCAATAGAATGGGAATCTCGAACATTATCAATTTTTTCTATTATATTTTCCCCTCTTTATTACAGTATATGAATGTCTTTTATGGTCGCTTTTGTGTAATATTATATGAGATGATGATGATAATAGAAAACTTACCATTTGGGCGGCTGTTTTTGGCTTTCGGTTTATGTCGGTAATCTTCTGGCAAGCTGAAATAAAAAATAAGTATTAGCGTTAATAATAATTATCATAAAATGTCTAATAATTATTATAATTATGTCCGTGTTCACAAAGCGTTCTGGCCCTGTAATATCCCTAAATGGCCCTAAAATAATTAAATGAATGAGATGGAGATATACAGATTATTTGCATTAGAATAAGATGAAGACAATGGATTACGTAATTATTTGGTAATTATCGTTTGTGAATACGGGCATAAGTCTCTTATTTTGAGGGATGACGAAACAATGATTATAAAATTGTTTTCTCGAGCTAAAATTCTTAGCGACCTTTTCCCTAAAAGTATCGCGTATAAATTCACGGACCTTTGACCATGCCAGAAAGCACAATTTGATAGTGCATCGCACGCACGAAAAGTGATAAGCTGGAAGTCAAAGAGGATGATGTGGAAGTAGCGGGAGAAAGGACGTGCAAAAATCTAGGATATGATAAGTCTAAAATGACAACGGTGCTTCCTTATTGGACGAAAGGGCCCAAGACGCAGGATGGAAGATGAAGGCGGATGGACGCATGGCCACTACGACGTGAAAAGCTCACCTGTGAATCTACCTTACCTAAATTTATCTTTTTTATCTTTTCCCGTGCCTGTATATTTTTAAACATAAGCACAACAGGCTCTAATAATTTACCTTAATATATTTAATAAAAAACTACTGTTTTTTAAACTACTACTGTTACTGAGTTTTTCTTCACCGATAGTGACATATTTCTTCAACATCGAGCTAAAATCAGAGAGTGTCGCTCAACTGAACAAGAGTGTTTCCGGCAAATAATTATCTTTAATTACCTTAGACTTTCCGACAGTGACCGACCTCAAGATCGGCTTTCATTACTCCATTCTAGCAACCCTATCTACAATAGTCACCTTATCTTCTACTATTATTATTCTTCTAGGGTAGGTTCAAAGCCCTCTTGTACTGAAGCTTGCGCTTATTGTACCCCTTTGGATAATTAGCTCATCAATCCCGTCTCCCGAAAGTATTTCAGAACGAGTCCAATGGGTGCTTGTTCTATTTCTTTTGGTTCTGCCATTTCGGTCCCAAATATTAGAAGTCTAGTTCCCTCTAGTGCCGGGCACTAAAAGATCAGGTGGTATGGGGTTTCCTCCCCCTCCCCGCATCTCCTGCAATCTGGGTTATTTTTCACCCCTATTATTGAGAGGTGTTTCATTAGTGGGCAGTGTCCTGTTAGAAGTCCAATTGCCCATCTCAGCTGGTGTTTACTCAGCTTTTTCAATTCATTAGTTTTATTCTCTGATAGTTCTCTGATAAATATCTTCGAATGTCTCAGTCCATCTACTTCATTCCAATGGGAGATATGTTTTTTCTTCAGGAGGTCTTTTATTTCCCTTCTGACTTCGCTGTAGGCTATGCAGCAAGTTGGTTCTGGCCCAATTAAGGGTAGTTTGGATCCCTTTTTTGCAAGAAGATCCGGTTTTTTGTTACCTTTGTTGTTCTGGTGTCCTTTTGTCCACCTCAGGTTTATTTTGTTGTTTTTCTCTGCCAGCTTTACTAGAGAGTTAATACAGCTCTTCACTGTATTTGATTGTATCGTCACTGAGTCCAGTGATCGTAGAGCCGCCTGGCTGTCAGTAACGATTTCTACTAAGTAAAACAGAAACATCTGAATGCTGCTCAACTACAGGTTCATTAATTTGATCAGATTAACCCAGGAAAGTACGTAAAAGAATAATAACTCCAGCGACATCCTTTTTTGATTTTGAAGAGCTCTTGATAAAAAGGGTGAACTGAACTTTTCTTCTGAGACACCACAAACTACAAGTAAATTAATGCCAACCTCCAGTATCCAGTTTACAAGATTTGAGTTTGTTTCTAATGGAGACGAATTAATGAAAGTGACAAAGTGATTTGATAGTTCATGTTTTATTATTTAAATGCCATCTAGCGATTCGAGATGCATCTAACATTTTAAATTCTCAAAATTTCATAAATTTATACCTTCCGTGGGGTTGTATAGATTGATATCGAATAAATAGACCCAATTAACACGCCAAGTTGATGCTAGGTCCGCCCCGAACGAATAGATGTCACTAGCGACGGTGTCTCAATGACTTAGACGCAGTTAATGTTCAAAGTTGTTCCAACAATGAACTAAACCAAGAAAGTTTTCATGCAATAATTTTTTACAACGAAAACAATAATTATCTCAACAAGAATGCCTCGCCAAGTTGGTTTCTGGTAAGGGCAATGAAGCACCACGTCAGCCGAAAATCTCTCGTTGGTATGGAGAATTGAAACGCTGATGGATGAGTCTTGGCAACGAGACAAGGGCAGGTGTACCAAAAACGGCAGTCACCCAGGAAATCGTTGATGCTGCTTTAAATTTCATCAAAGACTTCACCCCAAAAAACTTTGCCCAAAGAATTTGCGGTAAAAAATAGTGTCCCTTTGGATACCGCATCTGTTGACCGAAGACCATTGACACGCTGGGGTGAAGTGGTGTCAAAAAATTGTAGACCAATTGAACGTAGGAAACTCTATAAGCGTGACCAGCATTATCAGTGATGATTAATTGTGGATCTAGTCATATTTCATCTGTTTGGAAGTTCCAAGATGAAGAAAAAACAACAAAAGTTATCCGTTTTCAAAGTGTGGCCAAAAAAAAAAAACGGTAGCGCCATTACAAGACCAAAACAGGTCTTATACTCGTAATAACAATGTCTCTGCAAGATCAAAGAACTGTTGATGGGTATACAAACTCTGTTAAACCATCCTCCTTATAGTCCCGACCTAAGTCCCAACGATCTTTTTACCTTTACGAAAATCAAGAACGGACTGCGTGGTCAAAGGGTTCAGTCAGCAAAGAAGTAGTAGACACGAAAACGGCTTTTTTACTGCACCAACAAACAAACAAGCGGAATAACTTCTTGCAGAATTGGTTCGAGTGCATGCAAAAGTGCATTTTAAAGACCTACTTATTCCTCGATCTCTTAAATTAACTTTGAATTTTGAAGAAATGTACGAAGAAAAGGTACGAGATAAATAATGATATAGACACTTACCTAAATAGGTAAATACAGTAACATTAAATAAAACGGTATAAAATATACTCGAAGAAAAAGAACAAATACCATTTATGCTGAAATTACCTTACTATAGAGGGAGTAGACCAGAAGTCCAAATAAAGATGTTTATTTAATGGAAATGGGCAAAAAACCGAGTGTGTAGGCATAAGGTGATGCATTCTAACGAGCATTGTCTTCTGGCCTAGCCGAGTTCACCCACACGGCCCATGTATTTACATTGCACATACATAAAACATGCTAGAGAATTACACAATTCTCCAACACCTCTGCTTGTCTATTCTTATACAGCGGTGGATGAAAAAATACAACACCCAACACTTGTCACACCCTCGGTCTAAAATGCTAATGGGTTTCATTATGATCGCCAAGTGTTCAATAACGAAATTATCTGCTTTGTGTTGTTAAATGATAATTACGATTATACCGATCTGACGTCCTGAAGAGACTTGATGAATGGAGCTTTCGTTATTCTATCGCGATGGCTACATTCAATAAGTTGTATTAGTAGGCAGGCATCGTATCGATAAGTATCGTGTTATTAACAGTTAACTATTATAATTCTTATGATTCCTGGAGACAATAGAGACGTTTAAATGTACAATATGGCTGAGATTATACGTGATTCCTGACATATCACACATCTTCGATATTTCATCTGATTTTAACTTACAGTAATGGCTGAGATGAGCTCCGAATTGGTAAGCTTTTCGTTGCATAAAGACCTTGGGCAATATGAATGAAAAAAAAAATGATTGGGCAATAAATAATGGTCAATCCCACACTCTCCCCCCTTCTGGAAGCGGGTCCAGTTAAATGGAGGTCCCAAGCGGTATAGATTTAGGGCCCTTAGAATTATTCATAAAAAATTTATGATCACTATGGGGGGACAGCTTCCAGGGGGTCTGGAGCGTACGGAGTATCCCCCAAATTGAGGAAGGATTCGAATGGAGTTCCCCCGATTTTTTTTCAGAAAAAAATAGTCACATTTCGTATTCTTTTTGAGGTTTCTGTAATTATGGTTGTCAGAATAAAAACAAAAGAAATAGTGCAGTCTGGACCTTGGTCCATGAGTTTACGCGGAGTTTACTGGTAGAAAATGAAATTAATGCTACTTATGGGGAATCCCCCAGCCGCCTGAATTCTGAATGGTGACTACTCCATACCCACAATAGGGCTTGCTCCGACTCTGTAAAGGAATGCGATTTAAACGTATGTCTATATTTAAAGTCAGGATTTCAGTAGAAATCTTTTAGTTTTTGGTTTTTATAGGTACCATAATAGATAATCCTAAATATGTTCAACTAACAATGCCGAACACTCTTCCTTAAATCGAACGACAAAAAATGGTACCTGTATTACCGATATTAGCGCTTAGATAGCGTCACTGTCGGTAATACAGATACCCTAAAACGAGAAATTTTACAGCGCCCTCATGCGGCAAACGGTGAATAAACTTTGATTATATTGAATCAACAGTTATTGATTGTTGTGCTAATACCTAATTCATAATCCAAAATGTCATCCGTCTTAGTGGTGACGGCGGTTCGTGGACTGCGAAATTAGTGAAGTGTACTTCTCCTGTGAATATAGTTATTCCACACATGAGAATGTTTGGTCAGCTCTAAAATACGATTTTTACAAAGTCCGGTCAGCTCGATTTTTTTTTTTACAACGTTCGGCTAGAGAAACTCCGGCCAGCACTAAAATTCAATTTTTGCAATGTCCGGTTTGACAAGGTTGGAAAAAAGTTAGAATTTTAGAGCTCATCGGACCTCGCAAAAAAGAATCGCACCTTGTCAAAACGGGCCTTGTAAACAAGATCGAGCAGGTAGGTAAGAAAAAAATTTTTTCGAGCTCACAGAATCTTGCAAAAAAATAATTTTTGAAACCACTCGGACCTTGTCAAACCGGACCTTGCCAACAACAACTAAAAAAAAACATTCCGAGCTCTCTGGACCTTGTGAAAACGGACTATATCCTAAGCACAACAAAATTCGAGCTAACATGACTTTGTTAAACCAGAAGTCGAGCAGGTAAGACAAAAAGAAAAAAAGTCGAGTTGACCGGACCTTGCAAAAAAATCAATCTGCATTCAAGAAAAGCCTTTTTCATTTGGAAATGATTGAAGTGGCTCACTCACTTCATCTGAAAAGCCGCCACTGATCCGTCTAATTAATTGCAAGCGCAATGTTGATTTTTAAAACTCCCGCCTTGTTTCACCCTTCTACGCTTGAGGGCGCTGCTGTAATTGTCGCAAATCGACGCAATGTAAGGTATTGGGAGGGTACCAGGTGTCCGGTATTATTAGTTAGTGTAGTTCCTTGCTAGTTATTTATATGAAAGTTTCAATCTTAATCCTTAAAGCCATCATCATTATATCGGATTCTCCCTGAGTTATATACGTAACTAAAGTCTGATGAGCTTTGCCGCTACCTAAAAATATCACACGTTGCCCTTGTCTGCATCCACATTGCATTAGCCATTAGTTTCCGTATCAACACGTAACTACAAAGTACTTATGCTTATGATTTATAGATGAAAAACTTCATGCCTACCGCACAAACATACCTACATAGACAACACATCAATGATAAATGTCTTTTATTAACTTCAACTCTGCTGTAGGTAGGTAATTTCCCGCTCCTTTTATATCAGCTAATCTCATAATAGAATTTACATAAATAAAATATTGAATCAAACAGCAATTAATATCCATATTATGTGGACAGTTAAACTGCATTACAGTAATACAACTAAGATAAATGATACAGATACAAGAGTTCCTACGGCTCAGGTCTCTAATCTACATATATGGTCTATGGTACAGGTTCAATAAAATTATTTATCTAAAAGGTAATTTTAGTTTTATAGTTTAGGATATTATTCCGGAAATACTGGACGTGAATATGTGTCTCAGCTTTATTATGGCCCCTGACGTGAAGTAGGTACATTTACGAAATGGACATTACTTGTTCGTAAGTGGTATCAGTATCAAGAGTTGATTGATTAAAGACATAAAAGCACTTGTTTAAGTAAACACTTGCATGTAAGTATGTAGAATTGAAATGGTAGAATAGTAAAAACAGTCGCTTGCAATAATAATTGTGATTAGGGATTCCTTCCGATAAAAAATATGGAAAAGTATCTATAAATTCTAATTAGGCACCAAGTAATTAAGATAAAATAACAATAATATTAATAGCAGTAGTTCTTTTTTCGGAAGATATGTTGGAAAAAAATACACTTTGCAAATCGTAACCTGATGTAAGAAAAATCACTGGGATGAAGCTAGTAAAAAAATGAGAGTGGTCAAGCATTTCACTAAATACCTTCTACATCCCCATTTAATTTTTTTCCTGTTGTTCCGCCATCGTAATTGATTTATTTAGTCGTTAGAGATTGATAGCGTAATCTCGATGAAGGATATGCCTTTTTCATTTAGCAACAATTCGTTCGTCATCGCAAAGTTCGTGGTTCGAAGAACAATCAACACACCTACTTTACTTTCCTTCCCTTTACCCGCACATGCAAAGAGTCAAAGACAGAAGTGAGAAAGGAAGAGAAGACTTAAATATTTTATTATGTAAGTTGGTCCATCGAAGTATTCGAGCGAAGTCCTGTCGTATCTGAGATTAGATTAATATCGTTCGTTAGTGAAAGGTCGTCAGATATCCTCCCTAAACCGTGCGGTAATACAATTCGAAACAATTAATCGTATCGTGAACTTAAAATAACCGCGCTTTACGACCGCGGTTTATAATCGTTAATTAAATTAAGTGATCTACAACCAAACATCAAGAGACAGACAGCAGAGACATCTACCTACTCCCGTTTTCTTTTGGGCTAAGCCCTGATGCTTCAATGCTTCATCCTATAACATCAAAATTACCATCAGTAAAACATTGGTCCAAACACCAGTGCCTAATCATTTTTATTTCACTTAACTGGAAATAAAGTAAATGGTAGCAACAAAGAAACAAAGAAACTTTGACAAAAATCTGCAACTATCGGTATTATAGAGGTGTCCAGAAATGATGATCAGAAACTCAGGGATGATTCTACTCGCATAGTACCAAATCATATTGTCGGAAAAACGGGCTTTTGAAATTGATTTTTTTATTTACCCACTTTTTCAACTATGTCGGTATTTTATCATAATAAAGTCAGAGAATTGCCAGTAATGCCAACCGAATTGTCAAAATTAATGGATACCAGAAATTATCCAAATAAAACCAATAAGCCTGCTATTAGGTACCATTTTAATTTCGTCTAGCGAATCGAAAATCGTTTTTTGGAAAGTAAAAATGTTCAGCCATAAAACTTCAATCTTCGTTTTCCATTTAAGTGCTGTAAAAACTGCCCGCAAACATTAGCGAAAAGCGAAAATGTCCCAGCGCGCTAGAGGGGTTGTGAAGTGGGGTCGAAAAGCAGATACGGGAAAGGCATAAATAGTGCTCAGATAGACCAACTTGCTGAGATATTAAAATTAAAAAAAAATACATTACTTGCGTGCAGAGCAGAGCGGTTGTATTACTTTATTTATAGGCCCCTTCTTCTCATCTCCCGTTCACCGCCACTCCACGGAAACTGACGCGCGCTCGGCCGTTTTCGCTAATGTTTGCGCGCATTTCTTACCTATTTTTCAGCATTTAAATGGCAACGAAGATTCACGAAGTTTTATAGATGAACACTTCTACTTTCCAAATCCGTTCGACAAATTCGAATTTAACGACCTCCATAGTATCCAGTCTCGCTGCATGATATAGTATGAAGAACTTCTGATTGAAATTACGCGAACACTAATTATCCGATAGCGTATTGGTTTTGCGTACAGGAAGTACATGCCAATAACGACTATCTCACAGAAAACCTGCACTACACCTCAAAAAATTCTCATGTAACGATGTTTTTTTGAAAAAACCGGTATTTTTTGCCTTTTTTTAGGGTTGTCTCCCTTAACAATGTATCGATCGGGTTGTTTCAGCTCTCATTTTCTTCGTATTTTAATTCTCTACAATTCGTCCATTGGGGCCATCTACATTGCTCCATCAGTTTTTCTTTTATAAGCAAAAAAATGCGATTTTATTTGCACTAAACGGTAAAAAAACATGGTAAACTCCAGGTATTCTGCGTGTTATGGCCCTAGCGGTTCTGTTACTATTTTGGCCAGAATTTGATGATTTTAGAGCTCTTGGCGTGTAGATCGGTAACCCATGCGGTTTTATTAATTCCAAGCAATGAAATATAAGCTAAAGAATTGGGCACCTCCTTCCGTATATAGATACGTATACCGGGTGTCCCGCTAATAATGTCGGCCATCGGCCATATCTCGTAAACTAATGGGCTTAGACAGTTGAAAAAAAATTCATGATGAAACTGTCCATGAAAAAATCCTGGAAATTATTTTTAAGTTCCGCATTCCATCGCTAGAGGGCGCAGTTTAAAATAAAAAATTAAATTTCCAAATTTCTCCGAGAATTCAATAATTAAGGTATGCTTTTGGTAACATCGTTAGAAAGCTTGAACAGTTCTGCACCACTTTGAGACTCATTGGCGTACCAATCTTGGTAAGAGTGGGGAAAGCTGTTGGTAGTGTAATCACTTAAATTGCTGTAACTTCGAAACCACTCACTTATCCGATTTCAGCCAATTAAAGCTGGTTTGGAAAAAAGCTATTAAGCTATAAGCACTTTCAATTTTCATATCTAGTGGTAGCGGTACACGATAATTTCTAACAAAATTTATAGAGGTCGCAATTTGCAGCAATAACAGTTTTTATGCTTTTATTCCGAAAAATTAAATCATACGGTATAACTTTGATGTCAAAAACGGAAAGTAGATCAAACTTGCAAGAAAAAACCTGCAAACCGCAGTTCGATATATCCGTCCGTTTCAGAGGTATGGCCTATAATTTTATGAAGAATAATTTTCAACTCTAATTATTGAAGAAGTAATTATTTTCATAGTTTCGTGGGTTGTAGGTACGGTGGACACTATATGTATAGACACCCGGTATATATGTTCCTAAATACCAGGTACATACGAAAGGAGGTAATTTGTTGGGTTATTTTATGCCTAAAAGTTCACAAGCAACAGCTTCATCGTTACCGATCTACAGGTTGTTGAAATATTAAGATTTTTCTTTATAGGTCCTTGAGATTAGCCAAACCTTTGTCGAACAGTTAGTTATACAGGGTCATCCCAGCTTTAATTTTCAACAGGCAGTCTAAACTACTAAACTGTCAAAATTAATGGAAATGAGAAATCATCAAAAATAAATCCTCAAAATTTTTAAATGAAACAGAAAATTCATATTGTATTTTAGAATCTATCAGTGGCGTATCGCGAAGAGGTTCAGGGGAGGAAATAGGGGAAATTCGGGGGAAAAAATCTCTCTGTAGAATGTCACAACCATTTGTTCTGTCTAATAATGTAAGCCCTATTGTGCAAAATTTGAGCTTAATATCTCAAAAACTATGGGGGCTATAATAATAAAAAAAAAACTATTTTTTTAACTTCCAACACTTCTTTTGATCGATAACGAAGCGGTTGCGGACCTATGTTTCTATGAAGTTTAAAGCATGAAATAAGTCAACGAATTACCTCCTTTCGTGTGTACCTGATATTTAGGAACACCCTGTATAAATACATGATATTTACGAACAGTCTAGATTCAGGGAATTCAGTAAATTGCATCGGTTAGCAATTTAAAAAAATTATTTACCGCTACTAATCGTAAATGTATAATTTGTAATGTATAGTACGATTAAGTTTAAAACGTATTCAAAAAAAATACACATCCTTCTGATAGTTCGATTTATTTTGTTTCATATATGTGGTTCTCATATAGAAACCGTCCAGTTTGTCTAAACACTCCATCCCGCATAAATAAGTGTACGTCAACATTAGGTTTGAATGAGAATTAAATGGACAGCACAGAAGATAGAATGTCATTACGTGAATAAATTTTATGTATACTTGTCAGTGGCTGTGAAACTGACTTAAACCGTTCAATTCATTGTTTGAATGATTCCTTTAATAATAATTATTTACGCTTATTCGCACCTTGAAATTTAACTGTTTGACATTTTCTGGTGAAATGAAAAATCTTAATTCGGACGGTTAGTATGACGTCACATCTGACATTTTAAACTTAATCCTACCATACCTATGTAGGTACGTTCAATTTATGATCTCAGAAAAATATTAAATTCATAACGCAGCAGTAAATAAAAAATTGAATTGAAAAACAGCTCAAAGACTGCACATAAAGTATTCTCGCGGTACCTTGAAAGAAATACGTTTTTGATTACAAAATATGAACCTGGCGTTGTACCATAAACTGCAATGAATGCATGAAACATAAAAGGGTTCTCCATAAAAAATAAATCCGCAATAGACTTCACTTTATATTGCAGCTGAGTCACTTAAAAGTTCTACGTGTCGTTATTTTTCTCCAGACGCATAACTCTGCGCAAGCACGGCGGCATGCTGCACTACTACGAGTATATTAAGAGCAGACTTTGTTTCAGATAGCGTATATGATGTAATTTATTATAACTCACTGACGGACTCGATGACTTCAGCGAGCAGGACTCCGTCTGTGCAGTCGGTTGCCAGGGAGCTGATTCGTTTCTTGCTGCGTCCTTTCTCCAAATAGTGGTTCGCCCAGTCCGTGTAGATCTGGAAGGAACAAACAAAATGTGATTAGATTAGGCCGTAGTTCTGAGCTGTGGGATTTTTCTCTTTGTCCCGTCGTAAAAATAATATCTACTCCTGTCTTGAAAAGTTCACTGCTGCCTGTGTGAAAAATCAAATAATGAAAATGTCGGCACTTTTATCTTTTACATTTTACGTTTTATCTCTGGTCTCATATTAGTCCAATCTACAGGGTGTCAGAACAGAAATTAGTAGGTCAAGCTCTTGATCACAAATTATTTTTGACCAAAAACAGTGGGACTTCCTCACTGAGGAAACGTTTCCCCAAGAGGAAACGTGGGTTGTGGAACACTTTGACCCCTCAACTTTTTTTGCGTACGCCTCTGGTTCGAAGGTATATTGTTCTCTAGATCAAGCACATATTTCTATTGTTTTTTCCACTCTTTTCTCCTAAAATTCACTCTTTAAGGTTATCCCTACAACTTGGCAATAAAAAAAAACAATTTCTTTGAAAATTATAAGTTTGAGTGGTTTACGAGGTTTGTACCAAAATTTAATAAGGGTGAAAAAATAACATAAAAAGAATGCTTGATCTAAAAAACAATACCTTCTAATCAGAGGCGTACGCGGGACAAAGTTGGGGGGTCAACGTGGTCTTCAACCCCAATTCCCTCCGCTCGAAATTCAATCTTCTGTGAACAAAATCTAGCTAAAAAGTGAATGAGAAAAATGAACAATAAAAAAATAATAAAAATGAGAAAAAAATTTATGCAAAATCTTGACTGAAGATCTTGAAGAATAACGGAGATATTAACAAAAAAAACTTCTTTTAAAATTTAACTTTGACACCCAGTATCTGGAAAGAGGAGCGCCTATGTAAAAAATGGTATGAGGAAAGTCCCACTATTTTAATAATTAACTAATTTCTGACACCCTGTATAATAATTGAAAAAAAAATTGTGTATATCACGCTTATTGTCTCTTTCTACCCGCGAATGATAGCTTGATAAAGACTCAACAATGGATGGTAAATAAAAGGTTCCTCATTGTCTTGTCAAACTGTTGGGTTCGCTTATAATTTTTCTTGTTGCAGCTTATGTGACACATTTCTAAAGTGTTAATCCATCTTCAGAGCCAACGCAACATTAGTAATTCGGACAAGCTATAGCCGCAACAAGTAAAATTATACGATAACCGTCAACACAATGAAGATTTATTCACTTTCCCTTGTCAGGATAGCCTTGCAAAGAAACTATACATACAGGGTGTATCTTTAATTATGCATATAATTTTAAGGCGAGATTTTTTGGTCAAAAATAAACAAAAAAATTCCCATTAACATGTGTCCGCAAATGAAACGTTTTCGAGATACACGGTGTCAACAAAAGATTATTTTAGCAGTTTTTTTAAAGATATCTTGGGAATCGTCGATAAGAGATACGGAACTCAGCTTTTGTATAGATCTTAACATTCATACTAGCAACTTTTTTAATGCTAGCAATTTTTTTTTCATAAACCAGTGACTGAGATTTTAAGGCTGCGTGGGATTTTTTTTACCCCTAATATCTACGACACTGGGCAAATTTATATTTTAAAAGCGCCTTTTAACCGCCAATATTTTCCGCACAAAAAAGATCCTCGTAATTTTAACTGTTAACGTGAGCTGTTCTCGAGAAAAACGGCCATTTATGCTGAAAAACGTTTTGGATGTTTCAAAACATGTATCGGAAAATAAAGAGCAAAAACACCTAGCGCAACCCTAAATGACACATGAAAAAACTGAATTGGTAATGAAGAGGTAGCTTAAGATCAATGATATAACATGCTCAAAAGCTGAGTTCCATATCTCCAACGATTCCCCAGATATCTTAAAAAAACTGAAAGAATTATATATTTTTTTAATTTGACCCTGTAAAAACGTTGCAGGAGAAATAAATGGAAGAGTAGGCAGAAAAAGTGATGACACCACTATAGGACGGTTTGGCGAAGATGTCGTGAACGACAATAGAGAAAGATGGATACAGTTGTGTGAATTGAACGGACTCAAGGTGGCAAATGGACCTTTACCAACGAACCAACGACGCTTGAACAAAAAATTAGAAGAATTTACTTACGAAGGGATTGCGGATACTTATGGAAGAATAAAAAAGTGTATCAAGAAAGCAGCTATGGAAGCCTTAGGAGAAGAAGAAACTTGTAATAGATACAAGGAAGATATATCAAGGGATACGAGACAAAGTATAGAGAAGAAAGCATGTTATAGTAAATATCTGATTACAAGGCACGCGGAGGAAAAAGTATAAGGAGAAGAACAAAAAAGTGAAGAGAAAGGTACAACAGACAGGAGAAGAACAGAAGATGGGAAAGGACATGCGAAGGAATAGACCAGCATATAGGGTCTATTGTGGTGGTGGGAAAATTATAGGGGGGACTAGAAGCTCAGAATCTTGTACGAGTACTCAAAATACTTAGAAGAGACAAAACCGAAAAAACCCACATGTGTTAAAGAGCATAGATGGGAAGAATACTACAGAGAATCACTCACGGAGACAAGACCACAGTTCATGATAAAGGAGGAAGAAACAATATCAGAGAAAGGAAAAGAGCTAGGGTATACCTGGAGCTGATTAAGTATGGAACAGAGAAACTGTTATAATACACTAAATAATACACGAAATGTTCTTCAGAACTAAACGGAGAGGATTAACCGATAGAATGGTCAGAAACCTACATTACATTTATTCACAAAAAAAGGAGACAGGAAAAGATGTGAAAATTGTAGTGGAATTAGCGTCATTACATCAATGGGTCGATTATATGGGAAAATCATAAGACAAAAGTTAGAGGAGGCGATAAAGGGAAAAATAGATGAAGACCAGGCAGGTTTCACGGCTGGAAGATCTTGTATAGATCACATATACACACTGCAACAGCTTATAGAAAGAAAAAAAAATGATAAAGATCTTGTATTTGTGGATATTCGACAGGCGTATGACTCAGTCCCTCGAAAGAGAATGAGGGAGGTTATGACAGGGATTTAAATACCGAACAGAGTGATCAGAGCGATAAAAAACTTGTATGGAAATAATAAGGTGACAATGAAGACGGGGAATGCCAAATCGGGCAGCTTCAGAATAACTAAAGGGCTGCTTCACGATACTCAACATCACCCACACTATTCAAGATGTTCCTACAGAAAACACTGAAGCCGTGGAAGGAAAAATGTGAAGGAATGGGGGTACCAATCAGAAACAGCCATCTCAGACGATCAAGTAATCATCGCACAAGAAGAAGATCTGGGGTTCATGACGAGGAAGTTAGAAGAGGAGTATGCAAAAACGGCCTCGAAATTAACTTAGATAAAACAGAACATACTTGTCTACAGTGAAGGGAATGACATGTAACCTGGAAATAAAGGACAACAAACATATTAAGAGAACAGATAAGATCAAGTATCTGGGATTCATAATATCAAAAAACGGCACAACAGAGGAAGAAATAAAGAATAGACTAGGCCAAACTTACATACATTAGAACATACATTAGGCAACTTAACCTGGTATTGTGGGATAGACACATACCGAAGGCCGATAAAACAAGGATCTTCAACATGATAGTGAGGAGCATCATGGCATATAGAGCGGAAATGTGGGTGATAAACAAGAAAAACAAGGGAAAGATTAGGTCAACGGAAATGGGCTTTTTGAGGAGACGCTGTGGGTTGAGTAGAATCGATCTAATTAGAAACGATGAAATAAAGAGAATAATTAATGTAGAGAAGGAGGTGGGGGAACACATCGAGGAGAAGAAGCTCTTTGGTATGGACATATTAGACGAACCAGTCACAACCGC
This sequence comes from Malachius bipustulatus, assembly GCA_910589415.1. Classification (NCBI taxonomy): domain Eukaryota; kingdom Metazoa; phylum Arthropoda; class Insecta; order Coleoptera; family Melyridae; genus Malachius; species Malachius bipustulatus. The sequence goes on from OU342633.1 coordinate 19,321,168, forward strand.
TGGATACATAAGATAACCGAATGGAGCCCACTAGGGAGATGAAAAAGATGGCGACCAAGAAGATCGTGGAGAGATGAAATGGACGAAGCAATGGAGATGAGACCCCTATAGAATTTTTTTTTTTACCATTTGAACCTTTAAATTTTTTTGCAATAAGAGAATCTTTTATAAGACTTACCACTGTGGAGTTTTGTTGGATAATATTAGATTCAGACTCCCAAAATATGACTTACTCATTCCTCCCTCGATTTAAATTAAATTTTTTTCTGTTTTTTCACTAATTCCTATCTAATAAGATTAGGTTTTCTTGCTATCTTTTCCTATTATTTGTCTTTAGCTCTGATTGAATTAGAAAAATTTCTAATAATCGATGGCCGCGTGCAGAATTAAGGATCAAGCAGTGTTCCATCAGTAAAAACAAAACCAACGTTCCGTCTCATCATCAGATGAAATTGTTCCATGGATAGTAAGTCTGTAATATGAAGATAATGGGTGTGTACCTATATTGTCCTTGTCCATACAAAACAAGTACCATTACACCATTATCGTTCACCCATTTAATATAAGTAATAGAGTAGCTCAAGTTTTGCAGTGCCTGCTTATTACAAAGTGATACTTACAAGAAGTAGTAGTGTAAATCATAATAAAGAATTATGAACCATGAATAATTATCATAAATGTCATAACTCAATGACTTGATACAGAGAAGATTTCTGTGTAACATCTCCAGCGTATCAATTACTCGTCTAATTGGCTACTATATTGCTGGAGTTAATTAATTATTATTCTTTGTTAATGTTCCAATTTACTGTTTTCGATTTTTCTTTATTATAAAACTGGACAGTTTTTATTTTAACGAAGAGATATGAATTTGATTATTAAATTTATTACTACATACAGTGTGACCCATTTGTTCTTGAAACACCCTGTAGAATCTTAATTTATGGTGCGATTTTAAAGAAATTTCTTTTAAATCATAGAGCTTAATAAACTATATTTTGGGAGCAAAAAGCGTCTTATTCCTACAAAATCCAAGGCCTACTAGATCAGTGTTTACTTGTAAAATCTCAAAAATTCGTATTAGCGATTTTTTTAGAAAAAAACTGTGCACACTACTGGACTCACCAGCCCTCAAAACGGTACTGTACTAAATTTTATTGGAAATGTCAGAGTAATAAGGATCTTGCAGTTATTTTAGAAATTCATAATAGAACTCCGAATTTTCATTAATTTATTCGAAAAGGTCAAGAGAGACAAAATAGAAATTGTACGTCTAGTTGGTGATAATGTAGGTACTTTAATTTTTTAATTATAATTTTTTATTTATTTATTTAGTTTTTTTATTTTTTTTTATTTTTTTTTTACTTTTTTTTTACTTTTTTTAATTTTAATTTTTACTTATATATAGCTTTTGACCTTTTTGAAATTAATTTAAGAAAATTCAGAGTATTATGATGAATTTCTAAAATAACTACAAGATCATTTTTACTCTCGACATTTTCAATAAAATTTAGAACAGTACCGTTTTGAGGGCCGGTGAATCCCGTGGCGTGCCCAGTTTTTTTCTAAAAAAATCGCTAATAAAATTTTTGAGATTTTACAAGTAAACACTGATCTAGTAGGCCCTGGATTTTGTAGGAATGAGACGCTTTTTGCTCCCAAAATATAGTTTATCAAGCTCTATGATTTAAAAGAAATTTCTTTAAAATCGCACCATAAATTAAGATTCTACAGGGTGTTTCAAGAACAAATGGGTCACACTGTATATGGTATTGATTTTGATGTGACTATTTGATTGAAATTTATTATCATTGATTAATAAGGTATTGATTGCAATTTATGTATAACAGTACTGTTCAATGTACTGTTATTAAAAGTTATAATTAAATTATATTGATTAACATAAAAAAATTATACCTATGTTTATATAAAGTAATTTTAAGGAATCCGGATAATTCTGTGAAATTCATCCAAGGTAGACAGCCGAAAATCTCTTGTCTGCAACATGTAGTCGACATGTCGAAAACAAAAGTGGTATAAGTACACGACCGGCCTAATTGTTTTTTTTTCTATTTTTGCCTGCGACCAGATTGCATCGCCATAGGTTGCTATAATTATTTGAGTATAATTCCCTTATAGTATATCTTCCATTTTCCCGTTTAATTCGTTGGTAATAGTAAGTATGATTAATTGACAACTTGACATAATTATTATTATGTCAAGTTGTACATACTTTAAAATATCCGTGCAGAAACCAATTCACTGCTGTTGCTTAACTATGGACATTCGGTGATAGAGCCCGTGGTTTTATAGCCTTTTATCACCTCTTTTAGTTTTTTTTTTAGCATAATCGACCAAATAAATGTTAAAATAAACTGTATCAAATCTAAAAATCAAAGCATTATTTTATTTGATATTTTTCTAAGCTGAAAATAGAATTCTGAGCTCAAAATTTCATTGAAAAACCAGCCATCGAAACCATTCTTCTGACACCATACTGTCATTCCTGTATAAGTAAAACTGGCGAGCAGTGATCAGCAAAAACGTTAATATGGCCTTCTTTCCAAAATTATTATATATTTTTTTTATTGAATTGTTTGCCATTTTGATTGTCATTTTAGTTTCGAAATGACATTCTTTTAGGCACTGAGTGAGTAAACTACGCATTTGTGCGTTATTTAGACACTATGAGTTCGTAAAAATGACATAAACGACAATTAAAAGCAAGTTTTCAACAAAGCAAGTCAAAAATTGTCAAACAAGGTCGAAGGCTGAGTTTACAATCGTTTTTTTTTTTAGATTTGCGTTTCCTATCATCCCTTTCTCCCACCCACTTCTCTTACTAAGAAGAAAGTCCTGCAACAACGCGAAACGGAAGCTCTCTCTGTCTCTCTTTTAGACACCACGAAGACCGGTCGTGGTGTCTCTCTCGTGTCTCTTGTGAAGCTCTCTCGTCTTAACTCTTGAATTCATCAACCATTACGACCCTTTGAGTATAACTATACTCTTATTCTTACACAAATCTCTCTTCTCTAAAATTCAGTGGATAGCGCATGAGAGTGAATTTGTGGCATGGTGCATGTCCCTGGTGGTGAAAGTTGTTTGTAGTCCTACCCCAGCATTGACATGTCGGCAGCGAGAAATGTGCAAGTCCTCCCCTGACGCCATGGTTCTGGGGTGATGGATGACACCAGACTCGTCACCTTTTTCGGTTTAGATACCACCGCTGGAACTGCACCCGGATCCACAGCCCTAACTCCTTTGGTCACGTAGTCGTCATAGAACTCCAGAGGCAGGTTCACCAACGCAATCTCAAGTGCAGGGGTGTCGTATGCTGTAACGGCTCCACAATTGTCGTCCTGGTCTGGCTCCCGGTCAGGAAACATGGTGGTTGTAGCGCTGACTTTGCATACATATATACGGAATGCGTTTTGCCAGACGTTTTTTTGGACGCCAGAGAACTCTCAGGTGGACTCCAAAGAACCTGCAGATGACGAACGAAGTCGAATGAATCTACACAACTACAATCCGGCTCGATGTATCAATTTAAGGCGTAAGTCTTTGAGTTTTTTTTCAAACAAAAAGGACCAATTAAATTCGATTTAAAAAAATCAGTTTATCTGGAGAGCTGTAGAGCATAGGTGGGTGGCTTTTATTCGATACTCTATTTAAAAGTACTTGACGTAGCGGAACATGAAACGTTTCCGAAATCGTAAAGCTATATACAGAATATAGAAAGCAATCTTCTTTCTATCTCGATAACGATTTCAGGAAAGGTTTCGTTTCTAGATACATCAGTAAAATCAGATGTTCTGCTTGTCTTATGTAAGCGAAATTGCAATAAAATAAATTTTTATAGCGGCGCTTTCTTGGAAACCCATCCTATTTCCTTGAACGGTTCAGCTTGAACTCCGCAACGTTTTTCAGGAACATAAAAACACAATTGCATAAGTGCAAAAGTAGATGTTGAAGAGTATTAACCGCGGCTTATGTTAACTGTTTCTCATTTGCGACTAGCGTAAACAAACAAACTCGTTTAAATATAGATACACTTTCATTTTTGTTAACGCCGAGTTCTCATTAGGGTGTTAAGTGGCGTGGTGCCCGAACGGCAGTCAAGGCTTAACACTACGTGATTCATGTAAGCTGCAACAATTAGCGTATGGTAATTACCTACGTGCTTTCCTTAGTATTTAAATTCACACATCGAGACAAAGCGGATTTAACAATAGTGCACCCACTTCATTTCAGCTTAGTTGAGTAACACTAACACCGTCTTGTGGAAAATAAATCAAGAACAAAACCACGACTAATCCATTCACTACTTACATATTTTCTTATGGCGAAGAATTTCTTTGCGTAATACAATAATGAGACATGACATTTTGTTTTAAAGATTATGGGGACTTTTTTTGAAAAATATTGTAAGGAATAAGTGGGACTAGGACCGTAAGTGCCTTAGTTTTCTCACAAAACGAGAACAAAAATTTAGAAAAGCTCAAAAATCGCTAATTTTTCAATTTTGCACCATCGATGATGGATAACCGTCAATCGAGCTTCGAGCTAATGATCGAATCTTTATCTAAGCGTCGAGGTGACTTTTTCCTTTCTGTTTCAGCCGCCACCATGTAGGATTTTGCCGCCTCCTCCTTGGGATTTTGACCTCGACTCCCTTGAGATTTCACCAACTCTTCCTAGCGATTGCTTTTTGGACGTTTTTGTACCGCACACCAACTTCCATTTAATGTAATCATATCGTTTATGTACAAATGAAGAAGCTGTCAACCACCTGCTATTTTTGAAACTCCAGAACCCAAGCTAAGTAACATTCGAGAATCACTATAATCTCAATGTGCTCCGTCAATCAAATTGTTGCATCCCATTTTTATCATACATTTTTTCACTTCCATTCAATCCTGCCCTTCCCCAATCTTCCTTCCTTTTATGTGTAGACCACTGTCAAAGTGCTTCGGATGTCCGTTGGGTTGTATAACCACAACACCTGTACCTGTACCGAGAGTGAGACATGGGCTGACAGGAAAGAAGAAAATATATCTTGCAGACCATCAGCAGGAAGCACTTCTTTTCCAGTCGTAGCGGGAGAAGGAGTTCATCTCCAGCATTCGCAAGACTTGCTTCTCGACGAAAGTGTTTACATACACACTATACGCGTCGCTCGCATTGTTACACATAACGTATTTTTATCTAAGCAATCCAGGTATCTAAAAAGGAACGCATCCACGATTTACAACCGAGACTACTTCAAAAACCGTCAAGACACTTATTTTCAAATACCGCGGCATTCTTCTAAATCAAACGCAACGCATTTTGGTTCTTCGGTCAGATTTTAAGTTCGTCCACAATCAATTGATCCCAAAATACAATTTCTTTCAAAATTTTCTTCCTACTACCACAATATCCAATTCAATTTGCTTCTTGGTAGGGACAAGAAATAATAATTATAAAATTCTTTTTACTTTTATGAACTTTCATAATCTACTAGAAGTTATATAAAATGTTGCATTGCATACGACTAAGATGCATGATGAACATGGGTTTATTATTATTCAACCCGTCAGACGAAATAATTACACATGCACTAAAGCTAGACACACCACCGCAAAATGAACCAACTTCATTTTATATTTCTCTACTTCAAGGTAGATTTACTGTTATTATGAAGACATGAAATGAGATTCCTGGTGCCTGGTGGCGGGAATTTAATAGCGGAGCTTTTTTTCGTCTAAATAAGAGAAGCTGAATTTGCCAACCGCGGGGATTATAAGCTTAATTCGGGGCATATATAACTTAGGGGCGAAAGTTATTTCCCATTTAGGGATGCTAGTGTAGTCATTTGCCAGCCGTCCCGTCGTAGTCCTTGGATTCCCGACGCAATGGAGTGAACCCGTATTACATGCTTCAGATGCGAGACAGTATCATTCCCTAGTTCTGCTCGATCCACGTGGAAAATTTGCATATCTCTCATGATGCTTCTGGCTTGGAGTTCTTAATACAAATTACCTTTTTTTATATATTCAAATTTGTACATGTACGCTGTTGTCAGAATGTTATTATTCCCTACTCTAATTAAAAAATGTCTTTCAAATTATAGATATGGGTTATTTTTCCAACATCTTTCAATTTAAACCTTACCTATATTATATAGCCTCCAAAAGTTGTTTTTTAGCATTAATTTTCTTGTTATTTCTATCAATAACTGTTTCATTTTTATTATTTGAAACCCTCCGCCAGTCCTTGTTCCCACATTTTTCCCCTCATGACGCACCTTTTGGCCTCTCACATTCTGACCTGAAGAATTACACACTTTTTTGTGCTGTTAAGAATGCACTATCCCAATAAGCGCCAGTGTCGGTAATACAGGTACCCAATAAATTTCCTAGGATATCTGTTTCACCGACACTGACGCACGCTTACTAGGGTAGCGCATTCTCGGTAGCACAAAAAGTTAGGAATGTCAAATTTATTTCAAAAAACGTTAGTTTTTTCATGAGCGCACCTTCCAAAATTTGCTGTTATGTCAGCCTATTTAGTAAAAACTAAAAATGGTAAACGTCTGCCTCGTTAGAGGATGTTTGAACAATCAAAAGAGGTGTTACTACTTGTCCGTATTGCCTAAAAGTAACATTTTAATATTTTTAACTCAAGGGTTGTAGAGCTGAAAGGCATCTACTATGGTGAGAACGAGCAGTTCATCAATTATTGGCATCAGGAAAAAAATATTCCAATTATTGAATAAACAATTTCAGATTTTTTTTTCGATTATTTATTGTTATTATGGAAAAGAGAATGTTTGATTGACGTTTATGGCAAGGCTAAATGTGAGACTGATGGTTTGTGTCCTGGCTATAGTATATGTATGGTTTGTGTGCTGGCTAAGGTTAGTTCTTACCAGATTAGAGGCGGGCGCTCTGTATTTCCAATTTTTTACTAACGATTAACCCCTCTCAAGTATTTTTTTAATTAATAATTCAATTAACAATGTAAAAAGTTCAACATTTTCATCCCCTTTATAAGATTAAAATTTTTATGAACGAGAATTCAACTTGATGAAATAAATGGTTATTGCACATTAATAAGAGACGGTTTGTAGATATATGAGTTTTGTGTTTTTAGTTTCTTGATGTTCCGTCGTATTCCGTAATCAGTTCAACGACAAACTACTGTCGTGCATTTATTTAAATACAAAGGTGAATAATAAGCGACACTAATTAGAGATATTTTTAAATTTTAGTGACTCACTTGAGCGATATATAGCTCCAAGATCTAGTCTGATGAAGATAAACATGCCGCAGCAGCATGGTTTATACATAGAGATAGAAACTAGAGATGAGGTAAATACGTGAAGAGTATGTACCACTACCACTGTGAGAACAAATTGAAGTTAGTTTTCTCGTGCAAGTTATTTTCTAATAACTTAGTTAGTTAGTTATTTTGTAATAGTAATAATTGTATCTTGTATCCATGGATCTTTTAATTAAAATGGATATCTTCATCGAATAAGAGTAAGTTTAAAATTTATGATATCGCTTATTCACTTAAAGACTTCAGAAACATGATATATGATATACTTTAATTGAGTTAACTCTATGCAGTTCCTGCTATTGCACATGTTAGTGTAAGATCCTTCACATTACTTCACTATAATAACAGCAGGGGAGGACTCTTCAATTATTATTATTACTTAGTACCTAACGCTGAATTTTGTTAAAAAGGTCGCCACTACGCTTTTTTACCTTTTATTAGTCCCAAATATCAGATTTTTTCAGCAATGAGTAGTCAATGAAGTAATAAAATTTAATTATCATTATTGTTGTTTAACTTCTTTAATGTTCCCACCAGTTAAACAAATGATAAACTCCCAGACTCATAGTTTTGCAATAATATTCATCTTAACCTGGGATATTGTATCGCATAAATACCAATACGCCAAGCACTTCCTTCCATTCAACAACAATGGCGCCGGGCGGTCGTGGTTTGCCGTGTGCTCTCTGTAAGATTTCTATGACTAGATATGACGACGCTATTGAGTGCATAAAATGTACTAATCGTTTTCATATAAAGTGTGTGCATATTGAAGTTAGTGTGTTCCACCAAATGAACGCTCACAAATCCGTAAAATCATGGAATTGTGATCAATGTTCTACAACCTCTCACAATACAGATGAAACTGACAAATCTTCAGGTTCAGTTTCTAGCGTAACTTTAATACCGGAAGTGCAACAATCAATCTCAATGGAAGGAAAACTTGATAGACTGTTTGAAGTCCTGGTAGGTGTAGAAAATGGTATCAAAAAATGTGAGTATGACGCAACGATTAGAAGTCTAATTGATGAGAATAAGAATCTTAGATCAGCTGTTGAAGCACAGACACAAACCATATCTCAGATGCGGCAAGATTTCAAGATGCAGATTACTAATTTAAAAGACGAACTGTATGGGTATATTTTACAGTTATCATCCGTTAACTCAAATAAACCAGTCTCGAAATCCAAAAACAATGTGTTTGTAGAGGGAGCAGTGACTACGGCGAATGGGACGAAAGAGAAGATTACAGATACCTTTAAAACTGTCGATTGTCCCGCAATTATTGAACAGAAGTCTTCATCCGTAGGAGATACAAATTCAAATGGAAGTGCTATCGAGTGTTCTCGTGAAGATAAGCGATTGAATAAAAAACAGTCTGATAGACCGATGATTTCGTCAGCCACGATGAGCAACCCAGGATCTTCTTCGAAGTCCTCGGCTTATCACGACGATAAGGGAAATAACAAGAAACAGTCTGATAGAGCGGCGCCTTCTACAGCTGATGTGAACAATACAACTTCTCCCAGGGAATCATTGAATGAATCACCACCTAATATTTTGGACAACTTGAGTTCTAACGCTGAATGGAAGAAAGTTACTCACGCTAGATCATCAAAGTCTACCAAACGGCCCAAGTTCTCGAGAGGCGGAACAAATGAAAACACAGCGATGAAAAACTTAAAGGTTGCGGAGAGAATAAAGTGGGTATTTCTATCGAATTTTGATGCACTCACGACTCCTGCTGATATTTTGGCGTGTTTGGATGAGAGTTATTCCAACTCATGCGTCTGTGAGAAGCTTACTTCAAGACCTGGCTCACGCGTAGCATCTTTTAAACTAGGTGTACCTTTACATATGGAGTCGACAGTAAATTCATTGCAGTTCTGGCCTGCTGGAGTGATTGTTAATAAATTCTATCATCCGAGAACTAAGCAGACTGAAAAAATTACGTCTCAGGATGGAAATTTTACGGGGACTCAAACGAGGACAATATCCCCTTAGTCAAGGAAGGATCGTTGGGAACTATTGTACTGATGTACCTGAATATACAGGGACTGGCGAATAAGATTCATTTTCTTGACTCATATTTACGTTCAGAAATTTTATGTAAGGAGACGACAGGGAACATTGTCTGCATAGGGGAGCACTGGCTGTCCGAGGGAGAACTGACCCAAGTAAGACTAGACAAGTACGTTTTCTTAGACGGTTATTCCAGAGTTGAGCATTCACGCGGTGGTGTAGCTACATTTTGTTCGGATGGAATTGTTCATTGCTGCAGGACTCGGCGTGACATAGGCGCCTTGTCGGTGGAAATGCATTGCGAGATTACAGCGGTTGAATTTACTGAACCTAAGGTTTTGGTTATATCCATCTATCGCTCCTCTTCTTCTGGGAACTTCTCTGTTTTTCTTAGTACTTTCCAGGAAGTATTGGCGAGTTTCGTGGCTGGCTACAGGCACCAAGTCGTTGTAATGGGAGACTTTAATTTGAAGTTTTTAAATCCCGATAAGGATACTTTACATTTCACGGACTTGCTGGCATCTTATGGGCTATATCACAAAATAAATTCCTGTACAAGGGCTAGGGCATGTCTGGATAACATATTTACGAATGTTCCAGATTCTGATCTGAGGTCGGGAGTAATTTTGTGCGGATTTTCGGACCATGATGCTGTCTATATCAGATGGAGTTGTCCTTCTGCTTCAAGTAAAAAGGTGACGTATAGTCAACCAGTCACCCAGCTTGGTATTTTTTTACTTAGTCTAGTAGAGTACTTAGGCTGCACTATATGATGAGAAACGTCTCTTTCGAGTTCATCAAGTCCAGTGACTTGTCAGTGAACTTAAAGTTTGAGATTTTCATGGGTATGTTGAAAGATATTGTGTCTGACTGTTTTCCTGTGAGAGTTGTGAGAGGTCGGAAGAATAGTGGCGATCTTGACTGGTACAATGACGATATCGGTAAGATGAGGAATATTTTAGACCTAATGATTGATCTCCATCGGCATTTTCCTCATTTGGATCTCAAGGACAATATTGTCGGTTACAGAAATAAATATAGGCGTGCTATAATTTCGGCGAAGAAATGTGCATATGACGGTTTCTTGGGACGTTCTACCAATCCACACAGAGATGTGTGGAAGTTGATTCGTTCCAAGCGTGAGTCTGGGCTCTCCGATGAACCTGGTATATCAGCGAATCAATTCAACTCTTTTTTTTTCCAATATCGCCGATGAGCTTACGGCGCGTTTGGAACCTGCTACTGTCGATTTCAGAAGTTATTTGAGTGAGCCTTCTGAAGAACATGGTGAAATCAAATTTACGAGTCTTTCCTATAATGAGGTTCGTGACCTGATGATGTCTCTAAAGAAGAGTCCCGCTAAAGATTATTATGGTTGCAACGCCAAGATTCTCATTAGTATCCTAGAATATGTACTGGTGCCACTAACAAACTTGTTCAATATGTGTATCGAAAAAGGTGTTTTTCCCGATTGTCTGAAGGTTTCGATTGTTCTTCCTTTGCACAAAAAAGGGTCGATCTCAGATCCATCTAACTACAGGCCGATTTCTATTATACCCGTGGTAGCTAAAATATTTGAAAAGGCGTTAAAAAATAAAATTGTAAATTTTTTTGAATCTAATGAATTGTTTTCTCAGTCGCAATATGGATTCCGAAAGTCTCGTTCGACAGTCTCGGCAATGATCAGCCTTATTTCGGCAATATCTGATGGATTTAATGAGGGTGAATACGTGGGAGCAATGTTTTTCGATCTTACAAAGGCCTTTGACTGTGTGAACGTTGACATGCTGTTGGAAAAGTTAAACTTTTATGGATTCAGAGGTAGCACACTTGCACTTATGAGATCTTATCTGTCGGGGAGGAGGCAGGCTGTCTGCTACAGTGGCACTAGATCAGATTTGGTGGACAACAAGACGGGTGTTCCACAGGGATCCGTTTTGGGGCCCATCCTGTTTTTGATATACATTAATGACTTACCGGGTTTTGTATCTGAAGCCTTACCCATTCTATTTGCCGATGACACGACTCTAGTGACGAGAGATACTCAACTGAATGGTCTGTCTCAAAAAATGTTAAAACTGGAACGGAATGTTTCAGAATGGTTTGCTTCCAACCGATTGTCCTTGAATGCTGCAAAGACGGTGAATTCTTGCTTTTCTCTAAGAGATCTGACCCGGTCGGGGTTTTCTTCTGACGTTCGCTTTCTTGGTGTCAGATTGGACTCTAAACTAACTTGGGCTAGTCACACTGATTGCCTAGCGCGTGGTATATCTCCTTATATTTTTGCCCTTAGAAACATAATGCCGCTGGTAAGCTTGGGCGTGGCAAAATCCGTGTACTTTGCAACAATTCATAGTAGACTGTCATACGCAATATTGATATGGGGTCACTGTGCCACTACGGATAGAGTCTTCGCTTTGCAGAGGAGGGCAGTAAGAGCTTTGGACCGGATTGGATACCGTGACGACTGCAGGAATAGTTTTGCTGAACTGGGTATTTTGACGGTTCCATCCTTATACGCATATCACTGTTTAATTTATGTTAAAGAACATATTTCCAATTATATGATTCACTCTGATGTCAGCGCTCGCCACACGCGGAATGGCAACAATATATTTCTGGATTTTAATAGGGTAAATAGGGCTCGAATGGGCACTAACTATTACGGACCGATGTTGTACAACAGACTGCCTATTACTATTAGAAATCTCCCTTTAAAAGATTTTAAATTGAAGATAAGGGACTTTTTGGCGACTCATGCCTTTTATTCTCTTGATGAAGTTTTTGAAAGTGTTTCCTGTGCTCAGTGATCCTGGTCGTCTCCAGTTTCTTTATCTAGGTGTTTGTTATTTTGTGAATTTGACTTTATGGCATTGTTTTTCGCTCATTTTGTTTGTATGTGTACATTTCTATTAATTTGTATTTGATTTTTGACTTGTTCCATAGCAATTTACTGCTTTAGGGAATTAATAATGGCAAATAAATAAATAAATAAATTAGTAAGATATATAAGGTGAGCGAACGGGACGAAAACCTCATTGTCAGTGTATGAGAGAGTCAGGCCAGGTAGGCTCTGACCTCTTACTCTTACACGTGGAAGTTGGCGCTTTCAAAATGTAATATGCTACTCTATTTTATTACCAAAAGGCCAACCTGAGCCTTGAATAATATTCGAAGAGACCAGGAAAAAAAATCCTCGGAAAATTATGAAACTTCGCATATTTATTAACTCGACGTCGAGGAATTCGTAAAAAATAATAAAAAATTCCAACATAATTATGGCTGCACAAAATCGTAAACCGTTGCGTGGCACTATTGGAACTAAAAAAATTGAGTTTGCAGCTTGAGAGGCTCATAACTTTTTTTCTACGAGTCGTACCGACTAGGGGTTACGTCATTGAAATCAGCGACTCGAAGTTAATCGGAAATGATATTTTGCAAAATGACTCGGAAAATTTCGGAATTTGACTCCTACCAAAATGCCTGCCCTGAGCCTTGGATAGGGCCCGAAGAGACCAGAAAAAAATATTTTTTTTGGAAAATTATTAAACTTTTCAACTCGCTTTCCAGATATATTTACTAATTCGAGGTCGAGAAACTATAGGTCGAGACAAATAAATCCAACATGGTCGGAAGCACAGATTCCCAGGGATTCCCAGAGATTTAAGCTTGAATATATGATCCGAAGAGACTAGGAGAAAAGCTCTTTGCATAATTATGAAACTTCCCAAATTAGCTTATTCGAGATAGAGGAATTCGAAAAAAATCTAGCTTGGTCGGAATCGGGGATTCCCAGGGGTATCCGGGGATTTAAGCTTGAATTGGATCCGAAGAGACCAGGAAAACAACTCTTCCTGAAGTTATGAAACCTCCCACATTTAGTAAAACGAGGTCGATTGTTTCGAAAAAAAAATAAAAAAAAATCCGTGGTGTAAAAAAAATGGTCTGAGCCGGGGATTCCCAAGGATACCCGGAGATTTAAGCTTGAATGGAATCCCAAGGGACGAGGAAAAAAACTCTTCGTAAAATGATGAAACTTCCCATATTAACTTATTCGAGATACAGGAATTCGAAAAAAATCCAACTTGGTCGGAATCGGGGATTCCCCAGAGATCCCCGGGGATTCAAGCTTGAATAGGATCTAAAGAGACTACGAAAAAAAACTGAACAAAAAAAAAATTATGAAACTTCCCATATTTATTTACTAATTCTAGGTCGAGGAATAATAACAAAAAATCCAACATGGTCGGAACCGAAAATTCTCAGAGATCCCGGCGATTTAGCTTTAATAAGAACCGAAGAGACCAGGAAAAAAAACACTTCGTAAAATTATGAAACTTCCCATATTTACTAATTCTAGATCGGAGAATTCGAATAAATAATAAAAAAAATCCAACTTGGTAGGAACCGGGGATTCCCAGGGATCCTCGGGAATTTCCAGGGATCCCCGGGACTTAAGCTTGAATAGGATCCGAAGAGACCAGGGAAAAAACTCTCCATAAATTTATGAAACTTCCCATATTTACTAATTATTCCAGGTCGAGGAATTCGAAAAAAATAATAAAAATATTCCAACATGGCGGCAATCAAGGATTTCCCAGGACGCTGGAGCTCCATATGCAGGCCTATGTTTGCAGCTCTGCAGTTTCCGAATTACCCGTCGTGTCACCGAGTAGTTGGATAGAAAAAGAATCGAAATGTGCAAAAAAAAAACGAGCTCCGCGTATGATCGTTTTTTGACTTTTTAGCAGCTTGAGAAGCTAATAACTTTTTTTCTACACGCCGTACCAACGAACTGGTTATAGATACCAATATATAAATCAGTTATTTCTGTAGGTATTTATTTATGTATTGAGTTATTTCATCTATCACGAAGCAGGTTATGTACCTATAAGGATTATTATCCCTTTGATATAAAAGCGTCAAACAAAACCCTATAACTTTAACTTGTTTGATTGTTTTCATTCAGTAGCATTCGCTAGGCATATTTGCAATTTCGTTCAATTAAGCTACGATTGTGTTCGAAAGCCAGAAGGGCTGTTGAAAGCATCAGTTTGTATCATCACTCGACCCCTGTCCCGTCTCATTCAAAACATCCCTATTGATTTTTCATTTGTTTATTTTTTTATTAACGTAAGCCATATTTGCTTGGTTTACAGTACCTGACCGTTCTGTGGTCTTTAGCAAGAGAAAAAATGCAAATCGTGTAAATCAGTAAATTGATTCTTGGTCAAATCAGCAGCTGAGAAATTATGAAAACGCGAAAAACTATAAATAAAAGATGACGAAAATTGACAGCATTTATCTAATAAGAGAGGTTATCCTAGTAAAGGTAATCATTAAAAAATCAACATTTTTCAAGAGATGAAACCGAAGATAAACTGTACCTAACGGCCAAAATAACGTGCAGTAACTAACATTACTAAACCCGTGCGGTTGAGTACCCATCGGGCGCGTCCCCAGGTGGCGGATAGGGGGAAGGCCTTACAATGAGCGTAAGTGAGTAAGGTTAGCAGTGGTAATAAAGCTTGTCGGAGGTAAAATTCCAGACTGGTAGCTCAAAGCACTGCCGCGGACCACCTCCCCCAACCTAGTTGTCGTGTCGTGACTAAAGGTCTGCACAGGGGTTATAACGATGCCGGAGAACGTCCGAACGTGGACTCTCCGAAAGACCGTAAAACTCTGTTGTCGAGGTTATATCTCGCGAACAGAGGAATACGGGGGTCTAGGCTTTACCGCCTGGACCAAAAGGAGACAACCTTTAAAAACCTAAATCCTACGGCGGGAACCCAGGCTAAAAGGATGCGTGGCTGAATAGTAGATCAGTCCCTTCTGGATTCAACCTCGAAGAAGTGGCGCACCTTCGAAAATAAATGCCTACCATACGTATGGAGCTCTGCATATGGTATTTCTTTAATAGCTCCATTACTCGTGGGCCATATGGACCAAGACACACCTAATTCAATGCAGACCTTACCTAAACCTAACTGGGGTGCTGTTCAAGCGACTAGGTGGGTAAAGGGCAGAGGGAGCAGAGAAGATGTAACTGAAAAAGCTGAGTAAACACCGGCTGATGAGATGGGCAGTTGGACTTCTAACAGAACACTGCCCACTAATAAAACGTGGATCCTTTTGGACAGAAAACCTGACACAAAAGGCCAATAACTAATTTTCCTCATGGGAGAAAACCTAAGGGAGAAAATAGAGCAACTTCAATGCAGACCTTACCTAGGCCTAACTGGGGCGCTGTTAAGCGACTAGGTGGGTAAAGGGCAGAGGGAGCAGAGAAGATGTAACTGAAAAAGCTGAGTAAACACCGGCTGAGATGGGCAGTTGGACTTCTAAGAGGACACTCTAATAAAACGTGGATCCTTTTGGACAGAAAACCTGAGACAAAAGGCCAATAACTAATTTTCCTCAAGGGAGGAAACCTAAGGGAGAAAATAGTGCAACTTCAATGCAGACCTTACCTAGGCCTAACTGGGTTGCTGTTCAAGCGACTAGGTGGGTAAAGGGCAGAGGGAGCAGAGAAGATGTAAATGAGCAACTTCAATGCAGACCTTGCCTAGGCCTAACTGGGGAGCTGTTCAAGCGACTAGGTGGGGAAAGGGAAGAGGGAGCAGAGAAGATGTAACTGAAAAAGCTGAGTAAGCACCAGCTGAGATGGGCAATTGGACTTCTAACAGGACACTGCCCACTAATTACACCTCTCAATAATAGGAGTGAAAAATATCCCGGATTACAGGAGATGCGGGGAGGGGGAGGAAACCCCATACCACCTAACAAGCACCCATTGGACTCATACTGAAATACTTTCGGGAGATGGGACCGATGAGATAATTATCCAAAGGGGTACAATAAGCGCAAGCTTCAGTACAAGGGCTTTGAACCTACCCTAGAAGTAATAATAATAATAATAACATTACTAAAAAAGCAATTTCGGAGAAACATTAAGCAAAAACTTCCGTTTGGAAGATCATTTCTGTTTTTTTCTCCATCAGTAAAAATGTCCCTGCAAACTTAACTTTCTGCGTCCCGTTTCTCCGAAATTGCTTTTTTAGTAATGTCAGTTACTGCACCTTATCTCAGCCCTTAGGTTTAGGTAATTATTAATTAAATACTTTAAAAAAATATAAAAAAAGACAAACTAAATGAAACCGATAATAACTAAATATAAAAAAAAACAATAAGTTATTTTCACAACTCGACGATATTCTCGGATAATACTCAGATTAGACAGCGACAAATCAAACATTTATTTAAGCTGTAAATCGAGTTTGCGGATATAATTTTTCGCAGAATTCCGCCTTATCTTCTCCTTGTATAATACATTCAGCTCATCCAGACTCCCCGCTCTAATTACTTCCTTCAGCCCTTTAGGGATTCAACTGGAGGATTTGCGTCAAGCGCCTAAAAGGCTTAACCCACCAGTGAACACAACTCAGTCATTCAGATCATTATTAGGGAACTACAATAATGAGAGCGATATTCTTGGACGATTAGATTACTATGGTGGTTAATGCGCAAATATTGTTTCCAAGTACCCCGGTTTCCTTGGACAGTTTAATTAAAATCACAAGAGATTCCATGCCATGCAGCTACATAGCTTAGCGGAACTTATTAAGGAGACTTCGTCTATGACTGCGGTTGACATCCTCAGATGAGCTAGAAGGGGAAGGTGACAAGACTGCGGATCGATAAGTCGAATATAAAATCAAATCAAATTTAGTTTTATTAATTTAGAAAATAATCACCATATCACTGATTACAATGTAAAGTCACATGCGAGAAGCGGTTCGCTCTCACGAAATCTATTAGAGGGGAAAATTTAATTTACACAAGGGCTGGAGGAAAATCAACACCACATTACGAGCGATCAATACTCATTCAAAATACTGATCGTAGATTTTGTTTTGTAAATCTACAGTGGGCTAGACGGAGAGATACGGAGATACGCTGAACCGGAATAACTGGTCCAATGGTGTGAATTAGTACTTCACCCCGAGCCTTCGTTCGAGTTAATCTCGAGCTATCATATCGAAAATCGATAAAAAATGGCGATTTTCTTTTATTTATAACTCATATTAAGTACCTACTCGCAGAAAATTTAATAATATACAGGGTGTTCTATTTAAAATAAAAAATTGGTCTTATTTTTGGCCCAATACGGAGGTATGTCTATAGTATTCACAACAGTTTTTTTATCTCCTCCAGCAAATTTTCAATAAAATCCGGTCACCCCATATATGATATACAATAATTATTCCAGACATATTAGTATATGTTCATGCCACCATCTTATTTTCTAAGAAGTCTCTTTAATGATAATCTATGGAAACAATTATTAGTTTTTAATTAATTATTTTCTAATCATTAAAGCTCCCAGCCCTACGACACCTTGTCTGATTATTAAACTTATACATAGATATGCGATCAAAACATTCCAAAAGGTATTAACTAATTTAGTCCCATAAATTCCTGAATATTTCTACAAATTATTAATAAAAATCCTACTAGAGGGCTCATTATTATCCTATTAAGCGGCAATTTATCTAAACATCCATTAGAAGCGTCAAAATTGTGGAGATCAATTACAAAAGACTAACTTTCCAAGATAATTAATGACATCAGCTTTACAAACCTAAGACAGCGAGAAAGGTTTGAAGCTCCTCAGTTTTAACATGTGTCTTCTAATACGTATAAGAATTTACTCCTTAAATAAGCACGTTTAATAAATAATGATATTTTAGTTTTATCCCAGAAAAAGATTCAAGAGGATTATACAGAAGTTATAAATCACGCCAAATGCTGATCTGCGTCGAGCTGAACAGCCGCATGCAGAGAAAATTCAAGAAAATCTGCATTGCGACTTTTAAGACTATGCTCTCTATTCTGAAGATACCATGCACAGTTTCCCTGAAAATAAACCGTAACGCATGTAGAAACTTCAGCGCTCTTTTCCGCAAAGTAATTTTCCCAGCACTTGGTTGTAAGAATTTTTATTCACATTTTACGTGCAATAAAAAGCGCCGCTTAAATTTCCCGAACCGAATAAGCCACTCCTGCTCGGTACAGTCTTAGCGGCTTCATCAAGTGTACACAAGAAAAGAAGGCCTGCGGCAGGAACAGTTTTCGAGGGCAAAGACCCTCATCTGACGGAGGGCCCGTCTGCGTTCCTCTCCCTAGTCCCTATTTTGGTGCTATTCCTGACTCAGATGCGACAAGGTTACGTGAGATGCATTATTTACACCACCTTGATCCCCGTCATGGCTGAAAATCTATACTTTGCCCGTTGCCACCTTTATCCCGCTCACCGGGGGGAGAAAAACCCGACTTTTTTATGGCTAATGTATTTCTTCCTAATAACGGGGCTTAAGGGTTTATTTTCATGTCCTAGGTATATACGAAACAGTTTCAATATTCCAAACTGCCGTCTTTAAACCAAACGGCTGATGGTGTGTAAAATGTTCTCTCATAAATGTTGATATAAGAAAACTTTAATCAAATTTTCAGTATCTCTTTGAAGTTCGAATTAACAGCTCTTCGAAACTCGAATTAATAGCGACCTTGAAATATATTATCAGAATATATATAGTATCAGAAACAATCATTATTATTAATTCCCGTCACATTTTATCCTGATTAACCGCTAAATCGGAAAATCTATTCCACCAAATTATTAGTACCTAAAATCTTAACCGAGAGATTCAGTCAGTATTTCTACATAAACAATATCGACATTGGTATTTTAATGTTGTGCATAATTTTGTGTGAGTCCACCCCTAACCCCGTCTGAAGGCATATAATTAAAACGTCTTATATACAGGGTGTTGATTTTCAAAGCGGGCCATAAGGGATTAGCATTGCGAAAGTTAAAAATGGGTTATACAAACCAAGAGAGTCTTTTTTATGGTGAAAACCTACTACAGTGTAGCGCAGGGTTAAATAGAACCAGACTTTAGTATTACCTACTGATTTAGAAAGTTTTATTATTGGATTGTCGAAACGTAGAAACGTCATTATTGTTTAGGCAAGGCATGCTATTTTGTGATTAAACATTAACAATTACTTGAATTTTTACTGAAGAATTTTAGAAAACAACGTGAAATTAAATCAATTTCTGATGTCAAGCATTATGCGCAATAATTTTAGCTTCATTTTGATACCAAAACCATTTCTGTCAGTTTAAACGGCGAGCAGGAATCCTCAAAAACCACTTTCGCAATGCTAATCCCCTATGGCCCGCTTTGAAAATCAACACCCTGTATAAAAAAGACGTTATACAGCTTAAAAATTTGTTCTTGCTATTAAACTAATGATTAACAAGACTTTTTTAATTAAATCAATTTGAAAATTTATAATTTATGAGCATTGGATAATGCCTTGGTACTCAAAACTTTAATGTAATTTTCCATTTACTTATCTTGAAGAAGTCTCAGCTTTGGTAAGAATTTTATTTATCAATGAAACATTTATTTAAATAATAAATCATGGTAGCCGAACTTGTTTTACACGATCCTGACAATCCCAGTTTTCCCATTATTAAGCCAGCAAAGACTTGATTCGCTATTTCTTCATTAAAACCTGTCACGTATGTCCCGGCGAAATTACTTCGGCGAATTCTCCTGCAATATTAACTCTGGAAATGGATACTAATAATACTTGAGGAATCAGAGAGAGGGCTAGCAGCGGGGGCTTGCGTTATGACGAATCCCATGGCGCGTTTTCTTTTCATTCGGAAATAAATACGCCGCGCTAATCTTCATCTGCGGCTTGGGGTCGAGATCGCTGAAAGCGAGACTAATAATATCGTCGGTTGCAATTTTCCACCATATCTAGAGTAATGACACGGAAACTAACCACCTTCATCGAGTTTCCACCCCGGGAACGATCCCGGTGGCTGGCGGAAACAGAACAATGTGAAATATCAAGCAATGCCCCAGCGGTTTACTCCGACAGATGAAAGGAGTCACGCTGAAAAGGCCGCATTTAGGTAATTAAATGCCATTTGATCCGCTCCGTCTCCAGGTTGAATTGAATTAAAAGATTGCGGTTTAACGGGAGAATGTGGAGGTTTTTAATTTTTCCGAGTAGATACTTGTATAGTCTGTCAAAAGTTATGAAATTATGGCTATAATGTCGGTGGAAGTTTCTTTCAAATGTCACGCGATTGTTTTGAAAACTGTGGAAACTGTGAGTCATAATAGGGAAGATTGGCATTTTTTGCCAGATCGATATTATGCGCGCTGAAAAATAGTGAAATATTTATGGGGTTTTCTCGTGTTGTTCTACCAACTTCAGGAATTTGAAAATCAAATAGGGGGCAATAAATAAAACTTTACGATACCTATGAAATAATAAAAATCGCTCTTGAGTATGAAGTATAAATAAAAATGGCTGTAGAGCTGAGCATGAGCTGAAGATGTGGTGTATAATGAGTCTAGTATTGCATGATCGGCAGATAGGAGATATTTCTCTGGATAGAAGAAAATAATGTGTGAATCTGGTGTGACCAAGTCGGATCTTGATGGCTGTAGAGTTGGGCATGAGCTGAAGATGTGGTGAGTATTGCGTCTAGTATTGCATGATGGGCAAGTGGGAGGTATTTCTCTGGAGAGAAGAAAAGAATGTGTAAAAAATTACAAAGTGCGAACTCTGTAACGCCTCCTTTGCTAAAACATATACTTACAGCGTGTTTTTGCGGCAGAAAACTTGAAACCCGCGAGTTAGCTCCACTGTTGGAGATCGGAGATGGAGGACTGAAGAGTTTGACTTATCGTAGATAGCGATAAGGAAGAGGCGCTAATAGTGGAACTCTGAGGGATGCCATTATCAAGAGTTCTGCTTTGAGGTCGTGTTGTTGCAAAAAAGTCTTGCTTGTTTGCGAATCCCTCATGTACCTCACGCAATAATAATTGGTAGATCGGTTTCGTCGAAAGCCGTTTTGGGCAGCATGCAGCAGGTTTAACTCCTCTTTCTTGAAGGTGAGTAAGTTTTCCTGAGATTTGTGTCTTTTCAGCAGATTGAAGACATTTTAGGCATTTCTGTCGCTTTTCATTGGCGCATTCGTTATTCCCCTAGGGGACAATGGTGCGATTTGTGGGAAACGTGGATTTACCAATATGGTTAGTAGCGGATTTTTTTTAATACCGAAAGACAAAAAAATAATATGGCGACAATAAGAAAAACAAAACCTGACAATGAAAACTAATCGGCTTTGGAATGTTTTTCAGCAACGATTTAAGTTATCCTAAATTTTGTTTACCCATACATGCATGTTGAAAAAATGGACATCCTGGATTTCATAGGGCAGGAACATATCTCAAATAATGTCTATCTTTCCTCCTCTCTATAATACTCATCAAATGCTTATCCTTTCATCTTTATGGTAGGTATATTAATTTCCCAAATCCTTCGACATAGACCTTAGAGAAGATTACTAATAGCGTTTTCATAATATTTACTTGGGATATTACATCATCAGATTACATATCTGTAAAAGATAAATCCGTTTTAGGAACCCCTCTGCCGCCCCCGACAAGCAGGAAGAGATACCAGTAGCAGTAAGAGTTCTTTAATAATTCTATACATGCGTTACAGGAAGCGGGAGTAGGAATCAATAGCACTCCACATGCTGCTCACTCATACTCTTGTAAGGACCGGTCTTGTGTATCCCTTTAAGTGCTATCGGATGGATTCCCTGGATAGCCCTTCAGTTTTATGTTACTTTTATCTGCGCCACCGACATCAAAAAATTAGTTTCGCGTTACTGCTCACAACGGTTCTCCCGCTATTGTTGGGAGTCGGAGCGGGAACAATATGTTTGGTTTTGAGAGGAATGTCGATCATGAGACTTTCCTATTGTTTCTTTCTATGTTTTGTCTCTAGCCGTAACTTTTCGATAACGGAGAGAACTTATTGATCATTTTTTCATCATCTTGTAAAATGGTATCTTACCTAAAATTTACTTTTAAATTATTTTATTTCTTTTCATTTCCACTGTGTCTCAAGAAAAAGGGTTTCCGAGTCGTTTGGTGCGCTGATCTTCTTGGGTATGGGGTCTCTGGTCCAGGCTTCTCCCATCTCCCCCCCTCTTTGAGCCATGGGGCCTTGGCAGGGGGCGCGGTAGTTAAAAGGACGGTAGACTTAAAAGTTTTTCTTTGAGACAATTTTCTTGGCCGGCTGAGTTTTTGCCCATTTGCCTACTTTCGTGGCCGCTTGAAAATTGTTTATTTTCTCGGCTAAATCTTTCCTAGGCGTAGGCGCAAAGGAAAAATTTGCCTGGAAGTGCATATTTTAGGGCCGAACTCTCTCTAAGCTCGGAATCATCGCCATGGTTAATGCAATGATTCCTCCAACGATTGGCAATAGTGGGAAGAACATTTGCCCGGAGAAGAGGTGAACAGGAGTAGAGAAGTGTTAACCGTATCTTGAAAATACCTGGCTAAAACTTGGGTCAGAAGGAAAAGTTTTATGAGCGAAAAATGGTTACAACTTTTACGACTAATATGTCTTGGAGTAGTATGCAGCTAGAAATGGGTCAAATGCATCACGACACCTGGCTAAAACTTCTGCCAGGAAAAAACGGTTTAGGTGCAAAGAAGAGCGAAGAGTGGTTTAAACTTATGCCAGGAGGAAATGGTTTATGTGCGAAAAAATGGTTACAACTCTTGCCACTATGTCCTGGAGTAGTATGCAGTTAGAAATGGGTAAGACATGTACGAGGAAAGAATGGTTTAAGCGCAAAGAATGGTTAAAGCTTGTACCGCTCTGCACCGAGACACCTAGCTAAAACTTGTGCCAGAAAACAATGGTTTAGGTGCAAAGAAGAGCGAAGAGTGGTTTAAATTTATGCCTAGAGAAAATGGTTTAGGTGCGAAAAAATGGTTACAACTCTTGCCACTATGTCCTGGAGTAGTATGCAGTTAGAAATGGGTAAGACGTGTGCGAGGAAAGAATGGTTTAAGCGCAAAGAATGGTTAAAGCTTGTACCGCTCTGCACCGAGACACCTAGCTAAAACTTGTGCCAGAAAACAATGGTTTAGGTGCAAAGAAGAGCGAAGAGTGGTTTAAACTTATGCCAGGAGGAAATGGTTTATGTGCGAAAAAATGGTTACAACTCTTGCCACTATGTCCTGGAGTAGTATGCAGCTAGAAATGGGTAAGACATGAGCGAGGAAAGAATGGTTTAAGCGCAAAGAATGGTTAAAACGTGTACCGCAACTATGCACCACGACACCTGGCTGAAACTTGTGTCAGAAAACAATGGTTTAAGTGCAAAGAAGAGCGAAGAGTGGTTAAAACTTATGCCAGGAGGGTAGGGTTTATGGGTGAAAAAATGGATACAACTTTTACCACTATGTCCTGGAGTAGGATGCAGTTAAAAATGGCCACAACATGTGCAAGGAAAGTGGTTCAAGTGCAAATAATGATCAAAACTTGTACCGCAACTATGCACCACGACACCTGTCTGAAACTTGTGTCAGGAAACAATGTTTTAAGTGCAAAGAAGAGCGAAGAGTGGTTAAAACTTATGCCAGGAGGGTAGGGTTTATGGGTGAAAAAATGGCTACAACTTTTACCACTTTGTCCTGGAGTAGGATGCAGTTAAAAATGGCCACAACATGTGCAAGGAAAGTGGTTTAAGTGCAAAGAATGATCAAAACGTGTACCGCAACTATGCACCACGACACCTGTCTGAAACTTGTGTCAGGAAACAATGTTTTAAGTGCAAAGAAGAGCGAAGAGTGGTTAAAACTTATGCCAGGAGGGAAGGGTTTATGTGCTAAAAAATGGCTTTTTACCAACTTTTACCACTATGTACTAGAATAGTATGCAGTTAGAAATGGGTAAAATATGTCCAAGGAAAGTGCTCCAAGTGCGAGGAACGTGGTTTAAAATGAAAATGGTTAAAACGTGTACCGCTTTACACCACGATATCTGGCTAAAATTAGTGCCAGGAAAAAATGGTTTGAGCGCAAAAGAAGAGCGAAGAGTGGTTATTAAAACTTATGTGTTCATATTTTTTAAAGACTTATCTCGTATAATAAAGAACCAACATCCTTACGGTACCTAAGTGGGTTTTATTATATTATAACATTTTCAGTCTATATTTTTTTATTTAATTCTGTTCAGCTGTCTCATTTATACAGTGTCAAAAAAAGTCAATAATTCATCGGGAAAATTAGTTCTGTCTAATAACTTTTATAAATTTCATATCATATCTATTCGTATATCAAATTACATAATAATTACTCGCATACGTAACCTAAACAATCGAATCATTTTCTGATTCGCCAGACCGTGTGTATAAGTAATGAGGGAAATGAATCACTATCATGTACACAGGGATAGTTTGTTGTATACGAATTAATACACCATGGCATGGGAGATGTGTAGATATTTATTTATTCCAGTTAATTGAACAAAGTTTATTTATATCTATGTTAAGTAGTGGAAAATCTAAGAACACATATAAAACTTTATTAGCTTATCTACATCTTCATTTCAAGTTGAAAAATCGCCATTAAAACTGAATAACTTACTTTATTCTAAAATAACTTTCATTTACCTACCTACATAATTTACATTTACTAGCAGTTTATTTACGCTATTAGATTTTGACACTTACAACCATTTGAATTAGTTTATCATACCAATAGAAACGTTTTAAGTACCATTTTTCTAATTCACATACATCGTCACTTTCATGCATTCATTAAACTCTACTAACGCCTGTTGATGCAATAAAAACAAAACAAAAAAAAACTAAAATAATCCAATTTCAATTTAACTAAGTGATCTTAACAGTCTGGTAATAAATCTAGGAGAGGTCAAACAAACATATTAACCCAATAAAATACTTAGTGAGTATAAATTAAATAATCGAGTACAGTTTTTAACCTAACGGGGTCCTCCCATCCCATACAACATAATGGTAGTAACGGAATTGAAATTAATTGTGCCAAAGGTTTAGGTGTGTTAGTTGTAGTTGCTGCTTGCTGTTGAGTTATAAGCATCTTCACTATTATTAATGCCCGATTTTGGATTAAACTTTTAGCCGGAAGCAACAATGATCTAGCGCTGGATCGCCGCTTAATAAATCATGTGGAAGCGATATTTCAACCCTACTACCGCAGGTCGTGGTGAGCTCTTGTTCAACTTTACACCCGGCGGATGGCGTGGTGTCAGAATGGCGGAAACAAGGGTGCGATTCTAAAGTTTTTGCTCTCCTTTGGGATAACGTTTAGGATTACAACATTAAATAACTATAGACGGGTACGATACATAGTCGGAAGTTTTAGAAGTGATAATTGCTGTAACAAGGCTCGATCGATACGAGATGTTAAACTTTTAAGTGCTGATTTATGACGACAGGAACAAATTATTGTAATTATTAATTTGTAACTACTCCCACTGTTCTGTCTAGATTTTTTTTTAATTAGGGCATTAGACGTAGACTAATCCAGTGCGGATTAACACATTCAATTAATTCAATTATTACAATTTACGAGACGTCTCAGAGAATAAGCCGCAAAGTATCAATAAAAGTTTATAATGAATTGTGTGGTTTAATTAATTATTTTATGATAATCACGTTCAAATAATTCCGAGCGATGCTATGATTTAGCCCTATACCTAAGGAAATAACCTTAAAACCTAAATAATCAGCTGTTCTCTTATTTACACATACACAGACACCACTATGCTCTTTCACTTCACTTGTCACAATCACTTCTCCTTATTCTTTATTCTAGGGCACTTTCCAATTACAACTTCTAAACTACAACTGACTACTACAGTGCCGACAGCTATAGAGAGAAAAATGATAAATATTCACATAAAAGAGATGCCACCAATACCAGTACCAACTACTGGATGCTGTACGTTTTTCGACAAGAAATAGGAAAACCTAAAACGTTTATCAAAAGGACAAGAGCGGTGTCGGTCTTTCAATGTATAGAGGTGTTGATATAATTTTTCGAGTCAATGGATTGGAAAAGAGGTTCTCAGCCATTCTGCCTATTCCTCCAATTACCTACATTATTTATAAACTCCTCGTTTTGCCGCAATTAGATTTGCGACCACCAGTAATTTTTATTACTTTACAAAATGGGTAACACATAATAGTGTTCCGTCATCTCGATGCATTGTTTAATTCCATCTTTCCTTATGAAATTTATCCTTTACTTGCACTATACATTATGGTTTTACGGCAAGAGGACGTGCTTAACGCAAGCGCAGCGTCAAGGACAGTGCATAGTGAGCAGACTCATCACCCTTCCTTACTTGCTGTGGAAAACGTCGGATTAAATTCGCATTAAAATCGTCATTAGCGCGTCCTATTAAAAGGCTGATCGCAATTCGTGGCTGTGGTACACGCAGTAGTACTCCCGCATCCCCCGCACGGGTTACAGTGGTTCGCCCAGTGAACAAGATTTTCGGTCTTAAAAGCCGACTTATTAAAAATTCCTAATTAACATCAACCCCCATCAGGATCGATTCTCCATCAAGAGAACCATACACATAGGTAGTAGAGACTAGAGAGTTCAGTAGACTTAGCTCTATAGCACGTTACCATAAATGCTTGGTGTGATTTTAATTAACTTTATGAACATCCAGCCATAAAATTTCCATTGTCAGATACTTATACATGTGCTATAATTAATCATTACTCAACGCTAATTTTATTCATTAATAATAATTATAAACTTACAGCCAAAATCACAACGTCAATAAATTAATTACACGAGAAATTAATTGCATGGAAACATTCAAATTAGTTTAGTTACACATCCCAGAAGCGATCATTCTTAAAACGCAAACCACTTAACGGATTGTACCATCAAGGGAAATGGACGATTAATGGAACCTTTTGAAAAATTTAAGCTGAAAATCGTAATGTCGCTAGTTGATTTATAACATTCATCTGGTCCTCATTGCTCCTGTGCAATATTAATCCTGCGAGTCCATTAAAGTTAGTACCCGCGTGTAGGGCAGCCCCTTGATGAATATCCCTGCATATTTCATGCCCGACAAACACTAGTAGATTTAGATTTAGTAATGGACGGTAGTGTTAGTGTTAGTGTTAGTGTTAGTGTTAGTAGTTATAATACTGCAGCATTTCCTGGTTGTATTTCATGTTATATCTATTCCAGAGAGAGTGCTTTAAAATTGATGAAATTTATATTAACCAGATCCCTTTTGAAATTTCCAACTAGTACATCAAATATTTGAATTGGCATGTTTTCAAATTTGCAATTCGAGGTGAATACCTATACCAATTTCTTAATTTGAAAGGTCGTAAAGCAATAATTTTTCAACGTTTCCCTCCACATCGATTTCCAATCATACAACTTTTCCAGAGCTTTTCCAATCATTATTAGGGGTTCGAATTTTTATATTTCTCTGTTAACTACTATACCAACCTCCCAATCAGTTGACTATTTTCAAACTCCGAAGTCAATGTAGGAATTTAATGTCCCGAATATTGCACAAGGGCAGACTGGCAGCATACCTATTAATTTCGTTTAAGATCGGTGCTAACTATTGTAATGATGTAAAGAATAGTGAAGAGGACTAAAAGTAAGAAATATTGATTGGGAACGAACCAGACGTGGCACCTGTTGGGATGAATCCAAACTAAGGGGTTGGTAGTGTTGGTGTTAAATGGTGGGGTGTTTGAAGAAAGAGCATCGCAACACCGGCTTGAAGCCGCAGGCAGATTGGCGAGAACCGTGAGGGGTTTCGCAAGGTGGTTCACGTCAGAGCACCAAGACGGGTGTGACGGTGTTACCAGCGTATGAGTGAATTGAATCAACAGTGTTGAACTTAATTTAACCACTTGTGGTGATTAGCAGAGTGATTATCCGCAGTTTGTCAGTGACCAGTTACAAGAGCAGCCTAGTGAGTGCTTGGGAACCATCTACAAAAATCCATAAGGTTGTACCTACCTATATTAAATTAATTAAATTATCCTCTGATTAATATAAATATAATCTAATAATAACAAACACCTTTTTAATAAATTAATACTTAATCTATAATCAATAAACCATAAATAATAAAATTCCATCAACCGAATACTTCATTCTAACATAAATTAATAAACCAACCCACAGCAACTTATATTACGTAATAGGTATTCTTACTTATAATAAGGCGCCAGAAGAAAGAAGACTTTAGTCAGGGTTTTGGATGCATGTTGATTTTTCTATTAATTAATTTAAGCATAAATACCATTTTTGAATTGTTTGTTTGTTGAGTCAATTAACCAACAACTGTAATTTATATATGTGAGTGAACTTCATTAAATTTGATTTGCTTAAAGGGATCGTTTTCTTTTTGGGAAGTATCCAGTCTATAACCCATTAGCTTGAGTTTTATTATTAAATAAAAAATAAGAGTCATCATCTCTAGCAAGCCGAGGCTATAAATAAAGTAAGTATCTTTAACAAAATTGCACGGGCACATAATTTTTGGCGAACCAACGTGGGGCCCGATTTAAAAAAAAAAAAATTTAAAAAAAAAAGGAGTATTAAATGAACTGGTCCAGAAAGAAAACGAGCTCTCATGATAATTAGATATTTTGTAATATCGATCTTAAACGAAACTCAAAATGCGTACCAGATCAAAAAGTAAACCAGGTGAATCGAGTAAATCGAAAGGGGTAAATGATATTTCTGAGATGTCTAAATCAAAAAGTTTGACAGATGAGCTCTCAATGACAAGGTTTGAGAGAAACGATAAGGATAATTGTCAGGGTGTTAATCAGGGAGCGATTGTAAGTGAAATTAAATCAAGTAATGAGCAGTTAATGAACCAATTGTGTCAAAATATGACGAGGTTTGAACAAACGTTACAAAAATCAAATGAAAACATTTTGATGTCAGTCACCGATAGGTTAGTAAGCAAGTTGCATGAGAATAGGGAGGAAGATGAAAAAAGTAGAAAATTGTTGGTTAAAAAACTAGATGAGGGAAATAGATTAATGATTGACTGCGTAAATAAGGTAAACCAAGAGCAGAGGAGTGTCGTTGAGGAAATAACAGAAAAAATTGGAAAAGTTATGGAAAAAAATACCACTGAAGTAGTTAGTAAAGTCCTTCGGGGAGTAATCGATTTTAAAGGCGTACACCAGGGTAAGAATGAAAATCAGTATAATAAAAGCGATGCGAATTTAAATAATGAGGGGGGTGCGAGTAATTTTAATAATTCAGGGAGTGTCCCTTCTACGAGTAATGTAAATCCAGTAAATCCACAAGTACATTTGTCCCTATTTAGAGAGTTAGGAGGTTTTAACTTGAGATTTGATCCGAATTCGACAATTAATCCTGTACAATTTTTGCGAAATTTTCAAAGTATTGCAGATGAGGCTATGGTTCCGTCGGATAAACGGTTGAGTTTGATTCCAAGATTACTCGTGAATTGTGCAAAAAGTTGGTTCGAATGGAGAGAGTTAGATATTGTTAATTATAAACAATTTGAGGATGAGTTTTTGGAGCGTTATTGGCCGGTAACTAAAGAGAGGGAGCTCCTACGGAAAATCCATTACGGAGAATATAGTGGAAACGTGTCGAAATCCGAATACTTTTTGAAATTAATGAAGGAAGCGTCTTATCTTAGACATCCTTTGAGGAATGCAGAATTAATCCCGCTAATAATTGACCATTTTCCGCCTCATGTCAGATGTAATCTGCCGATTAATAGCTTAGATGACCCTTGTTTGGTTGAAAATTTTTTGAGACAATTAGATGAAGTCGAAACTGGGTCACGAAGACGTCAAAACTATTATGATCAGAGTCGCAATCGTGAAATATATAATCCAAACCGAAGTGACGGAAATGAATCTCGTAATTATAGGAGTAATAATTATGAAAGAAATGAAAATAATACTACTTATCGACGCACAGAACTCAATAGAAATAATAACAGCTCGCAGTATTGTAATAATCCGGTGAACAATCGATATAATAATAATTCGTCCTGGAGAAATCCCAACGAGAGAAGAGAAGTCAACGTAAATTCGAATAATTCCATGAGAAATAATAATGGTTCACGTAGGGAAATAAACGCAGTAGGATTGTTACGTCCTTGGTGAATAATCGATTCGTATTCTCTAAGACACCACCGTTTCCTACCCCTTCCTATCCCTTTACACATCGGGACGAAGGAAAAGGACACCTGACCGGACAGGACCACACATAGAGAGAAGAGTCGAGGTTTAACATCGAGAGAGGAGAGAGCTCGACCAAGAGTGCCGTTCGTACCAGACTCGTCGATGCTGGTGTTACGGGAACGGGATACCTAGTTCTTTAATTAAATAAGGAAGCGGTATTAAGTAGTGGAACAATCGTGGGTACCTACATAGTGGAGCAAAGTGAACAGTAATAATAGTTACAACATCTCGCAAATTAAAACAAGTGCCCCTTTAGTCGGACAAGACACAAGGTCAGTAATTTCGATAATTATTAATTAATTGGTGTTCCTGTCAATCATTGGCAATTATAGCCTGGTCCTTCCCTAAATTTCGATCCTGTCACCGTGGCGATTTGTCATTACCATCGCGGCATCGAGCCGCATTAATTTAGCCCCTTTCAGGATCGAATCGCGTCGTTAATATTTTTAGGCTCTTTGACGCGGAGTTAACATTTTTTTGGTCCCTCCGTAGTCGGATAGGAAAGCTCGTGGAAATATAGTTCATTAATTGGTTGCATCATTTGTTTGAAATTAGTTTCTCACTCACTGTGTTAAGGTAGCCTGTTTGTAGGTCAAACGGATTCGAAATAGTCGATCCAAAGGACGCCAGACAGTTTCACCCATTCCACTATTAGGTACTCGGTTTCTACCCCACTCCACTTCTTCGTTCGTTTGCAGGTGTTCGTTTTAAAAACCTCTGTAATAGTTGAAATATTTTCTCTCTGAATTCGCAGGGCAGAATATTGATTTTTGCATTCACGGTATACTGGGTACACTCGGTATCTTAAGTATTGTTTTTGGTGAATTCGAATTCAATAATTTATTTTCAACTCGATATTAAATAAGTAACTTTCACTTGGTTAGGTACTTATTTTTGGTATTGCTCATCGTTCGTTGTTGTTGTATTTTTACAGGTTTTTAACGAATAACCCTTTTTCGTTGTTACAGGGAAAATATTGATTTTTGTATTCACGGTATACCTACTGGGTACACTCGGTATCTCAAGTATTGTTTTTTGGTGAATTTCAAAGTCAATTTATTTTCAACTCGTTTTTAAATAAGTAACCTTCACTTGGTTAGGTACTTATTTTTGGTTATTGTTCGTATTTCGTTGTCGTTGTATTTTTTACAGGTGTAAAAAATAACCCTTATTCGTTTATTGCTTTAGTGTTTTGTTGATACTCTTTAGCAAAATGTCCAACACTTTGGTCGGAGCAAACGCTTCTGTTTCGAAGTTTTTGACTCGTTTGAACTCGATTCTGACAGTAGTTTCAGCACCCATTGATGAAAAGTCGCGTTTTATTGTCCTGGCTGCATGCGACAGCGCTTCAGATTTGTACAATCAGGTGCAGGAGGTTGATAGAAATATCCTGATTACGGTTGAGTCGGCAGATAAGAGTGCTTTGGTCGTAGATGTGTCATCGGAGATTTGGAAATCATACTCGGGACTACTTATCGAAGTTGATTCGGTTTATTTTCAGATTAGAGCGGTTCAATTGTCGTTGGAATCGACTCAGGATACGGTGGTGAAATCACGTCATGGTTCGAGTGAATCGTTAAATAGTCGACAGTCTGGTGCTCCCGCGCTACCCCCCTCTGCAAGTTCACATGTGAAATTGCCTCGTATCGGTATACCTACTTTTGATGGTTCGTTGAGGATGTGGTCGGTTTATTATGATTTGTTTAGGACTTTGATTCATTCGAATGATTCGTTAGCTCCAATTGAGAAGTTCCAGTATTTAGTTTCGACTTTGTCAAAGGAACCTCTTACCCTTGTCAAACATTTACCACTGACAGATGACAATTATGTGATAGCTTTCGATACTCTTGTCCAAAGGTATCAGAATGAGCGAGTACTTGCGACGTGTTATTGGCAGGCGATTTGTAATGCTCCCAAAATAACGGATTCTGATTCCTCACAATCGCTTCGTGAATTGTTGAATACCTTTTCAGAAAATATTACAGCTTTGGGTCAGGTCTCAGGCGTCTCTCTCTGGGATTTCACTTTGTTCAACTGGTTGCTACAGAAATTGGATAACGCTACTCGAAAGCGTTTCGAACTCCAATTTGCATCTGAAGAGTTTCCATCATATCAGGATTTGCACAAGTTTTTGTCGTCACAGTGTCGTGCATTAGAATCATCTTTGGGGAATGACCTATCTCCGTCTGCAGTCGTTGGTAAGCGGAGTAGCGTCAAGTCTGGTGGAAAAGTGGAATCGAGGAATTCACATGCATTTTTGTCAACGTCGAGTGCGTCTTCATCGAAGCAGTCGTGCTTCCATTGTAATGGAGAACACCCGATCTCGAATTGTCGTTCTTTTTTGAAGTTGGACCCGCGCAAGCGTTTTGAGGCTGTGAAGGCAGCGCGCTTGTGCCTAAATTGTTTTGGCCCTTCACACTTGGTGAAGCAGTGCCCCTCTTCTCATTCGTGTAAGGAGTGTGCAGGTCGGCACCACTCTTTATTACATTTCGTTAAACTTAGTAATTCGGATGGAGCAGCTTCTCATCGAGTTGAGCCGCCTCCAGTCGCATCCACGGTTGCCATGTCTTCTCTCCCATCCTTTCAGGATGTTCGTTCTCGTTCTCGTAGCAATACTACGGTTCTTTTAGCAACCGCATGTATTGAAGTTCAAGACAAGTGGGGCAACTATCAAGTGGTTCGTTCTTTAATTGACTCTGGCAGTCAGTCGTCTTTTATTACTGATCGGTGCCGCAAGCGTTTGGGCTTGCACTTGAATCGATCATCAACACCTATTTCTTGTTTGGGTCACGTGACCTTGGGATCGGCCCAGGGATCATCTGATTGCATTATTCGTCCCGTTGGGGTACCATCACCTACTTTTAAAGTAAGTACTTTGGTCTTGCCCAATATTTGTGGAAAACTTCCCAGTGTTGACATTTCGCCATCGAAGGCGCTTGATAATTTGAAGTTAGCGGATCCTAATTGGTACACGCCTGGTTCTGTCGATGTTTTGCTAGGAGCTGACATCTTTCCCAATATTGTTCATGGTGGTTATTTGTCGGGCAGTGATAACTGTCCAGCCGCAATGAACACGACGTTTGGTTGGGTTCTTTTGGGAACCATTTCGTCGAAGGTTGCGGGCGAGGTTCAAGCTTGTTTTGCGTCGGTAGATTCGACCCTTGAAGAGACTCTTAAGGCATTTTGGAGAGTTGAGGAGGTGCCTTCAGTTGAGGTTTGCTCTAATGAGGAACAAGAGGCTGAGTCGTTGTTCGTTGAGTCTCATTATCGAGAAGAATCAGGTCGTTTTGGGGTATTGTTGCCATTTAAGGATAGCAAAGAGTTGCCTATCTTTAATGATTCGTTGAATGTCGCAGATCGTCGTTTGCTCGCTTTGGAGAGACGATTGTCGAGGTTGCCTCACATTAGAGACATGTATGTAGAGTTTATGAAAGATTATTTGGAGGCTGGGCACATGTCGTTGGTGCCATTGGAGTCGGAATCTGCAAACTCTTATTACATTCCGCATCATTGCGTTTTTAAAGACCCTGGTGTTTCGATGTCTTCTGATGTGTCTTCGCTCGCCCCAGTATCGTCGAAAATTCGTGTCGTGTTCGACGCCTCGGCCAAAGCATCGAACAATCTTTCGTTAAATGATACCTTGTTGATTGGTCCGAAGTTGCAAAATGACATCACTAGTGTTTTGCTTCGTTTTCGAGAGAACAAATTCGTGTTCACTTGTGACATTAGGCAGATGTATCGGCAAATTTTAGTTGGAGATTCACATCGACAGTATCAATTAATTCGTTGGCGTTTTTCAGAAAAGGATCCTATTCGAAGTTACAAATTGAACACTGTAACTTATGGTGTTTCGTCCTCGCCATATTTGGCCATTAGGTGCTTGTTACAATTAGCTCAAGAAAATTCTGAGAAGTTTCCTCTCGCTTCGAAAGCCATTCGTCTCGGGCTTTATGTCGATGATTTTGCCATTGGGGCAAATCAAATCGAGGAAACCTTGGAGTTGAGAAATCAGCTCATTTCGCTATTGCAATTGGGACAATTTGAGTTGCGGAAATGGTCTGCTAATAATCCACAATTGCTTCAGGATCTGCCTGTTGAACATCGTCAACAGCAGTCATCCAACTTTGATTCGGAATCGGACTTTTCCGGGAAAATTCTCGGTCTTCAGTGGCACTCGGCTACTGATTCATTTTCGTTCGCGGTTAAGTCCATAGATTCACCTTGTACTAAGAGAAGCATTCTCTCAGAAGTCGCTAAGATCTATGACCCGTTGGGTTTCTTGTGCCCATTGACCTTTATGGCAAAACGAGTCATTCAACATTTGTGGTATCTCGGGCTGGATTGGGATGAAGATCCACCAGCTGATGTTGTCGAAAAGTGGAATCGATATAAGTCCACTCTTCATGTTTTATCCAAGTTGACAATCCCTAGGTGCTTGGTTCCCGAAGGATCTTTCGTGTCGTGTCAACTGCACGCATTTTGTGATGCGTCGACTGCAGGTTATGCGGGTGTGGTGTATTATCGTTTCGAGGACGCCGATGGCAATGTGCAGGTTCGTTTCGTTACTGCCAAGTCTCGTGTTGCTCCGCTCAAACCACTCTCCGTTCCACGGCTGGAATTGTGTGCCGCAGTCTTACTATCAGATCTCGTTTCGTTCGTCCTTGAACAAGGTCCTCAATCCATTGTTGTTGATAAGGTTTTCGCTTGGAGTGACTCTTCGGTCGCTCTATCCTGGATCAAGTCGTCTCCACATCGGTGGAAGACTTTTGTTTCGAATCGTGTCGTCCACATTCAGGATCGAATTCCTCCGGATTGTTGGAATCATGTACGTTCAGGTGACAACCCAGCGGACGTCGCGTCTCGGGGCTTGTTACCAGAGGAGTTAGTCGGGGCTTCCGCATGGTGGGCGGGGCCTGAATTCCTCAGATTGCCGCTGGAATCTTGGCCAGCACTCTTTCCCATTGCTCCCACTTCTGATGTTGAACTGGAGAAAAGGAATATTGTTTTGTTCGCTACGATAGAGATTTCGGATGTCGATGTTTTGTTGAAAAGATTTTCTTCTTTGAGGAAAATTCAGGGTATTATCGCTCGTTGTTTTCGTTTCACTAACAATTGTCGTGCTGTCAATAGGACCACTGGTGCATTGAGTGTCTCTGAGTTGCATGCTGCTCTCATGCACATTGTTAGAATTGTTCAATCTTCGGTCTTCTCTTCGGAATTGGAGAAAATTCGCTCTGGTAAACCATGTGCCAAGTACTTGCAGTCATTGTCGCCCTTTATTGATGATTTCGGTATTTTGCGAGTCGGGGGTCGACTGTTGCATTCGGGTTTAGCATTCGACGCTAAATATCCCGCATTGTTGCCAGGAAGGCATAGGTTGGTTGAACTTTTGATTGATCAGATACATCGAGGTAATTTGCACCCAGGAGTGAACACTACTCATTATCTCCTTCAACAAAATTTTTGGATCCTGTCTGCTCGTAGGGTCATTCGTAGTTATTTGTCGAAATGCAATCGTTGCTTTCGCACTCGTCCCCTCTCGTTGGAGCCTCCCATGGGGAATTTACCTGTCGCTCGTGTCTCCCAATTGAAGCCTTTTAGTTGTGTCGGGGTCGATTATGGGGGACCCTTTCCTATTGTCTTGTCGAGGTATAGGGGTGTCAAAACTTCTAAAGCCTATTTATGTTTGTTCGTATGTTTCGCGACTCGCGCGATTCATCTCGAAATCGCTTCTGATTTATCGTCAGAGACTTTCCTGGCAGCTCTTAGGAGGTTTGTCGCTCGCCGCGGTCGCTGTAGTGACATCTACAGTGACTGTGGAACCAATTTCGTCGGAGCTAACAAGGAGCTCAACTCAAATTTGAAAATCGCCGCAGAAGGGGAGGGTATTCGATGGCACTTCAATCCACCCTCAGCTCCACACTTCGGTGGACTGTGGGAGAGCGGTGTTAAGTCCGTCAAAACACACATGGCCCGTGTTATTGGTGGTCAAATTTTGACTTATGAGGAGCTGAACACCTTCATCGTTCAGATCGAGGCCGTCTTGAATTCGCGCCCCCTTTGCCCCATTAGTAGCGACCCCAACGATCTATCCGCGTTGACCCCTGGTCATTTTCTGACCTTGGAACCTCTGTCGTCGGTGCCGGATGTGAACTTGTCACATCTGAAGATTTCTCGTCTTTCTCGTTGGCAATTGGTGCAACGGATGCAACGTGATTTTTGGACACGTTGGAGGGCTGAATATCTTCATAATTTCCACCAGAGGAGTAAATGGTCGAAAACCCATTTGTTTGAGTCAACGGATATCGGTTCGTTGGTGTTGATAAAGGATGAATTGTTGTCTCCTTTGAAATGGGCTCTAGGAAGAATTGTTTCTCTGCACCCTGGTGCGGATGGTGTCGCCAGGGTTGCCTCGGTTCGTACGACCAGAGGTCTTTGTAAACGACCTCTGGTCAAACTTTGCCCGTTACCTAACCAGTAACGGACTCAGGGAATTTCGTCCCTGACTTGTCGTTTCGTTTCGTTTCGTTTTTGTTATTGTCGTTAGTTTCGTTTTCGTTAGTTTCGCTTTTGGTTCAATTTTCTGATAGCGGAAAATTCCTCCGGTAATTTTGGTGGGCGGTATGTTACGTCCTTGGTGAATAATCGATTCGTATTCTCTAAGACACCACCGTTTCCTACCCCTTCCTATCCCTTTACACATCGGGACGAAGGAAAAGGACACCTGACCGGACAGGACCACACATAGAGAGAAGAGTCGAGGTTTAACATCGAGAGAGGAGAGAGCTCGACCAAGAGTGCCGTTCGTACCAGACTCGTCGATGCTGGTGTTACGGGAACGGGATACCTAGTTCTTTAATTAAATAAGGAAGCGGTATTAAGTAGTGGAACAATCGTGGGTACCTACATAGTGGAGCAAAGTGAACAGTAATAATAGTTACAACATCTCGCAAATTAAAACAAGTGCCCCTTTAGTCGGACAAGACACAAGGTCAGTAATTTCGATAATTATTAATTAATTGGTGTTCCTGTCAATCATTGGCAATTATAGCCTGGTCCTTCCCTAAATTTCGATCCTGTCACCGTGGCGATTTGTCATTACCATCGCGGCATCGAGCCGCATTAATTTAGCCCCTTTCAGGATCGAATCGCGTCGTTAATATTTTTAGGCTCTTTGACGCGGAGTTAACAAGGATGTA
Organism: Malachius bipustulatus; assembly: GCA_910589415.1. NCBI lineage: Eukaryota > Metazoa > Arthropoda > Insecta > Coleoptera > Melyridae > Malachius > Malachius bipustulatus. Next base: position 19,358,890 of record OU342633.1, read on the forward strand.
TAGGGAATAGGACTACCCAAGTCGAGGTGTTCGAGGTCAATCAGGATCAGGAAGCAAATATTATTTCAAATACGGACGCTGTAGGTTTGAACAATAATACCACACAGGTGCAGCAACGGCAGCAGGACGATGAAGCAATTATGAACAATAAGAGTAGGCCTTGCAGTAGGGAAAATATCGATTCTATCCAAATTTGTACAACGTTCAACCAAATTGAAGACGAAATTCTAGAGGAAAGTTATGAGACGTTGCCAGTTGTACCAAAATGTCCAACCATTGAGGTAAAAGTTGAAGGATTATTAATTCCCGCATTAATTGATACTGGCGCTCAAGTTAGTTGCGTTTCCAGAAATTTAATTGAAAAAATGAAAAAATTAAACAATACCATGTTGTTTTTACCAGCGTCAGGAGTTACTCTTATGGGCGCAGTTAAAAGTAAAAGTCAGAAGGTAAATCAGCAGGTACAGCTTCGTATGGAATTGAATGATCAGGTGGTATTAGTGTCTTGCTTAGTAGTACCTAATTTAATTAAAGATATTATTCTCGGTTACGATTTTATTGTGGAACATGAAATTGAAATAAAATCCAGAACAGGTATGTTAAAAGGTAATTTTAATAATCAGGTATGCGAGTTTAAATACAACGACTGTGTTGTTAGGGAGGACAGCATTAAAATAAATTACGTAGAATTTAAAGACGGGATGAAACAGAAAATTCAGGAGTATACAACTGATCAAAGACAAGAAATCGTGGAAAATACCGACATGTTGAATCGAGACGAAAAAAATAAATTACTTCGGGTGTTAGATAAGCATGATAAAATATTTTCTGAACAACCTGGTTGTATGAAGAACTACGAGCATAAAATAATTATGAAAGATGAAACTCCGTTTTGTTATAAGTCTTATCCTGTTCCACACGCTTATAAAAAGATAATACACCAGCAAATTCAAGAAATGATAGAGTGGGGGGTAATTGAGAAAGCCCAAACTGAATACATAAATCCTCTTGTTGTGGTTCGTAAAAAAGACAACACCCCTCGTGTATGTCTTGACGCAAGGCATTTAAATCGGAATATGGAAGCAGATCATGTCATACCTCCAAATCCGAACGAGCTCATGTATTTATTTAAACCAGGTCAAAAATTGAGTGTCCTGGATTTGACAAGCAGTTATTGGCAAATCTTGATTCGGCCAAGTGATAGAAAGTTTACGGGGTTTTTATATGAAAATGAAACCTATGTTTTTCGCAGGTTGCCATTTGGTCTGATGACGTCAGTAGCAAGTTTTATACAAGGATTAAATAAAGCGTTAGGAGAAGATGTCCAATCTTTTGTTATCCCATACGTCGATGATTTGTTAATTTTTTCGGGTAGTTTTGATGAACACCTTGACCACTTAGATACAATTTTTTCGAAATTTGGTGAAGCCGGAATAACGTTGAAATTAAAAAAATGTAAATTTTTCAAAAAGGAAGTTGCGTTTATAGGGCATATTTTGTCACCGGAAGGTATATGTGTATCCCCAGAACGTGTTAGGGTGATTCAGAATTTTCCTCAGCCGAAAAATGTACGTCAGCTTAAGGGTTTTTTAGGACTAATCAGTTATGAACGGAGATACCTCGATCATTTGTCCGAGCATACGGTTGTCTTGAAAAAATTGTTGAAGAAAGGTGTAAAGTGGCACTGGAAAGCAGAAAAACGTAAGAGACGCCATCAACCACAACGGGTAATTAAGTTTAAGGTGGGAGATAAGGTTCTGGTCAGAACACATCCACAATCGGATGCTGCAACGAACAAAATAAAAAAGCTGTTTTTAATTTATTCAGGACCGTACGAGGTGCGTTCAATTGCAGGCGCTAATTCATACGAACTCATGGGCGTAGATGACGGCAGGTCAATAGGTATCCGAAACGTCCGCGATTTGAAATTGTGGAATCCGGAAATTAAGGAACTTTAAGAAAAAGAAAATATAAACAATGAGTTCACTCAGAAGGAAAGATAATATTGATTTTCATTATTTACTGTGGTTTACCATTTATAATTATCCAATAAATAATCATACACGTTTTTGTTTTTTATGACTCCTGTGTTTGTTGTTTTGCTAGTTTTAATTGAGGACAATGTACAAGTCTTACCAACTGCGTTTTTTTAAGGACTTGAACATTGTGGGGGGTAATGCACAAGGGCAGACTGGCAGCATACCTATTAATTTCGTTTAAGATCGGTGCTAACTATTGTAATGATGTAAAGAATAGTGAAGAGGACTAAAAGTAAGAAATATTGATTGGGAACGAACCAGACGTGGCACCTGTTGGGATGAATCCAAACTAAGGGGTTGGTAGTGTTGGTGTTAAATGGTGGGGTGTTTGAAGAAAGAGCATCGCAACACCGGCTTGAAGCCGCAGGCAGATTGGCGAGAACCGTGAGGGGTTTCGCAAGGTGGTTCACGTCAGAGCACCAAGACGGGTGTGACGGTGTTACCAGCGTATGAGTGAATTGAATCAACAGTGTTGAACTTAATTTAACCACTTGTGGTGATTAGCAGAGTGATTATCCGCAGTTTGTCAGTGACCAGTTACAAGAGCAGCCTAGTGAGTGCTTGGGAACCATCTACAAAAATCCATAAGGTTGTACCTACCTATATTAAATTAATTAAATTATCCTCTGATTAATATAAATATAATCTAATAATAATAAACACCTTTTTAATAAATTAATACTTAATCTATAATCAATAAACCATAAATAATAAAATTCCATCAACCGAATACTTCATTCTAACATAAATTAATAAACCAACCCACAGCAACTTATATTACGTAATAGGTATTCTTACTTATAATAAGGCGCCAGAAGAAAGAAGACTTTAGTCAGGGTTTTGGATGCATGTTGATTTTTCTATTAATTAATTTAAGCATAAATACCATTTTTGAATTGTTTGTTTGTTGAGTCAATTAACCAACAACTGTAATTTATATATGTGAGTGAACTTCATTAAATTTGATTTGCTTAAAGGGATCGTTTTCTTTTTGGGAAGTATCCAGTCTATAACCCATTAGCTTGAGTTTTATTATTAAATAAAAAATAAGAGTCATCATCTCTAGCAAGCCGAGGCTATAAATAAAGTAAGTATCTTTAACAAAATTGCACGGGCACAATATGCAATAAAGCTCTCTAAATACCGACACAACGACAACGTAGAGTCTGGAGAGGACAAAGACATGGACGTTTCGCTATAATTTCAGCTCATCAGTCTGCCACAATGCCACAATGCCACATCAAGCAAGAACGCACCAACCAGAGGAGTGCGTCGAATAGACGAAACTAACGACTTTTATAATAATCATCTTGTTTATTTCTCTGAATAAATCCACGTAATGCATGGAATAGAATCAATAATCCACATAACTAAATACAATTGATTAAATAATAAACTGCATCACACAATCACCAGACAGAAAAATTTGAAATCAGTATGTACCTAACAATCGTTTTACATGGAATAAACGGCAATCGATGTTTATTCAGCTCAGGTCGCCGCAATTTTTACATTAGAAAATTAACAGTCACGACGACTGCTTTGGTGCATTAATAATCCTCCGAATACAGTCGAAGGATTAATACACGCGCAAATACGTTCGATCGACCGAGCTTCGCTTCGAGATATTTAGACAAGGATTGTATCAACCTTTCTGGCTTATTCGAAAATCTGTGCGGTTGTTTGTACAGAAAGTGATTGATACAGCGTGCAATCAAAATAAAAGAGTAATGTACAAAAGTGAAAAGGTTCCAGTAACTGAGAAAGAAACTTCATGGAAATTTCGAAATGATTTTGAAACTTTCGTTTAAAGAAGAAGAATGATAATAAATGAGGATTTTTGCAATGAAATCGATCACCATTGAAGTTGTTTGTGACGAATACATCCCCAAAAGTTTTCCAAAAATCGAATATTTCTAGACGAATATTTCTCTTGGAGAAAGTGATTGCAGATTTACAATTAAATGTCTTAAAACAAATTTACACGGATTTACTCGAAAAGTTAATAAAATTGGAAAATTTCGCTGAGGAAGTAAAAAATTTATGCAATTCAGCTAAATTTTCCACAGAAAATTGAATTAAAAATAGGAAAATAGTCACGGCCTCAGCGAAGAGTAGCACTATCCCTTGATGCGTACCCAATTGGTCCGAATTAAGTAAAATAACGTGTAGATTACAAAGTTGGTATTTTTTGAAAATTTTAAATGTACCTACAAATGCAGTCAAACTCTATAGTTCGGTAGAAAGGTAAGATAATGGGACTGGGGGAGGTGGGAGAACTAATATACAGTTGATCTGAGATCAAATTTGAGAAATCTGTATCTCCTCTTTCATACAACACGATTGTATATTGTAGCACCGTGTACGGCAACGGTAACGTGCGTGTTAGCTTTTTTGTGGCTATAGCTACTAATATAATATCTAATAGTCTTACCTCTAAACTGTTATAACAATTTTTTTCAAAAACTTTGGAATTAAGTATCATTTAGTCAAGGTGACATGCCTTGTATTCAATCGCTGTCAACGACTTTGACCTAATCTTCGTATCCGGTAATGTTTTCAGTTTCGACGATTGTGAGGAAGTTGTAAACATGTTTATCGAATTTCGATGCAATAATTATTGGTTCTCCGATATTGAGAGCTCTCATGAGTAGTAGTCCAGTCAACGATTGTCCCAAAAGGAGGTGTAGAGTGCATGAGCAGGTACCAATACATCACGGCCGAAATAACGTGCAGTAGCTGAGATTACTAAAAAATCATTTTCGGAGAAAAGGCAAGCAGAAACTTACGTTTGGAGGAACTTCTCGTTGCCGCGTCTCCGTCAGTGAAAATCTTCCTCCAAACGTAAATTTTTGTTTGCTGTTTCTCCGAAAATGATTTTTTAGTATCTAACGTCAGTTACTGCACGTTATTTCGGCCCTGAGGTGTAAGCGAATCTTTCACTTATTCAGGGGGCTTAGGGTGTTAAACCAAAAGCCCGCCTGACCTCTAGTTGGAGAGCCGGTTGGTGGGGAGAGGGTGAAGGTCCCACTTTTGGGGTTTTAGGTTATATCTTAAAAACGGTGCGTAGTAGGGAAAAATTTCTCCATAGTAAATAAAAGCTCGTAAAATATTTAACCTGCAGGATTTTTCAACTTTTCAACTCTTTTCGAGCTAGGAAATAGTTGAAATTCTCGAAACAAATCAATTTACTTTTTCCTCAAGCATCCCACTTTTGGGGTTTTCGGTTATATCTTAGGGCAAAATTTCCTTATAATAAATAAAAGCTCGTAAAATTATCTAAAACTTTTATTATTTACGTGACTTTCGAATTACCCACCGTTTTTTAATTACACGCTAACCAGTCAACATTTACAGCAATTTTGTTTTTTTCGTAAAATTTTCAGAAAAAGCCTGTTTTTATCATATTTCTGACACATAACTCTTATTTATTTGTGATAAAGATAACTAGAATAAGTACTATTAAGTGTCCTGTGTGTATTGAGGACGTGGTTAAACAAAAAGAAAAATAACAACTTTTCTGAAAATGACAATATTTTACGAAGAAATTTAAAATTGCTGTAGATGTTGACTGGTTGAAGTCTTGCTGATATTTTAAAAGAGAATTCAGTTTTTTAGATCTTCTTCTCAATGAATTTATGTCTCTGATGAATATTTTAATTAGACGATACGACGCAATGTTTGATGAAAAAGATGAGATTAAATGATTTTGTTTCGAAAATTTCAACTGTTTTCGATCGTGTAGCGCGTAAATTGTTGAGAATTAGAAAAATGCATACAAGAGCTAGAAATTTTAGACAATTTTACGAGCTTTTGTTTATCATGAGAACAGTTTTCCCCTTGAAGCACCGCGTTTCACCAAGAATATCCAAAAGTCAGATGTTTGAGGAAAAATATGAGGTTAATTGGATTTTTTTCGTTAAAATCTACTTTTGTGGAGGGTGTAACTTAAAAACGGTTGGGATTTCGAAAGTCACTTACGAAACAACAGTTTTAGACAATTTCACGAGCTTTTTTTTATATTATAAGAAAAATTTTCCCTACGACGCATTGTTTTTAAGATATAACCGGAAACCCCAAAAAAGTTACCTTGTACCCCCTCTTCACCCTCTGGCTCACCACCTAGACGTCTGGACTTTTGGTATGTTAACACCCTAAGCACCCGAAACAAGTTTCTGAAGTTATACCTGCTCATGCACTCTGCACATCCTCCCTTGACTGAACTATAGATAAGTACATCAAGGGCATCGGGTAGAATTTTGACAATGATATGGAAACACGAAAAACGTTTTCGGCTCATACAATATTAATCGCTTCACCAACTGATGGTTGCATGTTGCATACAACAGTGTTCGTTTACAGTGGCGATAAAATAATAAAATAATAAAATTTTTAAAATACCTCCCGAGTTCTTGTATATTTTCCAGTAAATAAACTTCACAAAACTCTTACGTTAAGTAAGAAAGTAAAATTAGGTAACATCTGTTTTTGTAAATACAAATCGGTAAAAATAACAAGGGTTACTCTAACGTCCTAAATAATTACAAACTCCATCAGGTCTATACTAAATTATCGATTTACAAGTATCTGCTTCAACTGCCTGCTTTTCCCGTTTCCCCCACGAACCCTTCCCTTAAAGAAAACAGCAAAAATCGTCCCCTTGAAATTGTTAAACTCACGCTCACGACTTTGGTCTAATTACACCGTCATTATTGTTATTGCAATATCACTATTCAAACAATAGCGCACCAGTGGTAGAATGAAAGGTTTCGTTCATCCTTTTATCCATTAAATGGCTCAGTTAATTTAGATTTTATACAGAATTTTTAGCTAGATTCCTCATAAAAAAAAGCTGACAACTGCAGGCAGATTCGAATCTACATTATTTAATTTCAGACCGTCATTTTTTTTTGTTATTCCTGGCGCATATTATGTAAATAACTCCGTGAACATCGATTGCAACACGTTGAACAACTTAATTGACATCAAAGTCTTTGTCAAAAAAAGACTTTCATATCAAGTGTAGGTATAGTACAAAATGTTAAGCTATGTGATTTACGGAATTCCATGCTCACAGAAATTCCTTGGATAGTGGAATTGAATTCCTTATGTCCATACAGAATAGTTCTTAGCTCATCCCTTTATTGAAGGATTACGCAAGGAAGCGTGCGAGTGATCGGCTGTTCGATATTTCATTAGGAGAGTTCATTTCTTCGTGGACAAAGTGGTTTGCGATGTCACATCAAAAATCGGGATGAATTCCTTATTCGCACGCAGTCAACTGAGATTTTCATAAAGATGGATGATTGAAGAAAAAAAAGATCGACTGTATTTTTTGTTTGCAAAGGTGCAAAAATAGAGTTGTTAACAAAATGACAAATTTCAAAACTGAGAATAATCGTTATAATTAATTGTCTGTGATTTCAGTTATCAGTTACTTTCCGCGTCCATATCATACAAACAACTGTTACTCCGGATATCTCGCATATTTTCATACACATACGTCCGCTTGAGCTGTTCCTCCAATATTGACACTGTGATTGATAAATGACGAAGGCACTTCCCTCCATGCAGGGACCCACTTAATTGATACATATAAAATATGAAACCTGTCGAAGCAAAAACATGATAAACTCAACGCCATCCCTACATCACAAAAGACTCCCCCAGTAATTTACATAGGAAATCAATCTTTCAACACTTTATATGAACCTTTTCAAAGTCTAAGGGAAGGTTGAAAAATCGAAATAATTGAATTTTTATGTACCTACCTACACTGTTTACCAACCACCCTTAAATATTTAAAAAAGGGGGATTTCGAACTAATAATGGTAAAATCAACAATAAGTGTTGATTTATTTTCATGAATTGATGCAATTATAAGAGCTAATAATAGCTGGCTGAGTTCTTGAAAACGATATATTTATTCAAAATCGCCAATTTTAAAAATATTCCCATTATGATTCACTTGACGTCAGTTCGCTCAACTATACACGAGTATTCTTAAACTAAACCCAAAAAGAACCGGAAATATTTGTCTCGAGAGTCGGCATGCAATTAATAACTCAGCTGGCAAACTTCACTACCTACCTACATCTTTGAAAGTTCCTAGCCGAGCCGGTATAATTTGCAGACTTGCAAAGCTATAGTAAAGTGGAATATTCGAAATTTAAAAATAAAAGAGAACACCCGTTGACATCTCTTACTTCAAACAAATCGTATCGGGGCCATTAAAATGTCAGCAGTAGTTTGGGTTGGATGTCAACTGCATTTTACTAAAGTTTTCTCTCGGGCTATGGTCATTCGACATGAAGTCTTGTAATTTTTATTTTGTTAGAGAATGCCTCGGAAAATGCATGGAAAGCTGGTGAGGGTCTTTTTGCTATAAGCAATTTTACAACGTGAGTGTTCGTAATGTTCCCAAGATGAAAGTTACCTGTTCAAACATGATTATTGCCATCCAACATAATATAATGATAATTGATAATCCAAATTTTTACACTGAAGGTTTAAACAAAGAACTGAAGAGCTGACATAATTTAACTGAGAAAACAATGGACAGGGAATTTGTCTTTTGTTAAATTAGGTTTTTCTCATTTTTCTTGTTGTAATTTCAATGACGGTATGGTTTAAGAACGTTATGGCGAGGTGAAATTTTTTTACAGGTTTTACAGGTAAAGAGAGGTATTTTTGATTATCGTTAAATTTTTTAGGTATAAAATATCGGTGGTACAAGATAAGAGGTAATAAAATTTTGAAAAGATATAATTCTTCTCTTTTTCCCACACACACCAAAGTAGAGAGTTCAAATTAGGTGTCAAATTCCTGCACTAATGTGAAACTCTCTCCTACATGAAGAGTAGTAATTTAAAAAGAGAAAAAGATATTATAGTGGGATGGCAGAAGCATAATTGAATTTTGATCTTTCCTAAATGACATCCTTAGCTATTAACAAGTATCAAAAAATTATTTTAGTCGAGTTTGTGGGAATATCTCAAACTAAATATTTCAATTAACAGTTTAAATTATCAGACTCTAGCTGAGTTAACTCTGCCATCGTTTCACAAAATTTGTGGTCTTATTTGAGTCACGACCGGTTATTATTATTGTTCAAAACAGCTATTGTCTATGTTTAAAATTAATTCAAACCGCTTTTAATTAAAGAGGCGATTCACTTTAAGGTAATTATCATCGTAAAATCGGGAAAGTTTACACCTGAAGAGTGTACAGGTGCAGATAGGAAAGTTCAAAATGGCCGATGTCGCGATTTTTATAATTCTCACATTAATTGAAACGCGGATGTTCGCTTTCTTCTATGTCGCGTTATAGAGATAACTCGGGTTCGTTAAATAAAGCACGATTAGATAAGGTAAATGGTACTTAGATATTTAAAGAGGTGAGGTAAGATATCTATTTACTAGAGAAATTCGCCCGAGACGCGGTCAAAGCTTGTTCTCGCCTCACCGGGTCTCGTAGTAGTCCCTTGTTGCGTCCTCAAAATATTACGTCATTTTCCGCAAATCACCGTACCCTCTCACCACAGGTGACATCCCTTGACCTATCAGGAATTCGCGTCTCGCTCTGTCCTTATTCATTAAATGTGGTCTTTTTTGCGCTCGACCCTTCTCTATACATTTAGGTACACACATTTTAGGTCACTGTTTGCTTGTTAAGTGGGATCTACGGATTATGAAGTCGTAAGGAGAACTCGATATTCTAGGAACGGTCGTTGGAAAAGAGAGGTCGCTAATAGTTTCAATCTGTTATTATTTAATAACAGCTTTTGTAAATAATGAAAGTGAACTCTGCTTTCGCTAATTGCTTTAACACCGATAGGTCGTTACAACATATTATATTTATGTTATGTTATGTTTATGTTTACGTTTATGTTATGTTTATGTTTACGTTTATGTTATGTTACGAAAAAAAAGCTTTTCCCGAGGCATTTTCGGAAAATGACAACATTATACAAAAAAATGTAAAATTGCTGTAAATTTTAACTGTTCGGAGATTAATTTCCATACATTCTAAAAGAGAATTCAATTTTATACAACCTCCTTTAGATGAATTTATTTCTCTGATGTGTATTTCTCGATCGTGTAGCTCGAAACCGATTGAGAATTAGACCAAAACATATGAGTTAAAAGTTTCAGGCAATTTTACGAGCTTTTGTTTATTATAAGAAAATTTTTCTTCTGGACGCACCGTTTCTGAGATATAATCAGAAACCTCCAAAAGTCAGATATTTGAGGAAAAATATGAGGTAAATTAATTTTTTTCAAAAAAATCTACTTTTGTGGAGGATGTAACTCAAAAACGGTTGAGAATTTGAAATTCACGTATAAGATAAAAGTTTTGAATAATTTTACGAACTTTTATTTATTATAAGGAAATTTTTCCCTACGACGCACTGTTTTTGATATACGTATAACCCACCCTAAAAAAGGGACCTTAAATCCCCCTTCCCACTCCCCGGCTCACCACCAAGACGTCAGGACTTTTGGTAGGATAATACCCTAAGCACCCTGAACAAGTTTCTGAAGAAATCGCTTAACTGGACTTGTATGTAGAAGAATTTTTCCAGCCGATTCTAAAAAAAATCTTGGAAATTCATATTATGACAGTAGCATCAAAAAATAATGAACTTATCTTTACAGCCTCGATTTCCATATATTGTAATATGAAAGAAGAACGTTATGATATAATATAAGGTAACAATGTGGGGGATTAGACAGATCCTTAAGGTAGCCAGTTCGTGATACCAAACTCATCACATCTGCCATAAACCAATCGCCTCGGCACACCTTTCCAATCTAGAAAACTAAAACTGCAGATTCTTGGCAAAAATATTTTTGGAGTTTCTCAGAGTCTTTCTATCGCGTTAATGACTAAGTTATAATTATTGTCTTCATCTTCCTCGATTCTTCTTCTTGTGGTTTATAGATTTTAAGATTGCCTGGTAACATTTTTATTTTTTCATGTCTTATCGTGGTTTTCCCCGCATGAGCTACTCATTTGATAAATGTTCAAAGATCTTGACGTGATCATTGATATTAATAATTATTCTATAGGTTGGTTTGTAAGTCCAAGTAATAGACAAATAAATTCTCAGAATGGAATCTTATAGAGAAATCTATTTCTATATCACAGATAACTGAAGCATTGTAAGAACTCGAGCATTTAACACAATACCATACTAACCAGAACTAAGTAAAAACTACTTAAAAAATCATCAAGGTGCCTATAATCGGTAGATTTACATAAATTTTCACCATCATTACTGGCTCTTTTCTTTTGTTTTAAGTCATCTCATCCATCAAGTTTCCACTATCACTTACCAAACATATCATTACACAAAATGACTACGTGATTTATGCCAATTTCAGCCATTTTCTCGGCTTACAGCCCAACGAACGTCACGTCACATCTCGTTAACTTTTAATGGAGGGAGCGTATCACTTTTCATAAATTAATCGTAACAGTGATGTAGTGCCGGCCCGGCATTTCACACCCGTAATAGTTACAAAATTGGGTTTGCTAGTGAAACTAATAGCGCCAGCTGTTGAGTTTTAATCAACATAAAAGCTACTCTATCTCGCAAAGGGACCATCTAATTTTAAAAGCTATACGTTTCTGACAACATCTACGCGCTCGCTTGAAGGGCTCATTCATCGCGGTCTGGAAAATTCAAGGTTACTGCCTAATGATCTCGCTTCCGGAGAATAAGAGTTATACGTAAATCGTTTGTACTTACCGGGTGATCATTTCAAACCTCTTGGGGAGCTAAAAATATTATAAATCAAGGGTGAAATTTCGAAGTTTCTCATTTAATTCATTTTTGACTTATTTTGGAAAATGTGTTTTTTTATTGACCCCCTATTAAGAACTTTACCTTTCTTAAAAAGGGGATATAGTTCCGGTTTAATCGACAAATTTTTAACTTGGGAATCTATGGTAGAACGTCGGTGGTACTTTTTTGGGGACACTGCTATTATTGTGATCCTAATTATTTTAAATACCCATCACTGATCTAAGAATAGATCAGACTTTTCTAATAGTCATTTCTTGGTAATGGGTATTTCCTGCTCCGTTTATAATGGTATAGTTTCACTCTCGATATTAAAATATTGCTCCAATAACCAATTCTTTTAAAAAATTTCAATATTCGTCATAAGTTTTGGTAACATATTTTTTGATACAAAATTTCATTTGACCACAAGTTATTCTCATATGAGTGGACTTTAATAACATTGAAATACGAATTAGGTATTGTTTTTGTTTGAGCATAGCCGTGCCTGTACTCGTATTACGTGAAGCAATCCAAGCTAAAAATTGTTGTGACATTCGTCTCTTCTTCTATTCAACACTGGCACGTGCTTCTCTAATCCAGAATTTGTAAACATAGTCAGTAACTTTCCCTGTCAAGATGCAGTTGCAACGCATCGATTCGTTGCATGAGCTGACTGAAAATAAACATACCCGCGAGGTAGTTGTTTGCTTTTCCGTCACTATAAATACAACTTTAATGTAAACAGGCCCTTATTTATTATTTACCAAGTTCCACTACCATTACCTATCGCTCTCGCAATTCAACTTCACGGTTCTAAATTCACACGTTTATTTCAATAATCCAAAGATTTTTCCTAGCAAGTTAGTTGCGAGTGTCAATGTGAACGGCTGCACTGAGAAACGAAAGACTCTTTGAAGTTGTGTGAATAGGAATCCTGAAAAGATTGCTGATGAGCCGAGTTAAATCGCAAATTTAAATGTATTCCTTATCGTCAACTGTAAGTGAAGATATACAAGGAGAGAGAGAGTTCTCTGATGCCTCTGAAGTATTTGTCTTCTAAATGAGTTCAAAAAAGAGAAAGGCTCTTAGGGATAATTTCCTGTTTTCTAGCGACTCTTATCTTAATGGTTTTAGGTTTTTCCAATCGATTGAATCGCACTCCAGGAATTAAGACACTGCTGCTTTCGGCGAGTGTATTTAAAAAACTAAAAGACTAAAGAAAATGTAGTTTATTGAAAGGATGTTTACTAGTTTGTTATTCTTTTCGACTAGGTACGTATAATATTAAAGCGTTTTTCTGTTGAAGCTACTAAAGATGGGAGATAACTACGAGAATTAATTATTGCATTTCTGTTATTGCAGCACTTGGTCCAGTCAACAATCGACCTGAAAAAAGAAAAATTCCGTTGTCGATCTTTCTTGTTCTACCCTTTAGGGGGGGGGGGGAATCACTCCTGATAGTGTAAATTCAAAATGGCGACCAGATCCGAGGCGCGTATCAGTCCGCCATTTTGAATTTTATGAAAAAATTGTTGTCTTTAATAACACGACCATTTAAAATTTTTCCGGTAAAAGATTGTTGAAGCAAAACTAGTAGGAAATACAACTTTACAAATTACAGTTTTTTTCTCTACGATACTTTTCGAATTAAATCTCAAAATTTGATAGTTTTCATTACCCTGTGTAGTGTAGAAATTTAAACTAAACTCGCAATTTTCACTTTTTACCCATAACTCACAAACCACTCAATCTAAATTCCAAGGGTTGTCACCACCTGTTGAATTTTCTCAGATAATTTAAAAATATGATAATATATAGGGAATCGCCGTTAAAATAACGAAGTGTCATATTCGTGTATTTCCGAAAGAGCGGCCATCTTGAAAATATTTTCAATCAATTTCTCCTGGTCATTTATATCTTTTTTTATTTTTTATTTCGAGGCTCTAGAACCAATAGTTCCTATGAGATACAGCCGGTAGTCAACCTGAACAGACACCCCTATTTTTTCAGGTTTAATTCAAAAAATATCGATCCTAGGGAAATAATTGTAATAAACAAATTTTTACACAAAAACTGGAAAATGACCGAGTTCTTAAAGAAAAATAATCATTTTTCATAAAATTCAAAATAGCGGACTGATGCGCACCTCGGATCTGGTCGCCATTTTAAATTTACAATACCCAGTGACCCCCCCCCCCTAACGGGTAGCACGATAAAGATCGACAACGGATTTTTTCCCGGTTAAAAGTACATAATGACTGGGCTAAGTTCTAATTGATTCAGGTTGCAAGAGAGATCTGCAGAAGCCGATTTCATTCTTAAAAATGGCGGAATTTTCGAAAAAATCAATTAAAAAATATTTTTACAAAACAGATTTCCGAGATTTTGGAGTGAAAACCCTCGTGATCGATTTAGGTCTTTAATAATTATTATTGTCAATGAAAAAACTGTTTTTTCCCTAACCATTTTCCAGGAATATAGGAAATCCCTCGTGGTGGATTTTAGCCTTTAATTTGCGAAAAACTCAATAAAAAAAATATTTTTACAAAGCGTTTTGTCCAATATTTTGGAAAAACCGTCGTGGATCGAGGCCGTTAATTTTCAAAAAAGAGTCAATGAAAAAAAAACTATTTTTGCTCAAAACTTTGTCCAGGATTTTGTCAAAACCCTCATGGTCGATTTGGTCTTTAATATTCAAAAAACAAAAAACTGGAATTTTTCCCAAAATTTCGCCCAAGATTTTGGGAAAACTCTCGCCGTTCATTTAATATTTAATTTTCAAAAAAAACCGCGCAAAATACTTTTTTGCTCCAAACCTTGCACAAAATGTCCGTGGCCGAACGCGAGGCTGGACGTGGAGTTCTAATTGTTACCTACGTATTTTTACATTTATGATAATTTTTTTTTTTTGTGAAATTTAATAATGGCATTATTATCAACAAAAAGAAACCATTTAGTTTCCATCCAAGCCGTTAAAAACGAAACAAAAAAAAAGCTGAAATATTAAAAAATAGAGGGAAAAGTCCCTCTCCCTGGCAGAAAGCGTGGCTGGCCGAAGTGTGGCTAACTTGACTTGGGTAAAAAAATTAGTGCATCTGAAGTGGGATAACGAGCAATACGCCCAATTTTGTATAAGAGTCTACAAAAGATGAATATCTGACGAATTAACAGAAAGATCGATCATGGCTTCTTGGAATTCGTTCACCCAATTCACTCAAGAGGGCTCCATTTTCCGATTATTCTCGACATCACTCAAAACCTTAGTGATCACCACTAATTATTCTAAGACTTGACTAAAAGATAGCCAACCTCCTTTATTACTTTAATCTTTAATAGGCTCTATAATCCTGGCACCGATTCTTTGGTGTTTAGGAAAAATATTATTCTGCAACTTCCTCCTCCCAACTTAGTCCAAGAATAACACAGTTCTTGCAATATTATTTCAAATAAGACACAATCATCGTGCCAACAATTATTTCCATCTAACGAGCGCAGACACGTGTGTTACCGTAATCTTCACCGTGGCAGAATAACAACCGGCGGTTATCCCCTTGACATTAGCCATTGTATCAAATAGTATTCTCCTACTTACTTGGATCTAAATAATCTACTTTTATATTTATATTTATATGTATGTAGAAACGGTCTTGTTATTAGGTAGATCTTGAGACACAATAACACGAGACAAAATATTATTTGCATTTGTTGCAGGTTGAAGGTATTCTTCCCACAAGAATTTCGGAAGATCTAAAAGCCATTCAACCAATTGCAGAATTGCAGCTCCTCCAATTCATCTGTTACAAGGGAATGAATTTGTTGGAGCGCATTTTTTCATCTTTTTTAAAATAAAACAAAGTCAATCTGGTCAATTAATTATAAGCATCGTAGCAATAATTGAATCATCAAATTATAAGAAATTCAATATTTTATTACGTGACGTGGATTCATTAAACTGGCAATAAAAATAAGATATACTAACACTAACCGGCATAATGTAAGAAAACCGAGCTTATACCGACATTTCACACATGAGTTATGAAATTTGGCACAACTGGCTATAATTACGTGGAGGAAACTATTAAAGTGATTTAGAAGTCACTTTACGACGGTAAGAAGTCGCGAAACTGAAACCCTGCACGAAACTTTCGCTATCTAGTTTAAATTTCCATATACATACTTACCTATCTTTCCACACTACGCGAGAGATTTTCTCAAATATCTTGCAAAATTGAAAAGCGAAGCTTAACAATACGTTAACGTGTCAAATTTTTACAGACAAACAGACATTCGCTGCAGATGTGATGTGAACGTGATTCGAGCATCACAATAAAATTGTTTCTTTAAAGAAAAGAACACAAGCGCATTGATGCAATATTCGCTCGACATCAACTCAAATAAACGCAAGTGAATCAAGTTGGCTGTAACTGTAAAGCTCGGTGAAGTTGGCACCCGTAAGTGCGAATTTGTAGAAAACTCAAACGGCATTTGATTGTCCACGTTTGTTGAAACAAAATTTTCGTTTTTCCAGCATTCAAAAAAAGGTTACGGCAACATTTTAAAAAATACATTTTTTTTGGAGGGTGGACAAACGAAAATTTTGATTGGACAAACGTGGAGAAATCGTGCACAAACTTAGGGATGCCAACTTCACTGAGCTAAGCAATGACTGAAAGAAAACCATTTATTTGATATTACGTTTCGACCTTTCTCCGCTTATGAGATTTCTGCCATCTTGATTTTGGATAGGTGAGTAGTAACGTCTTTTAAGTTTTCCAAGCTTATTTTTGAAAATAGCGATGTAAGTAATAAATACTTTTTCTTATAGCATGAAATCAGCTTTTTTCGTCATCATGAAATCTTCGTCATCTTGAAAAAAATCAAGATGATGGGAAACGCACAAGGGGTTGGAGGACGAAAATTTGAGGAATTTCATGTTGCATTGTCTTCTAGCAACCCCCTACATTTCAGCTTTTCCAGAAAATGTATACCTCGATTCTCAACTCGGGGTTGTGCTTTTCGGGTCGAGTTCATCGACTAATTAACCCACCTTCCCAAAATCAAGATTGGGGGAAACACACAAGATGTTGGAGGACGAAAACTTGTAAATTTTAGGTTTCCGAGACTGATTTTTCAACTCAGCGGGGTTCTACTTTTCGGGTATGGTCCATCGACTATTAACTCACTCCCCGAAAACAAGATTGTGGGCAACGCACAAGGAGTTGGACTGTTACCGTTGGAAGTCCAAAACTGGAAAAATTTTGTCTCCGAGACTGATTCTTCAACTCAGCAGGGTTGTGCTTTTCGGGTACGGTCTACTGACTAACTCATCCCACAAAACAAAGACGGTGGGAAACGCACAAGGGGTAGGAACACGTCAACTTTGGAAGTTTATGTTTCCGAGACTGATTTTTCAACTCAGCAGGGTTGTACTTTTCAGGTATGGTCCATTGACTAACTCATCCCCCAAAACCAAGACAGTGGTAAACGCACAAGGGGTAGGAGGACGAAAACTGTTAAATTTGTGTCTTCGAGACTGATTTTTCAACTCAGCAGGTTGTATTTTTCGGGACTAGTCCAACGACTATTAACTCGCTCCCCAAAAACAAGGTTGTGCTGGGAAACGCCCAAGGGGTTGGGAGACGAAAACTTGGAAAATTTAGGTTTCAGAAACTGATTTTTCAACTCAGCAGGGTTGTACTTTTCGGGTATGGTCTATTGACTAACTCATCCCCAAAAACCAAGATGGTGAGAAACGCATAAGGGGTAGGAGGACGTCAACTTGGGAAGTTTATGTTTCCGACACTGATTTTCCAGCTCAGCAGGATTGTACTTTTTGGGTATGGTCTATTGACTAACTCATACCCCAAAACCAAGACGGTGGGAAACGCACAAGGGGTAGGAGGACGATAACTGGTAAATTTATGTCTCCGAGACTGATTTTTCAACTCAGCAGGGTTGTACTTTTCGGGTATGGTCTATTGACTAACTCATCCCCCAAAACCAAGACGGTGGGAAACGCACAAGGGGTAGGAGGACGATAACTGGTAAATTTATGTCTCCGAGACTGATTTTTCAACTCAGCAGGGTTGTACGTTTGGGTATGGTCCATTGACTAACTCATCCTCCAAAACCAAGACGGTGGAAAACGCACAAGTGGTAAGAGGATGAAAACTTCAGAAATTGCATGTTTTATTGTGTTCGAATAATCCATAAAATTTCAGCTTGTTCCGGAAAATTCCGATCTTCTAAGATAAGTTTACTGTAAGTGTTATTATCACCTACTATTATCATTTTTTCCATTTAATCGAAATGTTACTAGGATTTATTTCACATATAACTCCGATTGGCTGTCAATATCTTTAGGTTTTCCGCGAGCTTTAATAATAATTAAACAGACAGAGAAGTTCATTTTACAGTTTTTTTCCATATTTTTCGGATTTTATATTTATAAACTATGACAAAGGAGGGTATGTTGTAGGTTGGATTTCTGATGAAAGATGAGGAGGATGAAGAAAAATAATTATTATCAACATCAGAGCATGAAAGCTAAGAAACAAGCACTGGGTGGCTTGAAACGGTGTCATTAATATAAATATATCATCTTGCTTCTTTGAGTATTTAGTTTCATTTTTTGATTTGTCATTTTCCCATATGCCTTATGTTTGAAATTAAATGACACGTGGCAATGCGTAAAACGGTCTTGGAAAGTGAAGTGCGCTACACCATATGACGCTCGTATCTAATAACATGTATACGCGTAGGTATGCTAGGTACTTAATAATTCATGATTCAATTTTTTCTGGCTAATTTCATAAATGAGTATCGCTCATTTTCGTCTCGTAATTTCCCGACATCCTGTATGTACCTTCCACTATTTTAGGTGTAGATCATTAGTCACCAAATTGTTCGGTAAAATAAGGCCCTACCTACCTCCATCACACAACCAAAACCGCATTTCATGCAACAAAAGCCATAAGCAAAGCTAACTAACCTGAACAATGGACTTGGTCTGCTTGGTAATGTCATCGCAGGAGCCCTGGGAGGAACGCGGGCCTCGGATACATGCCGGGAACATGGCGCCCTTTCACCCCGGACTGCAGCAGGTCTAGCCCGGTTCCGGGGGAACGGCCATTTATATTTAATTAGCACGCACCGTGCTCCTATATTAATAGAGTCATCTAGATAAGGCGATCGGGGGGTTTAATGGGTGTTCGCATCTGTGTAGGTTTGACCTTATGGGTGATTATGTGAAGAGGGATTCTTTATTGGGGCGCCGGGAAGTGATAAGGGTAGATAAAGTCGATGGGTTTATTATATTGTCGAGTGTGCGGTCTCTTTTTGTGTGATTATTTGAGAATTTTAATAAGCGTCGAGTATGATTAATTTGCACCCCTCAACTTATGAGTAATTTTCTAATTTATGCTGATGAATGATTAGACATAATGTCATAAGTATGTATCTACTTTTGATTTGAATTAAATTGATCAAAATCTAGTTTTCATCAACTAAGTAGGTAAGTACTCCTATTTTACATGAAAAACAGCATACGTGATTATGGATTATACAGGGTGTTTGGAAACTGAACTGGACAGTCAAAATTAAACGCCAAGTATAAAATTATATTTTATAGCATAAAAGAAGAATAACTTTTTCCAAGATCAGGCCTTGTTTACTGAATATTTACAAAAATGTAAAACTATAAGGCCGCAATAAAAAATGTTTTTTTAGTAACTGAACAACAATTTTGCAAATATTTTCTAAACGAGGCCTGATTTTGGAAAAAAAATTATTCTCTCTTTTATGCTTAAAATGCGATTTGATATAGGACGTTTCGTTTTGGCTATCCAGTTACCCCCTCTCTGTATACTTAAGAGTGAGATTATCAAATCATAAAAAACCGTGCCATAAGTAACAATTTGGATTTAAAATGCATTATTGTTCCCTATGCGGTTTTTTCTGATGATTCGTCCTTGGATAAGAATTTTTCAGGATTTCCTGTATCAATATTGCATACAAAATGTACTTGAATAAGTCTATAGGTAAGAAGTAAGGACTTATTCATTATGATTCTTTACATTTTTTATTTGCGGTTAACAATTTTAAGCCTCGCTCGCGCTTGGAAATGATCGCAGAAATAGTGAATGAGTCCACTGTAAGGATATTTATATATCGTATTCTCTTGACATAAGCGTCAAGAGATCGCATTTCTTTTTTAAGGCGAGATAAATAGATATTAATGATTTCCAAACATGATGCGAGCAAATGAAAACGTCGCACGTTATCTTCCTCTTATTTTATTTTCCGGGATTAAATAAACAAAGTCCCCTCATCATCACTCAAACGTCAAACACGGGGAGAAACGCACACAAACGGCAGTTTTAAGAAAATATTTGCAGAACACAAGACTCGGGATATGATATTGCCAAAATACTGCAATATTAAACATGGAGGATATTCATAGTTTATCGTCCTGCTGGTCCTGGAATTATTTTCACGGAGGCCTCGTTATTATTTCTGACAGGCAATTCATTCTATCTTTTAATAATTCGATTGGCCAGGATTGAATAATTGAATAACTGCATAATTTATTCCCTTCAGGTAAATTGTTTTACACTTCTCACATAAATTATGCTTACGGATAGAAATGTCAAGGTGAAGGAGAATGAAGGAGTACTAATTCTAAATGACAAGTGATGCCGACTAGGAATGCTCTAGGATTTTAGATTTATTTCCAGATCTATTTCAAAAATCTCATTCAATGTTAAGTAGCTAGCTAAGAAATCTATTCATTTAAATGAGTCTTTCTATTATAAGCTACCTTTTTTTTCAAACATTTTTTTCATGCTAGAAAATTATGATAAAAAGTTGTAATTAAAAAATTAATTAAAAATTCCCCCTCCCTTGAAAAAAATCTCTAACATCTTCTGATTTCAGGTTAAAAATCAGCTCCATAAATGAGATTATTTGGTTATTTTTGCACCGCCAATGAAAATGGAAAAAAATTAAACAGAAATGAAAGAGTTAGGAAAACATGAAGAAAAATTAAACTCCGCGATGTAAAAGCGAAACTTTCATCAACTTGTTGAATACACCCATTCATTAACAATCAAATTAAATGTTTGATCAAAGCTACACAGATTCATGAACTTAACATCCTCGAACCCCATAATATACAACCCTTCCGGTTCGTGTACCTCATTTTATTACCCTCATCAAAAACTTTTACTGCATTTTGATTTACGACACTTCACACAGACACGCAACTGCAATTCGACACGCCGAAAAGCGCATCACTCATTACACAGATTCGACTTTCCCTCCCGAAATAGCGCACCGCACAGATGCGTTGACCGAGCTTCGACGGACGGAAGACGCCGGATACTGGATACCGACGGTCGCTACTGCTGAAAGCTGAAACGCTGAAACCGATCGCGGCACGTCGCTGAAACGTCACTGCAAAGCAGCGTGCTCGAGGCACGTTCAACCCCAGCAGTGAGCGGAGCATGAGGTGCAGCTGGGGCTTTCGCTTAGCCCGAGGCAGCGGCGCCGAACGACACGGGGAAGATAATATTAACCACACGCAGGCGCCCTCACGCAATAATAAATGAAGCGCGTTTCGGCAATGCTTGTTTCGACGTCCTGCTGTGCTGGAGAAGCGGGAGAAAGATCGCCATTGCTATGCCTCATCCGTGCATTACATTACATTACATTACATGAAAAATTGCAAATTTTACCTACCCCTAATTATTAGTTTTGTATTTAACTTCGAATCTTGTTTCAATAAACTAGGTACAAAACCGGATGGATCTGCGTATTTGACGCGTGTATTATATCTAATGATAGCCAATAAGCATATTGCCAGAAAGGGGAAGTTAGCCCAAGTGAGGCGAAAATAACTTCTAAAAGCTTTTTAGCGCCCTAAAATGATGTAAATATATCCAAAATCAATTTTTTCTTAAAGTAAGAATTTTTGTTCTTAATAGATCATTTCCATGATGGACGTACTAAGAATGAAATGCGCGTAGTAGATTTTTTGTTTCAAAGGTCTTCAAAATGGTTCTTTAAACAATCTGTTGAGTAAAATGTGTGCAGGTAGTGATTCCAGATCAGTTCTAAGAAGGACATTCCCTGATAAAATTTTGCATTTTCTTCTAAGAAGAGAGATACATTTTGACAAGAAGTTGTCAAAATTTTTGGTGCCCAGCAATTAACTTGACTCCAGGTAGGAATTTAATTCATCTTCGTGCAGTTTAGTTTCTCTTACTCAGAACTTCGGCAGAAGATGTTAGCCTTATAAATTCAACTTTCTTTTCTAGCAAAACAAAGTGAAATGAAGCTGAAGGTAGCAGACTCTTACTCCAGTAGACTTTTAGAAAAAGCAGTGGCTCTCATTCGAAAATGAAAACAGATTTTTGACACTAATTCCAATTCAGAGTTGTAAGGGCAAGGAAACCTTTTTCCAAGTTTCTTTCGTTTGCTCCCTGCAAAGTTGACCCCAAACTCGCTGAGAAGGTACACGAGAATAGCTGTTGCCATCCAAAAACTTCCTGAAGCAAAAGCTGTAGAGAACGTTATTCTCATTAATTGAAAAAACTTCTCAAAAGTTTCAAGTGCAATTTTTGTCTCAACAGCTGACCTAAGCACTCCTTACTTTGGTGGGATCGTTTTTTTTTGCATCGAATGCATTTCATCGGTGCCCAAACAATTTCCAGAAGCAGAAAGAACCTTGGAATTTGATGACGTTGTAGATAACGTTATTCTCAATAATTACAAATACTTCTCAGAGTTTTCACTGTAACTTTACTCTCTAGAGCTGATCCAAGTACTCTGTACTCTGGTGGGATCGATTTTTTGCATCGAATGACTTCCATTGGTGTCCTAAAAATTCCCAGAAGCAAAGAAACCCTTTAAAATTCTATGAAGTTGCAGAGAACGTTATTTTCAAATATTACAAATACTTCTCAGAATTGTCACTGTAATTTTTCTCTCAACAGCTAAACCAAGTACTCTATACTCTGCTGGAATCGATTTTTGCATCGAACGACTTTCATCGGTGCCCGAAAAAATTCCCAGAAGCAAAGAAAACCGTGAAACTTGATGAAGTTGTAGAGAACGTTATTCCCAATAATTACAAATACTTCTCACAGTTTTCTTTTGAATTTTCATCTAAGCAGATGCAAGTGCTTTGGTGACATCGTCTCTTGTATCGAATGACTTCGTCGTTGTCCAAAAAATTTCCAAAAACAAAGAAAACTCTAAAAATTGGTGGAATTGTTGAGAACCTCGTTTTCAATAATTAAAACACTTTTCAGGGTTAGCTTTACATTTTTGCTCTCAGTAGTCATACTTGTACTAACTCAAGCACCCCAAGACTCTTCGGTGTTAAAAAAATTCCCAGAAGCAAAGAAAACTTTAGAACTCACTGTGCAGATTTGAATATTTATTATAAATTCGTATCATGCATAAAGCCAAGAAAACTCCAAAATGAGTTTAAAATTATTATTAATAACATTGGGATTAGTTCATTGAGCTGCATAGTTTTATTTGCTTCTGGAAATTTTTCGGAGACCGAAGAAATATTGGGATATACAGAAAAGACGGGCTCGGTGAGTGCAAGTACATATGTCTATTAGGAGAGGTTCTCAACAACTCCACCAAGTTTCGGAGTTCCATTTGCTTGTGGAGTTTTTTGGACACCGATGAAGTCATTCGATGCATGACATCAATGCCACCAGATTACTTGTTGGGGGAAAATTGAAAGCTCTGACAAATAACCTTTCTCTTTACATGGAATAGAGTTGGCAACGTTGAACTGGAAACAGTGGAAACTACCCGCATGTTACTATTGAATGATGAAATGTTATTTGTAATGGGAAAGCGATATTATGGAACATTAACTCACCCTTTGATGGCCTATTAGGATCAACAAACAAGTCGTCCAAAAAAAAGTCATTATCATTATTGATTAAGTTTAACAGCTCGTGGGAAATACCAAATTATTGTTACGTCACGAAAGAGTAGAGACAAAAAAAATATAATTTTTCAATGGATTAAAGCAGTGTAATGATAATAATCTTCTTCATTCAAGAGTGGCCCGTTAAAAAGCACTAAAAAGATATTCTCTCTTTAGAAATATCATATAATGGAAGCAATTTATGTAGTACAAGTATAAGCAACCTAAAAAAGTCTGATAAGCCCTGCACTTTTCAGTTCATAAAAAGTTCTAACTCCAGCTCCAGCCCCTCTAATATGTGGCATTGTTCCAAACTTTGAAACATCCTAATTTTTCCGCAGCTTGTATTTTAGACACATTCGCCAGCTCTTGAATAAATTCAGATACAAAGAACAACAAACCGGAAAATATACGACCAAACAAAACGAACCGTGCTGCAGCATTGCCCGAACCGCTATAAAGAATTCACAAATACATCTGTCGCCTTCTTTCCGCATCCTCCCTCTCAGGTAGATCCAATTTGAGTTTTTATTTTAGAGAATCCCTCGTCAATCCGGAGTTCGCTATTAGGTCCTCGGCGTCTCTTCCAGTTGTTTTCTCCGGCACATCAAACGCTTCGCTATTTCACTCCGAGAATAACGAAAAGATTCCGCCTTTTTTCTTTCTGTTACCGCTTTTCAAAACACGAACGACTTGATGTAAAAATGCCATGAATATTTAAAGAGAAGTAGTTTTTATCGAATTTCAAGCTTTATATTTATCTGTCGATAAATTGGAAAGTCGTGAAATTCTAAAGTTAACGACCATTTGTCGTGTCAAAGGGTAATTTTTATTATTGGGATGAAAAATGAATGCTAAAGTTGAACTTAGTCTTTTCAAGCTTCTCATTGATAATAATTTCAACTCGATATATTTATTTATGTCATCTCAGAAGTCGCATAATAATATTCAGGTATCAATCGTATAGCAATTCTGATTTTTACGAATTATTTAGAAGTCAAACTGAGAACTCATAAGCAAGTTCATGTAAATCATGACTCTTCCGCGTCATGATTGCTGTCAGAGGTATCGATGATGACCGTGGAGGTGTTGTGGGTGAAGTTAACAACTGTCAAACAACGATGGCCCAAATACCGAGTCCTGTGGTACACTAGTTAATTTGAAATTTAACTGCGCGGCCATTATGATTCTTTCACGGGCTGTATAAAATTTTCCTCGTCATCAAGTTAAAATCCAAGCGTGTTGCCAGATTAAACAAGAGTGTTCCCGGCAAATAATTGTCTTTAATTAACTTGGACTTTCCGGCAGTGACCGACCTCAACATCGAACGTCGTGTGGCGATTTAAATTTCACAAGACTCTCCGATTAATAGAGGAACAACCCAAGGCTGTTCAACTACAGGTTCATTCTCTTGGTCGACTTAATTTGTGAAGGTACCTAAAAAGAACTAACTCTGTTCTATCAAAATATAGATGGGCACTTTCAATCACGAGTAGTAGTCAACTATCTCTGGAATCTGGAAGTGATCAAAAAGTAAGTAAGTATTTTACCATTTTACAGATTATACCACTTCTGAGTATTCTTCAATAAAACCAGATGCAAGAAGGTAATAGAAAGTATTTTTTCACTTTAACCCAAAAATAACCCCGCCGAACCCAGTTTTTGTTCACCGAAATTGCGGACAAGGGACCCAAAAATGATAAAATATGATCCAAAAATATTTTTTGTGAAATCAAAATAAAGAACACGCGGTGGGTTCGGATTGCGCCATAGGATACACCCCAGGCAGCCAAAATGCATGCCAAATACTGAGTGCATAGAAGTAGGTGAAAACCTACTGGCTATTGTTAGACAAGTTTTTTTGTTATTGTACAAATTATTTTTTTTTTACACAATATCTCGAAAAGCGTTACGGATTTATGGATGTGGTTTTGAGGAATTCTGAAGGTTATAAGAAAACTAAAAAAAAGTTTCCTTTGACCACCTTAAAGATCAAAAATTTCACATTTTGGAGATAATACGTTTGGTTTCCAATTTTTAAAGAAAATTAACAAAATCGTTTTCTTGTGTCCTTAAGGATTGATAGAAGAGCAAATTCTAATAACTATACAAAAAAATTTCTGGTCTCTTTGCAAACTGATTTGGAGTATGCCGGCTACTTCATGAGAGCGGTGTCCACGTTTCACCACCTACAAACCGACAGGTTAGGATGAAATAAGAGAAGGTATATATTTACCTATTTTTCTTTATTTTCGATTTTGACCAATGAAGTTTCAACATTGATGATAAATAAATAAAAGAAAACCAAATACCCTTGTTTTATCTTCAAGTTATATCGTTATCAGGAATTTATTTTCCAAATTGCTAATTTAATAAGAGAGATAAGATGTTCGGCATTCCAGATACACTTTTTTTGACAACACGTGTTAAACAACATAACAACTGTTAAAAATTAAAAAAAAAAAACTTACGCAAAATTCATTATTAGCACGTTAAAGAGGATGAGTAAATAAACAAAGAAACACATTATCAAACTGCTTCAATGTATACAGTTTAACTGTCAGGTAGAAAATGGAAATCGAGAAAATAGGCCATTTCAAGGGGTAGTTTTGGGGAGTTGAAACTAGATAATTTGTTTTTCTTCATTATCTATAGCTGGGGTTATAACGAGTAATAATTGATATTCTTAAATATCTCAATGTTTAATTAACTAAACGGTGACATTTATTTTCTTATGTTATGAGGTTCGAGTTTGCTTGAGTTCTGTAAGGGTAAAGAATGAGATAGGACAGGAAAACGAAAATTTCCGTTTTGCACCAAAAATATAAGAGATAAACCCATTTTTGGGCCACATCTTCCCATTTTTTGACCATATTTCCCCATTTTTGATCTACTTGGCCGCACTTATATGCGGAGAAAAAAACCTGATTCTTGAAAGGAATGACCCCAAAAGTCTCGATCGTTCCACACCAACCTGCTTATACATAGAAGGTTCATCAAGAAGATTGTTTGAGAAATATCATCTCAAGTGATTTAAACATCATAACAGACGTCCAGATGTGAACAAACGGCAAACACACGGTCCTTATCCTAACTTCCTTATTCCGAACCCACAATACTTTAATCGATTAGATTAAATTTCATTGGTTCTGTCCTCAATAGAGAATAAATTTAACGAATTAATTGAATATAGGGTCGCCTGTTTCTATAGACACGAAGACTAGCGCGTGCTGTTTGTTTTCCTTTGGTCGGTCCGTTTGTTTGATGCGTTCCATGTTCCATGCGTAAAAACAAGACAGGAAGACACATTGTCTCCTATACCCGTACTAACTTTAGATTTAGAATAACGGTACAGGCCGATAGTAAAGGTTCTAATTAAAGGAACTAAGATTTGTGTACGAGATATTGAAACTGAACAGATCGCTCATTACTACGTTCTTCCTCATTATTTCGTAAAGCAGATACAGGACAACAGATACTAAACACGTCACAAAAATCCTGGATTGCATAAAATACTCATGAAAAAATCCTATAAAGTTCTATTTTTGTAGGAGCACGTTCACGAGGCGTGAGGTTTCCATTAAAAGCAAATCGAAGTCGTAGTTTATTTGAACGCGCGTATTTCCCAAATTTAAATATATTTAATTATGTCGCATAGAGGGTGACATTGAAAAAAAATACAATGAACAGTATGCGCATTTTCTTTTATTTCTTTTGTTATCAAAGATTATATTTTAATGAAAGATATCGTAAAGGACCAATTCTATACTGTAACTTCATATCTTGTAAACTTTTGAGATTCGGACCTGCGGTTGTTTCTTCACATTTTCTTATTTTGAGCTCCTCCATTGCACAGTACTATGCACTGGAATATTTTATGCCAACCTGCATACAGATCACAGAAAGGTGATACTAATAAAATGGGTAGATATTGTGACATTGCGCCAAACGTCACGGCGCCGCAACGTCCAATCAAATATATATCGATAAAACGGCTTGTTTACGAGAAGAGCGGCTATAAAAGCAATTGTCCCAGCGGCTATAGTTGATTCTGAAATAGAAGAGAGAAAGTTACAAATATTGACTACTCCGGTTCAGTACAAAGTTGCGGAAAACTCAGGTCAGAGCATTCAAACTTTAATAGTTTTACTCAGATATCCAGGAATTGAGTTCAAATTGAAGTGACAGAAAGCTTTAACAGAATATGACCACCAAAAAGTTTTTCCTCTCAAAATTGTACACTCCAAAGTAGGTACCTAATTGTGCCAAAGTTGTACTAATCCTACCAAATGTTTTAAATGTCGAGAAACTGGACACAAGTCCTTCGATTGTCAGTTTGGAGATCTAAAAGCTATAAAAGGTATGAAGGCAGCGAGATATATTTACTTCAGCAAGATGGTCTAAATAAAATCTTAAGTAATATCAACATGAGAGAGACCTCCATAATTTTAATTGGTCTGAGCAAAAATATGTTAAAATCCGCATGATGTTTCTGAATTAAAACGATTATACGAACTGAACTAAAAATGCCATAATTACCAAAAGTACTGATTTATAAAGTTGCAAAATGTATTTATTTCATCTATATTTCATCCAAAAAATTACTTAACATATTCTCATTGTGTTTGTAACACTTGGAAGACCTGGTGACCTAAGAATCTTGTCAAAAAAAACTATAAGTCGAGCGAACTACACTTTCAAGCGAAACTCTGAGGTTTTGACATTCAAGAAGGCTAGAATTTCGATTCTAGAATCCTCATCTGTCCAATAATTAAATCCAAAATAGAATAGAGAAAATCCCCATTACTGACTATTACTATTCCTATACAGTAGAAGGTTGCAGAAAGCTCAGGTCAGAACATCCAGACTATTCATTTCCGCCAACAAGAGTCTAACTCAGATATCCAGTAATTGAGTTCAAACTGAAGTCACAGAAAGCCTTGACGGAATATATACTTATCAAGAAAATGCATTAGAATTATCATGACTACCACCACCACGACACGACACTAGGCACGACTTGTTTGTTGTTTTAGCCGTGGTGAACTTGGTATTTCCATTGCATGCTGCGACGTTTTATTTGTGATCGGACTATCACGAAGTTTTTAATTACTCATAATTATCGCTGCAAACAAGTCCTTATTTGTATAAATGTTAATTTCGATTTGAGCCGCCGCTTTTTTGTCGATCAAGATTCTAGGCCACAATTTCATTGTAATATTTTCTGTTTCATCGTAATGTTTCATCGCACTCTTGATCAGATGCACTTGAAGCATTTAACTATTTTCGCTGCTTCGCTCACAAATGTTGATGCATAGGCACATTTAAATCTCGATCATTCATTTAATTTCGTCATGGTTACATTATACCTTCCATCTCCCCGTTTAATCCGTTGGTAAGTATGATTATTAATACCTTTTTGAACGTTTGAACATGTAAATTACTGTATTTTTCTATTAAATTAAATAACTGCCGCATAAATTATTTCTAGTAGGATCTACACGTGTCTTTAAATATTCATTTTAATTATTATATCAAGTTGGGCTTTAAAATACCCGTTCAAAAACCGATTTGCTGCTGTTGCTTTACTATGAACATTCATTGATTGAGCCGTGATTTTATAGCCAGCCCCGGAGCCGTTTTGGTTACCTATCAGTTCGTTCAAAATTGCCATTTTTGTTATTATTCCATTTTTTATCACTGTTATTGTGTCATTTTTCAATGTTATTTGAATAATTTTCAATGTTATTGTGTCTACAACCCCCGTGACAACGCCACTATCCTAGAGTTTAGCTGTTGAGTTTTCTCTGAATTAACGAGCCTGAATAATTCAATATAAATTTTATTGTTGTCTGTAATTTTAAAATTTCCAACGTTAAATTAATCGTAAATATTCCCCGCTCCATATTAAGCACTGTTGTTATAAATTCCTCATTTTATATTCCCAAGGCGTTCCAATAAGTCCAAAGTATCTAACTTATAACTGATGATCGCCTCGGTTTTCAAGAATAAGTTTTCCTTCGTCTTATATTAGATGAACTTCCATTGATAATAAAAGCAACATGTGGAAACTTTTGAGTGGAAATGTTTCTCCATTTTGTGGTTTCCTTCGCCTGGATCGATTTAATGGAAAAGAGCTTTTTATTTTCGTAATTCATCTTATTTTTGTATATCCCTGTCATGAGTTCTCCCAGAAAACTTTCTGACCTAAGTCCCACTCCCTTATCAAGATATATCACTTTTCGTTCTCTCTGTGCAGTATGTATTTATAGAATAATACATCCCTTAGCGTATTCATTATCAAAACGAAAGTTGTGGCTATTTGTCCAAGTTTGAACCGTCGTACTCTTGGGAAAGGTTTTCGTAAAGGGCTGAACTATAAAGTATTTTCCCATTAGTTAAGATCGCCTCACATTAAATAAAATTACAATAAGCAGTAAACGTCTAGTTCAACACGTACAACATCATATAAAACCAACATAAATTGCTATAAAATCAAATTCCACCCTTATCATCAACCCTACAGTGTTCCTTTCTCGTTCTGGTACTTCCCTAGAGAGACTAACAGCGGGAGGTAGTTAGTTGGTAATGACGTGTAGATCGCGTTGACAGCCTCCAGCTCTTGTAGAGTCCACCCCAACCACTCAATGCACACCTCGACGGCTTCATTCCGCTGTTTGGATTTCTTACATCCTTCGACCCTCCTGTCCTGTGATTGCACTCGGAGTGTCACTGGTTATGAAGTCAATTTGCAAGTAATTACCGAATCTGCAGGGGAACGGGAAACACTCTTCGTTCGTCTGCACGGAGGGCGAGCTCTGTCTTGGCATTTAGCACCGTGGAAATGTCAACGCGGACGCGTTGAAAGTTTCCAGACTATGACGAGTTTATGGTAATTTGGTTAGAATTCTTTGTGTGCGTTGAAATTCAACTAATTTTGACTCTAGATTGCTTCTTATGGCTGAATATAAAGGTCCTGAATTATCTTTACTGCGTGAGAACGCTGAATGCTTTGAATATGGAATATAAAGCTGGAATTATGATTTTCTTTAATAAGTTTTATGGGACATTTTCAAAACTTCGGGAAAACTGGTGTAGTGCAAAGCACCGGGATGGGCTAGGAAGTGAAAGGATTAAAATTGATTAAAATATTGAAATTTACATTGTAATACAAGACGGTTTCGGCTTCTCGTCAGAGCTTTTGAACGAGTTTTAGTCACTTCACTGGTTGACGTGAAAGGGGTTAAAATTCCGCATCCGTGAATGCATGCATGTATTCACGAACGTGAGTCCTGTTCGTTACATCGTTACAACGTCACCGTTATAACTTTGAACAAGCCCTTATCCAATAGTATGACCAAATGATTTGTGGAATTTCTTAGTAACTCTGAGAACGATTTCCGCAAAAAAATCTTTCTTAGTTTATTTTTGTCGATGAGAATTGATTGGGTACACTCGGCGTACAACGAAAAAATTAAGAGAAGATAAAGATGTTAAAACGATTTTTTACGAGTTAAATGCTGTAAATTTTAAAAAAGTAAAACATTTTCAAGAGAGAAAATATTTACAACTAGAAAAGTGTTCAAAGAAGTTGAGCAAAATATTAGAAGATATTAGAACAAAAGAGAAGAACAATATCTACAATCATATTTTTCATCGACTAGGAAATTTCTCATCCAATTCTAGAAAATTCAGAAGATTTATCCGATATACAAAGACCGCCAAAAACTTTCCTCCTGTCACAATTGTGCACTCCAAAGAAATTGTGCCAAAAATTGTACAAGTACTACCAAGTGTTTTAAATGTCGAAAAACTGGACACAAGTCCTTCGATTGTCTATCTGGAGATCGAAATGTAAGTTTGGTTGAAAAACATTAAAAGAATCAATACAGACAACGAGATATGTTTGATTCGACAAGATGATCTTAATCAAATCTCAAGTAATATTAACGTGAGAGAGACCTCCAACAGAAATAAAAATATTTGAAAGTAATAAAGCTAATACCTAGTCCAAGATAGAGTAGTAAAGATTGTATAAATACTACCAAATGTTTTAAATGTCGAGGAACTGGACACAAGTCCTCCGATTGATTTTAAAGAAATAATAGAAGCAGTGGATAAAACAAAAGCTATCCACTGCTACTCATTGAAGACCACCAATACAAATTGCACAATATAGACCATTTTTATGAAAGTAAACAATACCGATTATTCTTAAAAGTTAAAAATCCATTAGAAAGGAGACACTATTTTTGCTTCAATTGTCTATTTGACCCTTACAAAATATCCAAACTAAGTGAAAGTAATGCCAAAATATAATACTTAAGTATAACCAAATTAGATACTTTGGGGTTAGGGAAACTTTAAACAGCTTATCTACTTAAAGCGCTTAGAGCTTCCGTTTAATTTCTCCTCGGGATTAACCAACACAACGAAATAAGAGATTCACAACAGATAATCAGTTTCCCATTACTTTCCTTATCTACATTGAATAAACCAGACAAGCCACTTTAATGCTCAAAGTTACCCTTAACTGTTTAATTATCCTTGCGAGGACGTGATCTCCTAACATTCATAATATTTCAACTCTCCTTCAGTTTACTTGAACCTGAACTCCATCAATTTTCTTATTCGATGTGGAATTTTGTGTCCACATATTTATGTTGTTCCGTATATTCTAGAACCATAAATTTTATATTATGTTCACACAAAAGACGTTAAATCAATAACAATGGACATATTTTCTTATTCAGTTTCCTTTGTACGTGATGCAGAACATTCCGCTATTTTTCCTCATTCTCATTCCATCTAACATTTTATTACAATAGATATCACCCTCCAGTAATGCAGCCATACACATTTTTTCTTCATTTCCCCTCGAACGTATATACCGCACAATGCCACATCGTGTTCACGTCAACTTAAATATAAAGTATCTCGGAGATTTTTGTTATTCACCCTGTAGACTATTTAGAAAGAATGGGTCTTACATCGCGTATATTGCGTGCGATAGCATTGTAGTTGCTTCGCGGGATGATAAATATCTCGCCTTATAGAGGGTAACGCATGATAATAATTGCTACTCCACCGTTTTCATGATTGCATGCTACCCCAGCGATAGATGGATCGGTATTCGTTGACTTTTTGACTGTTATAAATACCGTAGAATTGTGAATACCTCATAAATGACACGACTGATGGACATTGAGGGGAATAATATTTGACGTCGGGGTGATTAAACTGATTAAAATTTGAATTATAACTCCCCCGAACGCCGAAAATATCAGGACATGCACTTCATGTTTTATTCAATGGGATCGAGAATTATAAAAAAAAATATAAAAGGGTTTTAGTTATGGTGGTAGTTTTATGAGTCTTGCTACTTCCTGGGGACTGTGACGATGTTATGAGGAAATGCTTTCAACACTTTCAACCTCATTTGCGCTCGACAGGATGCTACAACTTCATAATCATCATTTATCATCATGAAGTTGTAAATTTTGTTTTTTTAAAAACTACTAATCTTCCTGTAGAGAATAACACGTGCTTTAATAAAACATTATTCTGAAAGCTTTTCATTCAGGTACGAGTAAGAAGAAAGGAGTTGGAGATTATCTGTAGCTATAATACATCCCTTATCGATGTAACGTTCAAATATAATAAAAGATTGGACTTCCTCCTTTATATCATAAAAAATATCGCTCTTAGGGGTAGCGGTGGCCATGCACTAAGTTACCTACCGCAAAAAGCAATAGCACAAATCACTCTGTATTGGATTTCCCTTTTTTCACACAGACCCTTCTTTTTTCACCGCCGACTCATCGTTAGAGCTGAGGAATCAGATAATCCATCGAATCGTGCAGTAATTGAGCTCATCCACCCTGCTCTCTTGAAGGGTTGATTTCACCGCTCCGACTGCGTTTTTGTTATATCAGTATGGGACAAGTGGCAAGACCCTTCCCGATAACATCCATAATGCAATCGCCGTGTTTTCATTTCAATGCAAATTTACGGGCACCAGTTGTCAGTTTAGATTACGGGAAAAGATAAGGGAAACGAGATTCGCTACTACTGCGGGTCAATACTGTCATTATACTGGGATTAGCTATTGGATTTTCTTTTCTTTTATCCTGA
This sequence comes from Malachius bipustulatus, assembly GCA_910589415.1. Classification (NCBI taxonomy): domain Eukaryota; kingdom Metazoa; phylum Arthropoda; class Insecta; order Coleoptera; family Melyridae; genus Malachius; species Malachius bipustulatus. Next base: position 19,392,806 of record OU342633.1, read on the forward strand.
GACGTTCGTCCTAGTTCCTAGAAGAAACTAACGGCGAATAGACTTTTCTGAAAATTCGACTTTCAAACTGTTTGACGGTTTTTGTTAAATGTTACAAAAATATGTGTTTGTTATTATCTGAATGGATGATTCAATTTATTGTACTCGTATAAAGGCATTGGCAACATAAAAAACTTACTTTACTCTATAATTCTCCTGGAGCTTCTTGATGAAAATGGTTTTAAAAAAGGCATTGCGGTATCTGCTTCCCATCTCGAGATATTATAACATACATCACTGGTAATACGACACTATACTTGAACTTGAACTATATTGGCCTGCAAATAATATAAACTCTTACATGACTCTGTTACTAGATGTTTATCAATATGTCTGTAACGACCTATCGGCGTTAATGCAGTAGCGCGAGTAGATTTCACTTTCGTTCTTTTCAAGATTGGAACAGCTAGCGCTAGCGACCTCTCTTTTCCAGCGACCGTACTTATCGAGTTCTGTTTTCGATTCCATAATCAGTAGATCCCGCGTAACAAGCGAATAGTGACCTGAAACGTATGTAAATGTCTAGAGAAGAGTCATGTGTAAAGAAAAGATCCCATTATGAGGAAGAAAGATGAAGCGTGACGTGAATTTCTGATACGTCAATTAAGATCACCTGAGGCTAGAGGGAACGGTTATTTGCTGAAGATGATATAATGGAGAAGAATGGATATAATGGAAGAGGACGCAGGACAGCTGCCAGAAAGGATGAATGATAGTGAGAAGAACGAGAGCCGCGAGGGCGAAAATAAGTTTCGATCGTGTGTCGTGGATTTTTTAAATTGTTCTCTAACGCCACCCTCACATTTCTTCTTTATCAGATTCGAGGTAGCTTTGAAATGCATAAGTTGTTATGTCAATAGTTAGATGAATAATATTTTCCTTTAGTAAGCCCATACAAATTATAGTACACCTGCGCCCAAAAATGTCTTCCCCAAGCTCTCAAGGTTCTATCCCGCGTTTTTGTGTAAATATTTTTTTAGAATTTAATTTATTTAAATGCAGTTTGAGGCATCTCAGCAGGTCCCATCAGCAAATAACCTGGGTACGTAGATCATAGTTTGTTCATAAATTCCTTATAATTCCTCTTGCCTTTCAAGGTAAGCTAGTCGTATATCGTCAGTTATCTCCTGCAGTAGTAGTAGGTATATTGTGGTGACTGGTGAGGTAGGTATATATGGAGTGAGTAAGATGCATGATAGCAACCTCTATCATCTGGGGATTCGCATCAGAATTAGACCCGATGGGGTACGGAGGCAGCGAAGCTCGAGTAGCCCTTAGATCACTGTCAGGTTCAATTTGCGTAGGTAGAATGGGAATTACCGGTGGTAATCAGCGAACCACGCAGGGAGGCCCACGCTCCTTCTAAGTGCTTATTTGCACCCTGATTTATTGGTTTTTAATTGATTTCTGGCACTTGGTGCTCGGAAACAGGAATCCGCTTCTAACTTTACTGTTTCCGATAAATGTATTTTACGACGGATAAATGTGCAAACTGGGGTTAATTTGACGTTTACGTTCGCTATAAACTAGGCTTTCTGTATCGCAGGATTTATGGTCGAAGGCTTAGACGTTGCTTGAATGAGAAACGCATTCATTATATCAATTAGATGTTGCTGAAGATATGATTATTAACACTTGACGTTTAATAATTGGGTTTATGATCGTTCAGAAATGCGGATATTTTCCCTAACGGCACATTGTTATAGTTTTATGGGGGTTTCAATAACGACAATACGAATGAGCTTTCTGGCTTTCAAGACTTTGAGATTATGATATCGTTGAGAAAACTAGAATGTTCTTTTCTTTAAAATGTCGACAAAACACGTCAACAAATTGGAACTTTTGGTTTCTGCAGTGGAGACACAGTTTTCAGTGTGCCATTGCAACATCTTGCCTGCAAAGGTAAAACAGTATATCTGAAAAAAGATGTGCTGTTTTGCCATGGCAATGAAGCAAGTTTAGCTTCTCATACTCTTTTACCGGTGCATTATTTAGAAAACTAAATAAGATAGACACAAACTGAGAATTGCATAAGAAAGAGCGCGAAAAATTATCCAGTTTCAGCGGGAAATTCAAATATCAGTTTTTTCACACAATATACTATTTTATCTTTGCAGGCAAGACATGTCGTTTAAATGTAGTAATGACTTGTTAATAATTGAATCCTACCAAAGTTTAGATTGCCAGGGGACTTCCAAAAACTGTAACTCCACACTCTTTTCTATCTTGAAGGTTGGCCACACTAAAATTTTATGTTTCCTTTTTTTATATTTCTTTTTATTATCACAAAATAATACGAGCCGCTGCTGCTGCTGCTGTTAATGCAAGATCTTCATCAACTTCAATGTACATTGTGAACACAAATAATGTTGCTTTACATCAATTTGATGGAGACGAAAAGTTTACACTTCGTTTCTTCAAGTAGTTAAAGTTTGGAACAAAAAGCAGCATATGGAAACAAAATTTTACTGTTTGTTGCTTTGGTGAATAGACACCTTTAGATACATGACCAAAGTTCATGCACGGAAGCTATTTACGATTGGTACGATGAAAAAATTTCAAGTTGCTCCACAACCTAGATGGGCATGGGCAGCAAAAAAACTTGGTTAGTTTAAAAGCGAAATATCCTCGGAATATGCTATAATATCGGGAATGTTAAGCATTTAATTAAAATATGAATATACATACAAGCGTGAACCCTAGCTGACCTTTCTTTTGAACATGGATGCATGCACTATAGAACTAGAAGACGACCCTCTGCAACGAAATGTCATGAAAAGTTCACGTTTCCATTTTCATGCAGATTATTCTTTTTACTCTAAAAGAGGACATTTTTTTAGAGAAATTATTTTTCTAAATCTGATGAATTATTTAGAGGTCAACTAATCCTAAGTTACCGAATCAGAATAAAAATAATAATTTGGCAACAAGAAATTGAAAGTCAGACTTTTTCTAATAATTTTGGAAGTACCTAACCTAAAAAGAGATACCTAACCTAGCAATGACCTGCCCAGTCAGGTTTTGATCAAGTCAGAACATCTCCATTTTTGTTCTCGACAGCGCGATGTAGATAGGTTACGGTGTACGCACTGGCCGCTCTCAAGTATCACACTCGCGGTGGTTTTAGTATTACTAAAACGCGGTGCTAGCCCTACTGTTACTTCCAGGCTTAAATTCAAATATTATTCGTTTTCAAGCATCGAACTCATGAGTTTTGATTGGGGAGAAGAACATAAAACCGGTGATTTTGCGCTATTAATTAAAGGGTCAATCGACACTACGTAATGAAAACAGGTTCGTCTTCGTCTCGGTGATTTCACGTGAATTCTCGTCAACATCGACAAGTTGTGTATTAGCGATGAGTTGTTCCAATATAGTTTGTTGCAAATAGATTTGTAGTACTGGAACGTGAATAGTGTTCTTTGTCATCGGGTCCAAATTTAACTACAAACATGGTCAGGAAGTGCTGCGTGCTTGTATTGAGATAAATTACAAAAAAATTTGAGAAGAAAAGACAAGGAGAAAAGTATCCTTTGATTAAGGTAAGGTGCTTAAATTAAAAAAGTATAAACATGATCAATCTAATGAAAAAAGTAAACTATAAGTAGACCAAGTTAAAAAAAATCATGACAATAGCGACATTAATAAAACGTCTTTACATCCACTGAATTTACCAGCAAATTTAAATACCAGAACTCTATTCAGGAGGGGTAAAGTAACTTGGTAAGTGTAACAGATTGTCCTCTTCGTTTTACTCTCATATATACGCTAAAGCTATTCAAAGCGGGGCGATAGTGTAAAAATGGGGAAAGTTTGGAACAATTTTAAAAGATCCAAACTAATTTGCATCAAAGACATCGTATCTTGTTGTTCTTTTTACTATTCTTTTGGTGAGTTTTTACCAGCTTTGCATTTAAATGCTGTAAATTGGTTTTTGTGTTGCACTCAAGCATCTCGAGTTGAGAAGATGTTCTTTTATTTAAATCGTGTTTCTGGATAGAATACGAATATACTTTTAATGGATCGTAAAATGAAATATTCAATTCCTACTTATTTATAATAGAAAAAATCGTTCGTGCATTTTTTAACGATGCAGTGATTACAATCGAGAGAGAAGACTTAAATCTTAAACAGTTTGAATCATAAATTTCACGCCACTGGGGAGATAATTTATTTACTACCTACCTACGTAAGTTTTCAGTTTATTACAACGATAATTCTTCGAAGAAAACATTCCTACTTGTAAAAATATCATTCTCCAGCTTGAAAAGCAAAAAAACTGTCTCCATTAAAGAAACTTCGAAGCTTAAAGAGTCAACCTGCTACTACGTACAAGACGTAGAAAAACAAACACAAACACAACTTCCACAGAAACTCCAACTCACTAAAATAAACACTGCAAGACTTTCGTGCTATGATCTTACCTGAAATTGCTCCTTAATGCACGAACAATTCTGCAAGCGTTCTATTTGTCTATAAACTTCCACCTCCCTCCAATCCGCATCCGTACTGGGAGGTTTCCATTTCACGATCCCATAAATGGAACCGGGGGAGAGCGGCGAAGCTATGCCAGAGTCCGAGTCCGACGCCGCTTTACCGGTACCGCAAGAAAAAATCCCGGACGAGTATGCATCCGATACGAATTCGATCATTCGGGGGTTAGGCCTCCCATCTCTGATAAGATCGCACTTGTTATCCGACAAAGTAAGCCATTTCGGGGCCGGGACACCGTCCTGAGGAGATTTATGTGAATAGGCGATTTCCTTTGAACAACTTGCTGCCACCGATTTATTCTCACAGCATTGAACATTGTCGCCGTGCAAAGCTTTCAAGTTAGGGATACGGGAGGTCTTCTCTTTTCTCTCGGGAGTCTCGGGAGGCTCGGCAGCTATAGATTGGGGAGAAGATATTGAATGAATTTTGTTCGATAGACGTTTGCTTTGAAGCTTTAGAGAAAATGTGTTTCTCTGTAAAGGTGGTTGGGAATTATTGAATTTCGCTCAGCATCTTGTTTGTTTTCAAATTGTTTCAATGTTAAAGGTGCGGTAATAAGAAAATTTATGAAAATTACCTACATACCTTTTGATTTGATCGCTTTATTTCTATCCCCGCAAGTATGTCACATAGAGAGTGGGTATATATATTGATTTAGTGCTAGTGACCTTAAATTTTATAGCTCTTGACTCTGTTTGCGAATTGCTGGCTCGATACAGTGATACACGCACGAGAGGTCGTAAAACAATCAATAATCCCTGCCACCCATCTCCAAAGCAAACTTCCAATCAAATAAACCCCTAATTACCCGCATCACCGTGCGACACTTCCATCAGGAATCCCACCCCAAGAGTTATAACTCACAGCTCCCCCTCCCAATTGTTACTCTGCCACTACCAACCTCGCAACCGACCGGGTCTTTTCCACCCCATATCGGCTCCCAAATGTCCCGCATCTCCAGGGGGCGTCACGGGAGATCTACGATGCGGCTCCTCGCCATCACCAGTCAGGGAATCCGGGCGTCGTTTCACGGTGCCAGTTTTCGCGGACGGGGAATCCCAATCGAGGGAGTTGGAGTCGCCGGACTTGAGGCGCTTTCTGCGTCGGTAGGGAATGTCCTGGTCTGACATCGCATTCACATCTTGGCAGGTGTCACCGTGGCGATTTGTTATGAATTATGGATCCGAGTCGAGGAGATGTGACGCTGTGAAGTGAAGATGAAGGGGGAGGAGGGGGATGTCATGCAGTGATATTTGAAAGTTCAGACTCGATCATTTATCTATGTCTTCGGTAATCCAGGCTATCTGGTGCTCGTGCTATACGCTGATAAATTTCAGATTGACCTATTTATATTATAATTCTACTTTATAAAATTCTTTACACTTCTGAAAAAATATCCTCTTAGGATTCTCAATTATCTGACGTAATCCTGCTCGCAATATTTTAACAATTTATGCTAGCAAAATCCCAGCAGTAGATGAGGTCACTAAATGAAGCAAGAAAAATAAGTCAAAAAATTGGTAATCGGTATATAAAACACGTTACTACACATTTCAAATCCCTTTCATTGAAGGAAAAATAGATAAGGGAAGAAATTTACAAATTCAAGTAGTTTTCAAATAAAGTGATACAGCTACCATTAAACTTACTGATACTGCCTCGCCCCTTTTTTTGTACTCAACTCTCTTAAAAATTCCCCCAATGAAAGATTCACCGCTGGTAATGAGCTAGAAACAGATGTTGAGCATTGATGATAGTTTCGTGAGACTAGGAAGGAATTTCATTTAGGGGATGTCCTACAAGTTATAAGGGGAGAATAATTCTGCCCTTTGTTTATTTTTTCATATCAGATTCTGAGCATATGACAGTAGTAGTAGTAAACATCTTGATAAAAATCACAGAGGCCATGAAATATTCCTAAAACTTCCAATTTTATTTATATTTGTAGGCCCAAGTCATTGTACCGGTTTGCTTTATTTTCAGAATCATTAAAAGTGAAAATTAACCAGGTCAAATTAATATTTTACACACTTCTATTACATGATAATAGAATAGGACGACTACAAAAATCATAAAATGGAACAAGACCAGATACATAAACAACAGCAAATTAACCATTAAACTAGAATCGAAAAATGGAACCATTCAGGACGTCAATTCAGAATTTGATGTAAGTAGAGGAAGGAATTCAAATGAAAAGAATCAGAGAAGAAGGAGCTAAAAAATCCCATACAAGTTTCATGAGCTGTTCAGAATTAGGTAATAAAACACACCATCAACTTTCTACTACAATGGCTCCATTCCCATTTCCAAGAAATAAATTCCACCTAAAGAACTACGTACTAGAAACTACCACCTAAAGCCGAAAAGACTCGAATAAAAACTGGCACGGCCAAACAACTCAGCAGTCCCTAATAAACCTTTCAATTTTTCACCACACACTCATACACATCCCTCAAATCTCCGAATTTCCATAACACATGCTCCACATCACCAAGAACCACTTGTTGAGACCGTCATCACGTCACCTAACCACCCGGACATGATAAGATGTAATTCTCTAACGGGATTATAACGCGGCCCGGCCAGATAACACAGGATCGTCTTTCACGGCCCGATTAATCGCGTACACTGAGGGCTGGTTGTGCCCTGAGAGAGCCGCCCAGCGACATGCCGTCACCCGTATTTCCCATTCCCGCCTCCCCCGTCTGCCGCCCCCTGGACGCAAATGTAACCAATCTCACGCACTCCGTTATTACCTTAATCAAACACGGGGTCGGAATCGCAGTGGCGGGGAAAAATCAAATGAACAATCGGGGAAATGCGACTTCCTAAGAAGAGAAACAGATTAGACTTCCTATAAATGGGTATACACTTTTTTTCCATTTCATGAAAAGTGATAATTTTATTTTGGCAATCCTACAGAAGTGGTATCCGAGTTTAGGGCAATAATGCTCGATGTTTTAGTCAAAACGATGTTATAGTCGTCCTGTGTTGCCTGATTTAGTAGCTCCATTGCATTTTTGCAATATTGTATTTTTCAATAGAGACGATGACCAGAATCTGGTAAAGGTCATTTCATTGGTCGTTGTCAGGTTCTCGGTACCTTAAATATCACTACTTTTATATCTTTTTCTTTATCTTATATATTTTATATTTAACTTTTTTTAAATTTCCTTTAAATTTCAGGAGAAAAAACCTAACAATGACCAATGGCCTGATGAGTTATCATATTCTGGTCAGCTTCTGGTCATCTTCTTTATTCAGTAAAATCAGTACGCATCGCAAAATCAGTCCAATCTGGCAACAATGTGCTGTATTTTGGCCGCGGGAAGAACTCCTCGTTCTTTAACCGTTACATTTTTTGTGTCGATATATTCCTCGATCTAGTATCAATTTGAATATCTTATAGCGAATTCGAGTTGGCTGCACTTGCTCGGAGCGAGATCGACCTGTCTCTGAATCTGTTCTGCCCAGAATTCTGCTCCAGTCCGGAGCAGAACTTTCGCATTTCTACTCTGTATGGAACCGAACTGTGTCAGGTCAGACCAGAACCAGAGCCAGAGCCAGACCGCCATGCACCGGTGCAGTGCAGTGTGCAATCCAGTCTCCCTCCAGTCTGCATTTTCGTATTTATAGCCTTCTACTAAAAAAAATACCTATCCCTATCCTATACCTATCACGGTTGTTTGTTGTTATGATGTTATTCTTATTATAACAGAGTCGTGGAACTACAAGGCGTTATCCCTTTTAATTATTGTAATAAGTTGTACTTCATACAATATACGTAAATAATGTACTTATCCACAAATTTTTGGTGTAAGGAATTACTAGGAATCAGCAGTAGTTAATTTTCCCGCTATTTCTAACCTCTAAATTTATGGGAGTGCACCGTTGCACCGTCAAATTTGACGGTGTAGTTTATTTTGCTCCGGGGCAGTTTCGCTATACGACTCGAACATATTTTCCTATGCACTGCCAGAGAGCAAGTGTAACTCGAACACAATTACGCACCGCATAGAGATATGCACCGCTAGAGTTCACTTTAACTCGAATACGATTACGAAAAGCACTGGAACAGAGTCCTACAAATCGAATACGAAATTCCGTCTCGGTGCGCACCCGGAGCAGAAAAGTGCAGTAACTCGAATTCGCTATTATTGATTGTTCCAGCAAATTCATAGTTTTTTCCGGTTGGATAATACGCTTGGAAATTAGTTCCTGCATGTAGATAATTTTTACAAAGAAAATTGTGTAACATGCGTAAGGATTTGCAGCACAGAAGGAAGATAAAAGTACCTATGTAAATATTTTCCTCTCTAAAATATCTCTAAATATCTAACTCTCAAATAACGATTGCGAAGGAAACTCGCATATTTGGAAAATTTTAATTTATCATCTGTCAATATTACAAATTTTGCAAAATATTTTTTTTTTATATAAATATTACCCTTTATTAACGAACGAGTCACCCCTGTTCGAGATGAGCCCTCTCTTTTCACCACGAGATGGATGTTTGAGCTCCACGAGTCGTCCCTAGCAATCTCCGATGCTATTTGGCCTATGAGTCATAGGACAGCGTATGGGAATTCGATCGGAATCCCCTGTAGCTGTTGTAGCAGGCGTCAGGACCTCGCAGGACTCTATACGCGGCGTGCGACAGGGCGCGCTTCGTCATCCAGTTTAATCAGTCGACGGGAATTGCCATTAGAAAAGTCGATGGGGATGTACGAATGCCAAGTCTTGGAGGTAGTGGGAGTGTGATTAATAATGAGTCTTGGAAGTTATTAACCCTTCGGCATGATGAAATCAGAATGATGTATATGCAAGTTGGAAAAATGATGGGATTTTTTGATTAGCTGTGAAAAATTATGTTATTTTTTTATAAAAATTAGTTCCATTTTAAGAACTGGTAAATTTTTCAACACCAAAAATTTTAATATTTACTTATTAGCTAATTATAGCCTTGTCATTATGTCAAATAATCGCCCTATTTGTCGAGTTTTCTTGTAAAAATCTACTGAATTCCCAATTATTCTCTTCAGCCATACAAAAAACTGCTAAACAAAAATCTTCGATGCTCTTTTGTTGTTCTCTCTTGCTCGAATAGAAATTAACATCGAAAAAATTTGGATCTAACATTTGACTGTTATGCGTCAAATAGTCGTATACAGTGTTTCTCGTCATTGGTATCTCAAAGTAACAGTTATTTTAGATCAGTTTCTACTCCCTAATTCGATTCTCCTATCTCTAGTCCCAGCTAAATGAAATGGATAAAACTTTTCTAGCATTGTCGATTTATGAAGCCATTTTTTAAAGAAAAGGTTAATTAAATGATGAAGAAGATTAATTTCCATTGGACAAAAGAAATAATTACTGAAGTTTGATTATTGGTATATATTGTTCAAATTAATTATTAAAAGCGCTCACGTAAGAAAAAACTGACAATGGGAGTAAAAAACTTCAAGGAAATTGGATGGTGTTCTCTTTAGATATGTTTCGAATTATAATAATGTGCGGAACCCAACAAGAATTACTTCTAGTTCCTCATCAAACTCACTGCATGGGTGGAATGTTTCTTATGAGTAAATTTTTCCTATGTTTGTAGGCACCTGCTTACAAGCTTCTTGGAAAAGGTGCTTACTTTTGTCTTTATTGAGTGATATAGTAGTGAATGAAGACATTCTTGGCAGGTAAAATTTTTGTCAATGGTTTTCCTGAAACTTACATTTTTCACCAAGATTTTTTACCGTAGCCAGCCTGATTCTGCAAGCTTAAATGTGATTTTTTTATTTTTTTTAAATTCATGCATTTATGCATTTTGTCACTGTTAATGAAGTCAAGTCACGTAATCCAGAGAAGTTCGTCGAGATAAACGATACATTCGGCAAGCTGTTATAAAATGCTCTAGTGGAGTAAGATCCCGGTATTAAAATGTGTCCAGGAGGGTGTAGACTGTAGAGCACTTCACCCATCTCTTAAATGAAATAATTGTTTTATAAAAATACCAATAAAGAGAGTGGCTATTTTTTATTAACGTTCTTGAATGTTTTGACAACTACTGTCCTTGTAATAACCTAACAAAATCAAGAGCTGTCAGTTTTAAAGAGTGAATTAAGTTAAGACAAACTTTGTGTCAGGGCCTACTCCAAAACGGGTTCGTTTTGAAACATCCTTAGATCATAAAACACAAAATTCAGTTCTGCATGGGGGGGGGTGCCATAAAACAGAAAGCTTGACTAATTTGCTAGAAAAACGATTACTTGTATTTTTTTTATTTCTCATAGTTTTTGAGAAAATTGCAAAAATTTCAATTCTTAATGCGCGAGAATTTTAATTTATTTGAAACAGTGCGAGCTGTCGAAATTGGAACTGCTCAGAAACCAAGAAAAATCAAAATGGGTTTTGAAGGGACATAAAATATACAGAGTTATCCTAAATAAGCGCGAAAAATTTTACGGGGTGGTTCCTTGGCTCATTCTGAGGAAAAAATTGCCTATTAACGTAGGTCAGCAAATGCACCGTTTTTGAGATTACATACAAGGTACCGGGTGTCAAAAAATAATTTTTCTAGTTTTTGAAGATATCTCGGGAACCGTTTAAGATATGGAACTCAACTTTTGTACATGTACATCAATAACTAAACTTTTTTCATATGCCATGGTTCGAGATTTTGGGGTTTCGTGTGTATTTTTATCCCCAATATCTACGACCCTGGGCAAATTGACATTTTAAAAACGCATTTTAGGACGCCAATATTTGTTACACAAAAAAAAAACTTTCGGTCATAATTGCTAACTTGAACCGCTTTCTATAAAAATTAAAAACCCTTAATGGGGAATCGATCCGGATGCGGTTTGATGTTAATTAGAAATATTTATAGGTCGGCTTGTAAGACCGAAAAGCTTGTTTGAAATCTGGACGAAGGACCAGGGTACAGAATACACCGGGAGATAATAGACAGCAATAATAATAATTATGCCTTTAATTATTGTGTACTCACTGTTTACTTTCGTACCACTGGGCGAACCACTGTAACCCGTGCGGGGAATGCCCGTCTTCAAATAATGCGGTTTGTACTAAGGGGGGCAGGGTACTACTTGTACCACAGCCACGAATTGCGATCGGCTGTAAAATTTTCATGTTACTCTAGCAATTATGAAAAACTTGCTATTAGATCAGAATTAGCCTGTCGCTAGTACTCTTACTGATATTATGATTCATTTCATTATCATATAGATTCTTTACATAATAACCATTTCTCTGTGACCGCAAATAATACGTCCAACGTATCATAAACCTGTCAAAATTTAGAATACACGCATAGGAAATATTCCCTAAACTGACTTTATAAAGCATAAGATCCCGCATATAAACCAGCAGATTAAATTAAATTCCTCCATGCACGAGAAATTTTCTCATAATTCCAACTTCGAAAATAACGACATCCGAAAGGGAACAACCCACTCCAATTACCATCCAAACAACTTCCGCACTTCCCGAACAGATGCTCGTAGGTATATGAAAGAACTCCTAAATCCTTACTACATCACCCTTCTCCTCAAAACTCACTATACAACTCCACCTCCCGTTCAATTTCGTGCTCTCGTACCTAATAATACGCATATCCGATAACGCATAATCCTGAATTAGGGCACTAAGTTAACGTGAAATACGCGATTTCTCCATTCAGTACGGGAGGTGGGAGGGAGTAGCAACGCGAACAATGACGTAAACAATCACACCCCCAGGAATAAAATATACCTACCTACCTGAGAAGGAAGAATTGGAGTAATTCAAGCTAAAGGTTGTTATGCACCCTGAACACAATTTAGCTTTTCAGTGCTGAAAGCGGCCGGTGCGCTGCGACTCCGGCTCATAATTCAGGAGATAAGCCTCCCCCAACGAGGTACGCACCGAGCGAGGCGATGCTCGTGTCGTATTGCTGTCCCGTGTTCGGCAGTGTGTCGGAGCTCGAGGCCCGGATCTCCGGACTGCCAAACAGACGCCCCCCTTTTAATTACACGCAACGCTACGTGCTCCCGGAGAAGTAGATAGCTTCCAGCTCGGCATTATGCAGATGGACTAAGAAAGGTGATTCTGAAACGGTTAATGGAAGTCCATATTGACCAAACAATGTAAAATAACGGGAATGTGCAGCCTGCGGAGGGCAGCAATAGCAATATGAAAACACGTTAATAACGAAGGAATGTGATATTCATAAAAGGGTGAGTATCATCATATTAAATACAGTGCTTCCCAAAAGTAACGGATAAATTCGATAAAACGGAAAGCGCTGTTATTTTGAAAAAATAAAAAAACAGGTCGATTTTGGTTTAGAGTTGTTCAACTTTTGACATAATATTTGGGTATACAGGGTGATGCACGAAAAAGTGGTGACGTCATCGGCATTTTCTTAAATGGCAACCTTTATTTTTTATTATATTTTTTGACACTTTATCCAATTGCCAATACGGTAATGTAATCATTTTGTAACGTTAAATAAGGAAATTTCGGAGAAAAGAACTTAATTTCGACAGATTTAATAGATTTAATTTAATATAATTTAACAGATTTATTTAATACACTTAATTTAATAGACAGATCTTATAAAATTACCATGGAAACAGTCATTTTTATTTGATTTTTTTTTTTTATCGTTAATGTTCCGATTTTCACATCAGTGAAAAGTGCACAATTTCGACTCACAAGTTGTTTTCTCAGAAATTTCCTTATTTAAGGTTACAAATTGATTACATTATCATATTGGCAATTGAATGAGGTATCAAAAAATGGAAAAAAAAATAAGGGTTGTCATTTTTAAAGATGCCGATGACGTCACCACTTTTTCGCGCATCACCTTGTATACCCCAATATTATGTCGAAAGTTGAACAACTCAAAAACAAAATCGACCTGTTTTTTTAGTTTTTCAAAAAAACAGCCCTCTCAGTTTTATCGAATTTATCCGTTACTTTTGGGAATTTTTTTGTATATTTAATATTTAAAAGTTTTTGTGATTTTAGATATTTAATAAGATTTAAGAGAATAATTATGCGAACAATCTTATAAATTTAAGGTCAAAGTCCAATTTTTAGTAACACCTTCCTCAGATGATGGTTCAAAAAAGAAATTATTTATCTACCCCCAAAAGGCACTCCTGAAAATTTAACTGAAACACCATGGTAACGTGGCGGGTATTATTATTCTTCTAATTCCAGGAGAAGTTCCGCATATTTGAAGAATTACCGTTTCGTCCCATCTTTCTAATTAATAGGGATTCCTCTAAGGTTATTCCCTCACTTGTCCCTTCCAGTCACTCCCATTTAGAAGTGTAAGTAAGCTCTCGGGGAAAATAAATGGAAGATGATGGGTTGCATTATTGGTAATACCTACGGATAACCAGATCCGACGAGTTGGAGGTAGACAGCGCCAAGGGTAAAGGGAGAGCCAACCCAACGCTCTGACCGTGAGACGTCGTATGACCGAGTCGAATGACAAGCACTGAGCTTATATGAACTGAAGAGAATTAATTTCGGAAATCGCCGCGACGCGTTTAAATTAATAACCGTCCTGAAGAATTGCTCTTCCATTAATTACTTGTGCAGTGCAGCATTTGGCATAAATCGTAAGTACACGTTTTCCACGCACCAATTATTATAATTTTTAATCGCCCACACGCAAGCCGGTCATTGATCGCACAATTACCGATGTTCTAAAAACGCGAAAATAATAAAATAAACTAAACTTGATCGAGGAGAGTCATCATCATACTTACCAGCATTAAAATAAAGGATAAAAGGGAACTAGAAATACAAAAATAAAAAAAAAACGAACAGAAAGACCGAAGAAATATAAACTTTCTGAAATTTTCAGACTATCGTGCCCATGTTGAAAAAATCACAGGCGGCAACTTTCGAAGAAGTTCTTATTCAAAGACTTCAAGCTCATTATGTTGAAATTAAGAAGAAAAATTGGTCCAATAGATGGCCAGTATGCCTAAGAGCAAGAGTCCGCGACTGGCCACACCTTCGTCGTTTTATGGCCAAGGGCGCCCAGACATACTCCGCCACTGGATTAAATTTTTTGTTGGGAGTATCAAATCATTCACTTCAATTATTAGTACAACTGTCAAAATATTTGGAAGAACGGTAACACTCTGCATCTCGAATATACTAAAGCTCCAACGACCCATGCCTACAGGAATTTTTTCGTTTATTTTTGCATTTCCTACATGCCCCTTAAGTTAAAAAATAAACTTTTTACGTTCTCTGTAAATTAAACTTGAGTTCTATTTTATTGCTTACTAACTTCATCTGTTTCTTCATTACTTACCGTTCACAACCGTTCAGCAGGAAACAAAAATTAACAACAAACGGAATTTTGAAATGGAGCCTATTGATTACTTGCTTGTTTAGATTACGGACCCCCCACCCCGCACTTCTTATCTCAGAGCTGCAGCAATCTCAGGATAACTTCGCTTTTGCGGGTATTTCTTTCTTACTTTCTCAGTTCAAAGAAACGACAAGAATCCAGAAACACATACCTAAAGCTAATACAATCAGATTTCCCAATTCAAGTTTCTCGGGCGTTAAACAAAGTCTCAACTTCTTATAAAGCTATCCACTTAAAATAGCTCCCAGCATCGTTTAATCTTTTGAATATCCTCTTAAAAAAGTCGCCTTAATGACCTTCTAAATCCCTTATTGAAGTCTTTATTTTTCTTTCCCGTTCCCTATCAACATCAACCGTTCATCTAATTGTCGCTAATCATCACATTTCACGACCTGTTATTTCAAATCCGGGATTATCCCTAACTGACGACATTGTCTCCAGCTAAATATAAGCAAGCAAACCGTCTCGCATTCCGAATAACAAATGACATGCTAATTACATGAAGCATTTCCTGGAGGAGAACATCTAGATCTAGACGACGTCTGGAGTCAGCATGTCTAGTCTAGGACCCCAAACGTTCGTCGTAGGTATCTGGTTTCCGGGTCTAGCAAGGCGTCTAGCCCGGCTGCGTGCACCGGTACCGCCGAGACGGCATAGCGCCCTTTCGCATCTGTTCCCGTATCGTATCGGAATCCCAAGCACGTGCATCCGCAAGCATGCGCCCGGCGAGAGCCTTTAATGGCAAATCCATACTACGACCAGGCGGTCGAGGGATTTATGTTATGGGTTATGGGTGCATCCGAGGAATTTGACACTGCCGATAACTTAAAGAGCTTATGGACATTAATAAATAGGGCGTGTGGTTTGGTTGATGCGAAATGGATTATTATCATCATAGGTACCCATAGCGGTAGGTATTTTGAATAGAAATTTGAACTACAGGCAGAAAATGTAAAATGCAATACGCAATTATTATTGTCATTATTATTTATTATTAATATTCTCGAAACAATAGCTATGAGCTTATTTTTTTATTTTATTGACATCGGCATGTGTTCATAAAAAGCCACGAACACTAAAAACAGTTAAGTACCTAAATATTTTCCGCATTTTGGAAATCGGGTTGTTGGAGTTTTTAGTTGTTTACTGTAAGAATTTCAGTATAAATTCTATTGAAAACGCGCCCCAATAAAAATAATATAAGAAATTAGCAGGCTTGACTGAATTTCTACCTACGCCACTAGCAAACTTATAACTAAAACGCAGTTTATTTGCTGCTATCGTGTCATCCCGTTTGCGGTTTGTTGCTAAAATGCTACGACATATTTAAAACTATTATAACCAGTATTATAAAGGCTCATTAGGCTAACGGGCAGATTTCTATGCTCGTTTTTAAAGCTAATATCGACGTCAAATAACTTTTATTAACATTTTTGTAATTACTTTCATGTCAAGAATAGGTCAATTTAAAAAATTTCCTCTTAGACTCGATACCTTCTTCAGAATCTGCCCGTTAACTTAATGAGTCTTTATAATACCCGCTGAATCTATTATCGAAAAAGAAAATATTTGGCCCTGACCATGGAAAATTCGCACTCTATATGGGGTTGTGTGGGGCGGTCTAAAAAAAGTCCTTTTTTTTCGTGGCTTTTCTCATCCTAAAGACTCCGACTTTCATCGGTTTATTGTTCTGCAGAAATCTCCATGAGAAAAAATTTTTATTGGCCTTTAAGGTTATTAAGAAATGGTATTAAAAATGTAATTTATGTGATTTGGACAACGCTGTTTGTTTATTAGTGTGATAATAATTATTTGAAGTGTCATTAAATTGATAAAAGAAAAAGTAAAAGAAGTCAGACTGGAATAATTATTAAAGAACAGATAGAAATAAATAGGAAGTGTAGAAATGGCGAATGAGAAGCTGTGTAAAATAAGCTTAAACAATAATCAATAAATAAACTAATTATCAACAAAAACACTTAAATCAAACAGTATAGACGACAATAGATGAAATAAAAGAGCAAATAATTGAAAAACACTTCTAAAAAAAAAGTCATTTTTTCGTTGCTTTTTCACATCCCATAAGTATAGCTTATTCCATCTCGTTTATTAATTTGCAGAAACCTCCAGGAGAAATAATTTTTTCAACTTTTATGGTTAAGAAAATGCAGTAAATTTTTTGTATACGGAAAATTTTCGAAGACTACCTACAATATTTTAGAGTGTTTTATATTTCAGATTCGATCTTAATTGCGCCAAGAAGATAAGTGAAGACATCCCTGCTCCTTAAATTGATGACACCAGGAAGAAAGCAACTCGGGGGAACAAAACACAACTCGGACGTTGGAAAAATTCTATCGCCATCATTCGTCAAGTGTCATTAGATTTGTTTATTCCAAAATTCGTGCCTATGAAATTGATCCTCTAGGGTATAAAATAGGGAATCGAAATACCCGTCAACGCATACCAATCAAGATCTATTGTGA
This sequence comes from Malachius bipustulatus, assembly GCA_910589415.1. Classification (NCBI taxonomy): domain Eukaryota; kingdom Metazoa; phylum Arthropoda; class Insecta; order Coleoptera; family Melyridae; genus Malachius; species Malachius bipustulatus. Next base: position 19,410,218 of record OU342633.1, read on the forward strand.
CCAGGTGTAGGTGCCGTTCAATTTTTTTTATAATATTGATTCAGTATGGTTCGGTTTAATTTAATTCTCATTATTGCAATCATGCCTATATGTATACCTAATAAGTACACAGGATATAGAAATTTAGCAATTTTGCCTCTTTTCCTAAAGTTTGTCCAGCGAGTGTTGTGGGATGTGATGCCACACTGATCCTGACAAAAAACTTCATTTATTTCCAAGTCGAGCTAGATGTGGTATCACAGCTCGTCAATCTTATCACCATAATCATTTCTGAACTTACTAATAAGGGAAACACACTATCAAGACGCGAGTTGTACTTCCGTCTCACTCTCGCTTATTTTTTTAGAATTGCCGACGATTTAAACGTTTGCCTCACAATACGTCCTGATTCAACTCGAAGAGACGATGTATTCTTAGTTATTACCACAAAGGACAACACTCGCTGGACAAACTATACCTACGCCACTGGCTTATTAATAGAAATAATTAAATTTTTTAGACAAGCGTGGACATCTAAAAGTATTCTTCTGATCCTGTTAATTTTGTTTCAAAGTTTTTTCCTTATTGCTTATAACGGGGATTGAAAAAATAGGATTTTTTCCAAAAATTCAAATGTCATTTTGAAATGTCTCGACCGATTTTACTCACATGCAACATCCCTTCTGGATGTCTTACTACTAATAAAAATTCCAGTTCCCTAGATTGAAAATGATTTCACATGAAATGCGACTTGAAATGATGTCACAAGAACGGTTTAATTCGAAATTTGAAAGGAAACCCTGTATAGAAATCACGCAACTTTAAGGTAACTTTTTCAACAATAAATTAAAGTCTCCAAAGTTCTACAAGATTGGAAAGATACAAACTTTGAAAGATAAAGCTACAGGGGCGTGATGAAAATCAAAAGTTTGAAATTTTAGAAAAATAAACATCATATTTTTTTAATATCGCCGCCATTTTAATTATTCGCTGCCTGAATTTTTTGTTTCTATTTTGCTTTTACAGGAGTTCAAAAATAACAATTTTTACGAAAATCAAAATTGATTTTCAAATGCAATACCAGCCCACATGAATATCTTACTCCCATAAAAATTTCAGTCAAGACAAGAACCGTTTTTTTTTTAATGGACGTCCTGCAGAAGTAACGCGACTTAAGGAAATTTTTTAACAATAATCCAAGGTAGTCCAAAGGATTCACGAGATTGCACAATTTCGTTCACTAATCTTGAAAATGAAGCTACAGGAGCGTTTTGAAAATCGAAAATGCGCGTCTAACCGGGGGGTCTCTGGGTTACGGAGTATCCGCTGGGAATGAGAGGGAGTATCCTCTTCCAGCCGTCCAATCGCATCACACAAAACTTTTTCCACAACAATGGAAAAATACAACAATCGTACCTACTCATAAGTACAACACAGATCAGGGAAAACAAAAAAAGCACACAGAAAGCTACAGACCGATTAGATGACTCAAAGGCACACTCGAGAAGAAAAATACACTCCCAGAACAATTCGGTTGCAGGGAGGTCTACTCCACCACTCACAAAGCCGCAAGGCTGACCATCATAAATCACAACTGGAATCAAAAACAAAAAAAAAGCTACATGGGCGCCGTAATGCTATACACAACAGAAACATCTGGATCCAGAAGCAACTGCTCTCAACTCAAAGAACCGCGGAAGCGGTAGTTCCACAAGATTCGCCTCTATACCCTCACCTCTTCAACATCTATACATCCGGCATCTCAAAATGACACAGCCATCATCACAAAACACTTCGAATACATATCACACTGGGCCACAAGATGGAAAATCAAAGTGCACTGAGACAAAGCACAAGAAATCCTCTGATGCCATATCTCTACCGAGGATGAGGCTCACGGGAGCATGGTCTGAAAAACTGGTCCACACACAAAATAAAATCAGACAAGCCAGAGCTCTATCTCTCTCCTCAACCAAAAAAGCCTACTAAACACAAAAAATAAACTACTCATTTACACACAGGTAGTTAGACCGCAGCCATCACTTACGCCGCCGCCGCCGCCTGGCACACACTCCCCGCCCACTCCCTATAATGTCATTCAAAACAAAACGCCCAAAATCATCACGAACGTCTTGTTCACGATGAGCAAGGAGCAACTACACTCAGAGCTCAACATACCCACACTCAAATCATACATAGAAAACATTACCACCACATTCAAACAAAAAGTACAACTCCAGACGAGCGAACTCAATTAAAATACACATCACACACAACAAGAGTAATAACAGTTACTAAACTAGCTCGTCTTTCGTTTAAGATCCTAGTCAGCCGTGCAATAAGTCAACAAGAGGAGTGGGAGCATAGCTTGCGCACAGATAACCACTGATGATGTCTATCGCAGTTGTAGACGAAAAGTTCAGAGCAAATCCCCAAGGGTCAATGCAAAAGAACCCGGAATCAATTATGATTTCAGTTGAATCCAGTCGTGATAGTTTACACACATTACTCACTAAGATGTTATGCTTTATTCATAAACGAGCTCGAATTTGGTCATACTGTAATTTTGATTTCGATTCTTGCACATTATTCCCTCATATTATACCACAATCGATTAGCCACATAGAATTTTGGAGCGCATTGTTAATCGATTACATGCATTTGATTACTTTTTGATATATTATATCACCTTTGATATGACCAAAATAGCAAATAGCAATTGGTTAGTATAGAGGACCTACCTGGATAGTTTCTTGTGGGGTATACTTCCTCTCGGTCATCATATTATCCTCTCCATTTCAACTGCAAAAGAATATTTATTTAAAGAAACACGTAATGTAATGAAATAAGTAGACAAAAATATCTATGTACATTTTGTGTCCAAGATAAAAAGTTAACAGTAGGTATATATGGATTCCATAAAATCAGTTTTCAGGTAGGTACCAGTCTCAATTATCGGTTCTTCAAATATCCTGAAAAACTGAAAATACTAAATCTCGTAATTTCTGACTGGACTTTACACACCAAAATGTACTCACGCTGCAGCTATCAATTTTTTTTTTTTTTTCTATAATGACACCATAAAGGGTTTTCAGCCTATGTATAGAGTGTACCACATCAGTGAGGTATTATTATTCCTAGATGGGAATCTCGTTTGTTACAAATGTGGACCAGGTATACAGATGAAGAGATCTTTTGCCACTTAATTGTATGTAAGGCACAGATATAGGCACTGCGGAAAGAATAAATGGAACTCCTATGATAGAATGAAGAAACGTACCTATACTGGCCTTAATAGAAAGATGGGAAAGATTTGAACAGAAGTGTCACTCACACTAGTCCCTTGAGATGTTAGAGAGAGAAAGAGAGATTAAAGAAAAATTCAAATTTCCTTTTTTTTTCGGTGTATTTCTGGAACCAATAACTGAGGTACCTCATACTCTTAAGCGACATAGATTCAAATTGTATATATGTTTTATCTTAAACTTTGTTGAGCGAAGCGTAGTTGTTTATTACATGCAGTTTCGTCTTATTCGTCGTACACAGCTAGCTTTGATCGTAACTTTATATTAGAAAACTCACGGAAGATATACGCTCTATAGTCTGTATTCCTTCAGGAAGACATCATGAAACTCATGAAAGTAAGTTTACTCGGCTGTTCGTTAGCGACGAGTTGCGGGGATATCATAAATGAGTTAGAGGAACGACAAACGTGACATGAAATCCACAGCGCCACTAGAGCAACCCCCTAGTAGTCACCCTCGTCTCCTATACCTACATATATCCATGGGGAGCGGATGTTCATTTTTGGGCGCTCTTATATTCTAAAAGGTTTATTTCCTGGGTAATTGATAGTAATGGGAATTTGATGGACTTTTGTATGTTTTCATTATTTTCTAGAGATTTGTTCCTACCTAATATTTATCCCTCCAAGAAATATAAGAAATATCCCTCCATGTTTGTTTACAACTCGGTAAGGAATTAATAGATTTCATTATTTTGTGGAAGTTTTCTTCTTATTGATTAAAAATGTAAATATGTAGTGTCTTCGAAATTTTCTTGAAAAATGGATGTCTTCAGAATGGGACGTAATTTTATGTGAGCACAATCAATTGCAAAACAATCCAGCTGGATCGTAAAGTCTCAGTTTTCTCACAAAACGAGCACAAAAATTTTGAAAAGCTATCAAATTGCTAATTTTAAACTTTGAAAGATTCATATCTCGAGAACGCGAATTCGCAGGATAAAAGGGCTTTCAATATCGGAATTGCCGTGCCATAGTCTGGCACGTCCTCCAGTAAATTTTCAAGTTATTGTCGTTTTGAAAAATCGACAATTGCAAAAACCTCGCCCGGATAATGATGTTTCTCCTGTAATTATCTCGAAAACGGGGAGAGCTACAGAAGAACCGCTCACAGCTCTGAGCTTCTCACAATTTTCATCGTCTGATGGACGATTTTTAATAAAAATAGAAGAGAAAAAAAATTTCTAAAAGTTTGCATAACCCGGTAGGTACCTATAGGTAGGTACCTACCTATAATATATATTGAAATTTTCATGAAGAATCGATGCCTTCAGAATGGGACGTAATTTTGTGTGAACAAAGTCAATTGCAATAGGAGTTGGTTAAACAATCCAGATGGACCGTAAAGTAGTCAGGTTTCTCACAAAAAAATAGGAACAAAAATTTTGAAAAGCTAAAAATCCGTCATTTTCAAATTTGCACAGTTAGAATAAATGCAATTAGAGGGGGGGAAATACTGCAATAGTATTTTGCTGTTTGAGCGAGGAAAAAAATCGTTCGAGACCTTTCTTGAATACTTCACCATATTTGGATGAAGAAAACAGAAGAAAATCCACAAAAAACGACAGCTGAATTATATCTGATGAAGAATTTCGGGAGCTGTGTCCATTCTGAGCAAACATTGCAAAGAAGTTACTACTAGAATTGTATTTTTTATTTACTCAATTAAAAAAAGATACATTTTCTCTCAGTCTTAAATAAACTATAAAGGGGACCAAAATATGAAGGCGGCAATAGTTACCACAATCTGTAGAAAATCTGAATGGAGATAGTTTGACCCAATCGCTGCAATTACTGTTAGAGGATGCTTTCCCTTTGGGCCAGTTCCTTATTGGGGCTATGACGAAATATTATTTTATTGACTATGTAGGTATTTCCATTTTTACACAAGTTTCGATAAAAACAAAATTAGAAGAGCAGCTTGAAGAAACACAAGGAACTATAATTGAGTAAGATCGATCAGGTTTGGTTAAATTTGATTCATATAGAAGAGTTTAGTTTTTTTCACAAAATTTGAACAAAAATTTTCAAAAGGCAAAAGTCGCCATTTTTTTTAACTTTGAACGTCCATATCTCGAGAACGCAGTCTCGCAGAAAAAGTCGCTTACGATTTCAGAACCATCATTGTCCAACGCATTCTCGAGCAAATTTCCAGAAACCTTCATTCTTCAAAATTCGTGTTTCGCTATCGATCGGTGGATTGTTCTCATTTTCATAGCATTCGACACCGGGACGGTGAAAAATACCGCGGCGAAAAGGCCACAAATTGATGGGGGTGCACAAAAACCGTCCAATCGAAAAATGAGATTTCCTTTGATTCTCGAAGACAAGGACAGCTACAGAGGAACCGATTATATATACATACAAAACAAAACAAACCGCCATGTATTATCTAGACATAATCTACATAGTGGTGTATGTACATAAATTTGTGCAATAAATTGAATTATAGAACTTGATTATGGAAACAACCCACGTTTTCCTGAATGGACCGCCAAAAATAGAACCGGTGAAAACAATAACCAGTCGCGGGCTTTTAACAGGGCCTAATTAGTATTTATTGAGGGTTAAAAGAGTGGTAAATTTAGAAGGTGTAACGTGAATGAAATTTTAATCATGTTAATATCGATTTGTAATTACATGCAGCATGCGAGGTAAGTATAGGGTCTGCCAAACCGGAAATCATTTTCTCTCTATCGCAGAGGTTCACGTGTAATAGTAACATGCATGCCCTTCCTGCTGTAGAAACAAAAAAGTTTAAAAATGTATATCTATTGTAGAAAGAAATATAAAATTTACTGAAAGATATCGTGTTTTCCGTCCATTTATTATTAAGTTTACAAAACACTTTGATCAGAATAAGAAACATGGGAATAAATTAATCATAATATTCATGCAGACTCTCGAATGATTTTTTGTTTCAAATTCTGTTTTTCCACTTGATTATTCGTATTATTTGTTGTGGTAACAATTATTCATGAATGAGATTTTATATTTAAAATTTTATAATAATAATGAGATCTTTTCTTTACGCATGACCTTTCTGTAAACATCTAGATACGTTTTAGGTCACTATTCGCTTGTTACGCGGGATCTACTGATTATGGAATCGAAAACAGTACTCGGTATTCGATAAGTACTGTCGCTGGAAAAGAGAGGTCGCCAGATGTTTCAATCTTGTAAATAATGAAAGTGAAACCTACTTGCACTAATTGCACCTAACGCCGTTAGGTCGTTACAAGCTATTGTCATCATCAGTTCAATTACACCCTAATACGGATCTGCGCTCTTATTATAATGAATCGTCAGATAGAAAAAATGACATTACAAAAATAAATCTGGCAATAACCAAAATGAAAATGTTTCAGTTTGGATTAAAGAGTCCCACGCCGATCGTTATTCTGCCTGCAGTCGTCTACCTCAAGTTCTAATAAACAAGAGCCGTAAAAACTATAAAAATCAGATAAGAATCACTCTTTACATCTCTAATTTTTTCCTAGAAGCTACAAGAAACTAGCGGTCTCACTTTATCACTGACAGAAAAGTAAAATAAGCAATGTCCAATTGCATCCAGATAATTCTCATTATCAAATCAATATATCTACAATCAGACTTTGCTTCAACAAGCATCTTTTTGTACTGTTCTTTTTTGTTTTGTTCAATCTTATGAACAATTTCTCTAGTTTGGATTGAAGAGTTGGTAAACATAATCGAGTGTAAAATGGAGAGAAAAATAGGAGCAACAAGGTATCAGACGTCTCACTGTAAAGAATAATATTCCGACAATAAACGCCACCGTAATAAAGCGTTATTTCATCTAGATCCGCTTGTAGCCTGGACTGAACGACAATATAATATTAGAAACGAGCTTATCTTTCTGCAACAAACGTCATAAATCCTGTTGCTGTAAATCGGAAATTTTATATCAAATTATATGAAGAGAAAAACCCATATTTCCTCAGAACACAAGTTCAGCTTTAATAAACTCTAAAATGAGATCCACAGGCTACAACTATAATATGAACACAACCCAGACAGAAAGAGTCACGTTATAATGACGTCATTTCTCAGTCATTTTTTGGTCCCCGACGTCATATTACCAAAAAAGCACGTGATTATTGTCGTTTTCAGACGTGATTTAGACGTGATGTTTATGACATCCATATAACGTCGTTTTTTCGTCATTTTCAGACAAACTGAATATTTGAATCTAGCTCTATAAGTTCTGGCTTACCATAAATTATTTTTATATAAAGAGTCAATTTTAATGTTTCCTTCTCCTTCTTGCTTATACAAGTTCTCGCTATCTAAAAGTTCCTTCGATGTGACATAATCACCTCATTCTACCGTCATTTGTCCGTCATTTATAAATTCATAATGACGTCGGGGATGACCAAAAAATCACATTGCAGCGACCTGACTTTGCTGCTTGGGAAGTTATACATAGACGACCAATCCAATGAGAATGGCCTCTTACTTGATCGATTTCTTTGATTTAAGTTTGCTTCCCGTTAACTAAAACCCTTCGTTTACCGATAAAAACCTCTACAAGGCAACCAATCCTCACGAATGATGGGCGACATTTATATGGAACTCTGATTTAGTTATTGATATGTTTGTATTAAAGATCGCCTGACTGCGAAAATATCAGAATTTCGCGTCCACCGTGGCGACTACGAGCAATCAAAGTGAAATCCAGTGGTACACGATAAACCTCGCTGAAGAAGTATAAAAAACATTTTAACAAATAATTTTTTTGTTTTTTTTTGGTTTGATTTTTATTAGTGTGCCATATACAGGTTGTTACTTAAGGCTTTGTATTAAATTTAAAGACGTATTCCTGGACCAATTTTAAATTTCTAGTTTTTATCAGTTAATTCAGATACCTAAGGTATCTGGTTTTAAAGATTTTCAAGTTTTTTTTAAATTAGTTTTTCATTAATATCTCAAACATTCTGTTGCCGATGCTGTCAAAAATTTGTCTGTGTTATTTGTAAAAATAAAAAATCTCCTTTAGCCCCAAGTAAATTACAATTATTAAGTCCAGTGGCATCCAGGAAGGCACCCTCGCCATTATTATTATTGCAAAGAAAAATATACGACACTGACTTTTTTATTTTTTTTTCCGATTTAGCAATTAATAAGACAACATTTTGTCTCTTGAATTTTATTCTAATCTCCTGTCGCTTCCTAGAAAAAAATATATAAAAGCCCCTTTAAAGGCATGTCGAAAAATTGATTTTAATTTGAATGATTTTTAATTTGATCAATTTTTAGATACCCTTTAAAGCGACTTCCATTTTTTTTCTGGAAAAAGAAGTAAGATAGAAAAACAATTTAACAAAAAAATTGTATTTTTTGCTACTTAATCTGAAAAAATATCCAAATTTAAAAAAATTCAGTGGCGTACATTTTTCTTTGCAATAATATTGGTGAAAATGAAAAGAAAACTTTAACACCCTGTATCTTGAAAATTAAATTTTATGGCACATGTTAAAATTGACCCACGAATACGCCCTTAAATTTAGTACATACCCTCAAGTAACACCCTGTGTGTGAACTCGGCGCATAGGTACTGATACATAATTTTTCATTCCTGAGCAATTTTTTTGGCGATATACAAAGTGAAGGTATCCTAATAAGGTTAACAAAGTTTCAGCCCTGCTTTGGTTAATTTCTGACATAATTTTAGTTTTGAAAAATTAAGTATGCCTTGGAAAATTTCAAAAAAAAAATTATGAGAACTAAAGTGCCTTTTTGTAGCAAATACGACGAAAAGTTATTTGAAAAAATTGTTTAGAATCAACATTCAAGCTTCTGTACCAAATTTCAAAATCTTCGGCCAATATAATTTTTTTTAAATGCACTGTAGCCCAAAATTTTTTTTTTTTTATTTCCCAGGCATACCTACTTGATTTTTCAAAACTAAAATAATTATAGTCTTTAACCAAGCGGGGTTGAGCCCCAAAAAAATAAAATTCAACTTTAATAAGAGCGTTTATCACCAGATCGCCCTATCACATATAATAATACACCTACCATTCATTCACACACTTCATTTTCACCCAATCCCTCTTCAGTTTTTCACACACACTGACGACCGCGTCAACCGATCGCACTCCGAGCTTGCGGAGTCCCCGGCGGGCCATGCGACGACGACGTCGGGAACGGTACTGACGAGCGGCGGCTTCGAAGGGCCGCGAACGGAGGAAGAGGAGCTGACGCAGGTCGCGGATACAGGAAGCGCCCGGATATGTTTCAAAGTGAGAATCTTTGTAGGGATTCCGCCGGTCTAATGAAAGGTGTTGTGGTTACACGCTCGTTACAGAGTTTGTTATTATACGGGTTAGGAAAAATGAAAAGTACCAAGTTGTTGAATTTAATGTGTTAGAAAAAAACATATTGTGGAGAATTTTTAAAAGGGTTCTTACTTCAAAGTCTTGTTTTTTTATCTTTTTTACGAACGAGGGGATATAAAGTAATGCGCGTTATAAATTCTGCTCAAAAAAGACAAAAAAATATCTTACAAAACACACGACTTCCTGTCTGAGATGCAAGATACAAGACCGAAACTCTTTTGAGTTGCAACTTTATTTTTTTTTGTATAACTTGAATAAAATGTTATGTTCATATCTCATTAAAAATTTCATATTTCCAATGTTTTATGCGAAAAATTCACTAGAGAAAGTTCTATACCTATATACACTGACACAAAATTCATCTTTCAACCAGGGTGTAATAAGTGTCACTAACCGTGAACTCCTTTCGAGGAGTAAATGTGACAATTAATTGCGTCAAATGTTGAGACATTTTCATAATTTTTTTAGCATGATGTTGCCTCTGAAAGAACAGTCGGCCGAATGACGACTATATTGAATGCCGGTGTACTATAGCGGCTCGCTTCAAAGGATACAAATTTTTACAGCCCGCTAACGGCTACTTTCTCGCCCAAGTGCCGACAAATTTTCACAGTAGCTGTTATTAGACTGATAACGGCATAACGGCAGGTGAGAGCTACACAGCTTGAAACAAAGCACGCAGTTAAAAGCTCCCGGGATCGATACCACGATACATGCATGTTTCAAGGAAGTCGAAGCGCGCTAAAACAATAATAATATATACCTATACCTATTAACGATTAACGGCGGTTGATAGTTTACATTCAAATTTTTAGTGTTCTAGCGCGATCGCGCTAAATAATATCGTGTATATCTTAGCCGTACGAACTCGCCACGTTCCGTCCTTGATATGCAATGAACACTGGTAAAAAACACCCTTGTATAGATAAATGTATATTACATACGTATAATTTTCTAGGGAATTTAATATAAGCTTTAATTTTGGAAAATAGGTAAGGTGATATAATTTTTTTTTTCTGTGCGATGCACATACAGATAGATCAAAGAGGACCTTTGATCTATGGGGCCTACTAAGGCGCCAAAAATCTATCGGACTTTATTAGGCGGTGTTCGAGGTCCTCCATCCCTGTACAAGGTTATCGAGAATAGGCTCGGAAAGTTTTAGGGGGTGATTCCTTGGTGCATTCTAAGAAAAAAGTTTCTATTAATGTGTGGGTCCGCAAATGCACCGTTTTTGAGATACAGAGGTGTCAAATTTCAAATACAGCGTGTCAAAGAAATACTTTTTTCCAATTTTTTATGGTATCTTAGGAACCATTCGAGGTACAGACCTCATCACAACTTGTGTTGAATCTAAGCATTGATTCTTTTATGTCATTTACCGACACATCGAGGCGAACATGGACAAACTTCGCTCAGTTTGCCGAATGTTTGGCCAATCGAGACGAACTTACCGTCCACACATCCGTGTTGGCCCTGATTTGTCTGAGTTAGGCCAACGTGTGGAGCATTATAATGCTAACAATTTTTTTTTAATATGCCAGTGACGGAGATTTATTTAGGGTTGCGTGGGTTTTTTCCCCTAATATTATCTACGACACTGGGCAAATTGGCATTTTAAAAAAGCGCATTTTTAGCCGCCAATATTTTCTACACAAAAAGGTAGGAACTCTTGGTCATAAGCTAATATGAACCGTTTTCGAAAATAACGGCCGTTTACGATGAAAAACTCGCTTTGGATGTTTCAATACATATCTATTTTGAAAATGAAATGAATCACAAAAAACTTCGTTCTACCTTAAAACTCTCCGCCAATGGTATATCCATGAAAAAACTGATTTGCGAAATTAAAGCAGTAGCTGAGTTTATCTCAAACGGTTCTTGAGATAAATATCTCCATAAAACTAGAAAAACATATTTTTTGACACCTGGTAGATGTCTCAAAAAGGGCGTGCATTTCATCGGGACAAACGGTAATGGGAAATTTTTTTCTTACAATGAGCCAAGAAATCACCCCCTAAAATTTTTCGCAGTTTATTTAGGATAAGCCTGTGTAGGTATTCCTGAAATTTTTTGAATTGCATGATTTAATGCAGCAAAAGCAATTATTTTAAGAGCAAAAACTTATTTATTTATTTTCGGCACTGTTCTCGATGATACCTTACTATTCCAAATATCAAATTAGTGTATTTTTTAATAAAAAATAATTTTTAAAAAATAATAAAAAAAAATAATCCTAATAATAAAAAATAAATTTAAATAAAATTTTAATAAAAAATACACTAATACCGCGAAGTAGGTTAACAGTATAGTGCGAAATAGGTCAATAGGTAAGCGCAGCAAATCAAGATGGCTGTAATAGTATATTCTATATCAAGGGCGGAAAGAAGTTCATTTCAGCGAGTATGAAGTTATCGGGCCGAGCGGAGCGGAGCGTAGCGGAGCAAGGGTCGATTGAATACGAGCTGAAATGGACTTTCCGGCCGAGATATAGACGCTATTTTTTAGCGCATCGCGGTAGAACACCGAATACTTTGGCTTGTTAGCTTATTGTTGGCGAATATGTGGTGGCGTACAAATTAATTCACTGTCAGTGAAATTTTCCTGTCTAGCGTTCATTTTGTTTCTTTATTGACGAAACCTCAGAAACTAGTAACCTCCGTTAATCGTTATAATTAGATAGGTACCTACCTGTTATTATATTTCCAGCTCGTTTAGACGATTGAAATATGCGCGTAGGTATAGTGGTCTCGGTTTAGTTGTCAGCTGTGTGCTTCAATTTCGCTCTCACCTGCCGCGTAATCACTAACTGATAACACTATCAGTAGTTGCTATAGTAACTCCTAAATCTGTCCGCCCTAGGGCCAGGAAAAACGTTCGTTGCGGGCTGGAAAATTTTCTACGCTTGAAAGCGAGCTGCTGTTGCATGCAGGCTGCAATATACGTCATTCCGCCGGCTACTGAGCTACTGAAAAATCGTCTTTCAGAGGCGATGCGCTAAAAAATATTGTAAATGTATTAAAATATCAACAAATTTGCCGCTATCTATGTAAAAAGGTTCGAACTATGAACAAAAAAAAAAAACGGAATGCCTCAAGCCCGACAACACAGATAAGGTTTCTTTTATCATTATTCATTATCACTTTTTATTTTCTGTCTTTTTTTAGGCAATCAATATACAGGTGTTCCTTAATAACATGCTAATATTTAAGGAGGTTATTCTTGGGTCAATTTTGAGAAAAAAACTTCATAAGAACGTATGTCCTAAAAGTCTTAACTTTTGGTAAAGTTTTATTAAAATAAATAATTTTTTCGTAATATCTATAATACCGCTCTGGATATTTTAATGAAATTTCGTATACAGGTATTACTCATCAACGGGCATTTGTTCATGTACCACGTTTCATTTTATTTAGACTAGTGACGATGGTGCACGATTGTGCAGAATTTTTCCTGCATATTTCGGCAGACATTGATGGTACGCCACTGATTTCTGTTCAAATAGAAATCATTTTTGGAATCCCCATTCATTTCCAAGCAAATTTGATCGCTTGTTTTTTTTTCAGTTCGATGCACGGTTTTTGCGTAAAAAAATAAAATCTGTTACTCTACATGGTCACAAGATTATCGTTAAAGTGACAATAAAAAAATATAAAAATATGCAAGTAAAATTCTGCACGATCGTCACTAGTGGGAATAAAACGAAATGTTGTACCTAGGTACCTACATGAAAAAATGCCTCTTTAATGTCCGTATTCATCAAACTTCAAAATATAACTCTGGGGTTATATTTTGAATTTTCTGACAGCTGATTGGTCTAACGCTCAAACCCTACGAACGCTACGAATTTTAAGCCAATCACATGTTCCAAAATATAACCCCAGGGGTTATATTTATTGATGAATACGGGCCTATGAGTAATACCTGTCTATGAAATTTCATTAAAAAATCTAGAACGGTATTACAGATATTATGAAAAAATTATTTATTTTTAAAAACTTTAACCCCCTGTATCTCAGAAGTTAAGACTTTTAGGACATACGTTCTCATTAATTTTTTGTTATTTTGTTATTAAGCTAAACTATTTTTAGTGACGTTTAAAACGTAGGTAAAAATCGAAAAATATGGTCGAAAAATTTTCACGTGACTTCTTAACCTCGCCGCCTATCGCGATGAATGGTTTTTAGTTTTGGTTTCGTCGTTAATCACTGAAACTAAAAAAAAAAACAATAAAACGTAATTCACCTCTCACACGAAGAAATGTATTTTTTGCTACTTCGCCGTGTGTTGCCAACCAAAATTTCAAGATTTCACCAGATTCTAGTAAAAAAAATCACCAGAATTGACCAGCTGGTGTTTTAGCTGAAAAATCCTCAGATTTCGACAGATATTTTCAAAAACCACCAAATTTCACCAGATTTATTCACTTTAAATCATGAGAAAGTAGGTACCTATAATATTCTCTCCCGAATTGCACAAAAGTTAATCACATGACCAGTTTACCCCGGTCAAACCATAAGTCGTCTCTTTATCATTGGTCAACAAAAACTATTGATATTAAATGTATAACAAAATAATAACAACAATAACCAAATTAGGAAATTATAAGTAATAGGTAACCCATCAAATCTATTTTTAGAAATCAATAAGACAACCATTTTACTGTATTTGGTGATGTTTAAAAAAGGAAAATTGATCCAAGGGTGAAGTAATTCGTGTTAAAAATCACAAATATTCAAAAATATCACCAGATTTTAGACGTTTATTAAAAGTTTTCACCAATTAAATCACCAAAAGCCTCGAATTCATAAAAAATTTTCAGTCTTCTCACAATCGATTATGTAAAAAATTACCTTTGGTCTAAAATTTCTGGGAAATGACCACATGTTACTTTTTTCAAGTGATATAATTTTGGCTTTAAAATTATCAAGTCAATCGCACAGCATCCATCCATCATGCAAAAGCAGCCACATATTGCAGTATCAGCTTTATCCTCTAATTATCTACCTGACCCTAAAATTAGTTCAGGCATGTTATTTATATTCTACATAATTCTTCCTAATTCCAAAGCAATAAGATATTCAATTATTGGAATTTAGGCAAATCTGGTTAGCTGTTGAAAAAATCTGATTAGGTAGTTACTAGTTATAAATTATTCAGAAAATTGTAAACTTATTTAAAAATTTTATAGTCTATTTCCATAAAGATTTCATTTTAAAGGTAGAAAAATTTCAAACTATTTACTAACCCTTCATAAAAAAATTTTAATATGACTTAGGTACCTTTTATTCTGCTTACAATAATTAAGATTCACTTTCACTGTTCTAATAATTATTGTAACTGAATAGACGGAAGTAAGGAGAAAACTGCATTAAAATAAAATGAAACCCTGAAACATAGAGCATTCAAACAAAAAACAATAATTAAATGCGTCATAACTCACTCTTTATCTACATTTTAATACCTTTGCATTCATTTATGTATTTTTTTCTATTTTCCTTATCAGTAATTATGTTTTTTTTTTGTGGTGAGGGGATATTAAAACTTAAAACTCTATTTTCTACTCAAATATTTATTTATTTACAATTTACACTGTAAAATGACTCTTCGCTCTATAAAAATCAAATTATCACTTACATAATAAATATTCAAATAGGGGTCGTGTAATTGTTTTATATTAAGAATTCATAAAATGTCTGGTGAACATGAAAATCACTAAGCGCATTCAGAAGACAATCAGCCAGCTATCCTGAACCGGGGACCCTCGTGGTCAGTGATCATGGCTTCTGAACAGGGACCTACCAAAATAGCAAGCTGATGACAGAATAAAGCTCAGTTTTATATTAGTCTCAGTAAAAAAAAAGTCATATGGAAGAGAATTATTGTAAAGAATTATCTGAAAATTGAATTTACCAGGATGAATATCCCACCTTCAGGGAGTATTTATTGCCCTAATGCCTGGGGTTTATGTTCAAAATTCATGGGACATGGCAAGTTGTGAAGATGTTGTCTTGATATACAGTGTGTGTCACAGGCATGGTACACCCCCTTTTTTTCTTTATTTTTGGAGATAATTTTTTGAAATTTGGTACGTCGCATATTCTCGATAGAGCGCACTTTTTAGCAGAAAATTGAATTTTTTCCCACATCCGGTTTTTCCGGAAATGTAATCAACTTTTTATTTTTAAATGGGACACCCTATATATTATTATATTTTTGGATTCTATACATTTGTACGAATCCAACAATACCACATAAGTATCATTTTAAATGTAAAATTTGTTTTTGTTCAATTTTTTATTTCTCAATTATAGTGTGCCATGACTATTTCGTTTTACTCCAATTGGATCATCTAATGCTAGAAAAATCGAATTTTTGTTCAAAGTACTAAATTAAGTGATTTATGGATAAATTATGCGCACCGATGATTTTTTGAGCTGGATTCATTTTTTTCAAATGGTACCATATTGGTACCGAGGTACCATCTACTAGTACTTCCAATAAGGGACATTTTGGTGCACCCATTTTGCATCTGTTACGAACACAAGTGAAGTCATGGCACACTATAATTGAAAAATAAAAAATTAAATAAAAACAAATTTGACATTTAAAATGGTACCTACTTATGTGGTATTGTTGGATTCGTACAAATGTATAGAATCCAAAAATATAATAATATATAGGGTGTCCCATTTAAAAATAAAAAGTTGGTTACATTTCCGGAAAAACCGGATGTGGGAAAAAATTCAATTTTCTGTACCAAACTTCGACGTACCAAATTTCAAAAAATTATCTCCAAAAATAAAGAAAAAAAAAGGGAGTGTACCATGCCTGTGACACACTGTAGTAGTAACAACTCCTGCCTATTTAACACAATTTTGAAGTTGTATTTTTAAGATTCAACATTTACCAAATTAGTTGGTGTAAAGTAAATGGCAACCTTTTTCATAAAAACCAAGAAATTGTAATTTTTTTGCCATTAGCTTGCCAGATGTAACGTTTTAGCAGCCCTGAAGATAACCTATTAACTTAGGTTTAATTAAATGTTGATGTTCCATTAGAAACGAATATTATTAACAATATTAACATCAAGAATGTAAAAATCACCACTACTTTCCGATTTTTATAATTTATACTTTATCAAAATATATGTTGTAGCAAACACAAAAACATAACGAACTTTACAAATATAAAATTCTTTGAAAATACGACAGTTACCTGTCAAAAATTGATCAGAACTACCAACTACTGTCTTAAGTTGACTAAACGAAGGCTCAAATAAGCTGCTGAGCATCCCTGAATGCGCCCATTGTTTTTTAATACTCTTAAAATTGGTACTTGCACTAAAATTATTTTCGTATATACGCGAAGTTGCTTATAATTTTTTTATCATATTAATATAATACAGCTTTTTAAAAAGTATATCACTAGCGTTTGTTTTGTATTTTATAAATAACTGATCAAAAATTGGTCAATTAAGGGTTCCATCGTACTCTCCATAAAAAATATTTTAACAAATAATTAATGTTGCATTTTATTTTCTTCACAGACAAGATTTGATCTCGGTAATAAAGACAGGAAGAGAGAAAAATTTTAATAACTAACAATAGGAAGGTACTAGGTACCAAGTATCGCTAGAGTGCCTTGATATGAAAATATTACAAAGAGTAGGGAAGCTAATATTTTCTCTTTTTCCTAACGGTAGAGGATTGACCAGGAACAGACTATCTCTCTTTAACATAGTGACTTTTTAGTTACTTCTTATCCCTGACAGCTGTGGTGGGCGGTTACATTAGTGTTATAAGCAAATAATGGCTTATTATTTTTTATTTAATACGAATTGATCTTCAATTATTTCAATTAAAAAAAAAAAACAGTGCACACAACATCACCCCAAATAAGTATCTGCAAGGTAAAAAGACATGTCTGAGAAAAACGATTCAATCTTCTCTACTCCTAATACAACAACAATCTGTAAATATCCAGGCTCTCTAGACCGTTGATTAAAACACATGGGAGACATAAAACTCTCTGCTGGTCAGCAGGGTTCTACTTGCACCCATAAAACGTAAGTATGGGGAAACCCTTAAAATGAGATATCGAATTTGACCAACTTTAGAAAAACAATTAATTTAATCCTTCCATAATGCACTGGGATAAAAATTTCGATAAAATGTAAATGATATGTCTTTTTTCAAATTATTAATTTCACGATATTGCATTGGTATGTACTTAAAAAATTGCACAAATTCACTTATTCTTACATAGTGTGTTATTAAAATTACACACCCTGATTAGTCACAGGACAATAACGCACAATATTAAGACTGAGCAATATATAACAAATTAATACACAAATATTAAATATTTTTTGTAAAAAATTACATGTGGATGACGCATTACCCCAAAATATGAGAAAAGAACGTAAATCGGCTGTAATTTTACGATTTGTCTATACAATGACAACGTTTGAACAAACTATGCATCTTCTGAATAGGCTATGAAAGCATAAAATATGTTAATTTTACTTGCCCAAAATAATTTTATAGTCTATTATTATACAAGAGGGGATAAAAGGAAGAGAGATAATATTTTAACCCAAGCCGTTTCTTACCTCTATTTCTTTTATCAGCTCAGTGATTCCATATCACTCAACATTAAAGCATCGAAAGCTTTTTCTTAGCAATTATTGTATCATTCATCTTGCATTATTAATTGAGGCAGTGATCACAAAGATGACAATACTGGATGTTTTGGAAACAGAAAACAAATGAACCCGAACGAACAGGCACCTTGTATTTTGTTAGTTCGTTGTAGAAAAATTAACAAAACTTTTATTTGGATTTCTCAGGTGGAGATGAACATTTCAGTGTGTTCGTTTTCAGTTTTCATATCCCCCACGTTTCCAGGTAACATCCAGTATAAGTATATTTTTATAAATTATACAAAAATGCCAGTCTTTGATTTAGATCGAAATGTGTTCTAAAAGCTAGCAGACAGATCTATCTACAGAGCCATCACTCGTGAAAATCTCACTTGATCACTTTGTAACATAAAATAAATAATATAATTGTAAAAAGTCTAGCAGTAGATCTAAAAACAACTTAATTAAATATAAAATAAATAATAAGTAGATGAAAAATATCTGAAAGTAATTAAATAAAATCTGGAAAATCTTTTTTAAAATTATTTGTACAAAATTCGACATAAATTAATTTCTTCTAAGTGGAGGCGATCTGCAGCCAGGGATGATCTAGAACGTCCTCGGCCGAAAACCTCAGCTCGGGCGACAATTGTAGCATGTTTTGAATGAGTTCTTTGGCTAAATTCGACACTTCCGACCAATACTCGTCCGGGAAATCGTACTGGCCGGATAAAATGGAATCAAATAGCTTCTCCTGGTCATTGTCTTGACTTACGAACGGTGGGTATCCGCAAAGGAGGATGTACATTATTACCCCGGCAGCCCAAACATCAATCTAAAAAAAAAAGCATTAATCATTTATATAAAAGCCCTTATATAAAACACACACAAACCTTTAATCCGTAACCAGTTTCAGCTAATATTTCCGGAGCTACATACGTAGGAGTACCACATACTGTAAACAAGGGTCTTGTTACCTCACACGCCAAACCAAAATCGCCCAACTTTAGGGTTTTAATCCTCATTTCGGAGCATTCGTCTGAGCAAAATTCTACCTGAAATGGTTAATTATTTAAATGTTTGTTTCTTCAGTGCCGCCGCTTTTCTTCAGACTCTTACCAATAAATTTTCTGGCTTTACGTCTCGATGAACAATATTAAGATTGTGTAAATAAACGAGAGCCGATACCAAATGAGAGATCATCAACACTGCTTGGTCTTCGGAAAATTTCTGAGCTACAGTAATCGCATCAAACAAATCACCACCTGGTAAATTAGTAAATAAAATTATATAAATTTTCCAGTAACGTAAAATCGACATAATTTACCTGTCACAAATTCGCAGACCAAATATAACATTTTCTTCGTATCCGTTTCCTCGATCAGAGACATTATATTCGGATGACTTATTTTACGCAAAATACTAACTTCATTTTCTATCATATTTTCCTAAAAGATTACAAAAAAATACAATGAGACGATACCTACCTTCTGAACTAGAAGCACTTTGACTCACCTTTCCCTGGCACTTGGATTTATCTATAATTTTCAGCGCATACTCCTTATTATTAGTTACATCTTTACATAACCTAACGACGGCAAAATTTCCTAAAACAAACAATAGCACAAAATAATAATCATTGTAGATTTAAAAAATGCAAGCTCACCGTTTCCAATTACTCTTCCAACAGAATATTTCTGACTAATCGACGGAGGTAAAATACAACTTATATCTTCACTCAGTTTCCAAAGTATACTTTCTTCAGACTCATAGGTTCTATTCAGTTCCTTTTTAGGCATCTTTGGTTTAGGACCGTTACTAGAAGGCAAAAAGAAACATAAATTAATAAAAAATAAAAAAATAAAAGGTAACCGGAACCGGTTACTTACCCATTTCTAAGTAAAGGCATCCTCCTATGCGATTCCGAATCCGTACAAGAGCCATTGTAAGGTTTCTTATATTGTTGAATCGCTTTGCTCTCCTCGAATTCCAGTTCAAAATCTTCAAGTGAGTATCTTTCGTTTCCATACACAAAGAAGACATCTTCTGAAGCGAAAAACTGGGGCAAGGTGGTCACGGGGAGACCGGCGAGAGTGAATACTTTTCTGACGGCGCCCGAATCTAACTGAGCCGCATCCGTTACAGAGCTTAATACTTGTTCCAGACTCGAGGCGTTCCGCTTGTTCAGTAACAAACGTAATATCTGCAATAAATTATCATTATTTGTAAGAATCGAGAGGGTTTTTTCACTTTTTTTAGGTCTTACCTTTCTCGGTTTAAGTCCGTTTCTGATAATGGTGACAATTCTGGGTCGGACACAATCGGGCACAACGGTTCTGGGTATAGAAGGAGACGTGGTAACTTGTTTATTATTGCTCAGTCTTTTCAATTTCAAAGTATCGGTTGTACTGTACTTGATCTTTTTAAATAGTTCACCTTTACCACTGCAGACATATTCTTTGCCGTCTTCTAATTCGTCGATGGTCGATATCTGAAAAGCAAGTAATTTTTTTAAACAAGGATAATAATGAAAAAATTCAGGAATCTCCAACCATCAACTTTTTTATTTTCTCGCAATTGTTTCATGTCTATTTTTATTCCAGTCATGTGTAAGTACTTGAAATTTTACATTACAACCAAAAAATTATGTTGTTTCAAAAACTACCATTTATACAGGTTGATTTAAAAGTTGAGTCATTCCTTATTATAGCACTCTGTATAATTCGTTAAGGCAAACAACTTTTTCAAATAAATTTTCTTTGGAAAGTCAAAAATGTAAACGATACACCTTTGATAGTTATGAAAAATTTTAATCCAGCCTCTTGGTAAATCTTGCATAATGAAGGCCTGACAGAAATTCAAAAGTCAAGTCTGATGAGAAGATTTTTCACGTTATTAGTGTATTTTATTTTAGTCTTGTTTCCTGGGTAACTTTCTATATCTCTTTGACCGAATTGAGAAAATTTATTTGAAAAAGTTTGTCTTGATGATTAAAGAAATTATTCAGCTTAAAAATCACCCTGTATAAATCTGAGAGAAGTACATACACAGGTGTATTCTGATCCTGAAAATTGTTGTCCGCATTTATACATTGTTCCTGCATGGTTGTCCCTTTCTACATTTCTGGAGTGATTTTTTTAAATATTAGCTAAGTGATTCTGAACTTTGAGAAAGTTAGACAAGGGCGTCCAAGTTTTGAGCAGATAAGTCAATGCAATTCTTCAATTCTGGATCTGGAGCTGGACTAACCTAGAGTCCCACTAGTCAGAAAATAAAGTTATTGCAGCACTAACAACGGATATTTATAAATTGTGAAATCAAAATGACACAAAATTTTCATTTAGTGGCTTAAAAAGAAGTTTTCAAACTGTCGCTGCAATATAAACCACAAAAGAAAATGCTGCTCTCAAAGTTGAAAATAATAATTTGAATATCAGAGATGACGATGAACTAAAAAGAAAATACATAAAAAGCACAAGAACAGTATATGGAACAGTGTTCACAGCATTTTTGTATCTGATTCTGAAGATCAACCATTACTCAGGTCAGGATTCCTGCATTGCATACAACCCTTAGTTATTACTAATATGTCCAGGGTGTTAAGAAAATGACCGATAAACTCTTTGGTACATTGTAGAGGACACTCAGTGGAATATGGGAAAAATAATTTAAAAAATTATGGCCTTGAATTTGGTGAGATAAAAAATGCCAAAGTTAACATTTTACTATATTTGTTTTTCGGTATTTTTCGTTTAAAAAAAACACTATCGAACTGTCAAAACAGAATCAGTAAGGTTAGATCAGATAGGCCATCTGACATTTTATTTTTTACGAGGGGCACACAAATCATATAAAATTAAAAAGTACAATACCAAATGTTATCGTGTTAAACGTTGCCAAATTTATTCCTCAATATTTTGCTTCTATTTTTAAAAAAATGTAGCACAGGATTTTTTTTTAGTATTTTTCCTGTACTCTACTGAGTGTCCCCTACAATGTACTAAAGAGTTTATCCGTCATTTTCTTAACACCTTGTAGTTCATGGTGATTTTTATAAATATGTAGTGAAAGGGGGTTTTCAATAATATATGAATCAGATACTTGTATTAAAATTTCCTAATTCAAATTCAAAAATAGTACTTAGTCCTTACTTAAGATTATAAGCTTCTTGTATTTTAAAATGAGCAAAAAATTCATTATATCGGGTGATCCACAAAATTTTATCAACTAGTGCCTTGGAAAAAATGAAGCATGTCTGCCAGTCTGTCAGATAAAATGCAAACTATTGGTATAGTCCAATAAAGTCTAAAAAGTCATATGTATCGATTAAGAATACACATCCTTTTGATAGTTCGATTTATTTTGTTTCATATACGTGGTTTTTATAGTAACCGTCCAGTTTGTCTAAACACTCCATCCCGCATAAATAAGTATACGTCAACATTGGTTTTGAATGAGAATTAAATGCACAACACAGAGTATAGAGTGTCATTACGTGAATAAATTTTATGTAGTTGTCAGTGGCTCTCAAACTGACGTAAGCGTTTCAATTAATTGTTTGAATGATTCCTTCAATAATTACGCTCGTTCACAACTTGACAATTAACTGTTTGACATTTTCTGGTGAAATTAAAAATATTAATTCGGACGGTTAGTGTGACGTCACATCTGACTTTTTAAAGTTAATCCTACTATAGGTGTGCTCACGTGCAATGAGCTCAGACATGACTGCAATAGCTATCTCTCTCTTCCAAGGCACTAGTTGATGAAAAATTCTGTGGATCACACAATACAATTACTATGCGGTAATTGAACGATCTAAAGACAAGTGAAACCATAACATACATAAAACAAAAAGGTAGAAATCCTCCTATGCAGTTCCTAAGCCAAGTGGTGTAAATTAAATATCTTAGAGAATATTATACAGGTAAGGTATTATCGAGGGTATTATATTACTGAAGCTATATGGAACTACTATATTATTATGGCTTCACCTTTCCTACGCTTTATAAAAAACCACTCATACAGTGCAGGTGTGGCCCATTTATTCTTGCTGGAGTCATCATGTAAATTATTCTTTATTTTTATCATGCGATTTTATTTTGATTTTTTTTTTTAACGATAGAGCTTGATGAACTGTATTTTTGGACCAAAAAGAGCATTGATCCTTCAAAATCCAAGGCCTACTAGATCATGTTTATTGTTTGGTCTTAAAATTTTAAGAATTATTTATTATTTCTGCAGTTTTGTAGTATGTTTTTGTTTCTTTTTGTAGTTGTAAAACTAGCAGGTTTCAGTAATAATACTATGTTGCCATATTATTGTATTAAGAATAAATTTAGTACGAATGGGTTTAATGCGATATTTTGATTTGCATCCCAGGTTGCTGTGGAATTTTGTGTTTAAGTTGGCCAAAACAAAAAATCCCCAACTCTCGCCATCGCTGTCAGAAATCTTCTTCTTCAATACCAGCAGTGTTACATATTAAAATTGATGGAACTGACAGTTTAATAAAATATTGATACATTTCACTTAAAAAATGCACATAATTTTTCGCCCTCATAAGCAAGGCCAGATACAGGTGTCACTTTGCTTGAAACAATATTAAAAATTGAAGCGATGTGAAGGTATAAAGGCATAATGGCACATCCAAACCTAATGACCTTACCTCCTAAATTACTTACATGTTGAGACAAGGGCGTAGGTATTTTTAATTTTTAATGAAAGCGTTGGAATATAATAAGCATATAGATTGATATTATTTACTGACCTTTTTGCCATCCATTGAGTATAAATTTCTCACACCATTTGGTAGAGTGACACATTTTGTAAGAATAGCCGTAAGATCCGCAATCAAACTATCGAAAGATCGGTATCTTTCAGGAGCAACAGGGATGACGACTCCGGTGAAATACTTATTGCCATTGTGGAAGAACCGGACTCGTTTTGCTTTCTGTGTTTTAGAAGTGGATGACGGTCTCGAAGAGCTGCTGTTTACTTTCCCTGCAGTCGAGTCTTCTAAACCGTTCTCGATTATTTCGTAATCAGATAAACCCAAGCTGTTGCAGCTTGTGGATGACAGACTTCTTGAACCATTCAAGTTAGTTTTAGACATTTTCAAGTTCAAGGCAACAGTACATGCGATAACATAACGAATTAGTGGGTCAGCGGTTCTTAATAATCGTTGTCTGAAATCGTCATTTGCATTTAAAACGAAACTATAACAGCATTGAACAGTTACTTATATCAGATTATTGTTTTAGTCACTGGTACCGCCTTTCGCCAGTCAACATTTGGTGCAGGACATCACTTCACAAAATGTTCAATTAAAGATATTACTGACGTGAAAAGAAACAACTGTCGGAGAAACGCCGAAAACTGAATCACTGCATAATTGCTTTATTAAAAATATAATTTTTTTACTGTTTTCCGTATTATTATTACCGACTTTCGTACTTTCGTTTCGTTCACAAAAAAAAGTAAGACAATGCAGCAATTAACCTCATTCCATTCATCATCGGTCGAAGTATTCTTCTGTCATCATTCAATAAATATAAATTCTACTAGAGTCCCCTTCATATTATTTATTTAGGCACCCTACTCCCCTACTCCTGCTAGTCCTACGACCTACGACTAACTAAACGACAAGTACGACAACGACGCCACGTACAATGGCTGCGTTCGAAAACGTCAGGGGTGCGCTCATTAATGAAGTCGCCTGTTGGAGTGACTGACGTCAGTGACGTCAGAGTCTAGCGACTGTGTCAGTGTCAGTGAGTGTTCTGAGAGTGAGTTCATGAATGACTCTGGGCAGTCTGGGTGAATGTGCAAAACAAAACCAATAAATAATACCAAATAGATATAAAAAATAAACAACATGCAAAGCAAAGCTTGATGGTAAATTTACCATTGCCATTGATACTATTAATAAATACGTTGAACTATGGTTAAGTCAAGTGTATTATTACTATTAATACGAAAATGTCAAACAATAAATAATAAGTTCAGTTATGAAATATGGAAGTAAAAATCGTAGTGACGGTGATCGTATATTGATGATATTGGCTTGGCCACGAGCCACAATAATGTAGATAGATTACGGTATACGGTGTATACACACTGCCTGTCCTTGCCGCTACTGAAAAAAAGGCACAGCACAAGGTTTTAGTTTCACTGGTAGCCGCCGCTGAGGCGCTACTGTTGCATCTGGTCTGACTATCGGCCGGCCAGAGCGCGGTAGCAATGGTAAGATGAGAACTTGATCAGCTGAATGGCTGTTTTGTGAAATATATTTTAATGAATGCATTATTAATATGTAATATAATTAAACTATAATTTATATTATATCGGGTGTGTCAAAAGTGTGGCAACGGTCCAATAAATCTTTCAGTTTTGAGTTAAAAAAAAAATGCAAAAACAGATCAATTTTGTAATTTAATTTTACTTTCTATTGATGTAAAAAAAATTATACAGGGAGTTCCTTGACTCAGTAATGGCAACATTGCCAGTTTTTTTTTTTTAATAGGACATCATGTATATTTGTGTATTTTCGTATTTCCTGAGAAATTCCAATAATAATGTTTTTTTACAGTTTTTTTTACAGTTGCGGTTAAAATTAATCAGTTTTTGAATTATAAATAAATGAAAATCGCAAGTTTTTATTTTGAAAGCAGTGTACATCGGAAACGGCTCAAGATACCGCGGAAAACGGCTGAGAGAATACACCACTGAAAACTGAAACATCTTCGAGTGCTGCGGCTGCCACCGTGACCAAGGGCTTGGAAATAGTGGACACATCCGGTATTTGGAGTGCTGACGAGATTATTCAAAATATATAGATACTGATGGAAAGTTATTTACACTCATCAAAGTTATTTATACTAGACATTCACACCAAGAAACACCACGCCACAACTGACAATAAATTAAGTTGTATGTTCAAAGAATGTGATGAATTAATCCCTTTTAATTACAAAATAAATGTCCTCTCGTCAAAAAATGGTGTCAAAATTGCGTACTCGTCGCAGTCACCGAAACATCAGCGAATCGACACTATTCTTCATGTTCTTAATTCTATGGATTCTCTGACGTCACGTGGTGAGCTCTTCACAACTATTGTGAATATAATTTTATTCAATTTTGATTTCAAGTAGTGTTCCTGTAGTCCTGAAAGACAATACTTTTGATTTATTATTCCAGAATTTAAGTTCCCAAATTCTGAAAATAAGAATTTGATGTTGCTTGACTTTTATAATTTGAATCATTAATTTCAGAAGTGATAAAAATGATGGATTTGGGTTTTAAGATCCAGTGTGCTGAAGTTTTAAAAAGATCAAAATATCATCATCGGAGACCAATAATTCTGTCTGGCAACAACTGAAACTTTTGCTCCTCGGGTGTAAAATTTCGATGATTTACATAATAATTTTTATTTATAGTTTGAAAAAATTCATCAGCTTATTCTGCAGGGACTTTTAACCACATACAATTTCTATAATAAACAAAATTAT
Source organism: Malachius bipustulatus (assembly GCA_910589415.1). Lineage (NCBI taxonomy): Eukaryota > Metazoa > Arthropoda > Insecta > Coleoptera > Melyridae > Malachius > Malachius bipustulatus. Next base: position 19,437,014 of record OU342633.1, read on the forward strand.
CGATTTTTTTCACTGCAAGTAAAAGTAATTGATTTAATTTACCTTCCATAACTAATTTTTGGAGCTGTAATGAGACACATTTTCATGAGTGTTTTATGGCATTAAATAGTATTGCCAGGAAGTCAATTTAAATAGTAATTCAACCACAATTGGTTGAATGATTAATCAATACTCTTCTGAAGCGGGAACAATTTATACAATCACTATCAATAATGCAAAATTAATCAGGGTACGATGATCTTTTTATAAGATGCCAACTAGGATGAAATTTATTTTGTAATAATAATTAATAAAATATTTATATAAAAATAATGTATATAAATAAAATATCTACTACCTATAACAACTAATATACATAACAGTAACAAATTAACAGCTACCCTGCTATATTCAACATTTTCTGGATATCAATGATTTTCTCCCTAGGTTTTCCCAATTTTTTCCCTTCCTCTTGCTCATATGCATCTATTTGAAGCCAGTTTTTCCAAGTTACGATCTGAACATTGTTTTGCTTCAACAAAGTTTCAATGTATTCAAATCCTAGACGCTGCTCATCTATCAAGCCTTCACCTTGAACATGTTTCACGATTACATCTGCAGCAGCAAAAGCGTTCGACATGGTTGTTAAAATTACACCGGTAGGTCCAGTCGATAACCATCCAGAAGTAAAAACTCCTTTATCGACACTGAAATTATTATTTATAACAAGTCCTTTCTGTTCATCGAAAGGTATTTCACTGTCAGCTCGAACTGACTTGTATCCGATACTTGTAACCGCTAATTGGCAAGAAACTGCATCAGTTTCATCAGTAGGAACGGCTTTTTTATTTATAAGATCTGAACCTTCCAGCCTTGTCACACTCAGTTTGACCCCTTCAACTTTGGAGCTACCCAATATTTCTAGAGGGGCTCTATGAAATATAGGCAAGAATGCTTTATTTTTAGGATTGAGTTGTGTTTGTTCGTTGAGAGATTTCAGCATAAGCTCTGTGATTCGTTTCTTAGGTCTCGGTAACTTCGGCACTACTTCTGCTAAACCTTCAAAGTCTTTCGAGTTCCAGACAGTTGTGCAACCTTCCAATTTCAGCATCTCTCTTAATTCTGCTATCGTAAATGCTGCTTGTAGAGGGCCTCGTCTTCCTATGAGATATACTTTTTTCACTTTTGATTTTGAGAGAGCTTCGAGTGCATGTTGAGTGATATCTGTTGTCTGAAACATGGGACTATTTTTAATAAATATTTAGCTGGTGGTATTTAGATAGTGTCAATAAACTGCGCATCACTCGCCTTTAATTTATCAATGGGAGATAATAGAATTCTGGCTACATCAATGGCTACATTTCCTTGTCCTAAAATTGCAACTGATTCCGCACTCAAATCCAATTGTAAATTAGAGTCCCAGGGTACTCCGTTATACCATCCTACAATATGTCTAGCCGGTATCACATTTTTAAGGTTTTCCCCAGGAATGTCTAGTTTGCGATTTATTTCTGCTCCATATGACTGATGAAATAAAAAATAAAAATAAGAAATACAAACTTAGCATAAGAAATTCTCTAACCAATAAAACTGCGTGGTAAGCTTTCTTCAACTGGCTCAGGGTGACGTCTTTTCCAAGCGTAACGTTTCCTATAAATCTAACGTTTGGATTTCCAGCAACTTTAGTGAAAGTATTTTCAACATTTTTGACCTCAGGATGATCTGGAGCTACACCAAATCTAGAAACAAAAACAAAAATGACAGCCAATAGGTCATTTTGGACAAAAAAATCTTTAAAAAATGTATCTTTTATTAGTTTTTATCAATTATTCTTCTCACTAAGGTTAAGTGATCGAAATCGTGCTATGTGTTATAATAATAGTAAGATGCATTGTAATGAAGAGTCCCAATTAGGATGAAACATCAATGAATTGCATATTATTGTTTGCCAATATGTCACCCATCTCTTGTCTTGTCAATATTAAGTGGGTAAGTACATAAAATAAATAAATCATTGAATATTAGAATGTTAAAATTGCTGCAACGGTATCTACCTTACCAAACCAAATGGAACTGGTAATCTTTCATAGATGTCAATCTGGGATGAATTGAGCTTCTTCGCTAAATGCTGTGCAGAATAGAACCCAGCAGGACCGGCACCGATAATGCAGATTTTTGGAGTGGCAACGGCTGACGATAATTGTCTTGTTATCACAGAAAAAAGATTGCGTTTCATTTTTCGTCTTACAGCTGAAAATATTAAAATTTAATAGGTTTTGGTTACTTTTAATTAAAAACTTTCTCAATATTTAATAAATATACCTACCTAGTTGTAGTTAGTACCTACTGGAATAAAAATTACTTAGTTGCTTTACCTATCGAAATACCTATATAGGTATATACACTACCCACCTGCTACGAGGTATAAAAAATTAGTAAGGTATAATATAGGTGTAGAGTCCAGATTTCTTGCAACTAATTCAAATGGAAACACAGAATTAATCTCTAGAACCAAAGTTTCTGTGATGAAGCAATAATTAAATATTCATTTTGAAATTTAAATAATAATATAATAACACTGCTTATCTACTTACTGAAGCCTGATAGAATAAAAAATAATCAAGTGCTTAATGCAACCACCAGTGAATGAATTTAACCCGACCTTGACACCCAACAGCCCAGAAACCGTATCAACAAGAATAATTACTCTGTAACTGTAGAAAAACAATTTAATAATTAACAAAAAATGTTAAACATAGGTAATAAATAATTAATTATTATAAATTAAATCTCAATATTCTCAATTCAATAATATGTAATGTACAAACTACAATTATTACTACAAACCAGTGTACAATCTACAAAAATTATATTGTCAGTACTGTCACTGACCACTGTCTACCTGAATTTGTACCTCTAAAAAATAAATGCTAAACAGCACTGGTGAAAACTGAGAAGTTATGTTGTTGCGCATGCGCACTTTTATCAGGTTGCCGAATGCGCGAGCAATAGAGCCGTTTGGCTGGTATAGTACGATTTCATTTAGTACGAAGAAGGCATACATATTATCGATTAAGAATACTCATCCTTCTGATATAGCTCGATTTATTTTGTTTCATTTACGTGGTTCTCATAGAAACCGTCAAGTTTGTCTAAACACTCCATCCCACATAAATAATTATACTTCAACATTGGTTTTGAATGAGAATTAAATGCACAACACAGAGGATAGAATGTCATTACGTGAATAAATTTTATGTAGTTGTCAGTGGGTGTCAAACTCATTGTTTGAATGATTTCTTCAATAATTTGCTCTCGTTCACACCTTGAAATTTAACTGTTTGACATTTTTGGTAAAATGAAAAATCTTAATTCAGACGGTTAGTATGACGTCACATCATATCACTTTTTAAACTTAAGCCCATATGTAACGATCCATTTTTTAGTACAAGTTTTAGTCGATTTTTTAGGATCCTAAATTTAGGACAAATTCATACAAGTTTTGTCTCCAATTTTTGATAAATTTTTTAGTTTAGGGAAGTTGTCCTATTTTTCGTCAATTTTAATTGACAAGCATTCGTTCTTATTACCCGTTAGGCATCGTGATCAATCGGACTTTCTTTTCATTGGAAACTATTTGACAACTAATAAAATAAATACAAAGAAATTTAAATTTGCGTCCTGTTCACCACTTATTTTACAATTTGCATGTTATTTGGGTGATTTGCAGTGCTTAAATAAGTCCAGAAAATATCATTGAAAGGCAGCAGTAATTTAATCTGGTAAGTAAAAGATATAAATAGTTAGAAATGTGCTTTCTGGTACTTATATCAATTCTTCATCATTTATTATAGGTATGTTATACGTTTGTTTGAATATAGAATTTCTTTCACAGGTTCCACATTAGCATGTAGTGAAAGGGTCCCCTGAACATGAACACGTGTGTTCACTGAATGACAGAAAAGTATCCATATAGTGAACTGGTGGACTTCAAGAAGAAATACGGGAGCTGCCGTATTTTTCAGCTTATTAATTCGACACCAATTTTTTTAACTTTATGTAAGTTTATGTAAATAGGAACTTATTAAGTATTATTGTAGCCTTAAAGTTAAATTTTCCAAATTTCAACGGATTATACTTCATCAGCAAATGCCCCATGTTTTCATCTGTTTAGAGGTAATTAAATGATACTTACTATATTTTTTGAGGTATTATAATGTAGGTATTTTGATATAAAAACTATAATAAATTTGAAAATTGGATGTATACCTATGTTAACAGGAATATTTGTTACATAGTTTTAAAAATCTTTCAAGATATTTTTTTTTATACCTATGAGATACTTATAATACTTTTTAACTATACAATTGGTTGCCTTTTTAACTATAAAAAACTAATCAATAAAAGTTAATAATAAACGTACCTGTTCTTTTAATTTAACCACAAATAATATTAATGCACTTTTCAATAGTAACGAATATTCGCTGACGTTATTATTGAAAATTGTGTTAATTAATTATTATGTGGACTTCCAAATAGTCAGAATTCAAAGATATAATTTAAATTTAAATATCCCGCCAACCGATATACCCCCACCACCGTCATAAATGCTTTTTAGTTACGGCACCTCGCGGGCAGGGGGAGCTCAAGTTTGTATCCAAAATATTTACAAAATTTTTAGAACCTGTCCTATTTTTCATCAATTAAATGACATAACTGAAGTGGAAATCTGGGGAAATTGTTGTTTGTAGGTTACAATATTGAGATGTTGGTAGCTAAAGTCGACTTTCTAACAGAAAGGAGCATGTGTGGATTTGACGTTGAACGGGATGGTTTACCAATATGGCGGCTGCTTCAGTTTTTAAAGCTGATTAAACGCCAATAACTTCACTAACCTACATTATATTATATAACTATTAAATATTGCATCACACTTTAACGTTTTACAACAAAATATACTACAATTAAACACAAAAAAAAAACCCAAGAGTGAAACACAGGACACGTCAGAGGTCAGAACCATGAATGATTATGAGTCATCTCTGGTTGAGCAATGTGGCTGAGTTGGTTCCCTAGGATAACACGTGAAATCGATCATATGCTCCTTCCTTTTTCGTCTTTATTCAATGTTTCTAACCTAACCAGTAACCTCAGTTTATATCAGCGTTGCCAACGTTGGTGATTTTTCACCAGATCTGGTGAATTCAAGTCTTATTTGGTGATTTGGTGAAAACTTTTAACAAATGCTTAAAATCTGGTGATATTTGAATATTTGTGATTTTTTAACACGAATGTGGTTTATTACTTTCATCCTTCGATCAATTTTCCTATTTTAAACATCCCCAAAGTAAGGTTGTCTTATTGACTTGCAAAAATTAATTTAATGGGTTACTTAATTACCTTAATTTGGTTATTGTTGGTATTATTTTGTTATACATTCAAATATGAATAGTTTTTTTGTTGGCCAATGATAAAGAGACGACTTATGGTTTCACTCGGGTGAAACTTGTCATGTGATTAACTTTTGTGCAATTCGGGGAAGGGATATAATATAGGTACCTACTTCTGGTGATTAAAAATGAAATCTGGTGAAATTTTGAGGTTTTGAAAAAAAATCTGGTGAAATATGGCGATTTTACTGCTAAAAACACAATCTGGTGAATTCTGGTGATTTTTTTGACTCGAACTTGGTGAAATCTTGAAATTTTGGTTGGCAACGCTGGTTTATATTTGGAAGTGTACGTGAAAAAGTGTACGGTAATCATTGAAATTGAATTGAAAACTTATCCACTTTGTTGAATAATATAATAATATAATATAAAATGTAGGTATGATCAAGTAGATGGGTTGTCGTTGTTAGGCAAGTTTGTTTTTATAGTAATGTAAACAAGTTACAATCGTCAAAACACTTATCAGTTATCACAATGTCTTGGTCTCATGATCAGGTTATTTCTTTAATAGAATTATATAGAGAAAGGCCTTGCCTCTATCAGGTAAAAAGTTCCAATTATAAAAACAAGCACATGAGAACCACTGCTTATGAAAGCATGGTAAGAGAACTAAAAAATATTCGTCCTGGAATAACTATAACTGAAATAAAATCGAAAATCAACAAACTTTGCAACAGAACACCGAAAGTACTTGAAATCGAAGCATAGTGGCATGGATGAAGACTCTGTAAGTAGTTTTAATATATCTTAAATGTTATATAGATGCAATACTGGTATCTGCCAGTCATGAGGCCAGTCACTTTGTAATGTCCTCGACTTTTACGAATAGCATATTCTAAACTGTTTCTCTTAAATGATTTCAGCTGTACGTACCATCACTCTGGTATTATGAATACCTTTTATTTCTATTGGACCACATCGCTGTGAGAAAGTCTACTGACTCTATCGGAGAGCTGTCCCAGGAATTAAGTGAAAACAGTGTTTCACTGACATGTGATGAGAGCACCACAGATGGCAAGACTGAACAACAAGCTGAGAAATCAAACGTCTGTTCTGTATTAGTAATAATGACCTAACAAAAAAAAATTATAATACGACACTGAATTATTATAAATATTTCATGACACTCTGTTATTCATTATAGGATGAAGACACTGATGCATTTATTATCATGGTATTAATAATTATTGCTGCCCCACTCAATAATAAAGACTCTCTATCCATGTTTTAATATTCTCTCTACAGCAATGCAATAAGTTGAAGTTGTAGTTAAAATGGGAAAAATAATCAGAGTTAACCTAAAATATGCTCGTCAAAAGCCCATATGGCTTCCTAAATAAATGACAGAAATTTGGAAGGTTGCAAGCAAACAAATTTTTAGTTCAATTATTTACTGTCCTAAATTTAGTATCCTAAAAAATTGACTAAAACTTGTACTAAAAAATGCATCGTTACATATGGGCTTTAATCGTACCATAGCGTTGTAGATGTCTAGAGTACAGTAAATATTGTTTGAAAAAAGTTTTTACAAAGCTAGGAAGTGCCGTGATCTCGTTTGTGGCGACTTCATAAAACTATATACAGACATTTTGCGTGCCTCGTGAATTCCTCTACAATGTTATTGTTAATTAGGTACCTAAATTTAAATTCAATGAAATATTGTCAATACCATATACCAACGCTTCTATAAAAATCTGTTTGATGTGATGGCTGGGCTGAGTCCAATCAATTACAAACAATGCTCATTAATAAATTTTGCAATAATAATTATTTGCAAAAAATTAAAATGCAATTTGAAAATTTATTTAAAAATATGAGCATGAAATATCAGAGCAGTCGACTGTCTTCTTTCCGTTTTCTTTAATATTAGAATTAAAATTGTAGGGTAATTTTAGAATTGTTATTATTATCAGTTCCTCCAAACTAATTTTTGAATTCAGTGCGCTGTGTGCTGGAACGCAGCAGCAGAAAGCTTTGAATGTTGGAACTTGGAAGTTGGAACCGGAACTACCTATAGATATAGAAAAGGTTGGAACACATAACTGTACTGCGCACGCTCAGAAAAGTTTTGATGAAGTAAGAAAAAAGTAAGGGGTTCAAATTCAAAACATTAATTAATTATGTTTTAACTTAAAATCAGGGGCTGTTAATTAATTAACAGCCCCTGATGTTTTATAAATCGAAATTTGTAGTAAAATTTTTTGGATAAAGTGGAATATGTAAATCAAAAACATTTTTGTGGTACTTATGTAGTATTTTGTATAAATTAAGTCAAGAATTTGATAATTAAAGAGCCAGATTTCTGGAGAAATCGCGAAATATTCTGGATTTCTCATATTTGTTTACCTCCTCAATTTTTATGATAACTCGGCCAGTCATGGAAATGTCTCTGGACACATTTCTACCAAATACCAGAATGGTTCTGCGTTATACGCATATTCGAGATTGCGTGGACTATCAGACATTTCTGACTCCATGGCGAACGGGTATATAATACGAGCTGTCACTCTAGCATTTAGTTGTTGCAATTGGAAAAGAGAAGAAATACATGAGTGTCAAGCCAAGGCCAAGACTGCCAAGTGAAATGAAAGAGCATTGTTGTGTATTAGTGGTGTCTGTGTATGTAAATAAGAGAACAGCTGATTACTTAGATTTTCAGATTTTTTTATAGTTTTATAAGTTATAGTTGTGTTAAAGCAGAATAAAGAATTTTTTAAGACTTTTAATTTGGTATTAATAAAGTGTAAGACGGTAATAATATTATATCACCATCTCACAAATTTTGGTACAATTCAAATAAAAATTTTAGGGGATGGGAATAGTTAATAAAATATTTTCAAGGGTCAGTCTCGTCAATAAAAATGCAATAAAATAATAAATCAGGCCGCTTTAGAATTGTGCCCCCCCCCCCCTCGGAGGGGGATCAGTATAGCCCAAATTAAAAGCATTGAACAAATTTCATTTGTATTTATTAATAATTATTCAAACTCAGTTTTTCAGCCTTTTAAAGCATTTTGTTAAATAATGTTGGCTGGGTGATTGCACCCCTGCGGCCCCCAATTCAATTCAATTCAATATTTTAATGATAATAACAAAGTTAATCAACTTCAGGTATATTCATTGAAGGGAAAAGGGAAGGTTAATAAAGAAAATTCTTGACGACTAACAATACCAACCTATTTTAAAGCTTAGAAATATGACTAATCGCCAGTTGGAAATTTCCTTTTTTACTGAAAACTCATCGTGCGATATTATGTATATTATGTTGAGAGTAAAGTCTGACACTGGGTACAGCTGGTAAATTTGTGGGGACTATGTAAATCTGACCCGGTCGCAACAAGTCAAGCGCTGCATGGGTATCGGTGTCCACCAATTTACAGTTTGGTGGTGTCCACAAGTGTAGAGATGTATTATACCAAATATCGTTGCTTCCTAGAAGTGCAGTCTTTGGAATTCGCTATCAGGACCAGGACATATGTCTCCCTCCCTGGTCTATTTCATATTACCAGTTTAAATCGAGAGAAAACAAGCAGTTACACACCAAACTACCTCCACAGCATTCCTAACTAGACTTATAATACATGGGTTGGCCTTCGTGGAGGTACTTTTTGCAAGATAAAATGAACACTTGTTAGTTTTTCTTAATTTTCATTCATAATAATTTCATAATCATGTACAAAAAATTACCTTGACGGGTGTTCAACCATAACAAAATAAGGTGTGCCAAGGACAATACTATTGTTGACCTATTATTATCTACTTATTTCTATAATAAAACCACACACATAGATACCTACTCCTCTAATTTATATCGTATCTCTCTCATTATTGAAATCAATCAGTTTGACATCAGTTTTTACTAAATTATGAGTACAACTTTAGAAGATCGTATCAAAATTTTAGTGGCAAGAGCAGAACAAAACTTACCAGCACCACGAGTCCAAAATGGTGATGGATCAATTTGTTACCACTTACAGAAAAGACTACTTATGGCCTTACGTCAAAACAATCGGCATAAGACCGCAATCTGAACAGCTTTACCAACCTTCTTCGGCAAGAGATCATGTACCTTGTGAATGCCACTTGCTAATCGAACCACCAAAAACAGCGAAACAGCAAGTATTAGGTCCGAACGCTCTGGAAGAACAAGCATGGAGCAGACTAGGACCGATGGGACCTCTGCTAGACCCGAAAATATACCCGGCGAGGGTAGGTGCGAGTCCGGAATCGAACGTAAGCAGATATAATCAACCGAACGTGTTCTTGGAGAAGCTCAAAGAGAAATATCCTTTCATATACGAGTGTCTGAGGACGGCACCTCCGGATGATCTGATTTCCCGAATCAACAGGGACCGTCTAAGGTCAACCTATCAAGTAGATTTCTGTAAAATGGAGGAGTATCCTTCGGCCCCTTACGATGAATTAATCAGAGCGGCAGGTGTTGAAGGTGCTCCACCGTGCCCCGAGCCAGTCAGGCTTCCGGGAGATCCTTGCAGGCCCAATCAGAGATCGATCGCATTCAGACCGGCATCGATCTCAAAAGACTATTGCGGCAGCGGGGGTGGTATTAGTGGATTTAGAGCTGACAGGCAAGATAAGAAGAGTTGTGTCGGTACATGTCACGGTCCGCTTAGTATAATGACACCCGGTTCGACTGAATATAGAGATGCAATCTCACGGCTCGGTCAAATGATTATGAGGGATAAAATTCATAGAGTTCAAACAGCTCCGAAACGTCTTGTGGGTTTTTAATTCATATCATCAGTAGGTAATGTGAAGTCTTTACGGTGAAGTCTTTCATTATATACATACAATGTCCCAGTTATTTCATGAAAATTGTAAATATAATAAAAAATGTATAACTAATTTGTTGGTTCATTATTATTACAAAAAGAAGTACCTACCCCAATCCTAATGACTCGTCGACTCCTGACAGTGAAATAATTTTAAATGTCAGTTTGATTATTCAAATTGATTGCATGTTTTATAAAATTCCAATCTAAACTTAGAAGTACTTACAAAAATTTTATGACAGAATATAAATTCCCAGAGTCTCACTTCAGTGATGGTTTGAGGAAAATTGATTATGTAATAGTCTACCGTAAAAATATTTTCGAACAAGGTCCTGAAGGTACTGAGTTGAAATTATTTCTTAAGAGCTTGCAAGACAAAGGTTTGCAATGTGAACAAGAAAAAGGCTTGGTAAGATTGGGTCTCTTGTGTCAAAGTTGATATAGTTTACTTATTAATTACAATCGTTTTAGAAATATAAAGATATATGTTTTGAAAAAATTCATTTTCCGGAACATGTGATTGTTGAACTGGCAAAACGATACGAGTTCGATTTACAATGCGATAACTTGTACTATAAAAATGAAGAAAAAACAATGCTGAAATGGTTTGCATCTGTTGTTACTAAACCAGATCCTTATGATCCTATTTATTTAAGAGCAAGGTAATTTAACTTCAGAAAACTGTAGTAAGTAGAGAAGATTTCAGTAGACACATTACAATTTAAATTTTTGAAGCTTTTTGAATTTTAATAAAATGTACGATTCAAGTTTTTCCCAAAGCTATTAATACAAAATCCACTGACCAAGTGGCATCATGCACCATGCACCGCAGACGCATTTGTAGGCATTCTGAAAAAAATTGGACATGAATTTTTTGTTTTTGGGAGTTCTATAAAATGATTCTTTTTAATGGATAATTTTTTACATTTTTTCTAGTGATATTTTATCTGGGGAGAAACCCAAGAAAGCAACAACTTCAGAGAGGGTTTTAATAGCAGACAAGCTACTAGAAGAGATTTCTTATAAAAATATGGATAAGAATATCACTCTAGATGATCTGATATCTGATAAAATTATTCTAGATGCTTTTCCTATACATGATACGACAGAGAAATTCCCACTTGAAGGACCAATTTCTGAGAGACAGGTACTAATAATTTTTCACATCAACTACAAGTTAGTGCACTTCCACTACAGAGTGGAAGGAAAAAAGGTTTCCCCAGCTTGGCTAATAATAGAACAAAGAAAGTTTCATCGAAAAATATTTTCTCGGAATTATAGCTTCTTATAAAAAAAAATGGCAGACTTTGAAATTATGAAACTTAATTTTTTAAAGACATCGCCATATCCAGAAGTAACTAAAACTCACACATCCATGTCATGTAACCATCAACCAGTTAACATGAGTCCTGCAACAGGTTGTTTTGGTCACCTCTGAACCAAAAATAAAGCAGTGCTTAAAGTGTGAGAAAAGAGGACACAATTTTCTAGAAATTGTTTCAAAGTTTTTGGAAAAAAAGCAAATTCATTGGCAGGCGGTGGTACCTTTTGTTATGTGTGGTTTTAAGTTGAATAAGATTGATATGCCAAATTTAAAAGATGTATTAGTATAAGATAGTATAAAGAGACACCTTTGCGAACAATGATGAACAAACAAATACGTATTTCATAATGAATTGTAGGTCAATGAGTATAAGCACATAGAGTGCAATTACTAGCCTGTTAGGTGGGTTCGGAGAATTCCTCCATCGCCCATAACAGTTGTCATGATGGCAGTGCCCGAAACTCCAACTAGAGAGTTTGCTTCCGCATCCAACAGCAGAGCCTTCCAGAGTACCAAATCAAGCACAGACACGTGTTTCGTTCTACTGGAACTCATCAGTGTGCTGCATCTGGAGTGTCTGGAGGATGCTGTCGGATGAACGGAAGCCGGGGCCTCTTAAGGCAAGAATTAACACGGAACTCCGTGTGGTGTAAAATAGAGCGACATCTAGCGGTCAGTTCAAGCGGAAGCAAACTCTCTAGTTGGAGTTTCGGGCACTGCCATCATGACAACTGTTATGGGCGATGGAGGAATTCTCCGAACCCACCTAACAGGCTAGTAATTGCACTCTATGTGCTTATACTCATTGACCTACAATTCATTATGAATTAATCGTTGAGTATACTTGCCTTCTGTCTTCTTAAATACGCATTTGTTTATTTACTTCCTCAATTTTTATAAAGACTCAGCCAGCCATGGAAATGTGACTTTCGCGACAATTCTAGTTACATGATAGGAATGACATTGCCGGCCAGTGTGAGTTCTACTAAATACCAGAATGGTTCGAGAACGTGTTTACGGATCGGCCAGAGGTTTCGACAGCGCCTCAGTGGGAACTATATAAGAAGCGCCATGGCTGGAGACAGAGTCAGTCATATCCTGAATATGAAAGCTTAAGTAGTATCACCGAGGAAGGCAGACATAGAGTAAAGTGACAATAAGTGAATTGTGAAGTAGAAAACAGAGTGAAGTATAAGTGATGAGAGACATTAGCTGTGTAATATCTGTGTGGAAATAAGAGGACAGCTGATTATTTAGATTTAGAAGTTACTGCTTAAGTTATATTAGTGCTGGAGAATAAAAGAACTTTGAAAGACTTGTGTGAGACCGTTAACAATATTATTCTTGTGAAAAGAGGATTTGATTAAAGAAAACGGGAGCAACAACGACCAAACTTACCCTTTTAGAGCTCTTTTTGTGTACTTATCTTTAATGTTTGTCTCTTTTCATTTCAAAAGTTGAAAGAAATCATCTACAAGTTGCAAGAATTTAAAAGTACGTACTGACTTTTCAGCTGCTGTCTAAATATTGGGTAGCAATATCAGCTATGGGCAAACAGCAACCGCTCAACCTAATCGAACGCTACTTTGGACCTGAAGTAGCCTTTTATTTCGCCTGGATGGGATTCTACACACAAATGTTACTATACGCATCTCTGTTAGGATTAGCCTTCATTCTAGCAACATCCGTTTATCTAGCATGTAATATGTCTTACATCAGGTAAGTTATTGAAGGGACGGGGGCACCCGAGCCAGTATTAATAATCTATTTTAGAAAACAAATATGCGAAAGTGAGATAATAATTTGCCCGGCATGTAAAAGTGAAACGAACTGCCCTTTCACCTACCTAAAAGACTACTGCCACTTAGCCATGTTTAGCTTCATAACGGAAAATCCTGTGACGGTGGTGTACACTACTTTGATGTCCTTTTGGGGTACCACTACCACTTCAAACTTGCGACATCAAAATTATAATTCATTCTTTTATTTGCACGCAGGAATTATTTTCATCATACTATGGAGAAGAAAGGAAGCTATTTTGGGTATCAGATGGAATGTTACTCAAATAAAAATTATGCGCACCATGAGGTAAGTTACTTGCCCTTACTTGTCTTGTCACCTGATGTGATGATGATAATTTAGGGGAGAATTCTATCTCCACCGTCCTCGAGTCAGGACATCCTCAATAACCGGAGCTTCTGAATTTTTTATTCCTAAAAAAGATAAATTTTTACGAGTAGCAACGAGTTACATCCTGTTTAGTTTAATGGTGGGTAAACTGTGACAGATTAAAAAAAATTAACCGACATAAAAAATAACCCATTCTCCAGATAGCTTTCTTGATATGTTTACTACTCATCCAAATGGTGATAAGAAGGTTAATTGTTTATTACGGACAAAGAAGCAATTATGAAGAAATCAGGAAAAATATTAGCCTTATCGAAACTGTTTGCAGTAGTTGGATAATAGCATTTATGATTTCTTACTGCGGTTCGGTAATATTGGCACTATCGTTACATTAATATACAAGTTGATAATGACTTCTTACCTTGCAGCTCTGTCAACAAGTGGCGAAAATTCTGTCAGATTTAGAGGTACCTCGAACTGATTTACAGTATGAAAATATTTTTATAATCAAAAGTTTCTTGTTAGCTTGTGCAAATAATTATTTCTTTATTGTTTATTTAGCTTTCTTCAAGGTAAGGAATAAAAATAGTTTGATAATAATAACAAACCGGTAATACAACTGGTTACAGGGGAAGTTTTATAGACATCCTGGTGTTTTAAATTTTCGAAATTGGTTAGGAGGTTTAAATGATGACAACTGCAGACCGATTGGCTGTATTGCCGATTTAGGAATTCTGCTGATCAGTATTTTGATTACGAAACGCTTTATTAAGCACGTAAAGTACATACTTTTCCCGTAAGTAAAAATGCGTTATTCTGAATACAACTGCTGCAACTATTTTTAAATTAATTTGCAGTTTTGTGGTGTATTTATCGAAAAAAATATTTCACAGAATAAAATATGGGATTCATAATTTACCAAGATGGGAGAGAGACTATGAACTCAATGAATTAAGCTCGAGCTATATTCATGATCAGTTCACCCAAGTCGGTCAGTCTCAGCTCATCAGTACCTACTAATAAAGTTAATTGTATTATTTTCAGTAATACAGTATGGTTTCATGGTTTGTTTCATAGCAGCATTTCCTCCAGCGCCAATTTTAGCACTCATAAGTAATTTGTTTGAAATGAGAAAAAATGCTCACGAGTTATTAATCAGCAGTAGAAGATACATCCCTAAAAAGGTTCCAAATATCGGGTCCTGGAATACTGCCCTGATTATTTTAACTTTGGCTGGAGCATTTAGTAATGTAAGTTACTTAATAATTGTCCTATATTATTTTCATCATCAATCTGGCCCAAATTTTATTTTTATTTTATTAACAAATTAAAATCTATTTCAGCCATTTATATTTTTCTTCGACACAAACTTTGTGCCTAAATTATTATTTCATCTAGACCATGATAATATTGACGGACTTGTAAAAAGTACTCTTTCACGTAAGCAAAACTTGTCGTGACTCTGCAGTCTATACACGATTAAAATACAATTTTGTAGAATTCAACGCTAGTGAATTGGCGATAACAACTGAACAGTTTAAGAATTTGACCGTTTGTTATTATGTGGGGCAAAGATATCCACCAGGAAATCCCAAAGAATATCAACTGACAACTGAATATTGGCACGGACTTACTATCAAGTCACTACTTTTCATTGCAATTGAGGTTGGAATAAGAATAAGCGAATATTATCATATTCAACACAAAAAAATTATTCAGATCAGTGGCCATGCACTCACATTTCACAACCATTTTTATATTGTTATTGTTATACTTCATTTTTGTTGTACTTTCATAATTTGTAGTTCATTTTTTGTACAAATGACCTTTAGATTCTAAGGGGAGCTTGGAGCGAGTAGAGGTGTAGTTACATGCGGGGGGTAATCGTTACATATGAGAACGATTTCTTTGTATCACCCGTCCTCATTAAGGCCACTTTCAAGCCAATGATAGACCTTTCAAGAAGGGCAAGGGAAAATTTCTAAAAGTTGTCAAATTGATAGTGGACCATCTAATCTTGCACGAGCCTTCACTAGTACCATAATATTATGTTACTCCTATAGAGACCCACGCTATCTCCCAGAGTAAGTGATATGGTATGCCTGAGTGCCACTGATCTGAATAATGACCAACATTTCAATAATTCTAATATCGATATAACTCTTTTTCAGAACATAACATTGATAGTCTTGCTATTTTTGTACTATGTGGTACCCAGAGTTCCTCGAGGTGTGAAACTAAAACTAGAGCATGAGCAAAAGCAAAAAATGCAATACCTAGGAAGAAAACGAAGACAATCATCAAACATATTTCGAAATTTTGTACAATAAAATACTTACATTTATTTGAGACTCATTTTTCGTTAATGTTGATCAATGAATTACAAACGTACGTATACGTTTGTAATTCATTGATGTTGATAAACTCAACATTTTATTTTTATTTTTGATTTAATTAAAAATTCTCCAGAACTAAGCGCTCTTACTATTGCGCCGATAAATGGGACCGTGATAACTTCACAACCGCATGCGCAATACAAGTTTTCGTGGATTTTTTAAACTGATAAATTGATTTTGTTAGATGGAGATGATAAAAAATTAATTAGGACCTGGTAAAGAGGTCACTTAACCTTATCAGTTGGGTTTGTGCCCTAAAATTTCAAGAATATTTAATAACTTATAGATTTAGTGATCCTCGTTTGTCGGCGCAATAGCAGGAACTAACTATTTTCGAATGTTTACTATAACCTAGAAATTTATCAAATGTCAAATTTAAATTACTAAAAACAGCTATCCTCCTAACTTCTGCAAGCGCATGCGTAAAGCAATAATAGCACTTCTATTTATAATTATTATTTATTATATTTGTACTCAAATCAAAGTTAAATCACAAATACAATAACATTGTGAAGTACCTGAAACCTAATAAAATAGTCACTTATTTTATTGCTTCTTTGACCTTTCATGAAAGGTATCGGTGTTGGTATTACCATATAAGGGTGTTGATTTTCAAAGCGGGCCATAGGGGATTAGCATTGCGAAAGTGGTTTTTGAGGATTCCTGCTCGCCGTTTATACCGACAGAAATGGTTTTGGTATCAAAATGAAGCTAAAACTATTGCGCATAACGCTTGACATCAGAAATTAATTTAATTTCACGTTGTTTTCTAAAATTCTTCAGTAAAAATTCAAGTAATTGTTAATGTTTAATCACAAAATAGCATGCCTTGCCGAAACAATAATGACGTTTCTACGTTTCGACAATCCAATAATAAAACTTTACAAGTCAGTAGGTAATAATAAAGTCTGGTTCTATTTAAAAATGGGTTATACAAACCAAGAAAGAGTCTTTCTTTATGGTTAAAACCTACTACAGTGTAGCCAGTTACAGGAGGGTTCGCGATTTATTTGCCGTAAATTTTTTTAATAGACCAATGTTTTATTATTGGATTGTAAAAACGTAGAAACGTCATTATTGTTTAGGCAAGGCATGCTATTTTGTGATTAAACATTAACAATTACTTGAATTTTTATTGAAGAATTTTAGAAAACAACGTGAAAATAAATTAATTTCTGATGTCAAGCGTTATGCGCAATAATTTTAGCTTCATTTTGATACCAAAACCATTTCTGTCAGTTTAAACGGCGAGCAGGAATCCTCAAAAACCACTTTCGCAATGTTAATCCCCTATGGCCCGCTTTGAAAATCAACACCCTGTATATCTTCCCTGTTTCCTTTTTTACACTATTCGCAAAGCAGCGATTCAGTAAATATTTAAAGGACGGACTATTATATTTGATTTCTTTTGAGTCCCTTATATGGTGCCAGTGAAAATGTGTATTCATTAAAGAATAATAGGAAAATGTACAAAAAAGTTGTCAATGTCAACAATAAACAATGTACCTACCATTTTTTATAAAATTTGATAAAAACTAAAAGAGCTAGTTTTCAAGTAGTATGAGTTCCTTGAGTGACAGAAGAAAACTTAAAAGAGGAGTCCTCATAGCAGATCCTCATGTTTTAGAAGTCGAAGAAAAACATGATAATATTTACGTTATTTTATACAATTTAAAAAACTTCGATGACAATTCTTTTTTTGAAACATACTTGTATACTTATTTAACGAACTTAGAAGAAGCGGGACTTAAATTCAGAAAAATACCCTATTCGGTAAGATGCTGAATTAAAATACTGAAGTAAATCGATGTAATAATTTTCCATAACTATATTTTCAGCAAAACAATGACTTCGTATTTATTGTTATTGGGGCTAGAAGTGAGGTTTGCATCCACCAAGCGCACAATTTCCGTATTGAACTAGATTTTGAAAATTATAACTACGTGCCCCCCTATAAAAATCCTCCTCGATATCTACAAAACTCGCTGAATTATCCAAGACCAGATGATGTAATTTTGAAAAGAGCACGGTAATAATTATTCTACTAAATGCTTTTTGTACGTAAATATATTGCACTGAAGAGCTTTTCTACCATTTTTGGCCTTTAATTATAATATAAATATGTATGTTTTGCATTTTTTTTTTTCAATAATGCAGTAACAAAATTGTTTGGATAAATTGTTCTAGGAAAAATTAAGTAAACGGTGAATTATGATTATGTTAAATCAATCAGATTGATTTTAGAATCCCGGTACCTTTTAACGAAAACCCGAAACCTTCTGATATATTACCAACAGAGAAAATAATGATTATAAATAAAATTTTAATGGAATCGTATTTTGGAGGTAGCAGATATGAATTTGGTATAGACAAATTAATCCGACATGGAATTATACTGGATCATTATCCTCTTCACGATGGTGATTGGAAATGGACAAAATCTGGACCTCTCTGTGATAGACAAGTATACCTACCTACCTACAATTTTACTATTATTCACCTTGTAAAAAAATTATAAGAAGTGATGAGGAAGATTTTTTTATATGAAACCTCACCTGAAACATTAAATTATCGTATCATGTTTTAACAATTTTTTTGTTAATATAAAAAAATCATGAATGGGATAAAAAACATTTTTTAGTTGCTCCAAGAATTTTGTGGAAGCTTTAAGCAGATTTTGAAACCGCCACCTGTTTCAGTTATCTATCGTTACTTTGGAGCTGAAGTAGCATTTTATTTCAGCTGGATATATCACTGCACCATAATGCTCATACCCGCTTCTGTCTTATCGTTATTTGTATTAATGTACGGTTTAATAATATCTTACTCCTCTCGTCAATACAAAACGTAAAGCATGGATGTTTATTCTTTCTTTTTATTAATTAAACTCCTGATAAAATTCTAGTAACGATGTTTGCTCAAGCGATTTAATCTTATGTCCAAGATGTGATTTTCGGTTCTGCCAATTTGAAAAGTTGAGCTTTTATTGCTCCTTCGCACGTTTTTCACAGGTATCTGAAAATAATGTCATAGTAGCGTTTGCAGGCTTGATGGTGTTTTGGAGTAAGTAATGATAAAAAAAACGATAAACATACTTATGAATGATTTTAGTCACACTTATTTCAGTTCTATGGTACAGACAGGAGTGCATTTATGAATTTCAATGGAATGCTCGAAAAATCGAAATGGACATATCAATGAGGTAATTTTTAAAATTGCAAGACTGGTGAATCATTACTCTAGCGAAATAAATCAGAATAATAAACGTTAAGACTACATGAAGGATTTTTTGAATCGTACACAAATATCCTGAAAGTTTAAAAAAATTTAAAAAAATTAGAAAACTTAATTTTTTTATTGATTGAGTGATTACATTGATTATTGATAAATAATATAAAATAAATTATAGTCTAGATAAGTAAAATTATTTTTTTTAAATCGTAAGAGAAAGATTTCAGATATTTTTGGATAGGATAATTACTTTTATTTTAGGGAGAGCTACAGGGAACAAAAAGGAAAACATTATTTAAATCCAATTACTGAAGAGGTGGAGCCTATCGTACCATTTTACAAATATTTTTTTCGGTACACATTCTCTTTGACTACCATTTTTCTTCTGGTAAATGATTCTTAAAATTTAAACTTAACTAAAAAAATATTTTTCATTATTAGATGCTGTGTATATTTGTAATAATATTTGGGACTATGCTGCTGAGATTTCATCTCAGTGAACAAATGGTGTCCTCAGTGCAAGAGCTAAATGAGTCACACAGTCGAATTCTGGCATCACTGACGGGAGCATTGATAAGTGCCATAAGCATTGTAATTTTTGAAAGGGTCGGTTTTTTATTATTCTATTTTTATTTAATAGTTATAAATGTTTATTTATGTTTTCAGTGCTATTATATATTAGCACGATGGATTACAGATCTAGAAAATCCAAGAACTCAGAAGGGATATGACAATGCGTACATTTTGAAAATTTTTGTCATCGCATTCATCAACAATTACTCATCGATATTTTATATTGCTTTTTTTAGAGTAAGAATTTTTTTGTTGAGTTCATTTGAATTGAAATATTAACTTTTAACATTAATGAAAAAAATCATCAGGGGAAATTTTCTACAACTCCAACGCAGAGAACATCCAGTGTGTTGAATGACATACAAAGTGACACTTGCAGTGCTGTTGGTTGCACTCTTGATGTAACCGTAACATTCTTCATAATTATTTTCTTTAAAAGATTTCCTATAATACTGAAAAGATACTTATGGCCGCAAGTATTTTTTTTTATATATTATTCTCAGATTTTAAGGTATTGAATAGATTCAAAAAAGTATCTCATTTTCAGAAGATACATAAGACCACTCTTCTTGAGAATATCATCATGGTGTATTATGAATATAAAAAAAATTGATTTTCCATCAAAGGATTTACCCCATCAATGGGAAAAAGAACTATTTCTGGTACAATGTGATAGATATTTTTTAGTGGACTTATACATGGGAAAATGTAGGTACCTATAAAAATGATCCACCGGCACCGGTGATAATAATTCTGATTTAATTGTTTTTTCAGTAATACTGTTGGGGTTTGTTATATTTTTCATACCAGTCATACCAATTGGGTCACTTTTGTGTTTGATAATTTTTGCATGCGAATACCCTCTAGATGCCTCGTATTATATGAAATATTCCAGGAGACCAATTCCGATTAAGACAGCCGGAATCGGAATATATTATCAAATTCTGCAAGCTATTGTTTTTATAGGAATATCATTAAACGTAAGTTTATATTTTGGTCCTGCTAAGTTTAATGAAGGAAAACATTTTTTTAGGCACTTGTAGTCTCCTTCACTACTGATTTTGTATGGCGTAATCTATACATGGCTGAACATAATAAAACTGATCTGGAAGGATACATGCAGTCTACGTTATCAGGTAGTTATATAAAAATGAGTGTACGGGTTAAAACTTGAAAGCTTTTTTGAGTAACATCATAAAAACTGATTGGCTGAAACTTTTTATTCATATTTTTTATATAAATAATTGGATGGAATTCTTGAAATACTACCAAACACTGATCTACTAGGCCTTGGATTTTGTAGGTCTGAGGCGCTTTTTGCTCAAAAAATACAAGATCTACCATTTACAAACAATCCGGTCAAGATCGCGCAATAAATAAACATGTTACAGTTACAAAGTCTCTCAAAAAAACAATAATGGGTCAGACGTATGATGCAAAAAATGCTGTTGTAAATCCTAGTTGTTCAAGAAAGCTTTTATAAAAGAAACAGTCAATAATATTTCTTTTTAAGAATTTTTAGTTGAAGATTTTTACAAAATGAATTCACTCAATGTCCCAGACAATTTAACTATCACCACCTGTTACTATCAGAGTTATAGATACCCTCCTAAACACCCAAAAAAGTACGAGCTGACCCCTTATTACTACTGTGGGGTGGCCTACGAGTTAATCACTTTTGTAGCATTCGAAGTGAGTTATTAATTATCAAAATTTGAAAATAAACAAGCTACTGAGTAATTATTGTAGAACGTGGCGATTTTTTGCTGTGGATTATTGGGACGTATTATTCCTGCGATGCCTGACTCTGTAAAACAAGCTATATCTTACGAAGAAAAAATTCACAGGGAACTGGAAGTGAAAGTCTTAGCAGAGTCTTCTTATTCTGACCAAAAAGAAAAAATGCAAAAACTGCGTACTTATTCCTTTTTGTCTTGAAACAATAATAACACATGTTTATTATTTGTCTGTATTTTTTTCTTATTGAAATAAATGAAATGTTGTTATTTTTTTCTGAAAATGGTTTATAGGATTTTTTTAACTTCGGTGAATTCGAATTTTCATGGTTTCAAATGAATTTTTCAGTTATAAATTTTTCATGTTTTTTGCAATAACTTTTTTATTTTTTGCCAATTTTGATTTAACACACCTCCATTTGTAGGTTTTTTTTATTACCCACAAAATTCACATGCTAAATTTTTGGTTAGGAGTGATGGTTTTTCCAATATCTGGGAAAAACTACTTTTTCGGTTTTATTGTTAAAATTACATTTACCTTATTGAACTATTATTCCAGTTATTGTCGACCAAGAGATATAACGAAAAAATCTAATTGTTAAACTGTCATATTTTATGACTTCAACAATATTTCAATAATCAAAAAATTGATAAAATGACAGAAGTCGTTTCGTTATATCTCTGGTCCAACTATATAAGCTTAAATTTTTAAGTTTACAAACACAATCATGTAAAAGGGATCATTCATTTGTCAGTTTGATCAAACTGTCAAGATCTTTTGAAAAATTATTAACAATAATTCCAAGATAAACGAAAAGTGAAGAAATCGATAGAAACGATGACTCTAACAAGAGCATTAGATTTCCTGCTTACATTAGCAGGCTACTCAAAAGTGGAACGCATAAACGACCAGAAATATAATAACCGAGAATCGTCAAGAATTGACATATTTGCAGATAATTACACCCCACCAAGCGCTTTCGAAGCTTTTCTGGACAAGTACGCTGAGCAAATGGATGAAGAAACCTATCACATAGTTCAAACGCCTGACCTGTTCGATGAGGTAGCCAGATGCAATTTCTTCAGAGACAGAGAAAGAAGAATCGATGCGATATTGGTTTTCGAAAAAGAAAAGCTGCAATCGCCAGCCGAATTAGCTTACATTTCAGAGTATGTGAGACAATTGGAATTCAAAGGCCTCGTATTTGAGATAGAACCCAGTGCGGTAAGAAAAAAATTTATTAACTGTAGTCTGCGTTAATCGTTTCATACATTATTTCCAGTCCAGTTCTCTCGTTTTCATTAAAACTCACATACCAAATAAAACCGTCGATTATTTTGCAATCAAATATAACGTGGAGCTAAATAATCCCGGTCGGCTTTACTTGCAAGACAAAGTATGGTTTAAAAGTTTACTCCCCAACATAGCACAATATAAAACACACATAATTTCAACTAACCCGTAAGTTATAAAATTGTAGAAATAATAAAATACTACAAAAGTTATTTATTGTTACAGGGAATCAGTTAGTCGTGAACGGATATTAATAATTTATAAACTATTAGCTCAAGTAAAGTTTGGTATATTTGATGTTTACAGCATCTATAGAATGATAAAGGAAGGATTTATAAAGGACGCTTATCCGCTTCATGATGGCCCTTACGAGTGGCCCGATACCGGAATGTATAATTTAAGACAGGTAATGATTCTAAAGTCGATTAAAATATTTATAAAATGTAATTTGTTTCAGATATTGGCCAAATACTGGGGAACACTTCGCAAATGGTATTCGTATCAACCGTTAAATTTAGTAAAAACTTATTACGGCACTCAGGTTTCATTCTATTTCGCCTGGCTGGGTTTTTACAACGTCATGCTTATTCCGGCAAGTTTATTCGGTTTAAGTTGCTTTCTTTTCGGATGGTTTAACAGCAGGAAATTCTCCACAGTGTAAGGTTTTCAATTCAACTACTAAAAAACATTTTACGATCTTTGAAATTAATTTTAGGGTCGAAGTGTGCAAAAGCGAACTACCAATGTGCCCTAATTGCATAAACGGCGGCCACTGCAAGATGCCCTTGTTGAATGAGTTCTGTGGCCACGCACACTTAGATTACATAGGCAACAATTACTTTGCCTGCGGGTATGCCATCTTTATATCAATCTGGTGTAAGTTCTTTAATCTCGTTCGTTTGTAACATTTATGATAACATTTCTCTAGCTGTGGTGTTCACAGTACTTTGGAGAAGAAAAGAGGCCATTTTGAGACTAAGGTGGAATGCAGATCATACCGACCTTAAAACCGATGAGAAGTTCGTGATCGATCAAACTTCAATAATAATTATTTTAGTGTATTGATCACTGTTTCTTACAATTTTTTCAGGACAACTTTCAAATTAAATACCAAATACAGGAGAATATCTCCGATTAATAGAAAATATGAGGCGTATGTTCCCCTCAGAATTCAAGCAAAAACAATGATTTTCACCATCTTATCCTGCATCTTTATGGTAAGTGATCGATTAACAGAATAATTGAGCTCTAGAAAATTATTATAGAAAGTAAAAGGGCTGGAAAATTCAATCACATTATCAGTAAGAAAGATTTAATTATTCCAATTAAAACTGATATCAGTGTTAACATGTTCAGGTTTTCACGGCTGGCTTCAACTGAAATCACGAATGATTCCGGGCTGTTTTGCTGGAATTTGGAATTCTTGCAGATTAGCTCCACAGCTGCGGTCTGAACAATTGGAAGAGCGCTCTCCCTCGCGCTCGCTCTCCCATCAATTTCTGAGTCATTATTTGGCTAGAGCCGGATGCCAAATCATCAGCATTTTCTGACACTCATGTCCGTATTGACATTTCATTTCGTGGTCCTTGAACTTGCTGAAGGTAAAGAGGGTTTTATCATCTGCAGGAGTTTACCAATCGATCGGTGATGTTCCCTACTTTAATGATTGAGCCAGGCGGGCTGGCGAGCTCTTCTTGGAGGTGCTGGGTTGGACAATTTAAGATTTTGAATGAATTACGACGAGTGGAAGCATAGCTTGTCTACCACAGTTGTGGAGGAAATACTTGGAACAAATCTCCAGGGCCCACAGCAAAACAGTCGAGAATCACTTATGGTTATGATATAAGTAGTGTTGTTAATTAATTTTTTTTTTTTCAGATAGGAATAATTATTTCAGTAGTAGTAGGAGTTTGTGCTGTTAGATATCTAATTGCCATATCTGTCCACGAACATGGTGTAGAATACAGGATGTTATTTTCACTAGTTTTGGGCGCTTTATTACAAGCTTTGTGTATAAAAATTTTTCAATACGTGAGTAACACATTTTAATAATGAATTAAACTATAAATAAAAACAATTAACACATTTTACATCACACTATAATAATGCATCACAAGCTTTTTTTTAGTTTTGTAGAGAAATAGCCAGTTGGCTAACTGAAATAGAAAATCACAGAACTCAAGGTGAACACGATACTTCTAATCTATGTAAAGTGTACATTTTAAATTTCTTCAACTATTACTCGAGTTTATTTTACATGGCTTTTTTCAGGGTAAGTACCTACCAACCTAATTGTGTCAAATCTAAAACAAGAATATTAAACCCAAGATTAAACCGAATTGCTTTTAGGGGAAGTTTGTGACACATCCTGGATACACTTATAGACACCGTCATTTTTATTCTGATTATTGTCCTCCGACAGGATGTCTCGTGGAAGTAGGGATCTATGCGTTAATACTCATGATTTTGTCTTCATCCATTTGGAATGGTTTTTATTTAATAATCAGGTGAAAATCAAACTGGATATTATTACACGAGTTATCTTCAAATTGCAAGAGATGTTTTCTAGACTAATTTTGAAAAAAAATTCAGCTACTTGGGGCCTGTTTCATAAAATACCAACCACCTTGTCAACAGGACTAGTTGTCAAGTTTCATAAATCGTTTTAAAGTTTACAATTTTAGTAAAGTTTGAGGAACAATTTTGTGGATCTGTTGTGACAAATCACCATTTTTGGTGGTGGATTATTGCTTCATAAAAATATTTACTCGACAGGGAAAACTTGCCAATATAGTTTGAATTTTTTTTTTAATTGCAAATACATACCTAGGACCAAATAAATTTATTTTGATACGCTTGCAAAATTTTAGACTTATAGCTATTTCTATAGCTCTAGAAGAAAATAATCAATCGCTCATTGCAAATTTTTGGATTCACAACTTGAAAGAAAAGTTACAGAAGAAGCTTTCTAGACTTTTCATATTCTGGATCGCTGAGAATTAAATTAGCATTTTCAGCGTACTTTTTTTGTATTAGAGTTTTTATGAAGGTCGTTTGGCATAAGCGAAAATAAATTACATCTCTCACAACATTTTCAGCGACATAAAAAGTAAATTTAAACAAAGAAAAATGTCAAAGTATGAAAAAGAATTAGTGCCTCAATGGGAAACTGAATATTTACTAACAAACACTAATCATATAATCGTGGACTACTTTTTGGAAAAAGGAATGTCATTTTCATCTCAAATTTTTCATAAATTTTAATTTTATATTATTTTTACAGTGATTCAATACGGTTTTGTGACTTTTTTCACGGCCGCTCTCCCTCTGGCCTCGTGTGTCGCTTTAATTAGCAACATAATCGGTTTGAGACTGGAAGCGAAACTACTTAATGAAAAGCACAAGCGGATAGTCCCAAACAGAGTGAAAGGAATACGACCATGGGACAGCATTATAGAATTTGTTACTTACACAGGAATGGCTACCAATGTAAGTTTGTTTTCATATAAAGTTATAATGCAAAATTATAATAATTACATTTATTGTTATCAGGCCATGGTTATAGCATTCACGACCGATTTTGTTGAGAAGGAATTATACCTCCAGGAGGAAGGTAGCATGACAGGATTTGTAAATTTTACTCTCTCAGGTAATTATTATTCGTGCATTCATTCCAAAACAATTCTGTTTCAAAAGTTTTCTGTTGTCTATTAGATAAATGTTATTAAAATTGAACATTCCAGACTTTATAAACCTGCTTGAATGTCGAAATTTAGCAAAGTCAAATTGTCTTGTTTTAATGACATTTCTGTTGACAGAGGTGTTATTCTATTAGAGAAGTGTTCTATAAAACTTCATTGTCGAAATTTTATTTATTGTGATGGCCATACGATGGAAATGGTTTCAATCCAATAGTAAGACCAACTTTAAAAAATTTTGATCTTATTTTTTACAGAATTTGCAATGAACGACTTGGAACCAGAAATTAAGAATCAACCTGTGGTGCAAAATTTTAACGGATCAATATGTTACTACTTAAGCTATAGAAACGGTCCAGATCATGACAACAAATACGAATATAAGGCTTCTTATTGGTATATACTGTCTTGTCAGTTTCTATTTTTAGTTGTTTTCGAGGTAAGTATCATTGGATTGAACCCATTAGTAAATTGTCAATTTTAATGACAATATGATGGCCTATCAGAGTAGATTTTGTAGATCTTTTCTCCATCTCTCAAATAGGCGCTGTGCTAAATTTTATCGAAACCTGTTAAGTAGTAACGATTTAATCGCGTATAAAATTTCAAGAATCCATATTAGCGATTTTATTGGGAAAAAAAATCTGGGAACGCCATTGGATTAGTAGCTAATATGGATTCTTGAAGTTTTATCAGTAATAAAATCGTTAATACCGATAAAAATTAGTATAGTGCCGTTTTGAGAGGTTGTGAATTCAGTGGTGTGCCACTGTGTCCGCTGTCCAGATTTTCTATGTCCAAGAAAAAAATGCAGATATGAATTCTTGAAATTTTACTACCAAATGCTGTCCTAGTAGGCCTTGGATTCTGTAGTCTTTTTGGCTCAAAAAATCCAAAAATACAGTTCATTATTAAAAAAAATCAGGGATAAATCGCTCAATGAGTAACAATTTCAGTAATAATTAAGAAAGATCCATTTTAGAATTTAAATGTACGTATTAATCTACTTTTTTAGCACGCTGTAGCAATAATGGCTTGCATATTAAATTACACAGTACCCGCTGTACCTTTGAAAGTCAAACAGGCTGTCGATACGGAGAGAATTCTTGGGAAAGAACTCATAAATAAATACTACAACAGAGGTAATTCATTTTTTTTTTTCAAAAATTAAGTTAATAATAATTATTGATCCAATGTTCAGGATTACAAACAAAACGTGTGCGTCTTCATCTGTCAACCATCTTAAGATGGTAAGATGGATCAACTAAACAACTGTACAAGAAGTCCTAGAATTTATTACCCAATTGTCCCAAATAATTTTACCATAACTAATCTCCATCCCTCCTTTTACTGGAATTGATTTTATTCCCCTCCCTCAGCCAGGTGTGTAGATTTTTTCTCAGTCGGGATCTACTTCATTACCTCAGCGATCTCTTTCCTAATAGCGTTTTATTCGGGTTTCACTAAGCTGCATTAGAATTTTGAAATAAGTTTAATTTTAATCAAAAATATACGCAGAAACTGACGTTCTAAACCCATCTTTTGTAGAAAACGTTAATCACAGAGGAGTAGATTGAGATTCTATTCTACAGGGAGTTTTCAACACAAACTTTATAAACTTTATAACACCAACCCCGTCCAGAATTTCATCTTCAATTTCTTTGTTTTCACAATTCTTGTTGAACAATATTGCCCATATCTCAATATGTGATTGCAAGACTGGCCTAAGATTAATTTTCAACCTATTCATAGATGGAGCCACAAGTACTATTTTAGATGAGGTTTGCATTCTCTCAAATAAATGCTACACTAGCAGAAAGTGGCTTAGGCCTTAGACAAGGAAAGTATTTCCATACTGGCTCTACTGGCCATTTTAGGCCAGTATAGCATTTATTTGTGAGAACGTAAACCTCAAAACTAAAACAGGATTTGTGTCTCCATCTACGAACAGCTTAGAAGAATTAATAGGCTTAGGCCAGTCTTGCACTCAAATATTGAGATATGTAATTTTGTTCGAGAAAAAAACAAATATTTTTTGTGGGTTAGGCCACTAGAGTTCTCAACGCCTTATTTGTGCTGTCATTAGAAATTGTATTTTTAAAATGTCTTAGAGCGAGTATTATAAAGGCTCATTAAGTTAACGGGCAGATTTCTGTGGTTATTTCTGAAGAAGGTATCGAGGCTAAGTGGAATTTTTTTAATCTTGTCTATTCTTGACATGAAAGTAATTACAAAAATGTTAATAAAAGTCATTTGACGTCCATATTAGCTTCAAAAACGAGCACAGAAATCTGCCCGTTAGCCTAATGAGCCTAATACTGGCTGTTAATTTTACTAACTTTCTTTTTAGATTTAAAAACCGATACTAATGCGAACAAAGTAAACGACCCTAAAAGAACCAAATCAGTATTTAACAGGAATATCACCACATGGGAAATATGGTAATTATGTTGTAGATTGCAGGCCACTTGCATTTCACTGTTATATTCACAGGTGCAGGCAAGAATTCTCTCTCCCTCTCCACCCGTCGTTACTAAATTCACTCTCAAACTAAGGTCATTTTACCTCATGATCCAATTGGACCGGTACAGTTAACTGTATGCATAAAGGTCATTTCTATTCTGAACTCATCGTGCTACTGCTACTACATAAGTCTACTAGCCTAAAGCCGATCCTGACCATCAAACCCAGCTCATTACCCAAACCAAAGGCAACACAGCACAACCACTAGCCCGTTCACTGAATATCAAATAATTATCTATTTTTCTGTAATCTAGTTTTGTCAATTTCTTCCTCAATACCTGTTTCCACAGACGTTCAATAGTACCTACCGGTACCGTGCTACTCCTAGAGGATCCATACCCTCTCGTGGTATAGTTATGTCTGAGTGCAAGTGGGCCTCAAAAGTAAATAATGACCAGAAATATAATCTAATTGGTATAAAAAATAAGGTGAAATAATTAATTAGGTACACGTAATTTTTCAATAATATATTTTCCATTCTATATGCTACCAAGTTTTATTTTAAATATTCCAGAAGTGAGTTCTGTAGCTCATGCTCATTATGCCGAATACCACGACTTTGCTAAAAAAAAACTGACCGTCGTTACCCACAAAAGTTATGATCGAGTGGTAAATTTACCGTTATTTATATTTTTCAGAAAATCGAAGACTTGGATGAAGAAGTATTTGCCCATTTTTAGACGCCAGTGCTGTTCGGCCCTTTATGAGTTTCATAAAACAACGTAATGGTATTCGGCATATTTACCACGACATTAAAAATTACGGACTACATTACGCTTGCTTTGGGGCTCTCTTGGGCCTCAGGGCGAAATATGCTATGACTAAACCTACGACTGCGTATGTTGCCTTCGCCACCTAATAAAAAAATGTATATATCTTCACCTGGTAAATTGTTAAATAATAAGGAACTTACATTAGCTCTGCCTGTATTTGTTTGTGCATTAAATATTTTGCTCAGACCAGTTAGTTTGCTTTCATCTACTGCTTCACCTCCAGCCATGACCTAAGAAAAAATTATTGTGTTAGGTGGACTTGGTTCTAGCTTCAGGACATGAAATATAAATAATGGTGTAATGAACTTACGGTTTGCTTGCTTTCTCGAACCCTTCTCAATCTTAACAGGACAGAAAAATGATTGTAGACTTCTTTAGTAAGATGGAAAGATCGATTTCAGAAGTTATAGGTTCAGCAGGTTACATAAGTTAAATTAGAGGAAGTACTGAATGGCGATTAATAAGTCGAGGCCATAAAATTATAAAGGATTATAAAAAGAAAGTCTTCCAGCTGACGCTTCCATTATCGAGTCGAGAGTCGATTATGTCAATTGGCGTAAATTCATAATATGCGATATGGTTGCGATCTATTCCTACGACTACTCTACGAATAAAGAATCCTATCTGGCCATGGCCATACCCACTGCCCGTGCTCCGGTTGTTTGAAAATGCTTTTCGAGTAAGCGCCTCCTGGTGATCAAAATTTGGCGTGGAGATTTTATAACAATTTTATTATTACTGTATTGTAATAATAAATTGTACTAAATTTCTCTATCTAATATAAAATAAATTGCCTATTCTTAGAAATTAAATAGAATATAGGTAATGAATAGTTGACACGAAATGGAAAACTTTCATACAATCAAACTCGCAGCGTTGTAGTGATTTTTTTGGAAACAGACTTTAAATTGGAAGGAAATGTTTTATCAATTTTCGAATTTTCAGAACATTCAAAGAAGAAAAAACATTACGAAAAAGTCGAACATCTTTGTGATTTAATAGGCGCATTTACCAGGTATACCTTATTTTTTATTTAGATGGACTTGTCAAACAGCTGTCAAGTTGGTAGCCTGTGCAATCTCTAAACAGTAATTTTGATATTATCTGATGGTTGCCTGATTCCTTAACCTTGACAAAAAATTTACGTTGTGACTAGAGTTACGGCAACACTCCCCGACTCGGGTACAGGCTATGACGTCACCTGCAAAACATATTTCCTTGTTGCACTGTTATAAAATGGAAATTAAAAAAATTTAACTCAATTTTCTTTGAAAATTGTTCGTTTCTAATAGTTATTCATCTTTTGAGCATAAATTTAACTGTTGTTTAGCATATGTTATCTAATGACGTTTTGCGAACACAGGAGTCGGGCTCTACTACAGTCGTTACTCTAGTCACAGCGAAAACGCCAAGGAACTTATTGATGAGTTTGTTGAAGTTGTCAAACTGACATTAAATTAAATTAAATTCAAAATTAATAAAATGCTGAAGCAGAGGTAAATTTATTTCAAAGGAAAGAAAAGAATGAATGCTTATTCTTATTGAAAGATCTTTCTCCAAATTAAACAACAATACAGTTTAATCGGATTCCTTGAAATATCTAAAGAGAATCTTGAAACATGATTGAATAATGTAAATGTAAGTACCTATTTGTCAATAAATCTTCTATTTGCAATATATTTTTACATAAAATTAAGAAGGGAAGGGTATAATCCTGTGTACATAAGACTTCTAAAAGTAAATAGGTGCTTACACTTTATAATGCCTACATATTAAAAAATTGCGTTTGAGTGTAGTTCTTTATTGGATTTTGAATTTTGAAATGAAAATGACATCTCAAGTAATCGACATAACCTAAATTAGTTTAGGAACTATTCTAGTGATTATTTTAGTAACAACAATCACCACAACCAACAATCAGTCTTGTTGCCAATCGTTCCCCTAGAATTTTGACTTGGTGGAATCCATCTAAATAAAAAATAAAGTATACTTCGTACGTTTACGAAATCATCAAAAAATAAAAATAAATACCTGTATTACCAGCACTGAAGCGCTTATACGTCAGTGTCGGCAATACAGGTATCCTAAGGTGAACGTGACGAAACCGCCCTCTTGGTAACATTTATAGTATAAATGTGTATGTTTATGTTTACACGACATGGACATTTGACGATATGACGATGCATGACGATGTAGACCAAAGAGAATTAACTAGAATTAATCTGTAGTAGAAAATTGGCAACAAAATAGCGCCCTCCTCCAATCTGGCAAGAACTAATCTTAGCCGGCACACAAACCATACATACTGTAAGCCTGTACATAAACCGGTACTATATTTAGCCTTGACACAAATGTCAATTAAAAGTTATTTTTTCATAAAGTCAATGATAAATAGAAATTTTTTTAAACATTATATTAAATAAAATTGGAATATTTTTTACATTCTAAATTCTAAGTAGGTAATCATAAACTTTAGATATTTGTAGAGAACCTTAACCTAAATATTACATTTACAATAATATAACCAAATACACTAGATAATAATACGTGCAGCTTCCACTGAAAATTATCACCGGAAGTTACTGTCGCCCAAGCGGCTCGATATCTAACTAGCGTTGATTTGAAATGTCAATTTAATTGAACGAAACGTCAATCTGACGTTTACTTTGCTTATGATTTATAAACTTTTTGACTAGTAGTTTATTCTAATTCTAATTACAAAACGTTAAGTGTTGCGAATAATTGCGTAAAGCCAAGACAAGATAGATCTATTGGCCTATTGTCATCGGAAGACCTAAATAATAATTCCTTAATGGTTTTGGTTAAATATGTACAAACGAGATGCTTTGCTGAAAGAACTGTTTCAACAGAACATTGCAGCAATGTAATGTGGCTCCGTCAATTCGAAATTTGAACCCTTTCTTGGATGAAAAAGTTTTGATTCGCGTTGGAGGAAGGTTGGTGAATTCTGAATTTGATGTGGATAAACATCATCCAATTCTGTTACCGGCAAAAAATTGGTTAACGAAATTAACCCAGGTAACACACTGTCGTCCTAATGACGTCAATTTTAAGTCATTATTGGTCTGAGACGTCATTTGTCCAAATTAGGACGTCCAAATGACGTCACATTTTATGACGTCAATTCGACGTCTATAAATTAACGTCAATGTGACGACATTAGTAGGTCATATCTATGACACATATTTGATATTTCTTCGTTCTATAAAAATTCCAATTTTAATTTATTTCGTAAAAATTTTGATCAATAGGTACCTATGTTTTATTTACTTTTAAAATACTTCAAAGCCCTTATTTACTAAAAGATCGTTTCAGCATTTACGTATCATATCAGAATTATTATGCGTAGGTGCAATGACCGTCATCTAATAAATGCTAATATTAAAAATCCACCCCAGTCATTTTCCAATTTCCATCATTTCACTACCGCACCACCATTCTCTCTCTCGCTCGCTCAGGGTTGGTGCTAATTAGTTCATCACTCTCATCGATGCTCGGTTATAATCGCATAATGAAGGTCAGTTGACGACAGCGCAACGCAAGCGACCAGCGTTGCCAGACGTAACATATAATATGGAATATTGTAACACAATTTTTAAAGATTTCCCTGAATTTCAAGATTTTTTTGAATAAATAATATGTAACAAAATCATCAATCGTTCCTGATTGATAGGTAGGTACATTATAAATAGTTTGTTAAGTTAAGTAGGTTAACAACCTCTCTTTCAGTAACAATAAAGAAAGAAAACATTATTCCATCATCGACCAATTGTAGGTACCCACCTATATTTTTTTTTAACTTTAAGATTATTTATTCTATAGATATCTTGGTGTTAAAGCAAAAAATGTTTAATTAATTTAATTTTCGAATAGTAAAATAAATATTTCATATAAGTACAAAAACAATAATTCCAGTTTTCAAAGTCACATCAAATTTTAGCTTGTGCTGAGTTTATTTTATTTTTATTGTAACATCGTTTTCTGATCAATCTAATATCGACAATCCGGGAGTCATAGTTTCTCTTCTTCCATATGGCAACCCTGAACAGGCACAACAAGACCGTTACCGTTAGGTAATCACCATCATCACCACCACCACGGCACGTTAGCACGGGTGGTAGCGACTCCGACTCCAGCAGCCAGATCGCCTTTATACTATACTTTATTGTTTGACTTTTGATTTGAATGTTTTGTTTTTGTGTTCTCGTTAACTCTCACCTCTCAGATCGTCAGCAGAAGAACTTATTTGTGGTGTTTGGTGTTATTGCATGGTTAGACATTCGTCTTTCAAAAATCTGTTTTTTACACAGGACACAGCTAAGGTAAGCTTTAGATAATAGACGCAATAATATTAGATATAACAGCAGATTCAAATGGGAAAATTACTTTTGCAATGCAAAACTATTTGTTTTATACGTAAGCATGGAGGGTAACCTTAGGACTGTTTCTAACAAAAAATAATTAACATTTTGATGTGAACCGAACTTACTAATAAAGATTAAGTAGGTACGTAGGTATTTGTTGATTCTTACGATACGAGAGATCACCTGCCGTAGAAGATAGTACATCTAATACTAATAATATTCTAGGCGAACCTTTCTTGGCTAATACAAACTCATGATATACTTATTTTTGCAGTAAACAATAAGAACAACAAGGAGGACCTTTGCGTTAATCGAATGTTCCCCGTCAGAAAGTGGAGGCTTATCAATATTAAGGGATGACTGGCTAAAACCATCAAGAAAAACCCAGATGCTTGGAATATTATGTTACTATTGTTTATTTTTATACTGTATAGGTATACTGTAACCACCTACTAAATAAATTGCGTTGATACCTATGACTATGAGTCGAATTATTATTATTCCCTATGTTTATAGTCATGTCAGTCATATTGACGTCATGTCTGACGTCTTTTTACGTCACATTTGACGTCTTTTAACGTCATGTATTGAGTCATATTTGACGTCTTTTAACGTCATGTTTTGACGTCATTTTACGTCAGATACTGACGTCATTTGGCTGTGACATAATGACGTCAGTTTTTGATCATCTGGACGTCATAATAAATGGACTAATGACGTAAGTACTGTCGAAAAAATGACGTCAAATTAACGTCACTGTGCTGCCTGGGAATATCTACAAGGGAACATTTGCGTTTGTTGCATGCTGGTCCGCAACACCTATTACCATCTGTGCGAGAGCGATTTTGGGCAATTTCGGGAAGATATACGACAAAAAGAGTGGTTCACGAATGTGTGAGGTGTTTTCGTGTTGCGCAAAAAATAATAACCCCAATAATGGGTAATTTGCCAGCTTGCAGAATTAATCCTTCTTATATATATATAATCAATAACACAATTACCATTAAGTACATGGTGTAGTTAATCCTTCTTACCCTTTTCAAAATACTTGGGTGGACTATGCTGGTCCAATGAATTTAAATGATACGAAGGGGCGTGGTTGTAGGGTTTCAAAGTCTTATATTTGCTTGTTTATATGTTTGGTGACCAATGCTGTTCATATTGAACTTTTGTTACAGATTTGTCAACTGGATTCGTTTATTTTGGCTTTAAAGAGATTTATTGCCCGTAGGGGAAAGCCTTCCAATATGTATTCGGACAACGGGACAAATTTTAGGGGAGCAAAAACCAAGTTAGACAAGTTAAGGGTTTTTGTATTAAAAAATAAAGACAGCATTGTTGAGTTGAGGCTGACAGGCGAAGGAGTCGATTGGCACTTCATACCCCCCGGATCACCTCACTTCGGAGGACTTTTTTTCGTCTCTGACATTTGAAGAGATGTTACGTTACTCGTACAAATTGAGGCCATCATGAATTCCAGGCCTTTGTCACCCCTCTCTCACGATCCCAACAATTTAAATCCTCTTACTCCCGCTCACTTTTTGGTGGGAAGAAGACTATTGTCACTGCCAGATCCGTGTATTTTGAAGATTCCAGAGTCTAGATTATCGTGCTTCCAAAGAGTTCAACAACTCCAACAATAGGTTTACTTATAAAAACTGACGACTTATTTATTTGCTTTGAAACCAGTCGAGTTATGCAAACGAAACTTGGTGGGTTAAACAGTGGCACGCATACGGGTACCAATTAAAAATATTTCAACAAAAATGCAATAAACATCGAAATAAACCACTAATTCACCTTATTATTACTGCTGCTGTATTGTATGTAGGTGTCACGAGCCTGACGTCATAGGCTGCGCAATGACATGTTTGTATAATAATTATACACCGTTCACATATTAAAAAAGAACTAGGTGGCCATGAACTTTTGTTTTTAGGTTTGCAAAAATGAAAACTCCCTAGATCTCGATTGACAATATCAGCTGATCGAGATATTAAAGGTTAAGTAAACACTGACATTTGTGAAATCACTCAAATTGTCTCATCAGCTGATTAACAGCCTTGTTGCCTAATTGAAGTTTTAGAAGAAGGGGTATCTAGGATAGGTAATTTTTTACTCTGATCAATTTTTTTCAAACTGACAAATAAAATTATTAAATTTTTGACATTTTAAATTTCGAAAGAGCAAAATGACGAAAATAATATCTTTAGATGGATAAATCCGCATTAGGAAAGCATTTCAATGATTAAGATCCAGAAAGTCCAAACTTGAGCAAACATTTAAGTCATTCTCTGAAGGTAAAATATATTTATTTTGGGATGTAAGTATTAAGTAAAATATGTGTATCTGCTAAATTGCTATAGTAATGCGGTCTCTGATAGTAGTCAGACCGTGCATTAGCAAGTAATATTATTAGACAGGTCAAATGTGAAATTACACATTTGGGCAGCCCGCCTAAAACAGGCACTATTATGAAAATATTGTGTTTCCGAAAGATTTGCAATAATCTATTTCCAATACAACCAAATCGATGACATGGGGGTATTGTAAACTTCATTATACAAGCACGTAAATTAGCAGTTTCCCTCTAAAGGATAAAGTAAAGAATGTATATCTTGAAGAGCTTTCAAAATGTAAGTACACCTGCTATATGACAAAATTAATATAATCATTGTGAAAAACTTATTTCGGAGCACTGGACGAAACAAATGGACATGGTGAAAATCTTATTAAAATCAGAGCGCTGAAGATGATTCTGATTCTAAGCAGGATGCAGTAGCGGTTATTGATAATGGGGGATAATTTTGGACCAGAAGCGAAAACTGAAAAGTATCTTGTGTAAAACATTCTCAAGTCTAGAATCTTTGGCTGGTTTCTAACACAGTACTACGATACCGAATAACCGACGAATTGACGAAAAATATTTTTAATTTACGTACCTATATTTTAATATTTTAATAAACGTACCGATATATTTTAATTACCTGCTATGTATTTATTAAAAGTAAATTAATATAATTGATTCAAGTTTTTTATTTTATATTCAAAAAAGTACATTTGTGTATTTTCCTAACTTTTGGCAAAATTACATGATAACCTTTTTCTCAAACTCTTATGAAAAGCTTAAGATTTTAAGATCTTAGATCCAGCGCATTGCGTTCTAGTTAAAGATTGCAATATATGTGACTAAATGATTCAAAATAAAAAGCCCGCAAAGATGTAAATAAGAATATAATAAAAAGAATACCAAAAATATCAAAAATCCATCTGGCAACTATGTCCTGTTCCTTGCCATAAAACTTCAACCTCATAAAAAAGAGACATAACCAAACTCCAGCCAATGATTGACAGCGGTTATACCCAGTGATTTCTATCACCCTACACCATAACCCAATTCTTTTATAAAGTGAACGGTGTATATACAGTGTGACCCATTTGTTCTTGAAACACCCTGTAGAATCTTAATTTATGGTGCGATTTTAAAGAAATTCTTTTAAATCATAGAGCTTGATAAACTATATTTTGGGAGCAAAAAGCGTCTCATTCCTACAAAATCCAGGGCCTACTAGATCAGTGTTTACTTGTAAAATCTCAAAAATTCATATTAGCGATTTTTTTAGAAAAAAACTGGGCACGCCACGGGATTCACCGGCCCTCAAAACGGTACTGTTCTAAATTTTATTGAAAATGTCGAGAGTAAAAATGATCGTGTAGTTATTTTAGAAATTCATAATAATACTCTGAATTTTCATAAATTTATTTGAAAAAGGTCAAAAGCTATCATAAGTAAAAATTAAAATTAAAAAAAGTAAAAAAAAAGTAAAAAAAAAAAATAAAAAAAAATAAAAAAAAGAAAAAAAAATAAATAAATAAAAAATTATAATTAAAAAATTAAAGTACCTACCTTATCACCAACTAGACGTACAATTTCTATTTTGTCTCTCTTGACCTTTTCGAATAAATTAATGAAAATTCGGAGTTCTATTATGAATTTCTAAAATAACTGCAAGATCCTTATTACTCTGACATTTCCAATAAAATTTAGTACAGTACCGTTTTGAGGGCTGGTGAATCCAGTAGCGTGCACAGTTTTTTTCTAAAAAAATCGCTAATATGAATTTTTGAGATTTTACAAGTAAACACTGATCTAGTAGGCCTTGGATTTTGTAGGAATAAGGCGCTTTTTGCTCCCAAAATATAGTTTATTAAGCTCTATGATTTAAAACAAATTTCTTTAAAATCGCACCATAAATTAAGATTCTACAGGGTGTTTCAAGAACAAATGGGTCATACTGTATATACGTGTTTTCACGAGTATTACTCGTACCCATACCCCTGTCTGTGCCAAAGTACTTATGAGTAAATACTTACGAGTACATTTTCTGAGTTTCGTACTCGAATTTCAATTTATTTACGAGTACTCTCTCAAGTACTCCTGCCTATACACCGTTCACTTATTATAAAAGAATTGGGTTATGGTGTAGGGTGATAGAAATCACTGGGTATAACCGCTGTCAATCATTGGCTGGAGTTTGGTTATGTCTCTTTTTTATGAGGTTGAAGTTTTATGGCAAGGAACAGGACATAGTTGCCA
Source organism: Malachius bipustulatus (assembly GCA_910589415.1). NCBI lineage: Eukaryota > Metazoa > Arthropoda > Insecta > Coleoptera > Melyridae > Malachius > Malachius bipustulatus. The sequence continues at coordinate 19,475,893 of OU342633.1, forward strand.
GATGGATTTTTGATATTTTTGGTATTCTTTTTATTATATTCTTATTTACATCTTTGCGGGCTTTTTATTTTGAATCATTTAGTCACATATATTGCAATCTTTAACTAGAACGCAATGCGCTGGATCTAAGATCTTAAAATCTTAAGCTTTTCATAAGAGTTTGACAAAAAGGTTATCATGTAATTTTGCCAAAAGTTAGGAAAATACACAAATGTACTTTTTTGAATATAAAATAAAAAACTTGAATCAATTATATTAATTTACTTTTAATAAATACATAGCAGGTAATTAAAATATATCGGTACGTTTATTAAAATATTAAAATATAGGTACGTAAATTAAAAATATTTTTCGTCAATTCGTCGGTTATTCGGTATCGTAGTACTGTGTTAGAAACCAGCCAAAGATTCTAGACTTGAGAATGTTTTACACAAGATACTTTTCAGTTTTCGCTTCTGGCCCAAAATTATCCCCCATTATCAATAACCGCTACTGCATCCTGCTTAGAATCAGAATCATCTTCAGCGCTCTGATTTTAATAAGATTTTCACCATGTCCATTTGTTTCGTCCAGTGCTCCGAAATAAGTTTTTCACAATGATTATATTAATTTTGTCATTATTTGAAAATTTTTTTTATTTGCGACACACCGCTTGCCTTTACCTAATTTTCAAATAATTAAAAATAACGGTGTTTTACTACATTCTTAATTTTGTCATATAGCAGGTGTACTTACATTTTGAAAGCTCTTCAAGATATACATTCTTTACTTTATCCTTAGAGGGAAACTGCTAATTTACGTGCTTGTATAATGAAGTTTACAATACCCCCATGTCATCGATTTGGTTGTATTGGAAATAGATTATTGCAAATCTTTCGGAAACACAATATTTTCATAATTAGTGCCTGTTTTAGGCGGGCTGCCCAAATGTGTAATTTCACATTTGACCTGTCTAATAATACTTGCTAATGCACGGTCTGACTACTATCAGAGACCGCATTACTAGCAATTTAGCAGATACACATATTTTACTTAATACTTACATCCCAAAATAAATATATTTTACCTTCAGAGAATGACTTAAATGTTTGCTCAAGTTTGGACTTTCTGGATCTTAATCATTGAAATGCTTTCTTAATGCGGATTTATTCATCTTTAAAGACATTATTTTCGTCATTTTGCTCTTTCGAAATTTAAAATGTCAAAAATTTAATAATTTTATTTGTCAGTTTGAAAAAAATTTATCAGAGTAAAAAATTACCTATCCTAGATACCCCTTCTTCTAAAACTTCAATTAGACAACAAGGCTGTTAATCAGCTGAGACAATTTGAGTGATTTCACAAATGTCAGTGTTTACTTAACCTTTAATATCTCGATCAGCTGATATTGTCAATCGAGATCTAGGGAGTTTTCATTTTTGCAAACCTAAAAACAAAAGTTCATGGCCACCCAGTTCTTTTTTAATATGTGAACGGTGTATAGCTCTGCGTCAACCCCAACATTACCTGATACACCAAAAACTCTAGATAATTTTATTATGTCTGTGAATATAATTTATATTAAATCCGTGCTTTTCATATCCGGTGTCTTGTGTAGTTAGCGATCGAGGCGTGTAGATGGCGCTCCTTTTTCATACTTCACTTTTATTACATGTAAATAGCGGAGAGCTGCACGTATTATTATCTTTGATAATTTAACTCATGTATTAAAAATGACATAAGGAATAGTGTTTTTGTCACTTTGACATCGGATAAAGTTAGCCCTAACTTTGCATCTGGATAAAATGTAAGCTAGCTTTTTAGACGCAAAATCAAGTAAGTAGTTACCAAGGTGATATTAATTGACAAAGTAATAAACGTCATTTATTAAATAAATTTTGTTATTCGTTAAATTATCTCCCTAAATTACACACGAGCTTATATTTTTTATCCGGATAAAGATGCACTTTTAAACTCAAATTTGTTTTTTCTTTGGCAATTCAACTCGTCAAATTGTCAGATAAAACGACTCGTCCTTCGGACTCGTCGTTTTATCAGACAATTTGACTCGTTAAATTGCCAATAAAAAACAAATTTTCGTTAAAACTGCATCTTTATCCGGATAAAAAATAAGCTCTCGTGTAATTACCCCCGATTATTTCAAAAAATTAATTTACTTATATTTTTTCTAAAGTTTAAATTTAAAAACACACCATTTTCGACATTTTAATATAATAATTATGATTTTTTGAAGTATTTTTAAGTTTTTACATGTTTTTTACATTTATTTATGAGTGAACAAGAAACCAATCGGTCTCGAAACGTTTCATTTGTATAAAAATATTTTTGAAAAATAGTATTTTAAAATCGAACCTAAAACCCAACAAAGAAGAACATTTAACAACGTATTATTATCTAATGTATTTGATATAACAACTTGATACAATAATATCAGTAATATTTAACGTGTAACGTAGCTTTACCAATCTATTAGGAACTTTTCAACTTTCATTGATCAGATCTGAATGTCATGAACTTCATTCTGCTCTTCTCGCGATTGATTTCCATATTTTATTTACTCTTCCATCTTCAGCTCATCTACAACCGTTCTGTTTCTGCTGGACTTTTGAGTCAATAAAAACCTGAATTAAATAATTATAATTTCGTGCTTTGACACATAACATTTCACTTACAATTATTACGATTGATTTTAGATTTTGATTGTTTCGTATTATTGTATGATAGTCTGTGATTACTGCTCAGTGCTCTTTATACTTTATAGTAATTTATCCATGGTAACCAACCATGAGTGCCATATGGATATAGTTATCGTGTGAGCAAATGAAAACATAATTTAGGTAGGCCTTGGAAAAAAATTTCATGTCTTAGATTGGATCTGTAAAACTGTAAAATGAAAATTTTGGTTTGAAAAATCGTAAACTCATTCTGATATTGCCTTCTTCTTGTTTTCCAATTTTATTGTCAAATAATAATTATTTTGACATTTGCTGAAATAAGGTGCATCAGGTTGTTAAAATTAGTTTTGTATTTCTTGAATAACGCGGACATAAATTATTCGGAGATTGTTCCAGTTACCATGAAATTTATTGGATTATTGACACTGCAAACCCCGTAAAAATGTCATTTCAAGCCAAAGCAATAAAGGATTAATATCTAATAATAGTTTTCCTTAGTCTGCAGTTTGCCCTTTGTAAAATGGTAGGTACTTATTTATGTTTAAGGCCCTTATTACTTATCGAATTATCTATCTACTTATTAATAATTATAGTAAAGTCATTTATTAAGTATTTGCACCTGATGAGGATTTCAGAGATGTTTACATCATATATTAGGAACTTTCTTCCTACTATGCACTCATGCTCATGATAAAAGTAAGGTCTGTGATCTGTGGCTCTAGTGGTGGCCATTTTTTAAGAGGGCAAACTCTTCTGGAAATAATGTTTATAAATTTTTGGCGGATAGTCGCTCGCCCAATTTTTTTTCGAAAAACTATTCCCATAAAGTTGGTATGTCTATGCTTCTCCTAAATAGCTGTGCCAACGGAATCTTGCCTTGTCACACCCTTACCTAAAAAAGTCCAGATAGGTGGTACATACGGTTTAAAAAACACAAATACGGCCCTGAAGGTGGAATGCGTTCATAAACAGAAACTGACGTTTATGTTTAACAACCAGAGTGATGCCTTACATTTTCAGGAATATCGTCGGATTGTTCCATTTTATTAACGTAATTCGAACGAGAAAGCAAAGGAAATAATAATTCAAAAGTATTAGATTATGTGTAACTGTCAGATTCACACTTTTTTAAATTTAATACTAATTTTTGTAATTTACTAATATTATGCACAGAATTGATTCACCCATGTGACCATGTGTTTCTTCTAAACTCTGCGATTGCACTTCAAGCGTCGTCATCGGCAATTTATGAACGATGCTAGATTTTTATCCAATCAAGCGAACTGGTTATTTTCTGAACGTATCCAGAGTTTTTCATGTATGATGCAAACTGTAATTCATGAACGCACCCCAGACCACTCAAAATCACAAAATAAGAAAAATAAGATTTTTAAAATTAATGACAGTGATTTTATCGTAGGATTCAATCTAAGACATGAAATTTTTTTCCAGGGCCTACCTAAATTATGTTTTCATTTGCTCACACGATAGTTTCATTCTCACAAAAAGTTGGGAAAAAAGTTGGGAATGTCAAATTTGACTTCATAAACGTCAGATTTTCCATGAAAGTACAACTGTCATCTAAAAATTCACATAATTTGTTATTAAGTCCGCGTATTAAACGTATTTTTCTCAGTAACTACGTGTTAGATACTAAAGTCTACAGCTTCGTAGATCCTATAAACCCGTAATTGAAGGGTCCAATGCAATAACCAGTCAAGTCCATTTTTAAGGCAAAATTAGTTAGCAGTCGATTCTTGCATAGTATATAAAATTCTCTTTCGTCCTGTGTAATAACCAGCTCTTGATCATAGAAAATAAGGAAATTAAAAATTAAAATTAGAGTTGATGATATTGCTATTCTTTATTTAAAAAAAAAACATGGGTAAGTGGCAGTACGTGGAGATCTTGGAAACGGCAAGATATAAGGCCGGTTCTCACTAGTACGACACCGCACGGCAGCGGCACAGAATTGCGGGGGGATTTCACCCTGAGTCTGGTTCCCACTTGTACGACGTCCTACGACGCGGCGCGTAACGGCAAACGTCGTCTCCAATAGTCCGCATGTAAACTTATGTAGGTGTTCCCACTAGCACTGCAACGGCACAACACTTCGCTAAACTGCCCCAGGCTAAACCAGCTTGCCGCTCGCAATAGTCCAGGAGGCATTCCCAGGTAGATGTCGTCGATCGTCGTCATTCATAAACTTGAAAGCTTTATGATGGCCCTGCCATTATTGCAAGTCCTAAATAAACAAGTCAAACGCCTATACAATAACAAGTCTGTCTCATTCGTACTCGTCTATATTTTCAGTAATAAATATAATTTTAAGGTAGGTATATTTTTCCGGAGCTCATTTTTTCGCTCCTTTATCCACTTTCGTGAAAATATTGTATTCGTTCATTTGAAATGAAATGCAATAAGATGTTGCACATTGTAAATGTTATTTAAAATTTTCAATTACTTTTTGTGACTAACCGATGAAAGAAAGTTTTGAATTTGCTATTATTTTTTACTTTGAAAATTATTTAATGAATGAATTTAATAATAATGTATTTGTATAGTAATTGCTATGAAAATTCCTTTAACAATGTCAATATATTATATGAACATTAAGGATAATATTGTGTATAATGTGAAGGTAACTATCGTGTATATTATATTTGGTATACATTTGATGATATCTGATTGTCAATAAGGTATACCTAAGTCGCCATGTCGGGAAAAAGAGTACCTACTCATTTTTTCCCTGCTAATTTACGTTTTTCCCCGTTAAGGAGCAGTTCGTAAGTGGCATTTTTATACCTCATGAAGGGGAAAAAATGTCTAACTTTTAGCCCGTCGCAGAAAAAGTATATAATTATTTTTACTTGTTCTACCGTTAACTGGAATAATGGATCTACAAACTGGAACACCATTTATAACTGGACAGTCAAAATTACTTTGTAATTTGTATAAAATTTCATATAAAAATTAAAAATCTCAATTAGAAATATACTTCTTTAAAATTTGAAATTACAAGGTGGCCTAAATAAGTGTGGCAGTGTGAAAGTCATGTTTTTTAAATAAGACACCCGGTATATTATTAAATTTTCGAATTTCCTGAGAAAATCAAAATCCATTAAGAATGGTTTTCAAAATAGCAGTTTAAATTTAGTAGGTACCTAGGTTATGAGTTATAAACCAATTAAAATAGCCATTTTCCATTTTCAAAGCAGCTTACATTGCAGACGGCTTAAGATATAGTAAAACGGCTTGCATGTATTTTAACTTTTTACGTCTGATCCTATGATGTAGATGCAATAAATTTTATCCGCTGTAAGAAAATTTCAAGTACACTGTAAGTGACACTTGAAAAGTTAAAATAGCGTCATATAAGTCGTTTTCCGATGTCTTGTGCCGTTTTCAATGTAAGCTGCTTTGAAAATGGAAAATGGAAATTTTCATCTGTTTTAACTCATGGCCTACTCTAAACTAAACTGAAAACCACTCTTAATGGATTTTCTCAGAAAATCCGAAAATGTAATAATATATACAGGGTGTCCAATTCAAAAAACATAACTTTCATAAAGCCACACTTATTTAGGCAACCTTGTACACTCGAAAATATTTTCCTATAAAATAGACTTACAAATATTAAGTATCTATAGATTTATTTATGAACGAAATTCGCAACCTCATTGTATTAGGAGCTATAGACCGACGCGCGCTTAACTGACAACCCTTTATACCTATATGTACTAACACTGTGTTAACAATTTTTTTTTATTGCTTTTATAAGATAATAATAATTGTCTAGGTGTGGTGCAAGCAATAATTATTCATATAAACTATTCATGAATTAAAATTTACCTTTAAAACTGCCGTTTTTTTATATTTTGGATTGCGGATATATTGATTTCGGATGAAGAAAAAATTAGTGTTTTTTAAACATTTTATTAAACAAACATTGTCATATTATACATATGGGCACATGTAACTTGCACACCAGTAATCCGTTTACGACTTGACATATTATTTAAGTACCTGTAATCTCATAGGTAAATTCCACACCGAGATCCAACCAGATAAAGATACTCGTACGCTGATATCTTAAAGTGGTAAGAGGGTGAGCTTTACCCAATCCAGGTATGAGAGTTAATATTATTATTACACTTAATATAGTCATGTCAGCCCTCACAAATATAATACATTATATTTGTTTATATTTTAAAATGTTTAAAAATTTAAAATATGGTAGGATAGCTATAACCAATAGAAAATTTTCACAACCGGTTGAAATTCGTTTTGTTGTTTCTATAATAAAAATAATACTACTTTTTTATCAGAAACTTTTCATCTCCATTAGATATTTATATTCATTGGGAGAAAATGCAATGCTTATTGCCGTATTTTTTAACTAAAAATACGACTAACTTAATTGTACTAAGATAATTTTTTAGTTATTTATAAGAAAAAATCTACCTACAGGCACAGAGGTATTCTATGCTATAGGATAGGTAGAATATTATATCTTTATTCTGGTTCGTCTGTAACAGCATTAAATTATACTTCCTTGGTGTGTAAATTACCAATAAGGACTAAAGACCTTTTAAAGGTTGGTGTGCAATTTACCTATGGGATTAGGGAGCAGGTAGTCTTAGTGTGGAATTTACCAACTCCGTTACGCATACTAACTCTTATGCCTCTTATGTAAGAATTATTAGTATATTTTTTCAATGAAAAAAAAAACCTTCTTGCGCATCAATCGCACAAATAGTGTGTTTTTATGCGATTTTATTATGAGTATTTTCATCGCTTTTGAAAAAGTTTACATAGTCAGGTCATATTATTAGCGTAGTGTTTACTGAGAAAATTTTTAAATTTTCATTTTTAAACTTAACAAAACAAAAAAATTTGGCATAATTTAACAATTTTGTCCCTCTTCATATGTCCTCCACTGGCTAAATTTACTCAAAAAATGCAATGTTTTATATTTACACTATACCTTTCATAAATTCGAAAAAAAGTGAAGGGGAAGTTTTGAAAAACGAAAATTTGGAATTTTGAAGAAATGAACATATGATGTGGAAATATTGGAATATCTCCGCCATTTTTCTTATTTGCTTCTTGAAATTTTCCAGAGTTAACGGTTATTAGTATAAGTTGTCTGCTGGAAAAATTTCATTTTAATTCCTTTAAAAATGTGCTCATAGATTGTTAGAGAAATTGAGCTCTTTTTACCCTTTTACTCACTTTTCTACCCACGCCACTGGCTTATTAATTAAAATAATGTAAATTTTGTTACATTAACTCAAATGTCAAATAATTTTTTTTCAATTCTGTTGACTTGATTTTAAAGTTTTTTCTCAGCTTGCTCATACAGGGGTTAAAAAATAGCAAATTTTCCGAAAATTGAAATGGCATCCCTTTGGAAATGGCTTAAAGTTAGCCAGTGACAGGCATAGGAAACGGGACAAAACTGTTGAATTTTGGCAGATTTTTTTGTTCGTTACATTTAAAAAGTCATTCTAAGGAACGTGTTCAAACGAAGTGAAATGAAATCACAGGTAAACCACTCAGCTAATACTATGGAAAATTTTGAAAAGTGAATTAAAAAAGCGGGGAAAGTGTTCATAATTGGATCGCATAAAAATACACTATTTATGCGTTTAATGCGCAAGAATGTTATATGCTACAAAGAAATCAAAATTCTTTACGGTATGCACGTGATGCATGATAACTGAAATATTTGCAAGTCCTTTTCATCGAAGCTTGTGCAAAAGCCATAACACACTTGTCACAGGTAATCCCACCTTTCAGTTGTTCAGCCTCTCGTTATAGGTAACATAATAATAGAAGAACAAACTGTTTGCCTTTGCTTTGTATAATAATTCTGTAGAAATGGTAAATCGCAAGAGAGATGTAACCCACCAGGTAGTAATCTCTGCACAATTGAAAACACTTATACCTGCTGATTTAGACCAGCAATAAATTTTGTTAATGACGTTCATAAAATTTTAAAATTAGGTACTTTCCTTGCCACCATAGACTCAATTTAAAATCATTTTTATTTTAATTTCAAATTGTCTCTGTTTATTTTCATAATAATAATTTTTGGTTATCAATAATTTCTAGCGGTAAATTTTGCAACAAAAAAAAAAACTCAATATGTTATATGCAAGTTTGCGGAACTTTTCCACCACACTGTGGAAGCATTGTTCAATGAAAAATTAGATTAGTACCTACCTAATTAAGTTAGCCAATTAATAGTATACCTATGCAAAAAACAACTAGAAATTCATTTCTGATAATATATTTATTTTACTATACTTTCAACAAATTTTAATTTTCCTTTGATTTCATTTATTAATTTCCAGTCATAGTGGATAATCAGCTAATATATTAATTTATATACAATATACCAGGTAGGTATACTAATTCATTGAAAAATATAACATTATGCTACAATCAAGCTTTGGTTTATTAAGTGGGAACATTTTTAGAGCCTCACCTCCATTTCAGTCTACACATTGTTGGCAGCTACCTGTTGGGGTCTAAAGTACCGGTTTTTACCCCCAATAAATCATTCGAACAATTGAACTGGGAATTAGATTTTTAAAATCTCTCCTCTCAAGCCATTATGTAGGTATATAGGTATTATTTAAATATTTCACCTGGTGTACATACATTATACTTGGGAAATAGTTACAAAAGTTTATCTCCTTTTACATTTTTTTGATCTCCCATTACAAAAATTATAGAAATAGTTAAATATACCTATTAATGGACCAGTTAGTATCAAATGCATTTAAGCCCAAAACACCGAATATATGCATTTATTATAAAACATTTCAAAAATATGCACTTTGCATATGCAAGTATGCAAATGCATAATTATCCTAGTCATAATTATCCTAATCATCATACAGTAGGATTTTTTAAAACAGTATTTTATTTATTTTTTCAACAATGAACACGTCATTAATGAAAGGCATAAAAACATTTCAGCTATTCTTCACTACTTATTAAATAGAAAATAAAGTTGAACTTATAAGATGGTTTGTAAGTGTGGAATACGCTTCGAACCAAAAATACAAAAAAAATGTGACAGAAATTTTAGTACCTGAATTAAAAAATTTCGCTATTGGCAGTAGTTTCTGTTACTCATGTATGGTGATATTTCTAATTATTATATACAGTATTTACTAATATTGCAGTCAGAATATTGAAAATTCAAAATCACACTGAGATAAATGAGCAAAACGTTAAAATTTCAATAATTAGCACTTTCTGGCCACCTGTACAAAACATTTAATTTTTTCACTATACTGACATATTTGGTGAATCTCGAACAAATTTTGTCGGAATTCCCGGCAAAACACGTTCATTTTTCGAAGTATTAAGTAGTATGTTTTTTTTGTGATTTTGCAGTTTAGAAACAGGCAATTTTATGGAAATAAAACTCACAAATTCGGTATTGAAAAAACCTACTTTCAACTTTCACAAAACAAAAATTCAATAAATTCAAGATTTTCAACATTTCATTCTTATTTTTTTCGAAAAAAAAATATATATCTCTCTTAATCAATCTCATTATGAAAAACACAACTTTAAAAAAATTTCTTCGGAAACAAATTTTTTATTATAGCAGAAATGCTATTATGCACCTTGAATATAAACGAATATTTCCTTAAAAACAATAATAAATAACTAACTAATTTTTTGGATGTATAAATTATATTATTATTATTATTATTATTTCTTCTGCATATATGTAGCATCTCGGGTCTCATCTCCCGGCGGCAAGCAACCATGTCGGGCTATTACCAAGACAAGGTCGCCATAGAAGTTCTACTACATGTGTTTAGTTTGTGTGTTGTGTCAATTCTGTTAAATGTGTCGGATGTTCATCTATTTGTATGTCTGCGTACAGAAATTTTCTAACGATGTGACATGTACTTATTATTGTGGCTTTCTGTAGTTCTATGTACAGGGTGATTCATTATAATGTCGCCCCCCTTTAACTTTGTTATTTCATGTGTCTCAAAAAAAATAAAAGTAGGGTTATGTAGGTGCTAAAAAAGACTTTTTTATACGTAGAACAAAAATTTGAAAATAGATCAGTATACAGGGAAAACCAAAAATTTAATTTTTTTTTTTCAATGGAACACCCTATATATGAATTTATTTTTCGATTCCTCGTAAAATTCTAAGCATAATTTATATAACATACCGTATACCTAAATTCAATAGTTTCTGAAATATTCGCATTTGAAACTATTTAAAAAACCCGCTGTGTATAACTATAACCTCGATCATCTAAAAGATTTGATACGGATTAAAATTAATAATTTAAATTAAAATAACCCAGAATTCATAACAGATTCATTGGAGAAAATGCGAACAACCCTTATAAACCCTTATAAAATGTGTTGAAAAAAATGGAGGCCCAGTAGAGCATTTTATTGTTAGATTGCTTGATTTGCAACAGGTGTTTTATAAAATATTTGATGATGTTTCAAATGCGAATATTTCAGAAGCCTTTGAATTTAGGTATTCGGTATGTTATATAAGTTATGCTTAGAATTTTACGAGGAATCGAAAAATAAATTCATATATAGGGTGATCCATTGAAAAAAAAATTAAATTTTTGGTTTTCCCTGTATACTGATCTACTTTCAAATTTTTGTTACACGTATAAAAAAGTCTTTTTTAGCACCTACATAACCCCACTTTTATTTTTTTTGGGACACATGAAATAACAAAGTTAAAGGGGGGCGACATTATAATGAATCACCCTGTACGTATTTTTGTGCATTTTGAGTGTCTGTAAGCTTTTATGTAGTGTATATGGTACAACCCCTGTAGAGGACAAGACTATCGGTACGATGACTACCCTGTCCATCCTCCAGAGGCGCCGCACCTCCTGTGCTAGATCTATGTATTTTGTATGTTTTTCGGTGTCCGTTTTCTGCAAGTTGTGTGTATTGGGTATCGCTATATCTATTATACAGTGTGGAAAAGCCAAATGGAATAAATTCGATAATAAATCAATGGAGATGGGTGCCAAAAAACGCTCGGACACGTCGATTAGTATTTTTAGTTGCGCATTTTTTTCAATGAAAACTTTTTATACAGGGTGTGTCGTGTAACAGTGCTCAATACCAACTTTCTTCTTTCAAATCAAACACCCTGTATATTATTACATTTTCAGATTGCCTGAAAAAATGTAATAATAATGGTGTTTATAATTCAAATTTGTAACGAGTGATTTTTGAGTTATAAACAAATGAAAATCGCATTTTTTAATTTTCAAAACAGTGTGTACACCGATAACGGCTCAAGATGTCGGAAAACGGCTTACATGTCCCTATCTTAACTTTTCATTTAGAGCCCTATTAGGTAGTTTAAATTTTTATACAGGGTCATGAAAATTACCAGATTTTTAATCACCCTGTATAAAAATTTCATCCACACAATAGGATACTACATGAAAAATTAGGATAGGGACATGTAAGCCGTTTTCCGACATCTTGAGCCGTTATCGGTGTACACTGTTTTGAAAATTAAAAATTGCGATTTTCATTTGTTTATAACTCAAAAATCACTCGTTACAAATTTTAATTATAAACAGCATTATTATTACATTTTTTCAGGCAATCTGAAAATGTAATAATATACAGGGTGTTTGATTTGAAAGAAGAAAGTTGGTATTGAGCACTGTTACACGACACACCCTGTATAAAAAGTTTTCATTGAAAAAAATGCGCAACTAAAAATACTAATCGACGTGTCCGAGCGTTTTTTCGCAACCATCTTCATTGATTTATTATCGAATTTATTCCATTTGGCTTTTCCACACTGTATATGTATTTTTGTTTTCTTTGTCTATTAATGTGATGTCTGGTCTGTTATGATGAATTGTTTTGTCTGTGATGATGGCTCTGTCATAGTATAATTTGTGAGTGCTATTTTCTAATACTGTTTGCGGGTTGTATTTGTAATATGGTGTATACATGTCGATGAGTTTGTACTGAGCTGCGATTTTTTGATGTATAATGTTCGCCACCTGGTTGTGTCTATGTAGATAGTCGGTTTGTGTAAGTATTCTGCATCCAGCTGTAATGTGTTGTATTGTTTCCTGTGATAAATGACATTTTCTGCATGTATCGTCTGTGATTGTGGTGTCCTTGAGTATATGTTTTCTGTAGTTTTTAGTATTTATTGTTTGATCCTGTATAGCAATCATGAACCCTTCGGTCTCCCCAAAAAGGTTCCCACAACTAAGCCACTTGTTCGACGCCTGTTTGTCGACATGGTTCTGGCTCAGCTCATGGGGGTGTCTCCCATGGAGTTCCTTCTGGGTCCACGACTGCTGTTTTGTATTATTATCTGTTATGTGTAGCTTCAAGTTTTTGTTTATTATTATTATTATTATTATTATTATTTTTTTTATTATTATTAAACAACGTCCCATTAAATTTACATATCTACACTAACTGAGAAACTTTTTGCAAATATGATCGGGAGTTATTAATTGGATACAATAATTCGAAACCCGTTCGATAGCCTGCGACAGGTCCGTTCTAACGCTCAACGACAGTCAGAGGGGGGAAGCTGCGGCAACGTCGTGCCGTTGCAGTGCTAGTGGGAACACCTACATAAGTTTACATGCGAAGTATTGGAGACGACGTTTGCGGTTACGCGCCGCGTCGTAGGACGTCGTACAAGTGGATACACGGTCGGTTAAATTAGAGAAAAGTTGCACAATTTAATGCTTAATGAGAATCTGAATTTTTTCTTTGAATATTTCCAGTCATTGCTGAAATATCCTCAAAAAACTGAAAAATCAAAATTTCTTATTTTAGCCATATCTTTTTTATTATTGGGAAATAATGAATTATTTTTTGTAGGCTTACATAAGTCGTCAAAAGCTATCCACTTGACATTACAAAAATTTTCAAAGTCGACTAGATCTCAGAGTTTTCATAGCCAACTTTTGTTTTTCTTATGGCCGCCATATTGGTTTTTTATGTCGTTCGGTATAAAATAAATCAAGGACACCAAAAATTATTAACATTCGAAAAAATAAAATTTTCAAAAATTGTGTTTTTTTGCGGAAAAAAACAAAAAAATTTCACCCAATTACATTAATATGAAGTCATATTATTTGCTGTATGGTTTTTTACTTTTCATAATTATGATAGGTATTCGGTATGAAAAGTTTTTTTTTTCGAAAGAAGAATAAAATTTTTGAATTTTTTTTTTAATGTTATTAATTTTGAGTTTCCTTGATTTATTTCATACCGAACGACATAAAAAACCAATATGCATTAAACTTACCGCCAAACGGACAGAAACCATTTCTGTCAGTCTAAACGGCGAGCAGGAATCCTCAAAAACAACTTTCGCAATGCTAATCCCCTATGGCCCGCTTTGAAAATCAACACCCTGTATATACGAGTATACCTACTTAATAATTGTAACAAATATGCTTCCTACAAAATTTTCTTCACATAAATTAATACAGGTCCAGTTTTTACAGAAGATGCTTCTATTTAACCAGTTTTCTCAACATGGAAAGACTTTTTCAGGAAAAAAATATTATTATAATAATATTCTTGTTAATAATTTTAACATAAAAGGTATTCCAGCCATCATCTGTTGGATCGTGCACCGCAGACGCCGTCGCTTGGTTAAGATGTGTATACCTATAGCTACGATCTACCGAAGTGGTAGGTCACGTAACTGGGTCCTCTTCAAGAGGGAAGCCGAAAAAGGATCTATCTGAAAAAAATTATAAAAAACTAAATTTTTTTGATTCATTAGTTTTCACGTGAAGCAGCAGGTGTTTTAAAGAAAAACTCCCAGAGTCAGAAGGCGATTTATCCTTCTACAGATGATTAGCCCTCTTATTCTCAAAAATTTTGAAAAAATTTACGCATATTCTTTAGACAAAAATAAATAAACTTTTTCTTCATACTGCTTCCTTCTTTTGTAAAAAATATCAAGAAAAAGAATTCATAGACCTTCATTTGATGCTTTTACTGAGAAGGAAGAGTTTTAGCAGAGAAACACCAAGAAACAAAAAATACTTATTTTTATCAAAGAATATGCCTGAATTTTTTCAGAGTTTTTCAGGCAACAAATAAGCGACCCATTATTTGAGGTTTCCAGCTCCGAAGAGGGCCCGCCGGTCACGTAAACTTCTTTACATAATAAAATGCCCAATAGTATAATGTACCAAACTAAATATGTAAGTATAAACAGAGAAGATAACACACACCGCAGCAACTCAGAATCTCAGCATCTCAAAAGATTTGTATTCGTTTATCTACCTTCTAATAGTGTTTTAATGCAGTTTTTCTTGGGTGTTGTATTCATAACTTTGATAAATCCATCGTTGTGATTAGAATTGCTTTTAAACCAAGACGCAGACAGAATGTGGTTCCTAAAACAATTATTTCGCATTCAGAAAGAGTTTTTTCGATTTATTTAAAATAACTTTTATTACTTACAAGAGCATGAAACAGCATAATATTGCACTTACCTTTCAAAAACTCAACAAATATGCGAAAGTTTTACGTTATAGGTACTATTATATTTCTAAGCTAAGTACTTCAAAGGTAAAGTTTCATCTAAAGTTTATTATTAGTTTGATAAAATACTGAAATTAAACAAATCAAATTTTACACAATAATTGCAAAACTAAACGTCAGATTATGTCAAAATGAGAATTGAGATCTAAAGGCAGCTTCATTTTAGTTTAGAAATCGTCCGCAATGCGCGATGCGCTACCGGAATGCGCGTGAACAGTGTACCCATTTTCGTCCGTCGATCTGACGGTCTCTTTATAGTATGTTGTCTCTGGCCCTGCCTGGCCAAGACTATACGTTCAGAAACTTACTCCGAGTATACAGAGCATCCTCCTGCGGGCTGTTCAGAAACTATTGGCATACCCCTGGAAACGTCATTTACAGCGTTCATAAACTAAGAGTTCGTACTCTAGGGCATGCTCCGAATACCCTACGGAATAGGGGTACGTTCAGAAATTCACTCTGGAGTACGATTGGAGTAGGGGTAGAGTAATGAGCGTATCTCCTGCTCACCCGTATCTCATAACCCGTTCATAAACCTACCCCGCCATTTGTCAAGACAACTGCAGTGTCATAGAATTTATTTACACAAGAAACACAACACAGAACTAAAAAAAAGACATTCCAAACCCTTGAGCCGGTTTAAAGCGAATAAATACCATGAAATGCGAATAGAATACGTACTAATATACTTTAAAATTCTTACTCTAAGATAAATGCCCCTTAATTTGACAGGTTAAATGTCAGAGTACGTTCGTACCCTCCTATTCCGTACCGTAGGGTATTCGGAGCATGCCCTAGAGTACGAACTCTTAGTTTATGAACGCTGTAAATGACATTTCCAGGGGTATGCCAATAGTTTCTGAACGGCCCAGGAGGATGCTGACCTCGGAGTAAATTTCTGAACGTAGTCCAGGAGGGTACGAACGTACTCTGACATTTAAGGCCGGATCTCACTATAAAGGCCGGTTCCCACTTGTACGACGTTCTACGACGCGGCGCGTAACCGCAAACGTCGTCTCCAATACTTCGCATGTAAACTTATGTAGGTGTTCCCAGTAGCACTGCAACGGCACGACGTTGCCGCAGCTTCCCCCCTCTGACTGTCGTTGAGCGTTAGAACGGACCTGTCGCAGGCAATCGAACGGGTTTCGAATTATTGTATCCAATAACTCCCGATCATATTTGCAAAAAGTTTCTCAGTTAGTGTAGGTATGTAATTTAATGGAACGTTGTTTAATAATAATAATAATAATAATCATAATAATAATAATAATAATAATAATAATAATATAATATAATATATTATATAATCATAATATATATATATAAATAATAAGTAATATAATCAATTACATTATACCTATAGTGAAAATAAAATTATACATCCAAAAAATGAGTTAGTTATTTATTATTGTTTTTAAGGAAATATTCGTTTATATTCAAGGTGCATAATAGCATTTCTGCAATAATAAAAAATTTGTTTCCCAAGAAATTTTTTTAAAGTTGGGTGTGTTTTTCATAATGAGGTTGATTAAGAGATATATATGTATATTTTTTTTCGAAAAAAATAAGAATGAAATGTTGAAAATCTTGAATTTATTGAATTTTTGTTTTGTGAAAGTTGAAAGTAGGTTTTTTCAATACCGAATTTGTGAGTTTTATTTCCATAAAATTGCCTGTTTCTAAACTGCAAAATCACAAAAAAACATACTACTTAATATTTCGAAAAGTGAACGTGTTTTGCCGGGTATTCCGACAAAATTTGTTCGAGATTCACCAAAATATGTCAGTATAGTGAAAAAATTAAATGTTTTGTACAGGTGGCCAGAAAGTGCTAATTATTGAAATTTTAACGTTTTGCTCATTTATCTCAGTGTGATTTTGAATTTTCAATATTCTGACTGCAATATTAGTAAATACTGTATATAATAATTAGAAATATCACCATAAACATGAGGAACAGAAACTACTGCCAATAGCGAAATTTTTTAATTCAGGTACTAAAATTTCTGTCACATATTTTTTGTATTTTTGGTTCGAAGCGTATTCCACACTTCCAAACCATCTTATAAGTCCAACTTTATTTTCTATTTAATGAGTAGTGAAGAATAGCTGAAATGTTTTTTATGCCTTTCATTAATGACGTGTTCATTGTTGAAAAAATAAATAAAATACTGTTTTAAAAAATCCTACTGTATGATGATTAGGATAATTATGTAAAAATTAAAATGTAAAAGGAGATAAACGTTTGTAACTATTTCCCAAGTATAATGTATGTACACCAGGTGAAATATTTAAATAATACCTATACAGGGTGCACCATGTATCCTTCTCTATATTGCTATCTCCTGAACGCTAAGAGATACAGGGTCGGTTAAATTAGAGAAAAGATGCGCAGTTTTGTGGCCATCTCGAATTCGTCAAAACATGCAAGATATCTGTGACCGTTCCTGAAATATCCTGAAAAAACTGAAAAATCGAGATTTCTTATTTTCCTCATATCTTTTTTATTATTGGAAATTAATAAATAATTTTTTGTAGGCTTACATAAGCCGTTAAGAGCTATCCATCTGACATTTCAAAAATTTTCAAGGCCTACTAGATCCAAGAGTTTTCACAGTTTATTTCGTTTTTCTTACGGCCGCCATATTATTTTTTTATGTCATTCGATATGAAAAAAATAATGGAAACCAAAATTTAATAAACTTCAAAAAAAATTTTTTTTAATTTTTATTCTTAATTTTTCAAAGAAAAACCTAATAAAAAATCGTCGAAAAACGTCAACATTTGTAAAATAAGCCGACATAGTGCTTACCTTATGGTTTTTTAATTTATCTATGAAATTTGGTCTAAAAATGTGTCTTTTTTGTAAAGAAAAAGAAGAATAATTTTTTTTTTTAATTTATTTTTTGAAGTTTAACAATTTTTTGTTTTTATGATTTTTTTATACCGAACAACATAAAAAAACACTATGGTGGCCATAAGAAAAACGAAAGTTGACTATGAAAATTCTGGGATCTAGTCGGCTTTGAAAATTTTTGAAATATCAGATGGGTAGATCTTGACGACTTATGTAAGCCCACAAAAAATTATTCATTAATCTCCAATAATAAAAAAGATATGGAAAAAATAAGAAATTTCGATTGTTCAGTTTTTTCAGGATATTTCAGGAACGGTCACAGATATCTTGTATGTCTCGACCAAATCGAGATGGCCTCAAAATTGCGCTCCTTTGGACTTGTTTAACCGACCCTGTATCCGGTAGCGTTAGGAGATAGCAATATAGAGAAGGATACATGGTGCACCCTGTATACCTATATAATGGCTCGAGAGGAGAGATTTTAAAAATCTAATTCCCAGTTCAATTGTTCGAATTTTTTTTTTCAATTTTTCAATTGAAATTGTCAAATAATAAATAAAAATTAACATTCAGGGGACCATAAATCGTATCTGTTATATCATCACAAAGGGACTCTCTTCAAATGTGTCTAGAAAATATTTGTAGCCCATTGACTTTAATCTTCCATTAGCCACACCGGCACCCCACAGGTGCCGACTTAACTTATAATACCTACCTATGTTAATTACCGAGGAATGAAGCATACGGCACAAAGGAGGCCATAAAATTCGCATTAACTCATGTTTTCTTATTTTTATATCCTTATTTTCGCGTATATACAGGTGTCCCAGCTCATTCAAAGCGGTCTCTGTGGGCCAAAGCATGGATTTTTTCAGAAATTTTTGCAAATTCAAGTACAGGATCACAATGACGATAATTTAAAATTATTTTGGACTATACAGAGTGTCCCATATGAGTGTAGCATATCAAAGTTATGTTTTTTTAAATGGAATGCTCCTATGTTATTGCATTTTTAGATTATCTGAGAAGAGGAAATAAGATTGGCTTTTACAGTTGGTGTTTAAATTCAGAAATTTGTGAGTTATAAACAAGTGAAAATCGTCATTTTTCAAGTTCAAGGCCCTGTACAACGAAAGCGGCTCAAGATAGAGAAAAACGGCTTACATGTTCCTATTTTAACTGTTTATGTACTTATTCCATGATGTAGATGAAATATTTATAGATGGTGATAATTTTTTTTTTCATCTGAGATTTCTCCACGCGTCGCCAAGTAATAAAAACAAACAATAAAGTGCAAATGTTTCTTTACCATAGGATAGTACATAAAAAGTTAAAATACTCTCTGTACACTGAGAGTTGTCCGTTGTCATGCCACACTGATTCTGACTAAACAATTTCATTTAATTCGATTTGATTCGTACACTTATTTCTAAGTCGAACCAGATGTGGTATCGCAGTTCGTGTCAGTGGCGTGTGTTGAGGAATAATGAATATCCTACAAATATATTATTTCGACAAGTTATTGACGAAGTAGAGCCTTGCAACTTTTTGATAACAAATATTATATAATGCAAGTAAATAAGAATGATAATAATTATTGTTATCATCATGATAGAAATATCATGTCACCTACCTGCTGGTTACCGTTTAAAAGAAAGAATAACACCTCCGTTTTCTTATTTGCAAGTAAAATATTCCAGCAATTTTACCACAAGACCACGTACTAGGGAGTTCAATCGTTTCCCAGGCAAAGCAAGGAAGTAGATTTTTAGGCATTCGAGCAATTTATAATAAGTTACTCATAATTTATCACAGGACACAGGTAATTCTGCTAATTTCGTATTAAAAACGTTTCAAATCACAAGACCTATTTTTAAGTATATTAAGTATATTTACCGCTGACACTGACACTACTGATAGTAACGACGACAATCTTATCGTAATATCGTATCAATCTAAGCGTATCAAGACGCGAGTCGGTACTTCCTTCTCACTCTCGCTCATCTTTTTAGAATTGCTGACGATTCAAACGTATTTCTGACAATACGTCCCATTTTAACTGGATTGACTATGCAATGCAATAGAAGGAGCAAGAAACATAACGAGATGATGTATCCTTAGTTCTCACAACAGACAACTCTCAGTGTACAGACTTTAGGGACATGTAATCCGGTTTTCTCTATCTTGAGCCGTTTTTGTTGTACATGGCCTTGAGCTTCGAAAAAGTCGTTTTTCACTTGTTTATAACTCAAAAACTTCTGAATTTAAATACCAACGGTAAAAACCAATCTCATTTTCTCTTCTCAGACAATCTAATTAAAAATGCAATAACATAGGAGCATTCCATATAAGAAAACATAACCTTGATGTGACACTCTCATATGGGACATTCTGTATAGTCCAAAATAATTTTAAATAATGTCCATTGTGATCCTGTATTTGCATTTGCAATTTTTTTTTTTTTTTTTTGAAAAAAATCCATCGTTTGGCTCACAGAGACCACTTCCAATGAGCTGGGACACCTGTATAAGTGGAACCAGAGATATAACGAAACGATTTTTGATTTATTATGATGATTCTATTGAGGATTTTACAGACTTGCTGTCAACTTAAGCATATAAATGCAAGCGGAAAGGTAGAGTAGCAGATTAGTTCCGCTCTTGGGGGTCCCTTTTATGACTACTGCCCTATTGCTAAAGTCATAAAATGCGGTTGTTCGATAAGTATTCCGTTTCCGTACATCTCTAAACTTATACATATTTAGCATATTTTTTATTTCTTAAACTAAGTGAAAATAATGTTATAACCTGTATCTTCTATTGCAATTTTCCACGTGTCCGTTTCACAGAAACTTCTGCAAAAGCCATAAAATAAATATCATCGGTGTTGGAGACTCCCCCTGCAGTAGTGCCGGTTGTCGTCAAACATATCTACAAGGGTGCTAATTACCTATAAGTAAAATTGCATTTAAGTAAAGCTTTTGGAAAAGTAGGGGTACATAAGTAGAAAATATTTAGTTATAGCACCTACCGCTATAAATTATTGATAACCAAAAATTATTATTATGAAAATAAACAGAGACAATTTGAGATTAAAATAAAAATGATTTTAAATTGAGTCTATGGTGGCAAGGAAAGTACCTAATTTTAAAATTTTATGACCGTCATTAACAAAATTTATTGCTGGTCTAAATCAGCAGGTATAAGTGTTTTCAATTGTGCAGAGATTACTTCCTGGTGGGTTACATCTCTCTTGCGATTTACCATTTCTACAGAATTATTATATAAAGCAAAGGCAAACAGTTTGTTATTAATTATTATGTTATAACGAGAGGCTGAACAACTACTGAAAGGTGGGATTACCTGTGACAAGTGTGTTATGGCTTTTGCACAAGCTTCGATGAAACGGGCTTGCTATATGTTTCAGTTATCAGTTATCATCACGTGCATATCGTAAAGAATTTTGATTTCTTTGTAGCATATAACATTCTTGCGCATTAAACGCATAAATAGTGTATTTTTATTCGATCCAATTATGAACACTTTCCCCGCTTTTTTAATTCACTTTCCGAAATTTTCCATAGTATTAACTGAGTGGTTTAGTGTGATTTCATTTCACTTCGTTTGAACACGTTCCTTAGAATGACTTTTTAAATGTAACGAACAAAAAAATCTGCCAAAATTCAACAGTTTTGTCCCGTTTCCTATGCCTGTCACTGGCTAACTTTAAGCCATTTCCAAAGGGATGTCATTTCAATTTGTAATTATTTATTGATCTAAATTGTTGCTACGAGTTAAAGTTAGTATGATATGTATAATATGACAATGTTTGTTTAATAAAATGTTTAAAAAACACTAATTTTTTCTTCATCCGAAATCAATATATCCGCAATCCAAAATATAAAAAAGCGGCAGTTTTAAAGGTAAATTTTAATTCATGAATCGTTTATATGAATAATTATTATTGCTTGCACCACACCTAGACAATTATTATCTTATAAAAGCAATTAAAAAAAATTGTTAACACAGTGTTAGTACATATAGGTATAAAGGGTTGTCAGTTAAGCGCGCGTCGGTCTATAGCTCCTAATACAATGAGGTTGCGAATTTCGTTCATAAATCAATCTATAGATATTTAATATTTGTAAGTCTATTTTATAGGAAAATATTTTCGAGTGTACAAGGTTGCCTAAATAAGTGTGGGGCTTTATGAAAGTCATGTTTTTTTAATTGGACACCTGTATATTTTTAGTTTAGTTTAGAGTAGGCCATGAGTTAAAACAGAATGAAAATTTCCATTTTCCATTTTCAAAGCAGCTTACATTGAAAACGGCACAAGGCATCGGAACACGACTTATATGTTATATTATATATATACATTAGGGCGATACCGAATTGGGCGAAGGATTTTGTTATCTACTAATCCCAGGGGTCAATTGGGCGAGAAACGAGAAACTAGGCGATTAAAAGAGATAAGCGGACAGACAAGAAATACATGTGTGGCCTTGCTCATATATATAGCACTGTTGCCAGATTTATTTTCAATAACTGCTACTTGTTCGACACTAAAGGGTGGCCAATGAGAGAAGTTTTTTATCATTTACTATATTCAAGGAATTGCTGAATAGTATTAACGAATTATGATTTTCTATTGTTTAGTAACAAAATCATGACCTTTCGTGTTTTCCATATTTTCTACTGAAAACTCACCATGTTTTTAAATCTAAGCAATTCCAATGCCAAATATCTCTGGAATTTACTACTTCTAATCAATAAAATTTAAAAATTAAACTTCTCTTTAATAATTCACATTTATTTTCAAAACTAAATCGCAACAATAATAATCATATTTACCATTTTCAATACGTATAGGGTGTTAATGAACACGTCGTGTGACACACTTGAAAGGCACGTAGGAAATGCAAAAAATAGGTAGTATAAAATTTCCTACAGATATGGGACATGGGTCGTCGGAGCTTTAGTTTTCGAGATACAGGGTGATAAAGTTCTAAAAATTAAATATTTTTTGAATATCTAATAATTGGCGTATCAGAATAATTCGGAATTTTTTTCAGTTGTACTAATTGAAGTACACGATTTGATGCTCCCAATAAAAAATTCTTCAATTCAGTGGCGGAGATCTGGGTGCGTTGTTACTTTTTTTATTTAAAAATTTCTATGCCACGGACTTTAATGAAAATTTGATATGTTTGGTACATACCCCGTTTTGTTTAGCAGAAAAGTCATCTTATATTTTTGTTGTAGGACGCACTGTTTCCAAGATATTGCACAATTTAGGACCCATGCAAGTTTTTTTTTTAATGTAACACGCTTCAATAGCGATCACAAAAATTATTAATTACTGAAAATTCTCATTAGCATTCATTTTTATATTTTGTTTTGCATGGGTTCCGACATTGTCGATTATATTTGTGGAATATATAACAGTGAAAATACGTCCTTTCTTTTTTTGAAATTAGTTAATTTATCTAAAAAAGTAATGTAGGGTAGTAACAAAGTAAAGTGAAAATAATGTTACATTAGCAAAAATACACATGTCTCACTAGTATTTTTCCACCGGATACGCGTCGCGGACGAAATCACATCTCGAGCTAAAATCTATCACTTCTTTCTCTTGTATAATAAATAACTATGATTTTTTTTTTCAATTTTATTTAATGTAGAAAATCGGAATTTCTGTAAAATCTGGCAACGTAGCCACATTAAAGCATGCAAACAACTCAACGGTATTTAAAAATTCCTTCGCCCAATTGAGCTGTAGGATTATAGGCCCCCCCGTCGTGCCGAAGGGTCACTCAGGTAGTTTCGCCCAATTGAGAAACGCCGATACATTATTATAATATTGTATTATACAGCGTGTTCAGTTAAGGGTACGGAGCGGCCATATCTCAGTAACTATTGGTCCTAGAGCCTCAAATAAAAAATTTTTCACACATAAGTGACCATGAGAAATTCAAGGAAAATATTTTCAAGATGGCCGCACTTCCGGAAATACCGGAAGTTGACCCCTAGTTCGTTATTTTAACGGGAACACCCTGTAAAATATTGTATTTTTTAAATGTCTGAAGAAATCGAATACAGGTAGTTTTCACCATTGGAATTTAGATTTAGTGGTTTATGAGTTATAAACAAGTGAAAATCGCAATGTTTCAACTTCAAAGCAGTGTAGAACTAAAACGGCTCAAGATGTCTAAAAACGGTTTACATGTCCCTATCCTAACTTTTCATGTTTTATCCCACTATGTAGAGTAAATTTTAATACAGGGTGATGAAAATTATCCGATTTTTCATCACCCTGTATTAAAATTTAAACCGCATAGTAGGATACAAAGTGAAAAGTTAGGATAGGGACATGTTAACCGTTTTTAGACATCTTGAGCCGTTCTAGTTCTACACTGCTTTGAAGTTGAAATATTGCGATTTTCACTTGTTTATAACTCATAAACCGCTCAATCTAAATTCCAATGGTGACAACCACCTGTATGCGATTTCTTCAGACATTTAAAAAATATAATATTTTACAGGGTGTTCCCGTTAAAATAACGAACTAGATATCAACTTCCGGTATTTCCGGAAGTGCGGCCATCTTGAAAATATTTTCCTTGAATTTCTCATGGTCACTTATGTCTGAAAATTTTTTTATTTGAGGCTCTAGGACCAATAGTTACTGAGATATGGCCGCTCCGTACCCTTAACTGAATACGCTGTATAATACAAATACATTATTATTAAATTCATTCATTAAATATTTTTTTTAATTTTTTTTTTAATTTTTTTTCTTTCATCGGTTAGTCACAAAAAGTAATTGAAAATTTTAAATAACATTTACAATGTGCAACATCTTATTGCATTTCATTTCAAATGAACGAATACAATATTTTCACGAAAGTGGATAGAGGAGCGAAAAAATGAGCTCCGGAAAAAATATATCTACCTTAAAATTATATTTATTACTGAAAATATAGACGAGTACGAATGAGACAGATTTGTTTATTTGTATAGGCGTTTGACTTGTTTATTTAGGACTTGCAGTAATGGTAGGGCCATAAAGCTTTCAAGTTTATGAATGGCGACGATCGACGACATTTACCTGGGAATGCCTCCTCGACTATTGCGAGCGGCAAGCTGGTTTAGCCTGGGGCAGTTTAGCGAAGTGTCGTGCCGTTGCAGTGCTAGTGGGAACACCTACATAAGTTTACATGCGGACTATTGGAGACGAGGTTTGCGGTTACGCGCCGCGTCGTAGGACGTCGTACAAGTGGGAACCAGACTCAGGGTGAAATCCCCCCGCAATTCTGTCGTATTGCCGCGTTGCCGCTGCCGTCCGGTGTCGTACTAGTGAGAACCGGCCTTAATAGTACGACACCGCACGGCAGCGGCAACGCGGCAATACGACAGAATTGCGGGGGGATTTCACCCAGAGTCTGGTTCCCACTTGTACGACGTCCTACGACGCGGCGCGTAACCGCAAACCTCGTCTCCAATAGTCCGCATGGAAACTTATGTAGGTGTTCCCACTAGCACTGCAACGGCACGACACTTCGCTAAACTGCCCCAGGCTAAACCAGCTTGCCGCTCGCAATAGTCGAGGAGGCATTCCCAGGTAAATGTCGTCGATCGTCGTCATTCATAAACTTGAAAGCTTTATGGCCCTACCATTATTGCAAGTCCTAAATAAACAAGTCAAACGCCTATACAAATAAACAAGTCTGTCTCATTCGTACTCGTCTATATTTTCAGTAATAAATATAATTTTAAGGTAGGTATATTTTTTCGGGAGCTCATTTTTTCGCTCCTCTATCCACTTTCGTGAAAATATTGTATTCGTTCATTTGAAATGAAATGCAATAAGATGTTGCACATTGTAAATGTTATTTAAAATTTTCAATTACTTTTTGTGACTAACCGATGAAAGAAAGTTTTGAATTTGCTATTATTTTTTACTTTGAAAATTATTTAATGAATGAATTTAATAATAATGTATTTAGTATAGTAATTGCTATGAAAATTCCTTTAACAATGTCAATATGAACATTAAGGATAATATTGTGTATAATGTGTAACTATATCGTGTATGTATATTATATTTGGTATAAATTTGATGATATCTGATTGTCAATAGTATGAATTATACCTACTATTGTAATATAATTATACCTAAGTCGCCATGTCGGGAAAAAGAGTACCTACTCATTTTTTCCCTGCTAATTTACGTTTTTCCCCGTTAAGGACCAGTTCGTAAGTGGCATTTTTATACCTCATGAAGGGGGAAAAATGTCTAACTTTTAGCCCGTCGCAGAAAAAGTATATAATTATTTTTACTTGTTCTACCGTTAACTGGAATAATAATGGATCTACAAACTGGAACACCATTTATAACTGGACAGTCAAAATTACTTTGTAATTTGTATAAAATTTCATGTAAAAATTAAAAATCTCAATTAGAAATATACTTCTTTAAAATTTGAAATTTTCGAATTTCCTGAGAAAATCAAAATCCATTAATAATGGTTTTCAAAATATCAGTTTAAATTTAGTAGGTACCTAGGTTATGAGTTATAAACCAATTAAAATAGCCATTTTCCATTTTCAAAGCAGCTTACATTTAAACGGCTTAAGAATATAGTAAAACGGCTTGCATGTATTTTAACTTTTTACGTCTTATCCTATGATGTAGATGCAATAAATTTTATCCGCTGTATGAAAATTTCAAGTACACTGTAAGTGACACTTGAAAAGTTAAAATAGCGTCATATAAGTCGTTTTCCGATGTCTTGTGCCGTTTCCAATGTAAGCTGCTTTGAAAATGGAAAATGGAAATTTTCATCTGTTTTAACTCATGGCCTACTCTAAACTAAACTGAAAACCACTCTTATTGGATTTTCTCAGAAAATCCGAAAATGTAATAATATATACAGGGTGTCCAATTAAAAAAACATGACTTTCATAAAGCCCCACACTTATTTAGGCAACCTTGTACACTCGAAAATATTTTCCTATAAAATAGACTTACAAATATTAAATATCTATAGATTGATTTATGAACGAAATTCGCAACCTCATTGTATTAGGAGCTATAGACCGACGCGCGCTTAACTGACAACCCTTTATACCTATATGTACTAACACTGTGTTAACAATTTTTTTTAATTGCTTTTATAAGATAATAATTGTCTAGGTGTGGTGCAAGCAATAATAATTATTCATATAAACTATTCATGAATTAAAATTTACCTTGAAAACTGCCGCTTTTTTATATTTTGGATTGCGGATATATTGATTTCGGATGAAGAAAAAATTAGTGTTTTTTAAACATTTTATTAAACAAACATTGTCATATTATAGTCATCATATCATACTAACTTTATTTTTTTTTTTTTAAATTGCAACTGCAAATACAGGATCACAATGGACATTATTTAAAATTATTTTGGACTATACAGAATGTCCCATATGAGAGTGTCACATCAAGGTTATGTTTTCTTAAATGGAATGCTCCTATGTTATTGCATTTTTAATTAGATTGTCTGAGAAGAGAAAATGAGATTGGTTTTTACCGTTGGTATATTTAAATTCAGAAGTTTTTGAATTATAAACAAAGTGAAAAACGACTTTTTCGAAGCTCAAGGCCATGTACAACAAAAACGGCTCAAGATAGAGAAAACCGGATTACATGTCCCTATTTTAACTTTTTATGTACTATCCTATGGTAAAGAAACATTTGCACTTTGTTTGTTTTTATTACTTGGCGACGCGTGGAGAAATCTCAGATGAAAAAAAAATTTATCACCATCTATAAATATTTCATCTACATCATGGAATAAGTACCGGGTGGGCAGATAAGAATGCAAAGTGCTGTATCTCGGGAAATATTGATCCTACAGTTTCAAAATGAAAATTTTCCAGACATAAGTGACTATGCGAAATGCAATGAAAATATTTTCAAGATGGTCGCACTTCCGGAAATACCGGAAGTTGACACCTACTTCGTTATTTTAACGGGGACACCCTTTATATTATTGTATTTTTGAATTGCCTGGCAAAATCGAATACAGGTGGTTTTCACAATTGGAATTTTGGTTGAGCAGTTTATGAGTTATAAACAAGTGAAAATCGCAATTTTCAATTTTCAAAGCATCTCACATTGAAAACGGCTCAAGATATTTAAAAACGGCTTACATGTCCCTATCTTAACTTTTTACAAGGTATTCTATTATATAGTTTAGATTTTTCTACAGGGTGATGAAAAATCTGTTAATTTTCGTCACTCTGTATAAAAATTTAAACCACATGGTAGGATACCTTGTAAAAAGTTAAGATAGGGACATGTAAGCCGTTTTTAAATATCTTGAGCCGTTTTCAATGTGAGATGCTTTGAAAATTGAAAATTGCGATTTTCACTTGTTTATAACTCATAAACTACTCAACCAAAATTCCAATTGTGAAAACCACCTGTATTCGATTTTGCCAGGCAATTCAAAAATACAATAATATAAAGGGTGTTCCCGTTAAAATAACGAAGTAGGTGTCAACTTCCGGTATTTCCGGAAGTGCGACCATCTTGAAAATATTTTCATTGCATTTCGCATAGTCGCATATGTCTGGAAAATTTTCATTTTGAAACTGTAGGATCAATATTTCCCGAGATACAGCACTTTGCATTCTTATCTGCCCACCCGGTACATAAACAGTTAAAATAGGAACATGTAAGCCGTTTTTCTCTATCTTGGCCGCTTTCGTTGTACAGGGCCTTAAACTTGAAAAATTACGATTTTCACTTGTTTATAACACACAAACTTCTCAATTTAAACACCAACTGTAAAAGCCAATCTTACCCAAGCAACACCCCATAGTCTAATTGACGTCTTATAGTCCATCACGTCTAAATCGCGTTTCGGTCTAGTCGTCGATTAGTAATAGATATGTTTTAGATGCCACCATAATCACATCTACCTGGTACACATTTATTAGATGTATTTTTTACATATACTTTTAGATGAACAAATAGCAACAAATCATTATACATAAGAGTTATTTGTTTTCTCTGATGAAACACAACAAAATATGTGTATTTCATATGAAACTTCTCTCAATTTAATTAGATTGAAATATGGTAGATCAATCGGTATCTAATAGACATATCTTAGATGTTCCCATTATTACGTCTACGGCTATACATTTAATAGATGCATTTTGAAAAATAGCAACAAATCATTATACATAATGTTTATTTGTTATGTCCGATGAAACACAACAAAATATGTGGATTTTATATGAAAATCTGTCAATTTGATTAAATTGAAATGTGGTAGATCTATCGGCATTAAATAGACATATCTTAGATGTCCAGATTACTACGTCTACGTGTATACATTTTCTAGATGTATTTTGTAATTTTATTTTTGGATACACAAATAGCAACAAATTATTATGCATATAAGAGTTTATTTGTCATATCCGATGAAACACAACAAAATATGAGTATTTTATACGAAAATTCCCTCAATTTAATTAAATTGAAATGTGGTAGATCGATCGACATATAATAGACATATCTTAGATGTCCGCATTACTACGTCTACAAGTATACATTTTCTAGATGTATTTTGTAATTTTATTTTTGGATATACAAATGCAGCAACAAATTATTACGCATATAAGAGTTTATTTGTCGTATCCGATGAAACACAACAAAATATGTGTATTTTATATGAAAATTACCTCAATTTAAATAAATTGAAATGTGGTAGATGGATCGACATATAATAGACACATCTTAGATGTCGACATTATTACGTCTACGAGTATACATTTTCTAGATGTATTTTGTAATTTTATTTTTGGATATACAAAACAGCAACAAATTATTATGCATATAAGAGTTTATTTGTTATATCCGATGAAATACTACAAAATATGTGTATTTTATATGAAAATTACTTCAATTTAATTAAATTGAAATGTGGTAGATCGATCGACGTATAATAGACATATCTTAGATGTCCACATTACTACGTCTACGAGTATACATTTTCTAGATGTATTTTGTAATTTTATGTTTTGATATACAAAGCAGCAACAAATTATTACGCATATAAGAGTTTATTTGTTATATCCGATGAAACACAACCAAATATGTGTATTTTAAATGAAAATTACCTCAATTTAATTAAATTGAAATGTTGTAGATTAATCGTATCTCATAGACATATCTTAGATGTCAGCATTATTACATCTATAGAGGTATACATTTACTAGACGTATTTAGTATGTATATACTTTTTGATAAACAAAATATCAATAACTCATCACACATAAGTTATTTATTGTTATGGCCGATGAAACATAACAAAATATGTGATTTATAAGAGTTTTCATAGTCGACTTTTGTTTTTCTTATGGCCGTCATATTATTGAATATGACTTGAATATACATTCAAGAATTAAGGAAACCAAAAATCTATCACATTAAAAAAAATTCTTCAAAATTTTATTATTTTTATAAGAAAATTATTTCAACGAATGACGTCGATAAGACATCGCGACGTGACATTGCTTATCTTATATTGTTTTATGACATTCTATTAAAGAATGGTTATTTTTTCGTTCGAAAAAATAAGAATAAAAGTTTGAATAAATTTTATATTTGAATGATAGATTTTTTGTTTCCTTGATTTTTATAATGCCAAATGCGACACGAAAAAACAATATGGCGGCTATAAGAAAAACAAAAGTCGACTACGAGAACTCTGAGATCTGGTCTGGAAAATTTTTGAAATGTCAAAATGGATACCTTTTTGAGAATATAACCCCTGGGGTTATATTTTGGAACATGTCATTGGTTTAAAATTCGTAGCGTTCGTAGGCTTTGAGCATTAGACCAATCAGCTGTCAGAAAATTCAAAATATAACCCCAGAGTTATATTTTGAAGTTTGATGAATACGGACATTAGTGTATAAGTATAGTATAAGCGACTACCTGTGTAAGCCTGCAAAAATTATTTATTTATTTTCAATATTGAAAAAGATGTGGCTAAAAGGCTAAAATAAAAAATCACGATTTTTGAGTTTTTTTCCGGATTTTTCAGCAACGACTGAAGGTATCCTAATTTTTTTTTTAAGATTCTTATCAAGCATCAAATTATGCAGCTTATCTAATTTAACTATATCTCTCACTCATAACTATCCTATCTCCTATCATCTCACAATTCACACGGTTTCCGAGATCTCCATGTACCACCTGTTATCTCGGACACCTGTATAATATTTAGTGAATATTATATGGTTTTTTTTACCAAAGTGATATCTACTATCCAACACTAGAATCGTATTACACCTAAAGGAACTGAAAAGGGTAAAGAAATCAATAGATAGGTACAAATAATAAAACATAAGATACCTATATGTACCCACCTATAAAACAATTATTATTATTATTATTTAAAAATCACATTTTTTTGCTCTTCCGTGTTATTTTTATAGAACTGAAAATGGAATGTCTCAGATCCAGATCAGAGAGGCAGCGCCAGAACAAAGAAGCGTCAACACATCTGGTCTACATTATATTATGGTCCAACAAAAGCTTTAATTGACAAATAAGTGAATGCATCTAGAAACAGGTATAATAGGGTAGGGTAGGAACTCTATAGGATTAGGAAGGAGGGAAGGAAGCACTGGATGCGTACAACACCACTAAAACCAGAACTGGAATTTATTACTTATTTCTTATTTCATTTCATTTCTTTCTATGTTTTCTTCTGGGACTGAAGTCGTTCGCGTTGTGTTGTGTGTTATCATCAGTTATCACTTGTCATCAGTGTCGTGTTGTGTTAAAATCTGACCCAGGTAAGTTATTAGTTATTACTTTTACTTATATTATTTTTTAATCGTACCTATCTACATACCGCGGGCGGCTGACCATACTCCCTGTTCATAGGACATTGTCTATAATACGTCAAATCAAAATACTTTGACAATATTAGGTAACAATAATCATTAATTTTGTTAACATGTAAGCTATATTTCGTATTATTAGGCGAAATGTCCTATGATACAGACGTTTTGTCGGCCACTCGGCAACAAACAAAAATATTGTATGCCTATTACTTACTCGGGTGAAGTTATAATGACGAAAAGTTTTGATTTAACCACGAAAGGCAGTTTTCATAGCTCAAAATCAAAAATTATTACAACACCTGAGTATCCGGATTCTGAATTTCAAAAAATCACGGTGGCCGTTCTGGGCCCAGAAATGTTTTCATACGATGTAGAGAGATCAAATCTATCACGCCTTTAGTGAAAACTCGCCATGTCCGGGCCAATAATAACGGTCAATTTTCGGTAATTTTCGATTTTGGGCTATACCCTATACAAACTGCCTTTCGTGCATCGGTTCGGTTTTTATTTTTTCATACGACGGATAAAGAGCAACACTATCACTCCCTTGTGAAAACTTGTTTTTTCCGGGCCCCGAATTAATTTTGTAAATTCACATTTCCAGTTTAAAAACTATCTTGAACTGGAAGAACTGCCCATTATACTCATAAGTTGCTAGGATTTTTTTGCGTTAAAATATTCTCACCTGACTTCATGAAGTGGCATTCCATTGTAGTTCAAGAAACAATATCAAATTAGGTAATAAAATTATCATCTTACCCGAGCCGGATGTTTAGCCACTCGCGTCGCTAACTTTTCGTGGTTAACTTCACCAGAGTACCTACTTATAAAATATATTTTTTTTTAAACTGAAAATGTTTATTTAGTACTCATTTATAAATATAACGTTTAATTAAAAAATAATATAACAAGTAGGTATACGTTTTTGATTTTAATGAGTTTTTACGTTTTTGTGCAAGAATTTAAGACATGAATTTAGGTAAATGGTGACTGTCGTTGTTTAATTTGTGCATGGTTTAAGTAATTCGTTATACCAATTTTACGAAGATATATTGATTCTTATCAAAGTTATATTATTAAAAAACGATTTTTTTCTTGAAACTTCAACACACTGTAGTTAAAAATTTAAGCCTCTTAGGACATACTGGAACACCTACTTTTTTTCTTAAAATGATCTCATCAATCACCCCCTGAATTTTTTCGGTTCATTTTTGATACACCCTGTATACAGGGTGTTTTTGTAACATCTTGTATAACACCTTTATAATGTTTTATAAGTTTTAAATCTTACTGTTTACATTTGCAGAAAATGCTAAGAAAAAATTATAATTTTATTTTATAATTTTATAATAATTATAAATTTATAAAAAAAATATAATTACGTATATCCATAAAATGGATATGAATAAAAAATATTTAAAATATTTTTCCGAACATTTTAATTATTATTATTAAATTCATCTCTTTGAAATAAAACTTATTTCTAGCTGCAGTTTTTCAAATTGTTTGGCGGTGCGAAGCATAAGGAAAAGGATGTCCTGAGAAAACATTTACAAATTGTTTTGGACAATACTTTCCTTGGACCGAAAAGGAAATTTCAAGCTGAGCCAATTAAATGTGTTACGAATAATTTATTATCATGAATATGTAAGTGGTATTTTTACGCTTACCTACCTCCTATGTAAAATAGTTCAATTTACAATTAAGTAAGAGACGGAATGCGTGAAATTTATAAAGTAATTTTATTATTGGAAAGTAGTTGTAACTATTTATTATTAATAATAATTAATGAATGCTATAAGAAATAATACATATGACTGAAATTATTTTCATATTTTTAATTAGGTGTATGTACGATTTTCAGAGGACGTGAAGGGGCATTTTCCACAATTAAAGGACAGTGAATTCGAGAGGGACGTCATGGCTTGGTTCCAACATGCATCTACAAGATATAAACGCAGCAATAATATTCAATGTGAAAATTCAGTAGGTAATAATATTATAATGTGTACAATAATAATGAAATAACAATAATTTAGTGTAAAAAAACGCCAAGTAAATAAAAAAAATCATGTTAAAGTATATATATCTGTTGTCATTATTATATGTATTTTCAGTCACAGTTTACCTACTCCCACTCCCACCCTATAGGTACCTATATCTAGATATCTCATTAAATTTGATAAGTTTTATTGAACCTTCCTTTATGTTGATTTTTGTCTTCTGGTTTATTGGGGTTCAGGTTCTTGGTTGAAACACTACTTTTTTTAAATTTTATAACAGAAACGTTTCAGGGCCGATTGGTCCCTTGTTCACTCATAAAAATGTATAAAAAATGTAAGAAAGTTAAAAATATTAAAAAAAAAAAAAAACTATACTTACCTAATACAATAAAATGATCGTAAAAATGGTGTTTATATAAAAAAATTATTTTAAATTTCGAAAAAATTAATGATTTTTCAATTTATTTTTTCGAAACTTAAAATTAAAAATTTTTATATACCTACACCATTTTTACGACCATTTTATTATTGTATTAGGTAAGTATAGTTTTTTTTAATATTTTTAAGTTTGTTACACTTTTATGAGTACCTAAACAAGGGACCAATCGGCCCTGAAACGTTTCCGTTATTATAAAATTAAAAAAAGTAGTATTTTAACCAAAAACCTGCCCCAATAAATCAGAAGACAAAAATCGATATCTCATTAATGCATATTACAGACGTCCCATAGACGCATAGTGTCGTCATCTCTAAGATGAATATTGTAGACGTCTCATAGATGCATAATAAGACGTCTCATAAATACATATTGTAGGCATCTTATTGATGTATAATGAGCACGTCTATTAGATGCATCTTGTGGATGCTTAATAGATGCATACCGTAGGCATCTAATCGATGCATATTGCAAGACATCTCAAAGATGTATAAATGTAGACGTCGCATAGACGATCTACGCCGCGGACATTTTGCTTCAAAATTGTAGTCTATAAGTTACCATCTATATTTCCGTCTATGCTATACACCCTATAGATTCACCCATAATCTACGTTATAGATGCACATTGTAGATATCTAATAGACGCATATTGTAGACGTCTCATAGATGCATACTGTAGGCATCTATTCGATGTATATTGGAAGACATCTAATAGATGCATACTGTAGACGTCGCATAGACGGTCTACGCCGCGGACATTTTGCTTCAAAATTATAGTCTACAAACTACCGTCTGTAGATGTATATGCTGGACGTTAAAAATACATCTTTTAGATGAAACTGTGTTACTTGGGTATTTCCTCTTCTCAGATAATCTAAGAATGCAATAATAGTCCTGTCAAACTCATTTTGAGATTGGAAGTCAATTTTAATTTATGGTACAAAAAGTGATTTTATCTATACAGGGTGTCTGCTTAAGGCTGGCCACCGGCTATATCTCGGAAACTAATGGGCCTATAACCTCAAAATAAAAAATTTCCAGACATAAGTGATCAAGAGAAATTCAATGAAAATATTTTCAAGATGGCCGCACTTCCGGAAATACCGGAAGTTGACACCTACTTCGTTATTTTAACGGAAACACCCTGTATATTATTATATTTTTTAAATGTCTGAAAAAATCGAATACAGATGATTTTCACAATTGGAATTTAGATTGAGCGGTTTATGAGTTATAAACAAGTGAAAATCGAAAATTTTCACCTTCAAAGCAGTCTAGAACTAGAACGGCTCAAGATATCTAAAAACGGTTTACATGTCCTGAAATGGATCGCACCTAGGTAGGATGATAAGGGAAATATTTCCCTCGCCTCATTAAATCAGCCCCAAATCGAAAAAGCAAACAATGCAAGAATTATGTTAGGAAATTAAATACAGCTACGCGCCGTTGCATCAATAGAAACGATCCCTGCCTGCACATTAAATATTCATAAAATAAAATCGCTCCAGCTAGCCACAATTCAGTCCTTCGAGAAAGCGACCACCGCAAGGGTAAATCAACCATTGCCAGATGTTAGGGCAGACACTGTCGGTCCGCGTGACGAAATAATAGGTGACCTACATACAAGAACGGATGGAAAGAAACAGACCGTGTGAAGGAATGTGAAATCAGAATTTAAACAATAAGCCTTCGCAGAGACAATGGTATCTCGTGGGATATCATACCTACGATAATTAAAATTACACCAATCGAGAGGGCGAATTAATAAACCCCAATAGCCGAAAATTCGCTGCGGTACCTAAACGGCCAGTAAAGGAAAACGCGAAGTGAAAGTTAAGTCGGTGTAATTATAATAACTAGACACAATGAGAAGTACCTAAACGCGTCGGCCGATTTGAAGGAAAATTTAGATAGTGCAGGTTTAGGAAAATTCAGTGAGATAGCCGCGAGGCCAAATCGCTAAGTCCAGTAATTAGGAAAATACGATTAAGGACTAAATCACGATGCATTGTTGCGTGATTTTTAGAAGGCGGGCCGCGGCATCTATAAAAGCAAACGCCTTGCCGCTGCTCGAGACAGATGAAGATCAGCTTCCGAGCAGGTCGCATCTGACTCCTTAACCCTTTAGTCGTTGTCCAGAGATGACATATGTGAACTCCAGATAACGACTCCTTCTTAACCAGCAGTTCGGCCAGAGATGACTTATGTGAACTCCAGCCGAATTGTCCTTCTTCAACCTGAGAATTTCCATTGAAAATTTAGTTAGGGTCAAATCGCACCCGAACAAACTTCTAATCACAATTCTTAACCAACAACTCGGCCAGAGATGACTTATGTGAACTCCAGCCGAATTGTCCTTATTCAGCCCGAGAATTTCAATTTCCTAATTAGTTAGGATAAAATAGCACCCAAACAAACTTCTAATCACAATTCTTACCCAGTGATTCGGCCAGAGACGACTTAGGTGAACTCCAGCCGAATTGTCCTTCCTAAACCCAGGAAAAACCCCTTGAGAAATTAATTAGGGCAGATATCATTGCAACCACATTTTCAACAACGTGAAATAATCAAACAGATTCGGCAAATCCACGAGCGCAGATCCCATTTTAAACCAAGTAAAATAATCAGCTAGGAAATAGGCGGCATCAGCGACAAATACCTAGTAGGTACCTACTCAATCACGTTAACCAATAAAGATCCCGAGGCAGGAAGCAATTTCTCAACAACAAATAATTTATAAATAGGAAATCGAGATAGAGCTAGGAGCGAAAATAGACCCAGGTCAGGAACGAACAATCTATAGACAAAACGGCCCATGATTCAATCATCCTATTCTTCGAAGAGTCCGAGTTTTTATTTAGCGCAGATGGTTAGGCAGGAAGCAGTCCCTTTAAAAACGATTTAGAAAGTGAAAGGAGTTTCTCGCCATTATATGACACCATAAATAAAGATCACATAGCAGAGCACCCCCGGTTAGCACAGGTCCAGATAGAACAGGGCAGCGTTGTCAGATGTAGCATCCGCTGCTTCACAAATATTATCAGGAAATACAATTCCATTACAACCCCAATTAGGAGTTAAAATAGGTAATCGATTAAAACCCGGGGGAGGCATTCACCTCGATGTCCAGGTGAAGACCTCCGTTGTACCGGAAAGTGAAAATCGTTAGAACGCAACGGGGTAAAAAGCACCCGCAGTTGTAGGTATAGGCAAATCAACAAATAGGAATTCAAAGCAACCAAAAACAAATTAGTCTCGAGTATGTGAAAAGCCATTCAAAATCAATCAAAACCAAAACTCCTTTAGCACATCATACGAATGTCAACTCCATTCAAAATTTAAAAACAAACTCCGCAGAAAATTGCTATAAAATGTTATTGCCAGTCTGGACTGAGTTATCTGCTTTCTAACAGGTGTTAGGGGTAAAAACCTGGACCACGGTGAAATCGATGGTTGGTCTCGATTATAGAACCCACCGGCTCCAATATAGGTATTCATAAAAATTCCAGCATTCAATTATTACCCAGGCAAGCCCACGGGAACCCTGAGGAATAATTATAGAATAGCGGCCTAGTTTGGTCAGTTGGTCATCACATTTAAAATAGCAAAACAAAACTGCGAATCGCAGAAAACGTCGTATTCGAAATGATAAGGTATATTGACTCATCGCCTTACGAGGCCAGGTAGAACAAAAAGGTAGCCGCAGGGCAAATAGGTATTGACGGTCCAAAAGTGGCCAAATAAAGGTAGCCCAAAGAGGCAAAACGACAACACAACAAATAAACAAAATGAGTTGAAACAACTATCATGAGTATGACGTTAATTCAGGAAAACCGCTTTCAAGAGAAAAGCAAATTGGATAGAAATTCGTATAATGTTTAAAGAGGAGGTAGCAAATCAAACAAACATGGCAACACTGCTCTCGACATCCAAGCCAAGTTAGAGTCTCAACCAACAAGCGATCATAAAAGTAGGATGGAGTGTGCCTGTGTATCAGGTTAAAGCCCACAACAATAAACGCTCATAAAAATTCCCAAACGAAAGGAAGAGCGAGTCAACGAATAAAGCTCATTAAAATACAAAATGAGAATTCAATAATCATCGAATAGGTAAATCATTCAGACATTTCCGCATTATCCCGGATCGTCTGAAACCCAAAGTGGTTGTCTTCTTTAATTAATTCAAGCAGTTGCTTGAAGTGAGATCAAAGAAAATAGAAAAAGGAAAATAGGCAAAGAAAATCGTCGAATAGGTAATAGATAGACATTCCCGCATATACCGGGTCGTCTGTAAACAACATGGTTGTATTCTTTAATTAATTCAAGCAGTTGCTTGAAGTGAAGTCAAAGAAGCTAGAAAAAGGAAAATAGGCAAGGAAAATCGTTGAATAGGTGAAACAGACAGACATTTCCGCATATACCGGATAGTCTGTAACCGAGACAAAAGCGAAAACGAAATAATAAGACATTCCCGCATATACCGGGTAGTCTGTAAACGAAACAAAAACCAAAAAGCAAGCACAGGTGTGCAAAAGAGTGGAATCCGAAATGGATTACAGTTTGAAAGATGGATGAAAGGGATCCCTCTTCGCTTTCCATTTTCTTTTGTACTCTCTATGCAAAAACACAGCCCATCTCGCCATTCACCATTTTACACCCTTGCAAACGAATTCTCTCGCTCATCACTCGCTTTTAAAACCTCTGATAGAAAGCCAACAGTTAACAACGAGTCCCAGTTAAATTCCCCGCTTTTCCGACAAAAGGAAAATCCCAGTAGGTTCTTTGCGCATCCGTTTCGGCCATAGTAATCCTGGCATACCTCAATCAAAGAGCAGGGGCGACTACGGTAAAAACTAGGTAAACACAACGTAGGAAAACACAGCGGTCCTATTAGGAGAAATTAGGGAAACTAGACGATCACACTCGGTGGCTTTTCGCGACAGATAAAGGGGCCCGGGTCCTTTACGTTACAGTCCCTATCTTAACTTTTCACATAGTATCCTACTATGTGGTTTAAATTTTAATACAGGGTGATGAAAAATCGGATAATTTTCATCATCCTGTATTGAAATTTACTCCGCATACTGGGATAAAACGTGCAAAGTTAGGATAGGGACATGTAAACCGTTTTTGGATATCTTGAGCCTTTCTAGTTCTAGACTGCTTTGAAGTTGAAAGTTTTCGATTTTCACTTGTTTATAACTCATAAACTGCTCAATCTAAATTCCAATTGTGAAAACCACCTGTATTAGATTTTTTCATACATTTAAAAAATATAATAATATACAGGGTGTTCCTGTTCAAATAACGAAGTAGGTGTCAACTTCGGGTATTTCCGGAAGCGCGGCCATCTTGAAAATATTTTCATTGAATTTCTCGTGATCACTTATATCTGGAAATTTTTTATTTTGAGGTTCTAGGCCCATTAGTTTCCGAGATATAGCCGGTGGCCAGCCTTAAGCAGACACCCTGTACAATATTTATTTATTTTATACATGTTAGTGATTCAAAATTAAAAATATAGTTCGTGATGATGAAGAATAATGATTTTAGGCGTAATTTTTGGAATTGAATTGAAAAAGAGGTATAATTGGTTTTACATGACAAAAAGTGTCATATTTGATTTTTAATGATATATACAAAACAAAATTGTGAAGTTCTAAATTGTAATGAAGAAGTATTCAGTAGCTGTTACAGATGCAATATTTTATTATGTTATGATCATTTTATAAAAGATGATGCTTGGATGCACTTATCATGGTCTGACTACTACCATTGACACTCAGGTGAGCCAATTTAAAGAATTAGAAACGGACATAAAATGTAGTCGAAGAAGTGATTTCCAGAAATTACTTTGTAATATCTGTGGAAAATATTTTACACGTCTAAATTCACATGTTACAAAAGCTCATTCAAATGGAGAAATTTATGAAAGACCTAGATCTCAAAATTATAGTCAATCAAAAATCAATCAGTCAAAATCAAAGAACATAATTCAGAATGAAACTTCTTATAAAATAAAGAAAATTAATAAATCTGACAAAGAAAAATCGGATGGAATTAATATAGATAAAAACGAACAAGAAAATCAAAGAATGGAATGTAAATATTGCAATCAATTATTTTTAAATCAGAGAGGTATAAACACTCATACACGTAAAGCACATCCTGAAATTTATAGAGAAAATTTAATAATGAAAAATGAAACAAAGAAGAAGGCCAGTTTAATCAATCAAGATTCTAGTGAAGATATAAATAGTAATTTAACTAAAAGTGATAAATTTAATTGCGAAATTACAAAATGGGTGGAAACATTCAACAATATTGATATCACTACAGAAGAAATATTTGGAGAAATAGTTCAGGACTTTAGTAACTTTTTAGTCACTTCGTTAGATTACCTTCCTGGTCCAAAACACCCTGCTAGAAAGTATTATGAAGCTAGAAAAAGGAACGGATTCAAAAATAATCAATCTACATTTAAAAATTCAACAAATCCACAAAGAAATTCAAAAAGAAAAAAAGAAAAACGTAAAGCAGAATACGAGTATCAAATTACTCAATATTATTACTATAATCAGAGAAGAAAAGCAGTGAGGAGGGTTTTTAATGATGGAAAAAATGAAACATGTAAAATAGAAACAAATTTAATTTATGATTTCTACAAAACCAAATTTGAAGAACCAAATAATAAGTGTAAACAATATTACCAAAAGAGAATTACAAAGGAGGAAGATGATATCAATAATAGCTCTTTTGTTCCTGTTATAGACGTTGAAGAAGTTGCTAATGCTGTTAAATTAATCAAGGTAGATACTTCCCCAGGTCCTGATAGGGTGATCATGCGATGTATAAAGAATAATATCAGAATTATTTCGATTATTGCTAAAATTGGTACAATAATGTTACAAACTGGTTTTATTCCAAAATCATTTAGGATGGCTCGTACTGTTTTGATTTTTAAAAAAGGTGACCCTGAAGACCTTAACAATTGGAGACCTATTTCAATATGTTCAGTTCTGAGAAGAATTATTGAGAAAGTTATCGATAAAAAAATAAGAAACTTCATATCCATTAATGAAAATCAACGAGGATTTATGTTCTTACCCGGATGTCATATCAATAATGCTATAATTCAAAACATATTTAAAAAAGCAAAAACAAATCAAGAAGATGCCTCTTTAATATTTTTAGACTTAGAGAAAGCATACGATTCAATAGGTCATAATCATTTGGTCAAAGTAATACGTTCTTCAGGAATACCGAATAAATTACAAAATCTTATCATTGGCTTACAAACGAATAATGTTTCATTTATTGATCTAAATTTTAGAAAGTCTAAATCTTTTAAAATTAATAAAGGTGTTTTGCAAGGAGCTCCCCTTTCGCCAATCATATTTAACTTATGTATTAACCACATCTTTGATGAACTCTGTGAACCTAATATTTTGTCAAATTTTGGATATAATTTATCTTTAAAAAATAATATCTCTATTATGGGTTATGCAGACGACACTGTTCTCATTGGAAATTCTCATTACTCTGCAAATTGTCTTCTTTCAATGACTGAAAACCTGTTGAATGAAATAGGACTTCAAATTAACCCTAAAAAATCATGTGCAATTGTTTTAAAAAGTGGAAATTTGACGGATCAAACTTTTATCTCATCCTCGTCAACTACGATAAATTCTATTAGACCTGAGGATAAAATTAAATACTTAGGAGTTACCTATTCTGATGGTCCTTTATTTGATCAAGATTGTCTTATTAAAAAATTTTCAAACAAATTAGAAACACTTACTAAGTCATTTTTACTACAATGTGATCAAAAACTGAATATTTTAAGTCAATAAATTACTCCGCTTACCATTTATCAATTTCAAACAACTCACTACACACAAATTCCGAAAATTTTCTTAGAAAATCTTGATAAATATATTAGAAGTTGCGTTAAGGAAATTTTACAGCTTCCTGGTGATACTCCAAATAGTTTTTTATATAGTTCTAAAACTGTCAAGGGATTAGAAATTTTTAATTGTGGTTGGGAAGCTTTTATTCAGCAAATTAACAAATTTAAACTTCTTGAAAAATATAAAAATTATATGTTTCTAGAAAATAAATCATATAAAGATGAAATTGATAAATGTTTGATTGCATTAAATTTAATTGATGAAAAACATAATATTATAAATACGAAATCAAATAAACAAAACTATAGTAAACAAATAAGACAAATATTGAGAGAAAAAGAGTATATCAATTGGTGTGGTTATAAGCAAAAAGGAATAGG
This sequence comes from Malachius bipustulatus, assembly GCA_910589415.1. Lineage (NCBI taxonomy): Eukaryota > Metazoa > Arthropoda > Insecta > Coleoptera > Melyridae > Malachius > Malachius bipustulatus. The sequence goes on from OU342633.1 coordinate 19,518,655, forward strand.
GGTAGTATTATATAAAGAAGTTAAATCGGCAAATAGTTGGGTATATAAAAAGAACGGCTTAAGTAATTCCGAATGGAGAGATTGCTTAAAAATGACTTGCAATGTGACAGCAGTTCGAGCTGTTCCTGGACGTGGACTTAACACAAACCGTTGCAGACATTGCAACGAGTTTGAATCTCTTGGTCATGTGTTAGGTTCTTGTAAGTTTGGTGAACTATCTCGAATAAAAAGACACAATGAAATTAGGTCTTTAATTGCAAATGAACTTCGGGAACAGAAATTTGAAGTTCATGAAGAAATTATAGGCATCTCTTCCATTGATAGTATAAGAAGAATAGATATCATTGCTATCACACGAAAAAATAATAAAGCCATCATTATAGACCCGACTATTCGCTTTGAAAATAATATCGAACAACCAGATCAAGTTGACAAAGAAAAACGTCAAATATATGAACCGACTATTCCTTATTATAAAAAGAAGTTTAATTTAAACGAAATTTCAGTGATAGGCTTAGTTTTTGGATCAAGGGGTACTTTATCCAATAATTATATAAAATTCAGAAAAAAGTATAAATTATCGAAATCTTTAGATGAAAAAATAGTCAACAAAATTTTAAAAAGTTCTGTATATATTTTAAGGAATCATTTGTTTGGAAATAAACAATAAATCCTTTGTTAAATTCTATGTAATTAAATACTAGTAACGTTATTACAAATTAATTTATAAATTATTGTTAGTTATTGTTAATAATTTTAATATTTATTAAGTATGTAAATTTTTTCTTTGTTATAATTTTGTATACTGTGTCTTAATGGCAATTTAGTATTTATAACTAAACAGTTTCTTAATAAAGAATTATATACAGGGTGTCCCGTATCGTTATGTTCAAATCTTGTGAGCAGATAGTAGGCTTATTTCTAAGCCTAAAAAACCCAAAAGTGGCAGGTCTATCTGCATTCGTTACGAAGTTACAGGTCTAAGAAAATTATGACTAGTAAATACCAGATTTAACTTTGAGAACCACATAAAGCTTATTTTATTGACCAAATTTTTAGTTTGTCATGTGTTAAAAATGTCCTATTTCTTGCTGAATACAAACTTGTGCTCGGAGGCCCATTGCAGAAGTAACAGTTCTAATTTCTCGTCTTTTTTCGCGACTAATCTTTTGACCAGCATTCTGATTACGATCCAATAATAATTGCTTTTTGGAATTTAGTTACAAATGCCAATTCCGAAATATGCTCGTGTCGTGTCCCATTTATTTGAATCCAAATGCCATTTTATGAGCAGGAGAACCTCTTCTAATGTTTATTTCGGTGACATTTACTAATGTCGTTACCACACAACAATAAATTATTAGCCTAAGCCACAACACATGTGGTTCTGTGGTTTTCAAAGTTGAATCTTGTTATTTTCTAGTCATAATTTTCTTAGGTCTGTAACTTCGTAACGAATAAAGATAGACCTGCCACTTTTGGTTTTTTTGGGCTCAAAATTAAGCCTACTATATGCTCAAAAAATTTGAACATAACGATACGGGACACCCTGTATATAGGAGCATTCCATTTAAAAAAACATAACTTTGATAGTTTGATATGCTACTCTCTTATGGGACACTCTGTATAGTCCAAAATAATTTTAAATTATGGTCATTGTGATCCTGTACTTGAATTTGCAAAAATTTCTGAAAAAATCCATGCTTTGGCCCACAGAGACCGCTTTGAATGAGCTGGGACATACGTAGGTATAAATTTCGATATACGCGAAAATAAGGATATAAAAATAAGAAAACATGAGTTAATGCGAATTTTATGGCCTCCTTTGTGCCGTATGCTTCATTCCTCGGTAATTAACATAGGTAGGTATTATAAGTTAAGTCGGCACCTGTGGGGTGCCGGTGTGGCTAATGGAGGATTAAGTCAATGGGCTACAAATATTTTCTATAGACACATTTGAAGAGAGTCCCTTTGTGATGATACAACAGATACGATTTATGGTCCCCTGAATGTTAATTTTTATTTATTATTTGACAATTTCAATTGAAAAATCACACTGACGTTTGATGAATGGGAAAAGCATTGGACAAAAGACGGATAGTACATAGAAAGTTAGAATAGGGACGTGTAAACCGTTTTCCTCTTTCTTAAGCCGTTTTCGTTGTAGAGAGCCTTGAAATTCACAGCAACTGTAAAAAACAATCTTATTTTTCCTTCTCAAATAATCTAAAAATGCAATAACACAGGATCATTCCATTAAAAAAAAACCTTACTTTGATATGCCCGGCGTTTCTCAATTGGGTGAAACTACCTGAGTGACCCTTCGGCACGACGGGGGGGCCTATAATCCTACAGCTCAATTGGGCGAAGGAATTTTTAAATACCGTTGAGTTGTTTGCATGCTTTAATGTGGCTACGTTGCCAGATTTTACAGAAAAGCTACCCTACATTAGTTTTTTAGATAAATTAACTAATTTCAAAAAAAGAAAAGACGTATTTTCACTGTTATATATTCCACAAATATAATCGACAATGTCGGAACCCATGCAAAACAAAATATAAAAATGAATGCTAATGAGAATTTAAAGTAATTAATAATTTTTGTGATCGCTATTGAAGCGTGTTACATTAAAAAAAAACTTGCATGGGTCCTAAATTGTGCAATATCTTGGAAACAATGCGTCCTACAACAAAAATATAAGATGACTTTTCTCTTCTAAACAAAACGGGGTATGTACCAAACATATCAAATTTTCATTAAAGTCCGCGTGGCATAGAAATTTTTAAATAAAAAAAGTAACAACGCACCCAGATCTCCGCCACTGAATTGAAGAATTTTTTATTGGGAGCATCAAATCGTGTACTTCAATTAGTACAACTGAAAAAAAATTCCGAATTATTCTAATACGCCAATTATTAGATATTCAAAAAATATTTAATTTTTAGAACTTTATCACCCTGTATCTCGAAAACTAAAGCTCCGACGACCCATGTCCCATATCTGTAGGAAATTTTATACTACCTATTTTTGCATTTCCTACGTGCCCTTCAAGTGTGTCACACGTGTTCATTAACACCCTATACGTATTGAAAATTGTAAATATGATTATTATTGTTGCGATTTAGTTTTGAAAATAAATGTGAATTATTAAAGAGAAGTTTAATTTTTAAATTTTATTGATTAGAAGTAGTAAATTCCAGAGATATTTGGCATTGGAATTGCTTAGATTTAAAAACATGGTGAGTTTTCAGTAGAAAATATGGAAAACACGAAAGGTCATGATTTTGTTACTAAACAATAGAAAATCATAATTCGTTAATACTATTCAACAATTCCTTGAATATAGTAAATGATAAAAAACTTCTCTCGGCCACCCTTTAGTGTCGAACAAGTAGCAGTTATTGAAAATAAATCTGGCAACAGTGCTAATATATGAGCAAGCCACACATGTATTTCTTGTCTGTCCGCTTATCTCTTTTAATCCCCTAGTTTCTCGTTTCTCGCCCAATTGACCCCTGGGATTAGTAGATAACAAAATCCTTCGCCCAATTCGGTATCGCCCAGGTGATTACACTTATAGATGCCTCTAAGATTTTGAAGTCTACATATGAAAAAATTGCATTTAGGTGTAGTTCTTTGGATTTTGAATTTTTAAATGAAATGACATCTCAAGTAATCGACATAACCTAATTAGTTTAGGAACAATTCTAGTGACTATTCTAGTAACAACTATCACCAAAACCAACCCAGTCTTATTGCCAATCGTTCCCCTAGAATTTTGACTTGGTGGAATCCATCTAAATAAAAAATAAAGTACCTATACGTACAGCATGAATACTATAGGAAGGCGAGAGTTTGACGAGAATTGGTTGGTGCGCAGATTGGGCTCCGAATCCATAAATGTTTATTGTCCAATATCAACAATGTTAGTCGGTGTCCGCGTAAAAAAAACAACCAACCAGATAAGGCTGATAAGAGTAACTCCGCCGTTCATCGAACAGGTAAAAAGTCAGTGGTGAATTTTATTTCGGACGTTTTTGGGAATGTTTTTAAAAACGATTAAAAACAATTAAAGACACAAGTTACTTTAAGCGAGTTTAATTCTAAACTGAAACTAAAACATTACATTTTCTCATCATTCCATGATGAGCTAATTCATGGGTAAATATAGAATACGCTGATTCCATGGAAACTGCTGCTCGAGTCTTGAGACAATCCAAGAAATCTAGCTTTACATAATAAAGTATAAAGTATCTTAATATTATACAGGGTGATCTAATCATAGATTCGTAACTCCTCCATCCCTAGAGAAGAACCCTGGGGTTAGCCACTGGGTTCGTAATTTTTAATTCTGGTTGAACCCGAGTTTCCGGCATTGGAATTTTCTTAAACTTATTAACATATAGATAATATAAAACATAAATGATTAAGCAAATTAATATAACATAAAGCATAATTGTCCAAAAACTTATTCTATTAAAATGTATAGGTACTTTGGATACACTATCCAATTTGTTGTTTTGAATTTCCAAAGCTCCTTGTATACTTTTGATTTCATCAAGATTTACAGAATCTAATTTTAAAGATTTAAATTTTACAATGGAATTTTCCATTTGATTAAAATCAAGGTCTAATTTCGGAAGTTCAATTAATTTGTACCTATTTTGAATATTCTGATAAGTTTTTATTTTCATGTCTTTGATTTTCACTTCACAATAAGGGCTTAATTCTAACACATAGGTACCTTTGAGCGGGATATTTTCCGAATTTGTACCGCACAATTGAATAGCCACTGAGTTTTCTGGAGATATCACAATCCACTGATTATTTTCCAATTTCTGTACTTTGATATCTTCAATCTCGGTAGATACTTGTCGACAGTTTGTTATGTTGTTTGCGAATCTCAATATCTGGATTTCACAGGGACATTTTTCATCTTCTCGAATTTTCTGTGGGTTTGTTTCATGACATAGGTATTCGTTCTTGACGACTTCTTGACATTTTTCGTTCGAAAACATGTAGCTTTGCTCATTAAGGATGAGGTATTTGGACTTTGGTAAAATTGTTTTAAAGGAATTCCGGACTGGGGTCGGTAAAGGATATAAATGATAATAATTATAAACCTCGTCTTCTACAATCGGAATTTCTAAAATCATTATAATTTTGTTTTGTTTACTGTAACTCTTTATATTTAGAGTTTTTTCCATAAGTAGCAAATTGCTTAGAGTTGGTTTAAAAGCTAGTCTATTCTTCGTTAAATGGCCTTCTATCATTTGTATTTCTTTCAATAGATCTTGAGGATCAACAATTGAATTGTGAAATGTGTTCAACTTAGCAAATGTGATAGCAACTTCTAATTTTTCCAGCATGTCATAAATTATTTGGAATTCAGTGATCATTTGGAAAGTTACCATTTGTATTAAGAAGTAATGATGAGTTGCAGTTTTTTCTAATTCGATCGATTTTATTACTTGTTCGAGTTGCACGATTCTAGATTCTAATGCTAACTGATTGTGTGACAGAACCTTGGTATTATTTTCAAAAGTTTCAATTGATTTTTGAAGTAGTGTAATTTGATCTTTGACCAATGTTTTAATTTTTATTTGGTTATCAGACAACGTATCAATTGCTTGATCATATTTTTCAGCGTCTGATTCGTCTAAGTTTCCTGTAATTGCTTTAATTACTGATCCAAGTCCGTCTATAAGGCCTCGTTTTGATCTTTTTTGAATTAACGGATTCAATTGACTGATTTGCAACATTATTTTGTTGTTTAGTATATTTAGTAGATTATAGGAATTGTAAAATTCTCTGGCATAGCCATCTTTTGTTTTATTACTTTCTAATGCAATTTTAAGTGCATGAAATTTTGTTTGCAAGATGTTAAATTCATTAATTATATTACTAATATCAAATATCTGAATAAAAGACCAATTGTCTATTTTATTCTGGGCATTACCTAGTTTTAGAGGTAGCAGGCCAGGGTTGTCGTTACAGTTTGTGTATTTTGGTCGGGTCAGTTGACTTGCTGAGTAGGAGAGGATCCTGTAACAAGAGGGGGTTTTTTGAGTTCTTTGATATGAATAGTTTCCTTCTTGTTTTTATTATTTTTACTTGTAATTTCGACACGATTTCTTTCCAATAAATTAGTAATCACATAAGGTCCTACAAACTTATTATGTTTTTTGTTCCTTACATTGGGGTTTTGTTTAAAAACTGTTTGACCTAAATAAAATTCTTGACTGGTATCTCCTTTATCATTATTTTTCGAAACTATTTTTTCTTTATTAGATTCTAGGGATTCCTTCACTTTCTCGTATACATGTTCTAATTTTTTCTTATGTTCTTCTGCATACTCGTTAAAGAATGATTTTGGCAGAAATATTTCATTTGCATTTCTAGATTTCGTATGGCCAAAAGTTAGTTCGTATGGCGTAAAATTAGTAACACTATGGATTGAATTATTGTATCCAATTATGGCGTAATTCATTAAATTAGATTTTTCTTTGGGAAATTTTTCTAGCAATATTCTAAGATGTTCAATTATTGTTGAATGGAACCTTTCCACAACACTGTTAGATTCATGATGTTTAGGGGTGGTAAAATGAATTTTTATACCATGTAAATTTAGAATTTCTTTTACGGTATCATTATTAAATTCAGTGCCATTATCTAAAATTAACTTTTCTGGTATACCGAATGATGTAAAGTATTTTATTAATGCGTTGGAAACGTCAATTGCAGTTTTTCCTACAATTTGATACGCTTGCGCAAATTTTGTAAACGAATCTACCATCGTCAAATAATTGATATTATCAAAAGTAAAAGTATCTACATTTACAATTTGAAAAGGTTTAGATGCAGTTTCTGTAATCATGAGAGGTGTATATGGATTTTTTCTAGCGTATTTTGTCTTTTGACAAATATCACAAGAGTTGATATAATTCGTGATACTAGTTTTCATATTAATCCAGTAATAATTCCTCTTTATGTACTCTAAGGTTTCGTTTATTCCTCGATGATTTGTTTTTCCTTCGTGGTGGATTTTTATTAACATGATTTGTTCTTCGTTATCAGTTACTGAATTTACTTTCTGTGTACAGCGAATCAATTTAAGTTTTGATTCTGAAAAATGCTGTAAATAAATTTTATTGAATTGTCTGTAAAGCAAATCATTATGAAAATGCATACAGTATGTCTAATTTGAGACCGTATAATCTCTAAGGAATTCTATAATAAATTTTTCATTTTTATTTTCTGGTATTTTAACCGTGATAATTTTATGGTGTTCGTAATTTTCCTGTTTAACGTCAAGTTTGAAATAAGGGTGTGGAATGACGATTATTTGATTGACTTTATTATTGATTATTTCCTCTAAGATTTTTATTCCGTTATTTGTTGTTTCATTGAAGTTGGAATGTTGCGTGGATTTTGGGGATTTCTCACCTACAGGTTTTAACGTTACATCTTGAATGATTTTAATGTTCGATTGACTAGGTTGATTTTCAACAACTTGATTTTCTATATTCGATTGATTGGGTTGATTTTCAACGATTGGATTTTCTGCTAAGCTTCGTAAGTATTCTAAGACTTCTTTATCAATTTCTCCGGGATTATTAATAATCGACTCGTCTTCTAGGGCATTGACTGTTATTCTAGAAAGAGCGTCAGCGACTAAATTTAATTTACCTGGTTTATGAATAATTTTATAATCGAAATCTTCTAGCTTAAGTCTCCATCGGACTAATTTCGAATTCGGATCTCTGTAGTTGAATAAATATATTAAAGGGCGATGGTCGCAATATATTGTAAACTTGCGTCCGAACAAATAAGGTCGAAAATATTTACAAGCCCATACTATGCTCAAAAGTTCGCGGTCTATTGCGCTATATTTTTGTTCACTTTCATTTAAGGTTCGTGATGCAAATGCTATCGGCTTATCACTACCTGCAGTATTCTGCGAGAGTACTGCTCCAAGGGCAATGCTTGATGCGTCCGTCGTTAAAATAAATTCTTTCGAAAAATCAGGGTACTGTAAGATCGGGGCATTAATTAAGAGATTTTTACATGTATTAAAAGAATCAATAAAATCTTTATCATGCTTGATGGAACTATTCTTCTTTAAACATTTAGTCATCGGTTTTGTTATCTTAGCAAAATCTTTAATAAACTTTCTGTAGTAACCGATTAAACCTAAAAAGCTTTTAATCTCTTTTTGCGTCTTTGGCAATGGATAATTTTTTATTGCGTCAATTTTGTCGGGATTCGGTTTAACACAGTTTGTTGTAATTACATGTCCTAGGTATGATACTTCTTTTCTTAAAAATTCTGATTTATCTAATTGTATTTTAAAATTTGCCTGTCTGAGTCTTTCAAAAACTGATTGTAAACGTTCGATATGTTCTTGTAAGGATGTACTAAAAATTACTATATCGTCGAGGTAAACTAGACAAGTTTCATTTTGAATACCACGTAAAATATTGTCCATTTCGCGTTGGAACGTGGATGGTGCATTTTTGAGTCCGAAAGGCATTCGTTTAAACTCATAATGACCGTTCTCAGTCGAAAATGCTGTTTTTTGAATATCATCAGGATGCATTTGGATTTGGTGGAATCCATTTGCTAGATCCAAAGTGGTAAAGTATTGACTTTTTCCAAGCTTATCAAGTATATCCGTGATATTTGGAAGCGGATATTTATCATCAATAGTGCGATCATTTAATTTTCTATAATCAATCACCATTCTCCACTTTTTCTTACCTGAAGCGTCAGGCTTTTTTGGTACTATCCAAATTGGGCTTGACCAAGGGGATGTGGAATGTTGAATTATTCCTTGTTTAAGCATTTTTTCTACTTGGTCTTTTACTTCCTGTTTATGGACGTGTGGGTATCGATATGATTTTGTAAATACTGGACTTTCTTCCGTTAAATTAATTTTATGTTGAATTTCGTGAGTAAAACTTAAGGGAATATCTTCGGTATAAAAAATATCTCGATATTGATAACACAGATTTCTAATTGCTTCTTTTTCTTCGCGATTGCAATGTTCAAGTCTTAAGTTTTTTAGATTTGATTTTAACGAATTATCGTAATTTTGAGAAAAATCTACAGAATCGGTTTCCATATTTTCTATAAAATTCAACTCAGCAATATTTAAATGTTCTACATTAAATGGTTCGTTAATTTCGATTTTTGCTGGATTGGTACTTGAATTAATTATTGTTGTAATTGCAAAATAATTATTGATGTTAACTATCGCTTGCGGGGATTCTAGTTGATTTCCGAATTTAATATAATTTATTAATCCTAAACCTTTTTCTTGGTTAACTGGTAGTTTTACAACTTTTTCAGTTCTTGGTGGAATAGTCAGGATTTGTTTATTTAGTTTTAATTTATTTTTTAAATTCGTATATTCCTCCGTTTCGTATATTATAGGAATAGTAACTCTAGGTGTAATAATTTGCTTAGCGTGCATATTTAGGTACGCAGGCTTTTATTTGCTTCAATAAATCTATACCTATAAGTCCATCATATTTTTCACTAAATTTGAACAGATAGAACTTATGATTTTCAGGAACTTTAAAAATGTTGAATATAGGAATATTCATGACTTCGTTGTGATAGCTAATACTATGAGCTGTTTGTATATGGAAGTCTTCATTAAAAATGAATTTTTTATAAAATTTATACGCTAAATCTGGGTTCATTAAACTTCGTGAACTACCTGTATCTATAGGTGGTGGGTCTTCTCACAGGACACTGCCACCTAAGAGTACACCTACATAAACTGGGGATATACAGAGAAGACCCAATTTGTAGACTCTGCAATGAAGAAGACGAGACAGCTTCTCATGTGATATTCGAGTGTCCAGCACTCGCACGAACACGCTATGCGGTCCTGGGACCAATCAGTCCCGGGAGCCATCTAGCGGTAAAAACCTTGGTTAGCGGGCTGCTAAACCTTGTCAAAGGAACGGAGCTCTTCTAATCAAGGAGAATCTAAATGTGAGAAATACAATAAGCCCGCTGGCTTCAGTGTTTGGGACCTAATAAACCATCTCTCACATTTAGTTAAAATACCAAATACCAAATACCAAATACCTGTATCTATAAGAAAATTTGCGTTTAATTGGGGGATGTAAATGTATGGCAAATTTGCTTTCACTAAATTTAGTTGTATTATGTCTGATCGGTTTGAGACTCTTCCTGGGAAAAATTTACATTTTTCTCATAATATTCGTTCATTGGGTTATTTTGACTGTCAGATATAAATTGTTGTGATTCCTGCTGTTGATTATATTCGAAACTGTTGGGATCATCAGCAATATAATCTAATTCATCTTTTGGGTAATTATAATCGAAATAATTATAATAAGGTTGATCATTATTTTCGATTGGATTTTCGAATAATTGATCTTCCATCGATGTAGAAGGATTATTTGGGTTTACGTCTTGTGCGTATAATTGTTGGAATTGGGGTCTTGGACGAAAGGTTTTCCTTGTAAGTCCTGTGGATGAAGTATCCATTGGTTCAGGTCTAAAAGTAGTCATTCTACTGGGATTTGGATTACTATTTTGAAATTGATTTTGATTCTGATTTTGATTTTGTAACTGGAAATTATTATTTGGTTTCCAAAATTGTTTATGATCTAATGGGGGTCTAAAGAAATTATTTTGTGGTTGGTAATTATTTTGACCAAATCGAGTGTTAAAATTAGAAAATTGTGGTCTTTGTAAATTAGGGTTAGAAAATTGAGGTCTTTGATAATTTTGATTATAGTTCGTTTGTTGCGGTTTGTAATGAACCGGAAATAATTTTTGAATTGGTTTATGGGAATTTTGAGAATTAATATTATTTGATTTATTTAGGCTGTATAAGAAATTTTCTTCTTCAACGACTAATGACATTGCTTTTTCAAGACTATCAGGATCTTTCAGGCGAATTATGCTCTGAATATAGGATTGGGGATGCCTCTTATAAATGTTCTTAAAGCTAACTTATCATAATTATCTATTCTAAGAATTTTCTCTTCTCGTGTTATTTCAAGAGAATTTAATTTAGACATTATTAAACTTCTAGCATCTTGACAGCGCATACCAAAATTGTAAGGGGTTTCGTTTTTTGAGGGTCTTAGATTAATCAGATCTTGCTCCAAGCAATTAATATTTCTCTGATCACCAAAACATAGAGTCAATAAATTTTTGACTTGAGTCCAAGTGGTAAGTTCAGGTCTGGGACCAATCAATGTTAGTGCTCTACCTGATAATTTTCCAAGTATCGCTCTGTACAAAAAATTATTAATTAGCGGATTATTTGCATCAGAAAAAATTGCTATTAAACATTCACAACCTTCGATGAAAATGTTTAGTGTATTAGGATTTCCATCATAATGAGGAACAGAATCTAAATACAAACGTAGAAGTTGATATTCAATTGGTTTTGCTGCCATTGTTTGATCTGTATTTTCGGTTTCGCTAGATTGACTTTGATTATTTGTATTTACAGTAGTACTTATTCTAGATTTATTCTGATTATTTTGAGTAATATTCCAACTATTTGCTAATTTATCGATCAATTCATCAATATCAGTCATTAAATTATTATTTGAAAAATTATTAAATTATTTAATAAGACGAAATTTATTTTATTAATCAATCAAGGATATCAATAATAATAAAAATGGAAATAGAGTTTTGCTACTTGACTCACGTTAAAATGATGATTATCTTCATTTCCTTAAGCTAATGCTAACTGGCTTTGGCGATGTGTGTCCTCTACCAGGGGTTGATGGTGTTGGCGATGTTGTCCTCTGCCACCGGGTTGTCTTGATGTCGGCGATGTGGTCCTCTATCAAGGGGTTGATGGTTTCGGCGATGTTGTCCTCTGCCACCGGGTTGTCTTGACGTCGGCGATGTTGTCCTCTATCAAGGGGTTGATGGTTTCGGCGATGTTGTCCTCTGCCACCGGGTTGTTGGATTCAGCGATGTAGTCTTCCTCCAACGAGCTCAAAATAACTCGTCTCCCAAATTTATCCAAAATTTGATGTTAGAACTTCGTCACATTAAACTGTTTCACAGACCGGGTTAACTCGCGATTTTTGTCGAACCGTTAGTGACTCATCTTACCGACTGCGCCAATTTTATTTCGGACGTTTTTGGGAATGTTTTTAAAAACGATTAAAAACAATTAAAGACACAAGTTACTTTAAGCGAGTTTAATTCTAAACTGAAACTAAAACATTACATTTTCTCATCATTCCATGATATGAGCTAATTCATGGGTAAATATAGAATACGCTGATTCCATGGAAACTGCTGCTCGAGTCTTGAGACAATCCAAGAAATCTAGCTTTACATAATAAAGTATAAAGTATCTTAATATTATACAGGGTGATCTAATCATAGATTCGTAACTGGTGGTACTGTTAGTTTATCTCGTGTAGTATTTATTTGAAACAGGTAGACTTTCTGTCATCGTGTCGTGACCTCTATTATATTGGCTTTTCGTGTAAATTTGGTAAAAAAGTGAAGATCACTTGTTTGACTGACAAAGTTTATAAGTATATTAAAAAATATATCTATAATGAATAAACGAGAGGTTATATCAGCACAAAGCCGGCGAATTATTTTTAACGTTTTTAATTATTTTCAAGCCTCCAGTAGTGGTGAGTATATTCAAATGAAAATGCTGAAAGAAAAAACTTCTCAAGCAACAGGGGTATAAATACGCGGGTAATTGTATACATCCGCGGCTCCTAAGTTTCATCAATTTTTTCGGGACCGAGGAGCGAAATAGGGGTGCTGGGTGGGTAAGAAAGTAAAAACAGCCATTGCAAACTAATATTAAGGTCACAACTAAGGCCTCTTTGGCACTACGGTCGATTTTCTATTTTTTTTTTCATTTTCAGGGCAAGGAAAATCTTCGAAAATAACAGTACCACGATTTTTATTTTGAATTTTGCATTTATTTTGCATTTATAATCCGAAAATCATTGCATCAATCCCTGTGGACTGGACACGTTATGTGAAAGCGGATATATCGCCCAGTCCGCCTCTGTAAACCTCTAACACAGAATAGAATACTTGGCAATTATCGTGAAGTGGATTTATCCGGGATCGCGGCGTCTAATCGGTGCCTCTTGTCAGGACCGCACTCCCTCCGCACTCTCAAAACCGTTTTTTTTTACACCGTTTTGTGGCTTTCCCTTTCATTTGCAAAGCAAATGAATACCTTCCTGGTGTTACTATAGGTATGTTCTCCACCCCTATATAGGTTCCATAGTGAAACTGTAGGAGCCGCGGATGTATATAATGACCAATACGCGCACTGTGGAAAGAATTATTATAAAGGAAGGTTAGTATTTTCTGCAGAAAGTAAATAGGTAGGTACAGTATAATTTTTATATGGAGGCGAGATAATAGGCGTGAACCCCGCATTGGGTTGCGAGCTTTCTAACTGTTTCACCTTATCTGACTAGAAATTACATCAATGGCGCGGCGCACATAATACTAACTATTTTAAATGATTAAGTAAGTGGGTATTTCAAAATAATACGATACGAGTTAACCACTTAGCTTTCATATGTTCGATGAACGGCGAAGATACTCTTATCAGCCTTATCTGATTGGTTGTTTTGTAACGGGGACACCGACTAACATTATTGATACTAGACAACAAATATTTATTGACTCATATGTAGTAACTAACTTATCAGCGTACTAACCAATTCAATTCTCGCCTTTCTATAAAATTTACACTGTACCTTGTATCGCTTATACAGGGTGGTTAGCAATTGCGATCTTGGAAATAATATGATATAAGTAGGTACCAGGTCGTTTAAATTAGAGAAAAGTTGTACAACTTTATACTTAGGGTAATGAGGATCTGACAAAAATTATTTTAATTATTTTCAAAGCCGAGTAATTTGAAAGATAGTCAACTTGTTTTTCTTATGTCAGCCATAATGTTTTGTTTTAGTCATTCGATATCAAAAAATGAAACAAAGCAAAAAATCTATGGCATTAAAAAAATTTTTTTCTGAATTTTATTCTTTTTTTTTCTTTTTTTTTATTCTTATTTGTTATTAATTTATTATTAATATTACTTGCCAGTAGAATAAGTACCTACCTACCTACTATTTTCGTTTTTCCGCATATAGGTACCTAATTTTAAATAAATTCAAAATAATTTAACCGAGACTAATTCATATAAATTGGAATACTAAACGTAGATGTCCATATTGATTTTTTAATTGAAGATTGATAATTGACTTATCATTTATACCTAAACATTTAAAATATATTAAAAATATAAAATATTTTTTATTATATGCGCGGCGCCACTGATGTGATTTCTAGTCTGTTATGGTGGAACAGCGTTTATCAGTTCAATGGGTGGAACAATTAAAACCGGCAAGATGCGTAGTTCACGCCCAGACTCTTGCCTTCCTATAAAAATCATAGTACCTATATCTACGTATTATTCTATTCATTGAGATTGGAGATTACCAAAATAATTAATATTTTATCGCACAAATAAAAGTACAATAATTCCTATTTCGGTTTTCGTGGTTTTACTGCCCCGATGGTGCTACTATTTTGGATCTGAGCTTTAATAAGTTTTTAATTAATATTTTTAAATAATTTTTTTAAATAATTTTGAGATATATATTTTGTTTATTACAAGCTGTGCCCGGCATGCCAATGAATGCCCGTTAGTATAATATCGTAATTCTCGTTAAAATGTACACATAATATATGTCAGCAAATAGGTACAGGTGCACCATGTACGTTCAAAATAAGAAGTCGCCTATCGGCTTAACGGAAGCTAATGGGTGTAGTTATTCTGAAAAGAGAAATCTGTCATATGGTAATAAAACCCCTGTAGTTAGGTTGAAGAAATCTAACAATAAGGGTGAACATAATTACAGGTATAGAATTTGTTTCCATAGCAGGTTTACCCAGAGGTTCCTAACAAGTTAACGAAATATTCCAATAACAATATTTTGTTTATTTACTACCCACCAGAATTTGCATTTTGTTATTAATTCTTAGTTGAAAAAAAAATTAGATATCGGCGATATAGTAATATAAATTTCCCAAAGTTTGTACTCATCAGAATATACAGATGTTCGAATGTAATTTACAAGTTGCAGTCTGAATATTTACATGTTGTTTAATTAATATACAGGTCTCTTCAAATTCGTTGGCGAGAATAATTCCACGAAATTTCAAGTGGTTTCCT
The DNA here is from genome assembly GCA_910589415.1 of Malachius bipustulatus. NCBI lineage: Eukaryota > Metazoa > Arthropoda > Insecta > Coleoptera > Melyridae > Malachius > Malachius bipustulatus. Next base: position 19,533,900 of record OU342633.1, read on the forward strand.
ATATTCAAACGTTCAGACACTTTCCAGCGGCGTAGGTCTCACTGCTAAAAATTTCAACCGTAAATATTATAATGTTCAAAATCTTTTTATGGAACTTATAAATATCAAGTAAATTATTTTTGTTATAATATTTTTTTTGTTATATCCATGTTGTTGTTAATTATTATTATTATTAACAATGTGGCCAGAACTGTGTTTTACGCGAATTTTTCGAAATTTTTAAACCGGCCTTATTTTAATTTTTTATTAATTCCAAAGCGTTGATAATACCTAATAGAAACAAAACTATGTTCATAATAATTTATTCACTTGTATTATTTTAAATTTTTAATTACTGATAATAATTGAAAATATAAACCAAACTAATTATGTTCATGTTAATTTATTTATTTATATAACTTGTATTATTTTCAATTTTGTATTACCGATAATAATTAACAATAATAAACCAAATTATATGTTCAAGTTAATTTATTTATTTATTCACTTGGGTTATTTTCATTTTTTAATTAACAATGCTTTGATTATTAAAAGTATCATTTTTCAATATTTTTTTTTGCAGTTAATTCAAAATGATACATTAATTATTTTATAAATTGAACCAGTTATAATTTCCAATAAAACGCACTACATTACATATTTTTATATTTCTCGAATGAAAAGAAACTGTTTGAGTACTTCCGCACGCCAAAAGTATGTTTACAAATATTCACCAGTTTATGGTATACTCCCCACTGCTAGGCTATTACTACTGCCTTTGTACCTTCTTAATACGAAAGGCGACTTCTTATTCTGAAAGCACCTGGGATACAGGATCGGTTAAATTGGAGAAAAGATGCGCAATTTTGTGGCCATCATATCCTGAAAAAACTGAAAAATCGAGATTTCTTATTTTCGCCATATCTTCTTTCTTATCTGAAATCAATAAATAATTTTTTGTAGGCTTACATAAGTCGCCAAGAGCTATACCCATCAGACGTTTCAAAAATTTTCCAAGCCGACTAGATCACAGAGTTTTTATAGTCAACTTTTGTTTTTCTTATGGCCGCCATATTCTTTTTTTTATGTCGTTCCGTATGAAAAAATTATGAAAACCAAAAATTAATAAACTTCAAAAAATTAATTTCAAAAATGTTTGTTCTTTTTTCTTTAGGAAAAAGACAACTTTTAGACCGAATAATATCATAGAGAAATTAAAAAAACTATAAGGCAAGCAGGTATGACTTCATATTGACGTATTTCAGCGAAATTTTTTTTGTTGTTCTTCTAAAAAAGAATAAAAATTTTGGAATTTTGTTTTCGAAGTTTATTAATTTTTGGTTTTCATTATTTTATTTTATATCAAACGACATAAAAAAATAATATGAATGAAAATAATAATAAGAAAAACGAAAGTTGACTGAAAACTCTGGCATCTAGTCGCGGCTTTGAAAATTTTTGAAACGTGTCAGATGGGGAGCTCTTTAATTGCGACTTATGTAAGCCTACAAAAATATTTTATTTTTTCTGCGACGAGCTATAAGTTTGACCTTTTTTCCCCGTTGACAGGTAGAAAAATGCCTCATATTATATGAGCTGCATCTTATCGGGGAAATAAATGAATTAGCAGGGAAATAAATGAGTACTTATTTCCCCGAAATGGCGGCTTAGGTATAGCTACTATTAACACTCAGATATCATTAAATTTATATCAAATATACGTAAAGGAAAGTTACCTACCTTATTATCCAAATGGCAATTATTAAGGGAATTTTCATAATAATCACTATCCATATTAGTAAATTCACTCATCGAAAACTAACAAGAATCTTTGCAAAACTGTCTTCAATTTTAATTACATTATTATGACGTTTATGTAATAATTAAATCGTTTCGTTACCCAGGCAACGTCAATTACGATAAAAGACAGTTTGAAAATCCAAGTTTAACATAAATCATTTTTCCGACATAATTTTCAGTTATCTAACTACGTTTTTCGACATTCTAACACTGATATTTCTTCTCGCAGAAAAAATTGTATATTACACACAAGAAAAAAGTGCGATGTTAGCTCTCGATGTGTTTGTCCACTCCGCTAAACGCGTCCGGGGACGAAATCACATCTCGAGCTAAAATCTATCACTTTTTTCTCTTGTATAATAAATAACTATATTATTTCAAATAATAAGAAAGATATATGGCAAAAATAAGAAATTTAGATTTTTCAGTTTTTTCAGGATATTTCAACAAAATCGAATAAAATTATACGAACATCCAATTTTTTTTTAGTTTGACACACCCTGTATCGTAAAACCTGCTATGCATTTCGGGCCAATGTTTATATGAACTTTTCTTCTTAAAATCACTTAAATATATAAGCACCCCTTATTGGAGTTTGACCATAACATACTTAAATAACAAAATAACACCCTGTATACGTTTAATATTTTATTTGAACCATGTTTTCATGGCCGTTTTAAGTACCTACAGTCTATTGTTTATTTAGATGGACTTGTCAAACAGCTGTCAAGTTGGTACCCTGTGCAATCTTTAAACAGTAATTTTCATACTGTCGGATGGTAGCCTGTTTTCTTGACCTTGGCAAAAAATTTACGTTGTGACTAAAGTAACGGCAACATTCCCCGATTCGGGTATAGGCTATGCGACGTCACCTGCAAAACATGTTTCCTTGTTGTAAGTTGAACTGTTATAAAACGCAAATTAAAAACTTAAAATTACTTTATTTTCTTTGAAAATAGTCCTTTTTTAATAGATATTTTTATTTTTTGAAGATAAATTTAACTGTTGCTTGGATTGACGTTTTGCGAAAACTAGGTGTGGTTCCTCAGTCGGTCGGTACTCTAGTCACAGAAAAACGCTAAGAAACTTATTGAAAAATTAAAGTTGTCAAATTGACAAACCAAATTATCAAAATCAAAATTATTAAAATGCTGAGGCAGATAAATTTATTTCAAAAGAAAGAAAAGAATGAAATAATCAAATGCTATAAACAATAATTATTGAAAGATGTTTCTCCAGATTAAGCAAAAATACAGTTTAATCAGATTCCTTGAAATATTCCTTGAGAAATTCTTTAAAAATGATTAAATAATGTAAGTACCTACCTCTATATTTGTCAATGATAGATCTTCTATTTTCAACATTTTTACCTAAAACTAAGAAGGAATCAGTCTAATCCAACAAACATAAGATTTACAAGAGTAAATAGCTAGGTACTTACACTTAAAAGTCTCTAAAATTTTCCAATTTACCTCAGAAAATTTATATTTTCAGAAAGTTTATATTTTTTCGGATTTTAAATTTTGAAATAAAATGACATTTCAACTAATCGACATAACACAAATTAATTTAGTAACTATTCCAGTGACTATTTTAGTAACAACTATCACCATAACCAACCTAATCAGTCTTGTTGCCAATCGTTCCCCTAGAATTTTGACTTGGTGAAATCCATCTAAATAAAAAATAAAGTATACCTATTTATTAGAAATAAATACACTAGATGAGATTCGTATAATTAAATTAATTTTCCTAACAAAAATGAATTATGGGAGCTAAGATAATATATTAAAAGACAATAACAAATAAATAACAATATAAGCTGCTATCACGTTAACAATGATTATAAGATTTCAAACAAAATATTTATACCGGCTGCGGCTGTGGACAAAGTTCTGTATTGCAATTTGTATCAATTATTGTATCTTATTTTTTATAAAACACTCAACAATAGACACTCGCCTGCAGTTTTGGATCTAAACAATAATTCTTATGTGTTTTATATGCCTAACAAGACACTTATACAATAAATAACTATTACCTCCAGCAAAATTCACAAAAATGAATAAGTAATAAGTACATACATATTTTTACAATCACTTAATTTAGACAAGTTTTCCCGCCAAAGTTTAAAATACCCTCGATTTTGCAATCGGTGCAATTTGGCAACATCGGTATTCCCTATGAACTTTAGCCCCTCCTCTACCCAGCCATTAGGTTCTGTAATTATCTAATTACCTATCTAATAATGTGATTATAATTGCCCATAGTATAAAGGCACTGTCGACTGTGGACTGTGGGCCATTATTAACTAAACCGGCAGTAGACCAAGACCAGTAGAGAAAGTTGAAACCAGCAGAATCGCATCGAGAAAGATAGACGTTTGACATGACGCTATAAATACTTCACAATCAGACAAACAAAGTGACAGTGGCTTGTGTGACAGTTTACTTCAAAAATTAATTAAATTTCATAATAAATGGATAAAAAATAAAAAATCCACAACACAAGAAGAGTTCCTGCTTTCTGTGCTGCGTCGTGGAGGGTAGTAGTGTTGAAATGTAAAAGTTTTGGTGTAACTTGTTAAAAAAGTGTAGTTCTACCTTGTGTGCATCATTTAAACCAGGTTCCAATTACATAGTCACAAGAAATAGTTTGAATTTAGTGAAAATAAATTAAGTTTCAAAAATGGCTGATCCACTAAGTCTTCTCAGACAATATAATGTAAATAAGAAAGAAATTATAGAACGAGAGGGCCAGATTATTTTTGGCGAATTTTCATGGCCCAAAACAGTCAAGACCAATTATTTGATGTGGAGGTCAGTATTCACTGTCTTAGCTTTAACCTGCTCCCTGGACGTCCCAGCAACCCATATGTTTACCCTTCTGTGTACATTTTAGGTCTGGAAAAGATGGAACCACAAAAGACTATTACACACTAGAGTGCTTATTGTTTATCCTGAAGAATGTAAACTTGACTCATCCTGTCTATGTAAGGCAAGCTGCAGCAGAAAACATCCCAGTTGTCAGACGTCCCGACAGAAGGGAGTTATTAGCATATTTAAATGGAGAAACTGCAACATGCGCCGCAATTGATAAGAGTGCACCACTTGAGCTACCAACTCAGGTAACAAACGCACATTCTCATGTAATTGTGTCATATCGAAACTGTCTAATATTTTGGTTTTAGGTTAAAAGATCTGCTGATTATGATGGTCCGGAGAGTGTTGCGAAGAAGCAGCGCTTCGAAGATCCTCACGTACAGAAAGTTAGGGAGAAACTTGCAGCCAGACTTGATGCACCGAAAGAGGCATCCGTCTCTGTTGATAATATTAAGTGAGTGTCTCAAAACAGCTTTCAGAGATGACATTTAATAATTTTATTAACGTCTTAGGTCACTTTCTGAAGCTATGTCTAAAGAGAGAATAGCAGCTATTAAAGCTAAGAGATTGGCGAAGAAGAAAACTACCATCAAAGGTAACGACGATATCGGGCAAGATTACGATTTTAGAGCCATTTTAGATCTTGATGTCGGAATAACCAAAGATATCATAAGTAAGGAAAGGCAGTGGAGAACTCGAACAACAATTTTACAGTCAAGCGGAAAGGTAACAGAAGTTATAATATTTTGTGTGACAAAATTAGTAATAATTATCTGTTTTAGAATTTCGCAAAAAATATATTTGCGATGCTTCATAGTATTAAAGCTCGAGAAGAAGGACGACAGAGACCTCCTCAACAAGCTCCAATAGTGACACCAAGAGCCACACCCGTAAGGCCGATTACTCAACCGGCGATGTATAACAGATACGATCAGGAGAGATTCAACAGACAGAAAGAAGGTAGTCTGATATATTATTGTTTATTAATAAGCGTATTAATTATATTGTTTAATTACAGAGACGGAAGGTTTCCAAATCGTGACAACAGGAACATATCACGGAATGACACTAAAGTCAGTGACAGAGGGATCGGCGAAAGCTAAACCGGCTGCTACGCCTCAACCTCAAACTCCCCTGCCGGTTAGTGCTGCAAGACCACCTTCTGGTGGAATGAGTAAACGTGTCTCCAGAACACCCATCGTCATAATCCCAGGTGTAGCCAATTCTTTGATCACAATGTACAATGTTAAAGAAATGCTGCAAGAATTGAGGTAAGTCAAGTGTATGAGTATTATTGATGATGTAATTTATATTAATTTACATTATTACAGATTTGTTTCGACCGAGCAAAAGAAATCAGAAGGTGCTAAAAGAGACAATGAAGTTCTCATTCAGAGATCTAAAAATGGGCAAACAGTTCCATATCGTGTCGTCGATAATCCCACAAAGTTGACACCCTCTGATTGGGATCGAGTGGTTGCAGTATTCGTCATGGGCCCCGCTTGGCAGTTCAAGGGGTATCCGTGGGATAAGCCAGTAGAAATATTTTCTAAGAGTAAGTCTCCTTTTTCGCTATATCGGGGCGAGTAATTAAAATTGTGATTTTTCAGTCGCTGCGTTTCATCTTAAGTATGATGAGATGAAATTAGATGCCAATGTGGAAAAATGGGCCGTTACAGTAATTCAGTTGTCTCGAACGAAAAGACACTTGGATCGAGCTGCCTTGATGATCTTTTGGGAGAGATTGGACAAGTAAATGTTTATTGGTCGTTTCTGGGTTTATTTACTGACGTAGTTGTTTTTTTCAGGCATATGTTGCAGTTCAAACCACATTTACGCTTCTAATGATCCTGAAAAATGTATTCATTTTGTATAGGTTAGCTCTAGAAATTAGGGTAATAAAACTAATTTTAATAAAATGTAGTATTTATTTATTTTCCCAATTTCTTTGCTTCTAATTAATAATTATTTGAGATCAAACAAAGTTACACTGGACCATGACTCAACAGCCCCTAGTTTCTCCTGGTTTTCGCTCTAATAATAATTATTATCAGCGTTTTTTTATGATTAACCCTTAACTACGCGCGCCCTGAAATACAACATAACTATTCGCGTGGTGTATTTTGTACACCAGGTCTAAAAACCACCATAAAACAACCAGTTTTAATATAAGTAAAACAAATAACGTAAATAATGTTAAGAAATATTTGCCATATAAATATTGAACAAAAAACTTAAATGCAAAAGTATGAAACAAAAAAAAATCTTAAAAAAGCTGAAAATTGCACCAAAAAAAAACCGTTTTTTTAAGTGACTACTCGCTTTCACTCATTGTTTCATCATCATAGTGCACTTCGAACAAGTACTGACAGTATAGTTGCATGTTCTTTGCATACAGGTCTCCCACATGTATGACACGACATGGTCGTCATACCTAATTTTTCTGTCTTCCGCAACAAAAGCACCTTTTTTCGTATTTTTGTTGGTGGTTCTTCACACTGGCACTGACAGTGCGTGTAAACAACCCTTCACCAATAGGTTAGATAGCCACCCCGAGTGCGCATGAAGTATAAAGCAAAAATGGCCGCCACCATAGTTATAGTGGTGTACAAAATACACCAGCGCGAGTAGTTAAAGGTTAATGGGATGAGAATATCTTAGAGAACGTGAACAATTATTTTCCCAATGTTGAGAGAAAATTCCACTCTTTTGGTATTGGTATCAGATTTTATATGGCTTCACAGGTGGTTTTTTGCAGGACAGCGGAAATCGATATTTGGGGCACATGGACTAGAAGAGAGACACCTAGAACTAATCACATATTCTAATAATTGTAAAGATAAGGGTAAATGTGCCAGAAAAAGTAGTTTTTTTGATGGGAATCAAATTCAATGTCTCCTGGTTCACTTTTACTTAACTATAATGCAATTTTTTTTATAAAGCGATTTTACCCGAGTGGCTCTGTTAAGGTGACATATTGCTGTCAACGTTTGCGTTATGGCTATATTTTTATAAGTTAAGATTACAATGTCAAGATAAATAAATAAATATCTTATGGCTGTGGTAAAGCCCAAGTGTCAGAAGTTTTCAAGTAGCCTCAAGGGCCTCTGACGTAACTTAACGACTGCTGTGAAGCAGCCGGGACCCCCTTTTTAACGTACCTCCCCGGAGCACGATCGGTCACGGGACTTTTTATAATGAGTGGTGTTGTTAGATGCTTTCTTTCATGGGTTTGGGTTTTAAGTTTATTGAATAGATCTGTTTACGAGTTCCCACATAAGAGAAAAATTACACATTGAGAAAGCATATAAGTTAAAGTGAAACCAAGTGAGATATTTGCCATTTTGATATTTTATTATTTGTACTTACATCCACTTTTGAAATTTAGCTTAATGAAAATTATTTATCGATTCTTATTATTTTCGTTTGCAGTAAAATTTATAAATTAGACTAATTTTTAAAAATTAAACTAATTAAATTAAAATTTAAAAAACTAGAGTTTCCTCAGTCTTGCACCCACAGAATACCGACAAATGAATTAAATTATTAACCTGCGAGTGGTTGCTAGGCGAGCATTTAGCTCACTATTGACTTTAAACTGTAATTATTCTGTTACTTGAACTCGTGAAAAAATGCCAATTTTTCTAGCTTATACATCGGTACGGAAATTGTGTACAGTAACTGACATTTCCAAAAAACAAAAAAGTAATTTCAGAGAAGCGGCAAGCAGAAACTTTCGTTGCGAGAAAAATTTTCCGCTTGCCGCTTCTCCGAAATTGCTTTTTTAGTACTGTCAGTTACTGTACACAATTTACATACTAATGTATAGTTTATAACTTTAAGAAGAAACATAGGAAGGATTTTGTAATGAAAATCAGGTTAATTTATTTTTTATGGACACTTCATTCAGTGCAGTCGCAGCCGTGCAGGCTAAACGTTCTTTAGTGAAAACCCATGTAAACTCAACTGCTCTTATGTTTAGGTATGCTAGCCATGTGAAAGGGTTGCTGTAGTTTATTTATTTGGAGTTATTTGTTGTTTTTATGGTATATCGAGTGTTTAGCTATTAGTTTAGTTCAGAATAAATTCAGTTTGTGTTATCTTATGTAATAGTTATCTACCAAAAATATTTATATTGGCAAGTTAACAATATTATTCCTCCTTATTTGAAAATACCTACCTACAACAAATATTTCTAATACAGGGTGTTCGGACAGCCAAAATAAAATTTCATATATAAAACCGCATCACAAGCATGAAAAAGAATAAATTTTTTATGATCGGGCTTCGTTCAGGAAATATTTCCAAAAATCTAAAACTAAATCATCTGTTAATATTTTATTTTTTTCAGTAGGTACTTATAGACAGCCAAATTAAAATTTAATTAAAATTTCAATATTTATTTGATTTGTATTATCAAAAACAATAACTTTATTTCCAGGTGGGGCTTAGGAAATACCCGGACAAAAAAAGCCTGATCTGGAAATTATATTTTATGCTTCTAATGCGGTTTTGCAAACTTAATTTTAGATGTCCGATCACCAAACACCCTGTATTGTAATTCATTATGCTTTTTTTTACATGCAAGCGATATGCTCACTAGCGACCACTGGTGTTACAATTCCCCTAGCGACCAATGCCGGGTTAAATTAAAATTTAACATGCAACACTGCTGGTATTACAGAAGATTTTTGATAAGTTTAACCTAAACAGCTGAAAGTGATAGTTGGGGATTTTTAGTTTTAACCAACATAAAACAAAATTTCACAGTAACCTGCTTGGATGCAAATAAAAAAAAATCGAAATATAGTTGCTTGAAGTAAAACTGAAGTTTCTTTTGCTCATGAGGACTTCTTGCGACACCGCATGTGAAGATAACTACTGGAACTGAGCAGTAAAACGTTATTGTAGCAATTCTCATTAAGACTCCAGGAAGGTGTATTCATAGGGACGAAGTGAAAACTTATAAACAACATAATAATTATAAATACTTTTATTTTGTATAAACTGGTAGTAGTAAAATGATGAGTACAAAATGTATTAAATGGCTAATACTGCATTTTATGCAGGCATGGAAGGCCTCCAGAAAGTCTTTTTATTCTTTCATATTGACACCGGTGTTGAGTGCTCTACATTATTATTAGATAAAACAAATAACAAAATATGGAAACAAAACAAGCCTAATGAAATTTTCAACAATAATAATTTAGACTGGCTGATTAAAGAACAATAATTATTATCTTGTCTCAAATTATTTAATAATAACCAAGTTAGGTATGTTATTTGACTATTCAAGTTATGCAATGAAAGCTTCCATATAATACCCTCAGGTTATTACAAAAATAAAAGATAACTCTTTTTTTTACTTTTGATAATTTTTCTTGAACCTTCTTGTAAAGTTGAATTTCTGTATTATTTAATTGGGAATCGGGTTCTTGGGAGTGAAATTATTATTTATAAAAAACGAAACGTTTCGGGGCCGATTGGTCCCTTGTTCACTTCTTTTTTTTACAATACATAATATTGAAGGCGGTGCAATTTTTTTGACCATCCTAAAAAAAATTAGATCCAAGAAGATTTCTTGAATTCATGGAACAAACTACACATGGTAGTTATCTCTGTCATCTGAATGTGAAAGAGAAAGCCTTAAATAATGCCAACATTCTCACTAAAAACTTTCAAATAAAAAACTTGGTTGTTTGAACTCATTTCTTAAACAACCTTAAACAACAAAAAATATTCTTTAATAATTATTAATCTTACTGCATTTTTCATTAAAACTATTTAAAACACACGAGAAAATAAAATATGTAAAAACAAAATTAATATATTTTTAAAAAAATTATAAAATTAACATTTCCAGCCAAAGTTTTCATAATATAAAAAAATTACTCAACCTGGCAATAATACCACAAAGGTTAGTTCATCTTGTACCTCATAACTTTTAGCACATATGGAAGCCAATTAATTAAACAACTAATAGATTTGTTAGACTATTTTTCTATTGAGTTGAGTGAAAGATGTAGTTAATTCAATTGCTCTTTAAACAATCAGGTTTTAAACTTTAGCCAAAAAAAATCAACCGATTCCACAAGCAACAATTTTTTTTCAAATTCCGATATATTTTTTCAATTTACCTTGAATAACCTTTTATTTAATCAGTTGAAAATAACAAATCTTAAATATTCTTAGTACATATTCTCATGATAAACATCAATATATTAAAAATTTGCTTTATTATGAAACATATAAAACTTAAAAATTGCACAATTTTTTTAACCGAAACTGCAATATTACTGATATCAATGGTAAAATTAATTAATTAGTATTACCATTAAAACACCTTTTTAAAAACTGAATCAATTAAATATTGCCAGACCTGCTGGGTTAAATATAGTACCATGGCAGATTTCACTGATCTTAACATAAATATTATTCAAGGCATAACATTTTTTTTATAGAAGTAAATAATTCCAGCGAATATAAAACAAAAAAAAAATATGAAATGCGATGAACTGATATTGGCACTATAAAAATATGAAATAAATGGTGGAACAATAAATAACAGAAGTGTGGCCTAAAGACTATTTATAACAACAGCCTTGTTAAATATGTACATGTCTGTAATTTTTATAAAAACACACCATTAAAATGTAGGTACCCCTTCCACTTTTAATGCAATTCAAACATTTGACTAAGTAACTTTAAACAACAATAATGATCTACTTCTCAAGAATCACCGGCCACTGGAAATAGTACCAGTACCACCTGCACTTTTAGTCTTAGTATTAGCCCTCTTTCACACATACGGTTTTCTAACGGTAACCGTGCCGTAGCCGTGCCGTAATTTAATTCGACTTGTGTTCACACGGCACACGGTTTTTAGTAGACAGCGCGGCACTGGATTTTTTTAAAGTATTTTTGTCAATTGCACCTACGATGGATGAACGAAAAATGCGCATATTGTTAATAATGCTATGACATCGTCGTAGACGTAGATAGTCGCGAAAAGCAAGAAAATTTTGGATTCATCCACTTCTTGAAAACAGACAGTCGATGGGGGAATTTGCAACATTGTTTCGCGAGATACGAAAGGATCTTCAACTAATGTAATTAGTAGTTCATGACCTATTTCAATAACCTAATTTCGTTATTATAATTTCCGTAAATTTAGAAAATGTTATTAACGTCCGTACGATACAGAGAGCAAAACTAATACTGAATATTTTTGGTAAAATATACTTGTCAACAGTATCAACACACGGCACGTGTGCATGCTTGTATTCACTTGTGTGTTTTTCTGTTGCCGTAAGCGGCTCCGGCACCGTGCCGTAGCAGTCAACTAGCCGTGCTGCGACGGCAGCCGTGTACGGCTCCGGCAACAAACCGTCTTGTGTGAAAGCTTGCATTTATGATAACGTGTTTCGATTAAGCACGGCTCCGTAGCCGTACACGGCCACGGTTAAAAACCGTAGGTGTGAAAGAGGGCTTAGTACTTACCATTTTTTGTTAAAATTTACTAATGAAACAGATGATAATAGGCCTATAACTAACACCCAAATAATAAAAAAATGATATAATTTAGTCTAACATTATTTTACATAATAATACCTGGTGTTATTGTTTTTATTTAAGGCATGAGTGGCCAAAAAATGTATTACAGCCTAAATTTCAGTCAATCGCTATGAAAAATAAACAATAAAATATTAGCTGCCTGTATCACAGAATTTACAAGATATAGCGATATTTACAGTTCTACAAATTTGAAAACAATAAGATTGAACACATTTCTCCTTAGAACTGTTATCTTTAAATTGCATTAAAAGTGGTACACCTGCACGCACATCATGAAGAGTCGCAACTACAAAACAGCACTGGAATGAAATTAACTGCACTTCAAACGACAAACAATAGAAGATGTGCCTGTAACTTGTTTGTATTAATACGAAATTAATTAAATTATTAATTAATGTGCCTAGAACAGTTATTAAAACACGTTCTGAGAAGATATTTGAGCGTAATCCTATTCTAAAAAATCTAAATACAAAAACATCAACATTAAACTTATACATCATAAATAAAACTGCCTAAATGTAATAAAAATATCAAAATAGTAACTTAACGTGTAGTTTTATATTTACAGGGATATAATAATAATAAGAGCTCGTTTTCTTAGATCTACTAAGACGCATATACGTTTAAATACTCGTCACGTTTCAGAACACTTGGATTTTCATGTACGAAGAAGTGTCCAGCACGGTTAATAAGTACATCTGGAGTTGTCCTTACAAACTAATACAAAAAAAAATTATAAAGCAATACTGTTGTAAGTATTTCCCGCCACCAAAGCTAATAAGGCACATTTAATGGTCCCCTCTGAGTAATTCCATCAGAAGATTGAAACTCGGGCCATCTCCATCTTTTGATTTGATCGTCAACATTTCCTTGCCAATCTAAAAATTCATCAGCTCAAATAATTATCATAAAGCATGACATATAGACAATAATAATAATAACAATAATAACATAAGAGGGAACATTACAGAATGTTCTAGAATAATTTCAAATGTTCAGCGCTCTAATTCTGGAATGTTCAATTAAACAATGTTCTAGAAATCTCGGGACGTTTATGAATGTTCTTGAATGGTTCAAGATAGTCTAGAATGTTCTAGAAAGATCCTGGAATGTTTATAAAATGTTGAGGGAATATTGTTCTAGAATAGATCCAGAATGTTCTAGAAAATTTTAGATTTATATAGAATGTTCTATAATGTTAGAGAATGTTCTAGCAAGTTCAGGAAAAATGCTCTAGAAACTTCTAAATTGTTGAAAATAGTAAATGTTTATGATTTTTTATTTAACAAAAATATTGCTCAATCTGGCTACAATATTAAATAAATGTATTGAAAGTAAATTGAATTCATTTTCTTATAAAATTAAAATACAATCAAGTGTATGATATTCGCTACCTCATCTCCCTCCTCTACTCTCTCACTCAGACTCCAATGATCTACAGGCCAGCTCTTTACGGAGATTTAAAAAATTAAAGTTAATCCTTACCGTTGAAAATGTATTAATAAATGCTCAATCCTGACTTAAAATTTTGTGTTGTTTCCTAAAATTTACTGTAACAAGAACTAGCTGCTTGAATGGGGGGTGGGGGTGTTCAGTCTCGTCATTTTCATTATTTGAATTATCTTAAAGTTTACCTGACAAGTTCGTTGTAATTCGGGTATTCGAAGAAGTAACTCTCCAAATTTAGCAGGACTCTCGGGATAGTGAGTTATTGTGTAATCTTGTAAAGCTTTAAGGGCTTTTTCCTGTGATGCTCGTACTTTTTCTGCTTCTTTTAGTTCGGATGTGTCTAAAAAAAAATTACTCATATTACACAGAAAACTGAAAAGTATTGAAGTAATACTGTCATTATGAATAATTTGTGAATCACCAAACTACAAGATACGAAAAAACTTACCCGAAGTTAAAAGAACAATAACTTTCATAGCGACATATTCGTACTGATCCACTCTCAACCTCCTCAGCTGTTCCGTGAAATTGAGCATGCGTTCTATACAGGCCTGCATTCCCATATCTCTGGCCTGAGCTAACGTGATGCTTTTCCCCAGAGACACCCTGATTTCCCCCGGCGTCGTCATCGATCGAAAGCAACAGGAGAACAACAACAACTCGCACCAGGAGTTGATCAACAGACATATCTGATCGTCGATCTGAAAACGAAATTACGATAAAAACCGCAAAACGACAATGGCACTCGATCGAATCTTACGGAGATGTTCTTGAACAGAGGCAAGCTCTTGCACCATTTCACGATCTTGTAGAGCCTGTGATCGGCAATATTGCACAAATTCGCCACGAAATCGGGACTAGTGTCCGTGGAACCCGCCAAAGCTGTTCCGGCAAGAAGCGGATGATTGGAGAAATTATGGACGGCTCCGCTTGAACCTTCTTTGCCTAGATGTCCCTCTGTACTTAGTTTATTCAGTTCGCTTTCGTTGTAATGCCACAGGTGCTCCACATCCATTATCTCCTATCGGGGGGAGATTATTATATTAATCCGAGCCGGATTATTTAATAAATGTAAACTTACTTGCAATAATGTTGGGACACCTTTAGACCCGGCAAAGATTCCTCTCCTGTGAGATAAGAGGCCGTCGGGTGGCTCTAACTTGATATTGGGGTGAGAATCAACCGCACTTTTAATATCACTAGTACTGGCTCGTAATTCGGCGTGGCTAGTCAAACTTGGAGGCAAGGAATATGAACACTGGTAGGTCGAACGTCCACCTCTTGTCCTATCTTCTCTAATTGCTAAAAAATGTAATGTTTGTTATCGAAATGCATACTGTAAAATGTTGAATTGTAAGTAACGCAAACAGATTTTACAGATTCAATCTCAAACCTAAATTAAGCTTTTATCTGCTTACACCTACACAGTGACTGATATTATACCAGTGTGGACTATAAGGCTTTATGCTTAAGCTCCTCCCATGTTAAAATTATGACACATTAAATTGAAGTTTATATTTTATTCGTCATATCTAAGCAACCAACACTTCATAGTACGGTTTTCTTCGTCTCTATTGGATGTGATGCAAGATGGCGACCGTCTAATCAAAAAGCAAACACTTTATTCTTATTGTCCCCACTGGATAAATCCGGTCACTGTACTCACAGCAGATATTTTTTCTGTAAAAGACACCTAAATTCTGCAAATCGAAAGATCGATCATTATTTAAATAAAGCGTCCTGTCAAAAACCTGTCACTTAATTGACAGGTGACAGGTGGGAACAAGAATAGTTCAAGTCTATTAATAATGTGACATTTCGGAGCTTTTGATTGCAAAATTTAAAAGCGTTAAACTGGTTATATTTTTTTTAAAGGAGATTTTGCCATTTTGGAAAAGGAATACTTTGAAAGAATGTTACAATAATCATGACCAAGAAGATGGTTTCCCTGGGAGCGATTTAGGAATCATCCTGTTAAGACTTACAACCGGATAGTTTAGGATATTTTTACACATGAAATCAAGACCATAAAGTTTAAAAAGGGCTCAAGTTAGCAAAATTTAATTGCTCTTACCTTCCAACTTCATCCCGCACTGTAAACATTTATCGAACCTACAGGCGGGACATTTCTTCCTAGTGGCGACCGTGACCGGGCAAGAAGCACCTCGCAGGCACACGTAATTCTTTCGATTCTGCACGGTCCTCTTGAAGAACCCTTTACAGCTCTCGCAGCTGAATATCCCGTAATGAAATCCGGATATCTTATCGCCGCAAATCGGACAAGGACTGTTGATCAGCTGCTGCCTGGAGATACCGGGTTGTGCGGACAGAGAGGACGATGGATGAATTAAGCCGGATTTATCTTCGTTATCGTCCAGGGAATCGTGATCGGGCGGATAACTGGAAGCCGTGTCTTCTTGCAGGCTGCGATATAATACATTGTGATGCAAGGGACTGTTGTGAATGTTGTGCATATGGCGACCCTGTCAAACAGACAAGTAAATTAATGATTAACGTTACGGGGGTGATAGAAGCAAACCGAATTTACCTGGATGGGACTGTGAGTGGGAGAGAACTGTTGAGTGGGCGAGACGGACACAGAAACACTCGAATAACTGCAACAACTCGAATGCGACGCATCACTATTATTTCTACTCAGGTTCGGGGTCAAGGTGACGTGTCTTTGAGTTAAGGGACTCTGATTGGGGGAACTGAACACACTGTACGCCGAATGGATCGCAGAGTCGGGGCTGGGAGTCGGAGGAACGTTGAGGGCTTTCTGCATGATGTCCTTGTGGCTCATGATGGGCACTCCGGTGACGGGGTGTCTTTGACTTAACAACGGCGAGTTGTTCGGAGTACTGTGGATCGAGTAGGAGCCCATCGGGGGCTGTTTTAATCGTAACACGGGACTTTCTTTCGATTCTAAAGCTACACTTGTCGAATTGGTGTTCTGTTTCATTGACGCTATTGATAAGTTTTCAGGTACCTGTAAAATGGAAAAGAAACGATTGTTTTCTTCTTTCATATCATAATATAACATTCATAATCATAAGATTTTATATTTCCAGTTCTACTCGTAAAAAATATATGTTCATTAGGGAAACGCAAGAATTATGTTCTTCTCGACATGATAGTGGGGCTTTATTGCATGAATCCTTCATATGGTCATTGAGGATTAAAAAATCGCGGGGTGCTATCAAATTGGAGGCTGGGAAATGGAGATAGGGGTGAAACTGCACCCCTGTCAGATTTTCAATTATATCCCGAAAAAAAATTCAGGTAAAGTTAATATGGAATTTTTTGTAGACAATGCGATTTTCAATCGAAATACTTTATTATGGGAACTTTTATTCCTTAAAACAGGTCTCCTATAAACTGATGATGAAGTCCCCTGCTACAAAAAACTGACTCACCCTGTATACCTGAATTTTAAATCATTTTCCAGACAAAATAATAATTAACAAACTGACAGAGGTGCAGTTTCACCCCTATCTCCAATTGCCACCCTCTAATTTAGTAGCACGCCGCGATTTTTTCATCCTTAATGACCATTTGAACGATTCGTGCAATAAAAATCCACTTTTTTGATAGTTCCTTATTATTGCCCTGTTTATTAGGACCTAATCAATGGTCTACAAAACAGTTGAAATGAGTATAGTGAAATTTTTATTTCTAATAATTTTAGTCCTAATTACCGACCTGATGTGACCCGCTATCTTCATCAATGCACATATCCCTTTCTCCGTCGGAGAGTTCGCCTTCCCATGACATGGGCCTTGGAATGTCGTTGACGCCGTCCCTTTTCTTGTTCCGCATGTGGACGGAGGAGTGGAAGTCGATGCGGGCCACCTCGGCGTCCACCGAGCTGTCGACGTCGCGGGTCTCGGCCGGGGGCACGGGAGGGTAGCTCTCCACGTTGATGGGGGTCACTGAGACGTTCGGGGACCTCATGTTCGTGGCCATCATATTACTACCTGGATCAGCTCGCGCAGTCGGTGAATGCCGCTGGCATTCTTATTGTTGATACAAGACACTTCATCCGCTGCTGAAACAATAATAAATGGTTTTATTAATTTATTATTTACAATAAAAGTGAAAGGATTTCAAGTCATATAAAAAATTAGGTACTTGGAAAAGTGCTTAATCTCCAGAAACCATTTTGAAAAAAGATAAAAAAAGGAGGGGGAGAAGGAAGAGGAGGAGGGGGAGGAGAAGGAAGAAGATGAGGAGAGGGGATGAGGGAAAGGAGGGGGAGGGATAATGAGGAGGGGAGACTGGGGATGGGGAAGTGGGGGAGAAGGGATGGAGAGGAGGAGGGGTGAAGCAGGAGAAGGGGTGGAGGAGTAGAGGGACGTGGAGTCGAGGAGGAGGGGAATGATGAGGAGGGGGGACGAAGGAGGAGGGGAGCAAGAGGAAGTAGTTTGATTGCCCACTACCCCCTGGGAAAATGACCAATCAATGTAAATTCCGGACTGTAATTGGCCGGTGTTCATTTTCATAGCATGTACACATAAGTCTCAAAATCATCAAGTAATGAATGTTTTATTAAATAATTGTGGAGAAAAGCACTTTATTCTTTTATAGATATATCAGGTAAGTTATTTAATGAAAAGAACAAAACTACTGGACATAGAGAAAATAATTATACCGCCGATGAACCCAATTATTATTTAAAAATAAGCGACGAGATTGATTCAAGATTCCAAACAGTAAATAACCAAACAAAAAAATAATTGTAAATGATCGGTAAATAAATGTTACATAAAAATATAAAAAAAAAGAACAAAACGCGGACCATTTTTCACCAGGTAGGTACATTATTATGTTAATTATACATTTCAAAAGCTTGTTACAAAGATTATAACGATATAAAAATGGAATAAATCTGATTACATTAATAAGAAATGAAAGGCTTCTTAATTAATTATGAATCAAATGCAACGTTTCTATAAGGTGAAATATGTTTGGCAATGTTAGTCGTAAGGTATTGTACCAATGACTAAATAAAAAGTTATTTCCGATGGCCGCTAAATGGGTTATGTAGAAAATATACCTCGATTTCATTTTTTTTTCTTGCATCGAAACCATCCTCTGAGTTCTGAGTGAGTCACACGTTAATGGTTCTCCAAGTAAGGTCAAGTTACAGGACAGGTAGAGATCAACGTTATATAAAATAATCGGAAACCGGTACATATCAAATTTTTTTAAAGAGATATTTCGAAATAATTTCAAAATTTACGAAAAAATAATTTTTCCCTTAAAAACAGAATTCACTAGATACAGAAATCTGGGTTTGTGTGAAGTTAGCAACGATTTCTCAGCCACGAATTCTGACGTGGAGGAATATTAACAACATCTTCCTGTAAACTCTGTAAACGATCACATTCTAATCCTAACATAAGCATGCAAGCAGCATAGAATAGAACAATAATGCGGTCTGACTTGACTGGTAACTAGCCACGATCAAACGTATGTAATTTTTTTTTAAAGAAATACAATGTAGGTGATATTATCTTCTTTCTGTTATGCTTTTGTCACTCCTATAACCCTCGTGTGAAGTGATATGTGCGTTAATGCAAATTTTCGCATAATGTCCTCTAAGTCTAAGAGTCCTCCTTTCCAAAAATCTAGAGTGCACGTCTGTCACCCTTAATTTAGGGTGCGAAAAAAATATAGAAATTCAGAATTTATCTCGTATACCTGATGGATTTATATCAATATTCATCCCCCTCTAACAACCCTTGTGTGACATGTGCGTTAATGAAAACTTTTCCATAATGTCCTCCAAAAGTTCTGCTTTCCAAAAATCCATAGTGCACTTCTGTCAGCCTTAACCTTTAACTACTCGCGCTGGTGTATTTTGTACACCACTATAACTATGGTGGCGGCCATTTTTGTTTAATACTTCATGCACACTCGGGGTGGCTATCTAACCTATTGGTGAAGTGTTGTTTACACGCACTGTCAGTGCCAGTGTGAAGAACCACCAACAAAAATACGAAAAAGGTGCTTTTGTTGCGGAAGACATCAGAAAAATAGGGTGACGACCATGTCGTGTCATACATGTGGGAGACTTGTATGCAAAGAACATGCAACTACTGTCAGTACTTGTTCGAAGTGCACTATCAAAGATGATGAAACAATGAGTGAAAGCGAGTAGTCACTTAAAAAAAACGTTTTTTTTTTTTGGTGCAATTTTCTGCTTTTTTAAGAATTTTTTTTGTTTCATACTTTTTTAAGTTTTTTGTTCAATATTTGTATGGCGAATAATTCTTAATAAACATTATTTACGTTATTTGTTTTCCTTATATTAAAAGAAGTTGTTTTATGGTTGTTTTTAGGCCTGGTGTACAAAATACACCACGCGAATAGTTATGTTGTATTTCAGGGCGTGCGTAGTTAAGGGTTAAGTTAGAGTGGGAAAAAATTATAAACATTCAGAATTTAACCTCGTGTACCTTGCGGATTTTTATCAATATTCATCCTCCTCTAACAACCCTTGTGTGATATGTGCGTTAATGTAAGTAAGTATGTAGTTAAAAATTCTGATTTTTTATAATTTTTCCCCCACTTCTCTTCAAGGGCACAGAAGTGCATTTTAGATATTTGGAAAGGAGGACTTTTGGAGGACATTATATGTCACACAAGGGTTGTTAGAGGGGGATGAATATTGATAAAAATCCGCAAGGTATACGAGAGAAATTTTTAAATTTCCCATCCTAAATTAAGGGTGACAGAAGTGCACTCTGTATTTTTTGGAAAGAGGGACTTTTGGAGGACATTATGCAAAAATTTGCATCAACGCACATATCACACAAGGGTTCTTAGGGGGGGGGGGGGGGGTAGGGATGAATATGGATATAAATATATAAATCCGTCAGGTATACGAGGGAAATTCTGAATTTTTATAATTTTTCCCCACCCCTCTTTAGGGGTGACAGAAGTGAACTCTTTAAAAAAAAAAACAGAACTTTTGGAGAATATTATGTGAAAATTTGCATTAACGCACATGTCACACAAGGGTTGTTAGAGGGGAATGAATATGGATATAAATCCGTCAGGTACGAGGGAAATTCTGATATTTTATAATTTTTTCCCCACCCCTCTTTAGGGGTGACAGAAGTGCACTCTGGATTTTTTTTTAAATATAACTTTTGGAGAATATTATGTGAAAATTTGCATTAACGTACATGTAACACAAGGGTTGTTAGAGGGGGAGGAATATTGATATACATCCGCCAGGTATACGAAATAAATTCTGAAATTTTATAATTTTTTCCCACCCTAAATTATTAAGGGTGACAGAAGTTCACTCTAGATTTTTGGAAAGGAGGAGAACTCTTAGAGGACATGCGAAAATTTGCAATAACGCACATTCACTTCACACGAGGGTTATAGGAGTGACAAAAGTATACAGAAAGAAGATAATACTCGAGATAATATTATCACCTAGTTACATTGTATTTCTTAAAAAAAAAATTACATACTTTTGACCGTGGCTATAGTTATTATACCAGTTAAGTCAGACTGCTTGTATTATTATGTTGGGATTAGAATGTGATCGTTTACAGAGTTTCTAGGAAGGCCTTCAAGTCAGAATTCGTGGCTGATGAGAAATCGTTGCTAACTTCACACAAACGAACGGTGAATGATTTTATACGTATGTATATGTAATCCTTATTCTGTACACAATTAATAAGCATAAAACAAGCCCAATTAATAAAAGTCAGAATTATAGTAGGTACAATATTATTTTTATAATACATTTCATAATTTCATAAAAAAATAAAAATTCTTTCTACTTTCGTATGTTAGCTGAAGGTTTTTTAGCCCCCCGCTTGACGAGCTTTACTTTAATGCGTTATATGTAGTTAGAAACTCTTAACTATAAAAGTTTTTTGCTCTTACACGTAAACGACTTTTTTGATTTTAATAAATCGATTTAATTAATTTAAACAATATAAAACAAATAACCAAACTTCCGTAATTATTTTTTCTTTGTCTATTAACTTAAAATGTTCCTAATAAAAATTGAACGACTTTGAAATCACAGTTGTTAATTGTTATACTTCGTGTTTAGTAATCAGCTGACTGAGTTACTATTTACATTAATTGATAAAATAGCGATGATTTGATACTAACAACTCGCCATAAGTCAGTTATGTTAAAATCGGCGTTTCTCAATTGGGCGAAACTACCTGAGTGACCCTTCGGCACCACGGGGGGGCCTATAATCCTACAGCTCAATTGGGCGAAGGAATTTTTAAATACCGTTGAGTTATTTGCATGCTTTAATGTGGCTACGTTGCCAGATTTTACAGAAATTCCGATTTTCTACATTAAATAAAACTGAAAAAAAGAAATAAATAATATTAATATTTGATGTATTATTTTTTTAAGTTCTATCAAATATATCAAGCCCTTAGTGCATTTACAATTATTTTATACTATACTTACCTATACAGCAGAAACATGAAACATTAATAGAAAAGTAAACGTCGTTGCTATACCTATACTCAAATAATCCATAAAAAGCAATCAATTACTTGATTGCTTGAATAATTGATTTATCATAAATTTATCATAATTTTCAATTGACTAGGTTATTGCCTTTGAGAAAATCATGATAAATTTTCACGATGTTGTCAATTTCATGTTGTAATAATTATACTTTAGAAAAGTATTTATTTGCAGAAGTCATTCAGTCTGTTTCAAATTTCTTATTTTTTGTTTACACATCTGAAAGTGCTGTGAAAAAATACCATTGCAATGACATACCTACCTAGTACCTATAAGGTACTCTATACCGGAAGGATAGAAATAATAGAAAGTTGTGTTAGAACTCCCTAATATTATTTTAGTCGAAAATGTTTCCTAACTTCCACGAAAACGATCGATTGTCATAATCATTTCAACATATGAAAATTCCTTATCCTATAGGTATGTGATAATAGAATTAACATTTTTTGTATGGGAGAGGATGATTTTCTACTACCTATTTTTTGCATTTCCTACGTGCCCTTCAAGTGTGTCACGCGTGTTCATTAACACCCTACGTATTGAAAATTGTAAATATGATTATTATTGTTGCGATTTAGTTTTGAAAATAAATGTGAATTATTAAAGAGAAGTTTAATTTTTAAATTTTATTGATTAGAAGTAGTAAATTCCAGAGATATTTGGCATTGGAATTGCTTAGATTTAAAAACATGGTGAGTTTTCAGTAGAAAATATGGAAAACACGAAAGGTCATCATTTTGTTACTAAATATAAATCATAGTTCGTTAATACTATTCAACAATCCCTTGAATATAGTAAATGATAAAAAACTTCTCTCATTGGCCACCCTTTAGTGTCGAACAAGTAGCAGTTATTGAAAATAAATCTGGCAACACTGCTATATATATGGGCAAGGCCACACATGTATTTCTTTGTCTGTCCAGTTATCTCTTATAATCCCCTAGTTTCTCGTTTCTCGCCCAATTGAGCCCTGGGATTAGTGAATAACATAATCCTTCGCCCAATTCGGTATCGCCCGTTAAAATAACCTATAAATGAATAACGGTTACAATAAGTAACCGTGACTACGTATATCACTATTAATAGAAAGTCGAATAGACTACTCTACTATTATTCTATGTAGCGAAATTAAGTGCGGACATGAGTCACACTTTCCACAGCCAGCTGAGGAAATGTTATTAATTAAATGAACATATATATATAATTTGAAAATCGTATCGCTAATAATTATTAAAATATAACTAAAATGTTCAAATTTATAAGTGTAATAAAAATGAATCCATAATTAATTATTACCCTTTCGCAATAATATAATAATAATTGACAAAAATATTCATATTCATATTCCCGTTATTATTCCCTTGACACCATAAATAAGATCTATATACCTACGAGAAAGTTTCCAAGACCCACATAGATTGATTAAATATATAAATAATGTAGGTACTTACATAAGTACATAGAGAAATTACTCATGTCAAGATTTTAACGATATTGTTGACCAATTTATTATTTTCGTTTATATACCTACATATTATACTGTAGATGGCAGTGAAAAAAATATAAATAATAGATAATGAATCATTTTGCTGTTATAGTTATTTTTAGGTATACAGACAGGGCATCTACCTCTGCAGCTATTATACAGGGTGTTTCATCAGCAGACCGACATGGTTTAAGAGTAGGTCGTGTAGTTTTTCAATGAGATTCAGAATATTTGCCGAAATTTTTGATTGGTTAAATAGCTGGTAAAAACTAAAGACCATAAACTCTAAAGAAGAAGAAAAAAATAAAATTTTGATGAGCACTATCGTTTGAAAGAAATGATGGAATTTAATGAAACTTCCATGGTATGCTCTGTCAGGAGCACTCCGATACCCCGCATTTTCCGCGAATTCGAAAACTGCAGGGCCGTTCTTAGTTTTTCTGGTCTCTTTCGGTTTTGCGAAAAAAATCACCCTGTATTTTCTTCAAAGTTTAGTGCCATTTTTGAACACTACTTACATGAAAAATGCTACAATTGCGGAAAAAAATTGCTTGGCACTATTATCGAGAAGAAAGAAAATAAAGGCTCAGTGTTTTCGGGATTTCAAAGTTCCAAAATTACAACTGGCGAAAAATTAAATTAAATTTTGCTCACAGAGTTAAAAAAACAAAAAACATGTTGGATTCTTTCACCTAAAATTCAGGTCAAAGCGTTGAATTCTAAATTAAACATTTATAATGAATTACTGATAATTATTTATGTTTGCATGTAAGGGCAATAAAATTAAAAATATTAAATTAGAAAACCGACAGGTCATTGTCACCGTCCTAGGTATTTTGCAATCTATCTCTAACCAACGGAATGGATGTGAAGAAATAAGAAATCATTCGAGAAATCATTTAATTTCACACCAGAAATCAACTATGCATACCCATGTAAGTATACCGAATACCTACCTACCTACTAATGAAATAAAATGGCAACATTAAAATTTGTAACATTTTTGGCCTCAATTTCTTGCGTTTAAACCAGATGGCTCGGACTGAAAAATGAGAATGGAAAACCTTAAGAATTCTTGGCTGCTAATGAATTCTGACGATGGAGAAAAATCCAAAGGTATGCTTGTACTAATATCTGCATGGTTGCCTGTTTTACGACCACGCTGCTGGTTGCACAACGCGGCAAATGGTAAGTACCTACCTATAGTATTATAAGTAATAATCTTTAACAGAGCAAGTGCAAATTTGCAATTCAATCCTGTCGCAGTTTTACAGACAAGGCACAACTCCGGCAAAACGAGTCGTGTTCCCAGAGTGTGGGCAGAGCTGGATTCTTGTCACACAACTTATCCGTGCATACATGCGTTTCGTTCATGTGAGATGTGATAGACACAACAAATCAAAATGAAGGTAGCCGGTCGGTGGTGGTGCTGGTGAGCAATTCCGAGGATTGTAAAACAAAAGACTCGCGAGTAAAATGAAGCCGTCCACTTTCATTTTATTTTATTGAACTAATCGTCTTGAAGAAACAGAACTTATAAAAAGTTTCAAAGGAAACAAAAATGATAGGACACAAATGACACAATGTAATCAAAATATGAACATTCAGTCATCTTCTGCGTCTGCGTTTTGGGCTATAGGATGGTCACTGTACAATGTTGATTTTGTGAAAAAATCGTGGTCATATTAAAAAAAAAAAACTAAAAAGGTGATGATTTTTTTCAAAAAATGTCCATTTCGAAGGCGCTTGTAACTTTTTCAGATAGCCATTGAAACAGTGATTCAGAATATACCTACATGTAATATAGGGGCACTAAACTACCCGCGGAAGTACCCCAAATCGACTCCTAAGGAGAAAGCCAATCGAGGAGCAAATTGATCTTTTTTTAATTTCAAAAAATTATATCCCATCAGAAGTGATTATCTCAATAGCTCCAATTAAAAAAGAAACCTCATTTTCGGGTTCTCCGTTGTTGAAAGTACCAGAGACCAATATTTTGTGGAAAAACTGTGGCTAAATTTAAAAAATATACCGGGTGATCCATCTTAATCTATTTTCGGAATTATTGATGGGGAGGGGCAACATTCACCGAACAAAAGTTTGGGACAAAAGTTGTTTGGCTTCGAGGGGGACATCGTTTGCACACAAGAACCATCCCCCACCCCCACCCCATGCATAGGGATGGGGGTGACTTTGACGATTTAAATACGAACCCCCATTTTTTATTGCGTGTTGTGATTCAGCGTGGAGAAAAACAAACTTTTGTATGACTTTTTTTCCATTTTCGCCCTCATCCCCTAAACATGGAAGACAAAAAAGGCTTTCTCGAGACTTTGAATAATTATCCATGATTCGACAATTGCTTGGAGAAAAAATTGCAGGGGGCAGAAGTTGTTTGGTTTTGAGGGGGACATCGTTTGCACACAAGAACCACCACCAACGGTTAAATGCCGCTACGTCCTACAAGTCACGGATTTAAAATTCGCTGATATGTATTATGTAACGACTCCTTACGCTACTGCATTCAGTAGCTCACTTGTCTGATGTCTGATGTGTCACGCTGAAGATGTCAAAGGAGACCGAAACAGCTGTCCGTGGCTTCAGACCCGTTGATTGCCAATCCATGGAGATCATTGAATGAGCAAAGCACATATTCTCTTTTTTTTTGTTTTTAAAGTTTTTAACAACTGCTCCAATATTTCTCTCTTTCATATAAGTTAATAAAGCCGTAAAAGCCAAAAGTGAAAAACAGACATCAGTCAATCAGTCATCACTGAGCTCCAATCTGTTCTCATTCAAATTTGCTACGATTATTGTTCTGGCGTTTTTGTTATTGGAACTAAATTTTCTTCATCAACAACGATGCAAAAACTCAAAAAACACAAAAAAATGGACTTGATTGGTATTCTTTTGTTTCGGCTATCTAGTTCTAGTCACGAGGACTGGAGCACGAAACCGGGACCGGACGTCCTGGTCTCTAAATATATAACTACTCTTGAGTGGTTCACCGAGGAACAGGAACAGGAATATTGTTGGGAATTGCTGCCTACTGAAGCCGACCCTGTTAGGTCGGAGTGCGGGCGGCAACCGACCACTGGGAACTGGGAGACGCTGCCAGGCCTGGGAACTACTCCTATGGCGCAAGTCTAACCCACCGTGCCTTTTTGTTTTATTTTTATTTTTATTTCATTGGTCATTACATTCTGCTCACGGGATCCGTGATCTAAACTGTGCTGAGTGTTGGTAGATACATTGTACTGAAGAGTCCCAAACAGGACGAAACACGTGTCTACAATTTCTGCCTCTGCTCACAGCACAACATCAATGGATGGCATGCTGTCTAACAACATGTCATTCATCTTTTGTCTGGAAACTACCGACTAAGCTGATGAGGCCGCCTGAGGTAGTCAGTCGTAGCGTAGAGAATTTCATGTAGGTATGTACTGCATAATACATAATAAGTAATATAATATTGTTACGGCTCTCACACTTATAAAATCACTACAAAAGTCTGCAAATGTCTTTATTCTCTAACACAAATACAACTTATAAACTTATAATCTCAATCTAAATAATCAGCTGTCCTCCTGTCTCCACTCACAGATATTACACCACTTGTCTATAATTCACTGAGTTACAATTTACTATAATAACACCACTGGCTACTACTGTCTTCCTTACTCTGTATGCTTCACACTTCAGCTTTCACATCCAAGACACTACTGACTGACTAGAGCGCCGACAGCTCCGCCTTTATATCCCTGGCTGTGGAGTCTAGAAATGTCAGATAGACAAGTTCTCGTAGAATGCTGAACCATTCTGGTATTCAGTAGCACTCACATTGGTCGTCAATGTGTCACTCCTGGCATGTGACTGGAATTGTTGCGAAAGTGTCATTTCCATGAATTTTCATCATAAAAATTGAGGAAGTAAACAAACAAATAAATGTATCTGGAATAATTATTGTTCTTGTTCGTGAATAAGGTGGGTTATTTCTCGTTATAATATGCTCGTTGTATCCGCCTGTCGTCGTTATTGTTAATATAGTCTTAACCGTACCTATTCTTATTAATCATCCCCTTCGTACCCTTATAACCGGTTGAGTTTAAGCTTTCGTTGTAGCAAAATACCGAGCAAAATACGTAATCAATGTTATTCTAACGCCGAATCTGTATATTATTGTTCCTCCTTATAATATTCGGTGATCTTAACACTTGTTATTTGTAGTACTTATCTATGATGAGGAGGGTGTTCTACTGTTCTATGAGGAGGACGGTGTTCTATGAGGAGGATGATGTTCTATGAGGAGGATGATGTTCTATGAGGAGGATGTTCTATGAGGAGGAGGATGTTCTATGAGGAGAGTGTTCTATGAGGAGAGTGTTCCATGAGGAGGAGGGTGTTCTATGAAGAGTAGAGTGTTCTATGAGGAGGAGGGTGTTCTGTGAGGAGGAGGGTGTTCTGTGAGGAGGAGGGTGTTCTATGAAGATAAGGATGTTCTATTAGGAGGAGGGTGTTCTGTGAGGAGGAGGGTGTTCTATGAAGATAAGGATGTTCTATTAGGAGGAGGGTGTTCTATGAAGAGGAAGGTGTTCTATGAGGAGATGTAATGCCTGAGAGGAGCGGGTGTGACCTCTCACCATTAAATGACGTCGCGCAACTTATGCAACCGTGCGAAGTACCGATTTGTTTGAAATATAGTTTCATTGGCAGCAGGAAACCGAGTTAGTTGTTGATGAAAAGCCGCCAGAATGATCGAGTTGCTTAATGCTGTTAATTTCCTTCGTGATCTTAATTGTACGGGTATAATTAAAATGAAAAATATATTTCTAATGTTGGGGGGGGGGTAATTATCTACATATATGCCAAACTCCCGGGGGTGATCCCCAGAGTAAAAAAAAGATCCAAACTCAATTAAAACCTCACATTTTTGAACTACATCAACATGATATGGTGCGAAAATTAATCTTATAAAAAAAAATTTATGGTATAGCAATTATTGTTTTCGCTGACCAACCTGAACCGCGATCCTGCTGCCTGCTGCTATATTTTGTTTGGCATTATGTTATGTATCGTATCATTGTACGAAACGAACAAAACATCGCGATGATGGGTCGTGCCGAGCAGGCAGGCTATTCTCAAACGGCGATAGAGCACGGAAAGGAAAGACAAGGATGCAATAGGGCAATGCCATTCAAATCGGTGTGTCCTCTGAAGGTCGCTTCTCACAACAGCGATCATAATATCCGCCTTAATTAGGTATACATAAACTACACACACAACATAGGTAGGTAGGTATACTTATAACGCGACGTTCGACATTTATAATGTAATCAAACCAAATGGGGAAAACGAGTTGTTCAAGTCGACTTAACATTAGAAACTGTTTTGTAATACCTGCAATGTAGGTAATTATTGGCGTGTTGCGAATTACCTACCTATAAGTATAACTGTTCAAATTTTATTTTAAAAACGCCACCTTCTATTATGCCCCTACAAATTTCTGCAGCGTCTACATTGCCCCAGCATGGAGGAGCACCTAAATGAACTTTTTACCTTCTTTCTGGCTTCCTGAAAAAAATCTCGCAAAAACAAAAAAAAAAAAACAAAAAAAACCCACATAAATAAATTACACGAACACGAAAAGAGAAACTATTCGAGTTCGAGAAGCGTCAATCAAACCAATCTCTTCGTCGTAGGTAACATGGTAAAAGTGACCAAGAGTGCAGGTAAACTGACTACTAACACTAACACCGCGTTGGAAAATTGTCTCCCAAGATGAAATTCCTCATTAATAAGTGCCAACAACATAACAGAACCAACCGGCGAGTCGGTTGTTCTGGTCAGACCTTGGGAGCCTACCAATTACTTTCAGGTCGATTCATCGTACGGTAACACGAGAGTTAACCTCTAGATTGGAATGGAAGTAGAAGTAGAAGTATGTATGTACTGCTTGGGCTTGCTGCCTCTCCTCTGTCTGCCCGTGCCCGAGTACAACGGGCTTGCTGGTGCTGCTCGCCGCTAAAGCTAAACACAAAACACAACGTCGGGTCGGGACAAAACCACGGTGCCGGTGCTACGGTGGAATGTGCGAACTGCGATACTGCGAATGGTTTTATGTCGTAGAGGTAGGTATACATCGAAGGATTATGGCTGGGTGGAGTTATTTTATAGCTCCGGGTCGAAATACATATTCTATCAATTAATCAAGAGGAATATTATGCAGCTCGAAAATGCAAATTGACATCATCTGCCGATGTAATGACGCCTTCCAGGTCGCGGCATCAGTCATTGACATCTCGTCTAGGGTGCTCGCGTTGTGTTATGCAACCGGACCGGAATGAGATGCCAAAATTATAATCGCGTTCGGTTAATAGGTAGGTAAGAGCGGAGACTGCTTTACTCGAATAAAAATAAATCGCCCATTGTGTAGCGGAAATTGTAAAACAAAAGAATTTGATTTTCTCCAGACTTTCGGTCATTAATTTTTTATTTTTTTGGGGGGGAATAGGTACCTATCATGACGTAAACTTTCAATTGTTTTTCTGTTTTCATCACTGTAGTATAAGCGGCAAATCTTCTCGTAAATGTTGAATAGTCCCTTTATGGAGACTTTTGATCGCCGTAAATGTATTTGAATTTCAGTAATTTTACCCGAGATGATTTCCATTTGATTCGTGCGGGGTCCATACTCTGAAAATTCATAAGATCTACTTTTCTGGCAGATACCTACAGTTGGGTGAAAGTTATTCAGCTGCAGTTTTCAATGACACTTTAAGAATTTAATTCTCTTCTTCATTACGTAAAAATAAACATACCTATACATTTTATTATTATTATTATTATTTTTTTAATCGCAATATTTGCTTACATGTCAGATAGCAAGATAGCCCTCTAGCGGTTGCGGTGGTAACAAAATTCGTCACGTTCAATCAAACAGAAGAAGGAAAACTCTTTGTAACGAGACTAATCTTGTTAAATTCCGTTGAGGTTAACTAGAATAATCGACTTTTGAATAAACAAAGTTTTGACGTTCCCCCACCACTTTATTTATGCAGTTATCAAAAAAACTGCAAGATAAATAAAATTGACGCTATTCAAGCACTGCACCCATGATATTTTGAATATACCTACCCTAATTCAGAAAAAATTACGAGAAAATTCCAATTTTTTATTTGATCATGGTTGTTCCGCCCCCTAACGGTGAATTTAGAAGCTCAAAACTATTTTCCAACGATTTTTTAAGGTCACTTTCCTAACAAAAAAAAAAAATTGCCTCATGCTGTACGACGCTTAGTCGTTGAGATATTTCAGATGACCATTCTCAATGACCCACCCGGTACATAAGACATAGTCGCTCCACTCTGGTAATTTTGGCTTCGAGATCTAGCTCATTAAGCCACACACAAGTTTAAAGGATTGATTGATTAATTGAGACGGGACATTAGAAATATAATGAAGAACGAAGAGGAATCGATTAGAAATTTTGGTTACGGCCATAATGACATACATATTATGATCCGGTTGAATGAAAATATTTTCAAGATGGCGGCACTTCCGGTTATACCTACCTACCATTTTTTTTAATGAAATGCATTTTCGAATCGCTCAAAAAATCCAATGAGAATGGTTGAATTTAAAAGTAGCGGTTTATGAGTCATAAACAAGTTAAAATCGCCATTTTTCATTTGAAAGCATCGGAAAAGCCTCCAAATATCGGAAAACGGCTTACCTGTCCGTATTTTAACTTTTCTGAGGTATTTTATTTTGTGGTTTAACTACTCGTTTAACTGTGGTCAAAAATCTTATACATTAAGGGCCGGTTGTTCGTACGTCAGTTAAAAATTTTGAGATAACTACTGATTTTAAAATGCCCTGTATTATCAAACCATTGGTCTGATATTTCTGAAAATGAATTCTGCTCGCTTTAAGAAGAGTTAATTACTGATTAAAAATACAAGATCATTAATTATATTCGCCGTATTTTTAAAATTTGCAATTTAAAATCAGTAGTTATCTCAAAATTTTTAACTGACGTACGAACAACCGGCCCTTAATCACTCAATAAATATAAAGTTGAACTACATACCAAGATTCAAATTGATTCCTTTCATCGTTCTCCATATATTTCCAATGTCCCGTCTCGTTTAATCACCCTGTATAAATAGTTTTATAGGCGAACAAAATATCCATGGCGAGACTGGGATTCGAACCAAGGCGATGGAAATAAGGAAAACAGTGTGGAAATTATTGGAATTGGCGAAAATAAAATGGAAATAATGGAAATAAAATGGAAATAATGGATATAAACTGGAAGTAGTGGAAATAAAGTAGAAATGGTGTAAATAGTTTGGTATGTGGAAATAATTGTATACTAATGGTTGAAATAACTGTAAACGTGTGTGTACGTGGAAATAATGTGGAATTAGTGAAAATAAAATGGAAATAATGGAAATAAAATTAAAATAAGGGTTATAAGTTGGAAATAGTGGAAATATTTGTACACAATGGTAGAAATACCTAACTGAAAATCGAGCTGAAAAGTGAAAATAGTGTTGGAAAGAACTGGACATACGTGGTAAATAATGTGAAAATAAAATGGAAATATGTGGTGGATAATTGGCCACGTGAAACGCTCCTCTCAAGAGATCAATAAATCAACATTCAGTTAGGTTAAAATTTTTAGAAGAGGATTTAGAGAAAATGCCTGCCCCCCAAATTTCAATCATTATTGTTCATCGTAGATGAACGACTGTCCAGTGTCCACCAAGAAGTTTTTTGACCAGACGCCTGAAAAATGAAAACCAAATTTTTTCGACAATTTTTTCCAAATTGCAAAAAAAAATTGAACCGCATTGATCGTTTGTCCATTGATACAGACCACGTTTGTCCGGCCATTAGTTTCATTTGTCCACCCACAGCTTTAATATTTTGGAAAATGCGAAGCTGGCACCCCCCAAATGCAAATTTTTCACATTTTTCGCGTATTCACTTCTTCATCGTAGCTCCATCATGTTGATCTACCAAAAAAATTTTGTGAAAAAAAGTGACTATAATGTGGAAACTCGAAATAGTAGAAATAATGGGAAATAGTGAAAAAATGGTAAATAGTGGAAATATTGTGGAAATAAAGGATAATTGAATGGGGCGAGGCGCGACTCCACTCCTCTCAAGGGAGACAAATCAATCAATCAATCTTCAATTCGGAATTTTTTAAGTATTTGGAGAGGTCTGTGAAGTTGCCCGCACCCTAAATATGAATTTTTCAATTTTTTTTCCGCATTATAATTTTTCCCAATTTTTTGGCTGGTGGGCTGAAGTTCTTGTCCAGGCGCCGTTTGAAAATGAAAAAAATAATTAATTTTTTTTTACATTTTTTTTACAAATTTTTGCGTTTTTTTTTTTTAATAATGTGGAAACTGGAAATAGTGGAAATAATGGTAAATAGTGGAAATAGTGGATAATCGGTAACATGAGACGTGACTCCGCTCCCCTCAAGGAAGTTCAATCAATCCATCAATCTTCAGTTGGGGAGAGGTCTGTGAAGTTGCCCGCCCCCAAATGATAATTTGGCATTTTTTTCTATCGCATTAATTTGTCCATCGTAAGTAAATGACTGTCCAAGGAGTTTTTGTCCAGGCGCCGTGTTAAAATAAAAAAATTAATTTTCGACAATTTTTCGTTTATTACCTCAAAATAGCAAAAAAATTGAACCACAGATCGTTGGTCCATTGATGGTCCACGTTTGTCCAGTTATTAGTGTCATTTTTTTTTGTCCACCCACAGACTTTAATTAATAGTAATTTAATATTTTGGAGAATGTGAAGTTGGCACCCTTAAATGCAAATGTTTAACACTTATTTCGCGCATTTAATTGTGGGAAAAAATGGTGACAATAATATGGAAATAATGAAAACAATGTGAAATAATGTGGAAATAGTGGAAAACACGCAAAAAATGGAAATGGATGGAAATTAAATCTCCTCATTGAATAACCAAAGCCAATAGAAACGAAGACTTATTAAATTATTACTTTGATAGCGCCCCAAATTAACAACAACATTTTCAGAAAATCAATGCATGGCAATTTTCTTTAAGCCAGCCCATGAGTTTATTGTAGGGTAGGTACAGAGTCGAGTACAGAGTGTTCCAACCACGGTGTAAGCGTGGTTCCAACCAAATAGTGTCCAGGGCACAAATAACCCTTGAAATTAGAGAAAACACTAATTAAAAAATCTCGGTAAGTATTAATTTAAAAAAAGGTGATCATCGTAAAGGACGTTTTTTTGTTAGAATTACCGCTCGGCATTCCAACGTAATGGTATCAAATTTAACTCAAGTTCTTGTCATCTTATCCCATAGATATTTTCCATAAAAAAATAATTAATGTCTACTTCTACTCCACTTCAAAGCCTGTCATCGCGGAGGAAACATTCCGCAAATTTATAATCTTCTATAAGACGTAGGTATATCTGCAAGCTAATCTTAACTCCTGCATTATAAGCTAACAATCCAACGAATGCGGATATTCCATCATCTGATAAATTCCAAGCAGATTTTATAATTGAATAATATTCAATTAACAAATAAAGCCACTGCCGCCATAGTAACATTAATAATTACACTTACGAGATAAATTATTATTTCTTATTGTTCTATTATGAATGTTCACGTAACGATAAAAGGTCAGTAATATCCTCATATATCTTACAATGATTATACCAAGAATAACCATCTTGATGAGCTTATGAGCTTAAGCTATAATAATTACTGCAAAGAATTTTGAAGCACATACTTACCTTACCTATACATAAATACATAATAATAATATTATCTCATATTAACGAGTAAAAAGGTGCACTGCAATACTAAATAATGTAAAAGGTAAAATTGAATAATTACAAAATTACGGAATATACAGGGTGTTGCAATCAGTAACACGTACCGTTTATAAATATGCCAAATTCGTAATTCGAGTTTGAGGTTTTTTTAAATATATAAAAATTGGCTGATTGAAATAATTTGAAATTTTGAACAGTAGTTGTGCTAATTGAAGTACATGATGTGATACTCCTAATGAAAGATTTTTTAATCCAGTGGCAGAGATCTGGGTGTGTTGTTACCTTTTTTATTAAATAATTTCTACGCCACTGACTTTAATGCAAATTGGTTATTTATGGTAGATACCTTGTTTTGTTTAGAGGAGAAAAGTCATCTTACGTTTTTGTTGTAGGACGCACTGTTTTCAAGATATTCCACAATGTAGGCACTCATGCAAGCTTTTTGTAATGCAATACGGCTCAATAACGATCACAAAAATGATTAATTTTTGGAAAAACTCAAAAGCATGGATTTTCATGATATTTTACCTCGTACTGGTTCCTACATTGTGAAGTATCTCGGAAACAGTGCGTCCTAGGACAAAAATAACAAATTTACATTAAAGTCAGTGGCATGCAAATTATTTATTAAAAAAGGTAAGAACAAGCCCAGATCTCCGCCACTGGATTGAAGAATTCTTCATTGGGAGTATCAGATCATGTACTTCAATTATTAGCACAACTAAATATACAGGGTGATTCATGAGTGACCTTACATAGACCAATGGTGATAAGCGGACTTCAAGGCGGGTCGAAAACCACAAAAGAAATTTTTTTTGTGTGATTGGTTAAGAAGTTACAGGGTGTTTTATCTCTCAGGTACAAAACTTTGATAGGCGATATTTCTGAAATGGCTGGAGATATTTTGTCGAAATTTACTAGGAATGGTGCATTCCGGAAACTCATCAAAACCGCATTCTGAGTTAATTAAAAATCCAGGACCGGACTTGAAAATTTTTGCCCCCATGGTCTTTGTTGAAAAAGTTTATTTTCTGACCGTGCTACTGAAAAACTGTCATCGAATTTGAAAAGATAAGAAAAAACTCTATAGAAATCATTCCTCAATTTGAACGGCACACCCAAACCGTCTCGAAAAAAAAAATGTCAAAGTAAAACTTCTCAGTAAATTATCGTTTTCGAGCAGACATATTTTACTTAATGTTCGTCTGAATTCCTTCAAATTTATTTTTTGACTTGTTTCTGTGGGAAAAATGTCAGTGTAAATTAAATGTTATCAATATTAATGTTATAAACGGTTCTCAAAATGTCCTTTACCAACTTCAATACATTTCCTGCAGCGTTTCCATAAATTTTGGTTTACTTTTTGAATTATTTGCCTGTTGTTTCTAATTTCATCAGCAACTACCAGTATTCGCGTCCTGAGCTCCTTTCTGGTACTTACTTCCGTTTTTTAGACTTCCTGCTTCATATGGACCCATAGGTGATAGTCTAATCTAAAACAGTGAGGTTGGGGGACCTAGGTGGTCAGGAATGAGGGCCGCCGCGCCCGAACCAACGATTGGGGTACTCATTGTGGAGATGCTCTCCGACTTGTCGAGAAAAATGCGGTGGTGCCCCATCTTGCTGGAAGGAAAGAGCACGCCTGTTCACGTTCGCCTCTGCAAGCAAGTCGGGCAAAATGGAAAAGTAAATAAATTTCCCCCGTGAGCCTGCTCGCAGCAAAAAATGGGGTCCTATCCTATTAGGGTATCATTTGCAATGCCACACTGCACATTTATAGAAAATCTGTTGCGAGTTCTTCTGAATAACAGAGCGCGGATTTTCATATGCCCATCATAGGTGAGAGTTTTGTTTATTCGTTACACCATCCCGCGTGAACTGAGCTTCGATCAGTACACAAAATTCTACGCAGTCCATTCAATGGAACTTCATTGAATGGTTGAAGCCTCTGTATGCTTTGTACGTGACAGGGATGGCATCCGCTCTTCTTTTTTTCAAAGTTCGCCATACTCTTGATTGAGAAATGCTCAGTGCTTGCCCAATTCTTCGCGTACTTGTACTTGGATTCACTGCCACCATCTCCACGATGTTTTGATGGCTCCGATTTTCCAATTGAGGTTCAGCATTCCTTTGAACTCAGGGAAATATGCCGTGGTTTCGAGAAAATTGGAAAACAGACGCGAAACGTTACATGGGCCGGTGTTCTTCGATTGTGTGATCTTCTATGGTATTCTCTCGCAGCTGCTCTTGAATTTCCATTGCAGAAATCATACACAAACATAATGTCTGGTATTCGTTATTAGTGAAATGATTTGTGATTATTAGTGAAATCTGAAAATTTTGTAGTTGACACCTGATTTCCCAGTAATAAATCTTGGCCTTCTGTCCAACATTTTTCCCACAGAAACAAGTCAAAAAATAAATTTGAAGGAATTCAGACGAACATTAAGTAAAAGATGTCTGCTCGAAAACGATAATTTACTGAGAAGTTTTACTTTGACATTTTTTTTTCGAGACGGTTTGGGTGTGCCGTTCAAATTGAGGAATGATTTCTATAGAGTTTTTTCTTATCTTTTCAAATTCGATGACAGTTTTTCAGTAGCACGGTCAGAAAATAAACTTTTTCAACAAAGACCATGGGGGCAAAAATTTTCAAGTCCGGTCCTGGATTTTTAATTAGCTCAGAATGCGGTTTTGATGAGTTTCCGGAATGCACCATTCCTAGTAAATTTCGACAAAATATCTCCAGCCGTTTCAGAAATATCGCCTATCAAAGTTTTGTACCTGAGACATAAAACACCCTGTAACTTCTTAACCAATCACACAAAAAAAATTTCTTTCGTGGTTTTCGACCCGCCTTGAAGTCCGCTTATCACCATTGGTCTATGTAAGGTCACTCATGAATCACCCTGTATACTATTCAAAAATACGAATATTTTCTTAAAACTTTAACACCCTGTATTTTCTTAACGAAGCATTTTCCGAATATAGTTTATGAAGCAAACTCATATTATTTTTCGATTCTCTATCGTTCCCTAGAGCTAACAATAAGATAAAACCTGAATCACCCTGTATAGACGGTTTTTTAGACAATATAAAATTGTAGTTGAATTTAAAATTTTTGGAAAATAAGTGACAGAACGTGGCCGAACCACTTCCAGCAAGTCGGCAAAATTAACGCTACTGTAAAAATGTCTTTAATAATTATTATTAATTAAGTACCGGAAAAATTTCGTCACGTACAGTTTATCGTTATGGCGAACATTACGTGATGAACTATTAATACTGAAACGTGTTAATTTCCGTTTCGTGTAATATAATTGTAAATATTGGATATTGAATTATTATGTTACATTTTGCAAATTAAGATCAGGATAAATAGAAAAAAAACATCACAACGTAGGGTAAAAAATGCGAAAAAATCCCATCTGTATGTTTTTAGTTCTCCAATAATTGTTAACTGACAGCGTTTCACCAATTTTTCCTTGTTATTTGAACATTATTTTCTCCAAACTTCAATTTTCATTTTACTCGTTCCTTACCTTTTAAATGCAGAAATTTAATTTCTACTTTTCTACATTATTCCAATCTGAAGTGACAGCTGCCAGCACACGTTATTTCCTTTCACCTTCCAAGTTTCTGACCCCCTAATTCCCGCTGCTATACCAAAATTTATTTTTTTATTTTTGTTCTATATTTTTTTTCTAGATTTTGACAATAGGAAGGAAACCTTTTTTTTCTTGATACTCGATTTTATTGAATCATAATAATGTCTCATAAAGTTTACAGGGTGATTTTTTTAAAGCGTTACAAGACAAGACGATATCTCTAAAACGGTTAAAAATATTTTCTTGAAAGTTTGGTGACGTAGTTACAGGAGGGGACATTATTTCAGAGGGACGTGAAGTTATCCGGGACAAAGAGTCTTCTAATTTTCTTTTCTGGACGCGGTAAAACAAATAAATCGAACGCATAAATGCATAATAGTATTGTCGACCAAGAGATATAACGAAAAAATCTAATTGTTAAACTGTCATATTTTATGACTTCAACAATATTTCAATAATCCAAAAATTGATAAAATGACAGAAGTCGTTTCGTTATATATCTCTCTGGTCCAACTATAATAATTTTTTCCTTACTATTCTCGGCTTACTTTACAAAACTTCGAGGATTGGGTATAAAAATGACCTTATTGTGATTTTTTTGGAATTTTTTCCTTCACTCTCGTTTGAGGGATGTGCAATTTTCTATCAGAAACGAACTATTTGCTCTTCAGCAGGGGGACGTGAAGTTATCCGAGACAAAAAAGTCTTCTAATCTTCTTTTCTGAATGCGGTAAAATAAATAAATCGAACGCGTAATAGCAATTTTTCCTGACTCTCCTCGACTTACTAATACAGAGTGTATCAGAGATGTTGATGGGCTAAACATGAAGGGGTGGTTCCTCTTATAAATGTACCTAAGTTGAAAAATATGTTTCAGCTCAAAATTACGTTTAGTTTAAAAGATACAGGGTGTCAAACTTTAAAAAAATATAAGAGTTTTTGGCTATAACTCGTGTAAATTTTAACTAATTTTGATGATACTTGGCATGAACAATGAGCAAACAAAGGCCTTTAATTTGGCTATTTCCGATTTTATGGATGTCTTCCAGTGGCGTAGATATTCGGGGTTTCTTCTTTTCCCCCCCACTTTTCCCTTGTTTTCTTTTACGCCACTAACTTTTTTCCAATTACAGAACCGCTATTCGATTACCCATACATTTTAGAACAAAGAGTATTCCTTAATTTTTTTCATGCGGCGAAGTTTCCTCAAGAAGTGTCACTAATCTAATATTCAGGATTGGAGCCACTTTTTTCCCTGTATTTCACACCACTGACTTTATTGCAAATCCAATAACGCTGTTTATTAGCCAATGGATTTTAGAACCAAAAAGTATTCTTTAGCTTTTCCCATACGACGCACTATTTTTGAGATATTTAAAGTTTCTTCGGGTTATGTCACTAATTACATTTTGCATAAAAATTCTAGTCGGATAAATTTTATTAATGAAATCAACAATTTTGTAATGTAAATTGCCCAACATTACCTGAGAAAAATTAAAATATTTCAAAGAGTTTTTCCTTCTAAACTGCTTGGGCTATTGCACAACGTTTTTGTATTTGCAATAAAGTCAGTGGGGTAAAATATGGGGAGGGAAAAGTGACTCCAATCCTGACTATCTACGCCACTGGAAGACATCTACAAAATCTGAAATACATGCACAAATTAAAGAGCTTTGTTAGCTTATTGTTCGTGCCAAGTAAGTATCATCAAAATCAGTTAAAATTTACACGAATTATAACCAAAAACTCTTTTTTTTTAAGTTTGACACCCTGGATCTTTTAAACGAAACGTCATTTTGAGCTGAAACTTATTTTTTCAACCTACATTTATGAGAGGAACCACCCCCTCAAGTTTGGTCCAACATCACTTCGACGATGGCGTATAAAAATGGGTTCTTATTTTGATGAGAATATTGATTGACCAAAAAATAAATATGAAACATTTCACGTTTATTGTTTCATATTTAGTTCATGTGTGGCTAGGCTTAAAAATAAAACACCAGTTTTTCTAATCTGATGAAAAAAAAAAGATCTTTAGAAAAAAATGGTACTCACTCTCAAGAATGTCGATGAATCCTTGAATTATACCAAGGACCCGAGCAGTACGTTACGTATAGAGATTCCATAGCGCTCTCCCAAATTTCATTGGGAAAAAAACCCATAGATCTGGAAGAAGATATTTGAATAATTAGCAAAAAATATCAATAAAATTAATTAAAAAATTTCTATTATAATAATAATTAATTATTATAGAGATATAGCCATGAATATAAATTAGATAATGAAATGAAAGCGTCTTCATTCGTTGAAATTCTTCAAATACTTTGCAGAATATTTTTATGAGAAGAAACTGTAGACTATTACAACGTTTAGTTGTGATTCTTAATGTCTTACATTAATAAACTCTTTTACAGTCGCTATAGACTAAAAGACAAGCCAGGCCTGTTGAAAAGGTAACAAGCAATAATTTTTTGCCAAATTATAAATTAACAAGACCAACACCAACAATCTGAATAAAAATTGCACATGAACAGTAAATAGTTACCGCTACGGTTCATTGCATACTTTGAATAATTTAATCGTTGCGGTTTTCGTATAAAAGTCCTGTTCGTGATTCAGTTTATTACACAAGGTGATCTGGTACGACTTTTTCCTTGGCAAAATTCTGTTTCACATATCGCCCGAGAATCGATTACAGCTCCGCACTGCAAAGCAAACTGCCCATAAGCAAAAGCTTTTGAACAAGCCTTTCAAATTATTCTGCTATGTATGTGCCGGTGCTATTCTAGGCTAGGTATGTCAGCGAACACCTTTACAAGCATTTACATACGTGACGTTTGCATAATAATTAAAATCTCCCAATAATCCCAATGCTCGCTGAACAGAACAGTAGATCCGTTTATTCGCTCAGTTTCTATACAGAAATTATTGTCATACATGCAAAAACTGTTGCAGCATAGAACCTCAATCTACCCAACCTAATGTGATGTAATGAAAAATTAAAATTACCTAAATTACAGTGAATACATAAACATAACCAGACATCATCAAATTTAATACAAAATCATTTATTATTGTCGTGAATTACAAAAAAAAAAGAAAGTCTGGCGGTTGACTGAAGAAGGACATTTTAAGCCAGCATTGAAATTCTGAAACCTTACTCGTAAGTTTTTCCCTCGGTTTTTCCTATATAGAAAGAATCCTAAGAGTAAAAGTTTCTTCGCTTTGTAGGTAATTCTTCGCTTTAATGTATCACAAAAATAGTGGAAAATTCCAAATCCATAAATAGAACCTTACATTCTCGGAGAAGGAAGAGACAATAATTAAAGAAAAAATGTGACAAGTTCAGAAAAAAAGATAAGGGGACATTATTATATTTTTACATCCCAGCTAACGTCACGTCCCTCTGAAAGGCAAATAGATCGTTTCAGGAGGTCGAAACTTGCTCATCCCGTCGTTTGACAATCCCTGCCCGAAAACGAACGAGAAGCCGTTAAATTGAAATCGTTTGACCACCCCCTCAAAAAAACTAAGGGCAACAACGAATTCTAACCGATCTTGGCGAACTTCACAACACTTTTTTGTTTGAAAAATCGCAGAGAAAACATTTTTCAAAAAATGTGTACTCTTAGTAGTTAGTGTCATTGAATTTTTTATGAAAAAATCGATCACTTTCAGAGTGGGAATGGGACGTAATAATTGTATCTGGAGAATAGCTAGATGCAACACACGAGTCGGTTAAACAATCCCGTTGGACCGTGAAGGCTTACTTTTCTCACAAAAAGCAAATAAAAATTATAAAAAAAAAAATACAGTTTTTAACTCTGAACGGCCATAGCAAGCAGAATTGTTGTTCGAGGCGCCCTCGAGCAAATTTTCAAAGCCCCTACTGAAAAATTGATTTTTCGTCAAAATTCGTGTTTTTCTATCGTTCATTGGTGGATTTTTGGTTGGTTTTCAGGTGTCGAAACTTGCTCCCGCGGTTTGACTGTTCCCCAAAAACGAAGTTTCAGCCGTTAAAATCGTTTGTCCGCCCCCTCAAAATAAAAATAAAAAAATGAGCGAAAGTAACCATAAACAACAAATTATCTCCGCTTCCGGCTAACTTCACAATATCATTTTCAAAATTGTGTAATTGATCGTTTGACCATGTTTGCCCACCCGAAAATTTTGCTTCACCACGTCTAGAAAAAGAGTTATGATTTTTATTATTTTCCGTTCCCGCTAACTTCACAATTCTAAAATTCCTTCTGGAAGCTAAATGGTTACTTTGCGGGAGTCTAAATTCGTTCACCTCGTTTGATCATCGCTCGACTAACTTTATAATTCTGGTTCGAGCCCCGGAAACCAACCGTTTAGATTAAAAAAAATTAAGAATTGTGAAGTTAGCCGGAACGAAAAATAAAAAAAATCATATCTTTTTTCTGTACGTGGTCAAACGAACCAGCAAAAAAACGTCACTATTTACACAATTTTTAAATTATGCGAAGTTAACCGGGAATTTTTCTTTTTGCAATTATTACTACTGACATGGATGGCCATTTCGCTTTTATTGGAGCTCATCGGCATGCCCTACCAGCAGGTGCAATTGTCTTTAGCAAAAAATGAGCCAGATACTTGACCCTTCAATTCACACGGAAATTCCTCTTAGAATTTTAACATCACGAAGGAGTTTTTTCCGATTAAGTCAGTTTTGCCAACTTTGGAGGTAAAAACTATATCTACTAAAAAACAGCTAGTAAAAACCTAGCGAGGATTTTTTTTTCGATAAAAGTGCCAACATATGCGAGATGAATTGAAGCCAACACCTCAAATTATATTTTGAAGGGAAAAAATGTAGAAAAAACTATATAGAAAATTCAGGAAGACACAAATATTGACTGGAAAAAGGTCGGAATGGCCTGCCGACTTTTTACCAGCTTTGTTGGTAATGAACAACAACTGTTATCTTTACTTTACAACTTATCACACTGTTTTGTTTTTTCGATCGGTCAAAAAAATTTGTAAAAAAAACTCGAAATTATGTGAAAAAAAGCGGCCGATTTTTTTGCCCTTCACCTAATTTTTTTTCGAAAAACGATCTCTACAATGTTTATACGTCTATGCTTCCTCTAAGTAACTGTTCAAACAAAATCTCTCCGCGATGTACCGTTACGGAGAAAAATTCTATACGTTGAAAAAAAAGTACGGCCTTAAAATTCTCGGATCCGGCCCATTTTCAATAGGTCGTGTTTGAGGGTCATTTTCAATGGGCATCGTGAGACAGTGCGCCGCTTCAATTGAGCCAAATTTTTACTTTCTACGACAAAAAAATAAATGGCGGCTCTAAACAGAGTTTCCTAGCAAAACGAACAGCAAATTTCCTAGCAAATTCGGGCACAAGAGCGCATATAACTATCGAGAAATCGGATTCGCCGGTCTCGAAGATTGATAA
Source organism: Malachius bipustulatus (assembly GCA_910589415.1). Taxonomy (NCBI): domain Eukaryota; kingdom Metazoa; phylum Arthropoda; class Insecta; order Coleoptera; family Melyridae; genus Malachius; species Malachius bipustulatus. The sequence continues at coordinate 19,577,477 of OU342633.1, forward strand.
GAAATTTCGATTTTTCAGTTTTTTTTTCAGTAATAAGTAGGTATGTATTTCATCAACCAGCAACGACTGAAGCTATCCTTATTTTCTTTTTCGGATGACAAATCAGCACAAAACTACGCAACAAAGCAACTTTCTCCTAATTATTCAACCTACCCCATATCTCTTAAACCTCTTGGACAACCGAGATCACCATGCATTTTCTCTAAAAAAAAGGGCACTAACATACCCCTAGGATATTGAAAAAATTATCATAAAAAGCTACAATTATTTTTTATCAGGTTGGTATATCCAAGTTACCCATTTCAGTTTGATTGAAAACGACTTTGAACGTATTGTAACGTATAAAATCGTATTAATCTTCTTAAAAAAAAAACAGGGGCCATAAAACTTGGACATTCATTCAACTGGTGTGAATAAAATAAAATTTACTGCCCACTTAAATTAAAATCACAAAAGGGTAGGTAAATTTCAGTGTATTCTACCTCTATGTTGGGATATCACAATGAGGTAAGGTCAAGGCCCTAGTCCACGTTATACGCCTCAAGGTCATTCAGAGCCGTCGTCACCGCACAACACAATGGCACCACAGCTTGGCATAATGGCCAATCGTGGCCACTGACGACAACAATACACTTTCAACAGAAACAATAATCACTCAACATCTAAATACGGTTTCACAATATTCGACAACGCCAACAATGGCATTCGGTCTACGTCCGGGGTAAAAGTTAATTCAGGTGCCTTTATTCACGCACCGACAACGGAGCTCTTGCAGCGCGAAGAAGGAACGGCACTCACTTTGAAGAACTGGAAGTGAGGAAAATAAACAATCTACCAGCACCAGCACCACCCGTGTTGCCGGTGCTGCGTTTCGTTATGTTCGCCGGTGATTCAGGAAATATTTGATTTTTTTAATAAGTAAATGAACTTTTGCAAAGTGCCTTTTATATGCAAAGAAGAAACCCAATTATCTCTCGTCGATTCGAAAAATCGTCTCATTTTAAAACCCAAACAATACCTCCAGGACATTTAGGTAGGACCTACTTCCGGTAACACGAACAAAAAATTTTTAATGACCCTAACCATCATGTACTCGTCATTAATCCATCAGTCAGACAAGAGTTAAAAAACAACAAATTTGATCTCGGACATAGAAGTAAAGCCTTCCTCCAGTTGTTAGCCAAGAGATGTCCTGAGACTACCTCATGGGAATAACGATTCGCTCTTCCAAATCGTCGCTTATGAAACCAACAACCCTACGATGGAGTTGCATAAGCGATCACGGTTTTTTCGGTCATTACGCGAATATAATGACCAGGAGACCATGGTGAGCACGAACATCGACAACGGAAGGTCGAAATCTTTGCCTTTCGGCTACGTTCCGCCTTCGTAATAACGGTCCGCAATCAAGAAACGCTGCACCCATCCGTCTATCGACCTTTGTCTCCATTTTTTCTCGCCAGCAAACAACTTCTCCACAACTGCACCTTTTAAACAAGCTGACAGATTTTCAAGGTACCACTTGTGATGCAACTCCTCCGACAGGAGACCCTTTCAAAAGACTAATCTGCAAAATTCGCTACAAAGCTCTTGGGAGGGTAAATTCTTCGATGGTATCAGCAATAATTAACAACTGCAAGAAATTTGAGAAAAAAAACAATTTATCGAGGAACAACTTAGTTCCTAAAGTTTGTCCAGATCTAAGATGAGTTTGGCATACTCCTAAGAGCTTTTGAAACGACTTGAAAAATTACCAACTCGTCCGATATTTCCATTGGGTAATTGGGATCTTGGTTGAGATGAAAACTATTCTGCTCCTTTTGATGTTTATATTCCAGAAGCAACAAGTGTTGTTTGGTTTTAGCAAGACTTAGGAGCGTATCTTCATAATTATTAGAGCTTCTACCCTCTCCTTTTGAACATACTTAAATGAGCCAAAAATTGAACAAAATTCACGCTGAGCACCTATAACATCTCTGATTTATCTGAGAGGATAGATTTCCCTCAGTTTTCCGACTTCCATTCGAAGTTCTTCCTTGAACAAAGTGTCTTCGAAGCCTCAGAATGGACGTTTATTTCCCCTAATTCTCGTATGACCTGCATGGGGCATATTCCACAATAAAAACTGTGCAACTTTGCACTTTTGGAACAGATTCCCCTCAATTTTTCGTCTTCCATTAGGGGTTCTTTCTTGAAGAAAGTGTCTTCGAACCCACAGAATTGTTCTGGGGCTATAAAGGATTTTGATGCTTCTTTTCCTGCCAATCCAATGAGTGATGGGCACGTTCATTTTCCCCAATTCGTGTATGACCTGCATGGGGTATATTCCACTATAAAAACTGTGCAACTTTGCACTTTTCGAACAGATTCCCCTCAATTTTTAGTCTTCCATTAGGGGTTCTTCCTTGAAGAAAGTGTCTTCGAGCCCACATAATGTTTCTCGGGCTATAAAAGATTTTGATGTTTCTTTTCCTGCCAATGAGTGGGCAAGTTCATGTCCCTGAATTCCTGTATGACCTGATGAGGCCTATTCCACAATAAAAACTTTGCAACTTTGACTTTTCGAACAGATTCCCCTCAGTTTTTCGTCTTTCACTTGGAGTTCTTCCTTGAAGAATGTGTCTTAGTTCTGGGTCTATAAAGGATTTTGATGCATCATTTCCTGCCAATTCAATGAGTGATGGACACGTTATTTCCCTCAATTCCTGTATGACCTGTATGGGGCCTATTCCACAATAAAAGTTTTTGAATTGCCACTTTATATTGCACGGCAGTGCTAAATTAACTCCACTGATTGTGGAAAACAAATTTCCTGCTATGTAAAAAAATTGAAAAATTAAAAGTTTCAAAGTTTTTTTGTGTAATAGAGCCCTGGTATCAATTTGAGGTGAATTTTATTTTTCTTGCCTAATTTGTTGTGTTTTTCCAAACACTCCCAAGCCGTTTTGGAGCTGTTGGTCGAAGAGCTCAGGGTCTTTATGACGGCTGGTCTTCTCCTCAATGTTTTTTTTTTGGACTCATGCTGATTTTATGTAGTTGGGGATGTTTCCATGGGCTTGGAGTACTTGGTGTGCGTTCCATGACACCTGTCCCGTTTTCCTCGATGATTTTGCAGCTGTCTGTGTAACATTTAATCGTATCTTCTTTGAAAGTGTTGCTCTTTCTTAGACAGTTTCGTAATAATGAAGTTCCTCTCGAAACTTCTCGCAGCCAAAGAGTTGAATGGCTCGCTGATGAAGAGGAGTTTATGCATGAGTGAGTAATCTACTTAAAATTTTATTACTAATGGAGGCGAGTGTTGCAAAAATTTATAACAAAAAAAGGTTCACCGAGAAAATCACTTTCTGAGAGTCGTCTAGACTAACAGCGCGTTTTAATGTATCGTTGGCCTTATAAGTTGCAAAGTGCAGCAACTAAATGGCAAAAGGTGACATGATTTTATAACTCGCCGTGTCGGAAATTACCCGTGTAGTTAAATTACTCTTGTGGTCTTGTGCCTTTGTGGTATTCTCATTTACTCGTAAACCTTTGCGGTTTATCTTGCTTCACCTTAAGCGGAGTCACAAAAACTATTTGACACATTAAAAACCAACGAGAAATTAATATGTAATTAGATTATCTCGATTAGCAATCATTACTTTTCTTTTGAATTTGAACAACTTTGACACCATCCGCATATTATTACAAAAACAGGTAAGTCGAAAAGTTCCCATTTTTTATAATGAGAGGCGCCAGATGTGTTCCCAAAGCAACAACTTCTAATTCTTCTAGCAGGAGACTACCTTCACCACGCACGTGATCCTGATGCGTAATAATTATAAATATAAACTAAAGAGCCGATAATTTGTTGATACCATAGCCAGTCAGCACCAACACCAAGCATACGATTTCCTGTAAATCGATGCATTTTTTTATATACCAACAATTCAATCGATTGCTGCTATAGACCTTGAAGGTCAGATAAAGAGAAGAGATAGATAGTGAAGTGAAGGTCGGTCAGAGACAGGTAAGCAAGCTGTACATACCAGTGACGGCTCGTCAGGGACGGCAAGGTCGGCCCGGCCGACCCAAACCACTGCACCAGTAAAATAACATTATTTTTTAGAAAATAATAAAATAAACTTGATTTTAATTTCTGAGAGCTTTCAATAATACCCTTTAATGTTTTTTCTTGCCTAAAAATCTGAGCAAAAAGCAAAAGTGTAGTGCAGAGCTATTATAGTGAATAGCGCGAGTGATCCATAAGTTGAAAATAAATGGTAAGGTCGGCTGGCCGATGCTGGGCGCGAGAGTGCTGGTTAATCGAAGACATACGGCACACAAACTGTGTCGCTTCCAAACCGCAGAGTTACAGTGCACGGCCGGCGTAGCGTATTCCACACAGGGTCGGCCGAGAGCCTCCTGGCCGTACTTGGGTCTCTATCTATCAGGCGCTCTTCTCTTGGGTGATCCTCGCTGCATTATTGGGATGGTGTCGAACGCATTTTTATTAATATTTTTTTAAGAAAATGCAACTTGTAGTAACAGAAACAAAAAATGTGTTTCTTGCTTGCCAAATTGCTTTTTAGAGATTTATTTAATTAATTTAGTAGATTTATTATTTATTAATTAATTATTTAAGATTAATTTATTAATTTATTTATTTAATCTCAGTGTGCGAGTTTGTTTACCTATTTTATGCAATTAAAAAAAAATAACTAGGTATTAGAATTCGCAAACTACCGATATTGTCAAGTCAACTGCGCACCTACTACACTTTCATTAATATTTTTGGAATAAAAAATAAACTAAAAATACCGTTTTACGGAAGGGATTCAATAGATATAAATTCCTAGAATGGAAAATAATAATGAAATCTTCAATGCCTGTACTTCTTTATACTTAATACGCTTATACCTACCAGCCAGCGCCAGTTAGTAGCCATGCAGGGCCAGGGTCGGCTAGCCGTACCGCGCGTGTTATCCATCCATATGGTGTCAATGCATGCATAGCATAATATTATTGCATTCATTCAGTGACTCAAGCAAAAGCACATTTTTATTTTATTACTTTCTTCATCTATTTTTCCTATTCGACGATTTTTCCTATTTTTACATATAAGTAAATTTTGAACTTAAGGGAATTCGCGTGACCTTGAACCGTAAAAAAAATCGCCTGCATTGCATTTTCCGCGGGAGCCTTGTCCCCGGACCCCCCCCCCTCCCACATATAACGTCGTACATTTTATTTCCACCATTGGCTGGCCGACCCAATTTTTTGAAGCACGAGCCGTCACTGGTACATACATACTTACCTAATAAATAAAAATATCGTTAGTTACAGAATTTACACATATGAAAAGAGCTAGAGCTACGACGAACGTAAGCAGCAGTCTAACATTTTAACATAATACCACTACTACCTATCCATGAATGTTAAGAGCAAAGACATTAAAAAATTCTGAGATTTAACACCGTCGACCCCGTATGAATATGAACGGGTAACACGCGACCTTCGAACAACGGACTAGTTACTTGTTTTCAGATCATGTCGAACCGACGTACCTAGCAACGTGCATGAAAAGAACGTTCTTAGGTAGGTTGGTGGTATTCAACGGAATTTCAAATAAGCACTCTCTTTTTTTAATGTGACGGCAGGTTACATTTTAAACTGCAACCTGTCTGTAGCAAGTCTGCAGAATTGCAGCCATTTAGGATTGCCAAATACTTATTACATCGCCTTAGACTTATTACAATAATTGGGTGGTACATTATTAGCAATATTTCAACTCATTTTTGCTTTCATTAGCGTCCGAGGTGGTCTTGTTTTCTTTTATTTTAACATTCACCCAAAATGTGTTTTTTTTTTCAAATCGGGAGAAGAAAAAAAAGTTCCCTTGCAGATGAATCACCACAAACACTCTATGGAGTGCAAAGGTGTCCCGCTTTTGAATTTTGATTTGAATAATTTTTTTTCCCTGAAATTTCAAATTCTACAACTATTCCAAAACAGGTACCTGAAGTTGGCCCGGAAAAAAGTCGGACTGGGTGGTAATGGTAAAACGTCATAATCGATTTTCCAAGGTAGGATTGATCACGTCATACCACCAATTATTTTCGTTTTACCACCTTTAGTTTTTTTTATGATTTTTTTATTTTTTGGCCAACTTCACAAGCCCGGAAAAATGCGGGCCGGGTGGTATAACCTATACCATTCGATTGCCCATCGTTAGACAATGATTTACCACCAACACATTTTGTTTTACCTCGTTTCCTGTGTACCCAAGTCAAGTTAGCCACACTTCGGCCAGCTACGCTTTCGGCCAGGGAGAGGGACTTTCCCTTTCTTTTTTTTTTATTATTTCAGCTTTATTTTGTTTCGTTTTTAACGGCTTGAATGGAAAATAAATGGTTTGGTTTTGTTGATAATGATTTTACCAAATTTCACCAAATAAAAAATTATCTTAAATATAAAAATACATAGTAACAATTATTAGAACTAGAAAATAATTCGAAAAAACAATGAAAAAAATATTTTACCAAGCGTTTTGCTCAAGGTTTTTGAAAAGAAAACCCTCGTGATCGATTTAATTTTCAAAAAAAGTCAATGAAAAAAACTGTTTTTGTAAATTTTAGCTTTTTGGCGAAAAAATCAATTAAAAAAATTATTTCCCAATCATTTTTTGCTCAAGGTTTTGAAAAAGAAAAACCTCGTGATAAATTTAGGGCTTTAATTGTCAAAAAAGTAAATGAAAAAACCTGTTTTTGCCCAAAACTTTGTCCGGCATTTTGAGAAAACCCTCGCAGTGGTTTTAGCTTTTAATTTTCGATAAAATTAATAAAAAAATATTTTTACCAAACGGATTCCCGAGATTTTGGAAAGAAAACCCTCGGGACCGATTTAGGCTTTCAATTCTCGAAAAGTCAACGAAAAAAACTGTTTTTTTTCCCAAAACATTGTCCAGGATTTTGAGAAAGCCCCCGTGATAAATTTAGGCCTTTAATTGTCAAAAAAAGTAAATGAAAAAACCTGTTTTTGTCCAATACTTTGTGCGGGATTTTGGGAAAACCCTCGCAGTGGATTTTAGCTTTTAATTTTTAGGAAAAAAATCGATTAAAAAAAAATTACCAAACGGATTCACGAGATTTTGGAAAGAAAACCCTTGTGAACAATTTAGGTCTTCAATTGTCGAAAAAAGTTAATGAAAAAAACTGTTTTTCCCAAAACATTGTCCAGGATTTTTAGAAACCCCTCGTGGTGGATTTTTTCTTAAATTTTCGAAAAAATCAATGAAAAAAATATTTTGCCAAACGTTATGCTCAATATTTTGTAGAAAACGCCACGTGATCGATTTAGGTCTTTAATTGTCAAAAAAGTCAATAAAAAAAATGTTTTTTCCCTAAATATTTTCCAGGAATATGGGAAAACCCTCGTGGTGGATTTAGCCTTTAATTTGCAAAAAAACTCAATGAAAAAAATATTTTTACCAAGCGTTTTGTCCAATATTTTGGAAAAACCGTCGTGGATCGATTTAGGCCTTTAATTTTCAAAAAAGAGTCAATGAAAAAAAAAACTGTTTTTGATAAAACTTTGTCCAGGATTTTGTCAAAACCCTCATGGTCGATTTGGTCTTTAATATTCAAAAAATCAAAAACTGGAAACAGCTTTTCTGCCCAATATTTCGCCTAAGATTTTGGGAAAACTCTCGTCCATTTAATCTTTCATTAAAAAAAAAACCGCGCAAAATACTTTTTTGCCCCAAACCATGCCCAAAATATCCGTGGCCGAACGCGTGGCAGGAGGTGGAGTTCTAACTGTTACGTATTTTTATATTGAAGATAATTTTTTATTTGGTGAAATTTAATAAGGACATTATTATCAACAAAAACAAACCATTTATTTTCCATTCAAGCAGTTAAAAACGAAACAAAAAATTGCTGAAAATAATTTAGAAAAAAGAGAGGGAAAAGTGTACTCTACCTCTACCTGGCCGAAAGCGTGGCTGGCCGAAGTGTGGCTAACTTGACTTGGATCATTGAAGGTAAAATACGGCAATACTGTGTAATTTTTCCAAACAGCGCCGATTTGAAAAAAAATTTGGATTTAGGTGCTGCCACCTATACCCTCTACTTCAAGGTTGACCTTGTGCCGGGGGTGGCCTTTACCCTGGGATTGGATGCCACCCCTTCTCGGGATTGAAAAAATGTTTCATTGAGAATAATTGCAGCCTCGCTGCAAAATATGCTATGAAGAATTTTTGATTGCAATTAGCATTTAAGAGGGTGCCAACTTCACTGAGCTCACATTAGTTTCCTATAATAGCAAAATAATTTCAGATTGAAGAACATTTTTGTGAGGGACAGTTATATCTGAGTCATTGCACGGAACTAATGGATCAGTCGAGCGAAATAACAATAAATAACTCATAAATCCATGGACTAAGTATACCTATCATTACAAATTACAATCTAAGCGATTCCCAAGTCCCAACATGAATGAATGATAACATTTTAGAGTGCAAGCAGTTTTTTGCCGAATTATTATACATCAGCATATTTTTGGCATAAAGGATAATCAGCGACGTCACCTTAATGGATCTCTAATTCTCTAATACCCCCAACAATCCCAACCTCTTTGTAGACGGAACTGCTGGTTAAAGTTCTCAAATTTCTACGCTTTTCCTCTTTTTCATTCAAATCCAAATCCAAATCCTAAAAAAAAACAACATATTCAATCGCTGGTAAGCAGAGTTAGCTCCGCTTATATCTCGGCTTATATACACCCTTTGTGCTCTTCTAGAACGGCTTCGAGGATTATTAGCTACTTCCCAGAGAATTATTAACTTGAAACTCCTTTCTGGAGTTTCGAGGGTTCTATTCCTAGAACGTTCTAGACTAGACATCGTAGTAGGCTCTTCCTGACAGTTAGTTCTCGAACTTTCCCTATATGACCGAGAATTTCCCGCAAAGATACCGCCGCTGTTATCAGAAGAACATAAGAAAATAGGCAATAAAGAAATAACACGCATCTCTTTTCTTCAAGTACCTAAGAAGATCAGTAATTTTATGGATGGATAAGTGCACTAGTAAGAAATTAATTTCGAAAAGACGACTGATCTGCCACCTAACAGAAAAGTTATCGTCCATCGTTCATATCGTGGGAATAACACATAATTTTCAAAATCCAATAAGCCCATAATTACCGGCAAATGCACCGTTTTCGTCGAAAAAGTATTTTTTCCAATTTTTTGAAGACATTAGCCCTAGCCTTAGCGTTAGTAGTGTGTTCTACCTTGATTTCAAGTTTAAAAAAAAAACAACAAAAAATAATGTTTTTTTCCGTCGTTTTCTCCGCAACAAAACATTTTTTTTTTCATCATAAAATGCCATTTTTCTCGAAAATGGTTCACGTTAGAGCTTTCTATTCTACAAACAGTACTTTCACGTAGAAAGTCGGTTTACTTACAGTATGCTTTCAAAATGAACTTATTCCAAGAAAGAAATTAGATTTTAGGGGCAACAAAATCTCACGCAACCCTAAAACCTCTGCCACTGATTTTTGTAAAAAAAAAAAAAAAATAGTAACCAACTAGCACTCAAAAAGTAAATAATATTATGTTAAGATGTGCACAAAAGTTGAGTTACGTATTATTACAAACAGTTCTAGAGATATCGCCAAAAATGACAAACTCTTTTTGAGGAATCTTTTTTTTAGGTACGTAAAGTTGGCCCGAAAAAAGTCGCCCTTTGACATCCTTTGTATCTCGAAAACGGTGCTTCTGCGGGCCCATATTAATGGTAATTTTTCTCAGAATACGCCAAAAAATAACATCAGCAGTGACCGTTACAGTTTGTTGAAAATACGAATTGAGACAATTTCGAACAATTATTTGGCCAAAGAATTTTCGCCAATATCGTTCTACCAACCAATTTCGAAAGTTCATGCTTATTGCGACTGAGGGACATTAAGAGGAGCGCAGAATTCCAAGACCGCGGCAACTGTATGTACATAATCGAAGTTGGCGTAACTGCTTCACGAAACAACTTACGGTAAGCGATATGCCAGTTCAGTTGTTATCAATTTAAGAGCGAGTTTAAGAGTAAAACTTAGAGTTAGAGTGAAACGGACGTAAAAATTCGCACAAAGGTGAACAAGGCGGCGTCCATAAAATGAAAGTAAAAGAAGAAATTACAACTTTGGTAATAATTACTAATTACGAGAGAATTTCACTGCAAGGTAGTAGGTATATGGAAAAACTTCCATTTACTTCCACATACTCCCACCACACTTCCACTTATTTTTACTTCCACCAAACTTCTACTTACGGGCGTACCACTGTGACTGTGACAAGTGCGGAGGACGCGGAAGTCTTCAAATAAATTCGGATTGCGAATGGGGGCAAGGTACTGCCTGTACCACACCCACGAGTAATGCGATCGGCCTTTTTAATAGAACACGATAATGACGATGAATGGGAATTTGGGAGCCGCGACGTTTATCCACAGCAACTGAGGAAGGGTTTTCACCACTCGCGTTAAGCACGTCCTCTTGCCGTAAGACCTTAATGTTATAGGGATGGGGGATGGGCAACAAGGGTCTTGCGAAGGATAAATTCCATAAGGAAAGATGGAATTAAAATATGCATCTAGATAACGAAACACATGGTATACTCAAAAATTCAATAAAACACTGGGATAATAATTAATAGTCAAAGAGTATACATAATATGTTTTTTTTTTAATCTTGTCGACCGGTTTCGGGCTACTATACAGGGTTATGCAAATTTCATGGTGCCAGTATTGGGATATCCTAAACCATAAGAGATACAGGGTTGCTTAAATTAGAGAAAAGTTGCGCAATTTTGTGGCCATCTCGAATCCGTCAAAACATGCAAGATATCTGTGACCGTTCCTGAAATATCCTGAAAAAATCTTATTTTTGCCATATCTTTCTTGCAATTGGAAATTAATAAATAATTTTTCGTAGGCTTACATAAGCCGTTATGAGCTATTCATCTGACGTTTCAAAAATTTTCAAAGCCGACTAGATCCCAGAGTTTTCATAGCCAACTTTCGTTTTTCTTATGGCCGCCATATTATTTTTTTATGTCGTTCGATAAGAAAAAAATAATGTAAACCAAAAATTAATAAATTTTAGAAAAAAAAATTGCATAAATTTTATTCTTCTTTTTTCAAAGAAAAACAGAAAGTTTCTAACTGAAATAGGTCAATATGAAGTCATACTGCTTGCCTTATAGTTTGTTAATTTCTCTATGATATTCAATCTAAAAAGTTGTCTTTTTTTAGAAAAAAAAGAACAAAAATTTTTGAAATTTATTTTTTGAAGTTTATTAGTTTTTGGTTTCCATTATTTTTTTCTTATCGAACGACATAAAAAAATAATATGGCGGCCATTAGAAAAACGAAAGTTGGCTATGAAAACTCTGGGATCTAGTCGGCTTTGAAAATTTTTGAAACGTCAGATGAATAGCTCATAACGGCTTATGTAAGCCTACGAAAAATTATTTATTAATTTCCAATGGCAAGAAAGATATGGCAAAAATAAGATTTCTCGATTTTTCAGTTTTTTCAGGATATTTCAGGAACGGTCACAGATATCTTGCATGTTTTGACGGATTCGAGATGGCCACAAAATAGCGCAACTTTTCTCTAATTTAAGCAACCCTGTATCTCTTATGGTTTAGGATATCCCAATACTGGCACCATGAAATTTGCATAACCCTGTATAGCCAATCCTTAGGAAAATTGTCAGTATGTACAAGTTCCGTAATTGTAGGTACAAAAAATTCATCCTGGTGTTAAATTTAATTAAAATACAGGCTCTGAGATGTAAGATGGAAAAGAGAAGCATTGCTGACCATACGGGTGACTATTACATTTAAAAACAATAGTTATAAGAGCACATAACAAAAAATAAAATTTAAACCTTCACCATGAAGGAGAAGGGACGTTGAAAACCCTTTTGTCAAACCAACTACTTTTATGTTGGGATGACCGGGAATAAGTTAAATAAATTAAATAATTAATGATAAATGAGTTAAAAAGGAGGACTTGCTTGAAGAGTGATATGGCGGCCGTAAGAAAAACGAAAGTTGACTATGAAAACTCTGGGATCTAGACGGCTTTGAAAAAAAAAAAAAAAAAATTAACTCACATCGGTAGCTCTCGCCGACTTATTAAAGCCCATGAAAAATTATTCATTAATATCCAATAATAAATAAGATATGGCAAAAATAGGAAATCTCGATTTTTGAGTTCTTTCAGGATATTTCAGGAACAGTCACAAATATCTTATAGGTATACCTATGTCTTAACGGATTAGAATTGCCACAAAATAGAGCAGCTTTTCTATAATTTAACCGATCCTGTGTCTCTTATAGCGTTCTCTAGAACCCCAGTCAAGTTAGCCAAGTTTCGGCCAGCCACGCTTTGGGCCACGGAGAGGAACTTTTTTTTCGTTATTGACGGCTTGAATGGAAAATATTTGTTTTTTTGTAGATAATAAATAATAAATATTATTATAACATTTCGGACGTTTTTCAGCAAATTTTCAGTAAAAAAGTTTGTTTTTTCAGTGTATAAAGCCCGGGACCGAAAACGTGGCTGCCATTATTATGAATTTTTTTTTACTTTTTGAGCAAAGTTACAGCAAAAATTAAATTTTTCAGTTTATTAAGTAGTAGCAGAAAGCGAGGTTGGCCAATTGGCCATTATGTTAAAATTTCGGGCTTCTTTTCAGCAAGATTTTTGCCAGTATTTTTTCAGTTTCTTAAGTCCGTGTCCGAAAGCGTGACTTGCCATTACTATGAAGTTTTTGACTTTTTTGTGCCAAATTTCATTAAAAATTATTTTCAGTTTCTTGAAACCGTAAAAAAACCTGGCTGGTCAATATTATGAATTTTTTGACTTTTTGAACAAAAATGAAATTTTTAAGTTTATTAAGTAGTGGCCGAAAGCGAGTTTGGCCATTATTTTAAAATTTTGGGCTTCCTTCAGCAAGATTTCTGCCAGAATTCTTTTTCCAGATTCATAAGTCCGTGGTCGAAAGCGCGGCCGGCCAATATTACGAGTTTTCTTGACTTTTTTGAGCAAAATTACAGCAAAAATTATTTTTTAGTTTCTTAAGTCGTGACCGATAGCGTGGCTTGCCGTTATTGTAAAATAAAATGTCGTGTACTATTTTCAACAAAATTTCAGCTGAAATGATTTTTTTACATTATTAAGTCCGTGGTTGGTCATTATGATGAATTTTATAAGCCAAATTTCAGCAAAAAAATGATATTTTCAGTTTATTCAGTCCGTGGCCAAAAACACGGCTGGCCATTACTATGATTTTTTTTACTTTTTTTGAGAAATTTACAGCAAAAATATTTTTTTCAGTTTGTTAAGTAAAGTGTGGCTTGCCATGATTATGAATTTTGTGAGCCAATAAATTCGCCAAAAAGGAATTTTTCAGTGTGTTAAGTTCGTGGCCGATAGTGTGGCCGGCATTATTATAAAATTTCGGACTTTTCGAACAGAATTTCAGCAAACATTATTTTTTCCAATTTATCAAAGTTCATATCTGAAAGCGTAGAATATTTTTTAAAGAAAATTTCAGCAAAAATGATTTTTCGAAAGAGGAAGAAAAGCTGGCTGTGGCGTTTCAATTACGATTTTTTTTCAGTTTACGACAATTTTATAGCAAATCAAATATTTTTCATTAAAATCGTAATTAACGAAAAAAGAAAACTGAAAATCATTCGAAGTCGCTCTCCCTGGCCGAAAGTGTGGTTGGCCGAAGCGTGGCTAACTTGACTTGGGTTTTTCTAGATACCCATAGTGAGCTCTGAAATAAGGGACAAATACCTATTACAATTTTTACAGAAAAAATAGTTTAAAAATAAAAATTATTTCATCTGTTTCATGAAATGAAACACCCTCCTGTATATCTCCAAATTTACAAATTTCAACAGGACACTTGAAATACACTTAGCAGTTAGCGGAAGCTCCCTCTTTGACGAGATCAAAGAAACGAACCATGACACCTGGAAGCGTGCTGTCTATTGTGTATTGAACAATACACAATAATCACCAAGCTGAAGGCAATAATAACAATTAAAAACGTCCCTTCCTCGACAATACCCTGCACAAACCTTTAAGAAATATCAAGGTCCTGAATGCAAACAGAAATGACGCTCTGTTGTCGTTTATGAGTTTATGACATTTTATGATGACTGGTATAATTTACAAACTGGGAATTTGAGTCCATAAATTAGGTAGGTACTTAGCATGTTTTATTAGTTGCGCATTTTATAAGATGAAGTGCCGGTTTCATAATAAATTTTAACGTCACTTTAGCTTACAGTCACTTCAAACTGTTGTTTTAAAGAGAGTAGTAATATAGCAACCATGGTGAAATTAGACTTTAAATTTTAAAGTGACTTTAATTTGATTATGAATCCGGCCGCCCAAAAAGTTTTTTTTTTAGCACTATCCATTATCGAGATATTATCCCTGGAATCCAGGTCAGGGAAAAAAATTAAATCCACTTTCAAACCATAAAAACTTATCAATTTTTTTATCTTTATATTAATAATAAATTATTGTATCCACATTTCCTTATTAAAATTTCATATTAATACCTTTGTAATTACTACTAATTAATTACTAATTATCTCCCTAATTAATTAGTTATCATTTTATGGGTGGACGCTAGTATTGGGACACCTGTATAAACCTTTGGTTGAACTTTTTGCAAATAGAAACACAAAAAAAAAACACCTACTCAAATTAAATTTGATCAATGTATCAATGGCGAGATCAATGGTTTATAGGTACAGGAGTACAGGGTGTTGAAAAAGTTCCAGTGCTTCCCAATATTTTGAAAAAAAAAAATAAAAAGCAGGTAAATTTTATTATTTAAATTATTTTTATTGATGTGAAAAAATTGTATACAGGGTGTTCTATGGCTCAATAATGATGACAGTCTAGTTTTTTAAATAAGACACCTGTATATTATTACATTTTCAGATTGTCTTGAGAAAATCCCGAGGAAAATTATGAGTTATAAACAAATGAAAAACGCTATTTTCAATTTGCAAAGTTGTTTACATTGAAAACTGCTAAAGGTATCAGAAAGTGGTTTACATGTTCCTATCGTAACTTTTTAATTGCTATCCTATGATGCAGATAAAATTTTTATACAGGGAGATTAAAACCTGATAATTATAACCACCCTGTATAAATATTTCCACTGCATATAATCCTTATAAAAAAGTTAAAATAGGGACATGTAACATGTAAGTCGTTTCCCGATTTCCTGAGCCGTTTTTAATGTAAACAACTTTATATACAGACAGGATACAGGGTATCCTATTAAAAAAAAAAATAGATAATATCGTTATCGAGCCAAGGAACACCCTGAATCAAAATTTTTACATCACTAGAGAAAGTAACCTAAATGATAAAATTGTCCTATTTTTTATTTTTTTCAAAACTCCAAATTTAAGGCTTAATTGGGGGTACCGAGACTTTTCTTATTGACACAATTAATTACTATTATCGAAGTTTTTTTCAATAAAAATTGAATTTTTTGCGATTTTGAAACCAGTGAACACAAAAATTCTCAACCTGATAAACTCTCAAGGCTGGCTTCAATAATATAAATCCTAAGTGGTTATGGGCTGTTTTACCCCGGTCCGTGGAGTTTGCCTCCTTCTTTTCCAAAATTGCTGTAGACATCCTCAGCGTTTACGTGTGAGCAAGCGATTTCCATTTTCCACTCCTTGCGCTCATTGACAATGACAACAGCCTTCTTGGGTTGGGATCGTTGTTTCTATTAAAGAAAAAGCTGGAGGTTCGAGATGGAGCGGGGCGAGAGGCACACAAACACAACCCCGGTGTGGCCGTGTTGATTTGATGATGTCTAGCGCAGTTGTGGACGAAATGCTCAGAACAAATCTCAATGCAACAGTTAGAAACAGCCGGAATCAGTCATGATTATTTTGATAAAACTTACAAAAACCATTTCAAGGTCTTTGGTGGTTGATTTTTGAAAAATTTTGAAGATCAACATCAAAGACTTTTATGTAGGAGACTTATTAATTGTCCTGAAATTTTTTATGTAGGTATTATAATAGGTATCTAAGTAGATAAGTTCCTATAAGTTCAGTCACCCTTATTACCATAATTTGAAAAATATTTACATGGCCCACTAGAATGAAAACATTTTTGCAACTGCCTTCTTTATCATTGCAAACTTGCAACTGTCATTTTGTCTTCTGAAAATCAGACAGAGACGGAAAGAAACATAAAATTCTTTATTAATTTAAATTTCCCAACAAATTGTGCAATCCTGCAGAGAAAAGAGACATCATACAACATACAACTACTACAACATTACATTTAGATACGTACTTTGTTTCTTTGTAGTCTCATGAAGGTTTTTGTCTAGGAATAAATCCTTTAACAAGAGACACCTGCGAACACAGAGGCGTTAAGTAATTTCAATTTTCACTTTCACGACACGATAGGATTTTTACATGGCACACCTCGGTCGAGTTTATTGACACCGTCCTCAGGTAAACTTGCTGCTGCAACGGAGCCCGATACGAGACCCATTGGAATAAATATCATAACAGGACTTTAATTATTACACATTACGGGTTCGACTGACATGTTACATTTGAAATTCACGTACCATTTGATTGAACACTTTCAAAATTACACAACGCGACTACTAATTGGTGCGACGAGCATTTCTGAAACTTCTTCGTTTTTGTCTGTGGCAACGACATTTACCCCAGTCTTGTCAACACACAAACTCGACTCGTCAAGCAGCAGGCAAGGCTCGGGTCACAGCCGAACAACCCAACAAGATTTTCTGCTTCAGCCTGTCGCTCGCTGTAGTCGGTACTTGCGTTCCTGCCTGAAACTGAAGCTGGCTGCACGACTGAAGCCAGCGCCGGCGGTGAAAAAACAATGGAAAGGAAAAATAAAATTAATCTGCGCCATCTAGCGCACAATGCAAGTATTGAGCGATGTATTTTTATTTCTTGGCCTGTATCTTAGACAAGGAAAGAGAGCCTGTATCTACGCTAACACGTATATTGGGTTGCAGCTTCTGTACAATTCAAAACTATAATTATTATTATCTACGCCACTATTACAAAATAATTGTTTAATTTGGTAAGTAACAATGGATATGTAAGTATTCCAATCCAATGCACACTCGCCACATGTCCACTGATTTTAAGATTCTCTATTACCTCCTGAAATGGCACTGGTAACAAATTAAAAACGCTGTATGTGTTTATTTATATCCCAACTAGGTTTTGCCAAGTCACACCTTTAGCTCTCCTATTGGTTGCTTAGAATTTTTATAACCATTATATTACCCCATTATATTGCCGCATTATATTTCAACATTATATCGTTAATTGAAAAATTAAGCGCTTATATTGTCTGAGCAAATGAAAACAAACAAGACGTAGGTACGGAATAAAGATGTAAAAAAAATTCATAAGTAAACATTTGTCCTTCTCAGCCTTCACAAGCCGAAATTTTATTATTATACGTTGCTGACCACGGGAGCTATAAGTAATTAATATAATTACTATAGCGACAATTATTATCATTTAACACATTTTACAACAATAAATCATATGGTTAACCTAAATCAATGGAATGTACCTAAGTGTTTTAAAAATCAAAACTACGTGTAGGTAAAAAGAAAATTTGACCACTTTTCATTTTTTAATTAACTTTATTCGTTAGCTATTGGAATTGTTTTACTAAATAATCATTCGATCTTTTCCCTGAAATGACCACAAAGCTTAATAAATTAATTATCGTAAACGGAAAATAGCATTAAGGCATAAAACAACAATTGGTCACACTTTATTGCTATTAGAATAATAATTATTAACCCTTATTTGTTTACATTCTGTTCACAGTCTATGTGACTGTGCTCTAATCTATACAGTTCTAACTAGAACTAAAAGAACAGATGAAGAGAAAGACCGAACACAACACACAGGAACGCATTCCGATCATAAATTAACGCTGCATATTATTACATTGCCAAAACCTAGTTGGGATTTAAATAAACGCACCTAAGTATATCATATCACTGTCCGCCATTTCGGGATGGCCTGTATTTATAGATGCAACAACGGTAACTGCTGCTTAAGACTTCAAATAATAAAAAGAAAATTTATTTAGTATTTAATAGGAGTACTTATTGAATTTTAGTTCATTTTCAAGTCGCTCATTTTCATGTTGTTTGATTTATTTGTATTTGTGAATATAACTTATGAGTATAGCTGTTGTTAAGAAAATCTTTTGAAGTATCGTACGCGTATGAAATTTTTATGTCAACATGACACAACTGTCATCTTTCAAATTCGAAAATCAAATTAATCAAAATCATCTGGTGTGGTGGCGAAGATGGTGAAATGGAAAGTAAAATAATTAATTAAAAATTGAAACATTTTCTTTAATCAATTTTTGTAACTTCTGCATTAATGTTCAACGATTTCATTATTTAAGTTTCAAGAATCGAGTTGAACTGATTACGTTTACGTTGGCTGCAACGAAGCTGATACCAAAAATCGAGGATACGACACAACGGTTACCTTTCAATATTTACCTCCAACTCTGTGATAATAATGGTTATTATTGTTTACTTAATTGAATAGGCAGTGTTTTCCATTAAGGTAAGGTAAGGCAGTGAAAATTGAAAGTTCTCAAAGAGTTATATTGTTACACTTAATTAAGCGTAATTCCTATCCGTGCCTTGCTGTTTGGTAACAGAATTTAATGCTAAGGTTGCAATATTAAATTGCACATTCCAGTAATTTAATGTTCACAAACTGTAAACCATCTACTTACTACCTAGTACTAGATGGTAGGTAGGCACTACTTACACTAACTATCTACTCAAGACTTTTTAGTTTCAGCTTTTACTGTCTATAACGAAGAGCTGATTTAATTCAGTCAAGGATCTTTGATAAATGTTTCACTCCAATTTTGATTATGGTGTGGAAGTGTTCTTGAAAACGAAACGAATATTTGCAAAGCCCAGTGAAATATAAAAATGCCAGCGAAGGGAGTCAATATGCGTCCGACAAACAAAAACACCCTCCTGAAGGTTGTTATTTTGGGCGACGGCGGCGTCGGGAAGAGTTGCTTGATGAACCGGTTTGTCTCCAATCAGTTTGACGAACATTCCTTTCACACAATCGGCGTTGAATTTCTGAATAAGGACATTACTGTTGATTCGGAAACTTACACATTACAGGTAGGTACTAATGTCTCCCCTCGTGTCTCCCCATTTATAGGAAAGGTGATCCTTTTGTTGTCTCAATTCATGTTAAGTCGTATCATTTCAAGCGCTATGTTTTTAAATACTTTGACATTTAACAATGATGATTTAATGAATATCAATTTAGGCTTATTAGTAAAATGACGCGAGGGTTCTGTAAGTCATTCGTTAAAGCATATTAGAGGAGAGATTACAGTGGGGAGTGAATATTTTGGTGAATGTTAAGAACAGCGGCCACTCGCACTCCCACATACTATATATACCACGCGATAGGCCTACTCACTAGGAACTTCGTGGTAAAAATCTTATCCGCCGGTAATGTATAATAAGGGAGTTATAGGGTCTAGAAGAAAACGAGTGAAAATTATAACTAATACGGATCTGGCAGCATTTAGGTATCTGTTAGGTAATACGCGAGTAGCAGCTGTAGAAACTAAGTTCACTGACATCGCCGGAGGATGCTGCATGTGTCAAGGCCATCGACTGAAACGAGCGAGCCAAACAAACAAATGAATCGAGAACGAATGAAACAAGTGTAAGTGCTAAAAATAGGTCAACCGGATGGCCTGGCTCATTGAACGCTCGTAGGCAGATAGGGACTTCCCCGCGGTACCAGCCGGCTGAGGGGGGAACGTAGCTTGTATTCTGTGCTGGCAGTCTGACCTAGCTCACGCCGGAGGACGGATCATTTTATATTCATATTATATACGATTGTTCACTTTTCCTTTCATATACGGTCTACATTAAAATACGTTCACATTTCCATTTGTGCCTTTTTGTGCCTTTTAATAGAGACTCGCAATCGTATCGGAAAGAGTTACTTTAAAGTTTAAGTAATTTAAAGTTGAAGGTCGAAGCGATTGTATCTACCCATCAAAACGAAAAAAATGCAGTGCGATTTTAATACGTGTACGGGGTGTGAGATAAGTGATGGAGCGGGGTATGTTTTGTTTGCGAACGGGACAGTTTTTCCTTGCCCTAACAAATTGTCAACTGGTGTAACCGGAATATTATTATGGAATTACATCAGGTGAGTGTATAATTAATTTTCGAGTTCTTAATGCGTAAATCGTTCTCGTAATGCACTGTAATCTGTTGCTTGGGAAAGGACAAAACAATGGGAGGGGAAACGAGGTAGGATAGGGGGGGGGGACAAGGGGAAGTAGGCTACCATCAAAAGATGGTAATATTGTGCAATATTATGCGCAACGGTACGCATTGAAATTTAAACGGCGACAGGGACGGACTGAGGAAGCTATCTGCAAGCGGTGATGCCTCTCTGCTCGGATGACCTTAACGAAGCGTCTCTCTGTTAGAGAAAAGTGACCTTAGTTTTAAAGTGACCTTAATAGAAGTGCTCAAAACTAGCGAAAATAGAATCTAGTGCGTATATTTTACCCACCCAGCACCCCTATTCGCTCCACGGTCCCGTATGTTTGTTGGGAAAACACCGGGAAAAAACACCTTCAAAATGTGAAACTACATAAAAATCGCAACAGAATAGTGTAAAAATCGCAAGTCAATGCGAGTGGCCGCTCTCCTTAACATTTACCAATATTTTCAATTAATTGGGAGTAATTGGAGCTAATATGACGTTTTCACTCCCAGTAAACCTTCAAAACTGATTTGAAACTTGTCAAAATCGTGTTTTATTCCATCTGAATTTACATTTTTTTTTCGATTTAATCAAAACTATTGCAAATTGAAATCACAACACTTATTAACATTATTATTGTTTAGTAGTATTGAATTTTTTATTTAATAAATACCTAATACCCTGATTACTGTATGAATAATTACAATAAAGTAAGGCTGGCTAAGTACATCATAGTAAGTAGAAGCCAAAAAAGGAAAGGAAGAAGAAACAATTTAATAATTTATGACATTGTTGATGTTTTTATTAAGCTGAAGGATCTAGAGGGCTCTGGTGGATTTTTGATGTAATAATAATAAACCATTCCGAATTTTGGGAAAAATTCTGTATAGGAAAAAAGTGACTTTTTTAATAAGTTTAAAGAAAGTTTTACAAACAAGCACATTGTCAAGTTTTATGTCTTTTAATTAAGTTAAATAACTTTTTAAATTAGAAAATTTTGTTAATATAAAATAACCTAATTTAAAACATTAAACAGCCAGTATTATAAAGGCTCGTTAAGTTAACTAACGGGCAGATTTCTGGGTCCATTTCTAGAAAAGGTATCGACCATAGGGGGAAAATATAGCATTTTAGTGAATCTTTTTATGAAAAGGATTACAACAATTTTAATAAAAGTTATTGGACGTCCATATTAGCTTTAAAAATGGTACCAGAAATATGCCCGTTAGCTTAATGAGCCTTTATAATACTGGCTGTAATAAAACTTAATAAAGCTTTTCCATGGTGGCTCTCAGCATGTCAAATACCGAAAATTAGAGTGAACTATAATCCACAAAACCCGGATCTAGGACTAGGACGAACCTACAAAAACATCATTAAGGAAATGCCCTTTCTGCTGACAGTCAAGTTCCCATTGACATTCATATAATATGACATCAGCGCTTACGCCTCCAAGTTCACATCTTAACTTGAATTGTACCATAATTTAGGGATTTTCTTATAATAATAAGTTCTTTATTAGCATCAAGCTAAATTATCTCATATAGAAAAAATATTTATAAAGTAAAGAAAAAAAATTTCTTAGTCAAGTTCTGTTCTTAGTTTAAAGTACAAGAACACCACTCCAGTGTACATGCCCATGTTATTACAGTGGCTCCTTGTAGGACTTTTTATGTTTTTTTTTTTTTTGTAAACATAATTATTATTGTTAAAGAAAAAGTAAACCGATGAATTAAAATAAATATTATAATGTGTAATTAGAAGCGTAATTTACAACAGTGTCATTTATTATTCTTCAGATTTGGGACACAGCCGGTCAAGAACGTTTCAAAACACTCAGGACTCCATTTTACAGAGGAAGTGATATTTGTTTACTGACGTATGCAATCGATGATAAGTTCAGTTTCAAGAACCTTGCGTTGTGGAAGAATGAATTTCTCTACTATGCTGATGTTCCAGAAGGAAGGCAGTTCCCATTTATTGTTGTTGGAAACAAGGTAACTAATAATATGAGCTCGCAAAAAAAAATTACTAGTGCCTATCCTCTGTAGATGTTAGCTATTCATAATAATAATTAATAATGGCTGCATAAAATCTGTCAAAATGTTACCTTTTTTAATATTTCCAGTCGGATATTGGTAATGACGAAAGAGAGGTGTCGCAAATAGAACTGGAAACTTGGTGTAACGAGAACGGCATAACTTCATGTATAGAAACGTCTGCAAAAAATGCGGATAACGTGCAAGAAGCTTTCAATATGGCAGTTCAACATTGGCTGAGGCTGGAAAGTAGAGCTGATAAATCGGACGGACTTTTCGGTGACACGATAGATTTGCACAAAATACAAGGTGAAACTAGATCGTCTTGTTGTACGGATTAGTGGTGGAAGAACTGGTAAATTGCCAGAATCTTTCATCTCTATTTCCTCTTCACTGATAATAAGTTGTATTTAAATAAATATTTAATTGGTATCACGATCAAATATTTATATTTCCAATTATTGTAATTTATTAAGTGAACCACGGCAATTTATTCTCATGATCTTTGTTGCTTTTTATTAGTTTTATAACATGTTGTATGTATTACCAAAAATGATTACTTAAGGTGCATATTTTTTTAATATAATATTTATATAACATAATAATTATAATTAATATTACAGTCGATTTATAACAGTTTTCGATGTCTTTGTAATGATGTAAAACACTCATAAAACATGCTTCTTAATAAAACTGTTTTTTATTTGTGTGGATTATTATTATTATTGTTATGTACAGGCTGGAAACTTGTAAGTGGGTCATAGGAATTCAACATGCAAATTCACTTTTGTGCAAATTATATCTCCAGGCTTATCTTTTGAATAAAATGTTCTTGAAATATTTTCTGGCAATGGTTAAAATGTACTTAATTAGTTACTTTTAATTTTAAATAGGTTAATAAATTGCAAAAAAATTAATATGCCTTCAGGTTATTATTGAGGCATTTTAACTGAAAATAGGCTCCTTAAATACAAATCATCATTGTCAAAAATTATTTCCTCTAAAATTTTCTTTAAATCTAAACCTGGAGAATAATACTGCAGATATTATTTGCAAAAAAAAACTGAATTTGCACGTTAAAACCCAATGACCCACTCACAAGTTCCATTCTGTATTATGTAATAATATACTTCCCTCAATATTTTGTAATCTGTAATAAACGTTTTATATATGTAAAAACGTGCTACATTGTTGCTCGTTTCTAGTGTGCTACTGATGTTTTGTTACCTTAGTTTCTTTTGACATGTTTATATTATTCTTTGACATAGAATGTTCATGTTAGTTTTATGATCGTAGAATTTAATTCTTTCCTGAATAAAATTACGATCTTACAAATTAAATTCTACTCTACAAGCAAAAAGATGGTTTTTAACAAGCTCTATGTTCATATTTTGAAAGCTGAGAAAAACTTTGTAATTATTGGATTGTCAATTGATAAGGAGGTTTGGTACATGTTACCAGAAGAGTTTCAAGATTTAAAACATCACCCATTATTATCAGATACAAGTATTGTAAGACAAGCAATGATAGCCATCAAACGAATTAATGGATATAGGAAGTTAATTGTCAAGTTTGATGATAAGTTACAGAAACAATACATGGATGAAGAAGGTAATGTTTGTTTTGAAGGTGTTCCATTAGAAGAAATTATTGTTCCACCACCGCCGCCACGTTTAGACTCTGTTGTTACAGAAAATTTACAGGCGTCTCTAGAGGATCGAATTAGACAACTAGAAGCTCAACTGAACGCAGATCAGAGCAATGAGACAAAACTCTATCAAATTGAAAAGAAATTCTTACTTGAAAAATTTGAAAACAAACAAACTGATTGCTCAGAATGGCTATCGAGATTTGAGAAGGAGTGTATTAGGTTTAAAGTTAATTCCGATGAAAATAAAATCGAAGCCTTACGCTTTTTTATTGATGGTTCACCTCGAAATTGGTATGAGTCTAATTTAAAGAAATTAGGACTAAGTGCTGATTGGACTGAATGGAGATCTTCATTCCTGACAGTTTTTGTTGATAAAGGTTGGAAAATTGTGCGAAAAGCTCACAGTTACAAGTATATTGGTGGTTCATTAATAGACTATGCACTTGCAAAGGAAAATTTATGTTTAGAAGCTGAATTCCATGGCACTGAAATTTCTCGTATTAGTCTGATTGTGACTGGTTTGCTTTTGGAAGTCCAGGAGGAATTGGACAGAGAAGAAATAAAAACAACTAAGGAATTATTCGTTGAACTGAGGAAGCTAGAAGATGCATTTGGACGAAAGAAGAATAAAGAGAAACCTTTAGGGTCAACTTTTACTCAGAGCTCGACTTTTCAAAGAAAACAGGATGAGACCTCACGTAAGCCATGTCATATATGTGAATCTCTTGGCTGGAGAAACAGATTTCATCTACCAGCTCAATGTCGTAATAAGAATCCTACATTTGAAAAAGTAAAATCAAATCATATACAACAAGATCAGATTGAAGTTTTACAAACTGATCTTGATGAAAATTCTTTAAACTAAAATGCCCGGGAAAATTATAGCGAATTCGAGTTGGCTGCACTTGCTCGGAGCGAGATCGATCTGTCTCTGAATCAGTTCTGCCCAGAATTCTGCCCCAGTCCGGAGCAGAACTTTCGCATTTCGACTCTGTATGGAACCGAACTGTGTCAGGTTAGGCCAGAACCAGAGCAAGAGCCAGAGCGCCATGCACCGGTGCAGTGCAGTCTGCATTTTCATATTATATAGCCTTCTACCTATCCCTATCCTATACCTATCACGGTTGTTTGTTGTTATGATGTTATTCTTATTATAACAGAGTCGTGGAACTACAAGGCGTGATCCCTTTTAATTATTGTAATAAGTTGTAATTCATACAATACGTAAAATGTACTTATCCACAAATTTTTGGTATAAGGAATTACTAGGAATCAGTAATGGAATCAGTAGTTAATTTTCCCGCTATTTCTAACCTCTAAATTTACGGGAGTGCACCGTTGCACCGTCAAATTTGACGGTGCAGTTTATTTTGCTCCGGGGCAGTTCCGCCATACGGCTCGAACATATTTTCCTATGCACTGCCAGAGAGCAAGTGTAACTCGAACACAATTACGATATGCACCGCTAGAGTTCACTTCAACTCGAATACGATTACGAAAAGCACTGGAACAGAGTCCTACAAATCGAACACGAGATTCCGTCTCGGTGCGCACCCGGAGCAGAAAAGTGCAGTAACTCGAATTCGCTATAAGATTCATTAATAAGAATAAATGTAGATGTCAATGACAAAATAAAACTTAAAGCTCTATATGACAGCGGTTCTAATGCTACTCTGATTAACCAACGAGTTGTTGATTTGCTGCAGTTAAAATTAATGAAACAAAAGAGCTTACTAAGAACTATTAATGGAACTGATTTTACTTCCGCCCGGGCTATCATAACACTCCGTATTGGGAATATTACTGACAGTTTGACAACTTATGTGGTACGAAATAATAATTTCTCATATGACCTAATTTTGGGTACTGATGCTATCAAGAAATTTCGTTTGCTTCAAGATAAAAATTTAAACATTTTTCAAAGAGCCCATAATGAACGGGTCTTGAATATAGAAGAAATTGATCGGTCTAATGAAGACCAGAAGATTTTTCAGCCTCATACTAATAAAGAGACTGGAAAAGAGATGAATTTTTTTGCATTTAACAACATTAATGAAAAGAAATCTCAACGATCAAATTTTGATGGTCTGTTGAAGAATGTTGATCGGTCTAATGAAGACCAGAAGATTTTTCAGCCTCATACTAATAAAGAGACTGGAAAAGAGATGAACTTTTTTGCATTTAACAACATTAATGAAAAGAAATCTCAACGATCAAATTTTGATGGTCTGTTGAAGAATGTTGATCGGTCTAATGAAGACCCGAAGATTTTTCAGCCTCATACTAATAAAGAGACTGGAAAAGAGATGAACTTTTTTGCATTTAACAACATTAATGAAAAGAAATCTCAACGATCAAATTTTGATGGTCTGTTGAAGAATGTTGATCGGTCTAATGAAGACCAGAAGATTTTTCAGCCTCATACTAATAAAGAGACTGGAAAAGAGATGAACTTTTTTGCATTTAACAACATTAATGAAAAGAAATCTCAACGATCAAATTTTGATGGTCTGTTGAAGAATGTTGATCAGTCTAATGAAGACCAGAAGATTTTTCAGCCTCATACTAATAAAGAGACTGGAAAAGAGATGAACTTTTTTGCATTTAACAACATTAATGAAAAGAAATCTCAACGATCAAATTTTGATGGTCTGTTGAAGAATGTTGATCGGTCTAATGAAGACCAGAAGATTTTTCAGCCTCATACTAATAAAGAGACTGGAAAAGAGATGAACTTTTTTGCATTTAACAACAATAATGAAAAGAAGCTAATTGTTTCCAAACTTATAGATAAATACAAGCATTTGTTCTCAAAAGATAAATTTGATATTGGAAGAGTAAAATCTAAGGAAGCAGAAATTAAACTAATAAGTAACGAATATGTTAGCTCTCGTCAATATAAATGTTCTATTCCGGATGATGCAGAGATAAAAATGCAAATTAAAAAGTTATTAGAAGCAGACTTAATTGAAGAATCAGATTGTCATTTTGCTTCACCTGTCACACTGGCTTATAAGAAAGATGATGGGAAGAAAATAAATCACGTTTATGTATTGATTTCCGTAAACTGAACAAATTAATTGTTCCTGAATGCTATCCGTTTTCTACTATTCAAGATGTAATTGATAAAGTTGTAAACTGCAAAATTTTTCACAGTAATCGATATCAATTCTGTTTTCTGGTGTATTGTATTAAAAACTGAAGATCGAGAGAAAACAAGTTGTCGCCATATCCGGAAAAAGCGACTCAGAGAGGGGAGGTGTAAAAACGTGCTACATTGTTGCTCGTTTCTAGTGTGCTACTGATGTTTTGTTACCTTAGTTTCTTTTGACATGTTTATATTATTCTTTGACATAGAATGTTCATGTTAGTTTTATGATCGTAGAATTTAATTCTTTCCTGAATAAAATTACGATCTTACATATATATTCTTGACCAAACTAGGCATTAAATAACAAAAATACTGAATCTAAATCTGTTCTTCAATACAGGGTGATCCCGAAATGGCGGACTTGGTATACAGGGTGTTGTAGAGGATGTTCAGAAAGACTGTAAATTTAGAACAAAAATGGTTTCCTCGGCTTCGTTACCGAGATATAGGGTGTCCTTTTTTAAAAATTTAAATCAAAATGGCGGTCAAATTTAAAACACCTTCACTGGCAAAGCACATGATTTGACATAACTATTACGATAGCGTTTGTTTTTTATTATTTTTATTATCGGGAACGAAATTACAGTAATTCAAAGTTTACCTATTCCCTGTGTTCAACAAAATTTTTCAATGTGGCATCGTTGTTCGAATTCGAGCTTAACAATGCAACTAAAAGAAATTTTGAATAATATTATCGAATTTGTATCCGCGCAACGATAATTGTTTTAAGCTTTGTTGAACTTGTCATTTCATTTGTTTCCATGGTAACATCTATCTGGGTATTGTAGACCTACACATTATTTTCCTGCCTGAAGAAGGGTATTCAGTGCATTGTTGTGACTTTATTTTCCACAAAAGTGGTCATATCTTCTTAAGTGAGCCATATTGGAGAAAAAAGTATGGCTCAACTTAGAATCTTTAATCCACAATGGATGCTGTGGTGCTGCCCGTGTCCGCCATTTCGGGATCACTCTGTATATTAAAATTGGATCTGAAGGTATAACAAAAACTCAACTAAAATTGTCTTAAAGTTTTATATTTACATCCTCCTTTTACATTATTATGAGATATCGATGAAGAGAATAATAATTACAATGTAAAACCTGGAAACTTAGCTTCCAAAGGATTCTGAATATCGAGTAGTAAATACATCGGTCCAGATATGCCTTCGAATAAAGATAATGGCCTATCAGGTGAATACTCTTCATGTTCGGGAGAATAATCCAAGCACCATTCAGCAAACTTAACAGCACGATATAAATGCTTTTCATCTTCCGTTGTCTGGTAAAGCTCGAGGAAGCAGTACGCATTCCCAGACACTCCATGACAAATACTATACCCTTTCCTCAGCAACCCCCTCTTCCAGATTACATCGCCACATTTTAAAGCCAACTGCAAATATTTCGGATCTTGAAATACTTTATAAGCTGTCGTGAAAAGGTACAGGAACCCCGGTGCCCCGTGACACCACTGCACATATTTGTCATTGTCTCTCCCTAAGGATGACGGAAAATTATCGCTTTTAAATTTCAGAGTAATTAAATAATCAATCGTCGGTTTAATGAGTGTCGTTAATTCAGTTTCAGTGAGGTACTTCTTGGCTTGTAAAAGCAAGTAGAGTATCCCGGAGAGTCCATGCGCTGCTCCAAGATAGTGACTTTCATGCCATTGATACATTAAGGGGCAGGGGAATTTACCAATGTTAGCCTCTCGTTTGCCGCTTATGATAATCGCGTTTATAACCTGAGATATTAACGATTCGTCAATAGGAGGTGGTGAAATGTGAGTGTTGAGGTATAATAAAGCGTAAAGATACCCAGAACGACCGTACATCAATTCATTGGGTAAATCTGATTTTATATTCAGAACATCGTCTTTAAAAGACAGCATTTTCTTTACATTGTTTTGCAGTTCAGATTCGTTTCCTAATTTGAAGTTTATTACGGCTCCGATTGCCAGTGGACCAGCATCGCCACACAGGAACGTGCATCTTTTTTGTTTCAACTTTCGTAGGCCCAAGAGTTCTTTGATTTCATTCAAGTTTTCTGGGTCATCGGGATCTTGTTTTAATCTTAGAAGAGCTATGCCCGATGTTCCTGTATACACGGATAGATCATTGAAGTCCAGATACTTGTACTTTGATAATGTATCTTTCCATTTATCAGCAAGCTTTACGCTGATCTTGCTGGTGGGATTTATTTTTTTATTGGTAATGAGTAAAGCGGCATTTTCGGGGGTGTAATCTGGGAGATTATTAACGAAAAATTTACCCAAGTCAAGTTAGCCACGCTTCGGCCAGCCACGCTTTCGGCCAGGGAGAGGGACTTAGAATAATTTCCGACAAAAAAATTTTATTTTTTATTTTTATTGCTAAAATGGAAAGGAATGTCTTTTTTGGCCTATAAAAGCATTATTAAGAAATTTCACCCAACGAAAAATTACCGTAAACTGAAATAATCGTAATAATCATGACTCCACGGCCAGCCACGCTTTCGGCCACGGACTTAGAATAATTTCCGACAAAAAAATTTTATTTTTTATTTTTATTGCTGAAATGGAAAGGAATGTCTTGTTTTGGCCTATAAAAGCATTATTAAGAAATTTCACCCAACGAAAAATTACCGTAAACTGAAATAATCGTAACAATCATGACTCCACGGCCAGCCACGCATTCGGCCACGGACTTAGAATAATTTCCGACAAAAAAAATTTATTTTTTATTTTTATTGCTAAAATGGAAAGGAATGTCTTTTTTGGCCTATAAAAGCATTATTAAGAAATTTCACCCAACGAAAAATTACCGTAAACTGAAATAATCGTAATAATCATGACTCCACGGCCAGCCACGCATTCGGCCACGGACTTAGAATAATTTCCGACAAAAAAATTTTATTTTTTATTTTTATTGCTGAAATGGAAAGGAATGTCTTGTTTTGGCCTATAAAAGCATTTATTAAGAAATTTCACCCAACGAAAAATTACCGTAAACTGAAATAATCGTAACAATCATGACTCCACGGCCAGCCACGCATTCGGCCACGGACTTAGAATAATTTCCGACAAAAAAAATTTATTTTTTATTTTTATTGCTAAAATGGAAAGGAATGTCTTGTTTTGGCCTATAAAAGCATTATTAAGAAATTTCGCCCAATGAAAAATTACCGTAAACTGAAATAATCGTAACAATCATGACTCCACGGCCAGCCACGCATTCGGCCACGGACTTAGAATAATTTCCGACAAAAAAATTTTATTTTTTATTTTTATTGCTAAAATGGAAAGGAATGTCTTTTTTGGCCTATAAAAGCATTATTAAGAAATTTCACCCAACGAAAAATTACCGTAAACTGAAATAATCGTAATAATCATGACTCCACGGCCAGCCACGCATTCGGCCACGGACTTAGAATAATTTCCGACAAAAAAATTTATTTTTTATTTTTATTGCTAAAATGGAAAGGAATGTCTTGTTTTGGCCTATAAAAGCATTATTAAGAAATTTCGCCCAATGAAAAATTACCGTAAACTGAAATAATCGTAACAATCATGACTCCACGGCCAGCCACGCATTCGGCCACGGACTTAGAATAATTTCCGACAAAAAAATTTTATTTTTTATTTTTATTGCTGAAATGGAAAGGAATGTCTTGTTTTGGCCTATAAAAGCATTTATTAAGAAATTTCACCCAACGAAAAATTACCGTAAACTGAAATAATCGTAACAATCATGACTCCACGGCCAGCCACGCATTCGGCCACGGACTTAGAATAATTTCCGACAAAAAAAATTTATTTTTTATTTTTATTGCTAAAATGGAAAGGAATGTCTTGTTTTGGCCTATAAAAGCATTATTAAGAAATTTCGCCCAATGAAAAATTACCGTAAACTGAAATAATCGTAACAATCATGACTCCACGGCCAGCCACGCATTCGGCCACGGACTTAGAATAATTTCCGACAAAAAAATTTTATTTTTTATTTTTATTGCTAAAATGGAAAGGAATGTCTTTTTTGGCCTATAAAAGCATTATTAAGAAATTTCACCCAACGAAAAATTACCGTAAACTGAAATAATCGTAATAATCATGACTCCACGGCCAGCCACGCTTTCGGCCACGGACTTAGAATAATTTCCGACAAAAAAATTTTATTTTTTATTTTTATTGCTGAAATGGAAAGGAATGTCTTGTTTTGGCCTATAAAAGCATTATTAAGAAATTTCACCCAACGAAAAATTACCGTAAACTGAAATAATCGTAACAATCATGACTCCACGGCCAGCCACGCATTCGGCCACGGACTTAGAATAATTTCCGACAAAAAAAATTTATTTTTTATTTTTATTGCTAAAATGGAAAGGAATGTCTTTTTTGGCCTATAAAAGCATTATTAAGAAATTTCACCCAACGAAAAATTACCGTAAACTGAAATAATCGTAATAATCATGACTCCACGGCCAGCCACGCATTCGGCCACGGACTTAGAATAATTTCCGACAAAAAAATTTTATTTTTTATTTTTATTGCTGAAATGGAAAGGAATGTCTTGTTTTGGCCTATAAAAGCATTTATTAAGAAATTTCACCCAACGAAAAATTACCGTAAACTGAAATAATCGTAACAATCATGACTCCACGGCCAGCCACGCATTCGGCCACGGACTTAGAATAATTTCCGACAAAAAAAATTTATTTTTTATTTTTATTGCTAAAATGGAAAGGAATGTCTTGTTTTGGCCTATAAAAGCATTATTAAGAAATTTCGCCCAATGAAAAATTACCGTAAACTGAAATAATCGTAACAATCATGACTCCACGGCCAGCCACGCATTCGGCCACGGACTTAGAATAATTTCCGACAAAAAAATTTTATTTTTTATTTTTATTGCTAAAATGGAAAGGAATGTCTTTTTTGGTCTATAAAAGCATTATTAAGAAATTTCACCCAACGAAAAATTACCGTAAACTGAAATAATCGTAATAATCATGACTCCACGGCCAGCCACGCTTTCGGCCACGGACTTAGAATAATTTCCGACAAAAAAATTTTATTTTTTATTTTTATTGCTGAAATGGAAAGGAATGTCTTGTTTTGGCCTATAAAAGCATTATTAAGAAATTTCACCCAACGAAAAATTACCGTAAACTGAAATAATATTCCCAGAATTTCCTGAAATATCCTGAAAAACTTGAAACATGCAGATTTATTATTTTAGCCATATCTTCTATATTATTTAATAAAAAATTATTATTTTTTTGTAGGTTTACATAAGCCGTAATGAGCTACTTATTTGACGTTTCAAAAATTTCCAAAGCCGACTAGATCTTGAGATTTCCAAAGTCATCTTTGGTTTTTCTTATTACCGCCATATTGTTTTTCATGCAATTCGCTATAGAAAAAATCAAGGAAACAAAAAATCCATCACTTTGCAAATAAATTTTAAAAAAATTATTCTTCTTTTCCACAAAAAAAAAAAAAAAATACCGAAATGTCAAAAAGTGCATTTTTTAAGTTGAAAATTAAAAACGACTTCCAAAGTACAAGACAACATAAATTAACATAGGGTGTATTTTATTACATGCTATTCCCTATGGCAACACTTAAAATAAATGCACTGTATGTATTTCCGCAATTAATTTTGCGATTTTTTTTTTAATCGACAAAAAGAGTTGTGTTGAAAAGTTCACTTCCACTTTGCTGGAAACTGAACAATTTCATCATAATAGTAATTCGTAACAAATAACTATTATCTCGTTGGTATATCATGACTTCGGTCACAAAGATTAGGTATACGGATAATAAAATTTTAAACCGGTCCCGGTTCAGATAGAACGGACAATGTAAGGGTGTATTAATAGCAAGCCATAAAAATCGAACTGGAGTAACAAGAAATATGATGGCATCTGGATCCGGAAGACAATAAGACAGTTCAATTCAATTCCCGGAATTCTCAAATTTATACCTTCATCTTATATTTTTTTATTTACACAGGTGAGTTTTTCCAGTGTTTGGTGCAGAGATCGTTTTCGCTTAAACTTAAACTATACTCTAATTAAATGGGGAACGTAGTGCAATTTTATGAGTCAAACTCAAAGCAACTTTTGTTTTTTTTATTCTTCATGGGTTCCTTGATATGTGGCATAAACAAATTTTGCAAATTTCTTTATGATATAACAATTTTTGTGATTTTGTGATTGGGATTAGAGAAAAAGCGTAAAGGAAAGGACGTTTTAGACGCTTTTATAACCGATACACCGGAATTGTATTTTTTTATTTGTCGTGTCATTTTCGTTATGACATTTTTTCAGTGTTACAGCCAATATTATAAAGGCTCGGCTAACGGGCAGATTTCTATGCTCGTTTTTGAAGCTAATACGACGTCATATATGACTTTTACTGACATTTTTGCAATTACTTTCGTGTCAAGAATAGTAAAAATTAAAAAATTTCCACTCTGACTCGATACCTTCTTCAGAAATGGCCACAGAAATCTGCCCGTCAACTTAATGAGCTTTATAATATTGGCTGTAAGTCATAGATTATATTAATATTGATATCATATTGATGTCATCATCTATCTATG
Source organism: Malachius bipustulatus (assembly GCA_910589415.1). Classification (NCBI taxonomy): domain Eukaryota; kingdom Metazoa; phylum Arthropoda; class Insecta; order Coleoptera; family Melyridae; genus Malachius; species Malachius bipustulatus. Next base: position 19,611,302 of record OU342633.1, read on the forward strand.
ACATCAATATAGAGAGAGGTCTCGTTTTTCTTAATACAGTGATTTAAAACTCGATATGGGTTTTGCTGAAAATAAAAAAATAAAAAAGTTACGAGTTACGACGGTCTCTACATATAAACCACAAGTTTATGTCATAACTCGAAAATAACATGACAAATAAAAAAAAAATAATAATAATCCGGTGTATCGGTTATAAAATCTTCTAAAACGTTTTTATTTTCGACTTCTTTTGTCAATCCTAATAATAAGAGTTCTATCTCAGTATAAAGAATTTCGCGAAATTTATTAGTTTATATCAAAAAATTAAGGAACCCATGCTTTCGACAAAAATCAAAAATTGCTCCAAATTTTGCTCAAAAAATTTCCCCATCCAACCGTACCTCTTTAACTGCAGATAGTTTACGAGATCCTTGTACTAAACACTCAAAAACTTTCCCTGTATTTATAATAATTAATAAACAACTAAAATTGAGAGGTAGGTACCCAGAACTATAAGCAAAACTCATTTTCGTCGATTGTTTCAAAAGTAACAAAAAAACGTAGAACTACCGATTCGCTAAAATATACCTACCTATAGAAACTGAAATTTTTGTTGCTACTGTACACCAGAAATCGGTAATTATTTACATCTACGTCTGTTAATTTTCATCAATTTTTTCGGGACCGAGGAGCGAAAAAAATATTAAGGTCACAACTAAGGCCTCTTTGACACTATGGTCGAATTTCTATTTTTTTCTTCACTTTCAGGGCAAGGAAAATCTTCGAAATTAACAGCAGCACGATTATTATTTTGAATTTTGCATTTATTTTGCATTTGCATTCCAAAAATCGTGACATTGTTCGCTATTATGGTCCGGTACGTTTGAGTGCGCTTGATGCCTTAGGCCGGTGCTGGTATTGAAAAATAACTTTCCGGCCGCTTGATGTTTTGCATGTTTATTATGTGATATTCGTTGTACTAAACAGGACCGGACTCCGGTAAACCGACATTTAGTGCCGTTTTTTTCACTTACCTTGCATTTGCAAAGCAAATGAGTATCTTCCTGGTGTTACTATAGGTATATTCTCCACCCCTATATAGGTGCCATAGTGAAACTGTAGGAGACGCAGATAGAAATAATGACCCAGAAATTTTCTGAGACACGTTGAGGACGCATGAAGTTAGCCACTCAGACGGAGTTACGTGTTTGAAGGGCTTTGTTCCGCGGAACTATAGGTATTTAAAGTTTAGTTTTGGTCATTATTTACATTTGGGTATCCTACAGTTTCACTATGTCACATATATAATAGGGGTGGAGAACGTACCTATAGTAACACCAGGAAGGTATTCATTTGCTTTGAAAATGCATGGTTAGAAAAAAAAATGCACTAAAAATCGCTCTAGATAGTGCGGTCCTGGTTAGTACGGCATATATTCTCATATAAGCATGCAAGGTCAGCCCGTCGAGCCGATGAAGCCGGATGATGTCGCCGCGGATGATGCGTCCGCCCGCTTCAGGGCCGGCATAAGTCCCCAAGCTTACTCGTAACCACGGTGTAGGATATATATCTTACACCGTGCTCGTAACGTATCCGGAATATAACAGTGATCGATGTCACGTTTTTTGTAATGCAAATGCCAAAATAAATGCAAAATTCAAAATAATAACCGTGCTACTGTTAATCTCGGAGATATTCCTTGCCCTGAAAGTGAAGAAAAAAATAGGAATGCGACCGTTAGTGTCAAAGAGGCCTTAGTTGTGACCTTAATATTAGTTTGCAACGGCTGTTTTTAGCTTTTTACCCACACAGTACCCCTATTTCCTATTTCGCTCCTCGGTCCGGAAAAAAATTGATGGAACTTAGGACACGTAGATGTAAATATTTACCAAAGTTTTTTTTACAGAACTCTAGAGTTATTCTACTTCTTCTCGGAACTCTGAAAATTTTAGTGCTTCCATACAATTCGAGGACCAACTTCACGGGAGTAGAATAAGTGTTCAAGAAAGACCTAGTTATGCATGAATAGACCCTTAATTATTTCTACTTTGCTTTTTCATTAAAAAAGCGCCTAACTAAAAATTGTGTTACTTTTAGGTCTGCCTTCAGAAAAATTTAAGGCAACTTATCAACCTATCAAACGTTGGAGATTTTTGTGATAGTTAGCACCATGCCAAAACCAACAAACGTTGTAGATATAGAGAACTTGGTCAAATTTTTCATTGAGAAAAATCTGTCATTTGAAAATGTGAAGCATTTGAATGTTGAAAGTAGCATTATAATCGATGCTGCTAAAATTATTTTTCAAAACAATAAATATGAGACACGCCGAAAAATAATGAGAATTTTCAAAGAAAATAGGTGCAACGTGTCAAACGTATACAGGGACGCTTTAACTTTGGCTGTAGAAAATCAATCTGAACCCTCTATACATCCGATTGATACAGACGCTCTAACTGTGTCTCAGAAAGATTTTTCGGAACAGCATTGCAGTATTATGGAAGATAGTTTTCCTGCTTTGAACACTGGTGAAGAAGAGGGCCATTTTGAAACATTTGCGCGAGAAGATAATGATTGCTACACAAAAAATGATAGCACACTGACTTCCTTACATTCAAATCGTGTGAGTTCTGATTTAATTTCCGTTGATCCTCAAATTAAAGCAGTATTTGAAGAATCGAACATGGGAAAATCGAATATATTATTACCTGCAGGTACTGTGAATGAAGCAACGATTTTAGATAGTTCCCATGAAGGGGAAAAATTGCACATTTCTCATAAAAAGTGCGACATTTATGAGGGTCAATTTATTCTCACTAAATATGAGTTTCAGTCAATTTGCGAAAATGAAGAAGGGAACAGAAGGTTCAAAGAAGCCACTTATTCATCTTTTGTGAATCGAAAAATTAAGTCTGTTAATAATACCTGTAATTTTTATGTAAAGCATCATCGTTTTCATAAAAGAAAACCGTGTTTTATAATTTACGGTTACTGTGATAAATTAAACTGCAAACAATTTAGGTTAGTTGGAAAACCTGAATTGGATGATTGGTTGGTACATGTTTATAGCAGTAACTACAATTTTAATCATCCCGAAAAAATAAGGCGCCAAATCAGAGGAGTTGAAAGAACTTTGCTAGGTGATAGACACAAACATGAAAACGCTCTACAGATGTTGATGGCTGCAACTAACACTGCAAACAATGAAATAGTAAAGCAAGCTAATAACCTGCAAGGTATCAAACTACCTGGCGTTTACAAAATGATCAAAGCTGAAACAGCTGCTCGTTTAGATCGGGACGAAAATGACGTTTTTGATGTAACAAAAATGATGATAGAGAACCGGGACTATATTAAAAAAGTTAGCTTAAGTGATCAAATAGAGATTTATGTTTTCAGCGAGGAACAAAATCAGTTGCTGAAAGCAACTACCAGACAGAAAAAAAGCAAAGTTACTCTTCACGCTGATTCAACAGGATCGGTTGTGAGAAAACTAAAAGGAAAAGGTTGGGAGAATGCTAAACGGATATTTTATTTCGTTTGCGTCATTCAAAGTATGAATGGTATTGTACCAATTTTTGAAATGGTTTCATCTAAACATGATACCATCGCTATTGAGACTTGGCTGAAGCATTGCTTAGATTTCTGTGGCCTAGGCAAAAAAAAACTCTTTGACAAAATTGTCACTGATCTGAGCTATGCATTTCTGGGGGCTATTTCAGGCGCTTTCAATCACATGCCCCTTTATAAATATATCGATACATGTTATGACATAGTTCAAGGATATACATCAAAAGGTTATTAAAAAATTTTAATGTTAATTATAATAAAATAGTGTCATCACCCGACAAAATAAATAAATTTAGACTTGAAAAGCCAGAGTATCCTAGTCAAAAAGATACTTATAATTGTGGTGTATATGCGTTATATTTTGCTGAATGTTGCATTAAAAAAGAAAAAATTGCTATGGACTTCCATCCGACTAATTACCGAAACTACTTAATGCAATATTTGTTGGAAAATTCAGACAATGTGAAAGAGCAGTGCCCATATTGTGGGGGCTCAAGCCAAGACCAGTTTTGTTTTTGTGAACTTTGTCAACGATATGTTCACATCTATTGCATTAAAAGATTGGAACCAAATTTTAAATTACCCGACGTTTGGTCTGCCAATTATGCAAATAAAAATACCTAATAACAATAAAAAAATGCTATATAAAGTGCCTATATACGGCTTCAATAGGTGTAAAAAGTGATATCTTTTATATGTCTACCTACCTGTGGGTGGCCCGATATCACGGTACACCATACAGAGCTCTGTTGTTTTGATTAGATTAGACAACCCTGCACATTATTAAATTTTCGTATTTTTTTATAAAGTTCTACAAGAATGGTTTTCACAGTTTGAATTTGTAAGGAGTAATTCATGATCTCCTAAACAAATTAAAGTCGCTGTTTTTCATTTTCAAAGAAATTGGAACTGAAATGTTTTTCAATATGTCACTTAATGTATTCAAGGGGACTATTAATTCAGGTTAAAGAGCTAATGTTCAAATTATCGCTCATTTTATCAACTTTTTTTTAATATACTTTTTTTATATAACTTTTCGTTTTTGTTATATTTATAGTATCCAGGAATTTTTTTTGTTTTTTTTTTGAAGTTTTTGAATACTTGTCCTATAATTGGATTACTGTAATCTGTTGGGCAAATAAAGCTATTATTATTATTATTATTCACACTATTCTCAGGTCTCCTGGTTAATGATCTAAATGGGGTACGGGATTTCACCATGCACCCATCTACTCTTGACTTAAGAATCTTCTTACTATTCTGGTGGTGTTAAGTATGACAGCCTTCTGCATCACAAAGAAACCATTATTATTATTATTATTATTATTATTCGATTCATTCTCAGCATTCTCAGCATTAATTGCGAAAGTATACTTTTTTTTATTTAAGCTTTAAGTGTCTCGACAGCTGGAGGTCATTGACACAGTTACAATACAATTACATATAATATCAGAATTTAGTTAATTGTTAAAGACAGGTGTTTTAAATAGCAAGTACAGTATAATTATAATTTTGAAAACAAATTGATGTCTTGTAGGTAGCTGGTAACTTGAGAGAGTCGTTCTTTTTTTTTCCATGGTAGAAAGTATACTATCTACCTATGGAAATGTACTTTATGCAAAAAAAAGATGCATTAATTAATTCAGTATATTTACATTATATTCTTATTCGGTATTATATATATTTATATACAGTATATTATATTTATTCAGTATATGTGTACATAACACCTTTTGCATTGTAAAAAAATAACTGTTGTTTTTTATTTTTTATTGTTTTTTCTGATTATTATATATTTTTTTTTCAATTTACGATGATTTCTTATTGCTTTACATTTCCTCCAAAAACTTTCATAAACCAAAACAATACATTCCTTTCCATTTCAGCAATAAAAATAAAAAAAAAAAATTTTTTGTCGGAAATTATTCTAAGTCCGTGGCCGAATGCGTGGCTGGCCGTGGAGTCATGATTATTACGATTATTTCAGTTTACGGTAATTTTTCGTTGGGTGAAATTTCTTAATAATGCTTTTATAGGCCAAAAAAGACATTCCTTTCCATTTTAGCAATAAAAATAAAAAATAAAATTTTTTTGTCGGAAATTATTCTAAGTCCGTGGCCGAAAGCGTGGCTGGCCGTGGAGTCATGATTATTACGATTATTTCAGTTTACGGTAATTTTTCGTTGGGTGAAATTTCTTAATAATGCTTTTATAGGCCAAAAAAGACATTCCTTTCCATTTTAGCAATAAAAATAAAAAATAAAATTTTTTTGTCGGAAATTATTCTAAGTCCGTGGCCGAAAGCGTGGCTGGCCGTGGAGTCATGATTATTACGATTATTTCAGTTTACGGTAATTTTTCGTTGGGTGAAATTTCTTAATAATGCTTTTATAGGCCAAAAAAGACATTCCTTTCCATTTTAGCAATAAAAATAAAAAATAAAATTTTTTTGTCGGAAATTATTCTAAGTCCGTGGCCGAAAGCGTGGCTGGCCGTGGAGTCATGATTATTACGATTATTTCAGTTTACGGTAATTTTTCGTTGGGTGAAATTTCTTAATAATGCTTTTATAGGCCAAAAAAGACATTCCTTTCCATTTTAGCAATAAAAATAAAAAATAAAATTTTTTTGTCGGAAATTATTCTAAGTCCGTGGCCGAAAGCGTGGCTGGCCGTGGAGTCATGATTATTACGATTATTTCAGTTTACGGTAATTTTTCGTTGGGTGAAATTTCTTAATAATGCTTTTATAGGCCAAAAAAGACATTCCTTTCCATTTTAGCAATAAAAATAAAAAATAAAATTTTTTTGTCGGAAATTATTCTAAGTCCGTGGCCGAAAGCGTGGCTGGCCGTGGAGTCATGATTATTACGATTATTTCAGTTTACGGTAATTTTTCGTTGGGTGAAATTTCTTAATAATGCTTTTATAGGCCAAAAAAGACATTCCTTTCCATTTTAGCAATAAAAATAAAAAATAAAATTTTTTTGTCGGAAATTATTCTAAGTCCGTGGCCGAAAGCGTGGCTGGCCGTGGAGTCATGATTATTACGATTATTTCAGTTTACGGTAATTTTTCGTTGGGTGAAATTTCTTAATAATGCTTTTATAGGCCAAAAAAGACATTCCTTTCCATTTTAGCAATAAAAATAAAAAATAAAATTTTTTTGTCGGAAATTATTCTAAGTCCGTGGCCGAAAGCGTGGCTGGCCGTGGAGTCATGATTATTACGATTATTTCAGTTTACGGTAATTTTTCGTTGGGTGAAATTTCTTAATAATGCTTTTATAGGCCAAAAAAGACATTCCTTTCCATTTTAGCAATAAAAATAAAAAATAAAATTTTTTTGTCGGAAATTATTCTAAGTCCGTGGCCGAAAGCGTGGCTGGCCGTGGAGTCATGATTATTACGATTATTTCAGTTTACGGTAATTTTTCGTTGGGTGAAATTTCTTAATAATGCTTTTATAGGCCAAAAAAGACATTCCTTTCCATTTTAGCAATAAAAATAAAAAATAAAATTTTTTGTCGGAAATTATTCTAAGTCCCTCTCCCTGGCCGAAAGCGTGGCTGGCCGAAGCGTGGCTAACTTGACTTGGGTGAAAAATTTATCTCTTGACATTTTTATTTAATTATAATATTTGCTTCAGCTTATATAAATACTACTGTCACTGTCCTGTTTAGTAACATTCAAATTCAAAAACACCGCAGTTATCCTGATTCCCGACCCGCCTAACCCTATATAAATGAATACAATACAAATTATTAATTATTATTATTATTATTAACACAAAAACTACAGAGCAGAGAGTAGCTATAACAAAAACGCAAAAGTCACAACACAATCTTTGACAGAACGAGTTCTTCTGTCTGACTCTGACAGTGAGTAGTGACAGTCTTGGTTCTTGGACTTGGTTTGTTTGTGAAGAAACCAAAGAGCACTAGAGAGGAGTAAATCTTTAGTAAAAAATTGGCGACAACGACAAAATAGCGCCCTCCTTCAACCTGGCCTGAACTAATCTTAGACGTAACGTAACTTTACCTGTCTATTACTTTGGTACTTTTCATTTCGTTGATCGGATCCGAATGAAATGAAATATAATGCTCTTCTCACGATTAATTGCCATAATTTCAATTTTTTCACCCTTCCATCTTTGGCGCTACACGCTACAACCGTTCTTTTGCCAGGTTGGAGGAGGGCGCTGTACTGTGTATTTACATAAATAGACCCTCTCTATCTCTAGTTAACGCTCCTTGACGCAAACGCAACAGTGCGAAAATATTCCTTTTCTTGAGAGTTTATTGGCCTCACTCAACGGTTTTGAAATCAGAAGGAAAGTCTGGGTACAAGTAAATCGCTTAAGAACAGGACACGGTAGATGTAATTCAATGTTACATAAATGGAATTTAATACCAAGCGCTTCCTGTATTTGCGGACATCCTGAAGAATCCATCAATCACATTGTCAATGAATGTCCTTTAACCAAATTTTCTGGAGGTTTTCAAGCAATTCATGAAATTTCCACCGAAACAATAGACTGGTTACAGAATTTGAAGCTCTTGTAAACAAAATCTACATTAACAGCCAGATAACCTCAGAAGGGCAAAATGATTGGAATACTTCAAACCAATCTCAACAGGATGGTGTGTCTAGGTTTTTTAATGGGGTTTTCCCTAGACTATATCTCTCAAAGCAAATGCTTCACCATGATGTCAACATCGCATCAGAATATCCTACAGATCGTTCTTTTCCCCATGATCGACGAAACCAATCATATGTAATTTAATAAACTAAACAACATGTATCGTAAGACTGCAATTTGTAATTTCAAACGAATATATATATATATATATATCTGCCACTTGGCCATTCCCATTCAAAATAATCTGGATAATTATTATTATTTTATTGTGAACTTTTTTCGTTTTCATTCTTATTTTCTTATGTAGTTTTATTTTTTCTTGGGGTTGTTTATTATTGTTACTCGTTAGAATTTATCGTTCATTGACATGAAATTTTAGCTCAATAAATTATTAACATTTCTAATAAATTTTTAGGAACTTCTGATTAATTTAATTGAATAGTTTGGTTTTTCATTCAGTCTACAAAAATTGGCTGGGCGAACTTTTGTTTTAAGATAAAAAAATATATTCTGGCCCTGGAAATAACATAAACTTACAATAGGTAATGATGTAATTAAAGCAATAATGTTATTTTGGGCTGTAACTATAAAATTTTAGCTGAAATGTCTGAAATTCATAACAATAATGATTTTAAATTATGACAATTTCTGTGATTTTCATCATGGAGTCTTCAATTTTGGTGACATTCGACCCCTTTATAAAAAATTGTATGAAAGTGTGACAACGCAATGTCACATACCTACATAACTTTCATTTGTCTCTTTTATTTATGCAGTTTCAAAATCAATAATTACAATTTTTGAAATCGTATACAGCGATTAATCTTTCTTAAGCCGGTTCTGGAATTTCCAAATTTGGAGAACACTGATCGAATGCTAGATAATAACAATGGACAGTTGTACCAAAAAATTAGAAAATTCCAGTGATCCATATAATGTAGGGGAGAAGGGGGCAGGTTCGGACATGGGGCAGTTCCGGACAGTTCAAATTTAGCGCCAATAAATAATACTAGAATAACCAATCCCACAGCAGTTACACCCGCCTACAATTTAAATCCGTGGACAATGTGTCCTGTGATGTGAAATAAAAAAAAATTGATTTTACATGAAAAATTGTGAAAAAGGGACTTATGATATAAGATTGAGCTACCTACTCGTAAGGTCCTACACCTCGACTTTTTAAACTCAGGTAAGATTTGGTTGTTTCACTAGAAAGAATGCGGATTTCCATGTATATAACGTCACAAAACTGTTAGTATTGCACATGTCTGTAAAACTTATCGCATTTAAATTCAATTATGTGCATCTAATCTGGGGCACGTCCGGACAATTCAGGCGGGGCAGTTCCGGACTGTCCGAATCTGCCCCGATCTGTACAAGCACAATGAATCTTCTTCATATATCATTGCAGGATGGTGCTAATATACAAAAAAAAAACAAATTCTACCAAAGCAGAAATCCCTAATAGGGATGTCTTAAGGAATGCTGTAAGAAATTTTATCAGCAAAACTACATCTTTAAGAGCTGCTGCTTAACTCTAATTAGAAAAACTCAGATTAATTAATATTAAGAATAAACTGGTCCTAGATGACACGTCATCATCAGATTCTGACATAGATTAAGATTTTTAAGCTGATATTGATAATATTGCTGAACGTTTGGACGATTAACAAATAATAAGTGACGATAACTTGTTAGTGAAGTTTTTCAAAAAAAAAAAACTATCTATATTATATTGGAAAAGTTATGGAGGTATTAGAAAATGGAGAATTTCAGGTCAAATTTCAAAAGAAATGCAGCCAAGGATTTATTTTCCTCAGATTGAGGATATTTCAGCTATAATAATTTATTATTATTCAATTTGTTTGATATTTCAGCTATCGAAAGAAAGCATATTATAACGAACACCGCTCTGGAAAAATTCTAGTAATTGCTTCTTTAACCTTTAACATTATAGTCCCCGATTTGCTTGTTTGTTTACATTCTCTTTTTTTATACTGAGTTAGTCAATGACATGTTCGCGACAGTTCCAGTCACATGTCATGTGACACATCGACAGACAGACGTTAGTTCTATGGATTTCTGGAGTGGGATCGCCGAACAATCTGACATTTCCAGAATCCACGAATCGACGGTCAGTGCGCCGGTGCGACGTTCGAGAATGTACCTGCTAGAACGGAGTAGAACGTGACTACTGATGTGTCGGGGGACTATATAAGGACAGCCTGCGGTTGCGTGGAAAGTAGTAGTATCCTGAACGTGAAACAGTGAAGACTGAAGTATAGACAGAGCAGAAGTGAAGTGTGAAGTAAGGGAGCCAGTAGTGACAGATAGAAAGAATAGACAAGTGCAAGGTGCAAGTAGTAGGGTGTGTTTCTAAATTGCTCAACGTTGGACAGCAAGTCAACGAAGTCAGCAGTCAGCTGTGGAGCTGTTGAGTTGGATAGTTGAGTTGTTGACCTACTATTTAGAAACAAATTGAAATGACGGATGACGTCTTACAGTTGACATTGACATATTGATCACAAAATGAAGTCGAAGTTGTTACCTAATTACCTAATTAGTTACCTAAACAAAAAAAAATTAATTTGAATTTTATTGCTGGTATATGTTATTCTTTATTATATTATATTCTTTATTGTTTGAGTTGAGTGCTTGAGTAGCGTATGAACATATTTAGCTTAAGTAAAATCAAAAGATTATTAAATGAAATGGAGTCGTATCGTTATAGATGCGAATCTTGCGGGTTGGAGAGCCCTCTGGATGACGAGAGTATTCATATCATCTGATTACTGCTCAACAATAAATTAAGTGTTGATAGAAATTTTGATAGAATTTCGGTTGACACAAGCAACCGAAAACACCTTATTCTTAACTTCTTGCGACATTTTCAATCAGTTTTCTCATAATTTATTTTTATTTTTATCAACACAAATTACTTTAACCTTCAAACGCTATAATGCTAATGCCCACGAGTTTACGATCACGTGTCGTTGAGTACCAACTCAACAACTCAACAGGTTAATCCAGCGTTGACTTCAAACATTGATTTAGAAACAAGAAAGTTGACTGCTGACGTTGAGTCAACGTCAGTCAACGTTAATTTAGAAACGGTTTGTTGGCATTGTTACTCAGCGTTGGCTATTTAGAAACACACCCGCCTAGAGATTCCGCTTCAAGAAAACGTCGTCAACGCTGGGAAAAAGAAGACTCAAAATGTCGTGATCGTAGCACGTCGTAGCCACACTGTTTGTCACCGTCACCATAGAAAGGTACGCTATTAGGAGCATAATAATGTGGTGATGTGAAACTAAAAAAAAATTAAAAGTGAGAATAACCTTTAAATCTTTTCGGCTCGGCAGTGGCCAGTGGCAGTGACAACATTTTTATTGTTTTGAGGAAGATGAAGTGTTTTTGTTTTATTTTCCTGCGATTATTGTTTGTTAATCACTTGACTGTCTTGTTATTAATCAGGTAAGTAAAGCTTATTTATGTAAGTAAAATTGGGACTGCGGGGTTAATTATCATAACTATACAAAGGACATTTGGATAATTTGAATTTGAACATTCCTCTGTGGTAATTCAGCTTGGTAAATGAAACCCATAAATCCCAGAACCATCTATTTATTTAACTATTTTGTTTAACAAACAATACAAATACAGCTTTATCGCTATAGTAGCCTGCTGATTGCTGATTCACAGATTCCCACAATTCCAAAGGTCTATTATTGTTGTAGTGAAAAATTTACTGTGCTTTTATCGATTTTCAAGGGAAAAGTAATTGGGAAAATAAAATTGTTGATTTAAGTAAATTAAGTAGTTCTCATCGACATCAATATTTTGATATAGTCCAATAAAGTCTAAAAAGTCATACGTATCGATTAAGAATACACATCCTTTTGATAGTTCGACTTATTTTGTTTCATGTACGTGTTTTTATAGTAACCGTCCAGTTTGTCTAAACACTCCATCCCGCATAAATAAGTATACGTCAACATTGGCTTTGAATGAGAATTAAATGCACAACACAGAGGATAGAATGTCATTACGTGAATAAATTTTATGTAGTTGTCAGTGGCTCTCAAACTGACGTAAGCGGTTCAATTCATTTTTTGAATGATTCCTTCAATAATTACGCTCGTTCACAACTTGACAATTAACTGTTTGACATTTTCTGGTGAAATTAAAAATATTAATTCGGACGGTTAGTAAAACGTCACATCTGACTTTTTAAAGTTAATCCTACTATATAGAGGCCATTTTATACCTAATCAGTGATTATCCACATGATCACTTGATTAGTCTCCTGCAAGCAGGCCTGCGCTGAAGTCACATGAATGTGTTGTCTTTTGTCACATGCAGTGAATAAAAATTAGTATATTATGCAATAATACTTTCAACTAATCTGTGAATATATTTCAGAAATGTTACCTATCATCGCTGATCACTTGTTGATGGGGGGCGACGGACAGCAGAAGCAAAGGGAGCAAAACCAACAACTATATGTCTGCAGCGAAAGGCCTTACGGGCAAATTGTAATGCCTTTGCTCTCCCAGGGAAGAGATTTGTTGAGCTATTTAGACTCAATAAAGAACTCGCCAATAACTTGATAAATGCTGTGAGGCCATAATTAAACAATTGAGTCTATGTGTCGGGTTTAAGCACAGAAATCAAAGTGTTGACAGCATTACGTTTTTATGCAACACGGTGCTACCAAAGGAGCAATTTGGGTTTGAGCCAAACCTGCATGCTTTCATAGGTAAGTTATGAAATATTTTCTTATGCATATACGAACTTATTTATTTTTTAAATCTTTATTATTGTTTTTTCTAGATGCATACCTACGTGGAGTTACAGCTTGTATCAAGAGATTTATTGGACTTCTAAAAAATCGTTTTAGGTGTTTACTGAAAGAACGTGTTGCTAGATATTCACCCCAATTTGTCAGAACTCTTGTCAACTCCTCTGAAATATTACAGAACATGTGCATTAACGAAAAAGGGCCCTTGCTAGGTGATGCTTTGCAGTTACTTTGTAAGGCAAATGTACAGCAAGACAAAAGACAATAATGATATGCTGAATGAAGGACACTGATTGTATAGTCCAATAAAGTCTAAAAAGTCATACGTATCGATTAAGAATACACATCCATTTGATAGTTCGATTTATTTTGTTTCATATACGTGGTTTTTATAGTAACCGTCCAGTTTGTCTAAACACTCCATCCCGCATAAATAAGTATACGTCAACATTGGTTTTGAATGAGAATTAAATGCACAACACAGAGGATAGAATGTCATTACGTGAATAAATTTTATGTAGTTGTCAGTGGCTCTCAAACTGACGTAAGCGCTTCAATTCATTGTTTGAATGATTCCTTCAATAATTTACGCTCGTTCACAACTTGACAATTAACTGTTTGACATTTTCTGGTGAAATTAAAAATATTAATTCGGACGGTTAGTGTGACGTCACATGTGACTTTTTAAAGTTAATCCTACTATAAAACATTGTAAATAGATATTTCTTATAGTTAAGCTACATTTATAAATAGTAGGCTGTTATGTAGATAGTAGGTTGTAAGTAGTTATTTTTCATACAAGACTGTGAAATGACACTTTTGCACATGGAGAATGGAAATTTTTGCGAGCAAGCAAATCATTCGAGAATGCAAAAGTGGCATTTCACAGTGTCGTATCAAACGACATTTTTTCGAATACTGAACCTATCCGAAAGCTTAAAAAACACTAAGAATATGAATAGAAAATGTTGACGTTCTGTAACTTGTTGCATGTAATATTTTAATATTCACCATGCAAACAAGCTTTAGTAAACAATAAATGAAAAGACGTGTACACACGTACTAGTGTGCAAAAGTATTTTGCTCTCTAGTAGATGCAAATTTGACATTTTGATACTTCATAAGTATTACGTAAAAGTGAAGTTTTAATGACAGTATTCGAAAATGAAAATAGATATTTTCTATACTTACATGCTAAATGTGTAAATAGTAAGTTGTAATTTTTTTATCATTAGGCTAGATCTTTAAATTGGCTGTAATCTGGTGGTTTCAAAGCGGTGAGTTTTTATATAGTTCGCGTCCCCTTCTCAAAATCCGTCTTCTCAGAAACTAAGCATCGTACATCCTCAAGCAAAGCAAAAAAATTGCCCGAGGATGTACGACGCTTATATAGTTTCTGAGATATTCCCAGTGACCATATTAATTACTCACCGGGTACTGGATGTTAACGCAAGGTGCAAATTAGAAGAAAATGTTCTTCCCTCAATTGGAGGAATTGTCCAGATGCCCCCCAGTAATTTTCTTCCATATATGGTAGATACTTTTTGAAATCGCTCGGGTAAATCTGGGCAAAAGGCAATTAGCCGCGCAACGCAACGCACTAGACCCCTACTTGACATGACGGATTTTCAAAAGGGGACTCGAACTATAATATAAAAGCCTGCTTTTCGTCCATTTGGGAGATTCAAGGCATTTTTGTCACCATCTCCGTAACTAAAATTGTGTTGACCAGAAATTTAATAATATTATTGTTTGTGTTTTCATTCTTATGTAATGGAATAAAGTTGTTATACCTTCGGGGTTTGCAGATATACATAATTTGGCGTTAAGAAAAAAACTCAAGTCATTGGTGATGACTGATGAGATGTCATTAACTGTATACTTTATACCAAACATTTTATTAACTTAATTACCGCGGAGTAGCAATTTATTGAATAGTTCTTGTAACATAGTATGCATTGAAAAATATGAAATGTTTTTTTGTAAAATTTAAAGGGCTTTAGCTTACTGATCGTTAATAAATAAACAAACATTTTGTTTATCAATAAATTAATTTCTCACTTGTCAAAAGCAAGTTATCCCTAAAATAAGGTTAGGCAACCCATAATATACAGTGTGTAAAAGTGTAAGTGGCAGTACATGGAGATCTTGGAAACGGCAAGATATACACGGTCGGTTAAATTAGAGAAAAGTTGCACAACTTATTGCTTAATGAGAATCTGAATTTTTTCTTTGAATATTTCCAGTCATTGCTGAAATATCCTCAAAAAACTGAAAAATCAAAATTTCTTATTTTAACCATATCTTTTTTATTATTGAGAAATAATGAATTATTTTTTGTAGGCTTACATAAGTCGTCAAAAGCTATCCACTTGGCATTACAAAAATTTTCAAAGCCGACTAGATCTCAGAGTTTTCATAGCCAACTTTTGTTTTTCTTATAGCCGCCATATTGGGTTTTTATGTCGTTCGGTATAAAATAAATCAAGGAAACCAAAAATTATTAACATTCGAAAAAATTAAATTTTCAAGAATTGTGTTTTTTTGCGGAAAAAACAAAAAAAATTCACCCAATTACATTATTATGAAGTCATATTATTTGCTGTATGGTTTTTTACTTTTCATAATTATGATATTCGGTATGTAAAGTTCGAAATTTTTGATTTTTTTTTTAATGTTATTAATTTTGAGTTTCCTTGATTTATTTCATACCGAACGACATAAAAAACCAATATGCATTAAACTACCGCCAAACGGCTCGAACTCCATGGAAACCTAGAATATGATTTGGTTCAATTCAATTGATGGCGATCGCAGGCCAATGTATGAAAACAACCTCAATAAGTCAAACTTCAGGACCACGTGAACTTAAAACTTCAACTAAATCACGACAACTGACAACAATGGCCACGTGAACGGTTTGTTTACTTGGAACCGTTTACGCTTAGCCCAACCTAGTGACGTCACACTGACGGCAGATAAGTAGTGAGCTACAAGACTTTAGTTATCCTGAGGCTTACCTCATCTAAGATTCTCTCACTGTACGAGCACTCGTAGTGACTCGTAGCAGCAACCAGCCGCCATGTTGATTCCCAGCGTAGACGACGTTTTCTTGAAGCGGAATCTCGCAGCCGTAGTGTTGTAGTCAGCTGTTTGTGTTTTGATTATTTAGAAGAATAATTATTATTAGAGGTTATAATTTGGATTAGTGAATAAAGTAATTTGTAAGACTTTTTGGTGGTGATTTATTTATTGCGAGACCCGTAACAACTGGTGTCAGAAGCGGGATACGGATTCCAGCGAGAAGATTAATTAGTTAATGGGTAGATTAAGAAGTGGAAAGGAAATAGGAAGCGACAAAATGTCTGAGAAAATGTTGGAGGATATGATGTTACTGCTCAAAAACGGCCAGGAGGAGCAGAAAAATATCATGAAGAAGCTTGAAGACGGCCAGGAGGAGCAGAAAAATATTGTGAAGAAGCTCGAAGAAAGTGAAGAGAAGCTGCTGCAACAACAAAAAGATAGCGAAGAAAAACTGATGCAACAGCAGAAGGATAGTGAGGAGCAGCTGCTAAAAGTTATCCTGCAGCAAAGAGACGATTACGTGTGTGGACTAAATAAAGTGAAACAAGACATTGACAGTGTTCGCGATGAAGTCGGTGGTGTTCGCGATGAAGTGAAATTGGTAGAAAATCGAGTAGAACGGAAAACGAAACTGCTGGTAGAAGAAATGAAGAACGACTTCGAGACAAAACTCAGAACTCTGGAAAGTTCTGAGGTGAAGCATTCTCCGTGTGCCGCACCGTCTAGCAGTTTTGGTGCGAAAGTGAAACCACCAGCGTACGACGGAACAACTCCCTGGACTGCGTATAAGATGCAGTTTCAGGCTGCATGCATGGCCAACGGGTGGAACGACGCAGAGAAGGCAACGGCACTGGTTCTTGCTCTTCGAGGGCAAGCTGTGGACATGCTGCAAACACTGCCGGTAGAACTGCACTCGAATTACAACCAATTGAGTGCAGCATTAGAACTTCGGTTCGGCAATCGCCATATGGAGCAGGTGTTCCAAAATCAGTTAATGAGCAGAGTGCAGAAGCCGAACGAGTCGCTACAGGAGTTCGAAGCTGATGTCAACAGGATTGTCCATCAAGCCTACCCAGACTCGCCGCAAAATTTCAAGGAACAACTAGCCTCGCAAACTTTTGTCAACGGGATACGAGACACTGAAATACAAAAGATCCTGCGCATGTCACACTTGACAAAGTCCAGCGAAGCGCTAGTTAGAGCGCTCGAAATAGACGCAGCAATCAAGGCGTCCAATGGTAGAAACTTTTCCAAGGTACGAGCAGTGACAATTAATGAAGATAAAGAAGAGAATGTGACTGCCATATTGGAAAAGTTGAATAAGATGATGGATAAGATCTCTGAGCAGTTGAATGATGGGAAAAGAGGTTGGACTCCAAGGAGGGACGAAAACAGGAAACAGTGCTACCGTTGCGGATCCAGTTCACATTTTATTCGTGACTGTAAAGTTAGTGAGACTCCGAGACGTGGTGGATCCCTGGAACGAAGACCAGGCAGGGACAGGAGCGGGAGCAGAGAGAGAAGTGTCTCTCGAGAACGGGAAGCTCCCCGTCGACGGCAGGAAAACTAACTTCAGCCAGTGTGAAGGGGCGAATGCTGGCTGACAACAACAAGGCCCCCAAGATCGTTTCCATTCGAACACTCCAACGCCACGTAGACAGCCTAGCCGTTGAAGGGCAGATAAATGGAAAATCTGTTGCCATGGTACTCGACACCGGATCATCAATCTCATTGGTAAGGAAGGACATGGTCAGTCCTGCTGTAATTCGTCATCCATCGAGGCGGGTCCAGTTGAAGACAGCGACAGGTGAAATCGCAGATATCATCGGCGAAGTAGACGGCCAAATCCAGCTTGGAGCCCTAGAACTGCGTCATACAATTGTGGTAGCCGAGATTGAAGACGAGTTTATTCTGGGACTAGACATCATTCAACAGCACGGACTGCGGATTGATCCGAAACAAGGTATCCTGAGATTGGGTGAAGAAGACTTGGTACTGAGCTCTAGAAAATCACAGAAGGTAATGACGAGACTCATTGCGAGTTCAACGACCACCATCCGAGGGTTCAGCGAGCAGATAGTCCCGGCCAGACTGGAAGCAGATCTTGGAAGCTGCGTTGGGTTAGTCGAGCCATCCCCAGACAGTAATAAGAACCTGATAATAGCCAAGACGTTAGTCAACACTAGCCGAGAGATTCCTGTACGTGTTGCAAATGTGTTTTCTGGTAGCTCAAGGATCAAGGAAGGTGACATACTTGGAATTTGCGTACCAGTCAAGAAGATCAGCTGTTGCGAGAAGATGGAGGGCAAGGAGAAGGCAGATACAAGAAAGATGAAGCTTGTCCTACCGGAAGTCGATTTTGAGGAACTGTCAAAAGACGAGACAAGTTTGGCGAGAGAATTTTTGAAGAAGAACCAAGACGTTTTCGCAACAGGGAACATGAAGTTAGGCAGAACGGACATTGTGCAACACCGAATAAATACAGGCGACACCCAACCAATAAGACAAGCCCCAAGAAGACTGCCGATTGCGAAACAAGAAGAGGTATCAACCATGCTGGACCAGATGTTGAAAGACGGAGTTATTGAGGAATCTAACAGCCCGTGGTCATCGCCAGTCGTATTAGTAACCAAGAAGGATGGAACAACGAGGTTTTGCGTCGATTATAGGAAGCTGAACGATGTTACGAAGAAGGACAGCTACCCGCTACCAAGAATCGACGACATTTTATGTACCTTGTCTGGCTCAACCTGGTTCTCAACCTTGGACCTGAAGAGCGGTTACTGGCAGGTTGGCATGCACCCAAATGACAAAGAGAAAACTGCGTTTTCTACTGGCACGGGTCTGTACAATTTCAAGGTTATGCCATTTGGTCTTTGCAACGCGCCAGCCACCTTTGAAAGACTGATGGAGATGGTACTCCGAGGGCTGACCTGGAAAACATGCCTGGTATACCTGGACGATGTCATGGTTATGGGTTCCACTTTCCAAAACCACATCGACAACCTTCAGGAAATTTTCGATCGATTCAGAACTGCCAACCTGAAGCTAAATCCAGAGAAATGTTCGCTATTTAAAAAGAAGGTCGAGTTTTTGGGACATACCGTAACTTCCGAAGGAATCCAGGCCAGCGACAGCAAAGTAGAATCGATTCGTGATTGGCCGACTCCTAAAGACAGACACGAAGTCCGAAGTTTCCTTGGTCTTTGTACATACTACCGAAGATTTGTCAAGAAATTTGCAGATGTAGCAGCTCCGCTCCATAAGCTCACCGAATTGAAGACGCCTTTCATCTGGGATGCCAAGTGTGAAGACGCTTTCCGAAGACTGAAAAAGGCTTTGATTTCTAGTCCGATCCTGTCATATCCTCAAAGAGAAGGAAAGTACGTACTTGATACTGACGCAAGTAATATCGGGATAGGTGCTGTTTTATCGCAAGTCCAAGAGGGAGAAGAGCGAGTCATTGAGTACTATAGCAAGACCTTGACAAAGCCTGAGAGGAACTACTGTACCACCAGGAAAGAATTACTCGCGATTATCAAATCGGTAGAGCATTTTAAAAATTATCTGCATGGGAAGGAATTCCTGATCAGAACAGATCACGGCGCGCTCACCTGGCTGATGAAAATGAAGAATGTAGAGGGTCAGACTGCTAGGTGGATAGAACGACTACAGCAGTTCAACTTCAAAATAAAACATCGTGCAGGCAGATTACACCAGAACGCTGATGCACTATCAAGGAGGCCATGCGTGAAATGCTCACATTGTGAGCGGATTGAGGATAGCCAGAAGGAAGAGTGCGTTCGAAGGATCGTGATCAATGCAGATACAGGATGGACGATAGAAGCATGCAGGAAAGAGCAAGAAAAAGACGAGGACATCGGAGACATTTTAAAACGTAAAGAAGAGAATGGACCGAGACCAACGTGGGCAGAGGTTTCTCCACGTAGCCCAGAATATAAAGCTCTATGGTCACAATGGGAGTCCCTGCAAATCGAAAATGGTCTGCTGAAGAGAGCCTGGGAGAGTGCCGACGGAAAGAAGATCGTCATGCAGCTGGTGGTTCCAAGGAGTAAAGTTCCGAAGATTCTCGAAGTAATCCATGGGGGTACGTCAGGAGCTCACTTCGGAGTAAACAAAACACTAGCGAAAGTTCGAGAGAGGTTCTACTGGGTGAACTGCAAGGACGATGTCGAAGCCTGGTGCCGTAAGTGCGAGAAATGTGCTGCAAGCAAGGGCCCAAGCAGAAGACTGACAGGCGCTATGAAGCAGTACAACGTCGGAGCCCCATTCGAGAGGATAGCCATAGACGTAGCAGGTCCTTTTCCAATCAGTGACAGCGGTAACCGCTTTATCCTGGTTGCCATGGATTATTTCAGCAAGTGGCCTGAAGCATACGCCATACCGAACCAAGAAGCTGCTACAGTTGCGAGAGTCTTGGTGGATAATTTAATTAGCAGATTTGGCGTACCTTTAGAGTTGCATTCCGATCAAGGACGAAACTTTGAATCCCAAGTTTTCACAGAAATGTGTAAACTGCTCGGGATAAACAAGACAAGGACTACACCTCTCCATCCGCAATCTGACGGTATGGTAGAACGGTTTAATCGAACAATGGAGGAACATCTGTCGAAGGTGGTGAACAACAATCAGAGAGACTGGGACCAGTACCTGCCTTTGTTGCTGATGTCGTACAGGGCAGCCATCCATGAGACTACAGGGCAGACACCGGCCAAGGTTGTATTCGGCAAAGAGATTCGGCTACCCTGTGATTTGGTGTACGGTTCACCAAGCAGTCCACCATCGGAGATCAGAAACTATGTCGACGAATTAAGAAACTCCATGGCAGAAGTGCATTCCCTAGTCAGGAGGAAGATCAAGTTGGCCAGCGACCGAATGAAGGCGAGGTACGACTTGAAGGCAAACTCCGGCGGCTTCACAGAAGGAGACAAAGTGTGGTTTTATAATCCAACTAGGAAGAAGGGTTTGTCGCCTAAGTTTATGCCATCCTGGGAAGGGCCTTACACAATTATTAAAAGGATAAACGACGTGGTGTATAGGATACAGCGGAGCGGAGCCCCCAAGTGCAAGATGAAGGTGGTCCACCTGAATCGTCTGGCACCCTACTGTGGAGACAGCGAATAAGTCCGTTCGAGCGGGACGCTCGAAAATAGAAAGGGGGCAGTATAACGAACACCGCTCTGGAAAAATTCTAGTAATTGCTTCTTTAACCTTTAACATTATAGTCCCCGATTTGCTTGTTTGTTTACATTCTCTTTTTTTATACTGAGTTAATCAATGACATGTTCGCGACAGTTCCAGTCACATGTCATGTGACACATCGACAGACAGACGTTAGTTCTATGGATTTCTG
The DNA here is from genome assembly GCA_910589415.1 of Malachius bipustulatus. NCBI lineage: Eukaryota > Metazoa > Arthropoda > Insecta > Coleoptera > Melyridae > Malachius > Malachius bipustulatus. The sequence goes on from OU342633.1 coordinate 19,632,750, forward strand.
GAGTGGGATCGCCGAACAATCTGACATTTCCAGAATCCACGAATCGACGGTCAGTGCGCCGGTGCGACGTTCGAGAATGTACCTGCTAGAACGGAGTAGAACGTGACTACTGATGTGTCGGGGGACTATATAAGGACAGCCTGCGGTTGCGTGGAAAGTAGTAGTATCCTGAACGTGAAACAGTGAAGACTGAAGTATAGACAGAGCAGAAGTGAAGTGTGAAGTAAGGGAGCCAGTAGTGACAGATAGAAAGAATAGACAAGTGCAAGGTGCAAGTAGTAGTGTTGTAGTCAGCTGTTTGTGTTTTGATTATTTAGAAGAATAATTATTAGAGGTTATAATTTGGATTAGTGAATAAAGTAATTTGTAAGACTTTTTGGTGGTGATTTATTTATTGCGAGACCCGTAACAATATATTATGTCTAAGCTGCCCAAATCGATCCAAACACCAGGAACTTCACTAATAACATCATATTATTCTATTCAATGTAATTTTTTTTGGTTACGATGTTCAGTACTGCTATAAACATTATATTTCTCACCTAATAAATGTTCTTAATAAAAGAAGTCCCTAAAAAAATTTTCATGTCCGAAACTGCCCCAGCCTTGTCCGAAACTGCCCCATAGTGGGGCACTTCCGGACAAATGCAACTTTTAACAAAACCCTAAATTTCTCAAAAAATAACTAACTTATTTGTTTCTAAATCATAGCAAATGTAGAAAAATATCTGTACTTGCTAGTCGATTATCACTTTGCTATTAAATTTTATTTTAGGCTGAAATATAAGACTTTGTAAAAAAGTGTCCGAACCTGCCCCCTTCTCCCCTAGTTAGATATTCCAAAGAATTAGAAGAATCAATCAGAACCATTGAGAATTATAATGAAAATTACAATTAATCAATCAAGATGTACAAGCATCAATTGAAATTACAACTAATAAAGTTTAAGTGTTATTGTTCAACTGTGTTTGAAACCATGTTTCCTTCTCATCAAAAAGAAATCCTAGCCTCTGAGAGTTTATCACAAAACATAGAGAAATAAAAAATAAATTTAAATAAAGATAAAATATATTGAATCTTATATACATATACAAGTCATAATAATATAAAATAACATGAAATAAAGACTAACTACTTTCGATAATTAAATTGCTCTTACATGCGGGACAGGTAAATGTATTACAATGAATGCTAAAATTTTTATCAGGAAATTTATGCGAACATTTAATGCATTGATACATTGTGACTTTGCAGGTGTTTCTCGACATTTTTTCTCGCAAAGAAGCGATCAGTCTTTTCCCCTCACTTTCTTCAAGATTGTAAATTCTCTGCTGTCGATCTCTTCTCACAGTGTCAAAATCTAATTGCACTCTTGAATAATTCTCATCCACGCATTTACAGCTGAGCATTGTATTGATATGCCATCGTGCTCTCTGTTTACTGGTCGTGCAATTCCTTTCCGAAATGTGAGTCTCGGTAACAACCAATAAAATTTCATACTCGCCATTTTCTAACGAGGCAAAATAAATACATTCTTCTCCTTCGTCTAAATTTTCATCTTCCGAATAGCACGATTCGTTGTCAGATTCTTTTTTGGTCACACTTTCAGTAACAAACACCTCGACTTGCTCTTCATCTTTCGCAATTTCAACTGCGTCAACTAAAGTGGTATTTGCAGTCAAGTACGCTACATCGGCTGTCGCATCTTTTTCTGCGGAAGAAGATAAATTTTCATTTATATACAAATACATATCATCGTCGCTCATCGGTGTTGAAGAAAGAAACTCCGGACTTTTTTCCAAGCCTAAAACATCTTGAACTAACTTCCCAGATTCTTTATTCAACCATGAGGTTCCGTGTTGTTGTCTGAGCAGCTCTATCTGCCTTTTAGTTTCTAGGTGTGCCACTGATGGTGACGGTACAGGACTCACTGCGGGTACCTCTAATTCAGCTTCTTGTTGTTCTTCTTCTTCTTCCTGGATTATGACGTTGCGTATTTTTTTCGATTTATCAGAGCCTATATTTATACTTTCCGTTAACGAAGAATTTGTAGCAGAATGCTGCAGCAAAGGTCTATGGATTACCGGATGAAGAGACCCTACGAGACTTTTTTCATTCTTTTTCAAAATCATGTGGTCAAGAACAAAACAAACAGTCGCCGTGTTTTTGTGCAAGTAGATACAAGTTCTGTTTCTGTGCTGAGGATGAAAACTGAGCGGATTGCCTTCTAAATTCAAGGTTTGCAGTGAGGCTAAATGTGATAATGCACTTAGACATCTGTGGTCCATTAAACAATTCTCACTCAAATCGATTTCAAATAAATTTGATAAACAACATAAACCTTCTATGTCTTCTATAAAATTATTTTTTAGAATCAAAGTCTGAAAACAAACAAACAATTTAATTATTAATTTAATTTAATAAGTAAAACAAAACTAACCTGGAGGCGATTACAAATCGAACCATTAAAATATGGCACTTTTTCTATGCGATTGTAAGCCATTTTTAAATGTTTCAAACTAGATAAGCAGCTTATATGATCCCATTCTTTAATGTTATTATTACTCAAATCGAGAGTGTTCAGCCAGAGAGCATATTCGAGACTGTTGTCTAAAGAAGTTAATTTGTTGTTTGTGAAGGCGGCTTCTCTCAGTTCACTCCAAATGTATCCGTTACTATTATCGGAGCCACATTTTTCCAAAATATCTCGAAGAGTATTAATGCTATGGCAGCACACCAATGTCTGTAACTGAGACCGAATTTTTTGTATACCGACGACGTGAACAGTTTCCACTTTATTCAGTTCTAAAAATTTCAAGTTCTTGAAATTCGACAAGTTGACTAGAAATATTTCATTGGTTTCATCGGGCAGTAGCTTTAACGTCGGCGTGTTGAGAAAAATATCAGAAATAATTTGCAGATCTCTAACCATTTCTACTCTAATATTACCGGAAGCGATTTGAAACGAAGACGTCATAGAGACATTGTCAAAGAAGTTTTCTTTAAGTTCATTAAATTTATTCAAGAATCTGGTGGTGAGGGAGAGTTTCATGAATCCACTATTGATGTGGTGGAGATTTTCTCGGAAAAGTTTAGCTGCCTCTGTCAATTCAACATCCATCATGGCTTCCTAAAATAGAAAAGATTTAATTAAAAGTTATGATAATGAATAAAAGCGATATTTTTAATAATGTTGGTTTTGAATGCAGCAGTGAATGACCATCGAGTGCAATTTTCTAATGTAATAGGTAATTTTACAATATGTCTACTTAAATGATGTTCATCCTGGCAACATTACACCTTTTAGTATCTCTAAATCTACAAACAGGTAGCACTAGCACTACATAAAAGTGATTTTGTTTTAAACCAAAAATACAGGAAAATTGTTACTTCAAGACTTGGTAAACTGATACTGTTATTTACGATAAAAAAAATTGCAAAAAAACATTTTCATACAAATACAAAGCACATCGGTAAATTTCAGTATTTCGGGCAAGTCCAAACACTTAGCACCCAGGGGACAGACAACCTTATTGCCAACAAAGGTGTTTGACTGTTTGATATTTCTTATTCCTAATACTACCTTTCCTGTGAGAAAGTCTATCGCATCGAATTGAACTATTACCTTTAAAAACAGTACTTTTGGAATTCACTGCACAATGAAGAGGCAAATTAAAAAATATGTACTCATCACGAGAAAGTCAAAAATATGTGTTATAAAGAAAGAGACTAATGATAAAATAATTACTTTCATTGGTTACTTGCATTTGATAATACTGAAAGCAAATACGCTAAGTGTATTTGCTGAAAGTGAACAAACCAACACAATTGTTCAATATAATAGTAAAATGTAATTAGTGATTAACCATAAATAAATTTACATCCATTATCAATTATTAAATACAGATATAGAACCTTACCTACCAGTCAGCAATAATATTTAATATTAAACAGATATGGAATTTGATTCATTAGACCAACAGCTGAAAAATTCACTTGCCATTATAAAGACGTCTCAGGAATGCTGCTTACTACATAACTTTTTTTGGTTTTAGGTGGGACTTCCGGTGGTAGACTTACTTTTGGATTAATAACATTTTAGAATTGCCAAGTTGGACGATGTGCTAGTATTTTTACTATTTTTACAAATCAAATAACTCTGAAACTCTGAAATCTGAAACTGAACCAAACCAAAAGTCAAAACACAATAATAAAACCTACCTAACCTACAAACAAAATCAATCTACACTGACATCCTGTCATCGTTTGAAGGGATAATTATTATAGGTTCAATCAACAATGTCCAGAACGTCATTTTATCATATATTATTAAGTGCACGGATGTAAGATACACAGGTAGAAGTAAAAAGATACAGGCGTGTTCAAATAAAACTAGGACAACGACTACCCTTTTAAAACGCAACTCTCATTTTCACTTGTTCTGTGTTCATATAAAACTGGGACACATTTTTTGGTTGTAGTGTGTTTTTGCAGCTGTTTTTGAAGCTTTAAGCATGTTAGTTGTAACTTGATATCATTAAATATTTTGGGGATACTTGAAAAAAAGAAATTTATCATAATTTATTGCAGAAGAAAGAGGTAATTAATTATTAACAATAAAGAATCAACTTAAAAAAATGTCAAGAAAAATTATTTTTTAAGTTTTAGTTGTTTTTCTGACAATTAGGTAAAATAGACGGTTGTTGAGAGCATGATGGAAACGTGGGTAGGAAAAGGGTAAAAATTGCTAAATTTCTATAACCGTTTATTAGACTATTTTTGAAGAAATTCAACTGGAATTTTTTCAGTAAACAACTATACTAATCTCTGAAACATTTCAAGAAGAAAATACGAATTGCGGAGATATTCGAATATTTTTACATGATGTTTATTCCTTTAAAATTTCAAATTTTCAGTTTTCAAAACTCCCCGTTCACTTTTTTCGAATTTATTAAAGGTAGTGTGTAAAGGATAGTATTTTTTAGGTAAAGTTAGCTAGTGGCGAGCACAGGATAAGGGAAAAAATTGTTAAATTTAAATTGTTAAAAAGCGGTGATAATATTCATAATTGAATCGCAAAAAATACACTATTTATGCGATTGATGCGCAAGAAGGCTTTTTTCTATATTCTCATTTCTCATGGCCGATTGCACCACCCACACTTAAATCTTATAAGTGTTACTTAAAATTTTAAGGGGGACTGTTTCCGTTGCACCACTCATTTAAGTAGACCTTAAGAATTTTAAGTGACACTTATCTTAAGGGCCGCAAATCTTCCACAAAGTTCCACTTAACCTAAATAAGGTATAGTTTTACAAAAATTTTACCAGGAAAATAAGAAGAAGCAGATAATGCCTAATCAAAGAGCCAATCAAATAATGCATGAAATCAACATAACCATTAAAATCGTGTTGTGTGTCCATCAGTATCCTGGCATTCCTGGCTAATAAAAATAAAACTACTCTTGATTTACTAATAATAATATAATACGAAAATGGATGTTGTATTAGAAAACGATATTTTGGACGATGATCTGGAAATATTCGAAATCATTGACCATGGGTTGCCAAGGCAAATATTCGAATTTCTAAATGAATATTTATAATAATACCTATAATAATAATAATATTTCTTGAGCAGTATTATCAAATATACACCGTTCACATATTAAAAAAGAACTAGGTGGCCATGAACTTTTGTTTTTAGGTTTGCAAAAATGAAAACTCCCTAGATCTCGATTGACAATATCAGCTGATCGAGATATTAAAGGTTAAGTAAACACTGACATTTGTCAAATCACTCAAATTGTCTCAGCTGATTAACAGCCTTGTTGTCTAATTGAAGTTTTAGAAGAAGGGGTATCTAGGATAGGTAATTTTTTACTCTGATTAATTTTTTTCAAACTGACAAATAAAATTATTAAATTTTTGACATTTTAAATTTCGAAAGAGCAAAAATGACGAAAATAATATCTTAAGATGGATAAATCCGCATTAGGAATGCATTTCAATGATTAAGTTCCAGAAAGTCCAAACTTGAGCAAACATTTAAGTCATTCTCTGAAGGTAAAATATATTTGGGATGTAAGTATTAAGTAAAATATATTATGTATTTGCTAAATTGCTAGTAATGCGGTCTCTGATATAGTAGTCAGACCGTGCATTAGCAAGTATTATTAGACAGGTCAAAAATGTGAAATTACACCTTTGGACAGCCCGCCTAAAACAGGCACTAATTATGAAAATATTGTGTTTCCGAAAGATTTGCAATAATCTATTTCCAATACAACCCAATCGATGACATGGGGGTATTGTAAACTTCATTATACAAGCACGTAAATTAGCAGCTTCCCTCTAAGGATAAAGTAAAGAATGTATGTCTTGAAGAGCTTTCAAAATGTAAGTACACCTGCTATATGATAAAATTAATATAATCATTGTGAAAAACTTATTTCGGAGGACTGGACGAAACAAATGGACATGGTGAAAATCTTATTAAAATCAGAGCGCTGAAGATGATTCTGATTCTAAGCAGGATGCAGTAGCGGTTATTGATAATGGGGGATAATTTTGGGCCAGAAGCGAAAACTGAAAAGTATCTTGTGTAAAACATTCTCAAGTCTAGAATCTTTGGCTGGTTTCTGACACAGTACCTACGATTTCGAATAACCGACGAATTGACGAAAAATATTTGTCATTTACGTACTTATATTTTAATATTTTAATAAACGCACCGATATATTTTAATTACCTGCTATATGTATTTATTAAAAGTAAATTAATATAATTGATTCAAGTTTTTTATTTTATATTCAAAAAGTACATTTGTGTATTTTCCTAACTTGGCAAAATTACATGATAACCTTTTTTCTCAAACTCTTATGAAAAGCTTAAGATTTTAAGATCTTAGATCCAGGTACATTGCGTTCTAGTTAAAGATTGCAATATGTGACTAAATGATTCAAAATAAAAAACCCCCAAAGATGTTAATAAAAATATAATAAAAAGAATACCAAAAATATCAAAAATCCATCTGGCAACTATGTCCTGTTCCTTGCCATAAAACTTCAACCTCATAAAAAAGAGACATAACCAAACTCCAGCCAATGATTGACAGCGGTTATACCCAGTGATTTCTATCACCCTACACCATAACCCGATTCTTTTATAATAAGTGAACGGTGTAACACTAGATAATAATACGTGCAGCTTCCACTGAAAATTGTCACCGGAAGTTACTGTCGCCCAAGCGGCCCGATATCTAACTAGCGTTGATTTGAAATGTCAATTTAATTGAACGAAACGTCAATCTGACGTTTACTTTGCTTATGATTTATAAACTTTTTGACTAGTAGTTTATTCTAATTCTAATTACAAAACGTTAAGTGTTGCGAATAATTGCGTAAAGCCAAGACAAGATAGATGTATTGGCCTATTGTCATCGGAAGACCTAAATAATTCCTTAATGGTTTTGGTTAAATATGTACAAACGAGATGCTTTGCTGAAAGAACTGTTTCAACAGAACATTGTAGCAATGTAATGTGGCTCCGTCAATTCGAAATTTGAACCCTTTCTTGGATGAAAAAGTTTTGATTCGCGTTGGAGGAAGGTTGGTGAATTCTGAATTTGATATGGATAAACATCATCCAATTCTGTTACCGGCAAAAAATTGGTTAACGAAATTAATATTTACAAGGGAACATTTGCGTTTGTTGCATTCTGGTCCGCAACACCTATTAACATCTGTGCGAGAGCGATTTTGGGCAATTTCGGGAAGATATACGACAAAAAGAGTGGTTCACGAATGTGTGAGGTGTTTTCGTGTTGCGCCAAAAAAAATAACTCCAATAATGGGTAATTTGCCAGCTTGCAGAATTAATCCTTCTTACCCTTTTCAAAATACTTGGGTGGACTATGCTGGTCCAATGAATTTAAATGATACGAAGGGGCGTGGTTGTAGGGTTTCAAAGTCTTATATTTGCTTGTTTATATGTATGGTGACCAAAGCTGTTCATATTGAACTTGTTACAGATTTGTCAACTGATGATTCGTTTATTTTGGCTTTAAAGAGATTTATTGCCCGTAGGGGAAATCCTTCCAATATGTATTCGGACAACGGGACAAATTTTAGGGGAGCAAAAACCGAGTTAGACAAGTTGAGGGTTTTTGTATTAAAAAATAAAGACAGCATTGTTGAGGCTGACTGACGAAGGAGTCGATTGGCACTTCATACCCCCGGATCACCTCACTTCGGAGGACTTTTTTTCGTCTCTGATTATTGAAGAGATGTATACGTTACTCGTACAAATTGAGGCCATCATGAATTCCAGACCTTTGTCACCCCTCTCTCACGATCCCAACAATTTAAATCCTCTTACTCCCGCTCACTTTTTGGTGGGAAGAAGACTATTGTCACTGCCAGATCCGTGTATTTTGAAGATTCCAGAGTCTAGATTATCGTGCTTCCAAAGAGTTCAACAACTCCAACAATAGGTTTACTTAAAAACTGACGACTTATTTATTTGCTTTGAAACCAGTCGAGTTATGCAAACGAAACTTGGTGGGTTAAACAGTGGCACGCATACGGGTACCAATTAAAAATATTTCAACAAAAATGCAATAAGCATCGAAATAAACCACTAATTCACCTTATTATTACTGCTGCTGTATTGTATGTAGGTGTCACAAGCCTGACGTCATAGGCTGCGCACTGACATTATGTTTGTATAATAATTATATATACGTGTTTTCACGAGTATTACGCGGACCCATACACCTGTCTGTGCCAAAGTACTTATGAGTAAATACCATAGAGATAGAATAGAGAGGAGCCGCTATGATCACCTAATAGTACATTAAAAAACGGCATCAGTGGGTGGAGCTTATAGGAGTAACAATATGGCGACTCGACAGGGTCAGACTTAATTTTTATTTGCAATATTTTCATAAATAAAAATGTTTCTCACATTTCATACATATTTTTAACACGTCTTCAGATGGATATTGCAGACCTTTTGTGTTTTTCAAGTCAATAAAAGAATATAAAATATCCGGCAAATAATCATGGTCATTTTCAATTTTAGATTTTTAGTGTACTATGCAAGTAGGTACGGTCCTGTATATTGTTGATACTTACCTATGGAATGTTATTCCGGACGTTTTTTTTTTATCAGTGCAGTCTCTACTACAGCAGGTACGAACTGCACAAGAAACCATCTTTGGCTTTTCAATTTAACACCAAAGATCTTAAAGACAGTCCTTAAATTAATCAAATGAAATTCAATAAAAAGCGTTCACTTATGTCATAACATAAGTTTGACATAAAAGTGGTATCAATATGGCGGACCTGATCCCATTTGTGTCACGTCATGTCATCTCCTCTCTATTCTATCTCTATGGTAAATACTTACGAGTACATTTTCTGAGTTTCGTACTCGAATTTCAATTTATTTTCGAGTACTCTTTCAAGTACTCCTGCCTAGCTCTGCGCCTCTGCGTGTCTGCGTCAACCCCAACATTACCTGATACACCAAAAACTCTAGATAATTTTATTATGTCTGTGAAAATAATTTATATTACATCCGTGCTTTTCATATCCGGTGTCTTGTGTAGTTAGCGATCGAGGCGTGTAGATGACGCTCCTTTTCATACTTCACGTTTATTACATGTAAATAGCGGAGAGCTGCACGTATTATCAATGTATTTGGTATTATACAGTATTATACACATAAGCTGCTTTCTTTCGACCGTAAATTCGTGATCCGAACGCGTTATAACGCGTTTGGATTCAAACAGGCGTGTTCTTTCGTAAACGGATTCATCCCCACTCTTTACCAGATTTGGATCGCGATCCGTAATCCCCTCACCCCTCCGAATCGTAGAATTTTTAGGATCGGAACGGATTGATCCGGATCTGAAAAACGTAACCTAAAGATTCCTAAGAATATGTTTACGTTTTCATACTTCTATGTTTGCTTATTCTCATTTTGTTCCTGTACATTTTCGAAAGTAATGGAATAGTCTTACATTTAGAATATTATGATGGGTTATTTATTGGGTATACGGGTATACCTACCACATCCATTTCGTGCCATTTTTAAATATTATATAAATAAAAAAATTAAAAATTATTATTATTGTTAATTGTTATTTCGTTTTAATAATTGGACTTTATCAATTTTTTCCATTTATCTTACAATAATAATAATAATTCTAATCAACTTTACACTTCCCTTTGCTGTTCTTTCGTCGCGATAAGAAACGGTCCTATTGAATCCGCGATTCAGTGATCCGGATTCAACTTTCAGGATCCATGATTCAAAGTGGCTGAGCGAAAGAAAGCAGCTATAATTATTTCTACTTACAGTCTCTCAGGTTGGGTGTTTATAGTCTCTCCTGTTGTTTTTTATTCAAAGCTGCCACTAGTGCGAAAGCGTCACACTTCTAACGTCACTGTCAATAATTGTCAATACGGTCACGGTGTAATCTTTTTTATTTTTATTAATATTTTATGCAAATAAATAAAAATTGAAATCCTAAAATGATGAAATAGGAAGGAATACAAAAAAATAAACGTAACCGACCCAGTAATCATTTATCTCTTGAGAAGCAGATGTTTATATTTTTTTAGTTTCTCTTTGGTTAATTATTCTGAGTTGAGAATCTCGTTTCTTTTCCGTTTTGATCAAACTGACGTCACATTTTGGTCTTTTCGTCCACCATTTTTATCTTATTTTTTCCCTCTCTAAAGAAAAGGAAAAGATTCCTTCTTCCTTCTTCGACTCTTCAGCAAAAAAAGCAAAGAAGCCATTCAAGAAAAAGTGTGTCAATTTCTATCACTGTATAAAATTGATCAAATACCTATTGGACGTAATAATTTGTTGATGTACGGAGTGTAAGTACCTATAATCGGGAAGTTGAAGAGAAAAGTTTGGAATGCTCAGAATTGACCAGAAGTACGTATTTCAACATTTTGCTGACATAAACGTTTTATCAATATACCGATCTCTGTTATCTTTTAAAGCCTCTGAAACAATTTTTTTGTTGCATACGCCACAGCAGCAAATGAAGTAGACCAAAATGGAAGGTGAACAGTTTTCCTTGTGCTGGAACAATTTCCACAGTAACCTTAGTAGTGGTTTTCATGCCCTCCTCAAAGAAGAAGACTTGGTAGATGTTACACTTGCTGCTGAAGGGAGATTCCTTAAAGCCCACAAGACTGTCTTATCTGTGTGTAGCCCGTTTTTTAAGGAACTTTTTCGGGCAAACCCGTGCAAACACCCCATCGTAGTGTTACAGGATGTAAAGTATGGGGCCCTTTGTAGCTTATTACAATTTATGTATCAGGGTGAAGTGAGTGTGAGCCAAGAAGAAATACCCACCTTTATGAGAGTCGCAGAAACTCTAAAAGTGAAAGGCCTGACTGAGAGCACTGCTTCGTCTGTACGTATTTTTTATTTTCTTATCTTTTGCTTATGTTACAGAAAATATGATGCTCAGATGTTTAGTTGGGATAGTTTCTTATGTTGAGTATTTATAAAATTATTAATATTTACTGCTTTGTGCTGACGTCCCCAATATCTCTAAAAACACTGACGTGTGACATGCTGACATGTCTGTTTTCTACTTCTGAAAATATCATCTTTTTGGTCTCATGGCAGCATGGCATCAGTACCTAACAATTTACATATCACAAAACTTGGTGCTCAGCAGGGAAGGTGGTAATAATCTGAACTTGTAGCCGGTTACTCATTACGCGGTGCTTGGCAAGTGAATTATTTGCAGAATACGTGCGAGTACTTGTGCAAGTAAAAGTCAAATCATTTAGATCCGTGTGGCAGAGCTGGTGAAGTATGGTGCGACCAAGTATTCACAAGTACTCAGCAAGTACTGAGTAGCCGGCTTAACATGAATTTGAACCAAGTTTGCTTCCTCCTTTGCTAATTGAAATTATACAGGGTGTTGAAAAATGTATTTAAAATATTAAGTATGCCTGGTGTTGGGAGATTTTAACACGTTGACGACGGAACGAGCCCAAAACGGCTCGTATCGGTTATGTCTGATATACGGCATACAAATCGTGCATCCTTCATCAACTTACGACGCTTATAATTCCGCTATCTCTTACCACACCGCGCCCCGTTGAATGTAGCTATGGATAGAGCATAACATGAGTATGACGTGGGTACTGCGAACAGCGTCGTGCGGGCCTTTTTCGCGCCGTTCCGTATACAAGTTATATTTATTACTTATATACGGTACGGGACTTTTCTGGCCCGTTTCTCGGTCTTTTTCATTTGAGTTTTAGTATGATATTGACCATAGATGAACATAGGCCATAATTATAGTTGTTTATGAGTCTGTACATCATTTTTTTTATATGGAAAGCCGAGGTAAAAGAATTGTAAAGCCGGTATTATTTTAATTTTTTTCCCAAAATACACGATACGGGCCTTTTGAGGTTCGTATTAAAATTTTTCTCTTATAATAACGATACGGGACTTCCAAGACCCGTCCTGACGCAACCGAAATAACCGAATGTTCTCTTGTACCTAACAATGCGGTACGTTACCAGCTTGCATGCCTTAGTTCCGTATTTTTCGGATAGATGACACTACACTCATGCTTTGCATACGAGCCTTAAAAGGCCCGTACCGTAAATTAAAATGTATTGGTACGTGCCCTTAAAGGCCCGTATCGCTCGAATGAAAACACCATAAACATCGCTGCCGTCGTCAACGTGTTAATAATCAAAACTTCAATAATGGAAATATTTACCCTGGTGAGCAAAATAATATGGCGACCCCAAAAAATTGCCATCAATTTTATTTTTGGTAAAGCTGCTTTTTCTCAACTATTTTTGATTATTTGATTAAAATTTTCTAAATGTCAGCTGTGAAAAAGTGTACAGAAACTGACATTATGTCATGAAATTACCAAAAAAGCCGTTTTCGAGAAGCGGCAAGCAGAAACTTACGTTTGGTAGAACATTTTTGACTTTCCGCTTCTATGAAGTTGTGCTCTTCTTTTTTATTGCTACAGAAAAAAGTTGGGTATGCCGTATGCCTTAGAGGGATGAATTTAGTCTGCCACTTTACTTATCTGCTAATAACATGAATAAATATTTAAAGGAAACCAATGGAAACGGTTTTGAGAATAAGAAGACGTTTGGATTGCCTGACACGAGGGAATTCATGAAACGACCGAGGCCAGTCAAGAAAGTCATCAAACCGATCCAGCATTTACGACCGATAGAAAACGCTTCAAACTCGGTGAAATCACCTCAGCCCCCGTTAAAGAAACCCCATTTAGACGAACCCGTCAACGTTCCGTCTCCCCAACCGCAGGCGATCCTGCCGAAACCTCAAGCTCCCCAAGCGCAGACCCAATCGAATCTCCCATCCGTGATCGATTACACACCTCCGTTGATAACCCCGAAACTGGAGCCGATAGATGCCGCCGACGACAATTCTTCCGATCAGTTCATGGACGACCGGTTCGATATGGCTTCGTTATTGGACACGAAAATCGTGGAACCCTCGCCTTCGTCGCAGTCTTCAAGCGGTTGGACTCCAGATACGGGAAATATGCAAGACAGTTCGACTCCAGGTTAGTAGTTGTTGTTTTTTTCGTTATTTTTTTACTGTAGGCTCTATAGTATTTGTATTTGTATAGGTGGTCGTTATCATTAAGCAATTCTTTCTGTTGATGTGGTGTTGCTTTATTGTAACACATACCTATAATACACATACACCGAGTTGGATAAATGTTCTAGCTCTAGCACTTTTGCATCTTAGCATGTAGCACTTACAGTCAGTTGTTGTTGATCTAATCTTGAGAAATAATTTATTAGACTTCGGTAGTACCGGTACCGGTTCCAGTTCCAGTATCAGTACCAGTTCGAATTTATTTCTACACCTTTGATTTTGCATGTCATTTTGCAAATTTAAACGACTTTGTTCAAGTTATATTTGCAATTCAGGGGGTTCCTAAATACCAGGTACATGCGAAACGTTACCGATCTACAGGGTGTTGAAATTTGAAGATTTTTTTTATCGTGAGGTTAGTCAAACTTTAGTCAAACAATTACTCACACAGGTTCATTCCAGTTTGAATTTTTAACAGGCAGTTCCGGTTCCGACTAAATTGTCAAGATTGATGGAAATGAGAAATTATCCAAAAAGGACTGTTGGACCATTTTAAAAATTTGAATTTCGTCCAACGAATTAGAGGAAATTATTTCTTTTTTTTTCTTGATAACGGTTGCAGATGCAAAAAAACTATAGGAGACCAAAAAGTTTCTAAATAAAACTATTTTAGAATCTACCAGCGGCATTTCGCAAAAAAGTTCAGAAGTGCAGAAATTCTTGGATTTCTCATTTCATTGACAAAAATTTGGTAGTCGCATTAAAAAAAAAACACTAACCTTCAAATTAGACCCCCGGTTTAAAATCAGGGTACCCATTAGATGACCCCCACCTACAATTTTTTTTTCAATATTCTGTTATCTACCGCACCTTCAGAGTTATTCTCATGGATCTTTTAAAATGAGAAATGGTGGTATGTCGTACAGTATAACACTCTGTATAATAATAATAATAATAATAATAATAATAATAATCCAATTATATTTATAACTCTATAAATTTATAATGATTGTGACTTTCAACATGCCACGAAAATTTTACTGAAATTTTGATTAACCAGTAAAATAAAAAGTAAAAATTTTGAAATTAAATAATCGGGAGTGTTGATAAAGTGAAGTGAAGTATCCAAAGTGAAAGTAAATCAATAAGTTTTAATTGTTTAAATACCGATACTTTTTTATTTATATGGCATTCATTGATGCGTGAGAAAATTGACCCCAGTTAATATCTGATCGACTCTAAGGTATTCTAATTGAAGAGAAAAAACTTTTCAACAATTTAGAAAACAATTTCTTAGGTAAATTGTTTTAAAAAAATACATTTGAACAGCCATTTCAATTGAAAGGGTGTCCAGAGAAGATAGGAAATGTCAAATATAAGATTTGACAGAAAAATGATCTCTGCTTTCACGGCTTTTAGTATATTATGGACTGAATAATTATATACATATCTATTTTTTAAAATAGGTTACAGGATATTATGTGCATGCGCATGTATTTCTATTCCTTTATATATCTCATTTTTCTCTTTTGTTAGTTACCTAATCTTTTTTCATATATTTTTTTTTTAAATTTTGGAATTACCTACCCTACAACTGTAATAAAAGTAAATTTTTTTCTCGAAAACAATTTGGGACGTTATAATCTTCCAGTTTATTATGTAATACACCCTACTTAAGTTAAAGGCATGTGAATCTCACTTCTTTAGTAATTTTTACAATTTTATTATTATTTTTCTCGTTGTATGTATAGATATTTTTTCGAGCTCTGTACAAATAGATGTTTTCTCTGAATATTAAGTAATTTTGTTGTACTCAGTAGATGATTGTATATAATTTTGCATGCTTTGAAATGCCATATAAATATAGCGATCGAGTATTTGGTATTTGTCATTTAAAACTGTTGTTTTATACACAGGAACAATACAGTGCATCCTCGGACGAAGGGGAAATCCAAGGTTAATAGTCGACGGGCACGTCTTCTATAAGAAAAGCACGTACAAAGGGAAAGCGTTCTGGTATTGCAAAAATAGCAGGACTCCGGAGAAATGTCAGGCGGTGTGCTGGACCATGAACGGGAACATAGTGAAGTGGCCGTACATGCACACGCATCCGGTCATTCCGGACGTTTTTAATCCCGAAGAAGACACAGAAGTTCCTATCGAAAGCCTGCAGCAAGTCTTGTGGCAGACGTCTCTTTGTTAGTGCGTCGTCTTGTAATTGGTATACGAAAGTTGAGGCACAGAACGGTCGAATAAATTTAAGAATTGAATTTTACTTTTGCCGGGTCTATCACTGGTCGAAATAACTTGTAGTAGCCATATTTTTTTTTATGACCATTGTCGTATGAATGAATGTTACCTCCATTGGATGAAATGAGAAAAGTAGAATTTCTTTAATAGGCTTTAATGTCCATTTTACTTCTATTGCTGGAGGTTGCTGTTCAAGATTTCTTCATGATCCGTTGTAAGATATTTATATAGGGTGTTAATAATTTAGATTTTGAATGTGTAAAAAATAAATATTTGCTCTCCTGTACATTTTAGAGCAAACAGGTGGAGAATTGATTCAGAATATTCGTGATACTATACTATTACAAAAAATACCTACAAAATCGCTTGGGCTGAAATTATTATTTATTAGTTCATTGACAATGGTTATTTAAAATGATCTGACTGTATAATTACTGAGATTGGCTCGGCTGGTTAAATTTTAATTTGTTATCTTTAATCAGAATGTGACCGTGTTCGCAGGTTGAAACATCTTCCTTATAAGTTTAGATGCCTTGTTGTCTTCTGTTTATTTTAATGTACTTTAGAAGGATCTGAATGTTTTGTAAATGAAGGTTTTATTTTGTCGGGTTGGCGTTTTTTTACTGGGAGCATTAGAAATATTATAATAGTTCTAAGAATGAGTTTAATACCATTGTATTATTGATTTTGGATTAAGATTAATCGTGTATTTAACATGTAATCCTGCTAAGTGACGGAATTTAATTTTTGTGCTGTTTTGCTTGATTATAATTCCTCCACAAGACTTGAACCGGTATTAAAAATATAGGTAAATCGTTTCAGGTTTCCATTGTCAAAAAATATATTGAAAATATCTTTCAAATGTGAGTTCTTTGAGAAGATATGAGAAATGAGAAGAAAATTCTTCCTCTTGATAGTTTGAGGCCTATTTTACCAAGCATTTTGGTTAGACAAAAAAATTCTTAAAGCTGTTTGAAAATAAAGAAATCCGTAATGCAGAGTTCAATTTGAATTCAGTTCATAGAGCAGATTACAACCAAATACGCTAGACTATAATACGTCCAACTTCGACTGAAAACCGGCAGCGAGGCGACGCTAGCGAACCTGGCGGCTTGAGGACCGCTACAGTTGTTCTACTGGGCCCGGAATAGAGATGGGAAATACTGTTAGTGGAGCGAAATTCGGTGTAAAAGTCGCTCCGTTATCGATTTTTTTTTTTGACGTATAACCAGGTCAGACCTAATAGGTTTTGTTCATTGCATAATTTTGCATTCAAAACGGCTATTTACGACATTTTTGGGTAGGTCACGACTTTGATATTTGAAAAAAACATAAAAATTTATGATTTAAAAAAATTGTACTTTTGAACATTTACATGACTATATCTTATATGACTATAGTCTAATGTATTTGGTATTTCTCTAAACGGTATTTCTTAGACGGTTCCAGCACAGAATAGACTTAATTCTGTGCCTCTACCATTCGTGCAAATCAGATTTTCAACAGCATCCCCGGTGGTCTCACCCAGTCCTAGTCGAGCATGAATTTAAAAATCGATGGCATGATAGTCCCGGATCATTACAGTAGGTAGGAGTTAGATTTATTTGTTAATAAAATGTTAAATTTTTTAAAGAGTAACGAGGCTAATTATTGTTTTTTTTTTTCTTTTTTTGTTTTCTAGCATACATATTTAGGTAGGTATTATACGTATACCTATATGTAGGTATCTTCATTGTTTTTTCTCACAAGACTGAAATAAATGAAAAAAAATTTTTTTTGCTTATTTCACATTCCATCTCAAGTATTTTTTCATTATATGTAATACAGTTACATATTTACATTTTTATTTGATAATATTGTGTTATTACTTATAATTTTTAAAGAGTCAAGTATACCTATTCTATAATTATTCCTTTTTTGTTTTCTGGCTTGAAATTTTTACTTTTTTAAATTTTCTTAGAGGACCGAAGTAGCCTTGCATAACTAGTCAGTAGGTACTCAACGATCCCATAGAGAAATATCGGGTCCGGGGTCTGGGTATAATGATTAAGTATCAAGCAAGCAAAAGTAATCAAGTAATCAACTCAACGTATCAGATACTTGTGACTAATGTATCAATATCTACTCGATACTGTTATCTGTTGCACATCACTATGGTGCAGTGTGTAAGTTGCAACTCGCGACACTCGATGGCGCTGCCACAGCGGCTGCCTTCGAAATGCATGTAAAATTGCCGGAGTTGGACGTATTATAGTCTAGTGTATTTGTTACAACCAAATAGCCTTGTGATAGTATTCCAGTTCATATTAGATTATTACTGTTAACAACTTTGGTTTTCATTTTACAATTCCCATATTCTTTGTAATTTTTTTTATTATGTTAAAAAATGATTTTATGAATGAGTGCTTTTTTTATAAATTTCGTAATTACATTATTATTTATTATTTGATTCAGTAGTGAACAAACTATCTTAAATGAAGAGAGCAGCCTGTATGCACCAAATATAAATATATTTGACAATGGTTATCTGAAAACATCTGATTTTAGTTGAATTATTTATTTAAGTTTGTTACTTTTCAGTATTGAACATTTTTGTATTCACTCCAGAATTTCATTTTATTTATTTTTTTAACATTTTCATTTAAATTGAAAATTTGTTTTATTATACGTAGTGAGCAATATTAAGAACCACTGTGTTTTATGCCGTTTCAGATATTTTAATTATGTTCACTCCACATTATTATATTTTGATATACTACTGCATAATTAAATAAGGTTTAGTATTTGTAACATTAATCAGTGTTGAAATAAAACTGTTTTTAATTTCTGTAACTTCCGAATAAAATAATTTTACTTTTGGTTTTTCTGAATTCTTTCTGAAAGCTGGTTAATTAAAACTGAAGTTAATTCCCTTTGTATTGTAATTATCATAATTATCCACCTTTTCATTGGTCAATAATAGTTGACAGTCTATTCCAAAAATCAGCACTCTGCTAGGAGTGAACTATTGAGACTGAATGACATGAAAAAACAATATGACGGTGATAAGAAACTTTGTTGTTGGCTATCAAAACCCTATAGGATCTAGTTGGCTTTGAAAATTTTTACAAAAAATAATTAATTTTCAATAATAATAATAAAAATGGATGATATAGGAAATTTCAAATTTTCAGTATGAATAAAAATTAATTTTGCAGCTTTCTCATTATCGTCCCTATCAACATGTAAAAGTGCTGGAATTAACAATGTAATGAGAGGTACTTACAGTAGTTCTATTTAAATAAATCTGGGACAGTTTCAATTTTCAAGTGTAAATGTGGCTTGTGAATTGAACGGTGTCGGTGTTACCATGGTGTCAGCAAAGGTGAGTCTATATTTATTTGTTGAAGTAAAAAAAAACATTAATTTTCTCATTAATTACGATAAATATTATTATTATTACTTCTAGGGTAGGTTCAAAGCCCTTGTACTGAAGCTTGCACTTATTGTACCCCTTTGGATAATTATCTCATCAGTCCCGTCTCCCGAAAGTATTTCAGTATGAGTCCAATGGGTGCTTGTTCTATTTCTTTTGGTTCTGCCATTTCGGTCCCAAATACTAGAAGTCTAGTTCCCTCTAGTGCTGGGGGTATTCACACATTAGGTGGTGTGGGATTTCCTCCCCCTCCCCACATTTGCAGTCTGGGATATTTTTCACTCTTATTATTGAGAGGTGTCATTAGTGGGCAGTGTCCTGTTAGAAGTCCAATTGCCCATCTCGGCTGGTGCTTACTCAGCTTTTTCAGTTACATCTTCTCTGCTCCCTCTACCCGTTACCCACCTAGTCGCTTGAACAGCACCCCAGTTAGGTTTAGGTGAGGTCTATTGAAGTTGCTCTATTTTCTCCCTTGAGGATAATAATTAGTTGTTGGCCTTTTGTGTCAGGTTTCCTGTCCACTAGGGTCCACGTTTCTGGTTTTAATCCTGGGTTTTGAGTTCCCAGTCTTTTTTGGATTTTGATTGATGATAAATAAAACACTAATGTTTTAAAAGATTCTACTGATTTATATTGCTGGATATTAACGTTACACGTGTTTCACTACTTTGTGGCATCTTCAGACGTATGTAAATAAAATTATTATTTATGAGCAACGGTTCTATATTGCTGAATGCAAAGGAAAAGTTATCTAAATTACAGAAACCTGGAATTTATCGATTAAGCTGTTCTCATTGTAATTCAGTTTATATAGGACAGACTTGTAGAAACCTAGAAATTAGATACAATGAACACCTAAACTCCTACAGACTCAAACATCCAGAAAGATCAAATTTTGCAAAACACCTAATAGAAAACAATCACACTCTAACAGCAAACAACAAAATTGAATTACTTCATCATTGTGATCATTATTTTAAATTAAATTTTCTTGAATCTCTAGAGATCCACCGACATTTACATAATCAACAATACACAGTAATAAGTGAACAACTAGACACATATCGTTCTCCACTACTTGATTTTCTTCTTGATATCAGCGATTAAGAAGATTCTGAAGAAATTATATTATGATCTAGTTAGTTCTGTTAAATCTAGTTAGTACTTGTTTTATGATCACTTAGGTTACCATACTGTTGCTATGTTACTATATCAATAATTTTATTTACATACGTCTGAAGATGCTATACAGTAGTGAAGCACGTGTAACGTTAATATCCAGCAATATACATCAGTAGAATCTTTTAAAACATTAGTGTTTTATTTATCATCAATCAGAATTCAGAGATTCTATAAAGTAAGGGTTGAAAACATAAATTTTTTGGATTTTTTTCTGGTTCCTCTTGGGTCCCTGGTATCCACACTAGTGCTCTTATAGGTTTCGGAACGTCCTTGGTGCTAAGTTTTGCTCCTGACCAGGGTTCCATTTCCCTGACCACCCGCACCAGCCAGTCCTTTGTGGCCTGGTCAGCGCAGGAAGCCATGAGAAAGTCCCTTCTAAGCTGCACTCCTGAGAACCTTGGTGCAGGTTCTCCTTCTTTTACGTTGTTCCGGTTCCGGGTTTTGGGACACTGGGTTTCACCTTCAACCCTAGCTTCCTAGGTTCTCAAGTTTCCCCCTGGTTTTGTAGTTTCAACTCTTTTCTCAGTTTCCTGCGAGTTTTTTGGGTGGGTCTTTCTTTTCAGAATCCCCTTCCCTTTTTTGAATTAGGTGTGTCTTGGTCCATATTATTCCCACGAGTAATGGAGCTATTAAAGAAATAACATACGCAGAGCTCCATACTTATGGTAGTGATTTATTTTCGAAGGTGCGCCACTTCTCCGAGGTTGAATCCAGTAAGAACTGATCCACTATACAGCCACGCATCCTTTTAGCTTGGGTTCTCGTCGTAGGATTTAGGTTTTTAAAGGTTGTCTCCTTTTGGTCCAGGCGGTAAAGCCATGTTCGCGAGATATGACCACGACAACAGAGTTTTAAGGTCTTTCAGAGAGTCCACTTTCGGACGTTTTCCGGCATTGTTATAACCCCTGTGCAGACCTTTAGTCACGAAACTACAACTAGGTTGGGGGAGGCGGTCCGCGGCAGGGCTTTTTGAGCTGCCAGTCTGGAGTTTTAAATCCGACAAACTCTATCACTGCTGCTAACCTTACTCACTATTGATCACTGTAAGGCTGTGCCCGATCCACCACCTGGGTACCTCTACCACACAGGTACGATAAATAATTACTTACCTTTTGTCACTTCAATCCATTACAATGAATTTCCTTTTGTTAAGTATCGCCAAAATATTTATTGAAATCAAGTTACATAATTCTAACATACTGAGTTACTGAAAGCCACAAACACAACACAACAAAAAAGTTGTCCCAGATTTATATGAACAAACTGTACATGCTGGATGTAGCTATAAACAAAAGGCTATAATGATTAATCTTAAAACCTCAATAAAAGATTTATTTTAATTGAATATTAGAACGAATTAAAGAAAAAATATCCGACCCATAAAATTGTGGGCTATTATTTGTAGGAATCATATTAATTATTGTAATTAAAATTAATTAAGCAGACTAATAACAGCAGATTAATTTTTTAAGGTATGGTAATCATGAAAAGCGGAAAAGGTCAAGTAGTGTTGATTTACGGAGGACACATTTACACCCTGCAAAGTGGCGGAAGTTTAAGTGAAAGAAGAGAGAAGAGCACCACCGACACTTGGATCTGCGTGAAGAAACACACACTGAATTGTAAAGGACGTATCACCACACTAAACGGTCCCCTGTTCATATCGAGCGTGCCACACAATCATTCACAGTTGAATGAAGTTATTAATAAGCTACAAACGACAAATTCTACCTAATTTTTCTTGCTTAGGGATAAGCAGTTACCAAAGTACTGTTTGTTTTTACAGAAGAACTTTATGTTTGCTGGTTGTGATAGGTTTAAGCTCGGGTTTAAGTTTACTTTATTCGATTTCAGAGGGAGAAATTGAATCTTTTTGTTTGGGAAAAGTAAGAGTTAGGGCTGTTTTTGGTTTGATTCTGCGGCAAGTCAAGTGCACTTAAATAATTAAGCAATAGGATGTAATAAGTTATTGTTGAATTATATTTTTTTTCTTTTGAAAATTTGACTGAATCTGTGTTAATTTATTTATCTTATTATTAGATTTGAGAGGTTTTTTATTTTCGCTAATTAGTTTATATTTAAAAAGATGGATTTTAATTTATCTTTGTTATTAAATGAGGAAAATTATTTCTATGTTACAATTATATGAGATTTTAGTCTCCTCTTATTCATAAGCGATAAATTATCAGAAACATAGTGTTAGGTTTATAATCAATGATTTTCTGAGACTTACAAAGTAGTTTTGTATGGTTTTGAAATAAATATTGAAAATTGGTTTGGTTTTTTGCGTGCAATTTTGTCAATATGATTAGATAATCAACAATGTTCATCTCATGCTAATCCGTATAAATTTCCATTAGATTGGATGAACTTTTAAATTGACCTCTTCCCCAATTTAATATCTGAAAGGCTCGTGTATTAGAACCACAGAAAATTAAGTTTAAATTCCTGTGCCTTGCCCTCAAAGTTAATAGAATTTTGGAAAAAAATACAATTAAGATAGAGATCACACTTCAAGGGGAAAAAATATTTACAACTTACCTGTTTTTGTCTGAAAACAAGTTGTTTTAGAATATTAGCAATCTTTATAAACAAAGTTTTTGTAAGAAGAGTGAGTCCAAGAAAATCAAGTTGAATAATTAATTGAAAATCTCTGTTTCTATGAAACCCAGAGAAACTATTATCTTCTGTTACTGTTCTGATGTATTATTATTCTTCTGGATGTAAATAAAAAGAAGGGACAACCCACACAGCATAATAAAGAAAACCGCTAAGTTTGAAATGTATAAAAATTGACTTTATTACACTTGTACAATTACTGAATTGTACAAGATGTTTAAAATTAACACGTTATATCCAAAACTTTTACATAAATATAGATAAATTAACAATATTTCCTTATTTACAATAATAATTCTATGTACATTTATCATCACCGTGCACTCTATCTAGAAATGAGTCAACATTAATTTTCTTCAACAATTCTGCACATTTCTTCTTGCTACTTTTGGGTATATCTTCGCCATCGGAGCATTTTCTTTTTCTGGAACTAGAGCTAAAATGAAATTATTGAATAAAAAATAAAATACATATAATAAAAAACAGTAAAATAAAAATTCAACAGTCACCTAGAACTCTTATTCAAGTTAAGTTATTAATAGCTAGACACAGATAGTTGCAAAGTCTGCCAAACTCCAAAGTCATAAGTTTGGCAAAAAGTCATAAGACTGTTTCTAATTCAGTCAGAGGCTTTAAAAGCACAAGGAATACTTCAGATTCGATCATTAATTCAATAAATATGCAAAAAAGGGTATTTTCGATAAGGTTAAGCCAAACTTATCTAAAATGTTTACTGCTAAGGCCCGTATTCATCAATAAATATAACCCCTGGGGTTATATTTTGGAACATGACATTGGTTTAAAATTCGTAGCGTTCGTAGGGTTTGAGCATTAGACCAATCAGCTGTCAGAAAATTCAAAATATAACCCCGGAGTTATATTTTGAAGTTTGATGAATACGGGCATTAGTGATCTAGAAAAAATACTAACAGAAGAACGAAGAACTATGTTTGAAAAAATTAACTTTAGTTCTTTTGAAAATATGTAAAAGGGGAGCAGATATTTTGCCCATTTTTGGGGACAATCAAAATGTCAAATAATATTGTTACGAGATAGCAGGGATAGCACTGACAAAAAATTATTCTCAATTTACTTGGAACTGAGGTTAGGAATATCGTACACTATTTATTCTTCTTCTTAATGTAAATTCTGACCTGTTAGAATCTAGAACATGGTCATAAATGGAACATTATGTATTTCAGCTGTTCTGGACAGTTCTGATGAGATTTATTGAAATGACAAACTAATCTTGAGAATCTCAAATAACTTAGAATGAACTGAAACTTTTTATCTCAGCGGAACGTGATAGCTGCCGGTTGTCATTTCTTTCTAGAAGTCCCCTGTCATGGTGTATAAAGTGCATAGTCTTGAAGTAAGTGCACTTTTGAAAGCTATCAGAGGAAAATCATTTAGAAACTAGTCAGCTATGAAAGTAAGATCTGAAGGAAAGCTATTAACAGAGAAAAGACTGGTAACTAAACAACAAACAGGAGAACGAATCAAAAGGTAAGTAAGTAATGAAGCTTAAACCAACTTACGTCTTTGGAGAAACCGTCGTATCAGGGCTGGCCGGATCAGTCTCTTGTAGAGTACCGGCCGCGGCCCAATTGAACAATTCATCGTCGGGATTGTCCAGTTTCATTTCTTCGACCGGATCGCTCTTCTTAAGTCTCGAGTCTTCGGTTACTTCTTTCCCTACGTCACCGCTTTTTGTCAGAGTCGCTTTGACGGCATTTTCGCCCGGGCATTTTTCTACCGCCGAACGACTCGCCGTCGTTTCCGTGGTGAATTTAATCTCTCTCGCTGCTTTGCGGCTTCTCGTTTCTTTGGACTTGCATCTCTCTCTGCCGGTGGAGGGACGGTAACTTTTCGGAGTGGGGGTTCTCTTGGGAATTAGGACGTTTACGGTCGATTCGATATGCAGCAGTTCGACGAAAGGAGTACACTTGATGATTCTGACCATTTCGAGGTCCAGTTCTTCCATGAAAACGTTCGCTTCCATGCTCTTGTCTAAGATCGAGCTATCGTATTTGGTGAAACTCCTGCGACTTTCTTTTTCGTTGAAAGTAATTCTAAAATCTTCTCCGGTGTACTCTTTCTGATCAAATGTGACGTCCTCTAATTCTAATTCATTCATGGGAAGCTCTGAGCATGAACGATTGTGATTTTTTGGCATTTCTGCTGTGGCAGTCGTTTGTACTTCAACAAGATTCGGAATATTATTTCCGCTTTCATTCTTTGTACTATTATTACTATTGATATTTTTAGTTGAATTTACATTTATTTGGTTTTCTGAATTATTGCAATCGTTAGTTAGACTTTCATTACTTGCATTACTAGAATTGCATGTACTCAACTTCCCTGGTGACTTGTTGTGCATTAAATGTATGCCTCGTTCTTTCAGTCCGAGGACTAATTTATCCGCTTCAGAAACAGACTTTTCATTTGTAGTTATTGTAACATTATCAGAAGTATTTTTAACAGTTTCACTTTCACCACCTGAATCGTCTACTGGTAGATTTTTAATCCCGAGGTTATCTAATATCTTTGCTTCTTGGTCAGGCAGAGAATTTTTATTTTGATTGTTATCAAAAGTATTTTTAACAGTTTCACCCTTAATTTTAGTATCTAATCCTAAATGTTTAGTTTCAAAATGTTCCGGAGCTGTGGATGGCGAATTTGAATACTCCAGAAGTTGTGTTTCGACTAACTGTGACGGTTCCAAACCTTCATCATCCGAACTCAGATGCAGCACAATCTCTTCGTCTTCCGTTTCTGGATTTCCTCCTGTAGTTTTTTTATTCTTTACCGACAATGAAATTTCTGGTAAATTTAGATTTTCTCTGATTTTCGAAATAACTGATTTCGAAGCGGCAGAAGACTTTTTCGAGCTTAGAGGAGCAATGCTTCGTTTTTTGGTAGCCAGACTGCCGGTGCTTTTCCTCGCATGTTGAAAAGGTTTTTTCTGTTCGACATCCTTTGAAGTCCTGACCGGACTCACTTTTCTCTTGCTCGATTGCGAGGACTGAACTTTTTTCACAACAGGAGGATTTTTAATGGCGTTCAGGGTACGTATACGTTTGGCATTGATTTCCTCAAAAAGTGACTTGTGCTTGTTGACTTCTTGTTGATTTAAAGGATTTTTAATAGGGTGAAGAGTACGAACGCGTTTGGGACCGACTTCATCAAAAAGCGACTTCTGCTGATGCTGCTTATTAATTTCAAGCGGATGTTTTAAAGTCTTTTCAATTTTTTCTTCAATTTTACTGCCATCGTTCCCTTTTTTATTTCCTTCCACTTCTATTACTGTCGAATCATTGGAATTCTTTTTCATGCTCATTGCCCTGTTTCTCAATTTATACGAACTCGAAACTGATTCTAAAATTTCACTTCGATGAATCACAGTGTCGCCGCAATGACTCGCAGCCCAAGAGATGTCACTGCTTTTACTGCTAGAACTGTCACTGCTGCTCGAGTCTGATTCGTCATCTGAACTGCTCGAATCGTAATTTTTGTTGATGAGGTTCAAATTTTTCTTAGCAATAGACGTGCGATTGAAACTTTTCATATGTTCTGCTATGAGTTTATTTCGATCGTCCATCTCGATTTTTTCTTCGATCGTTATATCACTGATGACTTTAACTGTCGACTGTTTTGAAGTCGACTCGATGCTTTCTAGCCTGTCACTTTCTTTGATCAACTGTCCCAGTGACCTTTGCTCATTATCTGAGGGTTGATAATACGAACTGGACGTCGAATAATCCGTGGGTCTGTTTGAGTAAGTGGAGTGAAACTCTCCGGGGGTTAAAGCGAAATCCGGAGTAATCGGTAACTTGGGAGTGGCAATAGACATCAAATCGATGCCTTTCAAATGTTCTTCCAAGACTTTCGTGAACGGTGTACTACCTGGAGTGTGGTTGTTCGCTGACGTGTAACAACTTTCGAGATTCGGTGTTTTGGGCAACAAGTTCTTTTCTGGGGTCTGTAGGAGAGGCATGATGTTCCGTTTAGCGGCCTCGATCCCCTGATTGGAGCCTTCTCTCGCATTTTCGGGCGTGATAAAATTATCGTTCAATTTGGAAGTGGAGCTTTTAGATTCAGAAGTGACAATGTTCCGTTTGTTTGCATTCAGTTTTGACGGTGAAAGCAGCAGTAATTTGTTACTCTTCTCTGGCACTAACTGCGAAGTATTTTCAGAGGCAGTTCCTTCATTCTGACCTGCTAATACTTGTTGAGGATTTATGTTGCATTTCTTTTTGAATTTCGGACCACTGTTTATATTTCTCAGCGAGTACTTTAATTTCATGTCTTCATCGATTAACATATTAGTCGTAGATATTGTGGAGGCTTCAATAAATTCTTCCGGATCCTCGCTTAATCGAATTCCATGGCTTTCGGGTTCATCAGTTCCAGTGTCTCTTATTTTATTTTTTTCTGCATCATCATCGGCCTTATGCTCATCAGTTATATAAGAAGAAATTACCTTTGTTTCAATTTTCTGATCCTCGCTACACGATTCATCTATTTCCATATTTGAATCTGTTTTACCCTCAATCTCACAATTTTCATTGCTCGGAACGGACTTTTTGGGAGTGGCTATGGCGGCTTCTAGCATTTTAGCTTCCTTTGATAAATCGCTTGTCTCGTTTTTGCTATTTCTCTTTTTTGATGTTTTCTTTCTGGGTGTTTTCCTTTGGGGGCGTTTAGTATATTTATTCGTATCATGCTCTTTATCAACAGAAGGTAGTAATTCTCGTAATTTTGCATCCCAAGTGTTGGGCTTGGGTTTATCACTTTTAACAACCGTTTCAACATCGACACCTTTTTTGGGTTCGATGTTGCTTTTTGAGTTCTGAGCGCTATTCTTAGACGGAGATTTCGATGAACTCCTCAGTTTTTTGCCATTTTTCGCCATCTCTCTCGATTTATTGGCACGATCCTTTGAGGCAGAAGCTCTCGGAGGACTCGAAAAATCTAAATTTCTCACGTGAGATCCACTTTTCGGAGTTTTACTCTTTGCCGGTTTCCGTTCTTCCGGTGTTTTGCAATATTGCGGGTTTTCCGGATCCGACTGCTTGCTTTTACCTTTTTCTTGCGGTTTGTTTCGTTCGGGTGAGATGGTTTTCTCCAACAGCGTCGGCAACGAACCGCCCGGCTCCACAGCTTGACATTCCCCGGATTTTTTTTGCATGGCCAATAAGTTTTGTTTGGATCGATTCCTTGTGACCGGTAATGTGTATGTTTCCTGTAATTCTGTTTTGCATTCATCTTTTAGTACGTGCTCTTGTTCACCTGCATAGAGAGTCACAGACTCGGGTTGCGAGTTAGTACAAATTGTTGAACTGGAAATTACTGACGGTGCTGCCGGTTTCGGCGCTATGTGTACAAGGGGATTCTTCCTAGTAACTGATGTTTCAGTACGACTGGCTGTGAAGTCTGGAACCAAAAGTTTAATTTTTAATTTTAATAAAAAAAAAGATAATCTGTTTGCTAATATTTGGGGCTAAAATGTATCGTTAGTTAGTGTAAAAAATTACACGTAATTTTGAACATAACTGATGAAATGATGACAGGGATCAATAAATTATGATAAAAAAATTCTTACTTGGTAAAATCAACGGTTGACTTGCGATGGTGTCACTGATGATAACAGGCATAGACATTATGTCTTGTTCGCTTAACATTGGAGTTGAAATTGGCTGCACGTTCATATTGAGTACAGGTTGACTGTTCAAGAGGAATATCTTCGAAGTGGTCGTCGCCGAATTTGTCGACACCGACGACGGTACCATGTACAAACCTCCGCCGGTGTTTATATAAACCGGATTTTGAATAGCAACGTTTGTACTCGCACTAGCACTAGCACTGCTTGTGGGATTCACGCAAGCATTACTATCACTAGGATTATTGAAAACAACCAAGTCTGATATGTCGTTTTGGATACTACGCGCACTTTCCACTGAAACAGCATTTGGATGTGTTTTATTCGAAGTGTTTGACGTGGTATCTACCGAACTGGCAACCGCAATAATGGACTGAATCGCGTCGTTATTGCTCTCTTCTATCGATTTATTTCCTACTTTTTCCACTTCCGGCGGGTGTTCGACGAGCTCATTCGCAGCGGTACATTTATTATCACCGTCTAGAGAGGTCTTGCTCTTGGATGCGGCCGGGTTGTCAGCTGCTAAATCTGTTAAAATAAAAAAAAGTGAGATTGTCCTTCAATTTGAGTTAAAATTATTACCGTTTATTTCATCTAATAACTTATTAAATATGGGATCCTCTTCCGTTCTTTGCACTACGGTTTTGATTAAAGCATCGAGTTCAGTAGAAACTCCTGTACAAACTTTTTCTTCCGCATTGTTGGACGTTAACCGTTCGGTATTATGTATGACGGTATTTATTGTTTCCGCTAGTTTTTCATGTAGCTCCCTGTTCTCTAACAATGTCTGAGTCAAAACCTACAAAAAAACGTGTGTAATATATTATTGTAATTAGGTTAAATAGAGAGCTGAATCTACCATGCTAACATCATCGTCCTTGGTCGGAGATTTCCTCCCCTCTTCCAGGGAACTCTTACTGCTTTTATCGCTACGTTTCGAAGTTCGATGCGAGATTTTTTCATGGTGATTTTGCACATTCCCAGAGAGTGACAGCGACGGGGTAGCATCGGTTTCAAGAGCTTCGAGTGTGTTCGTTCCTACGTCCTTGCCGGTTTTTTCCTTTCTAAATGATCTGAAAATTACAACCAGAACCACAATTAATTGACAACACTAATAGTTAATATAATAAACTGTTCATTTACATTAATGTTTTTCCATTCTCCGTCCTGCTGTTAATTTATTTCATTTACTAATCATTCGCATTTTTTAGAACACCCTGTACCTGTAAATACTATCTCTGGAATCATGGTCGGTATAGAAGGGAGCTCATCTTAGCGCGCCAGTCGGATCAGGTTTCTCTTCCTTGATCGCTTAAGATTAGAATAATCATAATTATTTGCAGTTGACAACAACTCGTTGTTTCCTACAGTACGGATTGGTCCCTTACTGCAGGATGCTCTATTAGAAGTCCTCGTCAAAGCCCAAGATGACATCATTATTAATTATGAACACCTTCACAACTTAGAAGAACAGCAACCTGATATCCTCAGGAGGATATGAAATATCCCCCAGGTGAAGGAAGGTTCTGGGGTTCTTTACCGCGACAATTTTGAAAAAACTACCCTGATGGTCGAGATCCACTCACAGGTTGAAAAACACCGATCTACTTCAGTATTATGGTATTGCTGCTTGCATGAGTAAACAAACAAAAAACGCGATTCGAATTCTTCAATATTTTGACAGATTATTATTCGTGACTTCTGTTAATGATCTGACCATGGTAGGTAGGTATCAAGTTTGTGTATGAATTATTGGGTAATCCTGTACAATCTGTCGCTAAATTTTACCCTACCATATAAATAAAAATAAATCCTCCAAATTCCGGTTCGGTAAGTCAGGTCTTTGGTCAGGGTAGGTTTTTTTTCATTTCAAGGCCATTTTAAGGAAAAAAAACCTACCCTGACCAAAGACCTGACTTACGACGCATTTATTTTTATTTATAGGTATGGTAGGGTAAAATTTAGCGACAGATTGTACAGGATTACCAATTATTGTGATCTAACCAAGGATGGCAGCTGACTTGTACACAGACAGATGTTGTGACAGATTTGTATATTTTCAGTTATATTAAAACAAAAAAAAAAGTGTTTTTTACTCACAGAGGGCTAGATGTAAACATGCGCTGTTCTTTATTATCCAATAGGTAAACAAGATGTTCCACAATTGTTCCTTTTTTGCCATTTTTTTCATAGTAATCAGAGTCTTCCAGGTATCCTTGAACTGAAAAAAATTAAGTATTTGCAAATAAAGTATAAGCAGTTTTTCTATGACTTATTGATGTGTTTTACCACAGTAACGATAGTAATTTCTATGCACAACAATTCGTTATATTATTTTTTTACTGCTGTATAGTATGACCAGGGTTGCCAACCCTCCAGGTTTGATCCAGAGTCTCTGGGATAATTATACTTTCTCCGGGTTCCAGATTTATAAGCCAAATCTTTGGGAAAATTCATAAAATTAATTTTTGTCCCGGAAAAAATGAAAACTGGCAACATAGTCAACTTACTAATCCCTTCATACGAATAAACAAGCCAAACCCGAAACCCCTTTCACCTGGGGGATAGTCCGTACCCCCCAGATTACCGGTTGGACCTTACATAATAATTATGAACTGACTGTCGCATTTTTATTACACACATCTCTGAATTTAAATTTAACCTAAAACCATTCTCCTCTTTAGAAATTCTCGGATTTGGCTTCTGCTACAGTTGGCAACCCTGAGTGTGACTAGTTTTAATGTTTAATGAAATAAATCTTACATACCCGTTCTACATATTTGTTGATACTCTGCTAAGATATCTTCCAATCCATAACCAAATATTCTTGTACCTACTCGTTCGCCTTTATTAATATTTTGACGAGTAGCCTGGAGCTGTTCACAGGAGTTCAAAAATTCTTCATAAGCTCTTGAACATTTTTCATTCTTCAAGTAGCCTGGAAATTTTACAATTATTGTAATCTCTGCTAGTCACAGATTGGAACTAAGTGACAATCACTGACACTCACCAAGTACTAAAAGCGCTACTTGTGTTTTTGAGAAATCCATTGTCAAGTAGTTATTTTCTGTCTTCTGCTGAACACTCTCTCAACCCTTATTTATGAGGTAAAAAGTAGATAGGCATCACCATACCCATATTCATCAAGCCCACAATAAGGATCACTGAAATTATGATCATACAGTTCAAAAACAATAACTTCACTGCTTTCATTGTCTTACAAGCTTCCCTGGAAGATTTGTGCTTATTCAGTTTTAAACAAGTCAGCATACATTAAATGATAAAGAAGCAACAAGCTGGAGCATCATTTTCAACTTTCAAGCATTCAAACAAACCCAGAAGATAAATTGATGTGGGTAATATGATTTTTACACCTAGACGCATCTAAACTTTGGTTCATCTGAAGAAGAGTTACAGCTCAAAAATAATTAATTTTCTCGTTGTTTGATGCGTTGCGTTGAAGTTATCAATTTGATCGCATTGCTCTTAAAGTTACATCAAAAGAAGAACCTTTTAGTTTTTACACACCATAACCATACCACAACAAAACGAGCAACAACATAATAATAGATTTGATAATAGTTTAACGTTAACTGTAACTGGAACTGGCTTTTTATTTTGACATTTTTAATTCTCCTGAAAAGCGGGAAGATTTTTGACGTTTATGCAATAAAATATTTAATCGTTCATGGATATAATAAAAAAATACACATAGAGACTGCGTTCAGCAGGCACGTACAGTACTGTGAATACTGTGACTGCGCAGGCTGCGTTCCGGCCATGTCAGTATTCAGTTGTCACGTCTTTGGAAGACTACACTACTACAACTACACTCATAAGATTGTTCAAAGATCTTTTTTTATTGTCAGGAATAAATGAATAATTTTTTGTAGGCTTGTTAAATAAGTCGGCAACAGCTATCCATTTGACGTTTTGAAAATTTTCACGACCAGCTAAATCCCAGAGTTTTCATAGTCAACTTTTGTTTTTCCCATGGCCGCCATCAGTGATGCGAATTGTATTATACGGTATTTTAAACCGTATTATACGCTGTATTATACGCTGTATAATACAAAAAAAAATAAAATACCGTATTTTTGCATTACTGGCCGCCATATTGTTTTTTCGTGCTTCTCGGTATTAAAAAAATAAGGACAACCAAAAATCTATCACATTAAAAAAGAAATTTCTTCAAAATTTTTTCTTCTTTTTTCGAATAAAAAATGAAGTTTTTTCACCGAATGGCGTCGCAATATGACGTCACATTGTTTGCCTTATCAAGGCAAACAATGTGACAAGGTAAAATTTATGACTTTTGCAAAAATTATTGCAAAGGTTATTTTTTTCGAAAAATAAATCAAATTTTTATTTTTTTATTGTGATAATTTCTGGTTTCCTTGATTTTTTAAATACCGAATGACAAAAAAGCAATTTAATTTCTTTCATAAAATAAGAAATATCCTAATTTTTTTCACGATATTTTAGCAACGTCTGAAATTTACATAAATTTTGTTTCATATTCTAAATAAGCATGAAATTGTGCAACTGCTCTCTAGTTTATCGTGACCCTGAATAAATACAACAAACGCCGGAGTTGGATCAAAACATGTTGAAGCAAGTGATTATGTTTATAATTTCCAACAAGAACTGTTAGGATATACAGGAAGAGATGCCGGCAGATTAATTCTGGAACAATTCCAACAGAAAAAATTCACTCGATTCCAGAAGTATCTATTTCAAGGAAGCCAGGTATAGTAATCGAAATCGTTCTGTTTTAGTTAGCAGAATCTTATATTAGATAAAAATATTTACATTGCAAAATCTATTCTGCCCTCGTCGTATTGAATGAGTTATTGCATTATATTTTTAATCCTTAACAATATTTTTATAAATAACACCTAATTCATATAAACTACCTTGCTAAATGAACACATGAAGATACAATATTTGATAAACACTCGAAGAAAACTTTCAAATTGAAATTCTTCCACGCAAACAATACAAAACCAAATTTTACCCGACGCTGAGATCCATTGCAGCAATGTCATTGCGCGGCTTTGACGAAAATAAGACCTCCTATATCATAATAAATTCTCCATTGTATCATGTATCATGTCATAGCCGTTTTTTAGCGACGCACCGTTTCGGTAGAGTGTTTTGAACCGTGTTTGATTTGACGTCACCGTTTACTACCACCGCTGAAATGTTGGTTTTTAAAACCGCTTTAAAAACGAAAACATAACCACACACATCAACAAAGAATGGAAGAAGTGTTAAGAGAGGTACTACTCTTATCAGATTATTCCAATAATCTGAACGAAATATTATTGTTAATTAAGTGGATATTGGATAACGAAGAGGATAGTTTGTTATTTGCTATTCCGTACGTGCAAAATATAACTCATTGTCGTATTGATGGTTACAATGAAGTATGGTTACCTTCTTATTTGGGACACGATTTTTTTCAATTATTTAGGATGATCCGACATTCATTCCTTGAATTACTGACTGAAGTAAATAGGAATGCATATCTAGAGAAGTATTTTACAGGTCTGTGTTACAGGACAGGTAAGGAATGCAAATAAAAAGGGGCTACCAATTAAAAAAAGCCACAATTGACAATATTGACATTAATGACAGTTGTCCGGGATCAAATGCGGTTCAAACCGAAATTTAAATCCGTTTCAAACCGACACGCACCGGGTTCGATTGTGACGTCATCATTGCGTCGCTGAAACGGTGCGTTTTGAAACGGAACGAAACTGGTACCAATCGCTGCGTCGCTAAAAAACGCCTCATGTCTTTCGAACCTTTCACGTGATTGAATATGTACTGTTGTTATAAATACAACCCGCTGTGGCTGTGGCACTAACTATTTTTGTTTTTTTTGCAGAATATTGACCTGCTGAGTGATGCTTGCGCCTTTTGGTAATCTACGGTATTTGTTAATCTAGAATTTGACGTTGACGGAATAGGTAATTCAAAACTTGAGAGTGGTCATATGCATACATTCACAAGACAGTAAGCCATGAAAGAAAAAGAATAAGAAGAAGTGACTGAAGTGTTGACATTTCATTCCACACGTGAGTGATAAAATTGATACTTGATTAGTCGATCTCGTGTCGTGATCTCGATACCAATAAATTATTAATAAGTAAAGTAATAAAATAATAATTGAGCGTAATAGAGGTATTAGCTTAGCTTCAGCTTCATTCTCAATTTCAAAGAAAAGTTAACCGCCATGAGCCTAAATGAGGGCAGTAATGATTATCGTCCCGTTCAACATCAGGAGGTGGAGAAAATGATCATCAAAAGGGAAGCCTCAGATGAGGATGATCAGTTTATGGAGTTGCTACTCAACTCGGCGAAGTTGAAATGTGAAGATAAACCAAAGAATGATGCTGGCTGCGAGCCGTCTTCTAAATTAAATAATTTTGAAAACACTTTTGAGGCACTTCTTTCAGTAAAACAAGAACTGGAAGACTCATCGATGTCGACCTTGAAAGAAGAGATTGACATCGAGGACCACAAACCGGACTGGGAGCAGCTGACCGGGAGTCGTGATAGCCGTGGAATTGTTAAGGGCGGACTCGATCCGTGTGAGTCTGTTCAAGAAAGTGAGGCACTTCAGGCACGATCTACTGAAAGTAACAGCGGAGGAGAGTTGAAGTATAACTGTGCCCATTGCGCGTATAAAACAAATAATAGATGTCATTTTATCCTACATTATAAACATAAACATTCCAAAGATGCTAAAATGTACAAATGTGGAGAATGTTCATATGAGACCAGAATTAAAAGTAATTTGGACCGACATCATAAAGTTAAACATTCCAATTTCAAACATACTAAATTGTACAAATGTGGAGAATGTTCATATGAGACCGGAAATAAAAGTAATTTGACTCGACATCATAAAGTTAAACATTCCAATTCCAAACATACTAAATTGTACAAATGTGGAGAATGTTCATATGAGACCGGAAATAAAAGTAATTTGACTCAACATCATAAATATAAACATTCCAAAGATGCCAAAATGTACAAATGTGGAGAATGTTCATATGAGACCGGAATTAAACATAATTTGGCCCAACATCATAAATGTAAACATTCCAAAGATACTAGTAAACATTCCAAAGATACTAAAATGTACAAATGTGGAGAATGTTCATACGAGACCGGAATTAAAAACAATTTGGCCCAACATCATTACCGTAAACATTCCAAAGATGCCAAAATGTACAAATGTGGAGAATGTTCATATGAGACCAGAATTAAAAAAGATTTGACCCGACATCATAAACGTAAACATTCCAAAATGTACAAATGTGGAGAATGTTCATATGAGACCGGAATTAAATATGATTTGGCCCGACATCATAAACGTAAACATTCCAAAATGTACAAATGTGGAGAATGTTCATATGAGACCGGAATTAAATATGATTTGGCCCGACATCATAAACGTAAACATTTCAAAGATGGTAAAAATGTACAAAAATGCCAGGTTAGAGGTCAGGAGAGGTGAGGTCGCATTCTGCATGTGAGAGAAAGAGGGAGACTTTACAGTCATTTTCGCTTTTCAAAGTTTGTGAAATGCTTATTTTCTCATTTATTAAACATCACTGTGATTTTTCAATTGAAATTCCTCTTATCAAATTAGATTCCCTTTACACCAAAAAATGCTTTTCCAATGTTCATCAGACTGTCGCTGCATGTAAATAGGAAAAATAATTGACATAAAGTGAAACTGATTTGATATAAAAGGATATTGATTGATAAATCAATGACTACAATAATTATTGATATCATCCCTAATGTACTTACCAGATAATTTAACAAAACGAACAGACGTAATTAATGAAATTTTTAAAAATAACATCGGTAATTATCTGAAGGAAAGTACATACCTACATAATATGTTAGGGGTGAAAAAGAAATTAATATTAAATTTCCATAATAATTTTGTGAATGATCAATTTTATGATAAATGTTCAAGCATATTTCTTAACAAATACATATTTTAATGATCTAATTATGGCTTATATAAAACAAAATGAATGAATGTAAAAAAAAACGGAATTGGCGAAAAAATTAAAATCAAAAAATAGTAAATTAAAAAAAATCTCACAATTATTTATGCATTTTTATTTAACTCCTGCCCAATTAAAGTAGCTTTCCTCATTGTCTTCCAAACTCTTTAAATTTTTTTTTGAAAATTTTAATGCTAAATACCTATTCAATAATAATTACACAATGTACAATAATAATTGTAACACTTTACCTGTATGATGTATTTAGATAATTCGATATTTTATTTATAATACAGTAGAGTCCCGGTAATCCGAATATCCTCGTAGTCCGAACAACCCTCCAAATTTCTAAAGAACTTTCTCTTTCTCGTACTCCGAACAGTCGTCCAAAAATATCCTTATAATCCGAACAGCCTACCTCTTCAATCAAATATATTGATAAAAATAATAAAATTGTGTGTGTGAGATATGTAATATAAATGTTTTAGCAGGCTGAACGAAATTTACGATTTCCAGGAAATAAAAACAACCGGATGGTGGAAACAGGTCCATTTGATCGAGATAATAAATTGTCTGTTCGAGCATTTTTCTGATCAATCAGTCTTCTTTACTTTTTGTATACTTTTTTCCGAATAACATACAAAAATGCATAGGTATACTTTATTTTTTATTTAGATGGATTCCACCAAGTCAAAATTCTAGGGGAACGATTGGCAACAAGACTGATTAGGTTGGTTATGGTGATAGTTGTTACTAAAATAGTTACTAAATTAATTTGGGTTATGTCGATTAGTTGAAATGTCATTATATTTCAAAATTTAAAATTAAAAAAATTATAAATGCAATTTTTAGTGGTACATTCGAAAATTTTAGAGACTTGTAAGTGTAAGTACCTAGCTATTTACTGTTATAAATCTTATGTATGTAGGATTAGACCGATTCCTACTTAGTTTTATGTAAAAATGTTGAAAATCGAAGATCTATTATTGACAAATGGAGGCACTTACATTAGTAAAATCATTTTTTAAGAATTTCTCAAGGAATATATTTCAAGGAATCTGATTAAACTGTATTTTTGCTTAATCTGAAGAAACATCTTTCAATCGCTAATGTTTATAGCATTTGATTATTCATTCTTTTCTTCCTTTTGAAATAAATTAACCTGCCTGAGCATTTT
Organism: Malachius bipustulatus; assembly: GCA_910589415.1. Taxonomy (NCBI): domain Eukaryota; kingdom Metazoa; phylum Arthropoda; class Insecta; order Coleoptera; family Melyridae; genus Malachius; species Malachius bipustulatus. The sequence goes on from OU342633.1 coordinate 19,670,737, forward strand.
AATAATTTTTGAGTTTGATAATTTGGTTTGTCAATTTGACAACTTTAAGTTTCTGGCGTTTCGCTGTGACTAGAGTACCGAATGAGGACCCAGACCTAGTTTTCGGAAAACGTAATTGGATATTATAGTCAATCCAAGAAACAGTTAAATTTATCCTCAAAAAATTAATAACTACTAAAAAAGGACTATTTTCGAAGAAAATAAAGTAATTTTAAAAAAAGAATCCATACCTAATTTGAAGTTTTTAATATGCGTTTTATAACAGTACAAAGTACAACTTACACCAAGGGCGAACATGTTTTGCAGGTGACGTCATAATAGCCTATACACGAATCGGGGAATGTTGCCGTTACTTTAGTCACAACGTAAATTTTTTGCCAAGGTCAAGAAAACAGGCTACCATCCGACAATACGAAAATTACTGTTTAAAGATTACACAGGGTGTTAAAATGAATAAACTACTTTTAGTTTATTGGTTTAATTATTAAATAAACAATACACATTCAGTGGAACTTGCTAAACATAATAATATCTATTCTATTTGCTTGCCATTGTAAACCTTCTGCGCCATACCGCCATTATACATTCTATATCAATGGACAAGGACCGGAACTGCTTCTTATTATTATTCTTCCTTTTCTTCGCGCACATGCAGAAGAATAGACAACTGAATCCGATTAAACTGTATTGTTGTTTAATTTGGAGAAAGATCTTTCAATAAGAATAATAATAATTAGGTATTGTTCATAGCATTTGAGCATTCATTCTTTTCTTTCTTTTGAAATAACTGCTTCAGCATTTTATTAATTTTGAATTTAATTTAATGTGTCAGTTTGACAGCTTCAACATACTGCACGATAAGTTCCTTGACGTTTTTGCTGTGACTAGAGTAACGACTGAGGAGCCCGACTCTGTTTTCGCAAAACGTCATTAGATAAAGACATGCTAAACAACAGTTAAATTTATGCTGAATAAAAAAAAAAGATGAATAACTACTAGAAATGAACCATTTTCAAAGAAAATTGAGTTAAAATTTTCAAATTTCTATTTTTATAACAGTGCAACAAGGAAATATGTTTTGCAGTTGACGTCATAGCATAGCCTGTATACGTATACCCGTGTCGGGGAGTGTTGCCGTAACTCTAGTCACAACAAATTTATTGTCAAGGTTAAGGAAACAGGCAACCATCAGAGAATATCAAAATTACTGTTTAGAGATTGCACAGGCTACCAACTTGACAGCTGTTTGACAAGTCCATCTAAATAAAAAATAAGGTATACTTACATTTTTCAATCATGCTTTAAGATTCTCTTTAGATATTTTAAGGAATCCGATTAAACTGTATTGTTGTTTAATTTGGAGAAAGACCTTTCAATAAGAATAATAATTATTGTTCATAGCATTTGAGCATTCATTCTTTTCTTTCTTTTGAAATAAATTTACATCATCGTCTGCTTCAGCATTTTATTAATTTTTAATTTAATTTAATTTGTCAGTTTGAGCTTGACAACTTCAACAAACTGTTCAATAAGTTCCTTGGCGTTTTCGCTGTGACTAGAGTAGCGACTGAGGAGCCCGACTCTGTTTTCGCAAAACGTCATTAGATAAAAGTCATGCTAAATAACAGTTAAATTTATGCTCAAAAGATGAATAACTAGGTACTAGAAATTAACTATTTTCGAAGAGGATTGACTTAAAATTTTTTAATTTGCCTTTTATAACATTGCAACAAGGAAATATGTTTTGCAGGTGACGTCATAGCCTATACCCGAGTCGGGGAGTGTTGCCGTAACTCTAAGTCACAACGTAAATTTTTTGTCAAGGTTAAGGAAACAGGCAACTGTTTAGAGATTGCACAGGCTACCAACTTGACGGCTGTTTGACAAGTCCATCTAAATAAAAAATAAGGTACAGGTGGGTATCATTCCTGTATTACTCTTATCCTTTGAATTACTTAAATAGTTTGTGATTAAAATTGAAAAGAAGTATTAAATGATATAATAGGTATTAGGTGCCATGGTGCCAATAATTTTATGAAAGCTGGAATTCTTCTGTTATTTTATTATACAGGGTGATCCCGAAATGGCGGACACGGTATACAGGGTGTGTTGTAGAGGAAGTTCAGAAAGACTGTAAATTTAAAACAAAAATTGTCTCCTCGCCTTCGTTACTGATATATAGGGTGTCCTTTTTCTAAACTTTAAATCAAAACGGCAGTCAAATTTAAACAACCTCCACTGGCAAAAAGCACATGATTTGACATAACTATTACGATAGCAGCGTTTGCGTTTTATTTTTATTATTATCAGGAACGGAATTACAGGCATTCAAAGTTTACCTATTCCCTGAGTTCGACAAAATTTTTCAATGTGGCATCGTTGTTCAAATTCGAGCTCAACAATGCAACTAAAATAGATTTTGAATAATATTATCGGATATGTTTCCCCGCAACGATTATTATTTTGAACATTGTTGAACTTTCCATTTCATATGTTTCCATGGTAATAATATCTATCTGGGTATTATTGTAGACCTACACATTATTTTTCTGCCTTAAGAAGGGTAGTGCAGTGTTGTGACTTTTTTTCCACAAAAGTGGTCATATCTTCTTAAGGGAGCCATACTGGAGAAAACAGTAAATAAAACTTAGAATCCTTTTAATCCACAATGGATGCTGTGGTGCTGTCCGTGTCCGCCATTTCGGGATCACCTGTATTTATCACGTATCATCATGTATCTCTGCACCACTTGGCAACGTGACGCGTAGGAGCCGTGACGTTCGGCCGTCTCCGGATCCTGCTGGCGTGCTATCTCCAGCGTGCTGTGTGCTGTGTGGTGCTGTCTTCACACCGGTAGTGAAAACTGACACTGTGAGAAGAAGATAAAAGATAAGAATTAAGAAGAAAAAGGGATTGATTTGATTGTTGATTGTTGTTTGTTTTGTTATTTCCTTCCAAGCCTTCCATGGAATTCCAAAATTAAATGGAAAAACAAAAGTGATAAGTGAGAAAAACTCTGGTGTCTGATTTAAAATTTTCATTCCATTACATTCCAAAGCGAAAGAAAAAACAGACCAAACACTCATCACAGAAATACGAATAATCAGGTACAGAATTAACTACATTAACACAGTTTTTCCATTTATGCAAAAAAGGATATTTTCATAAGTTTTTCGTCAATAGTGTCACGATAATTTGGTGCCTGGTGATCAATGTTCACAATTATTGTCGAAAAAATTATGTGTACAACTCGGCAGCAAATGCTGTTTTACCGACCTTGGCTGACTATTCACTACTTCATCTGTGAGATCAGCTGCAATATTCAATCTATAACTTTGCTGCCTAGTTAAACAAACAACCATTACCCTCTGGTAGCCTAATAATTTACCATATAAATATGTATAATTATAGCTACACCAAAAGCGTAATGAATAATAACACGTAAACTGTTCGTGAAATCGGAACTTTTCTAATGTTAGCTGCAGCACATTATCAAACCTGTCTTCAAACGGTTCAAAAATTATGGAAGAAAGTGTACTTTTGGAACAGTATGAAAGGCTACAAAATGAACTTGCAGAGGTGCAACAAAATGATACTGCCCTGAAAATTAAATTGACCAAGCTGAATAAAAGAATTAAATTTTATAAACGTAACATCTCCTTATTAGAGAAAAGGAAGAAACGCCTGAAAATTCAGGATGGTGGATTGGGCAAAATATTCTCCGATACTCAAATTGATGTGCTGTTGGGCCATAAGAAAGTGATTTGGACTGATGATGATTTAGCGATGGCTTTTACCTTGCGACACATGGGAACTAGGGAATGCTATTTGTACTTAAAAAACTCTCTTAATATTCCTCTACCTTCACTATCAAGTGTTCAGAAGTGGGCTGCATTGAGATTAGAATAGTGTTTAGTTTTAAAAAATCATAAAAGTTTAACAAATAAACTGTATTTATTGTAAAACAGTTCGCCTTTTTTTATTTGGAAATCCTATTGCTAATGTTGGCCAATGACTTTAATATCATCGATGTTTGTAGGTTCTTTACTGTTTTATTCACAAATACTTACAATTTGTTCATGCACCAGCATTGCTTGCTATAATACAAAGATGCAGAGCATTATTTTTTTCACCAGTTTCTTTCTCTTTGAACTACATATTAACTTTGGTAATTTTAGAGCTCTGGTGTTTAAATGACTCACTGTTCAGTCCTCGGATGTCCCAACAAGGTTTGCATTGAAGATTTAGAACTTCATTCCTTCCCCGAAAATGAAGAGTTTGCTGCACGTTGGATAGAAGCTTGTGGTTACTTTAGTAGAGAACAAGACATATCGACTGGTAAAATTAAAATCCATAACTACTGAAAGCTTTAAACAAATTGTTTTAATATTTTTAGCAAGAGTATGTTCCATACACTTCGATGAAAACAGTTACTTCTTCGATTTAGAGAAAGATTTTGATCCTTCACCTGCCAAGCTTTTAAAGTATGATGCGATTCCTACATTATTCTTACCAACAACGGATGCAAAAATAGAACAAGGAGATAAAACAGAAGCAAAATCTAGTGATTACAAGCTAAAAAACATTGACCAAGATCGTCAAAATTCGGTCAAGTATGAAAGTACACAACTAGGAAGAAAAATAAAAATCCTGGAAAAACTCATAGAAAAACACAAAGAAGGAATTGAAAAGAAAAAACAGCTATTACTGGAAAAAAATCGGACGAGTAAAAGCTTAAAGCAGCAGTATGAATGTTTGAACAGGAAAATAACAGTGATGAAGAAAAAAGATTGGTTACTTTCGAGAGTATTTTCAACCTCGCAAATCAAGTTACTTTCCGGGAAGAAAAATTCCACCTGGACTGATGATGATTTCGCTGTTTGCTACACTATTAGGCATTTGAGTAACAGACAATGCTACTTACATCTGAAAAATAAGCTTAAATATCCCCTTCCAGGCATTTCGAGCCTAAAGAGATGGATTGCCACAAACAGTAAAAAGTTGAAAAATAACAATTAACACAAATAGTAAAATAATTATTGTTCTATCCTTTCAGATTCTATTTCTATCAATAGTTTGTTGCTAAATTAAATCAATACAAAGGAAAAATGCAAAAAAATACATTACAAAAGTAATTTATTCTTATAAAATTCTTATTTTTGGGCCATAAATAACATCTCGTTAACTTGACAATACAATAAATAGTAATTCCTGGGAAAATAAAAACAAACAAAAACTTAGCAAATTGTAACAAAACTAACTAAATTAATAATAAAAAGAAAACAAATCATTACACTTACAATAATTTCACTAATATTATGCAATGTAAACTATTCTACATTCTGAATAGTTTTTATTGCAATTTGATACTTACACAGGTAAGAAACAACATAATTATAAAATATAGGGAAGATCTCCAGGGCCATAATAGCTATTATAGGGTCTGGGAGTAGAGATATGTGTTCGGATCTGAGGCCTTGACGCGCCAGTGGCCCTGACGATTCATTAAATAAAATAGTTTATCCATATAACAATATTAATTATTATAAATCACATATAGATACATAATAATAACAAAATATGATACTACCGATATGTATTGTTCAATGGAGGCAGCCACTTAAAACTAACTGGAAGTAATTTGAATGATTCAATTGTTCTGATCAGCACCTAGTGTGCCAAAATTATCCAGCATACATTTTCTATGCTGCCTCCAAACAACAAACCCGTCAGGTGGTTCTCATAGAGTGGTAATTGTCAAATTAAAGAAGACGATAACAAATAATTAATTTTGCTTTATCAGCTGTAACAAAATAAGATTAGATTGCCACTTGAGGTTTTATTAACTGAGGATTGCCTTGTTTTACTGGTATTGAATTAAATATTGTAATACTTGTTTTATATAATCTGTAAAAATGATAATTACATAATAAAAATATTATATGTACAAAAAACTTCAATATGCATATGTCATCAAAGAACAGTTCGTTCATCCTTTTGGGGACTCATCCATCATATCAGACTTGCCTCTCTTGAAATCATATTACAGTAGATATCTACATATTGTAATAATATGTAATTACTAAAACCCAATTAGGTTTATATTAAAATTCTCAACTATTGCTTTTATTGCAACTCCAATAAACAACAATAATAGCTTAATCAGAACACTCTGGCTATTTTTTCATATTTTTTACAAACTTAACAAAAATAGTCTAAAAATGAGGTGATTTTTAGGCCAGAAAGATATCAGTTCATTGAAGGATTGGATAGGACATAAGAGTTTTAGACCGGTTTTAATCATGAGACCGGTCATTTTTTTTTTTTTGGAACTGGGTCAATTAATATTAAATTGAGTATGAAAACAATGATCTTCAATAATAAAAACAATCAAAAACCACATTTCCACTTGGGATTTTTCATCCGCTTCTTGAGAATTATTTCTTAAATTTGCACAGCAAAGGGAGAGCCAGATCAGAATGGACAGCGAAAGTCAAGACCTCATATTTTTGAGGAACTGGAATCTTATTATTACATTTTTTTATGTCAATAGTTTGGTTTTATAATTAATTATTAAAAAAGATAGATAACTATTTAAAATCATAAAAATGAGAAAGATGGCTAAGAACATAAATCAGTATAACTGGTTCCTTTAAATTGAATAAAAAGCTACCCGAGTCAAATGTTTAAAATTATTAGTCTGATTTATTGTTTCACAAAAAAATCTGTTCTGATTTTTTACTTTTTTTGATTAATAATTGGAAATAATTTAATCCACTTGTTTATTATAATAATTGACACTATCAATGACTCACATTTAAAAGAGTAAAGTGGAAAATAAGCCATTAATTAGAGCACTTCACTAATAACTGTACTCCTCTGGACAAAGGAAATATGAAAATATAAGATGAACACGTGGTTTTGGTTTTCTTGGCGCTGGGTGATACCGATACCACCTACTTTAGTAATATCTTATTATTTTTGTACGATAAAATATAATATTTATTTACATCAATTTAATACATATAATAAAAATATATAATATATATATACAGGGTGACAACCAAACTAGCTGATAGGTACCCTAATTTTTATATACCCCCAAGAAATTTAAAAAATAAGTACAAAACTAAATTACTACAGTTAACGTTCTTAATGTGACATGTTTTTTGTCACTTCAAGCGTCACCGGAATAAAAAATTCACAAGTTTGTTAAAATCAGAAGGGCCCATTGTGGCAAATTTTAGAGTGTTAATTGCACAAAAGATTAAAAATAAAAATTTTCCGAATTACTGTACTAAAAAACCGTCCATGGCTAGCATATAAAAGAATTACAACTGTCCAGAACAATACTTTGATCCTAAAACTAATATCACAGAATTATTGTTCCAGTCTCAAAATCTTGCACTTTTATACAGAGCAACATAATCAGGGTAATATTCGTTATCAAAATATTTAACAACGGTGTTACCATCTGGAGACGTTACAGTGTCAAAATCAAACTCTGGGAAAAACATGCCAGGAGATCCCACCTGTACTTTTCTCACAGGTACGCTAGCGAAAAACATTGCTCTATCAACACCGTTTAATTTGGTTGAACAACGATTAGCATTTTTTGCCATTGTAGAAAAATACACTCCCAGTCCGTATTGAAAGCGCTTCCCAAAACGGTAATCGAAATTGTACTTTGCGATAGATTCTATATGCTCTCTGCAGGAATCATGAAATAAGCGCTTTACTTCAAAAGGTCCAGACTTTCTATATTGATCGAGTTTATGTTTATATTTAATGTAAAGATACGGATTCTGGATCCTGTAAATTGCCTCTGTGCCCATATTAAAGGGTCCCATTATGTACGAGTTCAACGCTACATATTCCAAAGTGTTTGGCATTAACGGAATGATTTCAAAGTGCATGTCGCTTAGTTCCATTTTACTCCAGTTGCTCGGCAAGTATTGTTGGATATCTGAGAGAAACATTTCCGTCAACAAGTTTCTGAAAAAGATTTCATCAATACAGCTACCTTTGTCTTTGTTGAGACTTGAATATCTTCAAGCAGGGTTTACACATGTGCATTTTGATCTTTCATCTTCTGCATTGTTGTACTCATCTCATACCACACATTTCTATTCTAATGTTGTTTTATTGCATTTTCAGTCTACCATGTGGCACGTAAATTTAATATTTGCTGCATATGCAATGTGACTTGCATGTTGCATCGAAATGCACATGTGGCAACCCCACCCAAGGAATTGTGGTTTGATTTGAAGGAACTGGAAGTACTAAGTACTGGAACAATGTCTTGGGAGTGGGACTATAATAAATCACTTACCTGGTCTTTGGTAAAAAAAATACAACACGGATTCTTATCTTATATACAATAGTTGCAATAATTAATCTACAACACTACATCTATGGGCAAGTGTTTATTCACACACAAAAAAGGGCCGTAAATGAAATATTTTCCTACTATGCTACACAACTTTGGTTGCATCACAAAAAAACCTCTTTACTAAACTTCACACAACTTCAACATTTATGTTATTGTTATCTTTTAATGACTTTGAGGAGGCTTTAATGGGACCTTTGTGTTCGCTCTGTACGCCAGTCACGAGATGAAAAACTGCATAACTGCAACATGAACAAAGCAAAAATTGGAATGCCAAGCCAACAAAAATTTATTGTCGTTCTTTATTCTCTAAATTTCATAATTTCAATAATAATAAAAAAAATAAACAATCGTCAATTTTATTTTAGGTTAAACTGACAAATCAATCAACGAATGACTGACGAGTGACGACAGCTCACGTAAATAGTAAATTTCTATTTCTTCTTCGATAATTTAGTGAATGGCCTTTTCACAAGTCTGCATTTAGCCAAGTACATTCTTCTCGTTTTTGCGGAAATATAATATCGTGTGATCCACAAAATTTTTTATCAACTATTATTGCCTTGAATAAAATGAAGCATGTCTGCCAGATAAAACACAAACAATTGATAGGTGTGTAAGTGAACTACTCCAATCAATGATCTATACAAATCATAGAACAATAAACAAAAACATGACTACTTGCATAATGAACTTTGTTAGAGTAAAGAAACTAACCTGGAAGTCCTGGAACAGTAACGATATCTGCTGAGTACGTGTGGTGCTGAGTTTCTTAACTTTCTTACTAATTGCAGTTTGGCATTGGTTGTATTTCAAGGAGGATGAACAACTCGAGCCGTTGTAGGGTATCTGTATTACCGACACTGACCCCTACTAGCCTTAGTGTCGGTAATACAGGTACCCTAAATCGTTGTTATCTCAGAAACTCAGAATATTCTGTCTTTCTGAATGAGGATAAATCACTATTTCAATTTGAGGTTTCCGTTCGAGTTTAGGTTTTTGAATGTTCCAATTATCATTTACCATTTGATAATTTCACTTCCAAAGCACAAAAAATAACAAAATTTATGAAGAATGGTGGTCAAAAATGTCATGAATAATAAAAAAGTGATAATTAAGGTAGGTGTTTAGTAACACCAGTAATTTCATCACGTTCTTAAATTATAGTCATAAATTATTGTTTTTCGCAATATCTTTAATATTTTAATGAAACTGACAGGAATTGAAATTAAATGACACATGAGAATTTATTTGAACTACAAATTAGTTATTTTCATTCTATCCTTTACGAAATTGTAACTTTCTGTCTTGATAAGGCAACCGAAAGCGAAAGTAAAATATGCTAGGTGATAGGTTGCTAGGTGGTTGCTAGCTATGAAAAACTTTCGTGCCCTGGACGGAAAAGTAGAAATGTCAGTTTGATTAACGTTTATTTAGATGGAAAATTAAATGTAAAACTAGAATAAAAAATTCCAGTGCATCTTTCTGGAACATACAAATAATTATTATTGTATGTTCCAGAAAGATTTACTGGAATCTGCAGCTTCTTGAATTAAATTCATTTTGAACTAAAAACTACGATTAAAGATTCTAAAATTATAGCGGTACAGATTTTTAAAGTTGACAGTGTCATATTAGTATATTATGCAACGAGCTTATAATGAAGGCTATTAATACGCGAGTATGATGGTTAAGATACGAGCCGTAGGCGAGTGTCTTAACCATCATAAGAGCCATAACCATCATTTAAATTATTAATTTATGACACTGTCAAGTTTAAAACTCTGTACCGCTATAATTTTAGAATCTTTGATCGTAGTTTAGTGCAAAATGAATTTCATTCAAGAAGCTTCAAATTCCAGTAAATCTTTCTGGAACATACAATAATAATTATTTGTATGTTCCAGAAAGATTTACTGGAATTTTTTATTGTAGTTTTACATTTAATTTTCCATCTAATCAAACTGATAACATTTCTACTTTTTTGTCCAGGGCACGAAAGTATTTCATAGCTAGCAACCACCTAGCAACCTATCACCTAGGATGTTTTACTTTCGCTTTCGGTTGTCTTATCAAGACAGAAAGTTACAATTTCGTAAAGGGGAGAATGAAACATTAATAATTTAAAACTATCGTTACTATGGTAATGTTAAAAACATATATGGCACCTTATAATAATTCCATTGTTATCACTGAATCGTATTATTTTACTCATTTCTTCTTAATCCGTGATTCAATATGGCAAGGGGAGAATGAAAAGTTTAATACATTACACGCTACGAAAGCTCTTTCAGGTGCTCGGAGTTTTTAAATATCCTCGGCTACGCTACGCTTAGCCTCGGCTATTCAAATACTCCTCACGCACCTAAAAGTGAACTTTCGTAGCTTGTAATGTAAATAACTATTAATGGTTATGGCACACTATACTTGAGAAATAAAAAATTAAATAAAGACAAATTTGACCTTTAAAATGGTATTTATTTGGTATTGTTGGATTCGTACAAATGTATAGAATCCAAAAATATAATAATATATAGGGTATCCCATTTAAAAATAAAAAGTTGGTAACATTTCCGGAAAAACGGGATGTGGGAAAAAATTCAATTTTCTGCTAAAAAGTGCGCTTTATCGAGAATATGCGACGCACCAAATTTCAAAAGATTATCTCAAAAAAAAAAGAAAAAAAAGGGGGTGTACTAAGCTTCAATCTAAGCTTTCAATCTAAGCTTCTTTGAAAATGGAAAATTGCGATTTTCATTTGTTTATAACTCATAAACCACTCCGGTACAATTTTGAACTGTAAACGCCATTTTTATTGCATTTTTTCAGACAATCTGAAAATGTAAATATACAGGGTGTCCCATTAAAAATAAGTAAGTTGATGGCAACTTCCGGTATAACCAGAAATGCTGAGAGCAGGTTGTAAATATTTTAGTTCAGCTCGTCAAAATCGAAATTATATATACATGTGCAAATTTTTAAACTTCTACTCCCAACACTTCTCCTTATAAAAATGCCCTAAGGTTCTCGCGCCTCACCCTGTATGTAATGCGAATAGGGACTGATGTATTATCCTTTATTTGACCCATGAAAAACGAAAGAAATCTTTTGATTTCACCTGGAAGTAAAGGGGTTAAATAAATGTTTTCAGACTATCGATTTGTTTATATGTAATAATTAGTCTTAATTTAAATCAGTCACAACAAAATAAACAACAACTATAGCAAATTAACAATGGCCTTAAAAGTCTAAGTAATCAGTTATTCTTCTTTAAAACACCACAATAATAATATTATATTGTATATTATACTAAACACAGCTATGCTTTTCACTTCTACCGACCATTATTTCAATATCTACTTATACTGTCATAGTTACCGAACGACTTTTCTTAACTCTGTCTGTGGTGCTGCTATGTGCTATAACCTCAACCAACTCTCGAAATTTCTAGGCGCTTCACTACTATAATATTGCAGCGTAGATCTAGACACAGCCATCCACTTTCAATCATGCGCGGAAATATTCTGGTATACTGTTTGATTTTAGAATATGACATTTTTTTCATGTCAACTAGAATAGTCGCGAATTGCGAAAAACAGAATAATTCATCAGTGCTCTTCCGGTAAAATATTTTTTTCAAATATTTATTAAAATTATTAAAACCTCAAAAAACTAGAATAGGTACATGTAAATAAATTCACTTGTATCGTTTTGCCTCTAAAAGTCGAAACACTTAAATTTTATAAATTTTAATGGTAGAAATTTTAACAATATAATTTTGAATAAACATTAAACCGCCCTTTATGACCCCTTAATTTTTTTTTAATTATTTTCCTTCAAGTTGTAACGTTACACGTTAAAGTTTCTAAAATACAGGGTGATTCAGGTTTTACCTACTTAACTATAGGGAACGATAGAAAATCGAAAAATAATATGAGTTTGCGTCATGAACTATATTCGTGCAATGCTTCGTTAAGAAAATATAGCGTGTTAAAGTTTTAAGAAAAAAAATCGTATTTTTGAAATATAAAAAAAATTGGCTGATTGAAATAATTTGAAATTTTGAACAGTAATAATTGTGCTAATTGAAGTACATGATTTGATACTTCCGATGAAAAATTCTTCAATCCAGTGGCGGAGATCTGGGCTTGTTCTTACATTTTTTAATGAATAATTAGCACGCCACTGACTTTAATGCAAATTTGTAATTTTTGTTAGATACCTCATGTTGTTTAGAGAAGAAAAGTCATCGTACGTTTTTGTCCTAGGACCCACTCTTTCCGAGATACTTCCCAATGTAGGAACCCCTACGAGGTAAAATATCATAAAAATCCATGCTTTTGAGTTTTTCCAAAAATTAATCATTTTTGTGATCGTTATTGAGCCGTATTGCATTACAAAAAGCTTGCACGAGTGCCTACATTGTGGAATATCTTGAAAACAGTGCGTTCTATAACAAAAACATAAGATGACTTTTCTCCTCTAAAGAAAACAAGGTATCTACCATAAATAACCAATTTGCATTACAGTCAGTGGCGTAGAAATTATTTAATAAAAAAGGTAACAACACACCCAGATCTCTGCCACTGGAGTGAAGAATTTTTCATCGGAAGTATTACATCATGTACTTCAATTAGCACAACTACTGTTCAAAATTTCAAATTATTTCAATCAGCCAATTTTTTTATATTTCAAAAATACGAATTTTTTCTTAAAACTTTAACACCCTGTATTTTCTTAACGAAGCATTTCACGAATATAGTTCATGAAGCAAACTCATATTATTTTTCGATTCTCTATCGTTCCCTAGAGTTAAGTAGGTAAAACCTGAATCACTCTGTATATGCTTTAACATACTGCTAACGCCATCTTACGTCAATGAAACATATCTCTAGATTCTTGAGTGAAGGAAATTAATGATAAAATTATCCCAAGCAGCATTAAAGTAGTAGTTACTGGGATTGTAAGTGATGGGAACTTTCACGAAGTAATTATTACGTATCTAAGACTAAATTTATGACACGAAATTTATTATTACATCAATTTAGAGTTTTAAGGTGTAACTGTGTAGTTATTTATACGATATATCGACACCACAAAGTAATGTTACTTTATAGTATATTTTGAAGTCTAAATATAACGTCATCGTCACTAATAATAATAATAATAATAATAATAACAGAATTTATTTCCAACAGGTACAGGAATACCTAATAACAGGAAACATTCACACAATCAAAAACTAAAATAAGCAAATAAGTCAGTTTGTATGCCTAGATACATTAACAAATCACCCAGAAAACTTAAAGATAAACTAAATATACAATACAAAGTAGACAATGAGGGAGCAGAGCACGAGCTATACCAATAATGAATGCGAGCAATTTGCCCTCATATGCATACTATTCCTCCCCATCTTTAATCAGTATTTTGACCAGATTTTAAGTATTTAAATCAGATTTTTGACACAACAAAAATCATACTCTTTACATTATTATACATGATCTTAACACCTGTCACATCAATTGATTTCACAGATTCATAAACACCAGACAGATCTATTCCACTCACAATATAGTCACCTTGGACCGCCAATAGCACCCCACCTCCACGCGAGCAATCCAGAGAAGAGTAATTTCTGTCTTTACGAAACACGGAAAAATGTGACGGAAAAAGCTCTGAGTCGTTGATGCCAGCGTGGAGCCAGGTCTCAGTAATGGCAGTGAGGTCCATACTGCAGTAGCACATAAAATTGAAGAAGTCAACCGTTTTGGATCTAAGTCCCCTGGTGTTTTGATAAAGGCACGATAACACAATAGACTTGGAGCGATGTTCCATTGCCTCACCGGCGACACCGTCTTTCCGCATTCTGTCGGAAACAATTAGTTTTTTGCCAGCGAAGGAGCATCAGATCTGACAGAAATGAATGGAATATTGTCTCTGTATCGAAGCAAGATGTTACTTTCGCCGCTCTCTCTCCTGGTCTTAAATTCCCTAATGACTTCTCTGTAGGTTTCTCTCTGCCTCACAGTCAAGTCCGAACGACTAATAAAACTACCTCAAAATCGTTAAAACTTTGAAGTAACTAACTGATAGTTGCAATAACTTTGACAAGTTACCTAATATTTACTTCAAAGTTTTTTATACTTAAGAGTAGTTGTTTAAGTTGCGGCCACGTTGTTGGGACTTGAAATTAAACTATCAAGTCGTAGAACCATGTAGTAAAGTTCAAAGTAAAGGTAACGTTTTGGCTATGGATGAAAAATACTTCAAAGTGATTATCACCACTTGTTTTATATCACAGTTACTTCAAGGTTCCAGTTACTGTTAAAAAAACACAATAAAGAAACGACAACTTTGAAAAAAGCATTTATGAGGCATGATGAGCAGGGGTAGAGCATGCTCAAGTGCCTTTATACACCCCCGTATGCACTGGTCAGAGTTCTATTTGTAATATCTATCTAGTGAAATCGCGAAAACATAGCAAATATATACACTCAAAATCGTAGGTATGTCGAGTATAAGAAAAAAGAAAAACTTCAGACATTCATCTACACTGTATAGAAAATTAAAGCAGCAGTTGGGAGAAGGTAATCATAATAATGCTTTAGAATTTAAAGCTGTAACAAAAAATCCATCTTTAAATTGCACATCACTGAATGAGAATGCACATCAGAAGCCCCCAATAACATCAGCACTAGAAATAAGGAAACCAATACACAGTTGTTTAAATGAGGCAGATGATTGTTTTAAGTTTGGCCTTGGAGATGAACTCCAAGGCGAGGATGATTGTTATGTTGTTCCAGAAGTAGACACCTATGATTTAGAGGTGGAAAATGCCAGTAGTTCACAAGTTACTTTATCAGAACAGCTTACAGAATGGTCTTTACGTCATAGAATGACCCACACTTCAATTGATGACTTACTGCAAATATTAAATGCAAATGGCATAAAGGTACCAGCAGACAGCAGGACCGTGCAGTTGGCACCGTGTAGTACGCAACTTGGAACTTTATGGTGCGCATTGGGACGTATAAGTGGATTTACCGTTATCGCTACGGCACAGTAATATAATTCTTGCCTGTATTTTCTACTTTGCAGTAACAATTGTTGTAGACTAATTTGTAGAGGCACAGGGAAACACCGTATTTCTACAACTATTTTTATTCAGCTCTAATCTCGTAACACTTCGTAATTGATTATTATTAGAATATATAAGAATACATTGAGTAGCAGCCCGGAGCATGTCCATTTCCTCACTGATCTTGTTCGCGTTGAACTCTGTCTGTCCTCGTTCGACGTCTCCCCACTGCTACTGCTTGCAGACGGTCGGTGGTTCCCCGTCGAAACTCACCGTCAGACCACCGTACTGCCGGCGGCGGAAGCAGCCAAGGACAGCTACCGTAGAGGTGGTCCCACAGTCGACCATCCTGATAAAAAGGCCGTCCTCGGACTTGAAGACGTCGGAAGGGTAGGCGTCGCACCACTCGCACCAGACTGAATACTATAAAAACTGAAAATCAGGGTAATTAATACTTTGATCTTTTGACAGAGTAGTCAGAGTAAACCAGGATCACACGAGTGATCGAGAAGACGGATACAGAGTAGATTTCAGACTTCTAACGTCACAACAGTGATCTTCTGACAAAGCAGACAGGTTAGAAGGAAGACAGGATCACAACAGTGATCAAGGAGACAGATTTCAGACTTCTAACGTCACAACAGTGAACTTCTGACATAGCAGACAGGTTAGAAGGAAGACAGGATCACAACAGTGATCAAGGAGACAGATTTCAGACTTCTAACGTCACAACAGTGATCTTCTGACAAAGCAGACAGGTTAGAAGGAAGACAGGATCACAACAGTGATCAAGGAGACAGATTTCAGACTTCTAACGTCACAACAGTGAACTTCTGACATAGCAGACAGGTTAGAAGGAAGACAGGATCACAACAGTGATCAAGGAGACAGATTTCAGACTTCTAACGTCACAACAGTGATCTTCTGACAAAGCAGACAGGTTAGAAGGAAGACAGGATCACAACAGTGATCAAGGAGACAGATTTCAGACTTCTAACGTCACAACAGTGATCTTCTGACATAGCAGACAGGTTAGAAGGAAGACAGGATCACAACAGTGATCAAGGAGACAGATTTCAGACTTCTAACGTCACAACAGTGATCTTCTGACATAGCAGACAGGTTAGAAGGAAGACAGGATCACAACAGTGATCAAGGAGACAGATTTCAGACTTCTAACGTCACAACAGTGATCTTCTGACATAGCAGACAGGTTAGAAGGAATACAGGATCACAACAGTGATCAAGGAGACAGATTTCAGACTTCTAACGTCACAACAGTGATCTTCTGACATAGCAGACAGGTTAGAAGGAAGACAGGATCACAACAGTGATCAAGGAGACAGATTTCAGACTTCTAACGTCACAACAGTGATCTTCTGACATAGCAGACAGGTTAGAAGGAATACAGGATCATTTAAAACAATCCATGGTTTCAGGTTACCTGCGACGATAACTGTTTCAGAGGTTCGAGAACCACGAAGATCTGTGTACCAGATAACGATCATTTGGAACAACTTTCTTCACCAGAACGAGCCCTTGAACTTATTGTAGTTTTGTGGAATGGCCCGTCGCAAGTTTAGCTGTCCGGAGGACCATAACTAAATCGTTTTCTGAGTAGGTTTGGATTTTTCGTTTATGATTAATTGAGTAAATAGGCGTTGGGAGCGAGTTTATAAATTTAAGAGTGTTTTGTTTTGGTGTAGATCGGTGAGGTTTCACACTCAAGCTCAGTAGGGAGACAGAGCTTACAGAATTTTTGCATATAAATTTTTAAAAGAAATCCGAAGAAATCCGAGAATTACAGGAATTGATAAAGTTGATTTTTTTTTTCTTATTGCATCGGGTTGGATTCTATCGTTGGAACTGTCATGACCAAGATATATGCCAGCTTAGGGGAAAAGACAATAGGTACACTTAGTTATTTGCAAGGTCAAATTGTATTTCCTTAACAATTGCAAAACTTTTTCCAGTTTAAGGAGACCCTCCTGAAAAACCGACGATGGAATCAAGATATCGTCCAAATAGGGCATGATGTACCTTTTAAATTGTCCTGTTAGTTATTGGTATACTGTTGGACAATGAATGCATAAATAAACGAAAATAAAATAAAAATGACGTGGGATCACGTAATTCAGATAGAATTTTTGGCAGCAGCTGCTGAAAAACAGCAGGAGCATTATACAGACCGAAAATCATACGTAAAAAAAAACTCGTATTTGCCATCCGAAGTAAGAAACGCTGTCATTACTATTGAATACGAGGCCATGGGTACTTGAAAACAACCTGAGTATAAGTGTCAGGTAATAAATCTGTTATAATTTAGGAGTTTATCAAGTTGGTCTTCTATACGAGGAAGTGAGATTTTATATTTAATAGTCATATTATTTCTATAACAAACACATAAACGGAAGTCGCCACTTTTCTGGGGAACGAGAATAATAGGACTAGCATACGGGGATTGAGAGGCACGAATTATTTTCACAGAAGAACTAGCAACAGTTCTATAATAGTTTATATTATTATTCTTGTATTGGTTTTTAGGTTCTCTCAGGCTTACTTTTGTAATTATTAATAAATAGTTGACGTTTCGGGATTGATTAATCCCTTGATCACATATTTAATTAATAAAATAGATACAATAAAAATTATTTTAGTAAAATGAAAATATAAAAGTATGACATTATATCAAATGTCATACTTTTATATTTTCATTTTACTAAAATAATTTTTATTGTATCTATTTTATTAATTAAATATGTGATCAAGGGATTAATCAATCCCGAAACGTCAACTATTTATTAATAATTACAAAAGTAAGCCTGAGAGAACCTAAAAACCAATACAAGAATAATAATATAATTCATCTATACGGCATAATTGGTTCAATATTTACAATTTTCTAATATAATAGTTTATCTATTATTTCTTGCGCTTCAAGACTTGACTGGGCCGATATGAAGTATAAACAACTGGAACCGACGATTTATTTCCAGGCGGGCAGCGGATGTGTTGCCCATTTCTTTTAAAGTGGTAGCTACACAATTACGATTTGCATTTTAATAACTGCTGTTTTCTGAAATTATAGTGACGGGAGGGCGATTATTTACAAAAGTAGTAACACCAAGGCTAGTGGCACAAGAAAATAATTTAATATCTTTGCTATTTTTCGAAATGTAATGTGGGGTTGTAAAATTATTCCCTAGAAGGATATCAGCGGAACACATAATTATGATCAGGTACCACCACTATATATTTAGATCCACAGGTGTATTGCTATGATATTTACATTTATAATTAAATATCATAATATCATAATATCATAATATAATATATAATCAAAGATATGATATTTACTTTACTGATATTTCGCACATCGATATCAAATATGTAAGAATGAAAGAGATTGAATCTGACTTACGTTCTTTTACAATTCTGACATCCTAGTCAAATCATTACGTCCATTAGTCTTATCATGAAGAAATATTACCTTCACAACTTCACAGTACCTAAGTATTTTAATTACATTCGTCTTCATCACTTAGTAAAATCATTAGGACTCCATTGCTTACATTCTTTATGTAGTTTTTTTTTTTTTACAAAGAAAAAGCTATAGGTAGGTACTTATAACATAATTTTTCCAAAAAAAGAAAAGTTTTTTATACTTTATGAAACTTCTTAATTCACGGGGCGCGTTTTTATTTACCACTTTTAAGCGTTATTTATTCCTGGGAAAATTTTATACACTCGGGCATTAGCATCCCTACACATTATTTCCAACAATTCCAACTCATTAATATTAATCATTATGATATTCAATATTCCGTGAACCTTCGTTCTTTATTTTATGCTGTGCGGGTAGAAGAAGACTGACTGGCTGAAGAAGAGAAATCTTGCGCCTTGCGCGCCAACAGCGTGTTCAGAACGTCAGAGTGCATCAGAAAGAATCGGATAGAAAATGTGAGACTTTTAAAAGAGATAAACTATTTAAAAGTCAGGCCCTCTTGTTAGGGGCTCTTTGCCTCTCTCTCACTTGCAATTGCACTAGGTTTATATTACCTATTATTTTTAAATTAAGTATTAGGTCGATTCTACCAAAGACGGACGTCGAATTTATATTTCAATAATATCGCCTCAACTTCATAGTATGTATAATAATTCCCAAATTCGTCGCTAAAATTTACGAAAAATCTACTCTCACTTTGATCTGCGTCACGTAAAGTCGAGGTAATCTTCACGCAATTTAGGTTAGGTGATTTAGATTAGTATACCGTAGAATTGTGTATTACTCATGTTTCGGTTTATTTGGGGGGAGTTACTTATTGTGTTTTGTTCTGTAAGTTATTTAATTATTATCTACTGCATGTATTCATTGGACTTTTTGCCCTTAAGGAGCATTTTTGATTGTTTAACATAGACTTGTTTTCAGGCAATTATTTTGTAGTTTAAATATTAAAAAAAAAGTTAAGTAGAGTAGCGAAAGCTAGACTTCGCCTTTGTATGATAAGTATTGTCTATTGCAATACTAAGTTAAAATAAAGACACTTTTTTTCTGTTTCTTTACATGGTCACAAGATTGTCGTTAAAATGTAAAAAAAAATATATAAAAATATTCTGCAAGATGTCACTATAGTGGGGATAAAACGAAATGTGGTACATGAAAAAAAAAACCTCTTGATGAGTAATACCTGTCTATTAAATTCCATTAAAATATTCAGAGCGGTATTACAGATATTATGAAAAAAAAAATTATATATTTTTTTTTTAAACTTTACCAACCTGTATCTCAAAAATTAAGACTTTTAGGACATACGTTCTTATGAAGTTTTCTTCTTAAAATGGACCCAAAAATCACCCCCTTAAATATTGACATTCAATTACAAAACACCCTGTATACCTAAATAATATAGGTACCTAAATTACGTCGAATCGTCGACGCAAATGAAGTCTAAACTGCTACTTGGGTTCAATTCTACTTCAGCTTACTTCATGCTCATGCTTCATGCGTTTGCTTTACTTTTACCTATCGAATTCAAAATATGTCATTTGGACTTTGGAGAGCTCCCCAACTTTACTCATGCTTCTTTTCATTCACTCATCATGCATCTCTCTCAACTCACTAGCTAAAAAATAGCTGCTTACCTTTAGGAATAATCTCAGAATAATCTTTATTATCTTCTCACAACTCTATTCAACATGGCAATAGCTGCTTACCTTTGAGAATAATCTTTATTGCAGTGCATCAACTTCGAAAGTTGCAATCTTTAATTTTGGTTAATTTTTGTATGCTGTTTCTCGTAAAAGACCACTGCTTCACCCCTCGTTATTATTTTTCCTTAGAAAACCTGTAATATGCTCCTCATTTACATACCTGATCTACTTGCTTACCGACACACCAGCTGGATATCAATCCAATACGTTAATACTTAATACTCAGGGTTTCTTGCAAGATTTATTGAGTTTCCTTTTTCCGACAGCTCGTCCAAGTCTTGATCATGTTAAATTTATTTCAACGGAAATTTGCCAAAATTTACTTTATTTTTCTTCACTTTCACCACGAAGAGGCATTTTTGTGAAATGGTTATAACTGAGATTTGTCTGTATTAAAAACACATCGATACTTCACAGTATTACACCTCAAAATTCGTTAGTTTTAGGTTCGGACCACTTCTGACAACTGTTGTAGACTAATTTGTAGAGGCACAGGGAAACACCGTATTTCTACAACTATTTTTATTCAGCTCTAATCTCGTAACACTTCGTAATTGATTATTATTAGAATATATAAGAATACATTGAGTAGCAGCCCGGAGCATGTCCATTTCCTCACTGATCTTGTTCGCGTTGAACTCTGTCTGTCCTCGTTCGACGTCTCCCCACTGCTACTGCTTGCAGACGGTCGGTGGTTCCCCGTCGAAACTCACCGTCAGACCACCGTACTG
This sequence comes from Malachius bipustulatus, assembly GCA_910589415.1. Lineage (NCBI taxonomy): Eukaryota > Metazoa > Arthropoda > Insecta > Coleoptera > Melyridae > Malachius > Malachius bipustulatus. Next base: position 19,692,149 of record OU342633.1, read on the forward strand.
CCGGCGGCGGAAGCAGCCAAGGACAGCTACCGTAGAGGTGGTCCCACACAATCACTATAAATAGGATGTTTCTAAGTTTTTGTCACTGGCAATAGTGTGAATGCAGTAGTGAATACTTTTAATACGCGATTCGAAGTCAACTTCACTTTGAGGTAATTTTCTACAGTTGACGCCATTTTCATTCACATTACATGAACCGCCATTACTCCATTCTATAATTATAACATATAAAATGTAACAATTTTTACATATTTATTTAATTGTATCTTATTTAGAAGTATTCTAATAGTACAAAACGCTCCAAAAGTGATTCTACAATCTAAATACATATCTTCTTTAATACATTTTTGTAATAATTTTTCGATTTTATTTTATTTTTATTCTTACCAAAAAATTACCAACAAATATATTTCGAGCGAGCGCGTTGTTATTTTTCGACCTTCGATCATTGATATTCACGATAAACTTATCATGGTTTCAATTTTTAACCCACTGCTAATCACTACATAAAATGTAACGAAAGACAAATATTCCGCTGCTATAACTCTGTAATAATATTAACTGACTCTCTTAACCTGCGGCATTTTGTATGAATCAGTGAAAGTGGACAGGCTGATATAGAGAATGATGTAAACTTGTTTCCATAGTTGCAAGACAAAGAGAGTGAGTACACCAGACGACAGCGCATGGGATAAACACGAGATTCCATTCAAGTAGCGGATACCACGCTATTACGTACCAGCTACGTCAGCGTAACGTGTAATTATATTAGTTCCAGAGTCGTCGCTATAACGTATCTCTCACCGGAAAATTGTTCCCCATTTTCGTGCCTGGCACGTTGTAGAACCGTTCCAATACCGTTCCTATAACCAGTGGCAAAAACTTTAAAGTTTCGGCGATAGTCGCTGATACGTAGTTATGACTAAAAATGCTGCTTGGGTACTTCTTTCAAATCTGTGATTGTCGATATTACAGATTCCTATTCTGGTAGCATTCTAATATTAAAACAACTTGATCTAGTTGTGCCCTTTTTACTAGATAGATAAGTTTATGTTTTCCACTCCCCTGATTGGTAGGGGTAGAAGAAAGTCGCCATATCTGTTTTGCAGTAAAATCTTATTGCCGGGACGAGTGATCGTGTTGAGACACGCAGACACCATACTCTATTTGGTACTTTGTGTTCTTGATTTTTTTTACCTTGAAGAATAATAAGCGCAACAATCATATAATTATCTCCCCTTCCTCGAAGACCAGTAAAAAATTCTGGGAAGATTAATTTTCTTATAAATGCCTTCTAGAATGATGCTTCGCATCATTTAATAATTACGCACACAGGTTTGTAAAAATACGTTTTGCTAAAGGTCGAATTACATATTTCTCTATCATATATATGGATAGTTCTTTGATCTTGATAAGGTGCCTCCGAAAGGCGCCTTGAACTGAAAACTATTGAGGAAATGTTTTGGAAATATAATTTAACATTATTTGATAAAAAATCATTTTTTAAGTGTTATCAAGGCATTAACAAAAACTTCTAATACTTCTTCAATTAATATAAAAGCTTTCTGATATTTATTGCCGAACATCAATTTCAAAGCGTTATTTATACATAACATCCATTACGTTTCGGTAGGTATAACATAAAGACAAAAACTCGAGTGTCGTAGATCAATTCATACACATATACGTATGTATAAAAAACGACCTCTTGGATAAAAGCGCTCCTCAAACATTTAGCACCGGTTCTTCGGCGGCGGCAGTAATTCATCTGTCGGCGGACAAATTGCGACTCCAAATGCTCCAATTGCCCTCGCCGGAGCCCTGCGCGATAAACGCGCGAGTCGCTTCTCCCACATGGCCAAAATGCCGCTCAGTTTTAACGTAATCGCGGGTAGTACTAGCGGCCTCGCATCAACCCTTCATCTGGATCAGGATCGCTCCAATTTTTTTAAGTGTCCGGCTATGTGGACCAGCTAAGGATTATCATACTTAATAGGTCCGGTGCTCGTTTCTGTGATAAATATGCACGAAATTACGCTTTTAATGTGTATGGCTTTTTATCATGTTGCTGCGATTCTGAACGGAGGTGAGTTTTGAAAAATGTTTTAATTTTTCATTTTTTAACCCAAATTAAATGAGAATGTATTAGATACGGAAATTGCGAATTTTGAGGGTAATTACTCGTACTTATTATAATACGTCGTACAAGTAGTAGGTATATGATATAAATATAAGTATAGGTAATTGTTTTTTAATAATTTAATTACGCACCTTGTACCGTTTTTGAGATATTATTTTTTTAGTTTTTTGAAGATATATCTCGGAAACCGTTTCAGATATAAAACTGAATTTTTGTACGTGTTTCTTAGTTTATACGTAAACATTTTTAGTTATTCCTATTTTCATCAAACTGTAAGTAGGTGTTAGTATACTTAGTACCTACATCGTTGAACTAACTGATTATTATGGCCGCAATGTAGTATTAAAAAAGGCCATAATTTATTTCTTTTCGAGATTAGACTGAAATGCCCCACTTAAATAGCGCCAAAATAAAAAGATCAATCTACTATTAGTCAATAATTTACGAAAATAATTTCCTGCCAAAGTGTAATTAAAAAAAAAAAAAAACTGTGAAGTACCTACCTACAACAAATAATTAAAAAAAAATCATCAATGCACCAATTTTTCTATACTTTCATTAAAATATTATGGTAGTTATGCAGGTATTTGTATATTTAGACAGTACAAAAATGTATATTTTTGGAACAAATAAGAGGTAGTAGGGAACAATTTTTTGTGCAAATGAGAAATGAAACTTTTTTTCATTACTTACGATATAACATTGGTAAACCTTATAATAATAACGGATGATTCCCATAAGCACCTGCAAAGAGCAGGGGCGTGTAGGGGACCCCAAAATATGACGATTTAACGCAATTTTCTCTGTACTAAGTTGCACCCCCGAGAAGTTGTAGCCCTTGAAATAGAGATTTCAAATTTCTAAAAAAATCAATATCACAGTTATACTTAGAAAAACCAAATTTGGTAAACGGTGATGTGTATGTATCAAGATCTGTTTGCCGATTTAAGAAATTATTACTAGATTTTATTGGGAATTTAATTCTAAAACTTTTATTTTTCTTATGATTTTTCAAAAAAACTTTGTGTCGTTTTCAACAAAAATCCAAAAAAACTAAACAAAAGTATTGCAATTTTGTTATTAAAATAATCGAAAATTCCAAAATTGATTTAAAATTAAATGTCAAAGTTGACGATCAGGAAGAAAGTTCAATTTAAGATTAGATTAGGTTCATAACTGTATACAGCGTGTTTTGTAATCGAGTGTCAATATTTAAGGGGGTGATTTTTTGGTCCATTTTAAGAAGAAAACTTCATAAGAACGTATGCTCTAAAAGTCTTAACTTTTGTAATAGACAGGGTGGTAAAGTTTTATTAAAATTAATATTTTTTTCGTAATATCTGTAATACCGCTCTGGATATTTTAATGAAATTTCGTACACAGGTATTGTATTACGCATCAAGGGGCGTACTAAACTGCAAAAAAAACACACAAACTTGCTTGGAAATGAATGGGGATTCCAAAAATATTTCTTTTTTTTTATTATTCCTATTTGAACAGAAATCAGTGGCAACAGACATCAATGTCTCCTAAAATATGCTGGTAAAATTCTGCACGATCGCGCACCATCGTCACTGATGGGAAAAAATGAAACGTAGTACATGAAAAATGACCCTTGATGCGTGATATTTGTATACGAAATATCTTTAAAATATCCAGAGCGGTATTACAGATATTACGAAAAAATGATTTATTTTAATAAAACTTTACCACCCTGTATCTCAAAAGTTAAGACTTTTTGGACATACGTTCTCATGAAGTTTTCTTCTTAAAATGGACCCGAAAGTCACCCCCTCAAATATTGACATTCAATTAGAAAACACCCTGTATAATATTTTTTTAGCTTTTCGGATTTTCGTTAAAAACGATAAAGATTTTTGAAAAATAATAAGAGAAATAAAAGTTTGAGAATAAAATTCCCCATAAAATAAAGTAACAACTTCTTAAATCGGCCGACAGGTTAAAAAATTAGGTAGCATTTTAAGGATTTTAAGGGTGATCATCCCTTATCAACCCTTTAAAATGCTACAATTTAACTCTTGGTACTTACTGTCAATGAATGTTTTATTGACGTTATATATGTTATATAATTATGTTCTATATGAATTATTGCTCTTTATGCACTCACAACAATTTGGTTTTTCTAAGTAGGTATACAGTTGAAATATTGATTTTTTTCGAAATTTGAAACCCCTATTTGAAGGCCTAAACTTCTCTCCCCTATTCTTATGCGAATCATCCTGTATAGATGCATTCTAAAAGTATTTTATTTTGCCAAAATTTTTTTCGCTTAGCAGAGAAAATACCAGAAATTCAGTTAATTATTTATATTAAATTTTTTAAACCTGTTTAGATAGGTACAAAATTTAATTAAGTAATTTTTTCATAGCATTTAAACAGTAGGTATTATTATAACACTTATACAGGGTGTTATACTTCAGTTAGAGGAAAAGGAAAACGTTTTAGACGATTTTATAACCAATACAACGCCGTTATAAATTTTCTTATTTGTTTTTTCGAGTTATGACACAAACATTGTGTTTTTTTAATGTAAAAACCATCATAACTTCTTTATCTTTAGTAAAAACCATATCGAATTTTACATCGTTGTAGGTATTTAGGAAAAAAGACGTATTGAATGATGTCATAGCCAACTATGACTTACCTACATTAAAAAAAAACATGTTTATGTCATAACTCGAAAATGACACAACAAATAAAAAAAATTGTAACGCCGTTTTATTGTTTATAAAATCGTCTACAATGTTCTCTATTTTTGTTTAAAGACATACAGGCATCGGAAAAGATAAAAAAACCTTCTTGCGCATCAATCGCAGAAATAGTGTATTTTTATGCGATTCAATTATGAATATTTTCACCGCTTTTTAAATTATTGGCTTTCTGAAATTTTCCATAGTCATGTCATGTTAGCGTAGTGCTTTAATGTGAAAAATTTTCTGTGATAATTTCATTTCATTTCGTTTCACCACGTGCCTTAGAATGGATTTTTAAATTTAAAAATCAAAAAAATTGGCAAAATTTTACAATTTTGTCCCTTTTCCTATGCCCGCCACTGGCTAACTTTACTTGAAAAATACTATTTTTTACACTACCTTTAATAAATTCGGAAAAAACTGAAAGGAAAGTTTTGAAAACCGAAAGTTTGAAATTTTAGAGGAATAAACATCATTTAAAAATATTCGAATATATCTCCGCCATTTTTATATTTGCTTCTTGAAATTTTTGAAGGTTAAATGCTATTAGTATAGTTGTCTACTATCAAAATTTCCGTTCTATTCCTTCAAAAATAAGCTCATGAATGTTTATAGAAATGTAGACATTTTTACCCTTTTCCTATCCACGCCTCTGGCTTATTAATAGAAATGATGCAAATTGTATTGCATTAGCTCAAATTTCAAATAAGTTTATTCCAATCTTGTTAATTTTGTTTAAAAGTTTTTGATCTTGCCTATTTAGGGGTTCAAAATCTAGCCATTTTCCAAAAATTGAAAAGGCCGCCATTTTGGAATGTCTTTACCTATTTTACTCAAATACAGTACCAGACGACGACTTGAGGGTATCTTACTACCAAAAAAATTTCAGCGCTCTAGATTGAAAACTTCGACCAGAAACCGTGCCTCACGGACGGTTTTTTTTCTGAAATTCGGAGGGACATCCTGTAGAAGTAACACAACTCTAGGAAAATGTTTTTTACGAAAATCAAACGTCAGCCCTAAGGTTTATAAGAGTAAAAAATTTCGTTCATTAATCTTGAAAGATGAAGCTACAGGAGCGTTTTTAAAAATTTAGAGAAATTAATTTAAAAAAAACATCATGTAAAAAAAAATCGAATATCTCCGCCATTTTTCTTATTTACTTTTTGAAATTCTCAAGGGTTGAAGTCTATTAGTATAGTTGTCTACTGTAAAAATTTCAGTTTAATTACTTCAAAAATGTGCTCATAAATTGTTGGAGAAATTTAGCCATTTTTACCCTTTTCCTACCCACGCCACTGGCTTATTAATAGAAAAAATGCAAATTTTGTTGCATGAAATTAAATTTCAAGTCATTTACTTCCAATATTGTGAATTTGATATAAAACTCTTTTTCTATCTAGCTTATACAGGGGTTCAAAAAATAGTCCTTTTTCCAAAAATTAAAATGGCCGCCATTTTGAAACGGCTCGATCGATTTTGCTCAAGTGCAATACCAGACCACTCCTTGTGGATATCTTACTTCCACAAAAATTTCAGTCTCCTAGATTGAAAACTGCGACCTGAAATGAGATGACAAAAACCGGATACCTGGAATTTTGAAGGGACACCCTGTAGAAGTGATGGGACTTTTGGAAAGTTTTTCAACGAAAATCCAACGTCATTCCCAAATTTTACAAGGACCCAAAATTTCGTTCACTAATCTTAAAAGATAAAGCCACAGGAGCGTTTTTAAAATCGAAATTTCGCGATTTTGGAGAAATATATATATATATATATAAATATATATATATATATCGTGGGCAGGTGAATTTTGGAAAACCACTTTTTCGTAATCTGGGGGTCATGATCGGTGGACATTTGATGAGTTTGGGTGATTTTTGGAAAGTGATGTCGTCCTCAATAGTGTATTTTTTTGTTAAAAAATACACTAAAAATAAAGTTTATGTAAGGTAAGATTCACCAGGTGAGCTTTTCGCCTCTTTTAGGTACCACGCGCCCGAGTCTGCTGTCGGGCGTCCGTGAATTTACACGCGATACTTTTAACGGTCGCTAGGAATTTTAGCTCGAGAAAACGATTCCATTTTCGATGTAAATAAACTTTAACGCCGAAAACGCGTTACAGACTATCCAGGTCTTGAGCGCGTGAACTTTAGGGAGCAGCGTTAAGACCAGACGTTGTGTTTATAAAAATTTGAAGATCATTCATCAAGAACGCGGGAAAAATTTAAGAATTTTCTTGAGCAACGACGCATCTCGACTTACACATATTTTGATAAAAAATTATTTTCTTCAATGTAATCGAATTATACAAGCGAATGGCTTTTTTTCTCTCGTGCAGACTCTCTTGCATCTTCATTTTACAGTAATATTTTTTAGATATACCTAATATAAACCTACTCCATGTCATTCCCATATACATGATTCTTAATAAAAATACCTTCCTCGAATATCATGTCCATATAAAGACCATAAAGCCGAGTATAGTGATCTATGAAAGTAAGACTGAGACTATCCAGTGAAATTTTGAATAAATAATAAAAAGGGACGTAAATAATGCAATGCTGGTACCTGCATCATATACGGAAGCACAATGCTGCCCATTTCACTAGATCTACCTCGTTATCTGGTGGATGGCACTCTCATTATTTATTTATCATTTAAATATTTAAATAGGAGAGAGAAATTTACGATAAAATTATTCCCAAATTATAAAACTTGTATCGCATAAACCTGGCTCGTCTGGAACGCCATATGCGCCCGAATTATACTCAACCATGCACTTATACCGTCGAATTGGTAGGTACTAAAATTTTCCTTATTTTAGTTTGAAATTTGTAGTTTATAGTTTATGGACTGACTGTAGGTATGTACTTCTATTTTATATTTTCATTTTTTTTATAGAGATCCTATACCATATAATATGAGATACGAGGTCTGTTCAAATAATACGCGGACTGTCATCATAAAATGTCATAAAACAAAATCTCCGTTATTTAAAATTAGATCGAAGAAGTCACCATCATGTCTGGGCCCCCTTCAAGGTACTCTCCTCATCAGTGCACACACTGATTCCCACGATGATTCCATTTCTTGAAACACTCCTGGTACGCTTCTTTTGTATCGCCCTTCAGCCCCTTCAATCTCTAGTGTAACCCCCAACCTTTTAAAATGAGGATCCGCGTCATGCGCACAAAATTCTGTCATGTGGCACCAGGACTAAAAGGATTTAAAAAGAAGAACCTCTTTGACGTCTGAAAATTCTTTTAAAGATTATTTGAACTGATTGAAATTCTCCCGCCCTGAATCTCTGACTCCGAATGTTTAAAACAAAATGGCTGATGTGATTCTAGCCCCTTTGAAACCCCTGATTTTATCGTTCTAACCCTATTTTGTTCGTTCGTAGCAAAACGCTACGAAAATACTTGAGTTAACCAATTATTGGGAGAAAAGGAATTATTAATATTAAAACAACGATTTTTGGTGTGAAAAATTGAAGTACATATCTAACTTGTATATTTAACGAGACTGCTAGTTTCGAAAAGGGAACAGTTAGGAAAGAATATGGCAAAGAAAACCTAACTACGTGTTAGACATGTTATAAGAAAGCATTTTTGCTTGGGCGTTGAAGGCTGAGAATTAAATTTCTTATATTATGGTAACATACCATTTTAATAAGTTAGTCTTTGCGAACTGTTTAGTACCTGTAAAGCAAAGACATAGCAACAGACACATAAGTAAAGAGAAGAAGCTTTGCGGGAGTGATATATGATCGATTTTATACTTTCCCACCATTATGTGTGTATGTCGAATGTTTTGGCTACGGAAACTACGTCCATCCGCCTATTTCCCAATAATTTATGATACTTTTAATTTGAGACAGTATTCTACACCACTTTAATTGTATACCAATTTCTTTCTATGGTTTACTTTCTACTTATATGCTTAAATGTCCAGATTGCTGTTTTTTATATGTCTGACCAGTCTTTTTAATTCATCTGCGTTGGGGGTTCTTAGAATTTGTGTGAGGTTGAAAGGTAGGGTAATAATACCCACTGGACATTGAACATTACGAAACGTTGCAGCAATATTGATTTTTCATTACTTTTGAAAATTTCATTTGGTAAGTTGTTGGAACCTTCCTGCAAGCTTAGCTTCAGGAAAGTTACAATTGAAAATTGCCCGGTAAGTTCATAAAGCTAAAAAAGTAATGTTGCAGCTGTAATGTTTCAGCAAGGTTAATATTGAAACCTCACTGCAAATTTATTTTTGCAAGTTACTTTTGAAGTGCACTGTCATTGCAAAAATAAAGTTGCGGTTGCAAAGTTTCAACAATATGAACTTTGAAAAGGCGGTGGAATCTCACCTTGCAACTTGCCTAATAAATGCAAGAAAGTTTCTATTTGGTCGTACGAATGAAACTTTCCATCAATGTTAGTTTTGAAAATACAATGTAAGTTAATTTTAAAAACTATTTTAAAAGTGCACTAGATAGGTATATGTACCTACTTTACCGCCTATACCTACCAACATATTTTTTTTTTTTACCTATTATGATAGCTATCTGCTGAATTTATAATGTATAGCATACCTACCTATAAAATTTAGGAGTTTTCTAATAATGTCTTGAAAAAAATACTACTTAAATGCGAATTTTGGAAAATTTAATTCTTCGCGGCGGAAATGATACCTAGTGCATTATGGTTGACACGTCAGTTTACCTGCACCTGTGACTGGGTTTCGTTATATGATAGGTAGAATATTATGTAATTATAGGTAAAGAATACCCGCCTGTACCTATACCTAGATTTTAATTTTTATCAGGTCGTTTCAATGTTTTCACTCGTTTTTGGTTTGCCTTTTTAGTAGGTAATAGGTACATAATTAAGTAGGTACCTACAACAATTCTTTCTTTCGGTAATTTATTATCATCGACATAGAAGAATAAACAATTCGGGATCCGGTGGTTGACCTAGATATTATGCATTTATGTTCTTTAACAGGATAGGAATGCATGTTTGGGTAACGTAGCATCGGGACCTATTGATGGTGATTCATTCCCTTCACATCTATCTTATTTATTGTCTATATTTACAGCTTTTTCGTTTTAATATTTTTCATTCCTTTGAATCCTAAGTTGGTGGGCATAGTATGGAATATCGTTACAGTGTTGTCAAATATCATCGTAACTATATTTTTTTAGAACAAATATAACTTCGAAGTACTTGACACGGAAATACATAATAATTATTGCGATAGCAGAAAATGCCTGAAAACGTAAATAATATAATTTTGTGTAACAAGTGCATAAAGTGGTTTTTCATTACTGGAAGTTTGACCGAGGCAGTGCGTCAATTCCGAAAGTGAAGAAAGACAACTTTATGCACACTGTTGCGTAAGTACATAATTTTTCTACGATAATTACTTGAATTAGAAAGAACACTTCATTACAAAAAAAAACACTTTTTGATCTCGTAATTGATTCATTACTTGATTATTCAAAAAAATTTTTCAAAATTTTAGGGGACTCAATTTTTTATACATTCATTTATTTATTTTTCCTTATGAAAATTATTTTTATCAATATTCATAGGTAATATTAATTACTCAAAGGAACATCAGCAAAACATTCAACAACAAACTTCACTTGAAACATTTTTTGCAACTGCTCGTAATTTAAAGTTGTGCCGTTATAGGAATTGTTGGGTTAATTAACAATTTCTTCTCGTGTACCAACTTGATGTTTAATTTGAATCGCCTTCTCAATTTTAGTTGACAAAAAGTGCTGTTAATTTGACACAAATACGACAATTAACAGGTTTTTAGTTGTGTTATGGAAATCGCACCAAACCATCAAATACGATCCTGACACGCGTAGACCATAAAAATGGATTTACAAAATTAACCTGCTCATACGATATACGAAGAAAAATATAACAATTACAAGAAGACATAAGATAAGAAAACATAAAATCAAATTATAGAACAGGCAGGATACTTCGGTGAAAAAAATGCGTATTTGTTATTAGGTTGCGGTTAGTGGCAGATGTAGGAAAAAGGGCAAATTTAATAAATAATTTCTACATATCCATTTTATGGCACAGAAATTTTAAAGGAATTGAACTAAAGTTTTTACAAAAATTTTTGGAAACACATAAAATAGCAGAAATACATATCCAAAATTCGAAAAAGAAGCAAAAAATATTTTTGAATTACTTTTTGCTTTCCTTGTTTCTTTGATAACGAATGACACGAAAAAACAATATGGCGGCCATAAGAAAAAAAGTTGGCCATGAAATACTCTGGGATCTAGTCGGCTTTGAAAATTTTTGAAATACCAAATTAAGAAACTTTCTATAAAAATCAACATTCAAATGCGACTATCTCCTAAACGATAGGCGACTTTTATCAAGAGTTCATTTTTTTGGAAAATGAGTCGATTATAATCTACGCTCGGTATTTGAAAATGTTTAATTTCATTGCGTATTAAGATGTTCAAAGAGTGTGAAACCTGAAAAACTCATTTACATCTACGCCAATAAATAACGTCATGTATAATTTTGGTATTGCACAACCATAACATCATACGAAATTTCATCAAAATCGCTATCAGAAGAAGAAAATAAGTTGACTTTAAATCGACTTGGTTTCTTCCGAGGAACATTTGGTAGTAAGCTGTAAAGACATTTCAGGGACACCTGAATTAACATATTTGTTGTTAAGATACGTTCATCAAAACTAATCGCGACTTTAGCTAAGTCGGGATTTAAAAATGTCTAAGGTGCAGTCGGGCATTAATGATATTTAGCCCCGCATGAAAAGTCTTTTTTCTTTTTTATATTTTACAAAGTCGTTTTTAAAGCGACAACATTTGCCAACGCTGCTAAGATTCGAGCCACGCCACGACCCGATTAGGTAGTCCCATCCCTTAACGGTAAAGTGCTGAAGAAAAGAAAGATACTAATATTGTATTCTTTATTCTTATCTTATTCTTATTCTTTAATAGATAGATGGATAGAATGGAGTGGGGTTGTTTGGTTCGAAAAACCGAACACCACCAATCCGAAATCCGATCTCCGATCAAATAATACAGCTACTCAGCTACAGCAAGTCAAAGTCAGCAAGCGCGAGTGCTGTGTGCTGTGTGCTCTGGAACTCTGAATGCAGTGACAAAAGAAATAAAATAAAACTACAGCATGAATAATATAGGAAGGCGAGAGTTTGACGAGAATTGGTTGGTGCGCAGATTGGGCTCCGAATCCATAAATGTTTATTGTCCAATATCAACAATGTTAGTCGGTGTCCGCGTAAAAAAAACAACCAACCAGATAAGGCTGATAAGAGTAACTCCGCCGTTCATCGAACAGGTAAAAAGTCAGTGGTGCGTACTGTTTAGCTCGTGTCGTATATTTATTTAAAATAGGTGGTTTCTGTCATCGTGTCGTGTGTAGGTACCTATGTTTTTGTTATAATGTGTTTTATTGATTAATATATTATTGTTATTAATTTGTTATTAATATATTGCTTGCCAGTAAAATAAGTACACATCTACTATTTTAGTTTTTTTTCCGCATAGGTACCTTATCTTAAATAAATTCGAAATAATTTAACCGAGACTAATTCATATAAATTGGAATACTAAACGTAGATGTCCATATTGATTTTTTAATTGAAGATTGATAATTGACTTATCATTTATTTATACCTAAACATTTAAAATATGTATATTAAAAATATAAAATATTTTTTATTATGTGCGCGGCGCCACTGATGTTATTTCTAGTCTGTTATGGTGGAACAGCGTTTATCAGTTCAATGGGTGGAACAATTAAAACCGGCAAGATGCGTAGTTCACGCCCTGACTCTTGCCTTCCTATAAAAATCATAGTATACTCTGTTGTTTTATCCAAATCCAAAAGTACCTACATTATTGGTTTCTTTTCTACTTTTCTCTGTGTTGTGTGTTGTGTTGTGATAGTATATTTTGTACCTACTTTTGCAGTGGAATAATAGCAGACAACAGACAATAAAGTACCTAGGATAAGGTAAGTTAATGCTAAAAAATAATACTATGTGTAAGTCGCGACCGTCCAAATGTGAGCGGCAAAATTTAATTGTGTAGGTAATTTTAACTTTAAACCATTAACGCCAGGATCGATGTCAAAAAATATTCTATTGTTAAAGAAAAAATAGATAGGTATGTCAAATATTTTTATTTATTCACGCAACTGAACAAAGTCTGACTTACTATGATAAAATTTCCCGGAAATTTCAATGGCAACAAAAATGCTTTCACGCATTTGGGTGGCCGCAATAATTGTACCTACCTATATAAGGTACATAAAACAATAATAATTGTTTATCAACTGTATTTCCAAAAGATCGAATGTCTGCCCGTATGTTTGTCTTAAACCAACTGAAATCATGTAAGACTGCTGTTTTTGTGTCATAACATGTAAGTATAATTAAGAACCCATATAAGTATCTATTGCAGTCTCGCATGATTTTTCCTATACCTATAATATACATTATTTAATCTTACTTGCTATACAGAGTGTTCTACAAGCTCTATGACAAACTTTGGCAGCCGATAGCTGACTTGATTTTAAACATATTTTTATTAATACACATATGGGTCCAATTCGTTTTTGTTTAGATGTTACAAGCGTTTAAAAGAATAAGCACGTCATTAAGTAAGAAATAAATTCCGCAAAACGGAAAGTACTGTTTTTTTTTTTTTGAAAAATAAACAAACAGGTCAATTTTTTAATTTAATTTGTACAGGTGTTATGCAATTGAATGTATTAAAATCAGATAGGTATGGATTTGTAGACTTTTTAGTTACCTATTTGTTATTTAAAAAAATTAACTAAGTTAAATTTCGGTTAGGTAATTAAAATAAAATTGGTAAATCTTCATCGAAAATCTTATTTAAACCTCAAAACATCGGCTGTCAAGTCGGACGAAATAGCCAAAAAACAGCTGGTAAGATTTTTTCATCATAAATCACAATAATAATTATTATTGTACAGGATGCCACAAATTAGTAGGTCACAGCTCACAACTCTTAGCCACGGATAATTTGGCCGAAAATAATGGGACTTTCCTCATGGCATTTTCCATCTAGGCTCTTTTCAAGATACAGGGTGTCAAACTTAAATTTTAAAATTAATTTCTTTGAATAGCTCTTCAAGATATTCCATTGAAATTCAGCACAAATTTCTTCATCGTGACGACACACTTTTTTGCTAGATTTTGTTAATAGGGCATCGAAACCCGAGCGGAGGGAACGTGTGGCTTGAAGAACACGTTGACCCCCCAACTTTTTTCTACGTACGCCTCTGGTTCGAAGGTATTGTTTTTTTTTTTTAGATCAATCATTAATTTCTATTATTTTTTTCACTAGTAAAATTTTGATATAGGGCTTGGTTTAAGATAAACCTACCTACTTAAGCAAGATGGGAAAAACTTTGAAACAGAATTAACAGAGGATTGGAAGAACATTTTTCGAACTTGACGTTAGTGTAAAAAAAAACATAATTTGTAATAATAAGCCAGCGGCGTGGGTAGGAAAAAGGTAATAATGGCTAAATTTCTAAAACTATTTATGAGCTCATTTTTAAAGAAATTGATCTGAAAAATACCAGCTGTACTACCTAAATAATCTTTTACCTTCAAGAATTTCAAGAAATAAATAATAAAAAATAAAAATGGGGTAGATTTGTAAAATTTTTATGACGCTTAAAATTAAATTTTTTTTTTTTTTTTTAAATTAGTTAGCCAGTGGCGTGCATAGGAAAAGGAGTAAAATTACTAAATTTCTATATCCATCTTATAGCCCGTTTTCAAAGGAATTGAACTGAAATTTTCACAGGTACCTAACTAAGTAGGTACACTAATTTTTCAGAAATCTAATTCGAAAAGCAGTGAAAATACCTATATTATAACTGCATGAATCAGATAAAAATACACTCACTATTTACCTATGCGATTGATGCGCAAGAAAGTTTTTCATCGAACTGCGATTCCATTCATCGATATTTACTCAGTAAAATCAACGGCAGTTAGAATCAGAAAACATGTCTACTCTCTTAAGGCAGATAATGGATAATTGTGGCATCATATTAAACAAAAAAATATTGTCAGTGATTGTAGAATGTACTGCAAAAACACACCTGTATAAAAGCAGTCTGCTAAGTTTTAATTTTTGAAAGAACATATTTTTATAACGTATGCGTACCTAATCAGTCTGCATTTTTATTAATACAAAAAATATATTTAATTTCAGCACAATCTCGTGAGATTTGCAAGTGGATCAAATGAAAAAGCCGGTGTTTACAGGTGCATGGAGAAATGTCTCACTAACTATGTTGGCCAATTTTTGGATTGGAAATTGGAAATATTACGGTTAATAACCTGGAAATTATGGAAATAATCAAGAGTAAGTAATAATAATCTTAAAATTGTGCAATTTAATCAGAAGGGTCTAGTCTAAAAATTGTAAAAAAAGTTTGATTTCTTTAAATAATATCTAGGGCCTCCGGTATATCGACATATATGGGAAAATGTGAAACGAAGTTGACCTTGTAGTTTTTTTTTTGCATTCCAATCGAATGAAATAAACTTGGCAACACTGTTTCGAATTTATCTGAATTTCAATTAAATTCTTGAGACGGCTTTTCCATTGGTGGTACTTTTGGTGAGTCACAGCTTGTGACTTGTGGCCAATGGATTGCTGGGTCCCTTCGTCGTAGGAAGCCGCCATTACTAAAAGCCCGAAAAAAATTAACATTTGTTTGCTCATCTAAAAACTGCAGTCAGTGCCAATGAATTTACACACACATAGGGTATCAATTTTTCTACTTTCACCTCAAAAAATTGAATGAATTTTTGATGTTAATAAATTGATGTTAATTTTGAAGCATTGGATAATATACCTACACCTTATATAGGTACTTACAAAAGAAATAAACAGGGTGAGTCAGTTTCTTGTAGCAGGACTTCACCAATTTCATTTCAGCACAATCCCGGATTAAATAGTTAATTTTTACTCTGAAAGAAAACCAGTTTGTCCCTTGAATTTCAAGTTCAAAGCCGCTATTTGGCTCTTTGTTCCTAGTTTGGAATGTTTGGGTTTGGATTGTTTGAACTCTGACGAATATTTGTGGCCCCTATAACAGTGACACACACCATATGTTTACTAGAATTTCTGATGAATGACTTCAAATTATTTCAGTTTATTTTTATTGGGGATTCTCTGAAATCGGCAGAATTTTATTCGGATATTCCATACCTTCTTCATTTTTAACATTTTTATAAATAAGCTCAGTATTTTCTGTTAAGTATATAATTTGTAAATCGATATGAATATTCTATAGAGGTTTTCGCAAAAGCAATACATATTCTGAAAAAGATCGGAACAACGATGAATAACAATGAAAGCAAAAAATAATCAAAGTTCGGCGTCTCCCAATATTTACTTGCCGAATACCGAACTTTTGCGAATATTCGCCACATCCCTATCTATAGGTTTTACATAAATAATACGTAAGTAAGTAGGTAGTACATATAAAAATAGCAAGCATATATAGTATTTTACCTATACTTACATTATATAGTATACCTAAGGCAGAGGAATTAGAAAACTATTTTTCCATATAATTTGTAAAAATCTCCCAAAAATGTAAATAGTGAAAATTTTAACCACGACTTACTCTTTGATTTATAGACCGCTACTTACGCTCAGTGATTTCACAAGTAAAATAAAAGTATGATATGATATGAACTCTTGAACCCATCTGGGGATGGGTAGGTACCTATTATACCTACTAGTCAAAATATTGTTAACTAGTTTTGATAATTAAGATTTTCTGCTGTCACTTTTGTGGATCCTTATTGGATTCTTAGGCTCATACATTTGAAAGAACCCTAGACTTTGAGATTACATAAATATTTTTCAATCATTCCAGGTGCCAGGTGCAGTAAGGATACCTATCATTCCCAATCACGGATGAGAGCTTCGAGAGACACACCATATGCTGGTTTCAGCATGCGAAGACAGGGCATTTAAGAGGGCATCAATTAACACTTTCGATGACCTCTTTATGGCGGTGATTTTGATTATATCTAATCATAAACTTAATATTCCATTTTTTAGATTTCATTTTGTTGTTGCATTTACCAAACTTTTTTAATCCAATCCAATTTTATTCGATCCAATTTAAGGTTTATTTTGTTTAGATTTACCTTTTTTAAAAGAGAACGTTTTTTGATTTTGTTTTTAAATATGATAAGTACCTATTAATTTGGAATTATGTTCAGACAATAAAATTTATTGAATTTTATCTAGGTGTAATATTTCTAAATATGTATAAACGTAGATTAATTAATTGGGATAGCAGTCGATAAAACAGAGAAAATGAAATACCTGTTGTTAACATTTATTCAAAAAATATCCAACATTATTATTAACAAACCATTATAGACCTCACTTTCTTACCTCTGAAGAAGAACTGAAATAAATTTGGAAAACTTGGGTTATTAGAAAAAAGAGTAGGTATCCTTTTCCTTATCGACTGCTATCCCGATTAATTAACCTACGTTTATATTTTATCATTAAATAATTTGATCAATTTATTTATAAATATAGGTATACATGTAGACTATTTATGGCACCGGTGTAGTAAAACTCATGCAGTTTAGTAAAGGTTTTTCTTAAGTTTTTATTTAATTAAGTAGTTTAATTTAATGCAATTTAATTGGGTCCTATTCGAAGTTTACTTATGTTATAGGTTTTCCAATTTTATAAGAAAACTTTTTAAATTTTGTTTTTAAATAAGATATAAATTTTTTTATTAGGTTCAATCTTTATAAGTATTATGGGTGTAAGTACTTACACGATTTTTGTTTTTAAGTTATTATTTTGTTTATTTCGATTTAATTAATAATGGTTCAAAGTTTATTTTTAGTTAGATTTAATTTATGAGAAATTTTTTTTTATTATCTACCTAAGTATGTACTTATATATTTTTTATTATATTTTATATTTTATAAATTCTTGAAATACAAAGTGAATTTTATTTGTTTATAATAGTCTTATTATTAGTTACTGTACTGATGTACGATGTACCTACCTTTGGCCGAGATTACAAATTCCTATACCTATTATAAAAAAATTTGATGATTTTTCGTCATTATTTGTTATTGAAATATATTTAATTATCTTCATTATTTTTTGAAAAATGTAATTTTTTTAAATTAATTGATGTTCTATTGTTCCGTGGCTCAGTAATGACGACATTGTAAATATTTTTCGTAATAGGACACCGTTGTATATTATTGTAATTTCATATTTTCTGAGAAAATCCAGTAGGTAATGGTGTTTACAATAAATTTCTGTCTAAGGTGAGTACGTTATGAGTTATGTATAAGCAAGTGAAAATCGCAATTTTCCAACTTTAAAGCAGTGGGTACATCGGAAACCGCTCCCAATATCGGAAAACAACTTACATGCACCTATCTTAACTTTTCATGCAATATTTTATTAGGTAGTTTGAATTTCTATAGGTACAAGGTGATGAAAATTATCATATTTTTTATCACCCTGTACAAAAATTTCATCTACATGGCAGGAAACCATGTAAAAAGTTAAGATAGGGACATGTAAGCCGTTTTCCGATATTTGCAGCCGTTTACGATGTAGGTACTGCTTTAAAGTTGGAAAATTGCGATTTTCACCTATTTATAACTCATAAAACACTCAATTTAAACTGCAACTGTCAAAACTAATTTTACTGGATTTTCTTAGGAAATATGAAAATGCAACAATATACAGGATATCCTATTAAAAAACAGACAATATTGTCATTACTGAGCCAAAAGGAACAGCCTGTATAAAAATGTTACTTTATAACAAAAATAAAATTTAAAAAAATACCTCTGTTGCGTTTTTTTTTTTTTTTGCAAATATTAACTGACAAAATTAATTTATTCGTTCATATAAAAATCATGTTGTTAACAAATACTTATAATAAGCTTATGACAACTTTTGAAATAAGTGCAGATTTAAATTTTGAAACAGCTTTTCCACTCTATTGCTGTGCACTTGACGCTAGTTTCATTTGTATATTACAACTGAATAGACTTTGAAACTTCCTTTTGAAGTATCAGTGAAAATTACAATCAATTTTAGTGTGAACGTGGGCCGTTAATTTCATTTGAATTGTCCAGAAAATGAACATCTAAATTTAGTTGCAATGTTGCTTTGCGATTTCACTGCACTTTTCATTTGCAAAGCTACTGTAATGTTCCTGACAAAGTTCCGGAAATTACAAGCGTAATTTATTGAACTTTGCTGGTATATAACATTTTTAACCTTGCAATAAAGTGGTTGCAACGTTACTGAAATGTTATTGTGAAGTTTTCTGAACCTTGCTAGTACTTTGCATTTGAAACATTGCAGTGCAACGTTGCTGCACGGCCGTTAGGAGCATTGCATCAACATTGCAGGAAGTTAACTGCGTCTGTGTTTGCAACGTTACACTTTGCTATGAAATGTTAATGCAACATTGCTGCAATATTTCTATGCCCAGTGGGTAGTGTTATTGTCATTGTAATATAATGTCTTTCGTGTATCTATCTGTTTCGTTAGAGTTCAGACTGCAGTTAAGAATCATATGTTCCGCGTCCCCATTTTCTCCACAACGGCAATTTGGGGAGTCTGACAATCCTATTTTGTTTAAGTGTTGGGGTACCCGTCCATGGTTACACCTCAGTCTAGTTACCGTAGTTATTTCTGTTCTGTTCAAATTCATATTTTTGAACCAGGGATTTCTGAGAGGAGTTTCTTGTATATTTTTAATATAGAATAATCCTTTTGTGCTGTTGGTGTATTCTGTCGACCATATACTACTTACCCTATCTTTCATGCGAACCATTATGTCTTGCCAAGGGTATTTATACTCTGCTAGCGTTCCTTTTCGTATGGATTCTTTTGCCATTTTGTCTACTATTTCGTTGTTTTTTACTCCACAGTGCGCTTTGACCCACACCAAGGAGACTTTTTTACCCTTGTTTCTGGCTTTATTTAATTCTATTAGGATTCTATTTACGATATAGTTGTGGTGTCTCCCGCTCGTCATTCTTTGTATACTCTGTAATGCGCTTTTACTATCAGATATTATCATAAAATTTTGTTGTTGACATGTGTTTGCATAATTCAAAGCTTCCAACATTGCGATTAGCTCCGCAGTAAAAATGGACATAAAATCTCTTAGTTTGATGAGTTTTTTGTAACCATTTTCTTGAACATATATAGCGCACGCCGTACCCTCCTTATTTTTAGATCCGTCCGTGTATATACAATATGCATTGTTTCTATTTCTCGTTTCCTCCAAATCGTTATAAACGTTCCCAAATCGTTCCCACCATTATAAAATGAATAAAAAATATTAAGAAATATCAAACATCGATTAAATCAGAGCTTTTCTACTGAATTAATCTCCGAATGATTAAATAAATAACTCTTATTCAAAATGACAGCCAACGCGAAAATAAGACAGATTGGAGCGTCGATTTAACGCTTCGATTCGTGAGTTTCTAAACATGCAAAATTATATCGTCGTTTCATATGAGATTTAGCCTTGCAAGATGCATTTACATTTTACATAAAAATACACCGTAACAGAAACAAATGAAAGAAAAAATTGAGATATGTAAATTTGGCAAGTATGAGATTAATAAAAGGATAAAGATAAGACAAATAGATTAGGGATACAAATAGACACATGTGGTATAAGTTTTCAAATAAGATAAGGGATGATAAAATTCACCAATAAAATGCACTCAAAGACATAGGTAATAAAATAATACAGTGTGATCGTTTAAATAGTTTTGAAATAGTTTCATGAATAAAAGATAATAAAAATTATAGCGAGCATAGAAGGGCATTCAATAAACAAAGATGAATGTTAAATATTCACATTCAGAGAGACATGTACCGGTTCATTATTAAAAGAAAATAATTAATAATTATCAAAAGTTTTCTCAAAATTCACAATTGTAAATTTATCAAAAGGTAGTCACATGCTTGGTCATTTTAAATAAACCAATTAACAATAAAAGATTGAGTGTAACGTGTCTCTGAAGTGTTGAAATAAATTTACGATTCATACAGCACCCGGTGCAAGGTGTTTATATTTTGGGGCCATCCTTTATTATGAACCACACAATAGTATTATTTTTAAGAGACAAAAGTCGGGCACACATGTTAATTTAAAAATTAAATACAAGCAATTACAATCCCCTTTATTTCATGTCAGAAACAATAATAAAAGAGTATGATATGATCTCTTGTGATGTGGTATGTGATAAGAACAAGTGAACGACCCTTCTACCCTTACAACATCTTATCATAAATGAAGTGAATTTGATACTGTCTTTTTTACCACGGTCTGAAACCAATGCAGCGATAGAACTGACGTTTGAGCGACAAATGAATAGTTAGTTTAGACTCCAAGATTTCGATTTTTCCATGCGCAGTTGGTATATAGGTCAGTTCTCTTCAGGTGTTTTTTATCCAGAAGAGGATGGTCGGGTTGCCACCGTAAAGTCATGCAGAGAAATTATCCCCTAATGAGAGAAACTGGTCTTCCAGGTGACCAGGTGTTACTTGACGAATATTACTTTTCAAATCGTCAATAGTCTACATATAGAACACTGGTGAGTGGTGAGTGTGAAGGAGATTGATATTGAGATGAGGCGTCGAGCAAAATATCGCTGCAGGCAGGAGGTGCAATGTTTCACCAGCCAGGGTGTTCACATTATGACCATATCGTCTTGGTAAACCTTTTCTCGCTGAAACGTTTCCAAAAATACTATAAATTTGCCACCCTTCTCCATGATATTCAACTGATTAATAGAAAAAGAAAAAGTTCCATAGCTTTCTATCTAGAAGGTCAAAAATTAAGAAATAATTAAAAATCAGATATAGATAGAAGAGATACCTATACAGCATTAAAATTAAAATAAATAAACCATTTTTGATTATACACGAGTATTCTCGTTATTTGTCTGTATGATTGCAACGGTAAACATTTTGTATATATCAGTTGTGTAGCGTTTTAGATCTCGTCCGAACGGACTTTCGAAAACTGTTCAAACGTGGACGAATTTCATGCCAGTTAGTAAAACGGGGGTGTAATTAATATGATATGTGGGACGTTCAGCGGTGATGAAATACAGTCAGTTCAACCTCAAACTGTCATTCCTGTATAACGACAACGTTGCTGCATTACGGGCACTCTTATCAGCAAACCGTTCGGTAAACGATCTCTGTGTTTATGTAGCATCGAGTTTTCCGGAATGGAGTTTGGTCAACATCAGTTACCGTTCTGATAAGCGCCGTTCTCATAAACTCCGAGAGACGTTAAAAGAAGAGTTTCCCCCTTCCAGGCTAACTATCTAAAACGTTTTGGGTGCGCAATTTCCCACATCAGCAGCTTAAACTCAGATTCCCGATCTCATGGTGGCGCAAAAAGATAGCCGCGCTATTATCACTTCTTTTCTGTTATGTTACGATTCCGAACTTATTTGGATAGGAGATGTTTTCTTCTCACTGATGTTTTTTTTTTTTATTGTCGTTTAATAAAAGAATATTATTTCAAACGTATTCATGATGTAGGTAATATGACGTCCATATTATAAATATGCGGATTTGGAGGAAACTAGAACTGTTTTACATGTTACAGGAAACATATTCCGACGTTTAATGTTGATGAATGATATCCTTGTGTATCGTTCCAGTTTTTAGCATCGCGGGACAGTAAAACTCATACACTTGAGGGTAAATTTAAAACCCAATATCGGGTGAAATGTTTCTCGATGCTTGATCATAAAATGTGTGGGGTTTTAAAAACGGCCTGGCAGTAAACGTCACCATATCGCTTCCTTCCTTTATGTGCGAAAGGATATCCTACAAAGACATTTTATGGATGATTTTTATTATCCAGCGAATTGCTACTATAAGAAATTCTTTTTCGATCATTGTATGCCACGGAGTGAAGTAGTAGTTTCTTGCACGGCGGCAGCACGTGTTCCACTTTATAATACAACCTCATATTATGACACCCGCTTGGACTCTATGTATCCTTATTCGTCCTTTCGTCCTGCGATATTATTGTATTTTCACAACACATCCAACTTTATTCGGAGTTAATCAAGTTTCTACTTTCTCTCAGGAAGTTTTTTTTATATATATATTTATAAAGAACAGCATGTATTCTTTTCATTAACGGAATTCATAAAAAAATTAATTTGAGAGGTGATTTGGCGCTATAAAAAATTCAATTAACTTTACCACTCAACATAGAGTTTATATTGCAACTAAAGAATATCATCGCCAGATATTTGAACATATTATTATTGCGCAGCTGGCTAATATTGGTCTTCCCAATTTATAAAACTAATTAAGAAGATGTTCAAGCTTCTAGCAAGAGTCTTCAAGACATAGGACATACTACCAAGGGTAGATTGTTTAAGCCAGCTTCTATTGGTATAAAGATTTCGTTTTTTGCATCTGCGTGTTAAACAATAAGCTAATTCCCATTGGAATAATCCAGCAATAATAGTTCACAGCGTAGGACGCCTCAAATTATGGTGATCCATCAAATGAGCCATGGGCCCAAGAAGAACTTCCGTCAATTATGGTGCACCTTCCAATGGAGGTGGTGCACCATTTTCATCTCACACCACTCCATCTACTGGCCATCCTCTAAATACGTTGCTCCTTCTAACGGGGTAGTGGAAGGGCTAGAGCTAGAACATGAGACTTTTATTTTATGCGTTAATTGCTTAACTCAGGCTATAATAAGTTTACATGGATACTATTTCCAAAAGAAAACGATACATTCCAGATTTTATATCAATTTATATGTTCGATTATTACCATCGTACATTTTCTTTCTGTTGGTTCCTTCCCGCAGGTGTCATCTCTCTTAATAGTGGTAAATCGGGAGGAGGGGGGGGGTTAATAAAGAGGGATCTTCTTCAGGTATGACTTTATTGATTGGCTACAACTACAAGTGCCCTACCTGGTTCGGTCACTGACCATCATCAGGGAGTATAGAGACTGCTTGGCTGTAAGAGAAGAAAAGGGGGGTGAAAAAAATTAATGAAAGATTTGTATGGGACACAGTATTGGAGGGCAAAGGGAGGAAGGGGTTGAAAACTATAGACTATTAAGTGGGGATGTAAGAGATAAAGAGAAGAAGACTTACAGTCAAGTGATCTAAATCGTCCATAGGTGCTCTAGATTGATCAAACTCATATATTAATCCACTCAAAGTAAGGTTTGTTCTCATAAGTGTAAAAACCGGGATACATTCCCTGTCATTAAAGTCATACCTGAAGAAGACTCTATCTATTTACCCTCATTTTACCGCTATTAGTCATTATGGTAGACTACGTTGAGGATTTTAGAAGAATTAAGACATCTCTCTTAGCAATCGATATTTATGTTCTTGCTGCTTCTTGCTACCAGGCACTATACGCTTACAATCATCTCAACCAAAAGTGGAGTTCTCTCATCTTACACGGCTCTGTCTTCGGGAGCCGTCCTCATTTTATGGTGCGCCTTTGAGTGGAGGAAGTTATGGTGGAAAGGAAATGCAGGATCCGGAAGAGCAAATTAGGCTAGTTATGGTGCTCAATTGGTGAGCATATATGGTAACGGCCTTTAAAAACCAGAAAACGGCCGTTGCCCTTGATGGCGGTCGCGAAGCAAGGTTTCGCAAGTTAGTTTTCCAACTATGTTGAAATTTTTTTTTGCTAAAGATTACCAAAAAAATTCTAAAATCTGGCATGTGAAAACGGATCTTCAAGGACTAAGAAGAACTATTTTTTTTTTTTTTTAATAACGTATTGTTTTGAAAAAACCCCAACACAATACTATTATAATAAATTAATTTTGATCTTGGCGCAATGAATTTGGTTGCCCATATGTGGAAATTTATGAATTCGGTCATCTCTATAGTAGATTTTGAAAAGTAAGAACCCTCCTCATTATTTATGTGTTAGATTCAGGCTTCAGCCACAGCGGTGTGGTTGATCTCCCCTCCCACCAACAGGAGAAATACTCTCAAATCAAATTCCACGTCTCTCAGCACATAAACATTTTGTTACCTATCCGCTGCCTATAAACTCTTAGCTCCCTAAAAGAGATTCCTTCCCTTTACAATTCCTCAAATTTTTTCAGCCCTTACTTTTGCATACACCCAAATATAAATTGTAGAGTATAAGATTACACTAATCCAGTTTTATGTGTGAAGGCCCCTAGGGAGGATTAAAAAACCGACGTTACGTTTATGTTAGTGTATTTTTTAATAAAAAAATACACTATTGAGGACGACATCACTTTTCGAAAATCACCCAAACTCATCAAATGTCCACCGATCATGACCCCCAGATCACGAAAAAGTGGTTTTCCAAAATTCACCTGCCCACGATATATATATATATATTTATATATATATTTATATATATATATATTTATATATATATTTATATATATATATATTTATATATATATTTATATATATATATATTTCTCCAAAATCGCGAAATTTCGATTTTAAAAACGCTCCTGTAGCTTTATCTTTCAAGATTAGTGAATGAAATTTTGGATCCTTGTAAAGCCTTAGAACGACGTTAGATTTTCGTTGAAAAAAATTCCTAAAGTCGCGTTACTTCTACAGGGTGTCCTTTCAAAATTCCCCATATCCCGTTTTTGTCATCTCATTTCAGGTCGCAGTTTTCAATCTAGGGGACTGAAATTTTTGTGGGAGTAAGATATATATAAGAACTGGTCTGGTATTGTACTTGAGCAAAATCGATCGAGCCGTTTCAAAATGGCGGCCATTTTAATTTTTGGAAAAAGGACTATTTTTTGAACCCCTGTATAAGCTAGATAGAAAAAGAGTTTTATATCAAATTCACAATATTGGAAGTAAATGACTTGAAATTTAATTTCATGCAACAAAATTTGCATTTTTTCTATTAATAAGCCAGTGGCGTGGGTAGGAAAAGGGTAAAAATGGCTAAATTTGTCCAACAATTTATGAGCACATTTTTGAAGTAATTAAACTGAAATTTTTACAGTAGACAACTATACTAATAGACTTCAACCCTTGAGAATTTCAAAAAGTAAATAAGAAAAATGGCGGAGATATTCGATTTTTTTTACATGATGTTTTTTTTAAATTAATTTCTCTAAATTTTTAAAAACGCCCTGTAGCTTCATCTTTCAAGATTAATGAACGAAATTTTTTACTCTTATAAACCTTAGGGCTGACGTTTGATTTTCGTAAAAAACATTTTCCTAGAGTTGTGTTACTTCTACAGGATGTCCCTCCGAATTTCAGAAAAAAAAACCGTCCGTGAGGCACGGTTTCTGGTCGAAGTTTTCAATCTAGAGCGCTGAAATTTTTTTGGTAGTAAGATACCCTCAAGTAGTCGTCTACTGTATTTGAGTAAAATAGGTAAAGACATTCCAAAATGGCGGCCTTTTCAATTTTTGGAAAATGGCTAGATTTTGAACCCCTAAATAGGCAAGATCAAAAACTTTTAAACAAAATTAACAAGATTGGAATAAACTTATTTGAAAGTTGAGCTAATGCAATACAATTTGCATCATTTCTATTAATAAGCCAGAGGCGTGGGTAGGAAAAGGGTAAAAATGTCTACATTTCTATAAACATTCATGAGCTTATTTTTGAAGGAATAGAACGGAAATTTTGATAGTAGACAACTATACTAATAGCATTTAACCTTCAAAAATTTCAAGAAGCAAATATAAAAATGGCGGAGATATATTCTAATATTTTTAAATGATGTTTATTCCTCTAAAATTTCAAACTTTCGGTTTTCAAAACTCTCCTTTCAGTTTTTTCCGAATTTATTAAAGGTAGTGTAAAAAATAGTATTTTTCAAGTAAAGTTAGCCAGTGGCGGGCATAGGAAAAGGGACAAAATTGTAAAATTTTGCGCCAATTTTTTTGATTTTTAAATTTAAAAATCCATTCTAAGGCACGTGTTGAAACGAAATGAAATGAAATTATCACAGAAAATTTTTCACATTAAAGCACTACGCTAACATGACATGACTATGGAAAATTTCAGAAAGCCAATAATTTAAAAAGCGGTGAAAATATTCATAATTGAATCGCATAAAAATACACTATTTCTGCGATTGATGCGCAAGAAGGTTTTTTATGTGTGCGCTCTCTCTAATATGCCACCGGCCCTGAAAGGAGGTATATTATGGTATAGCTTTGCGGCTGTGGAGTGTTTTAAATCGGGGCGTGAAATAAATTACAAGTAACCTGATGCCTCCGGCACAAAGAGGGACGGATCCTTTTATATGCAAGTCGCTACTAAACTAAAAAAACCTTCTTGCGCATCAATCGCAGAAATAGTGTATTTTTATGCGATTCAATTATGAATATTTTCACCGCTTTTTAAATTATTGGCTTTCTGAAATTTTCCATAGTCATGTCATGTTAGCGTAGTGCTTTAATGTGAAAAATTTTCTGTGATAATTTCATTTCATTTCGTTTCAACACGTGCCTTAGAATGGATTTTTAAATTTAAAAATCAAAAAAATTGGCGCAAAATTTTACAATTTTGTCCCTTTTCCTATGCCCGCCACTGGCTAACTTTACTTGAAAAATACTATTTTTTACACTACCTTTAATAAATTCGGAAAAAACTGAAAGGAGAGTTTTGAAAACCGAAAGTTTGAAATTTTAGAGGAATAAACATCATTTAAAAATATTAGAATATATCTCCGCCATTTTTATATTTGCTTCTTGAAATTTTTGAAGGTTAAATGCTATTAGTATAGTTGTCTACTATCAAAATTTCCGTTCTATTCCTTCAAAAATAAGCTCATGAATGTTTATAGAAATGTAGACATTTTTACCCTTTTCCTACCCACGCCTCTGGCTTATTAATAGAAATGATGCAAATTGTATTGCATTAGCTCAACTTTCAAATAAGTTTATTCCAATCTTGTTAATTTTGTTTAAAAGTTTTTGATCTTGCCTATTTAGGGGTTCAAAATCTAGCCATTTTCCAAAAATTGAAAAGGCCGCCATTTTGGAATGTCTTTACCTATTTTACTCAAATACAGTAGACGACTACTTGAGGGTATCTTACTACCAAAAAAATTTCAGCGCTCTAGATTGAAAACTTCGACCAGAAACCGTGCCTCACGGACGGTTTTTTTTTTCTGAAATTCGGAGGGACATCCTGTAGAAGTAACACAACTCTAGGAAAATGTTTTTTACGAAAATCAAACGTCAGCCCTAAGGTTTATAAGAGTAAAAAATTTCGTTCATTAATCTTGAAAGATGAAGCTACAGGGCGTTTTTAAAAATTTAGAGAAATTAATTTAAAAAAAACATCATGTAAAAAAAATCGAATATCTCCGCCATTTTTCTTATTTACTTTTTGAAATTCTCAAGGGTTGAAGTCTATTAGTATAGTTGTCTACTGTAAAAATTTCAGTTTAATTACTTCAAAAATGTGCTCATAAATTGTTGGACAAATTTAGCCATTTTTACCCTTTTCCTACCCACGCCACTGGCTTATTAATAGAAAAAATGCAAATTTTGTTGCATGAAATTAAATTTCAAGTCATTTACTTCCAATATTGTGAATTTGATATAAAACTCTTTTTCTATCTAGCTTATACAGGGGTTCAAAAAATAGTCCTTTTTCCAAAAATTAAAATGGCCGCCATTTTGAAACGGCTCGATCGATTTTGCTCAAGTACAATACCAGACCAGTTCTTATATATATCTTACTCCCACAAAAATTTCAGTCCCCTAGATTGAAAACTGCGACCTGAAATGAGATGACAAAAACGGGATATGGGGAATTTTGAAAGGACACCCTGTAGAAGTAACGCGACTTTAGGAATTTTTTTCAACGAAAATCTAACGTCGTTCTAAGGCTTTACAAGGATCCAAAATTTCATTCACTAATCTTGAAAGATAAAGCTACAGGAGCGTTTTTAAAATCGAAATTTCGCGATTTTGGAGAAATATATATATACAGGGTGTCCCAATATTCCATGGACATGGAGCAACCACAGATTACTGAGGTAAAAAAAAGTCGTTCGGACCAAACTTATCTCTATACCAAAGTGCTTCGTTTGTCCGTTAGAGGGCTTCAAAGTCTTTTGAAAATTTTAGTTTTTTTGAAATAGCTCAAAGTCGGCTGATTCCAATTCGATGAAATTTGGTATGTCAATTTCTTATTAAAAGTACTAACTTCTGATGTACATGATAATTTGACGGAAACCCGGGAAGGGGTGAAACTACCCCTACCCTCCATTAAAATCGATCGTAATTGTTGATAGGGTAGCAGGAACGCTGTTCATGTTTTTTTGTTTAAAAGATACATCGTTTTAGCCCATTTTTGGTCTCCTACAAAAATCTGTATCTTTCCGAGGTGCTATGTGATAAAATAAATTAGTCGATGATAACTAAATTTTTATTTCATTCTTTTAATTTGAAATCAAATTTTCAATTGTGAGGTGATTATTTTATCTAATCTCATAAAAGATGCTCGATGTGGGCGCCGGTTTGGACCCTAGAAAGTTCCATCCTGCGCAAAAAAATGATTTTAACTTTTCTTGGAACCTCGTCGTTTTGCAAACTGTTTAATGCGTTTGAAAAAAACCGTTTGCAAACACCTGAAAAAAAACCGAACCATACTAAACATCTTCCATGAGATTAGATCAAATAAACACCTGACAATTGAAAATTTGATTTCAAATTAAAAGAATGAAATAAAATTTTGGTTAGGTACCATCGACTAATTTATTTTATCACATAGCACCTCGGAAAGATACAGATTTTTGTAGGAGACCAAAAATGAGCTAAAATGATGTATCTTTCAAACAAAAAAACATGAACAGCGTTACTGCTACCCTATCAACAATTACGATCGATTTTAATGGAGGGTAGGGGTACTTTCACCCCTTCCCGGGTTTCCGTCAAATTATCATGTACATCAGAAGTTAGTACTTTTAATAAGAAATGTATGTACCCAATTTCATCGAATTGGAATCAGCCGACTTTGAGCTATTTCAAAAAAACTAAAATTTTCAAAAGACTTTGAAGCCCTCTAACGGACAAACGAATCACTTTGGTATAGAGATAAGTTTGGTCCGAGCGACTTTTTTTTACCTCAGTAATCTGTGGTTGCTCCATGTCCATGGAATATTGGGACACCCTGTATATAAATATATATATAAATATATATATATATAAATATATATATAAATATATATATATATAAATATATATATAAATATATATATATATATATCGTGGGCAGGTGAATTTTGGAAAACCACTTTTTCGTGATCTGGGGGTCATGATCGGTGGACATTTGATGAGTTTGGGTGATTTTCGAAAAGTGATGTCGTCCTCAATAGTGTATTTTTTTATTAAAAAATACACTAATACACGTTTCAGACACACCTGGCTCTGCGCTGATATTCATATTGTACACAAAGCGATGTGCGGCAGGCGACAACTGCGCGCGGTCGAACGGGGCGCGCTTATCGCACAAAAGGGTTGCTTGCTACAAAGCAGTTCATTTGTTTGCATAGACGTATGTATCCATAACATTTTTCCAGATTATCGTCGAGATATCACACTCTGTGCGATATTTTTCTGACACCTAATCTGATGCTTTGTTGTCTTGAATCGTTTCAGCGAAAGCGTGAATCAACTCCGACGAGAAATAATTCCACGAAGAACATTGACATGTAAAAAACTTCGACAAGTTCTCGTTTTTGTTATCTGAAAAATATGAGTGCATTGTTGAAAGTATGAGGCGTTATTATTATCAGTTTTTTTAATAATCATAGAAAGTTATGTGTGAATTAAGGCATGTTTTCCTCAAATAAGTGATTAATGTTGAGACCTTAACCCCTCGGACCCCAAGAATCCAATACATAAAATCTCTCATCGCATCAGCATGTGAGAAGCAGGGATTTTTCTTGCAGTCGCGAAATCTGAAACATCAGCAATCGTTGCAAAACCTGATATAATTTCCGCATTATTTACCCATTTTGGAAGTCATAGCTCCAGTCATAGCGTAGCCACTCGTGCTACGCTCTCCAAACGACTTGGATCTGGATTGTATACGAGAATGGGAAACTTTTCACCTGCACCAAGTCTCTCTGTACTTCTTCTCGAGTGAATAAATCCGTTTTCCCTACACAACCTCCAACCACTCGATTGCTCGGGTATACCAAAAGATATGCCATGGTGTGCCGCATATGTATATGAGTGGGTTGTCCAGTTCCTACGCACTCTATTACGATGCAAGTGAAGTCAGGCTAGGTCAGACGTCATCCTGGGACTGTCCAGGACTAACAGCACATCGCACATCTTTACCGTCTGTTAGAATTTTCATATTTTCGTGTTTTTTATTTTGTAGATTCTATAGTCATTCTTAGATCTTGTTGTTGTCAATAAATACCTGCATGCACAGCTATTTTTTGTCTTAGATTCAATCACCAATAGAGAATGAGTTTGACACCCTCCTCCTGATAGAAGTACTTCATAACGCTTTTTTGTCTTGCAAGTATATTGGAGGGGCTCTGTCAGTATATATAAGAAGTACATGCTTCTTCAGCTCTGTCTCCATTAGAATGCGAGTGTGTCCGATTAGTCTCGCTTTAGTGCTCCGCACATTCCTCCTTGTTGTACATTTATGTGAGGCTCCTATGTCATTGCCTCTGCTATACGCATGCATGTAGAGATGGCAAGTTCAATCAGCCTCAGCATACTAGTTGGTGGTATTTGTTGCACTTGTTACGATTACGACTTGACATGTTCTTCTTCTTCTTTTTTCCTTTTTTGACTTCTACCCATGTATTCGGCCAGCCTTAATGCCATTCCTTGAACATCCTTTATGCCTTTTCTGCAACTTGTTTTGTTTAGGATCGTGAAAGTGTTCATTTTCGGACCTCCTGTACAATTTGACATCTCTTACTCCCATTTCCCCCTGCTAGGCTGCAAGCATGCGAAGGAACGACCGATAGATCGAATTTCACTTTTTACCAAAACAACTATGGAGAAATGTAGCTGCTAAACATTAATTCATGAAGATCTGGGAGTGTTTCTGTCGTTGCTGTGACTTGTCTCGATCGTGATAGTGATCATTTTCGAACCTCCTGTACAATTTGACACCTTTTACTCCCATTTCCCCCTGCTAGGCTGCAAGCATGCGAAGGAACGACCAATAAATCGAATTTCACTTTTTACCAAAACAACTATGGAGAAATTTATAGCTCCTAAATATTAATTCATGAAGATCTGCGATTGTTTCTGTCGTTACTGTGACTTGTCTCGTTTTAGGATCGTGAAAGCGATCATTTTTGAGCCTCCTGTACAATTTGACATCTCTTACTCCCGTTTCCCCCTGCTAGGCTGCAATAAGCACGCGAAGGAACGACCAATAGATCGAATTTCACTTTTTACCAAAATAACTATGGAGAAATGTAGCTCCTAAAAATTAATTCATGAAGATTTGGGATTGTTTCTGTCGTTGCTGCGATTTGTCTTTTTCTAGGATCGTGAAAAAAAAAAACATTTTCGGACCTCCTGTAAAGTTTGACATCTCTTCTCTCGTAATCGGTAAGCTGCAGGCACGCGATGGAACGACCAATAGATCGAATTTCACTTTTTGCCAAAACGAAAAGATATTATAAACTATGAACAAAGGTCTCTCCTAAACATTAATTATTCATGCATAGCTGGGATTGTTAACTTCCGAGAGCGGCCAAGCCGATCTCTCGGTAGTTATACGCGCACTATACCAGCTCAAAAGTGGTGTCGCTTGGTCTGTCACACTTTCCTAGGACACTCTAAGGCCGCTATTTTTCGTCGTAGGAAGTTTAAATTTAGCTAGATTAAAGAGACGCATGGTCCCACGACGTCTGTTGAAAATAAGCAGGATCCGTTACCTGAATATGTATTTTTTTCGGGAATTTTTTTCTGGAAGTTTTTTTTTTGAAGTGAAAGTTGATCGAGTTGAAATTTGGCAGGGATGAACCTGGGCACCCCCAAATGCGACCTATTTAAAATGGGCCTGAGCGAAGAATTTTAAGGCTACCGTTCAGGGCCGTACTTTTTTTTTTGCAACCTCCACTCCCTCCTATAGTATTTCCTCTCATAGTAACGGTACATCGCGGAGAGATTCTGTTTGTACAGTTACTTAGGGAAAGCATGGACGTACAAACTTTGTTGAGATCGTTTTTTTTTTTTTTAAATTAGGTGAGCGTAAAAAAATTGCCGCTCATTTAATGTAATTTTTCGCATATTTTCGAATTTTTTCCAACTTTTTTCGACCGATCGAAAAAATAACAAAACAGTGTGATAGAGACGTTCGATACTTACAAAAAAGAAATCGTTAATTTGTGATAAATGCTCATTCACACCTCTAGGTAGGAATAAAGAAAGTTTGAATAGCCAACTCCAGCCGAGTCACTCTCGAATTGAACTTATTTCATGTATTTAATCTCACAATGTACTGGCCACTAAATAATCCATTGTATTACTCGCAGCGTAATCCAGTAAATCACGACGGAATCATCAGTCACTGCCAGTATAATCGCAGTCCGATGACAGCAGTGCAAGAAAGGTCGTTCCAGCAATTTATAAATGCATATACTCCACACTATACCAATAATGCGTGCTCAAACTTCGGTTTTTGTGGAATAAGTTTTAATAATAATTACAAAATATCATACAAAGTACTTTACACCCATATAAATTTCAGTAAAATGGTGATAAAAACATTATTTACCTTCTTAAATACGTAAAAAGGTGCCTCATAGGCTTATAAACGTTTTGGGAGATTTAAACAGAAGTTCTTCTTAGTCCTAACATCGTTGTCGATGTATGGTGATTGATATGGCTGTCACCCGGGGTTGTCTAAATTTCTCAGGACCTGCTGAACGGTCCTTCTCCAGCGTTTCCGGTCATTTGCTTGCCGTGCTGCGGACGCAAAGCTCGAGTCCACAAGCTTTTCCACCACTTCAGTCCAACGGGTCGGTGATCGCCCACGCTTCCTCTTTCCCTCAAGTCGTCCTTGTACCATCAGTTTTTCCATGGTATCGTGGCGTGCGATATGTCCGAAAAACTTAAGGATTCGTCCATATGTCAACGATGAGAGTCTCTGGACTGGCTTGACTTCGTTTAGGATGGAAACGTTCGTTCTTCTGGCTGTCCATGGGATCCGCAGCATTCTCCGCCACACCCACATCTCAAAAGCATCTATTCGCCGCCGGTCGGCTGCGCGAATGGTCCAAGTCTCCGAGGCGTAAGAAAAAATCGGAAAAATGAGCGTATTAACCAATTTGATTTTCGTGGTTTTCGTTATGTTACGATCCTTCCATACTCTGGACAATTGCATCATAGCATTCCGAGCAATTTCTATGCGTCGTCTAATTTCATATTCGCATGAGCCGTATTTATGCAACATCGATCCTAGATAAATGAATTTATCCACTACTTCGAAGCGCCCTATACTTCTCGGTTGATTATGATGTTCATTATCGCGGTCAACGATCATAATTTTGGTCTTATTAATGTTTATTTTTAGCCCAAAGTCTAAACTCACGACTTCAAGTCTTTGGATCAGTTCTAAGAGCTCTCTTACACTGCTCGCAATCAAGGTTGTATCATCTGCGAATCGGAGGTTTGAAAATCTTTTTCCGGCAATTTTAATTCCACCATTCCACTGTTCCAAAACTTGTCTCATTATAATCTCACTATATACTTTATACAGTAATGGTGAGAGCACGCAACCCTGTCGTACGCCTCTCCGAATATTGCATCTATCAGATAAAGTATTTTCGATCTTCACCACTGCTTCCGAGGCTTCGTATAGATTTTTAATGAGGGTTGTCAGATGGATTGGTACGCCGATTTCAATTAAAGTACTCCAAAGTTTCGGCCACCTGACATTATCGAAGGCCTTCTCATAGTCAACGAAGCAAAGATACATTGGAACGCCATACTCCCGAGCTTTTTCTGTCAGCTGTCTTGCATTAAAAATGTGTTCACGGGTTCCCCGTCCCTTGACAAATCCAGCCTGTTCCTCAGAAATCTGACGATCGATAAAAGCACTTAGACGCGCTTGCAACACGTACAGCATGATTTTACTAGCGTGAGATATAAGCGCTATTAGGCGGTAGTTATCACAGTTGGTCTTTGGTCCTTTTTTGTGGAGCGGCAATAAGACAGACGTGGACCAATCTTTTGGCCAGAGTCCCGTTTTCCATATTCTTTGGCAAAGGAAATGCAGGATTCTCAGGCCTCTGTCGTCCAAAGTTTTTAAAACATCTGCTGATATTTGATCGATTCCAGTCGCCTTACCATCTCTCAGCTTCCTGATTGCTGCCTTAACTTCGTCCAGGAGTATATCCGGCTCCTCTTCATAATCGCCGAGTTCGTCGACAACAGAGTCTGGATCGGTATACAGGGTCCCACAGTATTTCTTCCAGATGGAGGCTATCTTATTCAACTCCGTAGCCGGCACATTCTGCTCATCGTGTATTATCCAGTGTCATGTCTTGAATTTACGAGTAATGATTCGAATTTTCTGAAATAGATCTTTTGTGCTATTCGTTGCTGCATGGTTTTGAACCTCTTCGCACATAGTCGCTAGATACGCATTTTTGTCTCTACGGGTTGCACCCTGTATGGCTCGGTTCAGCAAATTATAACGCTCGAGGTCCACAGTGTTATCCAACCCTAGAGATTTGATCTCCCTTCGTTCACGTATCAACTCCCTTGTTTCTGTTGTTATCCAAGGTTTCCATTTGTTATCTAGGTGTTCGTTTGGCATTTCCTTGAGTGACGATATAACAGCCGTTTTCATAGTCTGCCATATCTTCTCGGGGCTCTCATTCTCAATATCTTGAACCAAAGGTGCAACTTTGTCCATGACAGAATTGTTAAAGCGTTGAACATGAACAGCATTCAATGGGGGGAGCTTTCTTATTTGTCTTCTTTGACAGTTTTTGAATCTGGCGAAATATTCGCACATCAGAAGCTGATGATCACTTCCGCAGTCTGCCGATGGCAGCGTCTTCGCCGCTCGAACAGAAGCTCTCCAACGCTGCCTAACTAAGATGTAATCAATTTGGTTTTTGTACTTGCCATCCGGTGATCTCCAGGTAAATAAACGTCTTTTGTGATGTTCAAACATAGAGTTTACAATCGCAAAGTTGTTGTCAATGCAAAACTGAATAAGTCGTTCACCTCTATTATTACGGTCTCCTAGGCCAAATTTCCCGACCACTTGGCGGAGATGGTTTTCGTTCACAGTGCTACCAATTTTTGCATTCAAATCCCCTACCAAGATAAGGATTTCCTTATTTGGTATCCTATTTATTGCAACTTCAACCGCTCCATAAAACTCCTCAATCTCCTCATCTTCTGCATCTGAAGTGGGCGCATACAGCGATAGGATGTTTAAGATGCATGGCTTCGCATTTATTTTTAGCGAGCAAATTCTCTCGTTAATAGGTTCGTACCCAAGAACATAGGGGCTGAGTCTATTTGATATCAGGATGCCCACACCATGAATGTTCCTGTCTTCAGTACCGGAGAAATAAACTGTATACTCAGATGATCTGAAATGTCCCCTATCATGCCAATGTGTTTCAGAGATGGCCGCCACATCAATCTTGCACCGTTGAAGTTCCTCCTGGAGCAGCTGAAGTTTACCCTGTTGGTTAAGCCCACGTACATTCCATCCTGCTATACGTATTCTTTGCTGCTTTTTCCTGGTCGCTAATTTTGCATGGGAAGCCCAGCTGTCCACATTCCCATGCCCGGTATCTGATTTGCCACTCTCTACCCCGGACGCAGAAGAGCGCCGGTTGCCAACCGGGTCGCATGGCCTTCCGAGGCCATTTTCTGTCGACATACCATACTCAATTCTCGTGGGATGACCTAAGTCCTTTAATCGGGTGGTTTCCCATTGCCTTCCCAATCCTATGCCGTTGATGGTTTCTTGACCATTCATCCGCCTTTGAGGAGGATTTCGCCTCCTCAGGACAGAAGGGTGCCCTTCATCTCCAAGCTGAAGATGTTGAACGCTTATCCCGGCGAACACTCGGTCCCCATCTGCGTTAGCCACCTAAAGTGTTGCCCGTCTTCTACCACGTGGAGGTGCAGATTGGGATTTTACATGAACAGAAGTTACATGATCTCAAACATCTATTATTTCACATCAAAGAGGTTCTAAACTTCGTTAAAGAAAGACTAATTTATTAACAAAATTACTAATAATACACCAAGTGTACGTGATTCCTCGTTCCTCTGTAAATATTTTCAAATCTGATGTAAGTGCCGAGGGTGGATTTACTGGAGATGTTTGCGTAGTGTTAAAAGTTATCCCTGCAACATGCCGGATTGTCCCGTTGAAGTCAAGATTATTCTGTTTGGCATTCGGCACACGATTCAGACTTCTGTTGTTACATTTAATGTAAGTAGAATATTGTAGATTAGGTACCTACAGATATTACCTACAGATATTACAGAAGGTGTTGGACTGGACCAGCGTGACATATCAGTCATTTCAACAAAAATTTTTGTTTGACAAATTTGGACAATTATTGAATGCCGTTTGAATTTTATGAAAATTCGTATTTGGTGCTGATGTCAAATTTTTTTATTTTGTCATAACTTTTTTCTGAAGGGTGGAAAAACGCTAATTTTGGTTGGACAACCTTGAACAAAGGATTACCGTCTACATTTTATTAAAATTGACACTTAGGGGTGTCAATTTCACTAAGCAGCTTCCAGCTACCATAACTATAAGCGTAACTGAGTAGTATCTATATGTATATTGGGGGATCTATTATGAAAGCAGTAAGTTTCCCAGCTGCTGGTTTTCTCCTCGGAGGAAAATTTTCTGGACCGAACAATAGGCGAACAATTTTATGACTAGCATATAAGTTACTTCACTCCTTCGTGAAGTATTCACTCTTTACTAGTTCACGTTGGTCCAAATAAAGAAATCGGAATTGCGGGCTTTAAACTCAATTCAAAAGAAACAAAATGGCTTGCAGTCAGTTGATAACAAATCACAATGGGTTGCTTATTTTAGATACTGAAACGGATGTCAGAATATAAAAATATAAAAAACAGTAGCGGATCGTGGATTTCAAAATTAGCAAATTGTAGATTCTATACAGGACGAAGTCCGGTCAGCTCGATTTTTTTTGCAATGTACGTAGGCGCGTTCACACAAAGTCCTGTCAGCTCGAAAGCTCGAAAATTCGATTTTTAAAATTCCAAAACAATTTAAAAAGTTGTTTTTGACGGATACCCTGAAGATCCGCCTCGCTCAGGAACAAAATGTGCTGAGAGGCTTCGCCGAGGAAAGATGCATCATTCAGCTGACATTATTTTCGATGAAACAACAGTTTTTAGGGATATCGACCAAGAAAATTTCAACCAAATGTTAACAACAAAAGAAGATTAATCAACATTCTGAAAAATCGTTTTTGTCAATGTAGTAGTTATGTATTATTATAGAAGACGCTGATATTGATTTCGTCCGCACAGCAGTATCTATGTCCTCAGAATTCGATCTAGTTTTTATTGTTGGTGACGATATTGATCTACATACTTGCTATTCTCCCAGAACTCTGAAAACAACGTCACTAATGTTTTTCTCAAAAAACTTGGAAAAGAGTTAGAAAAAAAACGAGTTCGACTCTTCAACCGCAGCTTTAAACACAAGGAACTTGTCGACCATTTAGTTTTTACACATGCTTTTTCTGGTTTGTGATACCACATCAGCTA
Organism: Malachius bipustulatus; assembly: GCA_910589415.1. Taxonomy (NCBI): domain Eukaryota; kingdom Metazoa; phylum Arthropoda; class Insecta; order Coleoptera; family Melyridae; genus Malachius; species Malachius bipustulatus. The sequence goes on from OU342633.1 coordinate 19,730,907, forward strand.
TTTTTGGGCATGGTAAAACAAAATTGTTTCCAGCGTTGAAAAAAAATCATCTGTAAAAATGTTGTACTACTTTTAATAAAAAAAACCGAACCACGAACTGATTGCGTCAACAGAAAAAGAAGTCTTTATTGCTCTCTATGGCGGAAACAACGAAAAATCATATGACGAAATTCGTTTCAACTTTTTCTCCCGCATGGGACAAAATCGGATCTTACTTCTTTACCACCATCAAAGTCAGCTGCTGAGCAATATTCATTTCGAACTTTTTTATCAAATACAAACATGGCTTGGCAATATCTTGGAAGCGGAAACCTGGGGCTGGAAGAGAGTGAAGAGACATACATGTGAATTAGAACCCATAATGAGCACCAAAGATCCAATTCCATCTTCATTTCTCAAGGTGATTTCGTGTGCATGCACAAAAGATTGCGGGGCAGCTCGTGGCTGCAGAAAAGCAGGACTAAAATGCTCTGCAGTGTACAAGAACTGACCAGGTCAAAATTCTTTAAACGTCGCAGTTATCACTGACGACAGCAGAGATGATGAAGACATTTACGTTTGTTTGTTGCCTCGCTATAGCCGAGCTAAAAATGCAGACAAAATTTCTTGTGGAATATTAAACACAGACAATGAGGAAGAGTCTGGCTCATCAAAACGTGCTAGAAAAAACTAAAATTCTAATTTTGACACTTGTAAAAGCACAGTATTTTATTAATTTAACAAATATATACTAATTGTACTTTGTTTAACGGGCTAGTATTTGATTTTTCTCTCAAAAATACACTCATATGTTTTTTACTGTGTTAGGCTCGGTGTTATGTAGGTACAATTTAAAATTGTACAGCACCGACATACACATGTTTGCGCGCAGATTACCGGAGACTGGAGACCTACCGCTGCACAGGTAATTGACTGTTCTTCAAAAAACTACTTGGGCTTTCCAGCGGTAAAATGCAGAAAAAATAAGTAATTTACAAAAAACCTTATTCTAAATACAAATTTTTCACTTTAAAAATCTTTTTTAAAAATTTATCAGCTTAACAAAAAAATTATGGGTATAAAAAATGTAGGTACCTAATTCCATAACGAAGAAAAGGATATAATGTAATTTGCTTATGTGCGACAAATAGGAGCCGAGATATTCGTGAAAATATGAAAAAACGCTTTTTTGCATAATTTCGCAAAAAAAGTTCGCATGGTGCTGCAAATTTGGATTTAACATCTCTTAATGGTCCTCTATCGAATTTCGTATAGTACGAAATTTGGGCGCGGTGACGAAAACTCAAAATACCATTCTACGGGCCTATTATTAATTGTTGCATTTTTGAATTCTATTCAAACCTGAAATTACTATTTGACTTTACCTGAACACAATTTTTTATAACAATACATATTCACCTTCAAGATCTTTCAATACCTTTATTATTTTATTTTATTATTAACCTGATAACTTGAGGTAGGTATAGTACTTAGATATACCTACCTACTTTTTTTCTCACATAAATTACGGTGAGAATAATTTTAATTTTCCATTTATATCATTGGTTTTCTGTCACAGTTCTAGTTCTTTCCTAAAAATTACAAATTTCCAACTTGATTCTCTTCAGTTTAAAATGATCGAGATCAAGGCTAAGGATAGTAATATGTGGGCTGTTCCACCGATCAGGATGAATTCACCTTTATCAAGCAAACTCATGAATGTATTATACGCGATGCCACTCCGTTTAGAAATAACAGTCACGTTCTAATTTGAATTTCCAAATTACAGGAATAATATTTAGAAAGGTGGAACTGAAGCCTGAATGGAAACAAAAAATTGTGATGTTTTGTTTATATTTAAATTAAACAGTAGAACGATTACTTTAGTCAAACAATAATTCTATGATGGTGGATAATTTGTTTAGTTCTTTGATAAATGCTTCTTTGGTAAGTAGAGAGACTTAGTTTCCTAATGAAATAATCCACTAATCTCTTTATGACTAAAGTTTTCGAGAGCAGTGTAATATTTATTTTACTACAGAAATAACACATTAATAATAAGGGTAGGTATAGGTACCTAAACCTAAACAGTAAAATTTCTTGTATCTAATAAGAAATAATCGACATAATTTAGAAAGGTTTACATTTAATTACACGAGATAACAAAAGTTTGGTAATAAGTAGGCATGAGAGTATAAATTTCACTAAACGGCTTCTATAAGTATAACAGGAGTTCCTGAATATTACAGAACTTCTCGAGGAGTCATAATATATTCAAGGCCTAGTTTACGTGGATATAGCTATTTAGTATGCAAATCCAACAAATTTGAAACTCTTAAGCGATCTACGGTTATATGCTTATGCTTTCATACTGATACCCCGCCGGTAGGTACAATCTGCAAGATACAGCGATAACGTCATGTACTAGAAAGTAAGACGTGCTCTCACTTTGAAGTAAGATTAATAATTAATCAAAGTCTGCTTCTATCATAAAATTTGGGATTACCTATCCGGAGCATTATGCGATAACAGAGGTATGCGAGACTTAATTCGATCTTCCAATCATCCGAAATGGAATCTGACATTAACTTTAGGTGGGACGAACGTCTTTGTTGATTGTAGTGTTAAATTTGCTTTGTTGTTCGGTTCGTCCAAAAGAAAATAGAGAATGTAAATTTCACTTTCTTTTATTACTAGTGAACTTTTCACACTCGAGTTGATTGATAACCAGCTTTCAAAATAAGTAGAACTTACTCCTTTTGACGATTTGGAAGCTATTAAATGAAGTCTTCAATGACCAAGAGCGGAGACGATTTTTTAATAAATCTCTCTTATTAAGTACGAATCTGACTAATCTTTGTAAAGTCTCTTGAACTTCGGACTCTTTTAAGGATTTAGCGTCTCGAAATGGCAAAATTAAAATCCCTCTTTGTTGTGAAACAATAATTAACACCGATCAAGACAAATGAGGAATTATGAAATCTTTCCATTTGATATTAAAAACCTTCTTGCGCATCAATCGCATAAAAATGTATTTTTATGCCAGTCAATTTTACATAATTTCACCGCTTTTTAAATTGGCTTTCTGAAAATGTTCATCCTCATAATTTCACATTACTGCTATAGTTGTCTTCTGTTGAAAATGCAGTCCAATATCTTGAAAACATGCCCTACAATGCATATTAGAGTTTAGCAATTTTGACCCCTTTTCTATATCTACGTTAATAGCAAACTAATAATAAAAACGCCAATTTTGTTGACAAAGCTTTTTGACAACAATTTTTTTTTACGCAGTATTTTACCATGCAAAAACTACCGACAGAAATTTTATTGCTCTAACCTTTAGGGGCCCCCCAAGCATTAGCCGTCATCTTGAATTTGACGAAGAATGATTTTTGCTCAATATCTCGGTCATTTTCAACTTTCCGGGAAAAATAGTAAGGACTTAAGTTATTGCAAATTTGATTCTCTACAACTTTAGAATCAACTTGAGGAACACAGCTTTGTGACTAGCTCCATCTCTGTTTGGTTTACTGAGATTCGCAAGGTAAGTGCTTTTTCAGTGAACTGTGAAATGGTAGTGAAAAAAATTTCAGATTTCTCTGGGAGAAATTGACATACCTATATAGAAAGTTATTGTATACTTTTCAGTCGTCAGATGGCATTTGCCTTGCAAGTCACTATGTTTCCGACAAATCATTATTTGCTTATATGCTTTGATTTTATTTCTGACCGGTACACTTCCCTAGTGGTGGTGATGTGACAGACTGATGAGATGGAAATAACCATTGAAACATCGATGTCTCTGTCTTCACCATACCGTTAAGGTCATCATACAAGAAGGTAATTTAGCCCCAATTAGATTAAAATTATTAATTCCAGTGGCGTCCCGGAAGACATCAGTCTAACTAATATTTTTGATTAAAAAATTGGGCGCCACTGACTTTTTTTAATTTGTATTTTTTTTCGAATTAAGCAACTAGAAATACAACTATTTTATCTCTTGAGTTTTTTTCATATCTTGCTTTGTTTTCGAGAAAAAAAATAAAAGTTTGACACCCTGTATATATCTTGAAAAATATGCATTTTCGGACCCATATGTTTATTTGAACTTTTCTTCTTAAAATCACTCAAGGAAGCACCCCTTGGAATTTGGCCCCGTACTTAACTAACACCCTGTATAATTCATTATTACGAGTATATCAATTTGTTTCATAGTAACAAGAATTGTTTATTGGCGCGATGAGTGTACCCTGGGAGATATCCTCGCAGAGCATATCGAAATTCATATATGTGTTTAAAAAATTGTGGGATAGATTTATAGCTACTGAAGTGAAACTGCAGTTAAAGAAAATCTAACAACTTAAGCTAAATGTTCGAAATGACGACTTTCCCGCTGGAGGCATAACCTCAACCTCGACTCACAGGCTCTAGACACTGCCCTGAGGACTTCTGGTGATATGCCACGGAAAGCCGCGCGAATTCTCTCCCTCATATCTTCGACAGTAGTTGGTACCATTCTGTAAACCTCGTCCTTGATGTCGTCCCAGAGGAAGAAGTCGAGGGGAGTGAGGTCTGGTGATCTTGGCGGCCACCTCACAGGACCCCCACGACCAATCCAGGAGTTCGGAAACGTTTCATCGAGAAATTTCCAGACGACACGGCTATTATGTGCAGGAGCTCCATCATGCTGGAAAACCATCTGTCGTAGAGCGTTTAAAGGGACATTTTCTATGAGTTCATCCAAGTCGTCATGAAGGAACCTTAAATAACCGTTGCCGTTCATGTGCCCCTCGATGAAATAAGGACCTAGAAGGTGTTCTCCAAGAATGCCTCCCCAAACATTCAGCGACCATCTTTGCTGGTGGTTTACCATCAGTAAATAACAAGCGCATAAGAAATGATTCATCTTGGTCGATTTTGTCGATAGCCCACATGCAGAAATCCCGCCTCGTTTGAAAATCTTGAGGTAGCAGTTCTCGGTGCAGTTGAATCTTGAACGGACGGAATTTGTACTTCTGAAGAACACTATGTACGGAGCGCGTTGAAATATCGTGGTTCCTACTGATTTCACGGACGCTAGTATGAACATTTTCAATAACTGCCTCCAGAACTTGCTGTTCATTGTGTTCGGTCAAAACTGGCTTATTTCTAATTCTCCTTGCCCGTTTCACACTTCCAGTAGTTGTAAAATCTCTCCAACACTTTTTGAAACGCACGTTCATGTGTTCTGCGCGGATATCTCGCAGCGTACACTCGTGACGCCAACAAACAGTTTTGTTTACATTCTCCAAGAATAAATATCATGTCAACCATTTCTTCTTGACTGCGGAGCAATTTTGCAACATTTATTTTATCAGAAATGACTAATGACTGATGCTGTTGCTGTCTAATTATTTACATTGAAAGTTACCCTTCTTTTGTTTTCTCATGAGTATACTTGGGTACGCGAAACGTTCTTCGACATTTGCAGTTCAATTCTCTTTTTCTCCAAAATTTTGTCATGCAATGTGTGAGTTGTTTGGTAGCAATGGAAAATTTGGGGTTGCGGCTGTACAGCGCCGTATTTTTTTTTTTGGGGGTATAATTTGAAATTTTCGAAAAAAATAACAACTTGCCAAAGTCAATCAAAAACTTTCTTTTTTTTCACAAATTATTGTCCAAAACAAAATATTGTGAAGGTACACGAGGTCTTAACCTGTCCCTCAATACAAAATTTAGCCATCGACGTTATTTGGTTTCTCTAAAAAAAATTTCAAAGATGGGGTGAAATTTTGAAAGAAAGGGTTATAACAGCGAAACTGCTAAAGTTAAGTGTATAACATGCTAGATAAAAAAAACAATACTTTTCGAGTACTTTCCAAATCGGCAATAAAAAAATAGGGCATTCTATTAAAAAAAAAAAACATAAGTTTGGTACGCCACTGGAATACGGCACGCCACTGGGGACCAGAAAAAATTTAGGAACATAGCGACGGTGATTATGCACAACGTTGCTATTTGAATTTTTTCGATAGGTTTTATCGTTTACGAGCTATGGACCGAGGCGTCTTAGGTGCCACACCCTGATAGAAATTTAGCAATTTTGCCTCTTTTCCTATGCACGCTAAAGGGGTGTTTTGAAAAAGTAAAATTCACGATTTTGGATAAATAACCGCCATTTTTATTGTTTGATTTGTGAAAATTTCCAGGGTTAGAGATTGTTAATATGACTGTCTACCTACCATGAAAACTTAAATTCAATTCTTTTGAAATTGTGCTCATAAATAGTTATACTTACAGATTTTTTTTAATCCCTTCCACCATTGGGATCTTGAGAAGTAGCAGCACAGATACAGGGTCGGTTATATTACATAAAAGTTGCCTATTTTGATAGGTACTGAATGAAAATCAGTAAAAAAAATTCGTTTTCAACATATGGCGGAAAAACTGAAAATCGTGATGTTCTTCTTCGCCCAGTAGGTATCTTTGTTTGTTTAAAAGATGACTTGAAATTTGGCACACAGGCAAAGGGTAATATTTTTAAATAGGCTAGAGTTCTTATGTCTTATACAGAGTGTTCCTTTTCAAAGATACGGCACCCAACTTTTGCTTTTCTTATGACAGCCATTTTGGATTTTGACAGCATTTAAGAGTGCGTAAAAAACCATTCAAGTATCATGTATCACATATGTCTATCAAAAAATAAAAAAATACTGAAAACCGGTTTTTCTTTTTATTAATTATTTTATTATATTTATTTTATTATTTTATTTTATTTTAACTGGTTTTCCCTAGGTATTTTTTTATTCTTTGATGAGTAATTATGACATGTGATACATGATACTTGAATGGTTTTTTACCCGCTCTTAAATGGTGCAAAAATCCAAAATAGCTCTGTAAAGGCACACCCTGTATAAAACATAATAAGAATTCTAGCCCATTTAAAACATTACCCTTTGCCTGATGTATGCCAAATTTCAGGTCATTATCTTATAAACAAACAAAGATACTGGGCGGAGAAGAAAATCACGGTTTTCAGTTTTTCCGCCATATTTTGTAAACGAATATTTTTTACAATTTTTTTTTTACTTATTTTCACTCAGTATCAAAATATGCTACTTTTATGTAATTTAACGGACCCTGGTAGCCATTTTTACCATTTTCTGACCTACGCCCCTGGTTTATTATTAGAAATTATGAAAGTTTTTACACAGGCGTTCAAAAATTAACAATATTTAAAAAAAATCAATTGGAGGCCATTTTGAAACAGCTCAATTGATTTAGCTCAAATGTAACACTAGACTACTTCTTATGGATGTCTTCTTACTCCTACAAAAATTTCAGCCCCTAAATTGAAAACTGCGACCTGAAATGATACCCCAAGAACGCATTTTTGAGAACTTTGCAGCGACACTGTTTTATTGGGGTTGTAAAATGCGGTAAAAGTTTTGATTTTGATCTGTTTTTTTGGGAAACTGGTCGAAGTGTGCCGTTCAATTTCAGAAGCTCATTTCATATAATTTTTTCCTGAATTTTCTGAATCTGAAGCCGTTTTTTTTCCAAAAGTCGACCGGAAAATGTGCTTTACTGTCAAAAAGTAAAACTGCAAAACCATTTATTTTTTTTTCAAGTACGGTCCTGGATTTTGAATATTTTGAAGATGTCGATAGGACATCTTGCAGTGTCTCCATAGAAGATTTCTGCTACAATTTTGTTGAATTTCATCAAAACGTTTCAAAGATATCGCCCTTTAAAATTTAAGCCCAAAACACCCTGTATCTCCGTACCTGGTGTAAAAAAAGCAATAGATTTAGATTTCGGGGTATCGATGCCCCATCCATTGAAATACGCTGGATTAGTCATGAATCACCCTGTATGTAGAGAATAAATAAATTCCCCACAAATTTAGAAATGAGGAATTTTGCCTAAAGCCCATGTAAAAAAACTTAACCCCTAAATTCAAGATGTTGGATAACGCCTGGGGGTAAATTTGTAATAATCATGCACTTTAGGCATCTCTGAGCAGGGAGGAGGGGACTAAACTGCGCCCAAAAATTTCTGCCGGCAATTAATTTTGGGTTTTCGTTTTTGCGTCTAAAATGGCTGAGCTAGTAGTAAAAATAAAATTTTATAATGTCATATAAAAAAAAATATACCCAAAGAAGAAGAATTGTGTATACGGTGGAAATTTATTTAGGTATAAGTAAATCACCGGAGTTGAAGCGACGTTACAGAGTGAGAGGCAGTTCAACACACATGTGGGTAGGAAATTTATCTCCTACTTGCGCAGAAGTGCAAAAAACTAACTAAAAAGAAAGCCAAAGTCGTTACACGATGTGCCTTGAATATCCTATTGTGAAATACATGGTTACTAAATTACATCGAAACAGGACTTTATTGGAGTTGTCCTTTGCAGGTGACACCCGATCGTCGTCAGCGGCAAGCGTTATAAAGTTATCCTCCAACCTCCAAACTTCGGCTCCCAGTCGATTCCCAGTAATTTCAACAAGTACAAAGCAACTCCTAGTCGGTCCTCTTTGAACGTCGACTGCATTTAAATGACAGCGGCTCTGTTCTCGTGTTAACTTATTGCGATCAAACGCCTTTGAAAGCGATGCACGATTTTTGCGATATGAAAATTGGTCAGAGACTTTTGTTTTTGACAGCGCGTAAAAATCATTTTTAGCTCTGAAAGGATCCATTTTGCTAAAGGGGTTATGAGGATATTTGAAATATTGTTTTGTTTATTGTTTCAGGGTCCGTGTTTGGAGATCAGCGTGATACTGTAACGCCTAGATTTATATCGAAAGGAAGCACCTTCAGAGTTGTTACCGGAGACACGGTGACTTTACCATGTGAAGTTCAAAATCTCGGTAAGGCTTTTACTTTTTTTTTACATCGTTTTACGTAAATAAAAAATATAATTGGTGACATCATTGAACTATAAGGAGCACCAAGTTTAATACACATAAAAATTCTTATTTATGTGACAATTAATCGAAGCCCGGAAAGCTAATGACAAAACTGAGCGTGTAAATACTAGGACACGGCTTTTTTCCCTTCGAGGGTCGTCCGATGGGCTTATTATGCTAAACCCCCTTTGCTGCCACCCATTCTGTCAGTCTGATCCCCTGAACTAGTTTGTACAGCCCCATCACTGGATGAGTGTCATATTCTTCCGAACTAATTTTTGGTTGTCCGTATATTTCTTGTCTTCTGCGGTCCAGAGCTTGTTTAGCTGTCTCTCGGCAGCTTAGGTCTCCATTGAACAGTCCTATTTTGTGTTTTAAGTATTCTTTTAGGGCAATATGTCCCGTCAGTAATCCCACTGTGATACGTAACTGATTCCTACTAAGTGATAGTCCTTCAGTTGTCTTCTTAATGGGTCCCGTGATGAAAGGCTTTCCCATGTTGATGTTTGGTGCTTTTATCCCAATATTCTTTAGGTTTTTTCTTAACCCATAATTCACTTGGCCCTGTGCTGTACTCTTTGGTACTCCCAGGGCCGGTTCTGGGCCAATATATTCAGCAGAGGATCTTCTTGTTAGTTCGCCGGTTTTTTTTTATTGCCTATGATTCCGCTGTGTCCTGGCACCCACATCAAGGTTACTTTGTTGCGTCCTGCCAGGCTTTCGAGGTTTTCACGGAATTGTCATAGTAGTCTGGACGTTATCTTAAGGATTTCAATAGCCCTCAGAACCGCCTGACTGTCTGTCAATATGTTGATCCGCCTATTCCTACCAGCTCATTGTATATGCTGGCTCCAGTCCCTTGATCGGTCTTTGACACGTCTGTATATCAGGTTGTTCCAACCAGCCTGTTCTCGTCTGTTGGTTCATTCAATTCCTTCCGATCCATGATCCTTACCTCAAAGTTATTTTGGAATTTGAATTTTCTTTGGTTCTTCTTGCAGCCTTAGTCGTGCCATTCTTGCTTCTACCATTATCATCAAATGAAGTGGAGGAAAGTCTTCCACTTCAATTGCTTCCATTGCTGCAGAAGGACTTCCACTGCTGCAGTTGGAGTTGTTTTTATTGCTCCCGTTATTCCAAGGCATGCAAGTCTTTGCACCTTGCTAAGCTCATTTACCGTGGTACTTTGTTGCATCTTTGTCCACCATACCAAAGATGCATATACATTCTGGTGTACGCCCAGTACACCACATGTGGTTTGCATCCCTATGTTTTCCCATAAGTTCGTCTGACCATCATGAATGTGGTCTCAGCTCTTTTCTTAACATATGTCGAAGTTTTAGTGCTTCGGACACCAGCATATCCTATGGTCTTGATTCCCTCTTGGTCCAGACGCTTCAGTAGCTCATCCATAACAAGGTTTCATGCGAACTGAGCCACCATGGTCTCCCCAATAGGGATGCACATACCAATCTATTTTTCATCATGCAGTCTCTCCACCTGCATATTGTTGCATTGACTCCTCCATTCCTTAATGCATTGGAGATTGATTCTAAGGATGTGTTGTCATTTGTCAAACGCACCTTCTATGTCCAAAAAAGCACATAATTGATTTTTATAGCTTTTCCACCAATTGATGTAAAGCTGATTCCGTCGATTTTCTATATGAATGCTGGTCTTGATGAAGTGATCTGTTTGTCAAAACATCATACCTTATGTGCCCATCGAGCAGTTTTTCTAAAGTCTGCAGTAAAAAGGACACTAGACTTTTTGGTCCTGTTTGGCCCTGTCCTGTTTTCCCAGGTTTCGGTATATAAATTACTCTTATTAAGGGTTCAGGCTTTACGTATGTGTCCCAGTGCAAGGCTGCCCCTGAGGATCAAACATAGCCTCTGGATCAGAAGATCATACCCGGTGGCGATTTGTAGGGTTCAAAGGAGTTGATCGCCCATTTTATATTAGTATCGCCCCGTTGATACTGATACTACTAACACAACAACTATACTCTTTCACTTGTCACACTTGTCACAATCACTTCACTCTGTTTTCTAACTCTCTTCCTTAATTCCAAACATCAACTAACTGACTACGGCGGCGCGGCTTTATATATACGTCTCAGACGTAGCTCTAGACACAACCAAGAGTTCTCGAACACGCGGAACCATTCTGGCATTTAGTAGAATGTGAGTTACAGTGCCCTGGCAATAATTAATTTCGGGGGGAAAATAATTTCCTTCCAGAAAACTCAAGACCCTGTAGATATCTCGAGAACTAAGATCTTTTTTTGTCGGATGTTGAACAGTCTACTCTACTCTAAACTGGGACATCCTGTATTATGCCAGTATAATAATACTTTACGAATTTCGGTCGCCACTGTAGATATTTAATTAAGCTGACCCGAAGCCGAGGGCTCGCTGGGCCCTTTGATCTCGCCACTTTGAATCCTCTTTTCGGTCCGAGCCGATTGTAACTTGCAGCTAAATGCAATTTACAACCACGATTAATTCCGCTGGATCGTAATCGCAATTGAAGCAATTTCCCAACTCCGAGAGCATGCAGATACTCTCAGCCTGTGTTTAATTCGAATGATTGCAGAACGGAGGATAGGACGCAATTCCTGTATGATTGGATCAACGTTTCATCTCTGCTGATAACGCTTTCATCCTGTAGTTCAATACTTGTATAATTATGCGGGATTATTCGTCTGATGGATTGTCCACGGCTACAATGTAGACAGCTCGCTGGGAATTATTTTGCAAATCTTTTATGGTGCAGATGGTTTGATAGTTTTAATTTTAGGTTAACATCACAAGGCTTTTGGTTGCGAAACCTTTTTTTGCGTTTATTCTTAGTATGTTTTTGTACAGGGTGTCCCAATATTCCATGGACATGGAGCAACCACAGATTACTGAGGTAAAAAAAAGTCGCTCGGACCAAACTTATCTCTATACCAAAATGCTTCGTTTGTCCGTTAGAGGGCTTCAAAGTCTTTTGAAAATTTTAGTTTTTTTGAAATAGCTCAAAGTCGGCTGATTCCAATTCGATGAAATTTGGTAGGTAAATTTCTTATTAAAAGTACTAACTTCTGATGTACATGATAATTTGACGAAAATCCGGGAAGGGGTGAAACTACCTCTACCCTCCATTAAAATCGATCGTAATTGTTGATAGGGTAACAGGAACGTTGTTCATGTTTTTTTGTTTGAAAGATACATCGTTTTAGCCCATTTTTGGTCTCCTACAAAAATCTGTATCTTTCCGAGGTGCTATGTGATAAAATAAATTAGTCGATGATAACTAAATTTTTATTTCATTCTTTTAATTTGAAATCAAATTTTCAATTATCAGGTGATTATTTTATCTAATCTCATAAAAGATGCTCGATGTGGGCGTCGGTTTGGACCATAGAAAGTTCCATCCTGCGCAAAAAAATGATTTTAACTTTTCTTGGAACCTCGTCGTTTTGCAAACTGTTTACTGCGTTTTAAAAAAACTGTTTGCAAACACCTGAAAAAAAAAAACTGAACCATACTAAACATCTTTTATGAGATTAGAACAAATAATCACCTCCACAATTGAAAATTTGATTTCAAATTAAAAGAATGAAATAAAATTTTGGTTAGGTACCATCGACTAATTTATTTTATCACATAGCACCTCGGAAAGATACAGATTTTTGTAGCAGACCAAAAATGGGCTAAAACGATGTATCTTTCAAACAAAAAAACATTAACAGCGTTCCTGCTGCCCTATCAATAATTACGATCGATTTTAATGGAGGTAGGGGTAGTTTCACCCCTTCCCGGGTTTCCGTCAAATTATCATGTACATCAGAAATTAGTACTCTTAATAAGAAATTTACCTACCAAATTTCATCGAATTGGAATCAGCAGACTTTGAGCTATTTCAAAAAAACTAAAATTTTCAAAAGACTTTGAAGCCCTCTCACGGACAAACGAAGCATTTTGGTATAGAGATAAGTTTGGTCCGAGCGACTTTTTTTTACCTCAGTAATCTGTGGTTGCTTCATGTCCATGGAATATTGGGACACCCTGTATATCTAGACTTGTAAAAGTATACTTGGACAAAAAATTACCAGTATAAACGATTTTCCTTTTGCTGCCTCTTTGATCACCTGTCCCATCCACAAAATACTGACTACCTACTAACAAGATGACTTATTAGAAACTTCTCGAAACTTTTAATCGTGTTAATTTAGTTCAGCGAGCTTAAGACCCAGGCAAAGATATTCAAAATACTGGAACATTAAAACAGTAGCCGCACGTACCTGTTTGTAACAGATCACATTATTCATTAAAATTTTATCAAAACTTTTACTTTGTCTATTTCAAATTCTGCAAAACGAGTGCTTGCTACAGTGCTGGGGGCAGGACAGTTAAAAATGACAAAAACAACAGAAGGTATAATTAATTCTCTAATTCAAAAGAAGGAATGTTTCTCTTGTTTTATTATTTATTTAGCAGAAACATGTCGTAATTCTGTTCTGAAATGAAATTATATTAATTTTAAATTATGCCACCGTCTCCTAAAAGCTCGTCCATCCTCTCAGGGATTCGTCTTCGAATCCTATACAAAGGAAAGCTCGAAGATCTTCTACCTGATTCAACCTAATCTGTTTCTCCTAGTCATACTCTTCCCATTCATCGTCAATTCTTAATTCATCGTACATGTTAGCTCGAAAATGCCTGCTTCCCATTGATCCTGGCAGCCAAATTTCCCCCATCTAAACTGAAAGTAGTCTGTTTCCCATCCAGCCTGGCAGCCTAGATCATCCATGCCCGCTCGAAGTCGTCAACTTCTCATCAATCGTGGAAAACTTGGTTCATCCGTTCATACCAGGTCGAAGTCGCTTGCACACCGCATCCTTTCAGGCATTACATCTCCACAGAGAACATCTTTCTTCTCTCAGGCATTACATCTCCTCAGAGAGCACTCTTCATCTCATGCATTACATCTCCTCAGAGGGCACCCTTCATCTCAGGCATTACATCTCCTTAGAGAACACTCTCTTCCTCTTAGGCATTACATCTCCCTAGAGAACACCCTCTTTCCTCCTCTTCTCAGGCATTACATCTTCTCAGAAAACACTCTCTTCCTCTCACGCATTTACATCTCCTCGAGGACACCCTTCCTGCTCAGGAATTACATCTCCTTGGAGAACACTCTCCTACTTCAATCCTCTTAGGCATTACATCTCCTCAGACAACACCTCCTTCTCTCAATTCTTTTCTCAATTAACACATTACAACAACTCAGAGAACATCCTTCATCTTAGGCATCACATCTCCTCAGAAAATACCCTTCCCTTCTTTTTTTAAGCATTACATCCCTTCAGAGAATACCTCCTTCTCTCAGGCAGGCATTACATCTCCTCAGAGAACACTCTTCCCTTCTCCATTTAGGCATTACATCTCCTTAGAGAGCACCTCCTTTTCTAAGGCAGGCATTACATCTCCCCTGAGAACACCTCCCTCTCTCAGGCATTGCATCTCCACAGCGCACACCTCTTCTGTACTTCTCTCGAATCCTCATCACCATAGAGGATGAACTTGACCTCTCTCGACGTCTGCAATGCAAAAATACGTCTAGGTGCATTATTTTTGGACCCCTAGGAGCCCTAATTTGGAACAAAATACGCGTAAGTCGTTCCCCATGACGTCATTTTTTCGTATATGGGACCATAACCGTATAACAGAGGCAGAAAAAAGCGGAAAGAATAATTCTGATGATAAAATAGCGACAGTTTCGTTTCGAAGATCACGAAATTGATGGCAAAGTCTAATTTCCGACGTAAAAATATTATAACAACGGAGTTGATAAAGCAATCCCCGCTTTATAGACTGGGAGATATTCATTAATAAATGGGCCTCACTTCCCGTGATTTACTGGTTAGCAGATACTGAAAAAACAAATCGGTCGATTCACCGCTAATATGATTGATTAACGAATCTTTTGTTCCTTCGTAAGCGAGTTAAAAGTTATGCCCATGATTTATGAAACGTTTTTACAGTGCTCATTTGTCATTTTAAACCTCGATTCGTGTTTGTCGAGCCGGAACATGACGCAGGACAAACATGCAAATATCGCCCCTCTCTTCTCCTATCTCTAGTCCTAGCGGATCCTGGATCCTGCGGATGGAAGCCGTGCTAATTTACTTATTTGACAGCAGGGATATATCATGTAACAATCTTATTATTAATGGACGCTTCAGGAGGATCTCAGAGGAAATACTCAGGACTATGATAGAGATACCGTCCTGTTATATCATCCTCGGTTTATATTTCAGAAATTACTGGTTGAATCGGGAATATTTCTATAATTGAAGGTGTTTTTATGAAATTATATTTGGAAAAATGCACTTGCTTTTTGCTTTAAAAACTTGTTCAAGACGTCTAAATAAATTTTCGAATAACCTCCTCGTCAATCGAGATGTAGTACCCAGTAAAAATAAATAAATATCTTATGGCTATGGTAAAGCCCAAGTGTCAGAAGTTTTCAAGTAGCCTCAAGGACCTCTGACGTAACTTAACGACTGCTGTGAAGCAGCCGGGACCCAGTGTTACGGGTTCAAGCTCGCAGGGACATAATGCCCAGATCCGGCTCGAAGGACCAAAATGTTACGGGTTCAAGCTCGAAGGAACATAATTTTCAGATCGGGCTCGAAGGAAGAAAATGTTAAGGGGTCGAACAAAATGTGGCTCTACCCAAAAGACGAGATGTCCTATTAAGGACCAATAAATTACGAGTAAAGGATATTTATTAAGTTAAATGTAAGTCGGGTGTATATTTTTCCCTATGCTTTTGACTGGCGAAGGAGGTAAATATACAAGACAAAACGTGAAGCTTACGAAGGGATGATATCTTTTCGGCTGCTACTATTTCTTCCCGATCAACCCATCTGCTTCAACATACGAACTTTTATGTCCCTTTTTAGATGAGTTGGGACGTTCTTGATGCACGAAGGTCAACCCAGGGGAAGGGAGTAAAATAAGGAAAGGCGGCAGGATTTAAAATGAATACGAAACACTCAGACTATTCTTCAAACTACTCCTTTCTTCCGAAAGCTCTTGTGACTCTTGAGAGACTCATCGAGTGATACATTAGAGAAAGGCATCCTCTAAATCCAAACCAACATTCTTATGTCAAAATATTTCGAAACTTGAAGACCAGTCAAGGTCTAGTCAGCTCCAAAAAATATTTTTTTGCCAGGTTAGGTCAGTAGAATTTGGTTGTTCTTAGGACAAAGTTCGTTTTGACAAGGTAGCTCGAAAGGTTTATTTTGCAATCAAGGTTTGAAAAAATTCGGTGAGCTCGGAATTTTTATTTTCTTTATTGAAAAGTTCGGTTTGAAAGGTCCGGTCAGCCCAATTTTTTTTATAAAACCAGGTCAGCTCGAAAACTGCAGCTTTTTTCGATCATTGTCACACCTAGAAATATTTTTTTATCAAGTTTTTTTGACAAAGTCCGGTCAGCTCGAAAATTCGAATTTCTTTTCGAACCTTGTCAAACTGGGTAATACGAAAAATATCGAGCTCAGCGGACTTTGCCAAAAAATGAATTTTAGAGCTCATCTGATTTTGTCTAACCGGACGTTGCCAAAAAAAAAAAAAAATTTTGAACTGACCAGACTTTATCCTATGTAGAATCTACACTTCACCAAATTTAGCAATCCACGAGCTGTCACTGCTGAAGACATGCCGCCAAGGTAGGTTAGAAAAGGGTTAAATATCTCCTGCAGCTATCAAGAACAAGTAGTCTAAGACTCCTAATAGCTATCTACTCAGGACACTACAGGTTGAATAAACATCTTCATACAATTGGGATAACACATGGACCCAAAGTGCAGAGCTTGTGGAGAAGATAATGAAACTGCAGAATATGTGCTCTGCCAGTTCTGTCCAGCGCTTCGTCGAATTCGGCAATCTATGCATACTGGAAGAAGTTTGGCCCGACATGTTCAAAAAAAAATTCAAGATAAGATTTAAAAACAACTCGAAACTCGTAAATAGGGTATAGGGTACCGAAGGTGGCACTAATTTACTTGAAATCTCTCATCAGATGTTGATTTCTCTTTTTCTACTATAAAAACTCTTCCGGGAATCAAAGGAAGCTTTACTTACAGTAGTTGGAGTTGCTGTGAGTAAGTTCTTTAGATACCTTCCTTAATTAAGTCGACCAAGAGAAATGATCATGTAGTTGATTGAACACTCAGTTGTTTCTATTTTACTTGTAGGAGATAAAGTGAATGAATTGAGGTAGGTATAGCGTTGCTGAAACGGGGATATGCGGGTCTTGTGAAATTTAAACAGGCCACGGCGTTCGGTGTTGAGGTAGGTCACTGCCGGAAAGTCTAATAAGGCTTGTTTGAAACGAAATGAGTTTTCATTCTAGGATTCGCGATAATGTTTAATTAACTTTTTGCTGTTATATCTTTTTTTACGCAACAGAAAATATTTAAAAGTATCAAAGGTATAATAATTATTATCTCTATTATTATAACATGGACAATTGCGTACGTTTATAAAAAATATACTCGATGTATAAATGAAAAGTCGAAAGACAAAGAAAGTTGCTGCAGGCGTTACTTGTTCAGCGTTAATTTGAATTCTCAATTAAAACTCCAGCGTGAAGCACTTGCGGCTTAATTAAAGATATTGTCATTTCAACGCACGACCGGGCATTGAACATGTGGAACAATTGTAAAAAGTTAGTTTTCCAGCACGAGAGGGACATTTTCAATGTTTTACCCGAGCTCTGCTGTGCATCGACACGCCATTGTTCAAACCCCACAGCGGCAGCGCCGGAGATCCCAGTCGAGCGAGATGGGAGAGCAAAAGAGCCCGACCGCTTTTTAATTTGTATGCAAATTTTAGCGGTTAAAACAAAGAGCGCTATGACTACCATAAAGCCATAACACCACCTACAACCGACCCCAACCCCTTGCGGATTTGCCTTGTGTTATTTATTCACCGAATTATCGTCAGCAGTTTCGACCATTCTGCTAGCAATTAAAACTTTGATGTTCTGGCATAATTCCGCGGTCGCGCTCACTCGGTCGCCGCTGTCTGTGTACGCATTTCGACCGCGCGATGTCCAATGAAAGATGAAATCGCTTGCATCATTTCATCCGCGGGATGGAATATGTAATAACGGAAAACAAGTTTGCTGGATTGTCGCCGGAATAAAAGCAAAGGGACGGATAGTAATTTTCTATTCACGCGTCTCTGCCCTTCGGCATTTCGAATGTTACATGAAATCCTGCTGCCGGAACAATTTTGTGAAAATACTGCATTTGTGAAGATTTAATTATCTGGAAACGAAACAGGACTGGATCATCTGCATGTACCATCATAAGCATGTACATTTTTTTGCATCTGATCAGTTTTTAACTTCACCAAATTAGCTTTCAAATTCAAACCTTTTCATGGACCTAGCAAATGGGAAATGAAGGAAAAAACAACCCCCTCACAGAATTTTCACTAAATTCCACTAAAAAAACGATAATAACAATAATTATATCACAACAGCTCCACAAACAATGTTCAATCAAATGACGATCAATTTCTTATTAAAGAAATTTATTTCCATATCGCTCCTACATTATATTTATATTGGAAAAACCGATAAAAATTTATAATACCAAGCCCTAAGGATATTTCGGTAGTCCAGGCACACACTGATTCTGCATATTTGTATTCAGATAGCAATCAGTTTGATCAAAGATCGCCTTTTGCATACTCGAGCAATTCCCAAGCCCTCGACTGCCTGCGTGTATCCCGAACAAATTAAAATTCAAGTCAGGGTATTAGTCCTTCCAATAAATGTAATAATGATATGTCAAATTAAATTTGATTTACGACGCCCTATGGATGTAAATTAGTTCATCTCTCGGGAACCTCGATTAATTTCCCGTTCACCTATACCTATGTGAAGGGTCATCACACCTAAAAGATTTCCAGCAACAGTTTGCTGCTTAAATTTAATATTATAATTCGGTATAGAGGGCGCTTTCATGCGACCTATATATTATCCTCATGATGACGTATTATTGTACCTATATATAACGTGTCCGAGATAAGAATTCATACTTCACATCACCATGGGGATGTTGTAACTATGAGAGATAGTGTATCGTGCTATAACATTTAGGAATTAAGACCGGGAGATAATACACAGAATTAATAATATTATGATTTTTAATTATTGTATTCACTGTTTAATTTCGTACCACTGTGGCCCGTGCGGGAGATGCGGAAGTATTCCAATCGATGCGGTTTGCGAATGGGCAGAGTACTGCTAGTGGATTCTGTGAGTTGGACGAATATGCTCGGATTTCAGAGTCTAACAAGACTAGCCCTCCCCCCCGTTTTCGAGGAGGCTGAATACGACGGTGGTGGTTTAAACTCTTCTCGAGTTGACCGCACCCTCTAAAACGGCCAAAAACCACCCCCATGAAGGGTAATTCACGGAACTTCTTTCTCTTGGCGGCCAAACTTTTGTGTCACCCCCCGTTTTCGAGGTCGCTGAACGCGATGCTGACGTTGAGGTCGAATTCTCGACGCCCACCAATCCCTCTACGCGGCCAAGAACAACCCCCGGAAGGGGTGAAACGGGAAATCGCCGAGTGAATTCGACGAAAATCCGTCCCCGCCCGTTTTCGAGGATGCTGAACGAACGAGAACTAAAAAGTTCTCATGTTAACTTTTCACCCCTTCCGGGGGTTGTTCTTGGCCGCGTAGAGGAGTTGGCGGGCGTCGAGGACCGACCTCAACGTCAGCATCGCGTTCAGCATCCTCGAAAACGGGCGGGGACGGATTCTCGTCGATTTCACGCGTCGAGTTCCCGTTTCACCCCTTCCGGGGGTTGTTCTTGGCCGCGTAGACGGATTGGCGGGCGTCGAGGACCGACCTCGACATTAGCATCGCGTTCAGCGACCTCGAAAACGGGCGGGGACGGATTTTCGTCGATTTTGCGCGGCGAGTTCCCGTTTCACCGATTCCGGGGGTTGTTCTTGGCCGCGTAGAGGAGTTGGCGGGCGTCGAGAATCGACCTCGACGTCAGCATCGAGTTCAGCGACCTCGAAAACGGGGGGTGACACAAAAGTTTGGCCGCCAAGAGAAAGAAGTTCCGTGAATTACCCTTCATGGGGGTGGTTTTTGGCCGTTTTAGGGGGTGCGGTCAACTCGAGAAGAGTTTAAACCACCACCATCGTATTCAGCATCCTCGAAAACGGAGGGGAGGGCTAGTCTCGTTAGACTCTGAAATCCGAGCTTTTCGGGTTTTTTTCCGACTCACAGAATCCACTATGCGTGTACCAAGCCTCGAATAATGCGATCGGCCTTTTTAATAGAACAAGACAATGACGATGAATGGGAATGCGGGAGCCGCGACGTTTATCCACAGCAACTGAGGAAGGGTTGCTCACGGCACTCTACTTTGAATCGTACTGGTTCTCTTGGACTCTGACTGGTGTTAGTGATGGTGGTGAAATCCTGAAGGTTCATTTTCACCACTCGCGTTACGCACATGAATGTGTCCTCTTGTCGTGAAAAACCATAATGTTATAGGGATCGTGCAAGTAGAGGATAAATTCCATAAGGAAAGATGGAATTAAAATATGCATCTATGACGGAACAGTTACAAACAATCCCATTGAGACAATTAACCATAGCAATTACTAATTGCAATTCGTCTGATATAAAGAGTAAGTTTTCGCATGGTTATATGTAGACGGTTAATTATTATTGTTGCAAATTTTTATGCCGAATAATAATTAAATTTGTTTTTCTACTCCCAACCTTTAATATGCATATTAAATATGAATCACCAGTGCTTTAATGGGTCTCATTAAGATACAAATTTTCATTAAAGCACTGGTCAAGCTATCCAATGGCAGAGGAGCATTTGCAATCGAATCGGGTCCTTTTCGCTCACAATCGGGTCGGCAAGCCAACCGAAGTCACAGAGTTGTCATACTCACGACAAAAATTGCCTTGTGATATAAGTTCTGTATTTCTGAAAAAAAATTCTGAACGTTTATTTAATTTAGAACATAAGAAGTAACATTCAAAGAAAATTTATCAAGATTTTATGTTACCTTAATTAATTTGATAAGTAGGTATATCGTGTAAAAGATAGGAAGATAAAGTATTATATTATTCGTGGCGCTCCGTGATAGTATTCAAAGCGGCAACGCTGCGACCCGCGTTGCGCAGGTAAACAATATCGTAATTAATGGTGTCGATGTTATTAAAATTATTAATTAATCTCAAAATCGAAGCGTAAAATTCGGAATTCGAACTTCGCATAATAAAAGTTACGCAGTAGTGAGTAGTTCCCTTTAAACTTGATACTAAAACATGTCTCAGCAGAATAACCTTAGCGACGAAGAGAAAATTTGGTAATATGCGTAAACAAATAGCAAAGCAACCTATCTTAACCTCAATGATCCGCAATTGTACACGGGTCATTGTTAAAATATATAATTTTTTAATCTTTTCTATGAAATAAAAAAGGGTCGCAGAAAAAATAGTGTATGGAACTCGCAGATAATGGCTATTAATACGCTCTTATGATGGTTAAGACACTCGCCTACGGCTCGTATCTTAACCATCATACTCGCGTATTAATAGCCTTCATTATAAGCTCGTTGCATAATATACTATTACTTAACTGCAATTCGCTCTTAAACACCTTCCTGCGTATTAATCTCATAAATAGTGTATTTTGATGCGTTGATCCAATATGGATTATCGCCATTTTGGAAATTGGTTGTTCAAATTTTTCATGGTTATATTATATTAGTCTGAATAGTTGCGTATTTTGACAATTTCAGTCTTTTTATCTCCCATATACCTACCAGGGTTAAAAATACCAATTTTTACTAAAATTCAAATGGTCGCCATTTTGAAACGCATCGACCGATTCTACTCAAAAGCAACATCAGACCACTTCTTATGGATACCTCGCTCCCATAAAAAATTTCAACCCCCTTGATTGAAAACTGCGACCAGAAATGGTGTTACAAGAAAAGGTTTTTTAAAATTTTTAGAAGAGACACCCTGTAGAAGTCACCAAACCTCAGGAATTTTTTTTTAATTGAAAAAGGTAAATCGCCCGTAACCTCTACAAGACTGAAAAGTTTCGTTCAATAATTTTGAAAAATAAAGGTACAGGAGCGTTTTGAAAATCGCAAAAACGCTATTTTGGAGAAATAAATATAATGCTAGTTCTGTCTAATGCGAGGTTTGTAAAAGGCTGTCTATGTAGTCGTTTTCTGGGGAAAGAACATCAGGAAAAGCAGACTTAAATTTTTTGCATACCTAATTCAGTTAATGGTTTTAATTAAATATTTTATCTCTAGCTCCGCCATTTTAAATATGCATTTTAATTCCATTAGACTGCAGGAGTATGTGAATATATTACAAACAGAAAGCTACTTTTCTACGTTTCTCATGCAGTAAAATCGCTTTTAAATAATCTCCGTGGCCAATGAAATGTATTTAATTGCTTTTGTGTTTTTTTTCAAAAATATTCAAAAGAAGGCACTCGGTTTAATTATGAAACTATTTGGCTCGCGCAATTTTTATATGATATTGCAACGAACTTCACTTGATTCTCGTAATTACCTTTACAAGAATGAATAATAATCATTTCTTCTTTTTGTCTCAATTCACTTAACTTGTCACTTTCTCTTATTCACTAAATATATAACTGGTAGCTCTTCTCCCTACTGCATGTACTGTCCTCTCTACTAGAACTCATCCGTTCACTGCAGCTCTAGGCACTATTGTTCTTTTCAATACTTCTAATCTCCATTTACTGTCCCCTTTGGTAGTACTCTAACATGATAAAAAAATACTATCTTTCTCTAGCTTTTCCGTAACTCGTCTCAATAATGTCATTGACTTAATCTTTGAACTAATTACGTTGCCGCATGACTTCCTTTCCTTATACAGGTTTTTATCTCTCTCACTGTTGGTGCTTATATTGATAAGTAGCAGAGATAGGAGATCGGTTATATTAGAGAAAAGTTGTTGCACAATTTTATGCTTATTACGAATCTGGAACAACATTTTGGGCAACTTCAGTCGTTGCTGAAATATCCCGAAAAAATGAAAAATTGAGATTTCCTATTTAACAATATTTTTTCTTATTATTGAAAACAAATAGGTACATACCCGTTTGACACTTCAAAAATTTTCAACTAGATCCACGCCTTAACAGTCATCTTTTGTTTTTTTTTTGTTGTTTTTCATGTCATTCGGCATTAAAAAAATCAATGAGAACTTAAAAAAAATTAATCTTATTTTTCTCCTTTTAAAAATGATTTTTTTTTCAAATGTTATAGCAAGAAAAAAAAATACATAAGGCACGCAATATGACTTCATATCGACGTCATTCGGTGAAAAAATGATATTTCTAAAAACAATTTCCTAACAGCCATTTCCTAAAACCCTCTCTGTTAGCTGGTACCTGCTCTCATCGACACAGAGGGTCACAAATAATTAATTTTCTGGGTTCTTCCATTATAACTTTTGTTATTACTAAAAATTCAACCATTCAAGAAAATAAAGTGAATTAGTCCCAATTAATCAACAAACGTTTTCTCTCACTCATCTAACATGAATCTCGAAGACGCGCTCGAGTCTCTTCCGCGACTAAATTATAACTCCTTCTCTCTCTGTACTGACAGAGAGTCTACTATGATGTCAATTTGATTATCAATCAACTATTTTCTTAAACTCGCTTCTCTAGCGTATCTGGATTTATTGGCATTATCCGCACGAACAACGACTATTACACCAACTGGCAACCTCTACTACATGCCGGATACTTTCCCCCACACCGTCTCTGGTCATTCCAAGGTAGAGAAAGGACCACTCGGAAAAAGTTCAGGATAGCAAATATTTTATTACTCTCGGCTTGAATTTAAAGTAAACAAATCATTCCATTCTATTTCGAAGATAGATTTACGAAATAAAATTTAAAAAGAATAATTGAAATTTAGTTCTCTGGGATTCACAAACTTTATTGAGTTCTTACTTTTATAACTTATAACATACAGACAAATTAGACTGTGACAGACAGGCATTTGAACAAAATAGAGATCCTATAATAAGGGTTTAGTTTTTCCTTGTAAAGTCCGGAACTCTAAATATCTTTAAATACCCTTTCGATTGTATATATGTATGTTTTTATACTCCAGCAATTCAATTACATCACCTTTTCTAAGTCGATCATCAAGATAATCTAATCTGGACAAATAAAATCTCCCGTATACAGTAAATTTCACCAGGATCGTTATAAATAAAAGGAGATGCCTTCACTTCAATCGATCCACTTATTATAGAAGGCTCTAGTTATACACATAATCCAAGTTTGGAATCCATACATGGGTAAATGGCTGGTGTTCTCTAATCGGTTTAATGTAATCAAATGGAATTTAAGGGCAGTGGAGGGTAAAATTTAGCATGCCCATCGTGATTGAGATCAAAGTGATGTTCGCCCGACTGGTTTGCTTCATGGGATGCGTCTGTCTAGTTATAAGATGCCAAAACTGAAACCGAACACCCTGTATTGATTTGGTTTCACTCTTCCGTGTGATTATGAAGTTATTTTATTGCACAAATTATAAACTGTTCGTATCAAAGAAAATTGATTTGTCTGCCGAATAAACATGGTGCTATACAGAAAGGGCTCTCGTGTTTTTTGAATGAGTAAAAATGAAGTAGGTAGGTATATAGGGATAATATAAATATGTTTTAGGTATCCGCTTCAGCACTCAGGCCTATTAAATGCTTCACTAATGAATACTGCTCTCAAGTTTGTTGACATATTTCTATACGGCGAATGTTTTTTTTTTAAATGCCCGCATGATGATAACTTTATCAAACTCATAAAGTGTTGTAGGTGGGCTCTTCCATGTCTTGTATTATTGTGAAATAGGTACCATTTTTCTCCATCAGCAATTAACAGTTTTCTTGTATTGATGGTGAAAAAATTTGCATCGGTTTTTTCAAATTTAAATAAATGTGACAAAAATCTCGCAACTATCTTTACTACGCCACAAAGGCAGCCAGGCGAAAAGCTTTGAAATTTAAATGCTAAAAATGACCACATTCACAGGGTATTAGTATAAGTATCTTGAAGATAACACGCAGTGTCTGATTTTGGAAATCTAAAAACTCAAAAACTTGGGGGTGACCCAAGAAATTTGTTCTCCATTATGTTAAAATTTAACTCTTTCAGCAATTTTTCAAAGCAGAACAAGATCCGAGATTATAATTGTATTTTTTTTGGGACATACTGTATAACATTTTCCCAAAAGAAAGATACCTAACCTGGCAATGATAACTCAAAGCGTACACTGACCACCTGGCCCAGAAGTATGAGTGCTAACTAAGATATACAACCCTAAAAATCGTTAATTTCGTCCAAGTGTGGAAAAAATGCTGAAACAGTTCAATTTTCACCTAAAGGAAGATCAAATTATTTTGTAGTTTCAAAATTTTATTTGCAATTTTCTAGCGCTCAAGAGCCACCATTTCAAAAAATTTAAATAACAAAAGAAGTCGTGTGACACTTCATTTAGATCCTTCTTTTTCAAACTAAGACGATATCGAAGATTGAAAATTTTTGTTGGGACGGCCTGTATGATTAGACCATATTACAAACTGTAAATTTACAGTTTGGACTGTAAATTTACAGTTTGAAGTGTAAATTTACAATTTTTTGCATTTTGATCTTTTTTTTTAACTTATACTAAATCGAAGATTGCAAATGTTTGTTGGGACACCCTGTGTGACTAGACTACATAACAAACTGTATTATAACTGTAAAAAAACAAACTGTATTAAAACAAACCAAATTACATTTTGTAAATTTACAGTTTTGACTGTAAATTTACAGTTTGTAGTGTAAATTTACAATTTTTTGCATTTTGATCTTTCTTTTACAAACTAAATCGAAGATTGCAAATGTTTGTTGGGACACCCTGTGAGACTAGACTACATTAAAAACTGTTAATTTACAGTTTGTAGTGTAAATTTACAATTTTTGCATTTTGATCTTTCTTTTCCAAACTTAGACGAAATCGAAGATCGAAAATTTTTGTTGGGACACCCTGTATGACTAGACCATATTACAAACTGTACATTTACAGTTTGTATTGTAAATTTACAGTTTGAAGTGTTAATTTACAATTTTTTTGTATTTTCATCCTTCTTTTTCAAACTCAGACTAAATCGAAGATTGCAAATTTTTGTTGGGACACCCTGTATGACTAGACCATATTACAAACTGTACATTTACAGTTTGAAGTGTAAATTTACAATTTTTTTGCATTTTCATCCTTCTTTTTCCAACTCAGACTAAATCGAAGATTGCAAATTTTTGTTGGGACACCCTGTATGACTAGACCATATTACAAACTGTACATTTACAGTTTGAAGTGTAAATTTACAATTTTTTTGCATTTTCATCCTTCTTTTTCCAACTCAGACTAAATCGAAGATTTCAAATTTTTGTTGGGACAGACTGTATGATTTGACCATATTACAAACTGTAAATTTACAGTTTGGACTGTGAATTTATTGTTTGAAGTGCTAATTCACAGTTTGAACTATAAATTCACAGTTTAAATTAAAGTACAGTTTAAAGGGTAAATTATTATCCTAAAAAAATGACGGAAACGGATGGCGGGTCAGTGCTTCCATAAGAGATAAATGTATACGTTTCTCCGTTTTTTAGTTCCTCGCACGTTTTTTCGCCCGCGACCTGCTTCGTTCCTTGCCGGTGCCCTTCTCCATGACCGTCGACCGGCTTCCGGTTTGCTGCCCCCGCGTCCTAGCCATTCCCCAATCAGGGAAGGGTTACGTCATGTAGCCTGGAAGCTATTTGTTAAAATTTTTGCGTAACCTGTGCGAGACACCGGCCGCATCACCTCCGACCTCCATGTATTAGCTCCACGCTGGCATATATCATCCTTTCGAGCTATCTAAGGTCGGTGAATCTATACACGATAATTTTGATAAAAGGTCGTTAAGAGTTTTAACTTGAGAAAATAATTTCTTTTCGCTTTTTGATAACGCAAGATACTCGTAAAGATATACTTTAACGCAGTAAATGCAGTAAGGTATAGGGTTTAATTGGCTTTAATATACTAACCCATCCATTTAGAATGTGTTTTCCCATTAATATTCAAAGTTCCATTTTTCTGGATCATATATGTATTATGTAGAACGAAAAGAGGATTTTTTTAGGTACCTACCTAATTGAATTTGCAGTGTAATTAGATGTAATTATTAGAAACACAAAATTATAAACTTATAATTTAAAAACAAATATTGGATAAATAATAATTAATGACATGTACCTCTGAAATAAAAACCCTTCCAATACCCACGTTATCCTGTCCAGCAGCATGGAAACGTGGGACTATAAATTATACTTGATATACGGGAACGTTTAGATTGGGACATTTCAGTACAAAGCAAATTTGGCAATTGAGGTTGGGAAAGATGGATGGTCTCTAGAGAAACGTACATAACTAGGTAATATGCGGGCTGGAAACTCTGGAATGCATCTGGCACACTAGAAATTCCAGGATATGACGTGGGTAATTATCCAACCGTGTTACGTTGTGCTGGTGATGATGCTGGTGCTCATACAGATGTTGGTTAGTTGGGCTGGCATACAAAAGTGGATTCTTCGTTGAAATTTTTCCTTTAATGAAAGTTGTTTTTGTTAATCCAGTTTTAATCGGGTAGCTGGCAGTTTCCAACTGAATTGTGCTTATATGGTAACAGAAATATGATGTTGCAGTTTTTGTGGTGCATTTGCTCCACTAGCGCTACTACTGAGGGTTGTTTGCTTACCTTAATAAATCTATAATCCCTGGATTAACTTGTGTGAAGTAGAAACTGACTCCGTTCGAACGGATTATTTGCTGCAAAGTTTAGGTAATTTATTTTTGTAAATGCTGCTCTATCAAGTTTCAAATTAAGCTCTTTCCGGACATGGATAATGGACTTTTTTCTTCTTATTATGTTTTTAACCTGAAACGCTTCAAAAGTTTAATTAAAAACTATTAGAGTCAATAAGTGTATTCCTAGAAAATCTATAAATAAAAAAAATGTTACTGGTAACCATCGTAAACTTTGAAAAATAGCGCTGCTGGGACTGCGAACGCGCATCAAACCATAGCACCGCACATCGCGCATAAATAAGAAGCGTAAATTATTATCAGAACCTGAAAAGTAACAGCAAAAGTTACCTTCAGAGCGCGAGGCAGCCCTGCCCTAGCTGTGCATTCATGATGTAGGTAAGTAGCATTTTTGGTGTAGATAAGTCTTGAAGAGTTGAATCCTTGCAATAGGAACTCTTAGATAAGCTATTGTCGCCAGAGAAGTGTAACCTATGGAGCATGGAAGGAAGCCTGGGAGAGTCGATAAGTCCGTTAAGTAAAAAACCTGTGTACACACGTCTCTAGAGTGTTGACGTGAGTGAAATTCTTCAGGGTCAGAATGTTAGAGGCCAAAAGATGCGTAAGAGCCTGCATTTGAAATGCAGATATCTTAAGAAACGACGTTAAACCCGTTCGATTTCGTTCACAATCATGACGTCTGTATCTGTAGCCAGACACCAGATAATATAACCTTACTCAAGTTTGGGATGGACTAAGGAATTGAAAAGAATCGTCGAGTAACAACATTTATAAAATCTAAGGCGATTCGAAGAATTAAACCCATAAAAATCCATAAAGAAGAGGAAGGATATTGTTACGGTCTTACACTTTATTATTTCACAAATTAAAAGTTTTACAATTTTTTTTTATTCTCCAACACAACTATAACTTATAACAATAATCTCCAAACCTAAATAATCAGCTGTTCTCTTCACTTCACTTTTCACCATCACTGCACTCTGTTTTCTAACTCTCTAGTCTTCCTTACTCTGCGGTACTTCCAAACTACAACCGAGGTTGTCTTTCTCTGTTGAAATTCCCGAGGAGTTTTTTGACTTGTCCCAACCATAAGAGGTTTTCGATGGATTTCTGTCAGTTTGTCTTCTTCTTTTTTTCGGAGTTCTGCCTTGAGGAATGTGTCTTTGAGACCACAGAATAGTTCTGGTCATATAAAGGATGTTGATGGTCCTTTTCTTGCCAATGAGTGCGCCCGTTCTCATTTCCCTCAATTCCAGTCAGAGCCCTCGACAAAAGAACTTGAAGCCACAAGTCCCGAGACATGTTAAGGAGGAATTGTGGCACAAAGCCTTAATTCCTTTTTAAACATACAGAGCTTTGCAATTCTCAATTCACTTGAAAAGGAATTGCAGCGAATGCCGCTCTAATACAAGCCCTTAAACCCTGTCCCCAGCTCTGATTCCAGTATGACCTGGTATTCATTTGTTAATGTGAATGTTATTTTTCTTACCTAATTGTTGAGTTTTTATAGTCACCCCGAGCCATTTTGGAGTTGATGGTTGATGAGCTCATCCGTCAATATTTCTTTGTTTTCATGGTTGCTGTCGAGATTTATTTGCACACATACTACTAATGCGTGTTGGAGGTGTTCCCATAGGTTGGCACCAAGTAGTCCACTTGGTGCGAGCTCCATAGACTCCTGCCCCTGTTCCTCTGACGGTTTTGTAGCCGACTTTGTACCATTTAATCGTACCTTCTTAGAAAGTGTTGTTCCATCCATTTTTCGTAAACAGTTCCGTGATGTTCCTCTCCACACTGAATTTCAGAATAGTTCTGTCTTTTGCAAATTCAAAAGCTTTAAGCAGCCACTTAAGGGTTGGCCCTAAATGGTTCCCTGTCCACGTCTCATTCCTGCTCTTTCTACGGAGATTATCATTCCTGCTACATTCTAAGGAAAGCTTCTCCGGCTTTCCTCTCGATTATCAAAGGTAGCGGTGTCAGATCCAAGATTACTTCAAACGGTGCTATTGGAAAAGTTCTCATTGTCCCTGTGATGTAATTACATGCGAGCCTTCTTGCTGTTACTAGCTTGGCCCTCTTGTACCAGACTCCGTATGTGATGATAGATCTTGCTAGCATAGTATACATCCAGCACAGAGCGAGCTCCATGTTCTGTCAGCCAATCTTCTGAACACCATGAGTTTAGGTTGTGGCTTTATTTACTGTTTCATTCAAGTTCTGGTTCCAGAGTAGTTTTTGTCAATTATTATTTTTTCATTCTAAATCAACTCTGCCCAAGCGGACGATTTTGATTTCTGGAAGCTTGATTGTTCTATTTTGGTGAATCTTACAGGTGCTGTTTTTGCAGGGTTGATGTTTAGTCCCACTTCCTGTCATTATTTCGTGTTTATTTTTAGCCCTTTCTGTATAATGTTGAGGAGTGTTCCTTCAAATTGGCCATGGGCCATTATGATGATACTAGCAGCATAGGTGCATGACAATGCAGGTTCTCGGTGAGTAGCCTGAGGACCTCGTCGATCAGACTCCACAGAAGGGGGATAACACTCTTCGTTGTGGACATCCTTTAGTTGTGTTTATCTGAATGGTGTTGATGTTTTTGACCACATTAGTTTCAACTAAATATTCTCGTAGAGTCCTGAATCATTTGAGTCTATAGTGTTGTCTACTCATCATTTCGCTAAGGTTTTCTTGACAGCACCGTGCTTTGTATTGACGAATTACTAATGGTCGAACGATCTTTCATGAAATAGTGCTGAGTGGTGGATATATGAAAAACTGTACAGAGTAATATACAAAGTCTCTAAAAAGTTTCCGCTAAAATAGATGGGATATATCGAACGTGGAATTTTCCAGAAGAAGTTGAAAGAATACAAATATTGGTGAAAGGATGAACCAAAAGAAATTTATGACGACAAGAAGTAGCGGTGCTCAGAGAAAATGAACAATTCCTCATCATGTAACACTTTTGGAAATGACAGAACCCTTTTGATAGTTTCCTAATAAAACGTAGTTGATCTCAATTTATTGTAGAAGTTCAATTTTCAAAATTATTGCTTTCATTGTTGTGATCTTAGATAAATAATGCGCAAAAATTGAATTCCTAACTCAAAAAATTGCAGTCATAATTTTTTTTGCAATTTAAGAAATTCAACAAATTTACCAACTAACATTTTCCAAGCAATTTATCTTATTATCTAAACTCCATCGGAAGCTAAAAATCATTATCACACTGTCGTGTATTTATGTTTTCTTATTTTGCAATTTTATTTCACATCATCACTTTTGAGTTGAGATTCCCTCCTGCTATAAAACGACAAATAAAATGCAAAATATGTTCCTCCAAATCGACTTTTCTACTTTACCGACTCAAGTGTACCGCTTTGATAATGACGCCGTCGACTACAATACTCCCTTTCCTGCTCCGAGAGTAGGGATATATAGGACGCACTTCAATTGGAGAGAAACCACAATATACAATCCTCTATATTTAAAATGAGCAGGATCACGTTTTCTTCCATCAAGTTATTACACTTTATAAAGGGATTTGGTCAACTGGCGTTGGTGTAAGCACTTTTTGAGAAGCTTTACGATATAAAGGACCTCCAAAACCAACTTTTGCTTACTACACCAGATAAGAAACCTGCTCGATAAAATGTAGAAATCAATCAGGTTAAAACACTCAACTAACACGAATTTGAAATTGTAACTGCGATGACTCTTCTTTGTCATTCAATTCACTCCATAAAACTAAACAAAGTTTTATTTCACTGAATGGAAGTGACGTCTTCATTTTTAATTCATGTGATCTGAAGTTGAAAGAATTTTATTAAGGTACAGTGAGTTGTATGGGTTCAGCTGGAGTTTATACCCTTCTACACCTCTTTAAAATGTCACCTCGATTTCGCGAGATTAAAAACTAAGCGTGCAGAAAAATCACTTTTCAGCAGGAAAGTTGTTAGGTGTCTATTATCAATGAATGAAATTAGATTTACCAGAAACAGGAAATATTGTCTCATTTTTTATACCCTAACGCTGTCGAAAAAGTTGTGAGAAACTAGAAAGAATTTCAGGATAGCCATATGGTAATCTAAGGTTATGTCGTTGTTAAACAGGAAGTACTGTAACGACCCATAGGTGTTACAGCTATTAATAAATATTAAGAAGTTTGAAACTGCTAGCGACTTCTATTTTCCAGTGAAAGTACTTAGAACATCGAGTTCTGTTTACGATCCCGTAAATCCGTAGATCCCACTTAACAAGCAAACAGAGTGACCTAAAAAGTGTGTAAATGTATAGAGAAGGGTCAAGCGAAAAGAAAAGACCTCATTAAATGAATAAGGACAGAACAAAGAACTAGACGCGAATTCTTGATAAGTTAGCACTGCTACCAGGAGGTGAGAGGGTATGGTGATTTGAGGAAAATTGGAGGATGCAGTAAGAGCACCCAGATTGTAGAATGAGCAAGGACTACTAGGAGAACCGACGTTTCCGGCGAATTTCCTTATAACGAGCCCGAGTTTTCTCTTTCTCTACAACGCGACATAGAAGAAAGCGAACATCCGCGTTTAATTAATGTGCGAATTATAAAAATCGCGACATCGGCCATTTTGAACTTTCCTATTTACACGTGTAGACTCTTCAGGTGTAAAATCTTCAGAATTTACAACGATAACTGTTTATGTTTTCAACCCTTACTTCGTAGAATCTCTGCATATTTATTGATTATGAATAAAACACTAATGTTTTATAAAATTCTAAATTATTTTAAATTAAATTTTCTTGAATCTCTAGAGATCCACAGACATTTACATAATCAACAATACATAGTAATAAATGAACAGCTAGACACATATCGTTCTCCACTACTTGATTTTCTTCTTGATATCAACAACTAAGAAGATTCTGAAGAAATACATTATGATCTAGTTAGTTCTCTTAAAAATTCATTTAAATCTAGTTACTTATTTTGTGATCACTTAGGTAATACTGTTGCTATGTTACTGTATCAATAATTTTATTTACGTCTGAAGATGCTACATGAAAAGTAGCGAAACACGTGTAACGTTTCTATAATCCATCAATATACAGTAGAATTTTATAAAACATTAGTGTTTTATTCATAATCAATAAACGATAACTGTCTTAAAGTGAAACGCCTTTCCAATTAAAGCGGTTCGACTTTCCTCAAATACATTGTGAAACGATGGCAGAGTTAACTCTGCCAAGGTAACAATAAATATATCATCATACTCATATCATGAAAATTATTTCTGAATAATTTTCATCAACATCTTATCCGAAAATATTATTATTACGTCGGTTTTTTACTTTTTTGCTTATGAAAAGCAATGATCACATAAGCCTTGCTCTAGAAAACGAAGCTCTATAAGTTAAGCTTTGATCTCATAATTTCAAAAGAAGGCTTTAATAAGTGGAGCGAGTCTTAAAACTTTCGTCAAAACTTTAATTCCATAAAAATAATGAAGTAAGCTACGCGGATTACCCTGAAACTTACGTTAAACGTGAGTTTAAATTAGAGTTTTCACACGGGGCGATAGTTTGTAAAATAGCCCGGCTCGAGCGTTTTAATGCAACTTACCAAATTCCCTTTTGAAGAAAAAGAGAGAGACTGAACTTATTTTCCGAACAATAAAAACTGTACTACCTTGAAACTTGAAAACAATTTCGTTTATTAAAATGCATGACCGCTCACTGTACCTTATCTTGAAGTAATTTGGTAAACATTCACTCCGAAAAGACTCCGGAATAAGGTTGAAACAATTAAGAGCAAGAAAAACTAAAGGGTAAAAACTAATAGAAATGATAACATATAAAGAACTAGATCGACAAACCTGCTATATTTTACCACATCACAAACCTTGAAAGGATTAATTAACACAACGATCGTACACGGTTGGCGTCTTAAACAGAAAAGGAAGTTCGCAACCGGCTCTTACATACAAAAAATATTTTTCGATCGATAAATAGAAAAAAATAAAGTGACATTCACTTAAGACTGATATCTTATGCCCCTTTAATATCGGGTTGCCTACGATATTCACGGTTACTAAATAAACTATCCTTTCTTAAAATACTTTAATCATACAAAGGGAAATTTACATAAATTAATTGATATTGGAGGGCATACTTGTGGATATTTTTTAAGGGAGTGTGTGGGAGAGTTAGTCACCGTCCAGAAAGAGATATTATGTTATTCAGAAAGAGACAAACGTTATATTATGAAATTAGATCTCAGTATAACTCGTTACATGTCTCTGAATCTGTATTTGTAGAGAATCCCTGACGATGACTTCATAGTCGAAACTATTGATTCAGCCGGGCCTCACAATATGTGCTTCCGGGAACTCACGTAGGTATAAGGATTCCGGCAACTTCATTTAAAATTTTAATCTCCTTTACAGGATATCTTAGGCTCAGTGAACCGAGAGGTCATATTTTGAATTTATTTCTCATCAAATCCGCAAAGAGATTAATTAGAGAAGTTTCCAGTATAAGCAGAAAATTAATTTCTGCGGACGGAATGAGCATGTCTGAACTTTAATTTACCCAGCTTCCCATCTCTTATACTTATAGTTTCTTGGAACTAAAATAATTGTGTTCCTTCATGATGCAACTTACCAAATTTCCTTTTTAGGAGAAATGGTAGGAATTTCCTTTTCACGTCCCGTTCGAGTGTTCGCAAATTTATTTAGACTCGAAACGGGACGGAAAAGGGGGAGATAAAAACTGAATTTAATGAATTAATAGATTAATTAATAGAAAAGTGGCCTTGATGTTTCACAAAATTTAGCCTACCCTACGTTGTGTTTTTTTTAATTATAGGCTATTCATGACATAAAAAAGGTATATCCAGTCTCCTTTACGTACTTTTTTTTATTCAATTAGTTATTTCAAAAAAATATTACTGGTAATCATAAATCAACGTCATTTGATAGTCCATATAATGATATCTTCATTCAAAACTTGAAAACATTTTAGATTCTCTTCTTTGAACATGACTTTTTATATAGTCCGATTGCCAGACTAGCTTTGTTCCTAGGCGAAATTCCAATAAATTTCAGATACCCCCCTGAACCACCCACGACAAATAAACTCACTTGGCAACCTTCCTTTGCACTGCATGATCTCAAATGAAACATTTTCCTTAATTTTAATTAAATAATTAAATCATTTAAATTAAATTATTCTGGCTGAGTAAAAATAAATCAGCTTTTATAATTTGATTATTTTATCCTTACCCGAATAAGGACTTATTTATTTCCTTTGGCTTGGACGTTATTGAATTGAATGATACTTACTGAAAACTCACTCACCGCTGAGGACACTCTACTCTAAAAAAAGTAAATTCTATTCGTAAAGGACTGTACAGTACTCGAGATGTGTACGTGCGATCTGCTGAATTCTCGACTGCTTCCCTTTCATGCAGCGATGATATCGTTCCTTGTGACGGCGCCAGGATGAACTAGAGGCCTCTCATATCCTGCTTGGTGATCATCTCAATTCACCGGCGTCGTAGGAAAAAGGAAGCGGGTCTTGGTTGGCGTCTCGCACTAAATCAGACGCAACAGGTTATATATATACCGGATTCTATTTACCTTTCCCTGGAAGAAATTCCTTGACCGAGCACTCGGAAGACGTTCGTTGGAGGGTGCTTATTTTTCAATTTAGCTACTTAAAGTTTGACATCGGTTGTTGTGGATACCTATATTTAGGTACAAGAGCCCCGAGAGAGGCGCACGGCTCACGAAGTTTTCTAATGAGGTTTCGAGTTTAATAAATTTTTGGGTCGTGTAATTAATGGATTTGTTTCGGGACAAGTAAAAGTGGTGGTATCTGAAAGGGGATTATCGGGCGGTAAGTAATAATAATTAAATTTCGGGACTGATTGGAATACGTTCCGGGAATAAAAGGAAGAACAATGGAAGGCAATAAGATGGGGCTTGTTCTTTCAAATCATAATTTGTTGAAACTAATTTTAAATCAAGTGGAATTAAAATTTCAGGACATTAGCGCCGAGTTGAGCGGTAATTTAATTTTTATTCAAGAAGTTTTATAACACATTAAGAACTTTCTCTTGGTCTCTTCTAACTTGATTTATTTCCATGATTTAATCTGACAGTTATGGAAACATTCCTAACAAAAATTACATCGAAAATCTATCTGGTGGATGCTTTAATTTGCCTTCTGATTTATAGTGAGGGAGAGAGGTAACGCAAACGTACAACAAATCATAAATCTTTATTTCTAATAAATAAGAATGTTCCATCCAAGATATTTATACCATGAATAAAAATATTTCACGCTAGCGCCAGCACTCTTTATTGTGAAAGAAACGCCTTCCTGGCAGATAAGAGCGATGTCTGGTGGTTAGTCTAATAGTACTGATATTATACTAAAAGACTGCACGCTTTGAGTGGTCGGATTGACCTCGCCATTGAGGTTCGAAGCAAGGAGTGAAATGCCAGCCATGCCGAAACTTGTCGCCGCGTTGCAACCGGCCTGCAAAAACCCACGGGATCTTGCGATAAATTGTGGATTTCTGAAAGAGAAGATGAATTTATAACATAGTCCACCTGAGTCAGCTCATCTGGTTGCGAGTGGGAGGAGAAAAAAATTCACAAATTTACGCAATTACCAATCATTTAATTATTAAAATTTTATTCATCTAGCCTAAGTCAACTCCTTCATTCATTCGCAATTTCTTCAATTAACCTAAGTCAACTCCTTAAATTAATAGGTAATACTACCTATAGTCTCGCATTTTTGCAATCAATCATAGATTCAAAACGAATTATTTAATTAAAAAAAATTATAATAATAACATTTATTAATCCTTTCAGACATACAAGTGTATAGGACAAGTCACACGGTATCACACACCAGACCTGCGGAGTCTTGATTAGGATAAGCCCTTTCAAATATTGTATAACTTCAAGCCTGTGTGCAAGCTACCAAATTAACCGTTCTGTGTTTAGGTAAGAGAAAAAGATGAGAATACCTTGCCAGCGTAAATTTTCATCCAGGTAGGCGCCCAAAAATTTTGTCCAGTTGGATGAAGTCATCTGGGTATTATCTACAGTGGACTATAATCAAGATTATGAACTGTATTGTAGGAATGAAAATATATACAATCTGTTTTAGACATATTAACCATCAAGCCTTTACTCTCGCATCAGCCCACAAAAGTCAGGACCCTGGTCAGCGATTGAAGCTTGTTATAGCTGAGACTGCCAATGACTACCGGTTTCTTTATTAACAAGATTCCATACCATCTTTGGCTTAGACTATATTAATAAATATGGACCGCGCCTTCCCTAACTTAGCTTGAAGTCAGTTTTGGTTTGTTGATATTCTCTCTCGCACTCATATGCTGTTTCTGGCGGGGTAAGGGGAACGACGTAAAACGTAAACAAACAGAACGCAACGGCAGTGGCGCGCTCGAGTTCAGTTATAGGAAATGTAATAATTACATAAATTATAATAATGATCATAATATTCATAATATTATTATTTTATTTGCAGTTTTTGTTACAAAAAAACATAAATTATGGGAATACTAATAGATATTAAATTAAGAAAATATATACTTATACCTACCTATACAAAATAAAAGGTATAAAAAGGTAATAACAATTTAGCAAATAAAAAATCGATAGGAAAGTCGGAAAGCAATATACATCAGTAGGTACCTAAAATATTTTTTCAATTTCTTACATATTTAGTTGATTTTATTCTAAAAATAAATTAAACGAACCTAATTGAAAATATGTCAGATACCTAATCACTAATTTTAAAATGCCCTGTATTACTAAAGTTTTGTTCTGATATTGCTGGGAGTGAATTCGTCTCAATTTTAGAAGAATTAATTGCCGATAAAAAATGAAAGATCATGGAAAAAGTTCACCACATTTAAAAAATTTGCAACTTAAAATTAGTAATAATCTGAATTTTTTTTAACGTTCGTGCAACCGGGTCAAAGTCTTCTATTTCATATTCTTTGATGATATTGTTTGAATATTATTCCCCCTCTCCATATTCTGATTATCTTAAATTAGAGGTTGACAATAATAATAGGTAATATACTTTCAAAAAGTCAGTATTTTTTATTTATTTAAATGGAATAATTTTTCCAAGTTGCATTTTTCAAAGTATTCAGTAGGTATTCAGTATGCTTTCGAAAATGAAAAAAAAACTGTCAAACAATATATGTTTTCACAAATTAAAAGATAAAACACTTACACTACGCTACGCCCACGACCATGTATGCTTTGTTTTGATTGACGGCTTTGCGTTGCTTACGTAGGAAACTGATAGACTTACCTTCTTTCGAAGTTTTCTCACAAACAGAACACGTTTTCGCCACTTTTTTTTAACTTAATTGAAAAATTAATTATTAAAGCTTAAAACGAGTGAAAGCTAGAGCTGAAAATATAAATAACAAGGAACTTACAACTGTTTGAAAAACACGAACTCTTATTATGGTATTTATGTAAAAAAACGGTCTGACAGGATGTAAACATTCATGTTGCCAGATGTAGCAAAGTAAAACGGGTATAAGGGATCCATCGATGTTTATTGCCCACCAATAACACTGGAGAGGTTGCGCTCTTTCATTGTAAGTGCCAGTTTCATTATTGATCTGGCATTCATTGTTTTGAACAGTCTTGTTTGGAGAGAGAGGGATGTCGGAACACTTTTTCAGTGTTTATGTCTTGGTCCATTATTTATTAATATAGTCTAAGGTCTTTGGGTTTGTTAATTGATTTCTTAATTAAACCGTTATAAAAGTCAGATTTAGACTAACTTTCGCCTCCCTATAGGCACCTAAGTCACCTCCTTATCATTCATACGTGTATCGAATGGATAGTTCATTCAGTCCAGATGGGACCTCAGTTTAGATAGAAATGAATGGACTAGACTAAGTCAACTCCTTAACCTATGTGGATAGGTTCGATCGAGTCAGCACTAGACTTTAGGTAGGGAGAAAACTTAGCGAGCCAACTCCTTGTTAACGATGATTCCCGTTTTAATTTTTGTTTTTTTCGCTCAACTCGCAAAGAGACAAAAAGTAATGTCTAGGAAAAACTATGTCAACTCTCTAGCTAGAAGATGGGTGTGTACCTATACCAGTTGAGCTTAACGGTAAAGGTCCAACAAGCAATGGAGGCCGTCTGTTAATTTCTTGAATTTCCTGCGGCGTATTTATAGCCGTTTCCGTTATCTGGTTTACTTGGCATTAAACTATGTTTTAGTCAGTACAATCAGGGAATGATGCTCAGACATTCTTTGCTGAGTATCCTAATGGCTACAGCATAAGAAAAAAAAAAGAATGCTGTGGCGAAACAGCTTAGAACCAAGCTGAAAGGTAAGAACAACAAGAACAAGAGAACACAAGAAGAAGAAACTTTTTGTTTATAATATTCTCTAAAATTATAATTTGGTAAAAATGGCTCATTATTATTGTTTTGTCCCACGTTTAATTTTTTTTTTACATTTTTTAGGAATCCAAGTTCTGCCGAATTTTAATTTTTGGGCTCAAATTCAAATCAATGATAATTCATAAATCATTCCCCGCTTTAAATATTATTCATACAACCACTTGTAATGTCAAAATGTTCCGCTTTAAGCCTTTATAGATGAACATTTCCGTTTCATTATGAGCTATCATCCCCTAAAGCGTAGCCAATGATTCCGGGGAACTGAGGACTACAAAGGTATTAAGAAACCGCCTCGGCAGCATATTCCGGCTCCCGTAATTAACAGTATCAAGTCAGGGTGAATAATTGCGAGTTCAGAAATAGCGGAGACGGCAGGCAGTTAACTATCTATATGTAAATTTGCGAATTTGCAATTACCGCGGACGCGGCGGCGGCGGCAAGCCCCCGTTCAGCCTTTCCGCAGGAACAGCAGGACTCTAGAGGTCACATTATTCAGGATCGTTGGTTCATGTGTCACATTACCGCGAGCGTTTGATAGATATGCGCAGTTGAATGAAAACGTGGTTACGAATTAGGTTCGTGTCCAATTGGAAAGCAATGGAAAGTGCATGGGCCTAAACAAACTGACGTGTGACAGTTGAATTCAGTTGTATAATAATTGGTTGTGATTGGAAAACAATAACGACTAAATCCTTTTGAAATTGAAAACATGGGAGACACAAATGTGTGATCTTTGATTTTTATGTAAAGTGATGGCATTTCATTCCATCGGGCATGCGGAAATGAGACTGGAAGAAGAAGTTGGAATCTTCCTTCAATTTATACGTAACACATAAAAGAAACGAAAGCACATACAATCTCGATGCAAGTTGCATTACTGTTGATTCTATGGACGAGTAATGTTATCAAAAGCAACACTTTTTCCTATCCAAGACTCATGCAGTTATTCCGGACTTTATTATTGCAGTTGCCATCAATCTTCCAAGACAATAGAAATCTCAAATCCAGGCTTAATTAAGATAACTGATTCAAGAACGAATAACAGTCGAAACTTCCTCTAAGACTTAATTTAATTCGCCTAAAATTATGTGAACTTTACATTATCCGACCCTTGATCCTCATGTTGCTGGGCTTGATGAACATTCCACCCAAATTGAATTCACAGAATTTTGATGCATCTTAGTACAAACGGTCTTGCTTAGGTGTCTACAGTATATGATGTAAGTCGTCTGTCTAAATGCTGATGTAATTTAAATTAGCGCGGGCCCTGGAGGGTCTGATGCTCAGCTTAGGTGTTCTCGTGTTATAGAGGAGTTGAGCGGCGTTAACATGATGGGCCATCGGATTCCTGTGGAGGAGATAAGGGCCACAAAGGGCCGAGCCGGGTGAATACCCGGGATTAGTGAGCTGGATACACAAGGCCGGCTCCGCTAAGAGTAAATGTAAACTTTGGCTTGCAGCGTTCTATGTGCTTGTGTAGTCTGCTGTTCGGGATATACAAACATTACAAACATGGTTTAGCTCAGAGTCCTGTTACACTATTGTGCTTGTGTACTTTTATTCTGGCAATTGTACTAAAATCTGTATTGATTTGTTCCTAATATGAGTGCCTATAGGGACTTCCTTCTTGTAACAATAAAATGTTTCTGAAATAATGTTGAATTTATCACTGCTTTCAATGTATTAAACTGATGGAACTATCAGTATCGCATTATGATAAACTGATAACGAATTATATCAGGATGGAAATGTGATAAACTTGGAGGAATGGCAGGATAACCATGTGATAATCTAAAGAAACTTCGTCACTTAGTCAAGATCGCCGTATAATAAATTGATAAGACTATCAATCAGGATGGATATGTGATAAACTCGGAAGGATGGCAGTATCACTATGTGATAATTTGAGGGAACTTCGTCACCTAGTCATGATCGCCGTATGATAAACTCATAAGGACTATCAAGAGCTACGTGATAAACTGGGAAGGACGACAGGATCACCATGTGATAATCTGAGGTAACATCGTCGCCTAGTCAAGATCGCCGAATGATAAACTGGGAAGGACGACAGGATCACCATGTGATAATCTGAGGGAACTTCGTCACCTAGTCAAGATCGCTGTATGATAAACTCATAAGGACTATCAATCAGGATGGCTATGTGATAAACTGGGAAGGATGGAAAGATCACCATGTAATAATCTGAGGTAACTTCGTCACTTAGTCAGGATCGCCATATGATAAACTGATAGGGACTTATATCAGGATGGCTATGTGATAAACTCGCAAGATCACTGTCTCTTTGTTTATGCTGATGAATAACATTCCTTTTAAATACTACTCGACCATAAAGTTATCTAGTTATCTAGATAATTTTTTGAGAGTCTATGATTAAGACTGTCTCAAATAATATGTAGTTAGAGCCTTTCTAAATTTTTTTATTTATGTCATCAATAGTTAGAACAACTAAACACAAAGAAGGTAATTTTTCTTATTTATATTTAAGAATAGTCTTTTATAATATTAAAGGTTTTAGTACATATACACATACACTAAGTCCAAGGTTAATAAAACGTGTATACCAACAATAATTGATGGCAACTTTCAGTATGTATTAATGAGTCCAAGCTCCAAGAGCAAATTCTCTTATTTATACCTAGCTTGGAAAAACGACCACAATAAATTCCCCGTTCCTTAATTAACAAATAGGAACGGAATCTGGAATGAATGAGGAAATATTGCCTATTAGAATTAAACACAGGAATACTGAATGGAGTATATTCTGGGCCTCACTAATTATCCTTTTACTTATCAGATATATTTCTTGCTTTCACCAGAAGCTTGCCTACCAGCCGATCGATCTTGCCGCCAGAGGCATTTCATTTGAGCCCAAAACTGGTGTTATAAAGTGGTCTAATTTATTTTAGGAAAATTCTGGATAGGTAATGATAATAATTTTTAATGGTAATTTTATACTTCTCCGCTTTATCTTACAGGCGCACAAATCCAAACTCTGCAAGATTTTTAAATTTATATTCGGAGTTTGGTAAATTTCTTTCATGTCTAGATCTTTATTAACAGGCGATGTTTCACTGATGTATCCACTTAATTAATCGCGACTGTTATAAAGCTTTACTGAGGCTTTATAATGAAATATTATGCTGATGATGAACATGAATTCAAAAGATGATCGGCCATTGTTGTAGAAAAAACCCTAGTTGTCTATCAGCCGGGGGTGCTATAGGTAGTGCTGTTTCTCTGTAACTACTTGCGGGAGGGAAGCATGGGTTGTTTTTGTAATATTGCCAGTTAGGTTATCGGTGTTTTTTTTTCCATTTTTATTCCGACATGGAGCGTAGAACTCCATTGATTGTCAAAGCACTCTAGACTTCCAGCTCCCCAAAGGCATTAACTCTACAATACAAGTTGATTGGAAACGAGTGCTGCTGGTTTTCCATTTTTTATTCCGACAAGGAGCATAGAACTCCATTAATTGTCAAATCACTCTAGACTTCCAGGTCCCCAAAGGCATTAACTCTACAATACAAGTGGATTGGAAACGAGTGCTGCTGGTTTTCCATTTTTTATTCCGACAAGGAGCATAGAACTCCATTAATTGTCAAAGCACTCTAGACTTCCAGCTCCCCAAAGGCATTAACTCTATAATACAAGTGGATTAGAAACGAGTGCTGCTGGTTTTCCTTTTCGGCATTGCAAATTGCACATGCAGTTTGCACGTTTGGCGTCGGTCGTTTTTGGCTTGATGAACAAGTGCTTGGAGTGGTCCCCCGGCGCACTTGAGGAACTTGTAGTCTGCTTTGCAATTTATTTGTACGTGTCCGTATCGTTGGCATCTGTGACATTGTCCGTTTTTTGTACTACTCTTGGCCGATCTCTGCGA
Source organism: Malachius bipustulatus (assembly GCA_910589415.1). Taxonomy (NCBI): domain Eukaryota; kingdom Metazoa; phylum Arthropoda; class Insecta; order Coleoptera; family Melyridae; genus Malachius; species Malachius bipustulatus. The sequence goes on from OU342633.1 coordinate 19,774,107, forward strand.
GAACCATTTGTCTGTTTTTCTGCTTGCGGCGCGGATCTCGTAGCCTCTGAGCCTCTGTCTCTCTTGATGGATGATCGGACCTCGCCTAAATCGGGCCTCGGTCCGGGTATCGATGATGGCTCCCGCCTAGAGCTCAATACACTTTTGACGGTATTCGAAGGGTGAAGATGGGGAAAAGGGTCTCGGTTGACTCAGTATATCAGCTGTGGCCTATCTGGGTGAACTCATATCCTATCTCAACCAACACCTAGCAGAGAGACTGGATGTTTACTGGACAATCCCCAGCCAACACTGCCAGTGCTTCTGGTGGGTTCTTCTTATATATCCGGCGGCGGGGTGATAAGGCCTTTATCACAACTGCGAAAACCTGTCTTCATGCGCTGAATTGATTAATTTATAATCTAATTGTATCTAATTCCTTAGGCCGCATTTGTCATTTTCATTGGTAGAACTGAAGTAACTGTTCTTTATGCTAGCTTGCAGAATTTCGTTTTCCTACAGACATTACGAATTTTATCATACTCGTTAAAGTAATTAAAATGCTAACACGTTCCGGCCTTAGAATGCCAAACGTCGGTATCATCTTCAATAACCACTCAACTCCTTTTCATGTCATGCAACTTCCTGGGACTCGCTTCAACTTGTCTGCTTTAACAAAGATTCATTATCCCGTGCTGGCTGCACCGGGCCGCAGTGGTCAGGTTGATAATCCTCCCTGTCCATGTTTATTGCGAATACAGCCGCACAAGCATAGCAATAACGAGGATCCCGGCGGCGGGTACACCTATGCGGTGACCGGGCAACGCCGCAACCTGACTGCCGCCCCCGACCCGCCTACAATCTATATGCAAATTAGGCCGCCCCAATTATCCGAACCTGCCAGCACAGAGAGGAGATGCATGCATATACATCATAGAGCAACCATTGAGGTATATTTTGGAGATGAGACAAAAGGGCGGACGAGCAAGCGGTACACAGCTTAAGCGGATAGGAGGGACACTGATGCTAGGGTCGGATCATCCTGCCTGTTTGAAGTGAGACGACTTCGGTTAAATTAAAGCCAAAGGGTATTTGATTAAGTGTTGATTAGATTTGTCAATGCAGATGGGAATTGAAGTGGACTAGAAAATTTCGGGTTTCGGGATGAGGTTCTATTATCACGTTCGAGTTTGTATTGTAACGATTTCCGCTCTTTATTCTCGCAATCGATTTTCTTTATTACAGTTTATATTTATTAATGGTAAAACGACACAATAATCTCTTGCTTGTAGTGTCACTTCATTATTGCTCATATCATAACTTTAGCGCCGCCGCTCCAAGCTGTAGACTACTTCCACACTTACTAAAGAGTCTTTGCTCTAACTCAGTTGCAGCAAACTAGGCTAGGCATATTAGAATTCTCGGAGGAAAGTGTTGCCATAGTTTTGATTTTCTCACCCTCTATGTTTTTTTTTTTTGGTGAACACTGAACATGAATCTGAAGTTTCAGCACTTTTTTCAGTTTTTGCTTATCACCCCGAGTAGATCTTGCACTTGATAGGCCATGATGTTGTTGGGGGCTCTCAAATGAAACACCAAAGTAGTTTTCCATTTGCTCACATCATGATGCCCAAGCTGTGAACGACATGGTCCATCTAGTTTTAATACCTTCTTACCCCCCAAGCAATGGAAATATGTTTTTTTGACGCGCTTTACCGGCGGAACGGTTAGTCTTCTCAAAAAAAGTTGTTTTATGAGATATGCAGTAAATTATGTCTACTTTAATAATTTAATATAGAATGGATTTGTCAAAAAACGCTTCCTTTCTGAGATTTAGACCAAAAACAAAAAGAGTGTAAAAATTAGAACAAAAAGTACAAAAAACAAACTTATGGGCCAAATTTATGTCAGCAAGTAAAACGTGCAAAAAAAAACACAAAGCTCTGAGCCAAATTTTGACCAGCAATCTTCAAATTCGTGTTCAGCGACCCAAAAAACATATAGAGGGTGAGAAAATAAAAACTATAGCAAAACTTTCCAAAACCCCATGCAATGGAATTTTTTTTAGCGCGCTCTACCAGGGGAACGGTTAGTCTTCCCAAAAAAAGCTTGTTATGAGAAATGTAGGAAATTTCGTCTACTTCAATTTTGTATAGAACGGACTTGTCGAAAAAACGCTTCCGTTTTGAGATTTGGACCAAAAATTGAAAAAAGTGCAAAAATTTCGGTAAAAAGTACAAAACAAATTTACGGGCCAAATTTTTGCCAGCAAGCAAAAAGTGCAAAAAAACTAAGTTCTGAGTCAAATTTTGAACAGCAAACTTCAAATTCGTGTTCGGAGACCCAAAAAACTTATAGAGGATGAGAAAATAAAAATTACTTACAGCAAAATTTTCCAAAACGCCCACGCAATGGGACTATGTTTTTTTTGAGCGCGCTCTACCGGCGGAATGGTCAATCTGCTCAAAAAACATTTTCTATAAGAAATGTAGGAAATTTTCTTTACTTTAATTTAGTATAGCATGGACTTCGAAAACGCTTCTTTTCTGAGATTTAGATCAAAAACAAAAAAAGGGCAATAAATTTGGACAAAAAGTACTAAAAACAAAGGTACGGACCAAATTTTTGCCAGCAAGCAAAAAGTGCAAAAAAAAAGTTCTGGGCCAAATTTTGACCAGCAAACTTTGAATTCCTGTTCAACGATCCAAAAAAAAGCATAGAAGATGAAAACTTTCCTCTGAATCCCCATATTATTCCTAAAATGCCTAGCCGGCTCACTTATACACTGTCCTACGCCGACGAGCCCGTTCTTATTTATTTAGTTATTTATTTATGGCGAGTGCAAAAATCTTGAAACGTCAAGAGAGATGTCACTCTCAATTTAATAGTTATCCAGAATGTTTCAATGTTTCATTACAATGTCAATTCAATCCTTAGTTCAAAATATTTAGCCGAGTTTTTCTCTCTTTCTCTTAACGATATGAAGTACCTATAATAGGTAGTCATCATTATGGGATTTATAGGGCAGTTCATCAGTTTGATATGTAATTACCTTAAATAAATAAGCAAATAATAAATACATCCGGGCTTTGAACTGTACTTATTCGTTTCATTTTCATGAAGTAGTAATATGTTTACTACGTCATTCCAAATATTAAAATTTTTTATACATTATCTGGAACAAAAATCGGAATGAGATCAATGTTTACCTGATGGTTGGAAGGGGTCAATCTGTATAATAATTCTGTTTTTTTTTAATGACGACGTGAGTTATAATTATTTTGCTGTTATGAATTTTTTTTACAAATGCCTGGAAAATTACCAGGAGGTAAAACATGATATGGTTGTTTTAATTAGGGATTTTTTTATTGACTCTGCCTGTACCGGGTGGTCCATCACTTATGTCCACCCCCGAAATAGAGGTTAATTTTAAAGATAAAAAATTGAAACTTTGAGGATTTGTGTAATTAATATATGACCACATAATGGCATAATCAGATTAATTATTTTTTTTTAGTTGAGCCATCAGCGTTAAAAAACTGTAATTTGGTGTTGATGTGACCAAAATAAATTCTATTTTTCCTTAATACACCGATAGAAATCGATTAATAAACTCAAAATCAGTGAAAATAAATATCAAAAACCTAATTACAAGCCTTTAATTAAATAAAATACTTAAAATATGGAAATGATAGGTAAAATGATTGATATACAGGGTGTCCCATAACATGTGGGCAATCTCCCGGATTTGGGTATATTTCGTAAAAATAAATGAAAAAATAGCTATAAAATTAATTCCTCAGAGACACCCCTACAAAGATATTAGCTGTTGAAGTTGAGGGTTGAAAATCAATTTTTTGCAATAACTTTTTTATTTCTTGACCGATTTTGATAATTTTTGGTGTTATTTTGTATTATTTTGGACTGTTTAGAATAGTGTTTCATAATCTTTGGTAGCACATACATAGACCTCGGGATGGCATAACCCCCTCATTCACTTGAAAGAAAACAATTAAAATAATAATTTTACAATTTTTTAAGGTTAATTTTCCTTTTCTTTGATATTTTTTACATAAAAAATGTATTCTATTTTATTTCGATAGAACGAACCGTTATCGAGATAAACGTCCTTCTAATAGGTGATGCGTCGCAGGAACTTTTCAAATTTCAAGTAAATTTTAACAAGATGGCTGACCTATGACAGTAAATTGAGCACGAAACAAAACAATAACTTAATTAAATACACGTCAGTGTCAAAAGATTTCATTTCATGCAGATTCAATTCTAACTGATTTTCTGCGTATTCAGCGTTTTTGTAACTCATTTTAAAATCAGTTAGAATCTGCATGAAATGAAATCTTTGACACTGACGTGTATTTAATTAAGTTATTGTTTTGTTTCCTGCTCAATTTACTGTCATAGGTCAGCCATCTTGTTAAAATTTACTTGAAATTTGAAAAGTTCCTGCGACGCATCACCTATTAGAAGGACGTTTATCTCGATAACGGTTCGTTCTATCGAAATAAAATAGAATACATTTTTTATGTAAAAAATATCAAAGAAAAGGAAAATTAACCTTAAAAAATTGTAAAATTATTATTTTAATTGTTTTCTTTCAAGTGAATGAGGGGGTTATGCCATCCCGAGGTCTATGTATGTGCTACCAAAGATTATGAAACACTATTCTAAACAGTCCAAAATAATACAAAATAACACCAAAAATTATCAAAATCGGTCAAGAAATAAAAAAGTTATTGCAAAAAATTGATTTTCCACCCTCAACTTCAACAGCTAATATCTTTGTAGGGGTGTCTCTGAGGAATTAATTTTATGGCTATTTTTTCATTTATTTTTACGAAATATACCCAAATCCGGGAGATTGCCCACATGTTATGGGACACCCTGTATTATGGTAAGCAATAAAACTGACAAATCTAATGAGGGTAGGTACCTACCATAAATAATCTTCAAAGCAGTGAGAAGAATGTGCCATTGAACTCGAATGGGGCTTCTTTTATGAATGTTTACTTAGGATATGTTTACTTAACATTTGTGCTAAACCTCCCCTTCAAAATCCTGATAGTTTTATTGCTTCCATAAATCAATCATTCTAGCTGTCATTTCCATATTTTAAGTATTTTATTTAATTAAAGGCTTGTAATTAGGTTTTTGATATTTCTTTTAAGCGATTTTGATTTTCTTATTTGATTTCTATTGATGTATTAAAGAAACATCGAATTTATTTTGGTCACATTAACACCAAAGTACAGATTTTTATCGCTGATGGCTCAACTAAAAAAAATAATTAATCTGATTATGTCATTATATGGTCTTATATTAATTACACAAATCCTCAAAGTTTCAATTTTTTATCTTTAAAATTAACCTTTATTTCGGGGGTGGACATAAGTGATGGACCACCCGGTACAATAAAGGACTAGATGGATATACCTGCAATCTTTTTACCACATCACAAAGATTAAACAAATGAAATAATTAACACAACGATTTTACACAGTTCACGTTTAAAGGCGCGTACTCATCTGAGCACAAACGGGGATGAAGTCGGTACTTCAAAGAAAATTTTGAACATACGAGGACGGCATACCTTTTATCAAAATTCAGTTTTATAGCTCAAACGGTTCCTGATATATCGTCAAAAAACTAATTCATCTTGAATACGCGCCAAGGAATCACGTACTTACCTTTCATTTTCGGACACGTTTTTAAACACCCTGTAGATGATAAATTGTGAAAACCAATCGGAAAATCCAGTATAAGCTGTAAGCTTAGGCATTATTTTGTAAGCATCATAAATTATATCCCGATTTTTCGGGAAGTTAAGCAAAATTTTATCCCGTATCGTATAATCCTATAGCGCTAGCCTCTCTAACGTTGGTGCTACCTCGGTGGATTTTCCTCTCTCTCTATGGTTTATATTGTTTAACAAGCGGCATAATTAATTCCGTCAAAATACCTGTCAGAGAAAGGGTAGTTTAGCAAGGAAATTATGCATCCAAGTAAAATGTTATATAGGGGTAAATTAAGTTAACTATGCAATGAGTTATGTAACATTTTCATTTGGCAAATTGTAGCTGGAATTTGCATCAATATACAACTTGAAAGCTTTCCTTTATCGCTTGAAATTAGTAACTCCGCTCGCAAACGTTTCATCATAATAATATGAACGCGGAACGAGTGTATTTCATTAAACTTATTATGGAATCAAAGAATTAAACTAGCAAATTAAACTATGTAAAATTAATTGCGGTATATACGTAACTGTATTCAAATCATTGTAAAATCCAAAAATTAAAGTAATAATTGTTGTAATAATAATAACTATTGAATCAGTATCTAGCAATACATTTTGGAACTGTGACGTTGACGTATAAAAAGTAGCGATTAATAATTCTAACCACAGAGTAAGCACTATGATAAGATTTATAAAAATAGACAACATTCTATGACAACAATAGGGATGGGCAACAGCCGCTTTTGAGACCCAGTGTGACACAATCACACTACCAACCACACAAGTAACTACCTTAATTACTACTTTTTTATGATTCATGTCTTTTTTGACCACCATTCTTCATAAATTCTGTTATTGTTTGTGCTTTGGAAGTGAAATAAACTCGAACGAAAACGTCAAACTGAAATGTTATTTATCCTCATTCAGAAAAACAGAATATTCTGAGTTTCTGACATGACTTGTTCTTTGTGAAATTTGAATGTTTTCACGACTTAGGGTACCTGTATTACCGACACTAATGATATCAAGCGTCAGTGTCGGTAATATAGGTACTCTACAACGACTCACGTGAGAGCGCCACCCCTCGCAGGTGGCAAAACCAGTGGTCTCCATGCTAATTCGATGGGCAGAACTAACTTTTTGTTACCTTATTGTTCATCCTCCTTGGAACACAACCAAAGTAAAATTGAAATTGGTAATAAACTCAGCACCACACGTACTCAGCAGATGTCGTTACTGTTCCAGGTTAGTTTCTTTACTCCAACGAAACTCATTATGCAAGTCAAGTAGTCGTGTTTTTATTTATTGTTCTATGATTTGTGGATCATTGATTGGAGTACATAGTTCAATTACACACCTTTCAATTATTGTATGTTTTTTTTTTCTGACAGACATGTTTAATTTTATTCAAGGCAACAATACAAAATGAACCGTTGCTGATTCTTTCAACCAATTTTTGCTTGCAAATTAAAAATCCAGAATTAAATACGATTCTTTTCAAATAAATCCTTGTATCCGATTTTGTGGGTGGCCACATCTTCAACAGCATCTGGCACGCAATCGTCGAGTTCCGTGAACAAAAAGTTCCCAGTAATACTTGAAAGTAACTTTTAAAGCATCTTGTTGTGAAAAACAGACAATTTAGCTTAGAAGTTGATTGCAAAATTTAGTGATAGCTATTATACTTAAACCAATTTAGGAATAGTTAACACCCATGTTATGTTACCGCGGTCTAGGAGAGGTATAGTTATTTTGAATACTGATACCAACAATAACAATACATAAATCTGCATAATCCGAAAATTCGGATTCATAGAGTAATAAATTAACGGATATACCTAATAATGATACCGAATTCTGCGGAACTAATCTTCCCGAACCCCAAATCCCGTATTCAAATGACACTTTTTTCCTCTACAAGGATTTAATTAAACCCAATCCAGCTGGCTCCTTTGTTCGATTGAAGATCATCAGCACAATAAGACGGCCAAAGCGTTCCTGCGGCGGCTAATGCCAGGACTGCCAGGACCACCACCAGGATACTTATACATGTGTTCTATGTAGCGGCACTTCGCAGGCCGTCCAGAGATTAATCACGCGAATGGGCTGAAACCGCATTTCGTCCCAATTTCCAAACGAATCCGATTATCCCGAACCGGGCACGGCTGCGTGTTTCGATATACCCCCGGTAAACAGGTTGTTGGGAGGGATTTGTCGGGGGTTCAGACGAGTTCGGTCAGTTCTGTATGATTTAGGAGCGGAAAAGAAAGTCGTTTCTTGAAATTGAAACTCGTATTATACTGATGCAGGGGCGGCGAGGCTCGTCTTTGTCCTTGGGGGGCAGTTGCAAACAAATCTGGTGGAAAAGTGGACGCTGGGACTAGGAAAATTGCTTCAGGGAAATTTAATTTAAAATTTTAGAAAAATACTGGCTACGGTCTGCTTTTTACTTGTATTAGGTAGGTATATCTGTGTGTATAGAGAAGATTTAATTAATTAATTAAAATTGTTATTGTTCTTGACGTATAATAATAACATCGGAACAGAAATACTTTCTACTACGCTAATTAATTATAATTAGAACGATGTTAAGAATAACATTTTCTTCTAAAATAGAAAAAGTTCAGATAATAATAATTATACACTGTGTATCCGAGTTAAAAAAGAAGTGGGGATCTAGGAAACGGTGCGGGAGATACAGGGCCGGCTAAATGGGGAAAAAGTTCGGCAACCAGAAGGACAATGCAATGGCAGAAAGAGATTTCAAAAATGAGGTATTTATTGACGTTATTACTGAAGATTTGCAAAAACTGAAACCACATTTTCCTTGCAGCTATTGACCAGTTTATTTTTGCAATGTCAGTTTTCGTATTTTACGATTCATATATATTTGCAGGGTCGGGCTGAACTTTGATTTTTTAAATACGGATCTGGATTTTTATTGCACAAATTGAAAGATTTTAAAATCTGATGAATTTGTTGATATGCCACATATAATGGTTTAAACGTGTTTCGGACTATAGCTAATGAGAATGATATCATCAATTTAATTTCACCTTAAGACGGATCTGTGCTCTTACTAATTTTTTTTTGACGGTGAGCCGGCGGTGGCTTCGCTAGTTAGAATGGCAAATTAAACCGTTGAACTGCCTCGGACTGAGTTCGATTCCCAGTCTCGCTCTGGTTGTTTCATTAAATCATTAAATTTAGCACTAAAATATCTTTCAATTTTTGCAATAAAAAAACCAGGTCCGTAATTAAAAAATTGTAGTTTAGTCCGGCCCTGAAAAAATGAACCCATCAGATAAGAAAATTGACATCGCAAAATAGCTGCAATGAAAATGTGATTTCAGTTTCCTGTTCATTTCAAGTTGGTTGCCCAACTTTTGCCCCATTTAACCAAGCCGGTATCTCCCACGGTTTCTCAGATCCCCATGCTGTTAATTTTTGTCTTGACACAGTGTTTAAAACATTTCAAAGCTAACGGGGTGCAATAAAGATACTTTACTAGTTATTTATGCAACAAGTGCATAAAGTGGTACCTACTTTTTTTCACGACTGGGAAGTTTGACCCAGAAGTGAAATAAAGGCACTTTATGCATATGTTTCATACAAAATTTGATCTACGAGTGACTTAGATTAGAGCGAAAAGTTACTATAAAAAAAATCCCTTTTAATGTTTTCATATCAGCTATTAACGCCTTTTTAATCACGTTAGTTCATAAAGGTGACATATTGCTTAATTATTATGCACTTCTTTAGATTTTTGAGGTAACAGATTTTGAGCAGCCACATTTTATTGGAAAATAATTTTTTCTGCGGTAGAAGATATTTCATTCATTGAATCATCTAAAACGGTATCTTACACAAAACACAAAATAATAATTGCACGTAGGTCTGCCGCTCTACGAATAAATTATGACGTTTGTTTCTCTAGTAGGTGCATTGGGTCAACCAGCTTTAGGGAGCGCGGAAGGTGTCGGACTATGTAGTTCAGCGTCTCGTGTAGAACTCAGTACAGCTAGGCTACGATTGGGCCGCTCACTAGAATGTATCGTGTCAGGCACCAAGCGTTAAATAATGAACCGCTACGGCACTTTATTTCACTCGTTTTTACTTTATGAACTCTTCATGATAATCAAACAATTTATGAACTAAGAAACGTGTAAAAAAGTGATTTTTATGAATCGTCGTCGTATATAAAAATCTTTGGGGATAGAAAAATTAGAACATTTAGGTACCTAAAACGATGAAATTCAGTTGAGAGTTATGCGTTAATTATGTTATTAATCTCTGAAAATATCTACAATAACAATTCTCGTTCATGTTCGTTCTGTTAATTAACCTCCACCGCGGCTATCAGGAATTTTCCATAAATCTAAAAATTCATTGGAGCGATCCAGTGCATTAAAACGTACATTCTCCATTGTTCATGTCATGTAATATGGAATATGCCGTACCTCCCCATAATAGAGGGTTTGATCAACATTGGTATTATTGACAAACTGACATAGACATGTTCATTCGTCATCCACTCAATAGCTCATTGTTCCTATTGGCTTACGTCGCACAGGTACCTACCCAGGTAATCAGCGGGATTCAAGCACACGTATAAAATTGTTTTCATATAGCAGCTCCGGTTGCGGAGTCTCGCACTTAAATTAAGCAATAATCAATAATTGTTAAGTCTTTTATTAAATCCAGAATGGGGTTCGAAATGAGAGCCATATTTTGCTTTGTTCGTTTAATCCAACTATAACGTGAAACTATAACAATGCTGCGCTGCTGATAAGGTTGTAAACGCGGAAAACGTGCAGTTTCCCACACTATTGTGCTATGCTATAACTGGATTTTAAATCTCCCTTCCTTGAAATGTCCGAAATGTTCATTCCGATTTGCATTTAATAACGTAGGTACTTATTTACTTTTTTGTTGAATATTTTAGTCTCTACGTACGTTTTTATGGCCAACATTCCCTGCTTAGTTGATGTATTTTATGTACAGCTTGTACCTACAATCATGGGATGCATTTTTATATACATAAATCTAGAAAGAGCGTAAAAAAGGGCCGCAGTGCGATGGTTTTGGTTACATCGGCTACATATTTTTAAATAGAAAATTTATGTCTGGCTATCTCGATCTCGAAGCCAAATTACCAGAGTGAAGCGACTATGTCTTACCTACATAGTTAAGACCGATGCTCCGCCTTTAAAAATTAAGACCATGACCGCATTTCAGTGCCTCCCCTTCTGGTGTATATTTCTATAGCACCCCATCTAATTCTAATTCTTTGAAGAAGTTTAGAAATTTTGCTGGATCTAGAGATGATAAATCTTCTTCCGTTGGTTGGTAGGCGTCCAAGCAGCGGAATCTTCTTTGTTGGACTGCATAGCATTCTGCTAGGACGTGTATTGGGATTTCTTCCCCTTCCCCGCAGAATCTGCATGTCTTGTCGCTTTGTAGACCTATCTTGTTGAGATGTGCTCCGAGTCTACAATGACCCGTTTTTTGGTTAAACTTCCCAAGCATTATCTTGGTCTGTCTTAGTCCCAGAAGGTTTTCCCTTTGGATTTCTTCTTCCTTTCTTATCTCGTCTTTGAAGATATTTTCTCCTAGTCCGCAGAAATGTTCTGTCCCTATATCAGCTTTGCTAGGCTGCCTGCTTCTTCATTGCCTCTCACATTATGTGTGTCCTGGCACCCAGAGGAGAGCTGCTTTGTTTTCTTTAACTTTATTAGACATTGCCATACCATTCCTGAACTAATTCTTATCAATATTAAATTGAGCGCGTCTTTCTATAGCGTGTATTTCCGCCTGAAATATGCTGGTGTTTTTCCCATTGGCTCAAAATAATTTGTACTTGTCCACTCCTGTTTGTTGCTGAACATTGTTGTTAAATTCTTCTCAAAGCTATATTTCCTAGGTAATGTGTCTCTCATCGAGTAGGTATTGTTTTCCCTCCTTCTGATAGGTAGATCTATTCCCTCTCTTGCCATTCTGTAACAGGACCTTTTTCGGCGGTTTTCACCACCAAATGCAGTGGTGTGAGGTCTAAAATAACCTCCATTGCCGCTGTGGGGCATGTTCTCATGGCTCCCGTAATTCATACGCATGCGAGTCTCTGTATATTTCCAAGGTGTTCCTTTCTGTCTTATTCTTTGGGTGTACATCCACCGCAGGTTACTTGGGTTACATCCCCAGGTTTTTCCTGATGTTCCTGCACACCATGAGGGCTTGAGTGGCTTTGCTGACCTCTTCCTCTATGTGTTTCCTCCACAGAAGTTTGTTATCTAGTATGACTTCTAGATATTTTATTTCTGTCTTTATCTCAAAAGCCACTACTCCGGTTTTCGTCTTCACTGAAAAATAATTCAAAATTACACTATATCTGCTGTTATTTTTAGGAGTTATTTAATAACCAGGTAAAATTACGATAGGGTTGAACGAAAAAAAGACAATAAAGTCTTCCAAAAGTATTGAAAAAATGTTTCTGCGCGCTACCGTATCCATAACTGACTGTTTTGCAGATGGTATCTTAGGAGACAAAAATTCATTTCGTAACCGTCGACAAGAGTAAAGTTACCCTTGACGCCGGTCGCGAAATAAATTTCATATATGTTCAATGTTCTGAAACTATCTGAAATCGAAAAAAACCGTGACAAGCCATGTTCGAGCCGGGGATCTCAGCCTGAAAACTCGGGATCTAGCCAAGTCGCTCATATAAACATAATACTGTTATTTTTTTCTCGTGGGCTACAAATTGAAACTAAACGATCTCAAATTTGAACTGTTATATGCTTTACTTTTTCTACAACCTGAATTATTTTCGCCTAATTCCAGGTTTCTTAAAAATAAATCGAGATGAAGTATATTTCACCATTCAATACAGTCTATTCACATGTAGCATTCAATACATTTCCTGTTTACTGCGATGTATTGCCTTTTTTATGAAAGAGTTTTGCAGGAACCACCACCACCACCAAGCACACTTCCTGATGATAGATAATAAGCTCGAATCCTCCGATCAAATAAATTCAACTCCAGTGGACCTTGAAAATAATGTTGTCGATAAATTACGAAAGCAGATGTTAATCAAACGCGACAGCAGGGGTCGATTCATGTTTCTTTGTACATATCTTGGTATATCTTCTGGAGCGGAACAAGGGCCCGGGTTATCGATAGGGAATTTTAAGTAGCCAGCTTTCCATTCATTCTGCCCTTATGCTTATGGGTACTTAAGCGATAGGTATATTTTGTTATGTTGTACCTACATGTTATACGAACTCTTTCAATGAAATATATTGTAGAGGTAATTTCATTTATATCCTTTTTCAGGAAACATTTTTCAATTCGTAAAAGGAATGCTTCGTGAATATATATTTTTTTCGTTTAGTCACACAATAATAATTGTGTGACTTTATCATACCTACAGCTTTCAAAATAGTACCCTCCATCTATTCCATCATGCAAGCAAATTTTTCACATTTCTCTCCACCCGTTTCTCAGATATCAATTCTAAGTGCGTTCCGATATTGAAAAAAATAAATTGATCTACGGACCATTATAACTTGCAAAAAACCACTCCCATTCGACATGTTTGCCCATCTTAGCTAGGTAATATGTAATCCAGTTATCATCAATCTTCCCCATAATAAGGAAAATGAAAGTGATTGACCATTAAAGCGGCACGTGTATATCTAACCATCTCCCCCATTCGTGCAGGATATCCGGAAAGTCTACTAGACATTTAACACAAGCTGCCAGTGATCCCAGGTCACGTCTCGGTGTTGCAATTGCGAAGTTAATTGAAGAGGGTAATGATCCGTTGTAGTTTTAATGAAACGCTTCCCGATATCAGTGAGGCGCGGCCGATCGCCGTTTGTCCTCGTTGTACGTGATCCCGGATCCTGGCGCGCTCTTTGCCAGGATCAGGATCACGGCGTCACAGTGACAAGCGCTAATCTGCCCTGCTGCCAGATCTAAGAAGGGACAGTGCGTACGCTTCCGGACTGGGAATTCAAATGGCAGTCCGGAGAGATAACAAATGATCAGGAATGGGGGCGGATTTCGCCTGAGGGGTGAATAGCGAATACTGCGGTATGGGGAAATTCATTCGTCGGATGCTAGCTTTTTAAATGTAGATTTTGTAAATGCACTTTGGATGTGGATGAATTATCAATATATACCTACCAAATTCCAGTAGAAATGTGAATTGTATTTGCGTTATTAATAAGCTTTCCCCAATCGATATCTCCACTTTTCATATCTGGAAAAGTCCAAACAAAAGGTAAGTTGATGCATGGTTATTAAATAAACAGTGCCTTTTTAAAAGGTACTGTTTATTTAATTCCCATCAACTTATAGGCCAGTCATATCGAACATTAAAATCGCAAGCGAACGGCTAGTTCTGATTTTTTAATTAGGATCACTACCAGTACCGTATAATATCCAAGTTTGCAGCTTAGAAAGGCCTGTGATAACTTTGCAGCACTAGAATTTTCGCACTTTTTGTGTATTCTAATTATAAGTACCAAACTATGCGATTTTTTATAAAATATTTTCCATGCGTTTTCAAAGTGGATAAAAATTGATACAATTTGAAACCAGAACCAGGTTTGTAGGTTCAATGCTTGCCGAGATACAGCTCTCCAAAAATGGACAAATTATAAAAAAAAGTGAAATTTTAAGATTTTGTCAATTTTCGACCCCGATATCGGAGAAAATACTCATTTTACGGATAAAATCATATAAAAAAATATAATTAGCTTTAATTTAAGTAAAGAACGACGTCTGTAGGTCATATAGTTTCACAAATTCACAAATCTTTAAAATAAAAAAATGGAAAAACTGAATTTTTCACAAATATGCTCTATTTAGTTCTTACAATAGTTTGATGAGAGTAGCTTGAAAGGAAACACCATCATGTGTAGGTACCATTCACAAATCAACCTGAAAAATCGGCACATGATTGTCGACGTCGTCTTCTCTTACTTTGGCAATTTGATGCCGAAGATTTCATGCCTAGAAATTTTAATTAATGCAAAGCGAGATGCAAAGTAATCACGGAATATCTTCCCTAAGTTTTCCCCTGTCACACCTTTACGACCTCGGGAACTACAATCCGCCAGGTGGCATTTGTGTAATGACCAGAAAACTAGGGGAACGCGGTCGTGTTTACTTTACTTCCCGCCGCCTTTGGTTCCTTCACTTCACTCTAATGCAATCATACAAATGCAATCATACAAATCGTCGTCACGACTTTGCTGACGAAATTTTTGATAACGTTCTCGCACCCCAGGTAGCAAGGTGACATTGTAACCACGTTCCTAGGAAATGACGTCTATATGACGTGATAATGACGACCTAATGTCACAGCCTAAAAACGTCATTTTTAGGCGACTAAAAGACGTCAAAATAAGTCGTCAGAAAAACATGGTTCATTTCATGTAAATTTGTTGACAAAAATATGTCATTTTGACGACATATTTTGGTCACAGGACGTGACATCGACGTTACTGACGAAAAATTACAAAATATCACGTCTTTTTCACCTTACTTTAGCTACTTGGCACATTTTGGTCAATATCACCAACGACGAGTAAGCTCATCAATAATTATTTTGTTAGTGGAACATGCGTGAGATTTAACAAAGCTCCACAGCCAAAAGTCGCATATTAATTTAAGATGGAAATATGACAGTGGCCAGTTTATACTCCCATTTCATGATATGACACGGTTCGCAAATGTCTCTTGCAATGCAACAGCTGTATTATAATTACAGCGTGGTTGGCAGATTACCCATAAATATACTCTCTATATTCGAACTAACGAGTGATATTAACAAAAAATTCCTTACCATGTTGCGATAACGGTTATCATTGTCTGTAACATTGACTGTGTCAAAAATCGACACCAAGTGACTTTCGTTTTGTCATGAATTAGCCAAGGAGTCTCAGCAGCCCAAAGTAGTCAGTTGTGAATACTCGTCTAAATGTATGTGAGCTTGATCTTCAAAAAATCGTTTTCATAAATCGTCAATTATTATTATTGTCGTCGATAAGCCTCGACGACAAAAGTTCCCAAGTAACAAAGCAAGGTTAAAAAGATGCGATAATTTGGTGATGTTTCGTCAGTAACGTCGATGTCACGTCATGTGACTAAAAATAAATACACTTCTGTTTCATTTCCTAAATTGAGATGTCGACTATCAGAGACTTTTTTGACGTCTTTTCGATATAAACTAAGACGTCTTTTTGACGGTCAATAATGACGTCTTTTAAATGATTATAACGACGTCTTTCTGAGGGCTTATTATGACATCTTGTAGACGCCTAAAAAAGACGTCATTGATCTGTGACATTTGCCCGTCATTTTCACGTCATTTCATTGGTAACTAGTGACTAATTAGGGACGTGGTTATTACTTCACCTTGTAACTAGGTTTTAACGATTAGTTTGCGCTGTTCAATCAAGTAAAACTTGTACATATATGGAGCAGATTTTACGAATTGGGCTTCTGAAGCATTTGTCAATAAGTTAAGACTTCGTTTAGGCTATTATAGCAGTGCATGAAGGGAACGTTTAAATTTTCCAAGGAAATAATGAAATCTACCGTTCATATTGCAAAGATGGCCGTTACTTTAGGAAAACGAATAGAAACCCTTGATAAAGAGGCTGTTAGAGAGTAAAAATTTTCGCTTGAGTCACTGGAATGATAAAACGGCTTTCAGTTTCGAAATTTCCATCGTCTGGTACGTCTTCCAGCAAATTTTCAAGGCGCCGCAGTTATTGACGTGCCAAAGAATCGTTTTGAAAAATTCAACAAAAATAATGCTTCACCTGGAAAATTACTTTTCTCCTGTATCTCGAAAACGGGATTAGCGATAGAAGAACCGCTTACAGTTCTTCTCGCACTTTCTATCGTCTGACTTTTTCTTTTTAAATTAATATCGAAGAGATTTTTTTTCAAAAAATTTCAATACAATACAGAAAAATGAAATTTTCTTGAAAAATCGATGTCTTCAGAATGGGACTTGATTTTATCGTATGGCACAGTCGACTGCCATACGAGTCAGTTAAGGAAACAACCCAGTTGGACCGTAAATTTATCAGTTTTCTCATCGAACGAGAACAAAAATTTTTAACAGATAAAAAATTGCTAATTTTCAAATTTGAACGGTATCTCGAGGACGCAAAGTCTCACAATAAAACAGCTTTTTTAATATAAATTTGTCCATAAGTGATTATCATAAATCAATCATAAGTGATTATTCAACTGTATCATAAATCTCAGATCATGTCATTTACAAAACATGCACCTCATTTAGATACTTATTAGTTTATGAAAACAGGCAAAGAGATATTCGTACAGGCTGAAATTTTCTTGAGATATGAAAAAAAGGTCTGCTGATTTCACTTCGCTTATTGAAGAAGCCCGCATTCTTACGAGTCTTTTGTCAATTTTATTCTCATATTTTATTAAATTGCTCAAAGTATTTAAAAAATTCAAATTAATTTCCTCGTTATAGTCGGATAATAATACGCAGGAATTATCAGAAATACCTACCGTAAATTTATTTTCGATATAAAGTTAGTACTTAGGCAAAATTAAGCAACATCGAGATCTCGTTGAATTTATAACAGAATTATAAATAGATTAAATAAAAAATACACGCTTTTAAAGACTTTTTATTCTGTTTGAATGAATGTGCATTTCTCGGGAATCGCTTTAGTATTTAATTTTTCCTGAAAAAGTCATTATAATTTTTTCAAAATCCACTTAATAAAAAAGTCTTTAAATCGCTGATGCGGGAATAAATAATTCAAAACTGTGGCTTTATAAGTCTTTGACAGGTAAAATAATTAAACCGTGCTTTTAATAACGTGGTTAGAACCCAAGCTTAATTGGATTGGATCTCTTGGCGTTTAAATTTAAACGTGCAGGTTAAAAACGAAATATTTCATGACAGTTGGATTCGTTATATTAAAGGATGCGGCTTAGTTTTTGATTTTGGCTTTTCGCGATTATTAACAAGGAAAAAAATAAACGCCATTTGAATATACAATAGAGTTTCATGAAAATGATTGCTAAACAATTAAAGTAATTAAGATAGCAATTTAGAGCGAAGTGTCGAGTGGAAATGAGCGTTGGGAGACCGTACAGCTGGCGGCTCCAGCAGCTCTCGAGCCTTCCAGCCTGAAAACAGATTTCATGAGGCTGTAAATGAACGGGCGACGCCACTTAGAAAATCCACCGAGCTAAGGTTATTTACAATATTCTTTCAATTTAAATAATTGAAATACGGAGAGCGAACGTTTCTGGAGTTTCTCTTGTGTTTGACGCCGGAAGAGCTTTCCGTCTGCTCCGAGAATCGTGAATTTTTGTACTTTGAAAGTAAATTTAAAATATATGTGAACTGTTTCCTTGCTCGATATTAACTTCACATAATTTACCATTTCTGTATACATCACAACATGTGGTATTTTATTTTTCAGGATGAAAGTTTCATGGCTGAAAACTTTATGTACTGTACCTACCTATAAACTTGCTTTTAAGTTTTTTACTAAACGAAGTTCTATTCCAATTATATTTTTTGTTTACAGGGAACATGGTATTCATAATATTATGGCATCATGAAAAAATCACATAAAAGTTTAATAATTTTACTTAACTTAGATGGTGAATATGATAGCATCCGTTTTCAGAAATAAACCTACGAGAATTGTTATTGAAAAATAATTTGCAATAGTTTGAGGCTTCTCGCCTAAGCTACCAGAACAAAAATTTCAAACACCGTATTAATGTCATATAATTATTTGTTCAAGGAGTCATTATTAGATGAAAAATTTCAGAAATCATTCCCGTTAATATAAAAGGATAGCTATTAAAATAAAAAAAATATATTTCATGACAAAAGTTCCAAAAAATTTCATAAACGACAACCATTTTATACTGTTGAACACTAGGTGTTGGTATAAAACAATTTACCTCGGAAACTCCTTTAAGGATACATGCATCTACATTTACGGTAATGTCACCTCATAATCCCTGTCAATACACGCGTTATATTAACATGCATGAGATATCCCTTTGGGATAAAAACGTTATAATAACTATGTAACATACATGAGATGTAACGTCACAAAACGTATCAAAAGTACATTTACGCAACATCTCATTAACATACCCAAGTCATATTACGAGTACTTCGCGTTTACATATCTATAGTACATCACATTGCAATGCAAATGTAATGTATCGGTTCTAATATCCATGGTATGTATCTCGTTACATAGACATCGTTACATAGACAATGTTTTGCGGTTAGTATGTGCATGCGCTACGTTTTCTGATATAATTCTGGTATAAATGTTATAAATTGTTCCCATCATGTCATTTGTCAGTTTCATAAACGACAACTCTTTTGGCACTCTTAACACTGGGTGTGAGTATAAAGCAATATTGAACACCTTAACGAGATTTCTCAGCATCTTAGGTGTCTGTAATCCAACTTTATATCGGAAACTCCTTTAAGATGTTACATAGATACATCTAGGGTACTGTCACCTCACAATCCCTATCAACACACGCATTATATTAACATGCATGTAATATCCTTTTGTGATAAAAATGTTGTAATAACTTTGTAACTTACATGAGGTCGACATCATAAAATATATCAAAAGTACATTCATGCAACATCTCACAACATCTCATTAACATACCCAAGTCATATTACGAGTACTTTGCGCTTACATATCTATAGTACATCACATTGGAATGTAAATGTTGTCCTAATATCCATGGGATGTATCTCATTACATAGACATCACAATGTTTTGCGGTTAATATGTGCATGCGATATCCCATTTCTGCTGTATAAATGTTATAAAATGTGACCGCCGGTTTTCCACCAAAAATCCTGTAAGTACGACAAAACTTTGCTTATTTTCCGGAAGCTGAGCCAGAAAGAGAAAAGCCGGCGAGTTAATTAATGATCAACGCTCAACCTAAATTTTTCTCAAACTCAAATTTTGACCCCAGTTTATGAAAGAAATTTCACCTAGAAGCGATATTCGTGAAATATTGATATTTAAATATTGTCTCGCAATAATTAAATTGCCTTGTTATATTTTAAGATCACAAATTTTGTGAAACGACGGCAGAGTTAACTCAGCTAAACTTTGAAAAATAATTAAATAATCTTAAAAAAAAGAAAAGAATCGTGTCTTTTCAAAATTTTATTACCTCTTATCTTGTACCAATATCTTATCTCTCTCTTACCTAGATACCTCAACGATAATACCTCTTTTTACTTCCTCGCACACCCCCTCTACAATTGAACAAATGAAAACTTTACTCGATAATACAAACGAATTTCTTAGTTTCATTGAAAAATTCTTTATAATTGAGTTAAGGTCAGCAACAACGCATTTATTTTTTACTGACCCTTATACAGTGTGTGTGTCACAGGCATGGTACACCCTCTTTTTTTTCTTTATTTTTGGAGATAATTTTTTGAAATTTGGTACGTCGCATATATATTTTATTTTTCAATTATAGTGTGCCATGACTTCAGTTGTGTTCGTCACAGATGCAAAATGGGTACACCAAAATGTCCCTTATTGAGAGTACTAGTAGATGGTACCTCGGTACCAATATGGTACCATTTGAAAAAAATGAATCCAGCTCAAAAAATCATTCCGGTGCGCATAATTTATCCATAAATCACTTAATTTAGTACTTTCAACAAAAATTCGATTTTTCTAGCATTAGATGATCCAATTGGAGTAAAACGAAATAGTCATGGC
The DNA here is from genome assembly GCA_910589415.1 of Malachius bipustulatus. Lineage (NCBI taxonomy): Eukaryota > Metazoa > Arthropoda > Insecta > Coleoptera > Melyridae > Malachius > Malachius bipustulatus. The sequence continues at coordinate 19,794,651 of OU342633.1, forward strand.
ACACTATAATTGAGAAATAAAAAATTAAATAAAAACAAATTTGACATTTAAAATGGTACTTATGTGGTATTTTTGGATTCGTACAAATGTATAGAATCCAAAAATATAATAATATATAGGGTGTCCCATTTAAAAATAAAAAGTTGGTTACATTTCCGGAAAAACCGGATGTGGGAAAAAATTCCATTTTCTGCTAAAAAGTGCGCTCTATCGAGAGTATTCGACGTACCAAATTTCAAAAAATTATCTCCAAAAATAAAGAAAAAAAAGGGGGTGTACCATGCCTGTGACACACACTGTATAGATTTTCCAGCTTGTATATTAATCGATATGGAAACTTGATTAAATCCAGAACGAATCCCAATGACGGTATGTACTTACCTAACTATCTATAAAACGTCTAAAAGAGATATAACTGTGAGCGAAGATTGATTGCAGCAACCTCACCGATCTCTTTATTGAATTAAATTTAGGATATCGAACAGTGGAAACCTAAAACATAAAACATAGGAAAGTAATGTAGGTAACATAATATATTGTCAATTTTTTTGTACCCAAAATTTATCTTTCAAGAAAACTTAGAGACATCCAAACCTAAAGGGACTTAGTAGAATATTCCTTCACAACTTTCATAATTTACCCCTCGGAATTATAAGAGTTTTAAGAGTTGATGGTACACTGTAACTAAGCAAACAGCCAAAACTTCAGTCATCATAATATTAGTCGTTGTAATTTAAATTACAGGCGTAATAAACCGTAGCAGTTAAATAATATTAATCCCTATAGATTCATTTTAATTTATGTTTAATTAGGCTGCAGTAAAACTTTAGTGTTCGAGGTTGCTACGTATCCAGGCGACGCTTCAGAGTCTGGAGCATCTCCGCCTTCCTTCTACTCACGATGTATTAAAACTTCTAATCCACTGACGGAAAGTTCTCAGAATCTGTCCTGAAAATGATATATCGCCCGATGACGCGGTCATATACTTCTGAACTTCAAACATTCAATAACGTTTCACTTTCTACACTGGATTTCCGCAATGGGAAGCCTCACTTATACGCGTATTAGCTTCCTTTATGTTTGACTTCAGACTAGTTTGGAAATTGCAACCTCAGATGAATATCGGGATGGGGATTGAAATTACTTATCTGAAGCTCTGCAAAGAGTCTCAAATTGAACTTGCCGTAATTAATTTTTTATGAATATTATGTTGGCAGGCCTTAATTAAAGTTTTGGTTTAAGTGTTGTAATGTAACCATCACCTATATCCTGGTCGAGGTACCAATTGGTAATGTAACGACCTTTTTTGTCCCAAATCGAAGGCCCAACTGAATGATTTAAAAAAAAAACCCTTTTTAAGTTTGAAATGTCAGCTAGGTCTTTGTTGAATTCCCGCCCTGACTTCTGATTTGAATTTAAGGTTATCCCGCCCTGAAGTCTAAGAGATTATTTAAACTAATTGAAACTTTCTCGTCCTGAATCTTTAGCTTTGAATGTTTAAAACAAAAAGACCGATGTGAACCCGATCTAACCCCTTTGAACTTTGAAACCCCTGATTTTACCTGTGATCGTGATCGTCTACTCTTTAACCCCGTGGACCTTCTGCGTTGTGTTGTAACCCTATTTTGTTCGTTCACAGCAAACGCTTCAAAAAACTTAAGTTAGCCAATGGTTGGTAGAAAGATGATATTACTAAAACTTTTTATGTCAAACTTTTATTCTATTCATTATAGCCTCCTCCCAATTGCCGGGTTTCCTGCAACTAATCAGAGAAATAACCCTTGCAAAGAAAACTCTGTGTTCACAAACATTAAATACAAATGACACAACACATAAAATAATCACCATTTTGGTGAAAAATTGAAATTGATAAACAAATCTGTTATATTCAGAAAGAGGACATTTTATCTTCCTATTTCAAGGACTCATACATCCTGAAAAGAAACAAAAACACATATAAAACACAAGGAAATTCCTTGGTGCTGTCCTACTATACATATCACCTTTGACACAGCGACGTTTATATTGTTTTTCACATTCGTTTACAATTACAAGCAAATTACCCCAGCGTTAACACATCGTTATTCATCGTTAGTTGCCAGCACGCCCATGTGCATGACACGAATCACAAAAAAAGCAGATGTTGATTGACGAATCGTTGAATAAAATATCAAAGCATGTGTTATCTGCATTTAAAACAATAATTAATTGAATTAAATAATGATCAATGATCAAAATCCCCAAACGAATTAATTATCCCAAAATTCAGCATTGAGATAGTTTCTTCTTAAAATTATATAAAATGAGAAACTTAGAACAGGTTTTATGATTGCCTTTGGAGTGGATACAAATGATTTATTTTTAAAATAACGTTTTCTGAACGAAACAACCCTAATGGTATGATAAAGACAGATATATCGATTTTTCACTGGTTATTTACATAAGTAGAATGATTTGTTCAGAGATTTGTTTTTCAATAATCGTTATGCTGTAATTCATATGATTTATTATTGTCTTGGATTTTTTTAAATAAGAATTGTTGAAGTTCTATGCAACATCTGTCCAATTAGTTATACATACAAGCACTTTCTATGACTCCTTTATTAAATTTCCTGTACTGATTTTCTCGCAATCCTGTGAACATACAGTATACAAACTCATAAGGTTACAGATTAAAACTTGAGTCATTCTGTATGCACAGCGGTCATTGTCGAGGGAAAATCAATGATGTATGAATGAACTTGCATTTTAGGGAGGGACATCAAGAAGATTTGAACTCCCGATGATCTATATATACTTGTCATTTGTGATTTGTTGGGGGTGACTAAATAAACTGACAAAACAACCCAACTTAAACTGTCCGTAGCAAACTGTTATCTACGTGAACAATGGGCTTCGGTTTGTTACCGCCGACTGTCGTTGTAAAAAACTATTACCATGGGAGAATGCCGGTATTTTGTAAATGTCACCGAGGTCGAGCCATACCAAACAGAAACGAGAGCCTAGTTGTCACTGACATTAACTTTATACCCCTACACGGTGAAAGAATCATAAAATTTATATCACCGAAAGAAAAGCACGTGCATGTTTTTTTAATTAAATAACGGTAATACTGGTAATACGACACTATACTTGAATTGGCTCGCAAATAATATAAACACTTACATGACTTTGGTTAATATCACTTCGATATTTAATTTCTCTTCGCTCTTATCTCTAATCTGATCTAACACTCTTATTTTATATATCGGATCTCGAGATCTTGGTAGAGGATAGTTTATTGTTTTCATTTAAACAAGATAACATCTTGCCGTGCTTCTACGATGGTCACTTGATGTTTATCAATACCTATGTCTTGTTTAACAGATTCGAGGTAGCTTTGAGATACCTAAGTTGATATATTTATGAAAAAGAAGTCTAATGTCCCCTCTCTATCAATCACCCTGTAATATAATTTTCATGACGCTTGCTAGGCCGGTTTGGGAAACCTTGCATCCCAAGAGCTCTCTGACAATTATTCCCCAATTACATCGGTACAGAATGCTCTCCATGAATAAATTAACTGAACGTTGTTTACATTAAGAATTGACATCAATCACAGTCCCACCACGAGGACTGAGAACAGCAACCAAATAGATTTTAGTTAGTTTCAAAAATGGGTCTTCTAAGAGGAGTAGCTCCAGTTAACCAAATACAAATTTCTTTATTGTACTTGAATTACAACACTCATTACAGAAAAAAATAAACACAAAGACAAACGCACAGCAAGTCAACATAACATCGGCAACAGTGAGAGTCGAGGCACCATGGACACTAGGCACCAGAGACATCAGGTCTCCAGCGAGGTATGGTTCCAATTTTATGAGAGAGATGGATCAAAGCTAAAGGGTTTTAGGTACATACTTTAATATCAGACTGTAGGTAGGGATGGGGGGTGAAAGGACAGTATATCAGAGGTAGTGTATGCATGGCTCCAACTCCGTGAGGTGTTTCCGGTACGCTGAGAACCCAGCAGTTGCAGGATCTATTTTGAAGTGGTTCAGGTCTTTGATAGACGCGTACGTGAATATCCTTCCTGAAGATGACAGATGGTGTGTAGAAGGTTTGAACAGATTGAACCTGGTGTAGTAGTGATGGGTGAATCGGAAAGGTATAAGTTTATCCTGATTTGTGTGGATCAGTTTGAGTAGAGAGAAGACGTACAAAGCAGGCACGGTAAGAAGTTCAAACCGCCTAAATGGCCTCTACAGGACTGCTGCACGGACAAGCCTGCCAGGATCCTAATCGCTCTCTTTTGAATAAGAAAAACCCTTCGGAAAGATCCTCAGACCCACCCCAGACGGCCACGTGGCTGATCAGATGCCCGTAATAAGCATAGAGAAGAACCTCATGGGATATCGTGTGCTGAAGGTGTCCGAGAAGGAAGATCCGTGTGAGCTGACCGGTTTAGATTCTGGTCGATGTGGAAGCCCAAAAACCTCATGACACCCTTCGGCTCGATCAAGACACTGTTGGTGGGTATGGAGGGCAAAGGGGAAAGACCGAGGTGGTTTCAATTATTATTAAAGTCGCCGGTGATTGATTATATGCTAATTCGAGATTGTTATTAAGCAACAACAGTCTTGGAAACTAAGCCTCTAAAAGTTTGTTTCTGGATTCGAAACTGGGCATGTATGAATTGAATTAAGTAAGCCTATTTTGTATACAGCACGTAGCAGACTAAGCCTAGAAGAGACCTTACCAATATGATTGTTTATGAGGGATAGTTTCTCAATTGCTCAGTTTTTTTTTTTTTTATTATGAACTCCTGAAGATCTCGTCAACTTATCTCAAGATATCACGGAATAACTTTTATTAATTTGAGTGATTTCAATTCTAATCTGAAGCGTTACCATTATAATTGTGTTCAAAAGATAATCGATTGAATTTACTTTCGCGATAATTTGGCAACAGTTGCAGGAATAGAAGTTCCTGCTGAAAAGACCTAATACCTATGAAATGAGAGTGATGAGAGGGCAGATGTTCTACAATCAAAATAAGACTTGGAAAGTTTTATTATTTGCATAATTTCTCAGCGTTTCTCACCGCAGCTGATGGCAACCCCGCCGGCTTCAACAGATACCAACCACTTCTGACCTGACATCGCATCGGACTGGACCAGCCGTGACCTGACAGGCCCTCTGTTTTTGAACTCCGGCGGCTCCTTCTCGCTTCCCGTTATCAAGCTCAGTGTTTGTTCAGCCGTTCACTCGCTGACGAATTTGCATAACAAACTTTCAGTTTCGCCATGTCAATAACAAACAACGCCACTTCCAACCGACCCCTAATCTCACTGCCTCTGTTCAATGCGAAGTCCGTCATTCTCACCCTGTCTACATTATCCCTTAACTGTACTGACATTTCCACACCTGAGCTTCTTTCAAAATGATTTACTGTTCTGGACTCTACAGCAAATCGTCCAGAAATGTTGGCATGCAAATACTGGATAATGTTAACCATGCAGGTTCCCAATCAGCGCACGTACGAACGTATACGTTAGCATTTATGAATTGAACGAGATAACGTGATTTATGATCTGACGTATGTCGCTATGAAATTGATATACCTTGCATGGTATATGACCGTATTGTGAATCCGTGTGTGTTATCTTGAACTAGGTATATATAGTGATGTGTACCCTGCAATTAGTCCCTTGAGATTTATCCCAGTGATTGTTAGTATTATATTACATGTAACGCGTAATGCACATAAGACTAAAGTTAGCACTGCCACTGGTAATTAAAGTTTCATGCAATGATGAAATAATAGTGGGGTGTGTAACGTTTTTGAGGTCATTTTTTCCAGAAATCAGATTTCTCTCCCTTGCAACTGCAGTAGTACGAAAAGAAGAAAATATGGCTCAAAAATTGGTTATTACTAAAACAGCCGCGAATTTCAAAATGAGGTTTTGCGGCAACCGAAAAAGCATCCAAAAGTCTATTAAAAAAGTCCTTTATTCCAGCTATATCTCTCTTTTAGGCCATCCAAGTGTCTATCTCATCTTGAGGCAGTTCTTTCCAGAAATCAGGTTTCTGTTCTTCCCAGCTACAGCCAAGTGATCTAAAAAGGAGGAAATATGGCATAAAATTTGGATATTACTAAATATCTCTAAAACCGCTGCGAATTTCTTCAGAATGAGGTTTGCGGCAACCAGAAGAGCATCCAAAAATCTATAAAAAAGTCCTTTCTCTCTCTTTATCTCTCTTTCCAGCCGGCCAGCTATCTATCTCATTTTGAGACGGTTCTTTCCAGAAATCAGGTTTTTGCTCTTCGCAGCTATAGCCAAGTGATCTAAAAAGGGGAAAATATGACCTAAAATTTGGTTACTATGAAACTAATCTCTAAAACCGCTGTCAGAATGAAGTTTGGAGCAACCGTAGGAGAATCCAAAAATCGATTAAAAAATCCTTTCTACCAGCTATCTCTCTTCCAGCTATCTATCTCATCTTAAGGCAGTTCTTTTCAAAAATCAGGTTTCCACCCTTAGCAACTACAGCCAAGTGATGATTTCTTGATCCTCATTTCTACCAAAAGTATGCTAGATAGATGGGTGTTCAAACGAACCTTTTTTTATTGATCCTCTTTTGATTACGACGAAACCGCATCCCTAAATTTGAAATGGTTTTACCATTTTTGGACCATATTTTCCCATTTTGGTCCGTATGTCCCCCTTTTTAGCCCACGGCTGCTTTTGCGATAAAAAATTTTTTTGGGAAGAACTCCCTCGAAGACATATAATTCCAGTATTTCAGTCATTCTATGGCGTAATGGCGTATTTTTGGGATCGAAAGATAAAGACCTTCTATACGCCGTCTATAATAGAGAAAAAGCACTTCCAAATCAAAGAAACGCCGAAATTAGAACTTAGACTGTTTGCCATGATTACCATATTCTCGAGATCTTGGCCATGATCCATAAAGATGACGATAATCTTCCAGAATTACGTAAATAACTTTGTATGTGAGGTGTGAACACGATATTAGAATTCTCAGAACTTTGCAGATATCACCAAAATTGCCTATATAATAAATTGGTACCTACCAATTTCGCTTCTAAACACGGAGTAAATATTTACTCGAGAGTCAATGGAGCATACGTCCTCTCGAGATGCTGAAACACAACCAAGAGAGAGAAATCCTTGTTGTGTGTTCCAATTCGAACTTAAAAGACAGAAGCTGTCAAGATTCTAGGGCGTTTTGCATTTAACTTCCAATCTTCTAGGCGAATACGAAGCCATTGCTTCTTGTTTGATGTTCATTTGTTTATAGCAACACACTTGCTTTCCTTTCTGACAACATTCTGATTTAAGAACCGTTCGGCTTTCATGAATTTCAAGTACGTAGAAAATGAACATCACAGTGTAACGTTCGAGCAATAAAGAAGTTGACTTTGTAGATCGCATCCCGCAGAGAAAATCTAATTTTGGACTGGAATATGGAATAAGTATAAGGCTTTAACGTAACAAAAAAGAACATATTTCGAACATGTTATTGAAGTTGCTTATATACCAAGTCATCAACTCATGAGCATGTGTGAAGGGTGCTACAACAGCAAACTAATTATCTTAGAGAAATAACTGCCTAATTTGAATTTCCATCTTGGGAATGAAGTGCTTGCAAGTTTACAATATTACCTTTGATGAATATCTTGATATATTTACAGGTGCCCGAAAATAACATATAGGTAACTAGAAAAGAAGGTGATTCTACATAAAAAAAATTGGCTTTCTTTCCCTATTTACTTACATATGCCCAGACGTACCGTTTTCAAAATACAGATGGTCAAAGTTGATTTTTTTGACAATATTTCGAGAACCGTATGAGATACATCCTATAGAACTTTGGTCTCATTTATCCTCTTGTTTTACTGTAAAATAATGGATTTAAAAAAATTGAGTGATCTAAATTTTGGATGTTTTGTGGGTTGTAACTCCCTAACTTCTACGCCACTGGATTAAATGTGATTTTAAGAAGTCGTTTAGAACGGCCCATGTTTCCTACACTGAAAAGGTACTGGTTAACAGCTCTAAAGTTAACAGTTTCTGAGGAAAACGGCCATTTACGATAAAAAACTCGTTTTGTATGTTTCAAAACATGTTAGAAAATAAAACGGGCATTTCCCAGACTCGCTCTAAAAAATCCCATTAACAAAGTGTAACGACATCCAAGGCTTTCATTTATTAGAAACAATAATTAAATTTCAGTTTATCAATCTAGAGCGGGAAGGCAGAGTCTTTGCGGCGGCGATAGCGACCTTATCTCCCCGCCGCCAGCTATATAAGTAGAGCACATCGGAAGGACTGGCAGTGTTTAGTTGGGTATTGACAAATAAACATTCCACTTCTACAAGGTGCATTGAGCCTCGCAGTAGTAGACGCCCACGGTGAATGTATTGAGTTCATTTTTGAATTTTGAGCATTTCCTACCCCTGATAGCTATATTGAGCCTTCAGATGAGCAGAACAGCCGAAGAGCATGAATTGAGTGCACAGAGGGGGAAGGGCTGAAGTACTGAGTTAGTCTATCCTTGTCCTACCGATCGTCGCCAAAAGAGCATTGAACTCTTCGCAGAAAATCATCTCCAGTTTCCAGACCATCTTTGTATCGAGACGCGGTCTGATCAACGAATTCCTCCGTTTGACTTGCATTGAGAGTCAAATAGGAGCGGCAGCATCCCCGTCTCTCATTGAGGTGATCAAACGGGACGCACGAAGACAAATTTACTAAATCAACAGTCGGGACAACACAGCGCCCACCGCCCGAAGCGGTATCTTTTAATAATCGTCGAATACCACCGCCAATCCCAGACGAGCCGACCAGGAGAGATATCGGACGGGACCAAACAAAAGCCAGCATTTCATAACAGTACGCCCTTCATGATGGATGGGGCCCAATCAGAAGAGTTTCAAGGAATACGGAAGATAGAATTATATTTATTATTTCATTTTTATTATTTTGTATATAGTTATTTGTGTAAATAAATTGATTTATAACTTAGTAACGGACTAATTGGAACCTGGACCCAGAATTAACCCGAACAACCCGTTACAAAAGGATGCGCAAATTTATGGTAGAAATAATTTAAGATAGAAAAAAAAAGTATGCAACTCGCAGATAGTGGTAAATAGTTCACTCATTATGATAACACACGCCTACAGCTCGTATCTTAATCATTATACTCGTGTATGTATTAATAGCCTTAATTATCAGCTTGTTGCATAAAAGACTATTACGATATGCTTTAAGAATTCTGTAGAAAAATTAATCGAATAATCGTTACATCTCGCATGTACACATATACCCTATGTTATGCATGTAGAACTGAAATAAAGTAGCAACTCTGCGGTTTGTACAGACGACAAGAAACTAAGCAGTCTCAAATAATGATGTACATTGTAAGAGGGTTTTAAGTTAGTAGTCTCAAAGAATTCGTTCTCTAGCGGAAAATCTCCGATAGCAAAGTAATGTAGTGTGGAAAATCGTATTTCCATCCCTTACGCTTGACTTGTTCCTGAGGAAACTAAGTTAGGCCATCCAACTCTCAACTCTGACTCTCCTTACGTAATAAGATTTCGACTGAGACATTTTCTCATTCCGGATCAATTTAATTCTCAGACCACAGAAAAATGACTCAATCAAGCGGCTGCATCTCAAATTACTTGCCGGAGTTGTAATCGCTTTATAAATGATATTATGCGGGGAACTCTTTTCAGGGGCATTATTCTAACACGATCCAAGTAGACACGTAGATATACCGTGGAGTGTTTTCTAAATGGGGAGGTTTATAGTTAGTGGAGTGCAAATACCTTGGGTAGATGATAAGAGGCTTATGTCATGTCTATATTATACATATAAGTATATTATGTATAAATAGGGGATATGTATAAATGGGAGTGCACAGTACTGGTATACATACTCGAGGAGGTCATATTAATATGTTCATTCGTCTTAGCTACCTCGCTTTAGTGGACTTTATATCGTTATCCGTAAAAGAAAAATAATTAGAACGCATGCTTTTGGTGTTGTTTCTTTAATAAATCTTTTGAATCAAATCGCGATCTAATCAGAACGCGACAAGATGAACGGGCAGTTATAATCATTCACAGTGAGGAGTTCAGGAGGAATGCTCTCCTCATAGAGACGCGGGTCTAGCTAGACGGTGGGCCGCAGAAAGAGATGCATAGTCATTTCTTTTGCACCCCTATCCCGGCGCTTCAGAGATTGGGTCTCGTTTTCCTTTATAGTGTGTGCTATTGTTCTAAATAAAAGAGATCGGTGCCTGGAGAGTGAAGTAAAGGAACCAAAGGTGGCAGAAAGTACAGTAAACATGACCACGTTTACCTATTTTTCCGTCGTTACACAACTACCACCTGGCGGAGTTAGTTCCCGAGGTATTTTATTTATTTGTCATCATTAATTCCCTAAAGCAGTAAACTACTATGGAACAGGTCAAAAATCAAATACAAATAGAAATGTACACATATACAAACAAAATGAGCAAAAAACAATGCAATGCAATAAAGTCAAATTCATAAAATAACAAACACCTATAGTAAACGTGTGGCAAAGGAAAACCTCGTGAAGGTCTATTATTGCTCTAATACACCTCTTCGTATATTGTTTTAGCTGATATCTTGCTTGCATTGGAATTTCAGGGGGAAAGCACCTTTCACCTAAATCGCCAATCATTTTACTTGTAGAAAATATTGCATGAACATACGTAATTGCTTCGGCAGGATTGCTATGTAGTTATTAATAATAAAAACGACAGAGCCATTTTAAAGTTAATAAAAAAAACTGCAGCGTTCGTACAGGTGAACATTCTGGAACTTTTGCGAAGAAACTCTAATTTATTCTCTTCGTGTGACCTTTTGGTTTTGAATTTCATATAAAGATGTACTTTGACCTTATTTTTTGGAAATTATATAGGATATTGTACAATTAATGATGAACCCTATTGCCAGAGATAACAACGTTTTATGTGCTCTGGTGGAGATATTTAAAAAAATGTAGGTACATACCTATGTTATTCTCTGCAGAATTTCACTTTTTTTTTCTAATAATTCATTGAATTCATTTTTGTGATAGCCTAAGACATAAACTTATTTCAAGCTGGATCCCGCACGTACAAACCAAGGAAACAAAGAAGCGCATCTAACAAATGGATTTATCATAACTTATTCTCTTTGCTCTGAATATGAAGACTTATAAAGTTCTCCAAGAGCGTGCATAAGAATTTCTAACACAAATAGTTTAAATAAAGGCTTTACTGAGACGTTAAGCAGACCTCTCTTTCACATTTTCCCTGTCATTTGATCTCGCCATGGGGTTGAATGAATACTTAGTTGCAAGTGATTTGTTTGAGGGTCTGCTTCGAATAATAAACATAAGCCTCGACTCTTGGAAGTTTTTGCGACTTATTCAGGAGTTTACTTAGTTGCTCATGCCGTCGATTCTCGGGGAAGTTGCAGCTGTGACTACCAATACTCTTTAGGGGTAGCGACTCGTTTTGTGAAGGAGCGGGCAAAACTTTCAATTTTGGTTTATTTAATTTTTTCTTAATTTGGCCTGGACGGTTCGTTCACTTTGTAAATTGAGATTTTAACCACTGATATACTTCGGCATAGTTGGTACTTCGGTAATAATTTATTTCTTTGTTACTTTTTCATTTAAAATGTTAGAAACATTCACAAAAAAAATAGGAGTAGGTATACGGAGACCTTTATGATTACTGGAATAATTGGCTGTGGACCTAATCACTTCTCTTTTTACTTCATACCCGACGCTTCGAATGGGCTTCAATAATGAATAAAGCGCAATTAGTTAATTTGATTCGGCTTGCGTTTGCCTGCAACAGTAATTGGTCCATCAGAATTAAATAAAATTGCAAGTTTTCAACCTTTCATTTAATCCCGACAGCTATAAATCAAAATTGTTATTCAAAAATGTTTTTATGTAAAAAAATATCGATTTATTTCATCCCTTTAAATTACATCCCGAAATTTAAAGACCAGCAAAATTTTGTGGGCAAAATTTTGAAGTTTTGGAATAATTTGAATCTCCTGATTAAGATTAAGGTACTAATAAATTGGTGGAGTAGGTTTTCCGATTTGGAGGTTCATCAGGATAAAATATGACTGGAATTAATGATTATTGTGCGTGGTAATATGCTGACACGGAAGCTAAATGAATTAAGATACCTACGGGATTGGTGGTTATCTGGTATTTCAGTTATTCAAATTAAAAATATTATTTATTGCTAAAGGATCGCCTAGGTATTTGAAAATATAAATGATTTCTATTTCTTTCCATGCAAGGAGCGGCTCGCTTTCGCAAAATATATTAGAGCAGAAAATTTTATTTACACAAGGGCTACGTGAGATTCCCAACGAGTACATCAGTTTAACGCTGCCCGGGATCGGGATGGAGGTAATTCAACACCGCATTACGGACGATCAATACTCATTCAAAATCCGGTTGTAGATTTTATTTTGCAAATCTTATCCATTGAGTCAGTACCTACAGTGCACTAGACGGAGAAATACGGAAATACGCTGAACCGGAATAATTGGGCCATACTAACACGTTGTATCATGATATCCTTCTCACTGACCGTCTGGGACAGATCTGAGAGGTTACTCCGAAGAATTTTTCTTCTTCAGAAAAGACCCAGTCGTGAAGGAGTCAATTTTAGCGACTTGATCTTCTGACCTTGTTAGCCCTCTCCTGTATGCTTTTGTCTTTTGTCTTTTCTCTTTTCGAAACTCTTCTCGTTTCGCCCATTTCTCGTCCTTTGATTATTTTACTTAACAATTTTACAATCACAATTACGAGTACAATCACTCAAGCGGTCATAATATATCTAAAACATTTCGGAAAACAGAATTGATCCATCAGCCTCTTAGATAGGTACATTTTTGGTATTATTTTTATGTATTTTTTTTGTGTATTTTGTAGCTTCCTAATTTCATGAATGTACTATTAACATTCTACTTATACTTATTAATAGGTTTCGGTAAGTAATAAATGGCATGATTGTTTGGACATCGCAGACATCACGTCAAGCAGTCGCTTTAAAAAATAGCTTCCAGGAGGAAAAGTTCCATTTTCTAATAGCACTCTTCCGTAATAAATTATACCTTTCTCTACTTTATAAGAATGCCAAATATATGTCGAAGGAAAAACGCATAAATCTTGCCGGCAATGCATGCATATATTTCACTAGACTAAGACGAATTTCCGATGTTTTTCAGCGTGGCTGGTTATAATTGGATAGAGTTGTCGGCATTTTTCAATTTCGGAAATGGAAATGGTCTTGGTTGCCCTCTGGGCTCCAGATCGGGAATCAGCAACGTTTTTATCGGAAAACATTCAATTTTCAACGTAAAATGCTTCAATCACATTTATATTTACTTGGGCGAATCCCGGCAAATACCTAGTGTAAAATCTGAGCTGTCATATCGTTCAAGAAATGGAATTGACTTACATTTTATTTAAGGTTGAGGAAGATTTTCGCTTTAATGTCTCGATATTGGAAATAGTAATACATCAGCTCGGTGCAGCTTTGTGCGACCAAAAGTTGCGATTAAAAAGAAAATATTTAGTCTGAAGTAAGCTGGGGTTATATTTACAGAATTGTTCTCAAACATATTGCAACGATTTAACTTTATCTTAAGTACCTAAAGGATTTAACAATACTTATTTTATCTATTCCCTTATATGAAAGTTGATAATTACAAAACAACTGGCATAGCCTGAAAGTGAGCCTTTTGCACATACCTGTTGTTTGTGTAATGAATTAGAATCGAAACAGTGTTGTAGTTTTTTCTTATTACAATACGGTCTTATAAACCACCAGAGTCAAAAGTAGGGGCTACGATAGAACAAGTTAATGTCATGAGAGAAAAGGTATAAAATTCACAAACCTGTTGTTATCGAAATGAGTGGCACACGCAATATTATGTATTAGTTTAATATAATTTTCATTAAATTGTATCATAGTTCCTGAAATTTATCAAAATTGCATGATTATTAATCCTATTATGTTTTTGATTTAGCATTTATTGATATTTATTGACATTGGCAATTGACAATGTTATAATTTATTTGACATTTCTCGGTAACTAAAACATCGGGAAAGACTATAATGCCAATTGACCGTTTAATTGTAAACTGCCCTTTGAAACATCTAATAGATACTTCTTGTTGTTCAGACATTAACAGTTTTACTCTTTATTAGTTCAGTGCGTTATATTGATGGTTTGAATAACGGATGTGTCGTGCCCGCTATATCCGAACACTTTTTACAACCTCAGCTGATGCTTGAACGGTAGGTATAGTACTAGTACTAGGACTTCCTGATGTTTTATATTCGCAGATTGAAGAAGTGTAATCTGTATACTTAATCTTTTAGGTTTTTTAGGAAAGAGATTATTTTTAAAATCAAATATTAAATTAGTTGGATAGTTTAACTTAAAAACCAGAAGTCTGAAGAAAGATTACTTTTAAATTTTCTATTCAGATATTTACTTAGTAAATCTGAAATAATTTGCATCATAAAATAATTTGTTTGTATAAGCTATCGCGAGATTAGATAAAGTATAGTACAATATCTCGAGTTAAAAGACAATTTCTCACATGCGGGAAAATGTCACTTTCAACTCTTGTTAAACATCATATGAGCGTACTATTTGCCACTATCCGCGAGTTGCATACTTTTTTTCTACCTTCAATCATTTCTATAATAAAATTGCGCATCCTTGTTAATGGGATTTTTTCTTATAAGCCTGGGAAATGCACCTTTTATTTTATGACATATGCCTTGAAACACTTGTTTTGCTAGTTGCTGAATGCGCATTTTGAACGCGCCCAAAATTCCACAACTTCACGGCAAGAAAAGATAAATTTTCGGCTCGTGCGTTTTTTTCAAAAAGAACTGTACTGCGCTATCTTAAGCTTATAAGTGAGCTGAAATGCACTCAAGCCGCTGTATATTTTCTCATTAACTAAAGAATCGGATCCGTGCGGTTTTTCAAAAACGCCTGTTGCAGGCACGGTGCCAAAAATATCCAATGAGAGTATTTAATGTCTTTTATTGCGCATTATGAAATTGCGCCTTGATGCGATAGCATGTTCTGCTCACTCTTTGTTAACTTTTGCACGTTAAGCTCTAGTAGAACCGTCGTTTTATAAAAAAATTGAACCCAAAATTTCTAAAATTAGTTTAGTCCCGAATCTGATTCCCGAAAACATAAACGACACCTACGATACTGTACATCATAATCACATCTCTGTGATGTACATACAGATTACAGAGTCAATGCGCCATCTGCGAAAGAGATTTGCCTCGGCAAACGACGCGCGCATTTCAGGCTTCAACCTAGAAGTCACATTTCCATTTTATAGTAAAGGTTAAAGGTTAGGAATAGAAAAAAATTAAATACACTAATACGTGTATACGGAAATCAAAATAATTTATTATGTAATTAAATCCCTCTTGTTAATGGCCCATTTGACTGCAGTAAGACTTTTAACAGTTCCCGATGTTCTGTTACCATCGAATGTATCCCTAATTAAAGGTATAATATTACTTGTACGTTGTACATAAACATGTCTAAAAGTTTCTTGTGTGTTTATGATTAATTTTGTAGGGCCTAAATAAAGGTCTAAAAGTTCTTACAAAGTAATTTATGTGCGTGGCTCGTGTAAAATAACTTCTCTTTGGTTACGTTAATTTACGTTTATATCTAAGTAGGTACCTACAGAGAATACGAATTTGTTTATAAAGCATGTAAAATTCTCCAACCACCACCACCACATCCAAATTTGTTCACTTATGAAGGGTTATTTTTGGAGTCTCGAGCAAAAGCGGGTAGGTATCGTGTTTATGTTTAATACTTAATCCGACTATTTCAATCAACAATTTTGTTTTCATAGGTATCAGGAGAAAACGAAGTATTTTGATAATATTTTTGCTAAAATTCAATTGTTTGCAGTGATCAAAAGTCTCCATGGGCATGAAGTGAATACTTATAAATAGGGGAATGAAAAATCTCCTATTTCCAGTTTTTTTTCCTTTCTATTCACCATTGCTCACTTCTAGGGGCCACGAAGTCTGTAAATGTAGCAAAACAAGAAGAATTTTTGTTGGGTACTAGGTGAAGACAGAAAAACGATTGAAAGTAGACGTGATGAGATATTCCCAAAAAAGCAATTTTTAAAATTGGGAACCGTCTACTCATAATTACATTATTTACATTACATTATTACATTTCCATGTTGTCTAGTTTAGTTGGACGCGTTTATGGTAGAAACGTTAAACGTTCGAAATAACACTTGGCTAAATAAATGTTTAATTTATATTTTAAGGCCAGCTGTTTTGCTCTCCTGTTTGCGAAAACTAATTTAATCCAAACAAACTTCCACTGATTCTATAATGAAGTGTGTAGGTATTTAAACTTTAAACGAAAATATCTTCCAGCTTGACACAGTTACTCAGTTTTCTTCGATCAATCGTTCTACAATCTACGATTTTAATTATTTTTCAGAATTTATGTACCCATTTCTGAGAAGATTATTAATAAACGGCACCATTGGAGCACATAATCATAATTCACCGGTAATAGGTTATTTCACGTTGTGATTTAGATTGCCAGGTTAATAGTTTACAAGCTTCGACAAAGCTTTGAACATAACCCGTATATTGCGGCAGACAAGCGCTAAGAAGTATGAATAATGTCACATGTAAGTACCTCATATTACAGTATAACACACCCCGCATACATTTTCCTGGCATTTTTTTCACTCTCTTCATAATTATATCTGACATAGAGGAAAATCTCCATGTAGATATATTTCCTTGCCGTTTTTTCCCCAATTAATATCGAAATCCCTTCTGCAAATGTACCGTCAAATAATTTCAAAAATAATAATCCGCAAAAAAACCGATAAAACCCAACGGATTTTCCGGCTTAAAAATCCACATCCGAGATTTTTCCACCGATTTCATTATTTATTAACAAAGTAGCCGGGGTTCGCGTGGCCGGCGGTGGGCGCCTACATGCGGGATCCCATAATCTCGACCAGGATAACGTGCTGTACTCATTAGTTGAGCGTTTCCCAGATTCGGGTAATTTATTGCATTGTAAATCGTTTCCTCGATTCCACCCCGGTAGCCGGAATTACGGCCCTGATATTTAGAGCACGGTCCCTAGTTTGACTATTTCAATTCCCTTAATTGCTCAGCTGTGCTATACCCGGATACTCGCCCGGATCAATGTGCCATGCGGTTGCCCCTAACCCTTTACCGGAGCCTCTTCCAGTCATATATTATACTAGCACATACCAATAGGCGTGGTATCCGTGCATAGATCTTTTCTTATGGAAACTTGGGAGGAAGCGGCAGTATGTGGACAGATTATTTATACAGGGTGTTTATTTAGTAACTGGACACTGGACAGACAAAATCGTATTTTAAGCATACATAAAAGAGGTAACTTTTTTCAAAATCAGGCCTCGTTTAGGAAATATTTCCAAAATTGGTGTTCCATTACTATGAGAAACATATTTTCATTGCGGTCTTAGTTTTACATTTTTCACGATATTTCCTAAACGAGGCCTGATCTTGAAAAAAGTTGTTCTCTCTTTTATTCTTAGAATAATATTTTATACATGGCGTTTGATTTTGACTGTCCAGTTACTAAGAAAAATATATTTTTTAGTAGCCTTAGTTTTACATTTTTGGAAATATTTCCTAAGCGAGGCCTGATCTTTATTTTTAAAGTTATTCTTTGTTTTATGCTTAAAATATGATTTTATATATGATATTCCATTTTGACTATCCAATTTAACAAACATCCTGTATAGATTGGTCAAATATTAGGCTAAAATCTGGGCAATTGAGGAGTTTCTGAATTATTATCCAGATTTTATACGGAGAGCTGTATCTCGGTAAGTGCTGAACCTACAGAACTAATAGCTCTAGTCTCAAGTTGCATGTATTTTAGTCTACTTTAAAAACTTATAGAAAATATTTACCCAAGTTAGCCATCACGCTTCGGCCAACCACACTTTCGGCTAGGGAGAGGGACTTTGAATAATTTTGAGCATTTTTTTCGTTATATACGGGTTAAAATGAAAAACATTCGATTTATTTTTGTTTTGATAATAATATTATGCAATTTCGCCTATTAAAAATTATCGTCAAAACTGAAAAAATCGCAATTATTGAAAGGCCACGGCCAGCCACGTTTTTGGCCACGACTTCATAAACTGAAAAAATCATTTTTGTTGAAAATTTTCTGAAAAAATGTCCGATATTTTATAATAATGACCAGCAACGCTTTCAAGTGCGGACTTAAGAAACTGAAATTTTTTGAATTTTGTGAAAACTTTTGATCACGGGCTAAATAAACTGCAAAAACAAATTTTTGCTGAAATGTTGCTGAAGAAAATTCGAAATTTTATAACCATGGCCAGTGACGCTTGCGGCTATGGACTTTTAAAACTAAAAAAATCATTTCTGCTAAATTTTTTTTAAGTTCGAAATTTTACAATATTGCCTGCCACACTTTCAGCTACTGACTTGAGAAATTGAAAAAAATCCCTTCTGCTGAAATTCTGTTCAAAAAAGTCTAAAATAATGGCCAGCCACGCTTTCTGCTATACGGACTTGATAAACTTGAAATTTGTGCTGAAAATTAACTGATGAAGGTTTGAAGTCTGAAAGTATATAACAATGACCAGCCACGCTTTCAGCTGCGGACTTAGGAAGCTGAAAAAATATATTTTGCTGAAAATTAACTAAAAAAAGTCTGAAATTTATTAATAATGGCCAGCCGCACTTTCGGTCGTGAACTTTATAAACTGAAAAAATTATTTTCCGGTGAAATTTTGCTAAAAAAAAGTGATAAAGTTTATAATAATGGCAAGCCACGCTTTCAGCTAAGCTAACGGACTTAAAAAACTGAAAAAAATCATTTTTGCCGAAAATTAATTGAAAAAAGTCTGAAATTTCATAATAATCACCACCACAATTTCGTCTATGGACAAGAAACTGAAAATATAATTTTTGTTGACAATTTGCTGAAAAAAGTCGAAAATTTCATAATAATGGCCAGCCACGCCTTCAGCTGCGGACTTAGAGCTGAAAAAATTTATTTTGTTGAAAGTTAACTGAAAAAAGTCTGATTTTTTTTAATAATGGCTAGCCACACTTTCGGCAATGAATACTTTATAAACTGAAAAAATAATTTTCGATGAAATTTTGCTCAAAAAAGTGAGAAATTTTATAATAATGGCAAGCCACGCTTTCAGCTAATAACGGACTTAAAAAACTAGAAAAAAATCATTTTTGCTGCAAATTAATTGAAATAAGTCTGAAATTTCATAATAATATCCACCAAAATTTCGACTATGGACTTAAGAAACTGAAAATATCATTTTTGCTGAAAATTTGCTAAAAAAAAGTTGGGAATTTTATAATAAATGGCCAGCACACACTTTCAACCGCCACGAACCTAATAAACTGAAAAAATCTTCTTTTTGCAGAAATTTTACTCAAAAATGTCGAAAATTTTACAATAATGGGCAGCAACGCTTTCAGGTGCGGACTTAGAAACATCAAAAATTCTTTCTGCTGCAAATAATTTGAAAAAAATCTCAAATTTTATAATAATTGCCAAAAAAAAACCGTAAAAAATTACTGAAATTTTGTTAAAACAGGTCTGAACTTTTATGATAATATTATTATAAACAAAAACAAAGTAAATATTTTCCATTCCCGTCGTAATAACGAAAAAAAAAATTGTTGGAAATTGGCCGAACTCCCTCTCCCTGGCCGAAAACGTGGCTGGCCGAAGCGTGGCTAACTTAACTTTGGTAAAATATTTTATAAAAAGTCGCATAGTTTGGAACTTATAATGAGAATACCAAAAAAGGTTCGAAAATTTCGCGATTTTTCGAGAGTCACAAAGTTAGCACGCAGGTCTTTCGAAGCTTGGATATACCTACGCTGTACTGGTAATGGTCCTAACAACATATTAAAAGATCAGAACTCCTTTAATTGAAATCATAGTTGATTCCGGGCTGTTTTGCCGTGGTGATCTCCAGATTTCCATAGATCAGTTGTCAGTGAACATGAGAGGAAGCATCGCTTATCATAAAATTTATGTTTTCAACCCTTACTTCGTAGAATCTCTGCATACTTATTGATTATGAATAAAATACTAATGTTTTATAAAATTTACTGTATATTGATGGATGATAGAAACAACACAATGATAGAAAAATTTTATTCACGTCTGAAGATGCTAAATAAAATTTTATTTACATCTGAAGATGCTACATGAAAAGTAGCGAAACACGTGTAACGTTTCTATCATCCATCAATATACAGTAGAATTTTATAAAACATTAGTGTTTCATTCATAATCAATAAGCATCGCTCATCGTTTGCGCATACGTAACCGCTGATGATGTTTACCGTAGCTGTAGACGAAACGTTCGAAGAAAATCTCAATGGACCACGTCAAAACAGCCCGGAATCAACTATGATTTCAATTGAAGCCAGTCGTGAAAGGCTATGACGTCGATATGACTGATGGGCTATAAAATAAGAAGAAAGAGATGAACATTTTTTGTCAGATATCGATATTTTCTATAAGACTTCTCAAACTTATACAGGGTGTTCTACAAGCTCTATGACAAACTTTGACAGATGGTAGGTTGCTTGATTTTAAACATATTTTTTTCAATAAACATGGGTCCGATTCGTTTTTGTTTAGAAGTTACAAGCATTTAAAGAATCGTAATTTTTTCAGTCAACCAGGAAGTGACACTAAGTCGCTATGTCACTAAGACACTTTGTCAACCAATGTACACTTATAAAATATACACTTACTTCAATGAAAAACGTAGGCTCATAAATAGAAATATCGGTTGTTATGACAATAATAATTGTTAGTGTCATTTTAATTATTTATTACATATTTCGTGTGAAAGTTATAAATAAAAAATGCATTTATTCTCGACTGAGGAATATGCAGATATTGTGTTTGTATATGGGTATTCCAATGGTAACGCCAGACAAGCTGCTCAAGAATACCGACGCAGGTATCCAAATAGACATCAACCTGCCCACACGGTGTTTAGTGCATCATTTCGTAGACTTCGAGAAGCAGGTAATCCCGCTCCAAAGAAGGCCATTCGCCCTACTGAAGTAAATGTACAAGATGAAGAAAATGTGATAGATGCTGTCCTCGATAACCCTTCAATCAGTGTTCGGCGTATTTCTAGTAACCTTCATGTATCACCGAATTTTGTATCAAAATATGTGGTATCAGCATGACGGTGCACCACCACATAGAGGAAGACAAGTTGCTGCTTGGCTAAATGAACATTTCCCGAATAAATGGATAGGTCAAGGAGGTCCAATATCATGGCCACCTCGTTCTCCCGATCTGAATCCTCTGGATTTTTATTTATGGAGACGTTGAAATCGCTACCCATCAGCAGTTACTTGAAAGAATTCAAGATGCAGCTAACCAAATAAGAAATGATCCAAATCTCATTCTTCGAGTGACCGAATCTTTAGTTCGTCGATGTGAGGTTTGCATTCAAGCTGAGGGTGGACATTTCGAACAATTTTTATAGTCTTAAGTTTTGTGATTATCATTTAATTTAAATTTCTATTGTTGATTGTTAATAAAGGTTAAATGCTTGTAACTTCTAAACAAAAACGAATCGGACCCATGTTTATTAAAAAAAATATGTTTAAAATCAAGCAACCTACCATCTGTCAAAGTTTGTCATAGAGCTTGTAGAACACCCTGTATGTATTGTATTCGCTCAATAATACTTGACGATTTTATGTACTTCAAAATTCTTTAAATTGTTTAACAAATTCCAAATTCAAAGTGAGAGGAATCCATTCATTCATCCCATGAACTACCGGAAACTTCTCAGCAGCAAAGTTATTACTTACGTTAGAGTTTGCTCCAATAAGATTGCGTCTTTGATCTTATCTTAAAGATGTGAGTCCTCCGTTTAATTCAATTAGTTGATTTATTCATTGCCCTCCAAGGACTGCTTTATGGTGACATAAGATCAGAATCGCATCACCGATCATCAGCTGGAGGTCCTGTTTATGATGTCAGCATTCTTCTTGTCTGTAAGTAGGAATCCTTATTGTTATCGCAGATTTTGATTTTCTAGTACCAAAAATACGTTACATTTTTTTCGATTCGTGGTATGGTTGGCTGATCTGGAATGATTCCTTAATAGAAAATTATTGCGGTGTAACTTTTCTCGATTCGTTAAATTCAAAAAGCATTGTCATCCTATTACAGCTGTGATGTATGGTAGGTAGGTAGTATAGGTACTTCAATTTCTTTAGAATTTGGTATTTCTAATAGGTAGGTATGGCGACCATTGAAGCGATTTAACGAATCAGCTCCGTCAGCTATTAATTCCTCGCAGTGTTGCATAATGTATAGAATGATAATTGGGAAGATTTTGTATGATCTGAATATAGGAGGACGCTTTTTGCATGTCTGAATTGTGGAGGACGAGGACGAGGCGGATCGACACCGGCTTGCAGGAATCCGAGCGTGATGCTGTGCATAGCATCAATTAAAACCGAATGAAATTCATTACGCCGAATCACGTCTCCGATGGCAACCGGGAACCGGGCTCATTGTGTATGTGAATGTTGTAGCGGAAACAGGAGCGGAATTTTTATTATCGAGCCCTGGGAAATCAAACCGCAATTTAAATCAATTAAACAGAAGTGTTTGATTGTTGTTCTCAAACAGAATGTTAGTTCGAAAACAATGTTATGCGATTTTGTTTCCCTGTCCCTCTTTTTTTTAGCAGTGCCTAATGGTCGTCCATACTAAGCCAAGCTTTCCATATTAAATTCTTGATTTAATAATATGCAAAAGCCCTCATTTTGAAGCATATTGCAAAAAACCTCGCTCGGACTCGCACAGAGCCATAATTACTTTATAATAAACTTCAACCTACCATGCACAAGTCTAAAGAGAATAAATTCTGTAAATGTTTTAACGCAATTACGGAATTAAAGTTTATTTACGCAAACATCAGTTTTATAGAATTACTCTCTCGAGCTAAAATTATGAGCGACCTTTTTCTTAAAAGTAAGGCGTATAAATTCACGACCGTTTGACCGTGACAGAAAGCATCATCTGATAGGTGCGTCGCACGCACGAAAAGCGTCTACGTGGAATTCGATTAAGGCGACGTGGAAATGGCGTGACAATGGGAATTTCTCATTGGTCCACGGGCAAACGCGTGGACCAATGTGGACTTACTTTAAGGTAAGAAAAGTTACCTTACCTAAATTCTATCTTTTTAGCTTTTCCCGTGTCTTTATCTTTTTTTTTAAGAAGTAGGTACTACAGCTTGTATTAATTTATTTTAACTTAATTTGGATCTGAAATCAAAAACCAAAGAGTTCGTTCGAGAAATTATACGTTTTAAGCCGACTACTTTTAATTGCGCGGCCATTGTGATTCTTTTCACTGACAGTGAATAATTTTCCTCAACATCAAGCTAAATTCAAAGCGTGTTTGCTCGATTAAATAAGAGTGTTTCCAGAAAATAATTATCTTTAATTAACTTAGACTTTCCATCAGTGACCGACCTTAACATCGAACGTCGTATGGCTATTTAAATTGCTCAAGACTCGCGTAACTTAGTTCCAGCAACGTTATCTCCAATCATTCCCTTCATCCCCAAATAAGTAATAGAGAAACAACCGATTGCTGTTCAACTACAGGTTCATTCTTTTGGTCGATTTAATTTATTAGTACCTAAAAAGAACGAACTCAAGCAATGTCAACTGTAAGTAAAGTTTCCTTTCGATTCTTAAAGAGCTCTTGATTAAAAGAGCGAACCGAATTTTCTTCTTGTGACATCTTCAGAAAATCAATAGCAATATCCAAGATTCAGTTTACAAGTTTTGAGTTTGTTCAAACATTGAGTTTAAAAATGCACGCATATTAACATGTCAGAAACTTTCAAGGTGTCTAAATCGAAACGGTTGCATTTGCATTGTGTTATTCAAACAAACGTCGTTCATGTCTGTTGTATATTAAAACTGGGAGCAGTTTACCCTGATCACTTTGCCCTTTCAGCAAGAAGGGAATCACGCAATGTTTTAAACGACAAAGCTTTCTAATATCAGTCTAGCAGTGACAGCTGTCTTGCTTTTCATGCACCCGTGAACACACCCCCACATACAGATGGTACTGAATGGTACGTATACTGACGGATGCATTGACCTTTTAACGAAAGGATATTATTGACTTTAAATAAAAATTTGATCAATTGCTGGCCCCTACTATCCTTATAATAGTCCAGTCGGTAAAGTAAAAAATGTACCAAAAGTTCATAAAAAATCTTATCTAAAGCTTTCCTTCAATAATTGTTAGTGAAGAAGATATGAAACATAAATCCACAAAAATCAGTTCTGGGGATGCCCCCCAAAAAATCACCCCTTTTGGTGAAAAATGTGTTTTTGCTAATAACTCGTTAATCGTTGTTTATATCAAAAAAATACTTTATAAAAAAAAGAAATTTTGAGTGATTTTTCTATAAGAAAGGTTTGTTGTATTTTTTTCGTAAATGTGACAGTTTTCGAGTTATTCAATACCTATATAATTTTTGATGCGCGCGAAATTTCGTTTACTTTAAATTTTGGCGCGCACCCTCAAAAAAAATTAAATTACTCGAAAACCAAACAACCTATGAAGAAAAATCAAAATGGGTTTTGAGGGGGACATAAAATTAGCCAATTTTTTTAACAATTTTGAGTGCACATATAAATATGTATTTCGAATTATTTAAGAATGCAGTTCATTTAAGTAAAAAACGCCCTTTTTTCTACGCCAAGCTTTCGAATTAAATTTAATTCTTCTTCAGGGCTATTTAATTAAGATTAAAATCTAAGTTTGTGAAAATTGCTAACAGTAGGTCTATTAGTGGTACATTCAACATCCATTAGAAAGGCTAACAATTATAAAAATACTGTTAGGTATTCCCTTTTCCCCATTTCTAGATAGATGTTCCTTCTATCCTCAATGAATAATTTGTAATTTGCTCTAATGTTTTTATATTTTGAATAAAAATAGTTTCTGCAATTTGCTGACTCAATAATTGTCTTGCAATGTATAAAATTATTTCTTCTTGATGCTTCTTCGACTTTAAATTTTGTGCAGAATTATACAATTACATGATGTAATCTGTCATGTTCATGCCATTGGAGTTGTATTCACCAAAACGACAAATTGCTTGTTAAAATTATCACCACAATGCCGCGTTACCTTGCATAACTCTTCGCAAATATTCCTTGATCTCTTCAAAATCTTCAACGTTCTTCATTATATTTTTCACAGTATTTATGAACACCACAACATGTATTTTCTTGTTCATCCCATCAAATATAATTCCTTCTTCTTTTGTTGGTATTTTTACTCTTACTTCATTTATTATTGCCACATCACCCTGTATGATATTTACCGTCAAATTTGTTTTGTCTATATTCTTTCCTGCTATTTCTATCACATTTTCTAACTTTTGTCTTACTTCATCTATTTTATCATCACAGATTGTTTTGTATTGTTCTATTTTATCATTTATTTCTTCATTAATTTTTTCTACTATCTCCTCGTATTTCATCTTTTATTTCTTATTTTTTTGTTTCTTTAATCTATTCAATCCTATTATGTTCATTTCTTCCTTCTTTAATTTCTTTCATCATCTTACTACTTTCTTCCATCATCTTTAACATAATAGTAATAATGATTTCTTTTCTGTAATTTTTTTTCTGTAATTTCTTCTTTTGCTTCTGGCTTATTTCTCCCAGTATCTTCTATAATCGCTCGTGTTGTTTCCGGCATATCTCCTTTATTTTGTGTTTCTATTTTTTTCCGTTCTTTTCTTTCCGTTACTAATCTTCTTCTGCTTTCAAATTTTCTTCTCAATTTCTTTTTGTCAACATCTCTTCTTTTATAATTTAATTTCCTGTTATCCTTTTTCTCGTTGCTACCAATTGTCATTCTCTTTAACTTTTTCAAATAATTATTTCACCCTTTTTACTTTCTTTCCGACAGGATACCTACTCTCAAATTCCCCTCTATTTATCTTTATCTGAACACATTTTCAATAAGCTACATTATTCATGAAATTCGATTCTAATTCGGGCCAAAACGATAATAAAGATTATCATTTTGGCAAAATCAATTAAAATGGTTGTGTTTTATGTCCCCTTGAAAATTCATTTTGATTTTTCTTCATAGGTGGTTTGGTTTTCGCGTAATTTCATTTTTCTAAAGCATCAAAAATACAAATTTTTCAATTTCTTAATAAATATCGAATAGCTCGAAAACTATGACATAAATATACGAAAAAATTACAATTTACCTAACCTCTTTTTTGGAAATCATTCAAGTTTTCTTTTTTCTAATAAGTATTTTTTTGATATATCCTATATCCAATGAATAACCAGTTATTATCAAAAAGGACTTTTTTCACCAAAGGGGTGTTTTGGGGGAATAAAGTTAAATTTATAACAATAGTTAAGAAATTTTGGTCATTATATACATCCGCGGCTCCTACAGTTTCACTATGGCACCTATATAGGGGTGGAGAACATACCTATAGTAACACCAGGAAGGTATTCATTAGCTTTGCAAATGAAAGGGAAGGCCACAAAACGACTTTAAAAAATGATTTTGGGACTGCAACGAAAGTACGGTCCTGACACAAGCTCTCAGATCTAACTACGGATGATGATGAAACAAACCACTTATACAATAATGGGAACCGCTCCCAAACGTATTCAGGCACGTATTTTGCAATATATCCGCTTATTCATATCGTGAAAAGACCAAGGATTGATGTTACGATTTTTGGAATATAAATGCAAAATAAATGCAAATTTGAAAATAAAAATCGTGCTACCGTTATTCTCGAAGATTTTCCTTGCCCTGAAAGTGAAGAAAAAAATAGAAATTCCACCGTAGTGTCAAAGAGGCCTTATTTGTGACCTTAATATTAGTTTGCAATGGCTGTTTTTAGCGTCTTACCCACCCAGCACCCCTAATTCGCTCCTCGGTCCCAAAAAAATTGATGAAACTTAGGAGCCGCGGATGTATACAATTACCGAAATTTTTTTATTGTATTTTTTTGTAGATATTAGTAACCAATTTTTTTGCAGTGGCATTCTGTAGGTGTGCCTAACAAATTTAGCGAAAGCATGTAGGTAGGAAAGAAAAACCTTTTGTATTATGTATATTAAACTTTCTAGCCAAAGTGCTTTTTTATGGTTCTCTCTTGAAAGAAGCCGTTTTAAAACATAAATTCTGTCAATTCGACTGAAACTGCTTTGAGATAGGGAGACGGCAGGAACAAATTGCTGGTCTCCAAGTTTGTGAAAGACGCAAAGAAGAGATAAGAACTGTAATGATTTAACGCGGAAGTTGAACGGAATTTCAGTATTATATATGGTCAGAGTTTTAGAAAGTCATCCATTTATTTATGCATTCGCAAAAGTGTAATGGATTATCAAGAATTTATGTTCGAGTGAATCCTTTTTTGTTGCCTTTAGGGGTGCACCGTAATGAATGATATCTTAAATCTGAGCTGAGAGGTCGTCATTGCGCACTCTTTTATTCCCGTCTCTCGGTTTGAGTCCGGTTTATCTGGGAAAAAAAATCTAGAATCTAGATACCGGCCAGTTCTCTTTTCATATTCTAAATCGGATTTTAAATATTAACAGTCGGTCGTTATAAAAAAGTTCTTAATATGGCGTTTCCCCTCGCAGTAAACGTGAATTTGATATTTTTTCAAAAACCTGTTCCATAAAATCTAATGCGCATTTAATGAAGTCGCCAAATTATTTTTTAATTATGACACCAGCTCAGCTTGCATCGTATAAAAACAGCAGGGCAGTTTCTAGGGTCTAGTGTCTCTATGATGATATAATGGAATCAGAGATAATTAAAAAGTCCTCTGATTTCTAAACGAAATATAATTCCAAAGTATGTATTGATCGACTGGTCGGGGTATTATTAGAGAGAGTTTTTCAACAGTAATCGTTCAATGTCCGCTGCAAAATTCATGAAAACGAGGCTGCAAAACAAGATTTTTAAATCGAACCCTCTGGCGCACTGTGTGGTTTCAAAGTTATGGTTAAATTGTGTTTTGGATAATTTGACTGAAGTTCTAAATAACATAACTATCAAAACATTCTGAAATTGCCCTCAAATACCTGTCCCTTTGGACAAAACAAGCCGACTGGAATGTAAATTCACAAAGTAAACACACCTCTATAACTTTACTTGCACTCTGGAGGAAACTGTGGGTATGCTTTCTAATATCCAATAACGTTTGAAATAGTTGAATAATTTGCTTTATAAATTCTTTATTCTCTAACCTAACTATAGCAAATTCTCAAAATCTAAATAATCAGCTGTTCTCTTATTTACACACTTACTACTAAGAACAACTATACTCTTTCACTTCACTTGTCACAAACACTTCACTCTATGTCTACCTTACTCTATGATACTTCAGCTCTCATTCACATCCAAGATACGACTGACCCAGTCTCCAGCCACCGCGGTTCGTATATAGTTCCCTGAGGAGCAATCGAAGTTATCTAGGAGCTTTACTGACGTGTCTCTAGTCACAAGGCGTTCTCGAACACACGCGGAACCATTATGGTATTTAGTAGAACTGTCAGTTACACTGGCCTGGAAAAAAGACTGTTCTGGAAAGTTCTCGAATGTTCTGGAAAACTATAGAATGTTTTATAAAGTTACAGAATGTTCTAGAATATCCCTGAATTGTTGTGAACTCTTTCAGATTTTTCCAGAATATTCTACATTGTTCTATCTGCTTATTCTAGAATCTTCCGAAAAGTGCTGGAATGTTCTTCAATGCTCTAGGAAGTTCCAGGATGGTCTAAAATGTTACAATGTTCTTGTATGTTTAGAATATTATGGAATGATCTGGAATGTTTCAGAATGTCAACAGTTATGCCAAAGTGACTAAAGTCATTTGAAATCTTATGACCTTAAATCATTTAAACGGTTCGTCTACAGCCGCGGTTACGTGTGAGCAAGCGATTCTTCCACTCTTCGTATTGACTAATAAATAACTGCAAGAGCACTGAGCGCTCCTATTTCTAGGCTGATTAGATGGTCTGGTGACTTCATACCCTTCCACTAGCTACCTCCAATCTAGCAACGGCCAATCTCTCCGATGACGTATGTCATAGGTTCCTAAGTCAGAAGCTGACTCATTTGGGTCTAACATAAGAAAGTAGATCAATGGGATCTTTAGCTGAACGGAGAATCGTGCGAACTTATTGTGCAGAAAGTTTCAGAATTGTTAAGGAATGTTACTGTTCTGGGAAGTTCTGGAATATTCTAGGATGTTCTGGAAAGTCTCTAATGTTCTAGAAAACTCTCTAATGTTTTATAAAGTTACAGAACGTTCTAGAATATCCCGGAATGGTCGTCAAATTCGATTAAAGTTCTAGAGAGGTCCAGATTGATACAGGAAATTTCTTATTTAACTAAATAGTTCCAGAATATTCTACATTGTTTTAGAATGCCCTTGAAAGTTCTATATTGTGCCGAAAAGTGCTAGAATGTTCTTCAACGCTCTAGAAAGTTCCAGGATGGTCTAAAATGTTAAAGAATGTTCGTATATGTTTAGAATATTATGGAATGATCTGGAATATTCCAGAATCTTTTGAAATGTTCTATAAAACTCCAGAATGTTTTAGACAGTTATAGAATGTTTCAGAATATTTCAGCATGTTCGTGAACGTCGAATAACGTTCGAATAACGCCGAGATCTAGAATGTTCCAGAAAATTACAGATTTTTTAAAATAGTTCCAGAATTTTCTAGAATTCTCTTTGAGGTTCTAGAATATTCCGAAAATGCTAGAATGTTCTTGAATGTTCTAGAAAGTTACAGAATGATCTATATTGTTCAAGAATGTTAGTGTATTTTCAGAAAATTCTCGAAGAAGCTGAAATGTTCCGGATGAATGCACGATTGAATGCACCAGCACGATTCATCAGGGTTTTTATTGCAGCTCGTTTTTGACTTGGATAAGTCAATTCTTTTTTGTGCCTTTTTCACTCCAGTTAACGAGGACATCCAAAAATTGTAGTTTTCCGTCCCTTTCTGTTTACATAATCGTGAATTGAATGCGGTGGTGAATACTATTTATGGTGAAGAAATTCCTCTTCACCTCTCTTCATCGAGAAGGGCCTCTTCTCCATGCTGTCAAATGTCGAAGATGCTATCTACGTAGCGGTACCAAAAAGACGGTTATTTGTTGGTGTCCTTATTTCAGGCTCAGGGGGCTGCCCATAGCAAATCCATCCATTTTAATAGAAGTCACCATTCCACTGAAAATAGGTTGTGGTGTTGTAGTGAGTACACAGTGGAATAGAAAGGTGATGTCCCCAAGAAATATGCACTGGATATGTTGAAGGGTTTCGTCGATGAGCGTGAAGAGAGAAACGACATCAAAACTGACCAGAAAGTCGTTGGAATGAAGGGTTAAAGATTCAAGTTTTTCTGTGAAGAGTCCCGGGTCTCTAATGTGGGATTCTGTTGATCCGACATGTGGCAGCAGGTTGGTTTGATATTATTTAGAGAATATGTCGGAGGACCAATGTCAATTACAATGGGGCGAAGAAGAGGCACATTAAGTTTGTGTATCTTTGAAAGTCCATAAAGTCTAAATGTCCTGCTCTGGCTATCATCATACACACATCAATGACTATGGACAGTCGAAATTTTTTATTTCCCCCGATTCTGCATTTGGACCGTATATGCCATCAAAGACATTCTATGTCCTTAGTACTGTTAGTTGTACTCGCCTAACTGTATACGGCAACATCTTCAATTTAATTCAATAGTAATATAAAATTTAATTTTAATAAATCCGCAGTTTCTTTCGAAGTAAAGAAAAAAAATCATGAAAATCCAGTTCTCCGGATTTCTTGCTATTACCAGACTTGTTAATGACGTTCGTCCGATGTAGCAGTAATTACAAAAAATAAGGTGTTGAACACAGAAATCGATTACCTACGATAAAGTCGTAACCCTTCGATTAGACGCCGGATATGAAAAAACTCAGACTCTCGTTGCTTTCGCGTTTTACAAATCGAAGCTTTTAAAATCGAAACTTTGATAATTACCCATTGGAAAGTTGAAAGGTTAACTCTAATCAAAAACTGAGAGAGTTGCGTAGGTATTGTTGCCAGTCTTGCAGTTATTAGTCTTTTAACTGT
This sequence comes from Malachius bipustulatus, assembly GCA_910589415.1. Lineage (NCBI taxonomy): Eukaryota > Metazoa > Arthropoda > Insecta > Coleoptera > Melyridae > Malachius > Malachius bipustulatus. The sequence continues at coordinate 19,826,029 of OU342633.1, forward strand.
TTATACTCCCCCTTTTTGTTTCACAAGGGCAGTCGATGTTTTACTCTAATAACTGCTGCTGCAACCCTGAGCTATTGTTTAATGAAACCCCTGAGAGCGAGCGCTACTTCATTTTTTACCCCACGCTACCAGGAAATTTTGTCGTATCAGCTAAAGCTTGCACCTTGTGAAGTACATCGTCGTTTATGGAACGAAGAAGGCATTACTGCCAGGTCTTTGTTTTATGAAATTAGGTTAAATTAAGCCGCCGTATTCTGAATTTCAATTAATAAGCGGTTTAAATTATTATCAAAATATTGCAACTTGGCCCTTATAACGCGAGGTTCACCATAATGATATTGGAAACAGCGATGTTCAACGGGGGCAATGTCGCATAATTTTATTTTGAGCATTAACAGAGTCACAATTTTTGAAATCAATATGTACCTAAATATACATAAATGACAGTGTTGTTTTCGTGTTGAGTCCAAATAAAACTTTATACCCAATCCCGATGCCCACAGCGGGTCATCCGGGTATAGCCCTTCTTTCAAACCAAGAATGTTTCCGTTTAGGACTGCGGGGTTTGGATTAGAGTCAAGGGGTGTCTATCAATATCATCAATGTTATTTTCGGTATGGTATAGTAGAGTAGCCCTTCATTCCCCATAGCTCAAGAACATTTATGAACCGTTTAGAACTTCAGATTGTTCCAGAACATTATAGAATATTCTAAAATAGTCCTGAAGATGGTGTTCCAATTCGACATGTTCTAGAAAGTTTCAAATTTTTTTGTTACTGCTCTAGAAAGTTCTGAAATATTCTGGGATGCTCTGGAAGATTCTCGAATCTTCTAGAAAACTCCAGAATGTTTAATAAAGTTACAGAATGTTCTAGAATATGCCAGAATGATCATGAACTCCGATGGAAGTTCTAGAGAGATCCAGAATGTTCCAGAAACTTGCGTCGAAAAGTACTAGAATGTTCTTCAAAGCTTTATAAAGTTCCAGAATGGTCTAGCATGTTCGAAAATGTTCGTGTATTTTCAGAAAATTCTGGAATCATCTAAAAAGTTCCAGATAAATTAATCCATTCCTATGAATGGATTACTATGACGCTATGAGAGAATCATAGTGATCCAGGATATTCAAGATGTTCCAGAACTTTTCAGAATGTGCTGAAATGTTTATGTGTATATTTCTGGAATGTTTCAGGATGCGACATAATGTTCTGAAATTTTCTAAAAAACTCCAGAATATTTTAGAAAGTTACAGAATATTTCAGAGTTTTTTTTAATGTCCAATAAAGTTCGGATAACGTTGAGGTCCAGAATGTTACAGAAAATTTCAGATTTTTTACATGATTCTAGAATGTTCTGGAATGCTCTTTCAAGTTCTAGAATGTGCCGAAAAGTCCTAGAATATTCTAGAAAGTTACAGAATGATCTGGAATGTTGAAGAATGTGCGTGTATTTTCAGATAATTCTGTAATTATCTGAAATGTTCCATATGAATGAATCTATTACTATGAATGAATCACTATGAATCTTTGAAAAAATCATAGCTATCCAGGATATTCAAGATAGTTATAAAACAGTTAGAATGTTCCAGAACATTTCAGAATGTTGTGTAATGTTTTATAAAGTTCCAGTTTCTCCTAGAATATCAAAATGTTCGAACAAGTTCTGGAATGTTATTATCAATTGCTGAATGTTATCAATTAATTAGGAATATTCTAGAATCCTCTAGAATCTCCAGAATGTTCAAGTATGTTCTAGAAAGTACTGGAATGTTCTACAATGTATAAGAACGTTTATTTCCATCATCCAGCGTTTCTAAGGATACCTATCCTACAGCTCAGAAAAGTACAACGTTGAAGTGTAGTAATTGGTGAAAGCAACTGATTGTCTTGTATAGGTTTTCTCGGTGAACGACGGCCTAAACGTGAATATTTTCGACAGCTCCTCTTCCACAGCGCCATATTGCTGCATAAAACAGAAAATGGTATCATATTTATAAGTTGCATAAATTCCAAGTTCTCTTCTATCCAATAATGTAACGAGCTGAAATATTCAAGGTTGTTGTTTTAAATTTTTTATTTAGAAGTGGGAGAATGGTCATTAACTTAGTGAAACTGAAAATTTATTATTTTACCTTCAAAGTTACTCAGACCGCGATGACTATATGCAAGAGGGCATTACGGTACTCTCTAAAACTCTGCTAAATAAAAAAAATTTAATTATGCATCCTTGAAAAAAAAATGTCTAAACAACAAAACATATGAATTTTCAAAATTTCTCAATATCAAGTCAACTATAATTTCACGACAAAAGGGTGAAAAGTTGACCAATTAGATTGTTTTATTATTATTTTTTTTGGAAATTAAAGAACTAAAAGCCCCATTAAGTGGTTTTCAGATTTTACATAAAGTAAAAAGTTACTCAACTTTTATCCGATTAATTCGGCTTCGTATCTCTCATAGCTCGTGAGATCTCTCTGATGGTCTTTGAATTTCAAATACTCTTTTAAATAATTATCCCTGCAGGGGTCCAGGTGTAACGTTGTAACGGTTTGTGAGGTTTCCCAGAATTGGAGAGCTTCTTTATGCTGCTAATTAAATATTTTAATAATTATGTTCAGGGAATTACATCAAGCTTTTAGACCAAAGAATCGCTTAAAAAAAGAATTATTCAAACTTTAGGTCATTATAGCTTCAATATTTGATGTTATTTTTTGAAGTCTAGAACTCTTATTAAAATGAGAAAGTCTTGCGAAGTTACTCTATCATATTGTCATGTATACCGATTAGAGATAAATAAATAGAATTAGGTATGTACTTTTAAAATTATTTTTCTAGAAATTTATGCCCTAAATTTAAACCATAAAACATGCAACGTATTGAAGTTATTATATAATTCTTCCGATAGAAAGCACTGAAAATAATTAAAGTTGGTGCTGAAAAGTTATGTGAAAAGTTTTCTGTGCCAAATGTTGTTCCTTCTGAATAGCTGGCTGACTGCTTTATTTTCACCTTGCAGTAACATTCATAAAAATAATTGTAGCTTGAAAATTAGTAGAGCGAGTTACAACTGAAAGCTCGCGACGAGTTTCAGAGTCCTTTAAAAGGACCGAGAACGCTTAACTTTACCCAGGGGCGGGTGTCGAAACAACGACCGAACTCAAGCTTATCTCACACTGTGGATCTGGCTCTTTTTATTAAAATTTTTTCACCGAGAACTTTTCTTGAATAAAACGTTCCCTTTTTTTAAGTCTGTAAATAGAAATATTAATAAATTTGTTCCTTCTTGAGAATGTCTTCAGTCAGTTACTTTATTTAGGTACTATATTGTGCTATTTCACCTATTTTAATCTTTTTTACGAACATTTTTGATCTGTGCGCCACTTCCAATGTATTTTTGCGATAAAAACTAAAAATGCTGGAAAGTTCCTGGAAAACTTCACCTATTTGGAAATTAAAAGAGTAGAGGATCGTTAAAAGGAATAAGTCCAGGTCTCAGTTTTAAAATTTATTGAATTACGTTTGGTGGTGTCCTAAAATTATGGCAGTTGCTACCACTGGCTTGAGATCTAAGAATATACTTGGCTAAGATCAAGTAAACTTCAGGGTTGTATAATAATGAGCATGCACGGTAACTCACAATGCGAAGGGCACAACCTGTGCCTTTTGCTGTGAATGCTATGAAATATTATCGTAATGATACATCCGTCGGATACTCAATTCTTCCTGGAGCAGGTTCACGTTGAAGTTGCATCTCATTTCTAGCTAGAAAATGGATGCGATGTGAAATAATGAAGAGATTTTTTAACTTTTTAGCATTAGTATATTTGCTTCTATGTATCTACCTACTACTGATTGAGTAACGAAAACGAAATATAATTATTTTATTATATTTCATAGTAAATAAAATGATATTTATCAGATTTTTTATTATCAGGCAATTTAGATGAACATTATTTAAAGTAATAAATCTTAGGGAAAAAATGACCACCATCATTTCCTTATTTTAGGAGAGAATCATTTACGGTTTACGGATTACTACTCGAAAGCCTGAACGTATTATGTTCTCTACTGTTACCCAGACGCAAGTCTCTAGAAACTACAGAATAAAAAAATCCTACAGGTACTACAACAAGGTTATTTTTGTTAATTCTACACCTTTTCCATAGTTGTAGTTGATCATCGAGCGCCGCGGCCAATTAGAATCAGGGCGCTGAGTGGGATCCAACAAGAGCCCTGTGTATGAATGACCATTGCTTATTTTCATTATTGTTAATTTATTGTATATTGACATTTTGTGTAAATAAAATTTATTTTATAACATCTTAGTAACGGGTTACTTGGGGACCGAACCACGCACGAATTAATTAAGCCGAAATACCCGTTACAAATTTTTGAGAATCATCATCATCATATCACAGCTTGTCTCGTCCACTGCTGGACATAATAAGTCTCTTTTAACCTACACCATTTTTCTCGGTCTCGAGCTTCTTGCTTCCAGTTTGAGGATATCCTCTTCAAATCGTCCGTCCATCGAGTTGATGTTGCCCCCTTTTCCTGTGTGCTTCATCTCTGGGACGCCATTCTCTCTTCATTTCGGATTTTATCTTGCATAGTCACTCCCAACATGGACTTTTTTTTTCCTTATTTTTGTTTCTCAATTACAACTGGAAAAGGTCTAGACTGCTTTCGATCTTGATATCTACGTCAGACTCCGTTTTTAATTTAAGAAAACTCATTTTTTGTTGTAATTAATAATTTAATGGATTAATGGAACTTAATATAAATCGTGGTAGACTGCAAAGAACTTAATTTGAAATGCTTTAAAGGCCTGTTTCATGCTTCTTCTTCGATAATTAATTCATACTTAAGGGGACTAAATTATAAAGAGAAAACACGCCTAAGCTTTCACTAATTTCGACATGAATTTTTTTTCGCAGGAATCCTGTCAATTTAATAGAAATTTCCTTGTATTTAAGAAAAAATATTAAATAAAAATTACTTGGAATTTTACCTTAATACAAGCGTACCTATTTAACGTTCAATGATCACCTTTCAAATTATTTATATAAATATATAATACCTACTTAAGTTACATGTATTTTAGTATAAAGTCTAATAATTATTAATTATAAGAGTCCTCCATGCGAGATGGATAGGTTTAAATCAATCAGCTCTATATGTGATTACCACATAATAAGGGAAATGATTGGAAGACAGAAGACTTAATTTACCGCATGTGAGATTGGTTAATGCCTAAATGGCTTTTAATCTTAAATGCGAGGCTTTATGCGATTTCCTTGACAACGGTCTATTCAATTACCTCGACTGACTCCCACGGCATCCACAAAGAGTTAGACAGGTTGCAATTACCTTAAGAGTAACTGAATTAACTCGTCTATGACACATATCTAGCATGTTCTAATCAAAACTCGGTCTAACCGCATTACATAATGTAACGTTCAAAGTTTATCGTATTTAGGTAAACGTGATATTCTACCATGTCTTTTTACCTGGGAAATTTGGGTCGGTCTTTGAAACAACTCTTCGCTATAAACAGTTTTTTTTTTCAATTGTTGTGCTACATTAAGTGCGATCATTTATTACATGAACTACGGTAGTGAAATGAAAGCAAATTTGTGATACACTCATGCTTATGATTCCCTTACCATGGACCCACACCACAGGCAATGTTTTTTATTAGTGAAATTATTGAAACAACGGCTTTGGTAGAAGCAAATGATAAGGCAGGCAAGCGTGCATGATTAAATAATTTGATGCCTTAGTTTCCCTAGTAATTGAAATCACATTAAGATGCCTGTGAATTAAGATTTCCTTCAATTGTCACGTAAGATATGGAATAAACTCACTATGCCTCCGTGCCAGGTGCACCTTAATCTCAACGCTATTGTTATCCCACCTTCGCCGAGATGTCCGGTGTGTCACCGGACTTTCTTTTCTTTTCTCCTACTGTTTATCTGAATCTTATAGCGCTCCAAGACTTCTGAAATGTACTGTATATCGTTCTAGTAATTTCGTTCTAGTACGCCATTAAAATTAAATGTAATATTGTTAAAAAGAGTGTTATTTGATTTTCCAGCACTGACGTTAGTGTCTTATTTTTGCAGGAACTTTTGTGATAGTATGGAAAAGAGGACTCACTCTTCTTAGCGCCGGCCAGCAAAAAATAACTCGTGATGAGAGGATATCACTCCTGGGTTACAATCTTCAAGTGAGGGACATCAGACATTCAGACCAGGGTGACTACATATGTCAAATCGGTGATGGTTCTCAAGGAGATCTGATTCATACAATCGAAATATTAAGTGAGTATTATTTTTATTATTTTATAAGAATACTTTGTAGCAACTTATATGACATCAGTGCTTATGTAGCGGGAAACATTTACGTTTGATTTAATGTTAAAAATTACAGAGACAAAATAAATTACCCATGCAGGATAGTTCACAAATGAGAGCACTTAATAACAATCAAACTCAAGGGTAGTGGCGTTGTTACGGTTGAAGACACAGACAAAATGAAACAGTGACATTCATTAAAAAAGTAATAAGTCTTTAACGAATATTTGAAATTACAAAAATGCAAAAATGAACTCTACTTTAAAACGTGAATTTACATCTACATAACCCTTAGTTTCACTCGGTAGATACTTAGCTTCTCGCTGCTGATTGATAATTGATGTGAGAGTTGATGTTGGTGCTAAGAGAGTTCCTTGGAGTAAAGCTTCAACAAGGCTGATTGTTAACAATGGCTGTTTGAGCTCAGGAACAGATTCTACGTTAGCAGTAGCGTAGAAAATGACGTAGGAAAGGCTATAAAATCACCGCTCAATCACTGAATGTTCATGATAAATCAACAACAGCGAATCGGTTATTTTAAAGTCCAACTTGAGAAAATAATTAAAATTAATGGGTAAAGACACGTGTAGTAATATAATATAGTATTTCACATCCTCAATATTTAACAATCAATAATTATACTTACCAACGGATTCAACGGGGAGATGGAAGATATCATGTAATTACGGTAATGACGGTAATTATTACTTTGATCCTTAACACCCGCTTACTCGGATAGTATAGACGATCTAAAGTCTGCAAATGTGCGAGGTGCGTTATAATATTGATTAAAGTAAAATAAAGTAATATATGTATATAAACGATATACAGGGTGTCCCAGCTTATTCGAAGCGGTCTCTGTAGGCCAAACGATGGACTTTTTCAAAAAAATTTTTGAAAATTCAAGTACAGAATCAGAATGGCCATAATCTAAAATTACTTTGGAGTATACAGAGTGTCCCATATGACAGTGACATATCAAAGTTATGTTTTTTTAAATGGAATGCTCCCATGTTATTGCAGTTTTAGATTATCTGAGAAGAGAAAATAAGTTTGGCTTTTACAGTTGGTGTTTAAATTCAGAAGTTTTTGAGTTATAAACAAGTGAAAATCGTCATTTTTCAAGTTCAAGGCCCTATACAACGAAAACGGCTAAAGATAGAGAAAAACGGCTTACATGTCCCTATTTTAACTTTTCATGTACATCCTATGGTATAGAAACATTTGTACTTTCTTTGATTTTTTTATTTGGCGACGCGTGGAGAAATCTCAGAATTTTTCAAATTTTTTATCACCCTGTATAAACATTTCATCCACATCATAGAATAGTACATGAAAAGTTAAAATAGGGACATGTAAGCCGTTTTTCTCTATCTTGAACCGTTTTCGTTGTACAGGGCCTTGAACTTGAAAAATGACGATTTTCACTTGTTTATAACTCAAAAACTTCTGAATTTAAACGCCAACTGTAAAAGCCAATCTTATTTTCTCTTTTCAGACAATCTAAAAATGCAATAACCTAGGAGCATTCCATTTAAAAAAACATAACTTTGATATGCCACTGTCATATGGGACACTCTGTATACCCCAAAATAATTTTAAATTTTGGCCATTGTGATCCTGTACTTGATTGTGCAAAAATTTTTTGGAAAAAATCCATCGTTTGGCCTACAGAGACCGCTTCGAATAAGCTGGGACACCCTGTATAAAAACGATAAATGAATAACCCCTGTAACAATGAATTGTTACACCCTAAAGTTTATTTTAATCTCAATCAACACAGTAGTAGTTACGGTTTTCTGTTAAAATTCTTCTTCTATAATTTTCAAGAAGTCGTAAGGAAAATAGTATCTTCATCTCGCGGAGAATGGCCATTATTCACTTGGGCGTTCCAACTCCGCTCGTTGAAGAATGTACTATTCTTCCATTATCGTTCATTTACGTGGATTATTGTAAGTTATTTATTAAATTTGTTATTAATTTACCTACCCACAATACGCGGTTACCATATCACAGAGCAGCCATGCAGCGACTATCCCGGGTTAGTCGTATAAACAGCTTAAAATGACTTTTATTTTTATTACTCTCCCTGGCATCAGAAAGGTATCACTTATTTTACATGGTCATAAATCACTAACACGTAAATTTGTCCATTACGGCACCGCAATTTCCGAGCCCACAAAATTGTTTATTCGATTTGATGCTCATTCGTTCGGTATTACGGGATACATTCCCTCTTATGATAGGTTAATTTTCAATTATGTACGTATAGTATGGTTATCTGGTTACCTACCTCTAAACTAAATGGATTTGACTCAACTTCATTATTTCCGCAATTAATTCCTGATGAGTTTATGTTACCTACTAAGCACCCCTCTACACAACCGCCTTTATTTCTAATCTATTCTCGCAATAAATTTCATTGTATGTACCTATGTAGGTATTTCTATTATATGCTGGCTTAATTAATTTCGATTTTGGAAACAGAATATTAATACTTAAATATCTATCAGCTTAAATCAAATACCTTCAACTGCAATACAGGAAACTTAGCTCAAAAAGCGGTGACAAAACTAAGTGCCATCTACCGTTTCGGGGCGGTCCTAATGATGATTTAAACAATTATTACTTTCCTTTACTTCACTTTTTAACTTATAAAATAAAACTACCTTAGACTATATTAATAAATATGGACAGGGCCTTCCCTATCTTAGCTTGAAGTCAGTTTTGGTTTGTTGATATTCTCTCTCGCACTCATATGCTGCTTCTGGCGGGGTAAGGGGAACGACGGAAAACGTAAACAAACAGAACGCAACGGCAGTGGCGCGCTCGAGTTCAGTTATAGGAAATGTAATAATTACATAAATTATAATAATGATCATAATATTCATAATATTATTATTTTATTTGCAGTTTTTGTTACAAAAAACATAAATTATGGGAATACTAATAGATATTAAATTAAGAAAATATATACTTATACCTACCTATAAAAAATAAAAGGTACAAAAAGGTAATAACAATTTAGCAAATAAAAAATCGATAGGAAAGTCGGAAAGCAATATACATCAGTAGGTACCTAAAATATTTTTTCAATTTCTTACATATTTAGTTGATTTTATTCTAAAAATAAATTAAACGAACCTAATTGAAAATATGTCAGATACCTAATCACTAATTTTAAAATGTATTACTAAAGTTTTGTTCTGATATTGCTGGGAGTGAATTCGTCTCAATTTTAGAAGAATTAATTGCCGATAAAAAATGAAAGATCAAAAATCACTGGAAAAAGTTCACCACATTTTAAAAATTTGCACCTTAAAATTAGTAATAATCTGAAATTTTTTTAACGTTCGTGCAACCGGGTCAAAGTCTTCTATTTCATATTCTTTGATGATATTGTTTGAATATTATTCCCCCTCTCCATATTCTGATTATCTTAAATTAGAGGTTGACAATAATAATAGGTAATATACTTTCAAAAAGTCAGTATTTTTTATTTATTTAAATGGAATAATTTTTCCAAATTGCCTTTTTCAAAGTATTCAGTAGGTATTCAGTATGCTTTCGAAAATGAAAAAAAAAACTGTCAAACAATAATTGTTTTCACAAATTAAAAGATAAAACACTTACACTACGCTACGCCCATGGCCATGTATGCTTTGTTTTGATTGACGGCTTTGCGTTGCTTACGTAGGAAACTGATAGACTTACCTTCTTTCGAAGTTTTCTCAAAAACAGAACACGTTTTCGCCACTTTTTTTAACTTAATTGAAAAATTAATTATTAAAGCTTAAAACGAGTGAAAGCTAGAGCTGAAAATATAAATAACAAGGAACTTACAACTGTTTGAAAAACACGAACTCTTATTATGGTATTATGTAAACAAACGGTCTGACAGGATGTAAACATTCATGTTGCCAGATGTAGCAAAATAAAACGGGTATAAGGGATCCATCGATGTTTATTGCCCACCAATAACACTGGAGAGGTTGCGCTCTTTCATTGTAAGTGCCAGTTTCATTATTGATCTGGCATTCATTGTTTTGAACAGTCTTGTTTGGAGAGAGAGGGATGTCGGAACACTTTTTCAGTGTTTATGTCTTAGTCCATATTTATTAATATAGTCTAAGAAAACTACTGTGAAAATTACGTCAGCGGGGTTGTGTAGATTGATATCGAAGAAATCAACCCAATTTGATTACTAATTTTGGTGCTAGGTCCGCCCCTAACCAATAGATGTTGCTGTCTCAGTGTCGTCGTTAGGGTACCTGTTTTACCGACACTGACGGTTCTTCATGCACCCTAGTCGTCGACCAAATGCGTGTATTTCAGTGAGAGTTTCCTGTATTATAGTTTGAATGTATGTATGATACGTAAATCGGTTGCTGTGGGAGATACGAGAACGTGTAAAACGTTTACAAACAAAAAGAAAGAAATTTTAGATAATGAAAAAGTATAGATAAGTTAAAGGAGGGCGTTATTTTGTTGCCTATTTTCAACTAGAGATCCTTCACATGTGTATTAGTTCTTACTCTATTATAATAGAAATGTCAATGATTTGATATATCAACATCTGTCTAAATCTGTCATTTCTAATTAAATTTTGGTCCGAGTCACATCTAGCTACAACAAATTTTTTGTAAAATCCAATTTCCTTACCAAATTAACACAACAATGCAACTAAGAAAACGAAAACCGGCTTCATTTTTATCATGTCCAGTACCAAAGAAGTTGCTTGAACGCGAAAACGTAATAGATTCCCTTCCTGATGAAATATTGGTGTACATTTTCTCATTCTTAAACCACCTGCAATTATCCACCGAAATAAGACTGGTCTGCAAACGATGGTTTTGTTTGGTCAGCACACCTTCCCTATGGAAAGTTCTAGTTTTTTCCACTCTCCCTCAAACATCAACACTACTGCAAATACTCAGGATGTCCCCGCTATTGAAAGAACTCACACTCGATACAAGAAAAGATGCTAATGTCATTTTCAAAACTCTTACGAAGTATTGTCCTAGAATCGAGTCGATAACTGTTGTGAATTGTTGGGGAACTGAAAGAAGTCCAAAATTGGCCAGTAAGAATTTATGTGATTTGGTAACGCGGTGTAAGAAGTTAAGGACTATCACTTTCTCAGGCGTTAAAATTATTTCTTCAAAGTTCTTCAAGCTACTAGCCAGTGTCTCCGACGGCTATAAATATACCGGTCCACCAATTTCGGAGAAACATATGCTAGGCATGGTGAAATCTTCAATTTTGAATGGCAACACTTTTGGAATTATTTTGTCTGCAAACGGTCGAAGCTTGAACTTTCATGAAGCTGTGAATGGTTTAAGAGAAGCTGGAGAGGAGAACTGTTTAAATATCTCCAGAATGATTCTTGAGATGCTCAAATAATATTTCATAAAGACATAATAAAGATCTCCATATCAACGGAAGAGTAAACCAAATTGTCGTTTCTCCAATTAACCGTAAATTGTTGGTAGTGCAATCAATAATAGATGTTTAGAGAATGTTATGGACTTTGACTTCAAAAAATAAGATCTTCATTCAGAACTGATAGTACTTCCGCATGGTGTAAGATGTCAGTACTTACCTAATAAAGTGTTTATCGTAATTAATGATGGAATTAAGCTACATCTCAATAAAACTAAAAATGAAGCCGAAATAAGGTGGGAATTAGCATAGAACCTTGTGGCACTTAACTATAAGATTAGTAACACTTTAGTAACATGTTAGTCACTACTGCATCTACCAGCACTTGCACTTCTTCTGCTTCAGGAAAACATTTCACTCAACAGTAGCATGTCGTGGAGGGGAAAGGTTAGATTTAGATTAGATTTAGGTCCCCCGTGAGTGGGCCATCGTGACACCTCAACTGCGGCCGAAGGTCTATTGTAGCTCACATCTAGTCGTGCTAGAGCCAGTGCTACATTAACCCAATCAGGTCAGCCTCTTCAAGGACGCGGACCATCTTGATTGTAATTAAGGGGAAAAGTTGGACAGAAGCCGAATTGATTGCAGAAATTTCTATTACCATATAAGAGAAGGTAGGTAATCATTATCTACAAACCAAATAAGTGGACTTTGATATTGAATCGGATATCACGATGGAAGTGACGATTTTTTCTAAGTAAACCAAGCAAAAGAGCTCTAAGATCACCAGATTTTGACAAAAATAGTAACGGAATACCAACAGCGCCGGTGCCATTACACGCGGAATGCGGAATAGCCCTCAGATTCTAACTGCACAGTTTTCTACTGAAATTTACCATTCTCTAGAGAATTAAAATACGAAGAAAATGAGAACTGAAACAACATCGATTTTTTCATCACTGAGCTGAAAAATAGGTAAAAATAGCGCGCAAACATGAGCGACAACAGACAACAGCGGGAGAGTGGGGGTAGAATAGCAGAGGTGGGGGAAGGCATACGCTCTTGGCCGTTTTCGCTCATGTTTACGCTCAATTTTTACCCATTTTTTAGTATTTAAATGGAAAACGATGATTGGCGTTTCATAGCTGAACACTTCTAGTCTCCAAATCCGTTTGATAAATTCGAATCGAATGACCTGCAGAGCATCCAGCCTCGCTGCAAAATTTGATATGAAGAACTTTCTGATTGCAATAATTACGCGAAAACCAACTATCCGAAAGGGTTTGGGTTTTGCACACAGGAAGTAGCAGCTATCAATAACGATCATCTCACAAGCAGCCTGCACTAAACGTCAGAAAATGACGACGTTACGAATTTTTGAAAAATCTATTTTCTCTAAGAATCTTCTAAAATCGTCCCGAAAGGTCGGAGGTCCAGAATGTTATGGAATTTTCAATTCCATATAGTTGAAATATTCTAGTTCAGATGTTCCAAAATGAACCAGAGTGTGAGAAAATGTTCTAAAAAATTTTGAAATGTTTATTAAAAATATTCCAAAATATCCTAGAATAATCTTGAAAGTTCTGGAATGTTCGTAAATGTTCATAGAATGTTGATATATTGTTCCAGAATATACGAGGAAGTCTCGGAATGTTCCAAAATATTCTAGAATAGATCCAAGTTATTCTAGAAAGTTTCAGATTTTTTTAGAATGGTCTAGAGCATTATAGAAATTTCAGGAAGGTTAATGCTAAAATGCTTTAGGACGTTCTGGAAAGTTATCGATTTTTAGAAAGTTACCGAATGTTATAGAATATTCCAGAATGTTTGTGAACATCGAAGAAAAAGTGTTGTAGAAAGATCCAGAAGGGTCTAGAAGGTTCAAGAATGTTGTGTGTGGTTATAAAGTTTTGGAATGATCTGGAATGTTCAAGAAATATTGTGATCGAGTATATTCAAGAAGGTTAGAGAATAGTAAGAATGTTCCAGAATGTTATAGAATGTTCTGAAATGTTCTATAAAGTTCTAGACTATTCAAAATGTTCTAGAAAAAGTTCTGTAATGTTATCGATTGCTGAATATTATCAATTCAATAAGAATAATCTAGAAAGCTTTATAATGCTCCAGAATGTTCCTGAATGTTCTATAAAGTTCGGGAATGATCTGGATATTTCAAGAATGTCCTGGAATGTTTCCAATATGTTTCATAGTGTTCTAGGATGCAAAGGAATTGAACTGTACCTAATTTTCATAGACAAACAACTAAAATACATTTTAATATGACATTACCTTTAGTAATTTCAACAACCTAATTCACAATATAGCGAAAATTCATAATTGAATCAAGGCATAAAAATACACTACTTATCTGATTGATGCGTTAAAGGGTTTTTACATTAAGGCAATACTAAAACTTTCAGGAAAATCCTTGCAGTATGATGGCTTTCGAGATAATCCATGAAGAAGAGAGAGTTTACGAAATCGGAAAACATAAAACCTTCCTTTGAAGTCGGTTAAGAAGAACAACTGCCGTATCACTTAAGAAAATGAAAAAAATCGAAATTGAAATAAATTTTCATTAAAAAGTATAATCACTACGCTTTGTCTCTGGCAAGCGCGGTAGCCGGAACAAATAAAACTTATCAAAGTTTGCATAATACTAATTCTGACAAAAAATCCCCCGAATACCCGTGTAATGTATTCAGCATGCGGCAGATTTAATTCCGGCTTGGAGGGCGCATCGAGGACGAAGGACGCGGAGTACGAGGACCACAATCGTCCCGGAATTATTGCGAATAGAAGTGAGTATTAGTCATCCATATTGCAAAGCCCCGTTTGGCCGGCGGCGCTTCAGTGGGGAACGCTTTGACAATGCCAACCGCAACTAGTTTGATGGAGGCCTTGGGCGCTGGATCCTTTGCGTTTAACTTTGCCCTTTCATATTCAGACGCTTTTCCTCTTAATTTGTCCATTATAACAGTGTGCAGACGACACAGTTGAGCTGAGTTACACTTCAAATGGGACAGAATTCCCTTGATATACAATTAAACTAACTAGAGCTTGGGCGAAAGTAAATGCGGCCTTTGTACTTTATACTATAGTTAAATGCACTGTTATGTAACGGAACTTACGAGGACGAGAATCTTGAAATTAAGTGACAATTCCACTTACGCTAAATATTCTGAGAGATAATTGGACATGCTGATGTTACTACGACAAGCAGATCCCTGAAGTTCTGAAGTTTTCACTTTTTTCATTCATAAAAAGAAGTTCCTTTTTTTGTGTATTTAATTTTTTATTTGTGTATTCTATTTGTGTATTTATTTGTGTGCAGGTACGTTTTATTTGTGTGTTTTAAATCTATTAATGAGCGTCGAAAGACGAAATGTCGAGTAAACTGAGGTTGGTAGAACATTCCAACATGTGACGTTTTGGGAATCATGACTCTCTGATATATTTACTAAGAGTATTAGAACAAGAGTTTAGGTTAATTGTTTGTTGTGGTGGAAGATTACTTATTGTTATTTTACCTTAAAGAGATTTTCAAATGATCGCACAAATGTTAGGATATGGTCTCTAAGTTGTTTACCAAAATTATTAATGAATCAAAATATTATTGTCTTCATCCCCTACGATTTCTGTAGATATATTCATGCTCCATTGTTTTCCTCATTTGACGCTATATATTACACTAAATTTCCATCAACCCTCCTTTAATAACCATCCCCCCTTCTCTCAGTGCATACCAAACTATGTAGGTATTCAATACATTTAGTTAATTTCGCCGATTGCAATCCAAGTGCCTATTATTGTAACTCAGAATATTATTAGGATCAATTATTATTATTATGTGTATCTGACAATGCCTATTAAAAGGGGAAGAATATCCGTAGGCGGATTAAAGTATAGGGAATAACAAGTCAGTCGATATAGTAATTGCGTCGGTGTTTAATAATGTTCAATGCAAAATAATTTTGGGCTCTCTGGTTCTGATTCTAGTTCGTATGCCAGACTCTCATTATGCCAAAGTGCCAAAGGGTATAACAAGCGCAGTATTGTATTTCATTTTGCGTAGGCAGTCATTAATCTGAGATATTCCCAGGAGATGGGAACAAAACTTGGGGTTGAGGATCAATCTGAATATATTAAAATATTAAGAGTTGAATCTCAATTGAAATCAATTTCTTATTAAGATTGAAGAAGGGTGAGTTAGTATTAGTATAGATTTACAAAATTTTATGATTCTATAAGAATAATCGACTCAAAAAACGTTCTATCGAAATGTGACAATTCTCCTGGGAGGCTATTCTCGAATCCGTCGGAGACGATTCTCACGTGATAGTTCACATGAAATTTTTAGTACTGTCAGTAAAATCATGAAATCGCATGAAATTGTCGAAATTTGAACAGAAGCTAGGCAAAGTTGCAGGTGAGGTTCTCCCAGAAAATAGTCGATCGTTTTAGTTCGCGCGTTTTCAATAATACGATCAACATAGTGGGGAATGTGTAGCTGGTCGAGGTGAGAGAAAAGCAAGAAATTTGGAGTGAGAGATAGATAATTTATCGTTAAGGTAAGATAATGAGACGATAATTTATCTCTGCAAGATAAAAGTATAGTTAATTTTTAAAAAGAGACATTTCTCGACTTTCTCATGCACACCCTTATCAAAATAGTGAGCTCAAATCAGGCGCGAAAATGTGAAACTCTCTCCTACATAAAGAGTGGTTATTTTAAAAGAGAAACAGGTAATAATGGGATGCCAGATGCTTTATTTAATTTTGAATTAGGGCTTTTACATGTTTCTATTTTCTTTAGACTATTTCTGTCAAAGTTATTCCTATTTTGAAAAATACTTTGAATTCAATGAAAATTGTATTTATAGTTTAAAGAAAAAAAAAGTACTTTCTGTCTCCTAAAATACATTAGAATATTCATAACTAAATATCTTAATATTTCATTTGACAGTTTAAATTATTTTGATTCTAGCTGAGTTAACTCTGTCGTCATAGCACAGGCATTTAATACAATAAATAATATAGCAAAGCAATTATTGCGAGATAATAATTACACTCTAATAGTTCATTATATTCACTTCTATATGAAATGTCATTCAATAACTTGAACCAAAATTATGATATTGCGAGAAATCTGATTTTGTTAATACTCATTAACTTGTCGGCTTTCTTCTAATTCGGCTTCCAGGAAGAAGGTAAATTTTTGTGGTACTTACAGGGTCTTTGGTAGCTGGTCGGCGTCTGTGATTAATTACCTTCCATCTCGAACAGATTCATAAACTGGGAACGTTTATCTGAGCTGAGCAGTTTGTTTCTCCTTGATTATCGAAAATTATCTCACCCAAAATCTCGTCATGGTAGCTTGACAGACACTTATTCGTTTGAAAAACAGATACCCGAGCGTGTAGGCACCTGAGCATTTTTTTAAGACATGACCGATTATTATTACTATTATTATTAAACACAGTTACTGTCCTTGTTTGATATAATTAAGCCGAGTTCTCACACGTGCAAGAAGCATGGGTACGGATGTACGTACTTAAAAACTCGACCGCTGATTAAGATAATTATTATTAAACTCGGCTACTGTCCACGTTTAAGATAATTAAATCATAGTGTTTCGAAATTTTCATGGAACAATCGATTTCTTCAGAATGGGACGTGATTTTGTGCGAGCACAGCCAATCGTAAGACGTAAAGAGTCGAAAAAATAATCCAGTTGACTCGTTAAGAGCTAAGTTTGCTCACAAAATGCAAACAAAAATTTTCAAAATCCAAAAAATAGGCTTTTTTCAGTTTGAACTGCTATATCTTAAGAATGCCGAGCCTCAAAAGAAAAATTACTATCAGTTTCGTAATCCTTGACATTTCTTCTGTATCTCAAAGATGGGGACAGCTATAGAGGAACCGATTAATGTTTTGAACTTCTCACAGTTATAATTATTATTATTCGACATTATATTTTTTATCAAAATCGCAGAGAAACATTTTTTTGGGAAACTGTGCACTGGTGGTGTGTTCGAGAATCGCTTTTTTTGTCTGTCTGTCTGCGCAAATCTTGCAATCGATTTTAAACTAACTACCCGAAGAGCTAGACACTTTGAAACTTTAAGCATGCCTCAGAACTGGATAACAAAGCAATACTAACGTGTTTTCTTGTTTATTTTTTCTCGAAAAAAATTCTTAACTTAATTTTTTTCTGACAATGAAAATTCTAAACTAATCAGAATTTTAATCATATTTAAAAGTTGAAATACAAAATTTTCAATCAGATTGAGGATTACTTAATGAAGTACAAATTGCTTTGACAGCCTTTCTCAGTCATACAGGAATATTCACACGTAGGTACTATAAAATCCCCAGCAGAGCAACCCAAAGGTTGACCCAAAGTAAATTTCTCTGATCTTTTTAACCCCCATAGTAGCATCGTAATTTAGCTTTGTCTTTATTACCCCTATTATCGCTTTCAGCTGAAGCGAGCAGGGTGCTTTTAAGAAAGCAATGATAGAGTGCCCTTTTAAAAAATGCATACACACACAGCCGAAATCGGTTGCGTCTTTCTCTATTTGCACAGCTCGTTCAATTCCCTCGAAGTCGCGTTTCAGTATGACGGCAAGTTTATGACATATCATTCAGCGTCAAGCTACGATGGAAGATGTACTTTAGACCAGACATGGAAATTTATTCTCAGGCCAGGCGTATGGAAATATTATTTTAATATAATGGTAGAATGTATGTTTCGGATAAAAAAAAGGTTTTAATAACACGAAAGTTGCTCTCCTTCTGAAATTGAAACGTTGTTGTTTTATTGGAAAATCGAAACTTTGAGCTTTTTGAATGTTTCTGCATATTTTTTTGTATTTATGTAAATGAAATTGCTTGGGCGGGATTTTTTTCGATTTAAAAGCCACACATCTAAAGTTTTTATTAATTATTATTGAATCGAGGCAGATTAAAATATTACAGAAATTCCAAGGCACGCTTTGATTTAATTGAAATTTGTAGATTTTAATTTAACTCCAAATTATTCAACATACAAATCTTCAAATGGAGCAAAATTCAAATTAATTTCCAGCAGAAGCTTACATTCCACGTAGCGATCAAAGGCAGTTAACGTCCTTGCTGTGGTAAACAACCCTTATTTTCTGGCTTTGTACTGACACATTTGAAACGGAAATTAAATTTGAAATGCAAATGAGAATGCTCTTGAACAGCTTCTCATGTCAACGTAATTTTTACACGGGATGCTCTATTTTACAATGTATTTATTCATGTTTCTGTCTCAAGACAAGTCGGAGCATTCAGTATGGTCTCAGACTTCCAAACAACACTTCTCCGGACGGAGAGTTTTAAACTTTTACGGCATTTCCACTTACTGCTTTTTCATAATACCCGCCTAAGAATAAAACTTTTGAAATATGCGGAATAAATATGCAAATTTCATAAACAGAGACTCTCTTTTCTACATATTAGCTACAATTTTTATAGGGACTGAATTTATTTAATAACCCCCAGATCTTAACTGCACAGTTTTCTGTTTTACCAAACGTACACGAGTTTACCATTTTTTTAACACATTTGTGCAAAAAATCGGATTTGTTTTGTTTTTTTTTGCCTATGAAAGAAAAACTGATGGGGTAATCTGAATGGTGTTAATAGTCGAACTGTTGAGAATTAATATACGAAGAAAATGATAACTGAAACAACCTGATCGGTTCATTATTAAGAGAGAAAACCTCGAAAAACCGAAAAATAGTTGAGGCGTAGTGCTTTTGCGAGATTGTCGATATTGATAGGTACAAAACGCAAATACTGTGAGATAATTAGTTTTCGCGTAGGTAATTGCAATTAGAAGAAGTTCTTTACACCATATTTTGCAGGCTGAATGATCTATCTCCAAATCTAAATAATCAGCTGTTCTCTTATTTACACACAAATACTACTAAAACTGAAGAAGAGAAAAGGCAAGTATACTGAACGATTAATGCATAAAAGAGTGAAATGCAGCAGGTCTAATGAGTATAGAGCACATACAGTGCAATTACTAGCCTGTTAGGTAGGTTTGGAGCATCCTTCCATCGCCCATAACAGTTGTCATGCTGGCAGTGCCCGAAACTCCAATATAGAGAGTTTCCACATCTATGGACGATGGAGGAATGCTCCGAACCCACCTAACAGGTGAGTAATTGCACTTTATGTGCTCTATACTCATTAGAGCTGCATTTCACTCTTTTATGCACTACTAAAACTAACAGAACTAACAGAACTCTTTCACTTCACTTATCACTTCACTCTGTTTTCTATTCTGTCTTCTGTGGTACTTCAGCCTTGGCGGTTCTTATATAGTTCCCTGACGTGCCATTGAAGTCTCTGGCGTATCTCTAGACACAACCACGCGTTATCGAACATGCGTAGAACGCAGAGCCATTCTGGTATTTAGTAGAACGTGAGTTAATCTGTCAATGTGTCATTCCTATCATGTCCTAGAAATGTCGCGAAATTGGCTGCGTCATCATAATTATTGTGGAGAAGGTAAACAAATACGAATCCTGAATATTTCTAGCGTTCCTTCCTTATAGTATCAAGGGAAAGGGATACGAACCCCAAGCGACTAGGCTCTTAAGACCCTTTTCGCTAATCCCACTGGCCACCTCACCACCAGCTATCACATCAATCGATCACATATTATATTTTTCATGAACATTCGAAAATGAATTTGAAAAATAAAATTTGTTTCTTTAACTTCAATAGACTTTAACTTATCGCTTAAACACCACTGAGACTCGCTTTGCCTTTAGACAGCCCGGTCTTCAAGATTTAATTCATTTGTATCCCAAGTAGGTACTCCATGTAGTGTCGTTCGGGAAGGTTTGTGTACATGCTTCTCTGTTCAGATCTGGATCTGTTTCTCGACCACTCTCGATTGAGGAATTCAGGCCACCTCGTCTGCGTCACAATAACAATAACACTGCCCCCAAACCGTCGCCATGATGTCACACTTTAAATTTTCTCCCCTTAAACAATAGGATTAGGATTACAATCAAATTATAAAATTGACCTGTTTTGGGTTTTTCATCTTCAGATCACATTTTTGTAAATTCGGGGGGGGGGGGGGGGGTTTGGCAAGTTTTGAAATGAAAGCACGTTATAATTATTATTCTAAATAATACCTGAAGAGCACCCGACCCTTTGATATTGTAAGTATATGTTTCCTATTTTTTTGAAGGGAGGGAGGCGAAATATGGAGGGACTTCAGCTCAGCCATCCGCAGGTAATTGGGGTATAATTTTCCTTTATTTCCATAAAATAGAAGTTTAGAATTTATAATGCGTTAAGCAAACGCTTTCATGTTGGTTGTTGCTCTTGTTGTAGGTGTAGGGAGGGGAGGGCTTGTGATTGTGATTGTTTCGGAGCAATGGATACACCGACTGTAATTGTCCATTGAATTTTCTTCGGAAGCATAGATTCCCAAGTCAGGTCAATAAAAAACTTAAAATTTAGACTAAACGCCAGACTTTGAAGTTATCATTTTAATTTATCATCAAAAGTTAACTTATCATCAAAAAATCATTTTTTACTTTATCATACCATATTATCAGCCCTTATAACTTCTAAAGAATATCTAAAGTATACTCGTATAGGTATGTATTCCAAATACATACGAAATACATAAAAAAAAACACTTTCCCAGAGAGCTGAGTTAAGATCCCCCGTCATTTCACCTTCTTGTTTGACCCCTCCCCTCCTCAAAAAAGGGAAGCTTACAACAAAAAGCTTTGTTGTCTCAGAAACGAGTTTATTGAACTTATCAAGCTTGAATGGTTTGATTTGAATTAAATTGAATCTAATGATAATCTTTCTGAATTTAATACCGGTATAAAGCGCATAGTCTAAATACGCAGTGGAGCTTTGCAACCCCATCTGTTACGTGCTTGTTCATAGTTGGATATTTATTTGCATAGGGATTATTGCGTAGTGCTATAAACCAAAAGCATTTATTTCAAAACCCAATCATGATAACGCATCTTTTAAATAGATTATGCTCTATGGAATGTGCACTTTCATTATTTTTTAAGATAGAGGTAGGTAGGTAGGTATATTAATGCATTAAAGCTCGCCAGTTTCTGCTCATTTTATGGAGAGAAGTTATTAAAATAGAAGTGCGATTAGCTACATAAAAATTTATACCTCAAACTAGCTTCAAATTTAGTGTTCCCGTTCGTAATATACTTTAAAGCTTTATTAAGGTCTTTATGGAAACTTACGGTTAGTACTTTTCCAATTATTATAGCAAAACGTAGCCTCAGGAACACCATTATTTCAGTCTGTAGTTAAATACTCAAGTATAAAAGTATCCCTGATCTATTCTTTTATTTAGATGCTTGGTTCTATTTTATTTATTGCTTGATTGTTTGATTTCGCCGAGACGGTTGAGGTGAGAATAAGAGAAAAGCTCGATAACTTGTCTTTTTGTCTTGTATTTTAGGTAGCAGATTGAATTTTCTTGTCTTGCTTTAAAACGATTTTAATGGCGAGGTATATTCTTATATAGGTACCACGTATTTCGTATACCACTTCTTAAAATGAACATATACAATGCAGCAGTAGAAATTTTCGTGCAAATTATTTATATTATATTTTTTTATTATACAGGGTGTTTCAGTTTGTATGTTCATAACTCCGGCAAAAGATAGAACACGTAAAAATAATTGCATATATACTTGTTTCTATAAAGTTTTGCTCTAAAACGCTTTATTTTCGAGATACAGAGTGTACAAACTTAGAAGAAAAAATCAATTTTATTGATTTTTTATTGATTTTCTAAGCCATGTAAGATGTTTTTCTTAACTTGGGTACCTATAGGATATCATTCACAGAGAAGAAGAATTTTAATAAAGTACCTGCAATGATTCTTCAGACGAAATCAGGGGTATAGTTTGTTATGAAAGTTTTATTTATTTGAAGCCCCTACTAGACTTCTATGCCACTCAAGAATATCAATTCTTATTTGAAAAAAGATATTCTTAATAAAGGTCTCTTAGGAGACTTAGTTTTTGGGATATTTTGATTTATTTTATGAAAGAGAAAATAAATAATTACAATAAATGCTCAAAAATATTTCAATTTTGTTGAATACAAGAGCAATAACATAAAATCAAACAAAAAACAAAAAAACATAAAAATTAAAATTTTCTCCTATCGAGACCTACACATACATAAAATTACCTATGTGTTTTCAGATAATAATATAAAATTTCAAAATTCGTCTAAAAAAAATTAATTTTGTCCAGTGTCGTAGAAGTCTGGAAGCTCAAATAAATCAGAACTCTCATTACCACGCCACTGGTTTAGTTTGAAAAACTTTATTAGAAATTTTTCAAAATTTTTCTCCTGTATGAATACCTGTACCTATCTGTTGGCAAAAATATCTTCAATAGTTTAGAAGATGCTCAACAAAATTAAAATTATTTTTTTCTTTCAACTTCGATATCTCGAAAATAAAAGTTTTAGAACAGAGAAAAATTTTATAGAAAAAAACAATTCTTTTTACGGGTTCTGTCGTTTGCCGGAGATTATGCATGAGTAGTAACCACCCACTTGATGATGGTTACCCTCGCTATTCGTAAAATCCGTCATGCACACGAAAAAATTCTACTTAAAACACAATTGATAATTTTTCTACTTGTAATCTTTTTCTTTCTATCAACGTTCAAAGTATTGGGGGTAGTTTGGATGCACTCGATCTAAAGTCTACTGACATATACTTCGACGTCAGAAATGATGACTATGAAACTTGTAGAACGAAAAAAACCACCCCCTACTTTAAATGTCGATAGAGAGAAAAGGGTAGGGAATAGAAATATAAAGAAGAATAAAAAAATATATTCTTCATTAAATTTTACGAATAACACAGTTTTATTGATGATTTTTCTGTTTGAAATCCCTTGCTCTCTATCAACGTTTAAACTATAGGGGGTAGTTTGTTGCACTCGGTGTAAAGTCATCTAACGTCTACTTTGACGTCAGAAATGATTACTATGAAACTTTTATTGCGAAAAAACTACCCCCGACTTTAAATTTTGATAGAGAGAAAAGGGTGGGAGATACGAATAGAAAAAGAATAGAAAAAAATAAAATTCTCCATTAAATTCTACTAAAAAACAGCTTTAATAATGATTTTTCTATTTGCCATTCTTTTCTCTCTATCGACGTTCAAAGTATAGGGGGTAGTTTTATTCACTCGGTGTAAAGTCTTTTGACGTCTCCTTGGACGTCAGAAATGATGACTATGAAACTTGTAGAACGAAAACAACCACCTCCTGCTTTAAATGTCGATAGAGAGAAAAGGGTAGGGAATAGGAATGGAAAAAAGAATAGAAAAAATATATTCTCCATTAAATTCTACTAAAAACAGTTTTATTGATGATTTTCCTGTTTGCCATCCCCTTTAGGGGGTAGTTTGGATCACTCGGTGTAAAATCTACTGACGTCTCCTTCGACGTCAAAAATGATTACTATGAAGCTTGTAGAACAAATAAAACTAATACCCCCGACTTTCAATGTCGATAGAGAGAAAAAAGAGTGGGGAATAGGAATAGAAAAAATAATAGAAAAAATATATTCTCCATTAAATTCTACTAAAAACACGGTCTTATTGATGATTTGTCTGTTTGCCATCCTTTTCTCTATACAGGGTTAGAACTATTTAAAGGGCCACTACAGGGATATCCTAAACCATTGAAGATACGAGGTCGGTTAAATTAGAAAGAAGTTTTGTGGCGATCTCGAATCCGTCAAAACATACGAGATATCTGTGACCGTTCCTGAAATATCCTGAAAAAACTGAAAAATCGAGAAATCTTATTTTTGCCATATCTTTCTTGCCATTGGAAATCAATAAATAATTTTTCGTATGCTTACATAAGCCGTTATGAGCTATTTATCTGACGTTTCAATAATTTTCAAAGCCGACTATAGATCCCAGAGTTTTCATAGTCAACTTTCGTTTTTCTTATGGCCGCCATATTATTTTTTTATGTCGTTCGATAAGAAAAAAATAATGTAAACCAAAAATTAATAAATTTTAGAAAAAAAAATTGGAAAATTTTTATTCTTCTTTTTTCAAAGAAACATAGAAAATTTTTCGCTGAAATAGGTCAATACTGTTTGCATTATAGTTTTTTAATTTCTCTATGATATTCGGTCTAAAAAGTTCTTTTTTTTAGAAAAAAAAAGAACCAAATTTTTTTCATTTATTTTTTGAAGTTTATTAGTTTTTGGTTTCCATTATTTTTTTCATAACGAACGAAATAAAAAAAACAATATGGCGGTCATAAGAAAAACGAAAGTTGACTAGGAAAACTCTAGGATCTAGTCGTCTTTGAAAATTTTTGAAACGTCAGATGGGTAGCTCATAACGGCTTATGTAAGCCTACGAAAAATTGTTTATTAATTTTCAATTGTAAGAAAGATATGGCAAAAATAAGATTTCTCGATTTTTCAGTTTTTTCAGGATATTTCAGGGACGGTCACAGATATCTTGCATGTTTTGACGGATTGGAGATGGCCACAAAATAGCGAAACTTTTCTCTAATTTAACCGACCTCGTATCTTCAATGGTTTAGGATATCCCCGTAGTGACCCTTTAAATAGTTCTAGCATATCGACGTTCAAAGTGTAGGGGGTAGTCTGGATGCACCCGGCCTAAAGTTTTCTGACGTCTACTTCGACGTCAAAAATTATGACACTATGAAACTTGTAGAACGAAAAAACTATAACCCCGATTGTAAGTATGAATCTCCATATAAAAAAAATCTGGAGTTACAAATCATAGTAAAGTTTCTACATTATGTTGAAACCTGTTCTATAGGATGATCTTAAACAATTTTTAAGGGCGGCTAAACTAGATCTATGAAAAAAAGGGCGGCAATTCACCCCCGCCCCAAAAAAAAAACTGCTTCTAACCTGATTTTTCCGCTATAACTCAAAAACTAGGAGAGCCAGAGTAAAATATCTAAGAGAGAAAATTATCTGCCCCTTTTTTCCCGGGGGATATTTCGTATCCCCCGGACCAGCCGGTTGTCCATTTGAGAGATCCGTCAATCCTTTCATACAACATCGTAATGTTTGCAAATATCAACGAGCCACCACTGTGTAATACTTAAAAGGGCCCTTTGTTGAATGTTACAGGGGGTCCAAAATTTATAGATACGCCCCTGAGACTGCCTCTACTTTACCATGGGCTTTTAAATGCCCGAATTGAAAGATAAAAACTTCCTAGATTCTTACGGACTTTCAACAAGAAAACGGCCATAGTGAAAAGTATTTTTCTCATGAACTATTAAATTTATCAAAAAAGTCATAAGGAGCAAAGTGATAGGTAGATTACTTTATACCGACCATATTTTATCTACAGGTTAGTTTTAGTTTTGTTAAAAATAATAATTTTTCAACAAAAAAATAAGATTTAATATCTGTTTTGAATTTTTTGTAGGGAGAGTTTCACCCCCCCCCCCCCTTGAATATTATTGCCAAACTTTATGCCATGACCTTTAACTCACACTTATTAAGTATTCATACCTACTACGACTTTAAAAGTCGATAGAGAGAAAGGGGTGGGGAATAGGCCAATTATTCATAAGTACCTGATACTTTTTGTAGAATTTAATAGAGAATTTTTGTTTCTATTTTTTAATGATTGATTTGAAGAAAAACGGGTACAAATTCATAGAAGAAGAACCAAGTCCTATAAATAAGTCTACTTAGCATAGATTACAATAAGTAAACTTACATCATATATCAGTGATTCGTTCTCAAATATTGTAAAAGCAATTACTCTATAGTTATGTAGGTATCTGCGTAATATTTTTCAAGAACTCCCACTTTGAGGGGATTTTGGTAAGTACCAACTCATAGCTGTTGTGATCAGTTTATTTTTCTACCCCGAGACAGCAAACACCGTGTGGTATACAAGATGGAATAAAATTATTCAGCAATGAATATTATTTAGCAGAATTTTAAGATCCGAGACGCGTTCAAGAGACAAATTCGATAAATGAATTGGAAGGTTTATTGATTGAAAACGATTTAAATTCTTTGCGAAGTAATTTAATTACACGAAACAGGCTACTCGGGAAATTAAATAATGATAAGCATAATTATCACAACATGACTTTCAAGACGTTTTAAATTTTAGATTTTCTGATTAGAGCCGTTCACACCAACATTTCAGGAATATTCGGTTACTTTGACAGATATCGAAACGCTTGTAATTTCATACGAATAACGTATCGTATAATAACTAATAAGTACCTAAGTACTTATTATAATAAAAATATAGCCATTATGAATTAACAGTAATGTCTTTGTATTTTTTACGGTGAAATTAAAATTTCTATGTTTTAGCAGTAGGTCTGTATTATTATACACATGAGAAATTAATAAAACGTTACTTTTTAAATTATATGTAGCAGTTGAGCTGGTTTTAATTCCACTTTAAAATCCAATTTATCCTGCGTTAATATACCTATCAAAACAGAACATAAATAATACAAACCATTTATTGGACAAACCTCCTGGGTAAATAAATTCCGTTTGATGATATAATTAGTCCAGTTATACAGGAGAACCAGTTGTGTAAGTTGCTTTTGATGTCAAATTATCAATATGCTCATGCAAAGTGCTTTATAAAAGCAAAATAATAAATGCACCGTTTGCATATTAGCGTTAACGACAGAGTTCTACTCTTCTGTCTGATAAATAATTATGAATTTATAGCGATAAATTAAATTAAATATTATCAAAGTGGTCAAACAAATCAAAAATCAAACAGACAAAAAGTGGTTATGAAAGCTATTTAGTATCAATGGATGTCCCCCTTCCACACGAACAACTTTGTTACTCACTTTTTTTGATCCGATGCCTAGTTTTTTCCTATACATATACACGACAACGGTAAGTCCACCCAGTAATGAAGCTGTAATGGACAAAGAAAAAAGAAACAGTAATTTATTGGTCTCGCTCATGAAATGTCCACATCTAACCGACCGACTATTTGTACTGTGGGTGAAGTGATCCTCTCACTTTCTCTACTGAGTCAAGTTGACGAATAATGAGCTACTACGTGTGACGATCCGGGCTCAGAAGGGAGACTGAGAGAGAACCCATTGACTGAGACTGAGAACCCACTGAGGCCTCCAAGCATCGGAGGTCTCAGGCAATCGGCAAGAGGTACCGGTAGTAGTAGTAGTACCCACCTGTTAGCGGTCCTAGATAAGTAGACATGTAATTTTGGTGTTGTTTTAAGGCAAGGCCGCCAAGCTTAAGGAGCTCTTTTGACTACCTTATAAAGCCCCCAAAACCCCTGCCATCTCAAGAATTGCTAAATATGTTGAACTCCCCGCTTAGGACTAGGTGCGCAGAGGGTCGAAGAGAAAGTGCGTAAAATTGAGTCTACTATGCATATTATGGAGTCGAGGAGTTTCTCGCGTTTCCTCTTCTCCCTTATCAATTAATTCATTTTTATTTTCCAAAATTTATGGAAAATTTACTTAAAACGGCAATAAACGTTATTATGATCACGGTCTGGGATAGACCTTTTGACCTAAGAAACATGGGCGTTACTACAACAAAAGCAGAAGACGGGTAGTGTCTCGTATAACTCCCATCATGCACCCTCCCAGATGCGACTGACTTCGGAATGGACCCATACTCAGATGCGGAGAAAAAAGTTGACGAGGGTAAAAACCAAGGGGAACACATGCCGCGCCACAAAGGATAAAAAATGCATGCATGGAAGAAAGGAAGAAAGTGCGGGTAGGGATCGGCCTCTAGAAGAGTGTTCCAAAGAAGGCTGCCACATAAAAACCTACCCAATGAACCTCTTCTATCCAGCAACTGTTGTTGTCTCTCGGGATCAGAGGGTGAGAAGAGTAAAGATAGGATTCGCCTCTCCCTTGTAACGCATTCATGGCATTAGCGTACCCTACATCGAAAATAGAATTGTTTTCTGGAGCTAAAATTCCTAGCGACCTTTTTCCGTTTTAAACGGACCCTTGATTTGGTGTACAATGAGCAACACCTAAAAAGTGAGCACACGCACGAAAGCCGTCAACGTGGAAGTCGATGAGGACGACGTGGAAGTGGGGTGATATTGATGCTCTTTGGTCCAGGAGGACGCGTAACGTACGATGCCCACCTAGAAGAAAGCGTCGAGGTGAGAGAGACAGGCTCCGGTACGAAACGAGGGTGGACGTATGATCTACGACGCGGAAGGTCCACCTGTAATATATCTTTTTCATCTTTCCTGTGCTTGTTATCTTTCTAAATAGAAGTTAAATCGCTTCTTAAAATTTATCTTAACAAAATTTGAGTCCGGGACCAAAAGACCAACGAGTTTTGGTTTCGTTCGGGAATCTACGTTTTTAATTAACTAGATTTAACTGCGCGGTCATCGTGTTTCTTTCCAATGACAGTGATTTTCTTAAATCTCGAGTTAAAATTAAATTGTATCGCCGATTAAACAAAATTGTTTCCGGCAAATTTAATCTTTAATTATCTTACACTTTCCGGTAGCGACCAACCTCAATCACTGAAAAAAAAAACTTCTGAGACATATACCTTAAACCTGATTTCGAGACAGTATCCTTTTTAGCCTCTACTTCAAGATCCGAGCTGTATTGTTAGATTCTTGGATTTCCTAAATTCGGATATTTCCTTCTTCTTCCTTCATGAAGCAAAAAATTGTCTAACTAAATAAAACTTCACATTTACCCTGCGTCATTTATTCAATGGATAAGTACAAGAGAATTTTTATTGCTACCTACATATAACGTTTCAGGATATAAAGCAAATTGCGGTAAAAGCTCAAGAAGACTTTTCTCTTGCGTATGTTATATTATAATCCTAATTCAAAGAGACATGATGTCATTTATGATAGCAGAGATTCCATAAAGCTTCTTATATAAAATCAAAAGGTAAAACTTCATGTAAACTCATTTCTGAGAGGTCGGAAAATGATTTAGAGAGAAAAAAAAACAATTCCTCTATGGATTGGGAAAAGTGGGAGGGATATGTAAAATATGTAATACATGTAAATGGCTGCCTCAAATTTATCGTTCACGATACTCCGGGACCGGCAGCATATTTCATCATTACTCTACATCCTCTGGGAAATAATAAAACATATACCAGGCCCTGCAAAAAATTTTACACTCTGTCACATATGATAGATAAAAGACATTGCAAAACAGAGAGAAATGCAAGAGTTATTTATGTAAAAGTGTGCATCAAGAGAATTCCCCATTAACCTTCCGGAAGCGGTTCATAGCTGCCAGTGTACCACCGGCCATATGAATATTTATAGAACCGTTCTGGTTGATTGCAACTTTAAAATGCAAAACAGTCAATTTGCATTCATTAAAGTGGGCTACTTGTGCACGCTCCATAACCATCCCAGTACACCCTCCCACTACAGTACTTTGCAAGCATGATCCCGCAGGATTCTATGGAGAAAAGGACATGATGAGCTCATTTGTTTTGTCTTATCTTCTTCCTAATGTTCTCTGCGGTAGTGTTCATATTGCTTAATGTTAGCTAATTACCAAGGAGAATATTCTAGAAGATAGTTTGAATATAATATTACAGAAATCTCATCACAGGAATGTTTTTTTTTGTTATTAAAAAAAAAATAAACAATGAAGTAATTTAATTTAATTGTTTGTTTAGTTAAATTACCTCATGCTTTCTCAATATGTTATTATGTTATATGATGGTATACAGGGTGCACCATGTATCCTTCTCTATATTGCTATCTCCTGAATGCTAAGAGATACAGGGTCGGTTAAATTAGAGAAAAGACGCGCAGTTTTGTGGCCATCTCGAATTCGTCAAAACATGCAAGATATCTGTGACCGTTCCTGAAATATCCTGAAAAAACTGAAAAATCGAGATTTCTTATTTTCGTCATATCTTTTTTATTATTGGAAATTAATAAATAATTTTTCGTAGGCTTACATAAGCCGTTAAGATCTATCCATCTGACATTTCAAAAATTTTCAAGGCCTACTAGATTCAAGAGTTTTCACAGTCAACTTTCGTTTTTCTTATGGCCGCCATATTATTTTTTTATGTCGTTCGATATGAAAAAAATAATGGAAACCAAAAATTAATAAACTTAAAAAAAAAAAATTTATTTTTATTCTTCTTTTTTCAAAGAAAAACCTAATAAAAAATCGTCGAAAAACGTCAACACTTGTAAAATATGCCGAAATAGTGCTTGCCTTATGGTTTTTTAATTTATCTATGAAATTCGGTCTAATAAGGTGTCTTTTTTGTAAAGAAAAAAGAAGAATAATTTTTTTTTTATTATTTTTTTTAAATTTAACAATTTTTAGTTTTTATGATTTTTTTTATACCGAACAACATAAAAAAACAATATGGTGGCCATAAGAAAAACGAAAGTTGACTATGAAAATTCTGGGATCTAGTCGGCTTTGAAAATTTTTGAAATGTCAGATGAGTAGCTCTTGCCAACTTATGTAAGCCCACAAAAAATTATTTATTACTGTCCAATAATAAAAAAGATATGGAAAAAATAAGAAATCTCGATTTTTCAGTTTTTTCAGGATATTTCAGGAACGGTCACAGATATCTTGTATGTCTCGACGGAATCGAGATGACCACAAAATTGCGCTCCTTTGGACTTGTTTAACCGACCCTGTATCTGTTAGCGTTAGGAGATAGCAATATAGAGAAGGATATATGGTGCACCCTGTATACCTAATCCTTCTTTCCTAAAAAAAAACATCCCATTACCTTACTGAATGTTTACAGAACAGAACTTTTCCTGGTAAAATATTTGCGCTCAATATTGTCAATAATCCTTTGGCTGATGATTCGATACCGCAAATATTCCCGCGTATTTTTATTTACGTGTTCCAATAAATCTGTTTTGCCGGTTTTCGCCTCCCAACACAAGAGCTATAAAACGAGAAATTATTATAGGAGGAGCAGATGACGAGCGGCTCGAAACAATTTACATATAGCTCCCGACATCGTAAAGTAGATTTTATAGTTTTACAACCCTAGCATCCCGCAACATCAAAAGCAGACCATTAAAGAGATTTGACGCATGTCCTTTTATGATTCAGTCAATCTTCAGTCCTTTTTATTCACTATATAGTGCCGAAACACGAACCAGTAGATGCAAGGACAATTTGCATTTATTTTATGAATAAAATTTGTTTCAGTGCCTCCAAGTATACAGATTTTCCCTCCCAGCGGACAACTCACTACCAGGAAAGGGGCGCCAGTATCTTTCGAATGCCGTGCGAGTGGGAACCCCATGCCCATAGTACAATGGTCGAAGAGGGACGGTATTTTACCATCGGGAATGCAAGTGGAAACAGGGTATTTGTTAGCAATTCATGAAGTTCAGCGTCAAGACGATGGGATTTATCAGTGCACGGCTTCTAATGGTATCGGACAGCCGGTCACCGGAGAAATTAAACTCCATGTTCTTTGTAAGTAAAAGTTTTTGACTGCAAGGTAAAATCTTACTAATATTATAGACGGAACCACCCTCTATCATAAAAATATTTTGACACTTACTCAAACAACCGATTTGCAGTTTATATGAAGGTAATTTTTTTTGCTAGATTCATCAAAACGACCGTTAATTCCAATTTAAAAAAATTAAAAATTTCTTGAGAAATTCGTACCTATTTTACGTATTTTTGTCGAAATTTACTGTTTTTTCTTGTTTTTTTTTTGTGTTTTGAATCACCCCCATTTCCTCAATTTTCAATACATTAAATGGTTCAATGAAAATCGAATTTAAATGTTTGATTTTCCAAAACTAAATTACCTTCAATATTTTTGAAAAACTCTGCCTAGGCCTTGCAAAAAAGACTTTATGTTTGGTAATTTTGTAATGGCC
Organism: Malachius bipustulatus; assembly: GCA_910589415.1. Taxonomy (NCBI): domain Eukaryota; kingdom Metazoa; phylum Arthropoda; class Insecta; order Coleoptera; family Melyridae; genus Malachius; species Malachius bipustulatus. The sequence goes on from OU342633.1 coordinate 19,858,719, forward strand.
AATAAAAATCAGTGAAATTACGTATTTTTGCGGAAACTGACGGGCTTTTCCTGTGTTGTTGTTATTTTCTCTTCCCCCATTTCCCCCAATTCCCAATACTTTAAATGGTTCAATCAATATCTTATTTGAACGCGGAATCTTCCAAAACCAAATTACCTTCAATATTTTTGAAAAACTGTGCCAAGAGACTTGCGAAAAAGTTGTCTTTTGCTATATTGACATTTAGTCTATTCCAATTTTCTAACGGTAAACAAAAGTTAATGAAATTACGTATTTTCGCCGAAATTGACTGGATTTTTCTGCTTGTTTTTGGTTTTCCAATCCCCCCATTTTCCCCAATTTCCCCAATTTCCAATAAATTAAATGCAATTAATATCTAATTTATATGTTCAATCTTCCAAAATAAAATTACCTGCAATATTTTTAAAAAAGTGTGCCTAGAGACTTGCAAAAAAGTCGTCTTTTGGTATAGTGACGTTTGGTGTATTCCAATTTTGTAATGGCAAACAAAAGTTAGTGAAAATTACGTATTTTGCCGAAATTTACTGGTTTTTCCTTTTTTTTGGTTTTCTAATCACCCCATTTCCCCAATTTTCAACACATTAAATGGTTGAATGAAAATAGAATTTAAACGTTTAACCTTCCAAAACCAAATTACCTTCAATATTTTTGAAAAACCCTGCCTAGAGACTTGCAAAAATACGTCTTTTGGTATAGTGACGTTTGGTCTATTCCAATTTACTAACGGGGAAAAAAATTAATGAAATTATTTATTTTTCCCGAAATTGGCTGAATTTCTCTTTTTTTTTCGAATGCCCCTATTTCCCTTAATTCCCAATACGTTAGATTTAAATCAATATCTAATTTAAACGTTCAATCTTCCAAAATAAAATTGCCTACAATATTTTTGAAAAAGTGTGTCTAGCTACTTGCAAAAAGTTGTCTTTTGGTAGGTATAGTGACATTTGGTCTATTCCTATTTTCTAACGACAAAGAAAAAATATTTAAATTATGTATTTTTGCCGAAATTACTGGATTTTTCCGTTTTATTTGGTTTTCCAATCCTCCCATTTCCCCCAACTGCCAATACGTAACTACATTAAATCGTTGAATCAATATCGAATTTAAAGGTTTAATTGTCCAAAACAAAATTACTCTCAATTGTTTCGAAAAACTGTGCCTAGAGACTTACAAAAAAGGCGTGTTTTGGTTTAGTAACGTTTGGTCTATTCCAGGTTTCTAATGGGGAAAAAATTAAAGAAAATTATTACCATTTTATTTTTATTGTTTTTTGATCCAGTTGATCATCAAAATTTTAATTTATTATTTTACAGTTCCCCCAGAAGTGAGCATTCTTCGATCATGGATGAATTCTGGTGAAGGACTGGAAGCTCGACTAGATTGCATAGTTCATTCAGATCCAGTTTCAGAGGTGAGTGGTACTTATTGCTACTTATAATTTTACTCAAATTGAATTTTCCATCTAAAAACGATAATGAAAAGGGCACCCATAAATCCGAGCAGTCAGATTTATAGCTCTAAGCTTAAGACTTATGTATTTTTAATAACAAAGTCTTGACATACACAACGGGAACAGCAAATGGGATTATATAATTTTAGAGAATTCCTGTCATAGCTTTGTCTCGGGTAATTAGTGCAACAATAGCCTTGAACGTGTAATCTCCAACTTTATAATTAAATTATTGTCCTATTTTCTCCAAAACTTCATCTAACTAATTGAAACATTGAATCCCACTGCCGTCTTTTCATCTAAGAACTTTGAAGCACCTTAACATTTCATGGAAATACCTTCGTTTGATTTCTTGTTCTTTTGTTCGCGTACTTAATTCGTATTTTTCCAAATAAAAGCAAAACGATTCTAAATACGGATTAAATGTTTCGGAGTTAAGAGTAAACAATTCCTATTTAATTTAAATCAGAGAACTGCAAATCGCCGGCTTTTCCTAATTAACTTAGCTGTTTTTTATAACAACAAGACATGGTCGAATCATTTAGAAAATTCATTAGGGACGAATCCGAGAGAAAAAAGACCGGGTGGATTAAAAAGGATTCAGATTGTAAACTTTTTATAAAGCTACAAGAATAATTTTAGGACTTTCCATCAAGATGATAAAAAACATATGAGGCTTTAATGAAAGGAGAAAGAAAGGATCTACTATTGTTATATCCTGATTTATTACCGAATCGTTAGGTAATAGCTCAACGGTAATAATATACTTTCAGGGAAACATTTCAAGCACGCTTAAAGAGGGCGGGTCTCATACAACCCTTCGCAATGCTTTCAGAGCTTTTAGAAATACATGGACATGAATTGTGGGTTGTGCAGAATAAAAAGGCCTGTTTAATTGTGGTCACTTTGACTGATACCAGTCCCGAATGCTCGTAAGCTCATTTTCATAGAGTGGGGAATTTTTACAGAAGAGAGACTTGTTCAATCTAGAAACCTCGCCATTTATGTCAAAATGAATTTAATTAAAATCGAAATGATCACCCGGTATATGTACTTTCTATTATTATAATATATCCCTCGGTCCTCGCCCCAATTTCTATTCTGTGATTTCAATAGTTGTTGACTCCTATTTCAGGTGACTTGGTACCAGGATTCATTCCCGATCCAGCCAACGGATCGGCGTTTGATGTCGCAGAAGGACGACACGTACTCGCTCCTTATCCGGCAAGTGCAGATGTCGGATTTCGGCAATTACAGCTGTGCGGTCCGGAACTCGATAGGACGTGACAAGCGCTACATAGAGCTCAGCGGGAGGCCGGGTCCTGCCAGGATAATCAGCCCGTCTTACTCTCATCCCCGGTATTACGATCTCCAGTGGACCGTGCAGTCCGTGTTTCCCATTGGGGAAGTCAGGATATTATACAGGAGGGTTATGGTAAGGGTTGTGTATTTAGATGTAGATGTTGAGGAATTTTGAACATGCATCACTTATCACTACTTGTCATTCCAGTCAGTGACTTATGATGCAGGAATTTAAATGGGAGGAGCTTCCTCTCGCTTTGACGAACTTGAGGAAGTTATTATGGTCATTTTTACAAAAATAGAGCTGGAAGTAATAAAAGAGTAAACTCATAATATGAGAAGAATATCTAATTACTTTGTATTTTTTCACCTTTTTGAATTTACTTTCTTCCTTTATTTCACGATCTAATGTGACACTTTTATTATTAAGTGGTTAGGAATAGGTACCTAAGGATTTAGGGGGTTTAAAGAAATCAAAACTACATTTTCTGCTAGTATAAATCGCTATAAAAGAACACAAAAATACGGGAGATTAGCTTGATTTTTAATAAAACTATAATAGTAACTTTTGCGCATAATATTCCTTGAAAGCTATTAAAATATTAATGTTTCAGGTAAATGCATCTTTTCAACATTCCGGTCAATGGCACGATCTCCTAGTTCGTCCAGAACAGAACTACAACCCTTCCACGGGTGAAAGGAGCCAGATGTACAGATTAGAGAACCTAATTCCGGACTCAGTTTACGAGTGTCTGATCCAAGCTAAGAACCAGCACGGTTTTGGGGAATTATCTGATCTGCATCAGTGGTTCACGTCCCAAAGGGGAAGACATATCTCCGGCGGACACTCGACGACGAGTCAAAGACTTTCTCTCTCATTCTATTTAATGGTTGTAATTAATTTTATATTAGTTAGGACTGTACACATAGAGTAAAAAATGAACTTTTGGTCTTGAAAAATCAAGAGTTGTATGTACATAGACACAGTTTTTTAAATGAATTCCATCCTGTAAATAAATAATAAGTAATGTTTGAGTGTTTTTTAATTTATTTTTACCCTACCTAAAGACTAACAACCTATCTTGAATTCATTAACGAAAATTGCCATGATTTTTGGTAAAAAAAAGTTACTAAAGATAATGAAGATTTAATTGCTTTTAACGTCTATACTCGATGTAATTAGGTTAATAGTTAGACAAGATCCAAGACTTCTTCAACCATTTAAAGCAATCTCATTACCATTTATTGATGTTTACACCGGCCCCTTCTGCCATCTTCTATTATAGCCCACAGTCCCTCCCACTTCTCCCTTTCACTTCTATCCCTCTTCCTTACTTTCCCCACGGTGTAAGATGGGAGAAGCGAAAGACTAGACTGGAGATGGTAAGCGGTCTGGAAGGCAACTAAGACTTTTTAAAGATAGGGTAATTTTCAGGGGAGAGAAAAAACAAGGGATCAACACCACTACTTCTCCCATCCATTCCCATTCAGCGGGCGCTTGTAAACGATAGTAACTTCTCCCGATCGCGGTAAAGGTAGGAATCTTTGCAGAAGTGAAGAAAGCAACAAGGGAACAGGGGGGCAGGGTTATAAATGTGGTAGGTGCGGGGTTGTAGGTGATCAAGTGGTCTGGAAGAACCTAAGGAGTTTTTTCTATTTATATAACATCCCGTTATTTCGCCAATCGAAACGGCCGTTCCGGCTCAATGGCGTCAAAGTCTATGATACTGATAAGTAAAATTTGAAGTAACTGAATACCCTCTCCATCAATAGCCCTGGCGCCATTCGTACTACTATTTTGACGAGATAATCCCCAATATTGTCTCTATGCAAGGCTGTAGTTGACGAACCCCTGCCCCTGTGTGAAATCCCACAACATCAAACTAAAATTTCATTAAATCGTTATCTTCATTCTTGAAGTTCTGTATGGAACTCTTCGCTGATCTTTGATTCTGATCCAGTTTCCACTGAGACTTAGGTTGAACTGAGACTCAGGTTTAGATAATTCTTTCGCTGTTTCTTTATCAACTTGATCAAACTACGTCATAGTTCGTTATTGATAATTTGCTAGTTAAAATTCGAACGTCTTTACAATGTTACTTTCAATTAATGAGAATGGCATAAATATGCCATGTTAAACCATTAATTCGGACAGGTCTTTTGAGTAGGTAGTGAATATTTTATGCCACTCTAATTATTCAACTTTGTTTTACAGAAAAGTAAAGAGAACGATACTCGTTAAATATTTTTAGTTCCTGTAAGCAGGTCGATTGAAATGAACGTAATATTAAACAATCGTTAAAAAAACATTAAATTAATTATCTCTCGTGCTCATTATTATCCCTTTATATTATCATAAAATTGAATAACGCAGGGTGGAAGGTGGAAGGTTGGTAGAGCAGAATGCACCCTATGAAAATATTGTTTCATTGTTACATGATAATGATTTTCAAACAATCTAATTTGTTTAGCGAGCGTGCATGAGCATCCAGCATTTTAGTTTGCGTAATTATTGTTTTATTGTAGGTACTTTCTGTTCATAATAAACGTGTACATTAGCATTAGATCCATAATGGTTTTAAATTCATATTCTAACCACTAACAGTAGAAAATAGTATTTCTTCCAATTAGTTCCTTTTTTATAGGTAAAGAAGTCTATTAATTGGTAAAGCTGATGGTTTTTAAGGTGCATAAGAGAATGTTCTCGAACAACAGAAAAATCATTCGGAAACAAACCGTTTATGATTCAATAAGTCCTGTTCTAACGCTATCAAAGTTTGGTACAGCTTGTGTGTTACAAAGAGATAAAGGATCAAATACGTACAGGTTTTCAGCTCTACTGGCGACAATTTCAGCAACTGTCATCATTCTCACTTCTCTGCATCTAATTTATATACCAATATGTGTTGAAAGTGTGGAGAAGGTAAGTTTATGTTGTAACTTTGTAGAAATAAATGTTACACCATTTAATACTATATCACCGCATAAACCACCGAGTATAGGTAAGTTGAAGAAGATGCAAGAACAAATGACGACTAACTGCATCATGCAGCAGCGAAGAGCTATTGAATAAAATAATACTAGAACATGAGATTTCTTTAAGAAAGGTGTCATCTTCCCAGTCAGTTTTCAACTCTCAAAAGTGACTTTCCTAAATCTTAAGAAAAAAATACATTCGCGCTTTATTACAACAATTTTGAGTCTTAGTGCTATTATAACTACGGTGAAAGATATATGTATAAGGTAAGCGAACGGGAGCTGTATTTTCAGTGAACGAGGAACGAAAACCTCAACGTCAGTGTATGAGAGTCAGACCATGCAGATGGGCTCTGACCTCTTGCTCTTACACATGCTAATTGCCACTATCAGGATGTCGTGCTGAATGCTGATCACTGAATAAGTGCCTATATTGTAGAAGTTGATGCGATGAAACTACCACGGGTATTTCATCGTTTCACACATACCTAAGTCAATACTCAATATGCGTGAATATGTTGGCGCTTGCCCGAGTAAAACGCTCGGCAGATCCAAACAGTGCAACTAGCTGCGAAAACGCACCTGGGTAGCGTTTACAGCTCTCGTTCATTCACTTTATACATATCGTACAATTCGTAAACCGTAGTAGTGGTACTCACCTACTTAGAATAATGGTGTATTTTTCCTCGCAGATTTGGGTGCATTTTTTCTTACGAAATTATCAAAAAAAAATCTCGTTACTAATAATAAGGTAGATGCAAAAAAAAAATTATCGTCAAGTTTTTATTCCAGGATCGATATCCAGAAGGAAGAAACATCAGCTTAGACTACGCATTAAACCACACACAATTAATAACCAAGCTGTTGAATCCCATGTCGGTGTCTCTAGGAGGAATCATTTTCAGACTAATCGCTTTGTTCAGTCTAAGAAAAAAACTGCCAGAAATCTTAGACAAAATTCACAGGATCGATGGTGAAATCTCTATAACTCCGTACCAGATTAAAAAACACACGAGAAATCTATTGATTTGTACTTTTTTGGCCCTTTTGTTCACTTTTCCTTTTCAATTATATTCAGTTTGGAATGACGACAGCCTGAACTCTATATTTCTGTTCAATGTAAATTTATACAACAATTTTTCTTCTATTTGTGGTGACTTGCAATATATAGCCTTTTGTTATATTTTTTACACCAGATTTGTAATACTGAACTCCATGTTTAAGAAAATTATTGAAACTTTAACGAAAAATACAAGAGGTGAGTTCTCTCTCATTTGATTAATACTTTTTTCTCATACATTTAAAATCAATTTTAAAGGGGCGCAGAGTAATAGTAATTCTGGATGCAGTAAAATAGAAGATCACCAGATTTTGGCACACTTTAATAGTCCAGCAAGAAAACTATGCACTTTTAGAAGATGTTTCATTGAATTATGCGCAAATATAAGTTATCTAAATAACATCTATAGTTTCCATTTACTAATATCGCTTGCAACAAGTTCTGCTAATGCGCTTTTGAATTTTTATTACGCCATATTTGGTGGATTCAAAGATGTAATATACACCAGGACAATATACGGTGTACTAAATGATCTTATCTGGAGTGTTTATTATCTGGGAAGATTAGTATTCGTGTGCATTTCAACAGAAATGTTAATCCAAGAAGTAAGTATAGTTTTAGGTAAGGTAAAATTTAATCCGCTGTGATTTGAACAGGAAATTTCTTACATTATTTCAGGTCAACAATGTAAAAGTGTTTATGAGCACCACCTTCGATGTAAAATATCACATGCAAATTAAAGAAGAGGTTGGTACCAATTTAGTTTTAATGTTTGATTTTAAGCAATATGAAATAATCATTAAACGCAGTAGTACGATCTCACTCCATTGCGGTCTTGTTTTAATTTACTGTTAGTCTATTTTATCAACTGCGCGCATTCCAGTGGGCGCGGCGCGGTGAAAAGTAGGCGAGCGACTATAGAGGTAGAGAATAGGAGCGAATATAGGAGCGAATATCGCCTTATGGTCGGACTAATGATGATTTTTTCATAAAATCGTAGACAAAATAGCGTCTTCTTCTCGCGGAAATAAAAAATATAAGTACTATAATTTTTTTATATTCAACTTTTGTTATTATTACTATTAAATGTATTTAACTTTTTCTCTCATCTTTATTATAGGTATGGAGTCTTTTAGTCTATTGTTTAAGCAAAGATATAAATGTAACTGCTTGTGGTCTGTTCCAGATAAACGCTAAACTAATTACAGCGGTAAGATTAATTATGCTGTTTTAATTTTATCAAGACAATAATGTTAATTTCAGACCGTAGCAACAGGAACAACTTATCTGGTAATTCTAGCACAGTTTCATGGAAAGTAATTTTTTCTACTAAGTACCAAATTACTCATTTCATCAATTCACAGTGCTATTGGTAGCTACGTGTATTTTGTAACATTAATTTTTTTTAATCTACCTGCTTTATAGAGGTATATGAAAATTCAAATAATGGCAGTTTTGGCATGCATTTTGGCTGCCTGGGGTGTATCCTATGGCGCAATCCGCAACTCACTTTATTTTTGGATTTCACATTAGATTACAATGTAAAGTTCCTCAGTTTTTGAAAGTAAAGTTTTATTTCAAAATAAAAACAATCGAAAATTAAAATGTTCATCGAATAAAATACGTTTCTACCTTTTTAATGTTTTTTATTTTCATACACTGTACTTTTTTGAGATGCGTCTTTATAAATAAAATTTTCAACATTCACGGGGAGGTCGAATAAAAACCTTATAACTTTTGTATTTTTGACATTTATTTGACAGTAAGAATAATACGACCATCGAGGAATGACTAGAAATGCCTTCTTCAACTCCCTATACGCGATTTTTGGAGACATCTTTGACAAGCAGCTTCTGAATCATCTTTACTACGGCGGGTGATGTTTAAAAAAATCATTAAACTTTGACAGTTAAAAATATCAGAATTAAACTAATCAATTAACAGCCAGTATTATAAAGGCTCAATAAGCTAACGGGCAGATTTCTGTGCTCGTTTTTAAACCTAATATCCACGTCAAATAACTTTTGCTAATATTTTTGTAAGCCAAGAATCACTAAATTGCTATAAGTACAGGGTCAACCTTTGGGAGCTGATACCATTTATACAGGGTGTCCCAGCTTATTCGAAGCGGTCTCTGTAGGCCAAACGATTGATTTTTTCCAAAAAAATTTTGCAAATTCAAGTACAGGATTACAATGGCCATAATTTAAAATTATTTTGGAGTATACAGAGTGTCCCATATGACAGTGGCATATCAAAGTTATGTTTTTGTTAAATGGAATGCTCCTATGTTATTGCATTTTTAGATTGTCTGAGAAGAGAAAATAGGATTGGCTTTTACAGTTGGTGTTTATATTCAGAAGTTTTTGAGTTATAAACAAGTGAAAATCGTAATTTTTCAAGTTCAAGGCCCTGTACAATGAAAACGGTTCAAGATAGAGAAAAACGGCTTACATGTCCCTATTTTAACTTTTTATGTACTATCCTATGGTATAGAAAAATTTTTACTTTCTTTGATTTTTTTATTTTTCGACGCGTGGAGAAATCTCAGAATTTTTCAAATTTTTCATCACCCTGTATAAACATTTCATCTATACCATTGGATAGTACATGAAAAAGTAAAATAGGGACATATGTAAGCCGTTTTTCTCTATCTTCACCCGTTTTCGTTGTACAGGGCTTTGAACTTGAAAAATGACGATTTTCACTTGTTTATAACTCAAAAACTTCTGAATTTAAATACCAACTGCAAAAGCCAATCTTATTTTCTCTTCTCAGACAATCTAAAAATGCAATAACATAGTAGCATTCCATTTAAAAAAACATAACTTTGATATGCCACTGTCATATATGGGACACTCTGTATACTCCAAAATAATTTTAAATTATGGCCATTGTGATCCTGTACTTGAATTTTCAAAAAGTTTTCTGAAAAAGTCCATCGTTTGGCCTACAGAGACCGCTTCGAATAAGCTGGGACACCCTGTATAAGCTAAACTGTCAGTTTGACAGTTTCAATTTTTTTGTGTATCTGTATTTTAGGAAAAACTCAACATTTTAAAAATATTTTCAGGCACAACACCATACTTCCGGTATAACCAAAACTTCGTTATTTTAAATAACACGGTGCGTTTTTTTATGGATTCATGTTCTTCATCAAAAACTAAGTGACTTTAGTAAAACAGCATAATATCGATCTTCAATTATTGTGTTTGAGTTATTTCGATTTTTATGAATTTTTTGACACTTTCAGCGTCTCACTAAAACCGTGTTATCTACGAAACTGTATGACATAAATTGATGAAATAAATTTTAGCTCACTAAAAAATTAACAAGTTATCACACAAAATTCGAGAAATCAGAAGAAACGCGCAAAAAGTGATTGAAAATGACTTTTGAAATTTGGCATGTTACAATTAAAAAAAAAATCATTTTTTCAAATACACCCTGTATATATTTTTTATTTCATTAGATTGGCAAAAAAAAAACTAAACAAAATCGATCTGCATGATAAGGAATAATATTTTTTTCATTTTTCAAATGATGATATTTGAAAAAATGATTTTTTTTAATTGTAAAATTCGAAATTTCAAAAATCATTTTCACTTTTTGCGCGTTTCTTCTGATTTCTCGAATTTTGTGTGATAACTTGTTAATTTTTAGTGAGCTAAAATTTATTTCATCAATTTATGTCATACAGTTTCGTAGATAACACGGTTTTAGTGAGACTCTGAACGTGTCAAAAAATTCATAAAAATCCAAATAACTCCAAAACAATTGAAGATCGATATTATGTTGTTTTACTATAAAGTCACTTAATTTTTGATGAGGAACATGAATCCTTAAAAAAAACTTTTCGATTCTTCAATATATCGTCTTCTTATTAGAAATAGAAGAATTAAGAAACCACGATACACCTAACCCAGGATGCTATTCCGCATGTAGGTATGACGTCACACTTAAGGAGACTTTTTACTGCTGAATGTAATTCACATTCAAGTTTTATCAAATTTAAAATTATGAGACCCGATTTTTTTATGGAAACTGATTGTAAGAAGAAATAGTCTTAAAAATGTGTATAATTATGTATTATAATATGAAATATGGTGTCAATAAAGAATTATCGAGTAAAATGTCAATCGAGTAAAATGTCAGAACGATTCCTCGAATGTGACGTCACATGCGCGAAGCCGACAGAAATCGTTATCAATAGACGCCGTCAGTGCGATGACGTCAGTGGTCGGGGAAACCGGTTCAGGTTCCAAATAAACAAGCAATTGACAGTTGCAGGGCTGCCTGTGTAAATTATTGACACTGTAAACTTAGATTTAAACTAGAAAAAAAAGCGAAATTTTTAGTGATAAACAGACGGCTCGAGCTCGACGGAAACATATGCTTTAGTTCAGTTCAATTGATGACGATCGCAGGTCAATGCCTGAAAACAACCTCAATAACTAAGTCAAACTTCAGGACCACGTGAACTTAAAACTTCAACTAAATCACGACAACTGACAACCAGTGTTGGGAAAGATCATTTCTAAAAAGATCTAGATCATATCAAAGATCATTTAAAAATTAGAGATCTAGATCAGATCATAGATCTCGAAATTGAAAATGATCTAGATCAAAGATCAGATCATCAAATAAAAGATCTGAGTTTTAGATCACTAAATAGATCGATTTTTTTCAACATCAATTTCAAAGTTTTCATTACACCTCATAAATCTTGACTTCCACCTTCAAATATTTTCAAGTATTCCGTTAGCGCTTGGATTACTATCTCCATAGTGACGTCATGCGCAGCGCGGACGAGTTTTCAATCTCAGGCTGATATTATAAATAAACCTTATGTGTCACTGTGTGTAGTTGAGTTGTATGTTGTATCATGGTTTTATCTTTTATTTGTTTCATCAGTTAATGGTTATTATTCTGTGTCATGGTGTTTCGAAAATCGAAATCATTACAATGGTAAACAAGTTACGTGAGATTAAGAAGTTGACACAGACACAGAATTGTAAGATTTTGGTATATGGATATGGCCTTCACATTATTTGTATATTTAGCCAGCTTTATTTCATTAAACTTGCATTGTTATTGAAAAATCTTTATCAATAAAAAAGATCTAGAAAAAAGATCCTAGATCGAAAAAAACTGATCTAGATCAGATCATAGATCTTTCATTTCGAAAGAATCTAGATCAGATCATAGATCTCAATATATGATCTAGATCAAAAGATCTAGATCGGTCACAACACTGCTGACAAGTGACAACAATGGCTACGTGAACTGTTTTTTTATTTGGAACCGTTTACGCTGAGCCCAGCGTAGTGACGTCACACTGACGGCTTCTCATAGTACAGTACAGTATAGTCCTGTTACTATAGGAAGGCGAGTAAATTCTTACTGCGCAAAAAGGGTGGGTACCGTCTCCGACTCCATAAATATTTGTTGTCCAATATCAACAATGTTAGTCGGCGTCCACCTTAAAAAAACAACCAACCAGATAAGGCTGATAAGAGTATCTCCGCCGTTCATCGAACGTGTAAATTATTAGTGGCGGTGAGCAAAGCTCGCAAGATGCGTAGTTCACGCCCAGCCTTCGCCTTCATATAAAAATCAAGCAGTAGCATACTGGGTTAGGAGGGTGTATCGTGTTTCGTGTTATTTATTACTTTTATTAGAAACTGTGTCTTATAATGGTTAGGCGCAATTAGCCGAAAACTTTCCAGGCCATATTGTCACTAGCCACAGAAAAAGAAGATGAAAGACGATTTAGTAATTTAAGCGTCTGTCAAATTGACTGTCGATCATTCGATTCTCCTCAAGTCATTGTCAATTGTCATCAATTTGCCAATCGCCATATCTCTTTCCTCTTTCTCTTTCTGCTTTCCCGCCCTTCTCTCTTTCTCTTGCAAATTTTTTCGACGCTGATCACTGATCAGTGATCGGCTGATTTCTTCTCTTTCTCGTCTCTGTTCTCCACGGTTTAAATTTTTTTGAGTTCAATAAAACGAACACGAAAAGAATTTTTACAAGTAATACTCGAATCGTAGGTGATAAATTGTAATTATTGTGAAATTAGTAAACCCACACTCATCAAAATGTTTTGGGGTAAGTTGATTCCCATCTCTGACGCCGAAATTTTCATTGTAACCTTACAATACACGTGCTACCTAGTGCCGGTTACTCAAAATGGGGACACCGGCGTTAGCGTGTTTTGGTTTGCCCCCGAACGAGGTTAATTTTAGTGCAACTCAAGATACCTATTACCTACACCAAAGTCCATGAGAACCAGAAACAATTCACGTTTTTTTTTTGCATGCCTTTTTTCTGAAGATGCTCAGCGAATTGCTCATTGTTCCCCTTTATACAAATGATTCAGTAGAGAACAGAACATGATTAACTAAATCGCTTTTTCTCTAGGACTTATAATGGAGCCCCAGAGGCGTTACACACAAGTAGTTAGTAAATCCTTCCACATTTCAATGGCTGCGTTGGATGTTTCTACATCAAACGAGGAACCTGCACAAGTGATGTGCGGCTTCGAGGGTAGAAACTACTTGCTATGCACGTTGCAGAAACCCAATTTACTACAATGTCCACTGGACCTGGATTTTGCTGTGAGTTTTAATTTTTTTTTATATTTTTTTTACAGTTACTATGACTAAAGTTGGATGAATATTCAGATGACGGGGGCCAATCGCATTTCACTACAGTTTTTACATTGTCACATTTCATTTTCATTGTAGTTTCGGGGGCAGGGGTAAAACTATCACAGGCGAAGCATGCATGTTTGTCAAATTGATTTTATTATTTTTTTGGCTTTTGGGCTCTTCTTTGCAGCCCTTTAGTCAGTTCATTGTCTATGAAACTTTTCAAATAGGGTCCCCCTAGTCAGAAGTTAACAGTTCCAGTGGACCACCAGTACCACTACCATTAACCAACTCATTTTCAAAATATTCCATTAAGTTATTGCTTCCATCATTATTAATTATTGCTCTTGATTGTTTGCTAAAAGGGCTTAACATTTTTACAAATTACAACAAACAACCGTGATAGATATAGGATAGGGATAGGTACGAGGGCGGTCCGATAAGTACTTAGCCTACAAATGAAAAACGAAAATTTTGGAAACGTGGCGATTTATTTCTCAACGTAGTGTCCTTTTAGCTCGATACACTTGACCCAGCGATGCTCTAACTTCTTTAACCCGTGTGAAAAATACGTTTTCTCGAGGTCTGCAAAGTATGCCTCCGTGGCGGCGATGACCTCCTCATTCGACTCAAATTTCTGCCCTACGAGTGACTTTTTCAAGTTTGGAAATAAATAGAAGTCGCACGGGGCCAAATCTGAGGAATACGGTGGATGGGGCAGCAGTTCGTAGCCCAATTCGACCGATTTGGCCGTGACGACGGCGGAGGTGTGAGCCGGTGCGTTGTCATGATGGAAGAGCACTTTTTTCTTCGCCAAATGGGGCCGTTTTTTCTACAATTAGGCGTTGAGTCGGCCCAATAATTCGCCATAGTACAGCCCTGTGATCGTTTTCCCCTTCTCCAGGTAGTTGATGTACATCACACCTTGTGAATCCCAGAAAACGGTGGCCATCACCTTTCCGGCCGATAGTACAGTCTTCGCCTTCTTCGGAGCACGTTCGCCGGATGAAGGCCACTGTTTCGACTGGTCCTTGGTCTCTGGCGTGTACCAGTGGATCCATGTTTCGTCGACGGTCATGAAACGACGCAGAAACTCCTTCGGATTGCGCTTAACACGTTGAGCACGGGTGTAGTGGAAAAAATGGAGGTCCACTAGACGGGGATTCAATTTGGGCTTTTTCAGATATATATAGTCTGTATGAAGTATACTGTATACTTTTTGTTTGAAAACAGCATTTTTTTGTCAAAAATTTTAAAAACATTTTTGAGGCATCACGTTGATGCCTCACCGTCTTTAGCATAAAATTCTGTTCACTAAGACGGCGAGGCATCAACATGATGCGACATTATAAGCTATAGATTGGCTAATCCAAGAGGTTCTTTTCCGTGAATTCTCCGCTATCATTTTTTGTATGCACTGTAACTACCAAACATTTGCTCGCAAACACTAAATTGTACGTTATAACACTTATATCTTACACAGACCACCCATGCTGTTCTCTAAAATCAGTAAATCGAGTAGTATAATAAAAATTCAAGGACGGGTTGGCAGAAACTGTTCCTATAGACGGCTATCCTACATATTCCATGCATACAGCATTATAGTGAGACATCAGACTGAGCCACACCGTCCCGAAATCCTTTTCACGTGAGACACTCATAGATGTCTCGCCGGCCCGATGAACAATTCAGTGAGGCATCAATGTGATGCCTCGCCGTGCTCAACGTGTTAAACAACGTCAAACACTTCTCTGAAGTGGTCTCACGGTTGCGCTTGTTGTCCGGAGTGAGCAAACGCGGCACCCATCGCGCCGACAGCTTTCTCATGCCTAAAATTTCATTCAGAACATGACCCACGCGGTTTTTTGAGATGCCTACTGTCTCAGCTATCTCGCGTACCTTCAATCGACGGTCTGCCAATACGAGGTCATGGATTTTTGTCACGTTATCCTCCGTAGTAGCCGTTTTCGGGGCACCTGAGCGTGACCCATCAAAAACCGACGTGCAACCACGCTGAAATTCGTTAAATCAATTTTTGACGGTCGCCATCGAAGGAGAAGAGTCACCGTACACAGCATCCAAGCGTTCTTTGATTTCGCTGCGTGATTTCCCTTCCAAAAACAAGAATCGAATCACCGACCGATATTGCTCTTTTTCCATTTCCGCGGAAAATCGGCGCACACCCGCTTTCACACGCAGTGAATACAAAACTAGGAGTCCGATTCGGCTGAAATTTTGACAGTAGCCGTCTACGAGAATGTACTAAACGATAGTAAATTTCTCTTGCGATAGTGGCGCCATCGGGCAGTGAGGCTAAGTACTTATCGGACCGCCCTCGTATTAGGCTATACGAAAATGCAGACTGAAGGGAGAATGGATTGCACACTGCACTGCACCGGTGTCTGACGGCTCTGGTTCTGGCCTGACCTGACGCAGTTCAGTTCCATACAAAGTCGAAATGCGAGAGTTCTGCTCCGGAGTGGAGCAGAATTCTGGGCAGAACTGATTTAGAGACAATTCGATTTCGCTCCAAGTAAGTACAACCAACTCGAATTCGCTATTAGTACTGTAATAAATGAGACAAACTGTCAGTTTGACATTGAAGTTTTTATTAATTAATTGGAAATCTTTGATTGAACATAAAACATCAGGAAGGACCAAACAGCTGCGATCGCCATTGATATGGTGGACAGAACATTAACATGGTGTACTATAATAAAGGTAAAACTGTCAATATCTGAGCATCATCAAGTATTGGACATCCGTCACCTGTGCCAGAACGCGAATTGTCATTACTCATTATAGTCCACTTCTCTCTCAATTCATATCACACTGGTAGCTCTTCAACCATCTTTATCTACTTCTGTCAAAATTTGAAACCTAGTTGTAAATATTCCTCTTCCCGTTTTTCAGGAGGGAACCGAAGTATCATTTGCGAGCAACGGCAAGTGCCACGTGCATCTTACCGGTTATTTGTCAAACGCATTCCCAGAAGATATGCTAGACGAAGAAGATGCAGATGAAGAAGAAAATGCTGATGTGTTTGAAGTCGAAAACGAAGACGACGAAGAAGAAACCGTTGTCACTACAGGGACTAAAAGAACCATTAAGGTCAACGAGCGTAAGTTTCAGCATCAGCAGTAAAAATTCAGGTCTTAGTTTTTTGTTGATTACAGCGCCTGCTAAAAAATCTAAAGCCGATACTCCACAAAAAGTGACCACAACCAAGCCACAATTTGATGAAGAGGATGAGAGCGATGATTCAGACTTTGACATATCTGTAATGAATGATGAAGAAAGTAGTGAAGAAGAGAACTCTGATAACCAGGAAGCAGAAAGTGACGTATGTGAATTCTTACTTTATAATATTTCCCTTTGTCAACTGTTTATTTTCTGTCAAAAAAAACTCGTTCTCTTGTTTTCTTTTTTCTTTTTTCACCAAATCTTCATCAATTATTATTGTAATAATTCTCCCATAGATACGTACATTTTGCCATAATCCTAGAAATCCGCTATAACATACCGACCATCATTTTTGAACATGAATTTTTAGGAAGACGAAAATGATGTCGAAGAAGAAGAAGAGGAGGAAGAATCATCCAGCATGAGTGAGGACGAAGATTATGAGGTACATCCAAAAATAAATGGAAGCATGAAGAAAGAAAAGGGAACGCCACTCACAAAGAAACAACAAAAGAAACTTCAACAACAAACTCCTCAAACAAAATCTCCCACTGAAAAACAGAAGAATAAGGAGCAGGCGAAAACCCCCAATAAAGATCAAAACAAAACACCGAAGAAAGAGCAAAAATCGCCTGGCAAAGAAAAAGGGAAAGTTAATGAACAGAAGACTCCTGGCAAAGAACAGGGAAAAACCCCCAAGAAAAAAACTCTTCAAGGGGGAGTGGTCGTCGAAGATCTCAAAGAAGGAAATGGAGACTTAGTCAAGCCAGGAAAAATGGTTCATGTAAGCTTTCAGATTTTAAATTTTAAAAAGGATTACTTTTCTAAATTATTTTATTTATTTTTCAGGTCTATTACCAAGGCAGATTTAGAGATAACAACAAGGTATTCGACCAGGTGAACAAAGGTCCCGGTTTTAGTTTTCGAGTAGGTAAAGGAGAAGTGATTAAAGGATGGGACGTTGCTTTAACCGGAATGAAAGTAGGCGGCAAGAGGAAAATCGTCTGCCCTCCGGGAATGGCATATGGACAAAAGGGATCTCCTCCCGCTATCCCACCGAATTCTACTTTAATATTTGAAGTTGAATTGAAGAAAGTAAACTAGCAATACAATTATTTTGTAGAATTAAGTTCTTATTATAAGTATTTTTTTATAATTTCTACAAAATGGATTAATTCATTTTTTTTAATGTTTCAAGTTGTGAGTTAAACTTATTTGTAAGGTTATTGATTTTGTCTTTGAATCTTTGATAAAAAGGTGCCTCTGCAGTGTTTGAAATTATTAACAAGTTGTCTAATATTGGATAATTATGTATTTTATTTTCGTATCTTTGGTTAAAATCCTACTATAAGTTTTACTCATTTTTGTAATATTGTTAAATAAATATTTTTGTAAACAGTCAATCATATTTATAGAAAAAGGATTTTAGTTCCGGTAACAGAACAGTTCAACAATGATTTGCTTCGGGAACAGTGGACCAACACGTATGTTGCTGGAGATGTTGACCTCGGGTGGCGTGCATTCATGAACACGTTTAATTACTACTTTCATTTACATTTCCCATTCATTAAGGTGAGGCTGGGAAGCAATAACGTTTGTCGCTACGGCGTTGGGGAATCTGCGGCCTTGAGAGACTGCAGGCGGAGGCTTGATTTATTTTATGTGTTAGCTCGGTTTTATCCTGAGGCCAGCATAGTTTACAGGGCTTTGAAGCGAAAGTACTCTGACCTATTGTGTCGCTTAAAATCAGAGAGGATAAAAAGTCGTATAAACTCAGCTAGTAACAAAAGTAAGATTACTTGGCAGGTAATTAGTGAACTTACTGGTAAAAACACAACGAATAAGAGGACTCTGCCTGAGGGTGGGTTAAGGGATGTTTCAAATTCTCTGAATTGTTTCTTCTCACATCCCTCAGGAAATTTGCAAAAAATTTCCACCGGGGACTATGTTTCTGGGGTCGGTGTGAATCCTAGGTCGATATTCTTGAGGTCCGCAACAGAGGATGAAATAATCGCCATCACAAAACAGCTTGAGAGTAAGAAATCCTCTGGGGAGGATGAGATACCTGTTTTCTTAATTAAGAAGGTTATTTACAGTATCGTCAAACCGTTAACCGCCATCATAAACTGCTCATTAAGGGAGGGAATTTTTCCACAAGACTTAAAAAATGCAAAGGTTTTCCCAATGTTCAAGAAGGGTGACCCAAATAATTTGGGAAATTAGAGACCATTAAGCATTCTCTCCAGTTTCTCAAAGTTATTTGAGCGGGTTATGTACAATAGAATTCTGAACTTCTTTACTACCTTCAACCTATTCAGACCTTTTCAGCATGGCTTCTTGAAGAACAGATCTGTTGAGATGGCTGTGTTTGAATACATAACGGAAATTATGGAGGCCTTTGAAAGAAGGGAACTTGCTTGCGGGTTGTTTTTAGACCTGTCAAAAGCATTTGACTCAGTCAATCATGATCAGCTTTTATCTAAACTTTACGATTATGGCATCAGGGTCCCGCCCATCTGTGGATTAGATCATATTTAACTAGCCTGATATCAGAGAGTATTCTTGCAGAATGATGGCGAGAGGGTCCAATCTGACAGATTGCATGTAGATCTAGGTGTCCCACAGGGTAGTATCCTTGGTCCACTTCTTTTTGTAATTTTCATTAATGACTTGTTTAAATCGGTTACTATTCCTGGTTCAACATTGATTAATTATGCAGATGATACCAATTTGTTGATTGTAGCGGAAACGGCCTCTTTACTGCAAGCCCGAGTCACTGATCAATTTGAGAAAACATCTCAATGGTTTTCTGACAATGGACTCACAATTAATGGGGGGAAGACGCAGTGCGTGGTCTTCAAAACTCATCTCAATAGATCTCAGATTCCCAATGTTTTAACACTTAACGGCGATAGAATACAAATTTCCGACAATTGCAGAATGCTTGGAGTTCATGTCGACTCGGATATAGGATGGGAATGTCACATTAGACAATTATGTAGTAGACTGTCCTCCTGCTGTTATGCACTAAGGGTTCTTAGCAGACATTCAAGAGGTGACGTGGTGAGGATTGCATACTTTGGAAACGTCTATTCTCTTTTAAAGTATGGGATTCTTTTTTGGGGACAGTCAACATTTGCAGTAGATGTGTTTAGGATTCAGAAAAGGGCACTTAGAATTATGTGCAAAATGAAGACCTTGCAGACCTGCAGGGGTGTCTTCAAGAAAGAAAAATTATTGACACTTACTGGTATTTATGTTTATGGATGCATACTGTTTCTGAGGGGACATCTTCAGTATTTTCATGACTTTGTCCCAGATCACAAATATGGAACTAGATTCCCAGAACGTTACAATCTCCCTGTTCATAGGTTGACATCTACCGAAAAAGGACCTTTCTATGCCTGTATCAAGCTTTTTAACTGTTTGCCTGATGATATGAAGAAAATTAAAGTGTTTACTTCATTTAAAAAACGTCTATATGACTATTTATGTAATATTGAGCCGTATTCTGTGGCTGAGTTTATGGCCTTTCGTGTGTAATAATAATGTACTAAAATGCCTCATAATGTATAGGTTCTCTTGACTTGTTTCAAATCTGTTATGTACAGGGTGGGCAGATAAGAATGCAAAGTGCTGTATCTCGGAAACTATTCGTCATAGAGACTTGCGTTAAAAAATGTTTAGATTAAAGTGGCCAAAAAAAACTTCTGGAAATTATTTTCAGGTTTCCAAGATTGCCGCCAGGCGGCGTAGCCGCGCTCTAAAACATTTAAAGTGATCTTTCACTGAAATCCACCCAGTAAATGTATCAAAAAAATATATGCGTTTTAAATCCAAGCTTTATTCGAGTAATTTTTGTCTAGCACTTTTTGAAATATCTACTAAAATGAAGTGGTGGGGGGTGATTGAATGTTTTTGTAAATAAACAGCTATAACTCCTAAACAACTGAACGGATTTTAACAAACTTGGTCTCATTGGAAAAAGCATTTATTACTCCATCAAGCCCATCTTACCCAGTATATGCCTGATTTTTAGTGATGCCGCTAGAGGGCGTTTTTTGATATAATAACAGAAGATTGCAAAATTCTCTGAAAAGTTAAATGCAATAATATAACTATTTTTAAATAGAAATGTAGAGAAATGATACCTAAATAGGCTAGTGAAAACCTTATCTCGATATCTTATTCCTAGCCTAAAATATCGAAGAAAGAAAATTTTGTTATAATAAAATTTTAAAAAGACGCCATTACACCATTACATTTATTCTTATTTATTTGTATTTTTTGCATTTGTCATCTTAATATCTTTTCCGTGTTTTGTCTGCAGTTATTTTTAGCCTCTTGTCTATAAAATTTAATTTTTTTATATCCTGTTTCTATGTTATCGTCTGTAAATAACAAATTTATAATTCCTATCGTCTGAAATAAACTTTTCCTCCGAAAAAAACAACATTTGTCGTCTGACTTATCGTCTGTAAACTACGATTTTTGTAGCAATTATCGTCTATAAAACAAAAATTGCATTATCAAAGGTTACCCAGGAAACAAGAACAAAATAAACAAAAGGAAATAAACGAGGAAATTAACTAACGGCCAATATTATAAACGCTAGTTAAGTTAACTGGCCGATTTATGTGGTCGTTTCTGAAGAAGATATAGATTATAGGTCGAAATTAATGCAATTTACTTACTCTTGGCATAAAAGGGATTACAAAAATTTAAATAAAAGTTATTCGAGGTCAATATTAGCTTCAAAATCGGGCACAGAAATCTGCCAGTTAACTTAACCAGCGTTTATAATATTGGCCGTAAAATATCTAACTCAATTAATGTAGGTAAGTTAAATAAAAAAAAAAACAAAGGTTAGAAAATTCAACCAAATTGCTATTAATAACACCACTGCCCTGAAAACTATTTTCTCCTAACACAGGAAAATTAATGAATTTTCATAAGAAGTATTTTATTTCAAAATCGGTCCTTTTTGTTTATTATGCCCCTACACTTTTTTTGTTTTTTTTTATTATTTAAAAATTATAAAATTTTATTTACCTAAATTTCAATTTAAATATTAAATTTCATCACTGATTCTTGAAAAAAGACAAATAAATAAGAATAAATGTAATGGTGTAATGGCGTCTTTTTAAAATATTATTATAACAAAATTTTCGTTCTTCGATATTTTAGGCTAGGAATAAGATATCGAGATACGGTTTTCACTAGCCTATTTAGGTATCATTTCTCTAGATTTCTATGGAAAAATAGTAATATTATTGCATTTAACTTTTCAGAGAATTTTGCAATCTTCTGTTATTATATCAAATAACGCCCTCTAGCGGCATCACTAAAAATCAGGCATATACCGGGTAAGATGGGCTTGATGGAGTAATAAATGCTTTTTCCAATGAGACCAAGTTTGTTAAAATCCGTTCAGTTGTTTAGGAGTTATAGCTGTTTATTTACAAAAACATTCAATCACCCCCCACCACTTCATTTTAGTAGATATTTCAAAAAGTGCTAGGCAAAAATTACTCGAATAAAGCTTGGATTTAAAACGCATATATTTTTTTGATACATTTACTGGGTGGATTTCTGTGAAAGATCACTTTAAAGGTTTCAGAGCGCGGCTACGCCGCCTGGCGGCAATCTTGGAAACCTCAAAATAATTTCCAGGATTTTTTTTTGGCCACTTTAATCTAAACATTTTTTAACGCAAGTCTCTATGACGAATAGTTTCCGAGATACAGCACTTTGCATCCTTATCTGCCCACCCTGTACAGTTATTTTGAAATAAATGCATTATCTATCTATCTATATCTATTGGATATGTATTTTATTTTCGTATCTTTGGTTAAAATCCTACTATAAGTTTTACTCATTTTTGTAATATTGTTAAATAAATATTTTTGTAAACCTTCAGGTTGTTTTTTTTTTCGTTATTGAATGTGTGTAATTACCATTTTAAAATGCTTATACAAATGGGATGGAGATATACAGTTTATATGCATTAGATGAGATGGTGATAAAAGATAAAATGCATAGTTTGTGATTTGGGGAGTAAAGTTACTAAATTTTTGCAATTTTTTTTGAGTGGGATATTCAAATATAAAACGGGCAATGAGATTTTGAGGACATTTTTTATAGATAGTACGTCAAAAACGTGAAAAATATCAATACCTTTCAGGTGAATAAGTCCCCATGTTATTTGACTGAGTAGAAAAAAATCCCCCAAATTTTTTCAAAAAAACTACGAATTCTAGAGACTGCTTGATAATAATTGTCAATATTCACAAACAAGTGGGATGGGTTTTTCTTTAGATTATTTTTGCTATCTCAAAAACTATGCAACATCAAAAGAAGTATGTAGAAAAATATTTTCTGAACCCCTACGTCAAGGCTTTTCAGGCGATACTCCTCTCACTTGTCTGAAAAAATATCAACCCCTATTTTTTTACTTTTCTCAAATAAAAGCTACCTATATTCCAGTAATCTACCTGCTTGAAATTTTTTAATTTTTTTGAGCCACGATTTTGAAAGATAAAGGGTGCTTTTTATAATTGTTTGCTTGCATCTCAAAAACTGCAATATACAAAAAAAACGGATATATTCTGATCTGATTAAAGTTTTTTTTATATTCACTTATTGTTTTCATGATTGCTATTATGAGATTGTGATGTGCAGGATGATACACACGACACACGGTATGCCGATTGCTTTTACTATTTTGGTCACTACTGCGCAATGACGTCATGCGGTTGGATTCAAAGCATTAATCGCGGTGAGGTTGTTTATAAAATAAATTTCAAATTTGATTGCTTTTTTCTCTCTTGCTTGTGTTTTTTTTTTTGTGCTGGATCTATTATACAGAGTGTCCCAATATTCCATGGACATGGAGCAACCACAGATTACTGAGGTAAAAAAAAGTTGCTCGGACCAAACTTATCTCTATACCAAAATGCTTCGTTTGTCCGCTAGAGGGCTTCAAAGTCTTTTGAAAATTTTAATTTTTTTGAAATAGCTCAAAGTCGGCTGATTCAAATTCGATGAAATTTGGTAGGTAAATGTCTTATTGAAAGTACTAATTTCTGATGTACATGATAATTTGACGAAAACCCGGGAAGGGGTGAAACTACCCCTACCCTCCATTAAAATTGATCGTAATTGTTGATAGGGTAGCAGGAATGCTGTTCATGTTTTTTTGTTTGAAAGATACATCGTTTTAGCCCATTTTTGGTCTCCTACAAAAATCTGTATCTTTCCGAGGTGCTATGTGATAAAATAAATTAGTCGATGATAACTAAATTTTTATTTCATTCTTTTAATTTGAAATCAAATTTTCAATTGTCAGGTGATTATTTTATCTAATCTCATATAGTAGGATTAACTTTAAAAAGTCAGATGTGACGTCACACTAACCGTCCGAATTAATATTTTTAATTTCACCAGAAAATGTCAAACAGTTAATTGTCAAGTCGTGAACGAGCGTAATTTATTGAAGGAATCATTCAAACAATGAATTGAAGCGCTTACGTCAGTTTGAGAGCCACTGACAACTACATAAAATTTATTCACGTAATGACATTCTATCCTGTGTGTTGTGCATTTAATTCTCATTCAAAACCAATGTTGACGTATACTTATTTATGCGGGATGGAGTGTTTAGACGACCTGGACGGTTACTATAAAAACCACGTATATGAAACAAAATAAATCGAACTATCAAAAAGATGTGTATTCTTAATCGATACGTATGACTTTTTAGACTTTATTGGACTATAAAAGATGCTCGATGTGGGCGCCGGTTTGGACCCTAGAAAGTTCCATCCTGCGCAAAAAAATGATTTTAACTTTTCTTGGAACCTCGTCGTTTTGCAAACTGTTTACTGCGTTTGAAAAAACCTGTTTGCAAACACCTGAAATAAAACCGAACCATACTAAACATCTTTTATGATATTAGATCAAATAATCACCTGACAATTTGAAAATTTGATTTCAAATTTAAAAAATGAAATAAAATTTTGGTTAGGTACCATCGACTAATTTATTTTATCACATAGCACCACGGAAAGATACAGATTTTTGTAGAAGACCAAAAATGGGCTAAAACGATGTATCTATCAAACAAAAAAACATGAACAGCGTTCCTGCTACCCTATCACCAATTACGATCGATTTTAATGGAGGGTAGGGGTAGTTTCACCCCTTCCCGGGTTTCCGTCAAATTATCATGTACATCAGAAATTAGTACTTTCAATAAGACATTTACCTACCAAATTTCATCGAATTTGAATCAGCCGACTTTGAGCTATTTCAAAAAAACTAAAATTTTCAAAAGACTTTGAAGCCCTCTAACGGACAAACGAAGCATTTTGGTATAGAGATAAGTTTGGTCCGAGCGACTTTTTTTTACCTCAGTAATCTGTGGTTGCTCCATGTCCATGGAATATTGGGACATGGTATGTATAGAAAAATCTTTCATTTTTGTTTCGAAAAAGCAGAATTAAATTTTTACAAATTTTTTTAATGTTATTGATTTTTGGTTTCCGTGATTTTTTTGTACCAAATGACATAAAAAACAATATGGCGGTTATAAGAAAAACAACAGTTGACTGTGTGATAACTCTGGAATTTAGTTGGCCATGAAAATTTTTAAAATGTTAAATGGATAGCTTTTTGATGACTTATGTAAGCCTACAAAAAATTATTTATTTATATGTGACAAAAAAAAATATGAGCAAATATGTCATAATGTAGTCTTCCAACCGCGTGACGTCAGAAGACCGGAACGCAGCCTGCGCAAAGAAATCTGTCACAGACAGAGCACAGAGGTAGCACAATTCGTTGCACAAATCAAATGGTTTGTGCAAATTTTCCTCGATGATTATTTTACTTGCACGAAAGTGACAATTAATATTATTATTACATGATACCAAAAACTAGATAATATTGTTATGTCTATGTCTATTACATTTGCATTATTGTTATATCTCTGATCTTTTAAATCCATATCTGTTTTTGTGTAGTTTACAGTTCAAGGCAACAGATAGCAATCCTTTTTTTAAACCCTAGGGAACCTGCATTACCGACACTGACCCATACTAGGGTAACGCATTCACATTCTCATAAAAAGTTTGGAATGTCAAATTGACCTTCAAAAACGTCAGATTCTCCATGAACGTACAACTGTCTAAAAATTCACTTTTTTTTTTTAAATCCGCGTATTTTCTACCCTCATTATAGACCCGTAATATTATTGTTTTTTTTAATACCCACTGAAAGAGGATTCCCTCGATTCTATTCGTGTTATTATTGTATTGTTTCATTTTTCTAACTTCGCTTTTTTCCACTTGATGCCTACGCCTGTGACCAAATGGGCCAAAAATATGACATCTAGCTGTTAAAACATAACCGCGTGTTAAGCAAACGTCAACGAGTGAATGCGCTACCCTAGTAAGCGTTAGTGTCGGTAATACAGGTATCCTATTAAACCCTCTTTTTATTACATGTTATTAGTTATTTATAAGCAGAGAGCTAAATGAATTGTTACTTTTGAATTGTTTGTTGAATGAAAACATGAATTGTTATCAAAGTATTTGAATGTTATAAATCAAATACACACCTCAATTTATTTGCACTAGCACTAGGGGTCATGATAAGGCGCCCTTATGCGAGCCTTTGCCTTAAGTGATTTCTTTGAAGCAATCTTCAAAACTTCAGGTATCCAGATTGGTTAAATGAAGGGTCCAGGAATACAACCCGCTGTCACAAAAAACAAATTTCGAGAAGAACGACTTTCAAAAAATGTTTGATGTCTAATAAGTTTTTAGTCTTTTGGGTTGCTTTTTTTACAAGGTTCATCCTAGGTTGCATTTTTTGAGTAACAAAAAAAAAAAGTCAACAATGTTGAGTAACAAAAAACTTGCTCATTCCTGGACTGAAGCTCTCTCTCTCTCTTTCTGTTATTATTATAATGAAAGCTATAATTTTTTATAATTTTTTCTTAAAAAATTAAATTTCAATATTCAGGGATGCTTCGCCAAAGTAAACCTGAGCTTCTTCAAATCTCGCAAATTTGCATATTTCTTTCTTACTTGGGATAAAATTTTGTAAGGATAACCCATACAGAACAGAATGACCAATAGAGAACGCACAAAAATGAAAAGAGCACCTTTTATTCTGTCTTTTAAACATCATTTTCATAGACATTTGAAACAACGGGCGATAATCTCTATTGAAACAATTTATTTGACATTATCAATATCAATATCAAAGAAACTGAGTTCTCAACTTTACCTCTTCTTATCTCCACCAATATTATTACAAGAGCGAGTATTTTCACCCCTTTTTTCGTGACTCATTGATGGCCCATCAACAAGGTAAGTACTGAAAAGTGTTAAGGCTATTTTTAGGGGACACCTGTCCTGTTGCAAAATATAAAATACTTCCTAAAATTAGTTATGAACGGAACATTTTGATTCCTGAAAACATAAATTGAAGTACCTTTCTTTAGCACTTCGAGACATTCATAAGAGGTACATTTTTTGGTAGTCTTATTTATTAATTTTGAACTAAATCCGTCGTAATCAATTCTTTTTCTGCACTTCGAGAATGTTAACTAATTCAATAATAAACAAACTTCAGAATTATTTTTAATATAAACTTAAAAGCCAAATCCATGCCCGATCTGAGGATTACATTTCTTTTGAAACTTTTTTTATAAGTAGTAGTAGTGATACAATGACAAAAAATATGCAAAAAGCAATAATTGGTTTTAGTAACCATTTATAAAACCCGCCATTTATAGAGTTACTCAGTTACACAAAAAGCATTTCAGACTTAAGTACTAAAGTAGAGATTCAAGGCTATCTATGCATAGTTTTTTTGGCTTCACAGTTCACATGACCAAGATTTATGTACTTGACTCGATTTTGGAAAAAAGTACACTTGGACCCCTTAGCTTCTGAGCCGGCAATTACTAACTGACTTCTCTGATCATGTACTAATTAAGAAATGTTCCTATCAAAATCAATACTACAACAATCAAACCACTCAATACAAACAATTATATTTATTGTTATAAATCATCCCTATACACACATACATATGTATAGTAATTAACTTATCCCTGTTTCTGGGCGAGTTCCTTAGCCTTGGCCCTTTCAAGTTTAGCAATACGAGCGGCTGATTTAGAACCAAGCAGACCGCCTCCCCAGTGACGCCTAATTTCATCACCGCGATCGTTGAAGTTCGTCTTGATTGCTTCGACCACTTTATTGAAGTTGGTCTTATCTCCAGCGTCTACCTGCGTTAGGGCTACCGTAGTGCAAGTCTTCCTTCTCACCAACAATCCTAACCTAGCTTTGCCCTTTATGATGCAGTAAGGTACGCCCATTTTTCTGCAAAGCGCTGGCAGGAAAAGGACAAGCTGAAAATAAAGATGGTTTTGTTAATCAAATTATATTTTCAAAGGAAAATATGAAACGATCAGATTGTTTCAAATGATCAGTGTCAATTTTCTTCATTAATGTAGTTAAAAAAAAACTATTTTCAGGTGAAGAAATTCTAAATAAGCATCATATCAATTTCCGATTAATTAAAATTAATGAAATGATAATTATATAATTAAAATACTCACCTCAATTGGATCTACATCATGAGCAATAACTACAAGTTGTGCTTTCTTCTGCTCAACAAGTTTAGTTACTGTGTTGGTACCAGACCTTAGAGTGTTCGGCCTTTTGGTGGGGGCTTCTTCTTTCTTAGCAACTTTTGCTTCGGCACGCGCTTTCAGCCTATTTTTCTTTTGCAGCGACGTTTCAGGTCTGTATTTTTCCAAAATTTTGAACAGCTGAGTAGCTAAAAAGTTTAAACTTTACTAACATGGTTAATTATATAAGGAAGTGCAAATATAATTTGATGTAATAAATCAGTTATAATATAGTGGTAGTAAAAGTATCTTCAGTTTCAACTCAGATAGCAAATACATTAGTCATCATTCAGTAATTTTACAAAATACAATTCTTATTGCTGATATTCCCAAATCTTAAAGTCTGGTTTCCAACTTTACCTGTTTGTTTGTCCAGTGTTTGTGTAAATTGATTGATTGGAGGAGGTACTTTCAATCTTTTTTGAAGAACAGCTTTCTGCCTCTGGATGCGAATATATTTTGGCCATTTTACAAATCGTGAGAGATCACGAGGTGGTTGAATGTCTTGCCCTGTCAGAAATAATTAATTATTATTTAAAATTTTACTTATTAAAAATAAGCTGGTGAATGTGGTAACAATAATCAGTATTAAAAAGCTCGATTTATAAAATCATCAAATTCATTCCATAAGAAGTATCATCACACAAGAAATAAAATCATTAGGTATGTTGCATGGCTGGCTTTAACTGAAATCATAAATGATTCCGGAATGTTTCGCTGGGTGAATATCTAGATGAGCGGCATGGGTATAGGGCGAAATGGCTTATACTATCGGATAGCTCGTGTCTCTAGGAGTATCAAGGTACCATTGAATTTTTGCGCCGGCACGTAATAGTCGAGAAATAAGGCCTCAAAGTTTCATCCTTGCCCTAATACGTGTATTCGAACATTATACGCGCGAACAGGCAGCTCGCTTATCCGTCGGAGACACGACGATCGAGCGTTTCCTGTTCGAGCGCAATCATATGACGAATACACGTATTAGGGCAAGGATGACACTTTAAGGCCTTATATCTCGACTATTACTTGCCGGCGCAAAAATTCAATGGTACCTTGATACTCCTAGAGACACGAGCTATCCGATAGTATAAGCCATTTCGCCCTATACCCATGCCGCTCATCTAGATATTCACCTTTCGCTGTGGTCCATGGAGATTTGCTCCGAACATTTCGTCTACAGCTGCGGAAACACCACCAGCAGTTATGTGTGCACAATCGATGAAAGCAGCCAGTTTTCAGTAAACGTGAGGAGTGGAAGCATGCATCACTTGCACATACATAACTGCTGATGTCTATCGCAGTTGTAGATGAAACGTTCTGAGCAAATCTCCGTGGACCACGGCAAAACAGCAATTTCAATCACCATATTCACATGCTTAATTAATAATAATTCCAATTCTTTCCATTAAAAATAATCTGAGGTACATAGGGCATATTCATAACCCTAAAACTTACCGATGCCAAAGATTCGGGGTCTCTTCTCGAAGAGGGGGTTAACTTCTTTTTTGGGTTCGACTTTCTTCACAACAAGGGGGGCTGCTGCTACTTTCTTCCCCGCTTTCTTTTTCGGCTGGAAATAATTCCTGATCAGCAAACAGAAGACGAAAATTGGGAACAAGCTAAATGGTAGTTGCACAAATCAGAAGGTAATTTTTGGTGGTAGAATTTTTTTCTACAGTTTCGTTCAGTTAGCAAATATAGTCATCATTACACAGGGCATTAATATTTCATTAATTGAGTGGAAAAGTTAATACTTTTTTTTATAATTCAACAAAATCACACGACAGAATAATAGTTTGGTATAATCAGCGGGTGGATGAAAGTTTGAAAACAGCACTTCACCAAACCCAACCATCGTTAATCGGAAAGATCTTATTAATATCAATTTGAAACACTATTTACCTTTTTCTGGACCATTTTCACAAATTATGGATAAGGGATGGTTTTGATATTTTCAAGATTTGTGAAAGAAACGTATTCTTTCACAATACCACACGGCACACGGTTTCGAAAGAATATTTTTGCCGACAACTATGCCATTGCCATGAAAATTGACATGACAATCATGACATAATTATTATTGACAATTGACATTGAAGATACATAATGAATTGGCAAGTGACAGTTTATTTTTAAATTGACAGGTTGCAGCCAATAGACCCAGAAGTATAAAACATCAGGAATACCCGAATACCAAATTGCCGTTCTAGTAAACGCAATAGTGCAATAGACGATAGACGCCGTTAGTGATGACGTCAGTGGTCGGGGAAAGCGGAAAGCGGTTAGAGTTCCAAATAAACAGGCATTTGACATTTTCAAGGTTGCCAATTTCACTGTAAGTTTTTAATTACAGTAAATGCGGAATTTTTAGTGATAAAATGAAACTACCGATCGCTACGGCTCGAGCTCCACGGGAACCTAAATATTATTTAGTTCAATTCAATTGATGACGATCGCAGGTCAATGCCTGAAACCTGAAGGCAACCTCAATAAGTCAAATCACAACAACTGACGACAATGGTCACGTGAACGGTTTGTTTATTTGGAACCGTTTACGCTTAGCTTAGCCTAGTGACGTCACACTGATATTTGATACTATTTTGAACTTTATCAAACATTAAAATTTTAATTTTTTTTTTAATTATACAGGCTGGGCCTCGGTATACGAAACGGAAGATTATGGCCGTGTCTCTGGATTTTAGGATCTTTTTATTTTTGGAGTGGATAGAGACCCGGCAGAGGTACGTTTTAAAATTATATTCATAATGTACAGGGTGTCCCAAAAGCATAAAACATATCAAAGTTATGTTTTTTTAAATGGAATGCTCCTATGTTATTGCATTTTTAGATTGTCTGAAAAAAGAAAATAAGATTGGCTTTTATACAGTTAGTGTTTAAATTCAGAAGTTTTTGAGTTATAAACAAGTGAAAATCGTAATTTTTCAAGTTCAAGGCCCTGTACAACAAAAACGGTTCCAGATAGAGAAAAACGGCTTACAAGTCCCTATTTTAACTTTTCATGTACTATCCTATGGTGTAGAAACATTTATACTTAATCTCAGAATTTTTCAAATTTTTATATCACCCTGTATAAACATTTCATGTACATCATTGGATAGTACATGAAAAGTTAAAATAGGGACATGTAAGCCGTTTTTCTCTATCTTCAGCCGTTTTCGTTGTACAGGGCCATGAACTTGAAAAATGACGATTTTTCACTTGTTTATAACTCAAAAACTTCTGAATTTAAGCACCAACTGTAAAAGCCAATCTTATTTTCTCTTTTCAGACAATCTAAAAATGCAATAACATAGGAGCATTCCATTTAAAAAAACATAACTTTGATATTTTTTATGCTTTTGGGACACCTTGTACATTATGAATATAATTTTAAAACGTACCTCTGCCGGGTCTCTATCCACTCCAAAAATAAAAAGATCCTAAAATCCAGAGACACGGCCATAATCTTCCGTTTCGTATACCGTGGCCCACCCTGTAGACTTTCTTTCTTTTTTTAATTTTTTAAGGACACTCACCGGCTATCTTAGAATTTAAAAAAGGCAACATCACTATTCAATGAGATTAATTCTCTCTATTACAGCTGTCTTTTATTCAAAACAGAGCGAATGAAGCGAAGTATGACGCCGTTCGAGAAATCTGCGGAAGAGAAAAAATTATCCTCAATTAGCATTGTAAAGTTTTTATTGTATTATGACTACTTTTTTAATTTCTCAAAAATAAAATTTGCGTCTCAATGAATTGGTAAATCAGCTCAGACGAAAAAGAATTAATATACATAGGGCCGATTTCATAATAAATCTTAAAGTCACTATTATGAACAAAAATAGTAAAAGCATTTAAATTTTAAAGTTACTTTAATTTTATTATGAAACGAGCCCTTACCATAAACCATATTAATTTTAGGTTATGCCTGCCTGTAATCCATCCAAACTTCAAACTGTTACAATATTGACATATTTAAAGTTTGGTTGACGTTAGTTCCACAAAAATTCTGGTTATACCTTTTTTTTATCTTTTAGTTACGTACAGTTATACACGTGACTTTAAATCTCCTCGCTCAGCACAGCTCTACACCTAGAGCGAGCGAGTCATATTAGACGAGTAACCTCTAACCCGATGATCTAATAATATTTGTTTCAAATGAAAGATATCTAATCTAACCTAACAGAAATTTTAAATTATAATATTATTTCAAAGTGAGATAAACGGAACCAGAACTTAACCGATCAGATCATTGACAACTGAAGGTATCTCACCTTTGAAAAAATATTATAAGTAGATATTAGTGTAGTGATGTGCCGTATAATTTATCTATATTTGCGCGATTTTTTACCGGTAAAGAATTCATTCTTTGCATGAACCTCTCTAATTAAAGTAAAAATTGTAAAGATTGTAAGAAATGCGATTTTACTTCTGCCAACGCCAACCTTAATATATTGTGTGGGGTCTCGAATTCCAATTTCCATAAACATTAAAATAACATGAACAATTATTTTTCAAGTAACAAAACATCAAAACAAAACGAAGACAACATATAACATAACCCTATTTTCTATTATTTACATTACTTACGTCTCTTTACATTCTTTACGTCTTCTTGTCACTCTTTAGATTCTTTACAATATTATTTTCGTCAAAAAATGTAGAATGTAGGGAATTAATTCTTTACACGTAAAGACACATCACTGAAATTAAACTATCACAATTCGGTTTTGTCAACCTATGAAACGTTTAATGCGCATGAGGCCTTTTCAAGCTTCGAAAGCTTTAATGCCCAGTGCACCGAGATGTCTAGATCTATTACATCAAGCGGATCCTGAGTTGTCGTTATATAATAATATAATTTCAATATTCGATAATATCTGACAGTAATGACTCGAGACTCGAAACTGAAAATCGGTTACTCGATCCTATACGTCAAACCGGTCCTTTCGTTGATGGTGAGGTTCGACGTTCGACTACTTTCCCAAACACGTGGTGATTCTGTTGTAATTTGTGATTTTATTAATTTTAATGTAAGTATTTTCTTTTCAACATCGAAAATAAACTCTATAAATGCATAAAAGACAAATGTATAAGTTTCAGTATTCAATATTAGTAAGACTTTCTGCTCTGTTATAGAAGACAAAATGGTTGATGTCGAAGTCGAAGACTCCCCTGTTCCCGCTTCCGTGGGAGGCCCCATGGACGTAAATCAAGCCCTGCAAGATGTCCTGAAAAACGCATTGATCCACGGAGGAGTGATTCATGGTTTACATGAAGCAGCAAAAGCTCTGGATAAACGACAAGTACTGCTGTGTGTTTTGGCCGAGAACTGCGACAACGCTTTGTACAAGAGCACGGTGCAAGCCTTATGTTCCGAGCATCAAATACCGCTCATCAAAGTAGACAACAACAAGAAACTGGGGGAGTGGTCGGGCCTATGCAAAATCGACAGCGCAGGTAAAGCACGCAAGGTAGTCGGATGCTCATGTGTGGTGATCAAGGACTACGGCGAAGACTCACCTGCGCTTGACGTGCTGAAAGATTATCTGAAAAATGCTAAGCAGATTCACTAATTTTTGTATTTAATTAATGTTAAATAAATAAGACCTGTGTTTCTAAGATTCTTTTTGTTTTTCGTAACTTGTCACGTCACGTCACGATGAAATTAGTAGTGTGCTGTTGGGATTTTTCTTGACCTCCTTTTTATAAAGCTGAAGTTGTGCGTTAATTTTAGACCCAACATTAGCACAGAAGATCAGATTTAATGAGACTAATGCTCAGTTGTGGGACGATAATTATTAATTAATTGGTTAATTAAATTGCATACTCTGATCTGGTAATGTGGCAAATTGTTTAGTCTTATTATCGGATTTTCTTAAAATGTTTTCTCTAAAAAGGAATAGGTATTTCTTGCAGTGTCGGATCGATTTTATAGTAAGTTTGTCTAACATGTCAGTTGATCACTTTCTTTAGCATGGTGACACAATTATTATACAGGGGGTTGATCAACAACACTATGATCAATGTTTTGGGATTTCAATAATCCTAACAAAAAAATCCGGTAAATATGTACATTAGCGGCATGGGTATAGGGCGAAATGGCTTATACTATCGGATAGCTTGTGTCTCTAGGAGTATCAAGGTACCATTGAATTTTTGCGGCGGCAAGTAATAGTCGAGATATAAGGCCTTAAAGTGTCATCCTTGCCCTAATACGTGTATTCGTACATATGCGTTCGAATGGGAAGCACGCTCTCGATAGTCTCGATCGTCGTGTGTCCGACGGAGTGCCAGCTTCCTGTTCGAGCGCATCTGTACGAATATACGCGTATTAGGGCAAGGATGAAACTTTAAGACCTTATTTCTTGACTATTACTTGCCGCCGCAAAAATTCAATGGTACCTTGATACTCCTAGAGACACGAGCTATCCGATAGTATAAGCCATTTCGCCCTATACCCATGCCGCTCATTTCAATAATCACCAAAAATCCATCTTCATTTCTTTTGAAGATATTTCTTTTTAAAGTAGGGCAACATTGAATTTTCAGGTTAGAGAATACAGGCTGCGATCACTTTTTGATGTTGGCTATTCTATGGTTGCAGTTTGCAGTCATATCAATTTTTCAAAAGTCAGCTATTTTATCATAATCAAATCGACATACTCACTGAATGTCAATTCTATGATAAATATTTCACGTTTTAGGTAAAATATGTATCAGAAATCCATAATTCAATTAATTTATTTGAGATATTACATAATAATATAACGATGATGATGCATGTAACACAAATAACTCAAATTGTGGTGAAAATATTTGAACTATCATTGAAAAACCAAAAACCACAAGCACCGAAAGTCAAAATCATTGAAAAACTACCACTAAAATCAACTTTCAGGTCCCAGCAGTGTTGCCAGTTGTAAATTTACTCTCACCTCTATTTTCTATGTGTTTTGAAAATGAATTTAGTTGTGTTGAACCACCATTTTAACGCATAGCTTCTGCACCATTTTTTCTTAAAATGTCGTTTTATAATTTGAATTTTATAATTTTGTTTGTGCACAGGAAATTAGAACTTGAAGAAGGTGTCTTGAAAATTTTATAACTCTATGAAGCTAGAAAAAAAGTTGAGGGCGGA
Organism: Malachius bipustulatus; assembly: GCA_910589415.1. Lineage (NCBI taxonomy): Eukaryota > Metazoa > Arthropoda > Insecta > Coleoptera > Melyridae > Malachius > Malachius bipustulatus. The sequence goes on from OU342633.1 coordinate 19,894,215, forward strand.
TATTTTCTTTTTTTAAAGAGGAAGTGTCGGTCTTAACGGTGTAGATAATGATAATAGATTAATGATCATCATTAAGATGACATAGTCGCTCCACACTTCGAGATCGAGCTCAGATATTTGCTTCATTTTTAATTCTAGGTAATGTGTTATTAATTTTTTCAACATCCTATGTTGTTTCCTATCCTAGTAACATCAGCATTTCTTGTTTTTGTAGGTCTCATAATAATTGTCCTTTCATAAAACAAAATGATATACAGGCTGATTCTTTAATATTGAGAAAAATTTCAGGGAGCGATTCCTTGTCAAGAACGGCCCTAATAATCGGAGTTTTATTTAATGTGACAGATTTGAAGAAACATGAAAGAAAAAATTAATGCATCATTACTTTATCAATTTTTTACCCTTGGAAAGGGGTGAAATTTTGCAACCCTTAACCGTTATATATTTTTGTGGAGTTTCTACATTGTAATTTGAAAAATAGCGACTAATTCTGAACCTTTTTATTCGTAGACTGTTGACAGTTTTTGAGAAAAGAGTAAAACACAAGTCATGGAAGAAACAGAATAATAAAAATGTAATCTTTCATTTCTAATTGATAATTTTTCATCCGTCACTGGTTTCTGTAGGTGTAAAATTTCTTTACACTAATAATAATAATTGAGGTTTGAACTTTTTTGTTATTGGTAAACCTTAGTGTAGTCGCCATATTTTCATTTCGGCCACTTTAATAATAATTTAAAAAATTACAATTTGGTTTCGACAAAAAAGGTTATCACCCTGTATCTATATGAAACAAAACCATTAAAAAATTATACAAAATGGGACGAAAGTCCGGCAATAACGGTGAAATACTTTGATCTTTAAATTTTGAGTTAAAAAAATTGCTACAAGAGGTAAATTTTTTAATTTAATTAATTTTCAATTGACGTACTATTTTTTCGTATATACAGGGTGTATGCAACATTTTACGCTGAGTCCAATACTCCAATATAACCCCTCATTAAAAAATTTAATTTAAACACCCATCAAAACACGAGTAGGTATTGCAAAGTACCCATAACATTCTCGTCAGGATTGAAAAATTTGTAATAGTGAATTTTTTTTTAATGTTTAAAATTGGTATTTGGGATAAAATTTAAAATTTTCATCAATCACCAATCAAACCGACAATGACCTAGGACTTTCCTCTACTTGGTTTCATATCGTAAAAAATTAATTCACATTTAATTCTGGCTATGAAGATGACAAATTCAGTCGAAATTAAGCAGCTGTTATGTCATTTTGAGTGGATTAAAAAAATAAGTAGCAGGTATACCTAATTTTTTTTTATGGACTTGTCAAACAGCTGTCAAGTTGGTAGTCTGTGCAATCTTTAAACAGTAATTTTAATATTTTCTGATGGTTGCCTGTTTCCTTAACCTTGACAAAAAATTTACGTTGTGACTAGAGTTACAGCAACACTCCCCGACTCCAGTATAGGCTATGACGTCATCTGCAAAATATATTTACTTATTGTTGCACTGGTATAAAATGGAAATTTAAAAAATTTAAACTCAATTTTCATTGAAAATGGTTCATATCTAGTAGTTATTCATCTTTTGAGCATAAATTTAACTGTTGTTTAGCATGATTTTATGTAATGACGTTTTTTGAAAACATTAGGGCTCCTCGGCCGCTATTCTAGTCACAGCGAAAACGTCAAGGAACTTATTGAAGAGTTTTGTTGAAGTTGTCAAACTGACAAACTAAATTAAATTCAAAATTATTAATAAAATTCTCAAGCAGATTTAAATTTATTTCAAAAGAAAAAAAAGAATGAATGCTCAAATGCTAAGAACAATATACAGGGTGATTCAAAATTCAGTGAAATAATTTTAAGGGCGTATTTACCAGCCAAAAATAAGAAAATTTTTTCATGTATAATCGTATGTCCTAACTTGCTTCGTTTTCTAGATACAGGGTGTAAAATTTTGAAAAAAAAAATCGATTTTTTATGAATAATTACTCAAAAACCTTTCAGCCGATTTAAATAAAATTTGGTAGGCTTATTTGTCGTTATAAGGAACTTTCCTTTGATTAGAATAACATAAATTTATTAATTCCAGTGGTGTCTCAGGGGGCTACCTACTTGAAACTTATAGGTAAAATTATGGTACGCCACTGCTCTTTTGACAATTTATATATATTTTTTTTTTAGATAAAGCGGTCAATAATGTAACTTGCTTGTCTCCTAAGCTTTAATTACTCGTATCTAGCTTTGTTTCCAAGAAAAAAATCAAAATCTGTGCCAGGCTCTATTAAAACAAAGTAATAAATTCATATCCATTATTGAGATTCATTTAATTTAATTCAGATAGCCCCCTGAGACGCCACTGGAATTAATAAATTCATGTTATTCCCATCAAAGGAAGGCCCTTATGACAACAAATAAGCCTCTAAAATATTATTTAAATCGGCTGAGAAGGTTTTTGAAAAATTGATAAAACTAGACTTTTTTTTCAAAATTTTACCCCCTGTATCTAGAAAACAAAGCAGGTTAGGACATACGATTATATGAAAAAAACTTCTTATTTTCGGCTGGTAAATACGCCCTTAAAATCTTTGCACTGAATTTTGAATCACCCTGTATAATTATTCTTATTAAAAGACGTTTCTCCAAATTAAACGACAATACAATGCAATGCAGATTCCTTGAAATATGTATCTATTAGAATAATTTCTGTAAAAAATGATTGAATAACGTAAATACCTACCTATTTGTCAATACGGGCCTGAACCTAGCGCCAAGCTCTAGCGCCGAGAGTACATATTCCCGTGCAGTGTTGCCACGTCGACGCGAATTTCTACAATCACTTCAGTGGGATTTTAAACGACTTTTGTGAATTTAATTGGCAATGAACCTCGAATTATTACAAATTAGTCTTTGCTTTGAATGTACCTCCGACAAATAGTGGTGCGTAAGTGTCCAGGGACGGAGATGGAATTTTTTAAATTCCTCACACCTAACTTTAAATGCAAAATTAATTTTCACTGTCTTCCGAGCAATTAATTTGGATGACACTTCGCACGCGAACTTGTCTTTATAGATGTGCTTTCGACTAAAAATTGTACCAAAGTGTCAAAAAATCCAGGGGCGGAGATATGATTTTTTTAAGTTTTAGACTCCAGCTTTGAATGAGAAATTTGACTGTCTTCCGCGCAATTAATTTGGATGAAACTTCGCACGCGAACTTGTCTTTAGATGTGCTTTCGACTAAAAATAGTGTCAAAGTGGCACCAAATTCAGGGGTGGAGATATGATTTTTTTAAATTTTAGGCGCCAGCTTTGAATGCGAAATTTGACAGTTTTCCGAGCGATTAAATTGGATGAATTTTCGCACACGAACTTGTCTTTAGATGTGCTTTCGACTAAAAATAGTGTCAAAGTGGCACAAAGTTTAGGGGCGGAGATATGATTTTTATTTTTATTTTAGGCGCCAGCTTTCAATGCGAAATTTGACTGTCTTCCGAGCAATTAATTTGGATTAAACTTCGCAGGCGAACTTGTCTTTAGATGTGCTTTCGACTAAAAATAGTGTCAAAGTGGCACAAAGTTCAGGGGCGGAGATATGATTTTTTTTTATTTTAGGCGCCAGCTTTCAATGCGAAATTTGACTGTCTTCCGAGCAATTAATTTGGATTAAACTTCGCAGGCGAACTTGTCTTTAGATGTGCTTTCGACTAATAATAGTGCCAAAGTGTCACAAAGTCCAGGGGCGGAGATATGATTTTTTACATTTTTAGGCGCCAGCTTTGAATGCGAAATTTGACTGTCTTCCGAGCAATTAATTTGGATGATACTTCGCTCGCGAACTTGTCTTTAAATGTGCTTTCGAAGTATAATAGTACCAAAGTAACACAAAGTTCAGGGGCGGAGATATAATTTTTCGGCGCCAGCTTTGAATGCCAAATTTGACAGTTTTACGAGCGATTAAATTGGATGAAATTTCGCACGCGAACTTGTCTTTAGATGTGCTTTCGACTAAAAATAGTGTCAAAGTGGCACAAAGTTCAGGGGCGGAGATATGATTTTTTTTATTTTAGGCGCCAGCTTTCAATGCGAAATTTGACTGTCTTCCGAGCAATTAATTTGGATGAAATTTCGCACGCAAACTATGGTATTTAGATGTGCTTTCGAAGAATAATAGTGTCAAAGTGGCACAAAGTTCAGAGGCGGAGATAAGATTTTTTTAAATTTTAGGCACCAGCTTTGAATGCGAAATTTGACTGTCTTCCGCGCAGTTAATTTGGATGAAACTTCGCACGCGAACTTGTCTTTAGATGTGCTTTCGACTAAAAATAGTGTCAAAGTGGCACCAAATCCAGGGGTGGAGACATGATTTTTTTTAATTTTAGACGCCAGCTTTGAATGCGAAATTTGACAGTTTTCCGAGCGATTAAATTGGATGAATTTTCGCACGCGAACTTGTCTTTAGATGTGCTTTCGACAAAAAATAGTGTCAAAGTGGCACAAAGTTCAGGGGCGGAGATATGATTTTTTTTAATTTTAGACGCCAGCTTTCAATGCGAAATTTGACTGTCTTCCGAGCAATTAATTTGGATTAAACTTCGCAGGCGAACTTGTCTTTATATGTGCTTTCGACTTATAATAGTGCAAAAGTGGCACAAAATTCAAGGGCGGAGATATGATTTTTAAAGGAGATATGAAAGTCGTTTAAAATCCCACTGAAGTAATAATTGTAGAAATTCGCGTCGACGTGGCAACACTGCACGGGAATATGTACTCTCGGCGCTAGAGCTTGGCGCTAGGTTCAGGCCCATAAACTTTAAACTAAACCGTTCACGTGGCCATTGTTGTCAGTTGTCGTGATTTAATTGAAGTTTTAAGTTCACGTCGGGAATGTGGTCGTGAAGTTTGACTTATTGAGGTTATTTACAAAAGTTTACAGTGAAATTCTGAAATTGGCAAACTTGTTTATTTGGAACCGTAGCCATTTGCCCCGCCCACTGACGGCGTCTTTGCAGTCACTGGCGCAACTGCGCACTTCGTTATACCGGTTCCACAAATTCTTTACAGCCCTCTTCCGGTTCGCTTTAACATTTTACGTGCACCTGTGCCGCGATTGGCCGAAAACTACAAGTATAACGACTGTTGGCACTTATTATTTGGCGAGTTTGGCTAGGCCAGCAAATCAAAAGCGTATGTTTTCAAGGCGATGCGCGCCTAAAAGTACTGTGAGTATCATGAATGGATGAAGACCATTTTTTCAACTCGTATAAAGTCGGCCCTCGCTTGTACACTCGTTGAAACAATAATCTTCATTCCGCCCTTGATACACAATGTCTAAGTTACAATATTATAGCTAGATGTATTTTTAACCGTCACAAAAGAATCATACCTATGAATTAATGTTGATGGAGGTACACAAAAATTCGTATTAGCACCTGCTTAGTATTAAATAATAATTATACTGGATCGTCACGAAATAAAGCGCTTAGTACATACATCGATCGAAGAGCCCTGATGACCACTGTCATTAGCAAGTGTCACAAGTCACAAGTAAAATTTTATGGTTCTTGAAAAATTCTTGAAAAATGAAAACCTTATACTTGTAACTATAAACCGGTTCATTTAATACAGGGCGAGTCTTTAACCATCGGATTAAATTTTTTTTCTTTTTCTGGATGAGTTTTTCCGTCTTGTACGGGAATTAAAAAAATAGCAATTTTTTCTAGAATTCAAATAGCTGCCATTTTGAAACGACTTGATCGATTTTGCTCAAATGCAACATCAGACCAGTTCTTATATTATCTTACTACCATGAAAATTTCACTTTTCCCTATGAAGAGTCGTACCTTCTGTTGAAGGTCTCGGAAGTTTCTGTCAGTAATTTCTAGTCCCCTTCAGAAGTCATAACGACTCCCTATTATTACTCAAAGGCCCGAGGGTAAACGACTTTCTACAAATGGACAAATGGGAAATTCCACAAGAGACGCGCATAATTAAGAGCATAAGACTCCCCAGTGCCAGTAGATTTCTGCGAAAAATGTAAGCGTCGAATGACGCTATGATCTCTGAGTAGGTAGTGTCTCTGAGCTCCGAGAGGGGGTTAACTATAGCCATACGTTTGTGTCGGTACCAGAGATCACCCCTGTAGATGTCTAAATGCCAAAAAACTCAGCTCTCTAGACTGAAAACTGCGAATGAAATAATAAGAAGGACTGCTCTGAAATTCTGAAACTTCACGAGGTATAGGGGTGCCTGCACGCTTCCCCTGAGGATTATAATTCTAACGTTTTCTTCTCTCTAGACATATTACAACTTTTTATAAATTACAAGATAAAATTAATTCACTTGCATAATATTCCCCGCAAGTGTAATTTACCAATTAAAGTTGTTTGAATAATAAAACTCAGAATAAGATTATTTGCATGCGACCCAGAAAATAAATTGTTAAGAAAAGAGTTAAAAAGGGAATTCGCAATCTCTCTGGAGGCGTTACGTTTCAGTTTGAGACTTGTACTACTTTGTGCTAGTAGGTCACGTTTCATTAACTGAAGACACGCAATATTAATTCAGACATGCAAAACGAAGTTGAGACTTCATACATATTGATCAGAGCCAGAGCTCCCAAATTGTCTTCCTGATAAGTTGGAATAACATTATTGGAGCTCCATGTGAACTATAACTTTTAGAAGCGCCAGTTTGAAAAGCGACGGTGACTCTTTCTGGTCGCCTAAACACGCACAAGCGATCTTATATACCTTAAGAACTGTAAAATGTTTATTTAATAAAGTCCATTATTGTGTTCAAATATTTGAAACGAAACGTAAGTTTTTATTTATTTATTTATATATAGGTGTCTCAATTCATTCGAAGCGGTCTCTGTGGGCCAAACGATGGATTAAAAAAAAGGCAAATTCAAGTACAGGTCGCAATAATGGCCATAATTAAAAATTATTTTAGAGTATAACAGAGTGTCCCATATCATGACAGTGGCATATCAAAATTATGTTTTCTTAAATGGAATGCTCATATGTTATTATTGCATTTTTTGATTTTAAACAAGAGTGTTTCCGGCATATAATTATCTTTAATAACCTCACTAGACTTTCCAGCAGTGACCTATCTCAACATCAAACCTCTCTTCTCTTCTCTTCTCTTCAAACTTCTCTTGATTGACTTAATCAAGAAAGGTACCAAGAACGTACTCTCAGCAACTCCAACTGTAAGTAAAACATTCTTTGAGCCCCGAAAAGCTTTTATAGTAGAAAGAGACCAATCAACTTGATCTCTCTATTTTGAAGTGTCAGAGAAAAACTATCTGTTCAAAATTTGTTACCTTTATCTCCTTTTCCTCTTGACCCGCACAGTTGGGTCCGCTAGCAAATATTTCTCTCTCTCTCGATACCCGTCCACAATAATTATGGCCATTGTGCTCCTGTACTGGACTTTTCAAAAAGTATTGTGAAAAATTCATCATTTGGCCCACACCGCATCGAATGAACTGCATCTGTAGAATTCAAATTTTTACTATTATAGTAAGATGACATCATGACAGATAATAAATTCGTCAATAGAGAACAATAATTAATTTTGACATAATAAAATGACAAGGAAACTTATTAAATTTCAAATTACAATAAAATGGTTTGGAAATAATAAATAATTCACCAGTCCATACATATGTCACTATTATCACCTGGAGGGTAACGTATCGTTTTTGTTAACCAAATTTTACGTGAGACGATTTTTTTGGATTGATTTATTTAATTAATTGCACCACGATAATTAAAAACGATGAATACTTGAGTGAACTTTTGCTCGGTCAGCTAAAATAAATTACTTTCAAATTTTGATTGTCCCAAGAATAGATGAGCAAGATGCCAGAAGATGATCATGAAGATTACGAAGATCTAAAACAGAACTTGAAGAAACTTGAAATCGAAAATCAACGTCTCGCGAGTAAGTATTATTAAGTAATACGCAAATAGTGTCAAATACCCCACAAACATTAATTTCATTTCAGCCGTTACGTCTCATCTTGTAGCAGCTTTCCAGATGAATATCTGCAGTCAAGCCAATATAAGCACCATGCTTCAAAATTGTAAAGAAATATATCCAGAATTATTTTCGCCTCAACAAAATTTCAACGGCTTCGACCCACAAATGGGTAGTTTCATTTCAAACTGTATGAGAAACTGTATCCAATCACAAGAAACACATTTTATTAACAACAACGCTCAAGATGCCTCAAAAGGAATCTCTGATACTAAGTTCAAAAAATCGACATCTAGTCCAATGGAAGAAACCTCAAAGCAGGCTTATCTTTTTAACATGAACCCCCCAAATAATCAAACTCAGTACAGTCATCAGCCACTACTACCTTCATCCTCCAACAAAAATTGCTGCAATAATAAAAAATGTTGTCCTTGCATAGACAATGATTCTAATATAAATCGCCCCTCAACAGACAAAGGAACAAATCGCGAGTCCCCACCAACCAGCAGAACAACTAGGACTTCATTCAGTAGTGCAGATGAGGTAACATCAGCAGTTAGATCAGAAATTAGAAAAGACAATGTCGCCTCCTCCAAGTCCAAAGAGTCTAATAAATTAAAGCAAAGCAATCGAAGTCAAAGCTCAATAAGCTCATATCAAAAAGAGTCAACTAAGCAGGAAATTTCGTCAATAAGTAACAGTAGGAATTGCTCCAGCGCCAGTTTTCATAGCACGGGCAATAACAACAATAACAGTATTAGAAATCATATTCCTAATCCTAATAAACTATCCCAACAGTCAATTCAAATGCGCAGTAAGTCCTCTACCATTTCGAAGAAAAGTTTGAAAAGTATTCCCAGTCAACCGGAACAAGAAATAACCGAAACTACCAATCAAGAACCTTCATCAGTAAGTCATACCAAGTCCCCAAGCAAAGAAAGCGGTACGATTCGAGAAGATATGAAACAAACGGGCTCACAAACTCTTCCAGATAGTTCTGAATCAATTCCAACTGAGAGTAAGAATAGCAGTACAGCTAGTAAATCATCAGCAACTTTTAAATGTCCAGAAAGTGTACGCGAATGTATATGCGATCCAGGTGATTGCACCTGCAGTAAAAGAGAATTAGATTTCGGGAAGATTAAAGAAGACTTACTTGGTGCTGATAATCAGAGCAAAAGCGTTCTGTTGCAGGCTTTGAGACGGGTAGGTTTATGTTAATATTCCCTCGTTTTAAAGTCATTTGAACCAGGTTTCTTCCCCTGCTGAATGCTCTTGGGTTGTATATTTTTCTTCATGAAATTCGAGCGACCAAAAGAGAAGAATATTATTTTAAGAAGTCTTCTCAAATAAGCTACCTCATCGAAATACTTCGTCGACTAGAGGATAAGCAACTTTGGCGTGCTTAGATCGCGACTCACCACTTCTTGCTTCGTTCCTGCATGGTTTTTTCTTCCATCAATAAGCATCAATAGGCCATGTTCGTTATTTGAGCTTCTAGAAGTCTCTTCTCTGATAATGTAATACAGCAGCTATTGGTAAAGTATCCAAGTCATTCGGTGTGAGAAAATCAAACCTGTTTCGTCATCTTCCAAGCACAGCTCTGGTAGCAGAGCAGCGTCAATATGACGTATTTTTTTGAGGTTCGGTGACGTCAAATGACAAATTTAGTGGACAATGACGTCAGAATGACGAACAAATGACGTCAATTATTCATGTATACGTAAACGACGTAAAAACTACCAAATCAAATCATGAACGAAGAGTTATTGTATTTCTGGTTTCCACGTCTCAATTTGACTAGTGTCAAGTATTAAAAAAAATCTGAATTTCGTCTCCTAATAAGTTTCAAATGACGTTAAAAATACTTTACCTACTGCACGGTCATAAAATGTAGGTGAATTTACGTTGTTTTGACGTCTCCTATTGGTTGTCTTTAATTATCTGAGGTATCAGGTACTTAAACGAGATATTTTCGACGTCACTTATAGAAATCTGACATCAGCGATCAATTATCACCAAATAATGACGTTATAATAACGTGTCATCACGTATCTGTGCTACCTGATGATGGTTCAGCTTACAGTGCCCAGTATATAGAATATATAGGTCTATTATGGCTTTCAGTTCTTTCCTGTTAAGATCCAATAGTTCTTTGGTCATTTTTTTCGAAGTACCCGATGTAAAGACCTTCGAAGGGTCTAATCTTGATAACTTTTGCCAGTGTTGGTGGACGTCCCTCCCACCCAGTTGCGTAGTGTTGTTTTGACAATATTCGGTAATATGCCAAATGCTGGTTTTGGTCCAATAAATTTGAATTCGGCCCCTTTCTTGGCCAGAGAATTCGGAAGTTCGTTCTCTGATCCAATATGGCACGGAATCCAGGTCAAAGTTACTTCTTTGCTCCACGCTAGAGTATTCAAAGTTATAATTGACAGTTCCAGACCGACTAGGACTTGCAGTTGCTGGAGTTAGGGACTTTTAGAGCCACTTGGCTGTCTGTAGTAATCTTATTATCTGCGTTGGCGGTGCATTTTATCTGCGCACCGAGTTCTATGGTATAGACTTCGGCATGGAAAGTTGTTGCGTGAAGGTCCAGGCTCGATCCAATGTCTTAGATCTTCCAGGTAAGGTGAACAAGACTTTTTCTGCTGAAAGTATGCAATTTCCTCGCCAAGAAATCTAATTTTATACAAAGAAGGTCAATCTCAACATGATCATCTTGAATTGCCATTTCAAAGCAAGTTCCATCTTCAAATCTGCGTTACTTTTGGTACCCCTTTTTCCCAACCATTTCCTATTATTATGTCCTCAAGTTTTAGCTTCAACATGAATAATAAAACCAAAAATTCTACCCTGTAAATCTCACACAGTGATTTTTAGTAAAATGTTTTTAGATGTTAATTCAAGATTGTCAAGCAGCCAGAGACAAGTTCTTATTTTTTATCATCAACCACGATTTGCTTTATATATCTAATAAAAATGTTGGCCTTATAGAAAATTACTACCAAGATCCTGAGCTCCAGGTAATTGAAAAAAATCAAAATTGCGAAAAATATAAACATAATGTAATTTCCAGGAGACAATGAGTAGATTCCTGAATGCCCTATCTTCATTAAAACAAGGAAGGGATTATTTAGAAAAATATCCCGGTTTAGTGTCAAAAATGTTAGTTCCTTACCTACGGTCTTCCCAAGTCCCGGAAGATTCTCCTTCGCGTTGCATAACACTTGCAGTTCTACAAAAGCTTAGCCTTCGTCCTCTGTTAAGAAAAGAGATGATCAGTGCTGGTCTTTTAAACCACATAATAGAATATCTCAAGAAGAACCTTAAAGTTTTATCTTCGTACTGCTTGGAATACAGCACCGCTCTTTTTATGAATTTATGTTTAGAAAAAGAAGCTAGGAATATTTGCTCCAAAAAACCAAAAGAAATGATAACTTTAATCAAGCGGCTAGTTCCATGCGATCACGCTTGCATCATGCCTTATATCAATGGGGCCCTTTTTACCTTACTGGCTGAATCGGCGATCAAAAATGAAGCAATCGCGCAGGATCTTGATAAATGTCTTATAGAGAGTATAAAGGTAACGATATTTATTATGATGAATTATTTTTTTGAGAATGAACATTTTTAGACTAATAAAGACATACATTTACAAAAACAAACAGAATTTGTACTTTATGCCAGATTGTACAATGATGGGGAGTTCAGCGACACTCAAGGCTCTGAAGCTCAGGATGAAGTTGATTTACTTGAGGACCAAATAGATGAAGAAACTTCTGAAGAAAATTGTAAATATGACAAGATTTTAAACAATTATACACGCGGATATGTCCTCAACAGATGCGATGCTAAAACTGTTGTAAGTATTAAGCTTTTCTTCTGTCGATAAGATATTTCTATAGTCCAGTTGGTAAAGTAAAAAAGTACCCAAAGCTCATAAGAAATCTTCTTTAAGATTTTCCTTCAATAATTGTTGGTGAAGAGGCTATATAGAACATACAACCACAAAAATCAGTTCTGGGGTGTAGTGAGTCCCACTCCCCAAAAAAAACACCACTTTGAGTGATTTAAGAAATTTAAAATTTTGTATTTTTGATGCGACCTTTCTTTTAGGAAATCCCAAAGCTTCCTTTCTTCTAATAAGTTTTTTTTTTATATATCAAAGGAATAACGAGTTATTATTAGCGAAAAAATACTTTTTTCATCAAAGGTGTGGTTTTTTTGGGGAAGACTGAGCACCCCCAGAACTGATTTTTGTGGATTTATGCCCTATAACCCCTTCACTAACAAGTATTGAAAGAAAATCTTAGATAAGTTTTTGCATGAATTTTGGGTATATTTCTTACTTCCCCGACTGCATGGATTAATATAATCGATGTGATATTCAATTCCCTCCCTAGAAAGAGATTGAAGAAGCAGTACGCGAGTCAAGAAATGATAATTACAGCCCAGACTCTGAAGACTCAATTCTTCGTGATATAACAGAACGAGCTTTAGATCAGATAGAAGCGAAACTAGTAGGTGAGTCTTGCTTGATTCATTCACATCACTGGGAATCATTATTGATCATCATCCCCAGATGAAATTAATATTGAAGATGATGGAATTCGATTGATGGAAGGGATGCTTGAAAAGAGGAATTCGAAATCTTCATCAGAATTACATACTCATCACTTAAGTGCCGGGTCTTCGGTACATTCAGAACTCACCCAAAATTCAGGTCAGTAGTTGAATTATTCAAATAATTTCTACCGTTTTGCTTGCTTAAAACAATAACTTATCGTGATTCATTGTTGGGCTTGTTTTTCTACCTCGCGGCTTTTTGCAAGTGTAATTGTCCCAAATTTTTAAAGCAATCCTTTATTAAACATTCGCAGACTTTTCTGAGTCTTTCAAAGGAACAAAGGAACAAAGGGCATATTCATCTCACATTCAACCCGATGCAACTTGTTAACCTGCTTCAACTTCATCATAATTGAAGTTTGGAGCAGTAGATTCTAAAATCAACCTCTAAGCTAATTTTTTTTGAAATATAGTAAGGATCGTTTTTTGATCTCTCTTCCCAGGCAGCAGATGAGTCACGTTACTGCAACGTGATCTTTCGGTCATCATCAACGTCATTATGACTAAATAACGGACAAATGACTGTAGGATGACGTGATTTTGTCACAGCCCGTCGACGTGATTTTTAGACGTCATATTGACGTAGTATAAGCGTCATAAATGTGTAGTAAATACGTTTTATTGCTGGTTACGATTATTAGGCCAGGAAGCCTTTTTCATGGGTGTAAGTCATTTAAAATATAAGCCAGGGATGTCCAAATTTATTAAAGATTTATTAATTATGTAGAACCCTTGCTTATTTTACAGCTTAGCAGGTAGGTACACATAGTTTGTAGTTTAGAAGAGTTTAGATTAGAGCGATTAGCATCAATAATTGATTAGACTGTTTATAGTTATCGGAGATATTATGAAAGTTACACCCCTAGACTAGAAGAGCACTTATTGTACAAACAAAAGGGAGAAGAAGACATTAAAATAGACTTATGTACATAAAAATAATTTTTAAGGCAGGACTTTAAGTGCCAGATTCAAATATTCCGTTTGTCTTGAAAATGACGGAAAAATGACATTATACTGACGTCATAAACGTCACGTATAAATCACGTCTGAGAACCAAAAAAAATAACTTCATTATAACGTGACTCTGTTGCTTGTCTTGTAAATAATTTTGAACTAGTTTCTCTAAGTAGATGTAATATACGGATAGGTATCCTTATAGCTTGAAAAATACTTAACAAGTTTATCTACGATATACAGGGGCGTTTTTTGTGACTTCTATAAAATGATTGAACCTTAAATTTTACCTTGCAGTGCTAACGAATCAAGACTATGACATAGATGAGGAAAAATTAGTACCAGACAGGAGCGATCCCACTTCTGCGATAAATGTACGTCTATCTCAAGAACAAACAAGGCTACCTGTTATAGAATTATTGGAATTTGATGCCGAAGAATCAAGTTAGTTTTTCGAGATTTTTCTTTTATCTTATTTTTGATGTAAGACATGTAGAGAAGATATTAGGAGAGATATTTCGAGAGATGATAATTTTACTGATATAGAGGGAAGATTTATAACACCCCAATTACAAGCCCCCAAAAATAGACCCATTTTTGAGCGTATAGTTTCGTCATTTTAATTTTAAAGGCTGAAGACTGTCAGAGTAAGTTCAGTTAGTTCTACATTAACGCTGCTTGGGGATAGAGCTAAAATGTGTATGAGTCTGTTTTGTTTTTCTTTCTTTCTTTCTTTCTTACGATTTTTCCTTCTGCTGGATTCGACGATAGTTTTAGAACGCCAATTAACTGAATTAATTATTTTATTAATTGCTTACTTTAATTTACAATTCACACTGAACGCCAAACACTATACTTATACTAATTTTTACAAGTTTAATAATAATTATAATCTCACTAGTATTACTTCCGTAAACCACACACTATCTATACAGTGTGGAAGTGCCAAATGGAATAAATTCGATAATAAATCAATGCAGATGGGTGCTAAAAAACGCTCGGACACGTCGATTAGTATTTTTGGTTGCGCATTTTTTTCAATGAAAACTTTTTATACAGGGTGTGTCGTGTAACAGTGCTCAATACCAACTTTCTTCTTTTAAATCAAACACCCTATATATTATTACATTTTCAGATTGCCTGAAAAATGTAATAATAATGGTGTTTATAATTCAAATTTGTAACGAGTGATTTTTGAGTTATAAACAAATGAAAATAGCAATTTTTAATTTTCAAAACAGTGTGTACACCGATAACGGCTCAAGATGTCGGAAAACGGCTCACATGTCTCTATCTTAACTTTTCATTTAGAGCTCTATTAGGTAGTTTAAATTTTTATACAGGGTGATGAAAATTATCAGATTTTTAATCACCCTGTATAAAAATTTCATCCACACAATAGGATACTACATGAAAAATTAGGATAGAGACATGTAAGCCGTTTTCCGACATCTTGAGCCGTTATCGGTGTACACTGTTTTGAAAATTAAAAATTGCTATTTTCATTTGCTTATAACTCAAAAATCACTCGTTACAAATTTGATATATAAACACCATTATTATTACATTTTTCAGGCAATCTGAAAATGTAATACTATATAGGGTGTTTGATTTAAAAGAAGAAAGTTGGTATTGAGCACTGTTACACGACACACCCTGTATAAAAAGTTTTCATTGAAAAAAATGCGCAACCAAAAATACTAATCGACGTGTCCGAGCGTTTTTCGCAACCATTTCCAATGATTTATTATCGAATTTATTCCATTTGGGTTTTCCACACTGTATAACACTACTATCGCCTTCTTATAATATCGCTTCCTTGTTCGTTTACCACTTCTTAGTCTACATTGAACTGAACTGAACTGACTAGCTGCTTGCTCCTCTTATATACACCCTTAGTGTTCTTCTGGAATGCACTTCGAGAGAAGTTTCTTCCCCAAACTTTTTTCTAAAATTTCGAATTTCTTTATCGCTTACCGCTCAATGCACAATACTTGCCGTTATCCACAATCGTTGTTCAATGATGTGAACGCGCCTACTCTAATTACAGTTTGGCGTCAGATTTAATGGTCAATTGACTGCAAAATTATTCAAGCCTGTAATTATTGATATAGCCGTCGAAATATTTCTCCTCTCTATGCAGAATTCTACGAATTTAACGAAATATACCTATCTGTTGAGTGATCCATGATTAACACTTTCCTTTTTTTTGTAAGTAAAATGTTCGATATTTATTTTTGGCACAGATAGCCGCAAATCTGATGAAACGAAACTAACTGAAAAGCAAGTTAATGAAGGAGAAGACAAACCTGGAGATGGTAATGAAAATGATTTACCATGCAAAGAAGAACTATTAAAAAATTCCACGAACGCCGGCGCGAATAAAATGGAAAATTCAGGATGTCAGTGTGAGATTATTAGATCTAACGAGTTTCCGCAGACTGAATTTGATGATGCGGGACCTGAGAATTCGCCGCTTGTAATAGAAGGTCACAGATGTTTTGAATGTTCTTCAGGTATTTATGTTCCTCTACGACTATTGAATAATAATGTGATACGCTCTATATACCTACCTACATGATTTCGGTGGAAGAAAATATTACCCCCGGGTATTAGCCACTCACAGATCGTCAGGTTCAGTATGACCGAGTACATTTGTCACTTATTATAGTTGGAAATTTTCAGTTCACACTGGCTCTAGAATACCCAAACTACTTATTGATATCGCTGGGCCAGCTGATGAACTTATGATGTGGTGTTCAAATGCTATTTTTTTCATATAGTCGTAGAGAAAGTAGCGTCTTCTACTCTCGGATAAAGGCTATTATTCACTTAGTCGGTTCCATAAATTCTTTAAATAGTTATGTGTTAAAACGTGATGTGTATGTAGTGTTTATTGTTTAGTTATAATGTATTTTTTATCCTACCCCATAAGAAAATTGAACTTTCTCGACTGCATGCCCCCGGAGAAAGTGCCACTTTTCCTGCCTAGGCGGTAAAATTATTTTTATATTTTCACGCTAGAGGGCCACCCAATTGCAATTGAATGCTATTTCCAGAGGGAACCAATAGCAAGCAAGCTTATAGATGTATGTCAATCTGTCAATGTCAATAGACCAGCAAGACCCAGCAAATTAAATACTAATAGTGAGGTACTGATGTCAAATTTATCCAAACAAGGAATTTCTTTCAATAATAATTATTGTAATATTCAAAATCCAACGTTCACTATTAATGTTATCCATAAATAAATAAATAAATTACTGATTGTAATTTAACTAATCTACGCTTACTGATAGTAATGTATTAAGCAAACATCATATGTAGGTATTCAATAAATTTTCTTTCAAAACAAATTTTTTTCAAAAAACAAATATTATTATTATTATTGTGTAGGATAAAAAATTATGTGTAAACCACGGCGGTAAAGTGTCTTTTCAGGCCTCAAGAAGTGGCCAGCCTCGGCTGCGCCTCGCCTGGCCATATCTTCTTGAGGCCTGAAAAGTGCCACTTTACCGCCTAGGTATACAATATACTATTTGTGTCGTTTATAGTTTGCATTCAGTATTCAGGTAAGAAAAATCGCTGAAATTTTATTTAAGTATTTCTCGCAATAGATAAAAAGATCATGGGTCACTCAAATCTCATAGCTCACTTGTTGATAGTACCAAACTTCTAATAACTTCTTTTTTAGTTTCGAGAAGAGAAAAGTCCGTCATAATTGCGGAACCAAACAAGAAATCCAACAGACGCAATAAGGAAAGTATTGGAAGTCAATGCGATATTGTCGAATCCCATAAATTAGATGAAACGCAACTTCAGTCCGAAAAAAAACTTCTAGGTATACTTCAATTATCTGTAATTGATAATCCTGCTTACCGGGTACCATTATTTTTTCCAGATAAATGTATATGCTGTCCGGCTAGATCTTTCATGAAATCTGTTCTTGTTAATGACTCTTCGAATCAAACCATGATGGAATGCGTTACAGATTGTTGCGGGGTAGATTGCTCAACAAAACCTTCCCAAAACGGTGTTTATCAGACCTATTTTTGCGACATCGAGCAAATTCCTGGAAGCACCCGTGGAAAAAAATCACTGTTCGAATTTATGAATGACGGCCAAGAATTAACACCTCTGAAGTTTGAAGGGAATTCTTGTGGCGATTATTCATCTGACTCGGAATATCCAGAAAACAATACAACAGATTTGGAGATGAATTTTTCAGAGAGGACCGATAGAAGTCCTCCTTTGTTTACAATAACGGAATACGAGGAGGAGTACGCTGAGGAACGATGTAATGGAGAAAAGCTGCGTAAAAATTACGTTAACTGGGTAAAAGAGGAATGCAGTAAGAATAAAAAGTACCGAGAGAGAATGATCGAGATCGAGCGTCAAAAATTGGAAGTTGAGAAATTGAAAATTAATTTGTTTGAAAAATATTTAAGTGACGCTAATTTTTCCAATAAATCTGATGAATAAATAAATAAAATACTTGAAAATTTTGTCCGTCATTTCTAAAGTCATATTAACGTTGAGGAAGACCCAAATGATTTCTTGGTCATTGATGAAAACTACTTCCATTAATTTAGCACTTTTCTGTCCATTTTCACGCACCAATGTACCTATATACCTGAACAATTTTAAAAATATTATAACGAAGGAACCAGGAACACTGGCGAAATATTCTGGATTGTTTTGTTTTGTTTACCTTCTCTACTCTTACTTTCACCGGGTTCGATTGCTCTTGCGGCTGGCTGCTTCGTCTCTTGCTCAAGTTCACCAGCATTCACGGAGCAGGTTTCTTATCGCTTTATTATCGAGTAGCTGTAACAGATAGTTTAATACGGAGCGTTAAATGTCGATATTGTTTATGTGGGAATACTGAATCTCCTGGTTAAGATTTGGGTACTAATAATTTGGTGAAGTAGATTTTCCGATTTAGCGATTAATCAGAATAAAACATAACAGGAATTAATAATTATTGTGCATGGTAATATGCTGATACTGAAGCGATATGAATTAAGATACCCACGGATTTGCTGGTATTTCTGTTATTCAAATTAAAAATATTATTTATTGCAAAAGGATTGCCCATTGGAAACTATAAATGATTTCTATTTTATTTACAAGCGAGGAGCGGTTCGCTCTCATGAAATTCCCCACCAGGGTATGAATTTAACAGTCCCCGGGATTGGGCTGGAAGAAAATCAACACCGCATTACGGGCGATCAAGACTCATCCAAAATACCGGTTATAGATGTTATTGTGAAAATCTAATCCACTAAGTCAGTACCTACAGTGGGCTAGACGGAGGGACGCGGAGATACGCTGAACCTGAAAACAATATTGTTGTTTTTCTTTCCTGTTTATACAGGGTAAGTCATTGATATGGGAAAGCTCGATTGCACCTACACCATTAAAGATATCGAAATGAACCAAGAAGTGCTGTAAATGGGAGGGTAAAGTGCAGTTTGTAAAATTATTTTCAGATACACAGGATGGCCCAATATCGCTGTACGCCATACAACTTTGTTATTTTAAATAGGACACCCTCTATATTATTACATTTTCATATTGTTTGAGAAAAGTCAAAAAGAATGGTTTGTAAAGTTGAAGTTTGTAATGAGTAATTTATGAGTTATAAACAAATGAAAATCGCGATTTTTCATTTTCAAAGCAGCTTATATTGAAAACGGCTCGAGATATGGAAAAACGGTTTACATGTCCCTATCTTAATTTTTAATTTGTTATCCTGTCATGTAGCTGAAATTTTTATAATACCGGGTGATGAAAATAATCAAATTTTTTACCACTCTGTATAAAAATTTCATCCATCCAATAGGATACCGCTTGATAAGTTAAGATAGGAACATGTAAACCGTTTTTCCATATCTCGAGCCGTTTTCAATATAAGCTGCTTTGAAAATGGAAAATCGCGATTTTCATTTGTTTATAACTCATAAATCGCTCATTACAAACTTCAACTTTACAAACCATTCTTTTTGACTTTTCTCAAATAATCTGAAGATGTAATAATATAGAGGGTGTTCTATTTAAAATTACAAAGTTGTATGGCGTACAGCGATATTGGGCCATCCTGTGTATCTGAAAATAATTTTACAAACTGCACTTTACCCTCCCATTTACAGCACTTTTTGGTTCATTTCGATATCGTTAATGGTGTAGGTGCAATCGAGCTTTCCCATATCAATGACTTACCCTGTATAATTATAAGTGAATTTGCAATTAAGCAGTAATATTCACATTGTCTCATTGTCTCATTGCAAATTTTACAGCTCCTAAAACAACCAATAACAAAAACACCAAAAAAGGACACAAACCTGCTAGAGGAAGGCCAAAACCAAATCGCAATAACTCGGGAAAATCCAGATCCTCGTCACAAGATCGAAGCTACTGCGAGGAAACCAAGCAATTGATCCTCAAACCAAACTCAAATAAAAGAATATTTGAACGTTGCAAACCCCCCACCAAAGGTCCAGGAATTTCTAGCGAGTACATGTCAGCATATAGCACCAAAGCGTCCAGCAAGTATTATAATAGAAGCCCTCCAAGAGAAGACTATACCACAACGATCGGAAACGAAATTATGAAATGTAAGCTCTCTCTAGAACAAATAAATCCTTCCTGCTCTGGGAGATGTCGGGATGAACCCACTTGCAGCTGGAAATGTCCCCGCTTACATCAATGCGAACCTTGTTATGATGACTATGATACGTGTTTTGGTAATTCCGGTAGTCCCCTGCATCATTGTCCTTCGGGTCCTTGTTGTCAGCCCAGAATGTGTAAATGTTATGAAGGAATTAAGGAAATTATTCGACAAGAGGAGGAAAGGATGGGGAGAACTTGCCCGAAAAACAGAAGAAATTGGTAGGTCTCTGTGATTTTTGTTATTTTAATTATTATGGAAGGTCTTCCTTTCTATTGAAAAGTTCTGACAAAATGATTATTATTGATGTTTATGAAAGTAGTCTGAGTTTTTATTAGAAATTAGGGCATTGGTACAATAATTACATTAATTACATTGCATAGGTAGGTAGGTACTTTAGTTCAATATTATATTATTATTTTCATAGTCTTTGTTTAGTAACCACGCCTAACATTTTTGCCAGGACTACTCCCAGAATGGAAGGGCCTAAGCCTAAGTCTTCAGGTTCCATAAATAAAGACCACATCGTTCCTATAACTTCAGAACCTTCAGAGACCTTATCTAAGAATTTGTGTGATGGGGATAAATCAAAAAGTAAGTAGAGAGAATTAGAAAAGTGTTATTAATTTTGTTATTAATTTATTTTATTTATACTTTTTTGTTGTTCGAGTTGCTCAGACTACTTTCATATATGCACTATACAGGGTGTTATCTAATTGAATGTCAATATTTAAGGGGGTGATTTTTGGGTCCATTTTAAGCAGAAAACTTCATAAGAACGATGTCCTAAGAGTCTTAACTTTTGAGATACAGGGTGGTAAAGTTTTATTAAAATAAATCATTTTTTCGTAATATCTGTAATACCGCTCTGGACATTTCAATGAAATTTCGTATACAGGTATTAAGCATCAAGGGGCATTTTTTCATGAACCACGTTTCATTTTATTTCCATTAGTGACGATGGTGCTCGATTGTGCAGAATTTTACCGGCATATTTTAGCAGACATTGATGGTATACTCCACTGATTTCTGTTCAAATAGAAATCATTTGCGGAGTCCCCATTCATTTCCAAGCAAATTTGATTACCTATTTTTTTAGTCCGATGCACGGTTTTCGCCTAAAAAAATAAAATCTGTTTCTCTACATGGTCTCAAGATTTTCTTTAAAATTAAATGAAAAAATATAAAAATATGCAGGTAAAATTCTTCTCGATTGTCACTAGTGAAAATAAAACGAAATGTGGTATATGAAAAAATGACTCTTGATGATTAATTCCTGTATAAGAAATTTCATTAAAATATCCACAGCGGTATTACAGATATTACGAAAAAATTATTTATTTTTAAAAACTTTACCACCCTGTATCTCAAAAGTTAAGACTTTTAGGACATACGTTCTTATGAAGTTTTCTGCTTAAAATGGACCCAAAAATCACCCCCTTAAATATTGACATTCAATTACAAAATACCCTGTATAAACTTTGAGCTTTGAGAATGTATTTTCACTTATTTTTTCTTTATCTTTATGTAGGTTATTTAAATTATGATAATTTAATTAATTATAACGCTTTATAATTATTAATAAAACATGTTATACGACGTTATTAGTAATAATTTAAAATTCACAGTCGATAAGAAGACCAAAGGAGAAGTCTGTATTTGCCAAGGAGTGAAAAATCATGGTTGCCGTTTCTGCAAAAATGCTTTCAAGTCTTTACCAAAACTAAAAAGGTCTATTTAATATTACTAATAAATGAATTTAACAAAAAAAAAAACAATCTACCTCCATTTTTGCTGTTATTAAAATTAATAAATAATATAAAAGCTATATGATTTTAAATAACCCACCATCAGTATCAACGCCATTTTCTCTAAAAACATAATTTTTGATATAACTTAGAGTCATGCTGAAAATGCGCGCGATTCCAGCCTATTTCCAAGAAAGGCAAAAATGCCATACCATCAAACAACTACCGGCCAATGATCAAGCAAAAACCTATTAATCAACCCCTTTTAAAGCACTCCGGAGCTATCATAATCAGCGACCGTCAGTACGGCTTACGCAAACAGAGATCAAATGGAGACCTCAGCTTGTTCGGGCAATTGTTTTTCCCCAGGTCTTGCCTAGTTTTTTTAATTAATACTCGGTTTTACTTGTGCCGACTTTACGGCCAATTATCTCTCAAACTCCTTAACTTTTCGAACTTTGCCGAGTTCCACTAGAAGCGCTCCTGTTTTTCAAATATTTGCCGAAAAATTCATTACCGTATCTCAAACCGTTGCCTTATTAGCGCGATAGATGTTTTAAAAAGCAGATATTTTCCGAAATTTTCTTAGGAGCAGAAAATTCGATTTTTCAAAATTCGTTACTACTAAAAAAAGTTGTAACATTCCATTTCGGATGGACAAATTCATTCTCTACAAGATAGTGAAGGTCTCATCTAGTTATACCTACCTTCATAAAAAAACAACATAACTTCAGGCCGATTTTACTCCACATAATAGTATTTTTACAGGTCTCACAATAATAAATCACTACTAGTAAAGTGTGCAACTTATACAACTTATAACCTATAAATCTAAATAATCAATAAACACAGCTGTCCTCTTGTCTCCACTCGCAGATATTACACCACTTGTCTATTCTTTACAATCCGCTATACTGTCACTACTGAGTCCCTTACTTCAGACTTCACTTCACTTCCACTTTCCAGTAACTACTGCTCCTTCCAGCCACACGGCGGTTCTTATATAGTCCCCTGATGCACCGTCAAAACAGTAGGCACATTCTTGTAGATTGTAGAACTCACACTGGCCGTCAGTGTGTCACAGATGTGGTATCACTCTAATGCCCGTATTCACAAACGATAATTTCCTAAATAATTACGTAATTATTTAAATGAGTGAGATAGAGATATTCAGTTTTTTTGCAATAGAATGAGATGGGGATAATTGATTACGTAATTATTTAGGAAATTATCGTTTGTGAATACGGGCGTAAGGGTATCACAGTTCGTCAATCTTATCTTGTCGTGGTCGGGGGTAATAATACCACGAGAGCTTAGATGTAGCCGGATTTTCTGCACATGTAGTTAAATTTCCTACATGCAAGCAAGTATGAGAAAACGAGCATATAAAAATATCCCTGTAAATCGTTAAGGTCGAGTTGGTATTTGTTGAGACAATTCCATCGAATAATAAGGTACTAAACGTTATTTATCAGTTAATAATACCAAAAATAACTTTTAAGAGGACAAATATTATTGTTAAAAACACAATTTTTGTATTTTATGTTGATGTTTATAGGTAATGAAAAAAAACTTATGGCAAACAGTAGGTAGCTATATCTGTATTTATGGCATTCGTTTATAACAGCAGGCCTGCGTATCCAATAGGATAGATAAGCTTCGTGACTGTTGTTCGAAGGTACACTGGTTCAAACCCCCAGTAGGGCAGGAACCTTTTTTCTTCCATATAAAATATTTCCAAATAATAAAATTAATAATTGTGACTTTAGTAACAGAGTGCGAAAGAAATCGAGCCATTGCCATAACAACATAGTGATATGTCGTCCTTAATAGTGTATTTTTAATTAAAAAAAAGCAAGTGTTCATTTTTATAAGAATTATTATTTTAAAACAATAAAAAAGAGTGTCAGTCGTATCATAAACTAGTTACATATTTATATTTAGTTACAACAAGATTATTTCAGTTATACTTTATTTTTTATTTAGATGGATTCCACCAAGTCAAAATTCTAGGGGAACGATTGGCAACAAGACTGATTAGGTTGGTTGTGGTGATATTTGTTACTAGAATAGTCACTAGAATAGTTCCTAAACTAATTTAGGTTATGTCGATTACTTGAGATGTCATTTCATTTAAAAATACAAAATCCAAAGAACTACACTCAAACGCAATTTTTTCATATGTAGACTTCAAAAGTTTAGAGGCATTTATAAATGTAAGTACCTATTTACTTTTACAAGTCTTATGTACACAGGATTATACCCTTCCCTTATTAATTTTATGTAAAAATATTGAAAATAGAAGATTTATTGACAAATAGGTACTTACATTATTCAATCATGTTTCAAGATTCTCTTTAGATATTTCAAGAAATCCGATTAAACTGTATTGTTGTTTAATTTGGAGAAAGATCTTTCAATAAGAATAATAATATTGTTCATAGCATTTGAGCATTCATTCTTTTCTTTCTTTTGAAATAAATTTACCTCTCCACTTCAGCATTTTATTAATTTTGAATTTAATTTAATTTGTCAGTTTGACAACTTCATCAACAAACTGTTCAATTATTAGTTCCTTGGCGTTTTCGCTGTGACTAGAGTACCGACTGAGGAGCCCGACTCTGTTTTCGCAAAACGTCATTAGACAATTTATTCATGCCAAACAACAGTTAAATTTATGCTCAAAAGATGAATAACTACTAGAAATGAACTATTTTCAAAGAAAATTGACTTAATTTTTTTTTATTTCCATTTTATAACAATGCAACAAGGAAACATGTTTTGCAGGTGACGTCATAGCTGTACCTGAGTCGGAAGTGTGTTGCCGTAACTCTAGTCACAACGTAGATTTTTTTTCAAGTTAAGGAAACAGGCAACCATCAGAGAATATCAAAATTACTGTTTAGAGATTGCACAGGCTACCAACTTGACAGCTGTTTGACAAGTCCATCTAAATAAAAAATAACGTATACGTACATATTATTGTAGTCTCCTTGTGACGTATCTCACAGAGGTACTTTAATAACGAGATTACTACAGAGGAGACATTTGAATATTTAAACATCGTGACGTGAGAAATAATAGAAAAGTTGAAGTTTTATAGCTTCTTCTTGACATAAAGCGGTAAGAATACAGGCCCGCCACTTCTATAGTCAAACGAAAATACATTCGGCGTACGTATCTCATTTTTGCTCTCCTGTGAGATACACCACCATCTTTAAAATTGCAAAGAAGTTAAAGACAGATTCGTTGGTCAAAATACACAAAAAAAAAACCGTTAAGGTGTATCCGGAAATGGACCGTTTTTGAGAAACGATAAAGTGTCAAAAAAATATTATTTTTCCACTTTAGAGTTGCGTGAGGTTTTTTGTTCCCAATTGGACACTGGACAAATTGACATTTTAAAAGAGATATCTTCAAAAAACAGGAAAACAATATTTTTTTGACTCAAACGATGCATCTCAAAAACGGTGCATTTCCAGTAGACGCATTATGTTAATGTGAAATTTTGTTTATTTTGACTATAATATTTTGTGTTTAAATTTTTTTGCAATATTATAGATACACCCTGTATATATTGTGAAAACGGGGACCATATAACATAAGTAAGTACCTAAAATTATTTATAACATTAGAACACAACAATAATAAATTCTTGAACAAGAACAACTAAAGAAACTATTTACAAAACAGGAACAAGTGACGTTATAAAACAACAAAATAAGGAACAATTCCAATATAGAGACAACGAACAAAGGATGAAACAAGAACAATGCTTATCGATAGTTTGATTCGTTGAACACTGTTTCATCTTATATTCGACGTAATGGAATGTTTACCCTATTCAGTCTTCAAATAAGTTAATATTGATTGCCTAATAATGACCACCCCCGTACTCGTGTCCGCCGGCCGCGGCAGCTCCATGTAGACTCTGCAGTTGTTCATAGCCAGAGATGTCTCCATGACCCTGCTCCTCCTCATTCACGGAATAAGACCCCAGGCCATGTCCAGCGGCAGCTCCATAGCCACCGCCACCGTGACTACTGGCGGCTAACAACGCTGCTTGCCAACCGTGCCCTGAGTCTTGGTGCTCGCCAGAACCGTACTTGCCGGTGGAAATAAAACTGCCACCATAGAGACCTGAATGGTCACTGCCAGCGGCTGAAAAAATTAAAGTTGAAAATTATTCTGGAAAATGGTGTTTCGGAAACTTCTGGAATTGATGTGTATAGGCTTTCATAGCTGGCTTCAATTGAAATCAGAGTTGCCGGGCTGTTTTGCCCTGGTCCATGGAGATTTGTTCCGAGATTGCTTCCAGAACAAATCTCCATGCTATACTGAAACATATTCTTCCAACCTTAGATTCAGGTACTTTTTACATCAACCATGCAGTAGTAATTAAATCATTTGATCGCTTTTTCGTTCTTATTAAAAAAAAAAAACTAATCAAGAATTTTCGTATTTTGCCAAAACAGCAGAACTGTTTTATAAAAAAAAGTATTAATTAAAGATTGAAAACTCACCATGTTTAGTTAGATCAAACGATGGTCCGTGATGTTCTCCTCCCCCTCCTACAATACTAATTCCGTGATGAAAATCGCCTTGTCCTCCACCACCACCACCACCACCAGAGTGACCGTGACCGATGGACGAAAGTTGGTCGAAGTTGTGACCTTGTAGGGCACCATGGTCGCCACCTAAGCTGCCACCCCCTAAACTGCCTCCGTAACTGAGGCCATGGCCTTGTAACACAGTGTGATCACCGCCTAAGCTGCCACCGTAGCTGAGCTCCAAACCATGACCTCCTCCGAAGCTGCCGATGCCTTCGCTTCCCCCGCCATGCGTAGGGGCAGTCAAGGGTTTCCATCCGCTATTGCCTCCATCACCGAGTGAGCTGGCATCTGGTTAAAATGTAGCTAATTAAAAATCTTCATACAAATTTATGAGTATTTGAAGAGTGTAAGTTCAAAAAGGGTTAAATGCTACTTTTCAAAAAATAAAAAATACTTTTTTGTACATAAAGTGGAATTAGGGTACACAAATTGGGGTATCATTTCTTGAGGGGCTGCAACTTGAAATTTTAGAGTTTGAATTTTAGAAAACTGCTGCCACTGCCAAAATGCTTCTCCCCTCCAGTCTGCCACTACCAAAATGTTACCCCCTCCAGGCTGCAGAAACGGTTTTTGTGTTTCCTAATATAAAAAAATCAAATCTCAGGAGCTATAAGTTGGCCAATCCAAAATTTTGAAATTGGCATTGTATCTTTAGAAGTAAAAAAGATATAAAAATCCCAAAAATCCATTTGGTTAATGTAAAGGGTAAAAAAAATTATATTGCACTAACTAACCCCTCAACTATACCAATAAATCTCCAGCTATACCAGTAAATCCACCAGTTATAAAATTTTTAATGCCTTCGACAATACATATAAGCACTTTGATACATCGTTAGAAATATCTTTAAAAAAATATTTTCAGCTAAATTGGAAGCTTTTGTCATGTAAGTACTTATCAAAAAAAGAAGAAAAAATATTTAAAGGGAGACTACCCACGCTTTGAAATCGCAACTACAATTTTTGGAATTTTTGAAGTTTATATGAAAAAATTTTGAAATTGGAGACGCGCGGGTGGTTTAGGTCGCTGACTGAAACCATTGACGTTACCACCATCTGAGATTCGAATCCCAGCTCGGGGTGGTTGTTTGTGTTCGTTAAATTTACATAAATTGAAAATTGGTGTGTGGCTAAATGAGCGTGATCTTGAGACCAAACCAGAGTAGAGCGTTTAGGTCTTACCTACTTACACAGTTATTAAGACCAACGCTCCTGTATCTCTCATGGTTTAGGAGATCCCAATGCTGAACGAGCTGAAAGTGACCACTAGCTCTAATAAATAAAGGGGAGGTGAGTCACTTTATACCTCAGTTTAATCCCCCCTTCACGTTATCCAAACGGATTTTTGCGATTTCTTTTATCGTTTTTAATTCTAAACTAAATTTTAAAATTACGAGTGTTCACCAAAAAGTTCGCTCCATATAGAATTTTTTTTTTGTTTTCTCTCTTTTTGACAAAAAAAAATTGACTTAAGCTTCTCAGAAGATTAAATTTGAGCACACTAGATCCATGGTGTGAATTTTAGTTCCAAAAAAAAAATGGATTGTACCGAAACTTTGAAATTGTAAAAAATATAACATTTCGAAATAGCTGAAAGAATTTTGCGGGAAATTTTGACAACACTAGCTAGATATCCACCAAAAAATGTAATGTCAGTTATGAAAGATATTAATTTTTTACACAGGTGGCCAAAAAGTGTAAATTTTGAAATTTCAACTTATTGCTCATTTTTCTTAGGGTAATTTTGAATTTGTAATATTTTGACTGAGATTTTTGTTAGCATTGTTTATATTAATCATTAAAATTGACAGGAGTTAAAGAAACTAATACCAGGGGGGAAATTTACAAGTTTAATAAAATTTCTATCAATGTTTTTAGTGCAAAGCGTATTGTGTAGCTTTAGCTTACCCTGCTTGCTACTAATTTAAGAAAGGATTAATTACGGTTTTGTAGAGAAGTTTTATAAGTTCTGAGAATGAGGTACTCGACTGTACATTTTTTGAACATTTCGTCAATAAATTGACTGTACAGAAGAAAAAAATTCAATGCACGAGAGTAGGCAAACAATTCCAAGATCTGCGAATTATTAAATTGTGCGTAGTTTGAAATTTTACTCATTTTCTCTTTTTAAATTGCATTTCAAGCGATATGTGAAAGGTACCTAAGATCCCAAAAAAATGAGTATTTTGATATGTAGTTCATTTAGTTTCGTCCAGTATTTAATTTCCAGTACGCTGAGAAAAATGAGCAAAAAGTTTAAAGTTACTAAATTTCTAAATTCCAACAAAACCCTTTTATTAGTTTTCAAAATAATGTTTTTTGTATAATTTTGAAGTTTATAACACTCTTGAACCAAAATTTGAATCAAGTGTGCTCAAATTCAATCTTTTGAAAAGCATCAATTAATTTATGACGAAAAATCTCAAAAAAGATTGAATAGAAAATTTTTCTCATTTGGTGCGAACGTTTTGGCGGGCACTGTATATTTTTATCAACGGTACATTTTGATAAAATTTCGCTACAGTTGCAATGCAACTTACTCCGCTTTAGCTGTATGAAAGTATTATTTGAGTAATATAGGAAACAATTTAACACAAAAAGACCTTGACTGCAAACAAGTAAGTACCATTATAGGTATTTCAACAGAGATGTGTGTGCATTAGTTTAGTGAAAAAGGAATCGCAAAAGTTGATGTTGAGTTTGGATTTGTTGCCTCATCTTTTGCAGTTTTTGTTAATTTCGCTTATCTCCCTGGACGTGGAGCGTAAGCTTGAATTATCTGTTTCAACCAGTTTATAACCTTCGTTTTATTTGGTTCCATTAAAAAAAAAACTTTCAATAATTTGAGTAATATGCAAGTCAGTGAAGGTACCGCATTAATCAGGAACTAAACCCACAGGTGAGGAACTTTTGTTAATCTAATTAATAAACGCAATTTTAGATCAGTAATCACTGATCAGTGAAAGTATATCAACAGGAATTTCCTGTTACCTGTTACCTTATTATAATACGAGCTGATAGGAAATGATCGGTAATATCATGTTTTAAGAAATAGTGAATGTCTTGGCTCTTGAAAGTCGAGTTATGGCTTCATTGTATTTTGTCTGCATGTTACATTCAATATGCAATACTCCGTAATTATTAAATTATTGTTACCTATCAAAAAGAGAAACGTAATCAAAGTAATAGTCCAGCATGTATGTTTGTACTTGCGCATGCAGCAGGTTTTATGATTAATTTGATTACTTAATTAAAAATAAATAAGGAAAGTAACGCATAACTTACATCCTGAGAAGATCGGGGAGATGCACATGATGGCGATGATCATAAGGGGAGATAAATTTTTTAACTGTAAACAATAAAAATCAAAATTAGAGTTTTAAAAATGAAAATTAATTTTCAAACTGAACTTAATAATAATAATAATAATTGTATGACGCAGTGTGTGCGTCAAAAAGTTGGCATCATATATGGAGAAAAATTTTGTTTTTGATTTTTCAAGAAAAATTTGATGCATAAAAATGTCTTCTTGCTTGAAAACTTATTTTACCCTAATCAGATATACGGAGTAATTTTAATTTAAGTAAGGTAGGCACAGTGAAAATAGCTTTTTCGAAATCGTGGTCGTGGCTATTGCTATTTTTATAAAACATGCAAAATTTTGATGGGATTTGAGGACGATAAAAGTTTACAATTTTCGAATACAATTTTTGAATAACTTTTCCATAAATTTAACGTGAAAATGTCTTTAATTACGATCACTGAATAGTAACAGCAGCATTTAGAGGATTTTTGTTCGAATAAATTCGTTAGGGGTGGTTTAGAGTTTGAAATTGTTATTTACAAAAAAATTAGTTCTTATAAAAAATGTTTCTACATAAAAAAATATAAAAAAACCTTCTACAAAAAATCTGAAAATTATTGCAAAACAACTTTTGGGACATTTACATAGGGTGTTTCAAAACATGCGTGTCAGAAAATGAAAAGGTGTGATTCCCTGCCTCGTTCTAAGAAAAAAGTTCCTATTCACAAACTTACAGTTTTCGAGGTATCAAGTCTTGGAGGTGTCAAAAAAATCAGTTATTTGACAATATCTCAGTTTGAGATATAAAACTGAACTTTAGTAGGTACACATCTTTATTATTAATATTATTTACTTTCCAGCGACACTTAAATTTCTTTCCATATGGCAGCGGCGGATATTTTAGGGGTACATGAAATTTTTTGCCCCTAATTTCAATGCGACACTAGGAAAATTGGCATTGTGAAAGCACATTTTAAACTGCCAATGTTTTCTAGGTATACCTAGCATACTCTACTCCCTTTTAGAGAAAAACAACATTTTATGATGAAAAACATTCAAGTAGCAGCACGTTATGATATGTAAAAAACATTACGTACTTTGTTTTTGATCATTTTTTTACGATAATTTTGTTTCACTGCCATATACAAGGTGTCCAGGTATGAGTGTAAGAGCTACACGTGGCGAC
Organism: Malachius bipustulatus; assembly: GCA_910589415.1. Taxonomy (NCBI): domain Eukaryota; kingdom Metazoa; phylum Arthropoda; class Insecta; order Coleoptera; family Melyridae; genus Malachius; species Malachius bipustulatus. The sequence goes on from OU342633.1 coordinate 19,925,320, forward strand.
CTTCCTTGGACTATTTTGAGTAAAAAATCTTAATGCAAAAAAACTCTAAACGTCTTCACTGTGCCACAGGAGGTCATCAAATTTAGAAATTCTGGGTCACCAATATGCATATTATTGAACTTCTATTTCCTTTTGCAGTTACGGTTAACATTTTCAAAGACTTTTGCAAAGTCTTATTTCATTTAATTTTCGTAACAGTGCAATTATTAACTTTTTAACATTTCCTAAATTTTTTTTTTTTTTAGAAATGTTAAAAAAGTTAATAATTGCACTGTTACGAAAATTAAATGAAATAAGACTTTGCAAAAGTCTTTGAAAATGTTAACCGTAACTGCAAAAGGAAATAGAAGTTCAATAATAAGTAGGCATATTTGTGACCCAGAATTTCTAACTTTGATGACCTCCTGTGGACCGTGAAGAGGTTTAGAGCATTATTGTATTAAATTTTTTTACTCAAAATAGTCCAAGGAAGGTCGCCACGTGTAGCTCTTACACTCATACCTGGACACCCTGTATAAGAATTAATTAGCCCTCAAAAAGTAGCTAATACTAATTGACAAGATGTGCATGTACAAAATCTAAACCTCTGTCGGCCAAAAGATATACAGTGTGTAACGCACTTATGGAATAAAATTCACTATTCAGAGAAAAAACGTTTTGGAAAAAGAAAGCTCACACACCTCAACTTCAAATTTTCACCCCCACCTCCACCCGCACCATTGTGGTCAATGGTCATATAGTTTGTAAATAGGTAGGACACCCTGTATATTTTTGAATTTTCATATTTCTCGAGAAATTCTGAAAAAATCTAAAAATTTGAAGTTCAGGTGTGTGAGTTTTTTTCCAAAACGTTTTTTCTCTGAATATAGTGAATTTTATTCCATAAGTGCGTTTCACACTGTATAACAATAAAAGTGCGCGGTAAATTTACAATCCAGGTAGGCAGACCTTATACACAATAGCGAATGCCCTTCTCATTGGTTTACCCGAACCAGGTAACCAATAAAATAAGGGATTATCTGCCTACAGAGGGTGTCACTTACTTGGACCTTAAAAGTTGGCTGCGCAGTTTTATTGCTATATCTGGTGTGGTTGGCCAACTGAGGTATATAGGTTCTGTATCTCAAACTGTTCCTGAGATATCGTCAAATAACTGAAAAAAAATTGGGGGGAGGGGGTGATTTTTATGTGAATGGGCATTTTTGTCTTAGAACGAAAATCGTAGTAGAAACACTTGAAAAAAAATATATAAGAAGATGAAATCTTAGAACGAGGTAAGGGATCACACCTTTAATTTTCTGACACATGTTTTGAAACACCCTGTATTTGTATTAGTGAAATGGAACATAAGAATTTTCATTTTTCATTGTCTATTATTAAAATATCGAAACTCAAAAATTTTAACTGTATAAAATTGAGATTTAAAATTAATGTTTATTTTTTCAATATATTATGTTATTCCTAAGTTTGTTGTATTTTGAGTTTTTAATTTATCAATTAAGTGAGCTGAAATTAATATGTTATAATAAAAAAAAATCCTTTTTTTAATGATTTCACAATTTCAAAAAAAAGATAGGTATTTTCTAAAATAGGGGAATTCTGGTTCGGGAAAATTTATAAAATAATTCATTAAAGATGGATTAGGTTAAATAGTAAAATGTCGGGTCATTGTCCGGCTAGGTCTCTATCTTTTTCGCTTTATTAGATAAATTAAATTAGATGAATAAATTAAACACGCGACATAGGAATATTCAGAGCAGTTATTATTATGGTCTGATTTGTTCCGACTCTGGAACCGTTCATTCGTAACGGGTCCGTAGTAAGTGAAAACCATCTTTCATGGTTGTTTGTTTAATACAGTAGAGTCCCGTTCATTCGAGCTAAACGGGACCGGACGGTGCTCGGATTTGCGGGAAACTCGGATCTCACGGATGAAAAAATAATCCGTCTAATCCGACCGTCGCTGAACTTTGTTCCGCTTAAATCGAGCCCACGACATATGTAATTACATATGTACTTTAACAGGGAATGCGATAGCTCGAATAAAGCGGAACCTAGCATAATGTTGCTCAGTTAATACGGATCGTGTAAATTCTATTTTTAGCTCGGATCACACGGAAGCTCGGAACACCGGGACTCGGATTAGCGAGACTCCACTGTACTTATAATGGGTATTTTGGTATAATTATCTTATTGTTAAAAATTTCTTTTATTTATTTAAAAATTACTTAATAATAACAATTTTATTTTTGGAGCGAATATTTGGAGATATTACCACCTAATTCTTAATAAGTATAAATCTCAAATTTAAATAACATTTTTTCATACACCCTCCCGCCCATACTAGGGTAGGTAACTGTATTACCGACACTAACACTTAGTACCTATTATTTGTCAAAAATATTTTCACAGAATTGAATGGAGCCCTTTAAGTACTCACAGAAAATAACTATACCTACTTATGAGCGATAGTTAAATTATTTCCTCCCTGTGCCTGTGAGTGATAAACTGTCTGAAACATTTCTAAGCCTTTTGTAATACCTTACAGTAAAAATGAGTTTTGACCCCTCTTATGTCTATAAAAAAATAATTATGTAGGTATGTACCTACTTCTGTACAAACATAATTATTAAAAATTTGGATGATATATTAAAAAAAGGCAAAAATTTTGCCTAAAATAAAAAGGGATTTTTATTGGCATAGAGAATTTAATGTTTTTCGTCTTGTCATTTCTGCGCTTTGAAAAAAATAAAGTCGCTAAATAAAAAAGTACATCTCGCACAATATTGAAAGACTTAAAATTTGTAACACCAAAAGAAAAATATCATATACAGGATGGTCCATCACTTATACCGTATGACAAGTTTCAAAGCAGAACATAGGCGAATAGCATTGGAAATCACATATTTGTGGTTTATTTCTCACCACTTTTATCTACAAGAATGGTAATGGTGTCTATCGAAAGAGAATTGTTTTCCGAGCATGCTGATACCAAATACTTAACAATTAACAGTTTCTTTATGGTGACAGAATAGCTTAAAAAAATTCAAAATTAAAAGTGTGAGCGGCTATGACATGCGTAATTCGAATAATTTTGTTAGGTGTACTGTCAAAACAAATATTTTTAATTACTGATACACGTTTCGATGCAAAGATTGTCAATGAATAATAATAATAATAATAGCTATTCTAATGCGTGTTTATCGCCGTGGTACTATTAACTGGCCGATAACTGGCCGGCCAGATCTCCCGATTTAGCACCTTATCCTTGTTGTGACTTTTCTTGAGATCTTGGGGTTACCTTAAAAATAAAATTTACAGAGCTCGTGGTGGCCGAATGTGCACTTGTTAATAACCAACAACTTGGACAAGTTCGAAGCGCAATTTATAAAAGGGTGGGAATATTAATTTCAAAAAAATAAATTAAATAATTGAAAATATTTGCTTTGACAGTGAAAAAGTTGTCCGAATTTAGCATGTCATGGCTGCTCATCTTTTAATTTTGAAAATGTTTAAAATATTATGTCATGATATAAAATTGTTAATTTGTAGGTATTTTGGTATCAGCAAGTTCAGAAAATAATTCTCTTTCGATAGACACCATTACCAAGATGGAATTTTGGCAAAGCAAACTGGAAAGAATTTAGAACTCAAATAGACAATAACATAAGATGGATTAAGCCCACTTATAATAACTATTCTAGATTTGTAGGTATCATCAAAGCAACAGCTAAAAGAACAATACCTAGAGGATTTCGACAACAATATATTCCTTGTTGGACCAAAGAAACTCAGGAAATCTATGAATCATATAAAAAAGCGCCCACTACAGAAGCAGCAAATACAATTTTGAATTCTCTGAACAATTCACGGAAAGAAAAATGGAATACTTTAATGGAAAACATGAATTTCACTCATTCTAGTAGAAGCAGTTGGAACCTACTTAGCAAATTAGGAACTACTAATCAAATAAAACAGCAAAAATATAATATTTCACCTAATTCTATTTCTTCTAGAATAGTGAAAGTTTCTAATTCTGTTTTAGTATCCAAAGAAGAACAGAAAAACATTAAAAATAAATTAAGAAAACAAAGAAAAAATGCCATTAATTCTGACACATTGTCTAAACCATTTGAATTAAAAGAACTTAAAGCAGCAATAAATTCCATGAAAAATCGAAAATCACCTGGTTTCGATGGTATTTTAACTGAATTCTTAAAAAATCTGGGGCGTTTTTCATTAAAATGGCTACTTTCTTTTTTTAATAACATTCTGGTTTCAGGTCGACTACCTGAAGATTTCAAAAAAGCAAAAATTAGCGCAATTCTAAAGCCTGGGAAACCAAATGATGACTCTTCAAGCTACAGACCTATTGCTTTGCTTAGTATCACTTATAAAGTACTGGAAAAACTTTTATACAATCGTCTATTACCAATTGTTGATGAAAAATTACTTATTGAGCAAGGTGGATTTCGGCCAAACAGAAATACATGTGACCAAGTTTTGGCGTTGACAACCCACATTGAATGTGGCTTTCAAAGAAAATTAAAAACAGGAGCAGTCTTCCTAGATCTATCTGCAGCATACGACACTGTGTGGAAAGAAGGTCTCTTACATAAATTATATAAAACCATTGGTTGTAAGACGATTATGAATCTATTGGAAAATATGCTATCAGACCGAAAAATAAAAGTTTTCGTAAACGAAAAGAGCAGTAAATACAGAATCTTAAATAATGGTCTCCCACAAGGTTCTGTTTTATCTCCACTGCTATTCAATATTTACATTAGTGATTTGCCTGCAACCAAATCTAGAAAATTCATATATGCCGATGACATTATTTTAACTTACCAAAACAGCGAATTTAATTTATTAGAAGAAACGCTGTGCTCTGATTTGAAAATCATGAATGATTACTTTAAGAAATGGCGTCTTTGCTTAAACTCTTCAAAAACAGAAGTTACATGTTTCCATCTCAATAACCACCAAAAATCTAAAAAGCTAAATATAACTTTCAACGGATCGTCACTGAATCATAATTTCAATCCAAAATATCTTGGTGTGACTTTGGATATATCTTTAACCTATAATCAACACTTAGAAAAAGTGAAACAAAAATTAAAAACAAGGAACAATATTCTATACAAACTTGCTGGAACAACTTGGGGAGCCAATGCAAAAACAATTCGCACATCAGCTCTTGCACTTGTTTATTCAACAGCGGAATATTGTGCACCCGTATGGCTCAACAGTGTACATCAATCAAAAGTGGATATTCAACTGAACCAAACATTAAGAATTATTACTGGAACAATTTCCTCAACTCCGATCCCTTGGTTACCTGTTTTGTCAAATATTGCTCCATCTAATCTCCGAAGACAACAAGCAACACATAAAATCATGAATAAATACCGAACATTTCCAGATGATTTTTCAATAACATCGGACCTGAATAATCTTCCAACAACGAGATTAAAATCAAGAAGACCTGTGTGGCTAGAAATATACCTGGATCGACCATTTAAAATTGAAGATGAATGGAGAAATGATTGGCGAAATAAAAGTGTTTCTTTATTCAACAACACTTTAATCGAAGATCCTTCATCATTAGTCAACGGTTTTGAAATCAGAAGGAAAGTCTGGGTACAAGTAAATCGCTTAAGAACAGGACACGGTAGATGTAATTCAATGTTACATAAATGGAATTTAATACCAAGCGCTTCCTGTATTTGCGGACATCCTGAAGAATCCATCAATCACATTGTCAATGAATGTCCTTTAACCAAATTTTCTGGAGGTTTTCAAGCAATTCATGAAATTTCCACCGAAACAATAGACTGGTTACAGAATTTGAAGCTCTTGTAAACAAAATCTACATTAACAGCCAGATAACCTCAGAAGGGCAAAATGATTGGAATACTTCAAACCAATCTCAACAGGATGGTGTGTCTAGGTTTTTTAATGGGGTTTTCCCTAGACTATATCTCTCAAAGCAAATGCTTCACCATGATGTCAACATCGCATCAGAATATCCTACAGATCGTTCTTTTCCCCATGATCGACGAAACCAATCATATGTAATTTAATAAACTAAACAACATGTATCGTAAGACTGCAATTTGTAATTTCAAACGAATATATATATACCATTCTTGTAGAAAAAAGTGGTGAGAAATAAGCTGCAAATATGTGATTTCCCGTGCTATTCGCCTATGTTCTGCTTTGAAACTTGTCACTCGGTATGTATGTCCACCCCTGAACTAGAAGTTAATTTTTAAGATTAAAAAATAAAATTTTAAGGATTCATGAATGTGATTAATATACAGGGTGTTAAGAAAATGACGGATAAACTCTATAGTACATTGTAGGGGACACTCAGTAGAGTACGGGAAAAATAATTTAAAAAATCTGGTCTTCAATTTGGTGAGATAAAAATGCCAAAGTTAACATTTTACTATCTTTGTTTTTCGTATTTTCAAAAACTAGATGATTTTAGAGATATAAAAAAGGGTACTTTAATCGTTATCAATTAAAAAAAATGCTTGAGATGTATTACTGGCTTGGAAAATTTAATAAGATTTTTTTCTTTTCTAAGATGCTAAAAAAAAAGCATTTGGCAACAACGGTTTTGATACCTTAACTACCTATTACATTGTTAGAAATCAGACGAAATTACCAAATACCAGCAATTATCCTATTAAACGTTGTCAAATTTATTATTGTTCAATATTTTGCTTACCTATATCTTTTAAAATGTAGCTCTGGATTTTTTTGAATAATTTTTCCCGTACTTTACCGAGTGTCCCCTCCAATGTAGTAAAGAGTTTATCCGTCATTTTCTTAACACGCTGTATAAAAATCATTATCATTCTACCTCTGTCATTTCCATATTTTATGTATTTTGTTTAATTAAAACATTGTAATATTTTTTTGATTATTTTGATTTTATTAATCAATTCTACTGATGTTATTGAAGAAAAATCGATTTTCTTGCCACTTCACCACCAAATTAGAGCTTTTTACCGTTGGTGTTTTTTTACTACCATCACCTTTAAGCATCTTACCGGCATGATGGCTGACTGAGAAGTGGTACGATCACTAAAATCTCTAAATTATCCATGTATTGGAAAATAAACTTTTGTCGATTTTTCACATTTTACTATGACATTTCCTAATTTAAAATTCGAAACTTTCATATAAGGCGGATGCACTTATACAGGGTTAGAACTATTTAAAGGGCCACTACAGGCATATCCTAAACCATTGAAGATACGAGGTCGGTTAAATTAGAGAAAAGTTGCGCTATTTTGTGGGCATCTCGAATCCGTCAAAACATGTAAGATATATGTGACCGTTCCTGAAATATCCTGAAAAAACTGAAAAATCGAGAAATCTTATTCTTGCCATATCTTTCTTACAATTGGAAACTAATGAATAATTTTTCGTAGGCTTACATAAGCCGTTATGAGCTATTTATCTGACGTTTCAAAAATTTTCAAAGCCGACTAGATCCCAGAGTTTTCATAGTCAACTTTCGTTTTTCTTATGGCCGCCATATTATTTGTTTATGTCGTTCGATAAGAAAAAAATAATGGAAACCAAAAACTAATAAACTTCCAAAAATAATTTTTCAAAAATTTTTGTTCTTCTTTTTTTCTAAAAAAGATAACTTTTTAGACCGAATATCATAGAGAAATTAACAAACTATAAGGCAAGCAGTATGACTTCATATTGACCTATTTCAGCGAATAACTTTGTTTTTTTTTTTGAAAAAAGAAGAATAAAAATTTTTGAAATTTATTTTTGGAATTAGTTTTTGGTTTCCATTATTTTTTTCCTATCGAACGACATAAAAAATAATATGGCGGCCATAAGAAAAACGAAAGTTGACTATGAAAACTCTGGGATCTAGTCGGCTTTGAAAATTTTTGAAACGTCAGATAAATAGCTCATAACGGCTTATGTAAGCCTACGAAAAATTATTCATTAATTTCCAATTGTAAGAAAGATATGGCAAAAATTTGATTTCTCAAATTTTCAGTTTTTACAGGATATTTCAGGAACGGTCACAGATATCTTACATATTTTTACGGATTTGAGATGGCCACAAAATAGTGCAACTTTTCTCTAATTTAACCGACCTCGTATCTTCAATGGTTTAGGATATCCCTGTAGTGACCCTTTAAATAGTTCTAACCCTGTATAATAATAATAATTGATCCCTTTATTAATTTATAATATGGCAAGGAAAAAAGTGCTATTTAATATTTTCGTTATTTTCGCCTTACTCCCTTATAGTTTCTAATATTTTATTCAATTATTTCTGAAACTATAATAGTTCAATTACTTAATTAAAATTTCAATGCACTTAAGTAATTAAGTAGCTTACCGTCAACATGTTCACTGAAAAAATTATCACCTTCAAACAAGAAACGATTAATCTAACTAGTTATACTTTCAACTGGGATGGGGTTATATACTTACCAAGATTTTATTAACAGTGAGTGATCCTCAAGTGGGGACAATTTTTTTGACATTGAACATTGAGCGAAAGTCTTTCTCCGTAATCCATGCACTAATCCCAGACGTACAAAGCTACTCCTTTCGTTCACTTGTTACTTGTAGATTGGTATGTGAATGTAAAATCCTGATACGAAAATAAATTAATAATTATAAATCGTGCTCCACTTTTCGTTCTTTGAACTACAGGAAATTAAATGTGTTCTTGATGTGTCTATCAAATTAAAGAATTAGTGCACTAGTTTCCGGTATTTTCAAGAAATCGACAACACCTGTTGCATAATAATACTAAGTCACGGGTACCTTGTCGTAAGAGAATAAAAGAAACTGATATAAATATGTTCACTTGTCTTGTAATTTATAAATGTAATTTAGCACTTTTTTGTGCTTAGAAAATTAATTACTCCCGATTTCCCTTTTTAATTAAATGATGCCTAAAAATTAGAAGAATTATCTTATTCTCAGTTATATAATAGGTAATTATTACATTACGATTTTCCATAAAAGGAAAATAGTAGGTAGTAAATAATGACAGTAAATAAAAATACATTTTTTTATAAAATAGAGGGAACATCGGTCTTAACCGTGTAGGGTGTAGGTATAATTTTTGACTTCGAGATCTAGTTCCTATTAGCCACACAAATTTTTAAATATATAAATAGTTTTATAGCCGGACACGTAACACCCAAGGCACGTGGTGACAGCGTCAACGGATTAGTAGGCTGATCTTCTAGCCCGCTGAGCAACCGCCCGTTTCAATGAAAACATATCGAGATAGAATCGAGCCACTGCTGGTGTTTTTATGCATATCCTTATCAAAAAACATGTGTTTATAGTCACAGGATAATCATTTATTTAATTAAATAAACAAAACTAGATGCATACAGGGTGTCCCAAGATTTCTTTATCAAGGGATATCCGCGTTATTTCAAAACAGAAACAAATGAAATTCGGGAAATTTGAAAAAAACACATGAAAATTTGAAAAAAAAACATGAAAAAAATTGTATGACATTATATTCAGAAAGAAGTCAACAATCTTGCCGAGCAAAAAATATGGGGTTGTTTATTTGAAAAAAAAAGTAGGGGATGATTACTTAGGGGTGGAAAGGCGCGAAAGGGGCATTGAGGGTGCAGCTGCCAAAGCCTTTAGGGGTATATATGGTTGAAATTTCCCGAATTTCATTTGTTTCTGTTTTGAAATAACGCGGATATCCCTTGATAAAGAAATCTTGGGACACCCTGTATATGCGGGAAATAAACATTAAAAAAAATTCGAGAAATTTTCCGCTAGAGAACCTATGATTTTCGAAGCTGTAGAAAAGATTTGCCGCCTCATCGGTCATCGCTCTACCACCCATTTGCTACCACATAATAATGTCGCTGCCATAACCTCCATCATCCTTTTGATAATCTAATCCTAATTGATAAACTTTGGATGCATCGATGACCATTCTTGTATTGTAATTTTTATCACATCTCTACGGAAAAAACTCCGTCAGAGTGGTAACGGAAACGAGAAAGTATGACAAGTCGCATCCAGCATAAGCGTCACGCGCAGAGGTAACTATATAGAATGGGACGATACGAGGGGGGATGTCCCTTTTTTGCCATCTCGAGATATGTATCTGCGTACCGTTTCTGAATTATCCTGTTTTTATTATTTGAAGTTTCAATTTGAATTTTGAAAGTTGGTGTATTGAGATTCCGCATTTATTGGTGTCAATTGATTGTTTTTATGCCTACTAGATTCGCATAATAAAAAACAGTGGTGAAAATATATACAGTGGTGAAAACAGATAAACAAGGTAGGTACTGTGCCTGTATGGAATAGAATATTTTCAATTCAATTTATTGCTCTAATAAGTCGCCGATTTTTCATCATCCGCTGTCATATGTTTGAGCTACAGAATAATATAGGCTACTAAAATGAAAAATTAAGATATAGGTACGGATATGTAAAACGTTTTCCGGTATCTCCAGCCATTTTTATGTAAGTATAAGTTTAAAATGCTTTTAAAATTTAATTTAAACGGATTTTCACTTGTTTTTAACTCAAAAATAAGCAAGTCGTTTTAAACACAAACTCTATGTAGGTAAATAGGTACTTTAATGCCCGTATTCACAAACGATAATTTCCTGAATAATTACGTAATCAATTATCCCCATCTCATTCTATTGCAAAAAAAACTGCATGTCTCCATCTCACTCATTTAAATAATTACGTAATTATTTAGGAAATTATCGTTTGTGAATACGGGCAAAAGTCATTTTAATTCGATTTTCTTAAAACTATATTTCAAATGTAATATACAGGGTGTGAGATCCCCATGCTTAAGCTTGAAAAACGGACACCCAGGGTGTCCGTTTTTCAAGCTTATAAGCATGGGGATCTCGGCTATCTTAAGAGATACGAAGTCGGTCAAATTGGGGCAAAGTTGCGTATTTTTATGCCGAGTAATAATCTGAAAAAAATTCAAGATATTTTCAGTCGTTGCTAAAATATCCTGGAAAAACTGAAAAATCTAATTTTCTTATTTTTGCCATATATCTTTCTTATTTTTGAAAATTATTAATAAATAATTTTTTGTAGGCTTATCGTAAGCCGCTAAGAGCTATCCATCTGACGTTTCAAAAATTTTCAAAGCCGACTAGATCCAAGAGTTTTCACAGTCAACTTTCGTTTTTCTTATGGCCGCCATATTGGAATTTCATGTCATTCTGTATTAAAAAAATTAAGGAAACCAAAAATCAATCACATTCAAAAAAATTTCTTAAATTTTTTTTTCTTATAAAAAAAAAAGAAAATTTTATCACCGAACGACGTTGGGCGACGTCGCAATATGACGTGACATTGCTTGACTTATATGGTTATTTATTACATTCGGTTGAAAAAAGGTTACCTATTTTTTTCGAAAAAATAAAAAAAAATTGGAACATTTTCTTTGAATGTGATTGATTTTTGGTTTCCTTAATTTTTTTAATACAGAACGACATGAAAATCCAATATGGCGGCCATAAGAAAAACGAAAGTTGACTGTGAAAACTCTTGGATCTAGTCGGCTTTGGAAATTTTTCCAGGGTATTTCACCAACGACTGAAAATATCCTGATTTTTTTTTCAGTTTATTACTCGGCATAAAAATACGCAACTTTGCCTCAATTTGACCGACTTCGTATCTCTTAAGATAACCGAGATCCCCATGCTTAAGCTCGAAAAACGGACAGCCTGTATGTGGTTTTGCTTTTTTATTGACGCTCAATTTATTTTCTGTTTTCACCTTTATAAAACGCAGCCAAAATTCTCGTCAGTGAAGGCGTCAGTGGGCGGGGCTAATGGCGATGGTTCTTTGACAGTTATAAGGTTGCCAATTTCACTGTAACTTGTCCCCGATGAGTCAAACTTCAGGACCACATTCTTTATTTTATGATCACCGTTATTATAATATGAAAGTTTTGTGCCAATTAATTGTCAATAAAGAACTATCGAGTAAAATATCAGAACAACGACTCCTCGAATGTGACGTCACAATCGCGAAACTGACTGAAGTCGACGCCAATAGTAGCCAGTCTGTCAACATAAAGAAGAAGAAGGTTAATAATTTTGACAGTGACGTTTATTGTAATCAAATATTGAAATGTTGTAAGTTCTGTTAATCGATGGCCGCAATAATTAAAATAATATTAATTAATCAAAAAATGTCACTTAAAATTGTTAATTTTTTCAAAATTTAATACCAAACCTGACTAAAGAAAACTAACACCCAGTTTATTACCATACAATGAAAACCGGGAGGGAGAATATTACTGAAAAATCTCTTTAGAATGTGTAAATGACAACACATTGCTGGAATTAATTAGGTAAATCTGCATAATATGTTACCTATTACCAATTTAAATAAAAAAATGTAATTAGATATTAGGATATGCATTGAACACGTGAAAGAAACACTAATTACAAAAGCTTTCAGAAGAATGTCCAGGCCTGAAGTTCGCCTCAGACCACAGCCTCGTTTGGATCTCAAATGGTTAAAAACTGATTTGCAATTACTCTTCAATGGAGCCGACAATTTGAATAATACCTGGAATGGGCTAATTGCAGAAGGGGAACTAGCTGGCGAATTTTCAGAAAATCTGTACAACAACGCTGGGGTACCTGCCAGAAAAGGAGATTGTGGAAAATACTATTGCGGACAAAGGGTAAGTTTATTAATTTATTTTAATTTTTTCCAGAGTACCTACCCTTAAGCCTTATTATTATTATTTGTGAGTACTCTTCTTAATTGGAGTACTCTGTCCTTCAAACCCAACATGCACCTTGTGCTTATATTGGTTAGTACTTACTATACTTAGGTATTTTTGTCAAAGAGTTTATTTCATAGAAAGTGTCAGTTACTGCACGTTATTACTGCCTTGAGGAAAAGATTAAATAATGCAGCTATAATGAATTTTGTTCCAATACTTTAACATTACACATTTTTTAAATTACATTTCTAACACCCTAAAAAATAACTAAAAATAAAAACATAAAAACCAAAAAAAAAAGATCTTCTGATTTCATATAAAAAGCTTAGTCACTTGAGCTACAGTAGTATTTGAGACGTTTGTGGATTTCGGGAAGGTAGACACTATAAACTCACAAATAGAAAAGTACAAATTTAAAAATTATCTACCTAAATAAAGAACCTGTGGGATGCTCTAGGAATGACAGGAAAAAGCCTGATGGAGTTACCTTCATTCCATGACAAAATGGGATTATATTCATTCCATGGGATTATACCTGTGCAAATTACACTTCCTCCAGCTTCTCCAGCAGAATACTGCAGAGTCAAAAAAATATATCGAACTCTTGGAGGTAGATTTAGATTTATTTTTGTTCCTGTCGGACGGGAAATTTCAGGATTATGACGACCTGCAGCATTGAATTTTCTCACATCGGTTATGCAAAAAATTGTCAGCGTTCAATGTACAAAGAATCCCGAGCAACATTATCTCTTCCAACCTACAAAGAAGCTACGCTGCTGTATTGCTTCAATGTTAGGAACACTATCTACCATTTTTTAAAGAATTTTTCGATTTTTTTTTATTTCATGTTTCATGGTTACACCTGTTCTTATTTCTTTTACTCGTCTATTTTTATTTTTATTAAATAAAGTAGACTAAGTACAATATAATGTACCCAAATTTCTTTCCAGTTGCCCTCTCAAGCGTATAAAAATTGCTTTCTACCTAAAAAAAAGAAAAAAATACATGTATGTATTTTGCTCTTTTTCAAAATAGCAACCACTTTTAACAAAAAAAATTGTTCAGAGGCCGTTTCTACCCCTTCGATTATGAATTTTGAAAAATTCTACCTTATCGACCTCCTACACCGTAAAATGAATCTGCATGTTAAAATTCAACTTCCTGTGTCAAGCAGTTTGAACAGGGAGCTTGACAGGTGAATCAGTCACCTAACAATTTTATACAGGGTGTTGAAAACCTCGTGGAAAAAAAACAGGTTACTCAGCATTGAAAAAGAAGTAAATATCTGCTTTCAGTTTTGTTCTAGCTACTCTATATAGTTACCTAGATATAAAATTTCCCTAAAACAACTTCAAATTCTAATTTCCCGTGTACAAATAAAAATTTTCTTACAAGCAATAAACATAGTTTCATATTTGAAAAGTTTAAACAGAGGGCACAAGAAATTACAGATAATTTTATTCAAAAAAATAAAATCATTTCTAATATTAATTGCACAATAATTAGAACATTCGATAGTGAAGTTTCAAATTTTCTAAGCAGCCAAACTTTGACAAATTGACAAATAAGTAGGTATGAGTGCAAACTGCAACAATAGAATAGCTAATATTAAAAAGAGATTGCAGACTGTAATCTCATGATAAAATTCAATGCAAGGTTGCCATACCTACTTTAAAAAAAAATTATTGTGATATCTCGGAAACAGATGAAGATAGAATTTTTTCTTTTACTTCTTCTTTAAATGCCACAACACAACACCGTATCATGGTGTGTTGTTGGTTTTTTCCACAAGTTTTTTAACAACGTATTAGTATTAATAGATTTTTGGTTTTTATAAATTGAGAGAACACAATTAATAAATACAATGATTGGTGAATTCGTTTGTTTCAAAGGTAGTTGCGTTTATTTTCTATAATTTTTGTTTTTAATTTCTTGTTTTTTTTTTCAATTTCAAAGAGTTCTTTTTTTTCAAAAAGTAATAGAAATGAAAGTAAAATGATCAATTATTTTATTTTATTATTTATTTCTTTTTATAATTTATTTATTTTCATTTTTTATTATTTTTTTTTTTGTAATTTTTATTTTCTTCTTTTTTCTATCGTTATTTGATTATTTCCTATTTCTTTGTTAGTATTAAACTGTGAATATTCAGGCCACTATTACTGCTTACAGGTATTATAATACCTCCTTGCAGTGTTAGTGTTATATAACTTAACTAATTAATTATATACAATGTTATATGCAGGTTAAATTCAGATTATTTATTATGCATGGAACTTGAAAATACACCATATATGTAGGTATTAAGTGTTTAATAAATAAATAAACTTTATTGGCAAGCAGGATGATTATTTCATTGCAGGAAGTTTCAATATTCATGTTGCCATTCTGTTTATCAACGTAAGTTGAAGTTATGTAATTTCAATGGCAAGTTGTCAATTAAAATTAACTAACATGATGGAAAACTGCATCGATTGGACACATTAATAATAATTACGTCCAAGATAAATTAATCATTATCATAATTCAGTAAGTTATTATTAAAATTCTTATCTCAGCTCACATCTTAGTTATTTACAAAATTTTGAAAAGTGCAGCAAATAGGTAGAAGATAGACGAGAAATTTGTGAATCCATAGCAGGAAAAAACTAGCATTGCCTATGATATACTCAAAGTTTATTAAATAGCAAAGAAAATTATTGAAAATGGGACAAGTAGGTACCTACAACATTTTTTTAATCCTTATTGTTAGGTTGATTTAATATTATTGTAAACAGTATTATTAATTGATTATAATTATAATTAATTATAATTTTGCAATAATAATTGTTACATGATTTTTAAAAGTAACTTTTTCTCAAGATGATGGTGTATTATTAAGAAAAACAAAAATCAGTGAAACAATAGGATTTCATTGATATTTTTCCTGGTACAAAACAAAACAAAAATCATTAAAAAAGTTATTTGTTAGGCTGCCCAGGCAGCAAAAGTGACTTTTTTGCAATTATGTAATTTGTTAAATGATTAAGGGTAGACACGAAAGAAACTCAAAATACAGGGTGATTTTTAAGTTGAGTCATTTCTTTTAACACCGTGTTTGTTATAAAACACCAAGATTGTTATAAAATTACTTAGGTATCTTATTATTCCAGATATTAACATGTACGTGCTGTGATGGAATTTGTGGACCGAATGCTGGCTGTAACTGCTCATCTTGTCAAAAGCTCGATGAAGAAGAAAGTGCAACCACAACAAAGCCTAAAGAAAGACCGTGCTTGCAAACTCTTCTGAATAAATGGACCTGGGGACCACAACCTAGTAAGTTTTTTTTTACTAAAATTAATTATTGCTTCAAAATCGTCTGATAATTATTATTACATATTTTGAAAATCGATAAAATTTATAATAATACAGCTTTATGTTTTGAGGGGGGTCCAAAAGTCTGGAAACGGTCAACTATCTCAAGAAATTGAATCCAAAAAAAGCCTTAATAATTTTAAAAGCTCTATCCAATGATACCAAAGAGAAACCTCCGAAATTTCTTGAGGTTGGACGGGGGAGGCGACTTCAAAATCTTGAGGATATCCATTCAGCATTTGAAAATTGGTCACCACTTCTCCCCTCCTGGTGGTGGGGGGAGTCCGGGGTTACTGAATCTAAATTTAACACCATTGAATGGCTGTTTTTAACTAAATGAACTCGTACTTTATTACATTAATTCTTCAGTAGAATTTATTAGAAGTTACAAAAAAAATTGCAATTACAGCACTATCTGTCACAATTCACAAATCGAAAAAAAAAGCGTTTCATAATTATCACGGTGTAGGAGTTATATTGTTCTTGTTTCTTGGATCCGGGGGGGTATGTATCGAGATGTTGACCATTTGAAGACTTTCCAGACACCCTACACGGTTTTCTGACACTTTCTTTCGCAGCGAATGAACAGTTGGAAGTATTCCTGTCAAAATTGAACAGCGAACAGCGGCAATTATGCTACGAGGCTGCCAATTCCACTTTATCCGCCTCAAGACTGCAATGTTTACTAATCATATTCAAGAGATACTACATCGCTTTGAACAAATCGACGCATCAGTCTGTTTCGCCAAACTCGACTTTATCGAATAGTCTCACCTTCGAAAATGACTCCCAGAAAATTCTCACCCAGCCAACTAAATGCAAGTCTCCGTCCAGTCCCGCCATGGGATTGGCCGCGATCGGATCGCGAGCCGCCTTGAAATTTTCGTTCGCTTTTCTGAGAAGAGCCTGGAGACTTGGTGAGTAATGTTTAATTGAAAGAAAACTGCGTTGTCTCTTATGATAATTTTTTTTTAGGCGAAGATGTTGATTTATGTAACGAACTACTGACTGAATCGTTGGAGGCATTGCAGACGTTACCTGTGGCGACGATATTTAACCAGGAAGAAGTCTCCCCGGTCTGGTTAGAAGTCGTCGAAAGATCTTCAAAATTTTTAAAACAGGTAGTGACTGGGTAAGTAATGAAAATAATATAACCATCCATGGTAGTGTAGTAAATAAACTGATTTTTTTTGTACGCAGAGATGTGGTATCTGGAAGACAAGCTTGCAATGTTCCTACAGAAGACCAGCACGTAGCTCTTAATTTATTACTGGAACTGGCCCTCCAGAAAGGATCTCTGAGTAGCATTTTAGAAGTTACGTTGTTGCTTCTAAGCCTCTACGACAAGCAACGCAATTCGAGTGATAATAGGTAGGTACCGGTACCGGTACTCCTGTAATCTGTAATGTGAATATTTGAATTGAAATTTAAGGTCTGCGAGTAATATGGTGAGTGCGCCTCTGTTACCGTTTTTAAAAAGATTCCTAGACGTATCTCCTTCGCTGTTGAAACTTCGTGAAATCGATGAGCCCGGTAAATTGATCAGCTGCACGACTGCCCTCTTGGAGTTTCTCGAGTTACCAGAAAATGACGCTCTCGAAGTCAGCATAAAGCAGTCGGCAGTTATTATAATGGCCTACTTGGATAAATTGGCGACTCCTTATATCCCAGCGCAGATATTTACAAAGGTGCGGACTGCGAATCGAAATAGAAGCGACAATAATTAATAATACCGTCACCGTCTGTTTTAGGCTCATTCTCTGTCAAACAGTCAAAGGGTTTGGAGCTGGGGTTGGTTGGTTTGGATAAACGGGACTTTACCCAGTCCATGTCCGGCCATTTCGGATCTGAACGTCAAGCAAATGTGCTGTTCGAACAGGCACATTATGATCTTGACGAAAGCCGGGCAAGTTTACTTGATTCCTTTCTCCTCGGAACCTCAGTGTCCGCAGCTGATGGGGGGATTGGAAGATAAGGAAATTGTCAAAATTGCGACTCACACCGAAGCGAAACATTATCTCGTGCTGACCAAAGATCATAAAATTTACGGATGGGGGAAATGCGAAGCGGGACAGATAGGTTCGTAAATTGGCGTTTAAGAAGTGTTACTGTCATTTGTTTGGAATTGTGTTAACGGACAGTCGATTTGTGAAATAATTGTAACACTTTACACTTTTTTAAAGGACATGGGGGCGATTTACCAGTCGAGACACCTCAACACGTCAACGTACTCGACGGTAAAGATATAATCGACATCGCTTGCGGATCAAATTACAGGTACTCACTTTACCATAGCTTACACTAAAAAAAAAACATCTCTTGCATTTCAGCGCTGCAGTATCCGCAAACGGTACCTTATACACCTGGGGTCGTGGTAATTACGGTCGTTTAGGCCACGGCCTGTCAAGCGATTGCGAATATCCGACGGTGGTGTCCGCTCTAGCCGATCAGCACGTCGTCAAAGTTTCGTGCGGATCCGGAGACGCGCACACCTTGTGTGTAACGCTGCAGGGGAAAGTATACAGCTGGGGTGATGGAGATTATGGTAAGCTGGGCAGAGGAGGATCTGACGGTTCCAAGATACCGCGACTCGTCGATAAATTACAAAACATCGAGATAGTCGACGTGTATTGCGGTCACCAGTTCAGCGCGGCCATATCAAAAGAGGGTCACGTCTACACCTGGGGTAAAGGCGAAGCTTGGAGGCTGGGTAACGGCAGCGAAGAGCACGTCCGGTTTCCGCAGATCGTCGAATCGTTGAAACACGAACGAATCGTTTCCCTGAGCTTGAGCTTCGGTCACGTATTGGCTGTGACAGAGAACGGGGACGTTTACGGATGGGGTAAAAACGATTACAGGCAGATTTGTAACACTCTCGATTTGTACATTCAGACGCCGACTTTGGTCGAGAGTCTGAAAGGGGAAAGGATAACGGGAATCTGTTGCGGACCGACTCAGAGTTTTGCCTGGAGCGATATCGACTCTTACACTCCGGAAATGTCTTTACCGTTCATTATCGATATATGCGAGAGCACGTTTTGCTTTTTAAATCAACTTTTCGAGCTCATTCTTAATCGTACTCCTTACAAACAAGACGACGAGTGTCTCTTGGTGTCTGCGTTGCATTTGCTACACCTCCAGTTGAACGGGATCATTTTGAATAATATTAATCCAAAATCGATTGGGCTCGGTGTTAACAGTCAACTCTTATTGAGTATGAAGAGTCAGATTATGTATCTGGCCAGCGCTGCGAATATTCTGCCGACAGTGCAGACAGCCGCGCAATCGGTGCTTCAAACTGGATGGTCGATTCTGCTACCAACGGCTAACGGAAGGGCAAAGACGCTGAGTTCTTTATTGCTGAACACCGGTAGGTGATTATTGTTACGCGTTATAAGCTTATGTTTGATAATGTGGTTATTTTTAGTCGATTATGAACCGAAAATGTGTCGATCTGGGCATCGATTTATGACCGACCTTTTAGTGTGGAGCTTAATGATGGATGGGGGATTGGAATCGGCCATTGATGAAGCTTTAGAGCTCGATGTTAGTGAATTAATGAAAGTTGACGAAAAGTTTGAGCAGAACAGCTCTCAAATTAATATCCCTTTGCTTTATTTGGTGAGGCAGTTATTGAGGTAAGTAACTGGGCAACTACTAAACGCTATAATCAAAAATCGCTACTTGTTACAGGAATAGCAGTACCATCACTCAGAGTTTATTGAAGGATTTGAGCAACACCGGTAAAGTCCTGCAACTGAAAAACGATCCGTCTCAAAGTCTAAAATTGCTATTAACCTTTCAACGATTATTAGTAGGAAGAATTTTAAGAAAGAAAACGGAATACAGAGACGCCGCCGAAGCTCTCCTAGCTAAATACTTGGAGTTCCTATGCTCTCATCTCTCAAACACTCTGAACGCCGCTTGCGAATTCATCATGATGAATTATAAGAACTTTGCCTGCATAATGCACGTCTTGAAAAGCGACATAGCGGGAATTCTTCTACCCGAATTGATAGTTAGTTTGATCCTGCTCGAGCAAGAGATCGACATGTTCCTTTTCTCCACGAATTTCCTGACTCTCTTCGACGGCGTTTTGAAATCCCTGGATAAGTTATGTCGTCTCTCTCCCGACATCGAGACGGTCGATTCGGACGAGATGGCCTGGCCGGGGATCTCGCAAGTTCGACCTTGTCACGGTAACCATAAGCACCAGGACGACTTGCCTCTGATCAGATCGGCCGATCTCGAGAATCACAACGCTGACGGCGGTCTGTGGATCGTTATCAATAATAAAGTTTACGACGTCAAGGACTTCCGGTGTGATAACAGCGCGACTGCTGAATTAATTCAGAGATACGCCAAAGATTCTTCCTATATGTGCAATAATTCCCCTCTCTGTCAACTTCAGTATAGTTTGTTGGAAAATTGTTTGGTTGGCAATTATTGTCAGGTTGAAGCCGAGCCGGCCATCATTAACTTGGATTATTTACAAATTTGGTCAACGTTCTTGGATGCGGAAAGAAATTTAGGGTATTTGCTTGGTTTACACGCTCATAACATGCGACAGAGTTTACCTTTGCAGCCTGATGAAATCGCTTCTAAACAATTCTTGAACTGTGAATTTCTGGTAGCCGGATTGCAAGTAAGTTTATCATTTTTTTTTTTTATTATTGAAGCACGAATGAATTTGTCGATTGTTTTAGATTTATCAACCACCGAGTCCGTTTGAAGAAGAAAAAGGTGAAGCTCGTAGCACGAACTCAACCGCAGACAATACTCCCACCGATTCCAAAGACAATTTCACCCAAAAGGCTCTTAAACGATTAAATATTACGGGTGATCGGATAAGTGCATTTATCAATTCGCTCGCTGAAAGCAGGCTTCATGTATGATTGTGATTTTAACCTGACAGTCGTTTTGATTTATTAAAGCTTGGAATATTTCAGGATTCTTATGTGACTGTGTTTCTTACGATCGTTGAACAACACTTGAAGAGAAATAATTTCCTAACGAGAACGGATTTTTCTTTCGAGCATCCTCTAGAAGAGATCGGTCGAGTCATGTTCGCCGTTCTGCTCAAACA
Organism: Malachius bipustulatus; assembly: GCA_910589415.1. Lineage (NCBI taxonomy): Eukaryota > Metazoa > Arthropoda > Insecta > Coleoptera > Melyridae > Malachius > Malachius bipustulatus. The sequence continues at coordinate 19,946,526 of OU342633.1, forward strand.
TCTCGGTTTAGGTTATGTCATATTGCCATTGTTGGATTCCTGTAAGTTCAATTTCAATAATAATTGATAAAGTATAAAACGTTGATCTTCTTACAGACTCCACCCAGTCAACCATAAATGTTCCAAAACCGATTGAAGAAATGATTAAAATGGTCCATTCGACCAAGTGGAACATAATCAAACTAAAACAAGAACTTAATCAGAGCTACAAGGAGATATGCACCCCGTTGCTTGAAAAGTGCCGTTTCCTGCTTTACGAAGTCCGATCGGTAGTCAGCGTCGAAATGGAAGCCTACAGGAAAGTAAATTTCTTATACAAAGAGCCCCGAGTGCGAACCCTCGTCCGTAAGGTGATAAAAGATCTCAAGTGCGGACGTCACACGTCCGACATCCAAAAACCGGAAGACATAGTCAACGCGACCATACAGTCTCAAAGCGTAGACCGTCGTAAGTCGAACGAAGACGTCTCGAAACATTCCATGAAGAAGGTACCGTCCGAAGGGAAGCTATCAGAGACGAAAAGCGAGACGAACGACGTCAACAACGAAATCAAGAACGCCGGACAGAGGGCCGCTTCGTCCAATAAGACGGAAAACTTTAACCCGAATTCGGGCAACGATCAAAAGCACAAGGGGACGTTGTTTAAAAGCGGAGAGAAGTGGGACAACGAAAAACACGAAAGCGGCGCCAAGCTGGAACACGGCATCGAAATTAAGGAGAATAAACTCGAAACCGGCATCCAGTTGGCCAATCTAATTTCGAAGCTAACGGAGAAACAGATGAGAAAAGTTAGCGAGGAGAACTGTAAGTTGATGAGCTCGATTCTGGAGTTTATCGTTCGTGATACTTGCGATGTGGAGCTGTTGAGGAAGGCTATGTACACACAGGTGAGGAGTAAATTGTTGAATTTGTGGGTTTTTATTAGATTCTTTATTTTTTTTACTGATTGATTCATCTGTGATGTCATTTGATGCCATCACATTTCTGCTAAGCGTTTGAGAATAACCTCAAAATTAAACTTGAAATAAAAACAACACTAAAATGACTTTGGTTATGTTGAGAGTTGTGTTATGATTCTGTAACTGATAATTGACAGTAGTGACAGTTTCAATAGCACACAGATAGTTTTTACTTGTTCGATAAACATACATCAGCTGTCAAGATGGCTTTGAACGCAATCTAACTGATATTATAACAGTAATTGATTTTCTTTCTACCCATTTTTTTTAGGTAAACAGATGTAAAATAAGAAAAGATTCCCTAGACGTAATGAAATATTTACTCAAAGACACCTACATACTAAACTCGGTGAAATATGCAGTAATAAACGGATACCTGGGACTGAAAGATCCAATGAAAAACATGAGTCATTGCCTGGACAACATACAACTAGTCACCCCGTTCTTAAAAGCCGAAATCCTCCTATCCCAACAGATAATAACGGAATGGTGCACAGAGAAGTTACGGTTCTACATTCTACGAGACATCCCGAGCAAATCTGCCAAGAGCAGGGGCTCGAATGCCAAAGTGAGCCTAAACTTGGGCACTTACACCCTCCTACGTGACATACCGAAAGCGCGAATGCTCCTCTCGTTACTGGGAGTGCTGACCTCGAATAAATACACTTCTCTGGAGCTCGTTCCGTTGGTAAACGGAGGGGTGATCAGCTCGGTCCTTTCGCTGCTGAAACAAGCCAGTTGCGACCAGAGCATCATCCGGCAACAGTCAGAGTTTTATGTTCTCTACTCCGACATGATCGAAAATAAAATGAAGGCCGATTGTTTGAGCGGCCCCGAAGTCGCTTCGTTTATGAAACTGGGTACGAGAGTCGTCAGAGGGAAGGATTGGAAATGGGGCGATCAGGTGAGCTGATTAATTAATAATTTTCTAATGTATCTGATTCTGAAATGTGATAATTATAGGACGGCAATCCTCCGGGAGAAGGTAGAGTTATTGGTGAGTTGGGTGAAGACGGTTGGATTCGTGTAGAATGGAATAATGGCACTACTAATAGTTACCGTATGGGAATAGAAGGGAAGTATGATTTGAATTTGGCATCACCGCCGTCACCTGTATCATCGGAGACTGAAACTGAAGAACCGTGTGAAAATGGTAGCTGTTATTGTGTTATCTATTTACGATGTTTGTTAATTTTGTAATTTTGCAGCCTCTCATATTGTTCGTGATAATCAATTGATCAAATTTCTTCACGATGCTTGCATTAATTTTCTCAGGAATGTGGCAGTCAGTGCGGGATTATCTAAAAACTTACATCCGTCCGTAGTTCATGGATTAAGTAGTTTGTTCTGTTCGACCCTGAAAGGATGTTCGGAATGGTGCGATTTAACTCTGGTTAAATGCGTTTGTCAAAGTATGCAGTTAAAACAAGCGTTTAGTACGAAGCCTTGGTTAAATTTACTAATGGGATCGCTTACCGCTCCTCTGACTTCTAACAGTAACGAATTGAATTTACCTAAACAAGTGAGCCGAGTAAAATATTATAATACTCCTTGTCGATACCTTTATCATTTTCCAGGTTCATTCTGTCCGTATGCTTCATACAGTTTTACACTCTTGGGATATAGATAATCCGGAAATTTCCATCATTCTGGAGAAACTCTTCACCGTTTTAGGGAGAATCATATTGACCTGTTCTTACGATATCGCCAACAGACCACAGTACTCCATCAAATCGCTGGTTCTTTTGAGCCAGTCGCACAGCAGCACGGTCGCGCAAGAAATAATCAACTTACTCAGGTTTCTGCACGGATTGATCGGCTGGAATCAAGTATTAAATTCGATAATCGGACAAAAACTAACCCTGGCCGCTTACCTGAGGAGTAACTCGGTACTCGCCGAAGTGAACGGGAGTCCCACTTCAGATCAACAACTGTACGTGGTAGCCGCTTGTTTAAATGTCATCGGCGCTTGGGACGTGAGGCCCAGAATAGGCGGTTTGGCAGATTTAGACGGTCAAGTTGGCACGGTTGTCAGGGTTACTCCGAAAGGAAAGTTGTGCGTGCAGCTTCATCAGTCTGGTGATTACAAAAAAGTATCACTATCGAATTTCAAGAGATTACCCGAAATAGAGTTCCATTTCGATAAAATGCTGATGAACGACAGTCACGTCAAAGCGTGGGCCACTCTGCTGTTGAATAAACAGAACAACGCTCTGAACAGTCAAGATAGGAAAGGACATCACGGTAAAATCAAATTAATTGTAAGCCGCTTTATATGATTATTGTAATTTTTTTTATTTCAGGTGAGGTTAATGAACCGTTATTCAGGATTCAGCAAAACATTCTAGGATCCCTGAACGCCATACGTATGCTATGCACGAGTCAGTACAAACTGAGAAAAGTTCTGAAACACTCGATCAGCGGAATCGATCAGTCTCAAGAACAGTCAATCGAAGAAGAGTTTAATCAGCAACCGGTAATCCTGATACAAAAACTACTGTCCAAAGCGACCCAACCGAGTCCCTTGAAACCGGGATTTTCGCTGAAGGAGATGCAGTTGGCCGCGCTGAATCTCACGCAATATTTAGCCACCGAAACTAACTTTGACTCCCCGTCCGGCGTGTCGAATTTGAAACCGGTTCCCAAGAACCAGAGGAACTCCGTTTCCGAACTGCCCACGCCTAACAGCGAATCGTCGGTTAAAAGTGTCGTCAGCGAAAGAACGAGCAAGAGGAGAGAACTGGATGAAGATTTACCGATCAATCCACTGGTCGAACCGATCATCGAAATGGGGTTTACTAAGAAAGCGGTTGAAAGTGCTATTCAAGCTTTATGTGAGTTAATTAATTTTTATTGTTGCTTTTATCTCCTAATTTATAAACACTCCGATATACACGATTAGTTTTTTGTTGAAGAATCTCTGAAAAAATAATTGTTATAAATGATTATAAAAGTTTGAATCACAGTAGTTACAATTATTTTCGGTCTCTATTTACATTACAAATTACAATAACCCCAAAATGAAATAACCAATAACCACTTCTTCTTTTTCTTAATCTCACTTCTGTCGTTTGTCTCTTCTACAGCACTAATCAGCTCTTCTTTTATACGTTCATACAATTGTACTGCCTTCTTTCTTAGCCTTCTATCTGTCCCTGGTTATTTCACTAACTAGACTATCACTGATAACATTCCAAACTAGACTCGCGCTCTTATAATGAACTGTCTAGAAGAGTTGACTTGTAACAATATTTTTAGTTGCCTATCACCTTCAGAGATACTTCTGTTGAAAACTCATCGTGAATCGCCCATTGAATTGATTTCACCAGTGAGAATTTAAATGATTATCATGATCATGTGATTATGGGTGTGTTTATAAATAATTTCTATTCTTTGTCTTTGATCAATTATTTATTCTTGTATGAATTATGTAGCTATATCCGCTGTAGACATATTGAATCCGGAAGTTGTTATTAGTTGGCTGTTAGAACATCCTGTAGTGGGCGCAGCTGATAGCGATTCGCTTAGCTCCTTGTACGAATCTGATACTAATTCTGTCTCTGGCGATCTGGTTGAAACTCCGCAATCGTTAACCCAATTTGTGAGAATTTTTATACTTTCTTTACTACGTTTATTGTAAAAATGATTCGTTCTAAATTATTAGACACAAAACAACAACAACAATAAATTTGATCGATAAAAATGAATCATTTCTACAATTTTTGACTCTATTATTTGCTACTTTTATCTATCGAGTAATTATTTTAGAATAACAATAACAATTCGAATAATAAACCGCAAGTGTACTCGAGGAGATCTCAGTTTCTTTCAAACGACGAGTACGCCATGTACATTCGAGATAACGTCGAAGTCGGGATGCTGGTTCGCTGCTGCAAAAGTTACGAAGAAGTCAAACTGGGAGACATAGGGAAGGTCATTAAAATCGATCGTGAAGGTCTCCACGATTTAAATTTACAGGTAATATTAAAATATCCCCAGCAGGAACATTTCTTATAAAGTGATCATTCTCCAGGTGAACTGGCAACACAGAGTCAACACTTACTGGGTCAGATTCATTCACGTCGAATTACTGGGATTCCCCCCATCCGTACCGATGCCTTCGACGATCAAAATCGGCGACAAAGTCAGAGTGAAACAGACAGTGTCCACGCCCCGCTATAAGTGGGGTTATGTCACCCACGATAGCGTGGGAGTCGTCACCGGTAAGTTGCGCTCGTCGTTTGTTTCGATCTCGAAATAATGTTTCCGTTGCAGCTATTTCACCCAACGGTCACGATCTGACCGTCGATTTTCCCAAGCAGCAGAACTGGACCGGGCTGATCGCAGAAATGGAAATCGTTCCTTCTTGCCACGAGGGCGTTTCTTGCAATAGTTGTTCGATTTCACCGATCAGGGGCCCCCGATTCAAGTGCCGGACGTGCAAAGAATTTGATTATTGCGAGAACTGCTTTTATACGAAGCGAAATCACAGACACTCTTTTATGAGAATCAACGAGCCAGGTTAGTATAATAATAATGACAGATTTGTTATGCACCGGGTCTCGTTTTCATTATTTTGTGTGCCAGTTTTATCAAAGTTTGTGTGAAAATTTCAGGTACACCCGAAATTTTCGCAGGGAAACCTGGTCGTTACTACAGACAAGACACTTCGGAGGAAGACGACAGCGAACTGATCAGTGACTGGAGCAGATGCGTTAGAAATGTGTTTGTATCTTCCAGGTATTCGACCCGGTTTGATATACCGGGGGCGATGTGGCAAACTTGTGGGACGCAAGGAAAAGTAAGAAGTCTGCCGAAATAATGTCACTTTATTTCTGAAATAAATTCTTGCAGCATTGGATTCGCTTGGAGTTGTACAGTGACATTATTATAAAAAATTTGAAAATGGGAGTGGATCCTTCCGATAATAGTTACATGCCGTCTGTGGTTGTGGTAAACGGCGGTCTAAATTTCAGTAAATTGAGCGAATTAAATGTCGTTAATGTTAAGTGCAATGATACTTCGGTGCAATTGCTGTCTAATGTGGATAAGGTTGGTAGTTGTTGTGTGTATAAGGCTTTCGCGGTTGACTTCTATTGAAATCGTAATTGATTCCGGGCTGTTGTGATGAAACGTTCGAATCAAATCTCCATGGACCACGGCACAACAGCCCGGAATCAACTACGATTTCAAGGTTGGTATTATTAATTGAATTCTTTTCAGTATTATCCGTGCATAGAAATAAACATAGTAAAATGCAGAAATAACGGGATCGATTGTAAAATCCACGGCATGTCAATCGTCGGAGTTAAAGGCGCCAAAGGGGGAGAACTGAAAACATCATCCTCGTTTCTTGCAAACGACTGGGACTTGATAAGGGAGCAATCAGTAGGAACTGCTGCAACGGGAATAGGTACGCACACGTTTCTAATTGATTTGTTTCCTTTGTAAACGTGATATATGAACAGTTCAAGATTACGGAGACAATTCCACAAGTACTTGTCGAGTTTACGTCTGGGGCTTGAACGATAAAGACCAGTTGGGGGGCATGAAAGGATCCAAAGTGAAATTGCCGGTCCTCTCGGACGTTCTAAGCCAGCTTCGGCCCATACATATTGTCGGCGGTTCCAAGTCTCTCTTCATCGTTTCACAAGAAGGAAAGGTTGGTTCGAGATTGAATTAATTGACTTCACTAATTATTTCAAATCTTGCAGTTATTTGCTTGTGGTGAAGGAACCAACGGTCGCTTAGGACTGGGTCATAACAACAACGTCCAGTATCCGAGAAACGTCTCATTCTTGAGTCAGTACGTTGTAAAAAAAGTAGCCGTCCATTCGGGTGGTAAACATGCTATGGCGTTAACTTTAGACGGAAAGGTATCTATAATAGTTCATTAAATAAAAAATTACATTCTTGAAAGTAAATTTTTTAGGTTTTTTCATGGGGAGAGGGTGAAGACGGAAAGCTGGGTCACGGCAATCGCCTCAGCTTAGACAAACCGAAAATGATCGAAGCTCTGAGGAGTAAAAAAATCAGAGACATCGCTTGCGGCAGTTCCCATTCAGCGGCCATTACGAGCAGCGGAGAATTATACACTTGGGGTTTGGGCGAGTACGGACGCTTGGGTCACGGGGACAACGTTACTCAACTGAAACCCAAGATGGTAAATGCGACGCACCAATTTTTGTCACACCGGCACCATCGATTTGATTTTTTTACAGGTGAAAGCGTTGGTCGGTCACAGGATCGTTCAGGTGGCCTGCGGAAGTCGAGACGCCCAAACTTTGGCCCTGTCGGACGAGGGGATGGTGTTTTCGTGGGGCGACGGCGATTTCGGGAAATTGGGTCGTGGCGGAAGCGATGGGTGCAACGTTCCTCACAATATCGAAAGACTGAACGCCGTCGGAGTGATTCAAATTGAGTGCGGGGCTCAGTTCTCGCTGGCTCTGACAAAAACTGGAGAGGTAAAAGTTTTCCAATTAATTTATAGTTTAATTTGAATAATTTATCTCGTGCTTGTGCTTCAGGTTTGGACTTGGGGTAAGGGCGACTACTTTAGACTGGGTCACGGCACCGATCAACACGTTAGAAAGCCCACCATAATAGACCCTTTAAGGGATAAGAAAATAATACACGTCGCCGTCGGAGCTTTACATTGTTTGGCCGTTACTGATTCGGGACAGGTGTTTGCTTGGGGCGATAACGATCACGGTCAACAAGGCAACGGGACCACCGTCGTCAATCGTAAACCGGCTCTGGTTCACGGAATCGAGGATATACACATCAACAGGGTGGCTTGCGGTAGTTCGCATTCCATCGCGTGGAGCCTTCTCGATACCCAGGTGGTGTCCAAAGTCGAGCCCGTGATATTTCCCATGTCGAAGGATCCGTTGGGGGCCGCCAGCTTGGGACTTTACGACGGCGAGAAATCGCATTCTCGAAACAATAACAAGAACGTTCCGACTCTCAGTTCGCTTGTAATGTCTCTGGAAAGTAACACCGCCAAGCAGCAGGCGTTGCAACACGTACTGAACGCCATGTACATCCAGCAACTGAGGATGCTGATCGTGAAAGCGTTGTCTAGTCATACAAATATGAAGAATAGCGGCGGCAAGGTGCGACAGGTTCTTTCCTAAACGAGTGTAGAGAAATAATTGTTTGTCCTTTCAGTTTTGCAATTCTTCAGATTTGTCCCAGGAAATTCAGGCTGTGTCGAAAGAAAACGAAGTCGCCACCGGGGGTGGAGAAGCTCCTTTATGTGCTAACGAAATTGTTAAAATAAGTGTAAGTGGTGTAAAGTTTAACACTGAAAATAAACAAACTGCTCTTTCATTTAATCTTCAGAGTCATCAGTCTACTCCGGATATAGAAGAAAATCCCATCGCTTTGATCCAGTCTATGCAGTCGATGACTACAAGTAGCTGCTCCGCTAGTTTATCTTCAAAACATTCAAGAATGTCTACAAGTGCGATGTCAGTAATAGCTGCAACTTTAACATCTCATGCAGAAGTATGTGTTAAATTAAATTACATGAGAATCTTTTTATTAATCACACTTTTAAGGTAATCGGCGATGGCGATACAAACGGTTTAGACGATTTCACCAGCTTACTAACCGAGAGCGATGCTAGACAAATCGTCGATCTGTTAAAATTAGCAGTAACAAATCGAATAGAAGACGATCAAGCCAAAGAAATTTTATCAAACGTACTCATAAGTAAGCCCCTTCGAATTATGCTCTAATCTCGAAACGCTCTAATCTCCTATCGTCTCTTACAGCAATGGGTACGGCTAATAAATCGATTGCAAGCATGCTCCTGGAGTTATGCGTCACAGAACTGGAAGACACTCTCAACAGTTCCCACTCGATTTCCACCTCTCCCCAACCGGTTGTTCAAGAATCCAGTCACCCGTACATCGATGATGTTACATTAAAAGGTTGCCCTTCAATGACTCTATTACTTCGATCAAATTGAACGAGCTTGAAATTTCCAGGTCACGTTAGATTACCAGGTGCGGATGCTCTAAGAATCGAATTCGATCGCAGATGCTCAACGGAACGTAGACACGATCCCCTTCAAATAATGGATGCCACCGGTAGGATAATCGCGACGAAATCAGGAAGAGAGTGGAGTGATTGGTCATCAGAATTGCGCATACCAGGTTGGTTCGTTGGTTATTTAATTGATTCATCATTTGAATGTTTAAATTTGCAGGTGATGAGCTGAAATGGGTTTTCACTAGTGACAGTAGTGTTAACGGATGGGGCTGGAAGTTTACGGTGTTTCCTGTCATCACGAATCATTATTCTCATGAATTAGGATCCGATCGAGCTGTCTTAAGTCAGCCTTCTGTTGATATGGTCATAGCTTTGTTGGATCCCAGACTTTATTCGTCAACAGATACTGTTATTATGTCCCGTTTAGCGGCAGCTTTGGCTTCGTGCTCTCAGCTTAGTTTTCTTTGTAAGTTTTTTTGTTGAGCCGTGCTAATGGGTCTAAACTTGACACTTCCTTTCAATTTTAGCTGCTAGTCAAAGAATGTGGGCTCTACAGAGACTTCATAAATTATTAACCGGAGAAGATGCCCAAGAGAACCCGGTAATGTACCAGCTGCAGCAGTTGAAAGCGCCCGATAATGCTATCGGTAGTTTGCTCGAGGAATTACCTCAAGCGCTTTTAAGACAATACGAATACGAAGATATATCAGTGAGATCTGGTCTTCATTTGATGTACTCTGATTTCTTCAAGGTGCTTCACTTGGTTTATTTTTTTCTTTCAATAAAATGCAATGAAAATTTTTTTAGGTTCTGGTAGCTTTAGCTTGTGACCTAGAACTGGATAAAATGATCCCCGTGTCCGATCATCACAGATGGTCTTGGTTCAGACGATATTGCAACGCTTCCAGGATTGCCAAGGCGCTCATTCAGAGAACACCCCTGCCGATAAGCTTCTGTCAAGAAGTTAGGAAAAAGTTGCCCAGTTATCACTTGAGCAACGAACCTTCTGATGAATATTTAGAACATGAAAAGCATAGTGTCTTCAAGAAAGAGCACGACGAGCAATTACTTCTTTGGCTCTCTAGGTAACTTTAATCTTTAATCTTTAATCTTTATTCGCCAAAAAGTTACATACAATTTACAGAAAATTTAGCACACAACTCCGCAGAGGGAAACTTATCCCTGTATGCGGTTTGGCACAGAAAAAAAAAAAACAAAATCAAAATATAACACTTATAACTTCATTCGCTTTATTTAACTTTTACAATAGTAACAATTATTATTATTTTCTCTACTTACTATTTACACTACAATAGCCTCCAAATAAAATAACCACTGCTTATTCTCCTTAATCTCACTGCTACTAAACACAATTCACAGTTATTGAAATGCCGTCTTTCCTAGCTTCTGTTTTGGTTACTTCACTAACTAGACTGTCTCTAATTACATTCACAATATCACATTACAAACTACTACTGTCCTTTTTACTAGTCTCTTACTTCTGTAACATTCAAAACTATACCAACTTCTATGCTCGGAACTGGCTCTCTTTCATGACAGGTGACTTCTAGAAAGACACTATCCCAGAAGATATGTGTTGCGAACTGTCAGGAATGGTATTCTATACCTTTTCAATTTCAAACTGGAAACGATTTGAAATTGGGAATAATCGGTTTCAAGTTGGGAATAAGCAGACTGAATAAACTTTATTCAGCGTGACACCATTGGTGTCTTAGCCTTGTCATATTTGTTAGATTAAAATTGAGAACAAACTTATTATTTATTTCCAATGTGAATTTGATTATCCCAAATTGAAATTGATTATTCTCAATTTGAAATTTATTATTCCCAATTTGATATTCATGATTCCCAATTTGAAGTTTTTCATTCCCAATTTATTGATTATTTCCAATTTAATCAATTCTCCAATTTGAAATTGATTATTTCCATTTTTAAATTGATTATTCCCAATTTGAAATTTTTTATTCCCAATTTGATATCTATTCATTATTCCCAATTTAAAGTTTTTCTCTCCCAATTTAATGATTTTTCCCAATTTGAAATTGATTTGAGATTTGAGATGAAATCAGTTTGAGATCGATTATTCTCAATTTGAAGTTTATTATTCCCATTTCAATGATTATTCCGAATAATTAGAATCTCTATTCTGAATTTGTTTATTCCCAATTTGAAGTTTTTCATTCCTAATTTAATGATTATTCCCAATTTGAAATTGATTATTCTCAATTTGAAATTGATTATTCCCAATTTGATACCTATTCATTATTCCCAATTTGAAGTTTTTCATTCCCAATTTAATGATTATTCCCAATTTGAAATTGATTATTCTCAATTTGAAATTGATTATTCTCATTTTGAAATTTATTATTCCCAATTTGACTATTATTCTCAATAATTAGAATCTCTATGTTCTGAATTTGAATTTGTTTACATATTTCCAATTTGAAATTGACTATTCCCAATTTGAAATTTATTATTCCCTATTTGAAGGTGTAAAAGTATAGATTTCTTCTTCTCTATGACTTGGACACCCTTGTGCATACAGTCAGTTGCAAGACTTTCAATGATTTTACCATATTTTGATATCCTGACGATTCTAGTGCTTATAACTATCAATGGGAGTTTAGTATGTCGACAACACGGCACAGAAAACGACTCTTCTCTCTCTGGGGCAACAGCAGAGCATTTACATACCCGAAAGTTGCCTCCGGATAGATCCCAGGATGTAGAACAGAGGGAAAATTCAAAAGTCAGGATCAGAAACTTTGACAGTACCATCATAGGGTGTCTTAAAATTATTATCAAACAAAATTGTTCCCACATTTGTTGGTTTAGGTATAAAGTATAGTTATTCTGAACACCTCATTTAATGCATCTATCTAGAACAACTACATGTTCCGTATGGTTACATTCCAGATTCGAAAAGACCAGATTTCCAGGAATAAAGAGGAACAAACTAGTTCACAAATATAATTATTGTAAATAAATCCCTTCAGTTTTGAATAAACCGAGAATATATTTTAAATAATTGTTAAATTTTGATTATTGTTTTTACCAGGCGTCCAGAAGATTGGACACTCTCATGGGGAGGAACCGGGACCATCTACGGTTGGGGACACAATCATAGAGGACAATTGGGTGGTATAGAAGGGGCCAAAGTTAAAGTACCGACGATTTGTGACGCTCTTTCCGCTTTAAGGCCGGTGCAAATTGCCGGCGGTGAACAGACGTTATTCGCCGTTACTGCCGATGGAAAAATTTATGCCACAGGTGAAATAATAAATTTAACCCCAATCACTCGATCTTATTTTGTTGTTTATTTTTAGGATACGGAGCCGGTGGGAGATTAGGAATCGGCGGTACCGACTCAGTATTAGTTCCCACTCTCCTGGAAACTATTCAGCATGTTTTCATAAAGAAAATCGCCGTAAACTCTGGCGGTAAACACTGTTTGGCTCTCTCTGCGGATAACGATGTTTATTCGTGGGGTGAACCGGACGACGGGAAATTAGGACACGGTAACAAGAGGTAGCATTGCTTTTGTTTTGTTATTTTGAAAATACTTGAAAGTTTTTAAATTTCAGTCCTTGTGAAACTCCAAAGTTGATAGAAGCGTTACAGGGATTCGAAATCGTTGACATTGCCTGTGGAGGGGCTCATTCTGCAGCCATTACGAGTACCGGTCAATTGTTTACCTGGGGGAAAGGGAGATACGGGAGACTCGGTCACGGTGATAGCGAGGACCAACCAAGACCTAAACTAGTGAGTTCTTAAAAATTAACGGAACTATATATTAATTCTTCTGTCATTATTGATACTGATAAAAAAATTATACTTTTCAGGTTGAAGCGCTTTTAGGATACAGGGTAATAGACATTGCATGTGGCTCGGGAGATGCCCAAACTCTCTGCATAACGGACGATGATAATGTCTGGTCGTGGGGTGACGGTGATTACGGGAAACTAGGTAAGTACCACTACCTACTACTCGATTAAAAAATTTAAACGTACACGACTCGTATTAAAAATATCACCAAATTTTAGGACGAGGAGGTTCGGACGGTTGTAAATTACCCATGAAAATAGAAAGCTTAGCTGGCCTAGGCGTTATTAAAGTTGAATGCGGTTCTCAGTTTTCGGTAGCTCTCACTCGTTCTGGAAGTGTCTATACTTGGTAAGTTCACACAAACTAACTTGCAGCGTAACCTGGAATTGATTTCCGAACAGGGGTAAAGGAGACTACCACAGACTCGGCCACGGTACCGGAGACCACGTCCGTAGGCCCAAAAAGGTCTCTGCGTTGAATTCCAAAAAGATCACTAACATCGCAACCGGTTCCTTGCACTGCGTGGCTTGTTCCGAAGACGGAGAAGTCTTCACTTGGGGCGACAACGACGAAGGACAACTGGGCGACGGAACGACCAACGCGATCCAACGACCGAGGCTTGTTTCGGCCTTGCAGGGAAAGAAGATCACCAACGTCGCGTGCGGTTCAGCTCATACTTTAGCTTGGTCCACGACTAACAGCTCGACGTCGTCATCTATCAGACTTCCACAAGTAACTCCTTTGGAGTATGACTTGCTTCAGGATATCCCTTCGTCTATCCTGCATAGTCGTCTCATATTGCTGCATCATTTTGCCGAATTAATTTGTCCTTGCATAACCATGTTCCCTACGATAGGTCGATTTTCTCTCAACGAATTGAGGAACATTTTGGTTTACAATATTAAGGAGGCGACTTTCAGGAAAGTTATTCAAGCGACGATGATCAGAGATAAACATCACGGACCGACCGTCGAGTTAAATCGCATTCAGGTCAAGAGATCCAGGTCGAAAGGCGGATTGGCCGGTGTCGACGGTATGAAATCCGTATTTGGTCAAATGGTAATGAAACTGCCTTTATTGACTTCGGAAGTTTTGGCTTTGCCGCATCGTGTTTGGAAAGTAGAATTTGTTGGTGAGTTGTTATATTTTCCTTCCTAGAAACTAATAATTTATGATAATTCTCTCATTAATAGGTGAAAGTGTTGATGACTGCGGAGGAGGATACAGCGAAAGCATCGCGGAAATGTGTGACGAGTTGCAAAATGGTTCCATACCGCTACTAATAGCGACACCGAACGGTCGAGAAGAAGCCGGAGTGAATCGTGACTGCTTCATATTAAATCCGAACGCTAATTCCTGTTTAAATCTGAACATGTTCCGTTTTCTCGGTGTTTTGATGGGTATTGCCATTCGTACGGGTTCCCCGCTAAGTTTAAGTCTCGCCGAACCAGTTTGGAAACAATTAGCCGGTCTCGAGTTAACTCCGATCGATTTAACGGAAATCGATAGGGATTACGTACCGGGACTTTTATGCATAAGAGATATGTCCCCTGACGAGCCGTTATTTATTAATCTAGAAATGCCGTTTTCTACGCCTTCATCTTCTGGAAATGACGTGGAATTGAGTACTAAATATAACCGGATTACGTATGAAAATCGAGTGGAATATATTAAATTAGCCTTGAATTTTAGGTAAGTAATATTTATTGCTACCTGATGTACAATAAATAATACAAAAATCGTGTTTTTTTTTAGGTTACACGAATTTGATGAGCAAATTAAAGCGGTACGTGATGGTATGTCACGAGTAATACCGGTACCGTTGTTGTGTTTATTTAGCAGCTACGAACTAGAAACTATGGTGTGCGGATCTCCCGATATTCCTCTCAATTTGCTTAAATCTGTGACCACTTGTAAAGGCGTCGATAGTACAGCGCCGATCATACAGTGGTTCTGGGAAGTAATGGAAGAATTCACAAACCAAGAAAGATCTCTGTTTCTCAGGTTCGTCTGGGGAAGGACCAGACTTCCGAGAACAATCGCGGACTTCAGGGGGAGAGATTTCGTTATACAAATTTTAGATAAATACAATCCTCCGGATCACTTCTTGCCAGAAAGTTACACCTGCTTCTTTTTGTTGAAAATGCCTCGATATTCATGTAAAGTGAGTTATTCCTAGTTAGTTTAAAAAAATTGGAACTTACATAAATTTGATAATTTCAGGCTGTTCTTCAGCAAAAGTTGAAATACGCAATCCACTTTTGCAAATCCATAGACAAGGACGAATATGCAAGAGTGGCCATGCATGGTGATTTAGCTGTGAGCTCCGGTTCCGATGTGGAAAGCGATCCAGAAATGGACAGTCATTAAGCGCTTAGAGTATTCAATTTATCAATCGATGTATCTACTTCTTTATTTATTTGGTTATTAATATTTATACTTTTTTATATTTTCTCGATTAAATATGTTATTGTTTACATAAATTATTGTAATTTTAAAATGTTCTAGCAATCACTGAAGTGGTAGTCAGCAAATAGTGTGATAATAATTATGAACCACAATAAATTATGTATGCACTGAATAATTATCATTTCTAGGAAGTATACCTTTTTGCTTTTGCATGGAGTGTTATAGTGTCATTGAATGTAATTTACTGTAGAATAAAATCTCAGTAGATCTGTCTAAAAGATGATGCAGTTTCAAAAATTGGATGCACGGAAAAATGAAGGCTGTTATTAAATGTGATTATCTTTGATAGGTATAATCTAAAGACGGGTAAATAATAATGCTGAGGATGATATTGAGGTTATTAAACTAACTGCTATGAATCACAAGCAGATAATAATAGCAAAAGTATAAAAGTATAGTCTATTCCAACTCTCTGCGGCTATCATACACATCATAGGGAGCGTGCACAGTGACAAGTAGCGCCTCCAGCCGACAAATTTGAATTCGGGCATCAAATTTATGACAACAGAATCCGCCAGGCGGCACTTTTTTTCGCGGTAGCACCTCAATAGAGTGAGTGCACAGAAGGTGCCTGTATTGCCGACACTAAGTGCCAGTGTCGGTAATACTGGTTCCCTAGTGCACAGTGACAATGACAAGTGTTAATAATATTTTAGGTTATGAGTATTTTTAATAGCCTCATTCTCAGAATGAAGCCATGTTGCCAAACGTACTGAAAAATCAGGAAACTAGCTTAAATTTCTAAATAATTAATATTTTTCAGCAACATAATCCAGACTGGTGATTTACTAAGAAGGTAGGTAGGTATTCATGAAAATAATATTCTTCAATGTCTAAATATAAAGTACCTACCATTAGATTATAATAAAAAATACCACAACTAATGCACCTTTCTGTAATAAGATCGGCTGTACTTATCCAAAGTTTTTAATTCATGCTGAAATTGATATTTATCCCTATGCAAAGTATTTCCAAACAATTATTTTAAGAATAGGTAGGTACCTACCTAGCCCAATAAATACCTCTTTCAGCTGTAAAATTATTACTGTAGGTGGAAATTTTTTCCCATTTTATCTATTCAAGCAACGGAATAGTTCTTCAACTAATTTAAGTCTCTTGTGACGACAACCCCGGATATCCGGGAAACTGGCCGGAATCGGACGGATTGCTCGGGCGCCAGATTTTTATAAAAGGGTTTACTCCCTTGGGGAAATGACTCACCAATTCGTTTTCCCGCTGACCTGGGTTATCGCACAATTGATACGTTAGTCGTATCCTTGTCCAGGGTAACTCAATGGAGAAGACGGAAACTGCCAGGGGTCAGACGAGGTTATCACCAAAACTATAGGGATGCAGAGGGGCGGTCTTTAGGCGCTCCTCGCGGCTTACGTGGCACTCCCGTTGAGTCAAGTTGTCTATCGTGAGTAGTTCGGGGTTCACGGTCGGTGGAGATAGTAATTGAGGAGCAGGACGTGAGTTCAAATTAAACTTTATTGCAAAGAGAAACAATTTACATTTGATGAAAGAAAAATAAAAGCAAGATGTCTCGAAATTTAGATAGATTAACACAAATAGCTATGAAGACGACTATGGGTGCAAAGCAAAGCGGCGGACAGCGAGACGCGATCGACGGGGTGATATCAAATGTCGGCCTTATTATTGATTCGTATTGATCCCTGGTAGGTACGTGCGCGCCTAGTATGTTCCAGAATGGAAAACCGGGTAGGTGCGGTGAGGCCGCGGTGTTGTTGACTTACTGTAGGTGCGGAGGAGATCGGCGTGCTGTGTTTAACGAGTACCGGGCCACGCCGCCACCGCAAGATTACCCCCTGTCTCCGCAGGGTCAGCAATCTTACGAAAATGACGAAGCCTTTGTTACTCCAGCGGAAGACGGGTACCGATGGGCTGTTAACTAGTACCAGGCCACGCTGCCACCGCGAGATTACCCCCTGTCTCCGCCGGGTCAGCAATCTCACGACAATAACGGGGCCTTTGTTACTACAGCGAGGGATAGGAGCGGGTGCGGTAAAAGGGATGCTTGAGAAGGGTTGTTCAAGGTGGCCGTGTCACAACCAAATGCCAAAATGCAAATCTTACGACGGGTATGAATATATCACCTACCTTTAATACGGGAGCGAAGGGGTGATCAGCTCGGAATGCGGAAAGAATTATTTCGGAACCTGGCACTTTCTATGGTCTAGATATCGATATCTCGGGGGAACACTATCTCGGTGAACTATCCACTACTGAAGCTAACGTTGAATCGGAATTTCTAGCACTAGGTACTACCTACTCAAACTAACGTCGGTTCGGAATTAATTTTCATTCAAAAATGTCGCTCATTTTATACGGTCGTCGTATCTCCTAAACCAATTATCTGCCGTTTTTCAGGCAGGCCACGGAGCATAAAAAAGGTTTATTTTGTTTTTGTCCCCGGTGATAGCGCTGGTATCAGCGATGTGGCTTCCGAAATTGTAGTCAACTGCCTCGATTCAGCTCGCTTAAAATACGGCCTGTTCATAAAAAACTGATAAATGATTTGAGAAATTATTAATTAGCATGATTTTATTATTGATGAAATGCATGAAGCGATCCTGATGATTTTTAAAATGAATGAAAGCCATTATTGGAGGCAGCTGACTAACTAAAATGAAGTCAAAAATTCATGACTTCATTACACTCTTTAGGCAATATTTTTGGCCTTTCCCTGTATAATTATTATTTTTTATGGCTATAAACTTGATCCACAGATCAAATTGTCAAAAAGCAAGTTAAAAGCGATAGCAGTGACATTTCTAACAATTCAATGAAGTCGGTTGGTTTATCTACTTCTTTGTCTTTGACTGTAGAGGATGCTTCAAGAAGAGTTAAATATAAATTTGTGGAACCTAAAAAAAATTTAGTTCCATTTTTTAGAACATTCTGATTTTATAATTTTTATCTCTTATAATGCTCTTATACTGCGGAGACATTTAAAACTAATATTGGGCCTAATCCTGGAAGATTTTAGTTTAGTTAATGGATAAAATAAAAGTGACAAATTCATAAAAATAAGTGTATTAAAATAGTGCTCTTCATAGATCAATATTAAAATATTACATCATTATGTATCTACCTACACATATACACCTTTTAAATTGATTTTTGTTATAAAATGGAATGTGAAAAAATAAAATATAGGTACATCTGCACTATTACACAAACTGGTTGAGCAATAATTTGTTTTATTATGGTCCGGGTTCCATATAATCATATAAATCAATTGGATTGGAATGCATATTACCCTGTTTCAAGTTTCAATAAGTTATTATTGGCAAGGAACCTTTGGCAATTTTAGTCTATAAATTCTCAAATAATTGCTGAACTAAGTAGGTATAGTTGATATTTATCTACAATTGAGCCCTAAAAATCAGGGAAAAAAATTAGTTTAATTGTTATTAGTTTTCGAGTATCCTCGTTTGAAACATGTAAATACTTACGCACAAGCTCTAGCGAACTGGTATGACTGTGACACTGCCATAAAACAATTAACACTGAATAATCCCCAATTCTTTGGTATGATAACAAGTGAATATCGAGACCAGATAACACCTGTCGCAACCAACGCCACTGTTTGTGGAATGCTCAGTTTCTCAGCTGGTCTCGCCAAGTCGCTCAACCCGGCTATAACTAGGCCCTGAAATGAAAAATTTCAGTAAGCGCACAACTGCAGGGTGTTAAGAAAATGACAGATAAACTCTTCAGTACATTGTAGGGGACACTCAGTAAAGTACGGGAAAAATAATTTTAAAAATTCCAGAGCTACATTTTAAAAGATATAAGCAAAATATTGAACAATAAATTTGGCAACGTTTAACACAATAACAGTTGCTATTTTTGGTAATTTCGTCTAATTTCTAACAATGTAGGTAGTCAAGGTATCAAAACCGTTGTTGCCAAATGCTTTTTTTTCAGCATCTTAGAAAAGAACAAAAATCTTATTAAATTTTCCAAGCCAGTAATACATCTTATGCAATTTTTTTTAATTGATAACGATTAAAGTACCCTTTTTTATATCTGTAAAATCATCTAGTTTTTGCAAATACCGAAAAACAAAGATAGTAAAATGTTAACTTTGGCATTTTTTATCTCACCAAATTGAAGACCAGAATTTTTTAAATTATTTTTCCCGTACTCTACTGAGTGTCCCCTACTTACAATGTACTGAAGAGTTTATCCGTCATTTTCTTAACACCCTGTATATCTTTAGGTGGGGTCTAATCTTACCCATTTAAAAGCTGGTGCCCAAAAGAAAATCGTCTTGGGCCCTAAAATAAAGTGATAAGTAAGTACCAACAACTTTGCATTGAAAATAATAACATTTTGACAGGTTGGTAATTTTTTTATAATAATAATAAGGGTATTGATAATGTCAAGATGACACCTTTTTCACTTGTTAATTAATTTCATATAATTCCTGTCAAAGTGTTACAATGCTGGCAAGGGTAAGACAAGGGTGATTAGTTCATTGTTCAATAGATATTCATTTAGCTATTAAATTTTTGGTTATTGTTAATAAATCAATTTGAAAGTTGTCAACTGAGAGTTAAAGATACTGTGGTTAAAGTTAAGTAACATAATAAAGAGCAGTGGGAAAAGAGAATTCTATTAAATATGATGATAAGCTCAACTACGGGACTACGGGGTGAAATTGCTATATTATTAAATAAAAAATACACTAAAACTGGACTCGATCTTTTCTAATATGATGCCAAACATTTAAGTAAAGTTAAATTATGATCTTAAAGTTACGATTAAAATATAAAATTCATCATCAGGTTAATTAAGCATACTTTCAACTTGTTATTTACGATACTGGAAAAAAAACAGAAATTTCTGAATAAAAAAGCAGAAAGAAACAAAAGTATTGCGTAATATAATAATACTCACAGTTTAATTATAATTGAAAAGTTGTAATGCACTGTTTTATACAGTAATACTATAAAAAATTATACTTTTTAGCTAAAAAGTTTCTAATTAGTTTTAAAATAAATAAATATTGTATGGCTGTGGTAAAGCCCGCAAGTGTCAGCAGTTTTCAAGTAGCCTCAAGGGCCTCTGATGACATAACTTAACGACTGCTGTGAAGCAGCCGGGACCCCCTTTTTAACGTACCTCCCGGAGCACGATCGGTCACGGGACTTTTTTTACCAATATAATTGGTCACCCATCAAATACTGACCAAACAAAGCCTGCTGCACTTTAGAGATCGTTTGATCGAAATACTGTATAGTAGGATTAACTTTAAAAAGTCAGATGTGACGTCTAACTAACCGTCCGAATTAATATTTTTAATTTCAACAGAAAATGTCAAACAGTTAATTGTCAAGTTGTGAACGAGCGTAAATTATTGAAGGAATCATTCAAACAATAAATTGAACCGCTTACGTCAGTTTGAGAGCCACTGACAACTACAGAAAATTTATTCACGTAATGACATTCTATCCTCTGTGTTGTGCATTGAATTCTCATTCAAAACCAAATGGTGACGTATACTTATTTATGCGGGATGGAGTGTTTAGACAAACTGGACGGTTACTATAAAAACCACGTATATGAAACAAAAAAATCGAACTATCAAAAGGATGTGTATTCTTAATCGATACGTATGACTTTTTAGACTTTATTGGACTATAACAGTTTGGCTATTGTGACGGATTAATGTGATAAATTTTGAGGGATTATTGGTTGTTGATAAATTCTTTGATGTCAAAATAATATTGCAAATGTCAAAATGACAGTTTTTTCACCTGCCAATTCGCAATTGTTTAATAATTATGCAGAGGCACCTTGATTTCTTGATTTGCCTATTAATCTTAAAATTGTGTAGGGACTGCCTATAGTGTGTGTTGAAGTCAATTTTCAATATCAATTTTCCTAAATATAATAAAGAATAAGACAACTTACCAGCTGGGTGATTCATGAACGACCGTAATTTAGTGGACACCAATGACATTTTCAAGTATTCAATTTAAACTTTAGGTGTATACTTAAATCTTAAATAATTATTAAAGTATTATTTTCTCTCAGCTGTTGAAATAAATGAAAGGCACATAAATAGAAATTACCAATAAAGGCACTTTAAATAGGTCAATCTGTTCAACGACATGTATTATAAGCACCAATGATCAAATTTATACGCTCATTAAGTACCTATTAACTGTACTACAACCACTAACCAGTCTTAAATCAATCTGTTCTGAATTGTAAATTTATGCTATAAATAGACAGACCACATAAAACTGCTTATCATTCAACATTATACGTTCACGCTAAATCGTAATTTAAAGTGTTGTTATTAAAGAAAATGTCATCACTTCTAAGACTTCGCTATTTAACCTCTACTTCTACTATAATACCAATAACCACCTACAAATTACAAAAATTATAAAAATCCAAATAAAAGGTATAAAAGTTGACCTTGTACGCCCTTGCAATGCACCCAGCTAAATTTTTAATGATTGTGGAATTTTCGGTAGTTACCGAAAAGTACAGAAATGTGGTAAATTATTTCTAATACCTAGCTTTTATTATCAATTAATATTAGGTACTCATTAACATATATAATAAATTACTTAATTACCAAGATACGAATGGAAATGGCAATTCTGTGATTAAAATAACTATAATAAATATAAACACGAACTATTATAATTTTATTTAAAACTCGTTGATTTATTTTTATTTGAATTTAAATCTTTGCCGTTTCAACTATCTCTTTCTGTCTTTCTGATCAATTATAAGTCTATAAGTCATGTCATTTATCATTTATGTCATAATACTACAAGTTTGTCAGTTTCAGTCTGTGCGCAGTTGCAGTTAGTAACAGATGTCATGCGTGTGACGCCGCAGTGATATAACCTGAATTCATTATTATTACCTATTATTACAAGTTTGATGTGTGTATTTTTATTGCAGTAATTTTAATTTTAATTTATTTTACTTCAGTCCCTGGCTGCTTTTGGGCCGGTTTCATAAAAACTTTCATTTTAACTTACAATTACATCTTAAACTATTGTTAAAAACTGTAATAGTAGCCAAAGTGAAATTAGATTTTAAATTTTAAAGTAACTTTTATTTTATTATTATGCTTTCTTATGCATAGAAGCAAGAGCGCACGATATGGAGTCATTCAAATTGACATATTTTTATAATCGTCAGTCGTCACTTAGTCTGTGCGTCACTTATAACAGCCTAGTCTGTGTTACACTTTACGGCACTCAACGGCCTGCCACAGCGGCTTACGGCTGTTACGACGATCGAAACAAAACTTTTTAAATCGATTTCGTAAGTTACTTCTAGATCTGCTCAGATCCATCCATAATAAATCTTCCATAAAATTTCTTATTATAAATTAAATAACATGTCTTGGCTGTTCACTAAATTACGAGCTTTCTGGAATCATCCAGCCGGTAAGTAATTCTCAATTCTCTACAAGTCCTACGTGTCCTAAGCAATGTATTTATTCAACAATGTCAATGTACCTACGCTACGCTTACATCAAATAAAGCGTCTATTAATTATTATTAAAAAAATCTGTAAGAGGTAAAAGCAAATGCGTAATACAAAACTTTAAATTGTTGTTATGGTGCGTCCTCACTGATGCATTATCCTGCGCCGCGCCTGATCCAGGATTCAATTTTTGTTGGTGTGGACCAGGAAAATACGCGAGAAATTTGCACTGACCTCTGTGACGGATCGTGTGCTTTGTTCATGCGCGTTCCTGCGCGTTTGCGCGCAGTTTCCTGCTGTCCGCACCAGCAAAAATAAATGTTCGATCAGGCGCGCCGCGCATAGTGTGAGGATGCAGTTTTAGAGAAATTACTATACGCTGTCAAATAATTAGTTGGTAAAATAATTCCTTTCTTCTTAGGCCCCAAGACCATTTTCTTTTGGGCACCAGCCTTTAAATGGGTAAGTTAGGTAAGTTTTCCCACTAAATACCTAGGTATTCTACCTTGCGATGTTTAAATCTTAGGGTCTAGTTCTGGCAGGATTAAGCGATTTGGCCAGACCAGCTGAAAATCTTAGCATCCCACAAACTTTGGCATTAGTGGCTACTGGTATAATTTGGGCTCGATATTCGTTAATTATTATTCCGAAAAATTGGTCTTTGTTTAGTGTTAATGCTTTTATGTCTATGACTCAGGCTGTTCAATTCATAAGAGCTTGTGTGTAAGTATAGGTTTCGTATTTACTTTAAATAAAAATGTATTATTTACCTATGTAATTCCTAATTTTCAGGGCACAGGTATTCTAGATTTGATCCTGGATTATATCACTTCTTCCAGATCCAGATATTATTTGAGATTTTGAATTTACCTATATTAAATAGTTCCCATTTCATCGAGTTTACTCTTAATTCAAATCAACTGAAATGCATGGGAGGTATTTGGTATTTATATTATTATAAATGTTATATGCATTATAAACACTTTTTAATAAATTATTTAAAATATAGGCACTTGCTTAATCATTATTATTTATTAAATATATTAATTGTTGCGAGAATAAATCACAGCGAACATCTCGAAAAAGTCGATTGATGGGGAAGGGACATGTATGTAAAAAATGTAAGAAGAACCGAGGGAGGATGCATAGAACTAGAACGTACGAGCAGAGGTCCTCATACGAAAACACTGTCATGTTGGCAACATTTAGCGGTCATCAAAAATGTAATCTTTCAAAAATATCAGCTGTCTCCTTAAGGTGCAGCAAGACAGCAAGAGTATAGGTTAGTTCAATTATATAGAGCTGTTGAAGATGAGGATAACGTGAATTAGGTGTGTAATCGACAGGTATTGAAGCATAGTCGATCCAAATCATTTAGAGAGAAAAAAATTATATTGTGAAAGTGACAAGTGAAGTGCACAATTATCTTAATAGACGCCGTCAGTGCAAGAGTCAGTGAATATTTGAACTCGTAAATGAAGTTTGAATCGTTGAGGGCAAGTTTACAATGAAATTGGCAACCATGCGACTGTCAAATGCTTATTTATTTGGAACCATTATGTCGTTAGCCCCGCCCACTGACAGCATATATCTTATATGAAAATATCAAATCTAAAATTTATTATTGTGAATAAGGTCTGTAGAGTTACGACTTAAAGATGAGAATAATGAAGTGGAAGTGTAAGTCGTTATACAATATTATTCATTTATGAAAACAGAAACTACAAATTTTATTAAAAACATGTTACAAATGACATATGTCATTTATTGGCACACCGATGAAACTCTGGCTTGAGTTAATTTTGGTTTGACAATTTTAAAAGTATTCGATGAAGTTGTATTTTGTTTTTTTATAAAAATATTTTTTAGCACAGCAAGTTCCCTACAAAGTATTGAATTTTTCATACCTCTCACTGAAGACCTGAAGTTTTCAATATCGAGTATCGATCGAATCGACACAATAATCCCTTCTAATTGGCCAAGTAGTCTACAAGTGAGGCCAGTAATAAGCCATCATTGCTGTCAGCTGTCAGAAAGACGAAAAAAGATCTTAGGTTCGATTTGGTCCTGTCAAGTGTCAATCAAATTGGTTAGACGGATGACGGATGTTTGCCTGGTTCCTGGTTCCCTCCAAGCTCCAAATTTATGAATTACTATTCTATTATTATTGAATTGCTTTAATGCTTTATGTTGTGTAATTTCACAAAAACAAAATTGTTAAGCGAATTTTTAATTATACGTTTATACCGTAAAACGAAAACCACCAACATAAAAAGTAACATAAAAATGGCTTCAAGCTCAAAATCGTCAAAGAAGAAGACATATTCGCCTGAAGACTTTCTGAAACATGTAGCAGCTTCCAGAGGTTCTGAAGGAAGTAGCATCCAAGATTTCAAATTTGAAAAGACACGTGTTCGAATTTTGTCCGAAGCTCAAGAAGTCAAGCAAGACGCCAAAGGGATCATCTACTGGATGAACAGAGATTGCAGAGTTCAGGACAATTGGGCGTTTTTATTTTCACAAAAACTTGCGCTCAAAAATAAGTTGCCCTTGCACGTTTGCATTTTCTTAAAAGATAGTGGCAAAATTTTCACAGAGAGACACCTCAAGTTTTTCATTGAAGGTGTGTGTTTGTATGTTTATCACGGCTCATTAAAATTTACTTTCATTTAATGGATAATGTCTCATTAACGACGATTTGTTCTGTTTGCAGGCCTGAGGGAAATAGAAGATGAATGTCGCGATTTGGACATCAATTTTAATGTGTTTAATGCAAAACCTGAGGAGTTGTGCAAAATTGTTGCAGATAATAATATTGGAGCTGTCGTATGTGAGTTTAACCCTCTCAGAAAGCAACTCTTCTGGCAAGATTTAATTAAGAAAGAACTACCTGATGACATACCATTTGTTCAAGTAAGTAAAAATTGTATTAATGTCCACTTCTTAAACTTTTTAATCTCTATAACTATTCTTTTTATTATGCATTATTAGGTGGATTCCCATAATGTGGTACCGGTATGGATTGCTTCAGATAAACAAGAAAGCATGGCAAGGACCTTGAGGATAAAAGTTGTGAAAATACTTCCAAAATATTTAACAGGTTTCCCTTGTCTTGCCAAACATCAGAATAAAGGAGAGCAGTTATCTTCACTATTGGTAATTTTATAAGAAGGACTATGACTATAATATATTGGATGTACCGTAAATACACCGACAAACCTTGAAGGGGTGTAGGTGTCAAAACAAATATTATTTTCTCATAAAAATTTGTCCAAAAATGCTTCATTTTAGAGATACAGGGGGTTAAAATTGAATTTAAGAAGGTTTTTGTATTTGTAATAAAGTCAGTGGCGTAATAGATAGGGGAGGGAAATAGCTAAATCAGAGATCTTTGATTATTGTTCAAGCCGAGTTATAACCGAACACTGTTATATTATAAAAAAAATTAGCACCCTGTATCTTGGAAACTAAGCATTCATTAAGATTTTTTGGCATATTTTGTTGAAAAGAATCTCCTGTATAATTTATCACACGCCTCTGAGACGAGTTGTTGCTTTATACTTATTTTATTTTGATTGAGAATTTACAATCAATTCGTGGACATCTACCATTTTATTATCCCATTAGTAAAAATCCTAGAAAAAGGATGCCTCTCTTTTATTGTTTTAACAATTTTCCTCAATAATTGCAAGTGTTTTATTTTTTAAGAAAATCAAAGTAGACGATATTCAGGAACACTTTCCCGTTGAAGGAAATGTGGAAGGTGTAACTTGGGCAATCGGTGGAACCAAGGCAGGGCTCGAGATCCTGAGAACTTTTTTGAATGATCGCTTAGAATTGTACGGGATAGTCCATAACGATCCATCGAAAAAAGCAACTTCAAATTTGTCTCCCTGGATAAATTTTGGTAATTATAAATTAAACATGAAACTCCAAAAATACTATTAATTATAATAATTTAGGTCATGTTTCCGCTCAAAGGATTGCTTTAGAAGTAAAAGCGTTTAAAAGTGTCTATGAAACTCAGACAGCGATATATTTAGAAGAGCTTATAGTGCGAAGAGAATTAACTGATAACTTCTGTTATTACAATCAGCATTATGACAGTATTAAAGGAGCAAACGAATGGGCTCAACAGACGCTGAAAGAACACAGGTGAGGGAAATTAATATCGTTTTATAAATTTAGTCATAATTTTCAATTCTTCTTTACACAGTAAAGACAAACGACAGTATTTATACACAAGAAATGAACTAGAAAAAGCTGAAACGCACGATATAATATGGAACGCTGCACAAATTCAGTTACTTAGAGACGGGAAAATGCATAATTACATGAGGATGTATTGGTGTAAGAAAATTCTAGAATGGACAAAGTCTCCAGAGGAAGCCATAGAAATTAGTTTGTACTTAAACGATACCTATAGTTTGGATGGAAGTGATCCCAATGGTTTTGTGGGTATGTAGTAAAAGTCTTTTATTTTTAATTATTTATAAGGATTATAATTATTTTTTGTTTAGGAGTGATGTGGTCTATTTGTGGAATTCATGACCAGGGCTGGAAAGAAAGGCCAGTGTTTGGTAAAATTCGTTATATGGTTGATTACAGTTTGAGGAGAAAATATGATATCGATTCTTACATTGCTCGTTATGTCGAAGATAAATTGCCTGAAAAAAATAGTTCAAAGAAAAAGGGAACGGATAAAGTACAAAAGGGTAAAAAAAGGAAACACAGTAAATGATATCTCTTGTCAGATTAATAATTCGTTTTGAATCTCAGTTTTTTTTACTGTTGGGAGTGTTTGCTGCACATGTTTTATTAATTATTGACAGTTATTGAAGTGTTTATTTTTGTAAGATGAAGATAAATATATATTTTTTTATTTGTTATTTTATTTAAAATAAAATTATCCAGAATTAACTTTATTTATGAAATTATTTCATTTTATACAGGTGCCCCAGTTTTTCCCCCGCAAAATTTAGTTTTCTATTAGTATTTTTTAATAATACATTTTTCTTTGCAATAATATCAGTGAGGGTGCTCCTCTGGACGCCACTGAACTTAAAAATTTTAATCTACTTACAGTTAAAAGAGCCCCTTATTACTACAAATATAGTGGGATTAAGTTTAAAAAGTCAGATGTGACGTCACACTAACCGTCCGAATTAATATTTTTAATTTCACCAGAAAATGTCAAACAGTTAATTGTCAAGTTGTGAACGAGCGTAAATTATTGAAGGAATCATTCAAACAATGAATTGAAGCGCTTACGTCAGTTTGAGAGCCACTGACAACTATATAAAATTTATTCACGTAATGACATTCTTTCCTCTGTGTTGTGCATTTAATTCTCATTCAAAACCAATGTTGACGTATACTAATTTATGCGGGATGGAGTGTTTAGACAAACTGGACGGTTACTATAAAAACCACGTGTATGAAACAAAATAAATCGAACTATCAAATGGAGGTGTATTCTTAATCGATACGTATGACTTTTTAGACGTTATTGGACTATACTGTCAAATTTCAGCTTTGAAAATTGCGATTTTCACTTGTTTATAACTCAAAAACTACTCAACCTAAACTCCAATTGTGAAAACCACCTGTATTCGATTTTGCCAGGCAATTTAAAAATACAATAATATAAAGGGTGTGCCCGTTAAAATAACGAAGTAGGTGTCAACTTCTGGTATTTCCGGAAGTGCGACCATCTTGAAAATATTTTCATTGCATTTCGCATAGTCACTTATGTCTGGAAAATTTTCATTTTGAAAGTGTAGGATCAATATTTCCCAAGATATGGCCGCTGTCCATTCTTAAATGCCCACCCGGTACATACCTGTAAGTAAAGCTTTGACATAAAAAGAGTGAGTTTAACTGTTTATGTAAAATTGTGACCAAATGGCACATGGCCAGTCTTTGTAAATTAATTTAATGTGTTTCTTTTTGATAGAAATAGCTGCATGAAAATGAATGATACAAAATCATTTTTATCTTTCTAATGGAACATAAATTGGAGTCGATGAAGATTTTTCGGCACCAAAAAATGGCGATTGATGAAACATTACATCTCTCGACATTTTGAGAATCTCTATTGTAATGCTAACACCATATACAGGTGTTCTATAAGCTCTGTAACAAACTTTGGCAGATGATAAATTACCTAATTTTGAACTTTTTTTTCAAAGTAGCCTGGTCAATAAAAATGCTAGTTGACATAATGACAATAATTAATTTTCGGGTCTTTTGATAATTATTCATTTGGCACTAATTAGTGTGAAATTTCTGAATAAATTAAAAAAAAAATTCTTAGTATTCCAATCATCTTTGGCAAGTCAGTACAGTTTTGAACGTTTATCAAAGAGAATATAGACAAGTGAAGCTTGAAAGATTGCTGTGGAATCTAGTGAACACAGGTACACTAAAGTAAGAAGTGAAGTGAACTGAGACATTAAGAAGTATTACCGACTGTAAAATCATAAAATCCTGCAAATCTAAATACTAGAATATGAGGAAATTCAATATTCACCATGAATAATAAAACACCATCTCAAGTAGATGGGAAATGTAAATACTATCAGTTTTAAATAAAGAGTTTTAATTAACTAACCATAATCATTAACAAAAGTACATTAATTATTAATGAAAATGAGTAATACAATAATTGAAAAAAAAAGGTTTTAAAGAGTTAACGCTGCACCATATGTAAGTCTACACTCCACCACGATGCATTTTGTCCTGACTCTCGGTCCAAGCTTTGGCAATTGTTCTCTTCATTTCATCATCTCCACTGTCGTACCTAAAAATCGAATCAAGACTTAGTTTTGTTACCGAGAATAATTATAATTCTTAAAAAACTTACATTTTCTTCATTAAATTCATAATTCCGGCACTTGGATCATCCGTTTTTTCATCGGGTTGATCAAGTTTCTGGGCATCGCTCGCCTTTTTCTCCAGTTCCGTTACGTGCGACCAGTTTTGGGGCTCACTTTTCGCAATACTGATTATGACCATATCTACAAATTACCGTTAAACAATTTTTCTTTGGGATTTTCAGCCATTATAAACAACATTTACCTGATTTAATTTTCCAACTACACTCGTCAACTTTGATTTTATTCAATAAATTTGTAATAACAAAGTAGTAATCCTTGTTTTCCAAATTTTTCACGTGCATTTCCAGTGATTTTTCCTCAAAATTACAGAACACATTTTCTTGTGGTAAAGTGTGGACGTTTTTTAAGGTGACGTAGAACTTAACGAATTTGCCGGTTTGATCCCATGCTGAAAATTTATTGCAGTATTGTAATTTTTATGAAAGAAAAAAAAAGAAATTAATACTAAATACTACCCACCATAATTGCTTAATTTAACTTGGTATCGTTGTTCCGGGTTACTACGGCTAACTTTGGGAGCTGACACTTCGGATCCAGTCGTATTGAGTTCTTCCTGTAATTTTGCTATTTCCGTTAGCAACTTTCTTATTTCTATCGTTATTAGATCTTTAATTCGTTGTCTTGTTGCTTGCTTCTGCAGGGATTCTAGTTCGGCAACATCAGATTTTAACTGAATACAAAAAAAATGTAAGTACCAATTTCAACTTCACGGTTAGTTTTTAGCCAGTAAGAAATAACAATTATGTTGCTTTTGTTGCTATGGTTTAGTAAAAATTAATAAAAAATAATAAAACAGAAACAACTTGAGTCACATTTTGCCCATTTTGAAACTATTCACCAACATGGTGAATTTTTTCATGTGATGGCTAAATAGCTGATACAAACTAACCCAGATAGCACCGAGTGTCCTATATGGACGTCCGTTGAGTATCCGTTATACGTCCATTGGTCCATGGACAGTAAATGGACGTCCTACGGACTTCTCCGCACGGACGTCCTATATACAGCCACAAAAGTACGTCCATTGGATGTCCATTTCTTGTCTATCGAGTTATTTTTGACTAATTGCGCATGACGTGCTATCGCAGCCAGGAAGAGAATAGCAACACAAGTGCACGCACGCGCTAACCACCCCATCTTCCATTCTTCCACTATCATACAATCCACACATTCCTACATTATACATTAATTCGTCCCAACGAAAGACTTCCGCTATTCCCATCAAACTCAAGACTGCTAGCGTGAAGATGAAGTGTTATGGTTCGCAGGGACTGTGCTTTCTCTACTCTTTTTTGAAAATTTATTTTCCTCTTTGATTCCCTCTTACCATAAACAAATTATTTATTTAGGGGGCCTTTCTTTTTTAAAAACTAATAAAAGTTTAGTCTGTATGAGACCTCTATTACTCAGAGTGAGTTCAAGTACCTTTTTTTTTATAAATTTTTTAAAATTTTCATAACCTATAAACTTCTATTGAAACTCTCAATTTAAATTTGTTTGGGTTTTATTACAATAAAAATTTTCCAAACAATAACACTTACAACAACTAACTTAAAAATAACTTAAAATTACTCACAGTTTGTTCCCTTAATGAATCTTCTCCGTCACCGACCTTCTGTCATTAATTTTTGACAGAAGTCCCTCGTAGGTTAACGAAAGGAATAACCCACGGAATCAGCTGTTGAACAAAGCTTGAAGTCAACTCTAGTAGCCTTGCTGTTAGTGTGTCAGCAATTTTAATGTAGATCTCTGCATGGATATATCCAATTCACTGCTACGTTTTTCTATCTTCAATGTCAAAATCGCAGAATCCAAATCGCTGCACGGCTGTACCCAAATCAATCTGCAATTGTCAGCTGCCTGCTAGCCAAATCTCCGCACGGCTGTATCCAAATCTAATTGCAGTTGTCAGCTACCAGCTAACCAAATCTCTCCTTCTAACCTATATGTTTCTTCTTGCAGTCAGCTACGGCCTCTGTTCTTTTCCAAATTCTTGATGTTCGAAAATTTTCTAGATGTTCACGATGTTCACGATGTTTACGATGTTTGGTTATGATTTCGTGCTCTACACTGATTAACTTGTGTTTTAGGAATCTCCTCAAATAATCGTTGTTTTTCTATTTATAGTTTTTCTTGTAACTATGTAAATTCGATTGTTATCTGCTTGACAACATATTATTTCTCACTATGACAGCGGATAATTTTTGTATTTTCCTTCCAATCAACATCTATGAAATTCATTTCTCTTCTGGAGTATAACACACAAAATCCTCTTTGGACATGTTATGTTTTCCCCATTCTAACAGCCAATTTCCCTGCTACTAGAGTTGCTGTTCTTTTCTTCAAAATTGTGACTTTTTATAATTTTATGCTTGACATTTCCCCATACACTCTAGCTAACTTATTCTAATTATTCTAATTATTTTACAAAAATTATTCTATGACATTTCACCTTATTATTACAATATTTACTATTCTACTCTCCCAAACAAATCTAAATATTCTGTTCCAATAGAAACTTTTTCTAAAGCTAAAGACTATTCTTCATGAAAGAAAAAAAAAACTATTTCTACGTAAATAAGCGTAATGAGCTTTTTATAACAAATTCCCCTAAATTTGTATGAAGTTAATTTTCAATGTCAATTATAATTAACTACATACCAATTTATAAATCACCTTTTTCACTATAAATCATCATCTTCTCTATAATATTTAAAAATCTGTTCTATATTAAAAACTCCTCTTATTTTCTCACTGTCAATATGTTTTAATAGATAACTATTTACTGGTTCTTCAGTTATTATTTCATATGGACCTTCAAATGGAAATTGTAATTTTTTACATTTTTGGTTTCTTCTATCTGCCACTCTGTGTGCACTTATTATTACATAATCTCCTTGTTTGAATTTAACTTTCTTCCTAATCAACTTTTGCTGTTTCTTTATCCATTTTTTTGTTTTTATTTCACACTTTTTTCGCACTTCATCCCTCACATTTTCCAATCTTTCTACATCTTCTATTATCCATTTTCTTTCTGGCTTTATTCCTTTCAATACATAAATTGGACTCTCTTCGGTTTTGGTATTTGGAACACTGTTTAAGTAATTTTCAACGTTGTCTATTTGTGTTTCCCACCTTGTGTGATCTTCTGAACATAATAATCTCAGAAATTTGATTACTTCTTGAATGTATCTTTCTGATGGATTAGCTGCTGGATGACGTATGCTAGTAAATTGCATTTCAATTCCATTTCTATCACAGAATGCGCTGAAATTTTCATTTTTGAAATATGTCGCGTTGTCCATAATACATTTCTTTGGATAGCCTATTTCTTGGAAATATTTCCTCAAGTTCTTTGTGATTTCTTGATAATTCATTCTTTTACAGGGATATAATTTTATGTATTTTGAGAAAACATCTAATACTACCAAAATGTGCCTTTTTCCATTTTCACTTTCTACCAGTTCGCTAATAAAATCAATTGCTACAAGATCTAAACAATTTTCTGATTTTATGCTTTTAACTATGTTCTTATTTATTCTGTTTTTCTTTTTATTCAACTGACATATGTGGCAATACTTGATAACTTGTTTTACTAGCGTAGTATCTTTTCTACAGATATAATTTTCCCTGAACATTAACCAAATCTTTCTAGAACCATGATGCCCATTATCTTCATGCAAATTCTTAATTATTTCTTTTCCTAGATCTTCTGTGATGACATATAATTCCTTTCCTCCTACTTTCTTCACATACACGCCTTCTTTTAGAATACTTCTTTCTTTCTGTTTATCTTCTAAATTTTCTTGATCCCTTATTACTTCTTCTAACGAAAATATTCCTTCCTCTTCTACTAAAATGTTTACTCCTAGCTGCAATCTTCTGTTATTTCTTTCTTGCTTACCATCTTCTCTTGTTAATGCATCTGAAATTACATTCAACTTTCCTGGCACATGTTCTATTGTAAAATCATACTCTTGTAGCAACAACAACCAACGATGTATTCTACTGTTCGCATATTTGTTATTCATTATGGTTGTTAAAGCTGAATGATCTGTCTTCAGTACAAATTTCGCTCCCATTAGATAAAACTTCAGTTTTGTAACACAGAAAATTACACTTGCCAATTCTAATTCTGTGGCACTGTAATTTCTTTCATATGTTTTTGTAACTCTAGAGATAAAACAAATTGGCACTTCTTCTCCGTCTTGTACTTGCAATAAAACTCCAGCAAATCTGTACATTGATGCATCTGTCATTACTATAAAAGGTTGATCATATCTAGGATGATATATTCTTAGATTCTTCTGAAATTCTTCTTTTATTTTGTTGAAAGCCTCTTCTCTTTCTATTGTCCATTTCCACTTAACTCCTTTTTTAAGTAATTCAAGTAAAACTATGGTTTTGTTACTCAAATTAGGGAATAATCGTTTAAAATAGTTAATCAAACCTAGAAATCCTCTTAACGTTTTCAAATTTGTAGGTCTTTTGTATTCTTTTATTACTCTCACTCTCTCTTCATCCATTTCCATTCCTCTTTCGTTTAATTTGTATCCCAGGAAAATCACTTCTTTCTGATAAAATTGTAATTTTTCAATATTTAGTTTTAATCCTGCATCATCCAATTCTTTAAATATTATTTCGATGTGCTTCTTATGTTCTGCCTCATTCTTCGAGTATATCAAAATATCGTCTATGTAATGTAACGCAAAATCTTCATGTTTGTCCATGAAACTATGTAGTGCCCTAACTAACGCCGAACTTGCACTTTGTAAACCAAACGGGACTACCTTAAACCTATACAACACCCCATCAACGGTGAAACCAGTATAATCTCTACACTTTTCTTCTAACGGAATTAACCAAAAACTGTGTTTTAAATCTATTTTCGTGAACCATTTTGCTTCTGTTATTCTGCCAAATATAGCTTCTGTATTCATCGGAGCTTCATATTGCGGAACTGTGTACTTATTTATATTTCTTGCATCCAAACATAATCGTAATTCTCCATTACTTTTCTTTACAACTACTAGTGGGTTTATAAATCTTGTGTTGCTTCTTTCAATTATTCCTTTTTCTAACATTTCTTGTAGATTTTCATTTACTTCTTTCCTATATTTATACGGTATTGGGTACGTTCTTGTTTTAAAATTTTCTATTCCTTTTACTTCTATTCTGTGTACATAATTTTCTGCAAATCTATTCTCCTTCCTTACTAATCCCCTATACTTCATTAATAACTCTTTTATTTCTTCTTTATACTTTTCATCATATTTCATTTTACTCATGCTTTCTTCTATACTATCATCACATTTCTTCATATTCATATTATATAACACATTTTTTACTCCATCTTCTACCTCACTTCCTTCATTTTCATTCTTATTATGTACCGCAAACTTTATTTCTTCCCCATTTATATTTATGATTTTCTTCCTATAATTTATTATTGCTTTATTTCTATTTAATTCGTCTGTACCCATTACAATATCATTGTTCATACTTTTTACCACTAATAGTTGCGTATCGATGCTTGTTTCCTGAAATGCTATTTTTGCCGCTACTGATCTGTTTGTTTCAAATATTTTCTTGCCATTTGTACTGATTAACGTTAACACTGGCACTTTAATTATATTTTCTTTTAAACTAAATTTTTCTATAATTTCTTCGTTTATTATTGAAGCTTCCGATCCTGTATCCACTAAAATTTTTGCTTGCTTATTATTTATTTTTCCGTTGATGTAAATTAAACTGTCTAAATCGTTGTTATTTTCTAATCCTGGTTCATTGACATATTCTTTGGGATGTTCGTATTGATGTATGTTTAAATTTGGTTTGTGCCTTGGGGAAAAACCTGCTGCTCCCCATTTCTTACTTCTTCATGACTTTCTCTTCTCTCATTTACTTGCTCCTGCTCGTATCTTCGTATATTATTAATTTGCCTGTCTCTTCTTTCATTATCAACATTATGTTGTGATCTTGGATATTCTTGTCTATTCATCTGTCCTCGTCCTTCTCCTCTGTTCCATCGCGATGTGTCATTATTCCTATTTCCGTTTTTTCCATCGTATCTCGGTCTGAAATTATTTCCATTACCATTCCATCTCATTCTATTTTCAGTTTGCCCTCCGTTTTCATATCTTTGATTCCTATTCATATTGAAATTCGCATTCTGTGAGAAGTTTCTTTGAAAATTTCTATCTCCTGGTTCTTTCCTATCCTCCCCAGTCCTGTATGTTCTTTCTATTCTCATCAAATAGTTTGTTAATTGATCCAAAGTTTTTATGTTTTGGATGGAAATTGTCTCTGAAATTTGTGGACTGAAATGTCTTGCAATGTATAGTATCAAATCTTCTTGTCTCAATTTTGGCTCTAGATGTTGTCCAGTATTGTACAAATATATTGCATAGTTTGTCATACTTTTATTCCCTTTTTTATCATACTTTCCCCAATATAATTTTTCTTGAATTCTGGCCTGTTGCACTTCTCCCCAAAAATACTTCAAAAATTGTTCCTCGAAATCTTCTAAACTGTTTATTTCACTTTCTTTTGCTGCATACCATAGCGATGCATTTCCAATTAATTTTGTCCTGATAACATCCTTTACCTCTTCTATATCTTCTATGTTTCTTACTCTATTCTTTATCATTTTCATAAAGGTGTTAGGATGTATTTTTCTACTGTCTCCATCAAAATTTATTCCGTCTTCCACTGTTGGCATTACTACTCTGATTTCTTGCCTTGCTCCTCCAGTTCCTACATAGTTTTTTCTACTTATTTCTTGTTTCATTTCTTGATTTTCCTTTTCTCTATTCTTTCTTTCTTTATTTATAATTTCTGATAAATTTTGCACTTGTTTATCTATCACTATCACATCACTCTGTATAACTTGCACTCTAGAATTTGTTTCATTCAAATTCTTTTCAATGACATCAACGACACTATTCAACTTCTGATCTGTTTCTTCTTGAATTTCTACTCTCACTTCTTCTATTTTCTCATAAATGATCGCTTTATTTTTCTCTATTTTATCACTTACTTCTTCTTTAATTTTTTCTACAGTCCCTTTAACACTCTGTATTTCGTCCCTAATCTTCTTACTATTTTCATCCATCTTCTTACTAATTTCGTCCATCTTCTTCATTAACATCGCCATCATATTTGCGATTTCTTGATTTGACCCTTGTACTTCTTGTTCTCTTTCCTCTTTGTCTAATTGTTCACTTTGTTTCCTTGTGTGTGACATTTTAACTGATATAAATTGTTATAAAATTAATTTCTATGAATTCCTATACCTATCTACTAAGTTACCTCAAACTTGAGTCTAGTTATCAATAAAATAAAAATGAAAACCCACTAATACATAAGTTTACCAGACAGAAGTCTTCTTGTTGGGAATTACTTTATTCTGAACTGTTAAAATGAAAGAGCCCCACGTTGGGCGCCAATTTTGTTATGGTTCGCAGGGACTGTGCTTTCTCTACTCTTTTTTGAAAATTTATTTTCCTCTTTGATTCCCTCTTACCATAAACAAATTATTTATTTAGGGGGCCTTTCTTTTTTAAAAACTAATAAAAGTTTAGTCTGTATGAGACCTCTATTACTCAGAGTGAGTTCAAGTACCTTTTTTTTTATAAATTTTTTAAAATTTTCATAACCTATAAACTTCTATTGAAACTCTCAATTTAAATTTGTTTGGGTTTTATTACAATAAAAATTTTCCAAACAATAACACTTACAACAACTAACTTAAAAATAACTTAAAATTACTCACAGTTTGTTCCCTTAATGAATCTTCTCCGTCACCGACCTTCTGTCATTAATTTTTGACAGAAGTCCCTCGTAGGTTAACGAAAGGAATAACCCACGGAATCAGCTGTTGAACAAAGCTTGAAGTCAACTCTAGTAGCCTTGCTGTTAGTGTGTCAGCAATTTTAATGTAGATCTCTGCATGGATATATCCAATTCACTGCTACGTTTTTCTATCTTCAATGTCAAAATCGCAGAATCCAAATCGCTGCACGGCTGTACCCAAATCAATCTGCAATTGTCAGCTGCCTGCTAGCCAAATCTCCGCACGGCTGTATCCAAATCTAATTGCAGTTGTCAGCTACCAGCTAACCAAATCTCTCCTTCTAACCTATATGTTTCTTCTTGCAGTCAGCTACGGCCTCTGTTCTTTTCCAAATTCTTGATGTTCGAAAATTTTCTAGATGTTCACGATGTTCACGATGTTTACGATGTTTGGTTATGATTTCGTGCTCTACACTGATTAACTTGTGTTTTAGGAATCTCCTCAAATAATCGTTGTTTTTCTATTTATAGTTTTTCTTGTAACTATGTAAATTCGATTGTTATCTGCTTGACAACATATTATTTCTCACTATGACAGCGGATAATTTTTGTATTTTCCTTCCAATCAACATCTATGAAATTCATTTCTCTTCTGGAGTATAACACACAAAATCCTCTTTGGACATGTTATGTTTTCCCCATTCTAACAGCCAATTTCCCTGCTACTAGAGTTGCTGTTCTTTTCTTCAAAATTGTGACTTTTTATAATTTTATGCTTGACATTTCCCCATACACTCTAGCTAACTTATTCTAATTATTCTAATTATTTTACAAAAATTATTCTATGACATTTCACCTTATTATTACAATATTTACTATTCTACTCTCCCAAACAAATCTAAATATTCTGTTCCAATAGAAACTTTTTCTAAAGCTAAAGACTATTCTTCATGAAAGAAAAAAAAAACTATTTCTACGTAAATAAGCGTAATGAGCTTTTTATAACAGAAGACATCTGCATTATACAGTGAACAAAAGAAAGAAATTCGATGAATCTTTAATTTTTAGAGTTTGTGAAAAATCCAAAAACGAATATTTTCCTTAAGTTTATCAATATTATCATAATAGTATATTATGCAACGAGCTTATAATGAAGGCTATTAATACGCGAGTATGATGGTTAAGATACGAGCCGTAGGCGAGTGTCTTAACCATCATAAGAGCGTATTAATAGCCATTATCTGCGAGTTCCATACACTATTTTTTCTACGACCCTTTTTTATTTCATAGAAAAGATTAAAAAATTATATATTTTAACAATGACCCGTGTACAATTGCGGATCATTGAGGTTAAGATAGGTTGCTATTTGCTTACGCATATTACCCAATTTTCTGTTCGTCGCTAAGGTTATTCTGCTGAGACATGTTTTAGTATCAAGTTTAAAGGGCACTACTCACTACTGCGTAATTTTTATTATGCGAAGTTCGAATTCCGAATTTTACGCTTCGATTTTGAGATTAATTAATAATTTTAATAACATCGACAGCCATTAATTACGATATTGTTGCCTGCGCAACGCGGGTCGCAGCGTTGCTGCTTTGAATACTAACGGAGCGCTACGAATGATATAATACTTTATCTTCCCATCTTTTACACGATATACCTACTTATCAAATTAATTAAGGTAACATAAAATCTTGATAAATTTTCTTTGAATGTTACTTATGTTCTAAATTAAATAAACGTTCAGAATTTTTTTTCAGAAATACAGAAGTTATATCACAAGGCAATTTTTGTCGTGAGTGTGACAACTCTGTGACTTCGGTTGGCTTGCCGACCCGATTGTGAGCGAAAAGGCACCGATTCGATTGCAAATGCTCCTCTGCCATTGGATAGCTTGACCAGTGCTTTAATGAAAATTTGTATCTTAATGAGACCCATTAAAGCACTGGTGATTCATATTTAATATGCATATTAAAGGTTGGGAGTAGAAAAACTAATATACTTAACAATTTTTCAATGAAAATTACCAGATTTTACGTAAAACTTAATGATAGGAACACGTAGGTAGGTAAGTACCTAGTCGTTTTCCTGTATTTTTAGCCGTTATCAACGTTGCTTTCAAAGCAGAAAATTACCCCATATACCTATACCTATACAGGATGATTCTTTTAAAGCGCCCATTAGAAAAAGTACGACTTCTAGTTGATTTAGGAATCTGAAATTTGGAATTTAGGCAACATACATCATAACGAGTCGAAATGAAATATTACCAAGATGGCGGCACATTTAAAAATGGCGAAAGCAATGGCCATCTTTGTTTTTTTAAATGGGACATCCCATACATTATTGCATTTTCAGATTGTCTGAGAAAATGTGATAACAATGGTACTTATAGTTACAGTTTAAATTGAGTAGGCTATGAGTTATAAACAAGTGAAAATTGCAATTTTTCAACTTTGAAGCCATTTCCAACAAAAACGGCTCAAGATATCAGAAAACGGATTACATGTCCCTATTTTAACTTTTAAAGAGGTATCCTATTATGGAGTTGAAATGTTTATTCAGGGTGATGAAAATTAACAGATTTTTCATCACCCTGTATAAACATTTCAACTATACAGTAGGATACCAGATAAAAAGTTAAGATAGGGACATGTAAACCGTTTTCTGATATCTTGAGTCGTTTTCGTGGTAAATGTCTTTGAAGTTGGAAAATCACGATTTTCACTTGTTTATAACTCATAGCCTACTCAATTTAAAATACAACTATAAGCACCATTGTTATTACATTTTCTCAGACAATCTAAAAATGCAATAATATATGGGGTGTTCCATTTAAAGAAACAACTATGGCCATTGCTTTCGCCATTTTTAAATGTGCCGCCATCTTGCTTATATTTTATTTTGACTCGTAATTGTTTATGTTACCTAGGCTACAAGTTTTAGATCTCTAGATCAATTAGAAGTGGAAAATATTCTAATGGGTGCCTTAAAAGAATCACGTTGTATATTCACTACATTTATTGGATTTTTCAAAACTGTAAATTTAAAGACTTATCGAATATTTTCTGTCTTTTGTTCCTCACTAATATATTTATCAGTAAATATGCTTTTTGGACATCCAATAACGGACTCTCTATGGACATTCGATAACGGACTCCCAATGGACGTCCGATAACGGACATCCCATGGACGTCCGGTAACGGACATCCTGCGGATGTCCAAAGTTGTGACAAATGGACACTGAATGGACGTCCATAGGACAAAAACGGACGTCCGTTGGTACATAGAGGGATGTCCATTGGACGTCCATAGGACTACTTTGTGCTGTTTGGGAAAGGCCATAAACACTAAAGAAGAAGAAGAAGCATGGTGAAATTTTTCCATGTTTTGTAAATATTTACAACACTTTTGTTTCATGATAAATTCTTACTTAAGGGGTTTTTGATCTTCAGCTTCAGTTTTACTCAATATGTTCAAATAAACTTACAAACCCTTTTTTGACAATGTTGCGCTCTAGCGACTGGAATTCCCCTCCACTAGCCCCCCCCCCTACACTATTGTCAAAATGTGACTTGGATTGCTTCTGAAATAAGCGATTCATTTTCATATTTATGTCATGTCAATCATTTTAAAATTAGATAGTTAAATGCTTAAATATGACCTTATTCGATTATTTAAAATGCCAATAGTATCTAGTTAGAAAAATAAAAGGGCATATTTATTATAAAAAGATTCAAAACAATGAAGAAGATGAATCCCAAAATTCTAAATGAAACCATATCTAACAAAAATTCTTGCATATTTAATGTAAGTTAAAAATTTACCTATTCCAAATAATATATTGCTATTTTGGCAACACTGCATAGTTAAAAATCAAATTTAATAATTAAAAACATCCCTAACCTTTAACAATTTAACTTGTCAAAGGTAGTTGTCTTGTCACAGCCCACTAGTGCTGCCAACCCTACC
Source organism: Malachius bipustulatus (assembly GCA_910589415.1). Taxonomy (NCBI): domain Eukaryota; kingdom Metazoa; phylum Arthropoda; class Insecta; order Coleoptera; family Melyridae; genus Malachius; species Malachius bipustulatus. The sequence goes on from OU342633.1 coordinate 19,987,958, forward strand.
GAAATTTCGGTATATCTACCGAATTTTGAACTTGTCTACCGATCTACCACTGGCAAACTCAATCTACCGAAATTAACTTTTTTACTATTTTCTTCCAAAACAATGTGTTTTTATGACAATTTTTATACAAAAAGCATCGCAAGAAAGTAAAAAAACGAACCTTTCATTGTAAATTAATTATCTTATTAAAAATTACTATTTGTTAAAAAATAGATACCTATTTTATCAACAAAACAAATGAAGAATTCTATTATTTTTGCATGCGGTAGCTATCCTCTATTAGTAGCATTGTGAAGAACGAGGCAATTTTAAAATTTTCAGCTGCACAAACAGGCGCAGAGTGCAATATTATGTTATATTGATAATAAACGACCTGAATTAGACGGTATTTAAAAAAAATCTTGTTTCTACCGAAATTTGGCAACATCTTCCGCATTTTCGTCTTCATGGGTTGGCAGCACTGCAGCCCACAGTCTTATCTAGTATATTAGAGAAGGTTGCGGCTCAGGCATTACAAAAGGTACCAACATAATTAAAATTTTCCATAGCCAACCGTAATTTAAAAACATACGAAAAATGACATATACAAAAGTTAGAGAGAGAGACGCAATAAAGGACCTCGACCCTGTCATGTAAAATGTAAAGAACCGAAAACTATACTGTAAAAGAATATCTGGCTGGATGAATTACTTAATTAAACGGCAGGGACAGGAGTGCCCTGGGTAATTTCTTACAGCGAGGCATGTTAGTCACTTTGTTTTTCTCCCTTTAAAGTTTAAAAGTTCCCCAGGGCTTCCCGCTCCTCGTCTAAGGAGTTTGAGTGTCTATTATGAAGTCGTCAGCATCAAGACGTCAATTGCTCAGTCTATTACTGAATTTCCAAGAATGAGTGTTTGAATTCAAAGCACTATCTTAAATATGTTGGGGATTATATGACCCAAAAATGAAAAATAACTCTAAATGGTGAAAAATTGGTAAACTGGAGCAGTGATATGGTGTACATGCGATCATAATTCAAATTATTTGATGTTTAATTTCAGGACACTTTTGTTGTACTCGCTTTTTTATGACAACCCGGATTACCATTTTCTTTACATTGGTAGAGTACAGCTAGCAATGAAGCAACTTACTTCTTGAATCTTTAAATCCATAATTCAATTGTTGCTTATAGATGTTTTGTATTTACTTGAAAGATTACTCCCACTGAAGAAAAATATAAATTTATTGGTGTTTCTGTTTCTAGTTGGATGTTGAATTAAATTACTTCTGCACAAGCTCTTATTATTAATCCTCTTCTTGTCTTGGAGACTTGCGTTACGTTACGGCGATACGGCGTTATAAGTTGTTATTATAACCTTAAATAATTATAGATTTTTGTTGCCAAATCAAAACTTGACCTTGAACATTCAAAATGTCATTCTTCTGTGGTTATTCTCTAGAAATTTCCAGAGATTAAAAAAATGTACAAATTATCTTTGATTTACAAATGCATCGACAACCATAGAATATGAATATGACAATATCATTCCATAGAAAAGTAGTGAAGTGAGTGAGTGACTGACATTTGATATTATTGATTTATTAATTTGACGTTTAAGTTTTTTAGACCTGTGCAGTAGGGAGTGGAGTAGTGAAAAAAGGAGCAGTCTCAGTTTCAGTTTGCAGGAACGTTTAGGTCCGATTTGCGCAAAGAAAGATCGTCTCTTGGGCGCTGTGTTGTGGTAAGTGGGCTAGTTTCTGAAAATCTGCAATTATTCGAGCAATCAATCGACTTTTAAAATAAAGTGTTTCAGAAAAGTAACAACCCCGTGTCGTTTGTTATAACAATGCCATGATTGTGTTTGAAAATGTATCGAAATTCCACTTTGCCGATTGGTCCCATCAGCCGCCATTACCTAATACTTGGGATTTTGTCGGACCCACTTTTCGGACTGTGCTCTATAATAATTAGATGTCCGGTGTCCTGATTGAGTTTTCGTTGATAATTGCTCCAGATTTTCGATAGTCGTAGCTTATTTTTTGGGATTATTTGAAATAGAATAGTTTTCAGTTACGTAACCGGTGCTGCAGCTATGCTATTTCTATGTGATAAATGTCAAACTTGATCTGGTCAAATCGAATTCAGAAATTTAATTATTTTACTTGTTCCAGGTTTGTAAGTGAAGTACCAGTTAAATTAAACAACCAAAAATGTTTGCCTGTGCCAGATTGATCGCTCCCACAGCCAGAAACGCTGTAAGTATTACTCGCAAATTTGTATCTTGTGATCTTACATAAGCAAAATTTCTGACAGGAACTTCCCCTTGTCCTTTGCAAGACATTGAATTGTATTTTTATTTTTTCCGATTACATAACTTTTTATTTTTCAAATAGTTTTTCTTGATTAATTGTTCATATTTTCATTTATAATCTTTTTATTCAATAATATCCAAATTTAGATAATTTCCGATAGATCAAGGATCAATAATTATGAAAAAATTGACATGATTAAGTAATAATTATTCAGAATTGATTTTTTCATTGTAAAATAAATTTACTTGTGGTCTAAATTTTATATTTTACTATTTTACATGCAGTTGAATGATTCTACATTTTATGTCACTAGGTAATATGAAAAAAAATTGATTAGATAAGAGTATCATTATGTACCTATGCCTATTTTTTTATGTACAGACAGAATGTCATTACATTTTATATTTTACCTACCTATGCTCTCACAGTTTGAGTAAAATGGTCTTGATCTCTTTTAAATAAATAATTATATTATGTGATTGTAGTGACTTATAAATTTTTTTGGGAATTTTTTGGGGCACCGATACCAGCACTAGTGTGTTGCTGTCTATGTAGGTACTATAATTAATTGCAACTGTAAACTACTAATAATCACCCTTTGCACTGATTATTTTTTATTCAGGATTTTCAGGTTCACTCTCCTTCAGTATTTAACTATTTGTACAAGATACTGGTGCTACCTATCCTATGATAAAATAAAGGAGTCTTTTTTTTAGGAGATTTATTTCACAAATTTACCACACCTTTTAGGCCTATCGAAATTTTTAGGAAATAATTTTAGATAGATTAAAAAATATACATTTACATAATCCTTAGTCCCAAAATTATATGAATGTGTGCCAGGGTGCCCTGAATGAACTGCAGAGAAGTGAGTAACGAATATTTACTTATAGTAATTATTACTATTATAACTATAGTCTCAAAATGCATGTATGTATGTGTCAAATGAATTGATGTGGCGCAAAAAATGTATAAGAAATATATCAGAAGAAATTGATAAGTTGACATAAAAAAGCTTTGCTGGTGGGACCGGTTTTCCCGATTTCCTTAATTTTTTCAGTGAAGATGCTCACCAAAGTGACGATCGACATGTGTGAAAATGAAGTCGACATGACGTCATCATTTTGAGAAAAAAATAAATTAAAAAAGCAAAATTTTCAGTTTTTTGTGTAAACGGTTCAAGGTGTGAGAAGCGTTTTTCCTTTTTTTTTTAAGAGAGACGTTCTTTGAAGCGATAGGTACATTATATTCCGGAAAAACCAGCCCCTAACGGTCTGTATTTTCCACAAAAAAAAAAACTCGAAAAATCGCATTTTTTCGTTAAAAAGTAGCGTTGCTGATGGGATCGGGTTTCCCGATTTCCTTAATTTTTTCAGTGAAGATGCTCACCAAAGTGACGATCGACATGTGTGAAAATGAAGTCGACATGACGTCATCATTTTGAGAAAAAAATAAATTAAAAAAGCAAAATTTTCAGTTTTTTGTGTAAACGGTTCAAGGTGTGAGAAGCGTTTTTCCTTTTTTTTTTAAGAGAGACGTTCTTTGAAGCGATAGGTACATTATATTCCGGAAAAACCAGCCCCTAACGGTCTGTATTTTCCACAAAAAAAACCTCGAAAAATCGCATTTTTTCGTTAAAAAGTAGCGTTGCTGATGGGATCGGGTTTCCTGATTTCCTTCAATTTTTCAGGGAAGATGCGCATTGACATGAAGATCGACATATGTGAAAATGCAGTCGACATGACGTTTTATTTGAGAAAAAAAATTCAAAATTTTTCAGTTTTTTGAGTATACGGTTCAAGGTTTAAGAAGCGATTTTCGATTTTTTTATGAGAAATGGTCCTTGAAGTGATACATCATATTCCAGAAAAACCAGCCCCTAACATGGTGTGTATTTTCTACAAAAAAAAAAATGAAAAAAAAAAACTCGAAAAATTGCATTTTTTCATTCATTAAGTCTCGTTGCTGGTGGAATCAGGTTTCCCGATTTCCTTCATTTTTTCAGGGAAGATGCGCATTGACATGACGGTCGACATGTGAAGATCAAGCCTACATGACTTCATCATTTTGAGAAAAAAATCGCTTCGTACACCTTGAACCGTTTACGTAAAAAACTTAGAATTTTGCGGGTTTTTTTCTCTCAAAATGATGCCGTCATGTCAGCTCATTTTCAGATATGTCTATGCGCATCTTCCCTGAAAAAATGAAGGAAATCGGGAAAACCGGAAGTAAATATTTCCGAGACCAGCCTGAACGTGTGTGAAGCGCCACCTGCATTCCAATTATAACGGTTTGTTGCTCAGTTCACCGCGGTGCGGGCCTGAATGAAACATATTTCGTTTGGATTGAATAACTAGCTGGGGTCATTTTGGAATAGAATTTGCATATTATGTTAAAATTTGAAAATTATATCAATAATTAATTATTCCTTCTGTTGTCCCCTGTTTTGTTTTGTAGTGCAGTCCATCTAACTAGGAGCGTGGATCGAATAGTTCACAGATTTTTAATTGAGTTCAGTCGGGAATTTCCAGCTCTGGTATGACTTTATTTGCCAAGGAGGTGGAAACTTGCAGAAAAATTGCTTCACTGCACTGGTGTGAATTTTTTTCATTTATTGAGCTAATAAATAGTCTGGAAAAGTTGAGAGAATTGAGAAAATCATTCCCTGAACCTCTTCTTTAAGGAACATTGTGACATTTTGATCAAGCTGCTTGTACTAAAATTTCTGTTGGCATTATTCCTGACATATTCCAGCAATATAAAGATAATTTTGACTGAGAGCAACTAAAATTGGTACTAGAGATCCAGCAGTACTCGCATTAGAAAAACACCCTCAGAACATCATTTTTTGAGGGACGTTTGATTTTTTTTATCAACATTGAGTTTTTTTGTTTGCATTTTTCTGGCTGTATTGTAATCGCTATTCCAGCACTAATAAATGATTTTCTTTCCTCTGAGGATAACGCCTTTTTTTATTTTTTTTGTCCTGTTCTAATATTTTTTGGCTCATAAAACTCTACAAGACTTTTTTTATCGTGATAGCTGTCATCATGAATTGTGATCCCTGATGTTGCCAAGTGTTTATGTTAATCAATCCTTGTTTTTCTTGGATTCACTTTCTCATTTTGAAGTAAAAACATATCCCCTCTTGGTGTTCTTCCTCCTACAGTTTCCTTTTAACTTGACCATCAGAGTCAATTTTTTTTCTCTAAAATTTTATTTACCCCCACCCCCCTCTAACTTACAAATATCCCCCATGTTAATATCCCTGTGTCTTAGGGGTGTTGAGCTTACTCGGTGCTACTATCTTCTCCTGCTTTTTTGCTCTGAGTACAATTTTGCAAAAGCGATATTGGCACTTGGACAAGAGATGAATGACATTTATTGTAAAACAGCATGCATGCCATTAATTGATATTATGCTGTGCTGTGAGTAGAAGTGGAAATTGTAGACTTGGTGTTTAGTCGTACTTGGAACTCATCAGTACAATGTATCTTACCAACATACTCAGTTTTGATCACATAATCACCATGAGTGGATTAATTTGATGAAACCATTAAATATTATGTTTTTATTTATTCATTTTAATTTTGAAAAAGTGAATTGAATACATTCATGTTTTAATGAGTTAATTTAATTTTCAGCTGATGACATCGACAAAGTCATACCTAAGGCCACTAAGCAGCGCCGTTAGTCAGTCCCCACTGCTAACACAGAGTCCAATTGCCACACAACAGAGAACGTCACTGACTGGAACTTCATTATTGCCCATCCGTAGTTTCCAGACTTCACCGGTCACAAGAGACATTGACTCAGCGGCCAAATTCATCGGCGCCGGCGCTGCAACCGTTGGAGTCGCCGGTTCAGGTCAGCACGTGTTCCGCTCTGTCGTGTGCATGCCTTGATTGTTTATTGTTTGTAATAATCGCTGTCACAGATATCCTGGGTCTTTGTGGTTTTTGGTTTGCGGAAATTAACCGGCTACATAACTTTCAGGTGTTGGAATCGGAACGATATTCGGCTGCTTGATGATTGGATATGCTAGAAATCCCTCGCTGAAACAGCAGCTGTTCTCGTACGCCATCCTCGGTTTTGCTTTATCAGAAGCCATGGGATTGTTTTGTCTCATGATCGCTTTTCTTATGTTGTTTGCATTCTAAGTTTAAGTGGATTGTATTTATTAATATTGTTTAGTAAGAGTAAATATTGAATAATTGTTTTTATTCTATTATGGGTGTTTTATTGTTTTAAGCTTACTGAATGCGACAACTAAGAAAAATATTGCATGCTATATGTGCTGTGTTCTTTTGAAGAGGGGCTGTTAATTATACTTTTAATTACGTGAACACGGTATGTTTTAAATCATTTTTGCTTTTGTAGATTTGTGTTATAATTATGGCAATTAAAGGGCCTTATGTTCATTCTTTTTATAATAAAATCAATGATTAATGGTTTTTGATTAAAGAAAAAGTAACACAATACTTTCCCTAATAAATTTGAATTGAACATCTGGCTCTTTTGAATGATTTTCACGTGAATAAATGTACTAATCGAGATTTTTATTTCACAGGTGCTGGTATCGGAACGGTATTCGGTTCCTTGATCATCGGTTACGCTAGAAACCCCAGTCTGAAACAACAGCTCTTCTCATACGCCATCTTGGGTTTCGCCTTGTCCGAAGCCATGGGTCTGTTCTGTTTGATGATGTCATTTTTGTTACTGTTTGCCTTCTAAACATCTACCTGCAGAGGCTACACAGAAACTATTCACCTCGTTAAAGTATCATGTATTTCCAATTATTTAAAATTTATCAGCAATAGCACGATTATTTTGTAGTATGTAACCCTAAAAATTAACGACTTGAATATGAACATCATGAGAATTTGCGTATCCGGTGACTTTGAGCAAATTTGCGAAGGTCGTTCATTTGAAGGGGTCGGTCGAATCTAACTAAATATACCAGGGAAGTGACATTGTCTTAATGTACAGCATTAATTACTAGGAAATTTTTGTTGCCTTCTATGCAAGGCATGTTTTTTATTTACTATCTTTTGCCGTCGATAAATTGTTTTCTGTCATCATAGATAATAAAAGGTTTTCGGTTACGAGGTATTTTTATTTTTCAAATGTATGAACATATATTTTATAAACCTTAGTTATTATTATTATTATTAAAAATAAATACTCTAATAATAGTATCCATTTTTTTATTAACTATTTATCAAAAAACTAAAGGAATAGTGACAACTATACTGATAGTATTTATTTATTTAGAGTACTTTTAAATTTATTCAGCGATTAGTAATAATACAAACAAGACGATGATAGTCATGCAATAATAATTGTTTAATCAGAGATGATAAGTGTAGTTGTATTTATAATATCGATTTATGTTATATAGACATAGGTGTATAATGTTGCTGATTTCTAGCAACATGTTTCATATTTCCTTAATAATTGCTTCAGTTTGGTTATGTTTTTTGGAACCAAGTGAAGGCACAAATTTTTTTAAGATTGGAAAAGACAAAGGTAGGTGATTTTTCATTGCATTTTGTGTTTCGTTAATTTTTTTAATGTAAAACTGATGAAAAAAATTAAATAGGTCATTATGAGCTTATATCAAATCAATTAAGAAGTCAAAAACATTTTTTGGGATTTAAGGGTTTGGGGGCTTGGTGCAACTTTTTCTATGATGCAACTGACTTGAAAAATGATGCTGCAGGTGGGGGAAGGACAGGGGCAACACCATGGAAGTGGGCAAAAGTCTTGAAGATGGCTCTTAATTTGCGCTTTGATAGGTGTTATTGCAAACTGGCAAAACTATATTTCATTTATTTCCAAAAAACATACAATAATTTGACACTTTGAAGGTAGTGTAACCTCCAACCCCCCTGGCCTGGTGATCTCTAGAATTTCCCCTCCCCCTCTTTCTTGGTAGGACCCTTTTTTTGTTGTGTGTGTCGTCTTGTAGCACCCAGTAGTTCGTAAAGATGGGGTCGCAGAGATTTTGTTGAGAATGGGAAATAAAACAACGTAATTTCAAAAACACCTGATTTACTGCCTTTTCCTAATTTAATTATTTACAATTCAAAATGATTATTAAATTCTAAGTTATTTATTTACAATTTTATTTAATTATTCAATTTATTTAATTCATTTCTTCAAGATTTAAAAATTCTAATTTTATGTTGGTACCACCTGTTACCTGCAGTTCAAATACAACCCAGTCGCTTTATGATTTGTTTATTTTGTGGATTTGTTTGTGTGAATTGGGTCTGGTGCCTGGAGTTGGTTTATGGGCCTATTGTTGTCCTTTACAATTTCTTGCACCATGCACTCTCACTTTCTTACCCCCTGGTGTTGGAGCGTTATTCGTTGCAGAAGCGAGGTTGTCAGTTTGTGACAGTTGTAGGATATCAGAGTTTTATTTTTATCTTCCCGAGCTAGTAAGATGCAGCAAGGCGTTATAGCCAGGTGCTTCGATCTTTGCCTGTTTGAAGATTGGAAGGCGGTTTAATCCGCGCTTCCCGAGGTGTTTCGATTGGTATCCTTACGACAGGATGGGTGGCGGTGGCTAATTAGATGACTGTTTAGTAATTCAAATACAGAGGCAAGACCGCGAATCTCCCGGACCTGTTTCTGTACTGAGATAACGATTCTTGACCGAAAAGCCAATACACAGACCCTTCTCAACCCTAAGAGAATGCCATACACGTACTTTGAACGTGCCGTATTTTCTTGCATACCCTGCTGGCCATGGGACAAGACGGACTTCGCTCAGTATATTTTCCCCTATCCTATGTGTGTGTGTGTGTAGAGAGAAAAGATGCACCAGCTTCGTGGTAGTCCTGTTATCGGTACAAGGTCAATTTCGAACTTATGATTTTCGGTACAATTTCATTGTGAAATTGTTTAATTGTCTTGTTTCTATATTGCCTCACTCGACAGTACATCTAAAAGATTCCCAATCAAATTACTAGCTCGTGATAATAAAAATTACCCTGATTTCCTTAATTTCTCGAATGCTCAAATTTTGTGGATTTCGTGGTTTTGAAAATGAATTGAACATTTTTCAATTCGTTTGAATTTTTCTGAATTTTGATTTAATTTATTTCTTTGTGAATTTTGAGACTTTTGACTTTTCTAAAATTTTAAAAACCCTTCCTTTATTTAAAAGTTGTGAAAATTGCGGAGACTTTTTCTTATGAATCAAAGAATAATTTAAAAGTCGGGGTTAAGTATTTGAACTGCTGATATCGTCGTACGTCTGGCTCCTCAAGAACGCAGTCTGGATACCTGAGACAAAACGAGAAAATTTTCAGAGGCAGTAAACTTATAAAGATAAAACTAAGCTTTTTAATTACAAAATTTGAAATTGTGAAAATTTACTTCACCTGTAGAATTGATGGCCCCTTGGGTTAACAGGGCGACAGGTTCCTGTTCCTCCGGGTCATCGTCGGGGTGCAGGTGGCTAGGAGCGACGGTAGGGCTCGGGTCTGGCGCGGCAACAAGGCGGATGCGAGCCGGACGGCCTCGTCTTGACTTGCGAACAATAATAGGAGCGACTGGTGGTATTTGCAACTTGCGTACTGTTTGCGTAGTTGATTTACGGGGCACGGGCTGCGGCTTGAGGGGTTTTCGTGGCATCTTCGGAAGCGAGGAATTACTTGTTCTCGGTAATTTCTTCAACAAGAAACAAGTATTTAGTAAGGGCTTGCTCTCGGTAATTTCTTCAACAAGAAGCAAGTTGGAAAAATAAGGACTTGCTCTCGGTAATTTCTTCAACAAGAAGCAAGTGGGTGAGAAGGACTTGTTCTCGGTAATTTCTTCGACAAGAAACAAGTATAAGGAAAGGAGGCGGAGTAGTCTACACTCAGAAATCTGAATTAAGACTGACTACCCGCGCCGAAATCTCTGCCTGTATTTATAGTAGATGGCCAACCCTTGTCTTCGTGGTCTATTGTGTCTATTTAGGTCAGCGCTTTCACCCGTTCGTTCCTTTATCCAATGACTCGTTATGGTAGATTTCCCTGCTTTCCTCTTATCTGAACTGAATGGTGGATGTGTCATTTGATTAAACTGCTTTTCCTTTACATGGGGCAAATTTCGTCTTGTTTCTATCACTTGTATTAATGAAGTTCCCTTTGTATTTTATTTAATTTCCGGTCATCTGTTTAGGCGATATTTAGCTTACGTCGTTGAACATTTTCACCTCACTTTTCTTCTGATAATCTTTCTTCACGTGATTTAGGTAATAGGTACTATCTTGTTGTGGAGTTTTAGAGAAAAATTATTCACCCGGGGGCGTTAGGTTTCAGTAGTAAACTCCCATCTTTGACTCTGACTTACGAGCAAAAAATATTATTTTTCTATTCAAACGAAAATCCAAATTTAACAAAAATATGAATATTTTAAAAACCATGAGGATTTTTTTGAAGAAAGTTTAATCGAAATTAGTCTAGAAATCTAACAGTAACGCAAATAGTCACACCATTTAAAAATAGAACACTGGTTAGCGTTTACAACCAATTTGGAGCAAAACTGTTACCAGCTGGATCAAATCCCAGTCTCGCCATGGAATATTTTGTCTTGATTAATTTATATACAGTGTATGCTAAAAAACTTGATATCATATGGGAATTTTCTTTAAGTTGGGAGTTTTAAAATTCTGCTTTATATTGATGGGTTAGTAATAATGTAACATGTGTTTCGCTACTTTCAAAGCAGCATCTTCAGACATAGTAAATGAATATTAGCAACAGTATGGTGCAAACTATAGCGATAATAAAACAAGTTAATTAACTAGATTAAAATAAATTTCATTAACTAGATCATAATGCAATTTTCTCAGATTGAAACTCTAAAACCACCATGTCCTAATAATTGAGATTATTGTAAAACATCATTTAGAGGATTTGTCTTCGAACAATTAATGAAAATGAACAGGGGTGGCTCAGTATTAATTTTTCCTAAAAGTACTTTGCATAAAAAAATATGACTATTATCACAAAACATGACTTTTCAGTCAATGTCAATACAGTGAAACGCAAAGGATAAATTACCATTTTTCATTGTTCATTACAATAACAAAAAAAGTTGAAAATTGGTACAAAAAAAAATTAAATTTGAAAGAAGAAATTTTTCGATCTCAAAACTTTTTTTGACAAATTAAAAATGAAAAATTTTCCCATGTGATGCCAACTTTTTACGGATGTATGTATAAAAAATTGTAGTGGCTAATGGGCTAGTTCTCGAGGCCAAAACTACCAGCAGAGGGGAACCACAATGTCTTACCTGCACAGTTGCGAACGTGGTTCCCAGTTTAAAAAATATGAAAAGAAAAAAAAAATTAAAGTTGATGTCTCGGCGTCTGATAGAAGTACTTTTTTAACATTTTTATATTAAATAGATAGATCACATAGGTAGGTATATCACATCATATGTTTAATAAATAATTTACTATGCATTTTTAAATTGGTTTGATGAAAAAATTCAATTTTAGACTGTAATTGTCGGTATGGATTCTACTGCGATTCAGTTGATCATTCATGTACAAAATGTAGCGATACCTTTTTCACTGCTGACAAAAAATTCAAAGCGTCAAAACGTAAGTAAATTCTAGCATAATTATTTATATTAAATGCATCATTATTATTTTATTATTGTAGAACGTGCAAGAAAAATTTTAGAAAATTATGCTCATCAGTATAAAGCTTACGATATTTGGAGTCTTGCAAACTCATTTCTAAAACTTCTCGAATCCACACATGCACAGAGTGAGGGTCTGGTAAACTTGACAAAGAGCAAACATGTAATATTTAATGAAATCGAGCGCAAGAATCGTGAACTTGGAGACGCGACTGCTTTACTTCGCGAGAGATTGGAATTAATTCGCTCGGCGAGTAGCGGTGGCGGTGATGATCTAGAAACTTATTTGAAAAAGATTCTGGTTGATTTGAGGAAGAGAAATGATTTGGTACCTTTGGTGAGATGAGTAAAATATTTTTTTTATTTTAAAGCAGCAACCTATTTTTTTTTTAATTTAGTTGGATGAATCATCGTTCCTAAAGTTGTTAAAGAAAAGTTATATAAATGGGATTAGTAATAAATTACAGGTGATGTCCAGTAACTTGATTTATCCTAAGGTGAGTAGGTATTTATTGATTTAGGTATATTTCTCTGAAGATGTCTAGTTTCACCTCTTCCTTATTAACTATGCTGTGTACTTGCTTGACACAGAGGTGGATTTACAAATGTGCCGCCTATAGGCTGAATCAAATCGCCGCCTATTATTGTATTATTTAATCCCCGTCGTACGCAGAATCCCAGGGTCTTCTCCCGCGAAATTTTTTAAATTTTTGCTAAAAAAGTAATAAAAAGATCATAAAAATGCCAAAATGTTTATTCTGTAACAAGTGATGCTGCTTGTAAATGCAAGCCCAGGGCCCCCTCTTGAAAAAGCGCCGCAGGCAATTTTTTTTCAATATCCAAGGTCACGTAAGTTCCCAGCACTCGAAAATATTTTTGGTCTTCGAAAATTTGCCGCCTACAAAAATTTGCCGCCGTAGGCTATAGCCTACCTAGCCTAATCGGAAATCCGCCACTGGCTTGACATATTTATATTTATGGTCAAGACTTTAATTATTCTTATGGTGTTTTTCACCCTTTCTTGCTTTATTTGCTTTTTCTCTCACTTAGGCATGGACTCATAAAACTACCTAATAAAACAAAAATAGTACATTTCGCATGCTTTTTCTAGTTTGATGATACTACATTGACTACTGCCAGTGGAATAAGTAAAATTGTAGCCACTTTTAATGACCTAATAGTGGACTTGATAGAGGTAAATTTTAAAATATCCATCCAAGTGTTGTCTACATTAAATTTTTTTTTTATTTATTTCCTTTTTTTTAGAATAACAGTGATCCAGAGGAATGCTTGAAAGATTATGAAGAATACAATAAAAAGCTAAACGATTTGAAAAGTAATTTAGTAGAGTTAATAAAAATAATTTTGAGTGATGACAATTTACAAAATGAACTGGAAAAATTTGAACTGCAAATTTCAAACATCCAGTATGTGAATTTTTATGGAATAATTATGATTATACGTATATTTTATATAAAGTGTTCAAAATTATCAATCTACCATATCTGCAAAGTCAGTACATACAAGTACCTTGCAAATTTACAATTTTTTTTAAACATTTTATTAAAAGTAACGTGATTTCAAGTTAACCATGAAAGCTGTGAATTGTGAACTGTACTGATATAATATTTATGAAATTTTAGATCGTTTTCGGAAAATATGAAACAGTTAGCTCAGTCTATAGCTGACAAAGATATTTCTAAAGAGAATCTATCATTAATTAAAAAAGTGAGTAGGAAAAATAATAATTATTATACTTACTTTTTTTTAAGTTTTATTATAATTAATTTGCAGGAGAAAACTGACTTGGAAAGGATAGAAAAATTACAGAAAAAAATTAAGGAGATCTCGGAGTATATAAATCGGCACAGAGAGACATTAAAGCGCTTGAACGAAGTTATGGTCGACATTCAGAACTCCGTCGAAGAGTTTCTGAAAATTAAGTTTGATATAAGTAAAGCTAACAACTTGTTACAAAGAATTGGGAAATTGAAAGCAGAACATTTTTTCGAAATCGAGGTTGAAAATGCTGACGAAAAGTTGGCTGTAATGAAGGAAAATATTGAAAAGAATACCAAATGCCTTCAAGCTATATTGTTTCATAAAGCTGAAAGTGTAACAGAATGCACAACTTTGGAAGAAGTTTGCAAGAAACTTTAGTGGGGGTACTTAATTGTGTGTAATTATTTGAAAAAAAAAAGAGTTACTCAGTCCATTTTATAAACAACATAGATTTTTAAAATCTATTTTACCTTTATAGGTACTCGATAATTTTTGGATGGTGTACCTATTTTTTTTCAATAAAAACTTGAAGTCATTTTTTCCTCATGTTTTATTATCTTTTCTGATTTAGTTTCGCGCCATGACATCAGTAGCTACACTCTATAACATTTTCAAAAACCGTACCAAGTTTTTTTTTTCTTTTCATTTGCAATTAATTAGCAATTTTTTCGGATAAGAAAAGAAATAGATCTTAATAAGAGCAAAGTGCTAGTGTTCACTGAGCAGAGACATCACTGATGTCGCCCGCATGTAGTCGATGTAGACTGACCAAGAAATGTCCCTAAATAACAAATCTCCAATAAGGACCACGGCAAAACAGCCCAGAATCACTTATGATTTCAGCTGAAGACAACCTTTATAAGCCTACACATATCAATTTAGGAAAAATTTCTCCTAAACCTAGGGGTGGACCTAGCTCAAGACGAGATTGGCAGGTATAAAAACTGTCTCTATTTTATTTTACACTTCAAATTACTGAAGTTCTGGATTTAAAAACAAGATTAATAACCCACATTGGTCCTCCTTGAAAATTCGAAAACGGACGAGGCGAAAATCGATTGGGGATCGAGGATCGGTGAGTTTTGGGACACTGTATGATGCTAGGGTTCATATTATATTATCAGATTATAATTTAGGAACTCTATTAGTAGCTATAATTCTAAGCGAGTAAAACGAGGACGTTATTGTTATTATTATAATTTATGCAGTTTAATTATTGGGATTAGGATATTAATGCGCCAGTCGGTGAAACGTTATAATGCGCAATTGCAAGGCCTCAGAATGTCAGTTCCAGTACTTCCAGTCAGTTCCTCGAGACGCTTAGCAGTCAATAAAATGTAAATTGTACTGGGAGCTGTACAGCAGCGCCGCGGCAAGCGGCGGCCATTTGCATTAAGAGACGTAACATAACCCGCGAGATTTAAAATAAAATGAGCATGAAAACGGTGTAAATAATAATAAATTATTTTGTTAATGTTTTTTTGTGATTGAATTAGCTTCGTCTATTTGACTATTACCTAAGAATCATTTTGCTTTGTAATAAACTGTCCGGCTTTATAAAATAAAATTTGTATACCTCACAAGAGATTTATTTATATTAAATCATAATGTAATATTATTATTTAAATTTCGAAAATAAAATATTTGACAACTGCTTGGTAGGTACATGTAATTCAGATTAGTAAATTGTAATTCAGAATAAAGACGAGCCAAATGTCATTCAGGCCAGGCTAGTCAAGTCAATGGACGCTGTCAGTGTGTGCGTATGTCACTGGGCGGGGATAAGTGCTATGTTGTTGAAGTTTGAAGTTCACGTCGCTACGTTGTTTTTAGGCATTGAATTGCGATCGCTATCAATCATTATATTTGAAATTTTCGTTTAGCTTGAGCCGTATGCTGTCGGTAGTTTTATTTTTTACTAAAAATGCAACTTTTACTGTAATCTACGGATCTACGATACAATTTTACTTCAATTTTCAGTTTTAACTGTAGTAAAATTATTAAAAAACCTGATTAAAAATATTTTTTATTCAATAAAAACAACAAACAACGCTAGCTTCAGTAGGTACTCTTAGCATAGAAACAAAAAACTCTTTCTTATACAGGGTGAATTATAAAAAACGCCCCAAGCGATAACTCCGTAATTTTGAAGATATGACAAAACTTTTTTATACAAAGTGGCGCCGTTTATCATCATCTACCTATATGTTGAGATAAACGCTCGATCAACACAACTTCCTGTTTAACCGGAAGTAACATCAACTTCGGGTTTTTAAATAGAACACCCTGTGGAACTTTATATTTTTTAAATGTCTGAAGAAATCTAATACAGTTGGTTTTCACCATTGGAATTTAGATTGAGCGGTTTATGAGTTATAAACAAATGAAGATCGAAAATTTTCAACTTCAAAGCAGCGTAGAACTAAAACGGCTCAAGATATCTAAAAACGGTTTACATGTCCCTATCTTAACTTTTCACATAGTATCCTACTATGTGGTTTAAATTTCAATACAGGGTGATGAAAATTATCAGATTTTTCATCACCCTGTATTAAAATTTATTAAAATTTAAACCACACATAGTAGGATACTATGTGAAAAGTTAAGATAGGGACATGTAAACCGTTTTTAGATATCTTGAGCCGTTTTAGTTCTACGCTGCTTTGAAGTTGAAAATTTTCGATCTTCATTTGTTTATAACTCATAAACCGCTCAATCTAAATTCCAATGGTGAAAACCAACTGTATTAGATTTCTTCAGACATTTAAAAAATATAAAGTTCCACAGGGTGTTCTATTTAAAAACCCGAAGTTGATGTTACTTCCGGTTAAACAGGAAGTTGTGTTGATCGAGCGTTTATCTCAACATATAGATGATGATAAACGGCGCCACTTTGTATAAAAAAGTTTTGTCATATCTTCAAAATTAACGGAGTTATTGCTTGGGGCGTTTTTTATAATTCACCCTGTATATATTCTAGTGGAGATTCGGAGCTTTGATCTGAAATTGGTAAATCGGCAACTGTCAACGGTTTGTTTATTTGGAACCATTTGCGTTAGCCCCGCCCACTGACGTCATCACTGTAATTCTGAAGTTATAATAACCGAATACAGTTTTTTACAGGTTTAGAACCGAGACTACAGTTCTGAATTACAGGTTACACTTTCTAAGGGTACCTGCATTACCGACACTACCTCTTACTAAACGTTAGTGTCGGTAATAAAGGTTCCCTAACATTTTCTATGCACCTAAATCTAAATTTTAACTACCTATCATGACTCAATTTCATGTTGTAATTTCTGATTTACAATTTCCTAATCTGAATTACAATAAATGATACTTTCTGAATTACTTTTTATTGTTTATCGTTTATTTTTGTTGTAATACCGTTTATTGGAAAATGTTTAGTCATAAAAATGTAACGCTTAAAAGGAGGGTGCACATGACTTACAATGAGGTAATGACGGTGCAAATCATTGTCCATAATAGGTAAGGTAACTCTAGCCAGAGGAACTCCTATTATTTTGGCGGGTAATTTGTACATTCATTGCATTAATTAAACAATGCAGAGCGCATGTCGTTCGCGAAAGTGATTCTGGGTTCGAGATTATTGAAGTATAACCTTACAGAGCGCTGAAGTTTGGGCGGAAGAATCAGAAACTAAGACGAATTGTCTTGAATTTTTACACCCAGCTCGCAGCGCAGGTTTTGCAAAACGTTTGCATTTCGGGAAATTCAGAGATTTTCGCCCAAATATTCGTCTTTCTAACTAAAAACGTGTGCTACACGGCTCCAAGCTTACCAGACTCTCAGAGGTATGTGAATTTTATCTTTTATAACCATATTCACCCGGTTTTCTATTATTCGCATTTGGCTCGATTGCTTCTCGAATATCGGCGTATAATGTCTTATCTTGCAAACACTCGCGTTATAAATCATCTCTCGGTCTAATTTTATTGACAGAACGGTTTAATTTTATCAAGATCGCTTCGTTTCAAACTTCCAAGGGGATAATAGTACGTCAACCTAGCCGCGATGCGTTTTCTTGGACGAAGTTACGTCTTAGATCTACCATGTGCAATTTTATCTGCAGGGCACCAAGCACCGATGACCGACAAAGCGTTGGTGGTGTCGATTTGTATCAATCGGATTGCATAAAAATCTCACTCACAGTTCACAAATAGGCACTGGGGAGGTTATAAAATAGTATCTCACGTTTTTGTGCTTTATTTTTGTTCGACTCCTCTGAGGAGTGTGTATTAATTTTTAAGCCAACTACCTCGGTTTTTTCTAGCTTTTTGATATTCCTTATCACTACTTCGGAACCTTAAAACATCAGGAATGGTAATGGAGGCTCCCCCATCCCCACAAAGTGTAGGACGAGAGTTTGTGAGGCAGTACTACACTCTGCTGAACAAGGCTCCCAGTCATCTCCATCGGTAAGTTTCCCATTTTGAGAACATTTAAATATTCGCTTGTGTAAGTATGGTCAACACGGGAGTGCTTAACGAAGGCCAGTGACCTTTATTTTTCACGGCTTGATTATGTGATAAATATTGTCTATATTTTTGGGGTTAATCGGATAATCTGTAACCTGCGCCTGCCAGTACCTAAAGAGCTTGGTCCACCTGTCCTCCTATCCACCAATAAGGACGGCGATTCTCGAGTTTGTGGGAAGAGTTGACATGAAAACCTGTGAAGGTTTGAGGTTTTCATTGAACTCTCACATTAGAACCGACTCCCACGAACTCGAGAATCGCCGTCCGGGTACGTGGATTGGATAGGTAAATTAAAGTTCTCTCCCGGAGAACTCTGACAAGTGTAACGTGTTCTCGCCTCGAGTGGACTTGGTTATTTTTATTTATAATAACGTTTCCAGCATACAGGATGTTCCAGTGAACCTACCCACTCTCCCCCCTTCCGGTGGCGGATCCAGTTAAGTGGAGGCTCCAAGCCAAGTGGTACAGACTTGGGGCCCTTATTATTTAACTCAGATTAAAAGAGTTTTATATCAGTAGGGGGACAGCCTCCGGCGGGGGTCTGAGGGGTATGGAGTATCCCCCAGGTTGAAGGCGGGTTCGGGGGTCCTCCCCGAATTTTTTTTTCAGAAAAATGGTTTAAATAGTCATAGTATTCGTATTCTTTATGAGGTTTCGGTTTCGATCATTGTTGTTTAAAGAATAAAAAAAAAAATAAAGAAACACTTGATTCCGGACCTTGGTTCATGAGTTTACGCACAGTGAAAAAGGAAAGAGGGAACAATTTTTCCTTTGGCAATGATTCCCACTCCCCTGAATTTGAAGTTTCCTCGTGAAATGTTACTCCATCATTGAGAATATGTGTCATATAAAAAAAAATTAAGAATACTTTTTTGTTCTAAATTTAATGAGCTATTGGTTAACGGTTTTGTATTTTCAATAAAGTCAGTGGCGTAAAAAAAATAGGGAGAGAAAAGGGCCGCCAACGCTGAACATCTATGCCACTGGCAAACATCTACAAAACCTGAAAAATACATAGCCAAAAAGCTTTTTTTTTGCTTATTGTTCAAGACAAGTTTCATCAAAATCGGTTTAAATTTACATGAGTTATAACCAAAAACTGTGATATTTTTTAAAACTTTGACACCCTGTATCTTTTAAACGAAACTTGATTTTGAGTTGAAATTTCTTTTTTCCATTTCCATTTACGAGAGAAACCGGAACTACCCCTTTGAATTTGGCCCGATATCACTGAAACGAGTATTTTCTGCCAGATGTTTTATGAGATGTCACACTAATATTGTATGTACCATTTTTCTTGGACATGTTGACAATTATTATTACCAAACTGAATCTTCAACTAATGAAAAAAATCATGTTTTTGTCGATACGCCCTTCTGGCAGGAAACCCTCGACATATCTGGGATTGAGTAGACTTGGACTCCTTGGTTTTTTTCATTGGTGCAGTAACATAAAACGTGTTAAGCAGTCTCTTCATGTTGGTTATTTGCCTTGAGGGTAACTAAAATAATTCACAAAACAATATAAAAAAGACAATTTCAGAACAATTCACAAACTATCAATAGAAATAACTTTTATTATTTATTTTTAATTTCTCTGACATGGTTTAGATTAGACAGTACACTGCAGAGGTATAAGATAACTCCAGCGCGTAATATTGTTATACGTAATAAAAATAACATCCCTGAATTCCCGTTTGGTCCTGTACATGAATCTGAATAAAACAGCTTGGATGAATGTTTGAATAAAGGTAGGAAAACAGAAAGTTCCAAAATCAACAAACTCATTTTTCATTACCAGCAACCGGTTTCGTGGTTCAAAATCCCCATCATCTGAGAGCTGATTAGATGGAACTGATCTCCAGGGATACAGTTGCACAATTTATCACAGGCAAGACAAATAAAACAAATTAAAAAGTGAAAATAAAATAAACATGAAGACTACATAAAAAATATTGTAAAAAAAGTTCTTTACAAGCTCATTCAATGTGAGATACAAAATCAAGTCTTCTGGAGCTGATGACTCCACACCAATCTCGTGGTAGAACTCACTCCCAATCTCGCTTCCATAAAAGGAAATGGATTCCTATTCCCCAGGTTACTTATTAATGAATGACTTCATTGAATCATTAATTTTTCAATGGAGGTGTATATTTTCCAGTCCTTAACAAAAAAACATGATTAGAATCATGCAATTTTCTATTTCTTTATTACAGTAGAGTCTCGGTTATCCGAGCCTGAGGTAATGTGGGCATCACTCACATCGGATACCCGGATTACCCAGTATCATCTATCATCTCTAGACTTCTTCTTATAGGAATGTTCCAGTATTTTACAAGGTTGATAATATGATTTAAATCCCTGTTAATCAATAAAGGTTTTTTTTAATAAAATTTATGATTAAATCAAAAACTAGTTTATTATTATTGGTATTGTTTGTTTAATAAGATTGAGGAATGCCGGGATGTTTCAATTTATTTAACATTGCGATTTTTGAACTGCTAGGAATTTGAATATGAGGGATTCAGATAATATAATATTTCACAATACGTATTAGTTAGTGCACAGCTTATCAAGTTTAAGATGGGGGATATACCTATTTAAGTGAAAAATTTGCTCATTATATTATGATAATATTGATATTGGTTACAAATTTTTCAATTATCTACAGTTTTCTATTAATTTCACAGGTTTTTTACATGATTATCTTAAAGATAAAATGTGAGGTACCTAATTAAGTACCTTATAAGTAAGTAATTAATAAAATGTCTGATAAAAAGATAATGTGTGGAACAAAGGATGATCCAAAGAAAAGTTTAGTATTAGTGGCAAATCTCTGATGCAAGTAATTAAAAAAAAAATGTAGAGTAGAAATTCTCCGAAACCAAAGTATTCAGAGAGTGAATCTTTCAAAATGTAAACAATCTTTAATTTCAACAGTTTTACAAATTCATGTCGTAAAATGAAGGGGTAGGTTGAAAAAAGTTAGGTGACAGGCTGAGTTTTGCAAATGTTATTTCTTAAATTTAATGCATAGCATAATAATAATCGTTGCAATGTTTTATATGAAAAGAAATAAAACCTTTTAGTTTATTTTCGTTAATTTAATTATAGTTCATTTTCATTAATGTAATTTAAGTTCATTTCAACAATAAAGAATGCAAAATAAAAATGTTATAATAAAAAAAAATACAAAATATTACATAATTGATGTTTAGCATACCCACCTACCCCCCAGATACCTACAAAGTAAACTTTCTTTTAAAAGTACCTATAAATTATTAAAATTAGCATTGGCTATGGAGGTGCTCCATCGTGCTGGATCCACGTATCTGTCATCATTTTCAGAAAATATCGATGCCATGATGCAAAACCCACTCTAAAATGATAGAGTATTTATGTAACTTTTGCCCTATCTGACGAACTTCCTCTCTCTTATGCTCACCTTACTATTCTAAAATCCATACGTCATCCTTTTTCGCAGATACCTGTAACAATTTCCCCCATCATATTATCATTAAGCAACATGTAGGGATGTAAAATACCCAGAGTATTTACATAATGGTGGGTAAATATATTGTTACGGGTCTCACATTTTATTAAAATCGAATTGAAGTCTTTCAAGTTTATTTTATTCTCCAGCACAAATATTACTTCAGCCTTCAGCAGTAACTTCTAAATCTAAATAATCAGCTGTCCTCTTATTTCCGCACAGATATTACCTACACAACCAATATCTTTCCACTTATACTCCACTCTGTTTTCTACTTCACACTTCACAATTCACTATCACTAAATACTACTACTGGCTACTACTACTCTGTGATACTTCAGCTTTCACATTCAGGATATGACTGACTGACTCCAGCCACGGCGGTTCTTATACAGGGTGTCTGCTTAAGGCTGGCCACCGGCTATATCTCGGAAACTAATGGGCCTAGAACCTCAAAATAAAAAATTCCCACACATAAGTGATCACGAGAAATTCAGTGAAAATATTTTCAAGATGGCTGCACTTCCGGAAATATCGGAAGTTGACACCTACTTCGTTATTTTAACGGGAACACGCTGTAAAATATTATATTTTTTAAATGTCTGAAGAAATCGAATACAGGTTGTTTTCACCATTGGAATTTAGATTGAGCGGTTTATGAGTTATAAACAAGTGAAAATCGAAAAATTTCAACTTCAAAGCAGTGTAGAACTGTAGAGGCTCAAGATATCTAAAAACGGTTTAGATGTCCCTATCTTAACTTTTCACATAGTATCCTACTGTGTGGTTTAAATTTTAATACAGGGTGATGAAAGGATAATTTTCATCACCCTGTATCAAAATTTACTCCACATAGGCCCGTATTCATCAATAAATTTAACCCCTGGGGTTATATTTTGGAACATGTCATTGGTTTAAAGTTCGTAGCGTTCGTAGAGTTTGAGCATTAGACCAATCAGCTGTCAGAAAATTCAAAATATAATCCCAGAGTTATATTTTGAAGTTTGATGAATACGGACAATAGTGGGATAAAACATGAAAAGTTAGGATAGGGACATGTAAACCGTTTTTAGATATCTTGAGCCGTTCTAGTTCTAGACTGCTTTGAATTTGAAAATTTTCGATTTTCACTTGTTTATAACTCCTGAACCGATCTAAATTCCAATGGTGAAAACCACCTGTATTCGATTTCTTCAGGCATTTAAAAAATATAATATTTTACAGGGTGTTTCCGTTAAAATAACTAAGTAGGTGTCAACTTCCGGTATTCCCGGAAGTGCGGACATCTTGAAAATATTTTCATTGAATTTCTCGTGATCACTTATATCTGGAAATTTTTTATTTTGAGGTTATAGGCCCATTAGTTTCCAAGATATGGCCGGTGGCCAACCTTAGCAAGACACCCTGTATAGTTCCCTGAGACGCCGTCGAAGCCTCTGTCTGGCCAGTCCGTAGACACGTTCTCGAACATGCGTAGAATGCAAAACCATTCCGGTTTTTAGTAGAACTGTCACACTGGCCTGTAATGTGTCAATCCTGTCATGTAACTAGAATTGTCGCGAAAGTGTCTTTCCATGAATGGCTGCTGAGTCATCATTGAGAATGTAAACAAACAAGAAATATGAAACTAGAATTGTTCAAGAAACATTTTTATGTTAGTTTTGAGTCAAAACAGAAACATCTTTTTTCTGTAAGCCATCTGCTAGTGGCACTTAGTAGTTGTAGCGCATTTAGCCAGTATTACTTTGGGTATTTATTCGGGTTGGTAAATATCCTTTGGGTAAATACTAAATACCCAATCCACATAACTACCAACATGGAAAATACACTGAAAGTGGTCCTATGTCTAATACTTCTTGGACATGGTTGACAATATACATAATTTAATTTAATTTAATAATAATAAAATAAAAAATAAAATAAGACAATAACTCACAACAAACATAAAAGAAAATAAAAGTGAAGAAAAAGGAAACCGGAGGAATAATTTAATTTCTTCAAAAATTAATAAATAATTATTCCCCTTCCTGTAGCCACTGATTTTTTTTTTGTTTATATTTTTCACATACAAAAAGTTAATTTCAAAAATTAAACACTAATTTGTTATTTATAATGAAAGTTGTTCAAGGCTATTTAAATTATACTAATAAAACTAATGAAAGACTTTCCGGTCATCAGAATGTGGCAAAAACAAAAACAAAACAACAATTTTTGTCTGTTTATAATACTTCAAAAGGAGTCATACTTCTTGACCGCCCTGTAAAATATGATTGGGGTCAAAATTTCTTAAGCACAGGATTACAGAACCCAAAGTTGAATTTCTTAATACATAATAATGATGAATAATTGATAAATAATTATTAATTCCAGAAGATTTGGTTTATTATACTCTTTTCAATACTTTTTTCCCAAAATTGTTCACTCATTTGGTTTAAATAAGTTCTCAATTAAATTTTTATGGGAATGACATCATTTTAGTTTTGTAATTTGTATTCAAGGAGGTTTAAATGAAGCTAATTCTTCTGTAAGGTGTTGTGTTTGATTTGAGCTGTTGTTGTTCAGTATCGGAGCCTTATATTATGTTGTCTCGGTTTTTATTATTGAGATTATGAAAAAAAAAGAACTTGGTGGATGTAATAGTTAAATTAAAACATGAGTTGTGTGGGCAACAAGTTAAGCATATTTGAAATCATTACATTCAAGTCAAGGTAGTAAAATTTAATGCATAAGTACTTATTCATTGCCATATGGTAATATTACTAGAAACATTATTTATTAATAATTATTATTACCATTACTAGGACAGTGTGACAGTGCACATTGCTGTCCTTTGAGTACCTGGTACCTGTAAATATTCGGATATTAAATGTAATAATTATTATTACTGTTGAAAGCTGGAGTTTTTTTTTTTTTTGCTTGCTGGATTAAATTTTTTATTTCTTTTGTACAACATTATCTTATGAAAACACAGGAATAAGCACCATCCATCGAAGAATGTTTCATAAAAATTTTATTGACAAATGGTGCAGCTGTAGGTAGACTTGTCAGTTTCGAGTACATTTACATTTTTTTCGTTCAATGCAGCTTTTACAACCATCAGTCGTCGTTCGTGCACGGCGGCCTGGACCCCCATAATCGCAGTGCCGAAGCTCCTCCCGTCATCGGACAGAAGCAGATCCATCAGGCGATCCAGCAGCTGAACTTCAGGGACTGCCACGCCAAGATCACCCAGGTCGATTCGCAGGCAACTTTGGGCAACGGTGTCGTCGTCCAGGTTACCGGCGAGTTGTCCAACGGCGGGCAGCCCATGAGACGTTTCACCCAAACTTTCGTCTTGGCCGCCCAGAGCCCCAAGAAGTACTACGTGCATAACGATATTTTCCGCTATCAGGACGAGGTCTTCTCCGACGAGGAGTGCGACGGAGAAAACCGGTCCGAGAATGAGGAGGATGTCGTCGCCCAGGATCGCCAGCCCGTTAACGACATCCAACCGATCGCTCAGCAGCCTCTACCCTTCTATCCGCAGCCCAACATCGCTCCCGTCGCTTTGCATCATAATCAGGCCATGAACGTTCTGCCGCCGCAAGCGGTCACTCAGGTTAACGGAACTCTGCACCCAGAAGAATTGGCCGTCATGCCCGGACAGGTGCCCCATGTCGCTCCCGGCTTGGGGAATCTGCCCGCTATTCAGCCTCCGCTTGTTCCGCAGCCTCACGTCAACGCTGTCGTGCCTGTCGAAGAAAATTCTCCGCCTGTCGAGGAACCCGTCGAAGATACCATGGAAACCAGTTACACTGAGCAAACTGAAATTGAAACTGAGCCCCAAGATGTACCGTCTGAACCAGGTATTTTGTGTAATTACATAATTTGTGTATTGATTGTTTTTATATGATTCGTTTTACAGCTCCTGCTCAACCGAAAACGTATGCTACTCTGCTGAAATCAGGTAATAATGGCTATAATTCAAGTCCTCAGGTGCAGTCGGCTTCTAGTCCTCCTCAGGAACCTCGTTCGGTATCACCGGTAAGTGTCATCTCGAATGTTTTGTGTAATCAAATTGACTGATATCAATAATTGATCTTTTAGCCGCAAGGTGGATCTCTTGGACATCAGGGTTTGAATCAGCAGAGGTCCAGTATTAATCGTGGACCTCGTATAAGTCAGCAAAGGCCTAGACAAGATTCAATCAGAGGACGAACATCTATGTCTGAAGATGGTAAATTAATATATTGGCAATTAATTTTTTTTGCAATTTATTGTAATTAAACCATTTAATTCAGATGACCGCCGACGTCCTCCTCCCGGAGCTTACGGCGACAGAGACATAAATCAACTGTTTTTGGGGAATATACCTCAAACCGCTACTGAAGAGGAGCTGAGGGATATATTTTCAGATTTCGGCTCGATCTTGGACCTGCGGGTGCACAGCAAGCCGCCGAACAAGAACGTTCCACCTGGTACGCGGGCCACTCCGAATTACGGGTTTATAACCTACGAGACGCAGCAGGGAGTACAGAATTGTCTGCTTGCTAAAGTAAGTAAAAGGTGCAGTCAAAAGTGACGTTTCCTGTTTCACGTGAAACTTTTGTTTTGTAGCCCATCTACTATCCGAAGGACGATCAGAATGGCACCCAGTTGAATGTCGAAGAGAAAAAGAACAAGGACCGTCCGAGTTTCGGAGGTCGTTTGAGCAATGATAATCGGCCGCGAGGGGAGAATATGCAACGACGGGGAATCGGCGGGCCGGGCGGGCCAAACCGTAACCAGAACAGCGGCGGGGGCGGTCCCGGAAACCCCCCTCCGCGTAACAACAGTTACAACAGAGGAGGGGGTCCACCTCGGGACCGCGGTCTCAACCCTTACAATAACCGTCGCTAGCTAACGGGCGGCATTTTTCAGTAATATAAACAATAGTTTGTGTGGACAAGGACGGTGTATGATCGAGTTATTAGCGTGTAATTAACGCATTAAATCTAGTGCCAATAGTGTACTTGTAGGTACATGGTGTATTTATTTCAAACCATCAATTTCGTAACGTATTCGTTGTGCTTTCCATTCTGATGTAATGTCTGCCAATCTGGTAGTTTCGTTCATGTACTTATTGGCTGTGTTTAATATAAATTGCGATTGGTAAGGAATGAGACATGAGAATGAGAAAAGGCAACGCGCTTGCAGGTTGTAGACGTACGTACGTTGTTGAAAACTTCTGTAACGGTTTAAATTAAGTGTCATGACAAATAATAATAATAATAATGATAGCAATGGTTTGAAGTTAAATATATATGTATAAGCATGTCACCGCAGGTAATTTTTTTACAATCTGATGTTTTATATTTTATTAACGTAGGTTTATGTATTGGTCTCATTTTAGCGAGGCGTTTTTGTATATTTACAATTTTTATTGTCATGAAATTAATTTTTTTTTATGGGCATAAATATTGCCGGTTTCTGACATCAGCTCTTT
Source organism: Malachius bipustulatus (assembly GCA_910589415.1). Taxonomy (NCBI): domain Eukaryota; kingdom Metazoa; phylum Arthropoda; class Insecta; order Coleoptera; family Melyridae; genus Malachius; species Malachius bipustulatus. The sequence goes on from OU342633.1 coordinate 20,015,135, forward strand.
TTTTAACTTCATATTTTTTGGCAGCATATATAAAGCAGCACAGAGTCGTAATGATAGGGCAGATTCTTTCATCGTCCTGTAATTATAACACACATAACATTTCGGAAAATGCTTCGTCTTAGCGTATGTACTTGCGACCACTTGGTGACTTGCTAATAATCCTACTCACATAATAACACTGAACTCTCCTATAAAACATAAATTAGGTTAAAAGGCCTTATTTTCAACTTGTGCAGTGTAGTTTCGTAATTTTCTGGTTTTTATTAATAAATTCCAGGAGATAGAAGTTCAAGTTGGGAATAAGTGAATGTTTAAATAATAAAAAGCGATACCTGTGTTTTTTTAAATAAAAGATCCTTGCTATTAATTAACGTGTGTTTTGAGTGTGTCTTATTTTTAATTTTATATGTATAGTGATAAGTGAATAAGTGGAATGTTACTTACAGGCTTAGTTTCTATTTATTTTGGTGTTTCCTTGATTGACAGTATTCCTTTTCTGTGATAACAGGGCCACTTTCAATAAGTAAATCAAAATCACACAAGTATTCCAGATGGATTGGGGTGTTTATGATCCCTCGACTGCGCGACAACTTTGTCGTAAGTGTTTAGCCTCGACGAATTTAAATTATAACGAATTCCAATGAAATCTTTTTTATACTGTAAAAAAATGGCTCTGCCGGTGTGAAATTTGCTCCTTTACTTAAATTTGTAAACTTAAAGTAGCCAAGTTTTTCTTTGTTCCGACTAAGACTTGTTTAAATTCCACTAGTCACAATCTAGGTTCATTTCTGATTTTTTTTTCTGTTCCTGTAACAAGAAGTTGTTATACATACTTATAATAGTAACATTAAAAGGATATTGTTATGCTAAGTTGTCTTTTTTTTCAATCACCATCCCTTTCCAGGTTTCTAAAATTGGTTTTGTTTTTTGATCTAAATCACGGTGTAAGATATACACCGTGTTTTATACAGGGTGTCCCGTATCGTTATGTTCAAATTTTGTGAGCATATAGTAGGCTTATATCTAAGTCTAAAAAACCCAAAAGTGGCAGGTCTATCTGCATTCGTTACGAAGTTAGAGGCCTAAGAAAATAATGTCTATAGTAAATACCAGATTTAACTTTGAAAACCACATAAAGCTTATTTTATTGACCAAATCTTTAGTTTATCATGTGTTTAAAAATGTCATATTCCTTGCTGAATACAAACTTGTGCTCGGAGGCCTATTGCAGAAGTAACAGTCCTAATTTCTCGTCTTTTTTCGCGACCGATCTCTTGACCAGCATGCTGAATACGATCCAATAATAATTGCTTTTTGGAATTTAGTTACAAACGCCAATTCCGAAATATGCTCATGTCCCATTTATTTGAATCCAAATGCCATTTTGTATAAGCAGGAGAACCTCTTCTAATGTTTATTTCGATGACATTTACTCATGTCGCTACTACAACAATAAATTATTAGCCTAAACCACAACACATGTAGTTCTGTGGTTTTCAAAGTTGAATCTTGTTATTTACTAGTCATAATTTTCTTAGGCCTGTAACTTCGTAACGAATGAAGATAGACCTGCCACTTTTGGGTTTTTTGGGCTCAAAATTAAGCCTACTATATGCTCAAAAAATTTGAACATAACGATACGGGACACCCTGTATTAAGTCGGCACTGTTGCTAACTTCGTTATTATTTAACCTAGAAAGTCGGTTAAATTAGCAAACTAGTAGTATTTTTTCTTCTGAATAAAATGGCGAAAACAGAAAAACAATTGAACATCGCGATTTCGAGATATTTAAAAAAATGTAACTTTTTTAATGGAACACCCTATATATTTTTGGATGGATCGGCTGCAAATTTTTTTTTAAAGGAAAAAGTCTCTATGCACTATGATCCTAAAATAATAAATTCATTAATTATTCATTATTTTATTACTCCCAAAGTTGGCTGCGACAATTAATGTAATTTAGTGTACCTACCTACGTAATGTAAGGTAAAAAATATATCGTCCTCAATAGTGTATTTTTCAATAAAAAAATACACAAAAAAAGTGGTTGTTATATTGGAAAGGATTTAATTTTAAATAAACAAATAACAGAACTTGTATGTGTTTTAAATTAAGTCGGCACTATTGCTAACTTCGTTATTATTTGAGCTAGAAAGTCGGTTAAATTAGCAAACTAGTAGTATTTTTTCTCCTGAATAAAACGATGAAAACAGGAAAACAATTGAACATCGCGTTTTCGATATATTTAAAAAAATTGATATTTTTTATGGAACACCCTGTATATTTTTAGATGGATCGGTTGCAAATTTTTTTTTAAAGGAAAAAGTCTTTATGCACTATGATCCTAAAATAATAAAATTTTACACACAAACAAGTTCTGTTATTTGTTTATGTAAAATTAAATCCTTTTCAAGGTAACAACTCTTATTTTTAGTGAATTTTTTTATTGAAAAATACACTATTGAGGACGACATAATTTTTTTACCTCACATTACGTAGGTACACTAAATTACAATAATTGTTGCAGCCTACTTTGGGAGTAATAAAATAATGAATAATTAATGAATTTATTATTTTAGGATCATAGTGTATAAAGACTTTTCCCTAAATAATACTTTTTCTTTACTTAATAATAAGACTTTTCCTTGAATAAATAAATTCAAGTAACTGGACTTGTAAAAATTGTATCTGGTTAATTATAGAAATGCTACTTACAGGATACTAAAGTCTATTTTTTATTTTATTAATCATTTTATTCTCAAATTAAAGAATTCTTTTACCAATTTTCAAATCTCCTAATGGAAATTTGAATAATAGCTATAAAAAAATTTCCTCCAAGCTGGAAGGCACCCTACAAAAATATTGCCTTAGTTGAGGCTTGAAAATCCATTTTTATTAGTGGGCCGATTTTGATACATTTTGATCTAATTTTGGATTATTTTTGATTTAGAATAAGCATTTTGTGTACCTTGGGGTAAAACAACCGCAGTTATTCACTTGAAAGAAAATAACAAAAATAGATTAGTTTGTTGGTCATGGTATACTCTACAATATGTCAATGAAAGGCAAAATTTTGGTCAGGAGTATAAATTATTATATTTACAAATTGCTAGCTTGTCGACCGGTTTTGGCAATTACCCCATCATCAGGACAGTTTTCATGTTATTCAGCAACCCTATTTAATAAAATATGGTATAACATTAAATTAATAAGATGAGACGAGGATGGAAGTTTCATGAGGTTTGATAAAAGTTCAAAATTTAAAAAAAAAATCTAGATCACTATTAGGTACACACAGCTTACCTGGATTTTGTCTATTACACTTTTTGGGTACTGTCTTTTCACAGCAGACACTGTTAACTTCCCAAAACTTTATATTTTCAATTAATTTTAACATCCATTTATAATTAATCATTAATTCTTTTAACGCCCCCTTTTCATTTAGAAAAGGGTTTAATTTTTTAATATTTTCAGACTTTGTCTGTGGTGACCTGGAGGATTTTTTGTAAATTTTGACCTTTATCAAATCTCATGAAACTTGTAGCAATTTGTACAGTATACTATTATGACCAAAATTTTGCCTTTTAACAAAAATAGAATTTTGTTTTTTGAATTTGATATTTTTAGATAAAAAAATGTATCTGAGAGTATGTATTCAGAGAGTGAGAGAGTATATGGACCCTTTTTGAGATAAACTTATTCTTAAAGGGTACATTGACAGAATTTTCTAAATTCTAAGTAAACTTGAAGATCAGTGATGTAAATGATCAGCCACATTATTATTGTTCAAAAATTCATCTACAGTTCAGAAAATTCCTGAAAAATGATAAAAAATAAAGTTATTATTGCAAAAAATTTATTTTTAACCCTCAACTTTTATAAAATGGGCCTAGGCATATTCGGAAAAAATGGGGAGGGGGGGGGGGTGGCTTCAGAGGAAAGTTTTGTAGTTTTGGTTTTTTCACCTTTAATGTTTTTTGGGTCGTTGAATACGAATTTGATGTTTATGCTGGCAAAAATTTGACCCAGAACTTTGTTTTTTGCACTTTTTGCCCAAATTTTTGCACTTTTTTCAGTTTTTGGCCTAAATCTTAGAAAGGACGCGTTTCTTCGACAAGTCTATTCTATACAAAATTGAAGTAGACAAAATTTTCTAAATTTCTGATTAATAACGGTTTTTTGTAAGACTAACCGTTCCGCCAGTAAAGCGGGCCAAAAAAACATTACCATTATCGAGGGAAATTCAGGGTTTTCAGGGAAATCACCCTATGATCATAACAACTACTACTTTTTCAACAAAACGGCAGGGATCTTGGTGTTTTTTCAGTTACTTTTCCCATATGACTACAATACTGTTCATGTATATAAGGTGTATATAGGTATTATACTGGATCCAAAAATATGTTTTTTTGTGCGTTCTACTGAGGGAGCTGTATAGTTTTCCAAAAAAAACGTGGGTTTTATGAGAAATGTAGAAAATTTTATCTACTTATTTAATTTTATTCAGAATAATATGACTTCGAAAAAGCGCTGCCTTTCTGAGATTGAGGCCAAAAAGTGCGAAATTTGGACAAAAAAACAAAGTTACGGGCCAATTTTTTGTAATATGAAAACGCGAGTTTTCCAAAGAAAGGAAATTTCATAGAAAAAAAATTGTGTCAAATAATAACCTGTCAAAAAAATCCTACAGGGTGATATATGTGAAGAAGAGCAAAATTACCCAATTGTTTTGATTCTCCCAGGTTTCCAGTAATAAACTTTTCTTGCGTGTTTTGATGAAAAAATTTTGAAGCTTAAATGTCTTGTCTCCAGACGGTTTTAAAATTTTCGGTTTTAGCACCTGCTCTACTTACAGGGTGATGTCAAAAAATCAACTGTTTGCTCTTGAACGGATAAATTTGTTCCTCGTCAACAGATTTTTGAAATTTTAGCCTCAGCTGAAACTTCAGGCAAGAAAATCCAGGGACGAATTAATTAAGGACGAAAAAATTACATAAATTTAAATCTCTTCTGAAAACAGGTTTTGGGAGGAACTGAATGAAAATCAACTTGTCAACTTGAAAATTTTGGTTTAATTTTGTATTTTCAACTATTTAGAAACAACCCCATCAGTCTTTTATTACTTGAAATAAAAATTGAAATTTGACAAATTTATCGTGATTTACTTGGATAGAAGAGAATTTTCTAGATTCGAAGTACATTTAACGAGAACTTGTAAATGATTGTTGAAATTCAATTTAGAAAATTTTTGAAAAATGATTAAAAATCATTGCAAAAAATTAATTTTCAACCCTCAACTTTAAGAGGTGAAACATAATAGGGCTCCGGGGGGGGGGGGGGGGGGGGTAGGGTTGATATTGAATAGCTATTTTTCAAATTATTTTTACAAAAATGAATATACCTATTCCTTAAGCAGGGACTTCAATTATTTTTAATAGAATTGTTAAGAAACAGTAACACCCGCAGTAACTGATGTACCCTGTACCTAACTGCAGGAGCAGGTAGGTATAATAATAATGATAAAATTTGCATAATTATAATTAAAAAAAAAATACATTTCATAGTATCCAATAAAATATATCCAAACTTTTCAACTATCTTTGTGTAATAATAATAAATTAATAATAATAATTGTCCTACTTTTGATAAGAAAATTTGTTCTCGCATTAACACTACCAAAAGTCTGAGTCAAGAATGCCCCTGGCTCTTACAATCCGGCATCTTGCTTCCTCTGCCTCTGATTTTAGGTCAGATATGAGACTGTTTTCCAATCTTCCATCTCTGTCATATGTAAACCAGATGCCAGTGTTGATGTTATTTATTTTCTCACGTCTTAGCTTAGCTCTATATTGCCATAGCAGCTCGGGTTTAAGTTAAGTTCAGAGTGCTGAGTTTTGGTTGAGGTTGAGATTCTCCATCTCTCCAGTCCAGTGCCACAGTGCCAGTGTAGTACGTGTTGAGTGCCGATGCTGCAGATTTAGATTACAGACAGAAGCTCTGGCTCTGCAGACACTAGACAGTGATTGTGGTGAGCGTTTAGAAAGCAGACTCAGTCGCAGCTTCTGCTGTGTTGGCTTTTCATGTAAGTGTGCTGTATTTGACTTTTTAAATTTTTAATAATTTTTATTAAACCCATTCAGGGTGGTAGTGTACCTATAATACTCGTTCGTAGGCATGGTCAATAAATTATTTCTTAGTTATTTTTCTTTTTCTATAGATAAAAATACCAAATATTATCATATTTATATGGATGTGGGTGACAGTTATTTGTGGGCGTTTTTTAATCCTTTAAAGGAGACTTATTGGGTCTTCATCAGTGGGGATTTTTTTATGGACAATTCGTCTTGTATTTGTTTTATGTAGGTACTATTTATTATTTCTATAATAAACAGAGAACAGAGAGAATAAATTCAATTTAAAATAATATTATTTTGCGCTTTTATATAGGGTAAGCGAGAAACTTGAGGGCTGTCAACTTTTTCGCGGCTTAGGCGGCCAATGAGTTTTAACGACCGATATAACAATGACAACGAGTCAGTTCAAAATGACGTTTCGTTTAGTAGATACAGGGCGTCAAATAAGTTTAAAAAAATATAAAAGTTTTTGGTTATTATAACTCTCGTGTAAATTTAAGTTGATTATGATAAAATTTGGCATGAACAATTATAAGCAAGCAAAGCTCTTTAATTATTTAGTGGCTATTTCGGGCTTTGCAGAATATCTTCCGCAGTGGCTTCATAAGATATCCAGGGCTGGATCCCCTTTTTTTCCTGTCTTTTACGCCATTGACTTTCTTGCAAATGCCAAAACGTACGTTATCGAATAGTCCATGCAATTTAGAACAAAAAAGTATTCCATGATTTTTTTCATACGGTGCGCCGTTTTTGAGATATTTGAAGTTTCCTCAGGTATTGTCACTAATAATTTTGCTTGCATAAAAATTCTAGTCAGATAGCTTTTAAAGAAATCAATATTTTGCAATGTTACCTGAGAAAACTTCAAATATATCAGAACGGTGTTCTTTAAAAAAAAATCAAAGGATACTTATATGTTATAAATTGTATGGGTTAGTCGATGACGTTTTTGTATTTCCAATAAAGTCAGTGGCGTAAAAGATAGGGAGATAAAAGGGGCGCCAACCCTGAACATCTACGCCACTGGAAAATATCTACAAAATCTTGAATAGCCAAATTGAAGAGCTTTGCTTGCTTATTGTTCATGCGGAGTTTCATCACAATCGATTTAAATTAACACGATTTATAACAAAAACTGTAAAATTTTTTCAAACTTTAATACCCTGTACCTTGAACGAAACGTAATTTTGATGTAAAATGTATTTTTCAACTTATATTCATAAGAGAAACTACCCCTTTAAATTTGGCTCTATATCTCTGAGACACCCTGTACCTAGGTACATATAAGCCTAACCAACATGGAAATAGAAGCCTAAAAGAATTAATGGAAATATAAGAAATTAAGGCCCAAAATTAATTCCAGAAAATTTTTTAGCAAATTTTTGCTTGAAAATTTCTTTTTCTTTGCAGAATGATAGACCGAAAGTTTTTTTATATGGAGGTAACCGTTTAGTAAAGTTTGAAGAAGCCTTTTGCTCTCAAACACTTTTTTTTTAATCTTCCCACGTAAAATTAAAAAAAATATATGAAAAAAATATCATGATGTCTGTCGTCGTTGGTCTATTTATTAAGTCATGTAATAAGTAAACCGGGCTTCGTTTCAAATTGGCACTATTGCGCTGTTTGTAAAAAATATATGTACCTATAGAAGGTAATGCATAAGTATTCCACATTTCACTATACATTTTGTTAACAATAATAATAATTATGGTCATTATATACATCCGCGGCTCCTACAGTTTCACTATGGAACTTATATAGGGGTGGAGAACATACTATAGTAACACCAGGAAGGTATTCATTTGCTTTGCAAATGAAAGGGAAAGCCACAAAACGGTGTAAAAAAAACGGTTTTGAGAGTGCGGAGGGAGTGCGGTCCTGACAAGAGGCACCGATTAGATGCCGCGATCCCGGATAAAACCACTTCACCATAATTGCCAAGTATTCTATTCTGTGTTAGAGGCTCACAGAGGCGGACTGGGCGATATATCCGCTTTCATTACGTGTCCAGTCCGCACAGGGATTGATGCAATGATTTTCGGATTATAAATTCAAAATAAATGCAAAATTCAAAATAAAAATCGTGGTACTGTTATTTTCGAAGATTTTCCTTGCCCTGAAAGTGAAAAAAAAATAATAGAAATTCGACCGTAGTGCCAAAGAGGCCTTAGTTGTGACCTTAATATTAGTTTGCAATGGCTGTTTTTACTTTGTTACCCACCCAGCACTCCTATTTCGCTCTTCGGTCCCGAAAAAATTGATGAAACTTTAGGAGCCGCGGATGTATACAATTACCATAATTATATTTGATTCGTTCAGTTTGTAAAGTTGCAGCAGCAATTTTATTGTTTTTTATCTTTTGAGTGGGCTTTAATTATTCATTAACATTTACGACATGACAAATTTAAGTGGGAGTTCTAGGCCACCGGTCTATCGCATTCGCATTGATTCTAGGATTCCATCATCCGGAAACATTATCTCATTTTTCAGGAAGTTTTCAGGACAACAAATTTTTAAACATGATTCGAGCCATGTAATGGTAAATTTTATGCGAGAGCAGTTACATTTTTGTACATATCACTTTACATCAGATTCAATCCTAGACAATTTTTTCCAAAGCCTATGCCTTAATAAGCCCAACATTATGTATTTACATGGATAGTATTGCATATATTAATTTTACCTACTTATTAATATTACATATAAGCATTATGTAAGAATATGAGATAAGTTTGAAGTTTGTATGGCATAATTAAGAGAATTATTATAGATAAAGTTATTTTCATACAGTAACAAGGACAAAAAAGTCAAAAGGCTATCAAAAATTGAATAACTCCGCAGAGGTTTTCCTTATTAATCTCCTTTAGCGTTTGGTTTTCTTGATGAATCGAGATTAATAAGTAGAGCAGCATAAACAATTATAAAAATTGCTTATTATGAATGGTTAAATAAAATATACTGCGGCTATTAGTTTTTATTAACCATAACAAAGCCATTATATAGTTTTATTAGTATTATGGTTTGATGTGGAATTTTGAAGTCATCACCATATTAATAATATACTTACTTGCTGGATTACTCATTGTTGGTAGGTATAAGTACTTAATTGAGTGAGTTCGCTTAGTAAAAAAAGGCTTGCGTTCTGGTCTACTTTATTTTGATTTTTATATTTTACTTATTATACAGGGTGTTTGGTATAACTGGACCGCAAAAATCGAACATCTTGTATAAAATCGTATTTTAAGGATAAAACAAAGAATAACTTTTTTCAAGATGATGTCTCGTTTAGGACATAAATGCCCGTATTCACAAACGATAATTTCCTAAATAATTACGTAATCAATTATCCCCATCTCATTCTATTGCAAAAAAAACTGCATATCTCCATCTCACTCATTTAATTAATTACGTAATTATTTAGGAAATTATTGTTTGTGAATACGGGCAAAAGTCTGTACACTGAGAGTTGTCTGTTGTGATAACTAAGAATACATCATCTCGTTATGTTTCTTACTCCTTCTATTGCATTGCATAGTCAATCGAGTTAAAATGGGACATATTGTCAGAAATACGTTTGAATCGTCAGCAACTCTAAAAAGATGAGCGAGAGTGAGACGGAAGTATCGACTCGCGTCTTGATACGCTTAGATTGATACGATAAGATTGTCGTCCAGCTCATCGGCTACTGTCAGTTGACAGTGACAGCGCTAAATATACTGATGAGATTTGTTATTTGAAACGTTTTTAATACGAAATTAGCAGAATTCCTGTGTTATATTGTACGGTGTGATAAACTATGAGTAACTTAATTTCGCGAATGCCTAAAAATCTATTTCCTTGTTTTGCCTGGGAAACGATTGAACTCCCTAGTACGTGGACTTGTGGTTAAATTGCTGGAATATTTTACTTGCAAATAAGAAAACGGAGGTGTTATTCTTTCTTTTAAACGGCAACCAGCAGGTAGGTGACATGATATTTCTATCATGATGATAACAATAATTATTATCATTCTTATTTACTTGCATTATATAATATTTGTTATTAAAAAGTTGCAAGGCACTACTTCGTCAATAACTTGTCGAAATAATATATTTATAGGATATTCATTATTCCTCAACACACGCCACTGACACGAACTGCGATACCACATCTGGTTCGACTTAGAAATAAGTGTACGATTCAAATCGAATTAAATGAAATTGTTTAGTCAGAATCAGTGTGGCATGACAACGGACAACACTCAGTGTACAGAGAGTATTTCCAAAAATGTAAAACTAAGACTGCTAAAAAAATATTTAATAACTGGACAATCAAAATCGAATGTCATATTGTGTAAAATTGTATTTCAAGCATAAACGATGAGAGAATAATAATAATAATAATAATAACATTTATTTCCTTATTATAAATACATATTATTGTATTTTTTATGGAAAATAATAAATTGTAAAATTAGTTATAATTTTCAAGATGAAGCCTCGTTTAGGAAATATTTCCAAAAATGTAATACTCTGCTGCTAAAAAAAAATATTTTTTTAGTAACTATGATGAACAGTCAAAAGCGAACATCATTTATAAAATCGTATTTTAATAAGTATAAAAGAGAGAATAACTTTTTTCAAGATGAGGTCTCGTTTAGGAAATAATTAAAAAAATATAAAACTATAAGGCTGCTAAAAAATATATTTTTAGTAACTATGGCATGGACAGTCAAAATCGAACGTCATGTGTAAAATCGTATATTTTAAGCATAAAAGATATCTCCAAAAATGTAAAACTAATAGTAGAGAGGGTCTAACTTTCGAACCGCCTTGGACTCGAGAATTTTTTTTTTTTCATAAAGTTGGACCCCCTCTTCATTTTGGTGGCATTTTCAAAAATTTAATCGACGCCCTGGCGGAGAAATGTGCATGCGAAGACATCGGCAATGGGTTTTTTGCACATAACTCTCTTAATTCAACTCTGAGCATAGTAAATATCCGTCGAAAAATGAAGAGCTCTCGAAGACGCGTAATTTGAACTTTGACTGGTCCAAATCGGTCAAACGGTTCTCGAGATATCGCATTTTCAATTTTAAGGCCCTTTCTTCGGGGTTCCGCCGCGGTGCGAATACACCGCCGTCCGTGTTCGCGTGTTTTGCATGGAAAAAATCGACTTATTAGGGACTTAATTTTTTTTTTCATCGACAGACAGCAGTGTCCTCAATGATGCCTGAAATTTTGAAATCGCTATCTCGATTAGAGGGTGAGGGGGAGGGGAAATCATAATTAAAATTCAACTTGCTATAACTTTCGCTAATATTGAGGCGTCGGGCCCAACCAATGGGAGATGACACTTTGGAATGCCTACTTTAAAATGGTATTTTTTTTTCGATTCCGCCAATATTGGCAAGATGCCCGCAAAAAAACCGATTTCCCTCCCCCCTTTTTTCCTTAAAACTGTTTTTTTGCCATGAAAGAAGGGGGTGTGGGTAAAATTTTTTTCGTCATCAGACGGGAATTTTTTTTATCTTTGATTTGAGCCCCAGTAGACCTCGATCGCACTATTATTAAGGTCACAGGGTCACCAAACGCGTTTGGTCTTGTAGAATGGCAAGGATTAGGGTTAGCGGGTTCCGCTACCCGGTATTTTTTAGGGCTAAGTGTCCCCTTTCAAGATTTTCTCACCCCATGTCGCTATCTCAATTAGGGCCTGCACGCGGACGTGATATGTAAACCAATTAATCTAGCGTGTGTCTGTGAGAGAAGAGAGAAAGGAGAGGGAGCGCTAGGCTCCGCCCCCGGCTCTCGCTGCTCCGCGGCTAGATTAATCACGTCCGCGTGCAGGCCCTAATTGAGATAGCGACATGGGGTAAGAAAATCTTGAAAGGGGACACTTAGCCCTAAAAAATGCCGGGTAGCGGAACCCGCTAACCCTAATCCTTGCCATTCTACAGGACCAAACGCGTTTGGTGACCCTGTGACCTTAATAATGGTCCGATCGAGGTCTACTGGGGCTCAAATCAAAGATAAAAAAAATTCCCGTCTGATGACGAAAAAATGTTTACCCCCACCCCCTTCTTTCATGGCAAAAAAACAGTTTTAAGAAAAAAAAGGGGGGAGGGAAATCGGCTTTTCTGCGGGCATCTTGCCAATATTGGCGGAATCGAAAAAAAAAATACCATTTTAAAGTAGGCATTCCAAAGTGTCATCTCCCATTGGTTGGGCCCGACGCCCCAATATTAGCGAAAGTTAGCAATTTGAATTTTAATTATGATTTCCCCTCCCCCTCCCCCTCTAATCGAGATAGCGACTTCAAAATTTCAGGCATGATTGAGGACACTGCTGTCTGTCGATGAAAAAAAAATTAAGACCCTAAGTCGATTTTTTCCATGGAAAACACGCGAACACGGACGGCGGTGTATTCGCACCGCGGCGGAACCCTGAAGAAAGGGCCTTAAAATTGAAAATGCGATATCTCGAGAACCGTTTGACCGATTTGGACCAGTCAAAGTTCAAATTACGCGTCTTCGAGAGCTCTTCATTTTTCGATGGATATTTACTATGCTCAGAGTTGAATTAAGCGAGTTATGTGCAAAAAACCCATTGCCGATGTCTTCGCATGCACATTTCTCCGCCAGGGCGTCGATTAAATTTTTGAAAATGCCACCAAAATGAAGAGGGGGTCCAACTTTATGAAAAAAAAAATCAAAAAAATTCTCGAGTCCAAGGCGGATGGAGCCTTTTTTTACAGACCCTCTCCACTATAAGGCCGCAATGTGTGTAGGTTAATCATCATAAGAAAAATTATGCTCATAGGTATTAGGTATACTGATTAAAATAACAATCAATCTGTTCCATTTTTTTTATAACTTCTCCTATGGTGTTTTTCTGACCTACATATTCAAAGGCACATCAAAAACTTCATTTCATAGGTTCACTTTAATCAGTTTCGCTTGTTGCAATATAAGTAAGTTACAACAAGCCTACAAGCGTGAGATACTTAAATTTCATGTTTTTGTTATAGTTTGCCTTCAAACAAATCTTATTTACGACTCGAACTAGGAAGTGCAAACATTCCATCAGTTATCCAATAGCGCGAGTTTGAAAATAGATTGATGAAATGAAAATACAAAACAAGCCGCGCAAAATTGAGCGATTTTTTCACGACGTGTCTCATCGTTATTGAAACTTGATTAGGTAGGATGTTTGTTTTACAAAGCGGGTGTGGTTTAATATGACTTTAATGTACAAATAAACATTACTTCCTCCTGTTGTACCTATATCTGAAAAATTAAATAGATCAACATTTTTCCTTTATAAATCAAAATTTTACAAAATTATAAAAATTCTACGAACATAATCGGAAATACTGCATTTGGAAACTGCAATTATTCATAGTTATAATAAAATGGGAAGACTTGAGCACACTTTTCAAATTTTCCCATTGCAAGTGCGCCGACATTATTAGATTTTCTTTAAAAAAGTTAATTTTTAAAAAACTACTTTACCTTGATTTGCACTCAGCATAAAGATATATAAAATGCTGATATTCATTTCTGAGCAGTTTAATTAAAAAAGTAAAATGAAACATGCAAAATTGAATGGGTTCACTGATTTGTCCTATATCACTTGCACCAGATCTGCACTCCGTTCAAGTGTACTTCATCTATATAGGTACCGACTCTCTATATACAAATAACTCCGTAATCTCAAAATTTCAAGTCGTCCAAGGCATACGCCACTGGTAAACATGGCCAAATACTGTTGGTACTTACGTGGTCAAAAATTTTCATTACGTAGGTAATACCCATCATGTTTTTAGTTCAGTCATTGAATAAAGTATATAAAATACGGCGATACTGAGTAATTTTTATCTAACCCCTTCTCGGAGGTCAAAAATTTTTAATTGAAAAAAATTCCCGGAATAGATAAAATTGACTAATTCTAAGCAACTTTTGTTCCATAAATTTTTCTCTGAAAATCAACACTTTTTGACTTATTCGCGAGTAAAAGTGTCAATTTTTTAACAAATAAACCCACGTTTTCAGACTGTTTTTCGCGAATAACTTATAAAGTAATTATTTTACCGAAAAAATCAGTCTTAATAAAAATGTAGCTTATAGAAAAACAAAAAGAATGGTTGGTTTATGGTGTCTGTAGACCTTGGCGAAGGTTGGTTCGTATATTCGTCAAACGCCAAAATAGAAAGTTTCAACGTAAAGTTATACCGAAAAAACAGGTTATTTCCCGGGGGGGGGGGGGAGGGGGGTAACTTTTTGGAAGTTCTTGAAAAAACTTGTTTGGGAGTACAATTTGGTACTCCACCAAATTTTGTGTGCGTACCAATCAATAATAGCTTTTTTGAGTTATTTTGAAGAAAAGGCATTTTTTTGCAAAATTACAAAAATGGCACTTAAGCTAAAATTTTGACAAAACTAAGCATTTTAAATCGGTCAAACTTCTTGAGCTTGTTACAAGTCAGCACATAAATAAGTGAATTGTAAAGTGGTATCGATTATTTTCAATAGGGGTCGTAATTAGAAGGGGGGGGGGGGGGATTTCCTGATTTATTTGACGCCAAAAACATAGGGACCAACAATATTTTCGTCATAACTCGTTCAGTTTTGATGCTAGGAACTTTTATAGAAAAACATAGATTCAAAGCACTTCATAAAAGGTCATGAACTTCCCCCGAAAAATGCATTTTTTTTTGGTGAGTTCACGTTGAAATTTTCCGTTTTTGCGGTTGACGAATAAGGATCAACCTTCAACAAGATATTACTCCGTTTGTAAGCTACATTTTTATTAAGTGATTTTTTACACCCCCAGGGTAAAAGCAACCCTCGGTATAGAGTCTACTTTGAAGTAGAAGGGGTAAGTAGAACCTAAACCCATTTTTTATGAAAATTGGTACTGTTTGGCAAAATTATACGGGAAAAAGGTCATCGACTGACTATGTAATGTATACTTATCACTCAACAAGCTACCCTTCTAGCTGTTTGGTAGGCGGCTGAAGCTACCCATCAATGCTATGGGGTAACTTTTTTGCATAATTTTTCCAGTCCTTATCAAATTACCTACCAGAATTTTTATCCCATAAAATCCCAGTTTCAGGTATTTATGATGCCTATACTTCTGAAGTAAAGTTAACTCTTTAATGAACAAATTAAAATAAGTCTAAATAATGACGTGTTCCCTTATTATGTAACGGTATCTGGAACGAAATCAGTTTGGTTAATTTACGAGGATCAGTGTTCTCAATTGATTCGCTAACGAAACGACTGCAATTTTTTAAACGGTTATACGAACGTTAATTCGGTTTCATGAGACTTGACGCCCAAATATTTATTGAAGTTAAATTAAGGAAAGTTTCATCATCACATCAACGCTTGTGTCAATGGATCTGTAAAATAGATCAACAGCTTTCATAATTCAATTTTTGCTCATCAGATCTGCATCTGGGACTGAGTTCCAGATTTAGGAATCACAGTAGTTGTAAACGACTTCCTTGTTATTGCTATTATTATTATTATTATTATTATTATTTCATCATCATCATAATCAAGATACAGATTTGGTATACAAATATTTTTGCTATTTTTTATAAAGAGGTACCTATTATAGGACACTTTAGAAAATAATTGTAAAAAAAATTGTATGCAAACCAATTTAAGAGAATTACTATTTGAAAGAATGAAGTAATAATTTTTTATTCAGTCAAGATCGACTTATTTGATTGTTTAGTACTTAATTAAAACAGCAGATGGTATAACAAAGAATTGTGTCTGAAACAAATGTCGTTATTGTGTAACCGCTATAATTATTTTAAACACTGGAATAGTCAGTGGCTTGCGCGCTTAGCCTTGATCTTATTTAAAGATAAGTCAAAATATTTATTGATTTTCTTCAATACTGTTAAAATAAAATGTGTTGGGGCTGGGACGTTCGTTGGACGCTTGGGACGGCTTGAATATGAACAGCCTCTTTGAGAGGTCCCAAATTTAAGCATGACATCACCTTTAAAAATTTTTTTTAACTGATGAGGGATTTTGGAGCTATTTTAAAGCTCATCAATGGTATTTTCGAGTTGTCTCTACCTTTCAGCGTTTTCCGGAAAATTTGGAAATTTATTTTTTGTAACGCTCTAAAACCTGACCTGACCTGACCTCACTTTTTTGAATTCAATCTGTGGAGAAACCCAAACAGCACAGGAATTTGGACCTATTTTAAGCTCTCCAATGGGATTTTCAATCTGTTTCTAGCTCTCGTCATTTCCCAGAAAAACAAACAAACAAAAAAACGCTTTTTCGTGCTAGGATTTGACCTGCTAAGTTTGGAAAGTGCGCACTTCTGAAAAAAAACGAAAAGCACAGAAATTTCGAGATATTTTCGAGCTCTTTAATGGGGTTTTCGAGCTGTCTCTACTGCTGTTCATTTTCCGGAAAAAATCAATGGGATTTTCGAGCTGTCTCTACTGCTGTTCATTTTTCGGAAAACCGGAAAAAAATCAATGGGATTTTCGAGCTGTCTCTACTGCTGTTTATTTTCCGGAAAATCGAAAAAAAAACGTTTTTTCGTGCTAGGATTCGACCTAAGTTTGGAAAGTACGTACTCCCGAAAAATAACGAAAAGCACAGGAACTTCGAGCTATTTTCGAGCTCTTCAATGGGATTTTCGAACTGTCTCTACATCTGGTAATTTTCCGGGAAAACGAAAAAAAAACGCTTTTTCGTGGTAGGATTTGACCTCAATCTGAAAAGTACTTACATACTCCCGGAAAAAAAAACGAAAAGGTCAGTAATTTTAAGCTATTTTGGAGTTCTTCAATAAGATTTTCGAGCTGTCTCTACTGCTGTTCATTTTCCGGAAAACCGGAAAAAAAACCAATGGGATTTTCGAGCTGTCTCTACTGCTGTTTATTTTCCGGAAAATCTAAAAAAAAACGCTTTTTCGTGCTAGGATTCGACCTAAGTTTGGAAAGTACGTACCTACTCCCCAAAAAAATAACGAAAAGCACAGGAACTTCGAGCTATTTTCGAGCTCTTCAATGGGATTTTCGAACTGTCTCTACATCTGGTAATTTTCCGGGAAAACGAAAAAAAAACGCTTTTTCGTGGTAGGATTTGACCTCAATTTGAAAAGTACTTACCTACTCCCGGAAAAAAAACGAAAAGGTCAGTAATTTTAAGCTATTTTGGAGTTCTTCAATAAGATTTTCGAGCTGTCTCTACTGCTGTTCATTTTCCGGAAAACCGGAAAAAAACCAATGGGATTTTCGAGCTGTCTCTACTGCTGTTTTGTTTTCCGGAAAATCGAAAAAAAAACGCTTCTTCGTGCTAGGATTCGACCTATATAAGTTTGGAAAGTACGTACTCCCGAAAAAACAACGAAAAGCACAGGAATTTCGAGCTATTTTCGAGCTCTTCAATGGGATTTTCGAGCTGTCTCTTATATATGGTAATTTTCCGGGAAACCGAAAAAAAAACGCTTTTCCTTGCTAGGATTTGACCTCAATCTGGAAAGTACGTACCTACTCCCGGAAAAAAAAAACGAAAAGGACAGTAATTTTTGAGCTTTTTTCGAGCTCTTGAATAAGATTTTCAAGCTGTCTCTACTGCTGTTCATTTTTCGGAAAATCGAAAAAAAAAACGCTTTTTCGTGCTAGGATTTGACATAAATATGGAGAGTACGTACCCCCGAAAAAAAACGAAAAGCACAGGAATATCGAGCTATATTTTCGAGCTCTTCAATGGGATTTTCGAGCATTTCCGTAATTTACCGGAAAATCGAAAAAATAGTTATTTGCGTTCCAAGAGGGGTTGGTAAGTGAGCATTTTTTAAATCTGAAATGGCCGTTTGAAGTCCGAAGCAACGCTTTTCGATTTCCCGGAAAATAAACAGAGGTATAGAGACTTGAAAATCCCATTGAAGAGCTCAAAATTCCTGTGTTTTTTGTTTTTCCGGGAGTACGTACTTTCGAAATTTAGATCAAATAGCACGAAAAAGCGGGTTTTTTTTATTTTTCGGAAAATGGACAGAAGTAGTGGCAGCTCAAAAATCCCATTGAAGAACTCAAAAATAGCTCGAAATTCCTCTGTTTGGGTTTCTGTACAGATTGAAAGTGATGTGTGGCATTACAAAAAATTAATTTCCGATTTTCTGGAAAACGCTGAAAGCTGGAAAATACGATTAATGAGCTTGAAAATAGCTTGAAAATCCCTCGTCATCAGTTTCTTAATGGTTTTTTTTAAAGGTGTCATGCTTAAATTTGCGGGACCTCTCATTGAGCTATGTCACTGGATGGCAAAACGATAAAATAATTATTGTGATGCAATGTACTGGATGTGTATTTTAAACGATTACTTTAACTATACGTTTAAGAAGCAAATATTAATTTAAAAATAGATCGCTGCTCGTAATTTTATATATGAACTAAAAATGCAGCTTCAGACATTTTTTACTTCACTATTATGTATAGCGTCATTATGAAGGTCAAAAAATTAAACAATCATCATAACTCATCCATGTTTATTGTTTAATAATTTATATATTCTGAAAAAATTAGAATTTCAGTAGACATTTTCATTGGTTCCAGATTGCGTAGTTAAATTCTCCTGCCATGAGATACCTTAACTATCTCTTCCTTGCCGCTTTGTTGGCCCTTCTTCTAGTGGAGGGCGATTGCGAGGCAAAAATTGTAAGTTATTTTATCATTCTCCCCTCCGTCATTTCTAAAATGTTTGTTTGATTAATATTTTTTTTATTCAGAGGAAACATAAGAAATATCAAAGTAATGAAGATAACGATCCAAGACTTGCTGGACGAATCCCTGATCCTGAAGAAGAGGACGATTCTGAGGAAGATACTCAACCTGAGACACCTCAAGTAGGTAAGGGAATCATTTTAATTATTATACTTTATTTAAAAATTCTATTATATTTTTCTATTATATTTTCCCTCTGCCTTTTTTGTATCTTTGTTTTTTTTTAATAATATTATGTTTCGTAACAGACTTCATATAAGTGGTCGATTTAGCTGTCTTGTCCAGGATTTTGATCAAGTAAAAAATTACCTTCTATTTCTTTGCAGATCCTTGCGTAAAAGTATTATGCGGTGCTGGGAGGGTGTGTCAGCTGGATGATGCGAACGAGCCGCGCTGCGTCTGCATCCCCAGCTGTCCCGTAGAAACAGACTCTCGCAAGAAAGTCTGCTCGAACCATAACGAGACTTGGACTTCCGATTGCGCCGTCTACCAGCAGCGCTGTCTTTGCAGCGAGGGAGCTGAAGGGTGCAAAGGACCCCAATTCAAGCACGTCCACATCGAGTATTACGGCGAATGTAGGACTATGCCGGTATGTGTTTTGTTCTTATTAAGTTTATCCCAGATCTTGTTTATCTGGGTGTCAGCAGGTTCATCAGGCCTCCCGACTTTTTTCCTCTTGTTTTATTTCCACCTCTGCACCTCCTCATCTCGAGGTGCAGAGATGCTTTTAGCGTTGTTGCCTTTTGTGTCCTGGGAAGGTTGGTAGTTCCCTGCAGACTTCTCAAGTTGTTTGGGGAGCTGACTTGAGTCAAATTCCTTGATATATTCTTTTTTTTTCGAATCCATACCAGTTTATGTGTATTTTATCTCCCTGGGTCGGCAGGGAGCTCGAAAATATAATGTTGAACAAGTCAATTCCTCGTAATCGCGGTCGTTTTGCTAGCTCTCTGACGAAAGTCTTTTTTTGAAAGTCTGCTTAGGTAAATATGCGAAAAGAATATGGAGAGTTGCATTTTTGAAGAGCGGTTTCCATCACTCTAATTATTATAATAATTATAAGATAAGTCGAATTAGAATTATTATTAGGTACAATAATAATGTAATTCAATAAATTAATTTATTAATAGATAGCAAGAACAATAAAACTGTAAATAATAAATTGTGAATTATCATATTATAGATCTTCATCAGATCCATTCATTTTTTTGGAAATAGTTCCGATCAATATCTTATTTTACGATTACTTAGGTATACGATTGTACTATTATTTGATATCATACAAAAGTTTGCAAAAAAATTACGCTCGTGATTTAATATGATTAATTAGGTGATAATTATTAATTAATTAATCTCTCAAATGTCAATTAACAAATCATTGATTTATTCAATAATCAATTTATTAGCATAATAACTGCAATTATGTTGTTTAATAATATTTTAAAACATCTTAAAGAAAAATTTTATTAATAAAATTACATTTCTTCCGTAATCTCGAAGATGGGCACAGCTACATAGAGGAACCGATTACATAAAAGTGTTGAAATTCTCCCAATTTGATGTCAAGGTCGGCTTCTATTGAAATTGTAATTGATTTCGGGCCGTTGTGGCGTGGTCCATGGAGATTTGCTTCGAACGTTTCGTCTATAGCTGCAGTAGATATCATCAGCGGTTACAGCAAGCGGTTGGCAGAGCGCTTCCATTTATAGGGTGACGTCATACCCCTCCACTAGCTATCTCCACCACAGTAACGACAGGTCTCTTCGATGATATAATGGATTCCTGAGTCAGACGATGACTCATTTGAGTATGAACGTAACTCCGGATACCAAATCCTCCGCAGTTTCATTCTTTCCTTCTGCCTATTGAAATTATTTGGATGTTTAATAAATTTCAATTGCAACTCATTGCAACACAGCGGAAGAAAACTGGATCAATGGCGCCTTAAGCTGAACGGAGAATGTTGCGAACTTGTTGTGTATAGGTTTAAAGATGGTTTTGACGTCGTGGCGCTGCAGGAGTTTACCGATTTGATCGTTAACGTTCTTGATGTAAGGGAAAAACGCAGCTCCCAAAACTCTTGGTGGTTGTTCGCTGATGAGTGTCTTAGGACGTAGGGCTCTGGTCGTAAAGCTCTCCTGATTACTTGAGCGGTCCAGTCATTCGCCTACAGAGCATTATAATCTAGGTGGGCGAGCTCTTCTTGGAGGGGATGACAAATTCGGGATTCACCAGCACCAGCACGATTTGTTTTTATTACTATGCTCGTTTTTGACAGGGGTGATGGTTGGAGTTTTTGTGTAAATACCGATCTGGGTGTGTTGGTTTCCGGTAGACCCTGTAACCCAAAGTGCCATTTTCATTCCTTGTCTATTTCCATCGTGAATTGAATGCGGGAGTGAACACTGTTGATATGGTGAAGAAATTCTTGCAGGACCTTCTCTTCATGTTGCCAGATGACGAACGTATCATCTACGTAGCGGTATCAACAGGACGGTTTGTTGGTGGCCGAGTTTAAGACTTCAAAGAATTCTGAATTCCATGTAGAAGTTGACAACAACAGGACTCAGGGGGATGTTATTAGCAACTCCATCCAGTTGTTCAATCATAGAAGTCACCATTTCACTAAAACTAGGTTGTGGTGAGTATACATGATTGAAGAGAGAGGTGATGTCTCTCGGAAAGATGCGCTGAACTTGTGTTGAAGGGTCTCGTCGATGGGCACCACGGTGAAGAGGAAACGACATCAAAACTGCCGAGAATGTCACTGGAATGAAGGGTTGAAGATTCAAGTTTTTCTACGAAGTGATCTCTCTATCCTGGGATTCTGTAGATCCGACGTATCTTTGATAGAGATATGTCGGGGAACCAATGGCAGTGACAATTGGGTGAAAAGGCACGGAAGGAAAATCAGGACAGCGACGATCGAAATATTCCTGAAAAAATCGATGTCTTCAGAATGGGACGTAATTTTGTGACTGGCTGAATACAGCCCATTTCAACACCACGAGTCCAAAACAATATAGTTGGACCGTGAACAGCTTAGCTTTCTGACAAAACGTAAAGAAAAATTTTCAAAAGGCATAAATTTGGCATTTTTCAACTTTGAACGGTTATATCTCGAGAAAGCAGAGAGTGACAGGAAAAATCGCGTTCAGTTCTGGAATAGCATATTTTCAAAGCCCCAACTGAGATATCTAATTTCGCCAAAATTCGTGTTTTGCTCGGCGAATTTTTGTCATAAACGATATAATATCGTGTTCGAGTAGGCATCGTCTGTTTCATAGCATTCGACACACCGGGACGGTGAAAAATATCTCAAAAAAAGGAGTCTTATTAATATCCAAAGTAGAGAGACTCCTTGAATCTATACAATATTATATGTTACAAAAACATTTTTTCTACCACAGGAATGCACCAAAGACGAGATGGCCGATTTTCCAAGACGTATGAGAGATTGGCTCTACAACATCATGAGGGATCTTGCCGACCGCGAAGAGCTGACCCCTCACTACCTGCAGATGGAACGTGAAGCTGAAACCAATCTGACCCGCAGATGGACCAACGCTGCGATCTGGAAGTTCTGCGACTTGGACGGACATCCTCCAGACAGGTACCTATACATAGAGTGCTCTTGCCTTGTGAATAAACATTAAATAATAACGTTCGAGTTTAATTATTGCAGATCTGTGTCCCGTCACGAACTGTTCCCCATCAGGGCCCCGCTCATGTCCTTAGAGCATTGCATTGCGCCGTTTTTGAACTCCTGCGACAAGAATAATAACCACAGGATCACTCTCGAGGAGTGGGCGAAATGTTTGGAATTGGACGAGGTAAACATTTTTTGACCGTTTTTCTTAGTGCAGCAGGGCCTAACCAATTTATTTTTCCAGGATGATTTAGAGGATCGTTGTGAGAAGCTGCAAGATGAAGAGGAATAAATTTGCTTGCCAAAGTTATATATTATGGTACTCCGAACGTCGTTAAGAAATTTTATGCTCTTTGCTAGGTGGAAATGAAGTTTGGAGAAAACTATATTTTTGTAACACTGCCTTTTTTACTTATGTACATTGTCTTGTAAAGTTGTAGTTCTAAGAATTTAGAGTGTCATAAATTGTACCACTAATAAAATAAGTAGTTAATAAAAGTGTAAAATAATATTATAGTTTTTTGCTTCCTCCTATTTTAGGCCATCGATATGTGAATTCCTTATTAGAGCTTATAGAGACCAGCAAGAGTAAGCAGTAGCATTTTAAGCGTAAAATCAAATTGCGCAATTCTTTAGGTATAGAAAAAAATTTAAAGAACAATTACACAAATAAATCAACTTTTATTTATAACAATAAAATAGGCAAACAAAATAATAAATCCATAACATTACAAAACAATATCAGGTATAGGTACGTTAATTCAAAGCAAAAGGCGATTTGTCATTTGTGTTCAAGTAATAGTCACCAGCAACCCTAAAAAATAAAAATCACCATTAGGTACTTAAATAACAGAATGTTTCATTACGTTTATACTCACTTCTGATTAGGATTCAACGTTCCCATCGCCGCCCATGGGTTCGATTTACAAACGCCATTAACATAATCATCATAACTATTACAACGTATCCCTCTGAAAATTCTTGATTTATCTGAAATAGACTCGGCAAAATATTGATAAGACCTGCCATGAGCACATTTGCCTGTTAAATCCACTCCGCATCCTGGTTGAGTAGCTCCTCCATTGGGATAAAAGTCACTATCCCCGATGGAACTAGAGAATCCCAACAATCCAGCACAAGTATGAATTACCTCAACATATTTCCCATCAGTAGTATCCAAACGGTCATCTGTGTTCTTGTAAGTGAAGAGAGGTCCCGCAGGATCCAGCCCGATAATATGATCCACATTTCCGTTCACTGTAGCTCCAGCTTTCCCTGCAACGTGGGCGCCCAAACTGTGGCCTACCAAAACGAGCTGAGAAGGACTCATTGCGTATTTATTGAGGAGATTGTTGATGAAGTCTCCCACGAAACTGCCTATTTCGGGCACAGCGTGTCGTGCTGTCACGTAATTTCGATTAGCTGGTCCACTCCAGTCTACTACGAAGATGTTGACGTCTGCGGTTCTTAGTACGGCTTGGGTTATTAAGGTGTTGACGGAACTGCCGTGGTCGTTGTTCCAACCGTGGCAAATGAAAAGGGTTTGCTTTGATCTGACAAAGTTTCTGGCATTAGCCATGTCGTTAATGTTTCTAATGAGGATGCCGTTATTGGGGTTAGTTTTCGTGAAGAAGTAGTACGTGACATCGCTTGCACTGGCTGTGTATTCTATTGTTTCCAGGGATAGGTCGGTTAATTGGTAAGTTCCGTCGGGATTTTCCGTGTAGATGAAATTGGTGTGGTTGAGGTTCTCTTCTTCTGGGTTGTAGCGCCTTAATTGTTTTTCTTGTGTACCTGGAAATTTTTATTAATAATAATTTGTTCATATGTTTACAAGTAAATTAGTTGTTTTGTTTACTTTATTATTTTCTTTAACTGTTTTTGTTATGAAAGGGATTATCTTGGTCATAATAGTTAGGTACATAAAGTTTCTAAAACAAATATGTACCTAAGACCTTAGTTTGAATCCCGTGCAAACTTATTTTTAACTCGTTTTGAGATTGCTAAGTTAAATAAATATCAGCTATAAGTTAAATAAACATTAGTAGGTATAGCTTTTCTGTTTAGTTAAAAAATGTTGAGATGGTTGTATTGAGAACAGTTTTTTGTAAAATAAATGAAAAATTGTTAATAAAAAGTTACTTACTTGGATATGGGTAAGCCAAATTTTTATAAATCAGTCCATTTAAAATCAAAAAATATAAAATACTCTTCATTGTCAAAAATTGTCAATTATTGTATAGGTACTATGACTAGGTAGAATAAGGTAGGTAAACTAAAGAATGACATCCCTATTTACCATTCTGGTATTTATCCGAAAATTCTCATCAGATTTGTAGATCTGCAGTATAATATCTTATCAGATTATTTGTGATATTCGAAAAATAATAATTAAAGTAGTACTACTCCAGTTCAACAAACGGAGAAAATAATCTATGCAAATATGAGTTTTGATATTTTCATTCCATTATAATAATTATAGCAAATTAAATTAACAGCAGTTTGCATGCGTGAAAAACTTAGATTAGCAAAAAAAAAAACAGCAAATCTCTATTGTATGAACTTACAGGGTGGAGTTCGCAAACGCACCGTTTTCGAGATACAGTAGGGCGTTAAAAAAGTTTTTTCTTACTTTTTTGCGATATCTCAAGAACCGTTTAAGGCTACAGGCTGCCAATGTTCTGGGATATGTCAATCTTAGTGGTAGAGATTCTAGGATTGTGTAAAATTTTTTCAAGCATAACTTTTACGCCACTCGAAAAATTGGCGTTTTCACAACAAATTCCAAAGCGCCAATGTTTTTTTGCACAAAGAAAGTATACTCTTGGTCAAAAGCTGCAGGAGGCACCATTTTCGAGAAAAACGGCATTTGTTCATTTTTTTTCAAGTTTTTCTCAATTACCTACTTAATTTTGAAAACAACTTTTTTGTTCATATTGACGTGCAAAAAAAAAAAACGTACAAAATACGTTTTTGATAATGTCGTTTTTCTCGAAAACTATGTCTGCTACAGCTTTTAACCAAGAGTACCTTCTTGGTGTAAAAAATATTGGCGCTTTGGAATTTGTTGTCAAAACTCGAATTTTTATATTGGCATAAAAGTTATGGGGGTAAAACTTTTACGCAATCCCAAAATCTCTATACCACTGACACATCCCAGAACATTGGTTTAGAGGCTTAAATAAGAGTAGCTATTATTAATGTAAAAATCTATACAAAAGCTGGATCCTGTAGCCTTAAACGGTTCTTGAGACATCGCGAAAAAGTAAGAAAAACATTGTTTTTAATACCCCCATAACTTTTATGCCACTCAAAAAATTGGCGGTTTGACAGCAAATTCTAAAGCGCCAATGTTTTTTTTTTTACACAAAAAGGTATACTCCTGGTCAAAATAATCTGTAGGTAGGGGTCGCCAAGTTCTTGAAAATTTCAAGATCTTGTCTTGATCTTGTCTTGATTTCAAGACAAGATCAAGACAAGAAGTAATTTTAGATTTCAAGACAGGACAAGAAATTTTATGTCAATACCAAGATTTCTTGTTTTCTTGACAAGAAATCTTGATATTTCTTGATCAACAATGAAAACGCTAAAACGTATTTATTTGTGGAAAATATAACATATTTTAACAGAACATAACATATTTTAATTTCTTGAACATAATTCTTTTGCTAGAACGATTCACGAAAATGTAAATAAAAAATAAATAAATAAATCAAGTATATTCTCAGAATGTTCTGTCCTAGACTCGTTTATTAAGTATTTTTCAATTTCACACTTCCAAGATTCTGAGTTAGCATCGTTATTAGCTTTCTTAAATAGGTAGGTAAGTAATATCTAAATCAAATTCGTTATTTTCTCTTTCAAGACTCAGTGCTGGTTCTGGTCCTTCTGATATTGGATTCTGTAGATCATTCTCCGATTTATTATTATTAAAGTAGCTATAGCTTTAAATATTTCTTCAAATTTTTGAACTGCCTCTGATTGTAGAAGCTTTACCCATGATTCCCATGAAGAAGAGGAAAATGCTTCAACCTTATGTCGAGGATCCAAAATAAGCACTATATAGTATATCCAATTAGTTTTGTTATGGTGTTTCAGTATTTTATCTCTCGCAGCTTGAATGCAGTAAATTATTTGCTCATCGGTAGTGTCTCTATCAACTTTATTATTGATTTTATCAACTTATTACTGATTGCCGTGTTAGCAATAAAATCAATAAAAAGTTCACCTAGGAGTCACCGGTTGATTTCAAAGATTCAAGAAATTTCAAGATCTTGAAATTTCTTGAGTCAAGACAAGATATAAGACGTCAAGAAAACGTCAAGACAAGATTTTTTTTAATTTCTTGATTTTTTCTCAAGACAAGACAAGAAGTTGTTATCAAGACAAGAATTCTTGTCTTGGCGACCCCTATCTGTAGGAGGCACTGTTTTCGAGAAAAACGGCATTTGTCCGTGACTCTTTCAAGTTTTTATCAGTTACTTAATTTTGAAAATACATAACTTTTTTCTCGTTCCTATTGACTTTTGTAAGTTTTTGATAATGTCGTTTTTCTCGAAAACTGGGCCTCCTACAGCTTTTAACCAAGAGTACCTTCTTGGTGTAAAAAACATTGGCGCTTTGGAATTTTTGGTCAAAACACCAATTTTTCGAGTGAAGTGGAAGTTATAAGAGTAAAACTTTTACGCACCCGTAAAGTCTCCACCACTGACATAACCCAGAACCCAGAACATTGCATACTGCGTAGCAATAAACGGTTCTTGAGATATCGCAAAAAAAGTAAGAAAAAACATTGTTTTTAGTACCCCCATAACTTTTATGCCACTCGAAAAATTGGCGTTTTCACAGCAAATTCCAAACCGCCAAAAAATACTTTGTCAAAAGCTGCAGGAGACACCGTTTTCGAGAAAAACGGCGCTTTTTTAATCACTTACTTAATTTTGAAAATAACTTTTTTTCGTTCATATTGAATTTTTTACGTTTTTGATAATGTCGTGTTTCTCGAAAACTGTGCGTGTTTCTTGGTGTGAAAAACATTCGCGCTTTGGAATTTGCTGTCAAACGCCAATTTTTCGAGTGGCTGGCGTTAAAGTTATGGGGGTGACACTTTTATGCAACCCTAAATCTCCACCATTGACATATATCTTTCTTAAAACTCACAAATAGATTATTTTCGCGGCCCAAAGTTTTGGCTTTGCGGCCCATAATTAGTCCATGTCAACCCTTCACCAAAACGTTATCAAAAAATATTCAGGTAGCTGGGGATGCAATTTGATCCACTTAAAATGCTGCAACTAATAATATAATTATTGTAATATTTAGAAATGTTTAAATTTGGAATTAGGAACAGGTAAAGAAGTATAAAAAATCAGTATAGAAGAATAGATGGGTACTATAAAGCATATTAACCTCTTCGAGGTTTTCTTGCCAGAATGACGTTTCAACCAAAAGATGATTTTTCAGGAGGTGCAGTTACAAACAACCTTCTATGGCAATTTTCAGGGCCATCTTTTGATATTCTGCGCCCTTTTGGGCCACTAAAAATAATATCCCCTCTTTATGAGAAAATACGCTAGATGGGATGTTATTAGGCTAGACATACCTATTTGAATTCTCAGAGGAAAATTTTACTATAGTTTTTTTCCCACCCTGTAAATTTTTTGGCCCGCTGAACATGAATAATTTGAAGATTGCATGCAAAAATTTGGCCCGGAAATTTGGTTTTTTTTTTGGCACTTTTTGCCCAAATTTTGATACTTTTTGGTACTTTCAAAACTTTGGTGGGGGTTTTTGGTGAGAGTTTGGAACTGAAACAGTTGGAACTTCCTCTTTCGATTTTCGGTCATCAATTTATTTAGTCTTTATAGAATTTGAACCAGCAAGAAGACAGGAAGGAGTAAAGTGGCATTTTAAGCATAAATTATTATTAATTTTTCAGGTTGCCACTCTTTATAGAGTAAAAATTTTAATTAAAATTACAAATACTTTAATTTAAAACAATATAATATTCATGATAAACAAAATGACAAATTAACATTACAAAACAGCACCAGGTGCAGCACCGGGTGGTTTATCCAAAGCAAAAGGTTGTTCGTCATTTGTGACCAAGTAATAATCACCATCTACCCTAAAAATAAAAATCATCCCATTAAGGAAATAAAAAAAAAATCATAAGATTTATACTAACTTTATATCAGGATTCAACCTTCCCATCACAGCCCATGGGTTCGATTGACAGCCGCCATCTAGATAATTCTCGTAACTATCACAACCTATCCCTTTGAAAATTTTCGATTTTTCAGCAATAGACTCGGCAAAATATTCATAAGACCTGCTATGAGCGCACGTGCCTATCAAATCCATCCCACATCCCGGTTGACGAGATCCTCCGTTGGGATAAAAATCGCTATGTCCGATGGAGCTGTAGAATCCCAACTTAAACCTTCCAGAACAAGTATGAATTACTTCAACATGTCTCCCATCTGTAGGATCCAAACGGTCATCTGTATTTTCGTAAGTGAAGAGAGGTCCCGCGGGATCCAGCCCGATAATATGACCCACATCTCCATTCACTGTAGCTCCAGCTTTCCCTGCAACGTGGGCGCCTAAACTGTGGCCTACCAAAACGAGCTGAGAAGGACTCATTGCATATTTATTGAGGAGATCGTTGATGAAGTCTCCCACGAAACTGCCTATTTCGGGCACAGCGTATCGTGCTGTGAGGTAATTTCGATTAGCCGGTGTACTCCAGTCTACTACGAAGATGTTGACGTCTGTGGCAACTAGTGCGGCTTGGGTTATTAAGGTGTTCACCGGACCATTGTGGTCGTTGTTCCAGCCATGGAAAATAAAAATGGTTTGTTTTGATTTGTCAAAATCTTTGATGTCTTCAGTCATGTCGTCGATGTGTCTAATGACGATCCCGTTTTTGAAATTATTTTTTGAGAAGAAGTAGTACGTGACATCGCTTACATTGGCTGTGTATTGTAAAGGTTCCAGAGATAGGTCGGTTAATTGGTAAGTTCCGACTGGATTTTCTATGTAGATGAAATTGGTGTAGTTGAGGTTTTCTTCTTCTGATCTGTTGTAGCGACTTTGACTCTGTTGTGTATCTGGAAATTTTTATTAATCATATTTTTTATTTCTACTTAAGAATTTATGTCTTGTTTATTTTATTAATCATGAAATTATATGTACAGGGTGATTCATGAGTGACCTTACATAGACCAATGGTGATAAGCGGACTTCAAGACGGATCGAAAACCACAAAAGAATTTTTTTTTGTGTGATTGGTTAAGAAGTTACAGGGTGTTTTATGTCTCAGGTACAAAACTTTGATAGGCGATATTTCTGAAACGGCTGGAGATATTTTGTAGAAATTTACTAGGAATGGTGCATTCCGGAAACTCATCAAAACCGTATTCTGAGTTAATTAAAAATCCAGGACCGGACTTGAATTTTTTTGCCCCCATGGTCTTTGTTGAAAAAGTTAATTTTCTGACCGTGCTACTGAAAAACTGTCATCGAATTTGAAAAGATAAGAAAAAACTCTATAGAAATCATTCCTCAATTTGAACGGCACACCCAAACCGTCTCGAAAAAAAAAAGTCAAAGTAAAACTTCTCAGTAAATTATCGTTTTCGAGCAGACATATTTTACTTAATGTTCGTCTGAATTCCTTCAAATTTATTTTTTGACTTGTTTCTGTGGGAAACTAACATGTCAGTGTAAATTAAATGTTATCAATATTAATGTTATAAACGGTTCTCAAAATGTCCTTTACCAACTTCAATACATTTCCTGCAGCGTTTCCATAAATTTTGGTTTGCTTTTTGAATTATTTGCCTGTTGTTTCTAATTTCATCAGCAACTACCAGTATTCGCGTCCTGAGCTCCTCTCTGGTACTTACTTCCGTTTTTTTAGGCTTCCTGGTTCATATGGCCCCATGGGTAATAGTCTAAAACAGTGAGGTTGGGGGACCTAGGTGGTCAGGAATGAGGGCCGCCGCGCCCTAACCAACGATTGATATTGAATTTATTTATTTATTGAATTGATATTGATATTGAAAAAAGTTATTCTCTCTTTTATGCTTAAAATACGATTTTATACAATGTGTTCAATTTTGGATATCCAATTACAAAAAACAAAAAATATATCTATTTCTCATCAGGCAGCCGTAGTTCTACATTTTTGGACATATTTCCTAAACGAGGCCTGATCTTGAAAAAAGTTATTCTTTCTTTTATGCTTAAAATACGATTTTATACAATGTGTTCAATTTTGGATATCCAATTACAAAAATATATTTAAATATCATCAGGCGGCCGTAGTTCTACATTTTTGGACATATTTCCTAAACGAGGCCTGATCTTGAAAAAAGTTATTCTTTATAGTTTCTGCTTAAAGTACGATTGTATACATGGCGTTCGATTTTGGATAACCAGTTACAGAAAAAAAAATATATATATCCTTGTCCTCCGGCAGCCCCGTAGTTCTACATTTTTATAAAAATGTTTCCTAAACGAGGCCTGATCTTGAAAAAAGTTATTCTCTCATCTTTTATGCTTAAAATGCGATTTTATACAAGACGCGGGTCATTTTGGCGGTCCAGTTATTACCAAACACCCTGTAAAGGTACACCCCGGGATGTTCAGTTGAAATCTTGCTCATACGTCTTTCTTATGCCGGCTCACTTTTTTTTGCAAAATTTTGTTTAAAGAGAATCAAAGCGCGAATAAAGGGAAGAAACGGGAGGATTATAGAACAGATTTGTCCTCCTCCCCTTAATTTTTCACTGCTCACGGCTCTTGTTCAAAGGTTTTGTTGTTTAGTTTAGATCAAGCAGCCTTCATTTCTTTTATTTTCATCATTCTTGTAAGATTTTGATTTACTGGCTCGTACATTGATCAACTTGCTACTTTAGTGCAGGAGAACTTTTTGACATTATTAAAAAATATGATTTTTGGAAGTTTAGGTAAGTTACTGCGAAGTAATATAAGATGTATGTTTAACCAGCAAAACTTATTCTTACCACAAGTTACGTCAATTTTTACTACCTAAACTTATAAGAAAGTATTCAAAAAGCTTTTTTTTTTCCTCCAAGTCTAGCCAAAATACAGCATTGATGAGAGTTGATCGTCAATGCATGACACAATAATAATTTATAGTTAATTAAGTTTACATATTTCTCTAAGTTTTGTTTCTCTCTTGTATATTTAGTGCGAACTATGATTTTTTTTATTTAAAGGCAGCGTACCTTACTTCTAAAACGCGCTACTTTTTTTCTGTTAACCAAGAAATAGCAGGTAAGCTAAGTTTGGATCTAACTTACATTCGATATATTTTTCTCTTTTAATGTGAAAAAATTCTTACAATCCGAAAAGATATGAATTATTGCAAAATTTAAACGGGTGGACAAAAACTGGTTAAAAATATTGAACGACATTTTGTTCTTTCTACTATTTTTAAATTCAATTTACAAAAAACAATTGTAAAAGACCTTAATAAAGAACTTTCTTACTTAAAAAGTTACTTACTTGGATTAGGGTAAGCCCAATTTTTATAAATCAATCCATTTAAAATTAGAAAAAATAAACTATTCTTTTTCATTGTAAAAAAAAATTATCACTTAGGTATATATTATTACCTACTACTGATTAGGTTGAACACTAATAAAGAGTGTTCTACTGCATTATAATATCACAACAGATTATTTTTCAGTATTTATAATAATACTTTCGTAGGTAGGTACTATACTCCAGTTAAACAAACTGGAAAACAATCTATGCAAACATGAGTTTTGATATTTCAATTCCATTATTATCATAGCAAGTTAGTAACAGAAGTTTGTGTTAAATTAAGATTAACAAAAAAGATGCAGAGCAAATCTTTATTGTATGAAGTACCTCATCTAGGCAGGTATTATGGTAATACAGGCTGTCCCAGAATAAAGGTTACAAACTTATTCTCAGGTAGAATATTTACTTGATTTTAAGACAAAAAGTCTTAATAATGAACCTACCCCCTAAACTTGTTTCTGTTCAATGTACTAAAAAAAATTTTTTTTTAAATTACTCCGAAACGGCTTTTTATTAAAACGGCCGAAATATTTTTTTTTTAATTTTTTTGTGTCGTTTTTCCTTCAAAAAGTTTAATATTACAGCAATAATTACATGTTTGTATTTTGAACCAGGGACGTATGATACTTTTTTACCCCCCAATTTTTAGGCCACTAGGTAAATTTTGGTTTTGACATATTTTTCTAAAAGCTAGACATTTCTGGTACAAAAAAGGCAAAAACTTTGGTTGGTGAATTCTTGAAAGTTTTTGAGATATGTACGATTTAGACATTCGCGAAGGACAAAAAATTATAGGTTTTTGTCAATATTTTACAACTTTTTGGAAAAATTTACTGTTTTGACGTCACCAGACCACGAAAAATCATAGCCACGTTTGGGCTCAACTTATTTTTTGTTTCATTTATACTTTTAATTTTTATAAGAGAAAATTATTTATAAGTAGGTAATATACAATTAGTCCAGTACACAGCGGTCAAAAACCGCGAAACATGGAAAAGCTTCAGAACACCTCCGATTTGCATGAAAATTTGGATTTAGGTTGTGCTATAGACCTAAACTTAAATAAAAGTCTCCCCAACGCCGTTGGTTGCTTATTATTTTTAAGGGTGAAAACTACCCCTATTAGCGAAAAAATATAATACAATAGATTAAACCATATAATTAATTGAAATTATATGTATATGAACGTGTTTAGTAAAGGTCACTGCTCTATGTAATTAAGTGTAAAAAATATATATTTTTAGGGGTGAAAACTTGATAGCGAGAAAAATACGTTAAAGCATTAAAATGTATGGATTTTGTTTAAAGATTACTTTATGTTATTTCGTTCATTGTTGAATATTTTCAAGGATAAAAACTACCCCCTGCTACGATAAAAATATTATAAACAAGATTCAAACTTGTTTTTGCTTCAATTTTTGTTGTAATAATTTTAGTGAAGATAACTTGATGTTATTTATTATTTTTTGTGAGCTAGAACCTCCACCAACCCTTACCATAAACTGCTCCAATTAGATAGAAGTGGTAAAATAAGCAATTAATTTTTTATTGAACTTTATTTAAACTTTTAAAAATTAAAAAATATTTTTTTTCTGCGACGGGCTATAAGTTTGACCTTTTTCCCCGTTGACAGGTAGAAAAATGCCTCATTATTATGAGCTGCATCATATCGGGGAAATAAATGAATTAGCAGGGAAATAAATGAGTACTTTTTTCCCCGAAATGGCGGCTTAGGTATAGTATTAACACTCAGATATCATTAAATTTATATCAAATATACGTAAAGGAAAGTTACCTTATTATCCAAATGGCAATTATTAAGGGAATTTTCATAACAATCACTATCCATATTAATAAATTCACTCATTGAGACCTTACAAGAATCTTTGCAGAACTATCTAAAATTTTAATTAAATTATGACGTTTATCGAATTAAATCGTTTCGTTACCAGGCAACGTCGATTACTACAAAAGTGTACCAGTTTGAAAATTTAAATATAACATAAATCATTTTTCCGACATAATTTTCAGTTATCTAACTACGTTTTTCGACATTCTAACACTGATATTTCTTCTCGCAGAAAAAAATTGTATATTACACACGAGAAAAAGTGCGATTTTAGCTCTCGATGTGTTTGTCCCCTCCGCTAAACGCGTCGGGGACGAAATCACATCTCGAGCTAAAATCTATCACTTTTTTCTCTTGTATAATAAATAACTATTATTTTTTTTATTAATTTAATTATTAATAATTTTTTTTAACATTATACCTATGTTTTTACTAAATATTTAGTCACAGTCTTCGCAATCGCTATGATCTTCCTCCCTTCTCTCCTCCACTTGGCTTATGTTGTTAGAACTATTATACAGTTAGCCCTATTCAACCATCAAAGTAAGAAATTTTCGAAAACCGCAAAAAACAGTTCAATGGTTTTTTTGACTATAACTTGTTCAATTTTGAAGCTAGAAAAATTTTCCAGAAAGCATTTTAAAGATAAATAAATGCAAGATCTACAAACTCATGTAGGACTGATATTTTTTCTACCCTTATTCTGGAAAGTGGCAACGGTTGAAGGATTCGAAAATGGTACTAGTCAACCACTAGCCACAACTTTTGAGAGCCATAATATATCTCCCTCAATTTTACACTTACGAAAAAAATACCTTTAAAAAACTTTTTAGTACCTTGTAATTTTTACATGTCTGCCTTATTTTTTGACTTACATTCAAAAAACGAACTTTTTTATAGAAATTTTAAAAAAAAATTCTGACTTTAAATTGGTATCTTTTCAAAATTAAGGCTTGTTCATCGTTCAAACTCACAGAATTTACTAATGGTATATTAAGAAAGTGAATTGTAGAAGGGTTAACAAATTTTTTTTTTTTCTGCAACGGGCTATAAGTTTGACCTTTTTTCCCCGTTGACAGGTAGAAAAATGCCTCATTATATGAGCTGCATCTTATCGTGGAAATAAATGAATTAGCAGGGAAATAAATGAGTACTTATTTCCCCGAAATGGCGGCTTAGGTATAGCTACTATTAACACTCAGATATCATTAAATTTTTATCAAATACGTATAAAGGAAAGTTACCTTATTATTCAAATGGCAATTATTAAGGGAATTTTCATAATAATCATACTATCCATATTATTAAATTCACTCAATGAAAAATAACTTGCAATCTTTGCAAAACTGTCTTCAATTTTAATTACATTAATATGAAATAATTAAATCGTTTCGTTACCCAGGCAACGTCAATTACGATAAAAGACAGTTTGAAAATCCAAGTTTAACATAAATCATTTTTCTGACATAATTTTCAGTTATCTAATCACGTTTTTCGACATTCTAACACTGATATTTCTTCTTGCAGAAAAAAATTGTATATTACACACGAGAAAAAAGTGCGATTTTAGCTCTCGATGTGTTTGATCACATCTCGAGCTAAAATCTATCACTTTTTTCTCTTGTATAATAAATAACTATCAATTGGGATGGTTTTGAAGTGGTTGTTTTGACGGTTTTTTCTACGAAAAAGCTCGACGTCTATCTTATTTTCGTCATAGTTAACTCTTTTTTAAAAGTTTTTAAAGTTTTTTTTTTAGTTTTTGTTTCATAAAAAAATAAAAATGAAGGTCTTTTTAAGCACTATCAAAAACTTTCTATCAGCTTTTATAAAAAAATCCATCATTTTTCTATAATTTGAGATTGAAAGTTTCGATTTTTACTCCAAAAGCAAATTATTCAGTTAATTAACAGGTTTGGAGCAACCATAAACAAAATCATTCTCTTTGTTTTTTATTAGCTACATCTTTGTTTATTTTTATTTATGATGATCTTAGCGATAAAGCTCAAACTTTCTGAGATATTCGTGGAAAGCTGTTGAAAAACGTGCTAAAAAATTGAAATTTCAGTCGCAAATACAAACTCCAAAAGTATTGGCTGTAGTAACAAAGTTTATAGAAGAAAAATTACTTAAAATTAGCAGATATATTGATTTCTACAGTAATTTTTAACAACCAATTTTTCACCCACGAGAAGGGGTGGTTTTCACCCCCTCGGTAAAAGCAACCAACGGAATTGGGAGACTTTGAAGTAGAGGGTATGGACTACCTAAATTTAAATTTTTATATTTTTAGGAAGTGTTTTGTGGAATTTCTAGCCAAAACGGGGATGTACTGGACTAAATGAGAATAGTCCCCATCCATTCTTAAATTTTGATCTGAATGAGATAGAACTTTGATGCAAAAACTAAAGCAAATGCCATGAATTTTAATATTTTTTGACGGAAAACTGGTTAGTCAAATATGACGTTAATTGCAATTGCTGTCAAGTTCAAAATTATGAGAGGCATATGGGAGGTCGTGTACGTGTAGGATCTCATTTTAAAGGTGTTTCAATAATTATTATCTACCTATACCTACATAAAAATTATTTCCGTTTTCAATTTTGTCAATCTCTATGTTGACGACGTTTATAGTCCCCCACCCTATCTAAATTCTGAGCCCACTAGTCAAAATTTAAAACTAACATAATTTTTGTGTAGGTAGATAATAATTGAAATAGGTACCTTTAAAATGAAATCCTACACGACCCCCTCATGCCTCTCAAAATTTCGAAGTTGACAGCAACTGCCAGTCTTCTTTGACATGTTTGACAAACCAGTTTTACGTCAAAAAGTAGTAAAATTCGTGACATTTGATTTAGTTTTTGTACCAACATTCTAGTTCTATCTCATTCGGATCAAAATCTAAGGATGGGTATGGGGTTTCAAACATCCTCACTGACACAAAGAAGGTGCAAACTGACAACTAACATAATTTTTGTGCCACCTCCCATAAAAAATAAAAATTGTCAGCTGTAAATAGGGGTTATGACTAAAGATAGCATGTCCACATTCTGCACTTTCAAAGTTACATTAGTGTAATTTTTTATAAACGATGCATTGATACATTGTTGATTATGAATACCATCTAAATGGTGTTTTTTTTATAAATCATCACTATTTTTTTTCTCATTTCTAATAAAGAACAGAGGCAAAAGTGGAATTCAATTCAGTAATTATTTCTTGTAATGTAATGAATTATTGTTGGTTGTTTCAATCACTAATGCATCATTTTATTGGACATTTTGTCAGCTGAATTTTTTCCTAACTTTATCTGCAATTTGTTTTTTTTTTCATTATTGAGGATAATTTTTCAAGCGAAATTTATTTATTATTAATAATTATCAAATTTTGTCTTGATCAAATCAAATACAAAAAAAAAAGAGATTTCGAAGACTAATGCCCGTATTCACAAACGATAATTTCCTAAATAATTACGTAATTATTTAAATGAGTGAGATAGAGATATTCAGTTTTTTTGCAATAGAATGAGATGGGGATAATTGATTACGTAATTATTTAGGAAATTATCGTTTGTGAATACGGGCGTAAGAATTGTATCTCTCCTAAAGTTAAACACTCAAATTTAGGACACGATTCATTGAAACAAAAAAATACGAAAAGATCATTATTTATTGAAATAATTCAAACAAAATTACAGTTACTGACAAGGCACATGAAATGAAATTCCCTTTGAAAAAAATCTTACTATAGGGGACTATAATAATGAAAAATGGCGAACACAAAAAATATAGTCTTAATTAACATACTTATATGTTTATATTTATGTGCCAAACAATATTAAAACACATTATTGTGACACATTCTGAACTTTATAAGCTAATTGAACACTAGTCTTATGCAGGCTGCGAATGTGCCCCTTTCTTGCCGATCAGGGATTTGTGGATATGCGGAATTACACCACCTCCGGCGATGGTCGCTTTGATGAGGCTGTCCAACTCTTCGTCCCCGCGAATGGCCAGCTGAAGATGTCTCGGAGTGATTCTCTTCACCTTCAAATCCTTACTGGCGTTTCCTGCCAACTCCAAAACCTGAACAAAAAAAATTAATTAATAAAATAAACCGACTAGCACGATTCACGTTTTATTTACCTCAGCAGTCAAATATTCCAAAATAGCTGCGGAATAGACCGCGGCCGTGGCACCGACTCGTCCATGGCTGGTCGTACGGTTTTTCAAATGACGATGTATTCTCCCCACTGGGAACTGTAATACACATAAACAAAATCAGACGATAAAATCAGGTGTCCCTATCAAATTTCATTCAATTAAACAACTAAGCAAAGAACAAAAATGTTGCGATAATGAAAGATAAGATAAGCCTACTGGTGAATGAAAGAGTTCCTTGTTAAGAAAAACTGCAATAATCTAATAAAACCAGGTTCCAGATAATTTCTTCATAATACTACTGGACAGTAAAAATAAAAAAATGCTTTTATTGAAGGTTAATTTTAGTTATCTTGGAAAAAAAAACATTTTTTAAAACTATAAATGTTTGAAATTTTAAAGTCTGTCACTGACCTGATACAGGTAATAACTGAGTCACCTACCGAAATGCTAAAATAAATGAAGATAATAATAATAATGTTCAATAATAATAGAATGACGAAATAACGTGAAATAGCGTTCGCATGTCGTAGTTAGGAGGAATAACCTCAATTTATTGGAATCGGCCGTAATTTGGACCATTGCAAGTAAATTGTCAACAATAATACGTTACGATCCCAAAAATATCCAATTACCTGCAATCCAGCACGGGCTGAGCGCGAAACTGCCTTCGCTTTGGCTTTTCCTGAATCCTTACCAGCTTTGCCGCCTGCCTGTAATGGAAAAAAAATAAAAATAACACATTACAATAAATTACGGTAAAATTATATCAATTACGTGCATTAGAGGCTGAATTTACGAAAACACAATTTGGATTACTTACAACAACAAACGATTCAATAATAAAAGCGAAAAATTGCTTACCATTTTACACTGCTAATGACGCTTCCAAGTTCCAAATCAACACAACACAAAACACAAGCTTCCTTTTCGTCAGGCGATATAATAAAAATGCAACAGACAAACGGTTTTCTACGTAAGCGCGCCAAATGATAAACTCGCACCAATCGGCACGCAAGGTCTGGTCACGTGAGCAGCCAGCGCCAATAACTTCACAGGAGATATTGATTTGAATGGCTTGAAAAAGAGAGAAGGAGAATGGTTTCGGTACAAATTACCACTTCCCAGTACAAATTTACACGGTTGACATTTGCGATTTGCGGGTGGTGTTGGTGAGTGTGCTGTCATCTATTGCTGCCCTGTTGTCATGCTTAACAAATTATCTCTCACTCACAGATTTTTAACGATTTGATTGGAGTAATCAATATTTTTTTCAGAAGTAGGACTGATAAATAATAACTTATGAAGTCGTAATAATAATAATAATATTTAATTTCACTCATTGTTACTGATTTTGTCTGATTTCCTCATTTTATCACTGCCTTCATAAAATACTTAAAATTAGGGAACCTGTATTACCGACATTAACGCTTCTTTTAGTGTCGGTAATACAGGTTCCCTATTTGAAATAGGGAAATTATTGGTCCCAATAATAATAATAGGTGTGTACATATAACTTTCTTTATCTACTCCTATTAGATAACAAATCAATTATTAGTCTAATTTTAACGAAGTAATGGCATGCATTACTATTGCCCTATCGAATAATAGTGTCAGGTCGATTGAACAATGAGCTCATTATTCAATCGTTAATGTCAATTGTTTAACTTTACCGCCCTATTCTGTCGTACGTTTGGCAGATTCAAACTACTGACTACTGTCAATGGTCCACTGACGTGAAAGTAGAGTCCCTAAACTTTTATTTTACGTTTAATAAAATGTTATAAAAATATGACAGTCGCAGAATATTAGGATGATTTTGATCTTTCAACTACTACTTATAGCATACGAAGCTACTTATCATAATACTAAAATGAACATGTTTTAGTATCCGTGCGTAGTTATAAAGCCCTAGTCAACCGCTGTGAAAGCTGATGCCTTTGGAACGCTGCCAATAGGTTTAGTCCTGATAGACCTGAGGTTTAGTCCTGATAGACCTGATATAAATAGGGGAAAAGCAACAAATGCATCAATTAATGGTTTACTGCAAAAGGTCATTATATACATCCGCGGCTCCTACAGTTTCACTATGGAACCTATATAGGGGTGGAGAACATACCTATAGTAACACCAGGAAGGTATTCATTTGCTTTGCAAATGAAAGGGAAAGCCACAAAACGATGTAAAAAAAAACGGTTTTGAGAGCGCGGAGGGAGTGCGGTCCTGACAAGAGGCACCGATTAGATGCCGCGATTCCGGATAAATCCACTTCACAATAATTGCCAAGCATTCTATTCTCTGTTAGAGGTTTACAGAGGCGGACTGGGCGATATATCCGCTTTCACATAACGTGTCCAGTCCACAGAAATTCATGCAATGATTTTCGGATTATAAATGCAAAATAAATGCAAAATTCAAAATAAAAATCGTGATACTGTTATTTTTGAAGATTTTCCTTGCCCTGAAAGTGAAAAAAAAATAGAAATTCGACCGTAGTGCCAAAGAGGCCTTAGTTGTGACCTTAATATTAGTTTGCAATGGCTGTTTTTACTTTCTTACCCACCCAGCACCCCTATTTCGCTCCTCGGTCCCGAAAAAATTGATGAAACTTAGGAGCCGCGGATGTATACAATTACCCTGCAAAATTACTGCCTGCAAAATCAAAAGTGAAATACGATGCATTCGCGAAATCGCGACATCAAGAGCGACATCATTCACCCTAATTTTGTAATTTTTCTCCTTTTATTAAAGTTATTTTACAAAATTTCATTCGACAGTGAAGTATATATTTTCTGTACTTTTGCAATATTTCAATAACCAAATTATTTACTTAAAGAGAACCATATTTTTTTAATAAATAAAACTACAATCCATAAAACTTGTTTACATAAAAATTTAATTCTACCGTAAGTAAAATTATTTTTATTCAAGTATACTCGTAGATAAAGTATAGTATTCCACTCGCGCATAATGGCTATTATCCACTTAGATGTTACAGCACTCTAGAGGCTCGTGCTGCAGTTTTCATCTTCCTGGATAATAGCTATCATTATGCGCTTGTTGAATAATATACTATTTTGCATAACTACTTATTATTCTCAAGCTCAATAATTTTATGATTTATATGATTCTCACTTGCTTTTATAGAAGTGACAATTGACAGATAATATTGGAAATGTATTGGTAAAGTAAAGTTGACAACGCCGCGGAACAACATGGCGGATTTACCGGATGACGGTTGGTTGGCTGCTCAATTAATGAAAGTTTCGAATTTAAATTCGTTATTGTTATTATGTTAATTAATTATAAATTAATTGATATTATGTGCAGAATTTAAAACCTAAAAAACTAGGGTAAATTATCATTTGGAGCTACTGGACATTTTAAATCCATAATTTACTAAGTAGGTATAAATTGCCTTATTTTGAGAGAACTTATTTTTTATTTTTACAGAATGAATCAATCACTAGAACTAGAACTACAACTAGAACAATACCAGATATTGAAAGACACAAAGGTACCTTCTTATTTAGGAGAATTTTTACAAGAAAAACTCTCAAGTAACGATTTAATCACCTTAGTTACCAGAATTAACCCCAAGGAGCAGGTATTAGCCCCTCTTCACTTGTCTTAAGATTAAAGCCTTACTAAAGCTTCCTAAGAAACAATTGTTTTTCTTTAATTTGTAGACAATTAATGAAGAATCAACGCTGCCATTACAAATCGATGAATCTTGTGAGGATGTTAAAAGCAGTAGACCGATAAAAAGTAGCGATAGTGTCAGCCCCTTAGATCTAACCGGCAGCCCTCTCAAATTGAATCTCCAGGAGGACAATTTTGACTGGATCGACACCTCTGAAAGACCCAAATACTGGCCCAAGAATGAAACTAAACACTTTCCTCTTTCACTGCAAGAAGCAAGGTTTGTATCCTCAATACTGCTACGGCCGTTCAGTCTATTAATTACAACCTTTCATATTTACTTAGTGAATACCTTATTTACTCAATGTCTTTATTGGTTAATCAAAAAGTTCCATTTCTTAAACACGATTTTAACAGTATTATTAACCAAAACCATGCTGACAGATCTGTCCCAGGACTCTGTGCTATTACATGAAAAGCAGTTTCATTTTTTGAATTACAAAGTCAATACTTTAAGACCCCTTAATTGGCTTATGCGGATGATTTCTATCAATTTTCAACAATGTCGTTTGAAAAGTTTCACCACTAAGAAAGAATTTTTTGTGGGCAAGACTTTGAGATGATTGTTTCGTCATTGACTTACCATTCTTATTCCTGGTACACTGCTCCAGTATGCTCTCTATTGAAGCCTGCTCTCTCACCGAGTTACTTTAATGATTGTACCAGATTTTTTGACTCATGGTTCAGGGGCAATACTGGAATTGCCAGCTATCCGCCCTTAATGACCCGGCCCCAAACAAGTTCCCCGGCGTAGCTAGATCGATGAAATGATGGCTCTGCAACCATTCCCAGATAAACAATTGTAAATATAAAGGGTTAAGGGGCTTCAAACTTGCCTGACTCAAAGAGAACATTATAGATTTCTCCAGAACCAGCTCTACCTTTGTGGTTTCACTTATTCTCATATTGAAAGTATTGCAACTCTTTCATCCTGGAATATGGTGGATATGTTCCTATGGTGACTTTATGTAGACGCTAAACTGGAACATTTGCACCATGTGTACCCAGAGACCAAATAAGAACATCCCCCCTTTTCATGCAAAGTTTTGAATTATTTTCAGTTTTGAGCGTTTCTTGCTCCTAAACTATTTTCCTGGCTTATGTTTGCAGTCTTCGATTCCTGTTTTAATAATCCCAGACCAGTGCCACCCAGAACATAAATCTGGGTGCGTTGTTTTTGGGGACGATATTTACTTATTGTAATTTTTTTTATATTTTTAGGTGCCTTTTAAATAGTTGCTACGATAAAAATCTAATTGACAATCTTGCAAAATCAGAGGTAGTATTCTGTGTTTGTGATGGAGAGGACAATAAGCGTACAGTGTTATTAGGAAGATCATTCAGATATGTGTCAACGTACATGGTTAACATTGTGGGTTGCTTGCCGTATGGACATAAAGCTATTACTTATAATGAAATGAAGAGAGATCATCTGCGGAATGTTCGAAAAGAAGCAAAGGTAAAGTTATTTTCTGGAAAATATCTTTGTGATGTTTTTTGCAAGATGTGAGTGGAAATGCATCTTTACGATTTCAAAATTTATTACATGTTTTTTGATAATCACAAGACATTTAATTAAATTTCTGTTTTTTACCAAGTTTTAATGAGCTGATGACTACAATTTTTGTAGTTTTCTCACATTTTTATTTGAGCTTGTTGTATTAAGTTTTGCTTATCGTATTTGCGGTGCCGGTAATATTAAAAATATTTCTTCAATTCGCCAATACTTACACATTTCCACTCACCATTTTGTTTTATATTGTTTTTTTCAATATGTAAACTTTCTTAGATCGAATATTTAATTTGCAATGTTTACGAAATTTATGGATATAATATAAAAAAATGCATGCAATTAGATAATGTGGAATGTAACGGAAGTATTCAATTTGAACTTCTTTCTAATAAGCCTGGAGAGCATAATAATAACATTCTCGAGAGATACTGTGATGTAAAACTGGTAAGTTATAGTTCTATGTATACACTTCTTATTTATTAATTATTATTTCAATTCAAAGAATCTTCAAGTTGTTGCCGGTCATAAAGGTTCTGATATTAATTTTATATGGGAGCAACTGGGACTGGTTTATTCTTTCATTGATATTTTAATAAATTCCTCAATTGATGAAAATACAGTACTCTGTGAAGATCATTTGGAAGTAGGAGAACTAGAAGATTCGATTTATGGATTCTTTGATGTTAATTTTTTCGACTTGGAGGAAATTAATGATGAATGTTCGAGCGATTTAGACTTGAAAGAACCGCCGAGAACTGTTCTGGATGAGTTATGGCTTTCTCTGAAGAGTAAGTTTTTTGACTCTTTATAATGCTTACTGATTAGAGATTTAAACACAAAATTTCCATTAGAACAATAAGCTTTTTACAAAGCAATAAATTTTTTATTTCAGGATGCAAAAATGTAACAGATTTAGGAGTTTGTTTTAAATTATTATTTCAGCATCTTGCAAAAGTACAAACTAGAATTCAGGTATAATTATGAAATGTTGATAATTATGTTTTTTCATTAACAATTTTTATTTTTCAGATTCCAAATGCTGATGAATCTTACATTGCCTATATTTTACATGGAATTTTAAAGGGAACGTTGGCAGTTCCAACAATTACCATCACA
Source organism: Malachius bipustulatus (assembly GCA_910589415.1). NCBI lineage: Eukaryota > Metazoa > Arthropoda > Insecta > Coleoptera > Melyridae > Malachius > Malachius bipustulatus. The sequence goes on from OU342633.1 coordinate 20,059,585, forward strand.
GAGGCGCTCGAGTTTCTAGTGGAATTGGGGCTCGAGTATTTAAAAAATTATTGCTTAGGAGTGATTGGCAATTTCTCAGAAAATATTTCTCAGTTATTTTTGGATAAGTGGAGGTATGGTATGAGAATCTCTCAAACTTGAGAGATAAAATTTTTTTATTTTTGCAGTGAAATAAAATATAATAAGTTTGTGATGAAGAGGGAATCCAGGGCTGCTCTTATGCTTGAAAACACCAAGAGTTCCATTTTGAAAAATACCGAAATCAAACATTTTTATGTTACCCAAATGTACTTTATCATCGAATTTTGGCTTTTATTGAAAAAGTATTCGCAAATATCGGAAGACACCATCGAAGCAATATGCAAGTCAATCTTCACTCATCTCATGGAATCTAACGAAGGGAAAAGTTACTCGAAAGCTTGCTCGCAGAAATTGTGTGAATTTTCTTATCAAATGAATTCTGTTAATAATACTGTATTAAGAGGGTTAGTAGCAAGATTTATGAGCTCTTCTCTATTATTATTATTATTATTATTATTGATGTGTTTTTTTTGTTTTTAGGAAATTTGTAGCAAAAAGGGTTGTGCAGATGCGGTCGGTCACAAATACTTGTGAAATTAAAACCGTCTTTCATATATCGTCTTTTCCTATCTTTCCTGAAACTATTTTTAATAATTATGGTAATTTTATTGTTTGCACTTTATGTAATAAAATAAAAGTAATGTTACTTTATATTTTTTAGGTCAAATCGAGAATCCAGATGATGAAATTTATTACGTTTCCAAGATGGTCAATTTTACTGAACGTTGCAATTCTGAGGTTGTTAGTGTAGCATAAACTCATAATTTATCTTTGTTTCACTTTTATATTTCTCATTTCATGTTTCTTATATATAAATATGAATCATACGTTAATAACGGTTGTTTCATTGAAATCATGAATGATCCCGGACTGTCTTGCCTTGGTCCTTGGAAATTTACCCCGAACGCTTCATCCATAACTGCAGTAGACATCTCAGTGATTACGTATGTACAAACGATGCTTCAATTTTCGGCGTACTGAAAACTACTGAAACTGAATGTGGAAGTCATCAGTTGTGAAGCTTGGATTTTCTTATTAGATTTCTCATCTTTAATGTTTTAATCCTATTTTAAAATAATTAATAAAATAATAAAACTGTCTAAAAATGATGTACCCAAATGATCCTACAGAACTATTAGAAGGATAAGTCGAAGAGACCAATTTTGATACATTTGTGGACTGTATGAATAGAATTAGAAATATAAATTCTGTGGCTTGGCCGAAAAACGGCTTAGGTGTCTACAATACAATATAATAATATAATATACAATATAATAATATAATACAATACAATACAATACAAATTTCTTTATTGTACTTGAATTACAACAGTCATTGCTTAGTATAACAGCGTTATTACAGAAATGAAAAAAAAAACAAACAAATAAAAAATAAAAAAGCACAGCAAGTCAACATAACTGAGAACCCAACAGTTACAGGAGCTATTTTGAAGTGGTTCAGGTATTTGATAGATGCGTATGTGATGAATGTCCTTACTGAAGACGACAGATGGTGTGTAGGAGGTTTGAACAAATTGAACCTGGTACTGTAGTGATGGGTGAATCGGAAATGGCATCTGCATGACTGCTGCACTGACAAGCCTGCCAGGATCCTAATCGCCCTCTTTTGAAGAAGAAAAATCCTTCGGAGAGATCTCTCACACCCACCCCAGACGGCCAGCCCATAGGTCACGTGGCTGATCAAATGCCCATAATAAGCATAGAGAAGAACCTCAAGGGGCGTCTGAGAAGGAAGCAGACACTAGCAAGACGACGGCACAAATGATCTGTGTGAGCCGACCAGTTTAGGTTCTGTTCGATGTGGAAGCCCAAAAACTTCACGACACCCTTCGGCGCGATCAAGGGACCGACGGAGGGTATGGAAGGTAAAGGGGGAAGACGTATTCGGCTAGAGTGAAAATCAATCATCTCAGTTTTGTCTAAGTTGAGTTTTAGTTTATTGACCCCGAGCCATAAAATTGCTCTTTTCAATGGAAGTTGAACGGTATCTACTAGACTATAAGGTCGCCCGTTCTCGTTTTATCTAAATAAGAATTGTTGTATCATCAGCATAGTTAACACAGAGGGAATTAGGGGAGGTAATTTTGGGGCCCAGATCGTTAATGAAGATAAGGAAAAGAAGTGGACCGAGAACACTACCCTGTGGCACCCCAGAGGAAATTGGAGCAAAAGATGATCGCACAGGTCGGCAATCAGACCCAGTAATCTGAACCGCCTGTGTTCTTCCCTGTAGGTAGCTGGGAAACCAAGAAAGGGGCAATCCACGAACTCCGACATTCTCCCGTTTCCGAAGGAAGCACTCGTGGCACACTCTGTCGAATGCCTTGGAGATATCCAAAAGCCAGCCCATAGTGCGCATCCTCTCCTCCAAACCCTGAGATATTGTCAAGTAGGCATAAAAACCAGAGCACTGAAGTAATAAGATTTCTTAACTATTAAACACCATTGTTAGCAAGTCAGCACAACTATTATTTGAATAATCATTTCAAAACTTATTGGGAAATACAAACTTGCTAGCATGATGTGTAAATTGAAAAGAGTTTATCGACTTTGCTGACCTAATCAGCAGAGGTAATAAAAAGGAGAGTGCGACCCAGATTAGGACAGAGGGGCTCCTACTCTGGGGGAGTGTGACTCCAACTCTTGGAGACAGCGGGTACTCCGTAAAGTCATAAGTAAAGTAGTGCCGTTATTGTGAAAGTGCTGTTCGCAGTCTTACAAATTGTACCAATGAGCATTAGGATGATGTGTATGTATAAGTACATTTCTATTTTCATAAATTTAGTGTATGTATTTAATGAGCGTTCTTTCTTGACCACACTAAGGTCAAATCATTATAATATTGTATAAAAAGTCCTCAGCAATCGCTAGAGACTTTCAGGGTAGCCGACTTTCACTTAAGGCCTCCTCAAGGTAGCTCCCCTTCAGGGTTTTTATTTTATTCTTAATCTCTAGTAGTACCAGACGGCTCCCCTGGAAACTAGTGGCGGCTGTAAAGGATTCGACTTTAATAGTAGGGACCGTAGTCCATTGTAAACATTTTAGTACCCCCCTAGTTATTAACGTATGTCTATCAATTATTATTAATTTTTTTCAAAATTATTTTAACCGGTTTTTTTTATTTATTTTTTTCTCAATAAACTAGATATATATTTGTGTTTGTAAATCTTTTGTTCTTAACCCCCTTTTAACCCTACGAAATAGGGCAACCCCCCTGCTGGGTTGCGACATAGGGTGAAAGCCCCGTCTTTCGCGGTGCGACAATATGAAGTCTGTAAGCTCCACAAGAGCCGCCTGGGTAGGTCTGTTTTTAAGAAAACCGTGCTGGGAGCGGGAAAGGATCTCTGTTTTGTCTAGAAACTCAATAAGACGAGACGAGACAAGGGATTCAAGAATTTTATCAAATACCGATAGTAGACTAATCGGTCGGTAGTTTTCAGGGTTTTTGACGTCGCCTTTTTTGAAAATGGGCTTAACTAACGCTGGCTTGACATCTTCGGGGAATACACCAGTCTGAAAGGAGCTGTTGTAAATTTCAGATAATGGCTGAGCAAGATCAGCAATGCGCAGTGCCTGGCAAAAAAAAGGATGAGGGAATCTCGTCCAAGGCCGTATACTTCTTACTTTTAAACCTGGAAACTACTTACCTACTTCTATAATTTCCCGAAGTGATGTCGGAAAAAACACCAAGGAAGAAGAGGCGCGTGTTGACATGTTGGATCCGTGGGTGTGACTATATGTGGGAGAGTTATTTGAAAGAAAGACGGAATTGAGCATCTCTGCCATTCCTTCAGGATCAGTCGTCACTCTCAAGATTTTATGAGAAGTGTTTATTGACTTGCATTGGTTGTTTATGAGGGTCCATCCCGCTTTAATGGGAATTTCAGATTCACTGATGAAGTCGTCGTTGCAGTGCCTGATCTCCTAACCCTGCGTCACCAGGTACCTAAACCGTCGCTTTATGCTACACAGCTGAGTCCTGAACTGCTGGTTGGACGTGTTTAATGGATTTAGGAGATTAATCGTTCAGAAGGTGAGCCACCTTAGACTGGAGAGTCTAGGCCTATGAACTCTACATCTCCTGAGTGCGAAGTATTTGTCGAAGTAGAATGAAAGGGTGTCAGAGAAACAGGAGTATTTCGAATTCGTATCAGGGGCATCGCAGAACCTCGTGCCAGCCCAAACGCCGAAGTTCGCTGTGCCAGGAGAAGGGGGTCTTTTTATATCTTACGTTGTTTTGAGATAATCCAAGATTTATGACAAAATTTGAAAATATCATAACACTCTGATTCAAAAACTATTAGAAGGATAAATCGAAATAAGTGAAGAAACCTATTTTGATAGAAATATAAATTACCCATATAAAATAAAATTGAAGTTTTCTTATTTTAAAAGGGTTCAAATCTGATTATGCTTTATATTTAGAAGCAGAACTTGATCTACCCCTCATACAATAACATGAAATATCATGAAAAAGCCAGTGGCGTGTGCTTTAATTAAGGGCTTTATGTTTTATTATCGGGTACGTTAATTAACGTTTTTGTGTTTTATTGACCAATATTCTATGGTCAAGGAAATATAGTGTACTTAATCTGATTATATAGGTAGAGTAGGTGAAGCCCTATTTTTGACCTAATATACCTACCTACTAAGGATTCCTTGATTTTAGATGAACAGTTACTACGAGTAAAAGTGTTCCAGGCTGATGTTGCCTTCTGTTAAGCGCTTTATTTATAAAAATGGTAAGAATATTGAATTTATTAATTTTTCGTAATTTATTTTATATCAGTGTAAATGTACACGTTTCAATGAATGCAAAAGCTCAAGCTTCGATTTTATAATAATTCTGCGACAAAGCAAGGCTGAATAGGCAATAATTAAACAACTTAAATTTTTGTTAAATTATTTAATTTTGTAACTTCAAGAAGTGTAGGTATCTGTGTATACAGGGTGCTTCTGTTTCAGAACTCCAACGACAAATTCCTCTAGTAGGTATATTATTATTTCTTGTTTAAAAATAAAAGTGAAAGTTCACACCAATCAATACAATAACTTCATCCTTGCTCATTTTTTCTCAAGAGTCAATAAAATTGAAATGAAATTGAATTTCATAAAAAGTGATAAAAACATCTAAGATGAAAATTTGACTTTATTTTCAGGAATTAGTTACGATAATGAAATTCGGTTACACAATCATAATCGTAACGTTTCTCTTGATGATATGGGTTTCGTTATCATTTGCAAGTCTTGTGAATTACAGCCAGAATCCACCCTGTTACTTTAATCAGTTGTGTTCTTGTTCAAAATTTGTACCAGATTTGGGTATAGTCAGCTGCCAAAATACCAAGTTACCACAAATACCACAAGTGATCAACACGTCAAAGGTTTTCGTCTTACATTTAGAGAATAACGGGTTGAGAACACTGCCACCTTATTTTTTTCATAGCACTGGTAAGTGTAACTCTTTCTTATAATCTTGGTAATCAGGTTAGAGTACCTATAATAATAGTAGAATGCTCCAGGCCAGGCAGCAGAGTGACGTCGCTGTAACGTAATTTTTTGGTCATCCCAACGCCATTATATGACTCTAGAAATGACGGTTCAATGGCTTGATTATGTCATAGCCCGTTGACGTTATTTTTAGACGTCGTATATACGGACGTACGTACTTTGATAGTATTTTAGGCGTCATAAAAAATTGTAATTAATATTTATGAAATACATTTTATGGCTGGTTACAAAAAGGAGGCCAGTTTGTTCATGGATGTAAAATTAATTACTTAATTAAACTGTTCCATTTTCTGTCCTCTGTAAAATACAAAATAATAATTACAAATTCTATTGGGTTAATTTGGCTTGCTAGCGCGATAATGTTGCAACACTTACAAGACCAAGTCCGATCAGAAATTGATAGGAGCACTTTGTACAAGCAAGGGGTAGAAGAAGGCATTAAAATTTACTTCTTTATATAAAAATAATTGATAATAAGGCAGAACTTATAGAGCCAGATGCGAATATTCAGTTTGTCTGAAAATGACGAAAAAACGACGTTAGAACGACGTCATAAACTACGTCTGAGAAATGACGACAATCACGTGATTATAATCACGTGATTTTTGGGTAATATGACGTCGGGGACCAAAAAAGACGTCATTATAACGTGACTCTGCTTCCTGGAAGGTTTTGATAACATTTTCAGAAGACAATTATCGAATTTTACTAAAATATACAGACATATTGTTGATTCTGATGTATGGATGATGAAGCCACCCGTATTTCTTTCTCCTTTACTCCTTGTCCAGTTTTGACAAGGTTTTGGCTTTTATGAAGAAGGAAAAAAGTTTATGATGGCACATTTTAAATCACTTTTGGAACTTTCGCCTATTCCATTTTTAAATGGCTCTGTATTTTTTAATAATTCTTCCCTAGCCATTACAGCTTCATCTCTTCTTCATTCTCTCGTCTTGAGATTTTCGCTGTCTTCCTGGACGCTAATAGTCTTCCGTTTCAAGGTAGGCCTCCCTTGTTTACTTTCTCATCACTATCAAATTTCCAAGTATTTTTTCTATCATGTATTTTGTTCCACTTGGTGTTCAAACTTATCTAAGATTTTTTTTTTCAATAATTTACCGAATTATCTTTAATTTTACCTCTAGCAGCTCCTTCACATAGTTAATTAGCTACTCCTGTATTTGTTCTATCACATCACCTAAAGTTTTAATGAATTCGTGCTTTGTTTATATTGCCACTGAAATCTTTGGAACTTTCTGGAACTCTTTTCTCAAGAAGTTGACGAAATTTCTTATGGTCAAATTTTCTTCTCGTCATTCTTCTTGAGGCATTCTTTGAACCTATTGCTTGGAAAAACAACAGTGTTACACATCAAGCTTTCTCCCTCTTTCGCAGGCGAACCCTCGAGCGACCTTGTTGAACAACCTTGAACAACCTTGTTTCTCAAACATTCTCAAACGTGTTTTACCTCTTAGAGCTTCTCTCAAGAAACTCCAAGCATGAGAGCTTGCTGGTTCTGAGAAGCTTGGAGTAAATCTACATTCTTCTCTCTTTTGACCATCAAAATTTGGAGCATTCCTTCTGAAAAGAGTTAGACAATTACTCAAGTTAAATAAAAGTTGATATTTTCAGGTTTATACAAGATCGTCGTAAGAAAAAATCCGCTTCATTACATTCCCGATGAATCGTTTATGGGTCTCGAGAGAACTCTATGGGAACTCGATTTAAGTTACGATAGATTAGTACATGTCCCGAATAGATCGCTCAGATATTTGCAAAAGTTGAAGCTTCTAGATCTAACAGGTTTGAATCCCATAAAATAAGAAATTTTTATTAATTTTATTTATTTTTCAGGTAATGATATAGTTTCAATTACTCCAGATAACTGGAGAGGTCTCGAGAGTTCTCTAGAGACTCTAATTCTCAAGGATAACGCGATTACTGACTTACCAATCGATGCCTTCTCTGGATTACCAATGGTAGAGACGATCGATCTTCGGGGGAACAATCTAAAAGAAATCGATCCTGCTGTTTTTAGGGACGGAATGGGAAAGTTATCGCGTTTGTTGTTAGGTGATAATTTGTTAACGGCAATTCCTTATCAAGCAATATCTCCTTTAAAGACTTTAAGGGTTTTGGATCTCGCTCATAATAGAATTAACAATATGAAACCTGGAGTGGAGATTGGAGTTCAAAATATTAATCTGAACATTCAGTTAGCATTGGATGAACTACATCTTGACTATAATTCGATAACTCTATTAGAAGCTGTTTCGTTTCAGTATTTCAGCCTTGTCAATAAAACATTTTTGAATGGGAATCCTCTGAGAGATGTTGAGGTTTGTTATAGCTTAAATTTTGATAATAAGTCATTTGAAATTATGTTTATTCACAGGATAATGCATTTCGGCAGGCAAGGATAAGAGAATTGTACTTGAGAGATTGCCAGTTGAGTGAGATTACTCCCGAAGCTCTTAGTGGTTTGGAAAATTCGTTAGAAATTTTGGACTTGTCAGGAAATAATATCACCCTGCTCCCTGCAGAAGTGTTTGGTAGGCTTTCGTTCCTGAAATTTCTTTCTCTACGTGAAAATTTCGTGTCAGTTTTAAATCCTGCTGAAACTTTTAGCGGATTCCAATTTTCGTTACATCAGTTAGATTACAGGGGATCTCAAAATGTCCCTGTTTCTTTACAAGATTTCCGTAGGTAAGTATAATCAAATTGGGTCGTAGAGTTAATAAATAAATTATTGAGTACTTATTCATTTTTGCAGGTTGAGAAATCTTAGAGTTCTCAAGGTGTCTTGTTTGAAACATCAAGCATTGTCGCCTGATGATTTTATCGAATATGGAGTTGATTTAGAAAAATTGCATATAAGTGGGGGCAATTTGCAAAGCATAAAAAATAATGCGTTTCAGTATGTACACGGATTGAAGTTGATCGATTTATCTGAAAATTCTATTACTACCGTTGAACCTAACGCTTTTAAGGATGTGAGAGATTTTTATTTCACTTTTTTTATTATTATTATAATAATTGTGAGTGTTTATTTTTTAGATAGGGCATTCTTTGTTACATTTGAAAATGTCCCACTCTTTATCGGCATCCGTGCAAAATTTACCATCTGAATCACTAAAGTCGCTGACAAATATAGAAGAACTGGATTTTAGTAACAACAGACTGAAAAATGTACCGGATACTTCATTTCATTTTATGAAAAATTTGAGACTGATAGAACTTCAAGATAACGTAATCGATACTTTACATAAAGGCACATTTCAGGTATTGTATATACAGGTGTCCGGTAATTGCCTCCTAATTTCTCAGGAGCATACAGGGGAGGTCAAAATAAACATAGTCTGTCATAAAAATATTCTAAAGTGCCCCTAAACGAATATACTGTAACGAAGAAGACCCTAGTCCCATGGTCTGTAGCAAAAAGCCACCGTGTGTTCGTCTAGTTTCCCTCTGGATTTTCCCTAATAGGACCGCTGTGATTTTTTACGTTGTGTTTGCCGTTGTCTTTACCGTAGTCACCCGCCCTGCTCTTTGATTGAGGTATGCCAGGATTACTATGGCCGAAACGGATGCGCAAAAGAACCTACTATGACTCATTGTATCTCGGTTGATTGGGATTTCTTTCGGAAAACCGGGGAAATTTACTGAGACTTGTTGTTAACTATGGACTTCCTATCATATGTCTAAAAGCGAGTGATGAGCGAGAGCATTCGTTTGTAAGGGCGTAAAATGGTGAAGGGCGAGATGGACTGTGATTTTGCATAGAGAGCACAAAAAAGTGGAAAACGAAGATAGATATATTTCATATATCTTTCACACTTCTATCTATTTCAAAAACCACTCTTTTGCACACCTGTGCTTTCTTATTATTTCGTTTTGTTTTTGTTTTGGTTTTCAGACTACCCAATATATTGCGGGAATGTCTGTCTGGTTTCCTATTCGACGATTTTCTTTGCCTTGCGAGGTTCATTCGAGTACAGGGTTGCCACTTCTCCTGAATTTTGATTTCGTATCTTTTATAAAATCGTTCCTTCCAATTCTCTTTTATTTAATGATTTTATTTTCACAGTTGATTTACCTGGGAGAGTGAATTAATTCACCTCCGTTTATTTAATTCATAACCTTGGTGATACTGTATTTAGTTATCACTTTGTATACCTTGTTGTTATTTGTCTTGGTCTACCTTTTATTGCATCCGTCGATGCTGCCTCGTCAGGCGACCTTTATGTCACATATGTTACCTTGCCCTTAGGCATTTGTCACTGTTATACCTTTTATTGCACCTGTCGATGCTGCCCCGTAAGGCGACCTTTATGTCACACACATTACCTTGCCCTTAGGCATTTGTCACTGTTATACCTGATGATTTACCTTACTCGTCATTCGAGTGCTTTTCAGATTGAAACCTTAATCAACTGTATTATTGTAGATTTTTCTACACACCTTGATTTATTACCCAGAGCATGTTGGCTCCGTTCTCTCTCTCGAAGATCTTTGTTCCTCAACGTGATTATTAGCTGACCATACTACAGATCACGACTCTTTAACCATTAATCTAGTTAATGATTGAAAATGCTGGACTTTTGTTTATCATTCGTGTTTAGGCTTGTTTACAGACAAATTACTTACAGCCAATATTATAAAAGCTCATTAAGCTAACGGGCAGATTTCTGTGCTCGTTTTTGAAGCTAATATCGACGTCAAATGACTTTTAGTAACATTTTTGTAGTTACTTGCATGTCAAGAATAGATAAAATTAAAAAATTCCACTTAGACTCGATACCTTCTTCAGAAATGGCCCCAGAAATCTGCCCGTTAACTTAATGAGCCTTTATAATACCCGCTGTTAATCTTTTGTATCGGTACCAACACACCGGTCCGCCAGTAACACGAGTACGTCGGCCTATCACCCCAAAGAGCGTAGATAGTATGATGAGAAACATAATAATAACATTTGTCACATAAGATTCAGGTGTGTATAAAATCTGGTTAGATGAGATTCGGAAAAACGACCTTATAATGATCAATTTGGCTTTTGACTCTAAATTGGCTTTACCCACTCTCGAGGCCGGTCTAATTTTGGTGATTTTGATTCTCTATTCGATGATTTGCCTATCCTACAACTGCGGGTGTTTTATTGCCTCGTGGCGTGCTACGATTTTCACTTTAAAGAGTCCTGCTCTTTTTCCGGCCCCCTGAGGTCTCCATCTGGACATCGAGATGAATGCCTCCCTCACGTTTGGTAATCGAGTACCTATTATAAATCCTAATCGAATATTGTAATGAACTTGGTTTTTCCTGATAATGTAAATGAGTGGCTGGGGCTACATCTGACAACGCTGCCTAAGCTTGCTTGGTTCTATCTGAGAGTGCAACCTACTGTTGCGAGTTCCTGTCATATAGCGCCACTAATGGGAAGAATGGCTCGTTTTCACTTTCTAAATCGTATTATTTAAAGGGACTGCTTCATGCCTAACTTGGTTTATTTCTAATAACGTGCCGCTTTAATTATTCACAGATTATTTTATTCCTGACCTGGGTCCAGTTTCTCTCCTAGCTCTATCTCAATTTCCTATACGTGAATTATTTGTTGTTGAGGGATTTCTTCCTGCCTAACATTTGCGTGATCCTACATCTGCACTCCTGAAAAATAGAACGATTGAATTATTTCCAATCCTGGGCCGTTTTATTCACAGATTATTAATTCCTGATCTGAGTCTATTTTCTCTCCTAGCTCTATCTCAATTTCCTATACGTGAATTCGTAATGATTCGTCGAAGTATTTCTCTTTCCTAATATTCGCTGACGTGATCTAGTAGGTACCTATTATTTACTGCTGGTGCCGCCTACTACCTAGCTGATTGTTTTGCCTGATTTAAAAATGGGATCTGCGCTCATGGATTTGGCGAATCTGTTTGATTATTTATTTATGCGGATTTTGTTTTGAAGAGATCCTCCCTAGCTGATTGTATGTGGAAATTCAACTGGCGTTGGTGGGGGTTTATGAATCAGTACCTATATTTATTTATTGATTTGAATTTCGTTTGAAGAATGATTTGTTCTAACTGATTGTATGTGGAAATTTCCCTAATCGTAAAGGAAAGAGCGTATGGAGTGCATAGAGTCTACCATCTCGTTTACGCTCCTTTTGGATAGGAAAATTCACGGTTTTTCTGGGTTGATTGGTTAGGAAATTTGTAGCGAGTGCATAGAAACTACCATCTCATCTACAAATTTAGTTGAAAGAATGGCAGACCTGGAGTGCGCTAATAAAAGCCGTCTCGTTGATCTTCCAAGCAAGGGTTAAGGAATATGACAGAGCTCGATCGAAGTCTGATCTCACTCTGCTCCGAGCAGTGGTAAGCCGTTTGCTTTTATAGATGCCGCAGCCCGCCTTCTAAAACACGACACGCAACAATGCACCTTATTGGTACTGCCCTATACCGTGATTTATTTCTTATCATATCTTACTTGTCTTGAAACTTGGCGAGTTGACCTCGCGGCTACCTTACTGAATTGTCCTAAACCTGAACTACCTAAATTTTCCTTAAAATCGGTCGACGCGTTCTGCACCTTTCCATTGTGTCTAGTTATTATAATTGCACCGGCTTAACTTTCATTTCGCGTTTTCCCCTACTTGTAGTTTCGGGACCGCAGCGAATTTTCGGCTATTGCAATTTATTTATTTATTCGTTTTTTCGATTGGTGTAATTTTCATTATCGTAGGTATGATATCGAACGAGTTACTATTGTCTTTGAAAAGGATTATTGTCTAAGTTATGATTCCACACAATCATCCACCCGGCGGTCTGTTTCTAGGTCATCCTTTTCTTTTCATCACGCGGGCAGAGACTGTCTTTTACAATACCCTGCGTTAACATCTGGCAATGGTTTATTTACCCTTGCGGTGGCCGTCTCTTCGATGTTGTTAAAAGTGCTGGAACTCCACTAGCTAGAGCGCTTCTATTTTATGAATATTTAATGAGCGGACGGGGATCGTTTACTTGATCTAACGGCGGGTGGCTGCGTTTTAATTACTTTTAGGTATTTACGTACCTAATGCTTGCACTGTTTGCTTTTTTGATTCGGGATGATTTAATGAGGGCGAAGGAAATATTTCCCTTATCATCCTACCTAGGTGCGCGATCCATTTCAATACAGAGCCTTTTTTTTCACTTTTTTGGCTCTAACTTTTGAACCGCCCTGTTTATTCGATGAAATTTTAATGTTTTATAGAGGCCATAAAGAGTCATTAAGCCACATGTAGAGTGGCTGTTTGACGTCGTCAGGGAAGTCCGGAACGGACTTATACCACCATACTCGTTGGGTCAAAGTTTTGACAGATGTCCTTTTACAGAACTCAATACTTATTTTTAGATACACTGGTCCTTCATCTTTAAAAAAGGTAGGTACTCTTAATTCATTTCGATAAAACTGGCGGTTCTAGAGATAAATCGACTTTTATGCGAATTTTGACCAAGTTCCGTCAGTAGTAATCACCTGCCGAAAGTTTTGACAGGTGTCATCTTAATATTTTGACCTCTCTTGTATGCTCCCAAGAAATTAGGAGGCACCTACCAGGTATAAATAATTTTTTTCATGAATTTATTATTAAAAATTTAACCATTTTAGAGTGATTATCATTCAAACTTGGAAGACGTAAACTATTCCTTCAATAACATAAAAAATATATTACAACACACATTCGTGGATCTTCCTCAATTAAAATATATCAGCCTGGATGACAACAGGATCGACAATATCGAAAGACGTGCGTTCATGAACCTCCCGTATCTTAGAATGCTCAATTTAGAAGGCAATAAGTTGAAGAGTTTGCCTTTCGAAACTTTTCAGAACTTGCCGAAACTAGAGAACTTAGACATGTCTTACAATGAGTTAGAGACTTTCCATTTCGGTATTTTCGATCAAGTAGGAACTTTATCTGTTTGTAAAGTGAATATAAGCCACAACAAGCTGTCTGAACTTAAATTCCCCGGATCGTCTTCTTTCGATGGGGATTTGGGTGAGACTGCCAGGATATTATGTCGGATCGTATTATTACTGATTATGAGGTTTTTCAGGGAGTTCCGGATTTCATTCTAACATAAAAGTTTTAGATCTATCCTACAATAATATCAGTGTTATAAGGAAATCATTTTTTAAGCCAGCAGAAATTTCTTTAAGCCATATTTATATAAGTCATAATGACTTACAGAACATAACTAGGGAAACTTTTGGTAACACGATGCATTTACAATTGTTGGATTTTTCACATAATTCAATCACGGAAATTGATTATGATTCGTTCAGAAACACCAAAAACTTACAGGTAAGTTATAAAGCAAAATAATTTCTTTCCCCTCTGCTCCCCATCCCCCTCAAACGAGATGAAGAGCAGTAAAAAGTAAAAACAGATCAGACGAATTAAAGCCTAAGACTGGTCCTAAGAATGGTCCTTGTGGAACACCAGATCTAGCCACACTATCTGAAAACATTAACAAAACGATACAGAATACACTGCTGTATTGTCTGAAAGATATGCGCGGAAAAGGTAAACGAGCTATAAGAGGAAAACCCGAAGTTAGTTAGGTACATAGTTTGTTTACGAGAATACTTAAGAAAAACCAGCGGTCCTAAAACTGGTCTCTGTGGAACACCAACACCAGCCTGTGGAACACCAGATGTAACCACAATATCTGAAAACCTTAACCCACCATAAATAAAGAACATAAAACTGCTGTATTACCTGAAAGATATTTGTTTATTTATTTAATTTAACATGTTCAACAGAAATAATTTCCCAATTGGACAAAACTACAAAGTTATAATTTAAGTCTAGATGTTCTCTTTTTAGAAAATCTAAACTACAAATGAACAATTCTACAACAACTGTTTATTGTAGACGCAGTGAGGATTTTCTTCTTGCGGGTTTAAAGCTCTTGATCTGGCCGATATAAACCAATAAGTCTGAAATCATTGTTTTAAGTTTTTTATTTGTAATTAATTAATTATGAGATCTAATTACATATAATTATTATTGTAAAATACATTATTTAATTAATTTTTAGGTGTTGATAGCTTCTCATAATGAAATTGTGGATCTACCGGGGGATTTATTTAGAACATCGTTCAGTTTAAGAATAGTTGATTTTTCCCATAATCGCCTCCGCAGTTTACCGGATAATATGTTCAGGGAACATGGATTGGAACGACTTGACTTGTCTAACAATTTGCTTGGAAAATTACCTTTGAACAGCTTGTCGATAGCTGCTGCTTCCACTTTGGTTGAGCTGGATTTGTCATGGAACAGCATTTCTTCTTTATCGCATGGAGGAATCTTGACTCGTTTTCAGGTAGGTGCAGTTTTTTGACTCTGGGTGGGTGTAATAAACAAAAAGATTTATTAACATGCGACTTTCGCTTTGATTTAGAAAGGCAATTGCACTATTTTTGAGCTGCAGCTAGTAGAACCATTTCTTAAGAAAATTTCTTAAAACAATTCCACAAAATCCGTTTCCTAGGAGCAATTTTTAATGCAAAACTTTACCTCTGCGTTAGCTGGTACCTGCTCTCATCGACGCAGAGGGTCACAAATAATTAATTTCTGGGAACTTTGATCACTTGTAACGGTTGGTATTAAAGATGGAATTAGTCAAGAAGAGAAAATAAATTAATTTATCGCGGACCGACTGCTGGCCTATTTACTCGTGACGTGACCGAGTCTATAGAAAAAAAAAACAATTCTTTCCTCTAACACGATCTAACTGGTCGTCCAGTTCCTTCTCTCACTGTACTGACAGAGGTCACTCACTACTATGATGCCAATTTGTTTATTAGCCGACTATTTCCCTAAACTCGCTTCCCCAGCGTATCTGGATTTATTAGCATTATCTGTACGAATCACGGCTGTTATACCAACTGAACCTCTAGTAGACAGGATGCTTTCCCCCGCACCATCTCTGGTCGTATAAGGACATCGAACGGACCATCTGGCACGAAGTTATCGGAAAAAAATTACCCAGAATAAATTCTTCAAGAATTCCAGCAACGCAAATCTTTTATTATTCTCGACTTGAATTTAAATAAAACTAATCATTCTATGATTTTTCTTTCTATTTGTAAGCTAGATTTACGAAATAAAAGGGTTTGACAGAGCTTTCAGGAAACTTTCATTTGACATCCATAAATCGAGAAATGGAAAGTGAAGTGAATATTTTAAATTGACATCTTTTGCAGAGCTTGTCCATGCTTGACTTATCCTACAACCGACTAGCCCAAATAGACGGAGGAACTTTTAAAGGCTTACCAAAAATTTCGTGTTTGAACCTGGCCCATAACATCCAGCTTGCTCTGGAATCAAACGGGCTGTCCTTCCAAGGGTTAGAATATTCCCTGCTCACTCTGAATTTAGATAATACTTCACTTTCTCACGTAAGTAGTGTAATGAATTTTCTGTTAATTTATTCTTCTATGATGAAATTTATGTTTCAGTTCCCACTGCTCCCTTCAAGAGGTCTAGTTGAACTCACTGTAGCTTATAATTACTTGCCAACGGTTCCTGTCGAAGTGGCCGGAAATTTATCAGTCTTGACGAAATTAAATCTTGACTTCAATGATTTAACGTCGATACCATTGGTAACTCATTCACTTCCAGAGTTGCGATATTTATCTCTGGAAGCTAACCCTATCACCACTTTGAGTAACACTAGCTTGCTTGGAGTTGCAGGGCATTTGAAACAACTGAATATCCAACTCCTGCCTTTGAGCGTATTAGAGGTAAGATTGCTTGATTATAGAGATTTACTTATTGCATGAAAGAATTTTAGGGGGGGACATTCTGTAAACTGACCTGTTTACGTACTCTCATGGTTGATACTTATAAAGAGGTGAAGAATTTTAATATTCCTAGGATTATTCAATTCAATAATGGTTTGAGAAATTTAGAAATCAACGTAAGTGAATCATATTGTTAAATAAGATTTAAATAAAAGGATTTAATTTTACAGGTTTTGGATGATAGTAATCTCTATAACATTATGAACGGTAACTATCCTACTAAAGTAAAAAATATTACTTTCACAGGTCGAGGTTTGAAAAATTTACACGACAATTTACTCCAGGTAATGATGTGAATAAAAACAATTATCAAGTGCTGATTTTTATTAATTTTAGGGCGTCCGTAGTCCAGTTTTACATCTCGGGATCCATAACACAAGCGTAACAAAAGTATCAGCCAATTTTTTCAGAAATTCTGGTCGAGCTGTCAATATATCAATCGACGTGAGCAACAATAACGATTTAAAGAGTATAGGTAATCCATCATCGGGCATAAAACCGAATTCACCTAGGGAGACCTTCTTGACTGACATCGTCCTTCATGGCAACAAATGGCAATGTGACTGTGACATAGGGTAAGCAACACCTTAATAATAACACAGGTAGAGAAATATCGAATTGGAAGCTCATTAATTTAGATATTTTCTGTCCATAATTGCCTCAGTTACCTGTTTTGATTATTTCCAGTTGGATAGAAGTGTGGCTGAGGAAACAGCGCCAATATTTGTGTCTGGACAGTGTGGAAGGATCGGACGTATCGCCTTACGACGAAACGAGACATCGATGCAGACAGGTCGATGATGACATGAGAAATGCATTTTGCGCAAATAAGAAGAACCAGAGTTTAATCGAAGTGTTGAAAACCGATATCGAGTGCGGTTGGAGCAGCTCAATTAAAATCGAGGTGTCGTTTTACGCTGTCTTACCTCTGATTATGATCTTAGTTTTTAGGGTATTGTATTAGGTGATGGTCTTTTTTATTTAGCTTATTGTTATTGTAATATCTGCATAATCATTATTGCTAATTGTACTTTTGTCATTGTCTAATTATTATTAGTCTCATTACATAATAAAATATACCTACATAGACCTAAGAGTTGGATGATTTTTTTTCTTTTTGTCGTAAACGCGGACCGCCTACTTTAGCTTACCAAACTTGGCAGCGGACGCCAATGATGATTTACGGCCGTTTTACCAATGACAACGGCTTTTATAGAATTTTTTAGATAAACGAGAAGGACTACTGGCAACCGTCGGTTAATAACTAATCGATATTTTGATCGAAATAACTAGCGCGGGGAAGTAAAAAGTATACGGGAGCTAGGGGGGGAGTGGTTTATCTCGAAAGAACCATTCTACACATTTTGCTGGTGAAAACTTTCACCTAAATGAAGTATGTATGTAAACTTTATACAAACCTCTTTCTATTTTGTTTTCTTGTAGACCAAGTATACCTACTCATTTTTGTGGTAAAAAATTTAAATATCAAAGTATAGGATTGGCGGCTCGTGGATTGCAAAATTAGTGAAGTGTAGATTCTGCATAGGACTAAGGTACGGTTAACTGGATTTTTTTGACAATGACTGCGTTGAAAAAGTCCGGTCAGCTCTAAAATTCGATTTTTTCGTAATCCGGTCAGCTCAATTTTTCTTTTGGAAGATCCAACTAGATCCAGAATTCAATTTTTGCATCAGATTCGGGCTGATTTAAAATTCAATTTTTGCAAAGTCTCGTCATGAAAACAAAATTTTTGCAATTCAGCTCGAAAATTTGATTTCTGCAAAGTCCGGTCAGCTCGAAAAATGTATTTTTACAAAGTCCCGATTGCTCGAATTTTTTTACAAGATCCGGTTGGATCCAAAATTCAATTTTGCAAATTCGGGCTACTTTAAAATTCAATTTTTGCAAAGTCCTATAAGATCGATTTTTTTACGAGGCCCTATTAGATCCCCAATTCCATTTGTGCAAGACTCGGTCAGTTCGAAAAATCAATTTTTGTAAAAAAGTCCGGTCAGCTCGATTTTTTTTTATCCCAAATTCCATTTATGCAAGATTTGGTCGACTCGAAAATTCAATTTTTGAAAATTCCCATCAGCCCGAAATTCAAATTTTAAAAAGTCCGGTCAGCTCGATTTTTTTGCAAGATCCAGTTAGATCCCAAATTCCATTTTTACAAGATTCGATCAGCTCGAAAATTCAATTTTTCAAAGTTCGGTCAGCACGAAAATTCAATTTTTAGAAAGTCCGGCCAGCTCTATTTTTCTTTTGCATTGCTTAAATGTTTGGCTAGACGCAAAGTCCGATCTGCTCGAAGTTTTTATTTTTTTCTGCAAGGTACGAT
Source organism: Malachius bipustulatus (assembly GCA_910589415.1). Taxonomy (NCBI): domain Eukaryota; kingdom Metazoa; phylum Arthropoda; class Insecta; order Coleoptera; family Melyridae; genus Malachius; species Malachius bipustulatus. The sequence goes on from OU342633.1 coordinate 20,078,392, forward strand.
TAGACAAAGTGCAATCAGATTGATTTTTTTTGAGGTTTGTTTGACAAATCTAATTTTCGATCTGACCGGAACTTGCAAAAAATAATTTTTCAGGATGATCGGCTCTTTCCAACCGAATCTTTCAGCCAAAAAACAATAAAAAAAAAATTCGAACTGGCCGAATCTTGTTAAACCGACCATGAAAAAAATCAGTTTTGTTGCGGTTTGACAATGCTCGAAAAATCTCGAATTTTCCAGCTTAAAAGTTTGCAGAAAAATAAAAAATTTCCTTCTTAAAAAAATTTGAGCGAGCAAGACCGCGGACATCGCAAAAAACATTCAAAGCACACTGGACCTTGTCAAACATGGACTGCAAAAAAAAAGTTTCACGCTGACGGGACCTTGTCAAAACCTCGTCAAACTAACCTTAATAAAAATTTCAAGAAAATATATTTTTTTACAAAGTTTTTTTTATTATTCAACAAATTTTTGACAATGTTCGAAAAAACTCAAATTTTCCAGCCGCCCGGATTTAAAAAATCGAGCTATCAAGACCTTACAAACCGAACCTTGGAGAAAACAAGAAAAAACAATTAAAGCACACTGGACCTTGTCAAACCTGGATTTAGAAAAAAAAATGTTTCAAGCTGACGGGACCTTGTCTAAACGGACCCTATTCTAAAGAAAACAAAATTCGAGCTGACAGGAACTTAAACCGAGCTTTGCAAAAAAATTTTTGGTACTGGCGATCAGAACTCGCAAAAAATAACAATATGTCAGAGAGTCAAAGCCAAATAATTTTGACCAAATCTTGCCAAAACCTTGTCAAACCAACCTTAATAAAAAGTATTTTTTAGGTTCGATTTGACAATGCTTGAAAAAGTCTCGAATTTTCCAGCTGACCGTCTCTTAAAAAAATCGAGCTAGAATGAACTTTCAAACCGGTCCTCGCAAAAAAAATGCGCGAGTACACCGGGTCTTGTTAAATTGGATTGGGATCTTGTTAAATTGGATTGCTAAAAAAAAATTCAACCTGAAGGGACCTTGTCAAAACGGACCTTGTCCTAAAGAAAACAAAATTAGAGCTTGCAGGAACTTGAAATTTTTTTTGGTAGGTAGGTAACTGATCAGACTTTTTAATAAACAAAAAAAATTGAGCATCTCAGCCAAAAAAATTTTTGAGATGACCGGACCTTATCAAACCAACCTTGAAAAAAATTTTATTAAATGCTCGAAAAAATCTCTTTAAAAAAATCGAGATAGCAGGAACTTCCGAATCGGACCTCGCAAAAAACAATAAAAAAAAAATGTTTTAAGAAAAATGAACCTTGTCCTAAGAAAATTTGAATTCAAGCTGACAGGACCTTGTCGAAGCTCACCTTGCAAAAAAATTACATCTGACCGGACGTTGCAAAAAATTAAAAATTATTTAGCTTGACTCAATTCATCTGAAAAGCCGCCAGTGCTACGTATTAGGTATCAAATTAATAAGTACAAGCAAACAAAACTCCTTTCTTTTTTATTTTCGTCAATTTATTAATTTTATTTTACAGTTATCAGACACACGTCCCTGAGCAACTTACATAAACATATATCTATGTTATATAAATTTATTTACATATTTATATAAATAATGATTATAAGGAATTTACTTAAAAAAATTACAGTCATGGGGTTGAATAAATTAAACGGTAGGTATTGATTTCTGGAAATTTGACAGAGAATATGAAACCAGTTGACAGTTGTTCATATTTACGCCTGCTATTTATAAAGCTAAGTAAATAAGCCGCTGGATATTTTTCATGTGAAAGTTTAATTACCTATCCTTTTTATATGTACCCTATATACAATATACATGTATCGGTAATTAATAACCCGGAAAGAATTTATTTCAAATTCGATTTGATGCTGATCTGCATAAGCATTATTGTTAATAAATATAGGTAGGTACTGTCAATCATTCTTGAATTATTACATTCTAATGCCCGTATTCACAAACGATAATTTCCTAAATAATTACGTAATTATTTAAATGAGTGAGATGGAGATATGCAGTTTTTTTGCAATAGAGTGAGATGGGTATAATTGATTACGTAATTATTTAGGAAATTATCGTTTGTGAATACGGGCATAAGTATAGGAATCTTTAATTAATTGTAATGTACAAGATGTCCCAGAAATGTTAAAGAAACTGGTTGAAACAAATTGATATAATTATATCAATGACATTAAATTTCAGCTCATCAGTGTGCCATATCAAACAAGAACTCACCAGGACCAGGAGAGGAGTGTGACAAATAACGAAAACCCATACAGTCATTATACAGGGTGTATCTAAATAACACCGAAAAAAATTAAGGGGTGATTCTGTGATGAAAATTAAGGGGGGTATTTGGTATAGAATTTTTCGAAAAAACTCTCCCCGAAAAAGTTACACCCCTCCGAAGAATTAAAAAAAAGGTTTTTATTTTTTATTTTCCCTGTAGGTATATTAAGCTAAAGACACGAAAATTGGTAAATATTAATTGTCAATGAAACTACATATTTTGAATTTTTTTCAACCCTGAAGTATGCTTAGAAGGGATTGAAATAGTCAACCCCTAAGATATTTTACCATACAAATTTTTTTTTTAGATTAAAAATTTTCTCTAAAATATCACGACTGAATAGCTCAATGAATCTACAAACTTTTTTATCTTTACAAGTTGTTTCGAAAACTTAAGCATTTACGAAAAAAAAAATAAATGAAATGCATTTTCACAAAAATAAGCTAACGCGAGGATATGTTGCCTTAAGATCTAGTGGTCTGTGCTTTGCAGTGACATTCATAACAACAATAACATTATTATTGTATTGTTGACCTTCGACAGTTTATTTTTTCATTCTTTGTTTACTATTGTTTTAGTTGTAAGAATCTTTGCCTAATTTTTTGGTTGGCTATTGTTCAATAAAACACTATTTATAACATGAGCTTGCAATACATTTATTTTTTTCTCTTAAGTGCGCAAGTTTCAGAAAAAACTTATGGAGATAAAAAAGTTTGTAGATTAATTGAGCTATTCAGCCGTGTTTTTTTTAAAGAAAAATTTTAATCTAAAAAAATTGTAAGATAAAATATCTTAGGGGTTGACTATTTCAAACCCTTCTAAGCATACTTCAGGGTTGAAAAAAATTCAAAAAATGTAGTTTCATTGACAATTAATATTTACCAATTTTCGTGTCTTTAGCTTAATATACAGGGAAAATAAAAAATAAAACATTTTTTTTTTATTCTTCGGAGGGGTGTAACTTTTTCGGGGAGAGTTTTTTCGAAAAATTCTATACCAAATACCCCCTTAATTTTCATCACAGAATCACCCCTTAATTTTTGTCGGTGTTATTTAGATACAGCCTGTATAGTAATCGGAAACATCATGGCTTATATGGTATATTGCCATCTAGCGACTACAAGTACTACTTTCATATCATCACCAGAGATTCTCTCAGAGATGTCACTTGATTCCTGACTGTTGAGTGTTGATTGAAATTGCTTCTTACTACTTTAGTTTTCTGAAAGAAATAAATGGAAAGCACATAGATAATAACGTATATCTCTGTAACCGTTGTTAAGATTCTGACGGTGATTGGAAGTATTTGGAGTTTTGAAACGAAAAAACAAAACTACCCCTTAACTTATATGTACTTACCCTATACAGGTTTTATGTACAAATTTCTGGGACACTGCAGTATAAAGTAAGGTATACTAATTAGACTTACATGTTACAATCTAAAGACTATTATCACCACTGTTTTATATTAACATTCTTATGTTCATATTAATAATAGAAGTCAGCTCAAAATTAAGACAAACAAAAAAGCTGCAACTATTAGTTAAATCTTGACTAGAATATAATTTAGTACGAGTTATAATAATACGAATAATGTACTACGAATATGCAGACTTTCACTATCTCCGGTTTCGATTCTAATTTGAATCTCTACTGTTCTCGTTACTTCCCGTGATCGAATCGTTCTGCAACACCGACGTCGAACTGGGCGAGTTGCTATTACTGCCCGAATTGATCCCACCAGAAATGGGATCCGGAGGGATGAGTCCTTCTTTCATCCGTTTCTTCTGCTTCATCCTTCTGTTCTGGAACCAGATTTTCACTTGCGTTTCGTTCAGTTGCAGCGAGGAGGCGATCTCTATCCTCCTGGCCCGCGTGAGGTATTTGTTGAAATGGAATTCCTTCTCTAATTCTGTGAGTTGCTTATTCGTGAAGTTAGTTCTTCCCGTGTTCAGGCAGTTCAGACTCAGCATACTTGACGCCGATGAGCCTAAACATGAACTTCTCGTTGTGGGATTGGATGTGTCCAAGCCTACCGATACTGACGCTGCGGATGGGAACTCTGACATATTCGGGGGCGGGATTTTTGGAGCTGAAAAAAACACCATATTAGTATGTAGTAAAAAATTCTGTTCTGATGTTCAAAAAGTTGTGAATAAAATAAATCCGTATAATACCGGGTATGGGGAACATTTCGAGCAGGTTTCTAGAAAGTTAAACAAATTTTCGACCTCTCTACCACTTTTGAACATTTAGGTCGATATTCTCACAATTTTGCATTCAATTACTGGCTCTGAGGCTACTAAAGTCGTCTAAACGTATCTGGTTTATGTTGGTAAAGAGCAGTGGCGGCTCGTGGATTGCAAAATTGATGAAGTGTAGATGCTAGACAAGACAAAGTCCGGTCAGCTCATAAATTCAATTTTTGCAAAATCCGGTCAGCTCTAAAATTCGATTTTTGCAAAGTCCGGTTAACTCGTTTTTTGCACAGTCCGGTTAGCTCCCAGTTAGACAAAATCTGGTTAGCTTGAAAATTCGATTTTTGCAAAATTCGGTAGACTCCATTTTTTTGGTTCGCAAAGTTCGCTCGGCCTGAATATTCGGCCTTTTCGTTTGAGTATGTCAAACTGGACATTGCAAAGAAAATCGGGCTAACCGGACTTTGAAAAATTTGAATTTTCGAGCTGACCAGACTTTGCAAAAACAAATTGTCGAGCTGACCAGACTTTGTCTAACGGAACATTGCAAAAAAATGAGCTGACAGGACTTTGTGAAAAAAGTCTTGTCAAACCAGATCTTACAACAAAAAACTAAATCCCTAAAACCAAAAAGGACAGATTTGTCGAAGTGGCACCTCAACTTCACTCATTGCATATGAAAAACCGCCACTAGAGCATAAATCAAGGACTTCAGATTGCCCCAGAGAAAATAGTCCAGATTTCACGACATTGGTGGCCAACTGACGGGTTCACTTATTGCTTTACAGCGGTTGCCATTGACTATTATCATGATGGTCATCATTGACGAAAAAAAGCTACAATTTTGTTTCATTTGTAAACTTTGCTCGTTATGTACAGCATTAGAAATGATACTGCGCAGGTCTCCTCCCGTAAGTGCTACATTATATGACGTCACAGATCTTACTGCAATGTCACTTTCCCATTCGGTCTGCGTGAATAGCATTGAATTTAGGAGGTATGGTGTTTTAATTAGTTTATTATGAGTTAGTATTGGATACAAGAACTGTCGAATGAGGTGTGATGTCTAAAATTCTATTAGCGATAACAGGCGTAAAATAACAACGATAATGTGGTGTTGTTTCGTTTTCAGAGTGTTGTCAAAGGCATGGTAGCATGTGTCTTCTTGTCAAAACAAAATAAATACAACAAATGCCAGAGTGTGTTCAAAACATTTTAAGACAAGTGATTATGTTCATAATCTGCAATATTAAATAAAATATACAATGAAGAGATGCCGGCAGATTAAATCTGGAACAGTTACAATAGAAAATCTCAGCATACTTCAGAAGTATGTAGGTTACTATTTCAAGGAATCGAGGATTAGTAAATCGAACATCGTTTGTTTTAGGTGACAAAATCTTGAACTAGTCAACAAATCAAAAAAGTACTTTATTGAAATCTTATATTAAAGTGGTATTACTTCATACAAACAGCCTTGCTTTGTGAACACATGTAGGTATTTATAATAATTTAATAAACACCGTCTTCAAAAATCGGAATTCTTCCACGCACAAGTCAATACATATTCAAATTTTTCGCGTTTATGAGATCCTGTTGACGTCATTGCGACAACTTGACGAAAATAAGACTCATCATCTCTCTTATTACCTATATCATGTGGATGTATCATGATCAAATGGTAGACGTTTACAAGCAAAACAGCTATAGCAGTTGACAGATAAATATTAAAGGTGTACATATTAACATTCAAAATTGAAATTCACCCACAAAAGAGGAAATAATATTCATGAATGTTAACTCAAGATCACTCTATAGATTAAAAGGTGTCCTGTTTCTATAAAAGAAAACTTGTAATTCAATTTGAAAAGGAGAAAAGTCAAGGGAGAGGGTTTCCCAATGTCAACAATATCTATGTGAAGAAAACATTTAATATAAAAATATTTGTTCAGTTTCATAATGTTTTCTCTGGTTAAACTAATCTATTTTTAAATGTGTGGTTTTAAATTTCAATTCAATTTCATTAATGGAATGAAGGCAGGTAAACATTTCACATGGGCGTAATAAAATCCTTAACAATTTTTCTTCAATGCTCTTTTAATTCAATTTATTTTATATTAGGACTCGGTCTTGGACATCTCTGAGTAACAGTCAATGAGTAAGATGAATTGAGGCAAAGATTTAATTACAGCCGGCCCTGAAACTGGATGCAATTCGTTAGAAAAAACCCAATCCGTCTTCGTTTATTAGAGAGATTTTTTTAGCTTTTCCAGTAATGGAAAACGTTCTGGTATTTTACCACAAATAAGAGATCATGTTGTTGTTGTCTAGCACAGCTGTAACTTTATTAGAAAATTAATAACAAGTTTAATAATAATGAAATTATAATGATTCTGAAAAAAAGTGTAATTTAAATTTATTTAATTGGATTGAATATTCTCTTTAGCTGTTAAAACAAAAAATATAAAAATGTATTCTTTAATAACAGTAAGTAATCTCGTACTTGTTCTAATTTTTTATTGACGAAAGTATCCGAAATCAGCTGTGTTATACTAACTTCAGATCTCTAACTTGAATTAACTTTCAGTTTTGCTTGTTCCCCACTTTATTCTGTTTGACTCCGGGTGCATATTTTCATAGTTTTATCGCTGCTCAGTTTCGCTTAACGCACCACAATTCTACAGGGATGTAGTGATCAATCCTCCGCCTTGACAGCTCAACATATTCATATTCGCATATTTTTGCAAGTTTTATCCACTGCAACTTTGCCAGTGGCTTTTATTAAATTACAACGTCATCAAGTCACTACACGAAAAAGTTACCCCGCCGTGAAAAGCTCACACAACGAAATAAACGAAAACTGTGTTGAAATTTCAAATGATCAGATGAAACAACATTTGCGCAATTTTTAGATGTTTTGACGCATCTGTGATGGAAACAAGTGGATTAGAGTGACCAACTGCTTGACCAGCTGTTGCATTAGCGAGCAGGGACACTCTGTATGTCAAATAATCCTAATCTGGAAGGGTGATGACCAGTGTCCAAAGGGTTAATAACTACTGCTGTTGTATCTAATGTATCTAATTTCCAATATTTATTAAAGTTCACCTATTAGTAATTTCGCTTTATATTTTCATTTTCAGAAAATTGAATTTTTCTATAATTTTTGAAGTTTAGCCGCTTAATTCACTTTTATACAAAAATTTTAAAATAAACAACAAAAACCACCCTATAGTCTTAAGTTGAGCTGAGCAAAGCCCTCGACAAAAGTGCTTGAAGCCAAGCCCTGTTAAGAAAGAGTTGAAAGCCCAAAGCCACAATTCTTTTTTAACATAAAGTTTGCAATTCCCAATTTACTTAAAAAGGAATTGCAGCGAATGCCACAAGCCCTTTTGTGAAGGATTTGAAGCTTTATCCGGACTGGAAGTTCTGAAAAACAGCTCGAAAGTAGCTTGAATGAAAGACTATATTTTTCCTCAAATATCTTGGGTCTGAGAATCAATTTGATAAAAATCGCGAGGCAAAAAACTGGCAAGAATATTCACACGCTTTTGCTTTCAAAAGCCCCTTCTGTATTTCTTCATTAAAAAGCTTTTCGATTATGTGAATGCAAAAAGGCTTCAATTTCCTTTGAGGGGTTTATAAGACCTCAAGAGCCTCAAAAGGAATCGAAGCCAAAAGCCACAAGCCTTCTTTTTAAAAAAGGCTTCAAGCCATTGAAATGAAATTCCAAAAACGGCTTGAGGCCCTCTTTAAAGCCACGACAGATGCGAATTGCGAGTTACACCTCGCAAGAATATTCACACGCTTTTGTTTTAAAAAGCTTCTTCGGTCTTCCTTTTTTTAAGCGCTTTGGAATTGTGAATGCTAAAGGGCTTCAATGAATTTTGAGGGCTTTACAAGGCCTCAAAAGCTCTGAAAGCTCTCAAAAGGAATCGAAGCTCAAAGCCAAAAGCCTTCTTTTTACAAAATTCTTCAAACCATGGAATTGAAATTCCTAAAACGGCTTGAAGCCTTCTTTAAAGACACGACAGATGCGAATTACGAGTTGCAACTGGCAAGAATATTCACACGCTTTTGCTTTAAAAAGCCCCTTCTGTATTTCTTCATTAAAAAGCTTTTCGATTATGTGAATGCAAAAAGGCTTCAATTTCCTTTGAGGGGTTTATAAGGCCTCAAGAGCATTGAAAACCCTCAAAAGGAATCGAAGCCAAAAGCCACAAGCCTTCTTTTTAAAAAGGGCTTCAAGCCATTGAAATTAAATTCCAAAAACGGCTTGAAGCCCTCAAGTCACGACAGATGCGAATTGCGAGTTACACCTCGCAAGAATACTCACACGCTTTTGTTTTAAAAAGCTTCTTCTGTCTTCCTTTTTTTAAGCGCTTTGGAATTGTGAATGCTAAAGGTCTTCAATTACTTTTGAGGGCTTTATAAGGCCCCAAAAGCTCTGAAAGCTCTCAAAAGGAATCGAAGCCCAAAGCCAAAAGCCGTCTTTTTATAAAATCCTTCAAGACATGGAATTGAAATTCCTAAAACGGCTTGAAGCCTTCTTTAGAGATACGACAGATGCGAATTACGAGTTGCAATTGGTAAGAATATTCACACGCTTTTGCTTTAAAAAGCCCCTTCTGTATTTCTTCATTAAAAAGCTTTTCAATTATGTGAATGCAAAAAGGCTTCAATTTCCTTTGAGGGGTTTATAAGGCCTCAAGAGCATTGAAAGCCCTCAAAAGGAATCGAAGCCAAAAGGCACAAGCCTTCTTTTTAAAAAGGGCTTCAAGCCATTGAAATGAAATTCCAAAAACGGCTTGAAGCCCTCTTTACGACAGATGTGAATTACGAGTTACATCTCGCAAGAATATTCACACGCTTTTGTTTTAAAAAGCTTCTTCTTCTTCCTTTTTTTAAGCGCTTTGGAATTGTGAATGCTAAAGGGCTTCAATTACTTTTAAGGGATTTATAAGGCCTCAAAAGCTTTGAAAGCTCTCAAAAGGAATCGAAGCTCAAAGCCAAAAGCCTTCTTTTTATAAAATCCTTCAAACCATGGAATTGAAATTCCTAAAACGGCTTGAAGCCTTCTTTAAAGACACGACAGATGCGAATTACGAGTTGCAACTGGCAAGAATATTCACACGCTTTTGCTTTAAAAAGCCCCTTCTGTATTTCTTCATTAAAAAGCTTTTCGATTATGTGAATGCAAAAAGGCTTCAATTTCCTTTGAGGGGTTTATAAGGCCTCAAGAGCATTGAAAGCCCTCAAAAGGAATCGAAGTCATAAGCCACAAGCCTTCTTTTTAAAAAGGGCTTCAAGCCATTGAAATGAAATTCCGAAAACGGCTTGAACATAACAATATACCGCGAATATGCCCCCTCATAAGCTTTTATCTAGGGGGGGGGGTCTCTCCCCTACTTTTATTTACTTTATTATCTTTTATACCTGCTAATCTCAGGCGCCAGCTTTTTGAACATGTGGTGAAAGCTTCACCCAAAACCGCCTTTCATGCAACCGCCCCCTCGGAGTCCAGGTTATTGTTAAGAATTTACTACCTATGTGATAAAGAGATCTAAGACGTTTATTACTTAGGGTACTTGTCGATAGTGTGAAAGTTAGTAAGTATACAAAGCGCTAAGCGTTATGAAGTGTCATTCATTATAGAAAGATTATCTAGAAATATTTTTCTTGTACAATAATGAGACATAATATGCTTTATCATTTGGAATAACACTCCAGGTTTATCTATTATTATAGGTACATGACAAAATAATCAGATAAGTCAAGGGCATCCCCTATATTACATAGGTATTAAAGGTAACACGCCAACATTAAGCACGCACTTATTATAACTGCACGCATTGGTTACTCATTAAACATGTACTTAACAAATTATAACGTTTACATTACTATAAATAAATATATACCTTCACCAATACTATTACGATACAAATTACTTTTAACATAACATAACTGACGACAATAGAATGAAATGAATGAATGTATTTACTATTTGACATCATCAGCAAGGTGAACTTTAGAAGTCATAATACTGGGGATTACAAAACAGTGCTACAAGTATAATGAAGTTTTTCTACTCCCAACTTTTAATATGCATATTAAATATGAATCACCAGTGCTTTAATGGGTCTCATTAAGATACAAATTTTCATTAAAGCACTGGTCAAGCTATCCAATGGCAGAGGAGCATTTGCAATCGAATCGGTTCCTTTTCGCTCACGATCGGGTCGGCAAGCCAACCGAAGTCACAGAGTTGTCATACTGACGACAAAAATTGCCTTGTGATATAAGTTCTGTATTTCTGAAAAAAATTCTGAACGTTTATTTAATTTAGAACATAAGTAACATTCAAAGAAAATTTATCAAGATTTTATGTTACCTTAATTAATTTGATAAGTAGGTATATCGTGTAAAAGATGGGAAGATAAAGTATTATATCATTCGTAGCGCTCCGTGATATAGTATTCAAAGCGGCAACGCTGCGACCCGCGTTGCGCAGTCATACAATATCGTAATTAATGGCTGTCAGTTATTAAAATTATTAATTAATCTCAAAATCGAAGCGTAAAATTCGGAATTCGAACTTCGCATAATAAAAATTAGGCAGTAGTGAGTAGTGCCCTTTAAACTTGATACTAAAACATGTCTCAGCAGAATAATCTTAGCAACGAAGAGAGAATTTGGTACCTAATATGCGTAAGCAAATAGCAACCTATCTTAACCTCAATGATCCGCAATTGTACACGGGTCATTGTTAAAATATATAATTTTTTAATCTTTTTTATGAAATAAAAAAGGGTCGTAGAAAAAATAGTGTATGGAACTCGCAGATAATGGCTATTAATACGCTCTTATGATCTTAACCATCATACTCGCGTATTAATAGCCTTCATTATAAGCTCGTTGCATAATATACTATTATACTTTAGTTTTATGTTATCAATCAATCAATCTTTATTGTCCACTATCAAGTACAAGTGTACATTTGGAAAGTCCAATGTAACAAACTTAAATACAAAAAATACAAAAAATAAATAAATAAGAAAATATATGCACGCATTTATATTGTATTACAACATTTGCCAATTATGTATTCCAACAATATGGTCAGGACAAATAATCTACCGATTGAAATATTCCGCAGTACTAATAACTTCGCACACATATAGAAAGGAGATCTCTCAAAAAGTGTTATAGGTACATCAGTGAATGGGCAAGCACATTTTGTTTCCAAACCGTGTTGAATATGTGTTACCGTGCGATACCTCAGTGAACAGGTCCTTATGTTTGTACCTATACAAAACAAACGCATCTAAGAATTTATATACAGCAAAAGGTCAAAATCTTATTGCTTGCAAGAGCATGTTCACATGTCTCTAACGGCTTCAGACCAAAAATAGAAGACGAATAATTTTTTCTGTCGAACAAAAATTCTTCGGGCATGTGAACTACAACCCCAAGCAACAACATTAAAAGATAGATGAGAGTAAACCAGTGCGTAGTAAACATTCAACAAACATTCAGTATTTAAGCTTGACTTAAGTTGATGGCTATCAACATAAATGGCCATCAAGCAAGGCACCCAAAAATCCGACTGACTGATTAAAACTCAATCCTTCTGGAAGGGAAAAGGTATCAGGAAAAGTTCTTCTTATGCTGAAATTAACAGCAAATGTTTTCAGCTTATTTAAAATGATCCTATTGCGTTGGCACCAAATGGACATCTCATTCATTACCTGGCTGATTTTTGATGCCAATTCCTCAACAGTGTCGCCAGTAACAGTGACTGTTGCTTCGTCCGCGAACGCAGTGTTACATATCCCGCATTAACGAACTGTGGCAGGTCGTTTATAAAAACCAAAAAGATCAAAGGGCCCAGGATAGAGTCCTGCGGTACACCGAAACAAACATCATGTGCCGAGGACAATGAGTCATCAATCTTGACTCTGAGGCACCTGTTCAACAAGTAAGATCGCAGCCAATCCAGAACCACCCTGTATATTTTACAAAAATATTTTTAAAAAGTAGGGGAAATCGTACTTGGTGGAGTGGCACATGAGTTTTTTTGTTATTATTTAGAACTCTAGTATAAAAGATACTTTGCCGCACTAATGAGCAACCCTGTACAAGTGACTTCATCTAGGTATTAGGGCACACGTGTATGTACATAGGTATGTGAAAAATTGTTTCATCAATACAGATTACCGGTGGGTAAATGTATCGTAACACAAGCAATAAGATATCTGAAAATGTAAAAAACAAATAATTTCATGAAATATGAATGAAATATGAATGAATGAGAAAAAAATTATAAGACGTTGGCTTTAACTTCCTTGCTAGTCATACGAGTGTATAAATTTTAATGCTATGTTGTTCAAGAAAAATGGGCTAGCTTTCAAATCGATGCCAATTACGGTTGACATATTGACGCAAGATTATATCTTAGTTTCGTGTCCACTCTGTATGCCAAGATCATTAATAACGAGCACAAGAGTTGATTGTGAAAAAAAAATGTTGCACGGAAGCAAACTTCGAGACTTGCTTTATACAAATTAAATACAGTTATTTATAGAGGAAAGTTTTCTGATAAAAAAAGCCAGGAATGTTTCACTATTACTATGCAACCATGACGTAAATGGTATAATCTTCCATTTAATCCACAGGACCATGATTTTTAGAATTTTAATTTTAGATCTTTTTAATTTCATGGCAAAAGATTATAATCTATTTGATAATCTCTGCATGCAATAGTATATTGTATACCTAGGCGGTAAAGTGGCACTTTTCAGGCCTCAAGAGACATGGCCAGGCGAGGCGCAGCCGAGGCTGGCCACTTCTTGAGGCCTGAAAAGACACTTTACCGCCGTGGTTTACACATAATTTTTTATCCTACACAATAATAATAATAATAATTTTTTTTTTGAAAAAAATTTGTTTTGAAAGAAAATTTATTGAATACCTGCATATGTTTGCTTAATATCAGTAAGCGTAGATTATAGTTAAATTACAATTAGTAATTTATTTATTTATTTATGGATAACATTAAGAGTGAACGTTGGATTTTGAATATTACAATTATTATTGAACGAAATTCCTTGTTTGGATAAATTTGACATCAGTACCTCACTATTAGTATTAGTAGTCGAAGTTGTTTCCCCTAAGTCTACTTTATTTTCTCTTATTTGTGTATTTGTAGATTCAATCGGTGTAATAGCGCTAACAGAAGACTCTGCCAAATTGGTGTTGAAATTTTTTTAATTTGCTGGGTCTTGCTGGTCTATTGACATTGACAGATTGACATACAGCTAGCTTGCTTGCTATTGGTTCCCTCTGGAAATAGCAATTCAATTGCAATTGGGTGGCCCTCTAGCGTGAAAATATAAAAATAATTTTACCGCCTAGGCAGGAAAAGTGGCACTTTCTCCGGTGGCATGCAGTCGAGAAAGTTCAATTTTCTTATGGGGTAGGATAAAAATCGTTTTTTAAACATAAAAGAGGGAACAACTCTTTTCAAGATGAGGCCTGTGTTTAGGAAATATCTCAAAAAATGTAAAACACGGGCCGTTATAAAAATATACGCTTTATTCAGTAATTGAAATACGATTATGGAGATATTTCCTAAACGAGGCTTGAAAAAAATTGGAATAATAATTATCATTGTCATATTATTTTCCGTCTATATTTATATCGATACTTCTACTTTGCTTGAGAAAGTATTCCGACCGAATCGTCAGATCCTATTACCAGACCATGGGATAGCGAGTGGTATTATAACGATAATATCGAATTCAAGTGTGGAGTTTATAATGATATGGAACTATTTAATTTGGAGCTGTATTTATTTTTATATCGACGATAAATACTCGAAGGTAAACAAAACTTATCAGTTCCTGTTTTTTCAAGCTCCAAGATAGTGTCCCCGCAAGTTCAGGTAAATAAGCTTCCAACACCAGTCGACAGCTATAATTAGTTCCAAAATGAGGCAAATTTCTTCGGGTGAAACCCGATACTGGTATCCTGAAGGTATCGATATCTAAAAGTCATGTTATAACTGACAGCTTAACCAATCGTGTTAAATTGGTTCAATAAGCAGCTTGTTTTATGTGATCAGATAAACTCGGCCGAAATTATGAATGATGATCTTTCTCACGGACTATTTATTTGTTTTTGTAGGTCCACTAAACTGGATCAACACTTTAAATTCGTTCTTATGTTACTGGTGATTAAAAATTACTCGGTAATATATTTGTAACAGCCGATAACAATAAATCTTTCAAGAAACAGGTCAACATCGTTAAGGAGCTTTTCTTTTCATTTTTGAATATATTAAAAAAAATTAATGGTGTACCCAGTACCTACCTATTTATAAAAACAGGGATAATAATTAAAAAACAATTATTTAATTCATTGCCTATTAATAACATTTTTACTCTTCTGTTAAAAAAGTGATGTGTCGAGAAAAAACTATAATTTTAGTTAAATTTCTGGAAACTATATTTAAAACAAATCTGGTCATAATATATAGTTTTTACGAAATCTTCATCATGTTATGTTACCTATGAAACCAATTTACAAAAAAATAGATAAAAGTAAATTTTATCAGAAGCGATCAGAAAATTTTGAAGAAATAATATGTTTCAAAAAGTTGGATAAAACTAGAGCTTCAAGATGGAGAAACAAAAAATAAACTGACGATACATTACGGACGAATAAGAGAGAAGATATATACCTGAGCCACATAAACTTTCATACTTCCACTTTATGTCCACTATTTCCACATTATTTCATATTATTTACAGTATTTCCATATTATGTTCTACACTACTTCCCCATTATTTCCATGATTTCCAAATTATTTCCACTATTTACATTTTCTTCTCCACTATTTCCACATCTTTCCACTTATTTACAATTAATATTTCAAAAGCTACTTCCACACTATTGCAGGTTATTTCCATCCTAGTGATGAAGACCGCTGGCCATGGAGCCAAAGATCGCTGGTTTGATTCTGGCTGGGCACGCACTATTTTTTAGATCCGTTTTCGAATGAATCGAATGCTTATGAAAAAAATATTATGCTATCGATTTGGCGGCCAGTGGGATTTGCGAAAAGGAAGGCCTAGTAGCTTGGAATGCATATAGCCCCTTGTATTCATACCTTATTTACTTACATTTAACTCTTACCACCATCTAGTGAACAATTATTTCCACGAGTGAACAGTTAACACCCACTCGTAAAATATTTTTTACTTTATGTCTACTATTTCCACATTGCTCACATTATTTTCACTCATTTCCTGTATATCCACGA
Organism: Malachius bipustulatus; assembly: GCA_910589415.1. NCBI lineage: Eukaryota > Metazoa > Arthropoda > Insecta > Coleoptera > Melyridae > Malachius > Malachius bipustulatus. The sequence continues at coordinate 20,094,219 of OU342633.1, forward strand.
TTTCCACTTATTTACAAATATTTAAAGTTATTTCCACACCATTTACATTCATTATAATCATCGTGTACAATTATTTCCTCGAATGAGCACCCTCTCGGAAAATATTTCCACTTTGTGTCCACTATAACCAGTATTTTCATATTATTTCCATTATTTCGACATGATTTCTACTATTTCCCCTCATTTCCAAATATTATTTCTAGTTGTTTCCACACTATTATTATTATTATTTCCACTTTATGTCCACTATTTCCTCCTATTTACAATTATTTCAAATATTCAAGTTATTTCCACAGTATATTTACCTACCATTACTTTCAATATAGTGTAAAAGTATTTCTTCTACGAGTGAACACCCCCTTGGAAAATATTTCCACTTTATGTCCACTATTTCCACATTATTTTCCTATGACATTAGTGATGTAAAATACCCGGGTATTTATTTTTTGGGGTAAGAATCGGGTAAATACCCAGGGTATTTACCCAAAAGTAGGTAAATATATCATTTTGATCAAGCATGTTATATAACAGTCATATAACAAGTATGATTAGGTTTAGGTACCAAATAAGATTGTGCTTTTTTTGTGAAATTTCAAATCATGTCTTTGCTATTTTAGGTCTATAATATGTTCCTGTAAATTGTCAAAAGCAATAAGTATATGACTATATAAGTAGACGATCTAAAAAAAAAACAAGTTGCCAAGTGTTCTGCACTTCTGATATGTCAATTCAGAGTCAGAACAGAATCGGTTCTGTTCTTTTTCATTTTTTAGTTCAGCTGCTAGTGGCACTAAGACCTGTTACGCACTTACTTTGGGCAGTATTACTTTGGGTATTTATTCGGGTAGGTAAATATCCTTCGGGTAAATACCCGGGTAAATACCCAATCCACATCACTATATTATGACATCCACTATTTCTACATTATTTCCAGTAATATTGCATTATTTCCACTTTTATTACATGATTTCCATATCGCTTCCACTATTTCCACATTATTACACTATTTCCACCTTTTGCAATTATTTCCCGTTATTTCCATTTACTTTCAGTTATTTTCACACTACAGGCTGTCCCAGCTCATTCGAAGCGGTCTCTGTAGGCCAAACGATGAATTAAAAAAAAAAAATTGTGAATTCAAGTGCAGGATCACAATGGCCACAATTTAAATTTTTTTTGGAGTATACAGATTGTCCCATATGACGGTGGCATATCAAAGTTATGCTTTTTTAAATGGAATGCTCCTATGTTATTGCATTTTTAGATTGTCTGAGAAGAGAAAATAAGATTGGCTTTAACAGTTGGTGTTTAAATTAAGAAGTTTGTGAGTTATAAACAAGTGAAAATCGTCATTTTTGAAGTTCAAGGCCCTGTACAACGAAAACGGCTCAAGATAGAGAAAAACGGCTTACGTGTCCCTATATTTTAACTTTTTATGTACTATCCTATATGACATAGAAATATTTGTACTTTCTTTGTTTTGTTTTTTTGGCGACGCGTGGAGTTTTTTTCAAATTTTTTATCACCCTGTATAAACATTTTATCTACATCATAGATACATAGATAGAAAAAGTAAAATAGGGACATGTAAGCCGTTTTTCTCTATCTTAAGTCGTTTTCATTGTACAGGGCCTCGAACTTCAAAAATCATGATTTTCACTTGTTTATAACTCACAAACTTCTGAATTTAAACACCAACTGTAACAACCAATCTTATTTTTTCTTCTCAGAGAATCTAAAAATGCAATAACATAGAAGCATTCCATTAAAAAAAAAACATAACTTTGATATGCCACTCTCATATGGGACACTCTGTATAGTCCGAAATAATTTTAAATTATGGCCATTGTAATCCTGTACTTTAATTTGCAAATTTTTTTTGAAAAAATCCATCGTTTGGCCCACATAGACCGCTTCGAATGAGCTGGGACACCCTGTATATCCAGTTAATTCCACCAGCGAGTGTACAATTATTTCCATTGGGAAAACATTTCTACTTTATGGCTCATTATTTCCACATTATTTTCATATCACATCCACTATTTGCTCATTATTTCCACTACTATTTCCACTTTTCCCTCATGACTTCCACATTGTTTCCACTATTTCCACTTATATGCACTTATTTCCAATTATTTGTGGTTATGTTCACCACATTTCCATGAATGAGAATACCCCCTCGGAAAATTTTTTCATTTTATGCCCAGACTATTTACAAATTATTTCCACATTATATCCTCACTATCTCCAGTCTATTTCCATTATTTCCAAATATTTTCACACTATTCCCAGCTATTTCCACCATAGTGTACAATAATTATTTCCACGAGTGTACACCTGCTCTGTATAATATAGCTTTGTTTTTTTGGGCAATGAGGGACATATTTTTACATTCAATTGGTTATCGTAGCGTGAAATTCATAAAGAAGAAAATGTTTGAATTGAGTCTTGACAAGTGGATTAAGCTTGATCAACACAATATGTTTATACACATGGTATTCATAGTGAAGACTTTTTGGCCAAAATCAATTAATTTATTGGCCGTGTGATTGGTCATGGTATACTCTAAGTCATAAGAGTTTAATTAATAAATTGCTATAGCTTGACTACCGGTTTCGGGTCTTACCCCATCATCAGAACAGTTGTCATAATATTATTCAGCAACCGTAAGTAGTAATTAATTATCGCGTGCAGCATCAAATTTAAAATGAAGACGGAGATGGAAGTTTCAGGGTGGTGGCGCTTCATGTCAGGCACACCGTTTAACTTGTTTTAATTTTATACTTCCAATTATTTATAACATCCTCAATTTTTAATGAATGTTAATTTGCCCCCGTTTCATTTTGAAGAGTTTAATTTTTATACATTTTAAATATTCGTCAGACCTGTCTGTGGCGAGTGAGATAATTAATTACTAATTACGGTTGCTAGATAATATATGACAACTGTCCTGATGATGGTGTAAGAACCGAAACCGGTCGACAATTTAGTCATTTATAAATTATATTCTCTTATGACCAAAAATTAATTGACAGTTAATGTTTTTAACCCTCACTTATTTGATAGACTCCCTGCATTATTAATTATTAATTATTAATCATCCATCAGACAATTAATTTATTTTTCTCTTTTTCAAAAATTTCTGAATTGCTTTAAAATAATTAGGAAAGGAATTAAGAAAAGTCCGAAAGTCTATCACGAAAAATTTCATTTTTACTTCATCATCATCATCATCATCATCAGAAAAAGTTCCCATCACCCGTTCCTTAAAATAAGATATCTAAACCGGAGGGTGGAGATAATCTTTATACCGCGACTGTGATTCCGACATTGCGTCAGTTGACGCGGGGTGACCTAACCCGGCCAGTCCAACTACCCTGTATAAATAAAGCTTTAATGGATTTTTCATGGAGTGTGTTTGTTTTACTCCGCTGATATCTACCCTCCGTACCATAGGCGTGCGTGCCGATAAAAAATGTTCCAATATTTCAAAGTAATATATACGTGACTTGCTAATTCCACTTCTACTTCGTTGATAATACGAACAGCTAAGATCCTTATCTGGTATTCTAACAAGTAATTTCGTGTACAATGTACAATGTATTCGACGACTGGAATTATTGTGAAACTATCATTCCATTTGAATTATTATCATTAGGTACATAATATTATTAATCGGTGTAAGATGTAAATAAAGTTTTGATACTTGATATACAAATACGTGACAAGTATGTATATCTATGTACCTATAGGTACCTAAACGCATTCCTATAGGATAGGAGCTCCACTATAATAATAGCACTATTAATTACTATTAAGAATAATTATTACAATACTACACCTTTCTCCTCAGATCGATGATTTGATCTTATTCAGTGATGTGCCTTTACCCTTAAAGAATTTATTCTCTACGTTGACGTAAAGAATAGGTAAAGGATGTAAAGAATACGTAAATAATGTAAAGAATAAGTAAAAATGCAAATATAATAGAAAGATGGTTATGTTTTATGTTTGTTTTGATAGTAAAAATTGTTCATGGCATTAATTCTTAACGTTTATGAAATCCTACCACCGTACGCAATATATTATGATGGTTGGCAGAAGGTAAAAGTCATGAATATTCTGAGCTCCCGTTGCATTAATTAAAATTAAAATAAACGACAAGAAGTATGCTGTTTTTGTGTGGAATATGTGGAATACTTTACTAGAAAATGCTTACAAGAAGACATCTGGATCCCTCAACATGTATAATATTGTAACTGTATGTACTATAGTACTACCTAAACTTATTGACAAGTGGAAAAATTTTCCTCGAGTATAGGAGTATACCTAATTCAAAAAACGGTCATATCAAATGTGTGGGATCTAACTTGGGAAGCTGAAGCAGGAGACAAACTATTTTCAGAAACACAAACGTACCCTATACCTGCATGAATTTTTTTATAATTTGGATGCCGCGGCCTTAATAGACCCACATCACTTCATTGAAAACGTTGGAATATTTATCGTTGCAAGAAATTTTTTTATTACAACCTATTCTATTCTGGAACATGGCCAATGTGAAACATCTGCGAATTTGTCAGACCTTGCAATTAAACTGCTACAATCGTCAGTTTCTTCCGCTGTAATCGAAAGAGTTTTTTCAAATTGTTCATACATACTTTCACTCTCAAATTAGAAATCGGTTAACATTTGACCGATCCAAGAAACTGTTACCTACATGTGTATTATTCTTTAAAAAAATGAACTGAGTTAAATAAATAAAGGAGAGAAAACCTGCCTGTTTCCTTCCTTACTCACCCTTATTAATTACATTAACTTCAGACCAGATAATTACAATAAAATTCAAAATAAATAACCTAAAATGAAGGATTACGTTCTTTACATTCATTACTTTGAAAAAAGGCCATCTAAAGAATGAATTCTTTACTCGTAAAGAATAGAGGTATGTATAGGTAAAATATACGGCACATCACTGATCTTATTATAAATATGAGACAAGAACTTCACTGATCCGAGTTGAGTTTACTAGTGCGTTTGATGAGGCAATATGGGCATTTGTAAACACAGCTGAATAAAAAGTCAATATTATCGAACTCGTGGACAAAGCTTTATTAAAAGGTTAATCTCATAATAAAATGTCTCTAGTTCTAGACTTCTATAACAGTTCTTGCAGATATGGAAATTGGTAATTAATTATTTGATTGTATAAAATTTAATGCGTTGCTATAAATAAATCTCCATTATCTTATTATCATCTGAATTCCTATTATACAATTTATTGATACTTTGTATCGTTCTAATTATTATAAAATAGGAAGAGTAGTTTTTTTAAATAAATCTCACAATACTTACTAGGTATAGTTTATGAATTACATTTTTTATCATATATAAGTAGGTACATACCTACGACGTGTGTTGAAAATATAATTTATATTTTCTGTGATAACGCTCTGATTGTCTAATAAATGCTCTAGAACTCAAGTGGCATATCAATAATCAAACAAAATATTGTTGATATTTGCAGTCCATGTGTTCTTCTATATTAATCTGTGTTTAATATCCAACGTTCATTATTTTTATTATTTTGCTACTGCAAATCCTTTCTATCTAATCTTTTAATCCTGCTTTTATATTGTGGGTATCATATCGTTTTTAAATGTGTAATAAATCTTTTCCCTCTGTTGCTGTGACTATAAGCGCCTTTTAAGTACCTATATATACTTAGATATAGGTACGTGTGAATGATAATTTGAAAATTATTCAAATTTTTTTACCTCTTGAATAGACTTTGAACCTTCGAGTACTGTATTTACATACAGGGTGCACCATGTATCCTTCTCTATATTGCTATCTCCTGAACGCTAAGAGATACAGGGTCGGTTGAATTACAGAAAAGATGCGCAGTTTTGTGGCCATGTCGAATCCGTCAAGCCATGCAAGATATCTGTGACTGCTCCTGAAATATCCTGAAAAAACTGAAAAATCGAGATTTCTTATTTTTGCCATATCTTTCTTATTATTGGAAATTAATAAATAATTTCTTGTAGGCTTACATAAGCCGTTAAGAACTGTCCATCTGCCATTTCAAAAATTTTCAAGGCCGACTAGATCCAAGAGTTTTCACAGTCAACTTTCGTTTTTCTTATGGCCGCCATATTATTTTTTTATGTCGTTCGATATGAAAAAAATAATGGAGACCAAAAATTAATAAACTTCAAAAAAATTTTTTTTAATTTTTATTCTTCTTTTTTCAAAGAAAAACAAAAAAAAAACGTCGAAAAACATCAACATTTGTAAAATACGCCGAAATAGTGCTTGCCTTATGGTTTCTTAATTTATCTATGAAATTCGGTCTAAAAAGTTGGCTTTTTTTTAAGAAAAATGAAGAACAAAAAATTTTTTAATTTATTTTTTGAAGCTTAACAATTTTCAGTTTTTATGATTTTTTTTATATCGAACGACATAAAAAAATAATATGGTGGCCATAAGAAAAACGAAAGTTGATTATGAAAATTCTGGGATCTAGTTGGCTTTGAAAATTTTTGAAATGTCAGATGGATAGATTTTAACGGCTTATGTAAGCCCACAAAAAATAATTTATTAATCTACAATAATAAAAAAGATATGACAAAAATAATAAATCTCGATTTTTCAGTTTTTTCAGATATTTCAGGAACGGTCACAGATATTTTGCATGTCTTGACTGATTCGAGATGGCCACAAAATTGCGCTTCTTTGGACTTGTTTAACCGACCCTGTATCTGTTAGCGTTAAGAGATAGCAATATAGAGAAGGATACATGGTGCACCCTGTATATTGCTAATCGACTGTACGATTATATGTATAACTCACTCATAATTTAAGAAAAGTTTTCATATAGGCAACAATTTTCCTTGAACTAGACGATTTATGCAATAAAATTTGCGGATCCTTCAAAAAATACTTGATAAACTTGGAAGAATTTTATACTTTTTTTGACCGTTGCTTTAAGACACTTGTTTAATAAGAGGTTAACGAAGGTTTTGAAGAATATCAGCAGATATATTAATATTTTCCAGTTTCATAATTATGTAGTACCTACGAGTATACTCAGTATTTTTTTTTTCTAATGGCCGTTCCCCCCCCTAGAATGTACATCGTCTCATTTTTCAATTTGCAGTTGGGAACACTTTATTTATGTCGTAAACGTAAGAAAAAACTTGAAACTACCTCCCGTCCATCAACCGCAGTGCTTGTGGACGAAAAAAGAGAAAATAGAAAGTCGTACAAATAGTTATAATAACGAACAATTTTCCTATTCATACTTTTTATGTAAAAAGCTATTATTGCATTGAAATATAAAATGAACGGTTGAACACTTTAACCATTTGTACATGATTAATTTATAATTTTAAGCGCAAAATTTCATTTGAAAAAGTCATAGATGCATAAAAATATCTTAAACTTTTTCTTTATTCATTCCTTCTGTGGGCTGTTGGGCGAAAAAAGTCAGGAAATTACCTCCCGCCATACAATCACAACCAAAGTTGTAGATATTATTATAAGGAATAATTTTTTAACTGACGATTTTTCAATTTTTAAAGCGGAATTTGGGGGTTCCCATAACTTTGGGAAAGATGCGGGGTTCCCCTAGCTTAAACGCGGGATTCGGGGATTCCCCTAGCCTTAAGGATTTGAGAGGTTCCCCTTATTTTAAAAGTGACATTATCACTTCTGAAAAGTGAAATTATTAGTTTTCACAAATTACAACCCCCTTTGTGAGGGAGATAGATCTTAAAACCCTCTACATCTTTTTATTTGGACTTTTTTTGTAGGGTGAACCGTTTAGCCACTAAATCGTCTCGCAAAAACAACCCTCTTTCTCAAAATGCTCAAGTGAGAGTGCTGAAAAAATGGCTTCGGGCTCCTTTAAGGCCCCCCTAATATAAAGAAATGTTACATAAAATTGCTACTCGGATTTTTTCTGAATATCGGTATTTTTGTCTAATTTTCCTGTCCTATAATATAGTATAACTGGGAGATAGATGGACCGGTGGTATAGATAGACTTTCACGTTTAAAATCGCTCTATAGCGCCAGCGCCATCTAATTTATGTGTAGCTCAGTCAGTAATAATAAACACAGTGTTGAAGGCCGCATGTTAAAATAGGCCTTTTAGAAAAATTGATTTTTATTGTGAAAAAGTGTCACAAAAATTATCTCAAGTGGAGGGTGTCTCAACAAGGGCGCTTTCGTTTCCAAGAAAACACTTTCTTTTCGAATTAAGCAAAATATTTCTATTTCAATAACGTGAAGACAAATCGTTGCGAATAAAAATGGAATATGACATCAGGAAATTGATCACCACGAAACCTCTGGCACGGAGTCTATTTCAAGAGATTCAACTGTTTGTGGCTTATCTTCTTCACGTATAGCCACGAAGAAAAAAGTCCATCGGCAAGTAGATCTTTTTGGTGCGCCAATTTTGATCACTAAATCGAAAGATGGTCTAGAAACTTGGTCCGTAGTAACTCCATTGTTTCGCGTGCTGCATGTGTGGCCAGGTCTTGTTGGAAAAACATTTCCTCTACATCAATTCGCGATCCAATTTGGGCCACAAAGCCCGACTTAACATTTTGCGATACCAAGCACCGTTAACAGTTGCCGCATTTCTAGTCGCATTTTTGAAAAAAAATAGGGCCCAATAACTCCATCACGCCAAAATGGGCACCAAACAGTTTCCTCGGCGGATGTATTGTTTTTTCGAGTAAACCTATCAAACAGCGACGTGTGTCTTGTCTTTTCCAGCGTCAATTTGACACACAGATTCATTTGGCACATTGTTGTGGCTAAACATAATTTGCGACATGTTTCCGCGAAACTTTCCTCACCCTTTACAATCTAGAAGTGATAAAAATCGATCAAGCTATACCTAACTTCAAACGTCATCTCTAATCGGTTAAACAGAGGTTGAGAGGTCCGTCTCTCCCCTGCTTTTAGGATAGATGCATGGACCTCTCATATTAAGGAGAGATGAACCAGGCCTTTTGTTACATACAGCCTACAGTTTACATTCGGAAGAAGAAATCTTCGAATAGAGGGACGTGGAGCGCCCAAAATTTGCTAAATAATAATGTAGTCCAATATAATAATACCTATGAGAGTTATTAATGAAGCAGCTAGGAAGGTAATTTAGCCAAACGAAAGAACTTGAACTGAAAAAAATTCACCGTAAAAAAGAAGAAACTTCAAACCAATACCAGACTAATAATTCATAAAGCGAAATAAAAGAAAATTTCATATACAGGGTGTATCTAAATAACACCGACAAAAATTAAGGGGTGATTCTGTGATGAAAATTAAGGGGGGTATTTGGTATAGAATTTTTTGAAAAAACTCTCCCCGAAAAAGTTACACCCCTCCGAAGAATTAAAAAAAAAAGGTTTTTATTTTCCCTGTATATTAAGCTAAAGACACGAAAATTGGTAAATATTAATTGTCAATGAAACTACATATTTTGAATTTTTTTCAACCCTGAAGTATGCTTAGAAGGGATTGAAATAGTCAACCCCTAAGATATTTTACCTTACAATTTTTTTTAGAATAAAATTTTTCTTTAAAAAAAACACGGCCGAATAGCTCAATTATTAATCTACGAACTTTTTTATCTCCATAAGTTTTTTCTGAAACTTACGCACTTAAGAGAAAAAAATAAATGTATTGCAAGCTCATGTTATAAATAGTGTTTTATTGAACAATAAATAGCCAACCAAAAAATTAGGCAAAGATTCTTACAACTAAAACAATAGTAAACAAAGAATGAAAAAAGAAACTTTTTTTTTATTTTTTTTATTTAATAAATCCGCATCAACCATTTAGGTTATTAGCGGTCCCAATGTTATTACATTACATTTGCTTAATATTAATAATTAGAGGCATTAATGGTATAACCAAGCGCGTATGTTGACACTAAATCTTGTTAGCTAGCCCAGTTATCTCTAGGAAGTTTAGGACATTGGTGATGTTCTTTGGCTCAAGTACGTCTTTATATTGTGGGGGAGGTTGAGATCTCCCCCACTGTCGAAGGTCAACAATACAATAATAATGCTATCAGTATTATTGTTTTTATGAATGTCACTGCAAAGCACAGACCACTAGACCTTAAGGCAAAATATCCTCGCGTTAGCTCATCTTTGTGAAAATGCATTTCATTTATTTTTTTTCTCGTAAATGCTTAAGTTTTCAAAACAACTTATGGAGATAAAAAAGTTCGTAGATTAATTGAGCTATTCGGCCGTGTTTTTTTTAAAGAAAAATTTTATTCTAAAAAAAATTGTAAGGTAAAATATCTTAGGGGTTGACTATTTCAATCCCTTCTAAGCATACTTCAGGGTTGAAAAAAATTCAAAATATGTAGTTTCATTGACAATTAATATTTACCAATTTTCGTGTCTTTAGCTTAATATACAGGGAAAATAAAAAATAAAAACCATTTTTTCTTAATTCTTCGGAGGGGTGTAACTTTTTCGGGGAGAGTTTTTTCGAAAAATTCTATACCAAATACCCCCCTTAATTTTCATCACAGAATCACCCCTTAATTTTTTTCGGTGTTATTTAGATACACCCTGTATAATTCAAAGTGCGGGAGAGATTCTTTTTCTTCTACAGATGTTTCTGGAGAAAATACGTTTGTTAAACGATTCAGAGGATGATGGAGTGGAGACGCGGTAGAACTGAGGACTATGAAAATGTGAGCTGTAAGGAAGACTATTATAGGAAGACCAGGAAAAAAGAAGATTTGATCAAGTGTTACTATCAAATACTATGAAAATTTGTGCCTGCAGTCACTGCAGTAGAGGTAATCATCGTGTGAAAAATAAAATATATTTTATCTATGTATATGAAAATGAAATTGTTTTGGCCATCAGTCTCTCCTCCTGAGGTAGTCCATCTCACCACGAAGAGCGATGGACTTTTGGAAAAATCGATTCCTTATTCAGAATGGGACGTAATTTTGTGTGAGCACAGCTAGGGGCAATATGAGTTGAAAAAACAATCCAGTGAAGCCGTGTTGGCTTAGTTTTCTTACTAAACGCAAATAAAAATATTCAAAAAGCAAAAATTTGCCATTTATCAAATTTTAACATCCATATCTTCAGAACGCAGACTCGCAGAAAAATCCCTTTCAATTTTGGAATCGTTTTGGCTGCGTCTTCGGGCAGATTTTAAAGCCCCAACTGAGAAAATGAATTTCGTCAAAATTCGTGTTTTGCTCTCGATGAGTGGGTGGATTTTTGTCATAAAGAATAATCTCGCATCTTCGAGGCATCGTCAGTTTTAAAGCATTCGACACCGGGACAATGAAAAATAACAAAAAAGAGACCTCAAGCTTACTGTTTTGCACGCGTTTTGCAAAGCACTGTCCAAAAAATTCTCCCGTATCTCGAAAACTAGGAGAGGTATTACGGACAGTTCAAAACTTCTCTCATTTTCTATCGTCTGACGGGGGGATTTTTTATTAAAATCGAAGAGAAATTTATTTTTTTCGAATAATTTTAATTAAAAGAAAATCAAAAGGCAAAAATAAGCAATTTTTTAAACTTTGAACGGCCATTTATCGAGAACGCAAAGTCGCAGGAATAAATGGCTGCAGGAGAAAATTCTCAAAGTTCCAACTTATAAGACACTGAATTTCGTCAAAGTTCGTGTTTTGTTATCAATAATCGGTGGATTTTTGTCATGAACAAAAATCTCATGGTTGGGACATCGTTTATGTCATAGCATTTGACACTTGAACAGTGAAAAACAACACAAATGAGGCCTCAAGTTGATGGGAGTGTCAGAAAATGATTTTGCTAGAACCGCGGCCCAAAAAAAGTACGAAAATATCGAAAAATTACATTTCTGCTGTCTCTCGAAGACGAAAACATCCACAGAGGAACCGATAAAACCGAAAAATCGTATAGAGAAGAATTTCCACTGCCGATAGTGTCAAAGTAAGTCAAATTTATAGCAATAAAAAAATATTAATATGCAGCAAAAATGGTTTCTTATACTTCGTTTCCGATAAAGTCTCGAGGAAAACTTATCACCAGCTCTAACCATAATGATTATCGACTCCAAGGATTTTCCTCCAATTATCTACCCACTAAAATACGGTTCATACAATTAGCACGGTATAGCATGCAAAATTAGAACTATATTATTTAATAAATTAGGGCGGAAAGTTCACGTACAGTGTGCCAATTAGGGAAGTACGACTGCAACATTTTCAATACAAGCCCAGTGGAAAGCTTTTAGTCGTGCGACAGTTTATCAGATCGCGTGGATCAGCGGTGGCTTAGATCTCATCAAAGTGGCCTTTCAAATTTGACATCAGTCACATGTATATGGCTCATTTTTATTTACATACACTTATAAAGGGAACTGTCTGCTCTACGGACGATAACCGTTCTTATATGGATTTCATTCCAGGGCGAATATTTTCAGCCTTATACCATGTTACTTTGTATGGCACGAAAAAGCCTGATAACATTCCTTTCTTTATAAAGTCATTATGTGCATAAAATGATTTGCATTTTATGTTTTTTTTTTTGTAACAGTGGGTATAATCGTCTTGGAGAAAAACTCTATATCTAGGTACTCACATTGGTACTATTAATATCGTTGAACTATTTCGAGTTATTACAAAAACTGCATGCATGGGCTAATAATTCGACGTGATCAGGTGAGTGTTTCTTATAAATCGCGTGACATTTTTAAATTTTATTACCTTTAAATTCATGACATAGGTACAAGATCTCGAAAAAGTCCCTATTATACGGTTTTACAGTCTCCATAAAATTCTCGTTCATAAATCTTTAATCAATTAGTTAATTTGTTAAGAATTTACTACAACCATTTTGTAATTTTGTAAATAATTTGTAATGCTAATTTTGTAACGACGTCACAACAACTTAAGATTATTAAAAAAATATTTGCCGAGTAGAAGAGATAATTATGTTCTGGGTTCAGTTTCCGAAGTTTTTCTCTTCTCCGTGGCTTCCTCAAACTTCGAACCGCCCTTTGAACTTTGTTCTAAAACACAAATTATGCGAAATTAATTATGAATGACGGGGACCAAGATAAATTCGCAAATTGTATTGAAGTTTGAACGCAAACATGCTGTCAGTGTTGGTATAACAGGTACCTACACAGAGAAAAGAAATTGTTTGGCTGAAAGAAAAATTATTCAACTTAAACAAATTTGTTGTTTCAATAGAGAGAAATAAAAGTTTATTTGATTTTTTTCAATTATTTGTTTGAAATTTCAGAGGATAGACTTTGTCGAATCAAACAATATTAATCTTGCAATATTCAATAAAATTTATTTGAATCAAACAAATTCCGTTATTCGATCAAACATATATTGCTTTCAATAACAGGAAGAATTCTTTGATTTAATTTTTCGCTTGAAATAAATTATTATTTGATTTTAAACTATAATTTATTGAACCAAATAATTTTACATTAAAAAATTTAAAGAAATATTTGTTTGGTTTGTCAATATCCCCGTGGGTAAAAGGTTAGGTTAGGTATATAAAAATAGATTATGATAATAAGGCATTATACTTTTTATTGTAGAAAAACAGTAATAAGCTAACCACAAAACAACAGAGCCAACCTAATCATTTGTAATCATAAAATATTAATATTGCAACATTTGTACCTTATAAGTAATATACTTTTTCTTCTCACGGGAACAATAATTTTCATTTTCATTGGTGACGGATTTCAAGTTTCAGCTGGTCAGGAGGACCATCAGACATCTCTGCAAATTATTTGGCTTCTAATAATTCATAGACGAGAAATCTCGTATTTTCATCTAAAACAGAACGATATTTTAAATTCCTTAATTCTTGGTAGCAAGTTTGCAATATACCTAATGCAAGAGATATCATACAAATAAGCTACGAGGTAGGTAGGTACTTACCTTCAAGCTTTAATAACAAGTGCCGTGTGCATCAGATTGTATTTGGACAGAGATTCTCCAATATCCGTTAGGTAGGTATATCCATCTATTAGGTATTACTGTTCCGTTGTTAAAATACAACACACTGAACACACAAAACAGCAGCTAATATTTATACCTATTCGCCTATTCCAATAAATTATTATTCACTAATTATTATTACTGAAAACAATGCGGGATTGATGAACTAACTCCATACCACGCCATGATTTTACACCAACACCACCATCAGCATCAGTCACCAACCCTGCTGCTGGGATAGTGTAGTCCTTCCAGTCGCCACCAGAGGAAACAGACGCTACATCACGTGATGTACAACAACAAATCTATGACAAATCAAAAAAGTTAATGCTTGATTCAAAGATTTATTTATTTCTCTGTCAATGGGTAGCGTTAATTAAAAGCAAAAAATTCCGTATTTTTATTTTGATTGTTAGTTTATTTGGATCGATAAAATATTTATTTCTTTCAAACAAATTTACGGTAAAATATTCTTATTTCAATTAAAATTATTTTTATTTCAATGAAAAGCATTAGTTCTTATTGCAATAGTGAAATTATTTAGAACAAAATAAGATTTGTTTGAACGAAATAAACGATGCATAAAATCAAATAAATCTGATGTGTTTCTCTCTAGCTATAATTTATTCAAATTAAATAAAAACTTAATAATTCGCAAATTTATTTGTTTGATTTGAAAAAAGTATACCTGAACCAATTCAAACAAATGATTGAAAAAACTGAAATAAATGGTATTATTTAGGGCAAATAAATTAATTTTCAATCAAAAGAAAAATGTATTAATCAAATAAATTGTATTCAAATAAATGAAAATACTAATTTCAAATAAACTGTTTTCTCTGTGTATCTAATAAAATAGTTATGCATATTTAACAATTTACCAATGTACCGGGTGAGTCATTAAGAATGCTCACCGGGTAGTGGTCCTTAACAATTATTGTTAAAAATAGTTTCTAAAATGCCCGCCAGGTGGCGTAACAGCCATGAAAAAATAAAAAATTGTATAAAAAAATAGACCAGTGGTCGATTAATTTTCTTTTCTTGAAGAGTTCCATTTTTAATTCTAACAAATGCAAGTTATAAGTGAATCGAAGTACCCAGAAAATTATTTATTTGTGACCCTCTGCGTCGATGAGAGCAGGTACCAGCTAACACAGAGGTAAAGGCTTGCATTAATCATTTGCTGGATAGCATGCATAGTTAGTTTTCTTTTTATTTAATAGGGTCCTAGAAAATAGCTCCTAGGACCCTGTTTGTTTGGCTATACTTCACAAGAAAGAAGCTGCTAGGCACCCAGTTATCCTGAAGTCAAATGTGAGTTATTAACTTTCAATTAAAAATGTTTTTTGAGTTTTTTGAAAAACGCCACCTGAGCAACATGGAGGGAGATTTGGGATGGGATGTTTAGGAGAATCGGTATACCCATCATTTAGCAGTCCCCAAAGAAAACGCATATACGCAGGTCTTCCAGGCTTCTAAAATAAAATTCTTCAAGAAGTCTAGACAGGGTAGCCCTGCACAAGATCTGAGCCCGTCTTTTCATAATGAAAGTATTTAAGGGGGGGGATACCAAACAACATTGCCATACTCAAGCCTAGGCAAAATAATAGCAAAAAAAAGAGAGTTATGAAGGTGAGAATGTTTCCAAAATCAAAATGCAGAGGTGGTTGCATAGTCAATGTGTAAATGAGAGCTTGACGTCAAATATTACGCACGAAGATCCATGACTTCCGTAAACTTCTCAATAGAGTTGTCCAGCAATAGTGTATGAAAAATGGGTCAGAGTATGTTTAAGACTGGAAGACATGGTATAGCATTTAGCAGTATTTATAGACTTATAGACAAAAAATCTTCAAATCGTCAGCATATAATTGACGTGATCATCTAGTGAAGATGATCGACCTCAACTATGTCGTTTCTAAATCAGTTGAGAAAGGAGTGGACTGGAGCCTTCAAAGACACCAGAAGAAACGGGGAATTCAGGGGAGTTGGAATCACAGCGTATAGAATACAAATTGAAGTCTTTGAGAAAAGTAATTGGAGAAAAAAATTATAAGAGCATCGGAGAGGACATGAGGAAACCTTAAAGAGTGGTAAATTATGGTCCCCCTATCAAAAGCTAGAAAATTCCATAGATAGACCACGTCCATTTGAGAGCGAGAACCAAAAGCTTCAGAGGTAAAGCAAAACAGATTAGCGATCGTCGAGCGACCACTCTTATTAAAGATCTAACAAAGACCTTTCTACAGTTAGGAAGACTGCAAATTTGTCTATACTTTGGTGATGTGACTCTTGTCTCCTTTTTTGAAGACAGGGATCACCCACGGGAGGGAATTCATCAGAAGAAAGATGCAAATTAAAAATTCTCGTGAGAGGGAATGAGACCACGGAAGCGCATTCTCCTAGCAGGAAAGAGGGACCTGCTGTTTTTGAATCCTTAAATAATTTCAGCGCTCTTGATATTTCATCTACTTGATGAAGAGAAGACGCAGAGAAAGAGGAGACAACAAATGTGATAACGTTTGAAATGTGGGAAGGGGACGAATTTATGGTGATCAAAAGTCCCCATGGGCGTGACGTGAATACAGGGTGATGAAAAATCTGCTATTTTTCTATCGTTTTCTCTTCACCGTTGGTAACTTCATTATTATTGCATGGAGCCATGACGACGGTTCAAGTAGTAAACGAGAAAAAAAAATTTCTGCGTCCAAATGATTTCTTTTAATCCAAGATCCAAGCACTTCTTGTAGAGCTTTATAAGCGCAGTTTATTCGTCTAGCTTTCAGAGAATACAAATCCTTGATGGCATAATATGGACCTTACTTTGTATAATGACACAAAGTAAGGTATAAAGATCGTGCAGAGTATAAGTACCATTGCATGAGTGACTTATCGTACATTATTAAAAGTGTGGTGTGTTGATGCTGATACCTGTAAGTAGCAGTCGAGTTTCTTGTTACCTAACTATAGTAACAGCTGCTGTTAATTTAACCAGAGGGGTTGTTCATTAGCTTATAGAAAGCACGCAATGGAACGGGCTCTAAACCTCTTAAGACTAATCAACATTTTATATGGCGTAATATTAAGTTATATCAAATCTTTACTTTGCGCAATGCATTAATTTAGATAGCTCGTAGATTAGATTTGATTTGTTTGCACACCAGCTGTAGCAACAATTCGTCAATGTAGTCTTCACGGTGTCTTGTTGTGTGAAATTATCGTCGGAAGTAGCTTGTTTTTAGTGGCACTAGCAGACCTTTGTTAATAGACGTGAACCTATTTTATTTAAATTAAGTACGTAAGATAGAAATAATAATTCTATACTTCTGGCAGGGGATAATATTTTACTTGTTGCATGGTCATTCACTCTAGATTATAATAATTAATTCTTGGTTAACAGCATTCTGAACTGTAACAACTGGTGGATTATGTGAAGAAGAACTGAACTTTGAATTTCAAGCCGAACCTGGACCATTTTTCGCGCACTCTCTCATGCAATTTTCAGGTTGTTTAATATAAAGGGTATCCGGAAATGATGCTCAGAAAATAAGGGGATGATTCTGTTTGAAAAAAGTCCAAAATTTCCTATAACGTTTTACCGACAACTCACAAATGAGGAAGTTAGAAGCCTTCAAAGTTTTTATTACGATTTTTTTTATGTACCTGCGGATTTTCTTCAAATTTGGCGCACTTGCTACTGCGATGTTACCTTATTACATCCTTGGTCCAAATTAGTCTTTCTCAAATTTGAAAAAATTAGAAAATCCTCTCAAAGTTAAAGAGGCCTAACTTCCCTTGGCCTTCAAAGAAGACCCATAACTTAATCTGAATATTTTTTTCTTGAATTTTTTAGAAGATAAGAGACTTTTAGAAAAACGTCAAAAACCTCCGGAATATATTAAAATCCCCAATCAATAAAACTACAAAATCGTAAAGAGTAGCTTCATATTGCGTCAACTCTAACAAGAAGGGAAAAAATCCAATGTTAGAAGCAAAAAGGGAAATTTATACAATAAGTCTGCCCATAAATAGACCAGAATATAATTCAACCATCCCAGCCACAACATCAGTCGAAGTCAGTGACCTAGAAGCCTCACAAGAGCACCAGCAACCTCCCCCCCCCCCCCCCCCAGATATTTCGTGTGGTTATTTCGATTGGAATGATCACACCTGTACTTGGTATTATAACGAGGCAGGAATAATTCTGAGCTTACCGTCTAGCCGCCCAACCATGTCTCAACAATGGTTATGGATTTTGAACATCGATCAAAGAAACTGGAGAAATCTGACATCTTCGGATTACGACCTGTTACACTCTGATAAGAGAGACTTGAAGAAGGCGATAACATCTAAATTCTAAAGAATCATCCACGGTACAACAGTCAAAACCAACAAAGATATTCCTGGCTCTACAAGGCATTATGATAGAAATCTATGTCCACCTGCAAAACAGCTTGATACACTCTGAGTTACCAAATAGGAGACAAGTATGTATTTTGCGATTTAATATAAGCGAGAAGGGTGTCATCTTCATGGAATTCCGTAATGCTCACCACCTTGATTTTTCATTGTACCTACATATTGTGCCTCATTGTAAGTTTATTATGTCACCTCTACTATTCTTCGTCTGGTATGGAATCCCATTAATGTAACACCATCTCTAAGTCCGTTTCCTTAAGAAACTTGCGGATTTTGAGAGCCTCCAGCTGGTGTTGACCTAAAGAGTTTCTTCTTTTGAGTGCTAATTAACGCATCGCAGTTTAGCCTTTCTGCCTTTCTCCCGAGTTTACATTTCTGCAAAATTTTCAGACGCCGTTCTCTTCTTATGTCCAACTTCCTCAGGTGTCCCGTCAGGAATCCCGTCAGTGCTCTGAGACGTTCCTTACTGAAGTTGAGCAGTATCTTCGACCTATATCGGTTGAAGTTACCGAGGAGTTTTTTTGGCTTGTCTCAATAACCCTGAGAAGTCCCTCCAAGGGTTTTCTCTCAGTTATCATTCTTTCTTCAGGAGTTCTGCCATAATTGAAGATTATGTTTTCGATGCACACAATGGTTCTGGTCTTATATATTCTTGCCAATGATTGGCCAGGCTCATTTCCAGATTTCCTTCCAGTATGACCTGGTGAATTTTATTTTTCTTGTCTAATTCGTTGAGTTTTTTCAGGCACTCCCAAGACATTTTGGGGTTGATGGTCGAAGAGCTCAACGTCTTTTTGGCTGCTTGACTATCCGTCAATAATTCAATTTATCTGTTTTCGTAATATCTGCTGTCAACGTTTATTTGAGCAGATACTTCTATTGCGTGTACGGTTGAGAATGTTCCTATGAGTTTGGAGTACTTGGTGCGGGCCCTATAAGGCTGCTGTCCTAGAGCCCATGACGGTTTTGGAGCCATATGTGTACATTTACACCTTTTTTGAGAGTGCAATTGGAAGCATTGTTCCATTCCACTTTCGCAGAGAGTTCAGTCTTTTGGCAGTGTCAAGAGCTTCTTACAGTCACTTAATGGCTGTTTCTCAATGGCTCGTGATGCGAGGACCTTACTTGTGACCTCGCTTACGTCATAACAACCCTCAGACAGTTTTGAGTTTGTCAAAATCATGAGTTTATCAAAAAATCGTTTTCAATAAAAAATCGTCACCTCCACCAGAAAAATGACTTTTCTCTTTGACGAAACTCTTTCTTGTTCCTTTTGTTTTATTTTCATTAAAACCTACCATTAAAATCTACCATTTTTTGTCATGCTCAAACTAAAATATTCCTCATCGAAGCGATAAAAAAGTTAAGATATATGACCTACAAAAGCACCGTGTAGAATGTTCGTCAGTTAAATGATGAAGACGTCAGATGTAAAAAAAAGATGGAGGATCTAAGATGATTATCATCTAGTTATTAATAGACGTATCAAGCTATCATTCTGTCAACGATTAGTTAGTTCATTCATCTTCATATAAAATCAAGCCAACATAAGAATGAAAAGTTAATGTAATTGATAATTTGTCTTGTCCCATCTATATACGGGTATTGGGTTTCGGGTTAATACAGTTTAATCCAACTTAACCAAATGTAAATGTCTGAAGCTGATTATTTGTCACCACCACCACCACCACCACCACCAGGCTCGAAATTCGAGGGGAGAAGTTCTGCAATTCACTGCTTGAAAGTCTCGTGTTGGTCGAAGCTGCGTTGTCAAATGAGAGCTTTTATAATATTATTTTAGATCAATTTCTCATTCAAGTTTTAAATCGTAGGTATTTTATAATAACCAAGAGCTAATAAAATCATTAGCTTCGTTAACAATCAAAATAGGATCTCCAAAAAAATCTGCTATAAACTATGGATTACCTAAATTGCACAAGCCTCATATTTCACTTCGTCCTATAATATCATCGATTTCAACCCCTAGCTAAAAAACTGACATTCTCACTCTTCCATATAATGAAGATCAATATTTTCTGAAAAATTTCTTCCAATTTTCATCTCTACCTATGATCGAGCTGGAAATAAATAAATGATGAATGCTGCGATAACAAAATAATGAGGCTCTATAGGTGAGGAGAATAATTTTAACCCGTGACTGGGGAATATATCTAAGAAATTCCTTTATAACCGACAATAATGCAGGGCCATACGGGTCAGAGAATAGGCCTTATATCTCGACCGTTTGCATGATGTGAGATATGCCAAGCTGTTCAGCAGCAGGACAAGCTACGTGCACTGCTGGAAGGACACGCAACTCGATACGGATTAAACTGACCAACAACTCGCAACCAACAACTTCACCGCTGTTTGCCTCCGTTAAATTTGAGGAAAACTTATTCCACTACTGACTAGGAACTAGGACTAACTACTACCACTACCACTACTTAATTGCTGAAAAATAATTGCACCTGACGTTCCAATAATACAATATACCTATAAGAGTCGGAAAAACAATCCATGCAGTTGGATCGTGAGCTTAAGAGCTTAAAGCATAACAAAAATTTTCAAGTCATAAAATAGCCATTTTTTCAACTTTGAGCGGCTATATTTCTAGAACGCGGAGTCGCAGGAAAAAAAGCTTTAAATTTCGGAAACGCCCTTGTCCTCAAGTAAATTTTCAAACTGGAAAACCAAATTTCGTCAAAATTCGTGTTTTGCTATCGATCATCGATTGGTGGATTTTTGTAGTAAGGAATTTTTTTCCTGCTCCAGCATCGTCTGTTTCGTGGCTTTCGGACACCAAAAGAGGCCTCAAGTTCACGGGTTTTGCAAGAATTGGCACCAAAAAAAAGTTCGATGAGAAAAATGACATTTCTGCTGTAATTTAAATGACTTAATTCAAGCACAAAACACTCTGAAAAAAAAGAAAACTCCACTTAAAAATTCCATCTATAAAAAAATCCTGGTCACGGCACCAATTTTATAACACTCCCCTACCAACATCTTTCTCTTTGATTTATGATTCTCATGGCTGTAATCGATTTTCTAGCAGGGAGATTTCCTGGAGCACAGGAACATTTTGTTAAACAAACAAAAAAAAACATATTGTGTAAGTATAGAATTTAATAATTCGCCTATAATAATAATAAAAGCATGAAGTTGAAGGTTTTGCAGCAACATGAAACCGAATATACTTAAACCATAGACAGAACCATAAATTCTGTGTGAAATCGATTACACTAGCGATGTTAGATCTCGGTCGTTGATAACTACACTTGACCCCTATCCGGTGACTAAATTACCCCTCGAAATACAACCATTTACCTTACACGTAACCGTAACTTCATGGAGAGTTCAGCTAATGTATGTAATTTGAAAACAATTTACTTGTGAGAGTTGAAATTACTTTGCTTAGGTGCAACATTGAGGTCTTACATATTATAATGTCTGTTTAATGTATTTCCAATTATACTGAAAATGTATGCTCCCGTAAATAATTTTAGCAAACATTAAACAAATATTTTGGTACAGGACAGGGTTGATATTTTCGAGGAAATTTAAATAACTACGTAAGAAAATTTTTTGAACTAACATAAATCTGCATTGAATGCGACAATACAATATGTTGACCTTAAGAAAATTCTAATAGAAATATTTTGAGCGAGTTTGAGCCAGTTTTGCAAAAATTTCGAAACGGTTGTAAGGGCTTGCGTAATTTTTGAAATGTCGCTGAGATCTGGGAATAAGGGACAGATGAATTTAGGAGACATAAAACATCAACAGAGGTATCTTTCAAGGAGATGTTTTGTCACCACTTATTTATGTTCTGCAGAAGGCTTTATTGCCATTAACACGGATTACTGCTTCAACATGGAAGATGAGGGCATTAGTCAGCTTTATTGGTATATGTACATTGATGACCTCAAGCCTCAAGCTAATTGCATGGAGTGATCAAGAAATGAAAACATCGATCCAGCTTGTGAATGATATAATTAAGATCCAGTATACTGAAGATATAAAAATTGAATTTGGTCTTGAGAAATGTGAAAACTTGTCAATAATGAAAGGAAAAATACAACAGACAATGGATATTGTGCTTACCAAGGAGGCATCAATCAAGGAGTTAAAACCTGAAGAAAAATATACCAATATTTGGGAGTGCTGGGCGAGTGAAGAGAAAGAGAAGATTATTAAGTAAACAAGAGCGAACTTAGAGGTAAAAACAAAATCTTGGCCATCTGTGGGGTGGCTGTGCTATGCCTGTGGTTGCGTACGCAGTTGTGGTTTTGGTGCATGTCCTGAACTAGAAAAAATCAGTGGTAAAGAAGATGGGCAGTAAGACGAGGAAGAGTTTGACAATATCAGGACTCCACCACCCTATAGAGCTGATGTTCATAGCCTTTACGTGCCCAAGAGCAAAGATGGAAGAGGTCTTCAGCAGATCGAAGAAACGTACAAACATGTCATTTGGGGAATGGCAGAATATATCAGGGAAAAAAAGCGGAAACAAGTTATATATAGTTAGACTGGAATAAAATTGAAGATATGAAAAAAAGTGTTAAAGTCGACCACAAAGAAGGCAGAACAAATGAAGTTGGGAAGTTGAAGGAAAGTTGAGAAGTTGCGAATAAAAAACAGTGGAAAAGGTCAAAAGTAAACTTAGAGAAGAAACTGAAGAAGGCTGATGGAAACGAAAGAAAAAGCACGGGCAGTACTATCGTGACATGGAGATGGAGAAATCCGGGTTGGACAGAGAGAATACTGTTGATGGCTGGTTAAGAAAAGGCAATCTGAAGGGTGAAACAGAGTCTAAGTGTCCTGTGCTATAGCAAGAAAGGCTTACATCGACACTATGCGACAAAATTTGCTTCAGATTGATGCACTACAAACTACAATAACATATGCAAGCTTTACAGGATCTCGACAACCTCAAAATGGTATGACCACAAACGGGCAATAAGAAGACAATCAACAGCGTATCATACTTTTGTGGAACATGCAGGTACTCAGGTACATACTGATATGGATATATCCCATCAGCAAATAAACCGGACATTGTCATTAAAGACAAATGCACTAAGCCCTGCATAACTATTGATGTCAACATTCCTGCAGACAACAACGTTTCCCAAAAGCATACCGAAAAATTGCTCAAGTACAAAGAACTTGCAAATCGGCTGTGGAAGATGAAAGTCAGTGTGGTACCCATAATAATAGGAGCTACTGGAACAATAATCAAAGACTGATGATGTGAAAGTCGTTTGAGGAAATTCCAGGATGTGCCTAATGAAGAGAACCTGCTGAGAATAAATAGATATAACAATAATTAATTCCTCCGACTTACCTACACAAATTAAATGAGCCTGAATGAAGACAAAGATAGAACTCTTTCGATGTCAATAAGGCTCGTCAGTTCTTCAAGGTTATGAGAGGTGTGTTTGTCGGAAAAATAATTGCATTGTGATAGGTTCTAAGTTCAGATAATATTTTATCTCCTGGAAGAAATGCATGCAGAAAAGCTTTGTCGGAACATTGACACCCGTACTTATTCCAGTTTTAGACAATACTTTACCCTTGAATTCTTTCCACAATTTGTGATAAAAAATTCTTGGAATTCTTGGGATTTTCTAGTACAAGAACTCAGGTGTTAAGTAGAGGTATGGCTCATTTTTTCACTTTTCTATTTAATAGATACACAAAAAACTATTGTAACAGTTATGTGTTTTTCCGGTGGAAATTGTTTAAATTCGACTGTCATGTTGAATGCAATTTAAGAAAAAATGGCAACCTTATAGGTATCTCGGTAAAAAAGGCGAGGAAACAATTCTTGTTTTAAATTTACAGTCTTTCTGAACATATTCTCTATAACAGTGAATATACAGGTTGTTTCTTAATAACATGCTAATATTTAAAAAGGTTATTCTTGAGTCAATTTTGAGAAAAAAACTTCATAAGAGCGTATGTCCTAAAAGTCTTAACTTTTGAAATACAGGGTGGTATGCATGTAAAGTTTAAATAAAAAAACTATTTTTTTATTATAACTTCGGTATTACCGTAGAGGTATTTTTGAAATTTGGTACACGCCTTCTATGCATCAAGATGCATTTCATGATGTGAAAACAATTTTAGTACTTTCACCAGTGGCGTCTGTACGGGTTTTGAATTGAATACTTTTGGAGAAAAATATGTTACGCCACTGCTTTCTCTTACCTAAAGTATTTTTTTTTTTTGAAAATCCCCTTCCTTTCTAAGCAAATGTGGTCTCTTGATCTTTTTGTACGGTTTTTGCATAAAAAAATAAAACTCAATCATTTGAATTAACGTTGGTATGAAATTACTTATAGATGTAATAAAAACGATCTAGTTGGTAAGAAGCAGATTTTATTTTGTAAACATAAACAGTTTTGACAGTTGTCTTTTGATAGTTGTTAAGTATTTAAATCATTAATATTAACAATATTATATATATAAAACATGGCCCAATTTACGAATTCTGAGCTTGCAGACATAGTTACATTACATGTATGGGTAATGCACTGCAGGCCAGACGGTTATGAAGACCGCTTTCGAAATAGAAATATTCCGGATGCACGAACATTTTCAAACATTCATAGAAGGTTGTGTGAAAAGGGAAGAGATAATCATCTAAAAGGAGTTCAACGTACTGTAAGGACTCCAGAAATTGAGGTAGCAATTTTGTATGCAGTTGAGATCCAGATTTGCTTCGTTGTGCGTTTAGTTTTCAATTTTCTGTTACCATTATTCCAAAATGTAGGTATGTAGATTACTGCAATTTCATAATTTTACCATTTAAAAATTATTTTCTTAAATAAATTGTTCAAAGTCATTGTTCTTGTAAGTGTGATCTAAGTTTTATTTTTTTATGCAAAAACCGTACCTACGTCAAGCGAAAAAAGATCAAGAGACCACATTTGCTTAGAAAGGAATGGGATTTTCAAAAATAATTTTTACTTTAAGAAAAAGCAGTGGCGTAACATATTTTTCATCAAAAATATTCAATTCAAAACCCGTACAGACGCCACTGGTGAAAGTACTAAAATTGTTTTCACATCATGAAATGCATCTTGATGCATAGAAGGCGTGTACCAAATTTCAAAAAAATATCTAGGGTAATGGTAATACCGAAGTTATAATAAAAAAAGTTATTTTTATTTAAACTTTACCACCCTCTGTATCTCAAAAGTGAAGACTTTTTAGGACATACGTTCTTATGAAGCTTTTTTTCTCAAAATTGACCCAAGAATAACCTCCTTAAATATATTAGCATGTTATTAAGAAACACCCTGTATACCGTGTCCGCGGCATTTCGGAATCAAGTACTACTTAGATACAAATAAAATCGTATTTTAACCATAGAAGAGAGAATAACTTTTTCTAGATGGGGCCTCGTCTAGGAAATATTTCCAAAAATGTAAAACTAAGACTGCTAAATAAAAATTTTTTTTCGTACTGAACAGTAAAACTCGAACACCATGTATAAAATCGCATTTTAAGTATAAAAGACATAATAGCCTTTTTCAAGATCAGCCCTCGTTAAGGAAATTTCCCCAAAAATGTAAAACTAAGGCTGCTAAAAAAATATTTTATTTCGTAACTGAACAGTAAAAATCAAACGCCATGTATAACCGTATATTTTAAGCATAAAAGAGAGAATAACTTTTTTCAAGATGAGGTCTCGTTTAGGAAATATTTCAAAAATTGTTGTTCAGTTACTGAATAAAACATTTTTTATTTCGGGGCCTGAGTTTTACATTTTTAAGGAGATATTTCCTAAACCAGGCCCCATCTTAAAAAGAGTTATTCTTTCTTTTATGCTTAAAATACGATTTTATACCTGACGTTCGATTTTGGTTGACCAACCTACGCAAATACCCTGTATGAAAAATTAGATAATACCTGAAAATTCCAAGAAAAAGGGGTCTATTTCGAATCTAATATAGTCCAATAAAGTCTAAAAAGTCATACGTATCGATTAAGAATACACATCCTTTTGATAGTTCGATTTATTTTGTTTCATGTACGTGTTTTTATAGTAACCGTCCAGTTTTTCTAAACACTCCATCCCGCATAAATAAGTATACGTCAACATTGGTTTTGAATGAGAATTAAATGCACAACACCGAGGATAGAATGTCATTACGTGAATAAATTTTATGTAGTTGTCAGTGGCTCTCAAACTGACGTAAGCGGTTCAATTAATTTTTTGAATAATTCCTTCAATAATTACGCTCATTCACAACTTGACAATTAACTGTTTGACATTTTCTGGTGAAATTAAAAATATTAATTCGGACGGTTAGTGAGACGTCACATCTGACTTTTTAAAGTTAATCCTACTATAGGTGGATAAATGGTACTAAAAAACTAACAGTTGGTATTATAAAGCCTCATTAAGTTAACGGGTAGATTTGTGATCCGTTTATAGAAAAAGTATCGACTCTATCAATATTACCTCAATACCTATATTAATGCCCGTTAACTTAATACGCCTTTATACTTAAAACTCACTCTTTAACTCAGTACCTAAGTGAGTTAAAATAATGAGACACAATTATTATTATAGGTAAGTAATCAAGAATCTTACGTGCAGGTTTAGGTACGTTTCTCTTGACTTGCATCCATTTATAAGTGGGTAAAACAGGTTGAGGTTGAGGTACAGTCGACATCCCGTGAATCAGATGCTGCCCCGATCTCAATCTCACGTTCCCGTGATGCTCCCCATCGTGAATACCTTCCTCCTTATATCTATGAAGATGTTGATACTCCATGCAAGAGTTGGACGACTGTCCCGCGTTTGCAGCCAGATGCTGGTGATGTTGGTACCCGGCGCTAACTTCTTCGAACTTATGATCGTGTTGATAGATATGATGTTGGCCGTCACTCACGTCATCGGGATGCCTCAAGAGCATCTCCTGATGATGGGAGGACCTCTGATGGTAAGGATCCTGGTAAGCTTGATGGGCCGTTTGGTTTATGTTGTACCCATTAGAATTGCCGTAATCTAAGTTCGTGTAACTAAGCCCCGTGTCCGTGTTAATGATTGGATCTTGCACTGGTTGGTGGTAATAAGGTAAGTCTTGGGGGGACGGTGGAGTTTCTACCGATTCGGATGAGGGGTACAAATATTGACTGGTCTCTTCGTAATGGTAAGTTCCATACGGCGACGATGAAGGCAGTTGATGAGAGTTTTGATGGGTCGTTTCACTGGAATAATAATAAGTCGAATCGAGTTGATTGTAAGATCCGTGTTGACCGTACATGCTAACGTCCATCATCATCATTTTTCAAACAGTTTACGGCACTGAATCACTTACACGCGAGCCGATCAGAACATCACTTGACTGAAACGAGGCGTTCGTTCGTGTACCTATACGAATTACGAAATAATTGCAGTCCGGTGTCCGGTCCGGGGCTCCGGAGTTACCTGTACGTACGGGACTGATTGTCGGACGACGGACGACTCGGAGGCCTGAGTATGTGATGTGTGTCAGGAGGCGGGGCGTACTTGCGCAGAGTTGAGCCGCGACCAATGGCAGTTCGGAGTTTCGGAGATGCGAGGATGCTGACCGGGGGATTGGTCCCGGATCCAGCCATCATGCAGCTCCGGTAGAGGAACATTTCAATCCGGGTGAATGGAACATGTGTCAGCTACCGTGTGTGACATGACAGCACGTCTGAGCTGTACCTACCTACCTTCAGGAGGTCCTGAAAGGCTTGTTTTTATATCCAGTCGGTGTCGTGGAAATAATTGAATGAAGTAAATTGAATTTTAATCTAACTGACTTTTTATGTTTAGGTATAGGTATGAAAAAGTGGTACCAAAGTACCTACCTAAGTTTTAGGGCTGTTATAGAAATGAAACATTTTAGTTCTACGTAAAGTTCTTTAGGTATTAGAATTTTGTTCGTAGAAATGGATGGCACGACTAAAATTGGTAGAGCCTGTAGGTATAATAGGTACCTATACCTAAATGCACCTATACCTACTCTGTGGTGCACTTTTAAGGTGCTCGTGGACCACTCGGATCTCTTATAGGTATAGGTACCTAGGTACCTAGAAGAAAATAATAATTTAAAAATAATTTAAATGTTCCTGTAGGTACCTACCTAGGTACACCTAGGTACATTTTCTTATTTTAGTTTTTATTGAAAATGCGCATGCACTGCAGGGAAATCCCTATAAAGCTCTGGGAGCGGTGCATGAAATAATACATGAAATGATAGGTAGGTATATAGATTTGAATTAAGAGAAAAAATTGCCTTCTTAAGAGACAATTATTCATGCGTCTTTCCGTTTTTTATAGGTAAGTCATTTTTGGAAAAAGCTTGAAAAAAGCGAAAATTTGCATTTTTTTGTTGAAAGAAAAACTGAAAAATCGAGAATTTATATTTAAGCCATAGGTAGGTTACCTACTTATTATAGATATCTTTTTTATTACTTATTCAAAAGTTTTCAAAGCCGACTAGATTCCATCGGAGTTTTCATTGTCAAATTGTATGTTCTATATACAGGGTGTTATTCATATAAGTATGTGGCCAAACTCCAAGGAGTGCTGTTTACGTGATTTTAAGAAGAAAAGTTCATAATAAACATTGATCCGAAAATGCACAGTTTTTACGATACAGTGTGTCAAACTTAAAGAAAAAATTGGATGTTCGTAAATAGGTATCTCGATACTCTTTTATTCGATTTTATTAAAATTTGGCAATTTTGTTTATAGTAACAAGAGGATAATTTAGCCTCAATTATTATTAAAATTAATTAAAATTAAATTCATTAAAATTAAAGTCCAGTGGCGTCACAGAAGACAGTCTTACTAATATTTTTGGCAAAAAATTATCGTAAAAACTATGCATTTTCAGACCAAAATGTTTACATGAACTTTTCTTCTTAAAATCACTTAAAAAAGCACCCCTTGGAGTTTGGCCACATACATACCTACCTACTTAAAATAACACCCTCTATAGGAATACGTATATACCCACTTAGTTTACCTACTTAGATTATAGTCATAAAAAATCAAGGAATTAGAAAAAAATTCTTACTTTATTATTCGAAAAAAGGAAATTTGTTCATCGAATGATGATGTCAATATGAGATACTTATAATATTGCTGGACTTCTTTTTTCGGAAAAAGAAGAATAAAATTTCCCTAATTTGTTTTCTAATGTGTGGTAGATTTTTGGTTTCCTTGATTTTCTTATGACTAATGATATGAAAAAACAATATGACTGTCATCGCATAAGTATAAGACAATTTGACAATGAAAACTTTGGGATCTAGTCGGCTTTGAAAACTTGAAAGTTTTAAAGTTAGATGGATATTAGGTATCTCTTGACGACTTATATCTAGGTACCTACTATAAAGATAATCTATTTTTTATGGCCTATGGCTATAAAAAAGAATGATCGATTTTTCAATTTTTCTGTAATAAAAAAAAGAAGTGGTTAAGATTCATTGTCCAAGTGTTTTCAAACGGCGCGCGAAAAATCTAGGGGAGCTGCCTTCTTCGTTTGGAAAACCCTCTTTGTCACATTGAAAAACAATAATATCCATCAAGAGATTTAGACAAGTTGACAAATATACCTAATAGACGAGCTGGCAAAAAATATATAAGTAGTGAAATCAAAGTAAGGAGCACAATGAGTTCGGCTTGCGCCATAGGATACACCCCTGGCAGTCAAAATTCATGCCAAAAACTAAGTGCAGTGCCCCCGGTGTTCATAGAAGTAGGTGAAGCCCAACCGGCCATTGTTACCACAGCACAGTTTTGATCACATAGGTAGTATCTCGTAAGTGGATCAATCTATTGAAATCAATCTAGCGAAATTTTTTTTTGGCCAATCAAACGGTCGTTGAAGGTTCCAGCTTTAACATTTAGTGATATCTGATTCTGAAAATTGGTTCCAGGTATGGCGTGGGGATTTCGAGACCATAATCACTGTAATAGCATCACCTTTTATAGGAACCCCTAACCCCTACATTTGACTTTTTTTAGAATAATTAATTTTTTCAGAATTCTTTTGAGTGGCTTTGCATAAATAAAGGGTACCGTGCCATCTGGGGTTGGGGGTCTTGACTGCAACTTTGGTTTGATTACTGGATCACCATTTTTTAATTAAACTGAATTATTAATTATTTATAAATTAACTGAAGTTTACTCGACGATTGGAAAGTGGGAAGTATAATGATTTATTAAGTGGAGACTACTAAGCTGGCGTGACGCGAAGTACCTACTTGCTGTAACGCAAATGAACGCAATACATGCACTCCTAGATGGGACACCTGCGTTACCTTTAGCAAAGGACCCACGCATGCACCTTCGTCCGAGCACTGCTAAGTGCTAGTACCCGGCTCCTTCTGGAAATTCGCATTTTCAGGATGAAAACAAACCAGCTTCGTGGTGGTCTTTACTTTCGTCCCCTTCCTGACGACACATCACTCCTTACATCTACACAATGCAAATATGCCAGTTCAGTGAAGTTGGCATCACCCCTAAGTGCAAAATTTTTATAAAATCCTAACGGAATTCGTTTGTCCACCCTTTGCCCA
This sequence comes from Malachius bipustulatus, assembly GCA_910589415.1. NCBI lineage: Eukaryota > Metazoa > Arthropoda > Insecta > Coleoptera > Melyridae > Malachius > Malachius bipustulatus. The sequence goes on from OU342633.1 coordinate 20,125,227, forward strand.
CGTTTGTTAAACCAAAATTTTAGTTTGTCCATCCTCAAAAAAAAGCTATTTATAAAATTTTACCGTAACTTTTTTTGAAGGGTGGACAAACGAAAATTTTGGTTGAACAAACCGTGAACAAACGAATGCCGTCTAAATTTTACAAAAATTCGCATTTAGGGGTGTGCCAACTTCACTCAGCTAAATATGCCAACCATAGGCGTGCTTCATTACCTATGAGTATTTCGAAATTTATTAGACCATGCATTTCTGGTGAAGCAGGCTTCATCATTAACCAAGCAAACACGATGATCATGACAATAAGGGTAATATGAATAGGTATGTGTTCAACGTCTCTACTCTACGGACATAGTTTTGAGGCACATGCAACTGCCTTGAAAAGCGCCTGTGTGCCTTGTCGCAGTTCATGGACACCGTTTCCAAAATTTGATCTCGAACACCATCGTCCATTATTTGTCGTCCTCCGTCTCGTAGGTGTAGTGTTGTTTGAAGCATATGAGGCTGCCTCCGTAAGAGATATCAGTCCATGTGTAGACTCTGGTGGCCAGATTCTTTGTAAGTATACCTAATCTCGTTATGTATAGTAATGTATGAAAAACCATTTTGGATATTTTGAGCCAGAAAGACCAGAAAGAAAATGTGAAATCCAAAGGAAAGCCAAAGGCGATACTTATACATGCAAGCATGAAAAAATTGGCGGTGCCGTTAAAAAATGTGTTTGCTTTTTTCTCTGTTTTTCATGGACGAGCTTTTTTCCGCGTATACCGGCGTTTTTCTCTTTCGAGCTTTTGTCAGTGGGCGAATCATTTCTGGAGGAACCAAAAAGCTCTGTTGCAGCTATGGTAGTTGTCGAATGATATTTGAAAGACCTGACTGTTGCGAAGATGCATTGAAAGAAGATTGTTTTCGGGATTTTATAAATTTGAAGATGTGGTTTCAGGTTTCAGAATTTTCGCGGTTCACGTTACGTACTTAACGTCTGAAAGCTATAGGTACTCTAAATCCGGATCTCACAGTATATATTAGGAATAATTGCCAATGACCGAACGATTCAAACTATTTCCCGGTTAAGATGATTTTGCCAGGGTTCAGGAATAGTTTTCAACCCATGACGTGCAACCCTCAAGAATTTTTTTTTTAATGAACCAAACTATTTCGAGTGGTTGCAGCTTGTGTTGGGAAAATGATAGCGCACGACAACTCCATTAACCTTGGCATCGTTTAGAGCAGGTATGATGGCCTATATGGATAAGTGTGACATAAAGGCAAGAACTTGTTTACTTTTAATCCAACCATGCATGAGAGATTTTCTGTTACAAAACTTCCTGTAGGTGCGCACTTTGCAAGATATGATCTTTAAAATTAAAATGCACATGAGGAAATACGTTAGGTACAAACAACGGAGGAATATACTTTTTTCAGCGGCAGACACTGTAAGTGCTTTTGTCATCATCATCAACGTTCACTTTCGGAGGAAGTCAACGCACCTATTTCTGCGGGGAATCCCTCCCTATATTAGCAACAATGCGGTGAGGATTATGTACGAGTATAATACGGTGCATGATGGTTTATTCCCGCAGTTTCATCATTTAATTATGATACGTGGATGAAATTGGTAACATTGATACAAATTAGACATATTGTAGACGTTTCATTTTTATAAATTTTTTTTACAGAACTGTTTTCGAAAAAAATGCATTATTTGCAGGGAAAAGGGTAAAAATGGGTAAATTTCTATGATCGTTTATGAGCACATTTTTGAAAAAATCGGACTAAAATTTTTACAGTAGACAACTATACTAATAACCTTTAACTGTGAAAAATTTCAAGAAGCAATTAATACAAATGGCGGAGATCTTCATTTTTTTTCCATGGTTATTTCTCTAAAATTTTAAATTTTCCATTTTAAGAACGCCCCTGTAGCTTTTTTTATCTTTCAAAATTAGTGCACGAAATTTTGCAACCTCTTAGATTACATCGAATTCTGCTCAAAAAGTTACCCAAAATCGCGTTACTTCTACAGGGTGTTCCTTAAAAATTCGAAAAACTGTCATATAATTTCAGACCAAAGTTTTCAATCTAAGGGACTGAAATTCTTGTAGACGCAAGGCTATCAATAAGGAGTAGTCTGATGTTGCAATTTAGCAGAATCGGATGACGTGTCTCAAAATGGCAGTCATTGAATTCTCGTAAAAATTTGTAGTTTTTTACGCCTTGCGTAGATGAAAAGTGGAAAAAAGCTATGAAACAAAATTAACCACATGAGAAGGACTTCTTCCAAATTGTAAGTTAGTGTTAAAAATTTTGTATTTTTAAAATTAGTTAGCCAGTGGCGTACCTATACAGGGAAAAGGGCAAAATTACTAAATTTCTAAATTCTTTTTCTAGGACATGTTTTCCAATCCAAGAGATTGGACTGAAATTTTCACAGTAGACAACTATATTTGGACAAATATGATATGTATTACCATTTAAATTTTCAAAAAACTAATTAAAAAATGGTTAGGTAAATCATTCATAATTGAATCGCATAATATCGCATAGTAAGTATTAATATTAAGAGATTGTGTTTTTTTATATTATTAAGTAGTTGCCAATCTTCTCAAATATAACTTTCTCAAATACCGAGATATAATCAAATCTTAACGAATAATCTTGTCTTCAGTTCAATTCCCCAAAACTCGAAAAGAAAAAATTCCAAGCATCTGTCGAAATGAATTTCGACCTTTCCAAATTAAATACAATCATTCGCTATGACGCAACTATCCCAAAGATACCAGATCACAGCACGATGCTGAGGCCTATACAGCCGGGCGTCAGTCTGTCATACCTTGTCTACATTTCTTCACACTTGCATGCAGATTTCTGCACATAAAATTGTATTGCATATTTCTGTAGATGAAAAAGAATAATATTGTAAAACCAAGGCTTAATGCTCATTAAAGCGGAAAATTTTTATAATCATTATACCTTAATAGCAGGTGAATAAATGGCAAAACTTTTGAATTTACAATTTATTTAAATGAATAAAAATAAAGTTCCATCACGAACGACACAAACTCAGATAGCCTAGTGAAGGCTAATTAAAAATCAACATTTCGCTCTATCTGATATATCAACCAAGAACACACCAGGAGAGGTGTGTGGTGTGTCAAAAAGAGAGAAAAGTGACGCATTCTTTGCCAAATAATTCATCAGGAAAATCGTGGTTTTCATGACTCATTGCCATATAGTGGCTGAAAGTACTACTTTCGTTATGCTACACCAGGATTCTCGCAACTACGATAGAGACATCTGTTTTTCTTCACTCAGAAAAATTCCAATTTCCTTTTGTTCTGAATTTTTTGAATTTCCATGGTTGATCTATGACCATAATGACAAAAGAGTTAACCTACGTGACCACAGAAAGCCTAAGATAACCTGTTGTCATCCGCAACAACCCTTTTTTACCATTCTTCCATGAGAAGTTAGAAAGATATAGCAGGAAATCTAAAGCAGGAAATCTATAAAAGGAAAGAGATAAGCAGTAAAACTGGACGATATCGGAGCATACAAGTGGTTTGAATTGAACTTCTGATGTTTATGGTCAAGCTCAAATTTTCAATTTTAACATGAGAAGTCGAGAAGTCGATTTTGGTATACCTGGGTGCATGCATTGCAAGTCACGTTACTTCATAATGCAGACATACTCAAATCTGGGAGTTGCTTCGAGAATATTCTTATCTTCTTGATTAATGTAAAATTTTTGAACCCCTAAAAGTGATCATATCAAATCATACTTTCCATGTTTTAATCATCATATAATACATATAGGTATTAGAGTTATCGCCATAATTCTTTCAGCTTCATGTAGATGTATTAGCTCACCATGCGCAACGAAAACAACAGCACGAATATTTTGAAATGTAAACGCGTCTCAGAATACGATCGGCAGGGAGAAGACATGACACCCCTGTCAGTTTCGCTGCCTATCTCCCTGAGATAGTGGTTTGACTCAGGCATCCTACCTGTCCGGATACCAATTGAGCGGAACACTTTAACTCTTCTTCATTTCCCTTCAGTCTACAATCCACGTGTCATTACCGGCATATCAGATGAATGACGGAGACGATACCATCGTGCTCGAACATTAATGGAATTGGCCTGGTTCTTGTCAGAGTTATCTTGTGGCGACGGGACTATTGCATGGTTGGTTCATAATGATGACGTTAGAAATTATGACGAGCAACATTTGCAGAGTCCTTTTTAATTAGACTGTTAATTTTATTTAATTAACTTAATTTATTCAAACATTTATTCGAACATCCGTAAAGTAGGCAGAGGTACTAAGACGATATAAGGTATTTTGAGCATGCTTGATGCGTAGGCATAGGGAAGAATGTCCTGAGGGATATTATAAATAGGAAGCCGCTTTATTTTTTTTTAACTCTACCTTTAGTTTTAGATTTTTTTCGGCAAGTCTCGGTGGGTACATAAACTTCTTAATTTTGAAGTTACTCAAATTTTTGACCTAATTTTACTGTAAATATACGCCCTGAATAAAAAATGTGCAATGCTATTTTTTTCGATATTGTAAGAAATTATTTAGTTGAATAGATAATAGTTCAATAGATAGGTAAAACAATTATTTTCATTTTCTCTTCCACAGCGGTGTGATAGGGTTGATCTTCCTCCGTCGCGTGGAAAAATAAAAACTCCAGCGATGCAAGAAAGGCAGTTTTTATACTGTAAATCGAAAATAATAAAAAGTGAGTATCAGAATTCGGAATTTAAAAATCATGGGGGTCGTTCTGGGTCCGGACAAGACGAGTTTTTACAAGAGGGTGATAGGGTTGATCTTTCTCGGTCGCTTAGAAAAATAAAAACCGCAGCGATGCAAAAAAACAGTTTTTATAACCGTAAATCGAAAATAATAAAAAGTGAGTCTCAGAATTCGGAATTTAAAAATCATGGGGGCCATTCTGGGTCCGGCGACAAGACCAGTTTTTACAAGGGCATGATAGGGGTCATCTTTCTCCGTCGCGTGGAAAAATAAAAAACCCCAGCGATGCAAGAAAAATTGTTTTTATAACCGTAAATCGAAAATAATAAAACGTGAGTATCAGAATTCGGAATTTAAAAAAATCATGGGGGCCGTTCTGGGTCCGGACAAGACGAGTTTTCACAACGGCTTGATAGGGTTGATCTTTCTCCATCGCGAGGAAAAATAAAAACCCCAGCGATGCAAGAAAGGCAGTCTCTTATAGCCAAAAATCTAAAACAATAAGAAAGTGAATATCAGGATTAAGAATTACAAAAAAAACATGGTGGTCGTTCTGGGCCCGGACAAAACGACTTTTCACAACGGCGTGTTAGGGTTGATCTTTCTCCATCGCGTGGAAAAATAGAAACCCCAGCGATTCAAGAAAGGCGGTTTTTATAGCCAAAAATCTAAAACAATAAGAAAGTGAATATCAGGATTAGGAATTTCAAAAATCATGGTGGCCGTTCTGATGGGTACACCTTAGTCCTCCAAATTTAGTCTACTGCAAAGATAATAAAAAAAGACTTAGGTGAATATATAGGCAATATTTGCCCTCTTAACATTTGTAATGAATATTATATCATTGTATACTCTACAATCTACAAGTATGTATACAAATACACACGCTGCCGCGTACAAAATAAATATAAATATTTATAGACATATCTTCAACTTCTACAACAAGCATCATTCACAATATCCAGGTCGTCCACGACAATAGAACCGTAGGATACCATTTATCGTGTTCGTAAATATCATATTATTATGGGATGCCTGATATTTTAAACAAACTCTCCAGACAGTCAGCAGAATAGAATGTTTGTAAGCTTTTAGTAAATACAAAGCCATAGGTGTCAGTCGTATTATGCGATACGTGTTCAGGTAACTCTCACTATTAATATGGCACGTCAAAACTGACTGACATAAGTCAGTCCATTCTTATTTGCTCAGAGGTGTATTTCATGGAAGAACTAAGGCCACTGCGTATTATGATAATATAGTTTAAATTGTTTATGTTATGTTATTTGATATATTTATCAGAGTTCATTAATGAAATTATTTTTAAACGGAATGAATGCCATCAAAGATGCAGTAATTTTTTTTTAATTCACTGCTTTTTATATATCGCGTGTGGCTATGTGAGCAAAGATGATTTAGGTACTCATTGGAAATAATTCACTTCCGAGGTTGAGTCTGTAAAAATGTAAGATGAAAGGTTTCTGGACGATTATTTTGTCTTCAGTCTCCACTCCTTTTTTGACTTCATATGTTTTTAATTTCTTACTATAATACCTATAAAATAGTACTGTACTTTACCTATACTGATAATAGTTATAATGTTAGAATTATTACTTGACTAAATATAATGTTTAATAAGAGAAGAAATCTTTAAACATTAGCTATTTTTCTAAATATCTCTAATTTCTTCAAGGCAGTCATCATCGATGAGCAGAAATCAAGATATCAGTAGATATCGGTAACAAATTCCAGGATGTCAAGCCAAAGCGAGTTGGTCTGAATAGACCAAACAAGTGAAATAGGGTGACAAGCGACAGGCAACTTCTGTTGCTGCATCCAGGAAAGGAATGTTTCTGTCAAAGAGGTAAATCTCAAGAGACTTTAGTCGAGGGAATTGCAGAAACAACTTTGCAATTTCTGTTTCCAATTCACTGAGGTGTATCAATGAATAGTATTTTACTATTGATTTCCCAAGTAATGAGAGAATGTAAGGTACACCATGAATATCTAGATACGCTATTATAGGCTATAGTACATAAAACTTCTTGTTGCGTTTCTTGTAATCTGTTTGGTCTCGCTTATTAAATAAATATGTATGGAAGTCAGTGGCGGCTCGTGGATTGCACAAAGTTAGTGATGAAGAAAAATACAGGACAGGGCCCATCAGCTCGATTTTTTTTTACAAGGTCCGGTTAGCTCTAAAAATAGATTTTTGAAAAGTACGGTCATCTTTGAATAATTTTTTTGCAAAATCCGGCCAGCTTGATTGTTTTTTACAAAGTCCGGTCAGCTCTAAATATTTTCTTATCAAGAGGTCAGCTCGATCTTTTTTACAAAGTTCAGTAAGCTCTAAATCTTTATTTGGCAAGATCCGGTTGGACAAAGTCCGGTCAGCTCTAAAATTCGATTTTTTTGAAGTTCGGTTATATAGCTCGATTTTTTTTGGTAAGGTCGCTCAGCTCGAACATTTGATTTTTGCAAAGTCTCAGCTCGATTTTTTTGTGAGGTAAGGTTTGAAAAATTCAGGTAGGTTTGACAATGCTGGAAAAAACCTTGAATGTTCGAATTGACAAGATCTTAAAAAAATATTTCTAACTGACATGCAGGACCTTTTAAACTGATCCTTGCAAAATAGATAAAAAAAATCGAACTGACAGGACTTTCAAACTGGACCTTGGAGAAAAGAAAAAAAATCGAGGTCCAATGCTGGACCTCGTTAGGCCTGGCATTGCAAAAAATCGAGAAAATCGGTTAAAATAAAATAAACTGCATGGACCTTGCAAAAAAAACTATCTGACGCCAGGATCTGGGTATAAATCGAATCTTGAAAAAAAATAGACCTGACCGGACTTTGCAAAAAAAGGAACTAATCGTACCTTCAAGAAAAGTCGTAATAAATTTAAGAAAAACAATTTTTTTAGAAACAGTTGTCGAGGTGGCACTTCACTTATTAAGTTCATACTATGTATATATATTGAAAGCCGCCACTGAAGGAAGAGTGCGTACCTACTGTGTAAGTTCACGTTAAATATTATTTAGGCATCAGCAATTCGTATAGATATGACATACATACCTATACCTACCTATAATATTTGGAAGATAAAAACTGGCATTGATTTCACATTAACTTATTTACTTCTTACTCCATGCGCAATGATTCTAATAATAATTATTGCTAGGTACCTACCTATTGATCTCACGAATAAAAAATCAATGTTTATCTTCCATAATAATAATTTCGTATAAATATTCAATGATGTAGATAGATGACCTGAATTTATTTTCTGCTTTGATGCCTACATAATAAAAGAGTCAGTGATGTTTACCGGGTTACTCAAGACACGAGGAATTTCAGTTTTAATAAGGATATTATGCATGTCATATGTCGAAGATGTGACAGTGATGTATTATAAATTCGAAATTATATGCATTAACTGCTGGATGTGGAGACGGTAGATAAGTAGATTGTATTGTTATTAAATTAATTTTATATATTATGTACTCAAGCCTATACAGAAGCTTGAATAACCAAGGAAAATTTGCGTATAAAAATATTATAGAGGGCCCTAAAAAATTGCCAGAAAATATTTTTGAGCTACTAAAATGACCGCTATGGGGCATAAAAATTTACCATGACCAAATTGAACATTTGAATTTTCTCATTTTATCAAAGAGTTTTCCTTTTTCTGTCGATTGCATTATTTACGAATTGTTTATTTTGTTATCACAGCAACAACTGCTATTATGAAAATTAAATTCCTAAGGTGTCATTTATAAACCACAGACGGAACTGTTTCTGCCAGATTCTGCCAGAAAAGTTGATTTTATGAATTATCAGAGTTCAATTTTCAGAATTTTCAAGAGTTTGGAACCCGCGCACGGATAAAATGGAAATCATCCCTCGGTTAAATTGCTGAATTTTTCTTTGCTGAATTTATTTCTCGTCACCGTTGGCAACTTTGTTATTATTGGAGCTATGAAGTAGGTTCAGTAAGCAAAACAGAAAAATTTTTTTGAACAGAAGAATATACAGGGAATACACAGAAGAAAAAACAGAAGTTTTTTTGAAAAAAACAGAAGACTATACAGGCTGTCCGGAAATTATGCACAAAAAATTAAGGGGGTGATTCTACTTGATAAAATATTGCTTCAAAGTTGATTTTTTTTTAAATCAATATTTTTTTATATTTTTTTTCTATAGTGTACGGATTTTCTTAGTGATCAATTTTAGTGCAAGCAAATTTTAAAAACAGTTTTACACGGAAACAGGTCATTTTATCGTGACAGACAAAGAGGACCTTTTCCGAATATTTCATCATGTTCTTCAATTGTGCGTCTTAAAAACCCAGAAAAAAATATTACGAAAAAAGTTATAGGCCTATTTTGAAGGTCAAGGGCACATGAGGCCTCTTGATTTCGAGGGATTCAAGTCTAATTTGGACCAAGGATGCAAAGCCACATCAGTGGCAAGTGTGTCAAATTTTTAAATCCGTACACTTGAAAAAAGTTATAAACAAATATTGATTTGAAAAATCAAGTTTGAAGGCTCATAACTTTCTTATTTGTGAGTTTTCGAGAAAAAATTATGGATACTTTTGGCAATATTTTATCAAGTAGAATCACCCCCTTATTTTTTTGCGCATAATTTCCGGACATCCTGTATAGTGAAGATACATCAAAGTTCTTGATTAGTCTCAGTCCACAATAATTGAAACTGCATGTATCTTGTAGACATTTTCGGAAAAATCTCAGTCCACAATTTTAATTTCAGTTTTTTAGCAAAATTTTTGCTGAAGTCTTATCAAAGGTCTTGAGTGTTTGTCACACCTTTTCATTTGATTCCTGCTCCTGTTCCGTCATTTTGAAGATATCTACCATAGCCACAAAGTTCCCAGTGACCCCTTCGCAATTTTCAGCCATGACCAATCTTTTTGGTGAAGATCTACTTAAGGTTTTTGAAAGTTTCAGTCATCATATTTTAACAATTCAAGGGAAAACGTTTATCAATGAAGTTGTTGTAGTGACGATACCTATACTCACTTTAATTAAACGCAAGCCATTTTAATTTTGATTTTCTCCAGACAAAATGGAAATTTAATAAAAATTAATAATTTATTTTTGCTGTCTATCTTGATTAGAAATTATTTGGAAATGCAGTCAGTTACAAGAAAGAACACTCTTTGTTATACTCCAAGGTTTAGAGTTCAATTAACTATCTAAGATACTTTCAAAAATCATCTCAGATACTGACACACATAAATAATATGTTTAATAACAAGACTCTAACTCAACCTTGCAAGAAATGCTGAATAAGGGTAAGCAAATGCCGTTGGCATTGACCCACCCATATATTATAATGGACAGACACACCATCCGATTAGGATTATCAATTATTATCAATTATTATAGTGTTAGATATAATTATGTAAGTATTACTAGTCATAGACAACGTCGTCATGTAGTGTGTAAGTGTTAACCAATAAACCAGTCAAAACCCAATCAACTTTAATTATCCTGCACATCCTCCTTATCTATCAAATGGCGATCCTGCAAACTCACTCATAGTTAACCACATGGCGATCCTGAAAACTTACTCCTATTAGTTTATCACATGGCGATCCTGCCAGGATCTGCAACTTTCCAACTAGTTTATCACATGGCGATCCTGCCTTCGAAACGGACCCTGGCTTCTGATCCTGCCTCCGAAACGGACCCTGCCTTCTGATCCTGCCTTCGAAACGGACTCTGGCTTCTGATCCTGCCTTCGACACTGACCCAATCTTCTAATCTTGCCTTCTGACCCTACCTGCCTTCGAGATGGACCAACCTGCCTTAAAATGGAGGACCCAATCTTCTGATCCTGCCTGCCTACGAAACGGACCTAATCTTCTGATCCTGCCTTCTGACCCTGCCTGCCTTCGAGATGGACCAGCCTTTCTTAAAATTGAGGACCCAATCCTCTGATCCTTTGCCTATGAAACGGACCCTGACGTAGAACTTCGATCCTGACTTCGAGACGGACCTTGGGACTCATCATACTTCAAGATGGACCACGGAAATCGCAACCTGGCAACCCAAATGAAATCCGGAGGACTTCTAATAATCATCGTATGGCGATGCGAGAAGATAGAGGAGCGCTGCATCACCCGAAAGCGTCGCTATGGGAAGATCCCAGAAGAGAATTATCTCAGCAGACAGTATAAATTACCGAGTGAGTACAAAATGTAAAGTTTTAAAAAAAAATTTTTGTGTAAAAACGTTGTTAGGATTTTGTAGGAGTGAAATTTTATTTTAATATGCAGTGATTTTTTTTTTTTCATAATGTAGTATTGGGTTATATTTATATTATTTTTTTATAAGCTGACGAATCATTTCTAACGCGTTTAAGTAGATAGATATTGACTAAGAATTAAGAATAAATTATAGAAATTATGGGAATAATTATGTACGAAATTAAAGTAAAATATTTTTTAAGAAGTCATGCACGGAAGAGAAAGCCGAAATAATGTCAAAATTGTTTCCAAATTAGAGACTGCAGAAAGCAGACATTTTTTTTTTGATTAAGAAAAATTTGGTTATTCGATTTATTAAAGGAAATTTTTTTTTCTTTAACAATAGGAGTTGAAATTTTGACGAAAGGAGTAGTTCAAATAAAAGGTAAATTATTAAATACATCAATTAAATTTTTTTTAAGTTTTTGTAAAATAAAAGAAAAAAAAGGGTAAAAGAAAATGTTCCAGCTGACAAACTGTCACGCATTAAAATCCAGTCCTTTAAATAAGTTAGGAAGAAATTAAAAATGCCAAAAGCGAAAAACGAGAAAAGATTATCCAAAATTACTAGTGCCCAAAGAAATGCAATCATTCCAAAAAGCTCAGCACCGACGCTCGTGACAACAAGATTGATCACCTTGGAGTCGGAAAGATTTTTTTCAAGAGTTAAGTGTTGACTCAACATCCAATTGTGGAATCGAAATGCCTAAAGTACACACAGAAGCGAATATTATTAAGATACGAAAAGTATAAATGTTTTAAAGGAATTCCAATATTATGTATGTCAACCTGGAAACCCGATCAGCGTCTATTCTCGAAATGTCGTTGAGGGCCCTAAAGGACATTAATTTGGCGCAAGCGAAATAAATCGCAAAAAATGCCAGTGCTGACTAGCAGTAGAAGCAGCAGCAAAAGTAAAAGTTGAGGAAGAATAATAGTACTCATTATTGTTTGTATTACGAAAGTTTTGTCTTTCGATAAGGAATTCCGATATTCTGAAAGGGAAACTACCACGTCTATTCTCGAAAAGTCGTTGAGGTTCCCTAGCCAGCAGAATATGTTTGGTTATAAATGCCAGCGATGAGCAAAAGTCTCACTACGCAATTTTTTTTCCAAAGAGGAAAAATAAAACGAATGTGTGTGTGTAATTGAAGAAAATGTGTAAGATGGGGATAATAATTATTGTAATCAAAAAAGGGGCAATAAAACATATAATATCTCGTTAATAAATTCTTAAGAAAATTAGAAAATTTTCATGAATTAATTCTAAAAGTAAATTAAAGTAATGTTTTACAAAAAAGGACAAGATGTGGGAAGGAAACTCGTCAACAAAGCAAATTATTTTATGAGCAAAGAAGGAACAATTGAAGCAATTTTTAACTTTCAAAATTACCCAAATTATTAATTATTGGAAATCGAACTACATGAGAGAAACCTAGTTAAAGCCAAATCAGTTTTAAATTAATGAAAGTCAAAAAAGAATGTAAATCGGTAAAATTTGAAATTTCGAAACAAAGTTTAATAAGATAGAAATGATTCTGAAGTATGTAGGAATATTTGTAAAGTAAAAATTATAATATTATGATAAATGTTAATTAGTAAAATTTTTATGATAAACGTGTAGGTAAATTGGTAACTTTTATAGTGAAAATATTATTGTACATTTATAATAAGTTAGAATGTTGGAATTTTTAAGATATTGATATTTTTGAAGTTGTGAAAAGTATTTAACTTTCATTTATTTTTTCTATTTTATGTATAGCTTATTTATTTATTGTTTTTTTGAAAAGCAAAGAAAAACGAATCTGAGACAGATCCATTTTTCTTTCTCGCACCCAGGGAGGTGTGATGGATGTGTCATGGACCAATTAAGATTATTAGCGAGTAAATCTTACTTGCAATAAGTAAATATTTTAAAGTCAATTAATTAACTATCTTGTTATCAAAACAAGTAGTATTTGTAATATTATACTGACACACATAAATAATATTATGTTTAATAACAAGACTCTAACTCAACCTTGCAAGAAATGCTGAATAAGGGTAAGCAATGCCGTTGGCATTGACCCACCCATATATTATAATGGACAGACACACCATCCGATTAGGATTATCAATTATTATCAATTATTATAGTGTTAGATATAATTATGTAAGTATTACTAGTCATAGACAACGTCGTCATGTAGTGTGTAAGTGTTAACCAATAAACCAGTCAAAACCCAATCAACTTTAATTATCCTGCACATCCTCCTTATCTATCAAATGGCGATCCTGCAAACTCACTCATAGTTAACCACATGGCGATCCTGAAAACTTACTCCTATTAGTTTATCACATGGCGATCCTGCCAGGATCTGCAACTTTCCAACTAGTTTATCACAGTTTCAGAGACACAAGATACTATCTTAATTGTATCTTCGATATTGAACAGTATACAGAATTTGAGATTAAATTCTATGTTTTTTGTGAAAACTGTTTGTGAACAACTTGTTATTAAGTCACGTCAAATTTTACTTCAGATCCTGTTCATGATAAAGTTCTCCCTGTCGCATGATGCAGGAAATTTCTGACCTCGCTCAATTTTTTTACTGCCATTGCTGTATGCGTAGTTTTATTAAGCTGGTGGTCTCGCATTAGTCGCTACCCCCATGATCACTTCAAGCATCATCTTTCTCACTTTAAAGTAAAATCGTATGACGCTATCAGACCCCTTATCCACATTGCATTTATAGTTTATAATAATTTTACCTATTTTTATATTATAGGGTATACAGGGTGTTTTGTAATTGAATGTCAATATTTAAGGGGGTGATTTTTGGGTCCATTTTAAGAAGAAAACTTCAAAAGAACGTATATCCTAAAAGTCTTAACTTTTGAGATACAGGGTGGTAAAGTTTTTAAAAATAAATAATTTTTTCATAGTATCTGTAATAGCGCTCTGGATATTTTAATGAAATTTAATAGACCGGTACTACTCATCAAGAGGCATTTTTTCATCTACCACATTTCGTTTTATCTCCACTAGTCACGTCTTGCAGAATTTTACCTGCATATTTTTATATTTTTTTATTGTCACTTAACGACAATCTTGTGACCATGCAGAGAAACAGATTTTATTTTTTTAGGCGAAAACCGTGCTTCGGATTGAAAAAAAATAAGTAATCAAATTTTCTTGGAAATGAATGGGGATTTCAAAAATGATTTCTATTTTAACAGAAATCAGTTGCGTATACCATCAAAATGTCTGCTAAAATATGCCGGTAAAATTCTGCACGATCGTGCACCATCGTCAGTAATGGAAATAAAATGAAACATGCGTACATGAAAAAATGCCCCTTGATTCGTAATACCTGTATACGAAATTTCATTAAAATATACAGAGCGGTATTACAGATTATTACGAAAAAATCATTTATTTTAATAGGACTTTACCACCCTGTATCTCAAAAGTTAAGACTTTTAGGACATACGTTCTTATGAAGTTTTCTTCTTAAAATGGACCCAAAAATCACCCCCTTAAATATTGACATTCAATTACATAACACCCTGTATAGGTAATATTAAAAACAGTGAATGTTATATTGATAATAAGCATCAATTACCGCATGCACAATATAATTATTATTATACAGTTTCAACCTGAGACATTTACTTTTTCTGTACACAAAATAGAGCAATATCCTGATGATGTAACTCTCATATTATCAGAATTATTAAACACTGCTCGAAGATATTGAAATGATTGCATAATATTAAAAAAATAAACCTGTCTAGTTGCCTATCGATGGTATAAATTTTATTCGATAAGTCGAAGCCTAATTAATTATTAAGTTGTTCTATAGCTCGGTAAGTTATAATTGACGTAGCTCAACACTTCACCAGCATCTGATACTAGTTAGTATATTAATTATACATATCCTGCATGGTCACTGTCACTTGCCTCTTCATTTATCTCTTTCAGGATGTCAAAAACTACATGCTGGTCTTCACTATATACTTATACATGTTAGACCTACCTACCATCAGTTCCATCAGCATAATGCAGTTTTAGCAATGTTATGTTAGCTCATTTACTGCGTACATACAATAATTATGCACATAAATATGTCGGGAAATTATTATCCTGCAAATGTATAATGGATACCGATTCATAAGATAGGATATATTAATTGGATTATATTATTATTATAGAGATTATTGCTTTATGTAAATATTCTCTTGCATGTGGCGTCATGTCTCTTCATTCGTAAGTATATCTAATATTTCATAATAATAAATTAACTGTTTTTGCAAGTAGATTGTTAAAAGTTAAATGTTCGGAAACTAAAAAAAATTTAAAAAAAAAAACGGTCCTGTAGCTTAATTTTTCAAGATTAATGAACGAAATTTTGCACTCTTTTGAAACTTTTGGATGAAATTGGATTTTCGTTTAAAAAGTTTCCTAAAGTCGCGCGACTTCTACAGGGCGTCGCTTGAAAATTCGAGAAATCCCGTTCTTGTGGTATCATTTCAGGTTGCAGTTTTCAATCTAGGGGAATGAAATTTTTGTGCGGGCGTAAGATATTCACAAGGAGTGGTCTGGTATTGCATTTGAGTGAAATCGATCGAGCCGTTTCAAAATGGCGTCCATTTCGATTTTCGTAAAAAAATGATATTTTTGAACCCCTGTAAAAGCAATATACAGGCTGACGAATTTAAAGTGTTACAATGCTATATATCTCGAAAACGGAAAGAGGTAGTACCTAAGTATGTATCAACATATTTTACAATATTTTTGAAATACTTTCTTTCTCAAACCATTATGAAGGGTGGAGAGTAACTGTTTGATGTTTGTTGTTGGTTTCGATTATTTCGCTTGTTTCGATTTTTTCTTCTGGAAGGACCGATACGTGATCGTGATTTACTCGATGTGTTCGATTGACTAAGGCAATTTTGATTGAATAAAATTAAGACGTTGATTCATGATTATGTTTTGATTAAATAGGTGAATAATCAATTTACAATAACATTATTCTCGATATTCGCGGAGCCTGTATCCTGTACCGGTCGTGTAGGTTTCTATTGAGCGTTTCGCTCGGCCTCGGTCTCGGTGCGTCTCTCCCCCTAGCCCAACAAGGGTTATAGTTTTTGGGAGGCATCGTTGCCAACTTGTATTTTTCCTGAATTAATAATGCTACTAGTAAGTGTGAAATTTTAGATAGGAACCCTTATTTTTTATTGCAGATTCGGATTTTAGGTGAAATTGCTTAATAAATAGCTTCCCCCTCCCCCTTCTCGGAACTGGAACAGAGGAGGAGGAGGGGGGGATTAGGTTAAATTTCAAATTTTAGTTAGGAACCCTGATGTTTATTGCAGATTCTGATTTTATGACAAAAAATAAGTCTTCATTTTTTCTCTCGCATTCAATTTCAGTAACAATAAGGCAAAGCAAAATTTTTTTTGCCGATTACAGCGCCTTCTATCATAGATAATAAAAATTGTAACCAACAAATCCTACTTATTTTTAGCCGCACAATCGGAATATGCAATAAAAAAAAAGGGTTCCCTAGTTAAAGTTGAATTTACCCTCCTACCCCCGCCACGACCCATCTGCAAGGAGCAGGGGAGAAATTTCCTACATACATACTCCAGCCGTAAAATCCGAATCTACAATAAAAAATAAGGGTTTCTATACAAAATCCCAAAGTTACCACACCTCAAAAAGGGGTGGAGTAAAAAAGTCACAAATATCGTAAAATCTATCTCTCTCTCTACTTACCTACTGCGTCACCAAAATTTCATGAAAAAATTTGAAACATTTTCGAGATATCACATTGTTAGCACTTTAAAATCCTCACCCTGTATATATGTATATAAAAAAAATTGAAACTCAATTAAGAGGATTGAAAGAACATTTTTCGACCTTTACATAAGTTCGTGGAAAAAATCCATTTTTTCTATCTGTACCTACGCGAAATTTTTCAATCTTGTAGAACTATTGGGGGACTTTGAATTTTCGTTGAAAAAGTTTCCTAAAGTTGTGTGATTTCTACAGGGTATCCTTCCAAAATTTTGAAAAAAAAAAACTTTTTTGTGGCATCATTTTAGGTCGCAGTTTTTAATCTAGGGAACTGCAATTTTTATGGGAGTAAGATATTTGTAACGAGTAATCTAATTTTGTATTTGGGCACAATGTGTTGGGCCATGTTAAAATGGCGGCTATTTGAATTTTAAGAAAAATTACCTTTTTTTTTGAACCTCTCGTTATTATAAGTAAAATGGTAAAAACTTTGAAAGAAAATTAACAGGATCGGAAGAAAATTTTTCGATCTTTATGCTTGTCTAAAAAAATTTAATTGTTTCTAATAATAAGCCAGTGGCGCAGGTAGGAAAAGGGTAAAAGTTGCTAAATTTCTAAAATCATTTATGAGCATTTTTTTTTTGGAAATGGAACTGATTCCATGAATTCCATTTTTTCTGAATTCCATGATTCCTGAAAATGAGTTGTTGTACGGCTTTGTTGAAGGTAACGGATGATATTATCGATGCTGTTGATAAGGGTAAAATAAGTGTTCTAATAACACTCGACTATTCAAAAGCATTTGACACGATAAACCACAGACTTTTGTTGGCTATCTGTCACTATGTGGGCCTGACTGAGTGCGCGGTGAAGGTGGTATCAGACTACTTAACGGATAGATTACAGTGTGTACAGTACTCTAACCGTTGCTCTGGTTATGTGAAATTAAGCAGGGGTGTCCCTCAGGGCTCAATACTGGGTCCCCTATTGTTTTGTGTATATACTGCTGATCTGCCTTCGGTAATTTTGTCTTGTGACAGGCATCTATATGCAGATGATACACAGCTGTATCTATCATTTCTGCCTGAGGAAGCGAGTCAGGCAGTTGCAGCAATAAATTTTGATTTATCTAGTATATGTGATTTTTCAAGTAAATATTGCCTCAAGTTGAATGCAAAAAAGTCGTATATGATAACGTTTGGTAGAAAAACAACTCGTGAGAAGTTCATATTGGATTTTGGGGGCGAGATTCTGCTGCAAGGTGAGGTTATAACACAAAGTGCATGTATCAGGAATCTTGGACTGTATATAGATAGCGACCTGAGATTCACCAGTCATGTTAGTAAATGCCTGCAAAGTGCCTATTTCAAGCTAAAACTATTATATCAACACAAGAATATCCTTGACCAGAAAACTAAGATGTTACTCACCAACTCACTCGTGCTTTCGATATTCAATTACTGTGATACTGTTTACGGGCCTTGTCTCAGAAGTGAGGACACTCGTAGGATTCAGAAGCTACAGAACGACTGCTTGAGGTACATTTATGGTGTTAGGAAATATCAACATATTAGCCATAAATTGGTAGAGAGTGAATGGCTGAGTATGCGGGGCAGACGGCGGCTTCATGCCGCTTGCCAATTTATGGATATATTAAGAACGAAAATGCCACCTTATTTGTATTCAAAGATTTCGTATCGAACCGATGTACACAACCTGAATTTGAGATTCAGGGGATTGCTGACGCCTCCTATGCGTTCGACAGAAATATATAGACGATCTTTTTCATACAATATTGTCAATACCTTCAACTCTTTACCGGATGGGATAAAGAGACTTGGTAAGAGAATGTTCAGGAGTGGTCTTCGTCACATGATCCTAAGTGAGGTTTGAAAGTTTCTTCTTCTCTTCTAGTTGCAGGGAGGGGGCAGCTGTGAGTTCTTGGTGTAGAGTTATATAAAACTTACATATGCATGGGTTAAGTTCTAATGATGTGTCCAATGTGTTAGGTGCAAGTATCTGATAACTACCTGCTAGGAGTATTGATGTAGATATACTATATGTTGGAATGATATGTTACTCTTTCTGGGTTAGGTGGAAGAGCAGTTGAGGGGGGTCATGTCTTCCCTTAATTGAACCTCGCCATTTGACAAGAATATAATATTATAATGGAATGTAAATGTTTAATTTTGTTAAAAGTCAATAAAGTCATTATTATTATTATTATTATTATTTCTTCTGCATATATGTAGCATCCCGGGTCTCATCTCCCGGCGGCAAGCAACCATGTCGGGCTATCACCAAGACAAGGTCGCCATAGAAGTTCTACTACATGTGTTTAGTTTGTGTGTTGTGTCAATTCTGTTAAATGTGTCGGATGTTCATCTATTTGTATGTCTGCGTACAGAAATTTTCTAACGATGTGACATGTACTTATTATTGTGGCTTTCTGTAGTTCTATGTACGTATTTTTGTGCATTTTGAGTGTCTGTAAGCTTTTATGTAGTGTATATGGTACAACCCCTGTAGAGGACAAGACTATCGGTACGATGACTACCCTGTCCATCCTCCAGAGGCGTCGCACCTCCTGTGCTAGATCTATGTATTTTGTATGTTTTTCGGTGTCCGTTTTCTGCAAGTTGTGTGTATTGGGTATCGCTATATCTATTATATATGTATTTTTGTTTTCTTTGTCTATTAATGTGATGTCTGGTCTGTTATGATGAATTGTTTTGTCTGTGATGATGGCTCTGTCATAGTATAATTTGTGAGTGCTATTTTCTAATACTGTTTGCGGGTTGTATTTGTAATATGGTGTATACATGTCGATGAGTTTGTACTGAGCTGCGAGTTTTTGATGTATAATGTTCGCCACCTGGTTGTGTCTATGTAGATAGTCGGTTTGTGTAAGTATTCTGCATCCAGCTGTAATGTGTTGTATTGTTTCCTGTGATAAATGACATTTTCTGCATGTATCGTCTGTGATTGTGGTGTCCTTGAGTATATGTTTTCTGTAGTTTTTAGTATTTATTGTTTGATCCTGTATAGCAATCATGAACCCTTCGGTCTCCCCAAAAAGGTTCCCACAACTAAGCCACTTGTTCGACGCCTGTTTGTCGACATGGTTCTGGCTCAGCTCATGGGGGTGTCTCCCATGGAGTTCCTTCTGGGTCCACGACTGCTGTTTTGTATTATTATCTGTTATGTGTAGCTCCAAGTTTTTGTTATGTAGGTTTAAAGGTGTGTTGTTTCTGTCTGCGATATTTACGGCTTTGTGTAGTTTGGACGTGGTTTGTTTTGCGTGAAAGAACTCTCGAAGATTATTTATCTGTTTGTGGTGCAGATTGGGTATGTCAATAAGGCCTCTTCCCCCCATCTCTCTAGGTAGAGTCAGCCTTTCTGTGGCTGATTTAGGATGATGTTGTTTGTGTCTTGTGAGTGTTGTTCGGGTTTTCCTCTGGAGGTCTTCTAAGTCTGTCTGTGTCCATTGTATAACTCCAAACGAGTATGTCAGTGTCGGTACAGCGTATGTGTTTATTGCTTTTATTGTGTTTTTGGCATTCAGTTTTGTTTTTAATATTTGGTTTAGTCTGTTTATGTACGTTTTTCTTAGTGTTTGTTTTATTTGTGTATGTTCTGTGAGCGTGGCCTGCTGGAAACCAAGATATTTATAGACCTCGCCCTCTTCCATGGATTCAATCTTGTCGCCATTTTCAAGAGCGAATTCACCTGCCACCAGAGTTCCTTTTTCGATGTTGAGGGTTTTACATTTCTCCAACCCAAACTCCATATGTATGTCCTGTGAGAATGTGTGTGTAATTTTCAGCAGATGTTGCAGCTGTGTTTGTGTGGATGCGTATAATTTTATATCATCCATGTATAGCAGATGCGACAGAGTATAGTGTGTTGTTTTGTTGTCTCTGATGTTGAATCCATAATTTGAATTATTCAGCATGTTTGAGAGTGGATTCAAGGCAAGGCAAAACCACAGTGGACTCAATGAGTCCCCCTGGAATATGCCTCGACGTATAGGTATTTCTTCTGTAGTTATAGTTGTTTTATTGAGCGTAAGACGTAGTGTAGTTCTCCAGTGTGTCATAATGTTCTCGAGGAAGGCGATGAGCGTGGGGTGAATTTTGTAAATGTTTAATATGTGTATCAGCCAAGTATGTGGTGTGCTGTCAAATGCTTTTTTGTAATCTATGTATGCCATGTTTAATTGTCTATGTTGTCTATGTGCCTGACGCAGAACCACTGAGTCGATAAGGAGTTGTTCTTTGCATCCCATGTGGTTTCTGCGGCATCCCTTCTGCTGTTCTGTGAGTGCGTTATTGTTTTCCAGATGAGAGTATATTTTGTTTGTTATGTTTGAAGTCAAAATTTTGTAAATTGTTGGGAGACATGTTATTGGTCTGTATTGTGTAGGGTTTTCTGTATTATTGTTTTTTGGCATCATATATGTGATGCCCTGTGTAAAGAATGCAGGCGTGTTCTGCGGATTATTGAGGATATCTGTAAAATGTGTGGCCAGTTTCGGATGTAGGCATGTGAACTTCTTGTACCAGAAGTTATGGATGTTGTCTATCCCGGGTGCCTTCCAGTTATGAATGTTTTTGATTGTATCGCTTATGTCTCGTGGTGTAATCTCGCTGAATTGCATGTCTGTGATGTTTTGTGTATGTTTTTCCTCCTCTCTGATCCAACTCGCGTCCTTGCTATGCTGGACCGGATTGGACCAAAGGGACGACCAGTATCGTGTGAGTTCTTCTCTTGTGGGTGTTTCATAGTTATTTTTCTGTGAACTATTTTGATTCATGTTTCTATAGAATATTTTTTCGTTTTCTGTAATTTATTATTATTATTATTATTATTATTATTATTTTTATTATTATTATTTTTTTACACTATAGACAGCTATGAAAATAACTTTTAACCCTATAATAATAAATTATTATAAGAAACAAATTATAAAAATGGCGGAGATATTCGAATTTTTTTACACCCTTGTAACTCTTTTCGAATTTCAAGGTAGTTATAAAAGTGCATTTGTTTAATTAGTTAGTCAGTGGCTTGCATAGAAAAACGCGCAAAATTGCTATACATTTCTATAGCCATTTTATGAATCGGTTGCAAAAAATTGAACTGAAATATTTGCTCACATTATACAACTAAGTACGCTAATAATGTGACCCTGTGCACTTATATGTCATTGTAAGTATAGGCATAGATTGCAAATGAGAATTAAGTATAAACCGTGTCATACATTAAAATACATTAAAAAAATTGAATGGCACCTACCTGCATGGTCACGGTCGACCGGATATGCGTTTTTCGATTTCTTTATTTCTTGGGAAACACTCCTATACCTAATTTTTAGCAGCTTTCGAGGAATTAAATAATTTCGTTACTCTTTAGTCAAAACATGGCTCCCATTAAATGCTTATTACTGCGGTGTTTTGATTTATTGTAGTATAACAAACTTCCTCCTACCCTCGATGACCGTCTAGAAAATGCAGCTAGGACCCTCCTCTCGTTGTGTGCATGGTTTTCTTGTAGTCACCCCCGGTTCTTGGATAGGGTATGCAAGAGTTCTGGAATCAAATGTTAAAAGCAAAAAAAAAAAAACTATAAGATGTGTGTTACCGAGCTTTCCTTTTTCTTTCACTGCACGCGATGAAATGGTATTACTATTTAATCTATATTTCACACTGAACAGCAGTTCATTCCTTACAAATTAAGGAAAATATTACATTATTTTTCTTTAAATTGCAGTTTTTTAAAGGGAGGGCCCTATATATTATCAAATATTCTAAGAGACAGTTAGAATTCCTTTCAAATGATGTAACACGTTCCTATTCCTAAATAGTAAGTTTTTTTTTTACTAAAAAGTAACGAAATTATTTAATTCCTCGAAAACTGCTAAAAATAGGTATAGAAGTGTTTATTCAAAAATAACCGGAAAACAATAGCGAACCCAAAAATGCAATAATATACATGGTGTCCCATTTAAAATATCAACGTTATTGTTGCAATTTTTCGAAATAAGCGGGAACGTCGCAATGCCGAAAATATTTTAGATCGATAGAGCAGAGCGAATTATTCAAGCGACTAGATTTTCAGAAAAATCCAATGACTCGTTTCCCGTAAACGTCTAAGGTACCATCGACTGTGAATCAGCCTGTGTATAATTACTTTAATGTGAACTCTGGTAGTGAACTCTACTAAACATTTAACGGCGAATTTCTTTATCAAAAATCGCTTCTGCTGATATAGAAACGCGGAACGGGAATGATGTTGGAGGTTGGTGATGGTTTTCTCGCACATGAGTTTAACGGGCAACTTATTGAATTGTGAGGGGATAGGTGAGTGTTTTTCAATTATTTCCTCTTTTCTTTCATCTGTCTAGGTAAGGTATACTGTTTGATTTAAGTATTTTTGTTGATAATTAGTATTGTTGAAGCATATTTTTTACACAGCTTCTCATCCGCCATTACTATATCGAACACATACAGGGTAGGCCATCGAAAAGGGAACAAGCCTAATAATTTAGAAAGTGAAGATCTATGCAAAAACTGCCGAAATAGGTCGATTTTGTTATCGAGGGGGACATATTATCGTGACAAATTTAACTACCCAAGTTCACCCCCTTGGCAGTTCACCCCCTTTGCTTATCATCATAGGGAACAGATATCGGGTGATACATCATTTGAAAGCCACTTGAATTCTCTTATACAACGATATCCAACATTTTGGGGTTCGCTTACATACAGGGTGGCCTAACGAAAGCCAAACTCGCCTTAATAACTTGGAAAGTGAAGACGTACGCGAAAAACGCCGAAACAGGTAGATTTTGTTATCAAAGTAGGCATATTTTAGTGACAAATTTAAACTACTCAAGTTCACCCCCTTGGCAGGGGTAGCTATACCCCTTTGCTTATCATCATAGGGAACAGCTATAGCTATCGAGTGATACATCATTTGAGAGCTACTTGAATTCTCTTTATAACGATATCCAACATTTTGGGTTTCGCTTACATACAGGATGGCCCAACGAAAACGTAACTCGCCTTAATAACTTGGAAGCTGAAGATGTACGCGAAAAACGAAAGAGAATTCAAGTAGCTTTCAAATGATGTATCACTCGATATCTATTCCCTATGATGATAAGCAAAGGGGTAGTACCCCTGCCAAGGGGGTGAACTTGAGTAGTTAAATTTGTCACGAAAATATGTCCCCCTCGATAACAAAATCGACCTGTTTCGGCGTTCTTTTCATAGATCTTCACTTTCCAAATTATTAGGCTTGTTACCTTTTCGATGGCCCACCCTGTATAGGTACCTATTTATTTCTATACGTTTTTATTATAATATACTTATAATATATACTTTTTTTTAGCAATTTAATGAACCTCTTCAAATTATTATCACACTAACATATCAATATCAAACGGCGCTGTCTAAATCACTAAAATTTCATTTTCAATACCATCTCTCAACCTTAAACGTCAATAAAAATTATTTCTCCTGGAGATTTCTGCAGAATAATAAACCAGATGAAAGTAAGAGTCTTTATAGGATGAGGAAAAGCAACAGAAAAAATGCGTTTTTTATAAACCGCCCCACACAGCCCCCTATACAGTGCGAATTTTCCACGGTTAGGCCAAAATATATATTTTTTTCGATAAAAAATAAATAATTAAATAAATAAAAATCCCCGCAAACGGGATCACACGATAGAAGCAAATATTGCGTTTTAGCCAGAAGTTTGCCAGTGGCGTTGGTAGAAATTCGGTCAAAACTGCTGATTTCTTATATTATTTTTATTAGGGCGCCTTTTCAATAGAATTAAACTGAAATTCTCACAATAAACAACTAAAAATTTTAACAATCTAAAATTCCAAAACGCGGAAACTATTCATAATTAATTATCGAATGAACGCATTTTTAATAATGCATGTTCTTAGTTTACAAATAACTTTAATAAAACACAAGATAAGCCATCAGATAAGGGGGACGAAAGCAATAGCGGTGAAGTGAATTTTCATCAAGGAGAGGATTTGGTTTGAATTATTTGAAGGGGTGCAAATAACGAACGTAAAGCCGTGCTGTAAACCGCGGGAGTTACTTTCAACCAGTTGATAGGTTAATCAGTCATAATGTAAAGCCGGAATTAATAACGTTTAGTCACAGCTAACCAACCAGAGCCGTGACGGAATCACTGTTAACTGAGACATTAACGACGTGTTAATTTAATTGATTAGCTCCAGTGAATGGCGTGAAATAGCTACCTGCTATCACTATCATTATATGGTGATAACTCATGAGTCAATATTGGATTTACACTTCTCGAGTTATTAATCACTATTATAGGGTTAATTTAATTTATTAAGTACACGTAGGTACTTGTATTTTGTGGCAATCATTATTAAAACAAAATAAAATAATAATGAGTGATGAGCTGTTTGTATTATTTGTTCCAAATAATACATTTTATTTTATTCTTATTGATGGTTCACATGCATCGTATTAATGCAAAGTACATGTCAATTATTAGCATAATGCAATGAAAGATCAATTATTTGGTACCTATGCATTTTGAATTTAGTGATATAATTTTTATATTATTATATAGGTACAGAGTGTCCCTGAAATTATCTAATAGCTCACTACCAAATATTCCTCGGGTGAAATTTAAGTCAACTTATCTTAATCCAAAATTGCTTGGTTTGGCCACCAGGGGATGCCAAAATTTCAATTAATTCTGAAATTAATATTTGATTATAAAAGCTAAACCGCGGAATCGATTTAGATAAAATTTGGTACGACGTTATGGTTTTATGGGACAAAAAATTCAATACTAAAATTACTCATGACGTTAATTTATTGGCGTAGATGGCGTTGAGAAAATTGAAACGACCAGAGTTGATGATGGCGATTTGCGATCATTATAGAGTTTTGCCATCACATTTCTTATTAGTGCAGGCAATAGATTTGCCATTTCTTCTTGATTGTTCTCATTAAAGGCTGCCAAAGTATATGGCTAGTGCACATAAACGCACGAGACTACAAATAACCCCAAAAAATAAATCTTTAAGAAGACAAATCCGGAAATCTTGCATGTCAACAAAAACGAGAAATTAAACGATTTGGAAGCTTCGCGTGCAGAATATCCATGCATCGTTGCTCCGGCTGTGTGTGCAGTCGCACCGTCCTGCTAGAACCACACGATCTCTACACCCATTTCATCAGTTTTTGGCAAAACAAACTGATCTAACATGCATGGTCTACTGATGTCTTATTGCGTGGCCCATCGTCTAACTGATATTGTTGTTAACACGTTGTGTTAAAAGCACTGACAGAGATTATGGTTCAAAAAAATGGTCACAATCATTCCGCGTTTTTGACAATTATAATATTGCTCCATGAGTTGTTGACTTGAATTTTACATCTGTATTCTTCACAAATGCAAAGTCGCGATAACAGATGACGCTGTTTACAAAAATAGGAGCATCTTCCAACAGGGTGATTATTTTTGCATCACCTAGTACTATTATCATTTTCGTTACTTAAGCAAGCCTGACCGTGACCTGTTTCTCGTTAAATTGTCTATTGCTATTCTTAGAAATCACAGAATATGTGATTTATTTTCATCACACGTTGGTTTCTATAAAGATACTACAAGAACAAAGAGACTTCAAAAAACTATCAAAAAGTCAAAAACAAGTAATGTTTTTGTGCACAACAAAACATGTTGCTACTTTTATGTTTTTCATTATAAAAAAACATTAACCCTTTTGACCAAGAGCTCCTTTTGTATGTAGAAAACATTGACTGTTTAAAGTGTGCATTCACAATCCCAATTTTCCCAGTGTAGTAAAAATGAGGGGCAAAAAAAATCCAGCAGCCCTAAAATCCCCGCCACTTGTATATGGAAAGTTATTTAAGTAGCACTAAAAAAGTCAAAAACACTAATGAAAAGATGTGTATACCTATATACCTACAAAATTTCAGTTTTATATCTCAAACGGTTCCTGAGATATCGTCAAAAAATGAAATTTTTCCTTGCATTTCGAAAACGCTACATTTGCGTTTTCAAATGTACATCTTTAATTTTCCGACACATATTCTCAAACACCCTGTATAGGTTTGAGAAACTCTCAAGGTACAATAATTTTCAAATTATAACGTAATTTGTAATTTAAAAGCTTACTGAGGTCAGCAAAAGTAAAAGTTCAATGGTCGAAGAGGAGACGAAGTAGAACAAAAATAAGAAGAAGAAAGTTAGTTTGCGCATGCGTTGGTTAAGTAATCTTATACTATAATGTTTTGTCTTTGTCAAAAGACTAGAGAAATATAATTTTTCGTTATATCCTCAGAGTAACTTTTGGTTGACTCATAGGTTGACTTTTGTTCAGAGTAACACTTGTTCAGGGTAACAAAATTCCAGATGACTGGGTGAGGGAGGAGATAAAAGGGGTGAGGCGGGGGAGGAGAGAGGAGAAGGGGGGAAAGGTCCCACCTTTGGTGTTTCTGGTTAAATCTCAAAAACTCTACGTCCTAGGAACGGCATAATCGTTTTTTAAGTTACATGCACACTCCATAAAATTAGTATTTTCGAAAAAAAAAACCACTTTACCTACCTCGCACATTTTCCATCAAATATTCCGTCAAATCGTCTAAAATATTCACCAGAGCCAGAGATACAGTGTGTAGCTCAAAAACAGTCGAGAATTCGAAATAAAACCCATGAAATTAAACTTTTAGATAATTTTATGAGCTTTTATTTATTGTGAGATAATTCTCCCCTGCGATGCACCGTTTTCGAAATACACGCAAAAACCCATAAATTGGGACCTTCTACCCCCTTCCCCGCTGGCTCACCCCTGGGCTTTCATTTATTAGAAGGAAATTTATCCCTAAGATGCACCTTTTTGTAGATATAATTGAAAACCCTTATAAAATGAGGTCTCCTCCCGCTCTCCCCTCCCCCTGCTCCCCACCTAGACGTCAGGATTTTTGGTATGTTCACACCTTAAGCACCTTGAAGAAGTTTCTGAAGGAATCGCTTTTGTACCTGTTCACTCACTCTATACACCTCCTTTTGGGCCATTCGTTGACTATTGACTGGACTATTATCTCACTCTCTGTAATTCTTCACAGGATTATGGATGACTGGAAAAAAGTCCTCATCAGAAACCTGCCTGATCAAAAAAACAAAGATCAAAGCTGGCCGCTGCAATTTTTCCTCAACAGAGATCTTTAGAGATCTTTAGAAAAACTAGACTTTCCTGAAACTAGGTATATAGGTACCTACCTACCTACTTACTTACATAATTTGATTGTCATAAAATAATTACATTTTGATTAAAAATGAAAAAAAATCTTGGTAAATATGTTTTGTACTTAATCCCTTTCTTATAATCATAATGTTGTACCTTATTTTCCCTCATCTTGCTTGCATGTTCTGTTTAGAGACCTAGACCTACATATGCTATATAAAAAGTTTCAGATACAAGAAAAAAATAAAATCATTAATCAATAATGACCAAAAATTTGAGGCACTTCCAATCTTTCAATCCAGAAGGAATTTGAAATCTTCGTTCCGCGAGTAAGATCCGGAAGATCATATATATATATAAGTCTCCCAGCATATAGAAGACCTGTTCTTACTTCTCTATTTATCAAAAGTTAGGTAGGTATGCACTTTCCGTGTTTGCTCAGGATTATGCTATTCTCATATGACTGCATAAAAGAGGTGGCATTAATTCCTCTCATGCATTGCGGCTTCCGGTGTTGCTCTTACTGGAACTGGAGTGTCGACGCTGTGCTCCGGCTGCTGCCGACGGCGTCTCTCGCTGTTTGCGCTGGGGTTCCTGCTAATCCATCACCCGGCACGTCACTGCCCATTAGCACGCTCGCTACACCCGTCCCCGTCCCTTGCCTCCTGCAGGAAGCCGCCGGTCGACGGCGGTGTCAAATTGAGGAAACTCCGCGGGAAGTTAGGGAGAAACCTAAAATTTGGTGTTTGGAGATCGAGGACGCTTGTCCAAACTGCCGTTTCGAATCAATTTTTCTCCCCCCACTCGCAAGCGCTTATAGCAGTGAGTTCGAATTAAGTCACACCAGTCAGTATTTTATTTATTGAAATTTGCAAGCATTCATAGGTAACCTATACTTCTGAAAACCATCGTGTGATCAGTGGAAGTTTTCTCGTTTAGAAAAACCTCTCAAATGAATATCCGGTCGATTTTTTTAAGTGAAATTAAAATAAAGAGCACTGCTTCAGGTGGCTTCAGATTGCGCCATAGGATACACTCCAGACAGCCAAAATGCATGCCAAAACTGAGTGCATTGCCCCCAGGTGTGCATAGAAGTATGCCATTCATTAATGTTGTGCTGTGTGAGTCTGTGAATAGAGGTGGAAGTTGCAGGCACGTGTTTCGTCCTGTTTGGGATCATCAGTACAATGTATCTATCTACCAACACACAGCACAGTTTTTATCACATAATCCCGTGAGTGGATCAATCTATTGAAATCATCTCTTGTCTAAGAAGAAGGGAGTTCACATCAACAGTTTCTTTTTCTTTTTTTTCAGAGCAGACTCGACAGAGTTGCTCTTTGGCCTTAGTACTTGATGTAAGCCCGATTTAGTTGAACTACTGCTTTTAAGTATAAGGGAAGAGCGTATATATCTTAGATTAAGTTTTACTTTTGTATTTTGATTAAGTTGACTTTTTTCTTTTATATTTTTCTTTTTTTTTCCTCTATTATTTTCTTTTTTTTTAACTTTATTTAATAGTGCAAGAGATGATGAAGAGAGATTGTGTAAACAAAATGAAATGAAGTGTCAAATATGAGAAAATATTTCCCATAATTACCGTTTTTGAAAAAGTCGCGGCTTCGTTATCTTATTTTATAAAAAATTGACCCCATCCAAGACATGTCCAATTTTTTTTTTCATGACGTACAGCTCTTGTTACAAATCGCTTAGAACCATGACCATGAGAAATATTTACGCTCATACACCGCTCCCAGTGCGTCATAAGGATTCCCCTGCAGTTCAGGTGCATTTTCAATAAAAAATATTTCCTAGAAAGAATACTTACAACAAACCAACAATTCAAAAAAAAAGGATAACCGGAAAGGACGAAATGAAGCGGCAACGTAGCCTTTAACTTGAACTCTCAACAGGCAAGGAGTACACAGTGCGTTATATACAGGCACGACATTTTATATTAAATTAAGTTGCATGAAACACTCTTAATATTCCGTATATATGCTAATGTATGTTGAATTCTTGAGCCAGTGCTTTCGAAATGCTGATTTCATGTTACAGGGTTACATAACACATCATTTGCCAAATACAACAGAGCCATTTACGTCAATCACACGCGTATTAAATTGGTTTGATGTGTAGGCGTATACCACAGGAATTACGCAGGCCTTTCTAGTTTATGTTAATTAATAAATACACAGCGATAATGAACTTCAATCCAAACTATTTTTGACAACTGTTAAGTAAGTATATAGAAGTGTGACATTTAAATTATTAGACGACATGTAATAGGTACTCGGTGTTAATAAATAGAGAAAAAAGACATGATTATACCCTTTAATAATAATTAATTATTGTTTCTTTTGGTAGATTTTCTACACAGACTGTAACGACCGAGATGTCGTCAAGGAGCTAAGGATGAGTATATTGGATCTCGAAAATAGGTCCTCACGTCCAGCCGGGTAGCCTCTTGTATAGGGCCCCATAACCATCTCTTCTGATGTGCAAACG
The DNA here is from genome assembly GCA_910589415.1 of Malachius bipustulatus. Lineage (NCBI taxonomy): Eukaryota > Metazoa > Arthropoda > Insecta > Coleoptera > Melyridae > Malachius > Malachius bipustulatus. The sequence goes on from OU342633.1 coordinate 20,155,829, forward strand.
GCTAATCTATAACAGACCCACTCTCAATGTTATTATACAGATCTAGATTTCAATGATGGTAATGTCCCTCAGTTTAAAATGATTATCTTGAGGCGGGAATTGTCTCTGCGTGAAGAAGAGTTCATCAGAATTAGTAACGCAGTTATTGAAATAATTGATCTGTTCTTCATATTGATTCATTCCACGTTTGGAACTGAGACCAAGTTTTTCTCTCTCGTGTTCTTTTTCTCTAAAATTCCTGCAATCCTTGAACCAACTGGACTACTTCGCGATGACGGTAAACGACCTGATGGTATGACAATAATTCCTTGGAAAAATGGTCAATGTCTGGTTTGAGACGCCACCTGCTCTGATATTTTGGCCCCCTTCTACCTACAATCATCTTCAAAACTTCAAGTTCTGTCGCTGAGGGCAGTGCGTGCTTCAAGAAAATAAGCAAAATACAAAAAAAAATTATTGAAGACTACATTTTTGTCCCTGTCGCTGTGGAAACTCTTAGTCCATGGAGCGTTGATGCCATTCAACTAGTTGATTCCTTAGAAAAATTGATTGCCTCTTCTTCTGGCAAACCTCGCTCCAATTCCTATCTATAGATAAAACAACGAATCAGTATTGCCATCCAAAGAGGTAATGCAGCCTGCGTAATCGGTACCATCTCTCCTTCTGCTTCGATGGAGGAAATATTCTATTTACTTTAATTAAGCGACTTATTATATCTGTTTAATTTTTTGTAAATTATAAATTGCTCTTGTTTTATTATTTAAAATTGTGAAATGTGATATAATTCAATAAAAACAGATAATAAATTATTTTTCTCAGTTAGTCCAGGTTGAAAAAATATTCTAACGTATAGATGAATGGCGGGATAATTCATTTCAAATTTGGAGTGCAGGGTGGGAAATAAAATGTAGATGTTCATGACAGAGAAGTTGACATTTAATGTCCGAGGGTTCTTCTTCCTTTTGATATAGACGGATATTTTATCACGCAGGCTATGTTTATTAAAAGTGAAAGAGGGTCGAATGCTCGTATGTATACCTATCGTCTTAAATAATTATCTTCATATATAATATGGCAAGCAGAGGATTTTATATTGCATCACATTAGAAGGACCATAAGATTACACACGTTCAATCAAGCTTAAGGATAAAACGTAAGACTTGTCTAATTCGGTATCGATCAATTTAATTCACAGATATTTCCCTTGACTAATCTCTCTATATCTGCAGTGAAGATTTGAGAACAGTGGTTGTGTCCCGACAGAGATGTTAGTTGTCTTTACCCTTCTGTTATCCTTTACCGACATGAGTTCTCAGTCACGTCCAACATGTCACTTGTCTTTACTTTTGATTAATAGGCCCGTTAATAACACTAACACTATTATAGCACTACCACTCTCAAATTGGTGAATGCGGGGCAAGCCATACGGTGTCTTCATTAGTGAAACTGGTCGAATTAATATTGTTTTTCCGAGCAGCCTCGACGTTTATATGTTATTTAAAATTGCGATAAACAATATTAATTGATCATAAAAAAATATGCTAAATAGAACGATTCCATATAAAGGGGTACATACTTTTTGTGTTATTTAGTAATTTGCTGAAGTTGATATAGAGGCTGTTTGGTAACTGGACAGCCAAAATGAAACGTCATGTATAAAATCGTGTTTTAAGCATAAAACAAAAAATCATTTTTTTTAAGATTAACGTTTACGAAATATTTACAAAAATGTAACGCTAAGGCCGTTCTGAAAATGTTTTTCTCCGAACTGGATAGCAAAAATCCAAATTCATGTATAAAATTGCATTTTAAGCATAAACGAGAGAGTAATTTTTTCCAAGATCAGGCCTCGTTTAAGAAATATCTTCAAAAATGTTAAACTAAGGCTTGCTAAAAAATATTTTTTCGTAACTGGACGACCGAAATAGAACTTCATATGTAAAATCGTATTTTAAGCATAAAATAGAGAATAACTCTTATTAAGATCAGACCTCGTTTAGAAAATATTTCCAAAAATGTGAAACTAAGGCTACTAAAAATATTTTTTTAGTAACTGGACAGTCAAAATCGAACGCCACGTATAAAATCACATTTTAAACATAAAACAGAGAATAACTTTTTTCAAGATCACGCCTTGTTTAGCAACTATTTCCAAAAATGTGAAACTAAGGCTGCATAAAAATATGTTTTATCAGTAACTGAACAAAAATTTTTGGAAATATTTCCTAAACGAGGCCTGATCTTGAACAAAGTTATTTTTTCTTTTATGTTTAAAATGTGATTTTATATTATGTATGACATTCGATTTTGACTGTCCAGTTACTAAAACATTTTTATTTTTCAGCGGCCTTGGTCTTATATTTTTGTAAATATGTCCTAAACAGGCTTCATCTTGAAAAGAGTTAGGCTTTCTTTTATGCTTAAAATACGATTTTATACCTGGCGTTCGATTTTGACTGTCCAGTTACTAATAAATAATATTTTACAGAGCAGCCTTAGTTTTACATTTTTGGACATCTTTCCTAAACGAGGCTGAAAATTGAAAAAACTTATTCTCTCTTTTATGCTTAAAATGCGATTTCATACCTGGCGTTTGATTTTGACTGTCCAGTTACTAATAAATAATATTTTACAGAGCAGCCTTAGTTTTACATTTTTGGAAATCTTTCCTAAACGAGGCTGAAAATTGAAAAAACTTATTCTCTCTTTTATGCTTAAAATGCGATTTTATACCTGGCGTTCGATTTTGACTGTCCAGTTACTAAAAAAATAATTTTTTAGTAGCCTTAGTTTTACATTTTTGGAAATATATCCGAAATGAGACCCGATCTTGAAAAAAGTTATTCTTTGTTTTATGCTTAAAATACGATTTTATACATGACTATAAATTTTGAATGTCCAGTTACTAAAAAAAAATTATTTTTGGCAGCCTTAGTTTTACATTTTTGGAAATATTTCCGAAACGAGACTTGATCTTGGAAAAAGCCATTCTCTCTTTTTTGCTTAAAATACGATTTTATACACGACGTTCGATTTCGGCTGTCCAGTTACCAAACACCCTGTAGAGTCTTCAATTCTAAAAAAATTACAATTCCATCATGATTGAGTAAATTTGGATCTAAAATTCGATTTTACGGCCTGATTTTATTCCTACTCCTGCAAGTATCTAATTATTTGTACTATATTATACAAGATCATTCTGGATACTTATACTTACTTCAAGACCTTAAACATAGTTTCAACGATGGCGTGCCTTGTCCCTTGTCTGTTTTCAGCGTTTTCACGTCGGCAATTCCTAGCTTGGAATCCTTGAAGACTGAAAGGACGAGTTGAGTGGTGGTGCCAGGACGGAACCGGGCAACCGTCACGCACTAATACAGATGTCAAGCGGGCGGATTCCGAGCAGCAGCCTGTATTGTTGTCTGCGTTTCAGACAGTGTTCCCTGCTAGCATTGAAGGAATAAGCTTTCTTTCTATTGGGATCACTCTGATAGTATGATAGAATGTGACCATTCTGCTTAGCTACATTTTTTAGAAGAAAATTCACTATAATGTTATAGGTCTGCTTTAACTGTGCTTTATAGGACTCGCATTTTGTGGGAGTGTAAATTTAAAAAAGCTCAAAGAGGAGACCTTATTTCGCACCATTTTTTTAAATTTTTTGGTTACCGATACTATAGGAAGCTTTGAAAATGAAAAATATATTTCAGATATGATTCTTCTCCATTATTTCTTCCTTGTCCGTGCATGGATGTCGCAACATAAAGGGAAATAAATAATTTGGTCTTTTACATATTTCTTGAAAGCATTAAATGAGTAAAAAGTATTAAGGTATTATACCTAGATATAGGGACCTATAAGCAAGCTGCTTAAAATTATTTATTCCCCAAAACCCACAATAATAACTTTTATTTTACGAGTACCAATCTCTGTGTCCTACTCAGTATTACACTCACAGATTCACGAGTAAATCTGCCCATATACCTACAAGAGATAAAAATTAAAGTTCCAAATTGAGTCCCTGAAGGAAATTACCTTTATTAGAGTCCGGGTGAGTTTGAGAGCGGCCGGCGATGTCACAGTCTAAGTAGAGAGGTTTTAGCAAGCTGTAGCCCCAGCCCGATCCATCATGGCTTGTCAGGGCTGGCTACTCTCACCACTCTGCCACTGCCCCCTCTTGCCGCCCCACGGAGAGCCCCAGCGCCGACCCGACAATGCCAATTATTACTAATATTTAATATTATACGAAAAACAGGATCCTCGGATCGACGGAGGGTGAGACCACTGCCATCATGGTTTACTGAGAACAAGATTATAGCTGCATGGCTGAAATGGATATGGTAATAATTCTGGAGGCTTCTGTCATAAAACTGTGTATCTACGTATCTTTCAAATTAATTTATTTCGCTTACATTATTAATGAAGATCCTCGCCTGTATTTGTCATGCATCATATACAAAATTATCAACTATTTCTTGGAAAAGAAGATGGAAGAAGATATTGCTTGATAAAAAAAAAAGTTGCAATCGGTTATTTTGGCTATTGTAGAGGCAAAATTTTGTACTTTTTCTTTTCTAATATTTCATTCAATGGTTTTAAAAGAAAGTATCCTTGGTAAATCTCATTTTGAGTATTTTTTGGCCAGGACGGAGACCATTTATAAAACGAGCCCCAAGTCGATGAAATATTCCATTCATTCGCACACAATAATAACAAACCGAAGTTTCACGCACAAAAGTGTTTTTTGCAACTAAAATAACACGAACGTGGTGATTTTTTGATCGATTGGAGTTAATTGTGTACACATTACCTGATCTAGGTGATACATCAGTCCCCTAACAAATAAGGACTAACAGTAGTAGCACAAGGACCAGACAGCTGTCATATGTGGAAAAAGAGCCGCAGTAGACATTTCCATTTTACTGATTGTGCTCATTGAACATTCGACAGGCCAATGACGGAGTGGTTCGCTTTCAAGGCGTCCAGCGTTATATAAAAGTCTTCCCCTATGACTTACTTTATTTTGAATGAATTGTGTTGGGTACTGATCCTTGCGCCGAGGAGATGGTGCTTTGTTTGGAAAAAATTAAGCCAACCCTGAAAAATAAACCAATAATTGCGAATAAAATAAAACAGCCAAAGTCTATGCGGAACGATGAACTATGTAGGTAGAGGTGTGATTATTTTTAGGAAGGTGTTTTATTTATTTAGGTAGGTGTGAAATTCCTTATTCGTATAGGATTAAGATCGCATATGAGTTAAGATAAGTAGGTAGAGGTATTAACTTTTAGAACTTGCAGTTTCTAGGTACTATATCTCGAGGAAAAGTTTTATTCATTATTAACAAATCGACAATAATAACTTAGAGTCGCTATTTAAAATATTTGAACAGTCAATAAAAACAAACCAGTCACTAGATTTTCTCAAAATTTAAGACGAAGCAAGCAAAAACAATTTCTTCTTCGAAATCCTGCAAAAATGACAATAAGATGTTCAAAGATGACTGAAGTATGCATGATGAATTGTTCAGAACGTTTCCAAATAAGAAATAAGTCTTTGAAACTTCTTTTGTCTAATTACTGTTTTTGACAATTACGCATTATTTGGAAACAATTTTACTGACGCAGTTGGATCCCTGGTATACTCATTGAACCGATTTTTATATCTACAGCCACCCCCTCTATCAGATTTCCTGAAATTTCATCTTACACTTGCGATGGTCAAAACGATATATTTGTACCCTGCGTTGAAAACCTAAGAAAACAATTTATTTTTACCTATTAAGGTGCCTAAGTAGTCGCAAAATATTTCCCTGGTGAACAAGAGCGTTTATTGGAAACTCCTTTTTGGAGGTGGAATGATGATAAGAGATACTTTTAAAATTGTTTCAGTCATTAACATGTAGGAGGGCGTGAGAGAAAAATTTTAGCGAGTAGCGAAAAAAAAAGAAAAAAAAAGAGAAAAAGGAGATAAAGTAGCAAATTTTGATAAAAGATAAAAGATAATTTCTCTCTCATCCTTCGAAATAGAGAGATCACCGCTTTCGGTTTTGCGGTAGGTCGCTGCAGGGAAGTCTAATAAAGCAATTAATAATTATTATTATTCAGAAAGCACTCTTTTTTAATCGGCGATACGCTTTAATTTTAGCTCGAGATTAAAAAAAAAAATTCATTCTCGTTGGCAAGAAGCAGGATGGCCGCGCAGTTAAATGTAGCTAATTTAAAACGTTGATTCTCGAATGAAACTAAAACTCGTTGGCGTTTCCGTCCCGGACTCAAATTTTGGTAAGATGAATTTTCAGCAGCGATTTAACGTCTATTTAGAAATATAACAGCCACGGGAAAGATAACAAGATAGACTTACGTAAAGATAGATTACAGTGGACTTTCTTCTTCTTCTTCTTTAGGTTTTAGTGTATTTTTTAATAAAAAAAAACCTTCTTGCGCATCAATCGCAGAAATAGTGTATTTTTATGGGATTCAATTCTGAATATTTTCACCGCTTTTTAAATTGGCTTTCTGAAATTTTACATAGTCAGGTGATATTCGCGTAGTGGCTTACTGACAATTGCATTTCATTTCGTTTTAAACCGTGCATGCCTTAGAATGAATTTTTAAATTTAACAAAACAAAAAAATCATTGGCAAAATTTAACAATTTTGGCCCATTTTCTATGCCCGCCACTGGCTAACTTTACTTAAAAAACACTATTTTTTAGACTACCTTTTATAGAACGGAAAAAGTGAAAGGGGAGCTTTGAAATCCGAAAATTTTAAATTTTAGAGGAATAAACATAATATGTAAAAATATTCTAATATCTCCGCCATTTTTATTATTTCCTTCTTGAAATCTTTGAATTTTGAAGTTTATTAGTATACTCGTAGTTGTCTACTGGAAAAATTTTCGTTCAATTCCTTCAAAAATATGTTCATAAACAGTTATAGAAATTTAGCCCTTTTTCCCTTTTCCTACCCACGCCACTGGCTTAATAATAAAAATATTGCAAATTTTATTGCAATATTTTAACTCAATATTTTATAACTCAAATTTCAAATAATTTTCTTCCAGTAATGTTAATTTCGTTTAAAAGTTTTTGTTTCTAACTGGCTTATTTAGGGGTTCAAAATCTATCAATTTTTCCTAAAATTGAAAAGGCCGCCATTTTGGAACGGCTCTTCTGATTTAACTCAAATTCAGTACCATACGACTACTTGCATCTTACTACCAAAAAAATTTCAGCCCCCTAGATTGAAAACAGCGACCAGAAACCGTGCCTCATACCCGTTTTTTTTTTTTTTTGAAATTTGGAGAGACACGTTGTAAAAGTAGAGCAATTTTAGGTAAATGTTTTTTTGTGAAAATCAAACGTCATCCCTAAGTTTCACAAAAGTAAAAAATTTCGTTCATTAATCTTGAAAAATTAAGCTACTGGAGCGTTCTTAAAATTTTAGAGAAATAAACATCATGTAAAAAAAATTCGAATATCTCGGCCATTTTTCTTACTCACTTCTTGAAAATTTTAAGTGTTAAAGGCTATTAGTATAGTTATCTACTGTAAAAATTTCAGTTCAATTGCTTCAAAAATGTGCTCATAAATTGTTAGGGAAATTTAGCCATTTTTACCACTTTCCTATCCACACCACTGACTTAATAATAAAAGTAATGTAAATTTTGTTACATTAAATTAAATTTGAAATAATTTTCTTCAAACCCTGTTGATTTGGTTTCAAAGTTTTTTTTCCATCTTGCTCATACAGGGGTTCAAATATTAGCAAATTTTTCAAAAATTAAAATGACCGCCATTTTGAAACCGCTTGACCGATTTTGCTCAAGTACAATACCAGACCAGTTTTTATAGGTATCTTACTCCCACAAAAATTTCAGCCCCCTAGATTCAAAACTGCGACCTGAAATGAGATGACAAAAACCGGGTTCATGGAATTTTGAAGGGACACCCTGTAGAAGTGATGGGACTTTTGGAAAGTTTTTCAACGAAAATCCAACGTCATTCCAAAGTGTTACAAGGACCCAAAATTTCGTTCACTAATCTTGAAAGATAAAGCCACAGGAGCGTTTTTAAAATCGAAATTTCGCGATTTTGGAGAAATATATAAATATATATATATATAAATATATATATATATATATATATATATATAAATATATATATATATATCGTGGGCAGGTGAATTTTGGAAAACCACTTTTTCGTAATCTGGGGGTCATGATCGGTGGACATTTGATGATGAGTTTGGGTGATTTTCGAAAAGTGATGTCGTCCTCAATAGTGTATTTTTTTGTTAAAAAATACACTAATACACTATTGAGGACGACATCACTTTTCGAAAATCACCCAAACTCATCAAATGTCCACCGATCATGACCCCCAGATCACGAAAAAGTGGTTTTCCAAAATTCACCTGCCCACGATATTTCTCCAAAATCGCAAAATTTCGATTTTCTAAACGCTCCTGTAGCTTTATCTTTCAAGATTAGTGAATGAAATTTTGAATCCTTGTAAAACTTTGGAACGACGTTAGATTTTCGTTGAAAAAAATTCCTAAAGTCGCGTTACTTCTACAGGGTGTCCTTTCAAAATTCCCCATATCCCGTTTTTGTCATCTCATTTCAGGTCGCAGTTTTCAATCTAGGGGACTGAAATTTTTGTGGGAGTAAGATATATATAAGAACTGGTCTGGTATTGTACTTGAGCAAAATCGGCCGAGCCGTTTCAAAATGGCGGCCATTTGAATTTTTTGAAAAATTGCTTTTTTTTGAACCCCTGTATGAGTAAGATGGAAAAATAACTTTGAAACTAAATCAACATGATTGGAGGAAAATTAATTGAAATTTGATTTAATGTTATAAAATTTGCATTACTTTTATTAATAAGCCAGTGGCGTGGGTAGGAAAAGGGTAAACATCGCTAAATTTCTCTAACAATTTATGAGCACATTTTTGAAGGAATTAAATTGAAATTTTCACAGTACGCAACTATACTAATAGCCTCCAGCCCTTAAAAATTTCAAGAAGTAAATAACAAAAATGGCGGAGTTATTTGAATTTTTTTTACATGATGTTTATTTCTCTAAAATTTTAAAAACGCTCCTGTAGCTTCACCTTTCAAGATGAATGAACGAAATTTTTTACTCTTGTGAAACTTAGAGATGACGTTTGATTTTCGTAAAAATAATTTTCCTAAAGTTTTGTTACTTTTACAGGGTGTCCCTCCAAATTTCCAAAAAAAAACCGGTCATGAGGCACGGTTTCTGGTCGCAGTTTTCAATTTAGGAGGCTGAAATTTTTTTTGTAGTAATATAACTGCAAGTAGTCGGTCTTGAGTAAAATCGGAATAGCCGTTCCAAAATGGCTGCCTTTTAAATTTTAGGAAAAATTGATAGATTTTGAACCTCTAAATAAGCAAGTTAGAAACAAAAACTTTTAAGCAAAATTAGCATTATTGGAAGAATAGTTATTCAAATTTGAGTTATTGCAAGAAAATTTGCACTTTTTTAGTGTATTTTTTAACAAAAAATACACTATTGAGGACGACATCACTTTTCGAAAATCACCCAAACTCATCAAATGTCCATCGATCATGACCCCCAGATCACGAAAAAGTAGTTTTCCAAAATTCACCTGCCCACGATATATATATATATATTTATATATATATATATTTATATATTTATATATATATATATTTCTCCAAAATCGCGAAATTTCGATTTTAAAAACGCTCCTGTGGCTTTATCTTTCAAGATTAGTGAACGAAATTTTGGGTCCTTGTAAAATTTGGGAATGACGTTGGATTTTCGTTGAAAAACTTTCCAAAAGTCCCATCACTTCTACAGGGTGTCCCTTCAAAATTCCAGGTATCCGGTTTTTGTCATCTCATTTCAGGTCGCAGTTTTGAATCTAGGAGGCTGAAATTTTTGTGGGAGTAAGATATCTATAAAAACTGGTCTGGTATTGTACTTGAGCAAAATCGGTCGAGCGGTTTCAAAATGGCGGTCATTTTAATTTTTGAAAAATTTGCTAATATTTGAACCCCTGTATGAGCAAGATGGAAAAAAACTTTGAAACCAAATCAACAGGGTTTGAAGAAAATTGTTTCAAATTTAATTTAATGTAACAAAATTTACATTACTTTTATTATTAAGCCAGTGGCGTGGATAGGAAAGTGGTAAAAATGGCTAAATTTCCCTAACAATTTATGAGCACATTTTTGAAGCAATTGAACTGAAATTTTTACAGTAGATAACTATACTAATAGCCTTTAACACTTAAAAATTTCAAGAAGTGAGTAAGAAAAATGGCCGAGATATTCGAATTTTTTTTACATGATGTTTATTTCTCTAAAATTTTAAGAACGCTCCAGTAGCTTAATTTTTCAAGATTAATGAACGAAATTTTTTACTTTTGTGAAACTTATTAGGGATGACGTTTGATTTTCACAAAAAAAACATTTACCTAAAATTGCGCTACTTTTACAACGTGTCTCTCCAAATTTACAAAAAAAAAAAAAAGAAACGGGTATGAGGCACGGTTTCTGGTCGCTGTTTTCAATCTAGGGGGCTGAAATTTTTTTGGTAGTAAGATGCAAGTAGTCGTATGGTACTGAATTTGAGTTAAATCAGAAGAGCCGTTCCAAAATGGCGGCCTTTTCAATTTAAGGAAAAATTGATAGATTTTAAACCCCTAAATAAGCCAGTTAGAAACAAAAACTTTTAAACGAAATTAACATTACTGGAAGAAAATTATTTGAAATTTGAGTTATAAAATATTAAGTTAAAATATTGCAATAAAATTTGCAATATTTTTATTATTAAGCCAGTGGCGTGGGTAGGAAAAGGGAAAAAAGGCTAAATTTCTATAACCGTTTATGAACATATTTTTTGAGGATATGAACTGAAATTTTGACTGAACTAATAACCCTTAACTATGAAAAATTTCAAGAAGCAAATAAAAAAATGGCGGAGATATTAGAATATTTTTACATTATTATGTTTATTCCTCTAAAATTTAAAATTTTCGGTTTTCAAAGCTCCCCTTTCACTTTTTCCGTTCTATAAAAGGTAGTCTAAAAAATAGTATTTTTTAAGTAAAGTTAGCCAGTGGCGGGCATAGGAAATGGGCCAAAATTGTTCAATTTTGCCAATGTTTTTTTTTTGTTTTCTTATATTTAAAAATTCATTCTATGGCACGGTTTAAAACGAAATGAAATGCAATGTCAGTGAATATCACCTGACTATGTAAAATTTCAGAAAGCCAATTTAGAAAGCGGTGAAAATATTCAGAATTGAATCGCATAAAAATACACTATTTCTGCGATTGATGCGCAAGAAGGTTTTTTATTATTAAGCCAGTGGCATGGGTAGGAAAAGGGTAAAAAAGGCTAAATTTCTATAGCCGTTTATTCTATTTTTCTATTTTTGTACGAATCGAACTGAAATTTTTCCAATAGATAACTATACTAATAACCCTTAATTCTGAAAATTTTCAAGAAGCAAATAAGAAAAATGGCGGAGATATTCGAATATTTTTAAATTATGTTTATTCCTCTAAAATTTCAAATTTTCAGTTTTCAAAGCTCCCTTTTCATTTTTTCAGTTCTATTGAATAGGTGTAGTGTAAAAAATAGTATTTTTTAGGTAAAGTCAGCCAGTGGTGGGCAAAGGAAAAGGGGCAAAATTGTTCAATTTTACCATTTATTTTGGTTTTGTTAAATTTAAAAATCCATTCTAAAGCCGGCCACTCACGGTACTGCGGCGCAGTACAATTTGGTTGGATTCGACAAGATCGTACGATATTATTTGATAGTGTGTGTCTACGACCGACGAAGTCGGACCGAGTCAAGGATTCTGTATAGTGTAGGATAGCTCGATCCGATGAAAGTTTCTCCAGCGGAGTGGGGGTGAGTGACGTCACGGACGTGCTGGTTACATATTTCAAGCATTGCTGCGGTGTATTTTATTAGTCATTTTGTGAATCTGTTGGACTTTTTTTTACTTTTTAGTCAATATAAATAAAGGCTAAGGTCTGAGACTAATTCCTCGATTATTATTGTTTGCATCGCAGACGGTAACACGTTACATTTTATCTGAAATTTAATTTTATAGGCAACTGAAGTCAACAGTTTATTTATTTCCCGAGAGATGTAGGTATGTATTTAGAGTACCTACCTAATTGTTGCATATTTTTGGGAAATTCTTTGGGAAGTCTTTCTAGGCCAGTAAAAGTCTGTAATAACAATTCAAATTCAAAGCTAGCGATATTAATACTTAATTGAAATTTATTTCTAAAAACTTTCCACTTAAAATATGTGTTATTTTGATTTTGTTTCCTAGGTAACCGATTTTAGGTAGGTATTCGATTTTTTTATTGTTTACCAAAATCAGTTTGGCAAAGTATGTATACAGGGTGCACCATATATCCTCTATATTTCTATCTCCTGAACACTGATAAGAGATGCAGGGTCGGTTAAATTAGAGAAAAGATGCGCAATTTTATGGTCATCTCATCTCTAATCCGTCAAGTCATACAAGATATCTGTTACCATTCCTGAAATATCCTGAAAAAACTGAAATATCGAAATTACTTATTTTCGTCATATCTTTTTTATTATTGTAAATTTATAAATAGTTTTTTTTGTAGGCTTACATAAGTCGCCAAGAGCTACCGATCTGACGTTTCAAAAATTTTCAAAGCCGACTAGATCCCAAGAGTTTTAATTGTCAACTTTTGTTTTTCTTATGGCCGCCATATTGTTTTTTTATGTCGTTCGGTATGAAAAAAATAATGGAAAAAAATCCAAAAAATAAATTTCAAAAATTTTTGTTCTTTTTTTTCAAAATTTTTTTGACCGAATATCACAGAGAAATTAAAAAACCATAAGGCAAGCAGTATGACTTCATATTGACTTATTTCAGTGAATTTTTTTTTGTTTTTCTTCGAAAAAAGAATAAAATTTTTGAATTTTTTTTTTAATGTATATTTATATTTGGTTTCTATTATGTTTTTATATCGAACGACATAAAAAAATAATATGGCGGTCATAAGAAAAACGAAAGTTAACTGAAAACTCTGCCCTTGTTTATTTATTTATTTATTAGTCGGTTTTGAAAATGGCTTTAAACGTCAGATGGCGACTTATGTAAGCCTACAAAAAATTATTTATTAATTTCCAATAGCAAGAAAGATATTCCAAAAAAAAGAAATCTCGATTTTTCAGTTTTTTCGGGATATTTCAGCACCGACGGAAAATAAAAAAAGTTCAGATTCGTATTAATCATCAAATTTAGCATCTTCCACTCTAATTTAACTGATCCTGTATGTTAGCGTTTACGAGATAGCAATACAAAGAAGGATATATGATATGCACCCTGTATAGTTGAATTTATACTATAGGTCTGGACTTTAATTTTTTTAGCTTCTGCAAAGTCTGTATCTAGTTTATTTTTGAGTTTTTTAATTAAGGAAAGTTATTTGAAAAGTTCCTGCCGACTTCCTCATAATACTGACTGCAAGATCATACTTAATTAAATATAATTTGGTGATAACCATCAGTTACTTACCTATATTATTTGTAGTTAGGTACTACTAACTGTGATTTATAAGTTTGGTGGGTAGGTAGGTGATTAAAAAAACCTACAAAGTTTTCAAAATTTATAAAAATACATAATAAAATTCCATAATGCGCACAAACACTTTCTAAACAATTTATAATATAAATAATTTAAAATATAATAATAATTGTTCCTTATATTCAAACAGTCACATGTTCATTTACCTCCTATAATATTCGCAAAATTATTTTTATTTTATATTTTTACCTCTTCTGTAGATTCTAGAGCTATTAAAATACAAATGATCCAGCCAGCACGTGCAACAGTAATAAAAAAAATCAGGTAAAAACGCACAATAAATGAAGAATTTACAGGGTGATAAAAGAACATATCAATCGGTTACACACAGTGTGCATGTAACTGTTTATAATAACGTTTTATAATAATTATTCTTACCACACTAAATTAAAATAGGGTTGAAAATAACACAAAGACACTTTCACTGTAGTTTTACACAAGTTTTTGCACAAAAACAAAGCTCTTTAGCAACACTTCCTCAATGTCAGCACGTGCTTTAGATACAAGGTTCGCGGGCCCAGCACTCCTCTGACGTCACATCAGCCTCGTGGAGTGGTGGGGACGCGACAACATGAGTAGCATAGGAATGGAGCAATCCTATAGTTATATACAGAATCCTTGGGACCGAGTTGGATCGGCTCGTCTCGTCTTGCAGTTAAAACTTTTTAACTGCAGCAGTACAATTTTGTCGGATCGCATGCAATTGGATATGAATTGGAGCGTGGAGCGTGTGTGGCGATGGCCGGCAAAATCATACAACAAAGTACGTGCTTACGTGCTTATTAGCTGTTTATTTCAATAAATTTGGGGTTTTTAATAAATACATATTATGTCTAGTAAATATGATAATTTTTTTTAAAGGAGTTTTTTGTAATATACATATAAACATTTTGATTCAATCACAGTTGATTTATTTTTAGCAACCATCCCTTGCATCAACATTTTCGATTAGTATATTATCTTTTCTTTCATTTTTTGATTTACAAACACAAATTACAGCTGCTGCTAGTTACAAATTTTTCTCATCGTCTCTACTCGACGAGAACTGCCCAATACTTGCACGGCTGGATAGTGAGTGGCCGTATACAATTGTCTGCGAAGTTGTACAATTTCGTAGTACGATCCTGTCGTACTGCGCTGCAGTATAGTGAGTGGCCGGCTTAAGGCACGTTTTCAAACGAAGTGAAATGCAATTTTCGCAGTTAACCACTACGCTAATATGACCTGACTAGGGAAATTTTCAGAAAGCCAATTTAAAAAGCGGTGAAAATATTTATAAATTGGATCGCTTAAAAATACACTATTTATGCGATTGATGCGCAAGAAGGTTTTTGGTTTTTAGCTTGTTTGTAAGCAATTTAGCCAGTTCATTACTTTTATTCTTATGTTGTAGCCATCAGGGTAGGTACTCAGTAAAGAGTGTCTGAGATGACTCATTCCCTGAGTGGACTGACTGTATTCTATATTTTGGTTCTTGATGGTGTGAATTGTTGAATTATGGTGGGGGTAGTTAGTTGGGACAGATAGCACAAACAAAAAGGAGAAGTCTTTTCACGCTTGAGGGCAACAGCCAAGCGACTTACACAGACCGAAACGTTGGATCTGAAATAAAATTACCGGTAAATGTTGTTTGTTTACAAAATAATAATTGTTTTTATATGGCATTCGTTTACTATATTATGTCACCATTATTTTTATCACATTTGTTGTCATCAATTTTATATTGTCGTCAGGTGGACCTTCCGCGTCGTAGGTCACACGTCCACCTTCGTTTTGTACCCGAGTCATCTTGCTTTTCTCTTCCAGCCGCATGAAACAATGAGAGAACCTCCTCAATGTCACGCCACGACCACGTCGTCCTCATCGCCTTCCACGTCACACTTTGGGTTCCAACTCACCACTCACCGTATGTTTAAAAACATACTTTAAGCATAAAAGAGCGAATAACTATTTTCAAGACGAGGCCTCGTTTATGAAATATGTCCAAGAATGTAAAACTATTAAGACTGCCAAAAAAATTTTTTTAGTAACTGGACAGTAAAAGTGTAACGCCATGTATGAAAACAAATTTTAAGCATAAAAGAAAGAATAACTTTTTTCAAGATCAGGCCTCTCTCGTTTAGTAAATACGTCCGGCTGCGAAACAAAATATTTTTGTAGTAACTGGACAGTAAAAATTGAACGCCATGTATAAAAACGCATTTTAGACATAAAGGAGAGAATAACTCTTTTCAAGATGAGGCCTTGTTTAGGAAATATTTACAAAAATGTAAAACTAAGGCTGCTAAAAAAATATTGTTTAGTAACTGGAGAGTCAAAATTTAACGCCGTGTATAAAAACAAATTCTAAGCATAAAACAAAGAATAACTTTTTTCAAGATCAGGCCTCGTTTAGGAAATATGTCCGAAAATGTAAAATTAAGGCTGCATGCTAAAAAATATATTTTTTTAAAGCATAAAACAGAGAATAACTTTTTTTCAAGATCAGGCCTCGTTTAGAAAATATGTCTGAAGGTAAAACTAAGGCTGCTAAAGAAATATTTTTTAGTAACTGGACAGTAAAAATGGAACGCCATGTAGGTATAAAAACGTAGTTTTGACATAAAAGAGAGAATAACTCTTTTCAAGATGAGGCCTCGTTTAGGAAATATTTACAAAAATGTAAAACTAAGGCTGCTAAAAAAAATTTGTAGCAACTGGACAGTCAACATCGAACGTCATGTATAAAAACGTATTTTAAGCATAAAAGACAGAATAACTTTTTCCAAGTTGAGGCCTCGTTTATGAAATATTTCAAAAAATGTAAAACTAAGGCCGCAATAAAAATCAATTTTATTCAGTAACTTTTGGAGATATTTCCTAAACGAGGCCCGATCTTGGAATGAGTTATTCTCTCTTTTATTCTTAGAATATGATTTTATAGGTGACGTCTTATTTTGGCTGTCCAGTTATCAAACACCCTGTAGGTAGGTATTTTTTATTTTTTTAATGGTGTTGGAGTCCTCGATCGCTGCTCCATGCCTCAAAGTGGAAGCGTGAACAGAACCAACCAATCATACAGTTTCCTGTATGAAAAAGGAAAACAAAAAAATCTACAGCTCTCTAGTAAGCAACTGATTGTGTCTGTTTAAAAGTACGAGTAGGTACCTACAGCTTGCAAGAGGCGAGACGGCGATTTCAGGATTTCAATAGTAGAGATTAATTCATTTCACAGGGTTCTCTTAATAGGTTTGATTTAGCTGATACGCTACCTACTAGGTGGCAGCATGATAACATTAAAAACGATACAGTACTGAAAAGTTTACAGGACTTTACAGGACCAATAACTAGAACTACACAGTGGTTGAAGGAAAGAAGATACTGTAATGATACGTCATCTATTATAGCACGGAACAGTCTATAGTTTGTATAAGCAACAGAGTGAATTGTAGAGGCCGGCAAACTTTGTAGATATTTCGCTAGATGTCTCTCCCCTCTTTTACCTTAGTTCAGCTCGCTTACCACTAGGTGTAAGCGTGGTGTGGATGTTTAGTTTTAGATGTCTGTAAGGAAATTATTATTATCTTTTTGAAAAAACAGTAAATATTGACCTAAAGAACTATTTAATTTTTCCAGTATAGAGAGAAAGGATTTAGTTGAATAATGACGTTCAAAACGAATAGAAAATTGAACATTATAATTTAATCTTTTCTTTTTGCTTTTCAGTTTCAGCAATTCAGTTAATGTTTTTAATGGAAGTAAGAAAAAAAATTGCAATTACTTACTTGTAAAAAATCCTTCAAAAATTATTTTAATATTTTTTCCTACCTATAGTTTTTAAGGAATTAGTAAGCTCTCAAAAAATTCTTTATCTTTGAACTTCTTGAATCACAAAATTTTCATATTCCAGGGCGTTGGGTAAAGCTCACAGGGATCCTTGTCGTTTTTTTTGCGATCGATCTTAAATTTTTGTCGTTCTCTGAGACAAGTAATTAAGAAAATTGAGGGCTGGAATTAATGTTTCCGTTTAAGTCAAGCAAGTGAGATGATTTAAGTTTGTTATATCAATAAAAATGTTATCAAAAAAACATGTCCAGCCCCCATGTCCTGCTGGGTCAAAAAATCAAAAAATTTTAATTGCGTTATAAAAGTCTAAAAAAATGTAGAGGAAAAGCGATCTTTCTGAAATTCCCATCAATATTCGAGAAAAGTCTAAAAATAACTGCTGGAATTTTTTCTTCTTCTGCAGTCAAGCATCAGGGGGCCACCATAAAGATCTTGTTTTATAAGGATTTCAAAACCCTTTCACATTTTTTTATTATTTTATTTTTTATTTTTTGAGATATTTATTAGCAAGAATGTTTTAAAATCCTTATCGCCCCCTTACTCCGAATATTCTCACAGAAAAATCGATAAAATTATCGAGTTGACTAAAATTTGTAGTCTTAAGAAAACTTGCCTTGTAAACAAATAAAAAAAAAGATCAAAAACAACAGAAAACATTATGTACGTAATAAAAAAAAAAACTGATAATGATGAGGCTTAAAAAAATCATTTCCACGTCATAAGAGACTTTATAAAAAATTAAATTGGATACATTAACAATAAAAAAAACCCGGTAATTAATAATTATCCCCAACGCAATTAATTATGATATTGCTTTCATTAAATAATTTTATATTAAAAAAACATTTTTTTTTAGAATATATTCGTTATTGGAGTAAATTTAACATTCTTTCGTCAACATTTTAGTGTATTTTTTAATAAAAAGATACACTATTTTAGGATTAAGAGGAATGCCACGACGATACTCTGATTTTTAAACAAACCAGACAGATTTTCTAAAAACGTTAAATAATAATTACTCTCCACGCAATTAATCATGAATTAGTTATATTTTATTTCATCAGAATTATGAGAATCGTCTAAGCAGTCTTCGTTATTTACTTCAAAGAGAAACTTTTCGTCCAACTTCCCCAAAAACCATTTAATAAATACCAACAGATTGAATGGGTGAAATTGGAATGAAGTTTTAATAAATGAAAGTTTCTGCCGAAGTCGGGGAGCGCGGGAGGGCTGATTCGGCCCTTTTGAATTGATGAGGAATATACATAGTGCAAATCATAGAACGGTATATTGGAAATAAGGTGTCTGACATTGATGGATTACCCTGCTGCGAGCTGAGTGAGTCATCCGGCGCTGCGTCTCTCTTCTTCCGCCGCAGGGGCCCTCCCGCGACGCCCACAGTCAGCTGATCGCTGATAAGCGACGCTCTTCCTCAAATGGAGAGGAACGAGGCGGCAGACGACTTACTTTTTTATTTTTCACCAGAGATAAAAATTCTTCAACGTGTTTTTTTATGCCGAGGATATTAAACTTACCTACGTAAGGTATAGGTATAGGTACATTCTGGAGTGAAATTACTTCAAATAGTTCAAATCAATCTTCTATATCAGAGCTTTTTTTATTAGGAATAAAATGAGGGTTCAGGAGAAAGTTTTTATATAGTTTTGATTTCTCACCCTCTTTGTTTTTTGTATGTGAAAAATTTCGCCTGGAACTTTGTTTTTTCACCTTTTGCCCAATTTTTTTTACATTTTCAATTTTTAGTTTAAATCTCAGAAATTAACCCGTTTCGCCGGTATAGAGTGCGCCAAAATAAACATATTCCCAATTGTAGTGAAAAGAGCAAAAAATATCCCGGCCCAAATTTTTGGCAGCAACTTTCAAATTCGCATTTAGCGACCCAAAAAACTCCAGCAAACCTTTCCAAAACCCCACGCAATGGGAAATATTTATTTGGCGGGCCCCAACGGCGGAACGGTTTTCTACAGTGTTCAAAAGAAAAAGAAAAAAAAGTTATTATTTATGGGAAATGTGGGAAATTTTGTCTACTTAAATTTTCTTCAAAATGGACTTGTCAAAAAAAATTTTTTGCTTCCTTTCAGAGATTTATAAACCTAAAACTGACAAATAAAGTGTAAAAATTTCAGCAAAAGGTGCAAAAAACGAAGTTCCGGACGAAATTATTGCCAGCAAACTTCACATTCGTGTTGCAGCGGCACAAAAAACGTTGGGCGAAAAAATCAAAACTATATAGCAGAACTTCCGCTATGAGAATTCTAATACGCCTGGCCCAAAAGGAGATATATTTCTATAGAAACAAAACCCATAAAATTTTTGTGGTTTGAAAATATTATCGCTGTCAAAAATAGTGGAAAAATGTATCAATCCTAGTGGTCTTCTAATGGCCTTTAAAATTTACCTAAAAGTGTACTAACTGTAATTAATGACAATTGTAGATTTTTTGCCTACCAAAATGAAAATTTGACATAACTATAAAGCTTACCTACGTAAAATTTTATCATTTAGGTAAGTAGGTATATGCAGGGTGTCCAATGTTTCAACGGACATGTATGGGTAACTTCTGAACGGTGATAGATATACAGGGTTGGTTAAATTAGACAAAAGTTGCTTATTAAGAATTTGAAACAATAAAATTAAAACTTCAAGCATTTCTGAAATAGGTATCTTATATAAAAAAAAAAAATAGCGTGGTAAAGCCCAAGTGTCAGAAGTTTTCAAGTAGCCTCAAGGGCCTCTGACGTAACCTAACGAATGCTGTGAAGCAGCCCGGACCCCCTTTTTAACGTACCTCCCGGAGCACGATCAGTCACGGAACTATTTTTTTTTACGACTACTATCAAGTTTGGTCACCCATCCAAGTACTGACCAAACAAAGCCATGCTGCACTTTAGAGATCGTTTGACCGAAACTCTAACAGTTTGGCCATGTAACTGAAAAACTAAATCAAGAAATAAAATTCTCTGGCCCAATATTATTACATGGCTATGAAAATAAATATTATTATTATTAAAATATTACCCAGTGCATGCGATAAATTTTTGGTTTCCTTGTTTTTATTTAAGACTATAAATTACATGAAAAACAAAACAGCGGCTATAAGGAAAACAAAAGTTGATGACTGTGTTTGAAATGAATAAAATGAAAATTTTCAAAATATTTTATTTTCAACAATAAAAAAGACCTGTCTGACCTGAAATAAGAAATCTATCAATTTTTTTTAAGCATACATATTCCAGCAACGACTGAAGGTATACCTAACCTAATTTTTTCAGATTCTTAATAAACTCAAAATAGTCCAACTTTTATTTAATTTAATCACCCCTGTAATTAATTATCTAATTATCGTTTAGAAGTTACTCACTCATGCCCATTGAAAACGGACACTGATGAAAATTTAGCAATAAAGCTAACAATCCCCGAGTTGTCATATTATGCAGGGTGTTTACTGTACGGTTGGCCAAACTTCACAGACTGATTCTTGAGATTAAAATAAACAAAAAATTTCCTATTAATGTGTGTCCGGAAATGCACCGTTTTTGAGATAGGTACAGGATGTCGAAGAAATATTTATTTTCCAGTTTTTTGGCGATATCTCTGGAACCGTGTTAGATAAAATGTTCAGCTCTTATACACACTATGTGCTCACTGATCCCCTTATTTTTTATAAGCCCTATAAAATGAAGATTTAAAAAAAAATCAGTGGCGTAGATTTTGGTTATTTTGAAGGTTTCGATCCCCTAATTTCTACGCCATTGGAACAAATACGATTTTAAGCAGCGCCTTTGAACCGTCCATGTTTTCTACACCAAAAAGGTACTCTTGGTTAACGACCCTAAAATGAACCGTTTCCGAGAAAAATGTCATTTTATGAGAGAAAACATTAATTAGGTATGAGAATAAGTTTTCACTTACGAGTATTTTCATTTTGCCAAAATGCTGTTGAAAAATCGTTAAAAAAGTGATGGTTTCCCTCATAAAATGCCATTTTTCT
Source organism: Malachius bipustulatus (assembly GCA_910589415.1). Lineage (NCBI taxonomy): Eukaryota > Metazoa > Arthropoda > Insecta > Coleoptera > Melyridae > Malachius > Malachius bipustulatus. The sequence continues at coordinate 20,177,311 of OU342633.1, forward strand.
CGGAAACGGTTCATTTTAAAGCCGTTAACCAAAAGTACCTTATGGTTATGGATATGGAAAACATGGACGGTTCAAAGGCGCTGCTTAAAATCGCATTTATTCCAGTGGCGTAGAAATTAGGGGGTCGAAACCCTCAAAATACACTAAATCTACGCCACTGATTTTTTTTTAAATGCGAAAATACGGGGATCAGTGAGCACATAGTGTGTATAAGAGCTGAACATTCTATCTCATACGGTTTCCAAGATATCTTAAAAAAAAAACTGGAAAAATAATATTTCTTCAAGAGCACCCTACTCCTCTGGTGGTGTTGGCGGGAAAGCGGGGGACGGTGGGAATAACGGGGGACAATGGGACTCAAAAACGGTGCATTTCCAGACACACGTTAATGGGAAATTTTTGTTTATTTTAGTCTGAAGAATCAGCCTGTGAAGTTTGTCCAACCTTTACAGTAAACTGTATATGAACGAATTTTCTAGAGTATTTTTCCATTATACAAAATGGACACCACTTCAGTCATAGGCGTTTTTTTTGTCATGATGATTGAAAAGTAGGAAGTTGGCATCTAGTCATAGAACAAAAAAAATTTAAAAGTCATGATAAAATAAAAATAAATAAAATAAAAACGATCAATACAAAGAAAAAAAAATCATAAAAGCCCTTTTGCTTATACCATGTAGCTCTTTATAGTTTTTTATATGATATTTAATGAAAAAGTGTTATTTTTATCGAAAAAATAATTAAATTATCAAAAATTTTAATTTTAACGACCACAGATTTTTGGGTTCCTTGATTTTTTTTAACATATTTTAGCCGAGTATAAAACATATGCATATTATGTTATTTCGGTGTGAGAAAGTGGGGGCAATTTTAACAACATGATTCAAAAAAGGTATCTTATCAAAAAGAGGGAAGCCAACAACACCTATCTGCCAATTCCATTCCAGACTATTTGAATAATGCTTCTAATTTAGAGTTTGTTTTGTTTTTATTGATTGCATGCCATCACTGAAAATGCTCTGGAGTTTCCACGTTCCATAAATACACTAAAAATATTTTCACCGATATAAACATTACACTTTTTATTAAATGTTGACAAAGTAACTCCTATTTAGTTGGTTTAATAAAAAGTGATTGATGCGTCTGGAAAACTTCTAAAATAAAGCCACTTTAAAGCTATAATCAGTATATTTATAGAATCAAAATGCTAAAGTGTATCAATGTGTGTCTAACTGTACATTGTAAGTTACATTTAATTGTTGAATATTTACAATTAACAACGACCTACTACTTCGCTTTTCTAATTGTACATACATTTACATAAATAATGAACATTTTCAGGTTAAAGTGCTTCGTCAAATAACAATGGAAAACTTTTCGAGTTAGTGATTGTAGTACTGATTGTATGGTTTTATGTATCGTGTGATCGAAAAAAATCATAAAAGTGTGCTAGAAGACTCAGACAAGATGTACAATTCTATGCAGTTTTACTATAGTACTGTATAAGTACTATAAGCCTTATCTATTATATTTTTTTGTATTTCTTATAATTTTTGGCAAACGTTAAGATTGTACCAGATACCTATTAAGTATATGATTTATAAAGAATTGTACATCCATTTCAAAGTTGATGCACTTCAATAATAATGAACTATTCATCAAATCACTTTTTGTTAGGTAATATAAAAGAAACAAACTCTCTTTATATTACATTATACACTTCGAGATTGTCGGTAATTTTACAGTAAAAATAATGCAATATACAAGTATAATAGTGAACATGATTACAGACGAAATCGTATAACCGCTCAAACAATCAACAATTCCATAAATAATTAAAAATATCGTTATAAAAAGTAACAAAATAAAACTCAACAGTTAATAAAATTGTCTATTGCACTAAATCAAATTTGATAATACTCGGGCGTATAATCGTTAGCTAAGTTACTTAAAAAATTAAAATCCGACGAACTATTACTATTTTCTCCTGCCGGTGGCAGTTGAGTTTGTGGAGCGTCACCGGAATAAAACTGATGAAACGAATTGTAAGTATCACTAGACTCAGTTTGTACACTTGCCGGTGGAGTCATCAACGCCCCAGATGAAGTATTGTTAGGAAATACTTCATTTTGGATATAGTTAGGATCACTATTGACTAAAGTGTTGGTGTTGTATCCACCTCCCTCGTAATATCCCAATTTCGTGGGATATTCGCTTTGACTTTGTACCTTCTGCATCTGATGCATGTTGTCATGTTGGTAATAGCCAGGAGATGCTTCATGTGGTATATGAACTGATGTACTTGTCTGTAATTGACCGGCGATTCCAGCGTCTGCACTTTCAGTTGGGAACATATTATTCCCTGGATAGCCATAATGGCCATAAGATGGATGATCCGGTTGATGGTATCCTTGGGAGTAGCTATTTTGGCTATTTATATTGTAAGATTCACTCCCGGGATGTTGAACTTTATTGTAATAATAATGTTGTTGATAACTGGAATGGTATACTTGTCTTCCTCGTCCAGCAGGATTTGCTATTCTACTATGTATATCCCCTCTTGTAGATCCATGAGGTAGAGCATTCTGGTTCCCTCGAAGATATTGATTGGAACCATCATTTACTTGAGGATGATCTGGATTATACATATCACCAGAAGCGTACATGTTTTGATTTATCGCCGGGTATTGCTGTTGTTTACTTCTAGCATCTCTATAATCGATTTGATTGTTCGTCTGGTAATGATTTTGGAAATGAGCAGCACTAGACCCTCTAGCAGCGAAAGGTGGCATCGAGTTCGGTATGTTCTGGATGGTTACCGTAGCAGATGCAATTGCTGTTGCCGTTGTCGGAGAAGATCTTTGAATCGGGGGATACATCATTGCCGAGGACATGTTTAAGGGACTTGGATGAAGGCTCGAAGGTCCAGTGGATGAACTTTTGGGAGACATCTTAATAGGCAGATTTTCCGGCGAATTTATAAGCGAAGTAGACGCATCTTTCTGGTGTAAGATGGGAGAAATCTTACTCAAACTAATTTTTCTATCACACGCACTCGGTGAGTTTTTCCGACCTTCTATTTTAACCGTCACAGAAGAGTTTGGTGTCGTGGCGCCTTTCTTGGATATCCGAGGGGACGACTGAGGACCGCTGCCTTCATTCGATCGAGAGTCGTCCTCCAGTTTATCGAATGAACTAGAACTTGCGACACTACTAGCACCGTTGCTGTTGTTATTATAGTTTGTGTTATTGTTTGTTGCACTGGGGGTGTTGTTGTTATTTCCTCTTGACGATCCGATGTCCGGTAGCTCGTCGTGGGAGGCGCAGAGTCCCGCTGATGGCATCTCGCAACCCTGGCAGCTCTTCTTGGACATCTCGTCGTCCAGGAACTTGTCTGTGGAGAGTTTGCCGCTTTTACCGCCGTCGCTGGTTATGGAGTCTTTGTCGTCTCCGTCTTCTCCCTGTTTGCCTAATGTCTGTCTCTTGTGTTTCATCCGTCGGTTTTGGAACCATACTTTCACCTGTGGAAGAGACGTTTTAATGTATGATTGCCAAAGTTTTCATCAATACAAAGATATAATAGGGAAAAAAAGTGGCACAAATTTTTTTTTTACTCCCTCAACTTTTTGTACCTTTGGGTTTTGATTTTTTCATTCTCCTCTAAAGCTACTGTTTTCGCGAAAAATTAAATAAAAGAAACTTTAAAACCCTAAAATTCCTTAAGGAACGTTTCCACTCGTCATCAGCCCTACTGCAATGAGTAAAAAAATAGCTTAGATCTTCTTTTGCATCGAATTTTAGAGATAGACTGTACTACTGGCAAGGAAAACACTCGAGAAGATTCAGAGACTCGTGCTCGTATGACGTTGCATCACAGGAGCAATGAGAACTTGTTCTTGTTCAACTGCGGCCTTGGAAGTGATCTTGGATCTGTCACCACTACATTTGAAGATGAAGAGAAGAGCTGGAGAAGCTCTCCTTTGGATGTCAAGAGCAGGAATCTTAAGTGCCTACGAAAATCTTTTGACACTATCAAAAGACAAAACTATTAAGAAATTCAGTGTCAAGAGGAATCACGGAATTGTCCAACGAAAGAGGAATAATGGAACATTTACATGCAACTTCACTTTCAAAGAAGGTACGATTAAATGGTATATACAGACTTGTCCAAAACCGTCGAGGGAAGCGGGGCAGGAGTTTTCTGTGCACCAAGTACACAAAACCCATGGGATCATTCCGGCAACTATATTTCAAGCGGAACCACACGCAATAGAATTAGGTGTGTGTCAAACCTCGACAAAAATTACAAAACAAAGAAATTGAAATATTGACCGATTAATTAAGACAAGCAGTAATAAAGATACTGAGCTCTTCGATCATCAGCTCCAAAATGGTTTGAGAGTGTCGAAAAATTCAACGAATTAGGCAAGAGAAATAAAATGCACCTGAAATGGTTACCGGGCCATACTGACATTGAGAAAAATGAACTTTACATTGGCAAGAAAAGGACCATCAACATCCTTTATAGACAAGAACCATTCTGTGACTTCGAAACGAAGAAGAAATACTGAGAGAAATCCATTGGAGGAACTTCTCAGGGTTGAGACAAACCAACGAACTCCTCGGGAACTTTAACCAATAGAGGTCGAAGATACTCCTCAACCTCGCAGTAAGAAAAGTTTCAGGACACTGAAGGGATTCCTGACGGGACAATGTATATAAATTCAAGGAACACCTGAGGAAGTAAGGAATAGAAGAGAATGGCGTCTGGTGATTTTTCAGAAAGTGAGACGAGAAGGTCTATACACTTACTAGCCTACAAAGGTCTAGCAAAGTATACCTCATCACCTTCCCCCCACCGTCGTGTCGTGACTAAAGGTCTGCACAGGGGTTATAACGATGCCCGAGAACGTCCGAAAGTGGACTCTCCGAAAGACCGTAAAACTCTGTTGTCGAGGTAATATCTCGCGAACAGAGGAATATGGGGGTCTAGGCTTTACCGCCTGGACCAAAAGGAGACAACTTTTAAAAACCTAAATCCTACTGCGGGAACCCAGGCTAAGGATGCGTGGCTGAATAGTAGATCAGTACCTTCTGGATTCAACCTAGAAGAAGTGGCGCACCTTCGAAAATAAATGCATACCATACGTATGGAGCTCTGCGAATGGTATTTCTTTAATAGCTCCATTACTCGTGGGCCATATGGACCAAGTATTTGTATTTGTATTTGTATTTTGAGGGTGATTAAGTTACTGCGACCTAAAAGATCTATTGTATCCCCTCTATACTGTGCTTCGCCTGGTGTGGAATCCCCTTAGTGAAGCACCCTCACCAAGTCCGTTTCCTTGAGAAACTTCAGGATTTTGAGAGGATCAAGGTCGGGTATATGGACCAAGACACACTATTTAAAAAGGGAAGGGGATTCTGAAAAGAAAGACCCGCCCAAAAAACTCTCAGGAGCCGCTCGCAGGAAATTGAGAAAATAGTAGAAACTACAAAACCAGGGGGAAACTGGAGAACCCAGAAAACTAGGGTGGAAGGTGAACCCCAGTGTAGCAAAACCCGGGACCAGCAAGGAACCGGAACAACGTAAAATAAGTAGAACCTGCACCAAGGTTCTCAGGAGTGCAGCTTAGAGGGGACTTTCTCATGGCTTCCTGCGCTGACCATCAGGCCACAGAGGACTGGCTGGTGCGGGTGGTCAGGGAAATGGAACCCTGGTCAGGAGCGAAACTCGGCACCAAGGACGTTCCGAAACCTATAAGAGCACTAGTGTGGATACCAGAGATCCAAGAGGAACCAGAAAAAATCCAAAAAATACTGGGAATTCAAAACCAGGGATTAAAAACCAGAAACGTGGATCCTAGTGGACAGAAAACCTGATACAAAAGGCCAACAACTAATTTTTCTCATTTGAGAAGATAGAGCAACTTCAATGCAAACCTTACCTAAACTTAACTGGGATGCTGTTCAAGCGACTAGGTGGGTAAAGGGAAGAGAAGATGTAACTGAAAAAGCTGAGTAAACACCAGCTGAGATGGGCAATAATTGGACTTCTAACAGGACACTGGCCACTAATAAACCTCTCAATAATAGAAGTGAAAAATATCATAGATTGCAGGAGATGCGGGTAGGGGGAGGAAACCCCATACCACCTAATGTGTGAATGTCCAGCACTAGAGGGAACTAGACTTCTAGTATTTGGGACCGAAATGGCACCGAAATGAAACCAAAAGAAATAGAACAAGCACCCATTGGACTCAGACTGGAATACTTTCGGGAGACGGAACTGATGAGGTAATTATCCAAAGGGGTACAATAAGCGCAAGCTTCAGTACAAGGGCTTTGAACCTACCCTAGAAGTAATAATAATAATAATACCTCATCACCTGCTGCTAAAGTGAGACGCGTTGGAACTCAACAGAGGAAACGCTCTGGGTCAGTACCGGCTGGAGGCTGGCGAACTACCCGATCTTGATCCACTCAAAATCCTCAAGTTTCTCAAGAAAAGAGACTTGGAGAGGGTGTCTCATTAATGATGGGACACCATTTTATTTTATTTTTATTGAAAATGTAAATGCACTGTAGGGGAATCTTTATGACGATCTGGGAGCGGTTCATGAGCGGACATATCAAGTTATCAGTTACAGGTTGTGTTCCTAAGGAAACACTCCCATACTTGGAATGCTAATACGTATTGCAAAGAGATGCGGTACTATACATGAAAGATTGTGAAATAGGGTGGTAGGAAGTGTAACGAGCTGAACCTAACATGGATGAGCTATAATTGCGGCTCGACGTATATTTCTGCCCGGCCTTGTTCTAGGTGTATTAAACGGGCCACGTCTTTTGTGGCCCATACAAAAGATATATAGTAAATACACAATACTTGCCGCTGTGACTCAATTACCCTCAAAATAATTACAATTGCAATTACAATTATTCCATGACTCAAGTTTAATAAAAAAAATCATTTTGGCAACTATTGGAGTATATGTCTTATTTCTACGTCATCTACGTACGTCGAGGTAACTACAGCTCAGTAGAAAAATAAAGGAGTACATTGTAAGGGACAATGTATTATAACAAAAGAACACTGGCGAAGTATTCTGGATCTGGATTTACCTAGACAATTATTATTATGATTACTAAGCCAATTCGCGATATTTTTTTTACTAGAAACGGAGGGAGCTTCGGTCTTCCCTATGTAGGTAAGACAAAGTCGCTCCACTCCGGTAATTATGGGTTTGAGGTATTTGCCAACATTACCCAGCCTCAAGTATACCATTAAATAGTGGAAAGGACAACACAGACACCCAGAGCTTCACCGAGAATCGAACTCAGTGATTCAGCAGATCGCCCACTGAACCATTCGGCCACCGGTGTGCTCAATTCGCGATATTTCTAGTGACATGACAGGAATGACATATTTTCAGGCCAGATTAACTTACATTCTACTAAATGCCGGAATAGCTCTGCGTTTTACGCATGTCCGAGAACGCGCAGTTGTATCATGGTTATGTTTAGAGGCACCCCAGAGACTTCGATGGCACATCAGGGAACTATACATATAATAACCGCCGTGGCTGTAGAGACAGTCAGTTGTAGAAGAACAAGGAGAACAGAGTGAAGTGATTGTGACAAGTGAAGTGAAATAGTATAATTGTCGTGTTAGCAGTATCTGTGTGTAAATAAGAGAACAGCTGATTATTTAGATTTTGAGATTATTGTTATAGGTTATAGGTACTTGTGTTAAATAATAAAGAATTTTGTAAAACTTTTGAAATTATGACAATCTTATATACTATTTCTAAGTTCCGTAAGTTCTTAATATTTATTTATGTATAACCACAAACAAAACCCATTTTAGGTGAAATTTTCCGTGCGAATGTTACATTGTTTGGATTTGGCAATTCAATGTAAAGTTCTAAGCCATCATAAGAAGCGTTTTCCAACGGAAGTGTACGTATGAAAGTAAACAATGGTAATTACATACCTGTCTTTCAGTGAGATCCAAAGAGGCTGCTATCTCGATCCGCCTTGGACGACACAGGTACTTGTTGAAGTGGAATTCCTTTTCAAGCTCTAGTAACTGCGTGTTGGTGTACGCTGTTCTCAACCTCCTTGGTAGGCCGTTCTCTGGAAATAATAACCCTTATTTACTTACTATATACACATATGCATAAAATATACAACTAGCACTAGCATCATAAAATGATGATATAATGTTGGATTTTTGTCAACCTATATCAGTACCTATGTACAAGTCGTAATAATATGCGAGTAAATGATTAAATAACGTATAACTGGTACCTACCTAAAATAAAATATTGGCGAAGAAACCTCTAGCAAAATGTAACATGCACAAGGCAAAAGGCTTATTAATGTAATTATCTCTCTGTAGAGTAATCCAGTATAATATTTGATGCGAATTTAAAGATACTTATTATTTTGGAGTAGGTATATAAGGTATATAAGATACAAGCAGACGTCGCTTCTTATAAGAAGTGGAGCTTATAAATTAATGTTCGCCATAGCATCAAACCCGATCTTCAACTCGAGCAGCAAAAGAAGAGAAAAATATTCATAGACTTATTGTTCATTTATATACCTACGTATACCTACAACCTGCATTAATATTTAAATAAATACATATTCATATTGGTAGTTAATAGTAGTTATCCTTCAGAACTCTGGGAGCGAGTTCTCTTCTTATAAGTAGGTATTAGGTAATTAGTTCGGCAATTATATTATTGCACGAATGAATTTGCTTTACCATCCATAATATACTTATTTAACACTCTTACCCGCCTTATCTGCAATTATCTCCTATGCTTGCTTTATTTTAACATCAGAAGAACAAAATGGCTGCTTTTACCTACTCGTATAAAGTGAACTGAGTGGATAATGAAAGGATGACGTTCACATGATGTCTTTCTTATTTAAAGCCCCGGTTTGAGGCCAAAACTCAAAATTGCTTCATTATTAATAAACATAATTATACCTCGTATAGAAAAATCTCAGTGATGGATAGAATAAAAAAAGCATATTGTAACGTGCTTCCTCTTTATCGTTTCAAATTAAAAGTCCTTATACAATAATTCAAGTCTTTTTTAAAATAAGTCACAATGCAAATATAACAAACTAACTATGACTTCCAAACCTCTACTTTCTGATTTCACGTCACTTATCACTTGTCACAGTCACTTCACTCTGACTTCCTTACTCTGCAAGGTCTCCCAATCTCAACTGTCTTCCAATCGAAACTGCCACCGCGGCGCTCTTATATACACGCCGGACGTGGCTCTCGAGATTTTCTAGAAGCTTCTCGAAATCTTCTACGAGAACTCACTGACGCAGCTTTAGACACAGCGACGCTATCTCGAACATGCGCGAAACCATTCTGGCAATTCCCATAGAATTAGAATTAGTAGAATGTGATGACATTGCTGTCATATTAGCTGAAACTGTCGCGGGCCATTTAATTACTACTTATTAGAGAATGTAAAAAATAATATACGATCCAGGATATTTGCCATGCAGTGTTCCTTCATCGTTACAATATGTTACCTATAGATATAACTCAAAGGTAAGAGGTGAAAAAACATCGGATCTTATAACCATCGACAGAGTAGATTTACCCCTCTTCCATAAAACAGCCTAAAACGTGGAGAGGATTTTAGGTTACCTACCATATTCAGGGTTATCCTAAATAAGTGGAAAAAAATTTCGAGGGTGATTCCTTGACTCATTTTAAGGGGAAAATTCGCATTCGTATCGTTCGTTAGTGAAGGATCGTCAGATACCCTCCCTAAACCGTGTCAATACTTTTCGGAACAATCAATCGTATCGTGAACTTAAAACATATAAACCGCGCTTTACAATCGTTAATTAAATTAAGTGATCTACAACCAAACATCAAGAGACAGAGAGCAAACGGAAGATAAGTAACTATTTATTCGATTTTATTTACTGTGCATCTACCTACTCCGGTTTCCTTTTAGGATAAGCCCTGGTCCTTCATTCTATGACATCAAAAATTATTAGTAAAAACACTGTATCTCAAAAAGGGTGGATTCCCCAACACACGATAGTTAGATTAGAATTGTTTCCTTAAAATGAGCCAAGTAATCACCCCTTAAAGCTAGTCGTACTTATTTAGGATAATACTGTATACTTATTACAGAACTGAAGAGGTGAATTAGGTATTCCACATGTGTCAATTTCTCATATAGTGTCCTTAGCCAAAAGATTTTGCAACAGTTCCAATAAGTGGCTCAAATGATTTAAAAATAGGAAATTGTCAAATATCTAAAGGTACCTGTGCCAAATGAGGCCACGTTCCTATAAAAGGCCATGGCCTGTTTTAGCTAAGTTTCCAACCCCGTTTTTAAATATCGGATTTCACTCAAAAGAGAATCTGTAACAGCGCTCGATATAAAAATATCCAGAAACTTATTCGTCCTTCCCTACAGAAAAATGGCCCTTCATCCTTCACCGCATGAAATACTATAATTTGGAAAACAAGGTGGCCAAAATTGGAGAACAACTGACCAGTCACAATACCGTAAGTGTTAGGAAAGATTTTTGAATACTATTATCTGCAGAGATTTCTTGACTTCTTGGTGAATCATGACATATTATTGTCTACGCATCTACATGGTAGCATGGTTTTTAGGGTACACCCTGGAAGGTCTACTCATACCGGTGTTCATAGTCTGTATGAGAAAATTACGAGCTCTATACAGGGTTATTCACGGTATACGCCACGGAAGATTATGGCCGTGTCTCTGGATTTTAGGATCTTTTTATTTTTGGAGTGAATAGAGATCCGGCAGAGGTACCTTTTAAAATTATATTCATAATGTACAGGCTGTCCCAAAAGCATGAAACATATCAAAGGTATGTTTTTTTAAATGGAATGCTCCTATGTTATTGCATCTTTAGATTGTCTGAGAAGAAAAAATAAGATTGGCTTTTACAGTTGGTGTTTAAATTCAGAAGTTTTTGAGTTATAAACAAGTGAAAATCGTCATTTTTCAAGTTCAAGGACCTGTACATACAACGAAAACGGCTAAAGATAGAGAAAAAACGGCTTACATGTCCCTATTTTAACTTTTCATGTACTATCCTATGGTATAGAAACATTTGTACTTTCTGTGATTTTTTTATTTGTCGACGCGTAGAGAAATTTAAGAATTTTTCAAATTTTTTATCACCCTGTAAGTATAAACATTTCATCTACATCATTGGATAGTACATGAAAAGTTAAAATAGGGACATGTAAGCCGTTTTTCTCTATCTTTAGCCGTTTTCGTTGTATGTACAGGTCCTTGAACTTGAAAAATGACGATTTTCACTTGTTTATAACTCAAAAACTTCTGAATTTAAACACCAACTGTAAAAGCCAATCTTCTATTTTCTTCCCAGGCAATCCAAAAATGCCATAACATAGGAGCATTCCATTTAAAAAAACATAACTTTGATATGTTTCATGCTTTTGGGACATGTAAGTATTATTGGGACAACAACATTATGAGTATAATTTTAAAACGTACCTATGCCGGGTCTCTATCCACTCCAAAAATAAAAAGATCCAAAAATCCAGAGGCACGGCCATAAACTTCCGTGGCGTATACCGTGAATAACCCTGTATAGATAGAGGCGAGTGTCCCGTTTGGATAGTCCGTGTCTGAGCAGGGTTTTCGAGTGTCTTAACCATGACCATAGTGATTGAGAAACTTGAATAATGAAATATGTCCCAGCTTATTCGAAGCGGTCTCTGTAGGCCAAACGATTGATTTTTTCCAAAAATTTTTTGCAAATTCAAGTACAGGATCACAATGGCCATAATTTAAAATTATTTTGGAGTATACAGAGTGTCTCATATGACAGTGGCATATCAAAGTTATGTTTTTTTAAATGGAATGCTCCTATCTTATTGCATTTTTAGATTGTCTGAGAAGAGAAAATAAGATTGACTTTCACAGTTGGTGTTTAAATTCAGAAGTTTTTGAGTTATAAACAAGTGAAAATCGTTATTTTTCAAGTTCAAGGCTCTGTACAACGAAAACGGCTAAAGATAGAGAAAAACGGCTTACATGTTCCTATTTTAACTTTTCATGTACTACCCTATGGTATAGAAACATTTGTACTTTCTTTGATTTTTTTATTTGGCGACGCGTGGAGAAATCTCAGAATTTTTCAAATTTTCTATCACCCTGTATAAACATTTCATCTACATGATAGGATAGTACATGAAAAAGTAAAATAGGGACATGTAAGCCGTTTTTCTCTATCTTCAGCCGTTTTCGTTGTACAGGGCCTTGAACTTGAAAAATGACGATTTTCACTTGTTTATAACTCAAAAACTTCTGAATTTAAACACCAACTGTGAAAGTCAATCTTATTTTCTCTTCTCAGACAATCTAAAAATGCAATAAGATAGGAGCATTCCATTTAAAAAAACATAACTTTGATATGCCACTGTCATATGGGACACTCTGTATACTCCAAAATAATTTTAAATTATGGCCATTGTGATCCTGTACTTGAATTTGCAAAAAATTTTTGGAAAAAATCAATCGTTTGGCCTACAGAGACCGCTTCGAATAAGCTGGGACACCCTGTATAGGTGTAAGAGGAAAACCACTGAACTGGTTGAGTCTTGCATGACCGTCGACAGTAAGTAAGTATTGTGACTGGTGGCACCGGACAGAAAAGCATAGTCAATTCTGGGACGCAGATTTTGAAAATGGGTGTTCCTCAGGGTTTGGTTCTGGGACCTATACCATTCTCTATACCTATATGTATATAAGACGACCATATATGGTGCGCACTTCTCTATCTATGCTGATGATCTATCGTGTTGTCTGGTAGAGCGGGAGATGAGCTCCGAAGAAGAGTTCAAGACGTAATCGTAATGGTAAGTTTGAATGATTGGTTTGGTGATCATTATCTATACCTTCTGGGTCCCGTGGCGCACTGGATAGCGCGTTGGTCCTGTGTGCCGATATACCTTGGTTCGAACCTTACAGCAGCCAACGAAACTATTTGTTGTGCTTGTTTAACCAAGATCGGGATCCAACTTGCGGAAGGAAACGGCAAATCACCGCATAGTATCCTTGCCTAGTAAAACCTCTCAAATAGTTCGGTATTTAGATTGATTATGACAATTTTTTTCGAAAATTGTAGATACTGAACCAATTTTTGCCTTATAGATGCTAGAGATATAGAGCTAATTATATTATTATTTTTGTATTGGTTTTTAGGTTCAAGGCTGTCGACTGTTGATTAATGACTGTAGAAATAAGCCTTGAACCTAAAAACCAATACAAAAATAATAATATAATAATATAAGGTAATTTATTTGTTGTTACTGTTTTTATTTATGTAGTAGGTATGTAGGTATTGGATCTACAGTTTGTGTGCTATGTATAATGCTTGTATATCAAGTTTAGCCTAAAAAATGTCATGACGGCTTGCAGCTTCTGTAACTGCCGTTTTAACTGTTGTGTTCATAATAATAATAATAATTTAACTTTTGCGTAAACATTTTCAGGACAAGCACTTAATTGTTTGATGTAGCCATTGTTGGTACCACACCGATTGTTTGTCATCGCATCTCACAGTACCTACCTAATAATTTACCATAATTACGATTGTCTATTATTAAAAAAAATTCACAATAGATGAAATGATAGCTACCTTTTCATGAAAACACTAGAAAATTACTCAGGTGAACGAAAACCTACGCGATATGGCGATTAAAATATTATGTGAAGCAGTCAAATGAGACGAGAATGCGACAACACTCAAAAATAATAAATTTAAATATTTTGCTGTCAATTTTTTATTTATATATAAAATATTAAATCATATATCTATATAGGTACCTAATCATTAAACTAAACTACTAGAAGGTAAACTCAATTTAAAATCAAGGGCAAAAGAACCGGATTTATATTTTTAATCAACTGTTACGACAAATAGATTATCTAATTTGATTACTTATCTAATTTGTGTAATTTAGATCTGAAATTGTATTAAATTTTAAAGAAAAAAAATTGATCTACCGATTATGAGTCTCTAACAAAAAATAAATTACCAAAAAAAAGAAACAAATCAATTATTAAGATTAGGATTTCAGTGTGAAACTAAAATGCCTTCATATACCTACTCGTAGAGAGATAGACAGTGTTAAGTCATTAATAATAACGCGCTTGACCGAAAAAATAAAATAAGTAATTAATTATCCTTGTACAGACAATTTACAACCAAATCCATTTCTTCTTTTATACACCTTTCCTCCTACTATATCATATATCATATTGTGGCTGGCATACATCGGGGTGACCGAAATGGGGGACCATTTACTGAGAATGAGCTATTTGATCTAATATTTCGTAAGCTGAAGTACTCAAAATCTTGGGGACCGGATGGCGTTCCTTTGTTTCTCTTGCGGAGGGTGATTCACTCTATCATCCCTCCTCTGAGTTGTCTGATCAATTTATCCTTTTCTACGAATACCTTTCTGGAAACTCTAAAAACTAGTAAGGTGGGCCACTCTTTAAGAAAAAAGGAGGTTCATGTTTGTTGGAGGATTATTGTTTCTTATTCCTTCAGTAGAGTTTTTGAGTATCCCTTCATGGATCGCCTTCTATGGGTTTCTTACTAAACATTGTATACTTATGAACCAACAGCATGGTTTTTGTCCTGGCTATTCGACATCTACTGCTCTGAGTGAGTTTTCCAGGGAGACGTTGAGGTTGATTGGAGAGGGCCAGTATGCAATGAGAGGTTGTCGTCTATTTTGTATGATTGTGGTGTTAAAGGTGTTGGTGTTACCTTGGATTGGGTTTCATCATTTTTAATGGCAAGAAGGCGTATGTGGCTGTATTGGATGATATAGTCGAAGAGAGTATCGGTCGTCTGTAATGACTTTAGATATGGGAGTGGCTCAAGGATCTGTCTTGGGACCAATTATTTTTATTTTATACGCAAATAATTCAAGGTATGTCTTGGATAAAACATTTTTTACTATGTAGGTATACTGATGATCTATCTATCATTGTCTCTGGTAAGTCTGATGGTGATCTGAAGCGCAATTGTGTTGACGTTTTGAGGAGGGCAGATGCATTTTTCAATGATCACTCTTTGCTTTTTAACACCAATAAAACTAGTATACCTTGATTCCACAATTGGCAGAGAATATGTGGCGTTTTTGGGATTGCGGTGGATGAGGTGACATTGCGTGCCTCTGAGAGTGTGAAGTGCCTGTGCGTACACTTGGATGAACGCTTCACCTGGAGGTTACATTGTGAAAACTTAACTGCCAGGTTGGTTTCTTTAATGTATTTGTTTCTTTATTTGAGGACAGTATTAACTATCCCACAACTTAATGGTTTTTACTACTCTTTTAGTTGAATCGCGAATCAGATACGGAATCTGTTTTTGGGGTGGATCGGCTTGGTCCCGGAAGATTTTTGTGGTCCAAAAGCAGATATTGTACATTTTGCTGAATATAATGTTGTACTGAAATCACCTGACCACATTGAAGTTAGAATATTTAATAAACTACCCTCAAAGTTGAAAGAGAAGAGTAATATCCGCCGCTTTAGGTCAGCTAAAAAAAAATTCTTGTGCCGCAATGTCTGTATAAAGTATATCAGATATCAAATATGATGGACATTAGTCTGAACACTGTGCTGCGTTTTCTCATTGTTGTATATATGTTTTGGTGTTTTACATACCCCTATATCTTTAGATGTGAGTATAGTCTCATTGTGCTTATTTTACTTTAAACTTTGACATGCCTATAACGTACATTTTCATGTATACCTATTATATCTCTATAATAAAATTATTATATGAGCTAATAACAGAGCAATAAAAACCCATTAAACTATACCTTTTTAATTAATTATTACCCAATTGTTTGCAAAATCTGGAGGTAAATCAGCTCAAAAAATTTGATGATAGGAAACTACAAAAACAGTGAGAATATACAAAATGAGAAACTTCTACCAGCAATGAACATCGCAGGCTATTTTCCCATTTAGAGCGAATGCTGCAAAGTTAGTTTCTGATATTAAACTCTACCTGGTGACAGATGTTGATGTAGTTTGTCACTGGAGAATAGGAAATATGCGCAAACTTTCATGATGCCATTCGGTATTCGTGAACTTATGAATTTCCATCCACTGCTGCACTGGTGAGGAAAATCACGATTTTTCACACACAAGACAGGTACATTCTATCAGACGTGGATATTTTTATCTGACTGACTGACTGTAGATATGCAGAGGGTGTTTGATTGCAGAGGTAATCATAAAAAGAATTTTTTATTGGAATTCACTTCCGCGACAGCGAATAACGATCTATCCATCAGGTTATTGTCTAATATTTGTGACTGGTTTTATTCCTTTGAATAATTTTTAAAGCAGATTTACCGCCCATTTACATACGCATTCACACATAATAAATCGAGTGATGGTTGTCTGTGCCTATTTATACCCTCCCGCATGCACAGTATATTTTTTGTGGCGAGACTTAACCGATAAGACCGAACTACCTGAACAATTTACGTCTTTATTTTTAATGTCTTTGCGGAAGTTCTTGTACGGTACCTGTATTACCAACACTGGCGCTTCGTCTGTCGGTAATACAGGTACCTTTGGGTCGTCAATTGAAAAGTTTGAGTAAAAATGATCAGATTTGATCAAATTTTACCGAAAAAAAAATTATTGACATGGAAATGCAAGACAGTAAGAACTTTGCAAATGAGACGAAGTAAGACTTGTCAGACAAAACCTAGACCACCACCAAGTCTGTCTAGGGCAGTGTCTTGCTTTTGCTCGTCACTAGTGCAGACACTATTTTCGAATGATTAGTCCCGTTGTTGTCTATGTAACAAACAACGGGACTGGTCGTGTCAGTCGAAGCCCCTTTTCCACCTCTAATGCTAGAGATTGTAGAGTTGATGTTTTAGATATGATGTTTCATGGAATCCTTTCTTTTAAATGATGAAGGTTACGAGGATGTATGCAACACTGTCATGAACAATTGACTGCTGGGTTACTTGCGAATCAAACCATGGCGGGATGGCGCTATTTAACCTAGGGAACTTGAATTACCGATACTGACGCTTGTCAGTGTCGGTAAAACAGGTACCCTAATAAGTTCAACACATAGGTAAGACTCAATCATGCAACGAGCAGATTTACTATTAAATAGAATCAGAAGAGTTATTAATAGTTATAGTGGAATTGGATAATAAATAATCCACGTAAACTACCCTAATATATGACCAAAACAATATTTTATATAGCAACGGTTTGCAGCATTGGTAGTTACATGTATAGTTGAAAGCAGAGAAGAGTGACATGAAAGGAATAATATTAACCAGACAATCATTGATTTGATTAACGGGGGTAGTTTCAATTACTATGGAGTCATTAATCCTTGAAATATTTAAAATTTACAATATCGCGTAACCTACTTTTAGGTTAATAACAATGTAAGTTGAGTATTATACGGGATAAAATAGTTTTTTTGAGTGGAATAGAAGAGATATTAAGCGATTAAAGTGTTTTTCAGGGCGCTATTAAAAATTTTTATGAATACGTTTTCAATTTTATTCCATTAAAGCCCCATACATAGTGAGAGAGTTAGTCACTTAGTTATATAGAATGTTTTAAAAACCGTTTAAAACTGGAATTGAATTTCACCCTCCCTCGAACGCTCATTTCCATTTAATTTTTATACCGAGTATTAAAACCGTAAACGGGGAATAAAATTATTCCAATACAGCGCGCCCGGAGTTCGGCCCGGCTTCGAACACTAATGGGGGAGGTGCGAGCTGAACTTTTTGATTGACAGCTGCGTCTGTCCAATCACGAGAGAGGAATACTGATGAGGAATACGTCAATCACGCACACTGCCCCCCTTTCCGATCCTGCGGGATCTGATCCGGGCTCAACCGGAGCATTCCGGGTGTCTGGTTACCGGCGGCGTCCGATAGTCCGTCCAGTTGATTTCGGAGTTTCCTTGCAAAAACTCTGACAGCCACGACGTTTATTTTAAGTCGTTACTCATAATGTTACGTCCATCACTATCAAAATTACAGGGTGTTTATGGTAACTAGACAACCATGAAAACGTGTTGTATAAAATCGTATTTTAAGCATAAAAGAGAGAATAGTTTTTTTTTCAAGATGAGGCCTCGTTTACGAAATATTTCCAAAAATGCAAAACTAAGGCTGCTAAAATATTTTCTAGTAACTGGAAATCAAACTCCAATCGTATTTTAAGAATAAAAGAGGGAATAATTTTTTTCAAGATAAGGCCTCGTTTAGGAAATATTTTCAACTGAGGCTGCTAAGTAAAAAAAATTATATTTTTTGTAACTGAACAGTCAAAATTAAACGCCATGTATATAATCGTATTTTAAGGATAAAAGAGAGAATAACTTTTTTCAAGATAAGGCCTCGTTTAGGAAATATCTCAAAAAATGTAAAACTAAGGCTACTAAAAAAACTACTAGCTACTAGTAACTGGACAGTCAAAACCGAACGCAATATATATAAAATCTTATTTTAAGCATAAAAGAGAGAATAACTTTTTTCAAGATAAAGCCTCGTTTATGAAATATTTCCAAAATTGTTGTTTCAAATTATTGTTCCAAAATTGCGGCCTTATAAGTTTTACATTTTTGTCATTTTTTTAGATATATTTCCTAAACGAGGCCTGATCTTGGAAAAAGTTATTATATCTTTTATGCCTATAATACGATTTTATACATGACGTTCGATTTTGACTGCCCAAGATACTAAAAAAAATATATTTTTAGCAGCCTTGGTTTTACATTTTTGGAAATATTTTCAAACGACAAACAGGAAATCGAGGAAATAAAAAAATCATCAAAAACGCATACTGTTTTTTTTATATGAAGATTACTGGACGTGCATTGACCATTGAGGACAAAAAATTATCTATACTTTAGATTTCATTGTTTCACTTCCTCTTATAGTATACGCACCTACATGGGTTAAGTTATCAGGTCACCTTTGAAACACCCAGTATTACATACAAATCATCAAATTGTTAAAAATAAGTAAAACAATAGAGTCGGTAGACAATTCTATTTTTATTACACGCGAGACGTTTTATAAAAACTCTCACTGAAATAAGTCTGGTATCCGTGTGTCAAGTAAACATGTTTTCATAAGAAATGTTGTAATTTTTTAGGTGACAGCTTCCTCATCATTCAACAACAGAGCAAGAAACAATTCTATTGTTTTTCACATACCTACTTGGCTACTGAAAGACATCACTAGAAAAGCAGCACGTTATTCTCTGTAAACTTACACCAACCCAGCTAAAACTAGAGACGAGGGTTTTCATAAAACTTGCCCTATCGGGTTACTTTACTTCTAGGAGATACTTTTATTAAGCTTTAATTCAAGTGTTCTTTATCCCTCTTGCATAAATTATTGCGGCGGTAGATTTTAAAACTAGTCTCCCCTATCTTCGAATTTATTAAACCTGAAAATAAAATTCTTATTTTACTCGTAAGGCTGTAATTTTGATAATATAATTATCCAGCAGGGAATCAGTACTAGTACTTTACCTATTTCTGATCGTAATTTCATAAAACTTGATAGAAGGGGTTTGCTTGAAGCAGCTGTATTCAGTTATGGTAGATAAAAATTGGTCGATAAAATTTCTTATTTATAAAAATTTGGTAAAGGGGTAATAGTATCTACCAACCTACTTATTACATCTCCGTATAAACTTATTAAATAAATTTACTTTCTACTACAAAAAAGCTGTCAATAAAAGCTACAGGTACATAGGTATGGACATAGCTCTGAAAAAGTAACGAGTCAACAAGAGCTGAAAATTCGATTAATGCTGAAATCTAGTCGATCAATAATTTACTTCTGATCATTTCCATCAAAATTAGTAGCTTAAGATTGAGCCTATCAAACCTACCACCAAGACGAACAAATTTTTTTCGTACCCTGGTTTCGGCACCACCGAGACACTTATTACCTGGGTCTAGACAGAAGGTGATCATAAATTAATTTAACACTCCTGAAAACCCTGGAGCCTATCCTACCTACCCCTAAGGCCTAAGACTAGCGCATTTATTTTTCTCCCAATAATTTTCTCGCGCATAATTATCCTGGTTTCAGTACCTCTGAGATCCTTCTTACCCGGGCTTAGACAGCAGGAGGTGATCAAAATAATTTAATTTCTATAGTGCTTGCTTCCACACAAAATTCCCTCCATCGTTCAACGAACCAATAAGGCAGGGTGTTCAGGAGTTTTGCATTATTATGATCACCTTCTCTCTATACCTATAGACCCAGGTAAAAAGATTAAGATTATTGCAACTGCTCTATAATCTTTGACGGCAAAATCTTCTTCCTGTCTAAAAGTAAGTAAATTAGAAGTTCTATCAAAAAAACGGTTAGATTTGGAACAACTTGCCATAAAAATCGGATAAAAAAATCTTTTAAGAACCGAAGTTGCCCATGAAAAAAATCAACTCTTTTAAAATCGACTAAGTGATAAGGACTTGATATTTCTTTTTTATGATTTTAAAGATTTAATCGAAAAAATTATTCCGTAATGTTTTTCAAGCCTGCCTAAAAGTGACAGGACAAAACTGAGTGATCCTATCTCCAAAACGATTAATCATTTATATAGAATCTTTTATGAAATCCTCACGGTCGATTTGGTCCTGGTACTACCTAATTTCCTTAAAAATGTAACAAGGGTTTTGATCCAAAATTTATCCCAAGATTAGAAATGGACCTAAACCTACTGGCAAAACGTCTAACGAATGCAGGATGTCCCGTAATTATGCGAAAAAATATTTTAGCCCGTTTCGGAAGTATATAGAAGAAAAAGCACCTTCAGAGTGCTCCATTTAGGTGGCTGTGACTCTAGATAAATATGCTTACCCCATATAATATACAGGGTGTTTAATGTAAGGTTGGCCAAACTACACAGGCTGATTCCTCGGACTAAAATAAATAAAAAATTTCCCATAAAGTATGTCCGGAAATGAACCGTTTTTGAGATACAGGCTGTCGAAGAAATATTATTTTTCCAGTTTTTTGACGATATCTCGGGAACCGTATGAGATACACATAATGCCCAACTCTTATATACACTATGTGTTCTCTGATCCCTTTATTTCCGCCGTCAAATAAAGGTTTTAAAAAACTTATAAGTGGCGTAGATTACGGGCATTTTGTTGGTTTCGACACCCTGATTTCTACGCCACTGGAATAAATGCGATTTTAAGCAACGCCTTTCAACTACCCATTTTTTCTACACCAGAAAGCTACAGGCTCAGGACAAGTTTTCACTTACTTTCATTTTTTCAATGTTGATAAATCGTTAAAAAAGTGATGTTTTCTCTTATAAATGCCATTTTTCTCTGAAACGGTTCATTTTAGAGCCGTTAACCAAGAGTGGCTTTTTGGTAGACAAAACATGGGCAGTTGAAAGGCGTTGCTTAAAATCGCATTTATTCCAGTGGCGTAAAAATTAGAGGGTCGAAACCCTCAAAATATCCTAAATTTACCAGGGTTACTGGTAACTGGATACATTCCTTTGGTAATCTGATAAAACAAGAGGTAAGAAGTAAATTAACCCCAACATGCACTATACAAAACTCAATAGATTTTGAGATATTTCGATTTTCAACTTTTCTTAAAAAAATGGTTTCAAATGTCTTGAAATGTAATTTTCAAAAAATCTACTTTAACTTTTTGATTTTTTTTTTTGCTGGAATACTTGTTCAATACTATGCTTCCTTCTGGAATAAAAAATATCCTGAGGTATTTCGATCGTGTGAAAATTTCAAAGAAAAATTTTCACAAACTATTTTTTTTAAATAAGATTTAAAAGTTTTTACAAGTTATTTTCGCAAAATTGTCAAGGCAACTTGCGTACAAATTGTTTTAAAAACTTCCCTAGTGTAGTAGCTATCTAACAAGGTACGAATCTTGTACAAGGATAACAGAATCTCCCCGCTATGTACCGTTACCAAGGAACAAATCCTTAAGTCGGGACGTTTTAAAAAAAATACGGCCCTGAACAGGGGTCTTAAAATTCTCGGATCCGGCCCATCTTCAACAGGTCGTATTTGGGGGTCCCGAGCTTCGTCCCTACCAAGTTTCGTCCCGATCGGTAAAACTTTCAGACACTAATAAGAGTGTTTCCTAGGCTATTCCCGAAAAATCCCGAAATTCCCGAAAAAATGACACTTCCCGGGAACGGATCCCGCTTATTTTCAATGGGCATCGTGCCACGGTGCGCCTCTTCAATCGAGCCAAATTTCAACTTTCCCACATGAAAACTGGTGGCTCTAGAGTGTTTCCTAGCAAAGTCACAGAAGTTTCGTAAGTATACCGTATTCTTGTGCCCTAAAAATGTCTGTCTGTCGGTCTGTCTGTCTGTGACTTTGCTATAGGAAACACTCTAGAGCCGCCAGTTTTCATGTGTGAAAGTTGAAATTTGGCTCGATTGAAGAGGCGCACCGTGGCACGATGCCTATTGAAAATGAGCGGGATCCGTTCCCGGGAAGTGTCATTTTTTCGGGAATTTCGGGATTTTTCGGGAATAGCCTAGTAATAGCCACTCTAAGTGTCTGAAAGTTTTACCGATCGGGACGAAACTTGGTAGGGACGAAGCTCGTGACCCCCAAATACGACCTATTGAAAATGGACCGGATCCGAGAATTTTAAGACCCCCGTTCAGGGCCGTATTTTTTTTTAAACGTCCCGACTTAAGGATTTGTTCCTCGGTAACGGTACATAGCGGGGAGATTCTGTTATTCTTGTACAAGATTCGTACCTTGTTAGATAGGTACTACACTAAGAAAGTTTTTAAAACAATTTGTACGCAAGTTGCCTTGACAATTTTGCGAAAATAACTTGTAAAAACTTTTAAATCTTATTTTAAAAAAATAGTTTGTGAAAGTTTTTCTTTGAAATTTTCACACGATCGAAATACCTCAGGATATTTTTTATTCCAGAAGGAAGCATAGTATTGGACAAGTATTCCAGCAAAAAAAAAATCAAAAAGTTAAAGTAGATTTTTTGAAAATTACATTTCAAGACATCTGAAACCATTTTTTTAAGAAAAGTTGAAAATCGAAATATCTCAAAATCTATTGAGTTTTGTATAGTGCATGTTGGGGTTAATTTACTCCTTACCTCTTGTTTTATCAGATCACCAAAGGAATGTATCCAGTTACCAGTAACCCTGTATACGGCGGAAATAAGGGAAACAGTGAGCACATAGTGTGTATAAGAGCTGAACATTGTATCTTCATACCTAATAATTTTCAAATTTTCTACTCTGTTGCATATACTTTTGGGCACATAATTACAGGACAGATAGGAACATGTAAACCGTTTTTCCATATCTCGAGCCGTTTTCAATATAAGCTGCTTTGAAAATGGAAAATCGCGATTTTCATTTGTTTATAACTCATAAATCGCTCATTACAAACTTCAACTTTACAAACCATTCTTTTTGACTTTTCTCAAATAATCTGAAGATGTAATAATATAGAGGGTGTCCTATTTAAAATTACAAAGTTGTATGGCGTACAGCGATATTGGGCCATCCTGTGTATCTGAAAATAATTTTACAAACTGCACTTTACCCTCCCATTTAAAGCACTTTTTGGTTCATTTCGATATCTTTAATGGTGTAGGTGCAATCGAGCTTTCCCATATCAATGACTTATACCCTGTATATAAACTCTACTTAATTACTACGTAATTTAGATACTCTCTCAGCTAGAATGTATTCTCATAGAAAAATCGACTTTTTTTCTCTCAAAAGTCAACTTAAGTCAATATAAAACGTGGTGTGTTCTTTATGTTTTATATTATTATTATTATTATTTTTATATATTTGCGCTTCTTCAGGTAATGTTAGGTGAGGTTAGGTAAAGTTGAAAAAACCATTTTGGCTCAATTGTGTAGGTAGGTACTTGTATAAAACATAATTTTTTCAAAAATAATTATATTAATTTTTCTTCCTAACGTTATGCAGTTTTCAGGATCATGTTTGTGCTGAAGACGCATCAGGGATTCCGCATTGTGTTGATTTCGTTTGTAAATGGCGGCACCGTAGAAAATCAGGTTGGTATAAGTTATATGGAGCAAGAATTTAGTTAAATATTATCGTGGTTTGGAAGAGGGACCTGCCGGAGATTTATTCCCGGGCTGGGGGAGTTTCGGCGATATTTAACTTGCGGTGGTGGCTCGTTGCGGCGGATTTTAATCTACATGCACAGGGTTTTTACCCTCGGTTCTCCCTCGCAAGGACTCCACGATAAAAACATCTTGTAGCGTAAGATTTACTTCTTCAACCACATATTCAAATTATCAAGAAATTTGTTTTTCTTATTCCGAAACTCTAATGTTTTAAAAGTTTTATGTTTCTCCGGGTCCGAATTAATGTTCAGATAATTTGTAAGTTTCATTCCGGCCATTCCGGTTCGCTTTGCTATGGAAAAAGAACCTATTACTTAGACCTACCTACAATAATTTATATCGCTTGTGTATTATGAATGGGTTACATTCATTTCAGTGGAAACTATTTATTATGGAGCTATGAAATATTACACCGGCGACCGTACAAAAAGAAATGTATTAAACAGTCTTTTTCTTTCACGTCTGATGAATGACCTGATAATGATTTCTGTAACGTGCAATAAATTATTGGTGCAACGTGTAACAATATAAATCTGTCTCATTACAAATTCTTATATTATGACCGTCATCATCAGGGGAAATATAAATGCAAAAATGGATAATACGGTTTCGCTTATTGTGTGGTTTATTTTTCATATACATTTAATTAAACAGGGTCACACCTATATCATTCGCTTTCTAAAGCAATCAAAATCTGCCAAGTGCTTGACTTATTATTAATATGCATATGAAAATTAATTATGCTGAAGGTATATGACTTAAGAATAAGACTTGAGTAAAATGCCTAAACGAAAAAAAAACAAAAGAGTAACGAACATGTACCAGGTGTCCCAACACTAGTGTCCACCCCCTAAATCGAGCTTAATTTTAAAGATAAAAAATTGAAACTTTGAGGATTTGTTTATTTGATATAGGACCACGGAATGGCATAATTAGTTTCATTAAAAACATTTTTAATATCTTTTTAATAATCACCTTTTTCATGAGTCCATACTACCACACTGTCCAGTGCAGGTTCATTGTGCCGGCTAGCCCAACAAGAGCAGTCCTTCTATTTATTTGGGCCTTATTTACTTTGTCATAAAACTTATTGCACCTACCGTTTTCAGATTATATTGATTATATTGTTCAGATTATATTGTCTACCTTTCATTGCTATATAATTATATTTTATTCAATTAAAGCCTTATAATTAGTTTTTTCACATTTCTTTCAAGCGATATTGATTTTATTAATCGATTTCTACGTATGTATTGAAAAAAAAGTCAATTTTTTTTCGACAATTTACCACCATCTTACAGTTTTTTATAGCTGGCGCCCGAACTATATTTTTTTTAATGAAACTGATTATGCCATTCCGTGGTCCTATATCAAGTACACAAATCCTCAAAGTTTCAATTTTTTATCTTTAAAATTAAGCTCTATTTTGGGGGTGGACACTAGAAAATTATTTGAAATTATAAAGAAAAGAAATAGATTAACAGAAGAACGTATTTTATTCAATTTTCTTGTATTCAAAATCTTGTCGCATACAGTGGCGGCGTTTCATGCAGATGAAGTGATTTTTCTTAAGTTCAGCTTGATTTTTGTTGCAAGGTCCGATTAACTCAATTTTTTTTTACAAAGTCCGGTAAGGTATTTTTTTTTGAGACCGTTTTTTTCCCAGATCCGGTCAGATCGATTTTTTTTTTGACAAGATCCAGTTTAACAAGGCCCTGCCAACTAGTTTTTTTTTTAGGTCATGTCAGCTCGGTAATTCGAGCTTTTTTCAATCATTTTCAATAAACCGCGCAAAAAAAATATTTTTTTTCAAGGTCGGTGTGGCAAAGTTCAGTCAGTTCGGATTTTTTTTTGTTTTTGGGAAAGTCCAGTTTGAAAGGTCCTCTCAGTTCGATTTTTTAAGGTCCGGTCAACTCGAACATTCGTTTTTCGAGAGCTTTGTCAAACTACCCTAAAAAATAATCTTTTTCAAGGTTGCTTTGACAAGGTTCGATCAGACCAAAAATTCGAACTCCTTTTTGAACCTTATCACACCGACCTTACAAAAAATCTAGCTGACCGAACTTTAAAAAAATCTAATTCCAGAGCTGACCATGCCACAATGGACCTTGCAAGAAAGTTCAGCTGACCCGATTTTCTAAAAATCAAGTTTTAGAGCTGACCGGACTTGACAAAAAAATTGAGCTGACCGAATATTACAAAAAAAAATTATTTAGAGCTGACCGGACTTGACAAAAAAATTGAGCTGACCGAATATTACAAAAAAAAAAATTATTTAGAGCTGACCGGATTTGACAAAAAAATTGAGCTGACCGAATATTACAAAAAAAAAAAGATTTAGAGCTGACCGGACCTTGCAAAAAACTTAGTGCTGACGGGCCCTGGTCCTGTGTGTGGAATCTACGCACTTCGCTAACTTTGCAATCCACGAGCCGCCATTGTCGCATACTTTTACGGATATAGGAAGTTTCACCAAAAATGGTGACTTCCTTTTCAATGACACTCTCAAAATGTGCCAGAAAAACCATTTCTGAGAAAAAAATTAAAATGTCTTTGAATGACATCAGTAAATGATCAAATAAAGTACCTACTGCTGTCAAGAATAAATCCATTAGTTTCATAGGTATTATGTTAGCCAGGTTTTTATATTATCTTTTATACACTTGGCCAAATCCTCCAAAACGAGGAGTTAAGTTACAAGGCGGTTCCAGCTACCATCGCAGCGGGTAGCCCCCTCATCGACAAATAGATGTCGCTGGGTCTGTAAAGTCACGGTGTTCCGCTTGAATGGAATTGCTTGAAGATCCAGCAGCTCCAGGCAGCCAGCAATACATCCTCTGATTCCGATAATGCACGCTGAATACCATCACGAGGTCGAAACAGCTGTCTTCGGCCAGAAGGTTCTGTTTGTTTTGTTGCTTGCCACGGAACTCGTTGTATTCGGGTTTAATCGGGCTATCGACTGACTAATTATATAAAGGCATACGTTATTGGGTCACTGAAGCCAATTTAGTGACCAGATTCTATAGTTATAGACGTTACAAGCTTTCGATGGATCAGGCAACATGAAACGTGAGGCCATGCAGCTTGGGTCTTGAGGCAGGGATAAGAATTCATAGGAGCATCCACTCCTGAGCTGGACTGATGTTGATCTAGAGTATCTTCACCGCAAAAGAACGATATTCTGCAGAATTTTCTGCTAGTACAATTCCAGGGTTGACGCACCAAAGTACAGCTTCAAGTCATTCGGGTAGGTACTTAAGAATTTCGCAGGAAAACTGCGGGGCGAGTCCGCTACTGGAGGGCTAAACAAAAGGGACCCAAAATAGAACCCTGCGGTACTCCAGAGTCAGAGAAAGCATTAGGATCTATCATAACGTTTTGGGTATATCTGTATATAGAGAAGTACCTATACTTGATAAATTTGTAACCGTAGATCATTTCCTCATGAACCCGACCTAGGTTACTGGAATGAATCTACTTCACTAGGGTTAGAGTTAAACTTCCGGCTCATTGAGAGGAATCGAGTCTTATCTACCATTGTGAATGCAATATTAACGATATTCATGAGGCAATTATATGAGTTACGTATATAGTTTCTCAGCCATAATGTTCATAAATAATGCAAGTAGTGTATAAACAGTGTAACAGTAGATGTAAATGATTACTGAAATAATTAATTAAAACATGGCGTTAGATTAGATTTAATTCAATTTACAAATGAAGAAGTAAGTAATTTAAAATTGTACCTTCTTTCACGTGAACATTTAGTTACGAAAATAGAATTAGATACGGTCACGATAACCTTCTGCGGGTTCCCCATGTTCATTTTGCATCGTTATATACTCCCGAGATGTTATCACAACGAAAATAAATTATATCTTTACCATTAATTGTCTGATTCAATTCGCACTAGTCCCAATTATTACTCCGGCTATCTGAGTTTCCATCTAGCATAATATATAAGTCGGAGAGGAACAAAAAGGAAATATATCCATTTTGCCTGTTTTTGCTTCCGGTCGCTGTCTGGTCCGGTGCTGGAGAGGGTCGCCTGTGGTCAGCGGTCATTCTATTACCATCTCTGAATCTAGATCTCGTTCTTGCGTCCGCTTCCCTTTCGACATTATTACGAGGACGCGATAAGAGCGTGTCGCTCCCTTCTGCCATAGGGAGAGGGCCCTCGCAGTTGTTTAAAGGATACTTCCTGTCTTCAGTTCGCTCTTTTGATGAAGAGGTCCGCTAAAAAGTCATGCACTCGAAAAGGGGAAGTTTCGCTGGCTTAGAGAAGTTTGTATTTGAATGTGTGCATGCAGCTTTTATGACTTGTAATATTTAACCGCGCAAAATTTTTCCCTTATTCAAAAAATAACACTCTAGTTTTCTACAAAATGAAAAATGAAATAAAGATTTTACCTTTAAATAATCTCTTAATATCCTTAATATTAATTTTTTTCCAAGAAAAATAAGGCCATGTTTCAAATAGATCTATAGTCCTTTACGGTGAAGACGGGAGACAGACAGGCTGGAGCATGATCTGTCCCTGCTATTTAGCATGCCCTATATACAGAAGAATAACACAACTCGAAACCTGAAGAACTATGGAGCAAAGTGCAGACGGTATTGAGTAAGACAGCAGAAAGCGGCAAATGAATGAGAGAAAGCCGAAAACACTACATCTCTCTCAGAAGAGAGGTCTTACTATTCAGACAATAATGACTCTAGAGCAAGGTCAACAATCTAGCTAGAGAAACTAACCAGGCCACAGGAGTGCCAATAATTCATACATACGTGAGGAAATCGAGCAACATTCTCCACAGAACGGACCTCGAGACCTTTTTTAAGAAAGTAAGAACTTGTGGCCGCTGAGGACGCAAATCAACAAACAAACGAGTCAACAAGAGCACGAGCACCACAATTGAAGACACCGACTATGAAGGAAGAAACAGAATCAACCACGCGAAGGCTTAAGTGTCAGAAATCCCCTGGGACTGCAAGAAAACAGCTCGAAATCAATGTGAAAATTAATGAACGATCGCATAGAACTCACATGCTTGCAAAACAATGCTCTACGTTTTCCAAGAGTGATTAAAGCCATACCTCCGTCCATAAATTGGGTGCGAACAAGCAGGTTTCAACCCTGGGCCTGGCACAATAGGGAACAGCTCATGAATATAAAACAGATAATAGAGAAATGCTAACGAATACAATATCTCGACGCTTTCCTGATTCCTGGACTATACGAAGGTCTTCCGACGCCGTCAGACAGAACAACCTCTGAGAAATGCTGCACGAATGACAGTAGTGGAACATCTAGTATGACTGGGCAGTTCTAGGTCAACAAGAGTGTTAGGCAAGGATGTGGTCTCTCCCCAATACTCTTTAAAATCGACGGGGAATGGATAATCAGAAAGGCAACGGAGAGCTGGAGCGGAGACGTGTTCATGGCAGAAAAGTAAATATCAAACTTAGGATATGCAGACGATACCACAATTCTAATATCAACGGAAGAAGGAATGACAGACCTAAAACTTAACCGCGCCAAATGCGCCTTACTGATTGTAGACATGGCAGGCGTCTGGCCACCAAAGTTAAACCTGATAGGAGAGATTCAGAGCAAGACAGAGAGTGTCTAGCTCAGTGCTCGAGTTTCAATTTCAAACAACGGGAACTGCGAGGGGGAAGTAAATACATAGAAGAACAGGAATAGCAAAAACATCTCTCGTCGAACTAGAGAGATCAGGTAGGATCACCAGATATCCAAACATACGTAGATGATGCTACTCTCTCTGGGTTTTTCAATAGAAACTTATGGGTTTGAAACCCAGACGCTTGATGCAGATTGCCGGACACAATGACCATGCTAAAGAAAAATGATACGGATACCATTCAGCGCAGAATCGTATCCTTCGTGGAGCATGTCACTCGACGAAATGGCTTAAATAAGTTGATCCAAGAATCCAAGAAAGGCTGGATGAGAAAAGGCAGGTCGCTGAAAGGTCTATCGAACAAGTTTTGGCTATCACGAACCTATCGGTGGCAGAAATAGAGAGAAATCCCGAAGACAGGGAGCGCTGGCGTCCCGCCACTAACTCGGTACTGCGTCATCATGAGTCACGACGTTCGGATACGTACACCGAAGAATAAAAAGAAGAAGATTTAGGTTATTTAGTATCTAAAGTGAACACTTCATAAAAAAAAGTTTTGAAATATTGGCAGACAGACATATCAATTGGAGAGAGGTAGTCGTCCATCAGCAATCTTCGATATGCAGATTCTCATTATTGACACAAACGCTAATGCGTTGGAGGAGATCGTGGAGAGACTATACGTGCGGTAAATGCTGAGATCTGAACTGACTGTGAATGGAGCTAAGCAGTAAACAGAGCGAGCAACAACTCCAAACGCAGTCAATGGAGGATGAGAACAGGAACATGCCGGCGACTACTATACTCTGAGTCTGGGACAATCTGCTACTGTAAGGACAATAATTAAGCTCGGCCTTCAAAAATTCCTCTTGTGCTGAGTGCTTCTCGATAGTCAGAGATGCGGCGGAGGCTTGGACTATGACTAAAACGGCCAAAAGTAACTTGTACGACTAGTCGGGGTGCTTCTACTCGGTTATAAACAGTCATCTGTTCCAAATATGAAACAGATGACCAGAATTTCTACCACTAGATAGTTATGTGAGGTATACGAGCTATGAGAGGAAAAAATTCACTCCGTTTATGAAAACACTTTCTGGCCTTAATAAAAAGGTTGAAAAGTTTCGATTAGAAGTTGGTGCGGGAATTGCTAAAAGGACTCTATATTTTTTGAAATTTTTGAAAGTCTTGAAATTTTTTTTTCTAGAACTACCAGCAATTCAATAGGAGGTCCCCTTCAGTTTACAGATTCAATCTCAGAAGTGAATTTATCTTTCAAACTTGCCTAACTTACTTTTTCATTTGCTCACACGTTTTAGACTATTGTAGAGGCAGGAAGTGCTAAATTCCCAGTCGACGTAGGAAACTCAACCCGAGGCGGAACTCTCGGTGGCTGAGAGGGTGAGCAAAGCAGAGTCACAAAACTGACAACTTGTACCGAAGTTGATAGAAGACGTCAGCTCATTCTATTATAGCTGAGCATTTCAACTTTATCAAATACCAGTCTGCACCTAAAAATGATACTATAGAGCCTTAATATGTTTGAAATAGGGCTCAAACCTCTTTTGTCAATAATTAGGGTGGATCTCTTTACCTAAATGTGATTTGGGTATAAGTATTGCACTTAAAATTGTTTGAGAGCTTTTAGCTTCTAATCCCCAATTTCAGGTTGTAAGTCTTCTGCAACGTAGGTACTTGAAAAAAAATGTAATGCAAATGAGTATAATAAAGAGCAATGTACGTTTTAGCATGGCTAATAATGAAAAAGCTGTCATAGCTACTTGCGTAGATATTAATTTCCCATCAAATTTTTGCTTTCAGTCTTAAAACTCTACCAGCTGCGCTTTATATGACACCGACAACTACCCCTGTGACACCTGGAACGTACATGTGAAATGTGATAGCTACCGAGAACTGCAAAATAAAACAAAAACAGGATAAAATACAAGAATATGAACCTCGACCCTCCAGCATATGATAAACACGACATCCCTGTCTGGCGGGTGTATCGGAGTCCCGTATAGAGGCGAGGAGTCGGCAAGGCACGCGTCTGGGGTCCCGATAGGATCCCCGGGTCGGGAGTTATAGAGGCATAAATCCCGGCGAAGCGTTGTCGTCGACACGACCGCTCTCTCCACTCACTAACCACTGCTAACAACTCCCAGATTGCTACTTCGGAGATATTAACTCCCTTATCTACGCACCAACATCGCTCCCGTTCGCTCCCGTTTTAACGATGAGATAAATATCTAATAAAAACATGCAGCACCGTTTCGACAAGATGTATGTATCTTTTCAAGGAGGATTAAAAACAGTTCCTGTCTATGTAGTATTTACTTAGCTAAATACGCCAAGACTGTAGCTAAATAGATGGCTAAATATGCTACAGAGTAGGTTTCTTTAAGATCGCAATATACATCAGGCTGTCAGTTTGAAAACTTGCCACCCGTGAATTCTCACTTGAAAAATGTTTCTCAAAGAAATCCCGAAACAGGTAAATTTTTTAATTTAATTTTTGTTCTATTGACGGAAAATTTTTTTTTACGTCAAGGGTGTTCCTTGACTCAATCATGATGACATTGTCAATTTTTTAAAATGGCACACCCCGTATATTAATACACTTTCAGATTGTCTGAGAAAATCCAGTAAGAACGGTTTACACAGTTGGAGTTTAAAATGAGTAGCTTATTAGTTGTAAACAAGTGAAAATCGCAGTTTTCAATTTTCAAAGCAGCGTGTTTTGAAAACGTCTCAAACATTTAAAATCTCCGGGATCAAGTTGGCTTTGAAAATTCATTAAATGACAAATGGATACTTACTTCTTGACGATTTTTCATTATTTGCAACACATTTTAGCAAAGACGAAAGCTATCTTAAATGTCTTTTCTGATTACAACTCAAATATCCTCCAACTTTTCCACGCTCTTAATCGACTAAAAAAAACAACCCTGCGTAGAGAGAATACTGCGTAACAATCCACTTCTTCTTCTGGAGAACTGAATTCAAAAATTTTAGTGTGAATTTTAGTGTGAAGAAACAATTTTAGTGTATGAAAAGATGATTTTTCTCATTACAACTCATCATCAAATTTCCTCCAACTTTTACACGTTTTAACCGACTAAAACAACAACCCTGTAGGGAGAATATTTTGACAATCTAATCTACTTCTTCTTTTGGAGAACCCAATTCAAAAATTTTGGTGTGAATTTTAGTGTGAAGAAACAATTTTAGTGTATGAAAAGATGATTTTTCTCATTACAACTCATCATCAAATTTCCTCCAACTTTTACACGTTTTAACCGACTAAAACAACAACCCTGTAGGGAGAATATTTTGACAATCTAATCTACTTCTTCTTTTGGAGAACCCAATTCAAAAATTTTGGTGTGAATTTTAGTGTGAAGAAACAATTTTAGTGTATGGAAATATGATTTTTCTGATAACAACTCAGCATCAAATTTCCTCCAACTTTTCCACGCTCTTAACCGATTAAAAAAAAACAACCTGTAGAACCCTGTAGAGAGAATATTGTAACATTCTACTTCTTCTTTTGAAGAGCCCAACTCAAAAATTTTAGTGTGAATTTTAGTGTGAAGAAATAATTTTAATGTGAATAATTAGATTTGTCAGATGACAACTCAGCATCAAATTGTCCGACTCAAAAAAGGGGCCCCTGTTGTGAGATGGATTTTGGAAACCTTGTGAAGAGAATAACAATCTACTTCTTATTTTTGAGAATCCAATTCAAAGATTTGGTTGCATGGGAGGATGTATGAAAATTAATTAAACTTACCTATCTATAAGAGTGAAAATAAATAATTCTATTTCTATCAAGTTAAAGAAAGCGCACAGATCGAAATTGTCAAAATGAAAATTTATTGTGATTATTCTGAGCTTAGGGTTTCATTCTTACATTTTGAAATTTTCTGGTTCACATAAATTCTTATATCGATACGTAGATACCTATTGGTTATGATATGATATGATAAAGATAAAAATTACAATAATTAAAGAATAACTCTATTTAGTGTTCATAGTAGTGTTCATGAATAAATGTGAGAAAGCACGGCTAGAATGGGAAGATCTTATTTGCGGAAATGAAGTACAACCTTCCCCTATCGATCTGGGGGCGAAATAAACGTGAATTTCCTAATGAAACCGCTCAGGGAGTTTTTGCTGTCGGATAAGACATGTCATGACAGACAAACCTCTGGAAATCTACCAGCCAAGAGACCGTGACTGAGAAATTCGATAAGAAGACAGCGAAAAAATCTTATATAAAAGATCACATCGCCTGTTAATTTTTTGTTATGGATGCAGGAAAAACTTTTGGCGCCACTCACATAGTCTGTTAAGGATAAGAATATCGTTACGGATGGAATATCGGAAATTAAATGGTACAGATACATCTCGGAAAAAGCTGTTTCCGTTGGATTTAATACCTATATAGAAGCTCCTTGGAAATGATCTAACGAATATTTATTATAAAGTTCTTTATTTTTTCTTTACAACAAAAATTTTTATTTGATATTGTTTCCGCTATATTTTATTATTAGTAATAAATTTTTCGACATTCTGTTTACAAAAGTTGAAAGTTAATTTTACACGGAAAAACCATGTCTAAGATATAAATTTACAGCATGTACTCTGAATGTGATATATGAGCTTTATGTGATAAGGAAGAACACTGACAAATGAGTACACACTACACACGATTGATGATTAACTAAGTGCAGACTATAGAGTAACAGAAAACCAATTGGCGACAGTCAGTCATATTAATCATAGAATTGTTGGTATAAGTAAATAGAAATCATCAGAATAAAAGAATAAAAGAAACCTCACAACATCATTCAAGGAGAAACCATAGTCATTGAAATTGAAATGGTGTCAGGCTTTTTGAAGATATACGCAGCAGATATACTTTGCTACTTTAATGAAAGTCGACGTGCTCTACTAAAATTAAACATGAACGAATACCATTATTCTTTTCCATAAAATATGGTTATGGTTTTTCATTCTTCCCATTAAAAGAACAAATTTTTTGTCCCACTTGTTGTAACAAACAATTCATAAAAACTCACCTATAAGTATTATAATCTGGAGGAGCGTTTGTCTTAACGTAATTTAAGATGTTTCGATAAGTCTCCATAATCAAGACCACCCCTGGAAATTAATCCTGCATGAGACATTAGCAGGAATACCTACCTCCACACGAACCGTTTTAGAATCTCTCGGCATAGCCGAGTCGATAGGGTAAATAATAGTTTGACTCATGTCATTAGTGTCTACAACGGGGAACATATAATGCGTCTCCTTACTCGGTGGAAATGCTTTGTTTTCCATTTAATTGAAAGTAAATTCTTTCATGGCTGTTAGGACGCTGTCCGAGCGACTGATGGATGAGGTGAAGCGACCGGCTACATGGGGAAGGCTTTGTGTGTCTGTATTTGTTGGAGATCAATGAGTGAGACGGCTACTGTTATGCTCTTGTGCAACCGATATGCCTTCACGAGGGCGATTACAATTAATCTCTTGCGACCACTGGCGTCAATAACCATGCAACAACAATACAATACATAATTCCAGAAGATGATTGTCATTCATACTCCAACTCCAAGTGAGGGCTTGTCGTCGCCGAATCACTCTGGTGTGAAAATGAAAAAGTTATTCTATTAAATCGTAATAGGTAGGCCTATGAGGATGAGGTATTATGTCACAATTTTACTTATGGCTAAATAATTTTTTAAAGAAGATATGTCTTTCAGACATATTTTGGCTTGAAGTGTTTCCAAACTACCTACGTTAAGCTGAGTAAATTTTAGAAATGACTCTGATTATCTACAAGCAAGTGTCTACAAGAAACTGAGAAACTATCTCGACGTAGAAAGAAGTTGTGACTTTGAGTTACACGTTCGCGAGAGAGGTCTAGTCTAGATGCAGAGGGAGAAATTCTCCGCTTCAACTAAGGAAAAAAGTATCAGATTTTTAGTATGTCAAGAGATTAAGAAAATGTTTTACAACCTGGATATACAAGGTGATTTATTACGTCTAGCGACAGATGAAAAATGAAGTTTCTGATTACTTAAAAAAAAATAATTTATCCAACAGAAAACATTGGAGCTAAAATAACCCTTTTCTATGATTTTCACAATTTCCAGAAAACTGAGTAAGTAAAAATCACTCTGTATATGTAGTTAAGTAGGGAAATCACGAAGAGACTTCTCTGTTCTTTAGTTTTTTGACAATTTCAGCATTAAAAAAATTCTATTTTAATAAAAGTGTTTGGAGAAATTAACTGGATTAGATTTGCAGACGATTTAGCACTAGCAGTGCTGGCAATGATGAAAATATGAGGATGATAGGTAGGTGTAGAAGATGGAGAAGGTGTATTTGACTAAAAGTGCAATTATTAGCCTGTTAAATGGGTAGGAGTATTCCTCCATCGCCCTAAGTTGTCATCCTGGGAGTGCCAGAAACTCCAATCAAGAGAGCTTCCACACAAGCAACAACAGAGCCAACCAGAGTACCAGAACAAGCTTTACTAAGACCTCGACATCCGATAACAGGGTCATGTTAGTAAATAAGTGCGACAAACTTCAGGGGTGATTCTGCATGAAAAAATAACCACAGTTTTTCATGTAAGCGTATGTGCGCAAATGCTTCTTTTTCCAGATACGGGGTGTTATAGGTTTTCTTAAAAACTGACCGCGGTTGAAATATGCAAATGAGATTTGGTGGGGTTTAAGAGGAAGTTATTGTGCACACTTTGACATGCAATTAAAAATTTTATGCGCGCATACAATGATTCAACATTATCAGTTTATCACTACATCATGGGAATGAGAATGATGTCGGAAAAGGCGTTGAAGGCTTCTGGTTGAGCACAGCATTCTATGGTTGATGTGAAACGTGGAACTTCACAAAGCGAGACACAAGAAATTCAAGGTAGGTACTCGAAATGTGGTGTTGGGAACATGTGCAGAGAGTCAGCTGGGGAGAACACATCACGAATGGTAAAAGAAAGATCTACAATAGGAAACTGTATTAGAACGAGAAAATAAGAGGATAGGTCACCAACTTATTGATGAAGGACTGATTGTTGAAGTAATTAATGAAAGAATATCAAGAAAAAAAGAAATATACCAGGAACTACCTATAAGTATTGAAACTCACAAGAACGAGACGAGAATGAAGAGTTACCAAGAATTAAAAGAAATGCCCCGAATTTGATGACCAAATTATGACGTTGACGATCCAAATGGCACACCAGAGATGTCCAAACAATGGACTTCTCTCGGATAATTTACTCCAAAAAAGGCCAAACCACCAAAGGTGGCCAAACAATGTTACATAATATAGACAGTTTCTTGGGACCCATTAGTGATGAACAGAATTGGTCCTGGTCTTGCAATGTGTCAGTCTTGCAGAAAAAAAACGAGATTAGACCGATACTGTAGACCAGGACCTAGATTTGCGAGACTTGAGCGACATTTTGAAAACGAGGTCTAATCAAAGAAAACGAGAATGATCAAGATAGAAGGGGAAGACCATGCACTACTGATATTGTCGATTTCAAAGACGAGATGAAGATGGAGAGTTACCAAGACCTAGGAGATGACCTAAATTAGAGAAAACTGGAAGACTGCTTTCCCAAGAAGATAGAAAGAATTGTAAAAATTGGTCGAAAGTTTTGATTATTATCCATATTAATATGTGATAATTTTCAAGTCATGGTCTTGTTGGCCTTGGGGGGACATGGGGCATAATCCTTTCTCGACTACCTTGCAAAAGACAACATGATTGCAGGTGACTATTATTACAGCTTACTGAACCACTTGAACGATACTTCGAAGGCAAGACGAAAAATTTTACACAAGTAAGTGCCTATCATACGTGTGTTGTTTCCTATCGAATCTCAAGTGCAAAAATCCATAAATCGGGATATGAAGTGGCAGCCTCCAAAAACGAGGTCATCAATGATACTTTTGAAGGATCCGAAAATTATAAAACGTACGAGTAAATGTGTTGAACTGGAGAGAGACAGAGAGAGAGAGAGAGAGAAAGAGAGAGAGAGAAAGAGAGAAATAATTTTGCCAGTTAGATCCATCAAAACATTCTTTAAACCACGAGGTACTTATTACCTATATTTCCAAAAGTTTTTATCCCATTTGATCTCCCATTAAAGTCACCGCCAACACACCTCTCCAATTCTCCAACGCAATAATATATCTCATAGCAAAATCTCAACTTTCGCCGCCCCTCGCCCCGTCGTCATCCTCGAGCCCCGCGGCCCCGCTATCCTGCTAATAATCTGAAGGATGAGTCGACTGCTATGACACGAGATGTTAGCGGTATCGATCACCGAGACAACGGGAGCCAAGTGACGTAGAATGACTTGCACATAACCCGCAACCAGACACCACTATTAATAACACTATCATCGGGTGGAACATCTATGTTCGCAGGAGGTGATCGCCAGATAGCGCCGCCACCGCCGCCGTCGCCGATGTATCCTGTGTAGGGAGACACGCAGTCGAGAGGGGCGCTCAGGTAGATAATGGGCTGATGTAATTAATTGGGTGATGGAATGGGTGCATGTTTTCTTATTAAGGGAATTATCTCTGGAGGAGCTTGGTGTTATGACTATAACTGTGTCACTGGGTTTCATATTTTTGCTATGTGATTTTCGACTTTTCTTGATAAATGTAAAAATTAATTTGTTCAATAATTATTGCACATCAAGACTCTCGCTCATCCAAAAATTTTCGGTGATATTTATTGATTCTATACGGCTAGATAAAGTGTAATGTTATGTATATCCAATGTATTCGGAATAAGACATTTTATATACAGAGAGAAATCATTGAATGGCTAAGCAATTCCGACCCACATATCATCATCGGCATATGAATAACGCGGGCTCAGTATATCGATAGAGCAGATTACATAAAAGATAAATAAAATCGCTTTCATTTTTCAACATGGGGATATCGTGTGAGGAAAGGCCCAGGATGACGGTGCAAGTTCTGACCCTCTCCCTGCCATAATGAATTGATCCGCGTGTTGCCGGAATGACCAGCAGGACTGGCAACTCTCACCAACGCCTGAGTGCCTTTCAGAGAGAGATTTAGCATTTTGGCCATCGTCAGTCGGAAATAATTCGCATAATCACATAATGCAAATCGTAATGTTGCATAAGTTTGTTTTGTGTATAAGTGCACCAAGAAAAATATTAAAATTTGATGTATCTAAGCCCCGATTAGTAAGGATTTAATAGGAGGGTAAAGATCACATTAATTATTAACAAATTCTATAGATAAAGTTACCTACATAAAAATAGTAGACGGATTCGCGTTTTCTCGGTGTCAGTACTGTGCTACAAAAAACTGACAAGTGGAAGCTACAAGAAATGAGCCTGCTTGGAACCTATGCTATGTCTCCTCATCTCTAATTTTTATACAGGGTGGGAATTTTTTGTTCTACCCATCATTGGGATCTCCTGAACGTTAAAAGATATACATGGTCCGTTAAGTTAGAGAAAAGCTTCTCTATTTTGTGGTCATCTCGAATCCTTCGAAATTCTTCAAAATTTTCTCTTTTTTTTTTAGAAAAAAATAACCTTTCTTCAACCGAATGTCATAAATAACCATTAGTCAAGCAATGTCACGTCATATTGCGACGTCACACGACGTCATTTGGTGATAAAATTTTCTTTTTGTTTTCGGAAAAAGAATAAGAAAATTTTGCTTATATTATATATAAGCAATATTTTTATATTACATATAAATATATAATATGTATATACCTATTTAATATAATATATGTATAATAAACATATAAATAATATTTATAAATATTATATATAGCTTATTAGGTACTAAAATCCTAACGGTAAAAGCCATTTTAATTGAATTTTCATAGGCAAAATGCTTAAAAATACGGAAAAATTGCGCGCAGACATAAGCGAAAACGGCTGAAAGCGTAGATAGATTGATAGGCAGATAGATGGGGGGAAGGCATAATACAAGCGCTGTTGTACCTCTCATCTGCTGTTACACCCTTACTCTTGCGTGCTAGGCCGTTTTCGTTCATGTTTGCGCGCAATTTTTACCTATTTTTCTGCCTTTAAATGGAAAACGAAGATTGACAACGTTTTATAGCTGAACAGTTCTACTTTCCAAATTCGTTTGATCAATTCGAATCGGAAGACCTTCAGAGCGTCCAGCCTCGCTGCAGAATTGGGTATGAAGAATTTCTGATGGCCATTATGCGAAAACTAATTATTCGACAGAGTCATTACAATTAAAAAAATTGCGACGTCGCAAATTTTGAAAAAAATGTAATTTACTTGTATTTTTTTTTTGATTTCTAACTTAATTACCTATGAACTGATCGCGTTGCTTAGGCTCTCATTTTCTTCGGTTTATTTATAATTCTCTAGAATTCTTCCATTGGGACTATTTAGATGGCCCTATCAGTTTCTTTTTATTAGCAAAAAATTAAAAAAATGCGATTTTTTTACACGAAAATGTTAATAAAAAAGAGAAAATGATAAACTTACTAGTTAACTAGTAATGAAAACTAATTTTTCTCTTGGCGATTAAGAGATTTTGAGGGAAGAAAATGCTTTAATGAATACAATTTTTCTGGTAAAGTCAAAAATAAGAGAGTTTTCTCCCTTGTGAACTCGACAAAGTTCTACTTTTCTATAAATTTCCATGATATTTAATAAAAGACTCTACACAGATACTGCGGTTCCGAATCGGAGGATTCGGAACCGTATTAGTTTTGCGGACTAGAGAGCTGCGGGGAACAAACGTAAGGGGAAAGCAGATGACATTGGTGCACGACTAGCCATCAGTTCTCCTGAATATGATTGTAATATTATTTTATGTGTATTTATATGAATATAAGTAATATACCGGGTGGCTGATGACCAGTACCTTTTTTTTTGTACATATAGGACATTGCATGCCCATAATAATACAATTAGTTCAGTCATTATGTACTTTTAACACAGTAAAAATTCCTTTGCCAATTTTTATTGTTCTACCCGTTAGGGGGGAGGTAACTGGTAGTCTAAATTCAAAATGGCTATCAAATTTGAATTTTATGAAGATTTATTTTTCTTTACTAACTCAGACATTTCCTATTTTTTGGTAAAGTGAAAGAAACTAAAGTTGTAGCAAATTCAATTTCCTACAACTTTGTTTCCTATATCAGTTTTTTCTCTACGATCGATATATATTTTTTGAATTAAACCAGCTGAAAAAATCGAGACAGTCATTTCACAAATACGGAGGGGGGAGTCCCGTTAAGGTGAGCACCGGCCATATCTTAGGGTAAAAACATAGTAGAACGACGAGGCTAGAGGCACAGCAACGAGGTAAGCGACGATATAAGCGACGAGACAGGAGACATGCACATAGTGAGGAGACAGAAGTGGCGATTTATTGCTTTGACTTTCCAAACTCAATTCAGCATGATCAATGTTCTCCGACAGTGAAGATGAAATTTTATTCGATAATGCCACGCTTCGCGGGCTTATTATTATTGCAATGGGAAGTTTGGACAGAACTTATCCTGTACATCCTATTATTAAAGTACGCAAACGGTTTGGACAGTACCATACATTATTTTCTGAGCTCAAGCAGCACCCAGACCGATTTTTTGAATATTTGAGAATGGAAATTGCCAAACTTAAAAAGAATGCAGCTAGAACCGTTCAGTATCAACGCGATAATAAATCGAATTTTTATCTCGACGCGCATCGCCTCGCTTGTCTCGTCGCTCAGTAGGTACTGCGCCAACCTCTTCACTATGTTTTGGCTTCATTACCATACACGATGAAATAAAAGCCGCGTCGCTTACCTCGTCGCTGCAATCTAGCCTCGTCGTTCTACTATGTTTTTACCCTTAGGCGTCAAAATCGTCGCGTTTCCGAAAATACGGGAAGTTGATACCGACTTCGTTTTTTTTTTTTGTTTTTAACGGGGACACCCTGTATATTATTATATTTTTTAAATGTCTGAGAAAATTGAATACAAGTGGTTTTCACATTGGGATTTAGAGTGAGTAGTTTATAAGTTATAAACAACTGAAAACCGCATTTTTATGAAAATCGCGTTTGTTTAAATTTCCAAGCAGTGTACAAAGATAACGGCTTAAGAAATTTAAAAACGGCTTAACATGTCCCTACCTTAAGGTATCTATTTTATTTGGTTTCTATAGATACCGGGATCGTTGATAACTCTAATTTAAGATTGTACAAACAGCAGAATTAATTAAACTAGCAAACTAAGTGCTTGTGCTGAAGACGCACAAGAATTACTCGAAGTTTAAAAAAAAATGTTTCAAACGTTAGATTTCGAGCGAAAGAAAAATTCATAAAGATACGCGCGAAGCAGATAAGAAGACGGATTTTCTGGTGATTCGGATAAAACTATGAAATTAAGTTAGTTCCGTACACATTTAAATATCTATCTGTGACTTCTTTGAATCACCACTATAAAGATGAAATTAAAGTTAAAATCTGATAAGGTACCTTCCGAGTTGGAATTGCAGTATAGGTACAATAACAAACTATCTATCGCAGTTAATAAACAGTGCTTGATAAAGAAATCAATGTGTCTATACAGGGTGTTCTACAAGCTCTATGACAAACTTTGACAGATGGTAGGTTGCTTGATTTTAAACATATTTTTTTTAATAAACATGGGTCCGATTCGTTTTTGTTTAGAAGTTACAAGCATTTAACCTTTATTAACAATCAACAATAAAAATTTAAATTAAATGATAATCACAAAACTTAAGACTATAAAAATTGTTCGAAATGTCCACCCTCAGCTTGAATGCAAGCCTCACATCGACGAACTAAAGATTCGGTCACTCGAAGAATGAGATTTGGATCATTTCTTATTTGGTTATAGCTGCATCTTGAATTCTTTCAAGTAACTGCTGATGGGTAGCGATTTCAACATGGTAGACCAGCTGCTTCATGTGTCCCCATAAATAAAAATCCAGAGGATTCAGATCGGGAGAACGAGGTGGCCATGATATCGGACCTCCTTGACCTATCCATTTATTCGGGAAATGTTCATTTAGCCAAGCAGCAACTTGTCTTCCTCTATGTGGTGGTGCACCGTCATGCTGATACCACATATTTTGAATAATATTGAGTTGCACGTCATCAATAAACTCTAAAAGGTCGTGTTCTAAGAAATGTCTATAAAGATCTGCATTTAAACGATCATTTATTAGAACATGCACAGATAATAAATTATTGTTGAAAATGCCACCCCAAACGCTGACACTGAATCGTTGCTGAAATCGTCTTGGTCTAATTGCAAGTGGATTTTGCAACGCCCATACATGTT
Source organism: Malachius bipustulatus (assembly GCA_910589415.1). Taxonomy (NCBI): domain Eukaryota; kingdom Metazoa; phylum Arthropoda; class Insecta; order Coleoptera; family Melyridae; genus Malachius; species Malachius bipustulatus. The sequence goes on from OU342633.1 coordinate 20,220,582, forward strand.
CATTATGATTATTATTTATGCCATCCCTAGTAAAGCACGCTTCATCAGACCACATGACGAGCGAAATGAATCTATCATTTTGTGCTTGTTGCTGAAGTAACCAGCGACAAAATCCTAATCGCTGTGGGGCATCTCCAGCATGCAATGCCTGTACATACATTTTGGCGATGAAACGGGTGTAACATTTCTCTGTTCAATACACGCCATACAAAATTCGGTGATACATGAAGGTTACTAGAAATACGCCGAACACTGATTGAAGGGTTATCGAGGACAGCATCTATCACATTTTCTTCATCTTGTACATTTACTTCAGTAGGGCGAATAGCCTTCTTTGGAGCGGGATTACCTGCTTCTCGAAGTCTACGAAATGATGCACTAAACACCGTGTGGGCAGGTTGATGTCTATTTGGATACCTGCGTCGGTATTCTTGAGCAGCTTGTCTGGCGTTACCATTGGAATACCCATATACAAACACAATATCTGCATATTCCTCAGTCGAGAAGAAATGCATTTTTTATTTATAACTTTCACACGAAATATCTAATAAATAATTAAAATGACACTAACAATTATTATTGTCATAACAACCGATATTTCTATTTATCAGCCTACGTTTTTCATTGAAGTAAGTGTATATTTTATAAGTGTACATTGGTTGACATAGGTCCGTATTCATCAATAAATATAACCCCTGGGGTTATATTTTGGAGCATGCCATTGGTTTAGAATTCGTAGCATTCGTAGGGTTTGAGCATTAGACCAATCAGCTGTCAGAAAATTCAAAATATAACCCCAGAGTTATATTTTGAAGTTTGATGAATACGGACAATAGTGTCTTATGTCCGTATTCATCAAACTTCAAAATATAACTCTGGGGTTATATTTTGAATTTTCTGACAGCTGATTGGTCTAATGCTCAAAGCCTACGAACGCTACGATGTTTAAACCAATGACATGTTCCAAAATATAACCCCAGGGGTTAAATTTATTGATGAATACGGGCCTTAGTGACATAGCGACTTAGTGTCACTTCCTGGTTGATTGAAAAAATTACGATTCTTTAAATGCTTGTAACTTCTAAACAAAAACGAATCGGACCCATGTTTATTAAAAAAAATATGTTTAAAATCAAGCAACCTACCATCTGTCAAAGTTTGTCATAAAGCTTGTAGAACACCCTGTATAAAATGCGAATAAGTGTTTCGAAAACCCATATAAGTAACTGATTTATTTCTTAAGACAGAACTATTATAGATAACTGAATATTGAGAAATAACGATCATTTTTATTATTATTATCGGAAATCTAAATCAAGCAAGGGGAAAGAGTAATCACATATTCATTAACGTGAAGGTAGAAGTATACTAGTGCAATAACCTATCACTGTTTATACCTGTACTGTGTTGCATGTAAATAACCATTTTACGCATGTTCATAGAAAACTTTTATAAGATAATTAATTATTACTTTATCGAACTACCATAATAGTATACTTATTTATGGATATAAATCATGTTACTACATGACAACATAATTCAGGCCGTCGTCAGCAATAATAATTACGACATTATGTAGGTGTAGTTGTTAATGTTTCGCAAAAACGTGTTCAAAATGAAAGGTAGAGTCATGAATTTTATTTTTCTAGACATACAGTCACGAGTCACAGAGGAGGTCGACCTTCCTTATTCATTTTTCTAACACATAAAATAAGAATAGTAACCGTCAGAGTGATCCTCACCTCACCTTAAAGGGAACTTGGGCATTATATAAAAATGACATTCCAGTTTATTAACGGAACAGTGCCTCGGAATTATGGCCGTTCCCATAATCAGCACAAGTCATTAAGTTCCCACTGTTTATTCATAATTCCTCAGAAGAATCGTTATTAAAGCAGTTTTTGCCGCAGCGGGCCGGGTCGCATTTGCGTATCCGTCGGGGCGCCCGCTGGAGCCGGCAAAGTGCAAGTCCTGTTGGGGCCGTCGCCGAATATGTAAGGAGTTCAAGTGATGGGTAATTAACTGCAATACGAGCAAACCGGAAAATGTCAGAACGCCAATAAAAATACACGGCACATCAAGCAAATAAGGAACTTCCCAATCAGAAAAGTTTAAATTGCATGTCACAAAAAGGTTGAGTGTAGATTTGAATTACGCAAGCAGGGAAGGATCTAAGCTCAGCTTATACGTTGTCTATTTCAATTGTCTCTGAATTCTCAAGAAAAATATAAAAAACTGTTACCAGAAAACCACGGCTGTTCTTAAGATTTGTATCTTAAAACTCCATTGTTGTATGGGGAATCGAAATTATTTCGAAGAGATTTTAGTGACATTTTTTCGTATGAAATTTTTGTACTGTAAAGAAATCATCGAAATAAAAACGCGTGCTATAACTCAAAAATTATATTATTGTCCTTCATCTAGAAAGCGTTGGTTAATGAACTCCCTTAGGTCACTAATTCTCCCTATTTCCGCAATCAAATAAAACCCACACAGATTGCAAATTTTTTGTGATTACGTCAAAAATACTTCTCTTGATGTATAAGTCATTGATTAGCTGCGATTTACTTTTGCCCGTTTTACAAAATATCTGTAAAAGAAAAATGTTTGTCACTGCAAAATTCATCTCATTACGGTAAATAGATTAGGTGAATCTGCTTGTATCATTTTTTTTCCAGGGATAAATTTGACAATTAAAATATGAACGAAAGTGAACTTTATGGAGATCAACTTGGCCATCATAACCGAGCTACCCTAAAGTTAAAAAAAAGCTAATGAAACCTGGGTCTACAACAATGATCCCGAGTCAAAATAGAAGACCATTGGAAAGGAGGAAAAAGAGTTCACCGCAATCCGTGAAAAAGTTGATACAAAATCCACTGATGGAAAGGTCATTGACAACAGTTTGCTATTATGTCGAAGGAGCATCTTCTGTAAACTGTTTATCACGTAGTCATACTGCAATTGGACAGGATTAAAGTGCTTTAGTTTCAAAGCTCCTGAATTCTGTTGAAGGAAGGAGGAGACAAGAACTCAAAGTTGGTGTGCTGTTTCATCAATTTATTCTTAGGTCTATTTATTCACTCTGCTATTTTTTTTTCTATGGTTGAAGGTTTCGAAGTTCCGGAAGAATGAGAGCAAAGGAATCCATCATTTATTTACGAATGCCATTATGAGACTGTAATAAGTTGCGGGAGTAAAAAAATCTTATTAAGACTGATTTTTGCGCCCTTTTCGGCTGCGGCGAACTATTGGCTAAAATGTTATAGTAAGTAATATACGAGTAGAACCAAGCTCATCCAGCCTCATGCAAGCGATTACGAGTTCTTCCCCAAACTCAAAAGCCACCTTCGTGTGGTTCATTCTTGAGCACGTCACTCATCTGACGAGCTCAATTCATTCACTGGAAAAATTTCGTCATGTGCAGTGACGACATTCACCCCTGACAAAATTTCTTTGGCAGCGCGAGCGAATGCAAAGTTTCGTCGGAAAAGCGAAAACGTTGTGGTTAATAAAACTTTTTCCCTTCAGTGTGTCAAAAGTATGTAACATCTTAGGCAGAGCTGGACAAAGCCATGGACAAAGGAGCTTGAAGCCACAAGTCCCAAGCCCTGTTAATGAAGAGTTAAAAGCCTAAAGTCGCAATTCCTTTTTAAACAAGTGCTTTGAAATTCCCAATTTACTTTAAATGGAATTGCAGCGAAACCCTTTTGTAAAGGATTTGAGCTCTATACGAATTGGAACTTCAGCAAAATAGCTTCAAGCACTTGAAAAAGAGCTTCAAACCCTTAAAAATAGCTTCAAGTCTTTGAAAGTAGTTGGAAAGCCTTTGTTAATATCTTTTTTCTCAAATATCTTGTCGCTGAGAATCAATTGGACATACAGTCGCGGGGCAAAAGATCGATTAAAAAAATTGAGAACCGCCGCTCAAAATACGATGCTTATGAGGCTCGATTTAAATCCCACATCCCTATTCAAAACCTTCCACCATCATTCGTCTTTGTAGCAGCAGGATCCGAATACGAGCTGCAACTCGCAAGGATATTCACACACTTTTGTTTTAAAGAGTGTAAAAAAGGGCTTCAATTTGTTTTGAGGATTTTATAAGTCGTCAAGAGCTTTAAACTCTCTTAAAAGCTTAAAAAAAAGCTTAAAAAGCACTCAAAGGAAAGCCAAAATCCACAAGCCTACTTTTTAAAAAGGGCTTCCAACCATGGAATTGAAATTCCTAAAAGCCTTGAAGCCCTCTTTAAAGTCACAAGCCCAAAGCCCTACCCAGCCTACCCAGCTCTGATTTTAGGTAGGTATTTACATTACCTAAAGGAAAAAAAAAGTTAATTCTACTCGTATGCTACTTACCATAACATCGAAACCGAAACATCACAGCCGAAAATGGCATCACTAAAATCAGTCTTGATATAACATTTTTACCCCTTCAACCTATTAACAGTCTCAGAATGGCATTCGTAAGTAAATGGTGGATTTCTTTGTTATCATAGAATACATAATAAGAATACGAGAGCGTCCGATGAAATCAATTTAAGTCAGAGGTGAGTTGACCCACTTAGAAATAGAGCCACCAAAAATCTATCACAAAATTGATGGTCATCTTAAGACAATACACTGCAAGTTATGTACCATCATGTTAAACCGTGGTCCAGTGGAATTTTCACCGAATATTTCATCCACAACTCCGACAGATAATTTCTGGTGTATAGTCCTTTCGAAGGATTTCATCATCCTCAATTGCTAATCCTTATTTGGTCAAGGTGATATTCACGTTTCTTAGGATATTTAGGGCCACAGGATTTATACTGCATAGCTTCAATACAAGAACGGCCCCCTGAAAAACCGTAAGATACTCTCAAAAACTGTTGCAAGGTTAAGTGTCGAAATCAGGTTGATGAAAACGTGTTCTTTCAATCCAACTGAGTCACGTCAACCGTTTTTACGTTATTGCACTGGACGGCTATAGTTTCGTAGGATTTATCCAGCTTAACGGCTCCCTCTGCCAGCTTTCCAGAACGTAACCACATAGCCTCAGCATGTGATTGGCTGAATATTCCCCTTAATCATTGACCTTGTCCACTTAGGGAACTATAACGATTTTTTCGGACAGTCGTTTGATTCAAGATCGCCGGAACCATCTCAGTCTCGTGGGTGCTCCCGCTATTTGCTTCAAATCACCCATTATGTCATTCTGGTCCTCTGTACTAGTTTGTATAAGCCCCATCTCTGAATGTGTGTTGTCCATATTCTTCTGGACTTATTTTTGGCTGTCCCTACCTATATATTTTCTGTCTTCTGCCGGTCCAGAGTTACAGGAATTATTATTTTTTGAAAAAAAAATAATTAGGTTGTACCTACACAGTAAAATTTTGTGTACTTTTACGGTCATACTCTTTCATGTCTTCACGGATTCTACAATCTACATAGGTACTCGATTTCATTGTAATTGTGATCGTGTCATACACCTAATGTCATCAAACTTTTCTGTAGTTTCTTCAAAATAAAGTGAGGATTTTTAATTTTGTATAAATTTGTCATCAAATGCTTATTGGTGTAGTTACCCAAAATACCCCCATCAGTATTTTTAAAGAAAGACTACAAAACTCGAGATCCTAAATTGGTTCATCTCTCCTTAGATCAGAGAAAACGCATTTATTAGGTACACTTTCGGTACCAATGCGACATAATAATACGAGAGACCGGGCATTGATATTGTACTTCCTGTTATATGAACTGAATTCCACAAAAAATCTTTTATTTGTAATAAAAAATGAGAGCATAATAGTAAAAGTTCAAGTTTAATAACCTGGAATATTATTAAGAGTACTCGAGACTGGCTCGTATTGACAAAGAATGATAAATGGATGCCACGTTTGTGAAATTATTATTAATGAATGCCACAATCGTGAGTAGAACTCATGTTATCTGCTACAGTTAAGGTAAATATATACCTGGAAGGAAGCAGCCGTTTTTGACGTCCAACTATCTGTGTTTTGGTTGTTCAGTCAGTTGTTCACATCAGTAATCTGAACCTCAACTCAACATTTGTGGTCAGTAACATGCTCGTTAACCTTCACGCGAGTTATCCAAGGTTATTCGGCTTCAACTTTTTGTGATGGAAGCATGTAATTTGAAATATTTTCATTGTTCAACGTGGAAGCAATAATAGAAGAAACTACGCTTGTGAAAGCCGGGTAAATTATAGCTACTGGAGACATCAAGATTGTTCCTTAATTTTACCACATATTTATGCACGCCGTACCTACCTATGTGCATGAATTAGTTGAATTGAAAGTAATTCCCAATATTAGAAATTTCACGGCGAATACACTGAAATTCAAAAAGTAGAAAGCAACTTTATTGTAAAAAATGCGTTTCCTTATGCCTGGCAGCTACTCGACGCGACATCATTGCATGCAATAATATACCTAATTACTTGCTACTACTGCATGCAGTCTATTCAAAGTTTTTCAATAAGTTATTAAAACGAATAAGAGAAGTTTAGGTAGGTAGTAAGAAATATTAGAATATTTTTAATTGAGTTATGACATTTTAATTATTACTGAATAATTATAATGGATTTTTAGTTCTGCAATAGCGCATTATTTTACCTTGATGATGGCATCTTTGACGGAAGAAGAGATTTTAAAAATGAGAAAAATCAAAAATGTTAATCATTGCTTGAAAATGTAACGGGATGGGATGTAAAATAATCGGGTAATGACATCATCCTTAATAAGAAAATGGGTCATACTAACTTATAAAATTTATAATCAACATGAGTCAGCCGTAAATATTTAAGTTTCTTTCGCTCTTTAATTAAGTTGAAAAATAATATTTTTCCTACCAACACCAAAATCTTTTGTAAAGATACCCATCCAACTGAACATGAAAGAGAGTAAGCAATTTGTCAACATGCCCGCTCTCCATGTAGCGCGTATATGTAATCTCTCGTGTAAAAAATAGTTGACAATATAATCATTATGCATAAAATCCTGCAGCCGATCATACAAATTATGAAAGACCGAGACCACAGGTGGTCCTGTCCGCAGGATGACTAGCAATCGGTGATGCTTTGAACCTGCTACTGAATGACTAGCTTTTTAACAAATATATTGTATAACACAATAGACATTCGTTTAAACGTATATCACGGTAAGCTGGATTGATTATTAACATTGTTCATTCAGCAAGTCAGGTTATTCTCCTCTCAGTGTCTACATTGCATCTCTATGGGTTTTAATTTTTTATACGCAATGAAAAATTTAAGTAGCTTGACAGCTACAAAAATACTGCTCTAAACGAGATTAATTATTTTTTTTATATCACGTTAACATATTTCATACGGTGAATTCCAGATAGTAGAGGTGTCTTACAAAGGACAAACTCATGCATCAACTCAGAAATCGCCTTGAAATGATCATGTAATAACAAATTGACAATTTGGAAATTTAGATAGTCCTATTCCTATAATTTATCATGTATAGACGAATCGTGCAGCTTTTTCTGGTGTTTTATGATTGTAGACCATAGAAAATGATAAACATGTTCATTATATAATTGTCTTTGACGCTGCATTCGTCAAAAAGCTGCTGGCTCAGCTTGAGTAAAGCAATAGCAGTCAGCGTGTCTGTTACACTCATGTCCTAATGCCGTGGTATGTTATTTTAAATAATATAATTTTCTCTAAATAATGATTTTTGCATAAAATCGGTGAGAAAGTAGCGTCTTCATCTCGAGAAGAATGACTATTATTCACTTGCACGTTTTGTCCTCGTGAATAATACCCATGATTCACCGCTTGTTGAAATATCCTATTCCTTAAGTAAATTGTTTTTTTAACTCTTGAAATAAAGTGAATGAATGACATATGGTATACGTTCAAACAGCTACAAAAAATTATAATGTGAGCAGTTCGCTTAAGGGTTTAGCCTGCAAAAAAATCGAAATCCATTAAGAAAATATTAAGATGACGATATTAAATAGAAAATTAAAACGTCAATCAATATTACCTCCGATGTTGCCCAATGAAAATTTGCCTAAATCAAATTATAATAATGGATATAACGCTTGTTTGCCGATACTCGCGTGATGGATCATATGAGAGGAGGATTTCTAATTAAATTTTTTTGAAAGAACTCAGGAAAAGACTCTCCGAGTCCGTGGAAGTGGTCGGTAAATAGGCAGGAGCGAGTAGGCGCCCTCCGTGATTGATGATTGAATCCGCGGCGTGCAAGAAACAATTATGAGCGGGCTGCGACATCCAGCCGACATGGTCGGGCTCCGGGAGATCCGGGAGACGTGGGGATTTGTCCCCGCCGTTAATTAATCCGCAGCCCGCCATAAATCAATCTGTAGCCGCAAGGTGACGCGCCATCATATCGACATCATTGACCTGCCCTTCTGCGATGTTTTAAAATCCGGGCACATGTTTCTAAATTCCGGGAATGCTTTTTCCCTGGCCGATGATTAATATGGCCGAAACAAAAGATTAATTTACTGCAACTAATAGTTATCTTTTTCGTACGGTTAGAATTAATCGACTGTGTGGGCCCAATTTCATTTGAGGCTGGAGGCATGATCGACTGGCGATGGGCTTTAATATTCCTTGACAGGAGTAATCAATCTCCGCTTTACGTAAAAAAATTCATTTTTGACATAATTATTCTCGTATATGTTATATATGTATGTATGCATGATGTATGTATAGGTATATGGAAAATTTTGTTATTAAAAGATCTCTGTTCTTGGGCGGGTAACATACAGAAAGATAATGTATATACTTATTATGCGGATTTGGTGCAAAGAAAATTAACATTATTGAATCCAATAATTATTGGAATAAATATATCATTAAATATATTATGAACAATTAACCAGAGTGCAAACAATGAAAATGAAAAAAAAACAAAATTTGGGGAAACTTATTTTTGAGATTTCAACATGTTAAAAACTTATAATTTCGAGAAAAATGGTCGTTCACAAATCTGATTACAATTAGTGTATACGATACGTAAGTAAGCAAATCCTTGATGACAGGCGCGTTTCAAAGTTACGCTATACTTCAGTTCTCTACTTTACCATTTTATATCTTAAAAAATATGCGACCCAGATTTGTTTGAACCTTTTTTTGTCCATCATGTTGTATACAGGAGGTAGTCCGTATCTATGAAGAAAGGCGTGAATTTTGACATCGATCGCATACATATAATTAACCTACAAGTAAAGTAGCACCAAATGAGAAAAAATAATCTTTGTTGTCCTAATCAAAATCCTAAAAAAAATGAAGACATTTTTTGAGAGATTTTTTTTTTTCAAATCGATGTTATTGTCACAACTTATTACAATAATTGAGGACGACACAACTTTACAGGTGACGTCATAGCCTATACCTACCTGAGCCGGGTAGTGCTGCCTCTACTTTAGTCACAACGTAAATTTTTTTTGTCAAGGTCAAGGAAACAGGAAATTATCTGAGAATGTCAAAATTACTATTTCAAGTTTGGATTGGCTGCCAACTTGGTAGCTGCTTGACAAATCCATCTAACAAAAAAAAACCTTCTTGCGCATCAATCGCATAAATAGTGTATTTTTAAGCGATCCAATTTATAAATATTTTCACCGCTTTTTAAATTGGCTTTCTGAAAATTTCCCTAGTCAGGTCATATTAGTGTAGTGGTTAACTGTGAAAATTGCATTTCACTTCGTTTGAAAACGTGCCTTAGAATGGATTTTTAAATTTAACAAAACCAAAATAAATGGTAAAATTGAACAATTTTGCCCCTTTTCCTTTGCCCGTCACTGGCTGACTTTACCTAAAAAATATTATTTTTTACACTACCTTCAATAGAACTGAAAAAGTGAAAAGGGAGCTTTGAAAACTGAAAATTTGAAATTTTAGAGGAATAAACATAATTTAAAAATATTCGAATATCTCCGCCATTTTTCTTATTTGCTTCTTGAAAATTTTCAGAATTAAGGGTTATTAGTATAATAGTTATCTATTGGAAAAATTTCAGTTCGATTCGTACAAAAATAGAAAAATAGAATAAACGGCTATAGAAATTTAGCCTTTTTTACCCTTTTCCTACCCATGCCACTGGCTTAATAATAAAAAAATGCAAATTTTATTGCAATAACTCAAATTTCAATAACTATTCTTCCAATAATGCTAATTTTGCTTAAAAGTTTTTGTTTCTAACTTGCTTATTTAGAGGTTCAAAATCTATCAATTTTTCCTAAAATTTAAAAGGCAGCCATTTTGGAACGGCTATTCCGATTTTACTCAAGACCGACTAAGTACTTGCAGTTATATTACTACAAAAAAAATTTCAGCCCCCTAAATTGAAAACTGCGACCAGAAACCGTGCCTCATGACCGGTTTTTTTTGGAAATTTGGAGGGACACCCTGTAAATCTAACAAAACTTTAGGAAAATTATTTTTACGAAAATCAAACGTCATCTCTAAGTTTCACAAGAGTAAAAAATTTCGTTCGTTAATCTTGAAAGGTGAAGCTACAGGAGCGTTTTAAAAATTTTAGAGAAATAAACATCATGTAAAAAAATTCAAATAACTCCGCCATTTTTGTTATTTACTTCTTGAAATTTTTAAGGGCTGGAGGCTATTAGTATAGTTGCGTACTGTGAAAATTTCAATTTAATTCCTTCAAAAATGTGCTCATAAATTGTTAGAGAAATTTAGCGATTTTTACCTTTTTCCTACCCACGCCACTGGCTTATTAATAAAAGTAATGCAAATTTTATAACAATAAATCAAATTTCAATTAATTTTCCTCCAATCATGTTGATTTAGTTTCAAAGTTATTTTTCCATCTTACTCATACAGGGGTTCAAAAAAAAGCAATTTTTCCAAAAATTCAAATGGCCGCCATTTTGAAACGGCTCGGCCGATTTTGCTCAAGTACAATACCAGACCAGTTCTTATATATATCTTACTCCCACAAAAATTTCAGTCCCCTAGATTGAAAACTGCGACCTGAAATGAGATGACAAAAACGGGATATGGGGAATTTTGAAAGGACACCCTGTAGAAGTAACGCGACTTTAGGAATTTTTTTCAACGAAAATCTAACGTCGTTCCAAGGTTTTACAAGGATCCAAAATTTCATTCACTAATCTTGAAAGATAAAGCTACAGGAGCGTTTTTAAAATCGAAATTTCGCGATTTTGGAGAAATATATAAATATATAAATATATAAATATAACAGAATAGTAATATTGGGTTTGCAGTCAAACACTTAGGGTTAGTTATACTCTATATTTCTAATTTACAAGCTTTCTGGTCCTTTAAGACCCTTCTTCAGGTAACTCTAAAAAGGAATGAAAATCAATAAAGAATGAAAGCAATACAATGACTTATTTCCTTACGAAATGTGAGATTTTTCCCCTTGATGCATATAAGCTGTAGGTACACTTCATTAATAAATCAATAAAACATCAATACAAAATATTAAAACAAGGAGAACCGGCCACAGACCGTAATTATGTTCTAATCAGGACTTACAAAGTGACACATCAGAGGCGCGAACAATTCGAGATTAATGAATGGAATAAGTACTGTCAACAGTTGTCATTCAAAAGATAAGCAACCAACTCCTGTTTTGTGTGGTAGTGTCTAATTACACCGTCTGAAGGACTGATTTAGGAGTGGTTATTGTTTCAAAATTGCTATATCTTGACTTAGCTAACCAAGTTTTAGCAGACGAAGACCTCTATGTCAGACTAACTAGAGACCCTACATACACCTTACAACTGAAGTCTAATAAAATAGCATCCAGGCTCAAACAGGAGGAGTGGATTTCACCCGAACAGGCAAAGCAGTTGACAATTTACAATTCAAGACCAGCTAAGTTTTATGGACTTCCCAAGATTCATAAACCCCAATTATCACTACGGCCCATTGTGTCATCAATCTCATGCCCCAACTCTAAGCTAACACACCTGATAACAGAAATCCTCACCAACTCATATAATAAAAATAACCCCTACTTCATAAATAGTTCATTTGATTTTGCCAACTTTATTAACGGCTTCCAAATACCCCAAGACTTTGTTTTGGTAAGCTTTGATGTTACATCCTTATTCACTAACATACCGTTACAGTTAGTATCTTACTGTATCAGAGATAAATGGCCCATAATCTCTCATAACTGTAGTATTCCCTTAGAGGTCTTCATAGAAATAGTAGAGTTCCTCTTTGATTCCACATATTTCTCTTTCAATAATACATTTTACAAACAAATTTTTGGCACTCCGATGGGATCTGAAATCTCGCCCATAATTGCACAATATGTTATGGACCATTTACTTGATGTTATTTTACCACAATTACCTTTCACAATCCCTTTCATAAAAAAGTATGTGGACGACATAATTTGCGCAGTTCCTTCCCACTTGATTCAGTATACCCTTTACATTCTTAACAGCCAACACCCTAAAATCAAGTTCACGGTAGAAATGGAACATAACAATTCAGTACCATTCCTAGATACTCTGGTTATAAGAAGAGGAACACAATTAATCACCGACTGGTATATGAAACCAACGGCCTCAGGTAGATATATTAACTACTACTCTCATCATCCACCTAAGATGAAGATTAACATAATATTGAATATGAAGAACCGAATTAGCAAGCTTTCCCATCCAGAGTTTATCCACAATAATCTACAAAAACTTTATGAAATAATGAAACAGAACTCCTTCCCACCAGCACTGCTAAGAAGATTGATTTTTTCCATACCTAGACAAATCACACCAAACACAGCTGCCCCTAACAACAACATGGAAGTTACACCCACTTTCTATAAATCCTTTCCTTATGTTAAGAGTCTATCCAATAGGATCTCACAATTGTTAAAACATGTACCTGGAATAAAACCAGCCTTTTATAACTGCATTAACATCGGAAGGACTTTCACTTCTTTGAAGGACAAAACTAAACTGATGCAACAATCCAACGTGGTCTATATGATAAGATGCGAAGACTGCCCAATGAAATATATAGGCCAAACAAATAGAACCCTATCTGCCAGACTCATTTCACACAGGTCTGATATTCGATTAAATAAGGCTTCTTGCCAACTATCTATCCATGCAAATAACTACTCACATTCACCAAACTTAACAGACGTTACAATTCTAGACACAGAACCAAAATTAAAAAAGAGGACGTTTTTAGAGATGGTAAGGATCGCACAGACTGACTACGTCATGAATACCAGAAGAGACATTGAACAACTGAGCGACATATACCATTATTTAATATATAAATTAAAAACACCGCATAACCCGGATGACACCGGTGAATCACACCTAGGTGAATGCTAGCCTTTGTTCTCTCCTAATCCGTTATAAAAGGTAGTGTTTGTGGGTAGGCACATAATATAATAATTCAATTGGGGGTAGGGTAGGAATGCCTAATTGGCGTCGCCACATTTTTATGATTTAATTGTATAGGTAAGCAATTTTGAAACAATAACCACTCCTAAATCAGTCCTTCAGACGGTGTAATTAGACACTACCACACAAAACAGGAGTTGGTTGCTTATCTTTTGAATGACAACTGTTGACAGTACTTATTCCATTCATTAATCTCGAATTGTTCGCGCCTCTGATGTGTCACTTTGTAAGTCCTGATTAGAACATAATTACGGTCTGTGGCCGGTTCTCCTTGTTTTAATATTTTGTATTGATGTTTTATTGATTTATTAATGAAGTGTACCTACAGCTTATATGCATCAAGGGGAAAAATCTCACATTTCGTAAGGAAATAAGTCATTGTATTGCTTTCATTCTTTATTGATTTTCATTCCTTTTTAGAGTTACCTGAAGAAGGGTCTTAAAGGACCAGAAAGCTTGTAAATTAGAAATATAGAGTATAACTAACCCTAAGTGTTTGACTGCAAACCCAATATTACTATTCTGTTACTTAATCATTCAGTCGAGACTACTAATACTTCTTGTATATAAATATATATATAAATATATAAATATATATATAAATATATAAATATATATATATATATCGTGGGCAGGTGAATTTTGGAAAACCACTTTTTCGTGATCTGGGGGTCATGATCGGTGGACATTTGATGAGTTTAGGTGATTTTCGAAAAGTGATGTCGTCCTCAATAGTGTATTTTTTTATTAAAAAATACACTAATAGACTGCTTTAGTTATTCTGGTTAATAAAAATTTACTGTGGAAGTAAAATGAATCGAGAAAACCGTCAAAAATTTGCAATTACTAAAAAGATTAATTATTCGAATCTACATCTGGCGGTGAAAAAATATACAGCGGGTACCATTTGAAAAACTTGAGGAAAAATTGTTTGAAATTTGACCATAATTTTGGAAACCATGATGTACAAAATTTACAAAATGTAATAATTAGGTAATCAGTAACTTTAGATCTTTCTCGACTCACTCCATCAAACCGTCAGTAAAAAATTGTCCTTTAAAAAAAAAAAAATTTCAATAACTCGCAAGTTTTTGTTTTCCATTTTTTATTTATTTCTCACAAAATGTCAGAACTAATTAAGGAAATGCATTTTTAGATTGACATATATGAACGAAATTCCTAATTTCATTGTTTTAGGAGCTATAGACCGACACGCGTTTAGCTGACCCTATTTATTTCGCACAAAATCGCATTTTTTTCGATTTTCAATCCTGTATATCTCCTGTATAGCTTCATCTTCCAAGCCCAGTGAACGAAATTTCGCAGTCTTGCAAAACTTTTGGAGGATTTTAGATTTTCGTTAAAAAAGTTTCCTAAAATCGAGCTACTTCGACAGGATTCCCCTTCAAAATTCGAAAAAAAGTTTTTCACTCCATTGCAAGTCACAGTTTTCAATCTAGGGGACTGAAATTTTTGTGTGAGTAAGATATATAGAAGACGTGGTCTGGGATTGCATTTGAGCAAAATCGACCGGTCCGTTTCAAAATGGCGGTTGTTTGAATTTTGGACTATTTGTTGTTTGGATTATTTTATGAACCCGTTTATTATAAGCAAAATGAAAAAAATTTGGAACCAAATCAACAGGATTGGAAGAACATTAGTTGACGTTAGTGTGAAAAAAATTGCAATAATTTTATTAATAAGCCAGTGGTAGGAAAAGGATAAATTTGACTAAAAAATGGCTAAATTTCTATTACCATTTACGAGAACAATTTTGAAGGATATGAACTGAAATTTTTCGAGTAGACATGCAGCTTTATTACTTATAATAACCTTCAACCTAGAAAAAATTCGGTAAAAAAAACACAATAAAAATGACGGTGATATTCAAAATTATTATATTTATGATGTTCATTTCTCCAAAATTTGAAATATTCGATTTTCAAAACGCCCCTGTCGCTTTATCTTTCAAGATTTGTGCACGAAATTTTGTAATCTTGCAGAGCTTATAGAGGACTTTTGGGTTTTGTTAAAAAGGATTCCTATATAAAGTCACGTTACTTCTAAGAGGATACCCCTTCAAAATTTAATAGGTAAACCCGTTTTCCCCCCATTTCAAGTCGCACTTTTCAATCTAACGGACTAAACTTTTTGTGGAAGTGAGATATCCACAATGAGTGGTTTGGGATTGTATTCAAGCAAAACCGGCCTAGTCGATTGAAAATGTCGGACGTTTGAATTTTCGAAAAAAATGCTATTTTTTAACCTCTGTAATAAGAAAGATGGAGAAAAGCTTTGAAACTGAGTTTACAGGATTGAAGTTAGTTATAAAAAAATTGCATTAGTTCTATTAATAAGCCAGTGGCGTTGGGTAGGAAAATGGTAAAAATGTCTAAATTTCTATTAACCATTTTTATGAGTACATTTTTGAAGGAATTGAACAAAATTTAAACTGAAATGTCCCGGTCGTTTTATTTTTCAAGATTTGTGCACGAAATTAAAAAAAATTGTAGAACTTATAGAGGATTTTAAATATTCATCAGCAAATTTTTTAAAATCGTGTTACTTCTCCAGGATATCCCTTCAAAATTCGAAAACACCAGTTTTTGTCACACCATTTCATTTCGCAGGCGGACTAAAGTTTTCAATTCAAACAGTAGGCAACTAATGCGCTAATATATGATATTATACCATTAAAAGTTCCTGAAAGCCAATTTAAGACCTGATATATAGGGTGTCCCAGCTTATTCGAAGCGGTCTCTGTAGGCCAAACGATTGATTTTTTCAAAAAAAAATTTGCAAATTCAAGTACAGGATCACAATGGCCATAATTTAAAATTATTTTGGAGTATACAGAGTGTCCCATATGACAGTGGCATATCAAAGTTATGTTTTTTTAAATGGAGTGCTCCTATGTTATTGCATTTTTAGATTGTCTGAGAAGAGAAAATAGGATTGGCTTTTACAGTTGGTGTTTAAATTGAGAAGTTTTTGAGTTATAAACAAGTGAAAATCGTCATTTTTCAAGTTCAAGGTCCTGTACAATGAAAACGGTTCAAGATAGAGAAAAACGGCTTACATGTCCCTATTTTAACTTTTTATGTACTATTTTATGGTATAGAAAATTTTTTACTTTCTTTGATTTTTTTATTTGGCGACGCGTGGAGAAATCTCAGAATTTTTCAAATTTTTTATCACCTTGTATAAACATTTCATCTACATGATAGGACAGTACATGAAAAAGTAAAATAGGGACATGTAAGCCGTTTTTCTCTATCTTCAGCCGTTTTCGTTGTACAGGGCTTTGAACTTGAAAAATGACGATTTTCACTTGTTTATAACTCAAAAACTTCTGAATTTAAACACCAACTGTAAAAGTCAATCTTATTTTCTCTTCTCAGACAATCTAAAAATGCAATAACATAGGAGCATTCCATTTAAAAAAACATAACTTTGATATGCCACTGTCATATGGGACACTCTGTATACTCCAAAATAATTTTAAATTATGGCCATTGTGATTCTGTACTTGTATTTGCAAAAAATTTTTGGAAAAAATCCATCGTTTGGCCTACAGAGACCGCTTCGAATAAGCTGGGACACCCTGTATAATAGACACAAAAAAAATCTACATCTAGGAGATATATTTAAAAATTTTATATTTTCCACAGAATATTCGAAAACTAAGATAATATGGTTTTTTAATGAAAGCAGTAAAGTAGGTATACCTAACATTTTCTCAGAATTAACCTATATCATTTATAGAAATTAATAAAAAAAAATTATAGCACCATTCTAATATTCTAACTGCTCGTAATTATGGACGATTCTCCCATAGAAAGGGAAATAATTTAGGAAAATTACTCTTCATATATTTTTTCTAGTCAGAGCTATTTTAGGTTATCGTACAGGAAATAAGTACAATTTTTTTAACTCAGACTATTCGAACTATATCGAAACAGCAGGTTACGAGTCAGTGTTTTGGACATGCAGATGAGATAGAAAATGAAACACATTAAGGATCTATTTTGTACGGTAACAGTAAAACAAACGATAGTCATGATTATTAATTAAAATTCGTTCTGATATTGATTATCCATTACAAAGACTTTTGTATGCATTTTTGATTCGTTCAAGAAAACTAGAACAATTCGAGCAATAAATCCTTGATAATTTGTTTGATCACGTGAAATTAATTTCAATTATTCCAACTTTCATGAATTTCCGTATAACTTCTCGGCGATTTCTACAATGTATTTTCAGTTTATTCTACTTGTTTTTCTTTTATTCGATTACCCTATTACAATTGTTTTTGCGCGATTACACTGAGCTGCAATGCGCAACGAGATCTATAGTCAGCAATGAATGTCCTATAATATCTTCATTTTTTAATCCAATCAAATTGACTTTTGACAAACCCCGGAATAAACTCTAATTTCGAGTTTCGAATTTTGACTATTGTATTTTTAGTAAATTCCAAGATTACCTAACTTGGAAGTTAAACGTAGAAAGTAAGAAGTTAAACCAGAGAATTACTTAGAAATTAATAGAAAGAAAACGCTGTCAACAATCACACTAATATCACATATTATATGCTACAAGTAGGTATGAGATATTCTGGTCTCAGGGTCTCACATAGTTCTACATGCAGCATTTGTTTCTGTTTTTTTCTTATAAAATATTGTACCTTCCTGGTAAATATATGAGAATATATTTTTATAGATATAAGTGATCAGAAGATATAAGAGTAGAACTTATTCCAATGCCGAGTAGTCTGGTTTGAAAAATTCCCGTTATACCTTTCAAGATAAATTCTTATTAAGTAATCAAATATTACGAAATTCAGATTAATCTATCGGTTGTGTAAAATTATAATTGAATCTGCAAGAGTGCATAAACAGATAAGGCTAAGCCATACATTATTGTAAGTAAAAACGTGATAAGCTAAACGAGAATATGTAACTAGTTATTAAATTGATTGCATGTATTCAATCATCACGTTTATATAGGTTCATTATAGTGTTGTGTTCAAGAAGTGGCAAATGTACGACATTTCAATGATTTGTTTAATAAAAGAGCTTTCCTGATTTATATCGCTCTAAAAGTCACGGCCGGCACATTTGTCAAAGAAATTATTGTCAGTAATTAGTTTTGATTAACATGTTTAGTATTTATATTAAATAATTACCTTATAGGTAGGTCACTATTTTTAATAAATGCTTCATAATGTGATATACTTGCCTTGGAAGCATTTAAATATTTTTTTATATTTCTTTAGAGCATATTCTAGAAAACTGTAGCGCTTTAGGTTAAAACCTATTAAGACTACACTTTTCCACAAAAAAATTATGAGTTAAAAAGAAATTTTAATGTTAACAAATTAAATTTTCTGCTGCCAATCAATTTTTAATCCTTGTTTGTACAACTAATTTGAGAAGTAACGCGATTTAAAGAAATTATGTTGATGAATATTCAAAATCCACAAATATTGAAAAATGATGCGACCGGGACGTTTGAATGTATAAAATTTCAGTTCAATTCCTTCAAAAATGTGCTCATAAATGGTTAAAGTAATATAAATTTACCCATTTTTAACTTTACCCACGCCACTGGCTTGTTAATAGAATTAATACAATTTTCTTCAAACTAACGTCAAGTTCGAAAAAATGTTTTTTCTCAATCCTGTTAGTTTAGTTTAAATTTTTTCCATCGTACTTTTACAGAAGTTAAAAAATTAGCAATTTTTTTTCTAAAATTCAAAGGGCTGTCATTTTGAAACAGCTCTACCGATTTTGCTCAAATGCAATTCCAGACCACTCCTCCCTTGGGTAGGTAGGTTAATCTTACTTCCACAACTAATCAGTCCCCTAGATTGAAAACTGTAACTTGAAATGAGGTGGAAAATTTTTTTTTTTTGAGTATTGACGGAACATCCTGTCGAAGTAGCGAAACTAGGAAATTTTTTTTTACGAAAATCTAAAAACCTCCAAAAGTTTTAGGTACAAGACTGCGAAATTTCGTTCACTAGTCTTGAAAGATGAAGCTAGAGGAGAGTTTTTAAAATCGAATATAAAAAAATCATTCAAATGCAACGTAATTTAGCACCCGAGATGCATACAACTTTTTTTAGACCACTTTATTGAAATAAGCGGAAAGATCGAAATAAAAATCATAAAAAACACGAGAATAACAGGTAAGACGCTATATACATATATATAACTGGACTGATAAAATATTAAAAGGGACATCTTAAAATTTCGTTGCAAGAATCTTCGATAAATATGGACGTAGGTAACCGTTCAATATGAAGAGATCATGAATATTAATAACGAATCACGCATCCGGTCGGCTTCAAAATAAATTTGCCTACCTAGCTGTTCGGAAATTGATTATCAAGTGGGTTAAACTAAATGCCGAATGCGTGGAGAGAGGATTTAAATTCCCATCCCGCAAAAATGTAGCTGTCGTCTCCTGGAGCGGGAAGCCCTGCAGCACACGGGAACAGAATCCAATTTGGAGGATTCCCAGGACACTAAATCCGACTCAAATTAGAGATAACTCCACCGTAATCCTTGCTCCAACTACTCATTGGCTGTCGTTGTACCATATCTCGACCTATCCTTCTTCATTACGTATAGTATCAACGACAATAATCCTACCAGTTTTAGATAGGTACCTATAGATAATCTTGCTTCTGATATATAGTTTATGTTTATACAGGGTGATCTTTTTTTTTGAAATCACTGGAAAGGGGCATCATTTCCGGAAAAAAAGTTTTAGACATCGCTTGGACTTGAACACTCTCCACCCTTAATCCCTTTGCTAGGAGTGGGATTATGGGGTCTAGGGGAGTGAATATGATTTTTATGAAAAAATATTAACTTTTCTCTGAGGCATTTTTTCATGCGATGCAACCCTCATCCCCTAAAATGCACTCCAAAAACTGAAATCGATATCCATTTACTTTCTTATGACTAAACAATAACGGCCTGCAGGGGAAAATTCCAAGACGCAATAGTTGTTTGGTTTGGAAAGGGACATCGCTTGAACATAAGAACTACCCCCACCCCCAATACAAATTTCAAAGTCATGCACCCCTAAAGATTGAGGGTGAAGGTGAATTGGAAGTGGGGAGTCGTTTTTATGCCCGACCGATGTATTTTTTCCAAACCAAACAACTTTTGTCTCTTGCAATTTTTCTCTGGAGGGTGTTGTGTATTTTTTCATGAAAGTCATAATCCGTAGTAAAAAATGGTGGTTCCTACTTAAGAAGTCGAAGTCACTCCCACCAGGGGGTTAAGGGTGGGGGTGATTTTGGCTTTAAACGATGTCCCCTCTTAAAACTGGATAACTTTTTTTTTTGTAAAAGTGAGAAATTTGATGATCATTAGGGATTAAATTTTGCTCTAATTCTTGATTCAATAAATTTTGGAAAAATTCGCTAAAAGACTCAGTCATAATGCACCACTTTACATTATCCTCCCAAAATTTGACCAAATTGGTCTGTTAGGAATCCCACGCTTCAGGACGTCGCCCATGCTGCTTGATAAAAAAAATGGTCAGGTGATGGAGAAGTACAAGAAACCTTATAATTTTCAATTTAGAATTTGTTGCAAGTCTTTTCTTGGTTTTGCAAGAAATATCTGCAACCAGAATTTTTTCTGGTTACATTTGTTGCATTTGTTGCATTCAATTTAATTCTTAAGCAGAGTTGACCGATAACCGTGAATGGTGAAAGGTATTACTTATAAGAAGTGCTCTACTTCGGCTGTCAACGCCGGATTCATCGATGAGCAATGGAGCAGTTGCAGTTGCGCTAAAAAAGAAGGCCAATGGCAAATGTATTTTTCTGCTCCCAGAAATTTGGCGCGACCTGTAACTTTGAAAATGTTACACCTGGGGCCCTCTTTTCAATTTTTCAGGCTACCCGAGCTCATCTTTGATCAAATTCCAATAATGTCCGGTTTTCTTGCATCTCATAGCTATACCGATATCAATATTTTTATCCTGATAAGTCAAAAAGTTCGGCCTTTGTTACTGTAAGAAAATTTTCTGATGCTCTAAAATGCGTAACTTTGAACTATGAAAAAATGCGCTGTTTTTTGCATGTCTCGGTGTATCCCAGAACTATCTCTTGACCTCATCAACTTACCATCAATCAAAGATCTCCTAAAAATATTTGCCCCATCAGGCAACCTGTATTAGAGAAACTGCAATAAAATGGCATGGTTCATGCCAGAAAGTTGCTATATAAAAGAAAAGTTGGCAATCCACCATGCAGACTAAGGCTGGTATGCCACGTATACCTATTACAACTTGAAAATATACAATTAGTACCAAAGTTTAAGATCCCCTTTCTGTGAAGCAGTACCTATAGGTATAGTTACCAGATTTCTTTTGATCCAATGCCATACATGATGATGCCTAATCTTAAATTCCCCGGTTCTATGAACGCGATAATTCTGGGTCTTAAAATTTGCTGAAGAGAGTGATTAGGATTTGAAATTCCTAATTTCCCATCGCCGCCACCATTAATCTACCTGTGGTGTTGAAGTACTAATCCTCGCTACTGAAGGCAAGTGGCCGCTCGGTGAGATGTTAATATTTTACACACCGGGGGGTGACGTGGCCCAATTAACATTGTCTAATGTAATAATTTGTCACCGGGTGATGGGTTTGATTTAATAATAAGCCGAGGCCGAGTGTGAATCCACAGGTCCGACGTAGCGGCCGCTCCGGGGGGCGCCAGTTAACACGCGTCGCGGCCGTCCCGACGGCATGAGTTATGGCGCGGTCGACATCCGACACTCCATTTACAGATCATTCTGGCCAGCCACCGTTCCTGCTGGGTCCTGCTGTACGATCGAGCAGCCCGGTGGATTTGGATCACAGGCAACATGAGTCTATGATAGTCTTTTTATAGTCCTCTGATGGTCCGACATGTGTGTTTCGACAAAAGTGGTGTTCAAAGATTATTGCTTGTCTCTAGAGACTATTTCAGTTCTAATGCTGGTGCTGTTGCTGGTGCTTCTAGGGTTCTGGGACCTGCACTTCTGCGGCGACAAGTTTTCTGTTTAGATGATGAGTTCTTGTTTTCTGAAGACTGATGATGATTTAGGATTTATAAATTATGTGATGAGGTAATTTTAAAATTCATTCAAATCGCGAAAGAATCAGTTTGTTCAAAGAAAAAAAATTAAAAACGAAGAAAAAAATTAAAGTGTTGCACCCAAAAATCTTGCCTGGGTTTGATTGGGTATAACTTTTGAAATTATCAAGGGATTTCGATTTTGTTTTCTTTTTTTTAATTTTTCTTCTCAATAAAAAACTAAAAAAAATGTCAACATTTCTGCAGGGGGAAATGTGAAGGCGTGCAAATTCATTCAGCATCCAAATAAATTTTCTTGTGAGATTTGATGAGCGAATCTTGAAGCTCGATGTGTCACCTATAGAGACGGTTTTCAAATTTTCGATTTAACACCTTTATTTACAGGGCGATCTCAAAAAATCAACTGTTTGCTCTTGAAGCGCATAACTTTTTTCCTTGCCAACATATTTTTGAAATTTAAGCCTCGTATTGAAGCTAAAAGTGCAATTCTTCTGGTTCAAAAAGTTCAAAATTTCTTCTGGAAACAGGTTTTGAGAGGGAAATTTAATGAAAATAGACTGGTCTTCACAGAGTCCCTGAAAACATACCAGGTCAGGTCAATTAATTTTATGGTATCAACTTGTGAAACCATTTTTTTGCTTGGAAGTTTACATGCGTTGGGTTGGTCACGATCTCCTCATAGAAAAAGCAACTTTTCTTAAATCCCCTCACAACTGTTATTTTTGTACCAGGCCCTTAACGCCTTTCTCTGGAAAAC
This sequence comes from Malachius bipustulatus, assembly GCA_910589415.1. Lineage (NCBI taxonomy): Eukaryota > Metazoa > Arthropoda > Insecta > Coleoptera > Melyridae > Malachius > Malachius bipustulatus. The sequence continues at coordinate 20,243,879 of OU342633.1, forward strand.
TTCTCATATGTTCATCTACAAAAATTAGGTTCCCTCAAGTCAAATCTAGTGTGTGACCTCTATAGTAATTAATGATCTCTTAGCTTGATCAATGGACAGTTTGATTGAACACAAAGATACCACAAAGAAGATGCTCGCAGTATGGTTGCTTAGTATTTTTTTAGTATTTATGGAGTGGGATTCAATTTTCAAAAAAATCTTGCTCAAAGGATTACATCATCAGAGGTCTTCAGGTTTATGTTAAGGATGGTAAGATGATGGTGAAAGGATTTTGGTCAGGTTGTGGACCTGAAGGCTTGAAACTCGATCCAAAGAATGGATTTTCTTGAATGAAAGAATGGATCAATTCACCCTTTACCATTTTACCATTTTAATATTTTCAAAAATACAATTAGGTACAAATTCTATCCCAGAATTTTAAGCCGCTTATATCCTTTTTAATATCAACAGAATCGACGTTTATTTACTTATATTCATTCCGAAACCCCATCACTCTTGGTAAAACAACTCGTTCAGGTCTTCTCTCCTTCATGTCTATATTCATACAGGATTCAACATAAAAAAGTCTTTCCTAATACTAAATCCTCTGAAAGCTCCACGGATTACATGCGCACATGAATACACGGATTGAGATTACATTATTCCTGTTTCAGGCAACCCTCAGCCACTGAACTCCCGTAACTGGCCACTCCATCTTTCGTTACATTGTGAGCACGTCGTTAATGCTCCAGACCGTCAATTGCCCCTTCTAAACGTCTTGATAACGGACTATTTGTTACCCACGACTTTATTGGTTTATTTATCGATGCAGTCCCGCGTATCCCACGGGCCGCCACCGATGGACGCCCGGGAACAAACCGACGTTCATTTGTTACTATTCACCCTGTTGATTAAATAAGCGATTTCGGGATCTTAAGGCTGATGGTCAGGAGAGGTATACAGTCTTTAAAGGGTCAGGAATTAAGTTTACCCCTAAGGTTGTGACACTCTTAGCCGAGGCAAGAAAAGTAGGAAGTGAGATGTTTGATTGTTTTTTGGATTCTTCGACCTCATTCTACGAAATCATATTTTTAACGCGTCGTCGCTGCAAGTCCACTTTTCGATAAGCAACAGCCGACCGAATTACACCTTGCAGCCCGATGTACTAGAGCGACTCGCTTCAAAGTGCAGAAAATTTTCTCGCCCGCTAACAACTACTTTCTCGCCCTAGTGCCGACAAATATTCACAGTTGTAGTTATAAGTATAACGATAAAGTTATAAGAGCTCCCGAGATCGATACCACGATACACGCATGTTTCAAGCAAGTCGAAGGGCGCTAAGCAACAATAATGTTTACTTACCTAATTAACGGTTGACGGCGGTTGATAGTTTTACATTCAAGCTTTCAGTGTTCTAATCCGATCACGCCAAAAATACCCTGTATATCTCCGCCGTATACCGAAGCCCAATTCAGCTCGTATGATATCGCCCCTCGCTGTACGCTCGGGTCGAACTTCATACTCGCTGGAATGGGTCACAAAATCGTGGAAACAATCCCGACTTAAGTCGGGAATGCGTACTGACGATGGACATTTTGTTGGGTTAAAAATTCAATTGCCTTGGGAGGTGGGTGCGAACTTGCATTGTCTTGGTGGAGGATGTTTCGTCATTCGGGGTTGATTCTTCGAATAAGCTCAGTGATTACTTCCGGAAAGCAAATAATTGTACACCGATCGGCAGTAGCAGTTCTTTGATCTTTTTCTTGAAGAGGAATTAATTGTTGTTACATATGACCTGCTCTTGAGACAAATGTCGCTACCATCTTTTTAGACACACTTCAAGAACGGATCACTTTTGTTGTTTGATTTTCACCTTGGAACACCTAAGAAGACGACTAGGGTTCATTTTCGGGTTCATATGAGTAAATCCACAGGGCTTCCTGCGTTGATGCGGTCGTTAAATAAATACCGAGTTCCTAATTAAATGAATTAATCAATTGATCAAGGCAAAATAACCTTTAAATAGGATGAGAGAAATCAAGATATTATCACAACTATACGCGACTAACTTTAGATTAGAAGTTTTTACCTTCTCTACAGGATGTATGGTAACTGATGCGGAAGAGCTAAAATCTAACTTGATGTATCAAATTGTCTTTTAAGCATAAAAGAAAGAATAACTTTTTTCAAGATCAGGTCTCGTTTAGGAAATATCTCCATAACTGTGAAACTAAGGCTAGCGGGAAAATGTTTTCTTTTTAGGTTTTTTTAGTAACTGGACAGTTAAAATCGAACTTCATGTATAAAATCGTATTTTAAGCATAAAAGAGAGAATAACTTTTTTCAAGATCAGGCCTCGCTTAGGAAATATCTCCAAAAATGTAAAACTAAGGCTGCTGAGAAATTTTTTTCTTCAGCAAGTGGACAGCCGAATTCGTACGTCAGGTATAAAGTCGTATTTTAAGCATAAAAGAAAGAATAACTTTTTTCAAGATCAGGCATCGCTTATGAAATATCTCTAAAAATGTAAAACTTAGAACGCAATTATTAAAAAAATGTTTTATTCGCAGTAACTGAACTACAGTTTTGGAAATATTTCCTAAACGAGGCCTTATCTTGAAAAAAGTTATTCTCTCGTTTATGCTTAAAATACCATTTTATATAGGTATGGCATTCGATTTTGACTGTCCCGTTCCAAAAAAATATATTTTTTAGCAGCCTTAGTTTTACATTTTTGGTCCAGTAACCAAACACCCTGTATATGAGCAGTAATTTTTCCTAACGATTTTTAATAAATATCTTTATAAACTTTTTCAAAATACTTAGAACCATATTATATCTCGAATTCACATTTATAATGAATATCGGAAAACATTCACTTTATTTACATCCATGCACGATTCCGTATTCAGGTGAGTACATTAACCTGAAATATTATATTTATGAAATGTCTGCCATCGATTACGGCTGTTTTATATACTTATTCAAGTGAAAAAGCGATTCCATGTAAAATATAGACAAGCAAACTCACGTATTTATCCAATGTGGGGATCCACCACAATCGCCTGTCTATTAAAGTTATAAAAGAACAGCGAAATAGGAGATTCGTGCAGATATGTCAACGCCTACAGACCATCGCATGCTGAAAGGTAATATTATTTTAATGTCTGTGCATCGTGAATCCTGCACAACTGTCCCAAGGATCACGAAATGTTTTTGTGAAGCAAATTACAGAAAGAGATACCATTTTATGACGTAGCGACAAATGCAATGTAACATTTGGTGTAAGGATGGTTTGTCAAGACTTACATAATCGACGGGTTGTATAACATCACTGTCTGTTCTTTTATTAACAACAGAGTAGATAGGTAACAAAACTGTAATAGGTAAAAGTTTATTTCCGTTGATTTTTCATTTATGAAATCTTTATAAAATATTTGTGATTTGAAGCTCTTGCAATATCAGCACCATAAAATGTCCAAATAGGTACCTTATAAGTTCTTCTGATTATTATTTTGGCTCGTGCTAGAAGATAGCTGAAGCAGGATGTGGTTTCGCCATGAAATATTTATATATATAATACACGGGTACATAAAAATATCCTGTACAAGCAGGTGTCATAATAAGGCCCATATAAAATATATCCAGTTGAAAACGTCCCGGTGCCCAAAATAAATCATTAAATTTTGACTACTTCAGTAAGGAATTAATGAAGTAAAGGCGAAGATTTGATTCAAGAAATCTGACTAATAAATTAATTTGAACATTTTTATTCATGAAAGTAAACAGAGGTATTGAGAAACAACTTACAGTCTTTTGCTTTTGGTTTTCCTCTTTTGTCAATTGTTTTTCCTTATTTGTCAAATGAGTTTCTTATTTTTCTATCTATTAATGATTATAGTCATTGATTTATCAATCAATTTCTTTTTATGTCAAATCAGTTTCACTTTATGTCAATTGCTTTTCGTATTTACGTGCAGTGACAGTAGGTATCATAATATTGGAAAAGCATTTGACAAATAAGGAAAAGCAATTGACAAAAGACGAAAACCAAAAGAAAAAGACTGTATGTATTTTAAAGCTACATCTAATCTTTTAAACAAGACTATGTATATTGATAAACATTAAGTAACCATCATAGAAGCACGACGAGAAGTTATCTTGTTTAGATATAAACAAAGAACTATCCTTTACTAAGACATCTGAATAAAAGACATGGATTAAAGAGTATAGGTGATTTTTTTTGATAAGTTTTTAATTGTTACAGTCTTTTTCTTTGGGTTTTCGTCTTTTGTCAATTGCTTTTCCTGATTTGTCAAATGCTTTTCCCATTTATCAAACGTCAGTGCGTGATTTTTCAATTGAAATTCCTCTTTTGTCAAATGAGATTCCTTTCTTATCAAATGCTTTTCCAATATTATGATACTGTCAGTGCACGTAAATAGGAAAAGCAATTGACATAAAGTGAAACTGATTTGACATAAAAGGAAATTGATTGATAAATCAATTACTATAATCATTGGTAGATAGAAAAATAAGAAACTCATTTGACAAATAAGGAAAAGCAATTGACAAAAGAGGAAAACCAAAAGCAAAAGACTCTAATAATTTTTTTTATTATAATCAAACAAATAAAAACATCAACAATCAGTTTACTTTCGTTAAAAAGTAGATGAATACAAAACTTCTTCATTAATTTATAAGGAGATCATATATACCTATAGTGCTCAATTAATTTGTAATTAGCTATAGGTAAGTAACACATTATATGCAATTACTTGGCCATTCATAAACAACTTTGTTGTATGAGATTTACATAAATATAGGTACGTAGTTGCTATGTAGTTGCTATAGTTACTATGTATATGTTACCATAACGAGTATGTTACAGCCTTACAAAATATGAAAATATAACTACCTACCATCATAAACGGCAGAAATATTTTCTTAACGTGCTGGCTATTAATGTAAATGACTATTTCTGATTTATTGTTATTAAAATTATTACTTGTTGAATTTATGTCTTATTTAATTGGGAATCGGGTTCTTGGGAATGAAATTATTATTATATAAAACGAAACGTTTCAGGGCCGATTGGTCCCTTGTTCACTCGTAATAATGTAAAGAAAATATGTAAAAAACTTAAAATACTTTCAAAAACTATAATTAATACAATAAAATGGTCGAAAAATGGTGTTTTTATGAATTTTTAAAATTTTTGAAAATATAATAAATTGATTTGATTCTAATTTGATAAATCTAATCAATTTATTATACAGGGTGATTCAAAATTCAGTGCAAATATTTTAAGGACGTATTTACCAGCCAAAAATAAGAAGTTTTTTTCATATAATCGTATGACCTAACTTGCTTGGTTTTCTAGATACAGGGGGTATAATTTTGAAAAAAAATCGATTTTTATCAATTTCTCAAAAACCTCTCAGCCGATTTAAATATAATTTTATAGGCTTATTTGTTGTCATAATGGACTTCCTTTGATGGGAATAACATGAATTTATTAATTCCAGTGGCGTCTCAGGGGGCTACCTGAATTAAATTAAATGAATCTCAATAATCGATGTGAATGTATTACTTGTTTTAATAGGGCCTGCCACAGATTTTGATTTTTTTCTTGGAAACAAAGCTAGATACGAGTAAAGCTCAGGAGGCAAGAAAGTTACATTATTGACCGCTTAATCTAAAAAAATATATAAATTGTCAAAAGAGCAGTGGCGTACCATAATTTTACCTGTAAGTTTCAAGTAGGTAGCCTCCTGAGACGCCACTGCAATTAATAAATTTATGTTATTCCCATCAAAGGAAGTTCCTTATAATGACAAATAAGCCTACCAAATTTTAATTAAATCGGCTGAAAGGTTTTTGAGTAATTAATAAAAAATCGATTTTTTTTTCAAAATATTACACCCTGTATCTAGAAAACGAAGCAAGTTAGGACAAACGATTATACATGAAAAAATTTTCTTATTTTTGGCTGGTAAATACGCCCTTAAAATTATTGCACTGAATTTTGAATCACCCTGTATTTTCAAAAATTTTTAAAATTCATAAAAACACCATTTTTCGACCTTTTTATTGTATTAATTATAATTTTTTAAAGTATTTTAAGTTTTTTACATATTTTCTTTACATTATTACGAGTGAACAAGGGACCAATCGGCCCTGAAACGTTTCGTTTTATATAAAAATCTTTTCAAAATAATACTTTCATTCCCAAGAACCCGATTCCCAATTATAAGACAGAAATTCAACAATTACTAAGAAGGTTCAAGAAAAATTATAAAATCAAAAATAAAATTATTACTAGTGTAGGTATTAAAAAAGAATTGATGACGCACAGTTCAAAAATGTGGTTTAATAAAAAATTAATTTTTATGTCGATAGGTACGTACCATTTTTACAAATAAAATTGACCTGTTTGCACCACGCTGTATAAGCTTTGTATACCTATATGATCAATCATACAGAACTATAGTACCTATACACCTAATAGCAAAAAAGTAATTGATCAAAAAAGTAAGTTACATTTACTGCATTTAATTATAAATTAAATAATATTTGGAATATTTTTACGTATCGTATATCATCGTCGAGAAACTGGTATTTTTGCGCATCTTAAATTCTCACTTATAAGATTACGTAATTAGTATCTATCTAAGTAATTTTTGTTATTACGTAAGATTCAAAGCATCCGTGACTTGAGATGATTTATAAATTTCGGGGTTCATTTACTAATTATTGTCAAATCTCCTATTATACACAATCCAACGTTACATAAAAAGTCAATTTACCATCAAAGAAGCAATGCAAAAAATCTTAAATCCCCGACTAGACAAAATTAGATGTTTGATAAAATTATAAGGATGATATTATAAATAAATAAATTAGTGGTTTTATGTTTTTTTTTATTGACTAGGTATGACGATTTGTGTGTCGTCATAGTACGTACCTAATACATGTAATCACATATGTACACCTTTCCATCAGGTATCCTTTATCTAACAAGTTTGACGATTATTTTTTTACCCCATCAAATTCAAATATGATTAATAATTATGTGAAAAACAAACTATCATTTTATGGTTTGTTGAGTGTACAGAACATATTTTTAATTTGCCTACAAAAATATAAGTGTTCAATGATTTCTGTATTATGTATCCAGGTATGTAAATAGATAGTTTTCAGTTTGTATAGTTATTTTAAGGATCTATCCTGGCATCTATTGCTTTCTTGTTAGGTATTCGGTTTTCAAGAATATTATTTTCTCTAATAACTTTAGTACATATCTTGAAATGGTACCGAAAAGTCATTTACTTTTTCTACTGTGAACTGAGTTTCATTATGATGTAGCTGTTAAAGACTCTTCTAATTTCATTTATTTTTTTTTTTTTTTTTAAAAGAGGGAGCATCGGTCTTAACTGTGTAGGTAAGACATAGTCGCTCCACTCTGGTAATTTGGCTTTGAGACGAACTCTTTAGCCACACACACTTTTAAATTATAAGTATTTGCCTTTTAAACGTTCGATCGCTTGTTTTACTTTTCACAGACATTCGAAAATGAATCTGAAAAGTAAAGCGGGCCGAGGTGAGTTTCGAACCCGCGATCTATGGCTTCGTGAGCCAGCGGAGAACCACTAGGCCACGCAAGTCACTAATTTCATTTAATTAATTACCTTATGCTACACAGATTAATGTACCTAATATACAGGGTGTTGATTTTCAAAGCGGGCCATAGGGGATTAGCATTGCGAAAGTTGTTTTTGAGGATTCCTGCTCGCCGTTTAAACTGACAGAAATGGTTTTGGTATCAAAATGAAGCTAAAATTATTGCGCATAACGCTTGACATCAGAAATTAATTTAATTTCACGTTGTTTTCTAAAATTCTTCAGTAAAAATTCAAGTAATTGTTAATGTTTAATCACAAAATAGGATGCCTTGCCTAAAGAATAATGACGTTTCTACGTTTTGACAATTATTTTTGTCCATATTATTAGAATGTAACGTTAAACTAAGCAACATTTACATTTTAAAATGCTATACTCTATTCCCTATGGCCCGTTTTGAAAATCAACACCCTGTATAATATCATCGACATATTTTTCACAAAAAAGAATTTTATAAGATAGTTTAACAATACACTAATCTAATAGGTCATCATTAATATACCTAACTTTACCGAGCAAAAATTGGAGACATTATTGTTCCCATTGGAGTATACAGTGTTATGCAAATTTCATGGTGTCAGTATTGGGATATCCTAAACCATAAGAGATACAGGGTTGCTTAAATTAGAGAAAAGTTGCGCTATTTTATGGCCATCTCGAATCCGTCAAAACATGCAAGATATCTGTGACCGTTCCTGAAATATCCTGAACAAACTGAAAAATCGAGAAATCTTATTTTTGGAATATCTTTCTTACCATTGGAAATTAATAAATAATTTTTTGTAGTCTTACATAAGCCGTTATAAGCTATTTATCTGACGTTTCAAACATTTTCACAGCCGACTAGATCCCAGAGTTTTCATAGTCAACTTTCGTTTTTCTTATGGCCGCCATAAGAAAAAAAAAACATTTTTATGTCGTTCGATAAGAAAAAAATAATGTAAACCAAAAATTAATAAATTTTAGAAAAAAAAATTGGAAAATTTTTATTCTTCTTTTTTCAAAGAAAAACAGATAATTCTTAAATGAAATAGGCCAATATGAAGTCATACTGCTTGCCTTATAGGTTGTTAATTTCTCTATGATATTCGATCTAAAAAGTTGTATTTTTTTAGAAAAAAAAGAAGAACAAAAATTTTTGAAAGTTATTTTTTGAAGTTTATTAGTTTTTGGTTTCCTTTATTTTTTTCTTATCGAACGACATAAAAAAATAATATGGCGGCCATAAGAAAAACGAAAGTTGACTATGAAAACTCTGGGATCTAGTCGGCTGTGAAATTTTTTGAAACGTCAGATAAATAGCTTATAACGGCTTATGTAAGGCTACAAAAAATTATTTATTAATTTCCAATGGTAAGAAAGATATTCCAAAAATAAGATTTCTCGATTTTTCAGTTTTTTCAGGATATTTCAGGAACGGTCACAGATATCTTGCATGTTTTGACGGATTCGAGATGGCCATAAAATAGCGCAACTTTTCTCTAATTTAAGCAAGCCTGTATCTCTTATGGTTTAGGATATCCCAATACTGGCACCATGAAATTTGCATAACCCTGTATATGCGCTTTGATTGTAAGTATAGATAAGTGGAATCAAAAATAAATTCAATAATAATTTCTAAGAATCCTTGCTTTGTTATGAGCAATTTTCCTTTACGCTGTTCCATCTTTTAGCTACGCTTTTGGATATACCTAGATAATTAGATACTATAAGTAAATTGGGATGTTTGTAAATAGTGACACAACGTCTGGGCTGATAATGACATAATTTAAATTTACAGCACATCAATCTAAAGAGTTTTAGGTATAATAATCATTATTAGTGTTTTATGTGCTGTTAGTACCTACCTATATCGTGTTTTGATAACTTCTACTTGAGCAGTCAATTGAAGATATAATCGGCCTTAATTTCCAGTGCATGTTTTTGAATTTTGGGATTACCGTATTATTTCGGTGCAATTAAGTTATAAATAAATCATTAATGTTTCTACAAATTTCTTCACTTTTTTAGCAGTTAATTTTAATTTAAAGGTAGGGTTTGGAAGCTTTTTGATAGTTCGTCATATAACATTTCACATGATAGACTATAATATTCCACACGTTTCATTACAGCGGTAACGTTTCCCTTGTCGGTATTGTTAACTATTAAATCAGGATTGATTTTTTATTAATTGAGCTGCAATGTTAAAGAAAGGCCTGAAAATATTGGAGGAAATTACATCTTTTTGAATATAATTTGCAACAATATTACTAGTTTTGGCTGTAATTAAATTTATATTTTGTGGTTTTCTGTTTTCTGCATGTTTTGATTAAATAGTTCGACCATTGCTAATATTTTATAGGGATTAAAAGTCCTTTTTTTATGATTAATGCTAAATTTTGGGCCTAAAGAAAAACTGTAACAAGGAAACATTTCGGTTTCAGGAGGTTAGTTGAGTGCTTGATACATATATTTTTTATCCAGTTGAGGCACATTTATTGTGGTAAGTTGTTCCCGTGAATAAAGTAATAATTATTTTTTCCTTATTTAAATTTTTTGGCCAGTGTCTTTGTCTTCCTGTCTCTATTAGCAGGTATATGTACTCCTTTTTTTTATTTATTTTTCTTAATGAGATCTAAAGTGATATTGATGGTTATTCAAGAAACAACGTCTATAAAGATATTATGACGTGTTGTTCGTTCTTCAAGTATAGTTGAAAATTTTGTCAGAAAATTCAAAACAGAATTTCACTGTAAATTCGTGATAACATAAAAAAAGCAATTTTTATTACCTCGACTATCCATTTACTATTATAATTGCAGAAGTTTGGGAATTAATTGTTTAGATGATAGGACTTAATAGAATGTCTTTGTCTATGTATTTTTGGTAGGTAACCCATAAAATCTCGGTGTTACAGATTTATAAATAAGTGGTGAGATTGTTTGCTGTTTTGATCATCAATGTAGCTTTTGTCTTTGAGCTTTGATAATTTTGTTATTCCTTGTTTACTATTGTTTACTAGAGAATAAAAAAATTATATAATATATAGACCACACTTCTCTAGATACCTATAAGCTATACCTAATAAAAAAAGAGAAAAACAATACATTTGATCACGAAACAGCAAAAATATTACTACTTACTATAAATCTGTATATTATCAAAACTTTATGAAAACTTGCTTTTAATTGTAATTTTTGTCACTCTCAAGCACAAGTGCGTAAAAGAAAGTAATTTTGAAACCAAAATGACAATAAAAATGGCAACTTTATGACACGATTTAACAGAGAGTTCTTTTATCAAATATTACCACCCAAAAACTCAAACGTTTATATTTTTTACTCCATCTACTGAGACTCTTCTAGAAGAATCATTAATAATTATTTTTTATTTATTTAATTTTTTTGGCTGTTGTCTTATACGTTTTGTTTTCCTGCTTACTGCTATTATACGCGTCTAAAATACATCTAAATAATGAGACAAAATAATCAAATGGAATATTTGTATATGTATGTAATACCTAATTCTATTTCATACTAAATTTTTGTTGGACAATTTGGTGTTGGTGAGTTCTAAAAAGATTTTGGTAAATAAAGAACAAACATCTAAAGAAATGTAATGACGTGTTGTTCAGGTAGTTGGAATTCATTCATTTTGTCAGAAAATTCCAGAGTTCTATATTGTAAATTCGTGATAATCTAAAAAAGCTATTTTTATTACGTTATTGGATATTCATTTACTTTAATTGCAGAAGTTCAGGAAATAATTGTTTAGATGATAGGACGTAATGGAATGTCTTTGTTTATGTATTTTTGGTAATCCATAGAATCTCGATGTTACAGTTTTAGAGACATTGACATTTTTGGCTCTTTGGCAATCAATGTAACCTTTTTTCTTCAAATCTTTATAACTATTTTGTTATTTATTCTTGTTTTTAGAGAAAATAAATTCCTAGAGACTCCACTTCAAATTGATAGGTAGTGGGAGTTTTTGCTCTTTGGTTATCAATGTCTTCAATAAAAATCTATCTTATCCAAAAAAAATCGGCAATCCTACAGAAGTGGTATCCGAGTTTAGAACAACAATACGCAGCCTTTGTTTTTTATATCTTTAATTATTTTGTTATTTTTTCTTGTTTGTATAGAAAAACAATATATAAAAAAATTCTAGATACCCCATTTTTTCTCTACAAACAAGACATAACAAAATAGTTAAAGATATGAAGAACAAAAACAAACAAAATTGATGACCAAACAGCACAATATCTCACTATACCTACATAAATCTATAACATCGAGATTCTGTGGTTTACCAAAAATTCATAAGCATTACGTCCTATCGCCTCAATAATTAATTCCCACCTTCTTGCGTTGGGAAAAAATTGTTTTTTTTTTAGATTAGGTATCACGAATTTTTCAGTGAAGTTCTCTTTTGAATTTGCTTACCTATAAATATATCTAAATTTCGTTTATTCTAACTTGCTATTATAAGTATTTAAAATGTAGATATATAGGACCTACAACAGTTTGGCTTATATACAGTTATACTAGATACAGTTGTCTTATGTAGGTACAATACAGTAAAGTACTAAAAAAAAATTTCCAAATTGTAAAAATGAGAATCTATATAGATATAGTTTTCATAGCTGGAATTTTCATAGGTGGAAATAAGTTTTAGGTACCTATGTAGGTACCTACCTTTCTCAATGTAGAAAGTACGTCTGCATACGACTTATACATATGCTCAACCTCAACACTTAGTGTTGAAAAACTTAGTCCAAGAAAAACTGGTAGAAAGTTGATTGTTCAATTTTATCTGCAGGTACACATTATAGACCCTTATATTATGGTATCTTTTCAATCCGTTACCGCGTAAATATATTGTACCCAACCGGAAGAAGGATTTGTAGTTCCTTTTGAACCACGAATGTTTTTTTCTGCCAGCTACCGAGTAGAATATTAAAAAAATATAGAACAAATAAAGAATACATAGGTAATAGTATTTATAAGGTTTCAAAAATGAAAAATGACTTATACAGGGTGTATCTAAATAGCACCGAAAAAATTTAAGAGCTGATTCTTTGGTCAAAAATAAACAAAAAATTTCGTATAAACGTGTGTCTAGAAATGCACCTTTTTTGAGATACAGGGTGTAAAAAAAAGATTATTTTACCAGTTTTTTGAAGATATTTGGGGAACCGTTTGAGATATGAAACTCACCTTTTGTAAATGTCATATCATTGATATTTATATACACCGTTCACATATTAAAAAAGAACTAGGTGGCCATGAACTTTTGTTTTTAGGTTTGCAAAAATGAAAACCCCCTAGATCTCGATTGACAATATCAGCTGATCGAGATATTAAAGGTTAAGTAAAGACTGACATTTGTCAAATCACTCAAAGTGTCTCAGCTGATTAACAGCCATGTTGTCAAATTGAAGTTTTAGTAGTAGGATATCTATCTAGGATGATTTTTTACTCTGATCAATTTTTCTCAAACTGACAAATAAAATTATTAAATTTTTGACATTTTAAATTTCAAAAGAGCAAAATGACGAAAATAATATCTTTAAGATGAATAAATCCGCATTAAGAAAGCATTTCAATGATTATAAGATCCAGAAAGTCCAAACTTGGGCAAACATTTAAGTCATTCTGAAGGTGAAATATATTTGGAATGTAAGTATTGAGTATGTGTATCTGTATCTGCTAAATTGCTGGTAATTACTGTCTCTTATAGTAGTCAGACCGTGCGTGGCATTAGCAAGTATTATTAGACAAGACAAATTTGATATTACACCCTTGGGCAGCCCACATAAAACAGGCACTGATTATGAAATTTTTGTGTTTCCGGAAGATTTGCAATAATCTATTTCCAATACAACCCAATCGAAATGACATGGGGGTATTGTAAACTTCACTATACAAGCACGTAAATTAGCAGCTTCCCTCTAAGGATAAAGTAAAGAATGTATGTCTTGAAGAGCTTTCAAAATGTAAGTACACCTGACATGTGACAAAATTAATATAATCATTGTGAAAAACTTATTTCGGAGGACTGAACGAAACAAATGGACATGGTGAAAATCTTATTAAAATCAGAGCGCTGAAGATGATTCTGATTCTAAGCAGGATGCAGTAGCGGTTATTGATAATGGGGGATAATTTTGGGCCAGAAGCCAGAAGTCCAGAATCTTTGACTGGTTTCCGACACACTACTACGATACCGAATAACCGACGAATTGACGAAAAATATTTTTCATTTACGTACCTATATTTTAATATTTTAATAAACGTACCGATATATTTTAATTACCTGCTATGTATTTATTAAAAGTAAATTAATATAATTGATTCAAGTTTTTTATTTTATATTCAAAAAGTACATTTGTGTATTTTCCTAACTTGGCAAAATTTACATGATAACCATTTTCTCAAACTCTTATGAAAAGCTTAAGATTTTAAGATCTTAGATCCAGCGACATTGCGTTCTAGTTAAAGATTGCAATATGTGACTAAATGATTCAAAATAAAAAGCCCCCAAAGATGTAAATAAAAATATAATAAAAAGAATACCAAAAATATCAAAAATCCATCTGGCAACTATGTCCTGTTCCTTGCCATAAAACTTCAACCTCATAAAAAAGAGACATAACCAAACTCCAGCCAATGATTGACAGCGGTTATACCCAGTGATTTCTATCACCCTACACCATAACCCAATTCTTTTATAATAAGTGAACGGTGTATAGCTACTTTTTTAATACTGAGTTTTTTCATGTGAAGGGTACAGGAGAAAAAGGGGTTAAGTTCATTTTTTCTTTTTCTGGACCAAAAATTTTATAATTTGCAAAATTCTGTAGAATTTCATGCCGGTTCTTTTCAACGCAAATTAACTATAACATCGACCGATTGACTAAGCCATATTAGTGTCTAAAAGACTCCCATTACACTTGTTAGTGAGTTTTATTTATATAAATCACTGTAACTTAAAAATGATGAAATGTGACTTGACCCCTTTTTCCCTTGTACCCTTCATGTGTCATTATATCGGAGATCTCAGAAATGAGCGAAGTTTTTTTGCCCTTAATTTTTCGACACTTAAGTATTGTCTTATTGAAACATTCAAAGCGAGTTTTTCATCGTAAATGCCCGTTTTTCTCGAAAATGGCTCACGTTAGCAGTTATAACCAAGAGTATCTTTTTGTGTAGAAAACATTGACGGTTAAAAGTGTGCTTTGAAAATATCAATTTGCCCAGTGTCGTAGAAATTAGGGGCAAAAACAATCCCCCAACCCTAAAATTCTCCGGCACTGGCATACTTACTAAAGGTAGTTAGCATTAAAATAGTTGCTAATATCAATGATAAGATCTGTACAAAAGCTGAATTCTGTATCTTATACGGTTCCCGAGACATCTTCAAAAAACGCGAAAAATAATTTTTTTTTGACACCCTGTATCTCAAAAAGGGTGCATATCCAGACACACGTTAATAGGAAATTTTTTGTTTATTTTTTATCAAAGAATCCTCCCCTAATTTTTTTTGGTGTTATTTAGATATACCCTGTAGGTACTTATGTATAAGAAGTAGACGGGGTTAGGTATAGGTACCTATCCTAAATAATTGCGAAAATTTTTGGAGGGTTATTCCATGGCTCATTCTAAGGAGAAAAAATCATTCATAAAAAAATATATGTGCCGGAAATGCATTGTTTTTGAGATACATGGTGTCAAAAAAGATTATTTTTCTAGTTTTTTGAAGATCTACCTCAAAAACCGTATAAGATACAGAACTCCGCTTTTGTGCCTACGTCATATTATGACATTATATCTACCTTTCTAATATAAATTATGTACGTAAGTAATTTTTTTTCATCTGTCATTACGGGTGAATTTTAGGATTGAGCGAAGATTTTAAGATTATGTACAAAAGTTCAGCTCTCTACCTACAACGGTGCCTGAGATATCATCAAAAAAATGGCCAAAAAGTCATTTTTTGACACTCTGTACCTCAAAAACGGTGCATTTGCGGACACACGTTAATAGGAACTTTTTGCCTTTAGTAATGAGCCAAGAAATCACCCCCTAAAATTGTTTTTGTGTATATTTAGAATAACCCCCTATAAATAATTCAGCTTTGAGGTATAAGTACCTCTTATCTTTAAGGCAAAACATTCTAAGATTTCCCCATTGATCCGTTTTGACCTCGCAAAAATTTTCCAAAATCTTCGATATGTCTAATATGACATATCGAATATATACTGGTTCGTCTATAAAACTTTCCCTTATAGGAAAGACATTTAATGGTATAGAGGTAGGTTCAATATTACTTACCTTGCTGACTGCTTTTTCTGGTAGTCTTCTTCTCCTTCATCCACGGATATTCCGGCACGTTGACACCGGGCGAACCCATCCCATGAGCGACCTCCATGGGATATCCTCCGCTGGGCGGAGTGTGCTGGGGTGACATCGGCGGCCCGTGCGGCGGCATCTCGCCCCCGATGTGCGGCAAGGCCGTCATGAACTCCGCCATCGAGGGTTGGCTGTTGATGAAGCCGGTCTCGTTGCATGCCGTCTCCAGCGGCGGCAGACCTGGGGCCCCGGCGGCGGGTAACCAGTACCCGGCCCCGGCCGCCGCCGCCCCTTCGGGAGTCGTCGACCTCGTCTTCGCCGACACGTAATCGTCCTCCTCCAGGTGTGTTCCGGTCGGCATCCGGTGAGCGTGCTTGATCCTCATCTACGCCGCCAAACCGCCGCCGCGACAGTCCGACTCATCATCAGTCCGACACTTTTCAGTTGTCTATGTGGAAATATTGTTTCCCCGGAGGATCTGAAGAGGCACTAATCGGAGACGGTCTCCAGGTCCCCTCGATCGGGCACACTCACATATGCACGTCCTGGTCCAGGACAAATCGTGGGAACGCGCGGTGTATTAGACGGACGATCCCTCACGACACCAGAAATAGCAAACGATTGTTACGTGTGTGTTCGCAGTTACTGTTAGTGACGGTTGTTTTTGTTTCTTTCTCATTGAGGAGGATGATGGCCGGTCACGTGGCCTAGCGGAGAGCCAATGACAGGCGCGGGAAGGAACTCCGTGGGCCGGCACGTCGACGAGAGGCGGGCTTTATACGTTAGCGTGACGAGACCTCCGGCAATTACAAGGTAAAAATTAGACGGAAAAAATAATAATAAAGTAATACCTGGGTTCGTATGGATGCATGGCAACCGAGTATCGAATCGACGGATTAAATTATACACACGTAATAATAATTATGCCCTCTTTCGTTATACTTAAAATATTTAAGGAAAAAAGTCCGACCCTTCAAGCGTTTTATTCGATTCGATTTGAGGTAATCACGCCGAGAGAAGACATGACTCGTCTTGATAGTACTTATACCTAATAGAGCGAGATTTGAATAATTGAGGGTGTTTGCCACAGACCGGCCGAAGAATGGTATGAACTGCATGCCGGCTGATGCGCTGTTAAATATCAGGGGATGTCGGTTCTTGACGTCGCGACGCGCGCCTCGCACAACGCCTGGAGGGGCGTAAGTATCTCTTATCATTTGATATTCCTTACATCTTACTGCCTAATGGCAATATACCTACCTCTGTTGACGTTTGATCTCGACTAGATATGAAGACTGCACGACAAGTTGTTAACAAACCGAAAATAGATGATGTTCTTTTCACTGTAAAAACTCTAAATAACGTTTCGTATAACAGTACTCACACCCAAATTACCTAATTAAAGATTCCTACTCTTATATCATTAAATCCAGAATTTTCTTTCAATATTTTCAGTATTAAAAAAAAATTAAGTTAAGTCCGGCCCTGCAAATAGGTGTGAATCGTCAAATAATAAAACTGACATCGCAACAATAAGCTGGTCACAGTTTTGCTACATCTTCAATAATAAAGTCAATAAATGACAAAAGCTAAAATTGATGAAAATTTAAATTTTTTCTAAATAATTCTAAATTCAAAAATAATTTTTGATATTTCTCTCTTCCATTGCGTTGCTCCTCTGGTTGCTCAATTTTTTCAACATTCAACCGACCATGTATCCCCCACGGTTTCCGAGTTCCCCAGCGTGGCTGTCCATTCTTACCTTGGATTACGGAGCCCATCAAGTTAATGTGCTCGGTGGGCACTAATGTCTGATTCATTTTCGAATAATGCTTATGAAAAATATACCTAATAAGTGACCGTGGATGGTGGTGGTCAGCGCAATTACCTACCGAAACGGAAGACTTTGTCTCTTGGAGGGTATAGTCCCTACCCTCAATTCTATTACTCATGCCAAATAACTTTTTGGGGCAAGATCTGATCAATAAGACATACCTAGTTAATATAAAACTCCCTATTAACTTTCCTGCATCCTGCATGAGTTCTTTTGAAGAAGAATCTAAGATTCAGCATAATTTAGATGACCGGCGACTCAATTTTTGATGCGTGTAATATGGGGATTGAGCTTATTTCTGAGCTTTTCTTGTGATTTGAGGATTGAGCCCAGGTTGTTTATTCCGTTTATACTTGGTCAAAAAAATAATCACTAGGTATACCAATAACAGGATGAGCCATCAAAAATAAAACAGGCTTAATAATTTGGAAACTGAAGATGTATGTTAAAAATGCCGAAACAATAAGTAAATTTTGTTATTGCTTAAGGGGTTAGGGGGACAACTTTGCGCGGTAACAAATTTCACCATCCGAGCTCATCACCTTGTCCGTGGTTGCTACCCCTTCGCTTATCATCATATTAGGGAACAGATATCAGAATTACCTACTCTATTTTCACTCTTTTGGTTTAACTTACAGTTACTTACTTAAAGTTGCTCCTTTACCTAATTGTCATGTTGAACCTGGTCAAAAAAAATCAAGAAACAGTTATTATAGCGAACGAAAAACGAGTCTCTCAACATGAAGTCCATGCAGGTGCATGAGAAACGAATTTACTGGGACTGGAGTTTTGGGACAAATCTCTGCAAACCGAACTGCCACTAACATCATTCGCCGCATCCTTAAGCAGCATAAATTTTATCCGTATACAAAATTCATTTAATACATGAACTGAATGAGGACATTCAGTTGGGTCCTCATTAAATGTCCTGATTCAATGAAAACGGCAAGACTTTTGCGAGTTATAGCCAAAAGAATAGTTGCTTGATGCGGACCTTCTTCTTTTTAACATTTGTTTTTCTGACCTGTATACCTTTTTCTTAAATCTATTAGGTATATAAATTCCCATAACCAATAACCATCGATATTGGTCGGATGTGAATTCAAGGATTTTACGTGTACGAAGTACATACCTATGGTACTCAACCTTATCACAAACTAAATATCACGGCCGGTATTTTTGGAGACCGTATAATTGGCCTCGTTTTTGTTGAAGGGAGTCAGACGGCTGAAGGTTACCTGAAAGCGCTGGAAGATCTTGTTCACCCATTGCTTGTTGATATCGTTGTAATATTGTAAATGAAGATCGTTAGGTATACATATATCTAGAAAATCATTTGACTTTCCAACAAGAAGGATCTTCAACACATTATGAGCTGGCTGTACGGGAGTTTCTGCACAGTATAGCCTGCCCTCTCACCAGATTTAACACTTTTTCTTTTGCGGGTCATCTCAAAAGTAAAATGTACGCAAAGAATAGTTGCGTCGATGTATTGTTGAAAAATGCCGCTAAACTAATCCACTGAAACTCCAAGTAGATATCTACAAAAATATTCGAGCAGAATTATTCGTTTATGGTATGGAAGTTGCTATTTATGGCGCACAATTTGAGCATTTGTTGAACAAAGTATAATAAAAATCTCTTGTTTGAATTTTGATGCTTTATTCTTTTTCTCAATTCTCCTCCCCTTTTCTCCACCTTTTTCTTTTTTTCTGATGGCAGATTGAACAATAATGATTTATTGGACTCCCTTGCAACGATATGAAAGAACTGGGATAAACTTGGATGGTAAAATTTGTTACCCAAAGATGCCACCCTCGCGATATTTGGGCGTTTTTCGCATACAACTTCAGTTTTCGAATTATTAGGCCTATGACCTTTTCGATGGCTCATTCTGTACACTCTAAAAATGCCATTGTTGATCATGTTCCTCAGTATCTAATCATTTCGGTACCTACTCATATAAAAAGAGCAAATTTCTGTCGCAATTGCATGGTACCGAGATCGTGACATTTTTGTAGAATATATGCGAGTAGCTGCCATGATACATCAGAAATTGACGACCTTCATTTCTTACAGATTTTTTTATTTACTTCTTAAACCGAATTATCATAATATATTATGAGATTATCGAGAAGTCTATAGACAGGCGCTGATGGTCTCCCACTTTCATCATCAAGTCGCTGCCTCGTTAAAACTGCTGCACAGTTTTCTTTTATCAACACGTTCCCACTTTTATGGATTTTTTCTTACAAACTTCACAAATTGGTCGAAAAATTGCTGCTGGTCGAACAATATTTAAAAAAATCGTTTATTTATATAAATTTAAGATTTAGTGTCCCTAATTAAAGGTATGCTTGGATGACTTTAACTATCATATAGTTACTTATGATTCTATTTTTTATAAGAACTGCCTTTCAAGATAATTATTTTGGTTAACGATTATTATCTATGTAGTTTAGGTCCTACTGCCAAACCGTAAAATCAACGAGTAGAAAACTTAATTCGCTTTCCCATCATCACCTGAACGCTTGTCACCTTTAGAGCAAAAAAGTGATCTTTGTCATCCTTCAAATTACTGTAACGCATCATGATCATGAAAGAGGTATAATTAGGTCGAAGAATCTGGGCATGATCGTCCTTTTTTGCAAGGTGAAGGAAAATTTTACCTCCAAATTTAAACCTCACAAGTCTTTTAATTTTTTAAACAAGAAGAATTATGTAAGATCATAATTTTTATCTGAAAAAATCTATAAGAAGCGTAATAATTACGCCGTTCTTCAGTCTTTGCGTAAAGCTACGCGAGTCCCCTATAGAACATATAAAAATTCTGAAACCTGTAAATTTGAATTTGTAAAAATAAATTAAAAATCTGCGCCACCCGGTACTTATAATATTTTTCTACAAAAATATATCCTCGATTTTAAAAAAATAACTGGATTTGCTTGCAACTCCATACCTAATGATATAGAGACTGCATGGAACATCGAAAATCTGATCTTTTTTTTTTGTGTTAGATTCTAGAATGCAGTGCGGTAACGAACATTCATTAACTGTTCTAGATATTTGACATGACGTGACAGTTCTTCTTGACAGTTAATTCCACTGAAATTCAAAGCGTCAAGTCTAGAACGTCACTGACGCAGCACCTGCATTGGCACATATTAAAGGCCAGTTCCGCGCATGAGTCAGAATAGTTTTGAAAGCTATTAAAGTATTATCGGAAGAGTGCTATCAGAAAGCTATAGAGAATTTTATGAAAGTAACGATGGTTAGAGAGTTAGAGACAGCAGAAATGAATAGTGCATGTAGTCTCTAGATTGGAATGTGCATGAGAGACAGTTCAGTGATTAGTAAGAATGGTGACAAGTGACTGTTAGTCAATTATTGCGAGTGTAAAAGAGGAGAGTAGTCGTGTTTAGTTTGGTACTGCGTGAGTTAGGAAGAAGATGATTTTATTTGGAGGTTTATGTTTATAGGTATTTGGTATATTTGTTATAAACACTGATGAATAAATTGAGTATCGTAACAATATTAAATATTTTGTTCTGTAAGTACCTACCTACTTAATTGGGTTTTTGTATATTCTATTGGGAAAAATAAATATATTACTAGAGAAATATTGAAACAAGAAACAAATCAAACTGCCACTCTAGACGACGTTATGCCAGAACGGATGTATAACGAGATTAATATAGGAGAAATCTTTGTGCCGTTCGTCACGATTATTATTTAGACGGGATTAATGATTGACTTACGGTCGTCGCTTTGAATTGGCCGAATCGTTTTGTTTTTCAAGAAACAATAATTGTCCCCATTAAAGGGCGAGATCAGAAATTGTTTTTACATGTTGTTGTGTCTTCATATCTTACCTGGTAATTTTTGTTTTGTTTTGTTGCAAAAAAAACTTGTGTTGGTTTTTCATCTTTATGTTTTTAATTAAAATTTTTTCTTGTTTCACTTCTAGTGGAGACTGTTCATTATCAAGAGTAAAAGAGTGTTTGATTAGAGTCTTCTTTTGTTCCTTTTGAGCTTGATTAACGTGTGTATATCTTTTATGTAGAAACTATTATAGGTGCTACAAAAAAAACAGTTTCAGATAAAAGTTGTCTCTATTAAATTGAGTTTTTAGATTGTTGTATTTACAAATTGGGACTACGTGCACATTCATATTATCTAACTAATACGGAACCGCTGAGCTGCCATCGTTTTCCATCAGTATTTTTTTCCATAATTCACAGTTCAAACTGTACTTAAATTTACACTTCGAATTGTAAATTTACACTTCAGACTGTAAACACTCCAAACTGTAAATTTATACTTCTAACTGTAAATTCATATTTTGAAGTGTAAATTTACACTTTCAAACGATGAATTTATACCTACTTCAAACTGTACAGGGTGTATTATAACGTCCGCATAATATTAGCACCACGCGATTCTACATCAAAAACAGAACGAAAAAGTCCTTAACAGTTTTTACTTGATGTACACAGATTTTAAGATATGGACAACTTAATGTTCTTAAATTTTGCAACACTGGCGCTGGTATAAAAATTAAGATAACTTGGACGTGAAGTCATCTAACTGGTATGGTGTGCCGTTGCTATATGTAATCGAAAAAAAAGGTGCAACAAGACAAATGTGATGCTGCATGCGTCGTGTCACTCAATGATGCAATTTTTGATAGATTTTTCATTTTTTCAATTTTTTATTCAACAATTAAAACGCGCAGTTGCAATATTGATTGGAACTCAGGAAATCGAATAATTCCTAGTTTTGAAATGTTAATTAAAACCATTTTTACAAAAAAAAAAAATCTAAAATTTTGGATATTTTGGCTATTTTACTTCTTACGTAAGAATTTTTTAATAATATTAAGCAATATTTTTGAGTATTAGAAAACTTCAAATTTAAACTACAATGGTCGATAACTTCGTTATTTGAGGTCTAAGAGCTAAACGGTATTGAAACTTGAAACGAACTATTTGACCCTTAGAGGGGAAAAATAGTCGTTGAGAGCATGCAGACGGTAAAAGATAACAAGGGTCGTAGGTTGAGTCGCTAGTCTAAGAGGGTCAACAATAACAAGCAGGTCAGCAGAATAACAGGTAGGTACTCTTTATTGAAAAGTATAAAATATCACAATTATTAATATTACACTCTTGAGCACGGTTAACAGATAATAAAACAACAAGAGCGTGCGGTTTAGCGGAATGACTTGGTCGGGTGCTAATAGTTCACAAGGCACTTATCTTCGTATGGCCCTTCGGAGCGAGCTACAAGTCTAGCTGTTAGTAGACTGCCTCCAGGGAAAAATTGCCTCCAGGGAAAAATTGCCTCCAGGGAAAAAATTGCCTCCAGGGAAAAAATTGCCTCCAGGCAAAAAGCTGTAATTTCATGGGTATCAGAAACACTCTTGCATTAATGAACGGTCCGATCGAGTCTGCTTGCCGAGGGTACATAAAATGATGTCCCGTCCTCAAGATAGGTTGAGATCAAACATGTGATCGGCAAACTTTTACAAGCGGAGCGAAACTCGATCGGATTTAAAAGCTGTAATTAAAATTAGCATACGGTATTAAAAAAATATGATCTGTATAATTCCAACACAATTAAGAAAATCATTTTACGACACTCACCAAGCCAAAAACGTGGATGATTCTTATAATAATTCACGTGAAAGTTCACGACGCCATTTCAGGAAACTTAAGGTGTTTGCGGAACCTTCATCCGCGAATTTCCAGGAGAGAAAGAAAGTGAAAACGCAGGTATGATGATGAAACGCACCTGATTTCAACTCGACAGTCGAGGTCGACGAGACTCGACAGCGCAGTCGACGAACTCGAGGCCTCCGGTCGGATGTGCACTAAACGCCACCATCACTCACTCACTGCGCGCGCCCGCCGTTGTCTCCGTGTTGCTGGCATCTAGCCGGTACGTACAAGGTGTACGTTACAAACTTTATGTTCTGTTTTTGATGTAGAATCGCGTGGTGTTAATATTATGTTGACGTTATAATACACCCTGTATATTCAAACACTTCAAATAAAAAAAAATAAAAACTGTAAATTTTCTCTTCGAAATATGAGTTTACACTTCAAGCTAAAAATTATATTTCTAACTGTAGATTTACACTTCAAACCATAAATTTACACTCCAAACTGTAAATTTCTACTTCGAACTGTAAATTTAAAGTTCCTGATATGGTTTTGGCGTTGTTCAACAACAAC
The DNA here is from genome assembly GCA_910589415.1 of Malachius bipustulatus. Classification (NCBI taxonomy): domain Eukaryota; kingdom Metazoa; phylum Arthropoda; class Insecta; order Coleoptera; family Melyridae; genus Malachius; species Malachius bipustulatus. Next base: position 20,267,941 of record OU342633.1, read on the forward strand.
AAAAAAAAATGTGAATACATCCCCTAAAGTCTTCGATTTTATTCAAGTTTGCAAAAAGAAAGGAAAAAAGGTCATCAAAATGAAGTGTCACTTCACCTCTCTTATTTTTTACATTTTTTGAAGGGCGCTAGCGGGATGCAAACTTAGTTTTGAAACTGCAATAAAATTTGGTCCTCCTTTAGGTTAAAATTAAACTGGGTTTCAGCCTTTTTTTCCAAACTGAGTCAAAATCCGAGATTTTATAGGGGTTGTAAATTTTGTTGGGACATACTGTAGGTACCTATATTTTTTTTTCAAAAAGTGGTTCAAATTTAATTGCAGTTTCAAAATTATATTTACTTCCCTGTAGCGCGCAGGAGCCACCCCTTCAATTTAAATAACTAGAGAGATCGAGTGACACTTCATTATGGTGTTTTTTTATTGTGCTTTTTTTCAAACTTGGAAGAACTCGGACATTTTACGAAGTGAAAATTTTTATTGAACCACCCTGTATTATTAGACTATATTACAAACTATTAATTTACAGATTAAACCATAAATTTACAATTTTAAGTGTAAATTTACAGTTTGAACTGTATAAATTTAAAAAAAATTATTGAAGTAAATCAATGGCAGCTCAGCACTCTCGTAACCTAAAGAGTGGCTACATAAAATTACATTTTTTAAACACAAAGCTCTTGTAATGTAACAAAGGAACAATGGCGAAGTATTCTGGTTTCTGCTTTATTTGCATTCTCTCATAAATTAATAATCACCTGATTCACGAAAATTCAGGCTGTCATGACAGGAATGTCATATTCTAATCCAGAATGCAAGAATATTTCGCACATGTTCGAAAGAGTGCACTGCTGTGTCTAGAGCTACGCTACACGACACTAGTAAAGGTCACAGAACTTTTCGAGAACAACGTCCAGAAATATATATAAAAGCGCCGTAGCAGTAGCTACAGCTAGTTTAGCTTGGGAGTTAGTTTGGATTGGAGTTCTATAAATACTACAGACTACAGAGTAAAGAGCTAGCATTGGTGAAGTCTTTTGATAAAAATAAATAAATAAATATCGTATGGCTGTGGTAAAGCCCAAGTGTCAGAAGTTTTCAAGTAGCCTCAAGGGCCTCTGACGTAACCTAACGACTGATGTGAAGCAGCCGGGACCCCCTTTTTAACGTACCTCCCGGAGCACGATCGGTCACGGAACTTTTTTTTTACCACTTATCAAGTTTGGTCACCCATCCAAGTTAGAAACCATTAAGAGTAAGAACGTTTCCATATTTTTCAATTGCTTAAGTTTTCTGCTCGTCCTATTACAGTGTATTTTGTAAAAAAAATATTAATTGATATACTTTCACCACAACGTGCCAAAAATGTTCAACTGTCATCAGAAAAGCGATGTTGTCAGTTTATGCAAAATATCATTTTACGTGCTTTTTTACCATATTAACTGCTTCCATGCAAAGTATGTTCGATTCATCATTTCAGTCATAAGTATTATGATGTGTATAAAGAGGAAGGTACCTATAAATTAAATGCAACATCGTACTATATGTATAGCTTATAATATGAAGTTTCTCGAGCACTCCGGTTCTCATAATAAGAATACTGCTCCTATAAATAATATCCTACATCTAGCTAAGAAATTAATACAATTATTTGACATCCGACAGACTTAATAACAGGTTATCCTTAAATAACATAACAGTACTCTTCGCAGAGGATAATTTATTTCGCAACAGTAATTCTCCTACATATCATAACTCATTTCGCAGTTTTAATCTGCGTATCTGTTGAGTGGTTCTTGGATGTCGGCGTGTCAAATCATCCTCAATGTTAGACTGTGCTTTTCTTCGGGAAGTCTACGCGGCGCAGCTTATGAAACTAATACACTTTGAACGGCATTCAAAGTAGTAGCTCGGAGCGTTGTTATTAGGCATCATTAATCAAGTGTTGGTCAGGAAATGAGTCAACCCTTCGGCCCTTGCTGCCCGCACTCGAACACTTTACATACTAACTCGGACATTGTGGCGACCGTCTTAAGACATATGGTTACGTTTCCAGGGGGAATTGCTGGTATAAAATCAGCATTAGATATTATGTTGGCCTGGACGGGAATCAGGAGGATAATGGCCACTATTATTATCTTTAACTGATGTTGGAATAAACTGCTGTTGTTTTTTGATGATGCATGGGTGCTTTGTTATTTTATTATACATAATACCCTGGAAGGTATTCAATTCAGGTATATTTTCTTATGTAGACATATGTAAAATGAGAGATTTGTAACTTTCATTTATTCAACAAAACAATAATAATTAGTCAACAAAAACAAAAACTTGACTGGTCAATTTTGTTATCGAAGGGGGACATCTTTGCTCGGGTTCAAATTTAACCATCCAAGTTCATCTCCTTGGCGGGGGTAGCTATACTCCTTTGCTAATAACCATAGAGAACAGATATCGAGTGACACGTCATTTGAAAAATATTTAAATTTTCTCTTTGACGATGTATGCCACTTTTGGGGCTTAGCTTGAATACAGGGTGGCCCCAAAAAACAACGAAACAATCCCAATAACTTGAAAACTGAAGATGTACACTAAAAACGCCCAAATAGGTCAACTTTCTTGTTGAAGGGGACATCTTCAGGTAACAAATTGAACTGTTTCGACGTTTTTCGCGCACATCTTCAGTTTACAAGTTTTTAGGCCTGTTAAGTTTTCGTTGGACCCTGATTTAAGAAAAGGAAATGTATGAGCATTTGGACAATTATTACCTATGTATGTACAGGGAGGTCCATCATTTATGTTCACCCTCGAAATAGAGATTAATTTCAAAGTTAAAAAAAATGAAACTTTCACGATTTGGGTAATTAATATACGTTTAAGGATCCCAGAGTGGCATAATCAGTTTGTTTTTTTTTTCGTTCGGCCACCAACGGTAAAAAACTGTATTTTGGTGATCAAGTGGGGAAAAAAATCGAGCTTTCTTCAATACATTGATAGAAATCGATTAATAAAATCAAAATCGCTAAAAATAAATATCAAAAAACTAATTAAAAGGCTTTAATGAAATATAATATAGTTATATAGAAATTATTTTTTACAATGATTGACTTATCGAACGTAATAAAGTGACCAATATAATCTGAAAAGGGTAGGTATCATAAATTCTTGAGTAAACTGAGTAAGTAAAATCTCCATTGTATCCTATAGCGTTCAATGGCATACCCTCTGTGAATCTGCACTACACTACTATTTATTCAATTTACTCAAGAATTTATGATACCTACCCTTTTCAGTTTATATTGGTCACTTTATTACACACCAACATCACAAATCAATCATTCTGCGTGTCATTTCTATATAACTCTAAATTATTAAATTATAGGTAATAATTTATATTAATTATAAATAATTTTAATAATTTCGGGGGTGAACATAAATGATGGACCATGCACCCTGAATAGGTAGCTATTTAGGTAATTTTTCTATAAATCAACAAACATTTGTTGACATTGTGAACAATTAAATAGGTTGTGAACAATTATTGCAAATGACTTTTTAATTTTGTATTAAACATACCTATAACAATTTGAAACGTAGCACCAGAAAATAGCCCTATCAATGGCACCATTATTTTTCCAAATGATGAAACATTCATTCTTACAATTACCGGCGATGAAACAAAATGATAAATATGAATTTGATAACCTAACGATTCGAATATGTCTACAGCAAACAGAGAAGTCATTAACAAGTGTTTTTCTTAGGTTTGCCTATTGATATTAACTCCTAGTGTTTTACCGCTAGCTGAACACAATATTACAAATTACATCAACACAAAAGCACATTAGTGAAGCGCAGGATAATTCGTTTAAAAGGGTTTCTAAATTAGCACTGATGATGGCACTGGTGTTTTGAGCTGTTCAGTCATTCCTCGTCATTCAAGCTGTTGGTGTATCATGGCCAGAAAGTTCGTCTCCCAGGTATTATGGCCATTTTGGATTAGTTTTGATCAGTGATAGTTCCCGCAAACGAGCTCCATCGTCATATTATATTATTGGTTAACAAGCGACGGAACAAGAGTGACCATAATTATACCTACCTGATTCACTAAATTGCTGAATTCAAGTCTACCTCTTTTGGATTCTGGTTGATTCAACCCTCATTTTTGTAACGCAGGTAAGTTTGATTTTAGATCCATTTTATAATATGTATGTAACGTTCTGTTATCATGTGTTTTATTCCCTTTTTGAATACTTTTAAAAAGGTAGATTTAATCGTTTTGGTTTGGTTATTTTTGTTGAGTTCATGAGTTAGAATTTATGTAGGCATTTTTTGTAAAATCGAGCTTTATGTACCTACCTGTGCATGAGAATAGGAACATAACGAAATTAGGTGTATATAAAATGTAGGTATATAATCTCTGTTTAACGGTAAACCACAAATGCAGTTATTAGACCATCCAGTACAAAATTAAACCGCCTACATGTAAATATAAAAATCTTTCATACCATGGAGAATTGATGCTTGAAATAATTGTACACTTAGATCTTTTACTGAAAAAATAAATACACCATTTGCAAAACAGACTTAGATATGGTATTATCCTTGAAGAATCTTAAAACGAGATTCTTTTGTTCGCAAGGAGCTCTTAAATTTTTCTATCGCTTATATAATTAATTGCTAGGTACCTGTGAAATTTTTGAACTTGATTCCCAACCTGGAAGAAATTTTGCTACATTTGATAAAATATTTTGCTTCTAGTATACCAAAATTATATAAGAGAAATACACGTCAAGCCGCAATAGCTGATCTCTATCAGGTTCAGTCGGTACACCTCGTTCTACCACCCTATTTCAGATTTCTTTGATGTATGGAACCACTGTGGAATAGCATTCCAAAGCACTGCACGATTCAAAGTCAACATCGATATCTCCGCCCATCCACCACTCCCATAGGATTCCCCTGAAGTGCTTATGAATTTTTGATAAAAAAGATGAGCTTAGGTTGAAAGAAATTTAAGAAAACGATGAATAGGTACCTGGTACCAAGACAGGAATAAAAATTTTACAACGCAAATGAACCCATCAGTCGGTTTTAAATGTTCGCTATTATGTCGCTTAGTAGCTCTGACGTCAAAGCATGCGCTGTTGCTTAATGTGACAAAGAAACTTTTTTTTAGTCGCATTTTTCTCTTCGCAGCATTTTTAGTCGAAATAATCTTATTTTATGCTCACTTAATTGTTTAAATATCCAAGCTAGGGACTGCTTAAAAAATTCTCCTTAGTTGCGTCCATTCCGTGCCTTAGCCCCCCTGTCTCTCCTTCTCGTCCTCCTTTTTTCGCTTCACAATACCCCTCATATATTCCACGGTGCTTTATTCCTCATTATCCCTTTTTTTTCTTTAGCATTGCCTTGATTGCCCAAGATTCAACTTCTCCCCCACGGTTGCCTCTACCTTCGTCCTTTCATTTTCCCATCTTACATACATGAAGATGGTTTGCTCCGGGGTGTCCGTCTCTCCGCAGTAAAAGTAGTTATCCCATCTCACTATATCTATCCGGCACGCTCTAACTCCCAAACATCCCGTGCATGGATAGACACGATGTTATGTGGAAATCTATATCTCTTTTTCCAGCCTTTCGGTCCAGTTACTTGACAATGTCAGGGATCAGTCTTCTCGCCCACTGTGCGTTGTTTGTTCTTTACCACCGTTCCTGCCACCTCTCCCGAGATTCCATTAGGAGGAAGGACCTCGGTTTTTTAGCAGGCAGACCTTTCGAGTTGTTAGACTCCTTCCTGATACTTATTGTGTCCTCCATAGTCATCATCGTATCAGCGTTTGCCTCTGGAGGCTAACCAACATAGCACTTAATTTTTTCCTCCTCATTGTACTCATTGTACTAAACCGGAGTCGCATACAACGCAGCAGCTATCACGACCTATGCGAGAATTTTTTCGTTTGGTTTACCTACTCCCAGGTATTTTTGGGTCTTCTTGGGTTACACTTTTGTTCAAGTACTCTTGTGGAGTTCAACACCAAATTATGTTGAACTCTATTGCTTCCATGAGTTGGTAAACACAGACGCTTTAGTCTTCTCGCTCGCAACTTACGCCTCATTCATCCAACGAACCATCCTTAACAGCGCTTCATCCCTCTTCCTAGTTACATCGGTATCCGTAGTTCCTTTCATGATATTATTCACCAGGTCGTCTGATTCTACATACGTCACTCCTTGTGGCGGTCTCAAGCGCAAGACGCCTTCGAACACGACATTCCACAAGGTGGGTCCTAGGATTGAATCCTATGGAATGCCCCTCCCCCCCACCAGTGACGTTAATTTTTTTCCGCCTTCTATGATGACTCGGGCCGATAAATAACCATTAATTCGTCTCAGAGAGAGTGACACAGACACGTTTGCTAGCGCCTCTATCTCATCGCAGCGGGCAAAGTTAAACCACCACAGTGGTCATAAGGTTTGTGGGAATTATCCGCACTCGCAGTCTTTCCGTGAAACTAAACTCTCTGTCTGTGGCTAATTGCCTCATTCCCTTCCTCCACCACAGTGGTCATCAGGCTTGTGAGAATCAACCGTACTCACCGTTGATTCTCTTTTCGTAAAGCCAAAATGTCTGTGGCTAATTGCCTCATTCCCTTCCTCCACCACTGTGGTCAGCCTTTTGAGAATCACTCTATGGAAGAGCTTTCCAAGTGTGTCCGTGAGACATATGGGTATATATGCCTTCGCGTCATGAATCTGTCCCTTTCCCTTCCAGACGAAAGCTACCTTTGTGTTATTTCACAGCCTCATCACATTCTCTGGACACACCGGGAGTGTTACCCTAACCGCTTTCGATGTTATTCCGTCGGGGCTCGGGGCTTTTTTGAGCTTAAATCTGCTTTCGGCTTCCTGTGGCTCTTCTGCCACTGTTATCAGTGGCACATTCCTCACCTTATAGTACAACGGGGTTCTCCTCTGCTGTGAGAACAGACTACAGAGACGCAAGAACCTTGAGTCTGGTTTCCCCCTTCAAGGTATGGTGAGGTCTCTGTATTAGTTGCTTTCGCACGATCTGGAATACACCTGCACCTCCTACGAGGTGTATTTAGACCTTTATGTTGATATTCACCTCACTCATGAGGTGAATGAGGGGAAATCCAATGGAGACGATTCGTCTTGCGATCTCAAACAATCACAGAATTTTTGTGTTTGAGGGGGGATGATAGTATTGATCAGCCATTCCCCTAATTATTCTCAAAGTCGTCCCATAGAAGTTTTTTGGACTCTTTTATCTTCAAAAGCTTGCAAGGGAGGTCAAGGAGCCAAAAAGGAAGAACAGTTTGGGCGCAGTTAATTTTCAAAAACTCGAAAAACCGAATTAAGCTCGTCATACGACTTCCAGTTGATGAAATAAGCTCTCCAACCATTTATTGCTATCCAGTCTATTAGGAAACTTCAGCTTGGAAATAAAAACTAACTGGTCATTTTGACAATGGAGACGATACTACGTTTTGGTCGGACCTTGCTTCCTCTCACTAGGTATGCCAAACAAACACAGAATTTTCTGCTTGGGGGGTGGCTGACAGAATTGGTCAGCTGTCCGCCTAATTTTCTCCAAGCTCTCCCCGTAAAAGATTTTTGGGCCTTTTGTCTCGAAAAATTTGCGAGGGAAGCTATGAGGAGTCCAAAATTAAGAGCAGTTTGGTTGCAGACCATTTTGAAAAATTCGGGAAAACGATTTATACCAGTTATAAGACTTCTAATTGACCATACATGCCGTTATTTATATATCACAATTTGTCTCGTATACTTAATCAGATTCTATGGAGTCTGGTTAATCTGGAATCTCTGACAGTTGATCAAAGCCTTGCAAATGACAAAACTATCTAATTATAAAACATGAGCATTTTTGCCAGGACGGCAAAAGCAGAGGGAAATTACTATTTATTTTTAAAATACAAAAGTATATTCAAGCGATTCTGCAAGAGCCAGTAGCAATCTTTGAAACCGATCACAGTAATCCATCAAGAAACGTCTTCACATTACTGGGGAGCATCTAAATATGAGTACACGATTCAAAACATGCACTACCTACTAACATGTACAAGATTTATTAGGTTATTGTGTTTGCCTTTTTTCTCACTCGCGACATATGACAGCGTATCTTTTGCATCTGATCGATTGTGAGAAAAATTAGCCCCTAGTTTGGGATTGGAATACTGAACAAGTTCCCCCTGTATACTCGTATTATGTAGGCCACATTTTAGCCATCGGGAGTATTACAGAATGTTTAGTTCTAATTATTGCTACGAAATTTTTTTTTATTTTTTATCATAAAATTTAAGTAGGTAGGTATCTATTTTTTTTTTTTGAAAAATAAGTAGTTAGTATAATGAAACTTTAATGTAAAAAAAAAAACGTATTGCAACATGGTGCGTTGCCAGGGATCATGCATGATGAAGAAGTGTTAAAAAACGTTGAAATAATATGTAAGTAGGTTTTATTTTTGAAGATTTAATATTTTTTTTAAACTGAACATCTGGCAGCTCTCGTTGCCAATTTACCTGGCCAATTTACAACATATTTCAAAAATCAACTCGCGGTAATAACCGATGAACGACAACTTTATTCATTCTCGCTTACCAAAGTTTTATTTTTTTATAACGTTTTAAACGTTTTAATTTTAATTTTGTAAAAATTGATGTTGGCAAATTATTATACTTATACTTACAAACCTACTGACTCTCCTTATTAATGAAACGAAAAGCATCATCAATTTGTGCAAAATTTTGCTATAAAAGAACCCAAAATCCTGCTTTGTGTCTCTGCATTATCTCATTGGGTACTGAGATTTCAATATTCTTCAGTATATCCTTCAGTGGCCTTACAATAATCACAATTATCCACGGGAACAATTATTACAACAAAAAACCCATCAAGCAGCAAGTTTAAAAAAAAAATAAGCTAATAGAATGTTAATAAGCCGAGCTCTCGGGCGCTGCTGGGTGCCTGTACGGTTTTAGAGTCCATCACCCGCTCTGGATGGTCCAAGCGATATAAACGTTATTTTGTGGCTGCCAACCGCTCGATTGACTGATTTTTGGGCGATTTTTTGATTTTTTTAAATTCAACTTTATGCACTCTTGATATGCGGCTGACCTGGCGCAAGTTTCGGAGGTATGGAGGGGGGGACCAGGTATAAAAACTGGGAAAACTAATTGCCCCTGTTAGCTGCGAGTCGTCTGTCAAAAAATATTTTTTGTGTAAAAAAAGCGAGATCTTGCTAGAGCGCATAACGGGGTTGGGCTCAATCGCGAATCCGTCCATTACTCATGCACCAAGATATCACCGATTTGGTTTTTAGTTTTTTTTTTGCCAAAACAGGACTCACCGGGTATAACGGACGAAGTTAAAGAAAGGAGTAATTCATAAATTGAGGGGCGAAAAAATTCTCCCATGTAAATTCATGTTTCCCAAGGGTTTCGTCCATGCAATTTTTGTGCGGGTCCCGGTTTATTAGGGACGGAAGGGGGAGGGGAAATATAAAACACACGGATTCGAACATTTATAACTCCCATGCACAGTTATTGCCCCATATTCGCGCAGCAAAAATATTTTTTTGGATTGACTGCCTTTCGATTGATTTTTTATTTTTTGAAAAATTAACAAAAAAGGGGGGGGGTGAAAACTTTTTGAACCAATGATAAATGAATTTTATAATCCCTTAAAAATGAGCCCAGCCCGGTGTGGGCTCTGTTCGTTGGGCCCGGTGTGGGCTCTGTTCGTTGGTTAGGAGGGACGCAAAAGGGTTTTGAGGAAAAAATCTGTACTCTGGATTTATTTTATCGATAAAACGGCAAGGGAAAGGATTAGGGACTTCAAGCCTGGGGGCATTTTTAAGGGAATAAAACAACCTTTCAGTTTTTTCGGTGCCGAGGTTGAAAACGACGCGCGAGAAAAGTACCTAAGTGATAAAACGGAAATTAGCTAAGAATTAACATTAGAATTTTAATTATATTTATTCCTTAAAGTTCTAGTCTTAATACTTTTAAAACTAAAGCTACCATCAATAATTCCACCCGCAGGAATAAGTACAGGGAGCTATAGGTACCTACTTGAATAAACAAAAGCGAGCAACGACGTAACGTGCATACTCCTAGATTGAAGGATAAAAACTTCTCCTGTAGTTAAGATTCTCCGAACACAGTTCCTAGTATCAAACTCTAAATGAAATCCTAATAGAAAACCTCCGAAGTAAGTTTAAGCAAGGCGGCTGTAGCATTTAATTAAGCAGGCAGGCAAGGAGGCGGCAGGAAGAAGGCGAGCATCTTCGGGTCTCCTCTTATACTTCATAGTGGCCAGCTGGCGTGGCTCAAGTCCGCACAACTTCCCGAAAGACATTTGCATAGTAGATGAGGTTTCGCGTACTGCCTCCTTAATGCGACACACGCCGATCATATGAATCGGCTGCTAGCGCACAAGAAGGGTCGACAGATATGAGAATGGAAAGATGAGAGGACGGACTCGGATCTAGGATGAAAAATATGCAACGGGCGGCAGATGGCGGCGCGGAATTGCAAAGGGTAGGCGCCAACAGTCACTGCAACGAGAAATGTTTTTATTAGCTCTAATCCAGTGATTGATGTATTCATGCCTCTCCGTTCCCTCACTCATTATACCAAGGTGAACTTCTCTCCTCATATTCAGTTTTTCTCTTTCTAAGACCAAGTTTGGACTCTTCATTTTTCAAGCGCTCTTATATGATATAGATATTTAAGGCAGACGTTGATTATAAAATCTTAAAAGAAGGCAGTTAATTTCTTGAGGCTCCATACTACTTCAGCTTAGCATATAATTAACAACCTCTATAAAAATTGCAAAAATCAAGTGATGTGAACACCTTATTCGCACGCAGTCACAACAAGTTCAACGATCATTTAGATCGACAAATTTTGTTTTTTTCAGAATAATTTGTTAGAAATCTTGTTTCGGCTAGAATTATTGAGTCGCTCATAATCCACAAATACCTCGCAGAACCTTTGAGAAAATCCTCCCTCCGTAACATTTACCGATTTAACGCCGAATGATCTCTTCTTAATGTTGGCTTTTTTAAGGTTGCTTTTCAAAAAATGCAAGGCCAATATTATGTAGCTCATAATATGTAGGAGTACTATGTAGTAAAGTAGTAAAGGAGTATTGTGTGGTACAAAGAACGTTTCTTATTCAGTGAGAATGTTTATAGTACCTACGTTCCCCTTCCTATTAAAATTTTAAGGTATAGGTAATTGAACTTTACGGTATAAAAAATTTCAGAGGGAAGTTTTGCAATAGGTTTTTGAACTTTATTTTTTTGTATATGTTTTTTCACAAATTTTTGCACTTTTTCCAGTTTTGGTCTAAATCTCAGAAAGGATAGAGCGTTTTTTAGACAACACCCCTCTATACAAAATTAAAGTGGGTAAAATTTACTACGTTTCTTATAAAAAAAGTTTTTTTTGAAGACTTATCGTTCCGCCGGTAGAGCGCGCCAGAAAAAAAAAATTGCGATAAGGTTTTGAAAAGTTTTGCCATGCTAACGTAGTTTTGATTTTCTCACCCTCTATGTTTGTTGGATCGCTGAACACGAATTTGAAGTTTTCTGGAAAAATGGTGGCTTGCAACTATGTTTTTTCTGTACATTTTGCGTACATTTTGGCACGTTTTTCAGTTTTGGTCTAAATCTCAGAAAGGAAACGTTTTTTCGATAAGTCCACTCATACAAAATTAAAAGTTGACAAAGTTTCAAAAATTTTTTCTGGAAGACTAACCATTCCGCCGGTAGAGCACGCTGAAAACAATATTCTCATTGCGTGGGGTTTTGGAAAATTTTGCTATGGTTTTGGATTTTCTCACTTTGTATGTTTTTGGGGTACCTGAACACCACTATGAAGTTTGCTGGTGAAAATTTGGCTTGGAATTTGTTTTTTTTTTGCGCTTTTTGTTCAAATTTTATCACATTTTTTTGGTGTACCTAAATCTCAGAAAGAAAATGTTTTTTTCGACAAGTCCAACTAGTATACAAAATTAAAGCAGACAAAATATCATACATTTATCTTTAATAACGTTTTTTTTTTTTTGGGAAGACTAACCCTTCCGCCGGTAGAGCGAGTCAAAAAAGTATATTCTCATTACTTGGGGTCTTACAACATTAATCTATGGTTTTTATTTTCTCACTCTGTGTGTTTTTTGGGTCCCTGAATACGAATTTGAAGTTTGCTGCCAAAAATTTGGCTCGGAACTTTGTTTTTCTTTACTCTTTTTTCTCAATTTTTTTAGTTTTGGACCTAAAATTAAAAAATAAAGCGTCTTTTTCGACAAGTCCATTCTATAAAAAATTAAAGAAAACAAAATTTCCAACATTTTTCATGAAAAACGTTTTATTTTGGAAGACTAACCGCTCCACCGGTAGAGATTTTGAAAAATGTATTCTTTTCTGGGTTGTAAGCCAAAAACTGAAAAAAGTGCAAAAATTTTGACAAAAAGTGAAAAAAGAAACAAAGTTCCAGGCCAAATTAAAAAAAAAAAATCGTGTTCAGCGACCCAAAAAACCGAGGGTGAGAAAAACAAAACTATAGCAAAATAAGAATTCTAATATGCCCAGCCAACTAATTTTGATAGCATTGCTACTTTTTGACAAGTGTCCCCTCCGCTTTAAACTCTGAGGCGAATATAGAACTTTGGCACACAAACTAAGGTTATAATCTCAATAATTTTACTACTTTTTGACGTAAAGCCAAGTATAAAATGTGAAAGATGACGCAGCAGTCTCTGACAACTCAAAAATCTCGAGGTGCGTGGAGGATCATGTGAGACCTCATTTTCATTTAATTGCTTGCATTGGTTACATTGGAGTGAAAAGATACACTAGAGCAAAAAAAAATTTCCCATGCTTCACAAAATCAGCGTATCAAAATAAATTTAATATCGCACCGCTGCCAACATTCGTTCAAAACCTATCACCAAGTTCAGCGGTGGTATGGGGACTGAACAAAATGCAAAGAGATGGGAATGAAAAAAATAAGAAACAAGAATGGGCCAATTTTGCCATCTAGTCCCCAGTGGATGCAGAAAAGCTGACAATTGAAGTGCCCCGTTATTTGCACCATTTGCAATGGTAGGTTACTGTGAAAATTAGCAAGTTCCACTACAAGATATAGCGATGAAGAAACGGAGACTGTTCTCAAGCAACCGTATGAAGAAAACGAAGAGCTAGAGGATTCAAACCAAGCTGATATAAGTCTCGGTACTCTTGACGATGAGCTCGCAAAACCTGGTCCATCAAGGTTATGGTAACGAAGGAGAATGCGCTAAATTCAGTAACAGTGTATCATATAGGTATGAATTAGGCCTCTACCTCATTGGTGGTTGGGAAATGAATATTTTGACCAAAACACGTGTTGGAATAGCTTTTGCGGTGCTCGTGCGTTAAAACTGATGATTTTACAAAAGAAAGTTATTAAAAAACCGTTTTTACGCCTTTTTCTTACAAAGTCACTACATGAATCTCAAAGACGTGAAGTGACAAACTGAAAATTCACAAAAGCACACAGAACTCCTTTTGAATTTTCGTTTTGAAGCTAATTTTCGTTTGAACAACACCAGTTTTGAAAACTGCCGTAACCTTTCCGGTTAACCTCCTTTTTTAGCACACAAATGTAGGTATTGTAAATTCAAAAAAAGCACAAAAAATTGTTTTTGCATTTTCGTTTTGGAACAAATGATCGTTTGAACAATGCCAGTTGTGAGAACTCCCGCAAACTTTCCGGATAATTTGTTTTTATGAATCTCTGTATTCCTAGGTTTTCTTTGATCAATTTAAATGTGGATAACCCAAAGGTATCTATTTAATTATAAATAATAATTATAACGAACCTTCACTCTCTGACCATAGAATAATAGAGTTCAAATTGAGGGGACTTTCGCAAGAGAGTACCCTGATTAGAAATCCAAGAAATACAGACTGGGATGAATTTCGCACCAATCTAAAGTGTAACTTAGAACAATTCAATTCGAAAATTAGAAACTATCAAGAATTGGATGAAATAGTAGGATCTCTAAATGGAGCTCTGAAGGATTCATACAAATCCAGCTGTCCCATTAGGGAAAAAAGAAGTTGTAGGAAAACCCCATGGTGGAACGAACACCTCTCCAAACTCCGGGCAGAAGTTCGAAGGCTTTTTAATAAAGCCAAGCGCGACGGATACTGGCAGGACTACACCATGGCCTTGACAACCTACAACAAAGAAATTAGGAAAGCGAAAAGAAAGAGATTCAGGGAATTTTGTGAGATTTTGTGAATCACAACAACACCTGAAGCATCTAGACTACATAAGGCATTAGCGAAGGGCACTGCTCAGGGAACAATGTCACTCAGAAAACTGGATGGTAATTATACAGAAGATGAAGAGCAGAGAGCTCTACTTCTGTTAAAAACTCACTTTCCAGGTAGTTCACTGGAAAGAGATCAGACCACCCACGTGAAATTTGGGAGACCAAAAAAGGAAAATTGGGACACTGCTAAAATAATATGCACTCCTAGAAGGTTGAAGTGGGCCATTGACACCTTTCAACCATTTAAATCACCTGGAGTGGATGGCATATTTCCGGCTCTCCTGCAAAGAGGACTGGATGATCTCATACCACACCTGGTTAGAATTTTCAGAAGCAGCCTGGCAATGGGATATATACCACAAGCCTGGAGAAGAGCACGAGTCACCTTTATTCCCAAAGTGGGAAAAAATTACATCACCCTTCCGAAGTCATTCAGACCCATCTGTCTTACATCATTCCTATTGAAGACAATGGAGAAAGTCGTCGACAACTATATAAGAACAGAAACACTGAACAGGGTGCCTCTACACCCAAGTCAGCACGCGTACAGAGCGGGCAGGTCGACAGAGACCGCGCTGTACGAGCTGACTGAAAAGATTCAGGACACTCTGGAGTACAAGGAAATCGCCATCTGCGCCTTCCTTGATATAGAAGGAGCATTCGACAATACGAAACACGATGCTGTCAAGAAAGCCTTGGCAAAAAGAGGAGTAGACAACACAACATCCAAATGGATCCAGAACATGTTGTCTACAAGAACAGTTGAAACCAATGTGGGCAAGAACACCATCCAGGTAAACACAACTAAAGGATGCCCACAAGGAGGAGTGCTATCCCCCCTTCTGTGGAGTCTGGTCGTTGACGAACTCCTCGGGCTACTCACCGAGAACGGCATTACCTGCATTGGGTATGCCGATGACATCGTCATAATAGCCAGAGGTAAATTTGAAAGTACTCTTTGCGAAATTATACAGAGATGGTTAAATATAACCCTGAAATGGTGCCAGGAAGTAGGACTAAACATCAACCCTACAAAAACAACACTTGTACCATTCACAAGAAGACTGAAGCTTCCAAAACTCAAAGCTATACGCTTGAGCAAAGTGGATTTAGAATGGAAGGAAGAAGTTAAATTTCTAGGAGTAACCCTAGACAAAAAGCTACTGTGGAACCAGCACCTGGACAAAACAGTAAGTAAGGCCACTACCGTTCTCATGGTGTGCAGGAGAATGTCTAGCAGAACATGGGGCTGTAACCCACACATTCTGCGCTGGATGTACACCATGCTCGTGAGACCTATCATCACATACGTAGCGGTTGCTTGGTACAAAAGAACTAAGCTAGTAACAGCAAAGAAAAGGCTTGAGAAGATCCAGAGACTTGCGTGTCTCTGCATCACAGGAGCAATGAGAACCTGCCCAACCGCTGCGTTGGAAGTAATCCTGGATCTGACACCACTACATTTGGTGATAGAAAGAAGAGCTGGAGAAGCTCTACTCAGGATGTCAAGAGTAGGAATCGGGAGTGTACAGCGAGCCACTGAGGATCGTTCCTTGGGTGGCTGTGAGGGACTCCTAACACTAAAAGACAGAACTGTTAAGAAATTCAATTTCGAGAGAAACTTCATCACGGAACTGTCTACGAAAGAGGAATGGAACACCTCCAACTGCACTCTCAAGGAAGGTACGATCAAATGGTACACAGACGGCTCTAAAACCGTCGAGGGAACCGGGGCAGGAATCTATGGGCCACGCACCATGTACTCCAAACCAATGGGAAAATCCCCAACCATACTTCAAGCGGAATTACACGCAATAGAAGTATGTACCCAAATAAACCTCGACAGAAACTACAAAAACAAAGAAACAGAAATATTGACGGAAAGTCAAGCAGCCATAAAAACGCTGAGCTCTCCGACCATCAGCTCCAATATGGCTTGGGAATGCCTAGGAAAACTTAACGAATTAGGCAAGAAAAATAAAATTCACCTCAAGTGGATACCGGGCCATTCTGGAATCGAGGGAAACGAACGTGCCCACTCATTGGCAAGAAAAGGAGCATCGACACCCTTCATAGGACCAGAACCATTCTGTGGCTTCGAAGATACTTTCTTCAAGGCAGAACTCCAAAAGGAAGAAGAAAAACTGAGAGAAACCCACTGGAGGAACCTCTCAGGGTTGAGACAAGCCAAAGAACTTCTCGGGAATTTTAACCGAGAAAGGTCGAAGATACTCTTCAACCTCAACAAGGAACGTCTCAGAACACTGACGGGATTCCTAACGGGACATTGTAAGCTCAAGGAACACTTGAGGAAGTTAGGCATAGAAGAGAATGGCGTCTGCAGATTCTGCGGGAAAGGAGACGAGACACCACGTCACCTACTGCTCAACTGCGATGCGTTAGAACTTAAAAGAAGTAATGTTCTGGGCCATCACCAGCTATAAGAGGCCGGGAACTTACCCGACCTTGATCCTCTCAAAATCCTGAAGTTTCTCAAGGAAACGGACCTGGAGAGGGTGCTTCACTAAAGGGACTACACACCAGGCGAAGCACAGTAGAGGGGATACAATAGATCTTTTAGGTCGCAGTAAGTACATCACCCTCAGTATACAAATACAAATACAAATACAAGGTATCTATTATTCAAAACTGGTTATAGTTAGTTAGAAGTTTTCAAAATAAGTTTCTGCAGGTAAAACGAGCAGGACTCAACAATAATTATCTACATCAATGCAACAAAAATGGGCCGGACAAGGAAGTAAAGCTCGAGTTAATCCACCAATAGCATGCACCGTAAAAATTCAATTTTCCTCAGTTGGAAACCTTTGAAACTGTTTATTATTCTACATAAACAAGTAAGTATACCTTAAAATGAATAGGTTAATAGTGGCTAATAAATATATTTTTGCGTAATTCCGATGTAATAACAAATATTACAAGCATTGTGAGCACAATAGATGGAAGAGGTAGGTATAGGAATAGTGTTTCGCACGACATATTAGAAAAGAGAAATCCACAATCCTAATGAGTCGGTCTAATGTCTATATTTATCCACGCAGAGACCTGAATGTCTCTTATATACCTATACCTATAGAAGAGACATGAAATTGCAATTTCACCGAGTTTGCAAGAGGTTGAATGGCTATCTTGCCATGAGTAACAAGTAAACAAGTCTAAATGTCGTCGCTTGCGACGGTTGTTACATTCATTAAGGAGTTCATCTTGTGCCTTCTGGAAACTTAACGCTCCGTGGGACATAAGCAATTAGCTGCATAATTTTATGGCCTCAAAAGTGGGAAACTTATGCTTGCTTGCCCCGCGAAGTCATGAACCCTAAGGAGATACTGCTCCGCTAATTCACTTCCTATGAATACATTTTAACAGATTCAGATTTCGAACGATGTTAGAGAATTATTTCTGCAAGCGAATACGGGACTTAAATTTAAAGTGTTTTTAAACAGCGGAGTTTCTGAATAAGTAAATTTAGAAGGTATGGATTTATTTGTCATCTGCGTTCTGCGTCGAACGGTATTAGAATATTACGACAATTCTCTTCTCAAAATGTATGAAAATAATATTAGGTACTTAGTGTATTATAAGTATCTATATAATTATAGTCAGCTTGAGTCCTCCATTGGTATAGCGCTTCAAGCATCTCTTGTAAGTAGGTATTATTTCCTATTGCTATGTGAAAAAGTAAAAAAAAAGAAAAAAAATTAAATAATGAGAGATGCGAGTAAATTTTCTGATTGAATGATTACTTTTCTATTTCCACAGCTCTCTATAATAAAAATGATAGTTCAGGGAGTTCTTATAAAGTCCAAATTTTAATCGTCACAAGAAGAATACACGGGATAAGTTAAAATCATCCCCTATCATTTCCAGTGGCAAAACTTCCCGATAGAATTCCAAGCTATGTAAATAAAGAGCGCAAAACAAGGAGGAATGAATATCTGCGTCGTCACGGGGAAATTATGTGGTGATTTATATAAGAGAAGCGGCATCCCAAAATAAAAGTCACCTAAATCGCTTTTTATTCCGCACTTCTAAACTCCCTTAATTCTTAATTGCTTACTGAAGCAGTAGTTAATTTAATTTATATTTGGCTGAGCAATAAAATCGGGTAGCAAGCAGTAAGTCTGGGGATCGTAGCCGCGTCGGGGCGAATGCATGATCTATGTCCTGGTCAGAGCCTGCGGAAGGGTGGTAAGAACGCGCGGCGCTCCAAGACATTAATATTACCGCACTTGCTGCATGTGTCCGACATGCCGAGACCCAGTGCTTGACCGCCAAACGCCAGTGTCGTACGAAAATTACCCTTACATCACATAATTTTAACTTAATTCAACCCTGCAAAATTTCACGATCCTCTATTTCTAATATACTTACCTACCCCCATATCTTCCTCATTTAAATGGAAGCATTAACTTCATTAAATCTACTCTGATAATATTAGGTATTTAGAGGGCACGAAAACGTATTGCACCAAGTGTGATTATACCTACGTAGAAACAGTTTGACATTTAGATATGATTTTTGGTGCGTGGAGTGACCAGACTAACACATGCAATCCTGCTGTCATCCTCCTATATGCTCTTCCTACACTACCAGACTCACCATCCCTCACATCATTCTCTCATGTTCCACTCTTCCATGTTCCAAACACCATATTGTTGCCTCTTGTGACATCCTGGCAGACCCTGGTTTCATCCACAACATATTTTGTTTCTTCAAGGAGGCCGGCTTCTTCAGCCTATTGATCTAATCTATTGATTCTAGCTGCTGCTAAGAACTCTCAATGGTTGATGCAACCCAACTCAATCAAAAAAACATTCAATTGGAAATTTTATTTTAGCTTTGTGTGGTGATGTAAAAATAAATAAATTGATTTTTTTTAATTGAAAATGCACATGCACTGCAGGGAAATCCCTATGACGCTCGGGGAGCGGTGCATGAGCGGAGATATCGATTCACGTCGGCCTTGAATCTCTGTAAGTTGTATACTTCGGGAACACGCCCTTTGGAATGCTATTCCAAAGTGGTGCGGTTCTATACATAAAAGAAGTCTGAAATAAGGTGGTACGAGGTGTAACGAGCTGAACCTTATACGGATGAGCGTCTACGGCTCGACGTGTATATCTGCCCGGTCTTGTTCTTGGTGGGATCAAGCGGGCCACGTCTTTTGAACACCTTCCATTAAAATATCTGTAAAACAGACTCAGGTCAGCTACTCTTCTTCGATGTTCGAGAGTGTCTAAATTTTTTGTCAAATCTGGGTCCCCAATCAAGCGGATGGCTCTTTTCTGAATCGAGTCGAGAAGTTTCAGCGTATGTTTGGGAGCTGAGCTCCAAACATGTGAGCAGTACTCCAAGGATGGTCGGATTTGAGCCTTGTATAAGAGGAGAAGCTGTTGTGGTGTATAAAATTTCTTCGTGCGGAAGGTGTTCCAAGTTTTTGAGAAGCACTCTTCGCCAGACCTGCAACATGATCATGCCAAGACATGTTCTCTCCGATGCTCACTCCAAGTAAACGAAGAGATGACGCTGGGGTAAGAGAGTGTCCCGCCATCATCATATCTGGCTCCAAAACGTTGGTCTTTTTGGAGAAGATGACTGCTTGGGTTTTTCCAGCATTGAATTGGACTTGGTTTCTATCGCCCCAAGTTAGAATGTGTTGCAAGTCATCGTTAAGTATGGCAACTTCTTGCTCCCTGCGAGTCTGTGCGTCGATGGCAGATGTTCGCGCATCTAACGTATAAGGAGATATGAGGGTACTGTCGTCGGGTTTGTCTCCTTTTTTCTAATGGAACCTTAACAAAAACGAAACCAATCAGTTGTCAAATGTGGGCCTACGATTTGTGAACTTTTGAAAGTTTTTGCAATTTAGGATTGTCGAAGAATAAAAAAAAAGTTTATTATCCCATCTTTCGAATGTTGCCTGGAGAAAAACGAATGCGCGAGAAAAAATTGCAATTTTGCTTTGGGGGTGCCCACTTCACAAATTCCAAAATATTAAATTATAGGTATGTATCGACAATAAAAATCTATGAGTGGGCAAATGAAACTAATGACTGGAGAAACGTGAATTAACAATGGACGAACGATCTATGTGGTTTTCTTGCAATTTGGGGATGCTGGTCGAAAGATTGCCGATTTTTCCTTATTTTTATTTTTTAAACGGCACCTGAACAAATAAGCTTTGGTGGGCAATCAATCAGTGACCTACAATGGTCAAACGAATGCGATGAAAAAATTACCAAATTCAGATTTTGGGAGGGGAGCAACTTCACAGTCTTTCGGAAAAAGATCTGTGAAGTAGCCTCCCAAAATTCGCATTTGAGGGGACAACTTTACAAACCTTTCTGAATCCTTTTCTTATATTTTTATTCTAACTGAAGATTGATTGATTGACCGATCTTCTTTGAAAAGAGAGGAGTCAAACCACACGCTATCGATTACGCCACGATTTCAAACGTTAGCGCATGAGTCTTCAGTAAAGTTGGTTGAAATGGACCAAATCATTTATCATTTCCACTATTTCCAATTTTTCATTTTTACAATTATCTGCAATTTTCATCAAACTTGAGAATCCTGGAGTTTTCTTTGTGAGTTCAAATAACAATTTTGTAAATATTTCACGCCCATAACGATGGTAAGAGAAACTTAGTCGAGTTGAAATTTACAGATACCTGTACCCTACGCCACTGCCTTCGTTGACCCGGGTGTGAGGGTCTCTAGTGGTAGTTATTCACAAGTGCCGTCGGCGACTTGCAAACTTACCCCTTCTCTCGCACACATATGTAATGGGCAATGTTCGCTGTCCACTTGAGCCTATTTCTCCCGATCCCACGCCTAGCCCATCCAGAGTCCCAGGCAGCTGTTACAGCGTCGTAAAATAGCCTTAACTGCTTTATTATCCTGCATAGGTGAAAAGTGGATTTTCACTTTCTTCACGTCGACAAAAAAGTTCACTTTACCTGCCATAGAATCTAAAATGGACATCTATTGGGAACACATATTTTTCCTTTTTAGCTTCCAGAGAAAAAGGTGTGTGATCATTTCATAGGCCGGGAGGCGATTTATGTAGGTATTTGTAATATCTTGAGAGGTTTACTTATTCTTTGATTTTTTCCTTTTTCGTAGGTAGGTACATTCTTTTCTTATGTGTATGAAAGCTGTTTTGTTGCTTATACCATTTAAACAAATTAAAAAAAAAACATGAAAATTTTTCATTCAGAAATTTTGGAGATATTTTTGTATTTTCAAAATGTAAACTGTTTGTGCGATATAAATATGAAAGTTTTCAATTTTTTATAGCTCGCATAGATAGATTCATGCACGTTAAGCCTGGTGGTATTATGTGTTTAGTTAGGGGGGTGGATTCGTAGATTGGGCAAGGATAAATTCAGCGCAAATGTTGAACGTAGGATGGGTATAAAGTCCTCGTATATTCGGTCGGGTCTGAGATAATTGCGAAACTATAGCGCAACATGTGGGGACATTTATAAGTGGAAGCACCAACACCAGGTAGAATACGCCTCGGACCGGCTCCTAACCACGTAGCAGGGCCAAGCCTCCGCTAATGCTCTAGCTTTAATTAAACAAAATGTGTTTTTATATTTCCTCCATATGGTTTGCACAAAATTAGGAAATTAGATGTTATTAAAAAGAACGAGGGCGTAAATATATGCTCACCCCGTACGTAGTTTTTTATCTGCTCGGTTCTCATCCCTTTTTTCCTACATTCTATACGTGCATTGGTAACAATATCTCTTAGATCCCCTCGCCTCGTTAACCTATTATTCTTTTTTACACGATATTTATTATTTGTATTTTAGGTAGAATTTTTTATTTACATAATTTATTTGATTACACTTAATCGTAAATAAACGAGTCAGTCTTCTATAATAATGAAACTGGTATCTGAAACTTTGGATGACTCTCGTCTTTGAAACTGCAAGACAATTTGCAAATTAATGTTCGAAACCTAAGATATCTCGCCCTACCCAAAGGTTAAGTTTATTAATATAATGCTTGAGGATTATATAAGCGTCAGATATTTGATTTACTTAAGAGCTTCCAATATACTTAATTTCTACTAAGGAAATTAATATATTAAACAACCGGAAACCTATTTACTAATGAGGTCGTATCGGATCTGCATACCTACTATATACCAACTAGACACAGAAAACTAATTACGTAGACTTCTAAGATACATATCAGGTCGAATTTTTCAATCACAATCAAATCACAATTTTGTTATCAATCTAGAACAAAGTGAATAATTGATTCCAATCAAAAATTAGAGAAATTAGAAGGCGCTTACAATAATAAAAAATATCATCACATTGGCTGGTTCAAGCAAAGCTACTAAGGACTTATCAAAGACAAATTATAAAATGTTATAATATGTATTGTGTAATGAGGTGTAAAAATAATACCTACAAGAAAATTTATTGAAAATCATTTTTATAATCTGAAAAAACCTTTTACGAAAACGAAACTTAACGGTGCCGTGACCAGGATATGAGAAAATAAGTATCAGTAAACGAAAAAGGAAATAAAGATCAAAATTTTTATATTTTTTTGTACTCAGCAATTACCTTTTGAACTACAACAAGGCAGCTCCGAGCTGCTAGAGAACGAACTGATATAATGTAACGCAGAGGACCCGGGTCTCCTGGTCTGTGGCGAAAAGCCACGGTGTGATCGTCTAGTTTTCCGATGACCCAGGCCCTGTGGTCTTTCGCGAAAAGCCACCGTGATCGTCTATTTACCTCCGGGTTTCCCCTAATTTGTGAAGGAAATTCCTTCGGAATATGCGCTTTGCCATCTGCTAGTGAATTGGTTCGAAGAAGTTTTGCCTATTGTGAATATTGAGTCTGAGACGCGAATGAAGTAAGTATGTTTCACTGGAATTTCCCGGGATAGGTAAAGGAAACTCGGCCGGAGTCCGCTAGGCCATCTCTGGTCGAGTTTTATTAGAATTGAGATTAGAAATTGGCGTGAAACGATTTTTTGCCCTTTTCGGTTTTTCAGCTGGAGTTTTTACAAGGTAGATAAGAGAAATTCGACCGCAGTCCGCTAGGCCATCTCTGGTCGAATTTTCGGGTATAGATAAGGATTAGGTATCCCGGAGTCCGCTAGGCCATCTCTGGGTACCGTATAAAGGGTTAGGAAGTCAGATTCGACCTGCTCGGAAGCTGATCTTAATGTGTCTGGAGCTGCGGTAAGACGTCTGCTTTTATAGAAGCGGTGGTCCGCTTTCTAAACACCACGCAACAATGCACCTTATTGGCACTGTCTCCTATCGTGATTTGTTTCTTGTCATTTTTCCCTAATCACGAGACTTAGCGATTTGACCTCGCGGCTACCTTACTGAATTGTCCTAAACCTGAACTACCTAAATTTTCCTTAAAATCGGCAGACGCTTTCTGTACCTTTCCATTGTGCCTAGCTATTATAATTACACCGGCTTAACTTTCATAGCGTGTTTTCACCTACTTGCTGTCTCGGGACCATGGTGGATTTTTGGCTGTTGCAGTTTATTAATTCGCTCTATCGATTGGTGTATTTCTCATTACCGTGGGCGGGATACCTATCGACTTACTATTGTCTTTGCATGGAGCTATTGTTTGATTCGTGGCGCGTAACTTTCCTTTCCCGTCTGTATCTAGGTCATGCCATTATTTCACTCGATCCGAGCAGGGTGTCTCTTAATACATCTACCAACATCTGGCGACGTTTATTTACCCTTGCGGTGGCCGCTCTCTCGGATGTCTTCCTAAAGCGCTGAAATATTTTTAGCTAGAGCGATTTCTCCTTATGAATATCTAATGAGCTGACGGGAATCGTTTCTTTGCCGCGCTGGCGGGTGGAAGTGTTTTGATTTCCTAACAGTTTTACCTTTAGGTAATTACGTACCTAATTCTTGCACTGTTTGCTTTTTCGATTTGGGCTGATTTAACGAGGGAGATGGAAATAATTTCCTTATCATCCTACCTAGGTACGATCCATTTCACAGGAGTAGATCCACATAATGAAGTCTAGAACCAAAAGTAGACGATGCATGGAAAAACAACGTAAGGTCGATTGTCATAATCGACTAGCTGAAACTTATAACACCATTGGTGCCGTGACCAGGATAGTGAAAAATAATCATGAGTAAAGGAGAAGGGAAATAAAGTTCAAAATTTTAATATTTTTTGTACACAGTTATTACTCTCCTACTCTTTGAACCGGAACAAGGCAACAAGGCAACTCCGAGCTGCTAGAGAAAGAACTATAAAGAGGAGATCCGCATAGTAAAATCTATAGAATCAAGCAGGTGATGCAAGGGACTCTCATGAAGTTGGCCCCCGAATCATATGGAAACATCTAATTTTTCAGAGTTCTGAGTAGAACTAGAATACTTCTAAGTTTTAGAGTTCTGTATATACTTAAATTTTAAATAGTTCCGCGGAACTAGAAAGCCCTATAAATGCAAGAATCAGTTGTGGGGGCTAAATTCACCCCCACTTTGCTCAGAAAATGCGTTCTGGTGTGATAAGTGGCAACAAAACTTGGAGTTCTAGAGTTCCTGTATATTTTCGCAAATAGTTCGGCGATTTTTTTTGCATTTTTATTTAAATGCCGAAAATGAGCTGTGATTAGAGTTCTGGGAAGCCCCCGAAGAGTTCTATAGAAAATATCTCTCCCATTTTGTCGAGAACTCAGTACTTTAGTGTTATTTGCGGCATTCTCCATTAAAAATAGCCGAAAATAAGTTCTGATTAGAGTTCTGGGTAGCCCTCGAAGAGTTCTATAGAAAATCTCTCTTCCAATTTAGCTAGAAATTAAAACTTTCATTGTTAAATTGAAAAATGTTTATAGAGCTCTTCTGGGGCTACAGAACTCTAATCAGATATCATCATTTTCGGTGATTTTTGTTGATTTTGCAATAATTACCAATAGACTATTGAGTTTTAAAGAAACTGGCTCAGAACTTTAATTAAAACGCATTTTTAGCGACTTTTGTTGATTTCGCAATTATCAAAAAATCTATTGAAGTCTCGGTAAACTGAAAGAGGCTTTTTCTATAGACCTCTTCGCAGGCTACAGAACTCTATTTTTGGCCCTTTTTTATTTAAACAAAAGGGAGCATCCAGATACAAATTTTCCATTTATAAATAGTTTTCACAAGTACAAACAACCATGCCGCCCTGGGATTCGAACCACAGACGATGGCAGTGTCAACGGTTTCAGTCAGCGTCTTAAATCATCGCACTCCCGCTCGTACTTTCGGCCCTTTTTGTTGATTTTGCAGTTAACAAATAAACTAATTGAGTTCTCGGAAAATTGGAACATGATTCTTTTTACAAAACTCTTCGTGGACTACCCAGAATTAACTCTTATCAAAGCTAATCTTCAGCGATTTTTGTTGCAGTATGTCGCGAACAACACTACTCAAAACTCTGAAAAAACCTGATCGAGTAGCTGAAGGAGTTTGTGGAGTTTCTGGAGGAATTAGCAAAGTGAAACAGGGTAACCAGGGAAGAATTTCAGGCAAGAAAATGTGCAAGCAAGTACCTACGCAGTGAAGCTCATAAAGATATCATAGGAATTCGGGGAATAAATACGTCGTTAGATAATGTTGAAGTTCAAGAAGAGGCAGTTCAGGGTTGAGAAGTTAAGTACTTCGAGCAATATGGAGGCTACCCCTGGATTAATCAATATCGTGGACACTTCAGCAAAATGTTTTTGTTCTCAAATCGACACTTCATGCTATAATAGTATAATAGTATCGCACATCAAGGTCAAGGCGGGGTAGAATAGTCAAATACTCGTATATTAAAGGAGTGGAACGCAATTTTAAAAAGAAAATCATCCAGGCAGATAAATTACTCTAAAAGGCGATAGAAAACTTAGAAGCTCATACTAGGACATGGGCAGCATCAATATAGAGTCATTCTTGGTCTACTTATGCTGATTTCAAGAGGGAATTTTTCTGCAACGTTCTGCAAAATAGGCATAGGTACCTTTACTCGAAGTCACAAACGGTTTTTTCAAAATAATTACGTAATTATATATCTCCATCTTATTCTAATACATGTAAACTGTATATCTCCATCCTATTCATTTAATTAAATTCCAGCAATTTCAGGGTCGGAATCCCTCTATTAATTCGGGCCATCTTTTAGGTAGGTATCTGAAATGATTAATCAAATAATTATTTACCTGCCTAATATACAGGGTGGTCCAACTTAAAACGTCAGGACTTTACCAAACGATAGATAATGTTAAAATAATGCCAGTTTCTCTAATACACTTATAGCCGGGAAAGCTTCCTTTTCAAGTTTTGGGAAAAAAAAAATGTTTTGTGAATATTGTCAAAACGGGTGCTTTAAAAAAACTGAAATTTGGCACGCAGCATGAGCTAAGTATCTTTCATGATTTACGGCTTATGATGATAAATTGCGAAAATCAGCGGCGGAGATATGGGTATGTGTCATCGCCCCTTAAAAAAAAAAAATTGACGCCACTGACTCTATGGTTACTGACAATTGTTACATTAGTTAGGTGTTGTTTATTTCTGTTATTTAATTATTTAAGTAAAAGTTATTTGATTAGAATTTGTCTGTTATTCTTAAAATGGCTACGGATATTACATAAAAAGCATGGGGCATAAAATAGTATTACTAAATTTTCCATAGAGTCAGTGGCGTCAATTTTTTTTTGAAAAGGGGCGATGGCACACCCATATCTCCGCCGCTGGTTTTCACAATTTATCACCATAAGCCGTAAATCATGAAAGATACTTAGCTCATGCTGCGTGCCAAATTTCAATTTTTTTAAAGCAGCCGTTTTGACAATATTCGCAAAACATTATTTTTTCCCCAAACTTCAACTTCTTTTTCTTGAAAGTATCTTGAAAAGAAAGCTTTCCCGGCTATAAGTGTATTAGAGAAACTGGCATTATTTTAACGTTATCTATCATTTGGTAAAGTCCTGACGTTTTAAGTTGGACCACCCTGTATGTGAAGATATGTTTTATTGTTCTATGATATTATAAAAATCTCCAATTTCAAAGAATGAAGGATATAGGAAACGAAGTTATTAGCAGTTTTCAGTATGTGTAGCAAAAGGCTATACAAGGCCAGAGGCCGACATAAAATGGTCCGGTAATAGGCCTCCTAACTCGCGAAGAATGATTTAAGCACATTTTAAACGGCCGTCCCAATTTGACCGTAAATCAAACTCGAAGGAAGAGAACGGTGCATTTCTCCTGCTAACCGCTTATCCTGGATGAAATTTATGAGGCGAAGATATTGACAGAAACTCGTGTTAAGACCACTATTACAAGAGATTTATCGATACATAAGTCTTCCGTAACAATATTTGTCAAGTGTTTAACTATGAGTGGCAGAAATCAAGTCATAGATCATCTCTTTAGTCAACATGTCCAGGAGTGGATTTTGCCGGCAATAAATAACTGGGGCACGCGCAGCCATACAGGTGGTTCATGATGGATTATGCCATGATGACCAAACAATTATTGACCTTTCAGCTCCGACACTTCGAAAGTAGCAAAGGCGACATACTCGTTACACTTTAGGAAGTGGGTGCAATTAGTATTGTTGAAGCTGAATATGGTTTAATGCTGCCGCGTAAAGTGCAAGTGCATGTGCGTTGACGTTGCATGTTTTTAATTATGAGGTATTATGCTAATCACAGTAGCAAATATCAAGATAATATCGTTAAGGCAGTTATTAACTGTTATAGCTTAAAGGTAAATGGCAACCCGGCAATTTGCAAGTACGTAATATAATCAAATTTTGTTAAGCTCTTAGTTCGACAATTATAAGATCATTAGCGAATGTGCATCAAAAATTTTACCACGCATTCGAGATAACGAGAACGCTACTTTTTCCATTTTTATGCCATTTACATTTTTATGAATAATAATGTCGTTAAAATTAAGATATCTTAGATAATACTCGTACCTATATGAACGTGTTCACAATTCATGCGCATTCCTAAACGATTATTCCCCAACACCGGTTACACTTATTCGGTTTTAACTAAAATATAAAATTCTTTCTGCTTGGATCGCCCTAAATAATACATCACCCTTTGAGTTATAAAATATAATTAATCTGTGGAAAAGGTGCGTGTAATAGCCCAACAAAGAACTCTGTGATGAACTTGCCACTTCTTTTGTTGGCACTTTTCATAGGGTCTCTCGCGGTTAATGGATGAAAATTGGTTTAAAACAAAAATTTGCTCCAGGAACGAGAAACAAAGCAGTAAATGTATTTACCTTTGCTCCACTTTGACGTGAGCCGTCTAACAACGGGGGGCAAATTGTATTGGACAGGCAGTATATCAAATTGGCTGTAAATCTTCTAAGTGAAAGCTTTTCAAGCAAATAGA
This sequence comes from Malachius bipustulatus, assembly GCA_910589415.1. Lineage (NCBI taxonomy): Eukaryota > Metazoa > Arthropoda > Insecta > Coleoptera > Melyridae > Malachius > Malachius bipustulatus. Next base: position 20,296,722 of record OU342633.1, read on the forward strand.
TGAACTTCCAGGCCGCCAGATTTCTTGAACACAAAATCAGAGCGCTCTGTCTTTTACATTTTTACCTTTGTAGTGTGTACTTACACTTTCTACGGGAATTCGAATACAAAGAAGGACTTTCGTGTTGTATAAACAGTAGATCTGTGACGTAAAGGTAAGATACTTATTTGAAATGAACGTTTAAAACAGGGCTTTCTGCTATTTTGCTGTTACGAAAATGAAGTATAATAATATGTATCGTAGAATTTTTACTTCACAAAAGCTTCTTATTCCCATTTACGGCGAACAACAGCGACTTTTAGTTTTTTTTTCTTTTTCTTTTTAACTAAGTCACTCGTAATCGTAATCCAAATTTACTTTCAAACTTTTGCTTTTCTCCCGAGCACCCTTCATTTTCGTGGTTACTTAATTAAAATGGCATTTATTGACCCCATTAAACTGTCGGTGTATTTCAAGAAGTTTGCTTTGATGCTACGTCAGTGCCACGTAAGCACTTGAGGAAACAACACTGAAAAGAACTTTCATAAATAAAAAAAACAGGTGCTGTTCATAAAAATTTCCCTAAATTGGTTGTCTCCCTAAATTCCCTAAAAAATTCCCTAAACTGCTTAAAAAACTTCAATTCTTTAGATTATTCAATATTATAACGAAGGTAGGTTTGTTCACATCCATCAGTTAAATTTATAGATATTGGATGCACGGCCAACGGATATAAGAGCTGTCTTTAAGAGTCAGTTGTAGTTTGGAAGCGGATGAAAGCTGAAGTACCATAGAGTACGGATTAAGGGAGACAGTTAGAAAACAGAGTGAAGTGATTTTAGTGAAGTGAATTCATAAAGTGTAAGACCGTAACAGTGGTGCCAGAAGCGGGATACGGATTCCAGCAAGAAAATTAATTAATTAATGGTTAACTTAAGGAGTGGGAACGAGACTGAAAATAACAGAATGTCTGAGAAAATCTTGAAGAAGCTGGAAGACGGTCAGGAGCAGCAAGAGCTATTGATGCAGCAACAGAAAGCCAATGAAGAGAAGCTGCTAAAATTTATCCAACAGCAGAGGGACGATTATGTGGGAGAACTAAATATAATGGAACAAAGATGTTAAGGATGTTCGTGATGAAGTCAGTGGTGTTCGTGATAGAAAATCCAGTGGAACATAAAACATAGCTTCTGTAGAGGAGGTGCATGAAGATCCCCGTATCTGCGCGAACATTTTTGGCTCATAAGTGAAATCATCGGCGTACGGATGGAACCACGCCTTGGAGTTCATAACAACATGCAATTTAAGGCAACCTGCAAAGCAAACTGTGCGGACTTTACAAAAATTGAATTTTCTGGCTGACCTGGCTTTGTCTAACCGAACAATGCAAAAATCGAGCTGACCTGACTGTCTTAGGGCTGACTGGACTTGATTTTTTGATCAGAGTTTTCAAATTTGATCATCATTTAGAAAAATGAAATTTGGCTCGATTGAAGCGGCGCACCGTTTTTTTAGGGAATTTCGGGTTTTTTCGAGAACTATAAGAAACACCCTAAGTGTCTGAAAGTTGCACCGATCGAGTTGAAATTTGGCAGGGACGAACCTCGACACTCCCAATCTGAGAATTTTAAGGCCCTCGTTCAGGGCCGGCTGTACTTTTTTTTTTCAACGTCCCACCTGTAGTATTTTTTCTCGGTTACGGTATACATCGCGAAGCGAATTTCCTTACACAGTTACTTTAGGGAAAGCACAGACGTACAAACTTTGCGGAGATCGTTTTTCGAAAAAAAAAAATTGGGTGAGCGGTAAAAACAAATTAAGCGCTCACCTATAATTTTTCTCATAATTTGGATTTTTTTCCAACTTTTTTTTGGCCGATCTAAAAAATAACGAAACAGTGTGATAGAGACGTTCATTGCCTACAAAAAAAGAAACATATAGTTTTTGCTCCTGCTGGCAAAATTGACTTAATTAGGAAACACTTAGGCAGGTCATCAAGACTTCTTTTACGGGTTTTCCGCTTTCCCTATTTGTATCTTTCTGTATTTTCTACATCGTGAACTTTTTTTCAATTTTTTTCTTCAACACATACCTAATTTGAAGTGTTGGCTTCAATTCATCTCGCATATGAAATTAATAAATCGTCATTTCGTTCGTAATTTCTTTTTTTTTTCACACTCATTTGCTCAAATGCTCAGTTCTTAATTTTTTTATGAGTTAAAAAGAAAAACTGTCACGTTCCCTTGGGGCTCATATAAAATATATGTATGTGTCAAATAAAAATAATCGAAAATTTTAACATAAAGTTGTTATCCAAATTGCTTTCTTTCATGAAGATGATACCTATAATATAACAGCAATAGCTGGAAGAGCTTTTATATATAACTTCAAGCTCAGTAAAACTTGTCAGTATAGGTACTTACCTACCTAAAAATAAGACAGAAATTCAATTTTCATTAAATGTTAATACGAGAAGCGACACATGATATTGAAATGAAGCATGGCCGCGTAAAGATTGCGTATTATTAATTCAAGGGTAGATTGATTGGTTTATAGTGTTCCGCACGTAAAACTGATATTATCGTGGCGTGTAGGACTGGAAGCGGTGCTTCAGGGATGTCCCCGATGTCCACTTCAATATGAGATGAGTGTGTGAAACAAGCAGGCGATATTTTATACAGCATATTATTTAGATTTATTAAGGGAAGCTATAAGATGCGTCAGTTGCGCACTACCCTCGATATGGCTCCTCTAAATTGATGGCTTCACTTTATTTTTGCATGTATATTGAAATAATACTGTCGTTTGCTTGTCCAAAGTGATGTCATGTGAAGAAAGCGTGTTTTATGCACATTTACCCTATATTTTACCCTGCAAAGTCAGAAAATATATTATTATTTTTCTAGGAAGTTTAGATAAATAATATCGAAATATGTTTCAAATTAATGGACAAAAGAACCGTATTTAACTATTGATTGCTACCGTGGAATAATAGATGTGAGTATTAATAAAAAAATCAGTTTTGGCATGCATTTTGGCTGCCTGGGGTGTATCCTATGGCGCAAGCCGAACCCGTGCATGAGAGGATTATGAGGAATTTCTTTATTGTGTATTTTTTATATAGGTACCTACGCCATAAATTTTCAACATAACAAAATCATATTATACTATATAAATTCACTGTTGCTTTTTTTTTCAAAAACTCTCTAGAGTTAGGTGACTTAACCAGAGGATTTATTTTCCTGGAACCAACGTCACAATATTTATACTTAGATGTCGTTTGTTTTTTAAGATAAATTAACTCAGTAACGCACATTAAAGAAAACCCTCACAAATCCTCCGAATAGAGAATCGAGCGGGATCTGGTTTCAAACTGACTTTAACAAAATATGGGTGTACATAATATTATTTATCTGATGGAACTGGGGACGTCTTTGTAGTGAATAATAGAGGTTAAAGTTGAAGAGTCAACCGGACAAGTGTCGTGGTAGACTCCCGAGGGCTTTGGCAGACAGAAATTACCTTTTTAACTGAAGGCGGAAGTGTCCAGAGGGTCCATCCGGGTGGGCGGTTCAAATAAGATTGAACGATCTCTCGGGATTCATTCCGGCTCCCCGAGAAATTGTGTCTTTGTTTCTGCTTTATTTGTTAAGGAGGATAGCCTAATAATTAACTTCTGAAGTCGCCTCAAGTTATATTTCCAATTTTCGTATACAGGAGTGCTAGAAATATCGTAAGTCATAAACCATAGCACCTATATTAGCAGATGTTCTAATCCTAAAAAATAATAGACGTAAATTGAAGTTCTGGATAAATTTTATCGAAAAAATAACCAATTTCAAGTTAATAAGATTATAAACTTGTTCATAATAAGAGAAACAGCGTTTTTTGTATTGTCTAAAGAAATAGAGGTACTTGAAGTTTGTGTTCAATTCCTAGTACGCTTCACCAATATTTCGTCGTCTTCCGACGATCTGTAAATGAATTTACAATTTCTATGTAATCCATAATTGCACGCAGAGTTGATGAGTTGATGGCCCAGCATGTGACTTCCATTTGTCTGGAGTTAGATCCCTCCCCCCTCCGTACCACTAGGAATAATACAAAAAGACTGGCTTCAGCCAACGCTTGTCACAATTCCCAAGAAGCATAATATAGCTAAATAATGTGAGGAAGCCCATACTGTCAGCCTAATGAGCCATGCACACATTGAAGATCTTTCTCAAAGATCTCTCTCACCGTAGAATTTATAAGAAGCTGGAAGAAGACATATAAAAGATCCTCAGTTTGGACTTAAAAATGCGGATCTGGTACAAGGGAGGCTTCATTTGCCTACACAGTATCTTGAGCAGCGGCTTCGTGACGTCAACCAAAATGTAAGCACCAGCTTTATTGATTACAATAAAGCATTTGATAGAGTGTGCTCTTCAACATATATTCAGAGGATATCTTCATCAAAGCCCATCAAAGAAAATGCCATCAAAGAAAAAGGATGCCGCTGGAATACAAGTTAACTACTTTAATAAGACCAACTACTTTTATGATTGCCAGAAAAACTGAAGTGCTCAATAAACATCTGTGTGCGTGCGTGGAAGGCTAAAGGTTGGAGACAGAATGCTTAAAACTGCTTAAGTGTAGTGTATTCCTGGTCTTTTTGAATGGTGTTGAAGCTTTTGGACCCTCAACATGTATTGCGAGCAAAAACTAGAAGCTTTCGAGATGTGGGCCTATACCGTGGGATCTTGAGAATATCATGGACAAAACCTGTGATCGAAGTAAAGCTTTAGGAGAGGTCCGCAAAGAGAAGAATGGAGATCCTACGAAATGTAAAGAAAAGAAAATTGCAATATCTCGGCCACATCATGAGAGGCCATCTATGAGATTCTGTATGAGATTCTGTAACCCATAATCCAAGGAAAAATTGTGAGAAAAATATCTATTGAGAGCAGAAGAATATTCTGGTTCAGGAACTTCCGAAAATTTCAAGTCGTAGCAGGCCCGGGAATCGTTTGTGAGGATCAAGAAGCTGCTCTGTAATACGATCTGAACCTAGACCTGTGAGCTGGAATGGTCAAATGCTACGTATTCCCGGACTTTTTGTATGCTGTAGAAGCTTGGACCTTCAACATGTATTGCGAGCGGAAACTAGAAACCTTATTCGAGATGTGGGCCTATACCGTAGGATGTTAAGAATATCCTGGACAGAACATGTGACAAAAGTGGAGGCTTAGGAGAGGACCAAAGAGAAGAATGGAGAAAGGTGTAGAAATCCTAAGGAAAGATAAAGAAAATAAAATTGCAATACCCCGGCCACATCATGAGAGGCCCAACGTGGGATCCTGCAACCAATAATCCAGGTAAAAATTGTGGGAAAACCCAGGATCTATTGGAAAGATCCAGGGTTAAGAGCCTGCGAAATTGGTTAGAATTGTGAAAAAAATGGTCAACAGTCAAGTTATCTGACCTATTTAAGGCCGCAGCGTCCAAAATTTAAATGATAGAAAATGGAACCTCCGAAATGGAGACGGTACATGAAGAACAACAGAAGAAGAAGATATCCCCTCCCATGTAGGTATTCTGGTGATCTTCTAATTATCTGGACGAAGGATACAATCTCCTAATGACTTCAAACCAAGCAATAGATTTAAAAGATCCAAACTTTGACAAAACAATTGGAACCTTAATCAACCTTTCCTTAAATCTATGAAACATTCCTCCGTGATTGGCAACATTCCTCTCCCTACCAGTAGAATCGATCAGATGAAGCTCAACTGAATCCGGTTAGGACACACCAGACTTATGCAATTATGCATGTTTCTCTACTCTCCATGGAAATATCCCCTTCCTATTCCTCAGGCCAATACTAGACTTACGATTCACCATGCCATCTCAATATCTTCAGTCATTTAGCCTTCCAGTGACATCCTCGCCGGCCCAAACCTCTTTTGAACCACATTTTTCGATTCCTAAAAGAACCTGCTTTCTACGATCTTATCTTGAACATTATCAAGTTGCTAATCACTTTCAGCGGTTGATGCAGATCAATACCAAAAAAAAAAAAATACTAAACCTTTGCTAGAAACTCCAGCCAAGAAAAAATTATTTGGATTCTGACCAGGAAAAACTGGAATTGGTTGTAATTTCAGCGATCTCGTTTAGATTTACCCAAGCATGTGTATTCTTTTGAAGAAGAAGTCTAAAAGATTCATAATACACAGGGGGAGTTTTTTTTTCGAGACATAACTTGATGTGAAAGGGGGAATTTCTAAAATTCAGAATATGGTAAAGGTTTGGGAAAAAATTGGATGAGCTACATGTGATTGAAATTTTGAAAAAAATCAATGCAGAAAGAAATCAGCGTGTAAAAAGCCGAACTGCCTTACAGATTAAGTTCTCCCAGATCGTTTCACGGTGAGTACAATAAACTTTTCACAGGAAAAGGGTATCGTTAGGCAAGTGGTTGTTGGAGTCGTGTAAGAAGACATTCCTGTGGCCATAATAGTTGACGTAATACCTAATGATAGGTTTGAGAGTAGTCTACCAGAAAGAGAAATAGCGTGTTCTATAGATTCTCCTGGGCAATGTTGTCAAACTTCAACAACGATCATTGCACCCATTTTCGGATATAAGGAAGATGTGGTAGAAAGATTTCAAAATGCAGCTGCTTAAAGATGGTCGAGCGAATACTCATTCTGCAAAATCACCCAAATGTTCAAATTGAAGTATAATATTTTATTATCTATATTATTCAACGAGCTGAATGCTGGTTTATTCAAGAGGCGAGTGGTGTACCGTCCAAGTGAATAATAGCCGTTTTCCGCGAGATAAAGGCGCTATTTTCTCTACGATTTTATATACAGGGTTACTGGTAACTGGATACATTCCTTTGGTGATCTGATAAAACAAGAGGTAAGGAGTAAATTAACCCCAACATGCACTATACAAAACTCAATAGATTTTGAGATATTTCGATTTTCAACTTTTCTTAAAAAAATGGTTTCAGATGTCTTGAAATGTAATTTTCAAAAAATCTACTTTAACTTTTTGATTTTTTTTTTTGCTGGAATACTTGTCCAATACTATGCTTCCTTCTGGAATAAAAAATATCCTGAGGTATTTCGATCGTGTGAAAGTTTCAAAGAAAAACTTTCACAAACTATTTTTTTTAAATAAGATTTAAAAGTTTTTACAAGTTATTTTCGCAAAATTGTCAAGGCACCTTGCGTACAAATTGTTTTAAAAACTTCCCTAGTGTAGTAGCTATCTAACAAGGTACGAATCTTGTACAAGAATAACAGAATCTCCCCGCTATGTACCGTTACCGAGGAACAAATCCTTAAGTCGGGACGTTTTAAAAAAAATACGGCCCTGAACGGGGGTCTTAAAATTCTCGGATCCGGTCCATTTTCAATAGGTCGTATTTGGGGGTCACGAGCTTCGTCCCTACCAAGTTTCGTCCCTACCAAGTTTCGTCCCGATCGGTAAAACTTTCAGAATGAAAATTGTGAAAGTGAAAAAAAATGAACATGAAAATTGGCGGCTCTAGAGTGTTTCCTAGCAAAGTCACAGACAGACAGGCCGACAGACAGACATTTTTCGGGCACAAGAATACGTATACTTACGAAACTTCTGTGACTTTGCTAGGAAACACTCTAGAGCCGCCAGTTTTCATGTGGGAAAGTTGAAATTTGGCTCGATTGAAGAGGCGCACCGTGGAACGATGCCCATTGAAAATGAGCGGGATCCGTTCTCGGGAAGTGTCATTTTTTCGGGAATTTCGGGATTTTTCGGGAATAGCCTAGGAAACACTCTTAGTGTCTGAAAGTTTTACCGATCGGAACGAAACTTGGTAGGGACGAAGCTCGGGACCCCCAAATACGACCTGTTGAAGATGGGCCGGATCCGAGAATTTTAAGACCCCCGTTCAGGGCCGTATTTTTTTTAAAACGTCCCGACTTAAGGATTTGTTCCTCGGTAACGGTACATAGCGGGGAGATTCTGTTATTCTTGTACAAGATTCGTACCTTGTTAGATAGCTACTACACTAGAGAAGTTTTTAAAACAATTTGTACGCAAGTTGCCTTGACAATTTTGCGAAAATAACTTGTAAAAACTTTTAAATCTTATTTAAAAAAAATAGTTTGTGAAAGTTTTTCTTTGAAATTTTCACACGATCGAAATACCTCAGGATATTTTTTATTCCAGAAGGAAGCATAGTATTGAACAAGTATTCCAGCAAAAAAAAAATCAAAAAGTTAAAGTAGATTTTTTGAAAATTACAATTCAAGACATTTGAAACCATTTTTTTAAGAAAAGTTGAAAATCGAAATATCTCAAAATCTATTGAGTTTTGTATAGTGCATGTTGGGGTTAATTTACTTCTTACCTCTTGTTTTATCAGATTACTAAAGGAATGTATCCAGTTACCAGTAACCCTGTATAAAGATGTCATTAGAATAAAATCATCATACAACTTTAAATAAGAGCTTTTAATAACACACCACCTTATTAGGGAGTAATTAGGACACGCCCGATTAAGTATTAGATATGTTAATTGGTTACCATGTCATCGTCCAGCTCCATAATCTCTCGATAAGACTACTACTAGCGGTGCACTCTTGTAACATGTTGATATCGTCATGTCGTGACTCTTGAACTATCTAGCTGTGATTGGCTCTTACTTGTGATTTTTAGTTTATTATTTTAAATAGCTTAGTCTTCTGAAAATCGAAACACCTGTATGCCAATGTTTGTAATATAAGTATGAGTTGATGAACTCTCTTTTAATCAATTTTTGACTTATTCTGGAAAATGTGGATTAGGTTACTCTCTTCAAAGAGCTGCTTTTTTTGAAAAGGTTTTCATTTTAAGTACTAAATCCTTGATAATTTGTAACTCAGCATTTTGTGCATGTACCTATAGAACGCTGTCGGTTTTTTCGGAAACACCTTGTCTTTGTATATCCGACGGAATTAAAAGCCTATATCGTGTGAGCAAATAAAAACATGATTTAGGCAGGCTTTGGAAAAATTAAGTATTTTCGAATTTACAATTTCAGATATCAATTTTTTCCTCAAAACCTGATTGAATTACTAAAAATGTGATTTTTGAAAAATAATTACTAAGCATTTTGGTTATCTTAGGTAGGTACTACATAAGCGTATAAATTCGAATTGAGGTTATTGAAAGTTGAAAAATACCGCCGCAGAAGGATGTAAAGAAGTGGCAACCATGTCAGCTTTGTCGAAGCCGACGAGGCCGTCTTCGGCGTCCCGTGTTGTTTCTAGATCGGACCGTGTAGATAGTCACATGCGGCTGTTCCTGCACGCGTATTACCAGCAATAACACATAATAGCCCCTAATAACACGGTGCGTGCTGCCGGAGCCATGTTCCCATTGGGCGATCATATCAAATCGACTATTTATACTATGATGGAGAAAAATTATTATTGGTAGTTTGGCGGCCCCAAATGACCGGTTTGATGCGAGCTGCCTTCCCCTGACAGACTCTAAAATCATAGCTCGAAGCCCCGCCAAATTGATGTCAGATGCGACTTTGATGATTGGGTGTGCCGGCCGCCGCGTCTTCGCCCAAGCCTCGACAAAAAACACCACTGTCAATCTTACATCGCGTAATTGCTTGCAGGAGCCAATTTGCATTTTCTCCGTTTTGTTTTAATTCTTGAAGCTTTTTGTGCAAAACTCCACTCTTCCGTTAAATTTCGGACGTGGTACGTCTGCCGCTGAAAAAAGACGAGCAAGGAAAATTAGTCCTGAAGAATTACGTCAACAAATTAAACGAGGAGCGGTTTAAAAATAACGATTTATTGCGAATTGACGCTTGCAAGAGTATATAAGATACCTATGAAGTTTCTGTTTGATCTATTTTCATGTCGATCGTTTTTATTTTATAGGCATGTCTGAACCGCAGTCGGTCGATTGACTTCACGAGCAACTGAATACATCCCAAGACGACGACGGGGGATTCAGCAGGAGACTTCCTCTTATTCAAAGATTCTCGATATCTCTAGAAGTGCAGTCTGAAAGAAGTGAAATACGGATTGTCTTAATCCTCACAATCTCGGTCCTTAGATATCGAGGGAGTGAACAAAGCCCATCGGAGCAAGAAAAGAGAGGAATTGATTTTGCATAATGTCCTTCAGGTGGGGCTTTTATTGTGCCCCATATATCTAACTGAGAGGAGAGAGCGGGCCCGTATCTCCGCGGAATAGCCTGCAAACAAACCAGATGTCATTGTGCGGGCGTTCTCTAACGCGCCTTTAATACTGAACCGCCGCTGATAGGTTATAACGGCACCTCCGGCTCGGATCTCGGCATCAAATCCTTATTCCATATGACTCGCTTTCGCGTCTAATGCGGACTACACGTGGAGGATATGTATGTATGCAGGGCAGTCCACAGGATGTCTGAAACAGCTCGACGATTTTGACGTATGAGCATACGCAAGATGGGTTCTAAGGTTTCAAAACCACTGCATGTAATATGATTTAGTTAGTAATTCTGTACTAATGAAATCCCAAATTTACATAACTAGATACCTAATTTTTGAATTCGGAGTTGGCAATCTTCTTCATATTTTTATTGGTGCATGCTTCCACTAATTTAAAAAGTCAAAGACTTCAATTTTTTGTCCTATAATAAGAAATTTAGTTGAACGATTTTAATCACTAAATATAAGTTGAAAATCCACCTACCTAGTTCCGATCTCAGTAAGAATCATTTCGATTTTGTTTGCATTTTACCTGTGAAAACGTTCCACGCCAAATTGATACCGGAATGACACAACACATTTGCGTGCTATTCAGATTCATGCGGTTTGTGTATCTCCACATACAAATGATGTATTCTGCTTCTCCGCGAAAGTCTCCACTAGCAGAAAGATAAGTTTATTGTTGGCGAACACACACTTCATTTCCCTGTGCCGCGCTCTTTATCTCACCGCCGAGTTTATCCATTTCCTCTCGCCGCCGCTGCCGCCGCTCCTCTCGAGTCACCCTCGGGCCCCTCGACAGGCCTAAGACAACACTATGCCATTATATTTGCAATTCGGATCGCACAGGGTGAGGTTCACTTTGGAAGTTTGATGTTTGCCACCCAATTTTAAAATATTGCCGAAGTGAGGTTTCACTGTCTGCGAGTTCACTGTTTCAAGAGAGTTTGTCAAAATAAAACTAATATTTTATTAAACCCCTTGCAGTAATTCAAAAAATTGCTGCAAATTGGTCTAGAGCTTATAAATCAAAGAATAGCTGACACGGAAATCAAAATTCGTATTTCAATTTTGCCACAAGAGGCATCAGGAGGGACGATTTAACAAGAAATATCAAATCATCATTAAAAATTCTTTGTCTACTTCAAAATGCATCAAGTTCCCAAAATTTAGATCTCAGTTTGTAGAAAGTAGATTCAGATGATCTTGTAGCTGTTCGGAAGCTCGAACTTGATTGATATCGGATGATAAGATCACTGTGTCATCAGCAAATGTGATAATTTTGACCGTGTTAGTTGTTGGGACACCAGCAGTAAACAGGAGGTATAAGTACAGTCCTAGAACGCTGTCCTGTGGAACGCCTGAGCACAGAAATTGATAATTTGAGCGAGAATCTTCCACTTTCACCTGAAAGAAACTGTCGCGGAGGTATTATTTGAGTGTGGTGCTCAGTATATGCTGTCTGCGAGGTATATGACACTGCTGAATTGTGGAATGGCTTTCTCTAAACCCAAACTCATCGGGGATTATTTAATTTTTAGGTATAATTTCATTCAGTCTTTGCAATAGGAGCCTTTCCAGAATTTTAGATAACTTGGGTAGAAGGCTACTATTAATATAAGTTTAATCTCTCGCCATACCTCTGACTGATCTAGGTGGTAGTTATATCTAGCTGTCCACGAGTGTTAAGATTTTCCCTTATTCTATCGGCTATAACCGGGTTAGTAGACGGCAAGGGAGTAAATACTTGAGCTAGATATTTTGAAAAATTGTTTACTTTTTCTTTGTTAGTTCCTGTCCAAGCTCTGTCTATTTTTCGAAGTGGTGGAGTTGGGACATAGGGTCGCTTAAACTTCTTTATGGCTTTCCAAATGGAGTTGTCCGATTGTCCTAAGGTGCTAGTTGGGATATGTATAATGTTCAAATTCTTTGTTTCCTTTTCCTTCAAGGTGTAAGTGAGTTGGTGCATGGGTTAGCCTGTTCAGTGTTATTTTGTCTTGATGATTCCTTGTCCTTTGCCATTTACCACGAGATTTTCGTTTTTCTGCAACAAGTTGTTTTATGTGCAGGGGTATTTTGCACTTTACTGTTTGTTGCCGTGGCATATCATCAGTCTTGGGATATATTCTACACCTTCTTCGACTTCTATTGCATCCTGCGGTCTATGCGGTAGATGAATATTGTCGCTGATGTATTTTTGATAGCTTTTCGGGCGTGTAGTTTTCCAGATTTTATTATAGCCCTGTGATCTGAACTAAGGTCTAGATTACTTAGACCTAACTGCACTATGCATTTCTGATATATCCTTGGATCTGTGTATTGTCTGCAGCAGTTGTCCCTTTGGTGTTATCAGCCTTGAACCCAGACTGTATGTTCGGAGTTCTGGTGATATTAATAATTGGGTGTAACACGACTACACAACTAGTAGCCAACAGAAGACTAAGGAGACCGCGTCCTGAAGACTAAACTTGATAAGTACCTAATGGAAGGCGTTCAAATCAGCTGATAAAATCTTAGAAAGTCCAGTTCTAATTTTTATGGTGTTTTATTTCTTTCGTGGAGATTTCGTGTTTGATTTGGTTTCTGGTGTATTTCTAAATACATTTTTATATTGACATAGTTTTTTGTAGGTATGTGTACATATGTCGGTTTGACGGTATGTTTCGTAGAAGCCCTGCATGGCAGTAAAAGTAGTAAAACTTCATTTATAATTGATGATTATTTACCCGGATATTTTAGGGGATTATCTTGGATCTATAAATGCCAAGATAATTGTTCCTTCTACATATTATGCTTGTAGGTATATCTACCTGTGTATAACAGTGCACGAAAAGCTGAGTGTTTTGTAATTATGGTCAGCAATAATAATTATTAAAGCCGACATTAGTAAATTGGTTAGTATTATATTCAATCATTCCTAAGCAAATACGGCACTGTTTGCATATAATGTTGACGCTCTCAAATGTGGATTATATTGATCACAATATAATATTAGATTCCTGATAGGAATCTCCCAATATTGCCTAAAACACTATACGTATACATAGATTAAGGCATATTGTTTTAGATAATCAAGCACTTTTATTACTATTTTTTGTATTCGTCCGGATTCTAATATCGTCGTAATTGCTTATACATTTCCCAAAGTAAATGAATTTCTCAAATTAAAGCTTAATATTTACTTTAAAATATTGAAATAGGTATAGGTATGTATACTTATACGTATTAATAAAAAAAAATGAAAAACAAGTTGTACCCACCAATTGAGAAAAATTTTCCTTTATGATCAACTTGAAATTGAGAATATTACAAGTGGAAAGATCCGAGTTTTTCAATATACAATATTTCGAGCGAGAGATTCCTTTCATGCCAATCATAGACAGTTTCTCTTCTTCACGGATCTCCTCCATTTTCCCGGACACAAAGCGGGCCATGAAACATGCATGATTCAAATGTTAAAAATGTATATTTGGCGTACAAAAGCGCGTTCCATTTATAATCCCGGTTTTAAATCGTAGCAACGTCATCGAACAAAGTGAACAACAATGAAACGTCTCGAGGAATATCTCAGTCACTCACTCCGTGTTTGTCACATAACATGCAAAGACGTGCTTTTATCATCTTTATAAAGACGATTTTTCTTGGGTTTTTGTTAGGCGACCCTGTTTCCACTCGGAGTTGAGTTCCGGAGCGAGGACATCCCGCTCGACACTGCGTCCTTATCTGACGCGAACGCTCCCTCACTTTTGGTCCTTGCGAGTCGGACGCGACCGCGGACCCGCATCAAAACATCCCAGCTCAGCCGCAAGCGATTTGAAAAATGATCCGTCTCACGTCAGGAGAATCGGAGTTTTTATACTTCTGCCTTGCAGCGGTCTTGGATCGACTCTTTTCTGTCTTTCAGACTACCCCGCCACGGTACGATCGAGTGCATCGAGTGCTAGTATTAATTCCAGTCTGCACTAAAATGTACATATAAAAAAGGATCCATCAAGGAGGAGGGTATTTTATACCTTAATAATGTTTTTCTTTTTTTTTGTATTGAACAGTGCAAGATTAATTACGAAATTTTACATGAAATATTTTCGTCATAAGCAGGAGTCTTTAAAATATTGTCTGATTCTCTGGTTACGTAAATAAAGGACAGATAAGAATTTATGAAAACTTGAAATGCTACTCGAAAACTTACCACTTCATCTGGTGCAACTCCAACATTGCACACCCAACAACTTCAACCGAGTTCAAAGTGCTTATCTCTGCTGAAGAATTTCTATATCAGGATAATTTTTCTATACAGAATAATCCATTTCCTGATATAGCGTGAATTCTTTTTGAAATTTTGACCAGTTTCTCTGTATCTGATATATCAGATTTATCTAAAAAATTTGTACAAATCTAAAAAATTTGTAGTGCTCCCAATTCAGAATAGAAAATGTCCAAAGTTTTCCAACTATTAACAAAGAAATTAACTCTTTATTATAGTAATTTATCCACGGCAACCATGCATGTCAGAAAATACGTTAATTAAGGTTGTTGTTGCCAGTTTACCCGTTTACAATAATCCCTCTCTTGATTATGACCGTAGTGCATGGGTGTGTGTAAATGTAGGTGAGGCTGTGCGCATCTTGTCACCTGATATGACGTCACGCGCCGGCGGGGACCCTCTTTTGTGTGAATGTGAATGAAAAAAAAAATTATTCCATGTGGGGCAAAAATTTGTTCATGAGGAAACCGAATTTCAATTGCACCCATTATGTGGTAACTTGATACAACCTTTTTGGATCAGAATGAACATTTTGGTTTTGTTTTTTAAACTTAAGTCCAATAAACTTTTATTGCGTTACTTTCTGTAACGTTCTGCAGAGCAGATTCAGGAAATCTGTGGAAAATGCGGTTAGTAGTACCTAATAGTGCAAGAAATAAGATCCCTACTTCAGAAAAACTTATAAAAAATATAAAAAAAATTGAGGAGGACCACTTTGAATTTCGACTCGTCCACTGCGACCAAGTTCATGTATTGTGGCTCACACCTAAGCGTTTTACCCGTTTTCACCTCTAAGGTTGGCCTTAAAGGGTGAGAATGTATCCAGGTTTCTTGGAAAAAGTATTCCCTCCCGAATTTTGAGTGGCTGGTTCTTCCTAGAGAACAAAAAACATGTTCTGCTGTTTCTTCATCCTCTAAATAGGGAACATTCTAAGTTATCGGCTAGACCCATCCTAGGTCCATGATACAGGCCCATTGGGGCCCTAAGGTCTTTCCTTTTGACCTCCAGTAGTTTTTTTAGCTCTAGTCTCCGATGCCATTATGGTCCTTCAATGCAGGCCTTAGAATGAGCTAGTCTCAGCAAAGTTTTCCAGTAGGTACTGCCCAGGTGACTATTATTGTTTTTTTTAGCGATATTTGAAGATTTTTGTCCAGTTTTGTTCCAGTAAATTCAGTTCCTCTTCTGGTCAAAGAATCGGCGATTTCATTCTTTCTAAAGCCTGAGTGACCTGGAATCTAGACCAGGAACAAGTTATTGTTTTTCGCTACCGCACTGAGTGCTGTTTGATAGTTTCATACAAGTTTGGTGTTGCAGCGGATGGAGCAAAGTGCTTTGAGAGCTGCTTGGCTGTCTAAGAAGATTTTTATTGTTTTTCGCGTTCATGCAGTGCATGTCAACCCAGCATCTGTGCTGTGAGAGTACGATGGTATAAATTTGTGCCTGGAATACTGTTGCATGATGAATCAGGCTGGATGAATATTTTCTTCTCGACCTGTCGTCATATTGCTCCGGGTCCAGCTCCCGTTGGAGGTTTGGACCGTCGATATACTATGGGACGAGGTCTGCTTTGAGGAGATCGTTTGTGTCGCGCTCCCATTCGTCTTTGCTTGGAACGATGATGTTATAAGCATCATCATCATACCCAGAAGACTATGACCTATAGAATGTCGTCAGTAGTCCAATCTACTCCATAACACACAAGTTATTGGTGTGTTTGTTACCACCTGTACGTTGTCCATCTGGCCTCTCTTCTCAAGTATGTGTGGAGAGGAGGTAGGACCAGAAGGATTTCCATAGCTGCCGACGTGCAGCTATGGTGCTCACTGCTCTACTAATAGCTGCATGTCATGTCTGCTTTGTAAAGTTGAAAGCTTCATTTTGACTAAGGCTTGTAAGTCTTTGGACCACCAACACCAAGCTACAAAGTCATTGGTCTAATGACCATTGCATATTATAACCCATCAGTACATTTTCTTGGGACCAATACCTCAAATTCTTCCACATATTTTTTGCAACTAATGAAGGAGAGCTTTGCTCTGTGGTTGATCTTTTTCAGGTGGAGTTTCACAGTAAGCCTTCTATCAAGGGTCCTCTTGATATGAGAAAAAGTGATTAGAGCACGTTATAGTGTAAGTAGATGTAGAGAAATTCAATTTTTTTCTAGAGGCTGCGCGCCAATATGTTTAAGTGCACGCAAATTCGCGCACACTTAATAAAAACTATGACATATAGGTACCTACGAGAAAATTACAAGATATCTTTTATTTGGGAAATCAGTCAAGATTCCTTTCTTTTAATAAGTATTTTTTTGATATATATGCATCCAACGATTAACGCGTTATTAGCGAAAAAACCTTTTTTCACAAAAGCGGTGTTTTTTTGCGAAGGGGGGCACCTCAGAACTGATTTTTGTGAATTTATGTTCCATAATCTCACTGACAATAATTATTGACGGAAACTGTTAGATAAGATTTAAAATGAACTTTGGTGACATTTTTTACGGACTGGACTATTATTAGCCTTATTATAGAAACTTCAATTTCGACTTCGAAATAATTTCTTGAAATAATCTCAAGTACCATAGAAACACCATGTAAAGATGTACAGATATGATCATTAATCT
The DNA here is from genome assembly GCA_910589415.1 of Malachius bipustulatus. NCBI lineage: Eukaryota > Metazoa > Arthropoda > Insecta > Coleoptera > Melyridae > Malachius > Malachius bipustulatus. The sequence continues at coordinate 20,313,820 of OU342633.1, forward strand.
TGTTGAAAAATAACTCTAAGTGCAACTCTGGTCAGTTGAGCAAAAAGCGCAACTGTAGGTGTAATATTTGAGTGCATGCCAAATCCAGGACTAATATTTCAACCTTTCAGGAAATTCAGGAAATGCGCATTTATCTGTATACATTCTTTGTTCTAAAATGTATTGCCTGGATCGTTTTCATGCACTCATTCAAAAGTTTGTAATGAAAAATTTTATTTATATTATACTGTGGAGATTAACAAATATTGTTATTTCTTTGATGCAAGATGCAATATCTATACTTTTTACGCTAATCGTGTAAAATTGAAGTTATTGATAAATTGCATCAAAAATGACTTTAAAATAAAAATTCAAAAGTTACTTTGTAGATGTAAAGTTTTCCGGACGAAGCTGTCCGGTTTAAAACAAAACCAATTTTCTAAATGATTTCGAATTATTAGAAATGACAGCTCGTAGCTAACTTAAGTGACAGTGTGTCACGGAAAATGGAAAGACGAAAGAGTTTTAACTAGTTAGCAGAAGTTTCCGAAGTGTCTACTGGATTATAACTGGCATACGACATTGTTGCCACATTTACATTTTCATTACTCGCTTCCAATAACAAGAAAAGCGCATTACTCTTTCCCCCGCAGTCGGAAAGTTCAGTTAGAAAAATAGAAAAATTGAATGTACAATCATAAAACTGGATCGATTTTCTAACACTGATCTAGGCAGGAACATCTACTCGTATACAGGGCGATTTAGAGAAAAGCATTAGGGAATTTAGAAGACAATAAATTAATTGATGACAATTTATAAATTCCTTCTCTTCGGTCCATCAAAATATTACCTTAAAGTCAATATTACTATAAAGTTACGTAGGTACTTATAATATTTCTTACAGGTACTATAGGTACCACTTTTACTATAATACCTATAGGCAGTTGCTGCAACTTTACCATTGATCTTGAATCCAAATTAATAATTTTTTCTATCAATTAATTAATTTGTTTTCAGCACAAAAATAAAATTCTTCTTCTTCGAGCTTATTGAATTCGAATATTAGCGACCATTCTATTTATTATTATTACTTCTAGGGTAGGTTCAAAGCCCTTGTACTGAAGCTTACGCTTATTGGATAATTATTAATCGGTCCTATCTCCCGAAAGTATTTCAGTATGAGTCCAATGGGTGCTTGTTCTATTTCGTTTGGTTCTGCCATTTCGGTCCCAAATACTAGAAGTCTACTTCCCTCTAGTGCTGAGCATTCACACATTAGGTAGTATGGGGTTTCCTCCCCCTCCCCATATCTCCTGCAATCTGGGTTATTTTTCACCCCCATTATTGAGAGGTGTTTCATTAGTGAGCAGTGTCCTGTTAGAAGTCCAATTGCCCATCTCAGCTGGTTCTTACTCAGCTTTTTCAGTTACATCTTCTCTGCTCCCTCTTCCCTTTACCCACCTAGTCGCTTGAACAGCACCACAGTTAGGTTTAGGTAAGGTTTGCATTGAAGTTGCTCTATTTTGTCCCATAGGTTTTCTCCCATGAGGAAAATTAGTTGTTAGCCTTTTGTGTCAGATTTTCTGTCCACTAGGATCCAGTTTTTAATCGCTAGTTTTGAATTCTCATGCAGTCTTTTTTGGATTTCTGGTTCTTCTTGTCCCTGGTATCCACACTAGTGCTCTTATAGGTTTCGGAACGTCATAAGGATCCTTCGAGGGCCTTAAGTTTCTTTTGTGTTGTTTAGGTCAATGTCCAGGATTCCATCTCATAGTATTATATGGGGATTAGATTGGATTAGATTTATCATGAGTGGGCCATTGTGACACTTCCACTGCGACCGAAGGTGTATTGTGGCTCACGTCTATAGTCGTGCTAGTGCTACATTAAACTCATCAGGTCAGGCTCTTTGATGAAGCCAACCATCTTGACTATTGAAAATGTGTTCATGTCCTCCGGGATGAGGCGAGTCTCTCCCGAAGGTTTCTAGTCCAGGGATTCAGCGCTGTTCGCTAAATCCATCCTGTGAAGGCTATGGTTCAGCTTACAATGTCCAGTATGTAAAGCCAATTAAGGCTTTCAGTTCTTTCCTGGTAAGCTCTAATCGTTCTTTGGTCCCTCTGTGTATAAATATATAAATGTAAAAAGGTTTTCGAATGGTCCAATCTCGGTAAGTTCCGTCTCAGCTCAGTTGCTTATTGTTCTTTTGGCAATATTCGGTGATATGCCAAATGATGGTTCTGGTCCCAATAATTCGGATTCGGTATTCTCTCTGGTCAGAGAGTTGGCTAGTTCGTTCTCTCCATATCCGGCATGGCTCGAAATCAAAATTACTTCGTTACTTCTTGTTAGGACATTCAGACTTAATTGACAAGTTCAGACCATCTTGGACTTGCAGTGGCTGGTGCTACGGGCTTTTAGAGCCGCTTGGCTATCTGAAAATATCTTTATTGATCTACGTTGACAGTGCATATTTTCCTTCATCTGCGCACAGAGCTCTACGGCATAGATTTCGGCCTGGAAAGTTGTTGCTTAAAGGCCAAGGCTCTGAGAAGACTCCCTTCTTGGAGGAAAAATCGAGTATCATGCATAAAATCGTATTTTAAGCATAAAAGAGAGAATAACTTTTTTCAAAATCGGGTCTCATTTCGGATATATTTCCAAAAATGTAAAACTAAGGCTGATGCTAAAAAATTTTTTTTACAGTAACTGGACAGTCAAAATCTAATCTGATGTGTAAAATCGCATTTCAATAAGAATAAAAAAAGAATAACTTTTTTCAAAAGCACTCCGGTTAGGAAATATTTCCAAAATTGTTGCCAATTCCTGTTTTTTTAAAAATTATTTCGGCCTTATTTTTACATTTCTATAAGTATTTCCTAAACGAGGCCTAGTTTGAAAAAAAAATTATTCTCTCTTTTATGCCTTAAATACGATTTTATACATGGCGTTCGATTTTGGCTGTCCAGTTACCAAACACCCAGTATAGGTACATATAGAAGTATATAGAAACGACGAGTATGCACAAAACAAAAATCGCACTTGAATGAGACGACCGCTAGGAAGGATTCGAACAAAGCCTTTATCCTTCCCGCTGAATGCAGGCTTTATGCATATTGAATAAGAGTCCGGGTAGGCGTAGTACGGTCACGAACATGACAGTGACAGTGGATCATGCAGAGCCCGCCCAAGTCACGCATCTGCGATCGCGTTCAACAAGACCAACCAACCAAGAACCGACGGCCAACCTCGTAACCTGTAATTACTATTGGAATCCATCGACCATGCCCGTTATCCGTGCACCAGCACACTCCTTTGCTTTGCCCAAGGGACATCGAGGTGGTAAACGGGTTCGAAGCACCGAAAACTTCTGTTATTGGTCGAGAAGGAAAGCAGATTTTAGATTAGGAATCCATAAACACCCCTCGAAAATTATGTATAACGGTATAAAGCGTATATCAAACGCTTCTTGTAATTATAATTATTTATACATAAAGGCTTAAAAAATAACCCCAAGCCCCGAAGAGTCTTTTAATTGCGTGAAAATTTTTAGATTTTCTTTTTTTTTAGATTGGCAGGTTTAGTTGTTCAGCCTTATTTAACCGCTACTCCCTCATGGTCATGCATATGAGTAAATTTAAGTCAACTTAAGATTTTTTTATCTTAAGATCTTATTTCAGGTGCTAAGTAGGTAGCCGGCAGTCAATCGTATGAGTCAATCCCCAGCCAAGATCTTGTAGGTACCTAATCTATTTTTAAATATCGAAACCCTCTATACTTACCTATAATGTGTCCTGCTTTCATGCTAATTGGAAAGCTTGCCAAAGGCTATCGATTAATTCAAGAAGATGGAAATTACATTTATATCATTGAGGAATTATGGGGGTATTTACTTTTGGAGGATAAATATTGTTTTCGCTGCTCGACTGCCTAATTATCAAGAACTAAACGCTATCAGTTAATTATACAATTTGACTATACCACTCTTTATAACAGGCAAACTACTTATGATAGATCTAAGTATTTTTATAGCCATGAATGATTGTTGTTAACACTTTCTAAAATTACAATTTCCTCTTTTTCCATAGCAAAAAGGATTGTCAGGATGGAATCTAAACAAAGATAAGAGTGATAGTTGAGAGCTGAACACCTCTAAACAGCGTCAGCAACGCGCACCAAACAACCAACAAGTTGTCAGTGCGAGAGGAAGAGGCTGCAAGAAGAGCAATCTATCACTGGTGACGTCATGAGTGGTGTAACGCACCGTGACAGGCCACTGATTGCTTCTTATTGCATAGTTAAAACGCAAACATCGTGAGCTCTTCAGGATATCAGGATGAACATCCCCCTCGACAACTCACTAACTCGCTTCTAGTCAGCTCATGTCTGCCTTTTGTTAATTACGACTGCAGAGATCCGTGTCTAGGCGTATAGGAAAAGCTAGCGATCATAGGAACATTAGGATACTTATCTATCTATATAGTGCCTACCTAGGTATAGTTTATATTCTAAAACTTGCATTGAGAACGTGTAGCAGATCAGTGCGGTAAAATCTGTGGAACGATTTATAGGCATATATAATCATTGAGTATGTTATATTATTACCAATCAGTAATTAATTCCTTCAAGCACTGTTTTTAATTATCATCTTCTTCTTCAATCCTTTAATAATTGATTTTCGCCTATGATTTTACTCGCTTCCTACAAAATAACTTCCACAAAAAGCTGTACTGCAGCAAAAATATGGCAGCAGTGGAATAGTAAGTAAACAGCACCTGTTGCATTATCGCAGATTTTGCATCAAACCAGCGTTTTGAGTTAGCTGGGTCAGCTCATTCAAGATTGTCACAGCAATGCAGTACACTTCGCATCCCTTCGCCCTTTGCTCCATCCTTTGCAACTAAGACTGGCATGAAACTGTCAAACAGCACTCATTGCAGTAGCAAAAAAAAAACTTCAGAACGAAATCGTCGACTCTCTGACCTGAAGGAGAACTGAATCTAAATTTACAGGACCACAACCGGTTGTCGCCATATCATCAACTATCGCCAAAACAACAATAAACGCCCGGGCAGAGAATAAAGTACTGCAGTATTGACAAAATCTATCAGGATTGGCTCATGTTATGGCCTTCATTGATGGACCATCGCATCGAAAATCGGAACTAAGAAATTTCTAAAGCTCAAAAGGGCCCTGATAGGCGTGAATTTACTAGCCAATACTTAATCAGGATTGATCTAGCCGATAAAGCAGATTGTCACCTATGTTTAGAGGATGAAGAAACAGCAGAGCATGCTCTATGTTCTCTAGGAAGAACCACCCACTCAAGGAAAGGATTATCTGTCTCCAAGAGATCTGGATACGTTCTCACACTCTAAGGCCATGGGCTTCTTAAAGAGCGGTGGCCTGCTAGAACGGATGTAAGACTCTTAGGTGTGAGCCACAATAGACTAACTTGGTCGCAGTGGAGGAGTCGAAATCGACCTACTCACTACACACTATGATGGGAAGTCATTCCGGTTCCATTGTGGAACTCCTTTTCTCCATGATTTTCCTAAAATTCATCCAGTAGTCATCCAAAATGACGATGAGGTACAGAAAATTAATTTCGAAATTGTTTTGTCCTTCCCCTTACCACCCCCCTCCCGGATTATAGTACTTCTTTAATCTTCTTGATTTCACCTTGTTTTCCATGCCATTATGAGATCGAGCAATTTTATACACACACTTTTGACGTTTAACACCGCTAGTTTTAAGCAGTCCTTTTAACCCTGAAGATGGTCCAGTGGACCGAAACCGGTAGGGTGCTTAAATCAGCGCGTTATTAAAGTCATACCAAAAATTTGACTCCAAAGTTTTCTATTCCTCCTCATTTTCTCCAGTCTTTTGCTACAGGAACGGACTGTCAATATTCTGGTTTGTCTTCAGCCTATAAAGACTCTTAATTTCAGGCTCATGTAAAATTTAACTCATGCATTCATCAAAAACGCAAAATGAATTTACATTTAAGTAAGTACATAACTTCTCCATCTATAACAGAAGTAAACATCTTTCCCCCTGTTATCTTTCCCCCTGTTTATCACATTTTCGACCGTCAAGGCAAGGATTGTCTTTTACAAGCCTTCTTCAGTCCCTCAAGTTCTTTTCTCAGTTTCTTTTAAAGGAGGTTTCCTTCAGATGTTCCAGAATAAAGGGGACAAACATTACTTAATTTTGAGACAAAAAGTCTCGATGAATCTATTTTCTAAATTGGGGATTAACAGTGAAGTTAATGGGCGGAAAAAAGGTCAAAAATAAGGTGAAAAAAAAAGAAATTTTTTTGAATAACTCCAAAACGGTTTAATGTATTTTTATAAAATTTTGGTGTCGTTTTTCTATTACTTACTTAATTAGTCTAACTATACAGGAATAAGTAGGTCTGTGTGTCACTAGAACCAGGGACGTACGATAGATAAAGGTCCAACAGATCCCTAGTCTTTACGCCACACCATGAATAAATTGAAGTTTTGGCATGTTTCTGGAACAAAAAGTGCATAAGATTTGTTATGTAAATTATTCTCAACAGTTTTTGAGATATGTACAATTAAGATAGTAGGGAGGGACCAAAAGTTATGGGAGTCTTACGTCAATATTTTTAAATTTTTTGAAAATTTTACCGATTTGACGTGGGATTTCTTTTTCTGTATATAATGGAAAATGCGGCCACGTTTCTTACTAGCTCTTTGGGAGGTTTTCGACGAGATGGCTTCGACAGCGAGTATAAAAATTCTTCTGTGTAGAACCGTTGATTAAAGGAGTCAGGTAGAACTTTCACCTTTTTAATCGTATATGATGTATATCTTAAAGACTGTTGAGAATTTACATAACAGCCTCTTACACTTTTTGTAAAAACTTCTAATATGGGATGACCGAAAAAACTTTAATTCAGCTGATTTCGAATTTTACCCACGTGAGTGCCAGAAAAGTGGTGTGATCTTAAAGTTATAGTAGCACTGTTGAAGTCACCCTGTGTAACACTGAGTGATCATAGTAGAGACTGGCCTATTATACATATGAGTACAAGAGGTTTATATCACGATGCCATCAAGCAAATAATAACGAGTAGGTATAGGCAACATAAAATACATAGTTCTTCATTCTCTTCAAATAGGTACAACAATGTTTAATATCTAATAATAATAATTGAAATCAGGCAGGTACGTCAAATTTTCCAGCTCAATTTTTCAAACGTCAGTCAACAGGCAATCCTGTAGTGCCTGCTATTCTAAAAACTAAACCTTTTGAAATATAAAACGGCCCATTTGTATCCCGCATATAAATTTGAATCATGCATGTTTCATAACGTGCTTTGCGTCTGAAAAATACGAGCTTTTCTAGTTCCCAGAAAATATCAATGATTGGCATTCAGGCGGGCGGCGGCAAATAAAAACTGAAAAAATCGAGCGGCGCGCTACATTTTTTACATCGGCCGCATATGAATGAGAACTTTTCAATTAAATCACAATTTGGAATTCCAACAGACGACTAGTCGACAGATGCGATGACGGGCGTACTTGTCCGATGCTGAACAGGTCCGGGATCAGCGAAATAGTCTAACAAATCGCTGATGACACGATTCAAAGCTCGCATGATTGATGTCGTTCCATCAAGGGATTTATTTGGGTCTACAAACTTCTTCAATGAACCTTTAGTGCCATCATCTCTATACCTACCTATCAATATCTAGCGCTATAGTGTACTAATAGGTATATAGTGTGATCCATTTTAATAGTTTTTTGAAATCATTGGGAAGGTGCATCATTTGGAGCCAAGAAACACCCTTCACCTTTAACCCCCTGCCTAGCGGTGGGGGTGACTTCGCCTTCTTAAAAAGGAACCCCCATTTTTTATTACTGATTATTTTTCATGAAACAATAAGAAACTTTTGTCTGAAGCTTTTTTTTTCTTTCAATCCTCTTTTTCCGTTCTCGCTTCGATTTTCTTTGAACAAAATTTCTAAACAAAAGTGTGTTTTTTTGTAATTTTAACATACTCTGTATCTTGAAAATGGGATGATTCGTAGGTACCTATACAGGGTGTTTCAGTGATATAAGACCAAATTTAAATATGAAATTTCTCCAATATTAATTACTACTTATATCCACACATCATGACTCTGCATCATCAGCAACCTCGTCGCAGTACCTATTCCTATATAGATACCTATTGATATATTATTCAAATGGTATGCAGGTGTATCGTACTAGGTATAGGTTTGTGAGTCTCTTCTGCTCATACATCACACTAATAGCAACCAATTAATAATCGAATATTCATGGAGTTGCCAAATTAAAACCCGCCCCCGAGTACCTTGAGAGAGTCGAAGGAGCATCGACCGTAGAAGAAGGGGCTCGCCGACCCTACGGTCCGAAACAATCGCTCAACCCGGAGACAAGACAAATCGAATGTCAGCCGCTAATAAGTATCCAGCAATAGCTGGACAAATGTATTTCCTTGCCGACACAAAAACCCATCCCGCACTTTGTAATTTGTATCGCTCGAGGTAATTATAAAGACGTGGAGCACGGAGTCGTGATTCCTACTCCGGAGACGGGATGCTCTCGGCTTCTCATGAGGTGTCTGTCGTTCCTCTCTCTGATGTCCATTTTTACCGCATTCATATTATACGTATAATTTGGACGTGATTTCCATTAATGGTGCCGTGTGATTACGCTAACAATGATTAATTGTTCGGCTGACATTCTTATGTCCGTATTCACAAACGATAATTTCCTAAATAATTACGTAATCAATTATCCCCATCTCATTCTATTGCTAAAAAACTGCATATCTCCATCTCACTCATTTAATTAATTACGTAATTATTTAGGAAATTATCGTTTGTGAATACGGGCATTACTCTGAAATAATGCTCTCTATAGTTATTGAGAATTAAAAACACTTTCATAGTTAGGAATACTCTTATGAATAGATATACGGTCGTAGGGATGGGTAAGATGATTTGAATGCATCAAATTGAAGATTAATGTACCATACTCGAACTTAATTTTATTCTGATTGATTCGATAATGATTTTTTTGTACATAGTTGGGTAGATCTTAATTCCAAAATGACACTCGTTTTTTTATTTTTTATTTTTTATTTTCTTTAAGTCAACTTAGTGGACCACTCTTGTTATGAGGTCGATTTGACGCAAGTCTCGGAGGGGAAAGGAAACCAGGTACGAAAACGGGGGGAAACGGTTTTTTGCCCCTAGGTAAGCTGTGAGTCGTCGGACTAAAAAAAATTGGGGTAAAAAAAACCGAGATCTCGAAAAAACGCACAACCTATAATAGTGTGGGTCCATTACTCATCGAGATATCGCCGTTTTGGTTCTTGTTTTTTTTTACCAAAACGGGCGTCACCGGGAGTAACGGACGGATTTTGGGGCATAATTTAGGAAGGGGCAATAAGTTTACAGAAGCGAAAAAACTCATTCCTGTAAATTCATGTTTCCTAAGGGTTTCGCGGTCAATTTTTGTGCGGATCGGTGTATTAGGAGCGAAGAGAGGGAGGGGAAACCTAAAACACATACACAAAATCGGACATGGCTCTCACAGTTTTCGCGTGAGATCGCGTAATAAAAAACCAAATATTTCTTGAATTGTCCCCCTATATCGATTGAAAAGTTTTTTTTTTACTTTCCTTCAAAAAATAAACAAATGTGACCAAAACAAAAAATTAAAAAAAAAATGTTTTTTTTTAACCAACCGAAAGGTTTTTTCAAGGTCCGTTGATCGGGAGGGGCGGGAGAGACAAGAAATTTGAAAATATATCAGGGTATCCTATTTAAAAAAAAAGACAATGTCGTTATTACTGAGCTAAGGTACTGAGTTACTAAGGAACATCCTGTATAAAAAATGTTATGTCAATAGAACATAAATTAAATTTAAAAATCGACCTGTTTTTTTATTTTTCAAAAAAAAAGGTACTTTTCGTTTTATCGAATTTGTTCCTCATTACTTTCACAACCCACAACCAACAACCCCCCCCCCCCCCCCCCCCAATTATAATTTTCTTTATACCTTCTCTCGCGCGTTTTCAACCCTAGTGTACGTTCGATACATTTTCGAACCAAGAAAACATATAGGTTGTTTCATTTCCTTGAAAATGAGCCCGGCTAAGGAGTCCCTAATTATTTCCTTTTCCGTTTTATTGATAAAAAGTCCCAATTTTTTAAAACCCTCTCTCGCCCCTCCCAATCAACGGACAAAGCCCAGACCGGGCTCATTTTCAAAGGATTGAAAACACCTTTAGATATGTTAAAAGATATCTCCCCACCCCTCTCTCTTCATTATAAAGAAGCTAACATAAAATAATCTAGAAAAAAAATTTGTTTTCTTTTGTTACTAAACAACGAGCAAGTTTTTTCACGCTAGATTTCACGGTGTACCTAATACTACACTCTGTCCAAGATAATAATGAAAAGCATGGAGTTTTTGTGAAGTTGAATGAGGGAAAACTTGCCAAATTAGATGTTAAATCGTATTGTGATAAATATCTTAATTACTGAGTCCTGAAATATGCTGAGAAACTGATTTTTTTAATCGACCATAGGTAACTCCTGATTGGTTCCTTTAATTGAGATGAAAATTTGGACTCTGCGGTGAATAAGTGTTCTCCTCTTAATCGCAGTTGCAAGTGATAAGAATGATGAGAATAGCCTAATAAATCCTTTCTCTTAAAAAAAGCAGTACCTAACAGAAAAAACGACAATAATTGAAATAATAGAAATTTTATTGAAGCTGGCAACATTGGACTTTATAGCTTTATGTGATTTTCGTGAATCAAATGGGTAATAATAATAATCTCACTCAACTTTTTTTTCTGTTGGCCCCACAAGAATATGACAAAACCAGGCTGATATAAATATTTCTTAAAAAAGTGTAAGGTCAAAAAACCTTTTAAAAACCCTTAAAAAACTTTTTTAAGAACCGCTTTTATAATTATGATGTAGTAACATGGGAGGTCCGCTCTATGTGAAAATTTTCAGAAAAATCGTACACAAATGCTTTTTAAAGTCAATTTACTACTGCTCATATGTCATATTTTTAGAATTTTATAAAATAATAGTAAAATTTGGCGAGGCCGACAAGTCTATACAGCCGGGCAGGAAAGCCCTCGGTAGTTTTATCCCGCAACAATTCCTTTAAACTACGAGTGACTAAACGTTTAATTTATCAGTTAGTTAGTTAAAAAAGATTTGAAAAAATATTAAGGCAGCCTTAAGGACATCAGTAGGATTTGTTTTCTGCGGCATAAATTTAAAATGCGTTCTTTGTGACAGAAGAGGGTTGTTTAGTACAGAAGGGAGAAACCAAAAGCGAATAATTATAATTGCCTAGGATAAATATATGATTTTAGCATGTAGACCAGCGAGGCAATAAATAAAAATGCGCGCTATAAAACGCAGCCGCTGCTCAAAAGTCTTTCGTCTCTTGTTTCTGCGGTTCAATCCAATTAAACGACCGGAAAAACTTCAGAATCGTTAATTTTTTATTCTCCTCTCTAAGGAAGTCGTCATAAATTCGTAAGTCAGAAACATATAATACTAGGTAGTGGTATTTACGATTTCCTCGCCGTTAGATATTTTAAAATCTCTATTTGATAAAAAAAAAATACGTAACCAGTTGTGCCAACAACAACGGAAATCTTTGCTTTTTTCGTGTAGTTTTTTATTCGTTACAGTTCTTAGTTTGCCAGATCAAAATTATCTTTCGACGCTCCTGAAATAAATCGTTTAGCATTAAGGTAGACGTGTCAAGTGTAAAGTGACGCTAATTACTCTGTGATAAATATAGGCTACAAAGGTGCTGATTCTTTTTGTTTTATCTTACAAATTTTCTCTATCCAATAGCGCTTTGCTATTAATAAATAAATAGGAAACCAATTTAAATATTAACACGCATTTTTGAATTATAATTATCATGGATTGCGATGGTGTACGCGTTCTTCCAGCATGAGATAATAGCCCCCTTGATTGACTCGTCAAATCCTCAAGAATTATACAGATGTTTTTTCATCTCTGTCACTAACCATTGATATATTGAATAGATAAGAGAAAACTTAGAAAAACTTTTTTTATGTTATTAATTTTTAGTCTCCATATTTTTTTCGTACATACCTACCGAATAACAAAAAATAATATGGAGGCCATAAGAAAAACAATAGTCGACCATAAAAACATTGAGATCTAATCGGTTTTGAAAATTTTTGAAATGTTCTTAAGCAAAAGATGGATCATACTACTTGCTGATTGAGCATTCGGTCTACCTTGGCTTGATAATCAAATATTACAAAATTTCTATAATATTCACAATTTTACTCCTCTTGATATTAAAAATACACAGACAAAAAGGCATTTCAAATGCAACCAAGATTAAATTTCCACCTATTCCTTCCATATGTTCTTTCATTTTGCGAACTCAATCGTTGCATTAGGAGCCTTTATCTAAGGTGAACCCACGGAGCTCATTGAAAGTGAAATTTTTCCTCTCCTTCGCTGAGATTGTGATTCCGCAAATTGTCCCAATATACAGTGTGTCCCAATTCGGGGGCACTGTAACTCTAGACCAGAGTGATCTGGTCTAGACTTTAAAAAACTCTCTGGCTTGGATTTTCAAAAGAACTATATGGCTTAAGCTCTCTAAAGACTATATGACCTAGACTCTCAAAAACTGTCTGACCTAGGCTTTATAAAAACTATCTGGCCTAATATCACAAAAAACTATCTGACCTAGACTTTCTGAAAACTATCTGGATTAGGCTCTCTTAAAACTATCTGACCTAGACTCTCAAAAATCCATCTGGTCTAGACTCTCTAAAAACTATATGGCCTAGGCTCTTAACAAATTATCTGGCCTAGACTTTAAAAAACACTCTGGCTTGGATTTTCAAAAGAACTATATGGCTTAGGCTCTCTAAAGACTATATGGCCTAGACTCTCAAAAACTGTCTGACCTAGGCTTTATAAAAACTATCTGGCCTAATATCACAAAAAACTATCTGGCCTAGACTTTCTGAAAACTATCTGGATTTGGCTCTCTTAAAACTATCTGACCTAGATTCTCAAAAATCTATCTGGTCTAGACTCTCTAAAAACTATATGGCCTAGGCTCTTAACAAATTATCTGGCCTAGACTTTAAAAAACTCTCTGGCTTGGATTCTCAAGAAAACTATCTGGCCTAGACTTTCAAAAACTATCTGACCTAGGCTTTACAACAACTATATGGACTAATCTCACAAAAAACTATCTGGCCTATGCTCTCTAAAAACTATCTGGCATAGGGTTTCTAAAAACTATCTGGCCTAGACTCTAAAAAACCTATCGCACCTAGATTCGCTATAATCTATCTGGCCTAGACTCTCAAAAACTATCTGCAGGATATCGGCAGGATCACGCTGGGGTAGGTTGCCGAGTGTGGCTGAAAAAGTATCTTCTTCCTAGACGTCCCTGCTAGGGCGCTCAAAGTGGCCATCTTTCCGCTTCTTCCCCTTTTGTTTATCTGTAATGTGAAGTAAAATTGGAACAACCTTAAATACTAGAGAGAGTGGAAAAGGTGGGTATGTGTGAAATCAAACTTAGTGGGGACTGAAGGAGAACAACGTCTTTTCCTGCATAATGTTCTGCAACACTATATGTATATTTCTCGCCCTTCATCACGCATTATCCAGATACTACAATTTATTCACTTTTACTGTGTTTAATATCTTTCTTTCCTTTTCCGTTATTCCTAGTACTTCTTCGTTTGTTATCCTGTCTACCCCACTTATTCTCAAGATCCTTCTGTATAACCACGTCTATTAAATTATTCCAGTCGATCACTAATCATATTACGTCACTAATGCACTAATACCTAAAAAATTGCCAGAGTCCCATTCTTGAAGAGTTCTGCGTAAACACTCGTTTGATTCTGATAATTTGTTTCTTGTTTTCTTGGTCGCCGGTGCGAAAGTAACGCTCATCTCTATAAGATGGCGCTTGTTTTTTTTTTTAATTTTCTTAGCATATTTGAGCACCGAAGGAAGTTGTCCTGAAGCTTTTTTCAGTTTCTGAGGAAGTACTTCATGAAATTATGTGACTTTTCTCTAAAATTTAGCGACCCTGATGCATGTATATTTCTGCTTTCACAAAAATAGCTAGTTTATCTGTCCGAAGTGTTAATAAATGTATACCAGCTTAACCATGATCAGTTTTACAAACGAAGTTTAACATTCGCTTCAAAGTTTTATAGGACTGGGTGTAGGTATGTAGATCTCGTAAAATTATATTTTAATGTAAAATTGAAGTCCTTCAATAGTAAAAGACAAAACAAAAAGCACCAGCACTATTAGATAGTGAAGATGAAAAGTTTTTATTTTTTTATTGCGAGTCTTAGGTACGTTGGTACACAAGAAAACTGTAAAACTGTTTAAAAGCAAACGGGTATCTGATGGTAAGTTTTAAGAGGTCTTTCCCGATCCTGATATAGTGCAGTTGGGTGAAAATATTCGAGTAGCGGAGTTATTGAGGTTATTTGCAATATAATCAGCGGAGATAAGCAGGCCGTAGGGAAGCGGGCAAGGGGGTTGGTCGGGAGGGGGGCGCTAAATACTGGAGGGAAATGAGGAGCTGCAGGGTGTGAGTAATGAGCGAGGCAAGTCTCTCTATCTCGAGTGCCTCGAATCGGGATCAATGACAAGTGCAGGCGAAGAGCGGTTAATAGGTGTTTGTGATAACGGGGATGCGATAACGGGACTGGTAAATATACTGGAAACGGAAAATACATGATCAATGAGGATGGCTCTTCTGCACATACCAGGAAATTATCTGCTCAAAATTTCCTCGTCTATTTCTAAATGTTTGTTCTCCCTTGTTGTTGTGCTTTTGGTTGGCTTCTAAACACGTTCTAATATCTATAGGTAGATAACTGTACTACACTAGCTTGTTTAATATAGTGTGACATGGATGGAGTTGGAATTGGACCCTTATCTTTAGAACACTTTTATTTCCGTCACTTAAATACATGTTTAATTAATTATTATTCAAGTCGAAATTCGTTACAAATTGTTCATTAGCAGTTAAAATTGCTACTTAAAATACCTACAACAGTATGACAAGTAAAATTTAGTAATGCTAGCAAGGAATAAAAAAGTAACTGATGATAAGTAATTATTGGGAATAAACCAGGATATCAATAAAACTAAAACAATTACACAGCGGTATCTATATCTATACCTACCTACTTCAATACCGACAACTTTTTATGGGTTATTTATTAGAGTGACTCTTTATAAAATGAAGAAAAACTTCAATAACCTCATTATCCGCGTCAATACCTCTACGTACTACATAGTTTTTAGATGTGAAGGACTTGTAAAGTTTTGAAACAAGTTGATATCATGATAAAATTGTTATTGATTTGCCTGAAATATGCATGAAATTGAATGAGATTGATTGTGTAATCTAGAACCTTATACTCCTGTATTCCTTTATTCTGATAATAACTTTAACTTGGAAGAATTGTGAATATCAAAGTCTCTGGAATATATATATATATATATTTACACGCACGTATAACCATACCTAAGTGTCAATTAAAAAATTATAATACCTAATATGAACCAATACATGAATAATGATAATGATTAGATTCATGTATGGTTCTGATTAACTTTTATATAGGTATAGCTCTTTCTCGATGTGAGACATATAAATTGGTAACATCCTTATCTGTGAGATTGCGTATTTTGACCTTTAGATGGCTAGATCATTTTCCCTTCGTTGATTTCGATTTGAAATAACTCTTTGGACGTTTATCGGTATCAAGTCTACAACCATGGTTTTCTTTTCCTTCCTGGATCGCGTTTGTTCAATCATCTTGGCATGGATATAATGGATTGAATTAGAGAGAACTTTATGTTTTCATTACTGCAAGTTGTGCCCGAAGTACTGGAACTTTTGGACTTTGCGAGTGTTGATGAGACCTCCTGATGAGACACCAACCACACTCAGATTCTGCAAGCAAACTTTATTCCTCCCTGTATCTCCTTTCCCAAACGGCACCCACACTGCCGATAAATTTAATGTATTTTTTCCTATAAGATAGCAAAATAGGAGCTCTTGGGAGATGACAAAAACAAAAATGTATACGTGGATTACGAGTATCTCAAAAAAGTTGAGATTACGAGATGTGGCTCTAGGTATATAGTTTCTACAATATATCACACCACAAGAAATACTGGAAGTGATAGAAACAAAAAATCGGCAAGTGATGTTTACGGTTTTGGTGTTCATCTCTTGAGGAAAATAATTCTAGAGGATATTGAGGATCTCATTCTCTGTGGGCTACACAAAGAATAATTGTATGTATATTGAGCCTATGGCTTTAGAAAAGAGAAGTCGATGGAAGAAGAGGGCTCCAAGATCTGCTGCTGCGATCTGAGGGAGGCCTTCGATATAATTATGTATTACTACACAAACTGAAATACTATATGGACTTAGGGTACGGTAATCCACTTCAGTGATAACTGAGCCAGAGGTATCAGGTTTTTAATTGGCAAGGAATGCTGTCAAATAATAAAGTAAGCGACGTGGGCATGCCCCAGGGCTCTATCCTGGGTTATTTGTTATTTGTACTATACATAAATGATCTTCCAGCTAAGCTACCATCAGTTCGGGAAGTAAGGAACTAGTTGGAGGCTACGGAATATGATGGACTATGGAGGAGGCCAAAAATGGTTTAAAGCTCTATTGCATTAATTTAACTTACTTAACTTAATCCACTCTTTATAACTATTTAATACACGGTTTCCCACTCCACTAATAAAGGGACTCTGTAACTGTTAGATGTTCGCCGGGTGCATCGTTTATCTCGACGAACCTCACCTCTCGATTATTTGACTTGACTTAGTTAACAGTCTCACAAAAATATAGAGTGCTTGATTTAAATGCATAAAATCACATTTAAGCTTGCAGAATCTGGCTGACTACGGTATCGGTGTATTACGACTGATAAATCGATCATCACAGATCTCTTCAATTAAATCGGGTGCTTCGGAAGTTTTCAAACCAACAAATCCTTGTTCTGTAACTCTGGGAATTAACCTTCATATATAATATTCTAAACCATGCTATAAAGCTGCAAAAAAGTTATCGCAAAAAAGTGGTGAATAGTATCGGGAAAACTATTGACAAAATTTTACCTGCCAGGAATGTCTCGGAGTAGGAATACTTTCACCCTTTCACCATGGACCCTAGAGATATTAAGTACCTAACATATAGTATGTATCACTATAATGAAGTTAGCCGTGATGTTTACTCGTTTTACTTGTTTTCTTGACATAAATTTCCGAAATATAATCTAATGTGTACTTAACAAATAAACCGTTTATCTACATAGGTAAGTATATAGACTGTTATGTAGTCATTGATAATTCCCATTAAACTAAAGATCCCTTTCTAGAAGCGCGTATATAAAAGGAAATGTCGATTTTAAAGGTGTATCGTCATTTGGAGCAGTTCTTTATTTAGATAAGCATTGAAGGTAAAATCGATGAAGACACGAGCCGTAACAATGACAGATAGACGAGGTATCAAATTTTATTCAACGATGCTCCTGCAGAATATTCTTTCATCACGCACTTTCATTTTATACTTCTTTTTTTTTTTAAATGAAAATTCCAGGAATTAATTAATCGATTAACTAGAACAAAAATATTATTGAAGTAGGTATATTATTAATATGTATAATACATTGTCATTGTCTAAGTTTTGATTCGTATTATTAGAGCTCAAGAGTCAAACATTTGCATTTTATAACTACTGATATATAGCCAAAGAACCCCTCTGACATAAATCAGGACAGCTTGAATGTGGTGTAGACATACTGCATATAGCAAATGACGAAGAAGAAAAAGAATTAGCATAATCAGAATAATTTTCAACAGCTGACATTTTATTTCCTTCTTTTTGTCTTCCGCATTCTCGGGCATCGAGGTTTCCTCGGAAAGTTTGAAGTGTTTTCAATGTTTTAGTAAAGTTATAGCTCTGAAATGCTTTGCATATAGAGAGAGCAGGGTTGGAAATATAGCGCCGATCATAGGGGTTGGATGTCGACGCGGGGCACGAAAACTATCAAATATTGAAATAAAATTCATCTCTCGACATCAAAAACAGCTGGCACTTGTTTTAAGAGTTTGTAAAATCGGCGACATATTAAAATTCCTCACGGGAAATATCGACAATAGCGCGTGGCACAGTGCATGAAAGGACTCCTGCCGGCTGACTCTTTATAGGGTGTTTGTATTCAACCTCCATTGGAAGAAGTCATTCTCGTAATGAATCGATACTTAAGCTCTTCATTATTTCCCCTTTTAGAAGCCCGAGAATTCTACTCTTCCCGCATTGAATTCTAATTGATAGGATTTTAGTCTCATGCATGCATAAATTTACCATAATTTCTTACATACTTATATTTATTTTGATTCTAAATTTGAATATTTTTTATATCAGCGCAATAGGTGCACAAGCACCAACAACTTTATTTTTATTTATCCATTTATTGCACTTTTTCGTTCTATGTACCTATCTAAGTAGATAAATTCTGGCAAACTTCAGCTAAGATGTCTACTCGCACATTCACATTTAAATGTTGAATTTTGGAATGATATAGCGCCATTATAGATGTAACATTCACAGGAGTAAAATATCTGAACACAGAACTGGCATTATTCCAGCCAAATATCGAGGTTTGTATATAAGTAGCTGAATAGGTATGTGCCATGTCATCGGAATAGAACCACTCTCGTATCTTGCTGTCTGTCACTTTAAACCATCTCAAATAAGATGGATGGCGGTTGAATGGAAATCATGCAGCTAAGTTTTCCCCAACGAAAGGGTGCAATATCGGCCCCGGTTTATTCCCAATCCAAACTAAAGCTCCGTATTTACCTTACTTATCTTTGCTCACACCCTGATCGCTTCTAACCCTCTGCAATGTATACGAAAATGTTTACATTGAAGGCGATTTTTTTTAGCGTTTCGTATATTAACTACGGTGATATTTATATAAATACCAAACCAATCATATTACAGCTATAAAGTAGGTATATGAAAATGATGATGAATAATTCTTCATTCAACCTATCCAACATCCTATTCCACAAGAATAATAATTCGTAGAACTGATTTTCTTATGTATTTCTGAGTTTTGAAAAAAATGGAAAAACAGGTCAATTTTATAATTCAATTTACTTTCTATTGATGTAAAAATTTAATAAAGGAGTTCCTTGGCTCAGTAATGATGATATTGTCTATTTTTTTTAATAAGACACCCTGGAAATTATTCTATTTTTAGAATGGTTCTAACAGTTACATGAAACAGCTTACCATGTTCCTTACAGTGCACTTGAAATTTTTATAAAGGGTGATGAAAATTATCAGATTTTTCATCACCCTGTATAAAGAAATTACGTCATAGCAGGATAGCATATAAAAAGTTAAAATAGGGATATGTAAGCAGTTTTTCTCCATCTTGAGCCGTCTCCAACTTGCTTTGAAACTGGAAAATAGCAACTTCCATTTCTTTAATTAAATAAAATTAAAGATAAAGTAATTTAAAATATAAAAAAAAAAAAAAAAAAAAAAAAAAAAAAGTAGAAAAAAGAGCGTTCATTTCTTAAAACGACTGCATTCCCAAATAATTGCTAATATCATAAACTATACATATCCTTATTTTAAGCTAGGTATTATTATACAACTATAAAACCCATTTTTATTGGATTTTCTTCAGAAAAAATAAAAATACAGTAATATGCAAGCTATCCTATTGTATATACAATTTTTTTACATCAATAGAAACTCCTAAATTAAATTACAAAATTGACCTGTTTTTTTCAAAACTGTTAATTTAAGGATTTATTGAAGGGTACTGGGACTTTTTCACACCCTGTATACAAAAAGGGCCATCAAAAAGGTAACAGTTCAAATAACTCGGAAACTGAAGATGTACCTACGCGAAAAACGCCGAAACAGGTTATAAAGGAAGACATTTTTGAGTAACAAATTTAACCGTCTAGGTATTAAGTTCATACCCTTGGAGCGACTGGCTGCCCCTTCCTTTTCATAATAGGTTAGGATAGCAGATCGAGTGATATTTAAATCATTTGAAAGCTACTTGAATTCATTCGCTTTACAAAATTATATCAAACTGTTTGGGTTTTGCATGAATATTACAGGGTGAATCGATAAAACAGGTTTTCTTAACAATAACTATTCGCTTTTTCCGCGGAAATCTATATCAAGGGAATAATTTTTAATAAAATATTCCACTTAAATGGTTGCTATCATGGTTGTTATGATGGTTACAATTAAGATTTTCATGGTTATCATTATAGGTTGAGCTCAAATTGTTTTCTATAATAATAATATTTTAGTACAAACGTTTTTCATTAAGAAGGTCTCATTCTGTTAATTAGGTATTAGAATTGCAGGTAATTTTTTTATTCTACTTTAGCCCACCTAAATCCTATTTGATCTCAGTTTAAGGTGCTCTTTTGAAGTATTGTGTTTAAAAATAAACATTGGATATGAAAAATGGTTATCAATTATATTGTGGAGAGAATTAGGTATCGCTTTGTTTTTAAGAAATCGTGAGTGCTGGGAGTGCTGCAACCGTATACTGCAAATTTATTTAATCAGTAGATAGAGCACACTTAAGCAGCAGAAAATACTTACGTGTTGAACCTGATCACAAAATTTCGAGAAATAGGTTCAGTAGCGAAAAAAAAAAAACGAGACAGCCAACATGAACTCCATCAGGTGAGAAACGAGGCTACTGTGACTGTAGTTTTGGTACAAGTTGCTGCAGACCCAACTCTGAGTACACGAAAATTGACCAACGTAATTTTTCGCCGCATCCTTAAGCAACATAAATAACATCCGTACAAAATTCATTTAGCAGATGAACTGAATGAGGATGATTTCGATCGACGACAGGAGTTTTCCGAAGTCATGACCGATAGCGAATTTTCTTTTCAACATTTGTGTTTCTGACGAGTTCACATTTTTCTAAAATTCTATTATAAATCGCAGCATAACGCATTGATATAGGCCATCCAAGAGTGAATCCAAGAATTTTTCACGACGTTCATAATTAACATGCTCAAAAAATAAATGTCTGGGCCGGTTTTTGGAGACCGCATAATCAGACCCATTTTTCTTGAAGGGAATCTGACGGGTGAAGGTTAGCTGGAAGCGCTGGAAGTTCTTGTTCACCCATTGCTTCTTGAAGTCGTTGAAAATTATGATCATTTTCAACGATGATCAACCTAGAAGATCCTTTGACTTTCCAACAAGATGATGGAGCTCTAACACATTATGAGCTGGCTGTTCGGGAGTTTCTGCACAGAATGGCCTGCCCGCTCACCATCAGATTTAAGTCCTCTGGACTTTTTCTTGTTCGGGTCATTTCAAAAGTAAAATTTACACAACGAAACCTGGGTCTCTGGAGAATTGCGCAGACGCATTGTTGAAGAATGCCGTCAAATTAAGCTATATAGGTCCTTCAAAATGCAAGGGAACGTTTCGAGCAGAAACGTTCCTTGTTTTCTTGTGAACTATAAGTAAGTAATAAAAGTCTCTTGTGGCATTGAATTTGCTATGATGATAAGCGAAGCGGTGTATAGCCACACCCACCAAGGGAATAAATTTGGATGATAAAATTCTATCAAATCACTCCAATATGTCCCCCTCCATAGCAAAAATAACATTTTTCGGCGTTTTTCGGATCCATCTTTAGTTTTTAAATTACTATGGCGGTTATACCTTTTCGAAATAAAATAAGACCAAGGATTAATTTTTGTAGATTTAAAGTGAAAAGAGTAAGCACAAAAAAACAGTAAAAGGGTAATATAATGGTTTTCTCGATTGCTACTCTTTTATACCAAAACAAAGTATAGTCTAAAACTCCCTAACTCCCCTAATCAGATGCACCAAACGAGCCAAACAATCCAGAGTCAATTAACACGAATCGCAAGAAGTGCCTGCAAGGAATTTTTTGGTATTTGCATATTTGACGGTTTAGGATAATTTATGGGGGACGATAAATCGGTATAGGAGAGATGGGCTTTCTGTATTAATTATTGTATTAACAATACCTTAAGAAGTGACATCATTAGACAATCGATTTCCACAAAAATCACGCGTCATCTCAAAGAATTCGAATGTTATAATCCAAAAAAAAATGTTAGATATATGAGAGACAATCTATCCTTGCTTGCAGTGCTTCTACTATAATGCACCGTTTTTGAGATACATCAGGAATACAGGATGTCAGCAACATTATTTTTCCAGTTTTTTGAAGACACATCGGCAACTGTATTAGCAAAATTCAGCTTTTGTACATGACTCATCAATGATAACCAACTTTTCTTTCATGTGACAAAGATTTTAGTGTTGCGTGATTTTTTTGCCTCTACCTATCTAAGGCATTGGGCAAATTGACATTTTAAAAGAGCGTTTTTAACCGTCAATATTTTTTATATACTTACACAAATAAGGTAGGTACTCTTGGTCATAATTGAGTACGTGAGTCGTTTTCATATAAAATGAATGGCAAAAAACTTCATTCGATTCTAAGATCTCCGCCACTGACACATGATCTGAATTGGTATATTAAAAAGGTAGCTAATATCAATGGTAAGATATGCACAAAAGCTGAGTTCTGTATCTCAAACGGTTCCCGAGATATCGTAAAAAACAGAAAATAATTATTTTTTTTTACACCTTGTATCTCAAAAAAGGTGCATTTATGAACACTCGTTAATGGGGAATTTTTTGTTTATTTTTGACCAAAGAATCTGTCTTTTTTTCGCAATATTTAAATAAATTCGATTAAAGTTAATGATGTTTTCGCAATATTAAAGATACACTCTGTATATTCCCAACATATTCAATAATACAATTCAAACATATTCAAACATAAAATAATAGGATTCATAATCATTGTGTACCTAAAATGCGACCGTAACACATTTACTGCCCTGAATAGTATTTAAAATTAAAATTTCAACGTTTCCACCCCTTTCTGATATCATAATCATAATCGTAATACCTACTTCCTTATTGTTTCAGGCCAGGAAAATAACTCCAAATCTCATGTATACAAGATGTCTGCCCGGACGGCATACACAGCATATAAGGGAACACGATATCCTGAGAATGCGGAGATAAACATGTGATTGCTGAACACGTCAATCATCGGACAAGTGGGGTTGCGGCCATGATGTTTGCATCCCTTGACAACTGACGAGCGGCTGAGTGACAGGGAAACTTACCCCGCATCATGTGTCATATTACCTTGGTGTAATGCCATGCCAAACCCCCATCCGATCTGACCGGGACTTTATCTCATTTATATGGATGGAGTGGATTTTGTTTAGCCGAGTTGTTCGTCGTTCGTCGTTGGTCGTTGGCTCATTTACTGATTAAATGTTGAAAGTGATTATTTCATTATTAAGTACTTAGTTAAGTAATGTATACTATACTGATGTTATTTTATTTTGTTGTAATAAAATTATAAAAACTCACTTAAAATGTAAAGAAAAATTGTCACCAAGTTTAATTAGAGTACCTACATAAAACAAAGAGGATAAATGTACACATTTATCTATTACAGTTTTTGGGATTTTGTATTTTTTAAGACCTATGTCGTAGATTTTTAACTACGAAATGTATTTATGCAACACGGTTGCTGTAATTTTTAATACTGTTGGTATATGTTATATTCATGATAAATACACGTATGTAAAATACCTACATTCTTTACACGCACTAGTTACATAAATAAGTTCTGAAATTATACTGTGACAACTTTAACACAATAGCAGATTTCCAATAATTATATGCACCTAAGAAGGATTACAAAAAAATAATAATAAATAAAATACATTCCCATAAAACCTAAAAATCGAGAGTAAAAACAACATTACTGACACCGCTCTAATCAGTTATAGAGTGTCATTTAAAAAATATATAAAGGTTGGGTTGTTTCAGGCTAAGCATGCAGAAAAAATCCTATAAAATTTATAATTTTGATTTTTTTCGTTTTGCTTGAAAAAAAATTGTAGAAAAATTACAATTTTTTTATTTATTTATTATGGACCACGTACCTATAGCTCTCAGTTATACAGTAATACAGTTAAACCTCCCTCCTTGGGAGTGAGTGGGTGTAACTTTGTAATTTTACATAGCAACCCCTATTTTTTTTTTTATCGCGAATTCGTATTCAGACTTTTTGTTTTCGACACGTTGGCGACATATTGCTACAATTATAACATACGATTACAATGAGGATTCACATACCAAGCAGACCTGCTGCAGAAATGAAGAAACTTGTCACCCAGAAATGTTTCACGACGTTGCTTGCTCCCAAGCGACATTTCGACGGCTGCAAAGAAGAGGTCTTATGAAGGTATACAAACTCAGACAATACTACTGCTTCTTCATCCGACGGCATGATGTATTCTCTCGTACAATAGTAAAACATAGTAAGTCGACTTGCTTGAAAATTCATGTTTTTATGTATTTCAACTTGGCTTGATGAGCTCTACATATATCTATAATCAAAACAAACGTTGTAGCTCTAGTTACTGAGTTATAAATACACTAATGCCCGTATTCACAAACGATAATTTCCTAAATAATTACGTAATCAATTATCCCCATCTCATTCTATTGCAAAAAAACTGCATATCTCCATCTCACTCATTTAAATAATTACGTAATTATTTAGGAAATTATTGTTTGTGAATACGGGCATAATTCTAGTATGTCGACCTGCTACAATAATCGAGTTAGTATGTTGAATTGCTTGGTGTTGTAAAATTTTTATCGAAATATTGTTGATTTACACAAATATAAAAGCAAGTAAGTCAAGATACTGAATGTTTTCTTTCGAAGTTGCAATTAAAGAACAACGTTAGTTGACCTACCGGAGCTAGAATTCTTCTGTGACAAAATTATACCACAGTAAGTCAAGTTTGGTTGTGTTTATTCCGAATTTATGAAGAACAAGAAGGGTTACTTGCTTTCATATAACTGCGCGCAACAATTTCTTCAACAACGAGACAATATAATAACTCAACTTCTTGCAATAACATCGTGCTGATTCTATGAAGTAAGTGGGGTGACTAGCAGAGTTTTTATACTCTCCGCAGTGAATACGGCAGTAAAAGGCTTATTTTATTTTTCATTTCCTCTCGAACAGTGAGTGTGAATTGTAAGACTGTATTTTAAATTAGGTGGTCGTATTTTGGAAGCGCGTGTTGTGAGGGACTATTTGCAGTTATTTAGTTTATCCTATGTGAAAATGACGGATACTGGTCGTGGGAAACATTTATTAAATTTAGCTTTGGAGAGGTAAGTTTATATTGTTATTATTTACAAAAATATGAATATTAAATCCAGATTTATTTTTGATTTTGTTATTTAACACTTGACTATACCGACTTAATTATGTCTTCTAGGTTAAACGAGACCGAACGTGTTTCATCAGAATCTTCTACCGATGACTCCGATCTAGATCCAGACTTTAATCCAGAAGAAGAAAATGGCAGAAGATGTATACCTCAATATTTCAAGCCTAGTGATTTTATTTTTAGTAATGAAGACAAACAAAAATGTGAAGAACTTGAATATCAAGAGCCTGCTTCAAAGATAATTAAAATAACTGATCATACTCGTGATTCAACTCAAGTTTTTCCTACTCTGCCCAATTGGGAATTCCAAGGATCGACTTCACCTGAAAGAAACACGGTAACTGAAAATGCTGATTTAGTTGATTTACGACAAACTCAAACATCACCTGTATCCCCGGAGAAAACTTTCTTTGAGCTTCGGCCTGTGGAACAACACTCCGAAGACTCTGCATGCCAAAGCGTATCCAAAGTTGCTGATACTTCCAAAGAAACAGACTTTATTGATGATAACGATAGAGGAATGGCACAAACGAATCCGATCTTGAAAAGAAAGACAGCTAAGATCCCACCAGCTGAAAAACACCATTTTTGCCTGCATGTGCAACAACTTGCAGGCAAAAATGTTTTGAAAAACTAACCGAAGATCAAAGAAAAACAACTTATGATTACTTTCATAATCTTAATTTCGGGGAGAAGCAGTTATTTTTACATAAGTATATTCAAAAAACCCCTGTAAAATACCGAAAAGTTGACGCCGAAAGAAATAAGAAGTTTTCAATAGTTTACACCCTACCAGTAGTAACTGCGAACTCGACTTTGCTAGATAACGAAGAGTCAGTTACTACGAGTGAAAATTTATCATCGGAAGTCATTTCTGAAAATGGTGGAAGGCAGCTTTTGGAAGAGAGAACTGCTTCGAATGAGGACTTGATATTGCGAGATGATACACCAAATAAAACTCTAGCTGCACCAAGACCTATAAAACCAAACTGCACCTCATCTAATATCAATGAAAATAGTAACAAATATGGAAATAATTTGACTTCTGTTTGCAAAACAATGTTCCTTCACACCGTTGGGTATAAATCGGATGCCATTATCACAAGCTTCCTCAAGCGTACTGAAAATGACCTACCATGTATAGTCGACAAAAGGGGAAAAGCCAAAGCAATCATAATGAAAGGTATCAGCGAAGAAAATACTAAAGTTGTCAAAGATCACATAGAATCATTTCATCCACAAGTGTCACATTACAACATCGAACATGCTCCCAACAGACGATATTTGCCCTGTGACCTAACTATACGTCAAATGTATAAGGATTTTATTTCAAAATATAAGCAGATAAGCTATGAAACCTACCGAAAGATATTCGAAAAAGAAAACATTGGGTTTTCATCACCTACCCAAGATGATTGTTCTATTTGTTCTATTTTCAAGCAGCATTCTCATTCCGACGAGCATAATGCACCGAAAGAACAGCTGCCTAACAACTCATTGCGAAGTGAAGAAACAGAGATGGAGACACCAAACATCTCATTACAAACAGAACCTCAACTGTGTACAATTTGTAGCAATTATCAAGTTCATAAACGAAGATATACAGTTGCTCGTGAAAAATATAATGCAGACACTATCAACAAATGGGACGATGAACATGAAGTGTTCACTGTTGATATGCAAAAGGTGCTTATTCTCTGCCAAAAATGACCATCAAAAATGCATTCTTCGTGAGCAGACTCGTGGTGTTTCACGAAACTTTTGCAAATCTCAAGCCAACTGGTCAAAATAAATGTGTGTTATGGCACGAAGCTATCAGGGGACGAAATGGACCCGATGTTGCTTCTGCCTATTATAACACGTTAATTAGACTGGACAACAAGACAAAGCATGTTTTATTTTGGGCGGACAATTGTACTGCCCAAAATAAGAACTGGATTCTATTTACGGCCTGTATCATTTTTGTAAACGAAGATTGGGGCCCTGAGACAATAACCTTCAAATACTTTGAGCCAGGACATAGCTTTATGAAAGCTGATTCAATACATGGACAAATAGGGAAAAAATGGAAGATGACTCCAGAAGTATTGGACTTTGAAGATTTGGAGAAACTGATAAAGTCGTCTAATAAATTTAATACCATCATAAGCTTGCGTGCTGAAGACTTTAAACTATTTGAAAATGGATGCATACAAAGAAAGAAAGGATCTCCGATACCAAAGATAGGGGACATAAAACTAGTTCAATTTAGGAAAGGTTCAAGAAAAATGTTTTTCAAATTAGAATTAGAAGACACTGAATTTGCAGAAGCATCTGTCCTTAAGCCCAAGTTCAAGTTAGAGTTGCCTAAAAGCGTCGAATCCGCAAGAGGAATAAATGATGGAAAAAAAGAAAAAATTGTCAAAGATTTGTTACCACATATGCCTCCAAGGAAGCAAATTTTCTGGACAAATTTATCAAGTTTGGAAAATTTTGAAGATTTGGGAAAATCGTTGGTTGCAGAGTTTTGAGCTGAAGAAGATTAGTATGTGACTATACTACTTATATTATGGATAACGAGTGTTTTATTTTAATTATATCTAAAGTCTATTTTTTATTTAGATGGACTTGTCAAACAGCTGTTAAGTTGGTACCCTGTGCAATCTTTAAACAGTAATTTTCATATTGTCGGAGGGTAGCCTGTTTTCTTGACCTTGGCAAAAAATTTACGTTGTGACTAAAGTAACGGCAACATTCCCCGATTCGTGTATAGGCTATGACGTCACCTGCAAAACATGTTTTCTTGTTGTAAGTTGCTCAGTTATAAAACGCAAGTTAAAAACTTCAAATTACTTTATTTTCTTCGAAAATAGTCCTTTTTTAGAAGTTATTCGTTTTTTGAGGATAAATTTAACTGTTGCTTGGATTGGCTATAATAATCTAATGATGTTTTGCGAAAACTAGGTCTGGGTCCTCAGTCGGCACTCTAGTCACAGCGAAACGCCAGAAACTTGAAAAGTTGAAGTTGTCAAATTGACAAACCAAATTATCAAATTAAAAATTATTAAAATGCTCAGGCAGGTAATTTATTTCAAAAGAAAGAAAAGAACGAATCATCAAATGCTATAAACATTAGCGATTGAAAAATGTTTCTCCAGATTAAGCAAAAATACAGTTTAATCAGATTCCTTGAAATATTCCTTGAGAAATTCTTAAAAAATGATTTAAATAATGTAAGTACCTCTATTTGTCAAGAATAGATCTTCTATTTTCAACATTTTTACATAAAACTAAGAAGGAATCGGTCTAATATCTTACATATATAAGATTTATAAGAGTAAATAGCTAGGTGCTTACACTTACAAGTCTCTAAAATTTTCCAATTTATTACCTCTAGAAATTGCGTTTATAATTTTTCTAATTTTAAATTTCGAAATAAAATGACATTTCAACTAATCGACATAACCTAAATTAATTTAGTAACCATTCTAGTGACTATTTTGGTAACAACTATCACCATAACCAACCTAATCAGTCTTGTTGCCAATCGTTCCCCTAGAATTTTGACTTGGTGGAATCCATCTAAATAAAAAATAAAGTATAGGTATGCAATATGCATAGCATTATTATTTTTTTTTAGTGTAGAAAGATATGCATTACCTATATAAGAGTTCCAGTTTATGTTCGAATGTATTTTATATAAGTTATACTCACATCTATTATTTCAATAAAACAATATTTTAATTTTCCTATTTATTTAGTCCTATTTACATCAGTTTAGTAGATATTTCGTAATTTATTATGACTTTCCCTGTTTGTGAAACGAGTTACGTTTAGGTTCTGGTTCTTATCCCAACTACCGAAATCTACTTGCTTGGTTTTTACATTGCATATTCAAAGTAATACTAATTTATATTGAGTTGCTTGATTTTATAATTGCATAGTCAGAGTAATACTAATTTATATTGAGTTGCTTGGTTTTATAATTGCATATTGAGGGTTCTTATGAAACTAGTAAGTTTGCAATAAGCTAATACGTAAGTTCTAAAGAATATTAGAAGATTAATTTATGATCACGGTAAAGAAGAAGAAAAATTATGTAACTTACAAAAAAAACCATACATCTAGCTTCATATTTAACGAAGTTACACAAAGAGGAGTTTCAAAATTTTTAAAGCGCTCTAGTGAAAAGTTGTGGTTTTAGAGTTACTATGTTTTACTATTGTACGAGAGTATTTCTATGTGCGAAGTAAAAAGTTTTGTTATAACATTTTAAATGATGAAGTGTCTGCAACATGTCGTCGATATGTCGAAAACAAATGTCGATAAGTGTGCAACCGGCCTTACCTAAAACATTTTTTGACAATATTGCTATAGGTACTGGATACAAATTCGCAATATAAAATGGTGTTGCTTTTTAAAATTTCAAAGTTATTATCTCCACTCCTTCATAAGGGATGAGGGATGTAGGGCTTTTTTATTAATATATTTCTATAAAACCTAAATATCAAGCTTTCCAACGAGCCATGCATCACTCAATATAGAGTGCATGATGACTTTTTGAGATTTTAGGGGAAATAAACAATTTCTCCGATTACAGCGCCATCGCAATAATCGCAATAATCGCAAAAAATGTTACGGTAAAATCTTACGGATTTTTTGCCACTGAATACTTCTTCCCAATGAAAGATAGGGGTTGTTATTTAAAATTTCAAAATTTCAAACACTCCCTCGCAAAGAGTGAGGGGTGCAGGGTGCTTTTTGTGTTTAAACGATGTCCCCCATCGAACCAAACCAGTTTTGTGGAAAACTTTTTTCCGGAGAGTGCGGTCTTTTCGAGATATGTGGATATTTCAGTTAATAGCTAGGAATAGACGAAGCGATTTGCGTGCAGATTTGATTGCCACGAGCAAATTCGGCGGATTTGCTCGTGGCGAGCAGCGTCGACAGATTTTTCAAATCACACCATAAACGTCCACGCTA
Source organism: Malachius bipustulatus (assembly GCA_910589415.1). NCBI lineage: Eukaryota > Metazoa > Arthropoda > Insecta > Coleoptera > Melyridae > Malachius > Malachius bipustulatus. The sequence continues at coordinate 20,344,259 of OU342633.1, forward strand.
ATCGTACGAATTATCCGTCGGAGTGGCTCATCACATGCAAATGTGTACGTTTATGGGGAAACTACACGATTTATCGGTCGGATTTGCGTGGCTCGTGATCTGTAGAAAATTTCAAGAGGTCGCGAGCCATGCCTATAATCCTTTTTTAACGCTTATATACTCAGAGTGCAAGTACCTACCTAGTTGTAGTTAGTGAAAATTATTTTTACAATATTTGATAATAATGTCACAGTATAATAATAATAGCAAAAAGGGAAAAGAGCTGCTGTGAGCGTATCGCGTATCGCGCTAGTGTGACAGAAAAGTCTATTCGTTTATGGCAAAAAATACTATCAAGCCGTGCCAGAGGCATCTACGGTTTTGGCATGGCTCTTGACATGGCGCGCTGAGTTACCACAGACGAAGAGATTTATCTTCCGGGTTTGCTCGTGAGGATCAAATCGGCCAGCAAATCGCTTCGTCTATTCCTAGCTAATAAGACTCGCCCTGGTAACTTGAATAATCAAAATAATATTCAAGTCTTATCAGCCATTATGGCTTTTTGACTCGAGATTAGATTTCGGTCAATATGTGGCCTTAATACAATCGTCTACTTTGAAGAAGTTTGGACTATTTCAAATAAAAGGAGAATAATGTTTTGACTAAGAGAAATATTTTTGGGTACCTTCATAATAGGAAAATAAATTTCTTGAATTTTTTAGCATTACTTATTATTTTAGCCCCTAGTAACCTCTCATTTTATATTTTGAATATTTAAAATATTTAAGTTTAATCAGTCATAGGTATATTAGACTTTTTGATACCATTTTAGATTTCGGTCAATATGTGACCTTACAATCGTCGTGAATTAAGTTTGCAAATCAGGTTTTTGGCACGATATCAGATTTAGGCCAAGATGTGGCCTTACAATCGTATATACCTTGAAGAAGTTGGTCTATTTCAAATAAATGGAGAATTTTTTGACTAAGAGAGAAATACTTTTGGGTACCTATTCGTACATAATAGGAAAATAAATTTATTGATTTTTTTTTACGTTACTTATTATTATGTGTCCTTGATAACATCTCAGTCATATTTTGAATATTCAAAATATTTAAGTTTAATCAGTCATTATAATAGGCATTTTGGCACTAAATGAGGTTTTGGCCAATAATGTGGCCTTCAATCGTTTACTTTGAAGAAGTTGGTCTATTTAAAATAAATAGAGAATGTTTTGGCTAAGAGAGAAATACCTTTATTGAATTTTTTGCATTACTTATTATTATGTGCCCTTAATAACCCCTCAGTTAGGTTTTGAACATTAAAAATATTTATACTTTATCAGTCATATTAGGCTTTTAGGCACGATATTAGATTTCGGTCAATATATGGCCGCTTCAATTGCGTACCTCGAAGAAGTTTGCAATATTTAAATTAAATTGAGAATATAGTTTGACTATAAGTATTACCTAGGGCTATTCTTTTGGATACATAATAGGTAGAAGAAATTTACGTTAACACCTACTGTATAAGAAAACGTGTCAAAAGGAACACTCCACAGTGAGTAGAGTGTTCGTAGTTCGCATTAAACTAAGTTCGTATTCTATGAAGCTAAGGACATTATAATTCAAGAAAATATGTCGCCCTGAAATATTAGAAAAATTCAGATAATGGCTTGCACAACTGGTAAATTCAGCCGAAAAAATCAATGCTCTTATTGCGTGAATGAGTTGATTAACCTTACAAATATTGATATAAATATAAGAGCTAACAAAAAATGTTACCCAAAGATATGTTCTGTTATAATAGTAAAATTAAAAAAAACTACTTTTATTGTTAGTCATAATATGCTTTCAGTCCACTTTCAATCAACTGCATTTATATATTTCTGTGGGATGCGTCATTTTCCAATTATGTATCCTGTAGAAATTCAACTAGAGCATTGATTATTCTAATTCAGTCCACGTTGGTCGTAGAGACAAGCGTTGTCAAATGTGTTGCGTGGGTGAATTGATTTGAGTGATGGCCACTGCGCGATCTCCTAACCGCCGCCATACATCATCCCCTAACCGGGGGTTGCCGGGGGTGACTGCTGTAGCTGCCGTCACCTCGGTACTTGCTTGTCATCGGATCGTTGACTACGCATCACTTTATTATTTTATTACTTTGTTTATTATGTTCTACTTCTACAGTGCGGTGATATATTATAAAACGGGAGGAGAACTTCAGGGGCTGAAAGTCGCAGTGCAATTTGAATAATGAGCTCTTCTGGAATGATGACTAGTTTTCCATATGAAAATCCAACGTTTAACTTTTATGAAGACTTTTACTTTATATGCTCTGGCTCTGCGTTATTATATATTTTCAGGATTAGATATGATTATACGACGAGTCTGTATATATGTATGTAAATGATACCTACTAAATAAAATACGCAACCAAAAATTATTTATATGAAATTTAGGATTAAAATGACGCATTATACCTACCTAGGTAACTTACAGTGACAATTATAGTGATTAACTATAATTTGAAAAGCATGTGGCTATATATACCTATATACCTAATGTATATAATATGAAATCGAGTAATCCAGCGTGATTCTCACGAAAAGTTCCATTTGTTTCAAGATCGATAATGCTTTTTTGTTTCCTAACAGCAGAGTAGACCACCTGATAAGGCCTTGGAAATAACGTTTCGTGTCGAAACGTATTAGATATTCTCAGGATGATTGTTTAATACCAGGCAAAAGTTCGCCATAACAGTCAATTATTTAGTTCTCTATAATTTGCATCGTATCTGCGAGTTTCCAAGATGTATTAACGGATAAGGACCATGTAAAATTCCCAAACATGTTTCACGAATTTATCATGGTTTCATGTAGCCAAACGCCACATTTTTCTATACTTCGAGAAAATTGACTTTGGTCACGCATTGTATAATATGGATTATATTTCTCTCTAATCTTTGCCATAAACTATGATATTAGGTGTATAAGTTTCAGATTGTATGAAGAACTCCAGATTTTTATATGAATTATAAGCACTTATTCTTAATTATGTTGTAGTTGAAGTGTCATTTTTTCAATATCGTTGCGAAAAAAGCCTTTTCAGTAATGGCAAAAATAATGGAGAATATTCTATTAGCTTTCGCAGAACTGGGAAAGTATCAATGTTCAATAAAGGTACCTAATATTATAGAGTAAATAAAGGCAGTTGTAAATAAACAGTGGATAGAGTAAATGGATGTGGAGTATCAAAGTGTATGGATTTAACTGAACTGTATTGAAGAGCAAGGTGAGTTGAAGAATAGATTATGAAGAACCACGATCGACTATTTAATTTTTACTGAACTTGCAGCTAAAACCATTGAGAGCGCTTCTTGTAATAATTGCGATAATGTCTCAATTTCCTTCATCCTATTTCAAAATTGTTTTAATTTGACCAATTATTTGGAAACTCGGTGTTTATTTAACGATAGACCTACATGCCTTAAAAACAATGCAATTTCTCTGATCACATGCATACCTATACCTATAATAAACTCTTGTTCGTAAAAATCTGGGACAACTTTTGTGTTTGTGGCTTTCAACATGTTAGTGTGACTTGATTTAATTAAATATTTTGGCAATAAACTTGAAAAAAAAAGAAATTTCTGAAAATTCAAAATCCGTTTTGTCAAGTAGTTACGCTTTATACGCTAACGCGTTGCTGTGAGCGGCTTTGTCAAGATTTGCCCGAGCGATTTCAAAAAAAAATTATTATTTGGAAGAAAATTACTGGAGGCATCTAGGCAACCCTCCAAATTGGGGGAAAAATATCTTCTTCCAATTTATTCGTTGCAAAGATCTCTTCCGGGAGCTCCAAAAAATTTAATAAGAATTTTTTTGTTAATCCGGACTTGAGAATTACTAATACCTAGTAATGAAAATAAACTTTTATTCCTTCACTTCGACAATAATTATTTAACAAGAATGTGAGATTAAGAATATAAAGAAAACGATAAAATAAAAGAAAAAGGCGAGATTCAGATTGAGGTGCCTTCGCTCTGTTCTTCCATCATCTCAAATAACAGGGTAGTCATGTAGTCGGGACCAAGAATACAGAAAAAATATTTTGCTCCATGTAAAGTAATCGCCGAATAACAATTTTTCAAAATTTAAATGGATTTGTGTCTTTTTAATAATAATAATTGTACTGGACGTTACAGCAAGGGGAAAATTAGAAAAAATATTTTCCCTCAATTGCGGGGTGTTGCCTCGACCCCCCCCCAAGTAATTTTTTTCCGAATTGTAAAAAATAGTTGAAATTGCTCGGGAAAATTTTGCCAAAATGCTGCAGCCGCTCACCTCATCAGCGCGTTAGACGCCTACTTGACAAGACGGATTTTGAGGAGGAGACTATATAAAAAACTGCTTTTTCCATTTGGATTGGGAGATATTACGCATTTTTGTCACCATCTCTCTAAATATAACATAATAAACAGTCAAGTAAAAATACTAGATTCCTGATCCATTTTCTCTGCAGAACTCTTTGCCATTAAGACGCTTTGAAGTATCCAAGGTCTAACAATTCACACAATACTAACGCATTGATTATCTCGGACTCCAGATCTGCAGTTTAGGGTATCACAAACATAGGCCAGTCGGGTTAGCATAGGTATGAACGTGCAAAACTACCGGCAGAAATTATATTGCTCCCAAATTTAAGGGCGATCCAATTCTATACCCCGGCGTTAGCCACCATCCTGACTTTGACGAGGCATCGTTTCTGCTCAATATCTCGCCCATTTTCAACTTTTCAACAAAAATTGTAAGTTGTACAGACTAAATGACTATACCTACCAGTGACCCAATCACTAAAGTTGTAGAGAATCAAACTTAAATTGCTATTTTTGTTGAAAAGGTGAAAATGGTCGAGATATTGAGCAGAGACGATTCCTCGTTAAATCCAAGATGACGGCTAGCTCCGGGGTGGAATTGGGTCGCGATTTTGAATTTTGGACTACCGATGCCCCCACCCTAAAGGTTAGAGCAAAAAAAATTCTACCAGTAGTTTTTGCACGGTAAAGCCTTTTTGTGACTAACCCGACTGGGCTTTCAGAACTATAGCCAGTCTAGCATTATCCTTCTGCTTATGTAACACAAAAGGGTTTCTTTTACATGAACAGAAACTGGCAGGGACGACGAATCATCTTTTTCTGGGTTAAGGGTCATTCAGGTATGCCAGGCAATATAATTGCTGACAAGCTGGCTAAAGAAGCAGTGAATCGAACAAAAGTTTCCCAAAAGGTTCAATTTGAAGGTCATCCCTCTCTCAAAAAATGAAAGCTGGAATTTATGGGCCAAAAATAAGAGAAGATCACAGAGCCACTACTGTAAAATTCATCCCACATTACCAAAGCGCGAATACCTCATCTGTTAGACCACAGTGTAAACCGATATTACATCAGTGCTACAATAATTTACTTGCTATACCTTTCTAACAGATTGATCTCTAAATTATCATTGTTAATGTAAATTAAGGGAATCTTAAATTATTATGTTTTTTTATGGATTCAATCAACGTAATTAGGTACATTTTAATCTCCATCTCCGTTATACTCATTCTAAAGCGTAGATTGTTTCAAATAATAAATTATTGTTTGCCGATCTGTGAACTACCACTACCTATGTAAGGGTCTTGGTGAATCAAAGAAGAATTTCGTCCTTGCCATGGGGACCAGTTAAACAGCCTGCTGTATATGACCTCCAGAAATGGGACCCCTAACCTCTAGGCGGGTATTCTTCTGTATTGGACCCCATGCACTTTCCGTGAAAACGGCAAATCTAATAGACTCACTTTCCGTGAAAACGGCAAATCTAATAGACTCACTTCCACTGTTATCTTAAATACCACATGTCTATGGTCGTTAAGTCCCTCACTTCAATGGTCCTCAGTTTAAAATGATTCGGGCAAACTATTAGCGGGAGGGTGGGATTGTCTCTATGTAAAAGAGTTCATTAGTTCAAAAGTCTCTATGTAAGAGAGTTCATTAGATTTGTTGACAATTGTTAAGTTTATTGATATTCTTTTCAGAAACTCTAACTCAAAAACATTAACTCTTTCATTTCATTTATCCCAAATCCTTTCTAGGTGTTCCTTCCAGGAAAGCCAATAACAGTAAGGTAACGGTAAAAGAGGAAGAGAATAGGGAGAGTCCAGGTACTTCTGACAGAATTGCTTCAATTGCTAGTACTTTCAATACAAGTAGTTGGACTGTTTGGAAGATTTAGAGATTTTAATATACCCATACCACATACAACATGTTTTACAGGCACTTTTTCCTGCTGATTTTTCTCCACGACTTCATTTTATTAATAGGTTTTGCACGTGATGGTTCAAATCCCTCTACTTATAAAGAAACTCCACAAGAGGTATACTATTGAAGATCAGTTTGCGTTTAACGTTCCATTATGGGTGGAAGGCTAATTAGAGCAATATCCCCGCCACAGGAAGACTTATCGAGAATTGCACCTGCAATCGTTACCTCAGTTTCTGGAAGCTGTACCATTGGCAACTATTAGAAATGCAATGTGGCTTATGCACTATTCCAATAGGGCCATATAAAGTCATTGGTTAACACTGCTCGAGTAGTAAATCATGGAGACTGGAGAAATAGGATAATTTCTGGGTGTGTTGGATGTAATTCCATGAGAAACGGCCCTACATATATTTGAAAGAGTTCTACATCAGTTAGTGAGAAGAAGATTATTGGATTCATCCTAGCTGGACCTCCAACCATTTTCAACAGTTGTTGTAGAATATTTAGTTATCTAAACATAATATCTAAAAATCTATCGTTTTGGTATGTTTTTTCCCTAAAATGAACCATTCTTAGAGTCATTAGAAAGCATTGTCTGCAAAAATTCTAAAATAGCTGAAACAACAAATGCGAAGAAATAGCACTTCCCAATGACTGGATTCATTAATCATACATATTCAAGCAGTGCTGAACAATGGCAATGCATTGTCAATGTGGTAACCATCCCTGTCCCGAATTACAGCATAATCCCCGGTCGTGGCGTGAATTCAGGAACCGGGACAGACCGCAGTGTAGCTTGTCGGGACCGCAGAAGTCGCGGAGTTCAAAGTGAAAACGTTAGAGCTCTCTGGAGATTATAGTAACAACAATCTTGTAATGCCTTCTCGTCTTGTCTCGCGGGGATTGGGACGTGAGAATATGGCTCTGGAGCAGCCGGGAATGTTCAACTGGCCGCCTGTTGCATCTGCCATATGAACGACTATCACTACTATAATACGCCGTTTATGTCTCCTCCGCAGTGAGTTACCCAAATGCGGATGGTTTATTGTGTGCTCACTCCATAACCCGTATCGCTTGAATTAGTTTTATCGTGTCGAGTGAGTTATGTGGGTGTAAATCTATTCCTACTTACATCACCAGTCATGTGGAATTTTCCTCCTTTCGGGAGTTTCAGGAATAAAGTTTCAGGATACAATTTTTATTTTACTACACTATAGCGATGGGACCACCAGTAAAGTAGGGAAATTCCTAGCAATTGAATAATTTTCATCGATCTTACAAACGTTGTTTATTATTTTTTCAAAAAAATCGTCTTCCATTTTTTATGCCATCAACCAAGGACATCACACAGAGGACAATGACAGAGAAGACAGTCAAGATGAGGATAGTGAAGATTGGTACAAAGAATAAGTACACATTATTCTCTGTGCCTACTAAGAATTTATTTGAAGCTAAAAGTCCTAAAACTAACTAACTACTAAATTAAAATTAACATCACGAAAGATTGGAAGTAATAATCTTTCCTATGGTCTAAGTAGTGTGTAGTTTTTATCTGACCGATATGACATGCTGATGAGTCCATAAAAAGGACGAAACGGTACCGTTCATGTCTTCAGTTTTTGGATCACATGCTGTGCGAAAGATTTCTAATTTTTTCCCCAAAAGAACTTATAGTGAGTGACTTGCGTGGCCTAGTGGTACTCCGCTGGCTCACGAAGCCATAGATCGCGGGCTCGAAACTCACCTCGGCCCGCTTTACTTTTCAGATTCATTTTCGAATGTCTGTGAAAAGTAAAACAAGCGATCGAAGGTTTTAAAGGCAAATATAATTTAAAAGTGTGTGTGGCTAAAGAGTTCGTGCTCAAAGCCAATTTACCAGAGTGGAGCGACTATGTCTTACCTACACAGTTAAGACCGATGCTCCCTCTTAAAAAAAAAAAAAAAAAAAAAAACTTATAGTGGCAAGCTAAATTATAGAACCTAAAGGCCGTAGATTAGATTTAGAAACGTCTTGATGGAATCCAACCAAATTTAACAGAAACATTCTTCTACTGAGACCTATCGACAAATTGACAATCCAGGACCGTACTTGACAAGAAATAGTTTGCACTTTATTGACCTCAAAGATCATTTTTGGAAAAACGGTATCGGATTCGCAAAGTACAGAGAAAAATGCCTGAAATGAGCTTCTCAAATCGAACTTTTGTGAAGCTTCGATCAGCTTCACAAAAATAGATCAAAATAAGAACTTGTACCTACCTATAAAGCTTAAATTTTCAATTTTGACGTGCCAATTGTTTCTAAAGTCCCTCAAAATTAATTTGAAATCATTTTTAAAGCTTAGGTAGGTACTGCGAATTTATTGGAAAGCCTATTGCCCAGAACCTTAAATCTAGTAACCAAGGGTCGTACTTAAGGAAACATTGTTCGCATTTTTTGACCAATAAGCACATTTTCCGACCAACTTTTGGAAATAAACGACATCAGATTTGTAGCGTGCAGGAATATGTAATGAGATTCTTAGATCGCAGGGCACACTACTTATAGACCAGCTTCATAGCATTTCATAGCATTTTTCCAATACATGCCTAGTCTGAAACCGTTTTTTTCGAAAGTCGATCGGAAAATGTAATTTTCTGGAAAAAATTCGTACAGTATTCCTTCAAGTACGACCCTGATTGCTAAATTCTCACAATAGGGTATCCCTTAATAAATTCACAGTACCTCAGTTTTTGAAATCAGATTTAAGAAGCTCATTTCATTTCATAGCATTGTTCCTGTACTTTCCAAATCCGTTGCCGTTTATTTTTTAAAGTGGATCGGAAAAAGTAGGTACTTTTTTGTCAAAAAGGTATATTTCTTTACAAGTAAGGACCTGGATTTTCTATTTGCCGGTCATCTTTAGGTGCCTCGGTAAAAGAGTGTTTTTGAAAAATTTTGTGGGATCTCATCAAATCGTTGCAAATACAAATATAGATCGCCATTCATTTAAAATTTGTCATTGTGTTGGCAAAAAAAATTGTCATGTATTTAGGCTTGCCTGGGATGTCCCCTACCATGCATTTAACTATACGTCACATTAGTTATAAATGAATCACCCTGTTAAGATGGTGTGACAAAATATAAAATGTGATTTATTTTTCGGACTTTTTAAAAATAGCACAACTTTTCTATGACTGAATGGGAGCATCCTCGAATTCAGTACAAAACTTTTTCTTACTACCTATTTCATTACAATTTTGACTGTATCAAGATATTAAGGTTTTCACACTTTATAATTACACTTTTAAAAATTTTCTTGAGTCTGAACATATTCGTTTTGGGGTTCCTTTTATGGAAACTTAAGGAATTTTTTTCTTGACGGTGAAGTTTCCTGAATACTCCCAAAAACTTACCGCAGATTCTTCTGTATTTATCATAATTCAATTAGGTATTGGAACAGCAAGCCTGCACCTTTCTCCAAGAATTGAACACGTACCCGTATATTCTTATGAGATTCTTTTGACACATTTGACAACAAGGTTTTTTATCGATTTCCTGACAAATTAATGTGTGAGTATGTCTCCAAAGCCTGCTGGTTTTTTATAAGTACTCATAATTTTTTTCAATTTTTTACGGAGAATTCGAAAGTGTATCAATAGAAAGATGGTGCATGCAGTTTTCAAACGACTATTATCAAAGTCTGCTTTGATTTTCTGGCATTGATGCTGTTTCTGCACGGCTATCAGTTTTTTCCCATATAAATCAGTAGGCAGTCTGATGTTACCTTCAAGACTTCAAGAAAATAGTTGCCACTGGATATTTTATCTCAGTTAGAATTTTAAATAAAGCTCAATCATCTTACCCCCCCCCCTCTGCCACCATGAGGGCTATAATAATAAAATCGATAAATAAAAATGTAAAGGTTTATTATTGCAATCTGTAAAACTCTGGGCAGAATGATAAATAATACAATAATTGAAGAAAGCCCCGCTTAACGCGATAAGTAAGACGCCTGCGGTAACAGAGAATCAGTGAACGGTAAGTGTAAAGCTACACTTACATGCTATCAATCAAAAACTGAGCGGTTACTACTTTTTGGCAGCGAATTAAGATAAGTGCGTATAGTACTTAGTACAAGATACAAACAGTGTAGGTACATAAGTAAGGTAAGACATAAGGAAGGATTCCTATCTATTTTTTTTTAAGAAAATCAATTTCGTCCCTTAGTTTGATGACAAAATCTAGGACGTCGCTGGAGGAATGCTGAACTTCCTTGACGGTTTCGAAAGTGTACCGCAAAGCAGCAATTCAGCAGGTCACCGTCAACATTGAGGACATTCAAAAGAGGCGCAAGTAGGCGGCATTGAGCGGCGGCGGCGGCGGCGGCGGCGACATGAAGAGTGTAATACGGACGGAGTGTGCGAAGTTGGCCGGTTGTGAGTATAGTGAACCGGAGTGGAACTCCGAGAGTCAAGGGTGGCCGGGCTCACAGCCGTCCCGGGTCATCAATCATCCTGAGACAATCGCTCGGCGCGCAGCTGTCGCACAGCCCGACACGCTGTCAGCCACCGGCCTACCCGCTTGATATTAGAACTCTTCTTAACTGCAACCCGGAGTCCTGTGTGTGCACTCTCGCCGAATTAAATCATTTCATCTGATAAGCAAACACACTGTATTCAGGTCGCGCTAGGATCCTAAAGCGGACCGAGAAAGTAGGAAACCCTTCGTCCTGAAGAATTAGCGGTTCGTTTTTGTCAAGCGATGGAGATTTGTGGACGTATGAGGGTTCAGATTTGCATCCTGGTCTACGGAAAATAAGTTGGAGGGTTCTCTTCCATTCACATCTAACTTATTAGGGTGTTAAAATCGAAATTTTCCATTATGAAAGCAGTGTAGGTACCTGCATCGAAAACGGCTCTAAAAATCGGTGAAAGACGTACATGTCCTTATCTCAATTTTTCATGCGATATTCTACTAGGTATTATGCGGCTTTTCAGATGAAGTGAGAGTGAAATGCCATACTTCACGTATAGGTATTTCTAAATAAAAAGCGCATTTTTAATTGGGATAATCTTTTTACAGTTTTTTCTTAGATTAGTAGGTAATAATTGTTTTATTTTTAATTGAAATTTTTATATGCACATTGTTCAAAAAAGCGACAAATCTTTTTTAATTGATTTGTTTTTTTTTTGTTATTTTGGCATGATCTGGTTAGACAAGATTCTGTCCTCTCAAAAATTCCGTTTTTCAAAGCCCGCTAAGTTGATTTTTTAATTTTTTTAAGTCTGGTCAGCTCGAAAATTATGCATTTTTGCAAAGTCCGGTCAGCTCGAATTTTTTACCTTTTTTTTGAAAAAGCAGTTCGTTTTTTTAAAAGAAATCACGCGTACTAGTAAGGAAAACTAAACTATATAAGTATATTTTGTATACTTTTGCATACTTTTACAAAGACTTTTGCATACTCTTATCTGATGTTTTGACTCTTGTTAATTATACGTACCTAAAAGTGAAGTTTTAATGACAGTATTCGAAAAAAATAGAATTTTCGATAGGACATTGTTCAACCGGAATGGCAAGAAAAAAGATTCAAGCTGACTGGACCTTACAAAAAAAAAAAAACCCTTTAACCACACTTTGCAAAAGTCGATTTTTCGAGCTGACCTCATCAAGCACTCAAACCAGATCTTGCAACGAAAAAATTCAATGCGACTGGACCTTGACAACAAAAAAAAAACATTAGGTGAATAGATTGTAGGTAACAGAAAAAAAATTAAGCTGACAGAAAAAAAAATCAAGCTGACAGGAAATTGCAAAAATCGATTTTTTGAGCTGACCGGGCTTTGTTTAACTGGACCTTGTAACAAAAAACATAAAAAATGGACGTCAAAAATAAAAACTAGATCTTCATATTTTATAGGCGATTTTTTTATTGTTCAAGGTCACCCAATTTCCCAACAGTTTAAGAATTACGCAGATGTAAAAACTAATTATAAAATAATTAAATAATTCAAAAAAATTAAGCACTAATAAAATTCATGCAAAAAAAAACATAAAATTCATACAAAACTGCTGAGGAAAAGTCAATTATTGTCCTTGAACTCAGTTCCTCGGTAGTTAATATATTTCCTTTATATTCCAATATCTATGATTTTATTAAGAGGAAAATAATATTAATATGATTTTGAATTACAATTTACGCCCCTAAATTGCTTGCGCCTCTGGGCTATAACCCTATTAGCCCAATGATTAAGACGGCCTTGGAAATTATCAGATTTTTAATCACCGCCTGCGCCTGCTTAAAAATTTCAAGTACCTACACTGTAAAAAAACACTCGAAAAGTTAAGAAAGTAATAAGCCATTTTGTGATATTTGGACCCTTTTCCAATATAAGTATGCTTTCACAATGAAAAATTGCGATTTTCATTTGTTTATTTGTTTATTTGTTTATAACTCAAAAAATACTCAATTTAAATATCAACTGCAAAAATTATTATTAATGGATTTTCTCAGAAAATTTAAAAATACAATAATATACAGGATGTCCTATTTAAAAAAAAATCATCAATAGAAAGTAAATTAAATTATAAAATTGACTTGTTTTTGCGTTTTTTCCAAAACTCAAAATTTAAGGATTTACTATTGAAGGGTATAATGGGACTTTTTCAACAGTCTGTATATTATAAATCTTACCTGAATATAAAAAATGTATTTCTTCTCTAATGAACCAAGAAGAATTCTCTAATTAAAAATATTTAATATGTGCAGTGTAATAGTAGATTCGGTTGTCAGCGTATCCGGATCAGGCCGAGCGACAGCTGTGTACTCTGTGATTGTCTTCAATATGATTGATGACTCTGTGGAATGGTTCTAAAGTCCGGTAGTGGCAGTCCTGTAGCAAAGTTTAATTCGGTGTTCGTCTTATTACTGGAATACAAACTCTCTGGTTTCTGTTGGGAACTTCTCTTCATAATAAATTGAATTTAGTACACTCGAGCCCAAGTGAATGAAACAATTCGGTCTTGCAACTTGCAACCCCCTTCAGTAATTTCACTAGCCGAACGAGAAAACGAATTGGAGTTTCGGAGAATTTGCAATTTCATACCACATGACGTGAATCGAACAGAGAAGGTATAACATGTGAGTTGAGTGTGTGGCAGTCAAAAAGGGGAGCAGACCAGGACCATAAATTTTATTCACTTGACAATGATCCTTTCAATGCCAGGGTCGAATGGATGTATTCATATATTGGCCGGCTTCTGTTCTTCTCACTTCTCAGTCGTTGAACTTAACTGCTGAAGCTATGAGTGGTTATATGTGTGTGCTTTTCTTATTATAGTTAACTAAGATGATCAACAATATTTATTATAGCAGAAGTGATGTTATGGGACTAGTTACGGTTTCAGTAAAAAAATTACGCAGCTAACTGAAAGAATGAGCGATTCTCTGGTGTTTTATTGTTTTAATGATGCAGGACACAATAAGTGATACAAGAATAAAACAATTGAGTGTTTAAAATTTTATTAATTAAGTGAGAGAAATAAAACTGGATTCGTGTTCATGTACTTATAGGTAAATATTTTGCATGTGTAATATCTGTATAAATATCCATTAAAAAAATGAGAATTTTTCATTGATTAGAGGTGAAAAAAAAATTATTAAAAATCTATAAATGTCACTTTACTTCAATAGCTTTCCTCAAAGAAAGAAAATTATAGTGACGTTCATAAGGTTCATTACATGAGTGAAATTTCTTATTTATGACGCGAGAATTCAGATTTAAAATTTTTCTTGAATTTATTTTATATGAATAAAATTAAAATGATCTTTTTATTTTCAAATTTGATAAAATTTTGATAAAATTGAGATGTTCAGAGATTTTTACTGCTACTATGGCTTTGAAGAGTACCTACTAAAATGTAGGGATACAGTTTCTTAGAATTTCTCATTACATATAAAATATAAAAAAACCCAACAGTTCAAAAATATATCATCTGACTTACGAGAGGCATCTGGCGCTGGAAACCTAAACTAAGGATACTTCCAAAGCTCAATTGTATGTGGCGCTGTATGTCACAAGTTGACTCATCAAACAAAATCAATACTTAGCTACTTATAAATGGATATATTAAAAATAATAATATAAAAAATTCGAATTAAATTAATAATACTGTATTCATCTAATACTAATTTAACAAAATAATTAACAACATAGATACCTAAGTTATTTTTTCTTTAAAAATAATTTCTTAAAGTTCATATGGATAATTGACTTGTCAAGAATAAATTCTCAGTAGGTACTCATTTCCATAAGAAGTTTCTCCCGTATTGGGAAATAATACGTATGGGATGAATTTGAAGACGAAAAAGCAACAAACAATATTGAAATTCGGTTGTATCGAAGTTTCAATAAAATGCAAAATAGCGCAACATCATGATGCATGATGAAAGTTCCAGGAAATATTGGGCCACCAGAGAGAGAAATTGACGCTTATATATATATTTTCATAAAATAGTTGGGCGATCTCGTCAGGAGCACCGTTTGCTGCATATTGGAATATTTTATTAAAAAAAGAGCCACTTCTGTGCTATATACTTACTATATACGCAATATTTCGGAACATAAAAAGCGATTTTATATCATTCAACTTTTACTTGTATAAAAAACTAAAGGGAAACTATATGCTGACAAGAAAGAATAATTATTATTAATTCGTTGTATGAATAAATTTTGCTTTTTTAATGAGCAGTTTACTTTCATTGAGTAAAAAATCAAGGCTTTTATAAATAATCAAAAAAACTGTCACAATCTTAAATACAACAATTATTTCTAGGTAATCATTCTTCGAAAATATCTTACTTTTTTTAAGCCCAACAGGGTGTTTCTCTATACTTAGAGCTCACTATTATGGGTAGGTATAGGTATCTCGTAAACGCTAAGAGATATGAGAGAGTTGATTAAATTACAGAAAAAGTGCGCTATTTTATATGACCATCTCGAATCCTTGCAGGGTATGCAAGATATCTGTGACCGTTCCTGAAATATCCTGAAAAAACTGAAAAAATTATTTGATGTTCTAAATTGACAGTTGGTGTATTGCTATTACTTGACATTCTGGATTTATTGGTATCATGGTGTCACTTGATTGTTTTAAGTCCTACTAGTTTCAAAGATATTATTGGTTTTTGTTATTGATGATTTTTATTTAATTTAGGAAATTATTCTGTGTTCAAATTATCTAGGTACCTAATTATAATTTTTTTCCCAATTATATGTTATACAGGGTGCTCATTTAGTCAGAAGATATTGAAAATATCTCAAACTATAGACACATATAGGATCAAAAAAGTAGGTGATGAAACATGTTTGTTCGGACGGGGGATATAAACTTGTTTGGAGGGGGCAACTTTGCAATCATAAATAGGAATAACGCTTATAGTTTTTATTGCAGATTCAGATTTTAATAATAAAAATACGTTGAATTTGTCAGTAAAATATTTTTTCAATTCATCATGGATGTCGCAGTAATCAAGTATTTTTTTTTTCAATTTATTGTCTTCTTCCTGAAATTTAACGAAGAAGATCCATGCATCGAAAAAAAATTCCAAGACAAATCCTACTATTTTCAGCCCTAGAATACCAATCTATATACATTAAAAAATTATGGTTTTTAACAAAAATTGAAAATTTATCCCCTGCCCCACTTATGAGGAGGGGTGTGGGGGAGCAATTTCCTACGTTTTTCAGCGGTAAAACCGGAATATGCAACAAAAATTAAGGGTTCCTATTAGGTATACTATTGAAGATTTCAGATTTGACCCCTCCAACCCTGTTGGTGAGGGGGGCGGGGTCATATTAAGTATCATTGGGTTAAGTATCATCACTACAAACAAAAATAACATTCATATTACCCATTTTTTCATCCGATGTATCTAGTTCTTGATATACAGGGTGGTAAAAATCAAAAAATTAATTGAATGTCTTCAGATGAAATGAACACTCTGTAGGTAATAATAAATGGTAAACATGACAAAAATAAATGACCGAAGTGATGTCACTAATAAAAATAAATAAAAATCGCATCTTATATCTTCAAATAAGATATACCTAAGTCTGGATTCACAAAGATTAAAAAACTGAACGAGAAATCTGATAATTTTTACCACCCTGTATAAAAATTTCAGCTACACGTAAGTAATACCTATCACATGCAAGGCATCAATTTAAGATGGGGCCATGTAAACCATTTTCCGATATCTTGAGCCATTTTCGTTGTAAATAACTTGGGAAATCGAAAAATGGAGATTTTCGTTAATTTGTTTATGAAACACCTGCTTCTTCTTACTTAAGTTTCAAAACTTTAAAACATTTTGATTGGATTTTCTCAGGAAATATGGAAATGTAATAATATACAGGGTGTTCTATGTAAAACAGCAAAATTGGTCTTATTTTTGGCTCACGCTGTATACCTGCATTGCCGAAGATGTCGTATTTGCAACATTTTTTGACCTTCTTCAGCCATTTTCAATTTTCAATAAAATCGGTCACTCCGAATATGACATGGAAGCATTATTGCATACATATCAGGCACCCTGTTATACTGTTATACAAGGTGTTTCTAAATGTATATACTTATATACTTAATTTTTTTATGAAAATGTTTTTCAAACAAGATTTACGAAACTGGTTTTTATTGTATCTTTCTACAGAGTGAACCAATAATTCTGGATTTTTGTATACAGAATGTGCCATAATATATGTGGGTAATCTCCCGGATTTGGGGAGAAATTATGGCAAAAAATTGATTTTCGTCTAAACTTTAATGAGAAATTAGTGAGAAACTCGTAGAAATAAACGTTATAGATATTTTTTTATTTATTTTTGCAGCATTTACCCAAATCCGGAAGATTGTTCACATATTATGGGACAACCTGTATAGGATTGCTATTTTATAACTCACATTTGGAATAATTCTGATGGGTAAAACCGAAACACTCAGTGACACAGTGGCGTTGAATCCGGGTTTCCAGGACACCTTTTTTCCCGTAAAAATTTTTCCGAACTGTTTTTTTTTTATTTGTTTTTTTCAGAATGCCAGAATTAATTGCCACAAAAAAAATACTTATAACATTTCGATAAATTTTTCTTTTCGAAAATAACTCAAATGTACCTAAATACCTATAAGTATAGCGTTTTTAACATACATTTTTTTCTGAAAATTTTTTTTTTACGGGATACATGGTGTTTATAAGTGATCATTTACAAAACAGGTTTTTCAACACCCTGTAGGTATCTCATTTAAAAAACATTTTCGAAAAATAATTCCTGTGAACTTTCTTCATATTTTGGTTTTTTCTATATATATTCCTTGGAACTTTCTTTATCTACAACCCCTTCAATTTATGGTAGGTACTTATAAAAATAATAAAAAAATAAAAAGGGTAAAAAACGTTTCATTTTTGTTTTTATCGAAAACGGTGCGTCCAATCGAAATTATAAAAGTATAGCTTTTTGTAGCGATTTAATATGGCATTTTTAAAAAGCAATAAAATATTAAAAAAAAACAGCCAGAATTTTCTACGAGAAAAGAAAGTGTGATGGGATTCCAGATTCTATACGTCTCTAGGTGCTTTACTGTGCGGTTATTTATTCAGAATTTTTCAAAAAAAGGATAAAAATAGAAAAACTGTACCACTTATACAAAAATTCAGAATTATTGGTTCACTCTTTAGAAAGACCAGTTTCCTAAATCGACACTTAAACGTATCTCGGTTAAAAAACATTTTCGGAAAAAAATGATTTGAATTTCCTTAATATTTAAGTTTCATGAACACACGCCCTCTAACTTATGGCACTATATTTAGAAACACCTTGTATTGAATGCAAAACTTTTTTTCTCCATTAAATTCGTCGGATTTTCTCCCCTTCTGCCAACCCTTATTATTATTCCATTGGAAAAACTGATTTTTCTGGTTCGGTTCATGAAGAGTGTTTCTGCTAAGTATTACATTCTAATCTAGTGTTTCTATTTATTGGTTTGGACAGGTGATTGATAATAGGAAATCTGGATCTCTAAATGAAAATGTATGTCCTAACAGCCTCATCATGTAATAATAATTAATGTTAATTTTTCCTATTCCTATACTCTATTTTATGATGGATTTGATGATTTTTTTAAATTTAGATTATCAATAAGGAACCTTATTCAAGAGGTCTAAAGTAGGTGTGAAATAAATTATGAACCTGACCCTACTATAATACCGATGAAAATATTATTAAATAATACCCGTTCAACCATTGTGTTCCTTATACTTGCAGCCTACAATCACCATTACCTACATATTTTATACGTCACCCTCTTTATCCCTCTCGCCGTACCCAGATAGTCTCGTCTCTTGCTGCGCGATCGGCATGAGGTCCTTGCTGAGAGCCGTCACTTGGCGTCCTGTCAACTTTCAGCGCGCCATCGTTGCCGAAGGATCAATAAGCAGGGAATATTCCGGTTTGCGCTCCCTACTTGCCATGCATTCCTTTTACATGTAGACTAAGGATGAAAGTCCGGATAACTGCGTTAAAGTGTGATTGGAAATTTTAATATGTAACGCACGATTAGGAGAAGTTTCTGCAATATAACCTATTAAATATACATATTATATCTACCTACCGTGTGTCCCCGGATAGGTGAAACGACTCTTATAAAAGACAAAAATTTTTTGATTTTAATTTTTATTTTTTGGGGTTCAGCCCTGCTTGGCTAAAGAGTAATTTCTAACAAAATTTTAGTTTTGAAAAATCAAGCATGTCTTGGAAATTTCCAAGAAACCGGTTTTTCTGTTCAGTAAAGTGCCTTTTATGTGGCAAATACGAAAAAATGTTATTTGAAAAAGTTGTTAAGAATTAACATTTAGGTCTGTATACCAAATTTCAAAATCATAGGTCAACTTTTATTTTTTACATTTTTTTATGTTTATTTCACAAATCAAAGAATTTCATTTGTAACAAAGACTGATATTGACAGATTGCTATTGCTATGGGTACAATTTGGTTTTTCTATGGCAGACTTTGTTACAAAATTAAATTCTTTGATTTGTGAAATAAAACATAAAAATAAGTGAAAAAAATAAAAGTTGGCCTATGATTTTGAAAT
This sequence comes from Malachius bipustulatus, assembly GCA_910589415.1. Taxonomy (NCBI): domain Eukaryota; kingdom Metazoa; phylum Arthropoda; class Insecta; order Coleoptera; family Melyridae; genus Malachius; species Malachius bipustulatus. Next base: position 20,363,669 of record OU342633.1, read on the forward strand.
TTGGTATACGGACCTAAATGTTGATTCTTATCAACTTTTTTAAATAACATTTTTTTGTATTTGCCACATGAAAGGCACTTTACTCCACAGAAAAAAACATTTTTTTGGAAATTTCCAAGGCATACTTGATTTTTCAAAACTAAAATTTTGTTAGAAATTACTCTTTAATCAAGCAGAGCTGAACTCCAAAAAATTAAAATTAAAATCAAAAATTTTTTGTCTTTTATAAGAGTCGTTTCACCTATCCGGGGACACACGGTATATTTTCATATTTTACATAGGTAGGTACGTATAGACCTATACTGTTTATAGATATCGATCAATTTTTGTAATTATATTATGTAAATAAATATTGTACCTAAGCACATACCTACCTACATAACTTTTTAAATTTTATTGTTGTTATTTTTTATGTCTTCGTTATTTTTCTTCGCTCGTGAATCAAAATTTATTAAAAGTTCAACAGTTCTTTTTTTAAATAGGTACAAAAACTACAAAAATGCAAATTATATGCAATAATTAATTATTATGATTACAAAAATTTCAACAATCTAAACCATATACCGAGGGAATAAAACTAATCCCAATGCCATTATGATGATGACTGGGCGCTGGTTGTTCTGGACTCTCAACATGGTAGAAATGATAACACGACAAACTACTTAGCACGTTATAACTGCTGCTCTGAGTTTGTGTATTCTTCTCCTCATAGTGATGCGATTTCAGGAGCCATCAGTACTTAGGAGTGAATTTTGTATTCAAAATTGGAACTTTCTTTTTTGTGGTAATATCAAACTTCTCAAAAAAAATTTCCATGCCCAATTACCTATTGCCTGAAGAAACCTACATTATGTATAGCAGGAAATAACGAAATTAGTATGCAGGAGCAGGATGATCCTGAATCGGCGGGCACGCAGATATTATCACAAACGTTCATTAACTTTTTTCTACTATATAGACGATTTGACCCATTTTGTAAGAAAAAGTGACAACACTGCATTCGATACCCTTTTTTAAGAAGAAAAATAATGTAAATAATGTTTACCATGGAAACATGTGCAGTGGCAAGTCCAATAAAAAGGTTTTCGCGTTTTAGACAATATTTTAATTCACACAGTAAAATCATATTCATAAATTAAGTTGTATTGTTATTTTTGCACCTATTCTTATATAGATCATATATCAATTTATAATTATTGTTAATTACAGGTCTACTCACTGTGCTTGAAAGAATATGAGCGATAATAATTACCCTCCTGTCACTAAGTTAATATAAATGACCAAAGCTCATGATACATCAAACTGCAGGATCTTGTTCAATGTTATGCGTTTGAGGAAAATCGCATAGGAAAACGAAGAAAAAAAAACATAAAATATTGTTATTTTTTATAAAATATGCAGGTATACCTATAGGTTTTTCCTAAATACTACGTACAGAGAAGATGTGGTAATTATTTGGTCCGCAACCGCTTCGTTATTATCGATCTATACGCAGGTTGTTGCAATTTGGATTTTTTATTTCCTATTTATAGCTTTATAATGTGGTTTGTCAAACTTTAGTCAAACAGTTAATCGCACAGAGTCATCCCAGTTTTAATTTTTAACAGGCGATGCCGACAGAACTGTCAAAATTAATAGAAACAAGAAATTATCAAAAAAAGTTTTTACTTAGAAAGAAATTGCTTTTTTTTGCTTGATAACGGTTGCAAATGCAAAAAACCTGTAGGAGACCAAAATAAAATAGAAAATTCATTTTGCATTTTAGAAACTACGAGCGGGGCATCACAAAAAAGTTCAAGGGGTGAAATGGGGGCGAAATGGTATAAATTTAGGGAAAAATTCAGAAAAAAAAAATCTGTCGGTATAGATTCTCACAGCCATTTTTTATACCCAGTTATGTAAGCCCTAATCGCGTAGTCCACATTTCAAATTTGAGCTAAATATCTCAAAAACTATGGGAGTTATAAAAAATTTTTTTTTAATTTCAACTCCTTCATCTGTAGATCGGTAACGAAGCGGTTGCGTGTATTTAGGAACATTCTGTATATGTGGGAATAAATATAACATAAAAATTTTTATATGTGGCAGAATTATTTATACAATTCTATGGTTGTCCAATAATAATAGCGGAAATTCAACCATCAAACGGCATATGGCAGAATTTTCCAAAAACGGTTGGATTAATACCTCGAATTTAACACTCCTCATCTTTATAGAAAAAACCTCTATAAACAAATTTGTTTAACAAACCTCCAAATCAACTTTAAAATGCATTTTTCTTGATACACAAGGGCTTAAGTGGATTTTCTTTTTTTTATACTTTTTTAGGTATACTCATGAGTTGATTTTGAAAACTTTTAAAATACTTTTATCGATAATTCTTCCCCATGCAAGCTTATTTGGGTATATTTACAATTTTATACATTTAACTTAATTAATTTTATATTTTTTTTAGCTGCACAAAAGAAGTTTGGAAAGTATGAGTACCTATATGTATTTGGATAACGAACACATTGCAGACCATACCTAATAGCAAATATGTTTCCAGGTCAAGAAATTCAGTGTGTCAACATGATTTTATAGTTTCTTCAAGCTATTATGTGCGTGCATGGCGAACGTGACCGTCCAACTTGACAAGGTATAGTCTAAATAAATAAAGGGATTATTTAACAAAGTCTTCCTGGGATTATAAACAATAGAATAAGACTTCTCTGGATCATATACGTTCAGGTAACCTTCAAAAATGTAATCGATTAATTCTACAGCTTTTCAAACTCTTCAAAAGCCCTTATTGCAAATAATATAAATTCTCATTACTTACTAAATAGCAATCAAGTAAAAGTTATAAGCTATTTAGGCTAAATTCAAAATTGGAAATCGTAATTTTTTCAATAATGTTTAAAAAGACCAAATAAAAACCCATGTTGATGAAATTTTGTACATCAGCGTGATAAAAATTATCTGATTTTTCATCACCCTGAATGCATATTTAGAACAATTTCACCCACACAGTAGCTTATTCATCATATTCAAGGTTAAATATAGCGATATGTAAGCCCTTTTTTCCGATCTTGAGTCATTCTTTTTTTTTTTTGAAAATCGAAAAATGGCGATTTTCATTTGTTTGGGTATAACTCAAACTTCAAAGTTCAAAATTATTCTTACTGTATTTTCTAAGACAAGTAGAAAATGTAATATTATACAGAGTGTCCTATTTACAATAAGAAAAATTGTTTTATTTTTGGCTTCTCTGTATACCCGCATTGACGAAGACCTATCGTATTCGCAACATTTTTTTTTATTTCCTCCATCCAATTGATTTATGAGATAAAACTTTAATTCCAAACATATTGATGTAGTAGCTATATTTGCTTACTCAATTTACTCAATTTAAATTAGGTAAGTTAAATAAAAAAAAATTATTTTTGCGCCAAAACTAACATAGAGACATAATCAGTTTTGTGTAACAATTTCAGTTCCATAATGTAACGGATGAAACGAATCACCCCGCATCTCAAAGTCACCCCAAACACCATCCGGCCGGTAGAGAGCAAGCATGAGGGAGCCGGCGCACCCCCCGCCCCTCGGCAGCATCCGGGCCTCTCAGATGTCGGGGCGTCGGCGTCGGTTAGCGTCCTCGCGTTGTCACCACCATGTCAACCAGCCGCCGGCAGCTATCTCTATAATTCAAATGGATGATGGCTCGATCTATAACCAGATAAGTACCTACCTGTACCTCTGCCTGTTTTCTGAGTTGGTATTTTCTGTGTGCATGTCGTGTGGGGCGGCTGTTTGGGCGATGTAATCGGGGACGGCGTGAATCAAGTCATGGCGGCGCGACAGACGGCACACGGGTTGTTGATATGTCGCGAACGGTAGCTAGAGGTGGTTTATGTTGTTTGTTGTTTGTTGTTTGTTGTTTGTGAGGCGATTGAGTGATCTTGTTGATGTTTCGTTTTGTTTGTCTAAGCTTTTATGTGCGATATTTGCGTATCTATCTAGGTTGTTTGATGGTTTTATGTTCATTGATGGTTTTTATTGGATTTTTTTTGTGATTGTGGTATATTTTTATAAAAAATAGTTTAGGATATAACTATTATTATTTTTATGTTGTATGTTTGGATGTTTTTCGTTCTAATTGTTGGTTAGAATTATTGTAATTTTGTGTGTTGTAATGTTTCTCATTGTAATTAGCGTGATTAGATTAACTTAAATTTTAAGGTTATTCATTAAAATATTTTTTCTCTCATGTCGTTTAATTGGTTATTAATTATTGATGTTTGAAATTTTATTAACAGTTTTAATTATAGGGTATTATTAAATAAGCACGATAAGTCTTCAGTCCGAATCCGTAAAAAGATACAGGGTTGCTAAAAAAAGGCCTCACTTATTAGGTATAGGTAGGTACTGTTTTTATAGCTTCATCCGCTTATTGAATTTCATACAGGGTGATTCACCTTAGACGTTTAGAGAAAACGAGACTTGAATAATAATCAGCTATGCTCCATCTTTCTAAAATATTTTTAGATTTCTAGCGTTTACCGGAAATGGCTACCATCTTTGTTTTTTTTTTCTTAACTAAATCCAATCACAATAATTTTACCTACTACTTTTTGACGTGATTTGTGATTTGACAAATTGACATTTGTCAAAGACGACGTTGCAGTTGTTGCATGTCAACTTAAATTTTTTATAATTTCAATTAGGTATCATCCGTATGAAAATGATTTTAGTTGTCAACTTTAACAGTCTTTGCGTGTTAGTGAGGAAGTTTGAAACCCCTTTACCAATGTTCAAATTTGGATCAGAATATGATCATGAATTTTACACTTTTTGACGTGATTGGTCAAATGTCAAAAATGACGTTGCAGTCGCTGCCAACTTCAAAATTTTGAGGAGCATGGAAGATCATGATTATGGGACCTCAGTTTAAAGGCATCTAAATTGTCGAGTATCCCCAAATTGTGTTATAATTTTCAATTAGACAGTCTGTAGGTGACAGTCTGTGTCCATGTCAGAGGGAGGACGTCAAAAGTTTAGAGTAACGTCTGCATGCAACGTAATTTTTGACATTTGAGAAATCAGTTAAAAAGTAGTAAACGTCAAAAAGTAGTAAACTTCATCTCATTAGATTCAGTTTTTGTATTAAATTCCCCTCTAATTCTGATGATCCATAAATTTAAGGATTCAGCGGCTTCAACGTTATCTTTGGCAGTTGACAAATCAGTTTTACTTACGTCTAAAAAACAGTAAAATTCATGATCCATAATAATGATCCAAAAGTTAAGGATGAGTATTGGCGTTTCAATCTTCCTCAGTGACATAAAGACTGTCAAAGTTGACAACTTGCGTAATTTTTGTACGGAAAATTGAAAGTTCAAAAAAACTGAAGTTGACAGCGACTTTTACTACGTCATCTTTACCATTTGACAAATCAGTTTTACGTCAAAAAGTGCGGTAAAACTCATGACATTGAATTTAGTTCTTGTACCAAAGTTTCCTTTCATTATTATGATCCAAATTTAAGGATGAGTAGGGATTTCAAACTTCCTCACTTATGCTATAAAGACTGTCAAAATTGACAACTAACGCAATTCTTGTGCGGATAATTGCAATACCTTTGAAATGAGGTTTCCCATGACCACCTGTCATTTAAAAAATTAAAGTTAACAGCGACTACAGCGTCATTTTTGACATTGGACAAATCTGTTTTACAATAAAAAGTAGTACCTACATGTTTGTTAACTAGGCAGCCAAAATGAAACGTCATGTGTAAAATCGTATTTTAAGCATAAAACAAAGAAAAAATTTTTTCAACTTGTGTAGGAAATATTTTCAAAGATGTAATACTAAGGCTGCTGTGTAAAAAATATATTTTTTAGTAACTGGACAGTCAAAATCGAACGCCATGTAAAAAATCGTATTTTAAGAATAAAAGAGAGAATAACTTTTTTCAAGACCAGAGGCGTCGTTTAGGAAATATTTCCAAAAAATGTTGTTCAGTTACTGAATAAAACATTATTAATTCTATTGCGGCCTTAGTTTTACATTTTTAGGGATATTACGTAAACGATGCATGATCTTCAAAAACCCTTTTCTCTCTTTTATGTTTAAAATGCGATTTTATATACGGCGCTCGATTTTCACTGTCCTGTTACTGAAAAAATATAAATTTTAGCAGACTTAGTTTTTACATTTTTTGATATATTTCCGAAACTTTATAAGTAAAAAAGTTATTCTCTCTTTTATGGTTAAAATTTAATTCTATACTTATCCCATTTTGGCTGCCCAGTTACCAGACCCCTGTATATAATATTTTTTCATTTCATGCATCAGAAGTGCGGCCCTTATTGTCAGTTAAAAACGTAGATAAAAGTCATAAAATTCAGTATTCTCTCGATTTTGTCTTTCAAAAACTATACTTCCCTATTTTGTTCCCAAAATCTTCTGAGAAAGTTTATAGTAAAACCGTTTTTCTTTCATATTTTTATTTTCTGACAGAAATATCTTGTAATTCAAATATTTGATTAAAACAAATTTGTATAATTTTAATTAAGAAAGACACAGTAACTTTGAAGAATTCTTTCTGCTTGATGGAAATGTAATAGGTATCTAAGATATGTACCCACTAAATAACAAAGTTTCATAAAAGTCTAAAAGTTTCTTAAAATAAGAAACAAGCTTTTTTCTTCAATATCAAATATTTTACCCATATAATTTAATTGAAAATTAATTAATGCTTTATACCTAACTCGAGTTGTAGGTGCCCTGAAATTTGTTATTAAACATTCTTTAGGTATACCTCAGACAAAGCTCAATAGGTACCGTTCAAAGAAAAACCTCATGTCAATTTCGCACGACAACCATTATTATGAATAGTTTCTGGTAATTTGTCATCATTTATTTTGTTTTGTCGGTCGTCGAATAGTCTGTCTGAACGGATGCCTCTGCACAGACGGGCAGGTATAAACGTTTCGTATTCGTGGGACGTTCGTAATAATTTCTTTCGACAAGGTCTGGGATCTTGTGGAACCTGTAGATTCGAGCCTCATTCAACATAAATACCTATACCTGCGCTTGCGAAGACAGAAAACTCATTTTTCCCTGTCCCCTTTGTTTCTATTTTTGAGGTAATGAAAAGTCGGCTATAGGCCTACCGCGCACCCACTCTCGTAAAAAATAAGTGAACCTCTAACAAAACAAGAAAGTTAATAAGTACGATTTGATTTGTGTTTGTTATTAAAATTGGGGCGACTCTGCGATGAAGGTTTAATATTGAAGTTGGAGCGAGCGAAAACGGGACAGGATTTCATTTATGGAATATCCTGCTGGTTGAAGTGCGTTTAGAAACGTGTTGCGCATATTTCATGTCATGCGCAAAAGTAATGATTAAAATTATCCTGGGCCATGTAAATTTGAATGAGATCGCATGATTTCCGGTAGAATGGCTTTAAATATCAGAGATTATAATTTTAATTTAAAATTCCTCTACCAAGAAATTCCAATACATCCGGGGACATATTTTCGGTTCCCCTCGCCTTATTATAATAAACTCATTTTTTCTTTTGATGGAAAACCTTATTATCTGAAGAGAGCAAGGGATGAGATTAAAAATTTTAATCATTATCAAACTAAAAATGCGAGATCATATTAATACTTTCTTTTTAATTATAAGTATAACCACCTACTATTTGAATTTTAAGGGTAAGTTAACTGGTACTTTTGAAGAGACATAATATAGGCACATTCGTGATCTACCCTGTAGATCCGGGCTTTTGTAGATTTTTTACGTCAGAAGCTCGTCTCTACAGGTATCTTACGGATGGAAGACCGCTCGGCTGTCTAGTAGTTAATAATTATAAAAAAAATACTATGTGTTGCTTGATGTCTAATTTTATTTTCTATTTAATACAATTTTAATTAACAATTTGTTTTGTTTCAGATTTTATTGTATATCACCTATGGTTTTTATTCAATTCATCATATACCTTCCTGCTACCTATACCTACCTGTAGTAGGTATAGAGGTAAACATAAATTATAGGTATAATGGATAAGGAAGTTATGTAGCAAAAGACACATAAATGATTAGTAAGAGCATTACCTGTATGAATCCTATATACATGGGTATAAATACGTACTTATAACATGAAAATTGTATAACATAAATGAGGTTGATGATAACAAACCCCTTCTTAAATAATGGAAATGGTGATTATGTAATATGCACCTAAAGCTTTCCTCTCCTAGATATTTCTCATTTTTAACAGAGGGTGCTATATCATTTTATATTCGCAGTTTCAATAAGTAAGTATATATTTTCCGATCAATATAATACATACCTAAGCATAGGCAACATTCAATGCGCAAAAATGTTAGGTAAATTTGATATTCCATATAATTATTTATTTACATATACAGGGTGGTTGACTGCTCAAAATTGTCCAGCTTGTATTTTCTGAAATATGACAGATAGGTATGAAAAAAAGTTAAATTAAAAAAAATTCAAACAGGATTCGATCTACACAATAGCGTACACTTTTTTCCATGGCCAACCTGTTTTAAAGTAGAATAACCAACTTTTTGATTTCACTCCTTGAGATTTGTCAAACTTCAGTCAATTTCTATCTAAAATTTTGAATTTCGTCTAACGAATTAGAGTAATTTTTTTTTTGTTGATAACGGTTGCAGAAGCACAGAAACTATAGGAGATCAAAAAATTTCTTAATAAAACAGAAAATTCATATTTTATTTTATAATCTACCAGTGTTACATCACAAAAGAGCTCAGGGGGGGTGTATAGAGGGGCGAAATGAGAGAAATTCAAGAAAAAAATGTCGCTGTATAGATTCTCACAACAATATATGTCATGCCCGCAATGATAAACCCTACAGCGTAACCTACATTTCAAATTGAAGCTAAATATCTCAAAAAATATGGGAGCTATTATAAAGACTAAACTATTTTTTATTTATTTCCAACACCCTAATAGATCGGTAATGAAGCGGTTGCGGACCATGTTTGTAGTCTTTTAGTCATAAAAAGAGCTAAAGAATTACGTACCTCCTTTCCTATGTACCTGGTATTTAGGAACAGAGTTTAAATTAAAAAAAAAAATCATTACTGTACTAGTCGTGTAATATCCATTATTACTGTACTAGTCGTGTAAAGACAGCTATTACTGTACTACAGTACGTACTGTATAAAGTTCAACTTTCCAATGCCAAAAGAGCCTTGAAAACTTGACTTTATTGACTTTTTCAAATTAAATTACTTAAGGGCTAAATGTAAGTGAAGTAACTACTTTCCCTTGCGTCCTAATACCTGCAGCTTCATGCAAGAATTTTTGATCACTCGTTAGTTACTGTCTTTTATCGTTTGGTCCACAAAATATTTCATCACTAGTGCCTTGAATAAAATGAAGCATGTCTGATTCCAGATAAAATTCATACAATTGGAAGTTGTGTAATTGAACTACTACTCAAATCAGTAATCTACATATAATATGTAGAACAATAAATAAAGACATGACTAACATAATGAAGTTTTTTGGAATCAATTTTTGAATCCCTTAGCCATTGATTTTTGGTCCATTCCTGAACATTACTTCCAGCATGGAACGTTTTTGTTGATCGGTGAAAGAGAATAAGTATACCTACCTATTTAATATTTTAATTTAAATTGCCAAAATTGAAACGATTACACATGGGAATTATTTTACAATTATTTTCTTAAACTGATCTCAGACATGACTAATAGCCATCTCTCTCTCTTCCAAAGCAACAAGATTTGTTGAAATATTTATTGCATCACAGGATATAAATTATTGTATGTCTCATAATTTAAAAAATTCACAATTTTAGTTATATTGTTTATTTTGTTTTCAGGTAACAATAAGAATGCTTTATCATCTGTACTAAAAGGTGTATACAATGAAAAGATATATGATACTTTCAAGTTCAAGCATATAGTATAGCAGAGTACCTATACCTACTTACTTAAGTCATAAAACAGTATTTTGTTTGTTTATTTACCTATTTGTATTAATTACTTACCTATGTAATACAAATCTATTTATGTATTTTTTGTATAAGTATTTAAAGGTTTTCTATCTCATTAATTTTTATTACAGAAATGACAGTTTCAATTCCAATACAACCATCATACTTACTTTACTATCATGCTAATCATACTAAAAAAAATATGTATACCTAAGTTTTCATATTTATTATGGGTCTGTATAATAAATGGCGGATAATATTAATTATTAGAATATTAATAATTAGAATATAAATTCTAGGCCCGGTACCCAGCGAAAAGGTACCGGGCCTAATAACTTGAAAACTGAAGATGTACGCGAAAAACGCCGAAACAGGTCGATTTTGTTATCGAGGGGGACATATTTTAGTGACAAATTTAACTACCCAAGTTCATCCCCTTGGTAGGGGTAGCTACCCCTTTGCTTATCATCATAGGGAACAGCTATTGAGTGATACATCATTTGAAAGCTACTTGAATTCTCGTTACAACGATATCTAACATTTTGGGTTTCACTTACATACAGGATGGCCCAAAAAAAATGTTTTCGTTGGGCCAGCCTGTATGTAAGCGAAACCACTCACATGCATCATTTGAAAGCTACTTGAATTCTCTTAACGATATCCAACATTTTGGGTTTCACTTACATCTGTATGTAAGTGAAATCCAAAATGTTGTATATCGTTGTAAAGAGAATTCAAGTAGCTTTCAAATGATGTATCACTCAATAGCTGTTCCCTATGATGATAAGCAAAGGGGTAGCTACCCCTGCCAAGGGGGTGAACTTGGGTGGTTAACTTTGTCACTAAAATATGTCCCCCTGGATAACAAAATCGACCTGTTTCGGCGTTTTTTGCGTACATTTTCAGTTTCCAAGTTATTAAGGCGAGTTACGTTTTCGTTGGGCCACCCTGTATGTAAGCTAAACCCAAAACGGTAAATATCGTTGTAAAGAGAATTTAAGTAGCTTTCAAATGATGTCACACTCGATATCTGTTCCCTATGATGATAAGCAATGGGGTAGCTACCCCTGCCAAGGGAGTGAACTTGGGTAGTTAAATTTGTTACGAAAATATGTCCCCCTCGATAACAAAATCGACCTGTTTCGGCGTTTTTCGCGTACATCTTCAGTTTTCAAGTTATTAGGCCTGGTACGTTTTCGCTGGGCCACCCTGTATAGTTATCTTTATGTATTTTTTTTTAATTGCCGTTAATTTTAATTAAATTAAAGTTTTTTTTTATTTTCTGCAATTAAATTGACAGAATTAAATTGAATAAATTACCGCACTATACCCACAACAAAATAGGTATGTCTTTTTAATTTATATTTTATCTCTTTTGCTAGCACAGCAATTTCTTATTTTAATTTAAAAAGCCAAATTTACTAAAATAAAAATTCTAAGGTAACCTAAGGTACCTACACATACCTACAGACAATTAAATAAGGAACTGGTATGAATTTTTTTCTTATACATGGTGTCCAGGTATGAGTGCTAAGAGCTACACGTGGCGACCTTCCTTGGACTATTTTGAGTAAAAAATCTTAATACAATAATGCTCTAAACCTCTTCACGGTGCCACACGAGATCATCAAAGTTAGAAATTCTGGGTCACAAATATATGCATATTATTGAACTTCTATTTCCTTTTGCAGTTACGGTTAACATTTTCAAAGACTTTTGCAAAGTCTTATTTCATTTAATTTTCGTAACAGTGCAATTATTAACTTTTTTAACATTTCCTATTTTTTTTTTTTAGAAATGTTAAAAAAGTTCATAATTGCACTGTTACGAAAGTTAAATGAAATAAGACTTTGCAAAAGTCTTTGAAAATGTTAACCGTAACTGCAAAAGGAAATAGAAGTTCAATAATATGCATATTTGTGACCCAGAATTTCTAACTTTGATGACCTCCTGTGGCACCGTGAAGACGTTTAGAGCATTATTGTATTAAGATTTTTTACTCAAAATAGTCCAAGGAAGGTCGCCACGTGTAGCTCTTACACTCATACCTGGACACCTTGTATTAGAACAGTTGTCCTCATTTAAATGAAAGATTTGGAGCTTGAAAAAATTATTGTATATAGACTTGCACAAATCAGCATAGTTTTCGTACCCAGAGAAAAAGTATGCCCTCAATTTATCTTAAATATTTCTTGCGATTAGTCATAGATGGCGCTATAATCGAGGAAATTTGATTTCGTTCATTTTTCCCGCACTATCGATAAAAGTGACCATTCTGAGGGAAAAAGTATTTTTTCGTGGAGGGCGCAAAATTTGATTTTTATTTTGAACTGTTGTAATTTGGTGATTCGTTTGAATACAAAAATCGTCCCACACCCTTCACCCGTTGCGAGGGAGTGCTTTGAAACTTTAAATAACAACCCCTATTTTTCCTATTCTTATTACGAATTTGTATTCAGCATCAGCGAATAAATTCCTGTTTATCACCCATGGATGAACAATATCACATTGTAAGATTTTATAAAAGTTTTCCAAAATAGTATTCATGGGCATGGATTCTACATGCAGTGGCGTATCTACTAGGGTTGGCATGTAAAGCACAAAAAAGAGCTCAAAATACGCCAATTTTAAACTTTAAACCTTTCGCTTTTATGAACTAATCTTCATTCTATAGCAGAAAATAAAAATGTTTGTGAGATCTATGACTCCTTTATTCTTAATTAACGCCTCTGTACAAATATATACTTTAGAAGAGATGAAATATCAAATTTCCTCGATTAGAGCACTCTCGTGACGTGATTAATCGCAAAAAAGGTTCAGATCAACCTTACCTACGCATTTTTTTTCGTTGAATACGAATTCGCAATTAAAAATAGGGGTTGATATTTAAAATTTCAAAATTACCCCAACTCCCTGGCAAAGGGTAAGTGGTGCAGGGCGATTTTTGTGTTCAAACAATGTGCCTCACCGAACAAAACCACTTTTGTAAAAAAAAATTTTTCGCAGATTGGGAGATTTTGGAGATATCGGGGGAATTTAACAAAATCAAATTTCCTCGATTACAGCGCCATCTTATGATTAATCCCAAAAATCTTTGCAATACTGTCCTTATTGAATACAATTGGCAATAAAAAATAGGGATTGTCATTTAATTTAAAATTTATAAATTACCCCCGCATCCTCGCAAGGACTGAATTCAGGGGGGTGCAGGGGGGTTTTGTGCCTAAACTTTGCCTCACCGAACAAAATCAATTTTTTTGCAGAATGCTCACGCACTTTTCGAGATATTTAAATATACAGGTTATAAAGAAGCCCTCTGTAGATGGGGTGTTGTGAAAAAGTATGGGTTACCAAAAGTATAGGATCACAAACAATGATCGACTTTCCTCATGTCATTTTTCACGTAGACGTCTTTGAAGATTGGTGTTGAAATTTAAATTTAAAAAAAGTTTTTATTCAAAACTTCGTTGTTTCTTATAAGATGTTCAGTTGGAATTTTGCACAAACTTCTTCATTTATGGCACACTTTTCACGAAATCTCGCTGAAGACAACCAGTTTTATTTATGGTGCTTTCTATTGTACTTAACACTAGAAATACGGATCAGTACTGATGTATATAATTCTCACAAATAATGGAGGTGACATGCAGCCTAACATAAAGAGCAAATAATTCAGAGTCGCCTGCTGTCTAACACTAAAATTTCAGTAAAGCTTAGGAAAACTTGTCTCACCCAAACGCCCCTGATCTTTCCCAAATGACACAGCCTGTCACAATAATTACGGAATTAAGACTCTATTATAGGAAATAATATTTAAGTTATTTGAAAAAATGACTCCCAAGGTCTGAGAAATCCATAGTTATTGATTAAAATAATTGTTGCAAAATTTACAATACCACTAAATACAATAATATTTAGATAAAAAGAAAATTAAAAAATCAGATTAGATATTAGATAGTTTATTTACATAATTACATATGTATTTATAGGAACATAGGGCCCTGATTTTGCCGCATCGTAACCAAACCAACCCTTTTCCTGTTCCAGTCATGGAGAAATAAACCTGCATATGAAGAGGGAATTAGCATGATCACAGGCGCATAATACACGGACAGGTAATTAAACCGGTAATGGCTAGGCGGGCGGGTGCGTGAGTTCATCTGATAAGCGCGTCGCCATGTCCCGGAACACACCTTACAGGACTCCCGGGCTACCTTATCTCCCATCACATCGCTGAATATGAGTTAAGGTCTAGTCACAGTGAGATATTACGACAAGGCTAGCTCCAACTATCCTTTTTATAATAATTGTAATTTAGGCATATTTTATAATTTTATAATTTATAACGTATACTTGTTTTTTTTTTGTGGAAAAAACTGTAGTTTTACTAGAATTCACCTATAGTTCTTTTTGTTTTTCTTTCTTTTTTCATTGACCCATATATTTGGCTAGCAGTCGTTAAATAGGTACACTTACATTTCTAGAGATTTTCTATACGTTTCGTCTCAACCTATTCCCAAGAGAGGCAAAAAGACCATACCAAACAACTACCAGTGACACTCCTGTTTGTTATACAGGGTGTTCTACAAGCTCTATGACAAACTTTGACAGATGGTAGGTTGCTTGATTTTAAACATATTTTTTTTAATAAACATGGGTCCGATTCGTTTTTGTTTAGAAGTTACAAGCATTTAACCTTTATTAACAATCAACAATAAAAATTTAAATTAAATGATAATCACAAAACTTAAGACTATAAAAATTGTTCGAAATGTCCACCCTCAGCTTGAATGCAAGCCTCACATCGACGAACTAAAGATTCGGTCACTCGAAGAATGAGATTTGGATCATTTCTTATTTGGTTATAGCTGCATCTTGAATTCTTTCAAGTAACTGCTGATGGGTAGCGATTTCAACATGGTAGACCAGCTGCTTCATGTGTCCCCATATATAAATAAAAATCCAGAGGATTCAGATCGGGAGAACGAGGTGGCCATGATATTGGACCTCCTTGACCTATCCATTTATTCGGGAAATGTTCATTTAGCCAAGCAGCAACTTGTCTTCCTCTATGTGGTGGTGCACCGTCATGCTGATACCACATATTTTGAATAATATTGAGTTGCACGTCATCAATAAACTCTTAGTGACATAGCGACTTAGTGTCACTTCCTGGTTGACTGAAAAAATTACGATTCTTTAAATGCTTGTAACTTCTAAACAAAAACGAATCGGACACATGTTTATTAAAAAAAATATGTTTAAAATCAAGCAACCTACCATCTGTCAAAGTTTGTCATAGAGCTTGTAGAACACCCTGTATTATATGTAAGATTATGGAGAACTGTAGGTAGGTATATTAACCATACGTCACCTATACGTCTGCACTTTATATAAAAAGAAAAAGAAAACGTGACTTACTTATTAACCTTTTCTCCTTATCATTTTTTCTTATATTATCCTTCAGTTGTTATATAGGTATCTTCAAGAAAAGAAAAGAAAATTTTTCCAGAGACCTCTGATAATTGTAGATAACTTCTATAGGTATATACATATATCATTATGTTTTTGTATATCTTCATTTGTCATGTAAGCGTACCTTAAGAACTTGAGCTAGAGGATCTACGCCTGGCCTAGATTTTAAATAAATGAAATTACTGTGATATTGTAGATATAAGAATATGGAGCGTAAGAGATAATAATAATTGCTCTGTGATTATAAAATTAATATTTGTTATTGTTTTTTTGGTCTATTTTGAAATTTTGTTATCTATATTGTGATTTTATGTATACTTGACCAAATGTAAAAGTTTGTAGATTCAGTAAGAATTTCCACGTTACATTTATTATACCTACTTACTTATTATTATGTAATATACCTATATAGTTATTATCTACCTATATATTAAGTAAGTAATAGGAGCTTATGTAGGTACTTAGCTTAATGTGGGGAAAATACTAATTATGTATTATAAATAATTTTTCTACTGTTATTGAATTATATTATTCCAATTATTATTAAAGATCTTTGTTTGAATTATGAAGGTTATTATTCGTATTAGGTATTGAATTACATATAAGGTACTAGAGGGTAATAAGGCCCACCTAAGGAATTAATTTTATTATTATGACAAAATAAAGGTTTATTCAAATATGAAAAACAACATAAATAGTACAACTCTTTGAACATAATATATAAAAATTCTGGCAACGATAAAATAAAAACTGAACAAGTTATGTGTACCTAATTAAAAATAAATCAGTTCTGGGCCTTACTTTCAGCAGTGGCTGAAAATAAGGCCCATTAATAAAAATGTTTCACTGTTCACATCTTGGGCAGACAAAGATGTCTACGTCGTCTGCTGTCAATCCTACGCATTCTTCATGCACCCAAACTCTACAGACTGAACAGGAACGCATATCGGCCTGAAATTCTCCTTGCATAAAAAAAAAATTGATTAAAAATTACAGCGGAAAATATGGCCCAGTCCATTATTCTGATCAGAGCTTGCGGGCCTTGTTTTCAGAAACACTAAAATATGTTTATTTACGTATATGTTGATGGAATTTCTTGCCAGTCTCCGAAACTATATTGAAAACTATTTGCATCTAAAAATAAGGCCCACTTGGGAATATGCTGGAAATGCAGCCCGGTCCTTATTTTCCGACATCAGTTACGAATTTAATATTTCACCGCCATCGCTGACCATAATCAAAACTTTTGAAGCCATGCATTTCAAGTTTAAAACTTATAGTAGGTACTTGATTATTCAAAACATAAATATTTTTCACTAGTCCAAACAGTGAAAAATATACTTACATTTTAGGTATTTTTATAATAGTCCCACCGCCTAATTAATTTCAGTCATTGAAAGTAATATTTGCAGCGCGTTTTCGAAGCGTAGCGTATTCACGAATGGCACAATCACAAGCACTATAGAGTAAAATAACCTCACCTTCAAACATACAATAATTGTAAGTTTGCATAGTTGCGGCGCGAAATTTGAAAGTGGGCCTTATTTTCCGATGAGCCTTATTACCCTCCTCTACCTTAGTTCATATAACACCAAGCTTTTGTCCAATCTCCATCACAGCTACTATAGCAATTCATAATACCCACTCGTGCACCAACCAAAAGCTCTAAATTTGATAATCAGAGCAAAGCTGTGAATAGGAACGATAATTGACATTTCTCAGAGTCCACGTGTGCCTAGTCGGCACTCGGTACTGGAAGTTGATCCAAGCAGTTAAATGAATAAAAAATGTTTAATTAAAATGTGTGTTTTTATATAAAAGAGTAAAAAAAGCATGGTATTACATTCGCAATTATGGCCATTATTCACTTGATGATGACAATGCCACAAGTTACTATTTTATTGTAATACTTGTTGACTATAAATAAATAAAAGGGATACAAGAAATTATAGCTATTTTTACTTGATATTAGGTATTAGGTTATAATCTGTCATGTAAGTACACAGTACCTACCTGTAATAGGTATACAGGGTGATCCCGAAATGGCGGACACGGTATATACAGGGTGTTGTAGAGGATGTTCAGAAAGACTGTAAATTTAAAACAAAAATGGGTTCCTCGGCTGCGTTACCGAGATATATGCCCGTATTCACAAACGATAATTTCCTAAATAATTACGTAATCAATTATCCCTATCTCATTCTATTGCAAAAAAACTGCATATCTCCATCTCACTCATTTAAATAATTACGTAATTATTTAGGAAATTATCGTTTGTGAATACGGGCAATAGGGTGTCCTTTTTCTGAAATTTAAATCAAAATGGCAGTCAAATTTAAACAACCTCCACTGGCAAAGCACATCATTTGACATAGCTATTACGATAGTGCTTGCTTTTTATATTTTTTTTTATTATCAGAACCGGAATTCTCAAGTTTACCTATTTCCGGCATTCAAAGTTTACCTATTCCCTGTGTTCAACAAAATTTTTCCATGTGGCATCGTTGTTCGAATTCGAGATTTTGAATAATATTATCGAATTTGTATCCGCGCAACGAATATTGTTTTAAGCTTTGTTGTGTTTTCATTTCATATGTTTCCATGGTAACATCTATCTGGGTATTGTAGACCTACAATATTTTTCTCCCTGAAGAAGGGTATCCAGTGCAGTGTTGTGACTTTATTTTCTACAAAAGTGGTCATATCTTCTTAAGGGAGCCATACTGGAGAAAAAAGTAAATGAACTTAGAATCTTTAATCCACAATGGATGCTGCTGGTGCTGTCCGTGTCCGCCATTTCGGGATCACCCTGTATACGACTTTTATTTGAAAGCGAAAATACGGATGGTAACTTCATGATCATGAGCATTATTTTTAAAGCTCACCCTTGTCCCAGCTTATATAGCAGGCCTCAAAGTTATAGGATGCACCACTAAAGATTTGCTTTACCGATGTACCTACAATTGGGTTTTTTTTTTACGTGCTTTACGTGCCAACCTGGTCGGTTCATTTTGTAGATGCAAAAACAGTGAAAATTGCTTGCCTTCGATAAAATTGTGCTGTTCTGATATACCTACGAAATGCCGATGGGTAATATCAGAACGAGGTGGAGTTAAATTTCCAAAATTGAGTAGTCATTTTATGAGGGAACGAAGAATTAAATTTTTTAATTACTTGACATCGGGAACTCAAGTTTTGTCAAAAGAAAATGTTCCCCTACGTAGGTACCTACCTACCTACTGTTATGGAAAATGTGTTGAGATAAAATAAATAATGATTCGGATAAATGATGAGTCGGAGAAAGGGAAAATAAGAGGACCAGAGAGAGGTTTTGAAGAAGTTATTACAGAGAAGATTTAAAAAGATAAATATTGATCGTAAAGGTGAAGAGGAGCAACTAGAGACGTAGGACCAGGAAAATAATTTTGGAGAGGGTGTCAGAGACAATTATTGTAAAAAGGTAAGTTATTTTTGAAGGAGTGAAGAGAAGTAGCAAGTAGCGAGAGACAGTGATAGAGAGAATCAAAAGACTTGGAAAAAGAATTTCTAAAGAGAAGCAGCCAGAGACGGAGATAGAGTGTAGTTTTAACAATAATGTTTAATAATCAGTGAGTTCAGAGGTAGGTTTTGTTGTTTTTCAAAATAAAAGGTTTGTTAATTTGCAAGCTATAAATTTTTTAAACGAATTGTTCTATGAAATTTGCAATTTTGATTGAAGCTCACTTAACAATTTTCAAGTCAATTCGACTGGGAAAAAAGTGCCCTCTAAAATAATAAAAAATAAAAGAAAATTTTAAAAATAAAATTTATAGTAATAAGAATTGGGCAAAGGGGATACCATAACAAATTGGCGCCCAACGTGGGACACTTTCTTTTTATTTAGGTATTTATAAAATTTTGAAATTTTAAAATCAATTTTAGTTCATTAGTTAATAATAGAACCCAACTAGGAGGGAGAGTGCCCTCTAAAATAATAAATAAAATTTTGTTTATGGAATAAAATTTTAAAAATAAAATTATGGTAATAAGAGGAAATAGGAAAAGGGGATACCATAACAGGACATATTCCTCCCACAAGTAAATGTCGTAACTCCAAAGCATTGTGATACAAAAATATTTTCCTACCAGCTTGTACCAACACCTTAAGAACTTATAACTGAAGAAAATATATAATAATTAATATCATTCTTCAATTATCACTATGGATATTATCTAGATTTGATAATTTAATAATTTGATATTATCTAGGTAAGTAAATTTCAACCATTATAACATGAAATACATAGGAGACTATTTTTGAGGAGCATACTTAATATAATATCTACCTATACAGGGTGCACCATATATCCTTCTCTATATTGCTATCTCCTAACGCTAACAGATACAGGGTCGGTTAAACAAGTTGAAAGGATCGCAATTTTGTAGCCATCTCGATTCCGTCGAGACATACAAGATATTTGTGACCGTTCCTGAAATATCCTGAAAAAAACTGAAAAATCGAGATTTCTTATTTTTTCCATTTCTTTTTTATTATTGGAGATTAATGAATAATTTTTTGTTGGCTTACATAAGTCATCAAGAGCTACCCATCTGACATTTCAAAAATTTTCAAAGCCGACTAGATCTCAGAATCTTTTCATAGTCAACTTTCGTTTTTCTTATGGCCACCATATTGTTTTTTTATGTTGTTCGGTATGAAAAAAAATCATAAAAACTAGAAATTGTTAAACTTAAATTTTTATTCTTCTTTTTTCTTTACAAAAAAGACAAATTTTCAGACCGAATTTCATAGATAAATTAAAAAAGCATAAGGCAAGCACTATTTCGGCGTATTTTACAAAATGTTGACGTTTTTCGACGATTTTTTTAGGTTTTTCTTTGAAAAAAGAAGAATAAAAATAATTTTTTTTTTAAGTTTCTTAATTTTTGGTTTCCATTATTTTTTTCACATCGAACGACATAAAAAAATAATATGGCGGCCATAAGAAAAACGAAAGTTGACTGTGAAAACTCTTGGATCTAGTAGGTCTTGAACATTTTTGAAATGTCAGATAGGTAGCTCTTAACGGCTTATTGCCTATAAAAAATTATTTATTAATTTCCAATAATAAAAAAGATATGACGAAAATAAGAAATCTCGATTTTTCAGTTTTTTCAGGATATTTCAGGAAAAGTCACAGATATCTTGCATGTTTTGACGAATTCGAGATAGCCACAAAACTGCGCATCTTTTCTCTAATTTAACCGACCCTGTATCTCTTAGCGTTCAGGAGATAGCAATATAGAGAAGAATACATGGTGCAGCCTGTATGTCTAAATAACGACTGTGTTTTTTTTATTATTCTATGATTTTCTTTCTTTATTGGAATATAATTTTCAACATTTGCCAGATTGAGACAAAGGTGGGCTGACTAATTATGATAAAGCGCTCTAAAAAAATTTTGTATTAAACTATTGCAAATTCAAGCGACATCTCTGGTTGAGCTTCTAAACTCAGAGAACTGACTTGAAAGGACCAGCACGTGCTAATACACTACGCTGTACGAACGCTGCAGAAGCTACAGTTTCATTAGTTCTCAAACTGTTCTCCACAGATGGTGCTAGAGTATGTCAAAGGTAAAGGTGGCTTTTCAGGAATTCTCAGGTTTTATTTCAGCAGTACTTACCAAAATAGAAAAAACATCAACAATAATTATTATTATGCTTAAATGAATATCTCCACAGTTCTAAAAGGCATCCTCAACTATCCAGTGCTTTATTCGAAATTAAAGCTATTTTTTGAAATAAATAGTAAAATAATTCAGCAAAGAATTAGTAGGTACAAGTCCTATACTGAAAGCCCATGCATCGAAATTGTTTATTTTTTGATTACTATGAATTATTTTGACTAATTACGTCAATCGTTGAAAATATTTTCTTAAAAAAATTACTTTTTTTCACAAATTTTATAGGTATATTTTTGTTAAATGGATTATTTACATAGCTAATGACATTAAAAAACAATATGACGGCATAAGAAGACCACATAAGAAGACCCATAAGAATAACTATACGGCCTATGAAAACTCTCGAATCTAGTAGGCTTTGAAAATTTTTTAAATGGCAAGTCGATAGCTCAAAACGAGGTTTCTACGCATTCAACCCACAAAAAGTAATGAATTTATTTTTACTAAGTAATAAAAAAAAGATATCGCTGAAATTATAAATCTCCATTTTCAGGTTTGTCATATTTTTTATTTTGCAAGTTTCGCTGTTTTGAGTACAGCTTTCCGTAACAACTAATTGCCTTCAAAACACCCAGCTTTACCTATTCTGTCGAAATTTCGTTCAAAAAATGATCAAACAGTATCTTAGCGCCTTTTAAAATTTTGTGGAATGGCGCTGGCAGTTGAGAGGTTTATTTAGGAGGTTTTATTCCATGTTGTTTATGAGTACCTTAGAGAGTTTATTGAGTTTATTGAGAGTGGCTCGTTTTCTAAAAGTATGTAGGTACATACATACTTTACGTACCTGCTGTATATGTTTTGTAAATGGCAATTCAAAAATTATTGCCTTGTCACAGAGTTATCACAGAGTTCAAACGATTTTTTTTTTGAGTGGTTGTGAAATATAAATTTCGTCTTAAATTTGCTGAAGAAAAATATAATTGATTTGTTTAATAATTGAGATTTGACCTAAAATAATGGTTTACCTATAATTTTCTAAATGATCTAACAATGCTTTTTTCCTTTATTATACAGGGTGTTACCTACCAACAAATTACAAAATAAAGGAGGTGATTCAACGACTTATTTCAAGAAAAAAGCTCGTATTAACATGGCTCATCAAACGCACCGCTTTGGAGAAACAAGGTTTTCAAAAAACTGTTTTTCTTACATTTTTTTGCGATACAGATACCTCAGTCTCAAAAACCGTGAGGTAAGGCTACAGGCTGCAGCTTTTCTTTTAAGACTGTAAACCAATGTTTTGGGATATGTCAGTGGTAAAGATTATAGTGTTTTTCCCCATGCATAAACTTTTACGCGACTCTAAAAGTTGGCGTTTTGACAGAAAATCCCAAAGCGGCAATGATTTTTACATGAAGAAGGTTCTCTTGGTCAAAGCTGGGAGGCTGTTGTAGGAGGCACCATTTTCGAGCAAAGCGGCGTTTTAATATTGAAAACGTATACAAAATTTAATATGAACAAAAAGGGTTATTTTCAAAACTATGAAATTTCTTAATTGTGTAATTTTTAAATAACCTTTTTTTGATCATTATTGAATTTTGTACGTTGTTGATAATAAAATGCCGTTCTTCTCGAATACGGTGCCTCCTACAGCTTTTGACTAAGTGTGCCTTCTTCGTGCAAAAAACATTGACGCTTTGGAAATTGCTATCAAAACGTCACTTTTTCGAGTGGTTTAAAAGTTGTGGGGGTAAACCCTAAACCCTCCATCACTGACATATCCCAGAACATTGGCTTAGAGCCTTAAAAATAGCTATTATTAATGTAAAAATCTGTAAAAACAAACCTGGAGCCCTTCAATAGCCTTTACTATTCTTGAGATATCGCAAAAAAGTACAAAAAAGTAAGAAAAAACATTTTTTTAACACCCTATATCAATAAAACGGTGCAATTGAGGACCTATGTTAATTAAAACTTTTTCTTATTGGAATAAGTCGTTGTCAGCTCCTTTATTTTGTAACATGTTGGTAGTTAAGACCCTGGATACTTCAAGTTAGAAGCAAGTATTCCATGAAAGTTATTGCACAATATTCTTTGAAATACAATCAATATTATGCTTTTAGGCCTATTAAAATGTTTTTCCTTTGTTAATTAATTACATGAAAATGTGTGATTCATGTGGTCCAATTTTTCTTTTATTTGTCACTCTTTGTTAATTTATTAAGTAATATTGTATGTACATATAGATATTAATACGTTTTTTATGTATGTAATTCTAAATTTTTTTATGCAATTTCAAAAATTCCCTTCTTATAACTATTACCTTACCTACTTAGCAAGTAGATAGATAAAATCTTGATCTTCAGTCGTTGGCAGCAACAATCTGGCAGATTCGGGATTCCCGAAACCCAGATCGTAATCAATGTCCTGGCTAATGATCGTATCTTGGGCAAAAGCAACCCCCAACTGATAAGGGTTGTAAACAGCTACAGATCGATTCTTGCCTGGCAAATTAGCCCTGCAAGTGAGCCCTTGTAATAAACAAGTCTATACCGTACCGACTGCGATAGCAGTAGTTACCCTCGCGGGTGCCAATAACGATCGTGACTCAGCAACGTCGGTGTTTCTCTTACTTCGTTATGTGTCGTACTCGCTATTATAGTCGATATCGCTACCAACACCAACTGTTACTTTCATTAAATGCGACTATACATAGAAATATTCTCCATAAAAAATCACATATAATACCTTGTTAATATTAGGTATCTTTCAACCCTTTCATACTCAGAAAAAGCTTGACGTACCTAGGTATATACCTATCTGAAAAATAATTCATAAGATTTTTTTTTTCAAATCTACTTATTATCAAGTCACGAAAACCTTCAGATCATTTACAAACAGAAGCATTTCATATTTAGGCAAGAAAGCCAAATTATTTATAAAAATGTTGAACCAGAGTGGTCCAAGATATTCGCCCTACGGAACTCCACACGTGTGAACGTACACACTGGAAGTGAAAACAGCATAGTTTTTGGTTTGAAAGGTATGATAGCATCAATAGAACAATATCGACAGAGAGCCCAAACAGTTCAAGCTTCTTAAGGATCACTCTCTGTTATTCTATTCAGCAAATTAATGCTTTAGCAAAATCTTTTTACAGACAACATCAACGCCCTTGATCGTCAAGTAAGGTTATTTGATCGACCACAGCCAAAAGCGTGCTGGAAAGGTGAAATTTGTTGTCTTAGGGATTAGATCATGTCCTGAATATACATCTTATTCTTGAGATACTTAATAGAGTCCATAACTGTATAGACTCAGATATTGCTCCCCAAAGAACCAGAAGAACCCGTAGCAGCCGATAAAATAAAGGCTGGTTCCACGATTCTAGGCAATCCTATAGAAGTCCAATCTAAACCATTCATAATTATACACAAAGTTCTCTCTCGAATACCGTGACTGGCTAAATGGTTTGCTAAAGCAAAAGGACATAAACTCTAAAAAAGAAGAAAGAAGAATCCTTCAAGTTCCTGTCTGCGATTTACATAGATACGCGCATCACCAGTTGCCGCATGTTATCTGTTATTTGTAAAGGTTACCAAAGCGCATCTCTAAATATAATCGGAGGTCGAGTTTGCTTAGATCGAAATCGAAAATGTAATTTGGGCGCTAAATAGCCTTCTCTTCTAATCAAATTATCTAAACTGACATCTACTGAAGCCCAACTGAAATCATTATGCGAATCAGCTTCAACCGAATTTTACTTACCTATTCAAGAATTCTTTGAGAGTATCACGCACAGCCCGAGTCTCAAATCTGAAGAATTCTTAGTTTTGAATTTTTTTTTATTAAGCATTTTTGAACAGTATATTCGGACTTTTCCCTCATCCCTTGTATATTGCCACTGTTCGGGTTGTTCGGCGGAGATAATTTTGTGCACGAGAGAAAAAGACTATGACTAAATCACACAAAAGCCATATCAAAGTAAAAATGGCAGCACCTGCATTATTATTACAATAATAATGCATTGTTTAAATTGGTGATTCCAGGCTTCCTGACGAAACTAGCGATGCCTATGAGGCAAAGAGTACATAATTTTTTGTACTTATCTACATATAATCTTTGCCGAGATGCTATTTAGTTCTAATCCGTTACAGTGCGCATCTCAAATCACACGTAGCCGCCGGTTCCAGCAGCAGCTCACAACCGAATTTCCTCCAGAGCGTGGGCGAGGGTGTCGGAGCTCTCGGCACCCAGGTGGCCGTGTCAGCTGCCGACACGAGAACAAGGCCTTACCTGCACTGCCGGCCGATAATGCGTGTATGCGAGGATTGCGAGGACCACCACACTGGCCCGCGGATGACAGCGCGTAGGCAGTGACATGTGTGCCCGATCCGCCGCCGCGACAGGTATCGATGCGCTCCTGTCCTAAGAGGAGAAGCCTTACACGAGCCTTACATCTATGATACGGTAGATGAAAAATCGACTGACCATTGGTGGAGATGATGAATTCGGAGAAGCTGGATTGTATCAAAAAAAGACGCACTGAAGTATTTTGGGGATGCGAGTGCTTAGAGCATGAGAGAGATGAGCTCAACTTCTTCATGTATTGCATACAATAGAGATGGAATTATAGTATAGGTCCATTCTACTGAACATCATATTATTATTATTCAAAGGGAGATTCGATTATTTCTGGTACATCATTTCTCCTATCAGGAATGACAGAATCTCAAAAAATCATGGTTCATTAACCAAAATTTCAAATTTAGCACCGCCCTACCGCCATAGAGGTGCCATAGCAATTTCTTACGTGTTTTCAAATTGTAAAAAATCTTTGAAAAAGTTAATCATTGGCCACAGAAATGGTCTCTGATAAATTGGAACACCCTATACTTACGTAGGTATTGTCGTATGGAAATTATGACTATTTGGAAAACCAAGAACATATATATCAAATGAAAAAAATGCACTTTTATAACTAACGAACCACCACTGTCAAATTATACATCATCTAACGCACATTCGATCTTAGCATGTCCCGCAATTGCCAGTTGTAGATTGACCATCCATGATATACCTACGCCAGAATCTCCGAAGAAGTAATCAACTCCGAGACGTCCAACATGTGATGCTCAATCTAAGATCGCCTGCGAATCTGTAAAGTTGGTTTTATAGCGAGGACGTCAGGTATAATTTATATTGATGAACTTTTAGTTAGTGCCCAAGAGGTAACTGATTTTCAATCTAACATTGCTCAAGTCGGACAGGTGACCGGGCTTCACTACCTTCTTCAGGAATGATAAATTTCGTATCACATCACATAGCTTATTCGTTGCATTTTATTTATTATATTAAGTACCTGGTGCTAGGTTGTAATAAAGGGAAACGTTTTATTAAAACAATAAATACCAAGTTTCTTTTAGATGGAAATACTTTTAGAAGCATTGAAAATACACAAATATTTAAAGAATCCGCGGAATACACAATATAATTTCATGAACAAACGTCTTGTTTTATATACCTAATTCATCATTTCTTCACTTTCTTCTTGATACTATAATGGATAAATGATAGAAGGCTTAAGATCGAGTTACTTATCTACAGGGTGTTTACTAGTTGGTAGCAGGACTTCACCAATCACCATTTAAGTGAAAATATCTGCAATGATCTATTTGCCTGACCTAGTATCCTACAAAATGTTTAATTTTCACAGCTGCATCAAGCTCTATAGTGATATTATTCGAATAAATCTCCAGCACTCCCAAACCCTTTGACTTCTTCAAGGGTCGCTCGTCGTTGATAATAAATACTTCTCAAGAGTAGGGCGTCTACAGCTCAAACTTTCCAATTTGATATAAGTCGCTCGTCAGTGTCACCGAGCAAGATATCGCCTCCTGACGGACAGACCGCTAGGAAGGAAGCGAAGGGTATCAAACCCGTCGTCTCATTATCCTGGCGTTCGTATGCACTGCGCCATCTGATCTCCCGATAAAATATTACTGCCATTTTTCATCCTCTACTTCAGCAGCGTCGAGACGTCAGACAGACTAGATCGGCGGGAACGTTAAAAGGGGGCAATGATTCCGCATTTTGTATGTGTGCTATTGTCAGTATAGTCGTGGATTTGAATTTAATTAGCTCTGATGGTCGATTGTTTGGGAGGTTTTCGTTCAACGATATTCGCTTTTCAATAATATGATTTCGTGGGTTATCGATATTATGATATTGGGGTTTTGGATTTTCCATACCTAGGTATAATTCGTGATGGCCCTGAAAGGTATATTTTTATGTAGGGGGTCTAATGGTGTAGGTAGATATGGTTTTAATGATAATTGCAGAAATTGACTAAAGTGTTCACTCTAGAATATTAGTTTTTATTGCTCGAAGCTTTACGTAACTTCGTTTTCTATGATTTACTATACATCATATAATATACGACCAATCATATTTGAGATTTTAGAATCTATGAATAATTAATATTTTGATAAAATTATAAGATAGAGAAAATAAATCTCAGAAGCAAAATCTTTGGAGAAAATGATTTAGATTGACAATAACCATATACAAGGTGTCCAGGTATGAGTGTAAGAGCTACACGTGGCTTGGACTATTTTGAGTAAAAAATCTTAATACAATAATGCTCTAAACCTCTTCACGGTGCTACACGAAGTCATCAAAGTTAGAAATTCTGGGTCAATATGCATATTATTGAACTTCTGTTTCCCTTTGCAGTTACGGTTAACATTTTTAAAGACTTTTGAAAAGTCTTATTTCATTTAATTTTCGCAACAGTGCAATTATTAACTTTTTTAACATTTCCTAATTTTTTTTTTTTTAGAAATGTTAAAAAAGTTAATAATAAAAAGTTTTTTGGCACCGTGAATGAAGCGGAGCACCCTCAGATATAAAACAGAACAGGGTTGCCAGATGTAGCACCTGCTACTCGCACACGTTATCAGGAAATACCAGTTCCATTGCAACACCTGATTAGGATTTATGATAGGTACTCAATTACCACACGTTGGGGGAGGCATTCATCTCGATGTCCAGATGGAGACCTCAGGTAGCCGGTAAAAGAGCATGACTCTTTAAAGTGGAAATCGTAGAACGCAACGGGGCAAAAAAGCACCCTCAGAGTAGGACAAGCCAGGCAGGGCTGTCAGGTGAAATACCTGCTCATCAAATAAGAGAAAAAACAACAACCGAAATAAATTTTGGAATACTAATTGCTATTCAGCAAATAGGAATTCAAAACAACCAAAAACAAATTAATCTCGAATATGTGAAAAGCCAATCAAATCAAAACAAAACTCCTTTAGCACATCATACGAATGTCAACTTCAACCAAAATTTAAAAACAAACTCCGCAGAAAATTGCTATAAAATGTTTTGCCAGTCTGGACTGAGTTATCTGCTTTCTAAACAGGTGTTAGGGGTAAAAACCTTGGACTACGGTGGAATCGATGGTTGGTCTCGATATCCGTAAACAAGCCGGCTCCAGAATAGGTATTCGTAAAAATTCCAGCATTCAATTATCACCCAGGCAAGAGGCAAGCCTGCGGAATAATCTTAGAATAGCGGCCTAGTTTGGTCAGTTGGTCATCACATTTAAAATAGCAAAACAAAACTGCGAATTGCAGAGAACGTCGTATTCGAAATGATAAGGTATATTGACTCATCGCCTTACGAGGCCAAGTAGAACAAAAAGGTAGCCGCAGGGCAAATAGGTATTGACGGTCCAAAAGTGGCCAAATAAAGGTAGCCCAGTGAGGCAAAACGACAACACAACAAATAAACAAAATGAGTTAAAACAACTATCATGAGTATGACGTCAATTCAGGAAAACCCAGCTTTCACAATTGAAAAGCAATTGGAAAGACATTCGTATAATGTTTAAAGAGGAGGTAGCAATCAAAACAAACATGGCAACACTGCTCTCGATATCCAAGCCAAGCTAGCAACTCGACAAACAGACAGACATTCCCGCAATATACCTACCGGATAGTCTGTAACCAAAGTGGTTGTATTCTTTAATTAATTCGAGTTGTCGTTTGAAATGAAATCAAAGAAGCTAGAAAAAGGAAATTAGGCAAAGAAAATCGTTGAATAGGTAAACAGACAGACATTTCTACCATATCCCGGATAGTCTGTAACCAAAATGGTTGTATTCTTTAATTAATTCAAACTGATGCTTGAAATGAAATCAAAGAAAATAGAAAAAGGAAATTAGGCAAAGAAAATCGTTGAGTAGGTAATCAGACAGACATTCCCGCAATATACTGGGTGGTCTGTAAACGAAACAGAAGCAAAACTAAATAATAAGAAAGCACAGGTGTGCAAAAGAGTGTAATCCGAAATTTATTGGAGTTTGAAAAATGCATGAAAGGGATTCATCATTCGCTTTCCATTGTTGCAAACGAATTCTCTCGCTCATCACTCGCTTTTAGACATCTGATAGGAAGTCCGACGTCAACAACAAGTCTCAGTAAATTTCCCCGCTTTTCCGAAAGAAATCCCAATCAACCGAGATCCAATGAGTCATAGTAGGTTCTTTTGCGCATCCGTTTCGGCCATAGTAATCCTGGCATACCTCAATCAACGAGCAGGGGTGACAACGGTAAACACAACGTAAGAAATCACGCGGTCCTATTAGGGGAAACCCAGAGGTAAATAGACGATCACAGTGGCTTTTCGCGAAAGACGAACGGGCCAGGGGTCGTTCCGTTACAAAAGAATAGACAAAAAGGCCAATATCCAGAAAAAAACCGGGCAGCAATTTTATGTAACATTTCGTTAGGAGATCCTTAAAGAAGCCCGGAACCAATTTTTCGGCACCCCACCCTTGAGCATTTTGAGAAAATGGGTTATTTATACGAATCGATTTAGCGACTAAACGGTACACACTACAAAAAATAGTAAAAATAAAAAGGCATAGGTAGAGGTAGATTACATAGTGATTAGATGGACCATTTGTTAAGATTAAAAGCTATGCTTCTGTTGATGTAGTTTCATTATCAATCTGTTGAGCCATCTTCGAGAAAAATAGGAAAAGGTTTTCACTTTGTATTATTGTAATTTCATTGACTTACAATAAAAATAAAAATTACAACAAATATAATCGTCAAAAATAAAAAAAAATCTCCAATTTTAAAATCACAACCAAGACTGACCAAAATAACATCACACATTTAAAACTATTCTTGATTTTCTCGAAGATGGATCAACAGATTCAGAATGTATAACATCAACAGAAGTAGCTTTTCAATCTTAACAAATGTGCAATCTAAGATTTCTCTCTAAAATAATTAGGGGGGGCCAACATTTAAAAGTAAATGCGTGACTGTCATGAAAGAAAAAAATAAATTTCAGAGGCCAATATCTCAAGAACAGGACTTTTTACCTGTTATGCGCATGGAGACTTCTGATCTAGCCATCGAATACCACCTATTCCCAAAGTTACATCAAATTTAACCGCGGGAGCCAATTCCCCTATTAGGATTCTGCGGGGTCCTTTCAACCCCCTTTATGGGGATAAATTTCAGGTCCTATCGCAAAATTTTATTTGGACAAAAGACAGATCTTTTAAAACTCTATACCTCTTCTCCTCCAATTCTCAAAACAACCCCCTTTCTGATTGATGATAAATAAAACACTAATGTTTTAAAAGATTCTACTGATGCATATTGCTGGATATTAACGTTACACGTGTTTCATTACTTTGTAGCATCTTTAGACGTATGTAAATAAAATTATTGATATAGTAACATAGCAACAGTATGGTAACCAGGTAAGTGATCATAAAACAAGAAACTAGATATAAATGAATTTTTACCATAACTAACTAGATCATAATAGAATTTCTTCAGAATCTTCTTAGTTGTTGATATCAAGAAGAAAATCAAGTAGTGGAGAACGATATGTGTCTAACTATTCATTTATTAATGTGTATTGTGGATTATGTAAATGTCGGTGGATCTGCAGAGATTCAAGAAAATTTAATTTAAAATAATGATCACAATGATGAAGTAATTCAATTTTGTTGTTTGCTGTTAGAGTGTGATTGTTTTCTATTAAGTGTTTTGCAAAATTTGATCTTTCTGGATGTTTGAGTCTGTAGGAGTTTAGGTGTTCATTGTGTCTAATTTCCAGGTTTCTACAATAAGTCTGTCTTATATAAACTGAATTACAATGAGAACAGTTTAATCGATAAATTCCAGGTTTCTGTAATTTAGATAACTTTTCCTTTGCATTCAGCAATATAGAACCATTACTCATAAAAGATTTGAATTTAAATGCTAAAGTGCTGTAAAAGTGGCTTCAGGCTCCTTTAAGAATCCCGTAACGAAATGTTATATAAAATTGCCTTGCCAGGATTTTTTTATAATTAAAACACTAATTTTCCTGTACTAAATGTTCTATGTACAGAGGTATGATGGTCAGCCGCACCCGGTATAATTGTGCCGAATTAAAAATTCTTACACCTCCCGCATCAAGGTGAAAAAGCACCCCAATGTTAAAAAAATGGCTGCTGCCAAGAACAAATAAGCCGGAAAGGCTGGAAAAGAGGTGGAACAGCACCGATTTAAAAAAATCTTGTTTTCCTTGATTTCCTTAGACATGTAAGTAGGATTAGACATTCATCAGCATAAGTCCTGCATTACCTCGAAAAATTAGAAAATTAGGTTTATTTCCTCCCCAAAGCACTCTTAATAGTGACAGTGATAAGAAAGTTATGAAAATTTAAATTTTCTCAATTATAAATCGTCTCGTGAAGGTTTTTGGGGTCGCTGACCAAGAATCCGAGGTCTAATCAAAAAAAAATTAAACGCCCAATGCGATGTGCGGTATAATTCAGATAAAAATGTTCACTTTTTCCGTTTTCGATAGCTAGTGGATTTGTAATCTGAAAAATTTCATTCAAGTTGATGATTTAGGAGCGACAGTTCAATTTTTTGTATCACTTGATCACTGCCACTTCTTGGGGTGGTTTTGATGAGGGATTAGAACCACTCTCGGTTGCTTTTAGATCTCAGATTCGTGAACAGTTACCCCGAAAACCTCCGAGACTCTATTTCTGAGGTGAAATATTAATTTTTATATCACTGCAACTTCTTGGGATGGTTTTGACGGATTGGAACCACTCTCGCACTTGCTTTTAGATCTCGGATTCGTGATCAGCGACGCCGAAAATCTCCGAGACATTATTTTCGAGGCGAAATATACCTAATTTTTTTATACCACTGCCAGTTTTTCGGGAGATTTTGAAGGATTGGAACCATTCTCACTTGCTTTTGGACCTCGGATTCGTGAACAGCTACCCCGAAAACTCGCGCCCCAGAGAGACGATTTCCAACCTAAAAAATAATTCTTTGTTTCACTTTCCCTTCTTTGGGTGGTTTTGAGGGGTTGATCGGCTACCTCGAAGACTCCCGAGGTTTCATAGCAGCAGTAATTTTTTTAAGACTTTGAGGGGGTTTCATCTTGATGCGAGGGGTGTAAGAATTTTTCATTCTGCACGATTATAGAGCGCAACAATAAATATTTTCGATCCTAGTTTCAGGGTGGCTAAACGCAACATACTGACTATTTTCTGTATTTTGTAGCAAGCCCGTTATTTTTTTTTTGCACTTCGCTCAACAGTTAACATTTTTTAGTAGCTACTTTAAAATGGTAGGCTGCCAGATTCACGCTGATGTCAAAACATTGCAAATTCAAAATGACACACTGAAAAAATTACCATAAAGTTCAAATTTCATAAGCTACCACTTTTTGGCCATGTATCTGTTTATAAGATAATTTCTTTCATAATAAATTACATTTGTGGCTCTAGTGTGCTCAAGTTCAAATTTAATCTTTCAAAAAGCATAAATTTATGACAAAAAAAAAATCAAAAAAGAAGGAAGACTGTATATCTATAGTCTTCACAGAATGTGCTGTAAAATTATCCCTGTACTATAAAGCGCAAGGATATAAAATTATTCCAGAAGATATAGGGAATAATTTTTTCCCCTGAGAACAAGGGAAAAATATATTAAACAAAATGTTCTTTTAATCCGTGTATCGATTCTAATTCCGATTAAACTGGGTTAATATGCTAGATGTAGAGTAATAATGAATGCAGTCAAAGGAACTGCAATAAGGAGAAGTTTATCCGGGAAAAGAATCAATAAAGATATAATAGTCAGTATGAAATCGATGGTGCTGATACTAACGAAGAAATTACATGTCTTAGGTTACAGATTGATAAACGAGAGATCAAGTTACAAGTTAGTATTATGCTAAAAAATAAATTAGTAAACTATATTATTGTTCCATATCAGGTAGGTGCGAGTAAACAATGGTAAACATTCATACTGTGTTGCTCATTGTTAATCCTAAGTACCTATACATCAATAGATAAATGAGTACAAGTAGATAAAGGTATGATGCTTGACGCAAATATTTAGCAAATTTGATATCGACATCGAAGTAGGTACCTATGTACCTACATATACGAGTAAATAAACAAATTTTTTCATATTGTGTCCTAGAAGAATACATAATTGTAACTAGATACCCATCAATAATAAGAGAAAACATGTAATGAGTAATTTACTGTCTGGTAACATAATATGTCATTTATTAATGAGCACTTGCCGAACGACATGAATTAATGACCTTGCCTATTATTCGACACTGTATATAACCATTCTAGCTCGGCTCACGTATAAAGTTTCAATTACAGTCCATTTGCAAATAATACTTTAGAAAAACTCAGACTGCATATTTCCGGCGTGACCTACTTAACCATTTCAAACGTCTATTGCCGTGTCAGAGGAGAGAGACTGTCTAGCTCTAAGAGAGGTGCACCTTTCTTTAGTTTCTGTCAGTAATTTATGATCAACTGGAAGACTGGGGTTGAGAAATGAATCTTGCAAACCGAGAGCTATTTGCCTTTGAGACCGGCACAATTGTATGCGGTCGTGCGACTAAGCAGGGAACTATGCAAATGCCTTTCAGGTCGATCATTTCAATACAAAGCATTCTACTGTATGACCGTAAAATTCGCCTTTTAAAAGGATGTGGTCTACCCTTTCATGAATAGTAATACGGTATAGTATTTTACAATGTGGATCCTAGAAATTGTGTGCGTCTTTTGCTACCTATTTAGGTCATCAGGTTGTCTTCACCAGGAATTTGTGGTTTACATAAAATGTTGGTTTTAGCCATTCTTCCAATTATGTATGAGTTCTCTATAAGCATAAGCATTAGCGTGCTTACTTTAGGTACATGAGAATTTTCTAAATCTTATTATGTAGCTAAAAATAGAAATATATCTAAATTGATTGTAGCGCCCAATATTAATTTTTCAAAAATGAACACCCAAAAAGTGAGATTTAAGTTTGTCATGTGAAACTCTTGGAACATGTGCTAAATGTTTTAAGGGTAGTTTTTTACAGATAGCGTAAGAACAAATCGATTTCTAGGACTTTTGAAATGTAAAAAATGGCGGCAGTCTTTTACCACATAAAAACTAAAATTACATTTATTTTACCAAAATTTTATCCTGCTACTTTAACTCCGAATTCAAGCTAGTTTCTCCAAAAAGAATTCCATTGTTTTTATGCTACAAGTAGGGCTAAACAAAGAGAAATTTTCGGTATAGCTATACGTCTCAAGATAATCTTATTCAAGCTCAGATGCCATTTTACTTCTTATTTGTCGAAAAATAGCAGTTGACACCTGAATACAAGTTTCATAAAATAATCAACTCTTTAGGAATGCCTCTCCTTTAACGGGCCGAAATCAAGCATCTCAAAAATTACTTTCTTTTTAAAATGGATTTGAGTTTTGTATCAACACTTGGAAAAATTTAGAACCATACAGAATTAAAGAAATATTTGGCGATATAGCAGCCCTATAACGCCGCGGCCTGATTTACTGTTTTACTTCGCATTTATTCAGGATCAACAATTTTATAAAATGAACAGATGCCATGTATAAAAGACTGATGCTGCATTTTTTCCTACAATACTTATATACAAAGCAATTTTCCTAAATTAAATTCAAATATTCGAAAGAATTGATTGCCTTAACTTTTAAAAAGTTTGTGATTTGCAATTTAAAAAATTTATTTTTTCGTTGATTACCTACAAATAATGAGAGGGGTGGACACTATAATAATATACACTACGCACAAACGAAAGTGTCACATCACAAAATTAGACCTGAATTTGATGATTGGGGATAACTTTCGAAATTCCCAAGGGATTTCGATTTTGTTCTCACCAGGTGAGCAGTCTCAGTCCTATGCTTTATTTTTCTGCTTTATTGAATCTAGACTCAAAAAAAAAAACCACAGGGTAATATAATATGTGAAGGGGTGCAGAATCACTCCGCGGTTTTCGTACCCCCATCTTCTAAATAAAAATGTCTTGTAAGTTTTAATGAACAAATTGATGTCTCACCTAGAGACGGTTTCCAAATTTTCGATTTACACCTGTATTTACAGGGTGATCTCAAAAAATAACTGTTTGCTCTTGAAGTGCATAACTTATTTCATCCCGCGCCCAATCGATTTTGAAAACTTAAAGATCATATTGAAGCTAAAGCATCAGGCAAGAGGATCCAGGAACGAATTTTCAGCATAAATATACTAAGAACAAAAGATTGCATAAGAAGTTATTCAAATTTAAACTTCTTTTTTCGATTTTGGGAGAAAAACTTAATGGAAAGCCACTTGTCTCCGAACCAGCTTTCATTTCTGAGCAATTTGAGAAGTTTTTTGCTGAAAAATGTTGAATGCCAAATTGTAATACGTTATCAGGTGGAATCAGCGCTCTCTTACCTGAGAATGACTCGTAACCATCGTTATGGAAATTTTAACAATCACTAAATAACTGAAACGAGCTAACGATTGCTAGAATTTTTGTAACAATGGTTACGGATCCATCGTCAGGTAAGAAAAAACAGTTCAGAAATGAAAGCTGGTTTGGATACAAGTAGATTTTCATTCGCATCAGTTTTATTCCCAAAACTTGTTCAAATTAAATTTAAATTGGAATAACTTTTTATGCAATTTTTTGTCTGTAGTGTTTTTCCTGAGTCAATTTTTCCCTGGATTCCCTTGTCTGAAGTTTAGGCTTCAACATAAGTTTTAAATTTCCAGAATCGATTGGCGAGGAAAAAAGTCATCCATTTTAAGAGCAGTTGATTTTTCGAAATTATCCCGTAAATGCAGGTGTCTTCAAATTTTAAATCAAACTTTAAAATTTGCTCATCAAAACGTAAAACAAAAATTTGTTTTGAAAACGGGGGTGGAGTGATTCTGAATGTCTTCATCACGTATCACTCGGTAGAAAATTTGTCGACAGTTTTCTTTTTGACCTAAGGTCATAGGAAACAAAATCTAAATCCCTTGAGAATTTTGATAAATATCCTCATTAAACTCAGGCACAATTTTGGGGTACGATACTTTCATATGTGTGTGGTGTAGATGCCCCATGGACATTTTCAACTATTGAGAAATAGCGAATCTTGGACTTTAAAAAAATTA
Organism: Malachius bipustulatus; assembly: GCA_910589415.1. NCBI lineage: Eukaryota > Metazoa > Arthropoda > Insecta > Coleoptera > Melyridae > Malachius > Malachius bipustulatus. The sequence continues at coordinate 20,400,348 of OU342633.1, forward strand.
CCACCGTATTTGCGCTCCCTTTAACGTCAGTAAATTTGTTTACGCAAAAACCCTGCTACAAGCCATGAATGACGGGGAGGGGGCGCTATTTATAGTTGCCTCTCCCTTCTTGTCCCCCTTTTCGTAACAAAGATTATCAATCCACATGGCAATTTGAATTTTGGATTTTGATCGACGAAAAATTTCAGTAGAAGAGCCAAATCAGCGTCGTAGCTCTTTCAGCTATTATTGTCGTCGACCAACGATCTCTTTCCACCGATTTTTTGCCCTCGATGATGAGTTTTAGAGGGCCATAACTTTTGCTCCTTTCATAACCTGATCAATATATTGACGCTTTTTGTTATATAATTTTTTCAAGGACCTCAATATTGACCCTTGACTCTGTAGGTCCAAAGAATTTTAAGGACTCTTCGGTACAAATAGGTATACATTTCGAGGTAAAAAACTGGGAAAACGTATAGCAGCTGAACATACGCTCCCTTAAGTCAAATGGTAGGTAAGTGCCTGTGAAAAATTCCTTCATTCTAAAGAAAGTTTTTCGTGCTTTTTCAATTTTATGCTCGGACTTCTCTGCTGCTTTCTCATTTATCGTTTATGTTGACTTTTGTTGTTGGCTTTTTTTGCACTTTGTATTTCTTCTGATGTTGATCCAATTTACTACCGCAGTTTGGCTCCACTACAAATTGGCAATATAATATGTAGGTACCTACATTAGTTCCACCTACGCCGGTGTCTCGTAGAATTGTGATGTTTTTTATGTTCTACATATAGATTTTTGATGTTCTACACAAATAAAAGCTTTACGGTTGATGTTCTACACAAATAAAAGCTTTACGGTAATCAATAAAGTAAGCATAAACATGATGTGTGAGAATTTTGATGAAAAAAGTACTTCACGTGTAGGTACCGACTCCATTCTTGAAGGTAAAAGTTGCTTAGGGAATAAAAAGTTATAACCTGGCCCTGGTTGTCACGTTTTATTACGTGGTTTCTCACTCTTCAATTTTATGTCATAGGTAATTTTGCTAAACCATTAATTGTTGTCACAAATATTGACTTTTTGATGTAGGGCTTAAAAAAAGTCACATGGTCGCTGGTTCTGGCTGGCCATGTTATCGCTGTATTACGACGGATAAGTCGATCGTCAAAACCCTCAGTAAATCGAGCATTTCGATAGTTCAATCATGCAGATGGTTTATAAACGACTGAAGAATTTCTTCCCTGTAACGCACACCAATAAAATATTTTTGCTAAAAATAGATTGGACCAATTAATCGCCTAGTACTAATTGCTGCATAAAGCCAAATTTCAAAGGATGAAATGGCTTTTCAGCAAACAAATGCATTGTGAAGTTTCAGCAAAACAATAATGATCTGTAATTTTGAAATGTACCTAAAGTTTAAATGAAATATTTGAAATCTGTTGTTAAACGTCACTAACGTCAGTAACGTCACTAATAAGCTGGAACTAGAGATAGGCAAACCGAGATAAGGGTCACTGAAGAAACCCGTGGGCGAGAAACACTGCTGTTTCGGACTATTTGTCGCATTTCTGGTGAAAGACTTAGGCTTATGGATGAAATACCATGATGATTCCAGTTATTTTGAAATAAGCTATAAACGAATAACTGTTACAGAAAGTAACCGTGACTATGTATCACATTCACCCACAGGCCAACTGAAGAAGTGTTGCTAAATGAACACTCGACCATTAGATTTATGTTTACAGATAATGTTTCTGAAAAAAATTGTCTTGAAACATATTTCCGCAACGTTTTCTTTCAAAACTTTGTTAGTTGAGATCTTCCTCTCCGCGCCACGTAATATACCTGCGTGTGTTTCTTAGGAGGAATGAAGCATTTTTTAGTGTGTTTATTATTCATGAAAAAAAAAACTTTCTGTTTCTTCAGTTACTTTATATCACTCACTTTTTAGTTATCCAGTTAATCTAATAGCCTATGGGTCTAAAGTCGTGATCATAAAACAATCAGAGTATTCAGCCATTTGTCTGCATTGCAACCGACTCATGCTGCTTCATCAATAATTGAAACGTTAAATTACATACTTTCAAATGACAGTGTCTGTATAGACATTTCTCGAACTAGAAAACCCATTTCAGGGAGCACACCATCACAACGACCAAAAGCAGTGAATCTAATTCACGTAGCTAGACAAAGAAACGAGTTAACATTTTCCGGAAAGCTGGTAGGTTTAATACAACTGTCTGTCAGAGGCGACGACATACGAAGAGCTGCCACTGCAACCCCTCTAACTCGCTGTCGAGCGATGATGAGATGAGAGGGTGTAATCCAGCCCTCACGGCCCGCCTGTCAGTGACCCGCTCAGGATGCATTGTTCCCCAGGAATATCGATATCGGGATCGGGATGCTCGAATCCGGGCTTCGATAAACATGGCTTGTATATCGTAGACGCAGAAAGCTATGTCAACCTGGTCGTGGGCATTTATTTTGGACTGTCCAGCATTCTTTATTAAAACCATCATATTTGATTGATGTTAAGATTATGTCATTTGTAGTCTACTGCATTTTCCGATGGAAATAATAAATCAAAAATCTATACGTAGGTACTGGTAAGAACAATAGACGTACATGATTTCAATAAGACTTCGTAAGCGCGCTTGATAAATGACTATAATGTTTTCTTAGCATTGCAACTTATAAACTAAGACCTTTTGACAAGTTAACTATTATTTTTCCACATAATTCTGTAGGTATACAAGAGCAATGAAGATTTTTTTTTTCAATAACGCATACCATAAAGTCAAGTATGCAGTTTGTGTCTTCAAACTTGGCTCCGCTGCTATAGTAGTGACCTTCATCCTTTCCGACCTCAACATCATTCATAAGGATTAAATTTCTTATGAACTTGGCACGTATTTGTTAGTTTTTTTACGCGTAGTCTCACAGGTACGAGTAATTTAATTTTACAAGGAAATGTGCCTGAAGTCTTACTGATATAATTTAATGGCGGCACTCTTTAGGCTATTAGGTAACAAAAACGAAGGTGAAATTCCTCCTCTTGTACCGTCAGCTGTTCTTATTTTCGGATAATATAAATTCAAATTGAAGAAAATTATTTTTTCGTCATTACACGCAGTTATAGGTATTTCCCAAAAACTATTTATTTAGCATTTTGCACTATTTATGATACTCATGATACGTAAAATCTGAATGGATTTTTAAATGGTGCAGAAATTCGAAATGCACCAAATGGGTTTTCAATTGGTTCAGCCGTAGCCGTTTTCGAGAAAATCATAAAAAAATGTTTCAATTTGTGACGTTATTTCCACTACTGACTCAATTTTAACAATTAAAAGTAATGTCAATTGACTAAATGCGATGTCACAACGAAATCAAAACAAAGAAAATGACATCAGAACCTGGCAACATTTCACTGTAAAATAATTAGGGGAGCCAATATTTACAGCAATTGATATAAATCTGCATGGAAATTCCTCATGTTCGGGAAATAAAATGACACAGTGTAGATTTTTATAATTTAAATGACATAACAAGTCTAAGTTATGACTTATTATGAGTTATAAATAACATTCTAAAACCTAAAAATAACATTCTCATAGAATAAACTGCAGATACCTACCTACCTAAGTAAACATTTTGAATATTACGAGCGAATGAAAAAGGAATCGAAACTATCTTCGCAGTTTGTAGGAAACTGCAATAAATCTTCCTGCAGGCTGAATTCCTCGAACATCGAAACCTCATCTCTGCAGAGGTAATCTAAAAAGGAGAATTCACTGCAGAGCTATACGCTTCCTCGCTTTCATCCCATCAAAATTTCTTAAACTAATTTTGATTTTAATTTCCTCGTTGTCAAAACTTATCAAACTTATCAGTGTTCAGTTTAATTTACACCCACCCTCCGACTGACTCTATTATCCCTGAAAAATACCTTCCAGGCCCGACTGGCCGTCGGCCTTTATCCCGAATCCTGAAGGCCCGAGCTGGCGAGCGATAATCAGCAACAGAGCAGCCGGGCGTCTTTCATACGAATCTAAATATCGCGCGGCGGTGCACAATGCAGGGGCGGCTCAGGGGGAGCCTGAAAAGGGCCCAGAGACATGTCTAAAGCTCCACGGTTAGGAGCGGGCTGACGGGACATCATTAATCATGGCTCGCAGCCGGCAGTTCTGGCAACAGCATCAACCTAAATACGGATCCGAGGAGCGGAGAGACGGAATATAGTGAGGCGGCGGTCCGCTGCTACGCTTCTCTCCTTCTTCCCCGGAGCTACTCTGTGAGAAAAGTGCAGCGGGATCCAACATCAACGGGGAGATTTCTATACTATGTGAGGGCGACTCGATCTGGCAGGGGAAATAATCTACCATACACGTTGAGCTGTTTTGTTATTTCGATATGAGTTTTATAAATTTTCATCCACTACTACTACTACTACTTCTTAATACTAACTACTATGCTATTAAAATACTGGCGTCCTTCCAAACCTGGCATTGTACCTACAATAAGCTTTTTAAAGTTGGATTTCTGGATTTAAGACCACTGATCAGGAATGTCTGAACTAAGTACAGACCCTACAGGAAACTGGCTTTGAAAGCTATTAAAGTCGCTGAGATTCTGCTTATAGTACAATTTTTATACATATTTGAGGTAATGTTTGTTTTTTTAAGAATTTTACGAATGAAGCAAGCTGATCTGCAAGAGCAATTGTTCATTTAATCGCTTTAATTCATTGACAGATGGCGTTACGGTCTCCAAGTCACTATGCGCCATTTCATTACTTTCCTCTAAGACTACCCAACGTTCCATAATCAGTGAAATTCTCAACGACGTACGAGATGGCATGCTGATGAGTCCTAGAGGGCGAAACAGACGTTCGTGTTTTCGAGTTGAAAGATTCTGTCTTGAAATGTAGCTCATGAGGCATACGTTTGTTTTTTTTTTTTGTAACCAAGCAATAACTTTGCGTAAAGAAGACATATTATAGAGGTGTAAAGGCAAGGGAGAAGTCGATAATCTAGCAAAAGCGAGGAGCAACATCGCCGCTTAGAAGGCCAGAAGACTTCTGCGGGCTAGGAGAAATTTTTTTAAAGAAAATATAGAGAAAGAAGAGGAAGCACAAAAAAATATCTCTGGTAAGACCTCTGAGGATTAAGACGTGCAGACCAATTCAGTGCTTGGGAAATACAACAAAAATAATATTTGAAGCCTGTCATCAAACTCAAAAAAAACGGTTTGACAATGGTGCAGGTTTTCTGACGGGGCATGATTGTAAGCTCGGAGCGCACCACAACAAGATTGGTCTACTGTGGCACTACAAATGAGAAAACCTGTAGACTTTGCATGGAGGGGGAAGAAACCTTAATACATCTTCCTAGCAAGTGTTATGCAACAAAGAAGACTCCGCTGTTTAGGCCTTTATCCGGAGAAAGATTTTTTTAGAACCATCGAAAATTTGAAATCTCCTCTGAGAACTAGAATTGGATGGGGTGCTAAGTAATCGAATAATCACCAGGGAGAAGACACACAAAGTTAGATTTTTGTCAAAGTTTTGGTTAATAATGAGCATTCATGTGATGACCTGCCCATCATTTTTAGAAAAGATTAGATTTAAAGATTGGTCCACGATTTGGTCTATGGTTATCCATGGTCTATGATAAAAAAAAATAAATCTTGTCATCATACAAATTGTTTGAAAAGTTCACTTTCCGCTGAATGCAATTAAGCCTTACATTGACGAAATGAGATTTGGATTTATTTCCTATCTGGTCATACAGCTCCTCTCATACAATTCTTTCAAGTAACTGCTGATGGGTATTAATTCCAACGTAAACAAGCTGCTTCATGTGCTTTTGAAAAGGCCACTTTCGGCTTGAATGCCGGCCTTGCATCAACGAAATGAATAAGATTCGGTCACTCGGTGGATGAGGTTTGGATTATTTCCTATATCTAGCCAGCTCCATCCTGAATTAATTCTTTCAAGTACCTAACTGCTGATGGGTATTAATTTCAACGCATTGTCTTCATGTGCCCCATAAATAAAAATCTGAAGGATTCAGATTTGGCGAACGAGATGGGCATGTTATTATTGAAGTGTACAAAAATACATAATCTAAAATCCCATTATACTACAACAGTTCTTACAATAAGTTAAAAGTATGTAGGAAATAATAAATTACATGTGACTTATACATAATATGGGTATAACACGAGAGACATTCAATAAGAACGTATAGTAAAGTTGATTAGGGAGTAAAACAGTGGGTTGATTAAGTAGAGGATACGGGCTCGAGGAGGGTGGAGACCGGGAGATTGGCAGGCAATCACCACGGCAGCTCCCTGGGAGTCTAGCCGGACACCCGCTGAATTCTAATTCCGTCGGGCTCGCATGCCCGCCAGTCTGTCCACAGATAAGCTCGGGATTGAATTCCTGTCCTTTATCTCTACGCCGAAGTCCGGACTGTTAGCTAAGCTATTACATGCAAGACGTTCAACTAGAACAACTATTATAGAGTTTGCAGTTCAAATCAAGTATACGCATTATCAAATTTTTGCTTATTAATTCTACTAGGCAGCTATATTCGATGCAACCGCAATTACCTACTTACTTGAAAAAAAGTGAGTCAATAAATTTTTTAATAAAAATGGTCAAAAACTGAATGATTTCATTTTTTGTTCTACTATAGGTATACATTATACATTATACATTTATATCTGGAGCAACGTAGGTAGGAAGGATGATAATAAATAGTATACCTAAGAATGTATCAATCCTATTTTACCTACGTTATAAATCCAAGCTACTAACACCCAGACGTAGGTACCTAACTAAAACTTATACCTACCAACTTAATGGAATAAACGTGTAAGGACTCAAAGCGTTTCCGTAATCGTAACTCCCGCTGCAGTAGGAATCGATTAATGACGAAAATTTAAATTCTGGTCCACATAGTCTGACAAACGGTTGGCTGTATGTCGGAAATCAGTTTAGAGGAGTTTCCACCTTTCAATTTCCTGAATATAATACCCTATATTATTAGATGTCCTCCTTTCGTCAACATTATCCTTCCGCTTAAAACCCATTAGATCCTTCCATCAGGACTCACAGGATTCATTGACGACTCTTCTCTCTAGACTCACTTTTAGAGTTCTAGTTCTTTGGAAGTAGTTAGATCTGCGTAATTTATAAGATGGTTATAATGACTGATGCAGCAGCGCTTATTGATCATGATAATTCATGCATACGGCCTTCGATCTTTCGTCAGCGTTGGTGTTAATGATTAAAAACTAATGACAATAAGCGCATCATTCAGCGCTCTAATTTATCAAGTTTATTATGTAATTAGAGATAATTATCCCCTGTCTGATGGAATGTCAGTCAATATTTAATTCTTATTTAATGACAGGAACGTAATTGGTGATGTCTCCAAGGACATGAAATTGTATGAAGATACATTATACTCATTAGACTTCCATTTTTGTGATACTATTTGACGTGGCAAATTATACGGTTCATACTTCATAACGTACCTACGTAGATCTGAATTAGACGAAGTTCATTCCGTTTATAGGATGTTTTACTATAAAGGGAAAGGACTTTACCTTGAAAAGGACCCAACCTGCTGGATCATAATAAAAAAATCTTAGAGACATGTCAGTTTTTCTTTCAGGGGTGAAACTCTACGTATGGGTACCTTTAAGGCAAAAAATCTAAACTATTGTCCAGTTTTTTCATTGTTAATAACCTTCAAAAACCAAATTTTACTTAAGGTCTTATTTTTTGCATCAACTGAGGATTTTCTTGTCGCCATAATACCTCGTTGTTTCTGTTAAAAATTCCACAATTTGTAAATTTTGACACGTCAGTCTTTTCGTTTTCCGAAAATTTTCATTTTCTTATTTTTATTATACAAACTACCTACGAAAATTAGTAGGTACCAAAGTCGAATTTGATCTTGATCCCCTTTTAATTTGTGACCACATCTCTTGTGGTATGGTTTGTACTTATTTTTATGCAACACCGAAACTGTTGTCATTAGACTGTTTTTTTTCGAAATATTTTGAGAACCGCTAATTTAATCTTTGATGTCCTCTTCCACCGATTACCGTTTGATTTGAATTACCGCAATAGACAGAGAACATTCGTTCTATAATTTAACTCTTCTACTCTTCTCTTAAATTCAATCCATCAGCGAAACTAGCCTTATTTGAACCATACAGTGTATATTTTTATCAGCATCTATTTTGATTAGCTAGCAGTTTGATTGTCGAAGGAAATAGTAATTTAGGGTGAGTTAAATGACGCTCATTATAACGTATTCATGCATGGCAGGCAGCTATTCCATCACGGTTCATGGCCTGATGCTCAGCACGGCTTGGCTCTGTTCTATTAAACAAAGTTAATTTAATATTTTCCATTGATGGACGGGCCTTATATGATGGCGAAACGGGCGTTTCGAGCCCACACGGCCTCAGACATAATTGGTCGGCATGCAGACACATATCAAAGAGTCTGACAGGATCCGAACCGGGTCTGCCTCTCTTCGATGAATTAGAAATATCGGAATGCTGCGGCTGGTGTTCTCTGTTTCAGGTTCACGATTCGGCAGGTAGAGAAAAAAGAATAAGGCAGTTGCTGGGAACACGTCTCGTTGTTTTTTTCTTTCTTTCAAATATTATTAATTTACCGCGAGATACAAAGAATAAACCGCAGCAGAATATTGATATGTTTATGATACCACTTGGCCTTATAATCCGGCGATTTCCGGGGCCTAGGTATATCGGGTCTTCATTACGGCAGCCATCGACGCGGGTTTAACGGTTGATTTGTATGGAATTCTCTTGAAACAAGGCAGTTTTCATAGCTTGAAACAAGTCAAAAGCAGCAGGGATTCGTCGGTCAGATTCTGGCCTGCCTGTTATGTCTGACACAATCTATCATCTTACAAGTTACAGGGTTTAGATTTAAGATCCAATCAAATCATGTTTTATAGGTAGGTATATAGGATATGGGCAGGTATATCTGAAGCTTGAAAGTATTTTATTCTAACTTCAGCAACTCTGGTAATTTTATGAACAAAAATGTAAGAAAACTCAATGCTGCTGTTAATGAAATTTCCTGTTCGATGAGAAAAATAAATAAATCGATCTTCAAGAGCATACATGGATATCCAGAAGATCCAGAATTGGAGGAAGTGTAATGGAGGTAAGATTGCGCGTATAATAAGCATTTTTTCTTTTTTTAGGCCATGGAATCAAATTAATTTCATCAGGTTTCTTTTCATTATCCATAGAGCATCCCACAGGTTTTCTAATTACCAGAATCTGGGCAGATCTTTAGAGAACGGGAGGTAATCTCATTCGCTTTCGGTAGCAGCAATGATGGGGACAATAAAAATCACCGCCTAAGTGAAATGCGATAGAAATTCGGAAGGCATTCATCTAAAAAGTAGGTTCCAAGTTTAGTGGATAGGAAGAGCATTTAGTCAATCACCGGTAATATGTAGTTGAGCATTGGGATGAAGTCTATCTTTGTCTTATTGAGAGGTTTTTGCTTGGATCATGAAATCTAATCTCTTTTGAAAAGCAATTGCCTCTAATTTTGATTGTTGAAACATTTTTAGAAGTACCTAATTAAATTACGGTGAACCCAATTTTAATTGCTACCTAGCAAAATTCTATACGAGACTCTACATGAAGTTTAACTAATCCAGGACTTTATATAAGTAGGTAGAAATGTAGATTCCTATAATAGAGAGTTGTGTATATTAGATATACCTACAAATTATGAGTAGTACAAACCGTAAAATAATGTATAATGTTAAATTGAAACTGACGTTTTCTAGTTGTTGCGTATCTAATGACGATAATCTCCAGACCAGCCCGAAAGATTCGGTAATGAAATTATTCGCATTAGCCATAATCCAGTTAAACCTTATTTACACAAAGAATATTTGTCAAAATATACTCATTAAAAGTAAATTAATCAAACAGCAGCTCAACATTAAAGAGAGGTCTTTATTGAAACAATTATTCATAGACGTTATAATCGAAAGTGATTCTATTAGACCAGAATTCTGCAAAGTCATCGTAAAAAATCGGAGATTGATTATACTCCGTCGGCATTACAAGTGAAAATTTGTATCGGTTCCTGATAGTGGATGTCAGAGATGTCTTCGGCTCCTCTAATATTGACTGATTATTCTATTTTAAGTACTGGTGCACCTCTACAAATGAGCCCAATTAAATCCGCCGGCGCTGGATTCACTCCGGGAGGAATTATTTATCCCCCTTCTGTAAATTGCCGTTTTACAGCCAGATGCGTCTGCCCTGCCGATGGAGATGTATATAAACTTCTAATTAGATTAAATTAGCAGTGCGAGATCGCTGAGACAGTTTTAATAATGATTGATAGAAAAACGCGTGTTATGTTATTTAGTCGCGCGGATACAAAATTAAAAAATGCTCTGATGTTATAAAATGTGTCAGAGGAGGACTTCACTTTACGGTTTCTTTCATGTTCCTGTTTTATATGTAGGTACCTATATCAGACTGATCTTCATCAGTGAATCTGCATAAGGTAATTAACTTAATTAAATCTGTTTGTATTTCATGCTATATATAGGTAGGCACCTTGGAAACGGTAATACGAGGAATAGGGCATCACAGGTTCAAAAGTTAGGTCTTTTTTTGGAAATTCTGTAAAAACTAAAACTCATACATTATTAGATTGTTACAGCTGAAAATAATATTATATTCATAATAAGTTAGGTACCTACATATGACGTATGAATAAATAAAATAAATTACATCTATCAATTTATGCAGAGGTGAACATAATAATTGACTGTTATTATTTACGATAAATCCATGCACCATGATATTTCATTCACAATTTCACGATTTAAAAAACATCCCGAATCCACTTCAACCTCCAACCCCCTCATTGAAAACGTCCCGAATCTCATAAGCATCACAATACGTATATTGATGACATATAAGTTCAACTCAATTCTTCCCTATCAGCATGCGATACTGCAAGGCAATTCTTTGTTCCGGGGTCCGCCATTTTGGTTCCGGGTTTTAGTTGTTGTGTAAAAGTAGTCCAGTGAAGCATGTTCCCCCTATAGATTGGCAGCATATATAAGAAGAGGGTCGGTCCTTGGGTGGTGAAACTGCCTGTTTGGCTCGTCGATCTGCAAGATTAAAACGACGACCATTGTTGCCCCGATGCACATCATGCAAGGGTGAGGGGAGACAGGACCGGACCGCTGAATGGGAACAATATTGGCAATTTTTATGTCAAATCAATTTAGAAAAGTATTTTTTTATATCGCATGACCATTACTTGACAATAATAATAATACTTTTTCAAAGATCTGAATACTTGGAAGAAAATAAATTATAACAATAATTCCAGTTTGAAAATGCTAGCATATTTTGTAGAAAAATACAGGGTGTATCTTTAATATTGCGAAAAAATTTAAAAACCAAAAATAAACACTCAATTTCTATTAACGTGTATCCGGAAATTTGAAAGTTGCTTGGCATTCTTTTGTCACTATATAATATCTACCACAATGGGAAAATTGATATTTTAAAGGCGCACTTTTAACCGTCAGTATTTTCTACACGAAAAAGGTACCTACTCTTGGTCGCTTAAATAAATAGTCACTGTATGTTTCAAAACAAGTGTCGGAAAAAATGTCACATGAAAAAAAAACTGAATTGATAATAAAAAGGTAGGTAGTGATAAAAATCAATGATATATAACATATTCAAAAGGTATGAGTTCCATACCATATCTCAAACGGTTCCTCTGATATCTTAAAAAGACTGAAAAAATAATCTTTTTTTGACACCCTGTATCTCAAAAACCGTGCATTTCCGGACACACATTAATGTATATACACCCTGTATTTTATACCTACCTATGATTCTAGAAGGAAGATGGCATTAAATCATAATCCTGCATGACTATTTGATTCAACTCAACAAATTGAACCCAGGAAAGGAAAATTTCATCCCTACAAGTCTATAATTATTGATCTATGAATTAAATGAAGATGATCCCGACCATCGACTCCAGTTCTGTGAAGAGTTCCAGTTAAGATGTGACACGAAACCAAATTTTTCGGATAATATTTTTTCCGACAAGGCGACTTTTTTGTTTGAATGATACAGTGAACTGCCATAACTTCAGATACTGGTCACAGGAAAATCTTCACAAGACGCAAGAGTCTCACATACAGTGACAGGAAAAAGAAACGTGTGGGCTGGAATATTTTGAGATTCCATGAAAATTTCCCCGCTGACCTGTGTTTACATTTTTTGCAAGAGAAACTCCTTTCTTTTTATGGACTTGCTTTTTTATAACGGTGACAACAACAATATACCCTCCTGCAGAATCTGGTTTCAATAAGATGGAGCTCCTCATCATCTCGGCGGTGTTAAAGTTAGGCTATTTCTCAATAACGTATTTCCTTACAGAATCCACGCAGTCATATCTGATTTGATATCATAGACTTTTTTAAGGGGAGTGGGGCTTAAAATAGGGCTTAGACCAATAAAAGGTCTTAAAATGTGGCTGTATAGACGCATTTTAAGAATCTTGGACTGACAGAGTGACTAATATACGGAGGTACTAAGAAGAATGACTAAAGATTTGCAATTTATAATTAAAAACTAGTAAGATGAGAAGAAAAGCGTCCTACCTATAGATCATATATTTAGGAATGATAAATATGGTTTTCATTCTCCCCTTTACGAAATTGTAACTTTCTGTCTTGATAAGACAACCGAAAGCGAAAGTAAAACATGCTAAGGTGATAGGTTGCTAGGTGGTTGCTATAGCTATGAAAAACCTTCGTGCCCTGGATAAAAAAAGTAGAAATGTCAGTTTGATTAACGTTTATTTAGATGGAAAATTAAATGTAAAACTACAATAAAAAATTTTAAAAAACAATAATAATTATTTGTATGTTCCAGAAGATTTAATGGAATTTGCAGCTTCTTGAATGAAATTCATTTTGAACTAAACTACGATCAAAGATTCTAAAATTATAGCGGTACAGAGTTTTAAACTTGACAGTGTCATAAATTAATAATTTAAAACTATCGGTACTATGGCAATGTTAAAAACTTGGCACCTTATAATATTTCCATTGTTATTACTGAATCGTATTATTTTACTCATTTTTTCTTAATCCGTGGTTCAATATAGCAAGGGGAGAATGAAAAGTTTAATACATTGCACGCTACGAAAGCTCTTTCAGGTGCTCGGAGTTTTTAAATATCCTCGACTACGCTACGCTTCGCCCCGGCTATTCAAATACTCCTCACACCTAAAAGTGAACTTTCGTAGCTTGTAATGTAAATAACTATTATTACATTTTATCGTGGAAGGAAAGATAGAAAGTAGGAGAGGGTTGGGTAATAAAAAGTTGAAATAAAACTAAAAATAGTTATTTACATTACAAGCTACGACAGTTCACTTTTAGGTGTGAGGAGTATTTGAATAGCCGAGGCGAAGCGTAGCGTAGCCGAGGATATTTAAAAACTCCGAGCACCTGAAAGAGCTTTCGTAGCGTGTAATGTATGTTAAGAAGAAATGAGTAAAATAATACGATTCAGTGATAACAATGGAATTATTATAAGGTGCCATGTTTTTAACATTACCATAGTAACGAGTAGTTTTAAGTTATTAATTTATGACACTGTCAAGTATAAAACTCTGTACCGCTATAATTTTAGAATCTTTGATCGCAGTTTAGTTCAAAATTAATTTCATTCAAGAAGCTGCAAATTCCAGTAAATCTTTCTGGAACATACAATAATAATTATTTGTATGTTCTAGAAAGATTTACTGGAATTTTTTATTGTAGTTTTACATTTAATTTTTCATCTAAATAAACGTTAATCAAACTGACATTTCTACTTTTTTGTCCAGGGTACGAAAGTTTATCATAGCTAGCAACCACCTAGCAACCTATCACCTTAGCATGTTTTACTTTCGCTTTCGGTTGTCTTATCAAGACAGAAAGTTACAATTTCGTAAAGGGGAGAATGAAAAAAGTATATCTTGTCAGCGGTTAGAAATAAACCACAGGCGTGTGGTATCGTTGAATTCATAAAGAAGAGCAGGAGAATCGATTTCCGACATAAAAAAGGAATTAACTTTTTTTTTGAAATATAACGCCATAGCTCAATGATGAAAAAGCTCTGATAAAAGCTCGTCAAAGCTCTGACAAAAAAAAGTAATTTTTATGTTTATACATTTTATAAAGGACAATGAATGCACGAAAAAACAATTTGGCGGCCATGAATAAGAAAAACAAATGCTGAATATGAAAATCCTGGGATCTAGTTGTGTTTGAAATTTTTCGAGATGAATTGGAGCATTTGATGACTTATGAAAACCTACGAAAAAATTTCAATTAATCTTCAATTATTATAAAAAAAATATGGCTGAAATAGGAATAAAATCTCGTATTCGTTTGCTGGAGAGTTGAGCTTGAAATAAGAAAGTTTCATTCAATTTTTAGACTTTTCTTGTAGAAAGAGATTTTTCAATTTTTCCAGCATATTTAAGCAACGTCTGAAGATTTCCTTAATATACAGGGTGTTAAAAAATGATAAAATTTGGAGAGGGTATTGCGTATTGACTGTAAGTCGAAAAAATAATTATCAATAAACGTGAGTACGCAAATTGACGGTTACCCATTATACGGGGTTTTTTCTTATTTTTTTACATTTTGGGATTATACATTTTTTTTTTAGTATGAATGTACTAGGTACAAAGAAACGATAGAAAATTCTAAAGTAAACAAAAATATTAAATAAGGTTATAAAAAAAGATAAAGTGATAATAAAGGTACCTTACCTACTCACAGGTTCTGGCGTAAGCAGCTTCCCTCAACCGGGAAATTCCATATTATAACGGGCAATCACATAACCAATATGTATGTGGCGCTCAGTCACTATGATGGCGCTCAGTGACACTTGACGATAACATGTTTCGCAGAAATCTACAGCCACTGGAGAGCCTTATGCGCTTAATTAAGCGCATCTCTTGTGGAATTTCCCATTTGTTGAAAGCCAGTTAGTTTACCTCAGCGCCCGCAAGGAGTCCTTTGACTTCTGAGCATGATGGAGTTAAACTACTGACGGAAAGCTCCGACACCTTCTTCATTTAATAGACTGAAATTTTCGTAGGAGTAAGATATCCATGAGTAGTGGTCAGGTATTTCATTTGAGCAAAATCGGTCAAATCGTTTCAGAACGGTAGCCATTTTAATTTTCAAAAAATTGTAAGTTTTTGACCTTTGAATAAGAAAGACGGGAAAAAAATGTGAATTCGACGGTTAAAGTTTGGCAACCGCTCAAACTCACCTTAGAATAGGTACAAATATTAAAATTCCTTCAATGCCATAAAAAAAATGACTTATTCAGATGTTCATTACAGTGTGGCCACTTTTATTTTTACAAAAATGATCGTATTATCTTTGTAAAACAAGAAATTATAGCACTGCGGTAAGAAAATTTACCATTTATATAGTAAGTATATCCATACTCCTAAAAAGGGAAGTTTGTCAATCAAAAATTCGAACTTCAATAGAACTTATGAAGGACTATGAATTTTCGTTCATATCTCTAAAAGTCACGTGGTTGGTACAGGATGTTCTTTCAAATTTTTCAGAAACCCATTCTTCTCACCACGTTTCAGGTCGATGTTTCAGTCATAGAGGTGAGTTTTTCGGCATTTACACATCTGTAGTTGGTGGTCTGGTACCGAATCGAAAGTATGGCTATTTAACCCCTCGGAGTTCATATTTAGTTCATATTTAGATAGTTCATCAAAAAGAACGTTCACTGATTTTTTTTAAATTTGCAAAATCATTTTCTCATCGTAGTCGGCTATTAATCCAGGCAACACACATTAAATGATAAGACAACGCAAGTTTTTTGCAAATTAAAGAAAAAAAACTCAAAAATTAACCATTTTTGTAAAAAATTGGACGTTTATTACCATAATCACCTTACATTTTTGTTTCACCACCTTATTCAATCTTTTGGTTTTGTTTATCTATAGGTAAGTTTCTATCAATTTGTGGATACATGCTTATTGAGTTTTTTGACTTATTTTGGTTCATATTAGGTATATAATATACCCTTTCAAAATATTCAATTTTTTTTAACACGCTGGATTTCAGATTTATCATAAAGTTGAAATTATTGCGCAATTTTCCTCTAATTTTACCTTTTTGTATCTCTTTTTTTAGTGCCACTATACCGTTTCCATGCAATATCGCAATGGATATTTACTGCAAAAGAGCATTTAATTCAAATTTTACAACAACATAAAAAGTTGTTTAAAATGTTAATGGAAAATTGATAAGTATAAAATAAATTTTGTTCGACAAAGTGGCTGTTCTTGATGCATGTGAATTAACTTTTTCAGCTCCGGCCCTGAGTAGGTACGAGCTGAATTTGCGATTCTAATGGCGACAAAATACTGACAAAAAGTAACCCATATTGATTTTTCACTGTAGAAGTAACCGCCTGCTTGCATTGCATTGTGTTTCTAGGATGGGAACTGATGCAGCGAAGCGTTGAATTCGTCACGAAATTACATGAATTATATACAATTTATATACAAAGACGTATATAACTACGCCAGGTTTGATGGATTGCAAGGGAATTTTTGATTAATGGATATAGTGCATGCCTGATATTTGTGGTTCTCTTATAATATGAAGCTATTTCTAATAAAGACAGGCCAATTTAATCAGTGATTAGTATACTTTAATATAATACATAAGAATCTACACTAAACCGTGATATACATACCTATCGATAAAAACGGAAATTATAACTTACGCATTAATTCTTGAGTTCTTTTTATTGCAACAATTATTATAATTACCACCTCTTACATGCAACAGTAAGAAAGATACCTATTGTTTTACTCTCCGCATGTGCGATCCCCTGCTAAGAAATATGAATTCATTCTGCATAGGCGGAATTATCGTATAAGCGCATGAAGAATTTTTGATTTACCTCTTCATGCTTTAATGCAACCACTACCTATATCATATAGACATATCACAATTCATAGAAATGTTATTCACAATTTAGAAAGCTTTCAGGCTTGTTTTCTAGTCCGAAATTCGACATGATTTATGATTTCGTTGAACTATTATTATCTGACCGGACACCTCTACGACGGGTATCATATCCAGCATAGAACGTAGTGGTATTGGTATTTATGGAGCCACGCTTTAACTCCGGATAATTGTTAGAGTGAAAGGAGAATCCTGCGGTGATAGCTGGTGGCTCCCGAAGGGTTTCAACCCTTTGGTCAGTCATTGGGATGGTCACTCCTCGGCAATCGTGCCGACATGCTTGAATACGTTGCTAATTGTCCCTAAGCCTGCCGGTCTCTGGGGAAATACGAATTGTGTTCATTTCGGTTGGACGTTGATTAGACTTTGAAGCTGCGCGGTTCGGTTAATTCTGTTTGTGTATTTGAAATAATGGGTACACCTATACCTGTAGCGATGTTAAAATCCAACATTAGTGCAAAATTTATTATTGAGATCATAGAAAAAGGAAATATTTTTCAAAAACAAAACAATAATTATATATTGGTCTTATAATAAATGACAAATCTGTTACTTTCCTAATTTAAAAAATCTATTTCATTGAGCTCTCTCACAACATACGTTGACAAAGGTATTCCTTTTTTTATTTTTGTATTTTTGCACCACAAAATCTCTTACCTATAACTTGGTTAAAGATATTTTTATAACTCTCTCATTCTTGGGACACTCGGCCTTAGCCAAGGGTAAATTTGGGTTCAATTTTGATGTTCGTATTTGCATTTGGCCAGAAAGTGCTAATAGTAATAGTCAAGCCCTAATAATTAATCCTCCGATTCATAACTAAAATGTTTTTTTCACATTTAAGTATTCTCTTGAATATCTAATGAGTAGATAGGTATACTCGCTTATTTGAGATGGCTTATGTTGAGTTTTACTTACCTGGTTCAGCGACGGCTCCTGCATTAATTCTTATACGTATAGATTTTTTTTGTTGGAAGGTCCAGTTAGATAAAGTATCCGGTCAGTTCGAAAACTCAATTTTTCGAAAATTCAAGTCAGCTCGATATTTTTTTTGCAAGATTTGGTTCTATAAATTCCGGTTATATAGCTCTCAAAATCGATTTTTGCAATGCCTGTGGAGAGTGAAATTTTTTTTCTGTCAGTCTAGTCCCCTCGAGATTTTTTTCTTGTCAAGCTCCGGTCGTCTTGAATTTTTTTCAAGCAAAATCAGGTACGTCGAGGTCCGGTCAGCTCGAAAAATCGACTTTTGCAAAGTCAGGTTAGCTCGAATTTTTTTGTTTTTGTAAGGCCTGGTCAGCTCGAATTTTTTTTGCCAGGTCCGGTTACACAAAGTCGGGTCAGCTCAAGAAATCATTTTGTAAAAGTTCGGTCAGCTCGAAATTTCTATTTTTGCCTCAGCTCGATTTTTTTGCCCGTTTAGACAAATTCCGATCTGCTCGAAAATTATATTTTTGTGCCGGCAGCTCGAATTTTATATTTTTTCAAAGTCTGGTCAGCTTCAATATGCGGACTGACCGAACAAAATGTGAGCTGACCGGACTTTGTCAAATAGGACTCTAAAAAAAATCTGACTGACCGGTTTTTGCCAAAACAGAATTATTGGGAATTATATTTTTGTTATCAATGACGTCCATGACCACTTTGCCTGAAATGTGCCATACATATTACTATAACGAGTGAAGTTGCATACTTCACTCACTTCATTCTGAAAAGCCGCCACTGACCTGACGACCCTAATAAAACAACTTAATCACGGACTGGAGAGCTTATACACATTTTTGGTAAGTACTTACTGGTTTTTTATACACTGTGTCTCTTGGATTTCTGGACATAGGGAATTCCCATGCTAAAATAAATTATTGGAAATATTGGCTCCCCTAATTATTTTACAGTAAAATGTCAAATGTAAAACTGCTTAAGGAAAAAAAGCTGCTTCTTATGCTACAATTGCATTTTAATTTGGTTCATCCGTTTTCGAGAAAATCTGGAAAAATTTAACGGTTTTTCGTAGTTTTTCAAGGTTGCTTTGCTTTTGACAGATAATGCTAAAAATTATTAATTATTGTCAATAACTGATTGTTTAAAAGTAATTCATTCATTATTAAAACTTTAAGTGGCAAAGTATTACTTTTTATTAAAGGAAAACTTGTTTATAAAAATGAATTATTGAAGAAAAACCATTGCACCAAAACACCATTGAAGAAAAAGTAAAATTTATTGACATTACTCTGGCAATTGCACTTAGAAATATTATTAGAGATTTATTATTATCTTATTAGCATTATCTGTCAAAAGCAAAGCAACCTTGAAAAACTACGAAAAACCGTTCAGTTTTTCTTGATTTTCTCGAAAACGGATGATCCAAATGAAAATGCAATTGTAGCATAAGAAGCAGCTTTTTTTCCTTAAGAAGTTTTACATTTGACATTTTACTGTAAAATAATTAGGGGAGCCAATATTTCCAATAGTTTATTTTAACATGGGAATTCCCTATGTCCAGAAATTCAAGAGACACAGTGTATTTAGGTACTTATGATGTATTATAGAAGGCTACTGTAAGACTGACCTAATATAAAAAATCAACAAATTCCTATATTGCATGCAGCTGGCATCCCAATCTGCCAGAGAGGTCTGAAAGTGGTACCAAATTGAAGAAATATCATATCACATTTTTTTTCTCATAGGTAATCCAATATAGGGTAAAATCCTGATACTCGTATGAGTGTACCTGATGGAAAACGGTTGAAAATGATCAAATTCATATCCCCCATACTAACTTTTCGAGTTATTTATTAGTGCGTATACAGGGTGTCCCATAATATGTGGGCAATCTCCCGGATTTGGGTAAATTTCGTAAAAATAAATGGAAAAATAGCTATAAAATTAATTCCTCAGAGACACCCCTACAAAGATATTAGCTGTTGAAGTTGAGGGTTGAAAATCAATTTTTTGCAATAACTTTTTTATTTCTTGACCGATTTTGATAATTTTTGGTTTTGTTTTGTATTATTTAAGACTGTTTAGAATAGTGTTTCATAATATTTGGTAGCACATCATAGACCTCGGGATGGCATAACCCCCTCATTCACATGAAAGAAAACAATAAAAATAATAATTTTACAGTTTTTTAAGGTTAATTTTCTTTTTATTTGATATTTTTTACATAAAAAATGTATCCTTATTTATTTCGATAGAGCGAACCGTTATCGAGATAAACGTCCTTCTAATAGGTGATGCGTCGCAGGAAGTTTCTAAATTTCAAGTAAATTTTAACAAAATGGCTGACCTTTGACAGTAAATTGAGCAGGAAACAAAACAATAACTCAATTAAATACACGTCAGTGTCAAAGATTTCATTTCATGCAGATTCAATTCTAACTGATTTTCTGCGTATTCAGCGTTTGTGTAACTCATTTTAAAATCAGTTAGAATAATTGAATCTGCATGAAATAAAATCTTTGACACTATTTGACGTGTATTTAATTAAGTTATTGTTTTGTTTCCTGCTCAATTTACTGTCAAAGGTCAGCCATCTTGTTAAAATTTACTTGAAATTTAGAAAGTTCCTGCGACGCATCACCTATTAGAAGGACGTTTATCTCGATAACGGTTCGCTTTATCGAAATAAATAAAGAGACATTTTTTATGTAAAAAATGTCAAGTAAAAAGAAAATTAACCTTAAAAAATTGTAAAATTTTTATTTTCATTGTTTTCTTTCAAGTGAATGAGGGGGCTATGCCATCCCGAGGTCTATGTATGTGCTACCAAAGATTATGAAACACTATTCTAAACAGTCCAAAATAATACAAAATAAAACCAAAAATTATCAAAATCGGTCAAGAAATAAAAAAGTTATTGCACAAAATTTATTTTCAACCGTCAACTTCAACAGCTAATATCTTTGTAGGGGTGTCTCTGAGGAATTAATTTTATAGCTATTTTTTCATTTATTTTTACGAAATTTACCCAAATCCGGGAGATTGCCCACATATTATGGGACACCCTGTATAGTAATTTTTCATTTCCGGGAATCGTTTTTCTGCAGTTCATCTTCAACCATTTTCCAGTTATACCTATAGGAATGTCAAAAAACGTGCGTGAGCACAACTTGGGCACACTGTTTACAGTAAATACTCACTCAAATCTGGAAAAAATTCGTCTTATGTTGATGAAATGTAAAATTCTTTTATCTTCCATTTGGTACCTATACCTACCATTTTCAAGAGAATCTAAACAATCATCAGAATTTGTCGCTTTTCAAAGCACTACTAGGTAGAGCGATATATAAGAAGCTTTTCAATCTTTTAACAAATAATTTATCTAACTGCACTTTAATATTATTAAGGAGCCAATATTAATAAAAGTCGACATTTTCATGGTTATTTCTATGTTCGAAAATTAAAAAGACATCTAAAGAAAATGTTAAAAAATTTATTGGTGCCGATTATAGTTATCATGGTTTTATTTTACTATACCTACCGAGGAAGCTGTGGTTTAAGAACATCAATTTATTTCTATACGATAAAAACTTCTATCTCTTACGCATAACAAAATTAACGGCTCTTTAAAGCTTTTTTTGGTGCTTTTTTAAAAGTTTAAGTATTGCTTTACTTAGGTATTTAATTCGCAAAGTGCATGACACCTTATCATTTTTGTAGTCGCTTAATTTAATGAAGGAGAGAATTTTAACCAGTTCACTGAATGATAGTGTTTCTCAATCATGTTGTCATTAAAAAACAACAACCGTGTGTCAAAAATCAATAATCAAAACATTTTAGACAGGCAATATTTTGGTCTTTGTGAGTAATCGAGTAATTAATCTAGATCAAGTACACTTTTTACTAAACTTATTGAGTGCCAAGTTCTAATTTTTTTATACATTTTTCAAATACGTTTTCAGCATTGTGGGTGTATCATTGTAAATTAATGACGGGGAAACCATGCAAGATACAAAATTTTTATAAGGGCGCAAAAAGTTCAGTAATACTTCAACCTTTGGATAAAAAATACAAAATTAATCAGTGGCGTGCGGATAAAAAAGTTCTGGGGTCAAACGTGAGACGCGACATCA
The DNA here is from genome assembly GCA_910589415.1 of Malachius bipustulatus. NCBI lineage: Eukaryota > Metazoa > Arthropoda > Insecta > Coleoptera > Melyridae > Malachius > Malachius bipustulatus. The sequence continues at coordinate 20,422,541 of OU342633.1, forward strand.
AAAATAGGAACACCCTGTACGTCAATGTTTGTAAGACTACGTCAGTTTATTGGTCTTAACAATAGTAGTAGGTGGTGAAATTTTGAAGTTTCTCGTTTAAACCATTTTTGACTTATTCTGGAAAATGAGTATTTAGTTGACCTCCTTTTAAGGGCTGTATCTTGAAAAGGGTACAACTTTGAACATAATGGATAAGTTCGGTTAAATCGGCATATTTTTTCTTCGGGAATCTGTGGTAGAACGTTGGTGGTACCTTTTAGAGACACCCTGTATTTCTCTCTGTATATCTGCATGGAATCAATTCATTGATCAATAATTATGACATCGTTAGTTCTCCTTATTCAACTCAGTTTCTCTATTATTTAATTAGTCATTATAAACTGTAGTATTATTAAATTTTAATATTGAGAAATAAAACACCCTCTATAATGGTACAGATTTATTTCTATTTATATACAACCTATTTCTACTTAACTTTTACAAGTTTCAAGATCACACTGGGATAATCCTTATAAATACATGCTTTTAATACAATAAAATATAATTAAAAATATTGTAAGTTTCGCTGTAACAACTGTGTCGATAATGACATATTATACCCTGAGGACATAAGTACCTACAAATCATAATAATTAAAGTAAGTAGTGTAATTTGTAATTATGTTTTCATTATAATTTGAATAGTTCACATGTATTATGAGGTTATTTATATTATGCATTGAATTAAAAACAAAAACGGTAACGTTATTAATGAATATTTTTTAAATAAATGGCACTAATAAATTATCGTATAAATAATTCATTCATACCTCTAAAACATTGCTTAATGCGAATGCAGGTAAGTATATGAAATATTTATCATAATTTGTTATTATTATTATTAAAGTAATAGACTGGCAAATATAAAAACACTTAGAAAATAGATTATGGTGACTATAATAATAATAATAGTGAGAAAAATACTCCAAATTTTACGTATAGACATATGAGACGAGTAAAAAAGTAAAACTATTTAACAAAATATTTAAACAAACTGTACATTTTCATCCAAACGACGAACATAACAAAAACGTATTCTAGCCGCACTAAAATTTACACGTACCACGTACTGGACAGTAAAAATATGGCTTGCTTTATCAAGAAATTATAGTCTTCAATAATATACAAGTCATCACTATACAACACGAATATCCAACACAAATCCCAGGGAATAATCCATAGTTATATTGTCAACGTTTCTTTAAGCTGAAAAATTCATATAACTTATTATAATTTTTTTCTCTTTTTATTCTCTTAAACAAAATTACGGATTCTTATACATACTATTTTTTAGGAATGGGTATCTATTAAAAAATACAATCAGAGATGCCAAAATCTGATGTATTTATAACCCAAAGGTAGACAATGCTTTGTATCTAATAAAAAGTTTAATTCATCTTAACACGAAATATAAAGTGAAAATGGGATATGAATGCTTTAAATTTGAATAATCAATAAAGAAGCAGTTAGGTACTCAACTTCATAGCAACTATAGCTATAGCTAAGCTATAGCAACCATTTCAGCAAGCACTTAAATAAAGTTTTCATCTAAAGTAAAACAAAAAAATAATAAAAGTTTAATAAGTTATGGGTATAGTTGAAAGTCTTGGTGTACTCTACACAAAGATTTGAAAATACCAAATCAGTACAAACGCTGATGTTAAGACGAACTTTCAAGATCGAATACCTTTTGATCATTGCAAGAATCTGCAGGGACTGCTCCTTGTGGTTTGGTGTTCCGTTAGTGAGAAAAGTCTAACAGTGTTGAAAGGGGTAAAGGAAGGAGACCCCCCCCCCCTCTATGCACAAGAACTAAAGGCCCGTTACCGTCGAAATCCATCGAGTAAGATTATCAAAGAATATCTTCAGAAATTCTTCTTCCGTATGCAGCGTTGTTTACGAGTAGAGCAGAGACTGCTTCATTATTAAAAAGTTTACTATTGCACAAAATTAGTGGAAAACTATCGAAAAAAAATTGAAAGTCGACTTTGCACGATTTTTTATTGAAATTTTGCCCCTGCCCTGTAACCACCAAGTACAAGACCTTTTAACAGGCTTTAATGATTAACTATTTAATGATATAACTAAAACTCCCTGCAGACTCTCTGAAACAAATAATGTTTGCCGATATCGTCATTCGTGTTGTGAAGAGACGCAGGTCCTTCTTTAAAACTTTCAAATCATTACAAAAATGGTTATGTCTCTTCTTCAAAATATTTCCCTAGGAAGTTTCAAAACAAGTATTTGCCACCTCTTCATCTGGTAGGGTGTTGTTCTTACCACTTATTTTTTTAACAATTAAATGTTATTTAAAAAATATTTTTACTGGCACATTTGGTTTTTTAGGGTCTCTGGTAGTCTACCCCCCCCCCCTCCTGTTAGATCTATTGCAACCTCTTCTGCGAGAATGGTAAAGAATGGTAAAGAAAGAGTTGTTGCATGAAAACTGGTCAGCCTGCAATTGCTATTGTCTAAAATGATTTAGACTGTTGAAGATCTAAAAAACCATTATCTTGTAACTGAAAAAAAACTTTTAAAATTTAATTTTTTTTTCTTATCGCAAGATTGAAGGTCAATCAACTGTTGCACTTAATTTTTATTTAATAAAATTGACAAAATTAACCCAGAACGTCCTCAACTCGCGGTCCAAACCTTTATTTGAAATGCTGCGAGGCAGTTTCTCAGGCGTCTGAGAAAGAAAAAAACCTCTTAGGTATCGGAGGGCTCACATCCCCAGGTGGTAATTAAAGGCACCTATGCGACGTTGACATCTTCGAAATCAACTGTTTGGTTACCATAAAAAATTAACTGTGTAATGTACCTAAATCAAGTTGCTTTGGTTAATAATAATGAGCCACAAGGGAGCACAAAAAGGTTTGGTAAACTTTCGGTAATTTTTTTGGGGGGCAAATGAGTTGACAAACCTTCAAACTTGCGATAAACAAAATTATGAAAATTCTGAAAGTTTGTCATGTAGGGTTTGAAATGTGATGTAAAAAACAGAAAAAATTGACGTTTCAATTAGAAGTTTCCTAGGTCTTCAAGAGTGTAAATGGAATAATCACAAGTTTTAGAAATTGTTTTCATGCAACAAGTCTTTCTTTGCCATTCTTGCAGGAGGAGGTCAGAAGAGGTTGCAGAAGATCTTAACAGGGGAGTTAGAGTTCAAAGAATGGAGTTACTGGGTACCAAGAGACTCCAATAAACCTCATTGTGTCAGAGAAAAAGTTTTTAAAAAAACGTCCAATGATCAAAAAAGAAGTAGGTAATAAGAACAATCCACTACCAGAAGAAGAGGTTGCAAAGACTTTGAAAACGCTTTAAACCAGCCACAATTCGGTGACCGCTTTTATGATGAGATAATCGATTTTCCTCAAACTTGAGCCTCTGTGATCTTTGAACATCTTATGGACGTTTTTGCAGGATTTTGCAGAAGGAACTGATAGTGAGTCTACAGGGAGTTTAAATTAATCATTAAAGCCTATTAAAGGGCCATCAAATTTCTGGTGGTTGTCGGGTAGGCTGAAAATTTCAATTAAAAATCGTGAAAAGTCGATTTTGGTATACACGGGTGCATTTCAAGTCTCGTCACTCGGTAAGGCAAACATATACAAACCTTCATGGGAGTTAAGGAACTTCGAGACTTCCCTTGCTGCTTGTTTCAAGGAAAATTTTAAGAAAATCTAGGGACTGGCTCTTAGCCGAATTAACTTCAAAGAAGTATATACCCCTGATTTTTGCAGAAGTATAGTCATCCGGGGATTTTTCGTGGAAAATTTCTAATAGAAAATTATATGAGGATCGCTTGTACCCACCATGCACAGACCAATTTTCTGATGATCATTTCTAAAATGTAGATCACAGGAGACTACCTGCGCAGACACGTAGAACTATTAGTTTTTGATCTATTGGTTGACAGCAAAATGATAGATTTAATAAGAGATCGCATATGGAAATTGTTTGGAAGAGGTGAAGGAAGAGATCAGGGAAAAACAGGGGAAAATCGGTGGCACTTGTAATAATAATTGATTATTGAAAGTAAACCGATTTCTGGATTAATCTGTCACATGCGTGTGCTGCAAAATTTCTTGAGTGGGAGTTAAACAAAGTTTCCTCAATGAATGAAAATTCTACTTAGGGACAATAACTCTGTTCAGGAAATTACTTAATTACTTTCTTCCCAATTGTAATGGTGTCCAAAAGTCATGCTTCCAGAGAAGAGTGGAAGGTGAACGAAATAAAACTCTCTCCCTGGCTAGACTAATCAAAGCATCTTGAAAGAACTACCCTGAATACACAGAAACATGACTCATACAAATAAACCTCGCTCTATTTCTGGAACGATTGCCACCGCATATTTCTCAGTTTGTCCAATAACGAATCTGGAGCTGATACCTACTGCTAATGTTATTGACCTGACTTGCAAGAAGACAAAATTGGAACCTAAATCCACTAAAAAAGTCTGGATTTTCATGGATTTAAAAAATTAGAAGCACAAACAACAGAACCACACTAAAACCTGAACTAGACTTAACGAAAGTCAAATAATTTTACCGAATTTAAGTCAAGAAGGTGTTCGTCATTGACGGTTATTTTGTTACCTCTTAAATTTTTTCTGCTAGACTTGTTCTTGGAGTATCTATCGACAGTGAGTTTTTTTGGATCAGCTTTTTTTAAATTATGTTGTAGGTAGGCTTATGCGATATACTTCTTGAAAACCGAACCATAATTTCGAAAATACCTTTATGAATCTAAATCTATCTTCAAAATTAATGCATTTATAAACCAGTCCCTTTATATACACAGAAAAATGTCTATTAGGTATGTTAGATTTATATTCAGGGTTGAAAAATGGAATTTTATCAATTTTGATGTGCAGGAAGCTTATTGAAATAACAGCAATAGATCAACCCCCAAACAACGTAAACGTGTTTTACATTTAAACATTTTCGTATACAGATCATTGCAAGTATGTTCAAACAATTAAAAAAAATTGCGTGGCTAACCACTTATCTCAATTTAATTTAGATGAATATAAATTGAATAAACTCCATTCGATTTATGTAATTAATTTCGATCTATTTCAGGGTTGCAAAGCTTTGAGAATACGATAAGCTTCTCTTAATGACACAACTTATGATGAAGACGGAGACATCAACGTTTCGTGCTATTTTTACGTCATCAGTCTGCCATATCAACCAAAAACAAACCAGGAGAGTTTAATTAGCATTAAATAGAGCGATAACTTTAAAAGTTTAATAAACATTTTTCTATGTATTTTTTGTCACCATTCGTGTCTCGTCTTCTATGGACAGTTCTTCTTTGACAATTTTCCCTTATATTTTATTAATTAAAATTTAATCCATAAGATTAATAATAATTAATATATTAATTAAATTTCTGATTTACTTAGGTATTTATTGTCCCTTAAAAATTTAAGAGCATAATTTAGATTCCTTTTATCATGTGAAATAATAAAACCATATTATTTATAAGACCTACCTTCGCAAACTCTCTCACACACTACACGCACGCACCAATTTTCACTTTAGCATTAAAGCGCCGTGAGTCCATAATCTGACTTGATAATCGTCGGTCCTCCCCCTTGTGGAGGCACGCACCCCGGCGCGGGAGAAATCGGCGTCAGGCCACCCAGATGCATTCCCGTCTCCTGCAGCATCCCGTGGTGATGTATTCCGGCAGCGGACATGGGATGCGCGTGGGAATGTCCTGCAATTGACGCCGATGTCATACCGGACAAAGACATGTCCAGCATGTTCTCTCCCAGACCCTCCAGCTCACCCCTCTTGCGCTGTTTATCACCTGAAAATAATAACGTTTCATAAAGTAATAATATTTTTATGTTAATGGTTAACGTTTTATTGGAGATCATTATCAGAACGGAAAATTTTATACAGTGTGTCCATTTCTGGTTGTTTCAAATCACAAAGGAATATTTTTAATTTAATGGGATGAGGGGACGAATTGCAAAAAATATAATTTATGTTGAAAGAATTTTACCAGAAATTAACGATTTGAAAAAACAAGGAAATATCTGACAAAATGGATGAGAGTGAGTAGGTATATAAACTATAAAGTCAGGTACCTACCAGGGGTGCCGTTTTGTGTTTTTGTGCCTCTCTTGGATTTCCCTCCGGATGAGTTCGTCGTCGTCGTCACTCCAGCCGGGTTGGTTTTCCTCCTCACGTTCTTGGTGTTGGGGAGTTTGTTGTCTTTCTTCCATTTCATTCTGCGATTCTGGAACCAGATCTTGATCTGCCGCTCGGAGAGAACGAGCGTGTGCGCGATCTCGATTCTTCTCCGTCGGGTCAGGTAGCGGTTGTAATGGAATTCCTTTTCTAGTTCCAGAATTTGGTGGCGTGTGTAGGCGGTTCGTTGCCGTTTCGGTTCCATTCCCGGTGCGAAACTGCCATTTGCTGGAATAAAAAAATGCGATGAGGCAACTGGTTTAAAAATTATGAAAAAATGTACTTGGTATGCTTGTCATTAGCCGTTTGGCCGAAAAATTGCGCCTAATTTTTTTTTCCTATAGCTCCCATTTCTAAGTTGCTCTCCTTTGAATGTGAGAGATAAAAATTACTTTTTTTTCCTCAGAGATCTGGAAGGAAATAATGAACATCAGCCGCCATTAAATTACTGAACGAAGAACTTTAAAAATGGCGAAGTTAGCTTTTTTTGAAACTCGATTTTTTTGTGGATATTTCGAGGCTATTAGTCGATAAAAGGTTTACGGTTTTCATTTTTATCAAAACAGGAATTTTCGTAAAATTCGTAAAACATATTTTTTGTGCAACTGCCATTAAAAGTCACACTTTTAACGACAGCTGTAGCTGACAGTGTTAAAAGTGATTGTTTACATGGAAGCGTGTTAGTGTTAAAAGTACTTTACAAAACTCGTGTTAAAAGTACTGAGTAAGAGAGTGTACCTATAAAAATTCATTTTTATTTAATTTTCAAAAATCGTGATCTTATACTTATCCAGGGTGTGTTATAGTGATTGGATAGTCAAAATCAAACGCCATGGATAAAATTGTATTTTAAGCATAAAAGAGAGAACCACTTTTTTCAAGATGATCATCAGGCCTTGTTTAGGAAATATTTCCAAAAATGTAAAACATAGCCTGCTAGAAAATATATTTTTTTGAGTAGGTACTTGGACAGCCAAAATTGAACTACATGTATAAAATTGTAATTAAAGCATAAAAGACAGAATAATGTTTTTCAAGTTTAGGCCTAGTTTAGGAAATATTTCCAAAAATGTAAAACTAAGGCTGCTGAAAAAAAATATATTTTTGAGTAATTGGACAGTCAAAATCGAACGTCATATATTAAAATGGTATTTTAAGCATAAAAGAGAGAACCACTTTTTTCAAGATGATCATCAGGCCTTGTTTAGGAAATATTTCCAAAAATGTAAAACATAGCCTGCTAGAAAATATATTTTTTTGAGTAGGTACTTGGACAGCCAAAATTGAACTACATGTATAAAATTGTAATTAAAGCATAAAAGACAGAATAATGTTTTTCAAGTTTAGGCCAAGTTTAGGAAATATTTCCAAAAATGTAAAACTAAGGCTGCTGAAAAAAAAAATATTTTTGAGTAATTGGACAGTCAAAATCGAACGTCATATATTAAAATGGTATTTTAAGCATAAAAGAGAGAACCACTTTTTTCAAGATGATCATCAGGCCTTGTTTAGGAAATATTTCCAGAAATGTAAAACATAGCCTGCTAGAAAATATATTTTTTTGAGTAGGTACTTGGACAGCCAAAATTGAACTACATGTATAAAATTGTAATTAAAGCATAAAAGACAGAATAATGTTTTTCAAGTTTAGGCCTAGTTTAGGAAATATTTCCAAAAATGTAAAACTAAGGCTGCTGAAAAAAAAAATATTTTTGAGTAATTGGACAGTCAAAATCGAACGTCATATATTAAAATGGTATTTTAAGCATAAAAGAGAGAATAACTTTTTTCAAGATCAGACCTCGTTTAAGAAATATTTCGAAAATTGTTGTTCAGTTTCTGAATAAAACATTTTTTCATTGCGGCCTCAGTGTTACATTTTTGGAGATATTTTCTAAATGAGACATTATCTTGAAAAAAGTCATTATCTCTTTTATGCTTAAAATACGATCTTATACCTGGCGTACGATTTTGACTGTTCAGTCATTTAAAAAAATATTTATCTTTCAGCCTTTTTTTACATTTTTCAAAATATCTCGTAAACGAGGCTCGATCTTAAAAAAAGTTATTCTTTGTTTTGTGTTTAAAATACAATTTTATACATGAAGTTTTATTTTTACTGCCCAGTTACCAAACACGCTGTGTAAAAAATGCTCTATGTATAATAATTAAGCATGTGACTTTGGAGGCTCTGTAGGTATAGAACAGATATACAGAGATAATACTTCAAGGCCATCAGACTAATGAGCTTAAAATTCAATTCTTATTCTATGATATGGGTTTAATAAGAGTATAATTGCTAAAATTCAGAAAATAAAAAAACAAATTCCGCAGTCACGCAAATAGTACCAGCAGTACCAGCACCAGAACCAGCACGATCAAGACAATCGTGAGAATAATAATCATCAAATTTGGAGATGAATCGGTTTCGAGACAGATGTTTAAAAAACTGATGACGGCTAGAAAATAATTGTAATGAAACAAAAACTGCACCGAGAACATACACCATCATACACACGAAACACAATACGATGTCTGTGGTCCCGAAATCGTCCACCTCAGCCTTGAATAATGAAATCAAACCTCACGATCGCCGTATCTCTGATCTGGGTGTCTCACGTCAGGCTGAAACAAATATGACACACACACACACAGACAGACAGGACTCACGGTTGTTAAACGCTGATATTGACCTTGCAGCCAGAACAGACTGTCGATGCAATTGTTTGTGTCATGAAAATGCACAATCATCGTTTTGATAATAAGAACTCTAGCCATAACAACAGATCGGGATCTTTTAATCGCTTTGAAAGGCCAGTATACCGACGGATTCTTCTCAAACTAAATTGTTTATCTCGGTGCCTAGTTTTGGTCTTTCGTCCTGACGGTCAAATTCATTTAGTCGCAATGTTGCCGGATCTTTTACCCTAATTGATTGTTTAATAAATTCATTTTTCTTGAATTTAGAAAAAAATCGATATGTGGTAACATGAGAGCAATTTTCTCGCACACACTCTATACATTTAACAGATCCAGCTTGACAAGTCCATATTTTATAGTTAGATCGTGATGACTATTGGTAATCATTGATCTAAATACCTATCTGAGATTCTTGAATTTATGTTTCCTGTGAAATAGATTATCTTATAATTTATAGAAATTGTTAACCTTATGCATCAAGGCACTTATTTGAAAGTGCTTAACAAGAACCAATGCATGAACAAGAATTTTTATTATTAATATTAGAAAAATCAAAATATTCTTATCCCAGGTAGGTATAGGTAATACATACTTTCATCACGTAATGTAAAACTAAAACTACCTGTAAACGAATTGTCTGCAAAACTAACCTCGAGTGCGGGTTCCATTCTGTTCAAACAATAAAATACAATCAAGGGGAACTATATGCTTATTAGAATAAATTTTTCTAATGATTCTCGGTAAAAAATGATAATAACATACATTTAACTAGGTTAAAAGCAACGCTTTAACCTCGGCGGGAAATATAAAGTTTCAATAAAAGTATATGTGCAGTTGTCTAAAAAATTCCATATCCGGGGCTATGTAATATTAACGTGAATGTTCCAGTTCCATTCGGAATAATGACATCAAGTTACTAAATTTAATATTTATATGAAAAAAGTATACTTTCTTAAATGATTTTTCTAAGAATTACACACATATGAGAGAATTTTGCAAATTGTAACAATTAATTAGCAAAATATTTTGCAGGAAATGTTCAAAACAATAAGTTTTATTTTGCTTTGTCTTTAATTTGACATTGCGATTAAAGCTCTAAATCTAAAAACTTGCATTGCATCTTTCTAACAATTGGTTACATAATAAAAAATGGCCCTTAATACAGAAACGAGTAATGCTGCATCTTCTGTCTTTGCCCAGTCCATTGTTCCAGTTTATCTGAGGTCTATAGCCTTCTACATCAACTTATCAGACTTGTTGATCATGTCTTGCGGCTTGTCGTTGTTGATAACTTCTGTGATCTTATGTGATTGCAAGGCTTTTTTTTACATTTGGATCACGATTTATAGCTTGAGATTTACCCCTCTCTCGGGGTACGTTCAGGTATTTTTTCACGGAGTAGGTACTTATATGGCCATTCTTTCTTCTTTTTACATATTTGTACCATATCTTATGGAATGGGGTCGTCTCTTTTTGAGTTTTCGTCCATCAAAGACCCTCTGACGTATTCGTTTCTTATTAGATATTATCCAGATGCATGTGTTACCATATGATACGACAACCATGCAGCATTTTTATTTTATAGTACCTACCTAGTTGTTGTTCTTGTCTCTTTAGTGGGGTTCAGTATGCTCCTCCATAAAGCAACGCTGGTCTATTATAAATTTGGTAATTTTTGTAACGTGCGCCAGGTTACACCGGGTGTATTAATTCGGTGGTTCGTCAACAGCCACATGGCTGCTTATTTGTCGAAAGTATTGTCCGAAGTATTTATAATGAAGCTCTTTGTATATGTAGAATAAGTATCGTCCATGCCCTACTTCTTCAGTTCCTCTAAAGTTACATTTCATAAACTCGATTTTACCAAGAGATTTCGGCTTTTGGCAGGTCCCATATAGCGTGAATGGTAATATATGTATTGAATACAAGACCGGATCGTTGGTGCACATACCAATTTTTTCTATAAAAAGAAAGGGTTCACAAAAATTTACAGGGGCACTAATGTTTTCTCAAGATCTCAAGACGACGTACAGATTTTCTGCAGATGATAATATTGATAGTTCTTCACTGGGGTATTCCGCATCTAAGAGAATTGCAGTTTTTTTTTCACCTCCATTGTATTGTCTCTGGATTCTGGATTGTTGGAAGGGCAGAACAACTCCGCTGCACTGAGGCCTCAAGTCGCCCACTGTGATTCCTCCTTCCATTAAGAATCTTTCTCCTTAAGCCATCCTAAGCTGTTCTTAATCCATCCTAGGCTGTATTGTCTCATTTGATATCAAATTTTTACCATTTAAATTTTTTATTTATTATCCTTTATACCCCATAATAATTTATGGTCGCTCTCTGGCACTCTTATGTTTTGTATTTCCATTCTTTTCCTTCCTCGTGCCTTATCCGCTCAGCGAATTTGGGTTATCATCAAGGCAATCTTGATCTTGCTTAGGGTCGCTCGGAATATCTCCACCGACGTCATCCCATACCATTGGTGTATATTTATTCATTGGCGTACATTTACCTTCTATTTTTCCTTGGAGTATATTTATTAGAATAGTTTTCAATAATTATGTTTATTAACCAGAAGTGACACCCTTTGCCGCATGAGGGCGTTGTAAAACTGGTCGCTTGATTTAGAGGGGGTGTCTGCGGTATTTTTATTAACTTAGGACAACAAATCGTGAAGAAAGGTTCCTGTGATTATTCTTTCTTGTTGAAAAAAACATTAATCCATCAATAAAGATTGGAAGCTAATTTAAAAAGAAACTAAGTGATTTCAGAATATGAAAGTCATGACGTGAGATATCTCTATATTCTCTATATCATATACATAATAATTAATTTCAAAAATAGCCTGCAGAGTACGAAAGAAAGGTTGCAATAATTGCTTGTATAGTATTACAGAACAGCAGTGGAATTTGTTGAAGTAGCGTGAATGAAATTTTATACCGATTTATAAGTACCTAGTATAACCTTTTGGTATAAAACATCACTTGGCAACAGTGAGTAATAATTAAGCGAATTGTATTTTTCATGATACGGACAAAATAGCCAATAGACAGACGTCCGATGGTAATGGTAATGGTAACTCTAGAAATGGCAAACATTTTTACTACAACAATATGACTTAATTTGTCCTTTGACGGTTCATTATGCCGACGATTATCGCGAGCTATCTTGAAGTGTTTATATTGCTTGTAAGGCGTTAAATTTAATTTTTCTTGGGATTATGATACGGACGGAACTATATACCAATCCAAATGATTCAACACTTCGAATATACTTGTAATGAACTGAACTTTAGCGTAACTTATTATTAAAGTTACCTATATAACTGCGGTAATAACACTAATGGCCTGTTGTTCAGGTAATACTTTGTTCGTTAATTATTACCTATGTCTTGATCACCAATAAGTATCCCCCAAGATTTCTTGAATGAGGCATTAATGGACAATTAAGTTTTGAACAACTGATCTATGAATTCTAAAATCGATTTTCCTGTAACAGAGATGACTTCTTGAACTATCACCCGCTTACCGCGGTGTTAGTTCAGGTTTGTTGTATAGGGTTTTACGTAATAAGTAAAATTTTGAAAATTTGCGTAACCAACTTTTCTGAAAAAAAATTTGAATTTATTTCCTGCATCGGGGAGTATGTTTTCTCAATAAATGAATGTTTTGAAAGAGTGAGACGAAAATTGTAGAAATTATTGGTCTGATTGCTACAGGATTTTTATGAATTTTGGGTAAACCATAAAATCTAGCTAGTGAGGTATCATAGCTTTTCAATAAATTTGTGAGCTTTTCATCTTTTCTGAAAATATACCAGGAATGAGGACTAATGTGCACTTTTTAATGTTTTTGCAATTAATTATTATTACCTACATCATTAAGTATTGCTTATCGAATTAATAGTTTTCTGATGTAAGTAATACAAGTATATTTCAATAACATCCAGAACTTACGCTCAAAAGCGTACAACAAAAGAGCACCGCGTCAATTGCTTGCTCATTATATTTATTTATTTTCAAGATCTTTCAGCGAAATACCTTCTCATTTCTATTATTATAAAGCGGTATTCTTTTTAAGAATCCGACGGACATGTAGGTAACTTATTTGTCATTATGATTAATGATTTTATGTCTTCTTGTCACCCAAGTCAATCCAGATGTTTTTCTGTTCATCTTCTCTAGCCTGTCAGCTGGTTTTTTCTTTTAAACTTTTTTCTAGCAAGCAACTAAGTATTAATTAGAGAGGAGTTTGCGTTGTAGCTATTTCCGCCAATTTTTAAACCATTGACGAACTGTTGTGGATACGAAGAGCTGATATTTCATTTTTTCAATTTTTACTACAGCGGACTGAAAATTAGCCAGGTCTAATATAGGGTTGCAGACTTATAATATAAGATTTGGGCAAGGTATTTTGGTCCTTCAAAAATTAAATTTCACGTTAGTAATATTGTTTCTTAATAAAAGTTTAAAGTGACTTTAAGGTAAAGTGTCACTTTAAATTTTTTGATTACGTAAATCTAATCTTACTAGGCTGACGGGGATGTCAGTTATGAAAGCAACGGCAGCTGATTTGATAAATATGACAAATAATTTCCAATCGACTTGGATTTTGTACAAAAATCGTTAAAAATATTAAGCTAGGATTACCAAATATCGAAAAATACTTATGGGTACTTATATTAACTAGAGTTTCTGCATGGTATATGTTTTGATGAATTAACTGACAAAATCATAAATTTTATGTAATTTAGGATGTACTTATTGCACGCATGTATTTCCATATTATTAAGTATTTTGACACCTATAACTAATATCCCGTGGCTATTTTGTTATTTCATAAATTGTAAAAAAAAAAAACATTTGCAATGGCAAGAAAATTACAATCATTATTACACTCTAATAATAATAATTATATTCATAGTCATAGAAAAAATTTAAAAAATTTCATCTAATGATGGAACGAAACCTTTCGACCTTCGCAAGCATCCTGTAAAACAATATTGATTACGTTATTCATTATAAATAGCTCATAAATTTCCATATAAAGAATTTTTTCGCGCATATCATAAAATATATTCTCATAGTGTTAAGACTATTAGTACGAATAGACAGGTATCAATTCGCTTTAACAGGTGACAAAGTTTGATGTGCCGACATGTTATTTTGCATATAATAGCATGAATAATTCAAGCGCATATGAATATGTGAAACTGAGTACAAGATCCAAGATCTCAATGAATAATGAATGAAAAAAGCCAGTCAGAAAATGCAAAGATGAAACACGAATTAAGATGTCCTTCACATTGCTTCCTTATTATTGTTACAGCACAATTTTAATATAGGAGGCATGTGCATTAATAATAGTAGTTACCTAGGTACCTACATAATGTATGGATATACCTAATCTATTGTCATAAAAATAATATAAATAATAATGGTATAATAATATGTTGATACCAACAAGACGTAATCAATCAGAAACTTGATATGGACATATTTTTAATGATCATTTTCATAAAGTTACAAGAATCTTGTTCACAAAATTTAGGTAGGTAGGTAATTGTTTTTCCCTTCCCTTTAGGGGGTCATTCTACTTGATGAAATATTGCCAAAAGTATCTATATTTTTTTTTCGAAAACTCACAAATAAGAAAGTTATGAGCCTTCAAAGTTGATTTTTTTTAATCAATATTGTTTATAACTTTTTTTCTAGTGTACGGATTTTCTTAAAATTTGACACACTCGCCACTGATGTTGCTTTACATCCTTGGTCCAAATTAGACTTGAATCCCTCGAAATCAAAAGGCCTTAACTGCACTTGAGCTTCAAAAAAGGCCTATAACTTTTTTCGTTATATTTTTTTCTGAGTTTTGAAGACGCACAATTGAAGAGCATGAAGAAATCTTTGGAAAAGGTCCTCTTTGTCTATCACGATAAAATGACCCGTTTCCGAGTAAAACTGTTTTAAAAATTTGCTTGCACTAAAATTGTTCACCATAAATTACCTATGATCATTCTGTAACAATACCAAAGCATGCTTTGGAAATATCTGCAGGGTTATTGTATAATGCATACCCACAATATAAAATACAAGAAACACTCCACTTAATCAACGGACACTCTTTTTCTTGTAGGTATTTGTGAATAAGGTATCTCTTAATATAGTTGTGAAGTTCCTCATGCAGGGACCCTGTGTGAAGAAATTATTGGTCTGATTGCTACAGGATTTTTATAAATTTTTGGTAAACGGTAGAATAATGCTTGAGAAATATTTATGTATAGTTGTTTATCGATTATGACTCTAACGTTACCTTTATCAGCATTTAAAACAAACAAAATGTTCATGAAAAATTAACATATAAAGAAAATCTAAAAAACTTTGTCATAAAAAGACAAACTTTTTAGAAAAAACTACAAAATCATTAATAAAGTAGGTTAATATCTCATAAAAGTAAGTGTAAACATAAAAAAATGTAGTTCTGTTTTATCAGACCACACAACTAGGACTGGTCACATTCCAAATACAAGAAGCGGGTATCAGTAGATATTAATTACAAATAAAAATGGAAGAAAATAATCTTTCATGAAATGGTAGATATATCGAAACACATATCAATCAGAAACTTGATATGAAGATAATTTTAATGGTAATTTCCCCACTTGTCCATAGAATTGAGCAACAGCAAATAAGTAATTGTTTTTCCCTCTTTCTATACCTAATCATTCTATATTCACCATATTAGGTACCTACTTTCTTTCCAGACTAAAGTCGGGAATAACATTTTAATTTGTTTCGTTCCTAGTTTCTTAATTAAACGCTCGAGAAAAATTTTCGCTACCACATCCTCTCCCCCCCAATATGGTTTCAAAATTTTTGACAAAAAAATGCTGTTTTCAAACAAAAAGCATACAGTATACTTCATACAGACTATATATATCTGAAAAAGCCCAAATTGAACCCCCGTCTAGTGGACCTCCATTTTTTCCACTACACCCGTGCTCAACGTGTTAAGAAAAATTAAGTTCTTTACTTTCTGTCAAAACAACTCCGCATATACACTGAGCGACTAAAGTCTGGAATAACATTTTAATTTGTTTCTTTCCCAGTTTTTTGATTAAAGGCTCGAGAAATATTAACCGCTACCACACTTTTCCAAGATAAAATACTAAAAAAAATAAGTGCAATAACACCTCATATTTCAGGACGTATAATCAATCGACTCTTGATGACGTCCCAAACGTAGGAATTATAATAACAACACCAAAAGAACTTTCATAGTTTGGATTTAATTGATTTTGTACTCCACACATGAGACATAACAAAAAGCTTTTACGTATATAAAGGTGAATTCATCAAGAAGAGCACTATTGACATAAAAAATATGTCGTAGGTGGTAAAAAACCATAAACTACAAAAATTTCTACTAAACAGCTCTGTGCATGAAGACTAGAATCAATCCCCCTCCCCATTGAACGTAAGATACGATGATGGGCATGAGCGAAGAAAATAATTCTTCAATAATAATAATCTTAAAATGTCTTACAACTTTCTGAAGTTAGTATTCTGCAGAATAAGTTGCCAAAGTCCTGGTTGCAAAATAATCCTCAAGTGGTAACCAAGATATGATGTACTTAATTGAAAAACGAAAAAACAAACTAAAAATTGAAAAAAACAAAATAAAAATGAACTTAAGTGCTGCATAATTTATAACATGCATGGTTCGAAATGAAGCAACTATACGTAATCTGTTATGTCTAGATCTGATGTTTATGAAATAATAAAAGTTATATTAAAAATTGTCAAACATAAATATTTTGAAATTGTATACGTGCAATTACTCCTTTTATAACAATATAAGTACCTAATAGTCGAAAAAAGATATGTGGCTTTCTAAAATAGACATAATAATATATACGTTACTCGGCGCAACTCGGTTTTATTAGGTACTGAAATGTTGATACCGCTCCTCGGATCTAATTACATATGGACCTCAGTAACTCAACCTCAGAAATGAAGAAATATTTCATGTTATTGTTATATCACTTTTTATATTTTTATGTTAATAAGTATAGGCGATGTGCGATGTTTTTAGATTTTTCATTCAACAAAACCTCTTAAATCGAAATGAAATTGCTCCTACAACTTCGATTGTGCCATAATGTGTAACCAATAAGTTAGTGCAAGAGCAGAATAATAATAAAAAACCGTTTTTTCTGGTATTTTTAAAAAAATTAAGAAATTAGATCATCGGTGTTCATAAAATGGCATGCATGAAAAAATATTTTTTGCAGACTTTTAGAAAATGATTTTATAAAATAAATCAAAAATCAAATTTTGATTATTTAATTGACATTAAATAAGACAATTAAAATAGAAATAACATTTATGATAAAGCGAAAAATAAAATTTTGGCTTAGGCAAAGTAAGAGAAAAGATAACTTACTGCTTTGATTAGTTGAATTTTCATATGAATTTGAAACTGCAAAAATAAAACTGTATTAATTACTGAACACATAATCAATTAATATGGGTGTTAAACAGCGAACATAAGTTGATATGAAAATCATTAATGGAGTTGTACAAATCAGTGAAATTTTAATTGTACTATTATATTCAATTCTTTTATTATTATTCTATGGTATCATATTTTATAGGCAATGTTATCTAGTTTATAAATTCTTTTCGTATCGATTTACCTACAAATCTATTTTAGGGTTCAAGTAGGTATCCTTATTGATAAAAATTGATGCATAAATTTTAAGTGACATTTTTCAGTTTACATAACTACATGACCTTGTCACACTCAACGATTATACTTTTTTAATAGTTTGAGTTACGTCAGGTGTATTAACATAAGGGATTAACTTAGTTATTGAAATTTTTTAGAATTCCTTCTCAGCATTTAAATTCAACGTAGACGAATGGTCATTATTGATGGTGTCAAATTGAAAGTACATCAAATCATTAATATTCGACAATAATATAAAAAAATCCAATTTAAGTGATTATTCTTGACAAAAAATATTTGACTTGATAATTATTATTAATTTGTTTGACATACAAGTCAAGTATTTTCCCAAATTCGAACTAAAATATCACTTTTATGTATCTTTTTTTATCAACCCATTTTAGATTAAATTTTTTGTTACCATAATACCAGTTATATACACCGTGTCTCTTGAATTTCTGGACATAGGGAATTCCCATGTTAAAATAAACTATTGTAAATATTGGCTCCCCTAATTATTTTACAGTAAAATGTCAAATGTAAAACTTCTTAAGGAAAAAAAGCTGCTTCTTATGCTATAATTGGATTTTCATTTGGTTCATCCGTTTTCGAGAAAACCAGGAAAAACTGAACGGTTTTTCGTAGTTTTTCAAGGTTGCTTTGCTTTTGACAGATAATGCCAATAATTAGATAATAACAAAGCTCTAATATTTCTAATAAGTGAATTGCCAGAGTAATGTCATTCAATAAATTTTACTTTTTCTTCAATGGTGTTATTTCAATTGGTCAATTCATTTTTATAAACATGTTTTTCTTTAAAAAGAATACTTTATGCCACTTAAAATTTTAATGATGAATGAATTACCTACTTTTGAACAATCAGTTATTGACAATTAATAACTTTTAGCATTATCTGTCAAAAGCAAAGCAACCTTTAAAAACTACGAAAAACCATTAAGTTTTTCCTGATTTTCTCGAAAACGGATGAACCAAATGAAAATCCAATTATATCATAAGAAGCAGCTTATTTTCCTTAAGAAGTTTTACATTTGACATTTTACTGTAAAATAATTAGGGGAGCTAATTTTTACAATAGTTTATTTTAACATGGGAATTCCCTATGTCCAGAAATTCAAGAGACACAGTGTACATTGATATGGCAACAGGTTAATAGAAAACGACCGTCACAATGTTATTTTCCCAGATGAACACCTTTGAAAATAGACCCCCATATGTTGCCACCATGCACGACAGAAAAAAATGAAAAATCCGAGATTTCTTTCCTTTACCATTTATTTTTTTTTTTATTGAAAATAAATGAATAAATTGATGAAATGTTTTGTAAGTTTACATCATAAGTCGTTATGAGCTATGGATTTGACAGTTAAAAAATTTTCAAAGCCTATTAGATCCCAGCAGAGTGTGTAAGTATTCCTATAGTCAACTTTTGTTTTTTTTTGTTTTTCTCAGGACCGTCATATTAGTTAGCCATATTCGGTATGGCTAACTTAATAATAAGCAACTTAGTTTCTCCATGTCAGTCGGTCTAAACAAACTCAAGGAAAAGAAAAATTAATCACATTATACAATACTTACAGTAATTTTTTCATCTTTCTTGAAAAAAGAAACGTTTTTTTTTATCCACTGTCATATTATAAAACCACAAGACAAGCCATATGACTTCATATTGACGTCTTTCATTTATGATAATCAATGAAAAATTGTTCTTTCTGATGTCAGGAAGAAGAAGAAGAATGGAATTTGAAATTATTTCTACTGACACATTTTTGGTTTCCTTGATTTTTTTACCGAATGTCATCATATAAAAATAGAAGGGAAGCTATAGGACTTCATGTTGATGTCATTCATTTATGATTATCAATGAAAAGCTGTTCTTTCTGACGAAGAATGGAATTTTGAAATTATTTTCACCGACATATTTTTGGTTTCCTTGATTTTTTTACCGAATGTCAGAAAGAAACAATATGAGGGCTATAAGAAAAAGCAAAGCTGACTAAGAAAACCCTGGGATCTATATCTATGAAAATGTTTGAAACATAAGATGGATATAGGTATGCCGGGTGCCTGAAAATATCACCTAAGGGTTCGGTCAGGCTGGCGAGCGATTTGTCGTGAGCGGAAAATCGTGGAAGACAATGTAGTGAGCGATATGCGACATTCTGTCCACCGCAAAGCGATTAATTTTAAGTGATTTCTCCCTCACGAAAACGTCGAATTACTACTCTGCTTTTTAAAGACGATGTTTTTCAAGTTAGTTTTCTCAGAGTAAAAAAAGACAATATGGGTACATCCCGTAGATACAGACAGGAGTATGGAGAGCTTCATCATTTGTACAGACAGTTGCGAAAATATCCGGAAAGATTTTTCCAGTACCTTAGGATGTCTGTAAAAATGTGACGATGTAAAAATGATGCTTTTGAAATGTTTATTTATTTTGTGTCTTCTCATAGAACTGGCCCACGAACTTTTGATAGCAAAATTTCTTTGAAACACGAAGCCATGTTGGCGTGTTGATAACAAAAAATCGCTCAGATATCAAACAACGTTGAACTCAGAACGACAAGCTTAGTCGCTAAGCGATATGTCGCGAATGTTTTGTGTCAGTATGGCCGCCCCAATCTGTGTTCACGTGTTTGAATTTCTTTTTTTGTCGCTCTGTCGTCCACGACTTTCCGCTCACGACAAATCGCTCGCCAGCCTGGCCGAACCCTAATAAGGGAAGTGATTTCATATAAAAAAAATTTTTTTTAACCGTTTTTGAGACCTAGGTTGTTAAAAAAAGATTATTTTGTTTATTTTTTTGAAGATATCTCGGAAACCGTTTCAGATACAGAACTCTTTACCTTTTTGATATCAATTCTTTCTTTTGTATGTGTCATTGGCGGAAATTTTAGAATTCAGCGAAGTTTTTTTTTCCCGATACAAGTTTTGTAACATAATCCAAACCGATTTTTTAATCGTAAGTAGCTTCTTTTCTCGGAAACGATTAACTGTGGAGCTGGTAACCAGGAGTATCCTTTCATTATAGAAAAAATGGGCGGTTCTAAAGTGTGTTTTGAAATCGCATTTATACCAATGGGGTAGAAGTTAGGGGGTGAACTTCAAGGTATCCAAAATCTAGACCGCACAATTTTCTTAAAACCTTTATTTTAGAGTAAAAACAAGAAAATTAATGAGAACAAAGTGTGTACCTAGAAGAGCTGAAAATTCTATCTATTTTCTCGATAGGTTCTCGAGATATTGGCAAAAAACTGAAAAAAATCAACTTTGACTTTAATCACCCGTATCTTGAGAACGGTGGGTATATTTCTATGCATTATAATTTTCTAGGTAAAAATTCCTGTTTTTTATGTAGGTAAATATAGAATCATTTTCTCATTTTCTAGGTAGGTACATGCTATTTCCGGACGCACCCTGTACCTATGAAAGTTCTTGTGATTTTGATTTTTTTTCAAATTCGTACAAAGCATAAAATTCTGCTCAGTTTGGTCATCTAACCTAATCTGTTACTCTCAAAATGACAAAGTTAGTAATACAATTTTGGTAGATTATTTATTGGCTCCCTGGCATGGTATGTGTACCTATACATATTTTTCCTACGACCACTATACAAAACACTACTTTGCGCATCGTTTTTTGTGCGCAAACTAGCAGATTTCTCACGTATCCAAAACTGTGCGACAAAGTGACATAAGGCATAGCCAAAAATCGTTTCCGTACAGTTTTAATGTAAACAATAGTGATGGGCGGTAACTGAGAACTCAACTGTTACTGATTGTTAATGGAATAACTATTCATTTAAAGCTTCAAGGTATAAAAATAAACACAAATGGGATAACATAGAACCCGACAAGACTATAAAATATACTCATTATTCTCTTGTGGCAGTAATTATTAAAATTTACGAGTTGATCGCTAATAACTGCATTGCGTAGCGTTCAAATCAAATTCACGAACGTGAAAACTCGCACACCTCTAACTTCAATCCACGACTGTGCCTGCGTTGTGTGGAAGTTGCATATCTACCACGTCTTCAGGCTCCACGTCATGCACTTTATTTTTAGTTTAGATACGGAGTCTAATAATAAATAATAATAATATTGTCGGTAGAATTCAATGATTTAACAGTATTTAATAGTAATATTAAAATGTCATTGGTAGAATAATTGAAAATAATACCTAGGTAGTCTGAAAAAATAAATTTTAGTCACCTATCATTATAATGGATTCTGATTCCTTTGAATTTGAAGCAGAAAATACACCACCTGCTGAAGTCAGAAAACAAGCAGGTTTGTGTTCTTTGAATTTGCTACCTATAGTTTCGAGAGAAAAATACGAATCTGCTTATAAACATTTCATAAATTGGAGAAAAGGTCATAAAAGCAGAGCATTGTCAGAAAAAATAATTTATGTGTTAAATTTGTTAAATAATTAATCTGTTAAATTGTGGTCGTAGGAAAAGTACTGTGTGTAGCACGTGCGGTAAAGAAATTTCACACTCGTGTAAATTGTGACACTCGACTTCGTCTCGTGTCACAATTGTTTCACACTCGTGAGAAATTTTCTCTTTTCCGCACTTGTTTCACAATATACTATTGTCATTGCATTACAGCACAGAGGATTTTAGTTTTACAACCTAAACGTAGGAATTATTTTCTTACAATGACTCCCTTATTGATTTAGGAATGAGACTGATAAAAAGGTCATAAAATAATAACTAATTATGAAATTGTCAAATTCCAAATCTTCAATCTTAATTACTTCCTTTCACTCCAGTTTTTTAATTTTTTTTTAATAATCATAGGTAAATTTTGCATCTTAGGATGAACTTTCGTTTATTTATTTATTTTATTACAGTTAGGAATAGGTAGGTACATTTAATTGTTTTCCACAAGAGAGATTAAAACTGTAATAGTTCTATATTATGAAAAGACAGTCTGGATAATCCAAAATCACATTTGCAGCCAGTATCTGAACAGGTGACTTGGAGCCATTGATTAGGACTTTTGAAGTTTTCAAATTAAACGAAAAATACAGACGTTACAATGTTGCCCATGTTTTATGAATCTATGCATAATATAACGTCGCGAACGGACTATAACAGGTCACTGTTACGCGGTTTTAGTAATGGCTCTCTGTAGTAGGTAACTACAATAAAGCATTACAAAGTGGCGCCCAACGTGGGGATTATTTCACTATTCCAAATAAATGATTTCTCAAAATATAAACAGAACTTTTTTTAATTTTTCGATAACTATATTTTCATCTAAAGTTTTTGATAGGTAATTTATAATGTTTTTTAAATTTTATATATTGTTTCGAAAGTGTCCGCCTAGATTAAAAAAATACGCCTGTTATATTAATTTGGGGAATAATACATTTATCTTGGTAATAATAGGTATGGTATATTGTTGGTTCATAGATGTTAGGTACATTTTTCTGCATGAATTTTTTCAGGCTGATCAAGATTATAAATCTAATCACTTCAGAATAGTCCGTATTTATATGTATAGGTAAGTCAGAACTAATCACTTGCAACTTTGGTTCTTCTCAGCGTAAACTTTAACATGTGTTAGGAAAAGTAAAATGATTGTTTTTTAAAGTGGATAGGTCTGGTAGGTACTAAAAAAAAAACAAAAAAAAAACAATGCGAGGGTTTGATCAATTCCAACACTTAATATCATTTTACTATCAGCTGAGGAATAATTTAAATAATGATTCGAAGAAGCCAAGTCCAAATCAGAGCCCATCATCAGACGAGTAAAACAAGAAGTCGTTCAACATGCAAATGTCAAGCAGATTACGGTCCCGTTATTCTTATTAACAAGAAGAAACACACAGAATATTTATGAATTATTTATTATATCCAGTCAGCTGGTGTGGGCTTGTAATTCCATTGCATGATTAATCTCGCCAGTGAGTTCCAAAATTAATCGACCAGCTAGAATTACATTCTTATCTCAAGGAACTCAATCTAACAGCTACTAATATCGCCTTATAAATAATTAATAATTCCCATATTTAATTAATGATTTGACGAGGACATTAGCATGCGTTTCTTGTTTTCGTTCTAAAGTTGTATCTGGTAGAGAATGGTGAAAAATAAATGAATAAGTCTCGGGTATCACTTAGGCTTCCACTACTGCTGGGGGACTCGGAACTGTTGAAATTAATGTGAGGTCATAATATTAAATTGCCCCAGCTTAGGAGACGATTTGTTAACTTTCCCAGTTGTGCTGCCATAGAGACTCATTGTTATCTATAGGTGATATTTCTTATTCGTTCTATGATTCTTTAAATATTCAACGTTAACTTTCTTTTATAAATTCTATCATAAATGCATTTTTTAAGGTAGGTATGATCATTTGGAGATTTTAGCAAATTTAGTTTTATATACGGATATTGTCAAAGTCTTTTTTGATTAGGTATATATAGCACAGAAGAAACAAAATTACAAAATAGGTGCCTACTAAAATTTACAAAATAATTGTATTTTTGTCCTGAAGCAATTGAGGCTTATTTAATATAGCTCGGAGCGGAGGAATCTACAAAAAAAAATTGTAGGAAAAATAGATGAGAGCTTTTCCGCATAACCTGAACAAAAATAAAAGTTTCAGATCATTTTTTAATAAAAAAATATATGCTTAGCTGTTCAACTTGATGGCAATATACAGCTTCTTCTTTCTTTCCTTTGTTATTCCATACCTATATATACGAAATATCCAGACAAGATAAGCCAGATCGCAACAAATTTATAAATCCACCCTTATACATAACAAAAGTCAAAACAACCCGCCACAAGTGGCGACTTTTATTGTGCTCCCCATAAAGAAGAAGATGCTCCGTAATCAGTTATCCGACTCTGGTCTCTCGTCCCGTATACAGCCTCGAGTATGGCAATTTATTATCTTTTATTTGTAAATGGGAATCGATTTGTAACTCCATGGAGACATCGACTGTTACATCGATACAGTTCAGGGCTCGCCGGTCCATTGTTATAACGAGATGTTTAGTACCTTTTAGTGGAAATTAAAATGCCTCATCGCGACCGTCCCGTACGTGAGTGTCTTTGTCGGAAGGGAATAGATAAATGGGAGGCGATTTATTTAACCGCTCTACGAGTTCGAGTCGATTTCGAATGCTGAATTTCACACAAAATTTACGATTTGTTGTGCTTCTTTTACTGGGTTTAGATGGACCTTTTGACATTATGTAACGGCTACGATTACATTGAAAAAAAAATTTAAACTGATTTTTTTGCTTTGAGATTAAATAGATCTGTTTTCTAAAACATATGTAGTATTTCTTACAATGCTTGTATAGGTAAATAAAATAAATATATAGGTACTATACAATACTAAGCAGTGAGGGTTTATAGTCCCCATCCCCGTTCTTAATTCGAAACCAAATGAAATGGAACTTTGGAATCAGAAACTAAATTCAGTTGTAACATTTTTTCATTTTTTGACGTAAAATGGATCTATCGCGTTGCAGCAAAAGGGAAGTTCGCTCGATGAAAAAGTGTTCAATTATTTTCACATACTAAATTTAAATTTACTATTTTCAATTTAATTTCCACTATTTACACTGTATACCTATTTACATATTAATTGCACTATTTGTACTTATTTATAACTAATGCAAGTTATTTCCACATTAATTGCAGTTATTTCCACCATATAGTGTATAATTATTTCTACGAGTGAATATCCCCTTGAAAATATTTCCCATTTATGTCCACTATTTCCACATTATTTCCACTATTTCTGAGTACTTACAATTATTTCAAGTTATTTCCACACTATTTTCACTATTTCCACATGAATTCAGCATCGTTTCCACTATTTTCAATTTATTTCCACTATTTCCAAACACTTCCAGTTATTTCTACACTATTCGCAGTTATTTCCATCATAGTGTACAATTATTTCCACGAGTAAACATCCCCTCGAAAAATATTTCAAATTTATGACCACTATACAGGATGTATCTTAACACCAGTTAGTAGGTACATACGAAAGCGGGTAATTTTTGGCTTTTTTGGCTATTTTGGTTATTTTTATGATTATTTGTTATTAATTTTTGGCGATTATCTGACTAAAAGTTCAAAAAGTCCATACAAACATTTTTTCCCTTCGAGGGCCGTCTGATACAAGATCGTCGGAAGCACCTCAGCCTCATGGGCTTATTGTGCTAAACCTCCTTTACTTCATGCCACCCATTCTGTCAGTCTTGGTCCCCTGAACTAGTTTGTACATCCCCATCAGTGGATGAGTGTCATATTCTTCCGGACTCATTTTTGGTCATATAAACATAGGTCCGCAAACTCTTCGTTATCGATCTACAGGGGGATGGATAAAATCTAAAGATTTTTTTTCTTTATAGCTGTTTATTGAGGTTAGTCAAACTTTAGTCAAACAGTTCCTCACACAGGATCATCCTAGCTTTAATTATTAACAGGCAGTGCCGATAAATCGGTTTTTAATTAAATCAAATTAATGGAAATGAGAGAATTCCTGGCCAGTGAGACTCAACAACCAACTATCTGAGTTTTTGCCTATAAATGTAGAGGTGCCACAAGGTTCAGTCCTTGGACCACTTTTGTTCTTCATATTTATTAACGGCTTTCCCGGGATTGTTGATGCTCCTGGACCTATTTTTTTTTCATACGATACTACCGCCTTGTTTTTTCCTGATGCGGTCTCCAATTGGATCAAACAATTGAATGTAAGCAATACGCAGCAGTGAGCTCGATGAAAGGATGGTTTATGTCTAACAGACTCCAGTTAAACGACAGTCGTCGTCCATAATTTTCGCATCGTTTAAATCATTGGAGATCACCAGCTTTGGCAGAGTATTCCGAAGACAGAGAAATTTCTTATCTCAGAGAAGTTTAGGTCTCAATGTCTAGTTTCGTATATATTATGAGATTGGGGTTCTCAATTTTTGTTCTAAGAAATGCTTTCCTGGTGAAATGCTCTTTTCTTTTAATATTGGATCATTTATCCATTCGGCTCCGTGTGCACTTCTTTGAAGAGGAGAGCGGTGAAAGTCATCGACGGCTTAGCGGATATATGGATGACTGCAGGGTTTCTTTTATAAGGTTAAACATAAAGACTCTATATCTAACACTACTTGAGTTATCGTATCGGTAATCCACAGTATTATGATGGCAATGATAATCACTTGTATATATGACCATAGGAATAGACATAAAGTTAGCTGAATGCAAACTTCAATCGACTAACAATATCTTTTATATTATCAGGAACTCGACGCAGAGGTTCCTTTTAAGTATAAGCTTTTGATTTTTTTTGCGCATAGAAAAAATTGATTTAGACCTTTTAGGCATTTACTGATGCATAGTTAGAAGTTATAGAGTAGTACCTAATCAATCAGTTTTGCTTCTTCTGTACTTTTATTCACTGATATATTACGCAATATCACTATTTTTATCAATTTCGTGGTTCAATTTTCTTTGTGAAATAAAATTTATTGTCATGCCCAATTAGATATTATTGTGAAAGTGGAGAATATTTACTATAAATTATCATGAAGACTCGAATTCCAAAACTGTTAGAGGACGTATGCGAAGGCGGAGTTGTGTTCTGAACCATTGTTTTGTAGGCGGAATTTAGATTCAAACTTGCGGTTCTCAAGTCCATGTCCATCTAGGTACGTCTCCACCCTCACCTATGATCAAGAGATTTGGTTAATGACCGTAAAAACCGGATCGCGACTACAAGAAGCTTAACATTCAATCCTTATTACGTTATACACCTCTATAGGTACATTAGTCTGAATAGATTGGAGGAGAAGAACAAAGCCAATTTCTATATTTACTCTAAAGTACACTTGATCAAGAAAACAATTGACGTATAGAAATCTTGGTAAGTTCTGGGGATGTCAACCAATTGATTGCCCAAATTAATCGGACACAGCTGATGAATTACTGTATGTTGCTTTTTTACGCGGAAGAAGAAAAGGCATATCCAGCTCTATTTTTGCAACTTTGAACGCCATCTCTCGAAAACGCAGATAGGGAAAAAAATCGTCCTTAGTTTCAGAATCGTCGTTGTCCAGTGCATTCTCGAGCAAGATTTCAAAGCCCTAACTGATGAGATGTTGAATTTCGTAAAAAGTCGTGTTTTGCTATTGATCGGTGGGTTTTTTTTGTAAATGTTCGAGACATCTAGCCCAAAAGAAATTGACACTCAAAAGGCTAAAATCGCAAAGTTTGATATAGTTATGGTTTTTTGGTATATGTTAACACCACCAGTTAGAGTGGTGTGAATCCAAATTTGCAACCTTTTGCTGAAAACTGCAAAATTTTGTGACTTCTTTTCCCTTTTTGCTCTAGAAGTCATAAACTATGCGTTTTTCGACAAACAAAACCCCATACTTTTTAAAAGCTAATTAAATTTGTAACAACGTAAGTCCAACCGTAGCCCTATAAACTCTATCAGGATTAATCTATAACCTTTCAAAGTTGGTCCATTTCTCCCGAAAATCTATGAGAAAAGTAATTGAAAAATAAGTTCCTCAGGTTCGTCAAACTGCCGCAGGATCGTGCACTTCTTCGTCCTTGGAAATCAAAGCAACGTTATCGCATGATTTCCCTGAGCAGTTTAAGCATTAATCCCAGCTCTCATGCACAGTCCCCCCTGCATCCTTTCTTATATTTGCAGGCTCTGACTTGCTATGACTCTATGGTGGGACTGGCTTTTTTGAGTCGTTAGATAAATGTGGCCGGAGACGCTCATTTCCCAACATAAATCGGTGGGGTTCTTCTCTATCCCAGCCACTTTTGCACTTGGTGCGTAGTCACGGAATGCATGGAAAGAGGCAGCCTTGGTGATTGGGGGTAAAGCATTTGTCACTGTCTTCACGAAGAGCTGAAACCTCATGTCAGTGGCTGGAACATCTTCATACATAAAGAGCTACCAGACACTTTTCGCCAACTTTACAATGCTCTCATGCGTTGCATCTGTTAGGAGGAAGTTGGCAGCCAGGTCCGCTAAGTCCTGCTTCTTTTGAAATTGACCTCACAATTTCCTTTTTCCCTGCCAGCAAAGACCAGAGGTGGTGTCATATCCAGTAAAAGCGTGAAGAAACAGTTCAAACCCACTGGGCACTTCAACTTCCCCTTAGTTGAACGCCATCCTTCCTCAATTTTGCCACGTCCATGGTTCTGAAAGCGAGCTCTTCTTGAAATTATCGTCTTCTTTCGCTATCTTCGTTTCAGTCTATTCGAGAAAGATTGCAGATCATATATGTTGAATTTGGCATTTTTTGTTTCGGTCATTCGAGAACGTCTTCTCCTGGGGTACTGTATAAAGGTCCTAGAGGAGTGAAAAATAATGTTGCTGGAAGAATGAGTGTATCTTCTCAACCGCTCTACATTTTGTACTCAGAAAATTTGGACCATCTTTCAAGGCCTATATAACTTAGTCCCTGTATGGGGTTTATAGAGATGCGGTTAATCTTAGGTTACCAAAAAAATTGTGTTTATAGAAAAACGAATGGTTCCTGATTTTTGGAGCAAAAAGTGAATGAAATTCCAAAATTTTGCAGTTTTTCGTGTGGTGCTCAGTGAGCACTAGAATTCTCACTACCCAGCTGGTTCATATAGGAACAACATATACAAAAAAACAGAACCGCATCAAGCTTTGGGATTTTAATTTTCATTTCTACTGGGCTATTCGTCTGTTTTATAGCATTCGACACATGGATGGGGGCTGTCTTAAAAGAGGCCTCAAGTCGAAAAATGGAATTTCTGCTGTATAAGATGGGGAAAGCTATTCTTCGAACAATTCCACTGCAACTGGTTGAATTCAAAATGTTCATGAAAAATTCGATGTCTTCAGATAGGGACGTAATTTTTTGCAAGTGAACCAATTGTAATACGAGTCGGAAAAACAATTCACCTGGACCGTGAAGAGCTCAGTTTTCTCATAAATTGCAAAGATCAAATTTTCTATCGCCATTTTTTTCAACTTTGAACGGCCATTATTTAATTGGTCCCATTATAAATGTACCTACACCAACTTCCTATTTATTGAACCCATCCGTCAATCAATAATTATCGCGTAATTTGACTTTTATTACTGATGATTATTCCACGGGAATAACGTGCAAACCTATACCTACTCTTGACCCAATAATGAAAGTGAGTTGAATATAAAGGTACCTACCTACAATGTATAGTTTATCTGCTGATGGTTGATTTTTATTTTTCATCATGACCGTCGATGGAGTATTAGGTCAATGTCGGCGATTCACAGTAATGACTGTGAAGTAAAACTCGCCAGTCATTGCACGGTAATATTTAATTTTACACACGATAATGCCGAGCCAGACCTGTTGGAAAGAACGCAGCCGGCAAAAACTCACCCGGACACTCGGTTGTTTCCAGCAACTTTGAATCAACAGAATTATGTTCCACCCAACCGATCGATAGATTGTAATCTTCTATTAATTGATTATTAATTTCCTTTTTCCATTCTAAAAACAGAACAAAGAGACCAGAGCATGTTTAATGCACACATTGATGGTGTAGGTAGGAAAGGTATAAGAGTTCGATAAATATACCTACAAGTGCTGGGTATCGACAAAGATTTTTTTAATCTTTTTACTTATAATAAACCCTTACTTTTTTAATCGTAATAATTCTAATACCTAATTTTCTTACTGCCATTAGCTCACCGAAATCGACCTGATAATGAAGTATGAAAGAAGCAGATTCAAATGATGGAAAATGTACCTTAATTATAGCTTTACTACATAGTACCTATGTATTTCAACAAGTGAAACTAAAGTTGTACAAATAATTTTAATTCTCTACGACTATTGAATTAAACGTTCATAATCAAGTAGAGAAAAGAGCGTCTTCACCTCGTGGAGAATGACCATTATTCACTTGGGCGTTTCAATAACACTCGCCCACGATTATGTGAAAGTTTCGTCCTTAGTGAATAGGGCGTATACGAATTCGACCAAGATACTCAATTTTAATCCCTTAACGTCGAACTCAAGGATTAACATTCGTTCCGGCCATAAAACACGAAATTGGAGAATTTCTTGAAATTATGAACTGTGTACCTTCCATAGTTGCCAAACTGACCTTTAATAAGAAGGTCTGAATATTTGTGTCAGTCACAAGATATAAAATAACACATAATATGCCCGTATTCACAAACGATAATTTCCTATATAATTATAAAGGAATAATAATAAATAGGAACGTAATCAATTATGTCCATCTCATTCTAATACTAAAAAACTGTATATCTTCATCCCATTTATTTAATTATTTTTGGGTTATAACAGCAGGACAGGAATGCTTTGTGAATATTTTTTTAGAGCAAAACTCTAGAGTTGTTACTTCAAATTCAAAGTATGCAATAATTCTTATGTACTTTTACATTTAAGAATTTTTAACTTTCATTTTCATCACTGGCATGGTCGGATTATTTATGTCTGTCTCATTTAACAGAAAGAGTAACATTGTTTTGAGTTTTATAAAATAATTATAGATACCTATTTCCTCAGGTTTAATAAATTATGCATGAGGAAAAAATAACCGCATACGGTCTTACATCGTAAACAGTAAAATTTTAAGGAACAGTTCTTGCGGGTGTCATAAATAACATTTCCATGCATTATGAGTATTTACACTGCAATTGTATTGCAGGCTGCAGGTAACAAAAGATGTACCTACCTAAATTTTTGGAAGGACTTTATACCTGCCTACAGACTTCTCACGATGGTTGTAAGTTTGTTACTTGTAAGTTTCGTTACTTTATTGGGAATAAGAATAAACAGCTTTTGCTTTTCATAAATCATAATTTTCTCTTATTAGTGAAGGTAATATTCATTTTATTCTTTTTTATTTGAACTTTATTATCGCATTTTCTAAATTAAAGTGAAATATCCTGTATATACCGACAATATATATAGTGCAAAGTATGTTTATACAGGCCGCCAAAAAGTTCGCACTATACGGTAAATATTTTATTTTCATCTTTTGTGATTTTTTTTTTTGTAAAACAAATATTATAAACATAAAGCTATAGAAGTGTTGCAGGAATGAACCAGTCTATAAAACAAAAACACTGCTAAAGATATTTTGTTCAGTCTGGCAACAATGCAACTGGTCTAAGTATTCTCAGGTAAGCAGGTGCTTGGTCGAACTCACCTATGGGATTAAAGCACAGCGGGGTATTTTGGTCGAACTTGTGTCCTCCGAGTGAATAATACACATTCTCCGCTCGTTGAAGAATATACACATTCCCAGATCGTTATCATACTGCACAAAAGTAGCACTTTCATGGTTTAAAAAAGTTTAATTGAACGGCTTTGATTAGGTATTGACAATGAAAAACTATTTCTCATAAAAATTTATATATACAAGTCTTTTTAATCACCATGAGGATACTTGAGATGGTTAAAATTAATAATTTACAATAGTAGGTACATAGAGACCCCCTATAGCTTCAAAAACATCAAGTAAAAATGATACATTTCCGATGTAACAAATAACAATACAGTTTGATGATGAACCCTTGAACGCAGAAGAGAACTCGAGTGTTAATTTGCATATGATTATTAGATAGGTAGGTATATGAAGTAGGTAAATATAAACTAATTTACAAGCAATTCTAAAAATAAATTTAGGCTTCCTTTCCACCGGCGCAGATGTTTGGAATGCAACTATTCAACGCTCTGTAACCAATTAAAACGGCCAAAAGTTAGGTATAGAGACTACATTGCTCTCCAATAATAATTTATCTTCTTCATTTTTAAATTAACAAATGCAGAGAACTCGAAACACGTTCCTATTAAAAAGTCCGATTTCGTGTTGATGAAATTATGCCAGCTTGAAGTCTCTTATATTGTCCTGTCATACAAAAATTACCTCTGATGGATTCGTAATAAAAAAAATCTACCTGCGTATGTCCGTTTAGTTGGAATTCGACACCAGAACAACTTGTTAAAGAGTTCTATATTGGAATTTTGTAGGGAACGATATAGGTTGTTCTATCGGACGCGTTGTTATTGCCAAATTTCTTATACAATGTTGAATAAACGTATTTGCTCGAAACTCAAGTTATATGAGCTTTTTTTTAATTTTGTCTAGATATTTAAATACTTATTTTATAAAAAACTTAACCTTAGCACCTATAAGGTGCTAAGGTTAAGTTTTGTAAAAAGTATTAATAAGTGCTGTTGTTAAGGTTTACGACAAACATAAGAAAAAAGGTATTAATGATCAATATGTATTTAAATACCTAATCCATTCATGTATCCGTTTGCATTGTGTAGGAAAAAAATTTTTGTACCTTCGACAATGACCGTTTTTCTCGACAAGGTATACCCATCTATAAATTTACTTAATCACTGCTTTAAAGCTCCTATAGACACTGTAAGATACTGTAAAACTCCTAGAAACCTGTAGATCCTATCAATCTAGAATATAAGAACCAAAAAAGCTCCTTAGTAAAAAATGAGGAAATATGATCCCAAAATCAGAAAATTTGGCCCAACTTTTTGATTTTTGCTAACTACCGTACCTATAAATTTACTCAATAAAGCTTTATAAGGTACTTAGGTAGATCCTATTAAAACTTTTTAGAATCAGGACCAAAAAAGCTTCTTAGTAATAAATGGGGAAATATGATCCAAAAATGGTATAATATGACCCACAAGTGATTTGTGCGAACTATCAAGATATACCCATCTATAAATTTACTTATAATAGGTACAGCTTTATAAGGTACCTATCACAAATTTCTAGAATAAGGCCCAAAAAGCCCTTTAGCAGAAAATGGCGAAAAATGTTCAAAAAATGGGAAAATATGGCCCAAAATTGATTTTTGCGAACTATATCGAAAACCGTTGCTTATATTTCAGGATTAAGTTTGCGGCATTCGAAAGGGGATCAGAGAACTATAGAGTTAAAAGGGATTAATAATAAGACGTTAAGTAAAAAGAGGGATAAGAGGAAATTCTTAATTTTATTCTGGTGAAATTGCTAATAATGCGTATAGGTAATAAGAGAATTAAGTTTTTCAGGATTAAAGAAATTTCAGGAAAACAGGCACTGTCTTGACAACTTTCAAACCTTTTAGAAAGTAAAAAAAATTGCAAAATTCATAAAAACTTATATGTATAGCTCGTTGGGTAATTATATTTGTTGGGCATAGTATTCGATGTACGAGTATATAGGTAGTTGATCAAAAGTGTCCATGGGCACAAGCCCATCAAAAAATTAATTTCTTGAGATATTCACCTCTTTTTTTACGCCGGTGCTCTATCCCGGACCGTCTTGGTTATAATTTCGTCACTAAATCCATCGATATTTTATATGGGTGGTATGGGAGGTACGTTAAAAAGAGGGTCCCGGCTGCTTCACAGCAGTCGTTAAGTTACGTCAGAGGCCCTTGAGGCTACTTGAAAACTTCTGACACTTGGGCTTTACCACAGCCATACGATATTTATTTATTTATTTTATGGGTGATAAATGACCTGACCTATCACGTTCTTATCAATTGGGGTCATCTCCTGTGAAAACAATAAGCTTTGTCAATTCCACGATGGGCATCAGGTGACATTGAGAGCAATTTTTAAAAAAGCTAGACAAGCATGACGTCTCTGTATCCGGAATTTCAAGATTAAGAATGCACATATGTCAGATTGTGAAGGCAGTAGGTGTCTATAGGGGATCAGGACAACACTATTATTAAAAAAAATACATATAAAATGCACTTCTTTTTACTTCCAAACTGACCATGGCCCCCTAGACAAAAAAAAAACAATACTTATTCAAAGGACTAGAAAAAACGAGTTTTTTGGGCTTACACCCATAGAGACTTCTGATTTACTCATCGAATAGGTACTATAATACCAATCCCAATAGTTACAAGAAGTTTGACCAGGAGCCAATTCCATGAGGTCCTTTGTCCAAAACTTATTTTTGGGCCATTCACTTATAGTTGCCAATGTTTGGGTCATTTTACCAATTTTTGATAGGCCATTTTTTCTCATTTTTGGGTCTCTTGGCCAAACTTGGGAAAGACAAAATGTGATTTTTGGAAGGAGCGAAATCATTCTTAATTATGTGTTAAGTTTTGAACAAGATTTTTGAACGAGATATGGGAGAAAATAAAATAAAAATCAGTTTTTTTTTAACTTTCCTTGATTATACCGTAAATTAATTAGCATTTGAAAGTTTTTGTTGATGACATTAGTATCTAATAATTATTATTGATTTTGCTGTATGTATATATTAACTTTTCTGTATTATCACTTATGTGTGAATATCGAACGAGCATTGAAATATTTATTATACCGATATACTGTAGACAAACGATTAAAATATGCTTAATCATAGCTAGAACATTATGCATATTATATAGTTCTCGTTAATGAACTTTGATGATCGTGTCTTGTATAGAACTATAATTTTTCTTCTTCCACGGTAAACATGAATATCTAAGATCATTCAGTATTAAAGGGTACTTAAGAATGTATTAAGGACAATGCTTTGCAGTTGTAAATACATATAGTTCTCTCTGCGTTTCAGCAGATGTAGGTAGGTATACCTAGAGTCCCTCGATATACAAGAGTCTGGTTATACGGTCTGGGGCAGCCATGTTTATCCTGTTTCACCGAAAAAATGCATTGATGAGATAGGCGCTTAGCACTAAAACAATTAAAATACGCGTTATTTTGCATATTATTTATACAGTGATTTTTTTGATGGTGACTATGGGAATGCTAAAGGATCTTGTAAAATCGTTTCCACATTATCGCTTGTTTTACCTTGATTTACTGCGTATTCTTCAAAACAATGTTAAATGTAGTCAAGTTCAAAAGTGAGGTTTTTCATTTATTAACCAAGCAACATTAACAATAAATATCCCTCAATACGAAAATGTAAATAGATGTTTTATATACCTAATATTATGCGATATTAAAAAAAAATTGAGTTTTTATTAGGTAAATAAGTATACCTAAGTTTTAAAGCTTGCAGTATAAAATTTCAATATAATTGGACTCACGGACTAAAAATCTTAGAGGGTAATATACTGAAGGGTTATAAATATAGTTTTTAGAAGTGAAGCGGTCAGTCTTGTTCTTTATTATAGACAGGTTCTATGTAATTCGAGCATCCCAATAATACTAAACGGAGTACTAAAACCATCTAAAATCTATTCAACTTCGCATTTAATTATTTTATAAATGATTCAGTAAAATGTTCATTATTCTTTCTAACTTTTGATAAAATATATCTGGAAGTATTAGATTAAAGCGAGTTTCTTTAATTTTATATTGAATTTTAAAGGGTAATTTAATTTTTTTTTCACTATTACAACAATAACTAGCTGCACAACGACCAGGCATTATTTATAACCTTATAGGTATATTATGCAATTCGATGAAAAAAATTAATTAGTAGATATTTTCGAGGCCGGCTAATGCTAATCTTATGGCACTCGCCGGAGCTAAAAGGATAAAAATGGCCGCCGAGGCGGCTAACCAATCAGAAAGATGACCGCGTATGGCCAGACTCTCATATATCGAGGGACTCTAGGTATACCTAGTGATACCTGTAAATATGAATTATATGTTCTAAGGGGTAATATTTAAAATAACCTCTACGTAGGTATACACAAAATAATTGTATAAGAACGAAACACATTCCCCATCGCAATCGTAGCTAGGTATTCGCGGTACCAAATAAGTAAGACGCGCGTTCCTCCCATTTCTTATTATTGAAGAAATCTCCAAAATAGCGTTTTTTCGGTTTTCGCAAAGCTCCCCTGTATAGCTTCATTTTTCTGGATTAGTAAACGAAGTTTTGCAACAGTGTAGAAATCGTTGAAAACTTGTCGTTATAAAAGTTTCCTAAAGTCGTGTAACTTCTACAGGGTGTCCCTTCAAAATTGGTAAATAAACGTTCTTGTCCCCGCCCTCCATTTCAGGTTATAGTTTTGAATTTAGGGAACTGA
Source organism: Malachius bipustulatus (assembly GCA_910589415.1). Classification (NCBI taxonomy): domain Eukaryota; kingdom Metazoa; phylum Arthropoda; class Insecta; order Coleoptera; family Melyridae; genus Malachius; species Malachius bipustulatus. The sequence continues at coordinate 20,459,257 of OU342633.1, forward strand.
AACTTTTGTAAGAGTAGAATATTCGTAAGAAGTGGTCTGATATTGCATTTGAGCAAAATCGGTAAAGCCGTTTCAAAGTGACGGCCATTTGAACTTTTATGAAAATTGCTATTTTTGAATCCCTGTAAAAGCAATACTTATATAAAAAAACTTTGAAACTCATGATTAACCGGATTGGAAGAACAATTTTCTAACTTGACGTTAGTGTAAAAAATTCCATTATTTCCAGTAATAAGACAGTGTCGTGGGTAGGAAAAGTGTAAAGTAAAAATGGGTAAATTCCTATAACCATTTTTGAGCATATTTTTAAAGGATTTAAACTGAAATTTCTACAGTAAAGCGCTATACTAATATAATAATGACCTTCAAGCATGGAAAATTTCAAAAAGCAAATAATAAAATTGGCGGAGTTATTCGAAATTTATTAAAATATTAAAAATTTATAATTATTCCTTTAAAATTTGAAATGTTCGATTTTCAAAAGGCTTTTGTAGCTATCTTTTAAGATTAGTGAAACTTACCAACCTTGTAGAGCTTGTGGAGGACTTTGTATTATTAATTCTAAAGTCGCGTTATTCTAAAGGGTTGTTCCTTCAAAATTCGAGTAAAAACCAGTTCTTTTCAAAATTTTCAATCCAGGGGACTGAATTTTTTGCAGCAGTTGTCCGATAAGGAGATTTTCAGTTAGATAAGGAGACAAGGAGTGGTCTACGTATTGCATTTGAGCAAAATCGGTTGGCGGCCTTTTGAATGTTAAGGAAAAGGGCTATTTTTTGAACTCATGAGTACCTAAGCATCCAACAGAATCTAAATCTACTGATTGGGAGAATATTTTTCTAACTTGACGATAATTAAAAAAAAATTGCATTGTTCCTAATAATAAGCAAGGGGTCGGTAGGTATACGAAAAGGATAAAAATGGCTACATTTCCAAAACTATTTATGAGCACATTTTTGAAGGAATTGAACCGAAATTTTGACAATAGACAGCTACAATAATAACCTTTATCCATGGAAAATTCCGAGAAGAAGATAATAAAAATGGCGGAGATGTTAATTCCTCTAAAATATCAAATAGTCGATTTTCAAAATTATCTTTCAAGATTAGTGCACGATATTTTACAATCTTGTAGAACTTTTGAAGAGCTTTCGATTTTCCTTGAAAAAGTTTCCTAAAATTGCGTGTCTTCTACAGGGTGTTACTTCAAAATTCAACAAAAAAACCGTTCTTGTGCCCACATTTCACGTCAAAGTTTTGAAGCTTAGGGGACTGAAATTTGTGTGGGAATAAGATATCCATAAGCAGTGGTCTGGTAGTGTATTTAAGTAACATCGGTAGAGGCGTTTCAACATCGCGACCACTTAAATTTGGTAACAACTAAAAAAATTCATATTTTGAAATAGTTATAGCCAGTGGCGTGTACAGGAGAAGGGGGGGGGGGAATCATGCCTAAATTTTTATATTAATTTAAGGGAATATTTTTAAATTTCAATAAAATTGAACTGAAATTTTTACAGTTGGTAGGTATACCTATAAACAACTCTTCAACCTTAAAAAACGCCACCCTTCTCCACTTTGGAAAAAGGGTTTTTAAAAATAGTTATTATATTTTAAATGTAGGTATTTGTGATGAGTATTTTTTGTGAATTTAATTATTTTTGAGGGAAATTATAACAAAACCAACGGTTTTATCGCAATCTTATCAACACCTTCTACCAGTCTTCTGAAAATGTCCAATTTTATTTTTCTTTTATCACAAATTAATTTTACGGACTCTATTAAGCTGACAAGTGGGTATTTTACATTTATTTCTTTTTCATCTATAAATTAATGATCTAACAAATTTAGTTATTGAGGATTTTCACTCATTTTCTCAACTCACTTTTCAACAGTCCTGATGATGGGTTAATAACCCGAAACCGGTCGTCAGACTATTCATGAATATATAGGTAGGTGTTTTATATTCATTTGACCTCAAATCAAGTGTTTTAGGTATTTAATCCTGTTGAGTATACTATGGACAATCGAGTATTAACAACTATAGGTACTCTAATATGAAAATTTTTGCCTCCCAAAAGTAAACGCCCATCTTTTATTGTGAACATGAATGTCATACCTATACCCTATGATGAAGTCTCCTCAAACGACTCACCCTGTATATTTTTTATTCAACTAACTATAGATACATGGGGCTTAGGGGCTTTTCAAGTAGAAGTAAATACTTAATACCTAAACCAAATAAAAAATGATACATTTCCTCTCTCTATATATAGGTACCTGTATAATATACCTGCTATCGCGCTTATATAAAGGATAAAGAAGCAATTCTCTTGATTTTTTTACTCCAATCATACCTACATGAGTCTCTAAAATAAGTAGGATAGGTTCCTTGCAACAATATATTACAATTATTCAAGTAGGTTATAGGTACTTACAAGCTCCAGCTACATGCACTTTCCGCATCCAGGGATAAATCTGCCTTTCCCCGTTCTCGTCCTCCTCGTCGTCCTCGTCGTTATTAGTTGAACTACCGTGTTCATCACAATCGTCCTGTTCGTCCGAGATACCGTCGTCTATCCTGAGCCCGAGCTCCTGCAGCGAATGCTGTCCCACAGGACTCCGGCTCGATTCCTGTCCGTGCCCGACAGAGCCGGGACTGCACACACTAGACTTCACATCACTATTACTCGGCTGAGTCACGTTATTGTTACTAGGTAGGTCCGCGATACTCTGGAGCATGCTGGGGGAGCTGGTAACGGGCGTCGGGGGCGGTTGCTGCTGCTGCTGCTGGAGACCGCAGAGGGCCTGGGAGTCGTGGTGTATCGTCGACGGAATCGGGGGTCGAATTTGGTGATGGGCGGCGTGGTGGAGCGGCGAGCCGTGGTGAGGGTGGATTTGGGGGTGGTAGTAATTGCCGTAGCCGCCGTAACCTCCATTGGAGATGCTTGATGTGTTATAGGTGGTCGGAACTGTTTGATGGTGGTTGTGGTAGCCGTACTGAAGGTGGTGCTGTTGCTGAGAGATGTGATGGCCGCCGAAGAAGTCGCCCGCCGGCGAGGGGATGTAGCTGCTTTGACTGTACTCTTCGGTCGGTGGGAATTTGGGATCGACGACGACTCCTGAAGGCGATTGCTGGTAAGTGGAGGGTAACGCGGCTCCCGGTACCGGGTTCATCAAAAACGAGCTCATGATCATTAATTTTTCCTGCGGGCGGCTGCGGACCTCGGTGCTATTATTATTATAGCGCTTTCCAGAGAAGTTCGGTGGGGGGTTTACGGCGCAACTAAGTTATTGCATAGGGTCTTTTTTCTGTTCCCCTACTCCACACACACGCTGCCGAGCAGCTGAGCGGTTAGACCCGCCCACAGCACCCAATTAACTAACCACGTGACGAGGAATCGACCAATAGCGCCCTCGAACGTCACCTACCATGATGGATGACGCTACTCTGGCGCCTGTAGACTAGGAACGCGCGGCGGTCTCTGATAAGTACACACACATACACGATACACGACCTTCCCTTATTTTATTCACTAATAAACTAAAATTTTTGTTTGAACCCTTTAAAATGTAAATAAGAGTAACTTAAATCTTACATTATTATTACCGTGGTAGGTATCGATGTCCTTTTTATTTATTCTTCATCACTCGTTTATTTATTTATACCTATTTATGTTGAATCCTTACAGTGCATTTTTAGGTATGTTAAAGAAAAAATAATGTTTACTTTGAATAAGTTGTCACAATAACGTTTAAAAATTTTATTTAGGAATTAGTACCTACCTAGTTCTTTGAAAGCATGGTAACGGCTTCGTATATTTTACAAGTCACCGCCGGTCGGTAATAAGGTATATAATGATAAAACAACGCGAGTTTGTAGATACAGAGACGGCGCCGGATTGTGTGATCAGTCGCGTGGACGCAAGAGAACTAAACCGTAGGAAGAGGTTGGCGAAAAGCCGGAGTCGCGAGTATACACTCCTCCCACTTTGGTCCTACTACTTCTGTACGTCACCGCTTATCAGACAGTCCTACCTTTCTCCGGACGAGTCTGTTTTTATTCCTACGGGAACGAAAGAGAGCGAAAACTGCTCTTCAGCACCCTCATCATAGGGCCCTCTCGAGAGGTCGGTCTGTTTAAAAAGTTTTGGCAACATGGGGTGAACTTGTGTGCAGGCATGTGTGTAACAGAACCATAGGGTGTGCTGTAAATTTCATTTTTATTGCAGTTTTTTTTTTCTTTTTGTTTTGGGGATACCTATCTCTGAAATTTTTCAAAATTTTTGTTTTCCATTATTATTACCTGATTGTGCTAACAATTTTTTTATTGCCAACAAATCATGATGGGCACCATAAATTAATAGATAAAATTCAAAAAATTGATTTTTCAAAAATTTTGTTGTTGAAAAAAAAAACGTGTTATTGGCCCTATCGAATAGGAATAGAAAAATTAAAAATATGTAACATGCCTTCATCTAAAAAATGTAGCTCATAAAGGATTTAGGTAATTCGGTGACAACATGTTTAGTGAAATCAAAATAAAATAAAGAGCATGGTGGGCTCGGCTTGCGCCATAGGATACACCCCTGGCCGGCAAAATGCATGTCAGAACTTCACTTAATAATCAAAAACACAAAAAAAACACAAAACAAAAAATTTTCAACAAAAAAAATAAGAAATTTCGATTTTTCAGTTTTTTCAGGATATTTCAGTACGACTGAAATATCGATACGACAGAAATACGACTGAAATTATCCTAATTTTTTTCAGATTCTTATTGGGCATTAAATTGTGCCGACTTTGCCCATTTAACCGACTCTCAATATCTATCAAAATAAAAGAGCTATATTAGGTATGTTCGTATAATTGGGAGATGGATTTTGGGAACCCTGTGTTATAGGCTATCAATCTTTTATAATTCAATCTTTATTTATACCTAGGTAAAAATCTTGTTTTTTTTTTACTTTGTGACCAAAATTTTTACATAGGTACCTATACCTAGATATGTAAGAAAATTTGAACCTAAAATACTTAGGTATAGGTATACCTGATGAATAATTATCTTGAAGAAGATGAATCAAGTTGCCACTTTTGATTTTTTTTTACTAATAGGTACCTACCGACAGGTAGGTACGGTTCGAGTAGGTCCGATAAGCTTAATTTAATTTTTCAAAACTCCAGTCAGCTCGAATTTTTGGCAAGGTTTAAAGTCCTGTCAGCTAAAATTTATTTTTTCAATGTCCAATTTGACAAAGCTCAAATTTTTGAGCTAACCGCACCTTGCAACAGTCGAATTTTCGAGCTGACCTGACTTTGTCTAACCGGGCATTGCATCAGCAAAAAAAACAACTAAAAAAATATACCTACCTCAAAAAAACTGCAAGCTTGACTGATTTTGCAAAAAAAACTTCTAACAGCTGAATTTTTTTAAGATTGCCAAAAATCAATCTTATACCTATAGCGGACTTTGTCTAAGTAGAAGATTTTACCGTCCTGGATAGAATCTATACACTTCATTAACTTTATTGTAATCCACGAGCCGCTATGCACTGATAGGTACCCACGTTTATTCCAGCAGAAAAAAACCTAAGCCACAAAGAACACAATTAATACTTATAGGTACCTATTAAAAAAAATAATTATGAAATCCATTTTAAGTAATAATTTTTAAAAAATTGGTGGCACACAATTTTTATTGCGAGAGTATATATAGCATCTACCTATTAGCAAAACGGCTTGCAGGTTCCTATCCTACCTTTTTGTCTTTTGTGTGGTATCCTACTGTATGTATATACAGGCTGTCCCGTAATTAGCGTGCAATACTGAAACAGCCGATTCTATTTTCAAAAATATGAAAAAAAGTTCCTATAAAAATAGGTCGAGAAATGCTTCCTAAGGGGGCTACAGCCCCCGAAAGGGGAGCCCATGAAGATGGTTTTTATTTAATACCTCCGAACCCGTTCAAGATAGAAAAGTGAAATTTTGGGAATTTATCAAACTTTTTAAGGCCAATAAGATGCAATTACAAAAATTTCCATCAGGGGGGGTCAGATAGGTGAAGAGTGAGGTTAAAATCGCACTAACTTTTTTTGTATGTACCTCGTGCCAGGATTTGAGATCAGATTATGAAATGTTGAAGTTTTTTACACAAAAAAGGTCATCTTGCTGAATTTCGATAACAAGCACCGTTTTCGCTTAAAATCGATTTGAAAATTACCTTACCTACATGGCATAAAAATTCATATTGAAACACAACTAGAGAAAAATATTCAACGTAGGCCATGGATCACGTGATGTAATAAGTAACAGTTTGTTTGAAAATTAATTTCATGCTAATTAAGTAGAAGAAAAAGAAAATTTATTGAGTACTGTTTTGTAAAAATGGAAAATTTCACTAACCAAGAGCTGGCTGAAATGCACTTCGTATAACTATGGATTCTGCAATGGTCGTGATCTGGCGGCTGAGTATGAATATACCGACGACGATTTTCAAACCGAAGAGCTCCTACACGCCAAATATGTTCACCCGCATTCGTCAACGTTTACCGGAAAATGGCAATTTTTGACGTGCTCGCGGTCAGGGGAGACCCCATCATAGGAATCATGCTGTTCAAAATTTTTGCCATTTTTTTGCTCAATAAATTTTCTTTTTCTTCTACTTAATTAGCGTGAAACACAATTTTCAAACCAACTGTTACTTATTACATCCCGTGATCCATGGCCTACGTTGAATATTTTTCTCTAGTTGTGTTTCAATATGAATTTTTATGCCATGTAAGGTAATTTTCAAATCGATTTTAAGCGAAAACGGTGCATGTTATCGAAATTCAGCAAGACGACCTTTTTTGTGTAAAAAACTTCAACATTTCATAATCTGATCTCAAATGCTGGCACGAGGTACATACAAAAAAATTTAGGGTGATTTTAACCTCACCTTCACCTATCTGACCCCCCCTGATGGAAATTTTTAAATTTTTGTAATTGCTTCTTATTGGTCATAAAAAGTTTGATAAATTCCCAAAATTTCATTTTTCTATCTTGAACGGGTTCGGAGGTATTAAATAAAAACCATCTTAATGGGCTCCCCTTTCGGGGGTTGTAGCCCCCTTAGGAAGCATTTCTCGACCTATTTTTATAGGAACTTTTTTTTCATATTTTTGAAAATAAAATCTGCTGTTTCAGTATTGCACGCTAATTACGGGACACCCTGTATAGGTACCTAGTTAAAATACGTAGGTACCTACAGGTATACCTACTGTTGTTTTCTTAAAACTTATAATACTTCCGTAAAAATTGATCGATTTGAAAACAAGGGGAAACTTATTCTGAAATGATACCATGATAATTGTCTTGGTGGCCTAGTCGCTTGGGGTGCACCATCCCGACCCACCATACTACTATTACTATAATACTGAAATGATTTTAAAAATGACTTTAAGTATCATAAAGTATATATTAGGTACTGCCCTTTAACATTTTGTGCGTAGATTGCTGGCAGTAGGTATTATTTAGTCCAGTAAAATTAGACGAAAAGGCATAGGAATTATGCAATTTATGCGGAAAAGAAAATATTTTGTGTGGGGGTTGGGTGGTCAATGGAGAGTCTAAATCCAAAAATGCGACCTCCTACCCCTTGTGAATTAGCCGCCATATTGGTTTTAGGGGTGGATGGGTTTTTTGCACTTTACGACGTTAATTCGCATTTTACCGAAAAAAGTGTTAATACTTACTTTATTCAGAAAAACATTCTCCACAAATTTGCATATGTGACATTTTTTCGTATTTGCAATATTTAATGACCTACAGGTGAATTATTAAGAACAAGGGCGGGGATGAAAGAATGGTATTTTCTGAATAACTCCTTTTTTTCAATCGCAATCCAAAAATTGTTCCCACAAAACTTGTAGCGCTTACAATTACGACAATTATATAACAAGTAGATACTTAGGTAGGTACCTAGCTAAGTCATAATAAACCATCATGCCGACATTGATGGTAGTTAATAATCGGCGGTTTAGATAATTATTAATGTGCACCCAAGCAGCATTAAAGTAGCAACCACTGGGAATTGGAAGTAATCGGAACGTTCACTAAGTGGTTATTACGCATCCGAGACTAAATTTAAGTCACGAAAATTATTGCTTATTACCGCAACTTATAGACTTTTTACCAGGTGACTGTGTAGTCATTTATTCCATATACCGATACTATATTGTATGTTATGTTTTTTCTTAGTAGGTATAGCTTTTAACGTTTACGAAACGTTATCGTCACCAATAAAATTACCGCCAAAACGTTGGAATCTTGAAGACTATGATAGTTGCAATAACTTCGACAGATTAGATTACCTAATATTAACTTTAAAGTTTTTTAAACTTAAAAGTAGGTTTTGAAGTTGTGGCAAAACGTTTTGGGGACCCAAATTAAACTTTCAAGTCGCGGAACTTTATAGTAATATTCAAAGTAAAACTAACGTTCTAACTATAGCAATAATAAAACGTAAAGTGATTTCCATCACTTGATTAAAATATCAGAGTTACTTTAACGTTCAATAATTACCTAATGCTCTTAAAAAATTGCAGTAAAGTATAACGAAAACTTTGATAGAGGCATTTCACCTTTTTTGGGACTTGAAATTTAACTTTCTAAGTCACGGAACCTTCGATAGTAATGTTCAAAGTAAGAGTAACGTTCTGGCTACCAATAAAAAATACTTGAAAGTGATTTTCATCATTAGTTTTATATCGCAGTTACTTTAATAATAATAATAATAATAATATTATCGTTTATTTACCTAAGATACATAATTCCGGCTCAATATTACATCTAAGAAAAACGTTTAAGAAAAATTTAGCTCAGCAACTGCAGTAAATAAACAAAAAAATCCACAAGGAAAACTCCAGCATGCGAGATTCAATTTTCAACAAACTACAAGCTATACTAGGTACACAATATTCCACTAATTAATTTCACACCTACCAACTAACATTTCACATCAACATCAAAACAGCCCTATACATTCTCAAAAGTACACCACAAAATCTACATTAAACAACGGTGGTCAGGACGTCATGAGCCAGACACAACGAAACCACGACCCCACTACGTCCAGGGTGTTGAGTATTGTTGTAACATTACTGCAACAGCACTATAAAGCAATCTGTTATCTGATATTCAGGCCTACCACCTCCAGGATATCCATAATATCATTACTGTGCGCTATCTTTTTTAATTGTACTTTAAACAAAGGGTAAGTTTTTATTTCCCTTAGTTTTAATGGAAGCCAATTATATATACGTGGTCCAAGAAAGGCCGGATTTCGCTGTCCTGTTGTAGTCCTTGATGAAATCACTTTCTTGCTTTCGTTTATCTTTGCTCTAGTGCAATGTTCATGCTCCACTGCAGTAAGAAGATGTCTATTCCGAAAGAAACATATCGCCATCCTATAAAAATGCAGTTTCCGTGGACACATAGCTCCGGCCTCATCATACAACAGGCTACTATATAAAGTGCTGGTCTATTATATTTAATCTTCGAAAACATCCTTTGTAGTACTTCAATCTTCTTCAGGTGACAACTCATCAAACCGCCCCATCCCACAAGTCCGTACACCAGCCTCGACTCTATCAGGGAACAGTGCAGTATCCTCAGATATGGCAGGCTGATGTATTTTTTTAATATTTTAAATCTGTACAGTAGGCTTCTCAGTGTTTTAGCAAGATTTTCCGTATGTTTGTTCCATCTCATATGGCTGTCAATATGCAATCCAAGACATTTTATTGCATCTGTAGACAAAATATTTGTTCTTTGTCCTTCATTATCAACCGATATGCACCCATACTCCGGTAGCCCATTTTTATATAAGGAAAAGGGTGTACGTAGAATGTCTTTTAATAATTCACTGTACCTAAGTCATTTGTTATTGAACCATTTAAATATATATGAGAGATCTTGTTCCGCCCTATCTTTCAGTTCTTCCCAAGTTTTCGCGGTATAGAATATTGCAGTGTCGTCAGCGTAACCCAGTATACAACCATTCAAAAACTTGTTTAAGAGGTTGTTTACATACAGGTTGAAAAATATGGGTCCAAGGATTGTTACCTGTGCACCCCGCATTTCAATGACAAGTGCTCGCTAATTTGTTCCTCTAATTTTAACGCATTGGGATCGATTTTCTAGATAATTTATGATCTAATTAAATTTGACGTTGTAACCCTGAACCCCAGATCTTCCAAACTGTTTACTATAGTAGCTCGTGGTTGACAGTGTCAAACGCCTTTGCCAAATCCAAAAAGACACACAACGAGGCATCTCCCCTATCTAAACTCTTATAGATCTCAGAGGTTAACAAATATACCTATTGCGTCCTCAGTAGATTTACCTTCTCTAAATCCAAATTGTTTGTCACTTAGTAGCCCGTATTTGGAAATGCATCCCGTGATACGGTTCTTCAGAATTTTTTCGAAGATCTTAGCTACATTCGACACAACGGATATAGTTCTGTAGTTTGTTATAATAACTTAATTTCACATTTTTTATGTATGGGGGAAATCACAGCCATTCCGAAGTCGGTGGCACATATACCGGCCTCAAATAAAGTTTCTGATTTAATTCCGTCTATTCCTGGCATTTTTTTATTTGCCAGAGATTTTATGGTATACTACCTAATTACTTATTCTCTCTCATTAGTTGGGGCCAGAAAGAATGAGTGTGTAACTGTGTAATTGTCACCAATGGGGGAACTCCTCGGTAGTTGATGTTCAAGCGATGCTCCCACGTTTGCGAAATATTCATTAAAACCACTTGCTATTTCAACGTCCGATAAGTTCCATTAAGGTTTCATAGTTACCGGATATTCTTTAAAAAAGCGCAATAAAGTAACGACCACTTTGATAGAGGAATTTCACCTTTTTTGGAACTTCAAAATAAACTTATAAGTCCCTGAACATTGTATAGTAATATTCAAAATAAAAATAACGTTATGGCTACCAATAAAAAATAATTGAAAGTATTAGGTATATCGCAGTTACTTTAATAAGGTTCCATAGTTAGCGAATACTGTTGAAAAAGCGTATTAAAGTAACGACAACTTTGATAGAAGCATTTCACCTTTTCAAATTTTAAATCGACTGATTTCCATGAATTCCGGCTTACATTTCTTCGACTTCCTTATTAACGGCGTCTTGAATAATAGAAAAGTCACGGCAGTTCAAGCCTAAATACTGGTGGCCCAAGTCATAGTCTGAACTGAATTATAATTTGGCGTGTTTCAACTAAAATTAGAATAACGAGAGTGGCGGGCTCTACTAAAATGACAGTGATGAATATTTTGAGAGTGTCAGTGTTTTATTAATGATCTTTAGTGGACCTGGCGGCTTGACTCAACAATGCCTGACGAGTGTGTTCTGGGGTTTTCCCTGAAATGCACTTTCCACGTAGATATACTTAACACATGACTGGAAAATGCGGAACCGTATCATTCTTGAAGTAACGTCATTTATTTCACTTTGACAAATCAATTTTTAAAATTTACTCTCAAAATTCATATTCATCACTGTGCTCATGTTTTTCCGTGCAGTCTCGCGCGTTTTAATAAAGTTGGCTGGTATATACGGTGATTATGTGGGCCTTAATGGAATTCATTCATTTTGATTAATAAATTATAGTGTCTATTTTCTTTATTTTTGAAAACAATTCTTGAGGCCCGCAGTATGCTTTATAGCAAGCCTCATTAAGACGATCAATATAAGTACGCAGGGTGCGAGTACTGGGTTCTTAAAATCAGCCAGTACACCCAATAAAGGTTCTCTCTCTCTCTCTCTCTCTCTCATAAGCGAATTGCAATTAATAGCTGCTATGTTAAATTGTTTCAATGGGATTGTTTGTAACAATACCAAAAATTAAGTAGGAATAAGTGTCTGCATGTATGGTAACTTATTCAAATCAAATAATCTATAACAATTTCCCTTTTATTGTGTAAACGTTCAGTATTCAGCATAAATATACCTACAGAGAAATATGCCTTTGTATAAAATAAAGACTCATCAGTATTCGCTCGGTATTAATTATAATGTTTCATCTCCAAGAAGAATTAAGGCAAAAATTTTCATAAAACTGTTTTTCGTCCATCTTTCAGGCAAATACGCAGGTATGATATGTGCATTCAAGGCACGAAATTTGATTGGCGTCTTGAAGAAACATGATTTGAGAAGCGGTTTTCGCCTATTATTTGTTCCGGCGTCAATACAACTCGGTTGCAGTTTCATGACAACCGTGACTTGCATTTAAAAGCCTCCGGAGATTTACAATAATATTTGATGGTTGAAACTTCAAGCAATGGATAGTTTGTGGGCCACTTTGTGGGCCTATCCATCAGATGAAATCTCCCGGGTAGATCAATCAAACGAACAATCTGATATTTACCATTTTCAATACACAATGTCAAAATATTATGAGTCTAATTTCCGATCAAATCTCGTTACGGAACTTTTGTATATTGAAAAAATTTCGTTTAGAAAAAGAATAGAAAATCAAGACCAAAGTCCTATGTCAACCGTTTCAATCCAATGTTAAAACAGAAATATAATATTTAAACTTACATCTATATCTACCTACGTGCTTACATGCATATATTGCAACTAAAATATCTCGAGGCACCCCTCATCAGTGCATTGCGTATACATGTCGGTTCCGGGGAGCATTCAAAGCAAGCGTCAGCTCATACCTGGGGGAGAACCGATCAATGTAAGAAAGTGACAGGACCGTCAGCGACAAGCAAGGCTAACAAAATTATACATTCACAAGTCTCTGGTGTATACGACACGGTTTCTGTGTTCTATGTTTAGTTTATTCAGAAAGTACACGCCGAAGACAAATTCTAACAATTCAGTAACAAGCTTACTTGTCACTAGAGAGTTTGGTGTCAAAACCGGTAAAATCGAAAGGGCGCCGACTTCCTACTAACTGTCATTTGTTTGAAAGATAGAAAATATTTGAATCAGACAATTCCAAAAGATCTTGTTATTTTAGATGATGGTAGATCCTTACAGTGCAATTTTTCAGAGTGTTGTCATATGGGGAATTTCATATACAGGCTGTTTTGTAACTGGACAGCCAAAATGAAACGTTATTTATAAAACCGCATTTTAAGAAAAAAATAAGAAATAACTTTTTTCAAGATGAGGCCTCGTTTAGGAAATATTAATTTTTTAAATATTTCCTAAGTGAGGCTTGCATCTTGAAAAAAGTTATTCTCTCTTTTGATTTCTATGATTTTTTTGCCATTCTCCTTAAGAGTGACAGCAGTGCATTTTAAATATTCGGAAAAGGGGAACTCTGAAAAACCGTATGCAAAAAACACCACTAACTCACATGTCACACGGGGGTCGTTGGAGGGGGATGAATTTGATATAAAGTCCTTGAGGTATACGAGATAAATTATTAATTTTTATTCTCTCTTTTATGCTTAAAAGGCAATTTTTTATATGACGTTTGATTTTAACTCTCCAGTTTCTGAAAAATATATATTTTTAGCAGCCTTAGTTTCACATTTTTGGAAATATTTCCTAAACGAGACCTGATCTTGAAAAAAGTTATTCTTTGTTTTATGCTTAGAATATGACTTTAATATGACGTTCCATTTTGGCTGACTATTATAGTCACCAAAAACCCTTTATTAGATATATTTATGAGAAAAGTCTTTTTCTGAAGTTTGTCATACAAATTTTGAAAAATATGGATTTCCGGACGTAATGTTTACGACAAGTACGCGTTTAATTAGAAAGAATCGTCCTTTAGAGCCTAGAACTACCTTATGGTAGTTCTAGCTGCAAAATCCATCTTCTGCCTAATAGTGATCTCCGGAAGCGGATGAAAAAATGAAAGAATATGTCACAGCCACATATTATTTATAATCCAGGCTAACGAAAACATGTCTGAGATCCCCATAGTAAGAGTCTGCCAACGTAAACTAACTGCAACAAAGCAAACGAGAGCACGTTTTATTATACGAGGAGCAGTCATAAAGTGGATACACTCTCTTGTTATAGGCATTAACATGAAAATTCAAGTTAACGCATTTTTTCACGGTCAAGTTCATAAAGGTATTATACCTACCTACATGGAATATTATAGAAAATTTAATTCTGGGCATTCATAATGGATTAAATTATGAAAATGCAGATATATAAATGAGCTCTATACACCTCGATGTCAAGAAGGTTACTAGAATGAAAAATCTTAAAAAATCATGATCAAATGCTAAAAAAAGAAATACAATTTATTCTATTGTAATTCCCGGTAAAACCATTACCTATATAGTTCTTCACGAAATTAACGCACCATTGCCAAAAATTGTCTTTTGTTTACTTTTTCTCAAAATTACTTGTCCCCGATTTGAACGATTTTTGTCTAATGACAGATGTTTCTTCCAGAAAGTTAGTTTTTTCGGATGGAAATCTATATTTTCATAAATACAGGGTGTTAAGCAATGATATGTGTTTTTTTCCTAAAATTTTAAACACCCTGTAGAGTTCAACAATAACAATTTCCACTAAAAATTAACATTAAGCTTACCTGGCCCTTTTTGTACCATCTTGATTTTCTAGTGAAATCAAAATAAAGAGCACGGCGAATTAGGTTTGCGCCATAGGATACACCCCAGGCAGCCAAAATACATGCCAACAACTATGAGTACAGTGCCCCTCGGTGTGCATAGAAGTAGGTAAAGACCTACTGACCATTGTTTGACAAGAGATGAATTTTGATTTAGGTACTCTATTTATAATGGCTACTATAAGAAAAACTACAGGTTCTTATTAATTTATAAGAAAAAAACAGAAAGTGACAGTAAATTGTGATCAGTTAAAAACAGCTATCAAAAAATATTCGATAGAGTAGGTACCTTATTCCATTATTAGTCCTTATCTTAGACTATATTAATAAATATGGACCGCGCCTTCCCTATCTTAGCTTGAAGTCAGTTTTGGTTTGTTGATATTCTCTCTCGCACTCATATGCTGTTTCTGGCGGGGTAAGGGGAACGACGTAAAACGTAAACAAACAGAACGCAACGGCAGTGGCGCGCTCGAGTTCAGTTATAGGAAATGTAATAATTACATAAATTATAATAATTATCATAATATTCATAATATTATTATTTTATTTGCAGTTTTTGTTACAAAAAACATAAATTATGGGAATACTAATAGATATTAAATTAAGAAAATATATACTGATACCTACCTATACAAAATAAAAGGTAGAAAAATGTAATAACAATTTAGCAAATAAAACATCGATAGGAAAGTCGGAAAGCAATATACATCAGTAGGTACCTAAAATATTTTTTCAATTTCTTACATATTTAGTTGATTTTATTCTAAAAATAAATTAAACGAACCTAATTGAAAATATGTCAGATACCTGATCACTAATTTTAAAATGCCCTGTATTACTAAAGTTTTGTTCTGATATTGCTGGGAGTGAATTCGTCTCAATTTTAGAAGAATTAATTGCCGATAAAAAATGAAAGATCATGGAAAAAGTTCACCACATTTTAAAAATTTGCAACTTAAAATTAGTAATAATCTGAAATTTTTTTAACGTTCGTGCAACCGGGTCAAAGTCTTCTATTTCATATTCTTTGATGATATTGTTTGAATATTATTCCCCCTCTCCATATTCTGATTATCTTAAATTAGAGGTTGACAATAATAATAGGTAATATACTTTCAAAAAGTTTTATTTATTTAAATGGAATAATTTTTCCAAGTTGCATTTGTATTCAGTAGGTATTCAGTATGCTTTCAAAAATTAAAAAAAACTGTCAAAGAATAATTGTTTTCACAAATGAAAAGATAAAACACTTACACTACGCTACGCCCATGACCATGTATGCTTTGTTTTGATTGACGGCTTTGCGTTGCTTACGTAGGAAACTGATAGACTTACCTTCTTTCGAAGTTTTCTCAAAAACAGAACACGTTTTCGCCACTTTTTTTTAGCTTATTTGAAAAATTAATTACTAAAGCTTAAAACGAGTGAAAGCTAGAGCTGAAAATATAAATAACAAGGAACTTACAACTGTTTGAAAAACACGAACTCTTATTGTGGTATAATGTAAACAAACGGTCTGACAGGATGTAAACATTCATGTTGCCAGATGTAGCAAAGTAAAACGGATATAAGGGATCCATCGATGTTTATTGCCCACCAATAACACTGGAGAGGTTGCGCTCTTTCATTGTAAGTGCCAGTTTCATTATTGATCTGGCATTCATTGTTTTGCACAGTCTTGTTTGGAGAGAGAGGGATGTCGGAACACTTTTTCAGTGTTTATGTCTTGGTCCATATTTATTAATATAGTCTAAGGTCCTTATGTTTTTTTGAAAAGTCCTTTATTTTCATTAATATGCAAAAAATGAATCTTGAAAAGTCAATATACGTGGTACAGTGTAAAACAACAAACAAATAAGGTCCTGAACGAGGGCTTTAAAAATTCTCGGATTTTGCTTATTTTCAATTACGTCGTATTTGGGGTATTTTTTCTAGGCTACTCCAGAAGAATTCTGAACTTCACGAGAAAATTACTTTTCCCGGTAATGTAGGTATCCCGTTCATTTTCAAAAGGCATAATTGACAAACATTTATGGGCCAACAATTTTGCAAACCCAGAATTGTGCAATTTTCGTATAATTTTAAAACCCAATTAAATTCGGTTAATTATTCATTGCTACACACACTGTATTTACAAAAAAAATCCAACGTAAACACTAACTTTCTGGATGAGACAACCTGTCATTAAAAAAAATAACTCAAATCAAATAAGTAATGCTGACAACAACAAAAAAAAAAATAAAAAAAAATAAAACTTTTGGTTATTGCTTGGTCGTGCATGCGATATAGTTTCTTGAAGAACTGTATTATTAACTTCATAGGCAATCCTCATATATAAATAAAAGAGCTGATGTATTCGGGGCATCGTATCGCAAAAGTGTTGGAAAACAGAACCGTCCTAAGAATCGTGAATCATTTATCAAGTCGTGTGTCGTGTGGTCCGTCGACTCCCACCATATTGAATATCGGCTACTACTGACATTTACAAATGAATAATAATTGTGTCCTTTTACTTTCAACAATGGACTGATACGGCTTTACTGCCTCCAGTAGGCTATGTCACTCAAAGCCTAGCTTGGTCGTGATCCTGACTTAGCGATGGTATTCGCCGATATGTGGACTCTATCCGGTCAGATATCTAATAAGGTCACGTTATATGTTTGGTATAGGTCTAATTGGATTTAGAATTAATTTGACCACTCGATTTTGACCTTTGACTTTTAGTTCTGGAAAAATGTAATTGAGCGGTGTTGTTTATAAGCGCGGAACTTAGAAAATGTAAAACTAATGAATGAGTGAGACCTATAAATTATATTGTCATACCTAATGTACATTATGATGAAGAATTCTACTTTTAGCAGAAATACTTTTTTAGGTATCTAAGTTTGAGACTATTGACGAATACAAGAAAAAAGGTATAGGTAGTCTAATCGATAAAAAAATTAGTAAGGTAATGAGTATAAATGCAGTTTATGTGAAGTTAGCAACGATTTCTCCGCAGCCACGAATTCTGACGAGGCGGAAAATTAACACCATCTACGTATGAGCTCTGTAAACGATTACCTTCTAATCCCTAAATATGTGTATAGGCAATCAGAGCTGACTGGTAACTCCCAGCTACGATCCAAGTAGGTACCAAAGTGAAAAAAAAAATTAAATATCGTCTTTCTCTTACAATTTTGTCACTCCAAAACGGGGTGGCAAAAAATCATGACCTAAATGTGCGTTGATGCCAGTTCTTTGCATAAGGTTCTCCAAAAGTCCCCCTTTGCGAATATCTATACTGTTATGGTTCGCAGGGACTGTGCTTTCTCTACTCTTTTTTGAAAATTTATTTTCCTCTCTGATTCCCTCTTACCATAAACAATTTATTTATTTAGGGGGCCTTTCTTTTTTAAAAACTAATAAAAGTTTAGTCTGTATGAGACCTCTATTACTCAGAGTGAGTTCAAGTACTTTTTTTATAAATTTTTTTAAAAATTTTCATAACCTATAAACTTCTATTGAAACTCAAATTTTAAATTTGTTTGGGTTTTATTACAATAAAAAATTTTCCCAACAATAACACTTACAACAACTAACTTAAAAATAACTTAAAATTACTCACAGTTTGTTCCCTTAATAAATCTTCTTCGTCACCGACTTTCTGTCATTAATTTTTGACTGAAGTCCCTCGTAGGTTAACGAAAGGAATAACCCACGGAATCAGCTGTTGAACAATGCTTGAAGTCAACTCTAGTAGCCTTGCTGTTAGTGTGACAGCAATTTCAATGTAGATCTCTGCACAGATATATCCAATTCGTTGCTACGTTTTTCTATCTTCAATGTCAAAATCGCAGAATCCAAATCGCTGCACGGCTGTACCCAAATCAAACTGCAATTGTCAGCTGCCTGCTAAGCCAAATCTCTGCACGGCTGTTTCCAAATCAAATTGCAGTTGTCAGCTACCAGCTAACCAAATCTCTCCTTCTAACCTATATGTTTCTTCTAGTAGTCAGCTACGGCCTCTGTTCTTTACCAAATTCTTGATGTTCGAAATTTTTCTAGATGTTCACGATGTTTGGCTATGATTTATTAGTGGTCTACACTGATTAACTTGTGTTTTGGGAATCTCCTTAGATAATCGTTGTTTTTCTATTTATAGTTTTTCTTGTAACTATGTAAATTCGATTGTTATCTGCTTGACAACATATTATTTCTCACTATGACAGCGGATAATTTTTGTATTTTCCTTCCAATCAACATCTATGAAATTCATTTCTCTTCTGGAGTAAAACACACAAAATCCTCTTTGGACATGTTATGTTTTCCCCTTTCTAACAGCCAATTTCCCTGCTACTAGAGTTGCTGTTCTTTTCTTCTAAATTGTGACTTTTTATAATTTTATGCCTGTCATTTCTCCCATACACTCTAGCTAACTTATTCTAATTATTTATTTATTTATTTATTTATTTATTTATTTATTTAATACTCCCATCAACAAGCCAATGGCTTATATCGGATGGGGAAAAGTACACAAATTAATATAAACTTACTACAATATGAAATAAGAAATGTAATTAATAGTTTACAATATTAAAAAAAAAGCAGAACGACTACTTGTGACTACTCGAACACCAGCTGGTGAGGCAGGCTACATCAGGTCAATGTGGTAAGTTAAAAGAAAAAGAAACAACAAAAAAAAAAAGAAATAAATAAAAGTAAAGGCAACCTAAGGACTAGAAGAACTAGACGCCGCCAGTAAAAATCGTCTAAGTTGAAGTTCGCTACACGAAAACAGATCAAGGTTTCCATCAACCCTATTAGCAATGTCACACATGCGATTTAAAGGAGAAAACAAAAGAGTATTTGTCCTTGCGGTTTGAACTCGCAGAAGTTGTTGTTGCCTAAGTGTAACTTGGGGAGTATGGAAAGAAATCTGGGAAAGGATATCAGGAGAGTCAATGCGTCCATTCAATAAACCCCAAAGGAAACGCACAGCGGTGTACGTACGTCTCGCTTCAAGACTGTTGAAGTTAAACTCAGCAAGAAGTTTAGAGTGCGGGAAGCCTACAGGAGGATAAGTACCTGTGAATTTAAAATGAAGAAACTTCAAGAAACGTCGGTGTACTCTCTCCAGATCACTAACTTGACATCTATATACAGGCGACCAGATAATCGAACCGTATTCCAGCTTGGGTAGAATGAAAGCACGAAATAGAGTTGCGAGGGTAGTAACATTTCTAAAATCCCAAGTATTACGAATAATGTAACCTAGTGCCCTAAACGCAGAGGAGCAAGTATTTTCAATATGTCTATTGAAAGAGAGTTTGGGAGTAAATATTATACCAAGGTCTTTGAATTCAGAGATCCTCTGGAGAGAGTGGTCCCCAATTGAGTATGACGCTTGGAGCATATTACACTTAAGGCTGTAGGACATAATATAGCACTTAGAAGTGTTTAATGGTAATTGGTTATTACTGCACCATGTGTTGAGACGGTCAAGGGAGCGCTGGAGCCGCTGGCAATCTTCAAGCGACTTCACTTCACAGTAAATTTTTAAATCGTCTGCATAGAGAAGATGATTGACCTCAAGACCATCGACGATGTCATTAATAAATAAATTGAAGAATAGCGGACCTAATTTAGAGCCTTGAAAAACACCCGACTCGACCGAATAATCGGGAGAGTTAGTGCCGTAATACGAAACATACTGAGATCGGTCGGATAAATAATTTGTGAAAAAGTTAACAAGGGCATCAGAAAAACCGAAATTTGAAAGTTTTAAAAGAAGTAAGTCATGGTTTACTCTATCGAAGGCCCTAGAAAAATCCATATATGCTACATCAACCTGGGAACGACAGTCGATAATCTCTGAGACGTATTGGGAGAAAGTAAACAGGTTGGTAATAGTGGACCGACCTTTCATGAAACCGTGCTGAGCCGAAGAGATAAGAAATCTAACGTGCGGGTATAACACTCTGTATAGAAGTTCCTCGAAAGCCTTCCCAAAGTTGGGTGCTATACAAATTTGCCTGTAGTTGCAGATCTCAGTTTTGTCGCCTTTTTTGAAGACGGGTATCACCTTGGAACGTTTCCATCGAGTCGGATACCTTCCAGAAGCAATTGAAAGGTTCAAAATTTTGGTGAGGGGGTAGGAGAATATTGAAGCACAGTCACGTAGGAGAAAAGAGGGAATGCCATCTGGACCGGTAGTTTTAGAGTTTTTGAAAGCTTTCAGAACACGGCATACTTCAGACTCGGTAAAAGATGACACGGTAAGCGTAGGAACATTTGATGTCGAGAATGTATTCACATACGTTTTTTTGTTCACAGCTACCGGCGGGGAATGATCGAAGAAGTCGCGGAAGGACATGAGAATATTGGGAAGACCAGTTACAGAGCTACCATTGCATTTCATAGGATCTGGAGGACCGGGAGGACCTCGACGATTATTGACAAACGACCAAAATTTTTTTGGATCACTAACTAAGTGTTCTTCAGTCTGGGAAATGAAGTTCTGATACGAATGTGCAATATCACGCTTAAGTGATGACCTCAGGTGTTTGAATTCTCTATGAGCGTTACAGTTACCGAACCTTTTAAAAGAACGATGAAGAACGGCTTTCCTTTTTAAGCTTTCCTTTTAAGACTATTCTAATTATTTTACAAAAACTATTCTATGACATTTTGCCTTATTATTACAATATTTTCTATTCTACTGTCCCAAACAAATCTAAATATTCTGTTCCAATAGAACTTTTCAAAAACTAAAGACTATTTTTCATGAAAGAAAAAAAACTATTACTACATAAATAAGCTTAATGAGTTTTTTATAACAATACCTACTTCTGATAAATTGTCAATTTTTATGATTTTTTTCGCCACCATCCTTAAAAGTGGCGCTAGATATTCGGAAAGAAGAACTTTTAGGGAACCGTATTCAAAAAACCGCATCAACGCACATGTCACACGGGGGTTGTCGGAGGGGGATGAATGTTGACATAAAACCTTGAGGTATACGAGATAATTAAATTGTCAATTCTTGGGATTTTTTGTGCCATTAAATATTAAGAGTCACAGAAGTGCGCTCAAGATATTCGCAAAGGGGGACTTTTGAAGAACCGTATGCAAAAAACCCATGAACGCACATAACACACGGAGGTTGTTGGAGGGGGATGAATATTGACATACGAGATAAATTGTCAATTTTTACATATATTTTTTTGCCATTCTCCTTAAGAGTGACAGAAGTTCATTTTAAACATTCGGAAAAGGGGACCTTTGAAGAACCGTATGCAAAAAACCCCATTAACTCACATGTCACACTAGGGTTGTTGGAGGTGGATGAATTTGACATAAATCCTTGAGGTATACGAGATAATTTGTAAGTTTTAATTTTTTTTTTTCGCCATCCCCCTTAAGAGTAACAGAATTGCACGCCAGATATTCCGAAAGGGGGACTTTTGGGGAACCGTATGAAAAATACGCCATCAACGCACATTTCACACGGGGGTGTTGGAGGAGGACGAATGTTGACATAAATCCTTGAGGTATACGAGATAAATTGTCAATTCTTATTTTTTTTTGCTACCCCGCCTTAAAAGTGAGAGAAGTGCACGCTAGATATTCGGAAAGCGAATCTTTTGCAGAACAGTATGCAAAAAACTGCATTGATGCACATGTCACAAGGGCGTTGTTGGAGGGGTATGAATGTTGACATAAATCCTTTAGGTTTGCGAGATAAATTGTCATTTTTTATTATTTTTTTGCCACCCCCGCCTTTAAGAGTGACAGAAGTGCATGCTAGATATTCGGAAAGGAGACTTTTGGAGAACCATATGCAAAAAACCGCATCAACGCACATTAAGACCGTGATTTCTTGCCACCCTGTTTTGCAGTGACAAAACCTTTTATATTTATTTATTTATTTCACTTATACCTACTTAGATCGTAGCTGGGATTTACTATTCAGGTCTGATTGCCTATACGCACATTTATAGGGATTTGAATGTGATCATTTACAGAGTTCATAGGTAGATGGTGTTAATTTTACGACTCGTCAGAATTCGTGGCTGAGGAATAAACTATAATGCATGCGGTGTTAAAAAAGTCTCTGAGGTCTGGGATCAAAATTCTGCTGTAAGTCTCTGCCCCGTAATTGCTCAAGTGAGTTTGATTTGGTTTTACAAACAACATACTTCTTATAAACATGCAGTGCATGACCCCTCAAGAAAAAATCCATTGAAGTCAAGTCGGGTGATCTAGGAGGCCATGCATGCATTCAATTTAGTCCTCTTCTTCCAATCCATTGATTGAAATAATTCCACTGTATTGCATGACTAGCAAAACAAAATGAGGAGGTGCCCCATTTTGCTGAAAACGTGAAAGGTTTTCTGTTACTATACATCAAGTTTCCATCAGCGCGAGTTTGATTCACATGTAAATAGTGGAAATAATATTGAGCTAATGAAGGGTACAAAAAACACGAGTCTGAACACAAAAAGAACACCGTTTCACCATTATTAAGAATCGTCAGTCTGCTAGATGCATGATGAGAGGTGCACTAGTCCAAAGGAAACAACTTCAGTCAGACTTAGGCTCCTACATTGTCGTAAATTGAAGGTCAGTAGGTTAGTAGAGAGGGTCTAACTTTCGAACCGCCTTGGACTCCAGAATTTTTTTTTATTTTTTTTTTTCATAAAGTTGGACTTTTATACCCCTCTTCATTTTGGTGGCATTTTCAAAAATTTAATCGACGCCCTGGCGGAGAAATGTGCATGCGAAGACATCGGCATTGGGTTTTTTGCACATAACTCGCTTAATCCAACTCTGAGCATAGTAAATATCCATCGAAAAATGAAGAGCTCCCGAAGACGCGTAATTTGATTTTTGCCTGGTCCAAATCGGTCAAACGGTTCTCGAGATATCGCATTTTCAATTTTAAGGCCCTTTCTTCAGGGTTCCGCCGCGGTGCGAATACACCGCCGTCCGTGTTCGCGTGTTTTGCATGGAAAAAATCGACTTAGGGACTTAATTTTTTTTTCATCGACAGACAGCAATGATGCGTGAAATTTAGAAGTCGCTATCTCGATTAGAGGGGGAGGGGGAGGGGAAATCATAATTAAAATTCAAATTGCTATAACTTTCGCTAATATTGGGGCCTCGGGCCCAACCAATGGGAGATGACACTTTGGAATGCTTACTTTAAATTTTTTTTGTTTTCGATTCCGCCAATATTGGCAAGATGCCCGCAGAAAAACCGATTTCCCTCCCCCCTTTTTTTTTCTTAAAACTGTTTTTTTGCCATGAAAGAAGGGGGTGGGGGTAAAATTTATTTCGTCATCAGACGGGAATTTTTTTATCTTTGATTTGAGCCTCAGTAGACCTCGATCGGACCATTCTTAAGGTCACAGGGTCACCAAACGCGTTTGGTCCTGTAGAATGGCAAGGATTAGGGTTAGCGGATTCCGCTACCCGGCATTTTTTAGGGCTAAGTGTCCCCTTTCAAGATTTTCTCATCCCATGTCGCTATCTCAATTAGGGCCTGCACGCAGACGTGATATGTAAACCAATTAATCTAGCCGCGGAGCAGCGAGAGCCGGGGGCCAAGCCTAGCGCTCCCTCTCCTTTCTCTCTTCTCTCACAGACACACACGCTGGATTAATTGGTTTACATATCACGTCCGCATGCAGGTCCTAATTGAGATAGCGACATGGGGTAAGAAAATCTTGAAAGGGGACACTTAGCTCTAAAAAATGCCGGGTAGCGGAACCCGCTAACCCTAATCCTTGCCATTCTACAGGACCAAACGCGTTTGGTGACCCTGTGACCTTAATAATGGTCCGATCAAGGTCTACTGCTGGGGCTCAAATCAAAGATAAAAAAAATTCCCGTCTGATGACGAAATAAATTTTACCCCCACCCCCTTCTTTCATGGCAAAAAAACAGTTTTAAGAAAAAAAAGGGGGGAGGGAAATCGGTTTTTCTGCGGGCATCTTGCCAATATTGACGGAATCGAAAAAAAGAATACCATTTTAAAGTAGGCATTCCAAAGTGTCATCTCCCATTGGTTGGACCCGAGGCCCCAATATTAGCGAAAGTTATATAGCAATTTGAATTTTAATTATGATTTCCCCTCCCCCTCCGCCCCTAATCGAGATAGCGACTTCAAAATTTCAGGCATCATTGCCTGAATTTTGACATTTACACTGCTGTCTGTCGATGAAAAAAAAATTAAGTCCCTCAGTCGATTTTTTCCATGCAAAACACGCGAACACGGACGGCGGTGTATTCGCACCGCGGCGGAACCCTGAAGAAAGGGCCTTAAAATTAAAAAAAAAACCGATTTGGACCAGTCAAAGTTCAAATTACGCGTCTTCTAGAACTCTACTATGCTCAGAGTTGAATTAAGCGAGTTATGTGCAAAAAACCCATTGCCGATGTCTTCGCATGCACATTTCTCCGCCAGGGCGTCGATTAAATTTTGGAAAATGCCACCAAAATGAAGAGGGGGTCCAACTTTATGAAAAATAAAAATAAAAAAAATTCTCGAGTCCAAGGCGGATGGAGCCTTTTTTTGACAGACCCTCTCCACTATTTGGTGTGTTCTGAAAATAAGGAAACTAATAATTTTCCCTTGGTATAAAAATACACCGGAAGTACCGGCTTTCAACTTTTATACTTTTTTCAAGTCAACATTATAATTTTGCTACATGAACAATTTAAATTGGCGTAAATTAACCAGTTTATTATCGGAAACTAATAATTGACTTCATCAAGGAGCTTGTACCTATAACTGAGTGCATGATGATTTCCCATCAATATGACAGCTACTTTAATTCTCCTAATTTGCATTTAAATGAATAATCGTAATTCATATATCGACATGCATATTGAAAGTGCTAGTGCTAGTGCCTAGTGCTAATGTTATCTTCCCTAGAACCTTTGCATATAGAATAATGTAAATGGATGACGTGCAATAATTGATCAATGTCAGCATTGAAATAGACGCCATACACTCTTAAATAATTTATGCTTGTAGTATGCATCTGAAGCGAAATAATGACCAAGTTAAGTAATGACATGGCAACATCGTTGATCTTATTAGAGTATTTTTGTAGTCAAGTTGAATTAGGAAGGAATTTGGAGCTTAAATTGTACCTATATGCAAGTTTTTGGAAATTTGAAATACGATAATTAGTATCGTAAAAAATACTTCTAGGGCAAAGAAAGAGGGATGATCGATTGCACTGGTTGCAGAAAAAATTTGCTAATTAGAACGACCTCGTATTTTGTATATTATTTTTTATGATTTGAAACTTCAAAACATAAATTGTTGATACAATGATGTACGAGAAACATTGACTTATCTGACACAGCATCTGCCTGGTTAGTAATCAGGACAATTTAACGGAAGGGTGGAGCAATGATTAACTATTGTCCGTTTCTTGGAGGTCTTACCATTTCAAGCTGGACAGCCATCTGCTCGTCGAAGCAATTATTCTTTACTCTTGACAACGAGTGCAGGTTATTGGGTTAAGGCCATTCAAGTCAGATACATTCAAGAAGAAGTGTGGGTAGGTGTAGGTATACAACTATACCTATTCCTATGCTGAATATAATTATATAGGTATAGGAATCTTGCATAGACAGAGGTAAATAATGACCACTAGCATTTCTCAAATGGCTCTGATTTGAAAGGATTTAACACCAACAATTTACTGACGGTAGCTCTACTAATTGATGCTACTGATGGACGCTTCCTTTGTATGTCTACGCAAGGAAATTAGGTATTGTTAGAGCGTACTTGCATAGTTCATTGTTGCAGATTAACTGAAGAAATTCTTGTGACGATAAAAATATCAACGTAGTTCAAGTCAGGATTGTTACTACACCTCTACCTCTAATTGGGCGTGTAAAGGATTAGAGAAACTGACAGCTTTTCATGGCACGTAAGTAAGTAAATATGAGTTTTGTGTGGGACGAGTTAATTTTCGCTTCTAGAATTAATAATTAAACTAAGTCAATAATGTCGGTAATATTTTTAAACACAGGTGCTCTATATTATTCGCTTCCGTTCTGCAGTCAATTAAGACATTGAATGTTTTGTCAAATGCTACCTTAGGACTCTTATCATCATTAGAGAAGAACTCGTGAATTTATTTTTCAGA
The DNA here is from genome assembly GCA_910589415.1 of Malachius bipustulatus. NCBI lineage: Eukaryota > Metazoa > Arthropoda > Insecta > Coleoptera > Melyridae > Malachius > Malachius bipustulatus. The sequence continues at coordinate 20,486,025 of OU342633.1, forward strand.
TGTTTTTTTTTCCTGCAAGGTCTGGTCATCTCGAAAATGCGATTTTTGCAATGTCATGGTCTGCTCCGCTCACAAATTCGAAAAAGTCAAACAGGACCTTGCGGAAAAAACATTTCAAGGTGACCATACCTTGTCAAAAGAAAATTGGAACTGACCCTACCTTGCAAAGAAATGGATAGCTGACTGCATCTTGGAAAAAAATAGAACTAGGTAAAGTGGCACTTCACTCACTTCATAATGAAAGCCACCACTGAATCAAAGCTCATAAAAATACTAAATTAGTTATTATTCTGGATTCTGGAGTGCCCGATCCAGGATGTTTGGCAACTGGACAGCCAAAATACAGGGTGTTAAGAAAATGGCGAATAAACTCTTTAGTACATTATAGGGGACAGTCAGTAGAGTATGGGAAAAATAATAAAAAAAATTCTGGTCTTTAATTTGGCGAGATAAAAAATGTCAAAATTAACATTTTACTATCTTTGTTTTTCGGTATTTTTCGCTAAAAAAAAACACTATTGAACTGTCAAAACAGAATCAGTGATGCTAGAGCCATCTGACATTTTTATTTTTTACAAGGGGCAACACAAATCATATAAAATTAAAAAGTACAATACCAAATACCAGCAGTTATCATGTTACCATTTGGCAACAACGGTTCTGATACCTTGACTACCTACATTGTTAGATATTAGACGAAATTACCAAATACCAACTGTTATCGTGTTAAACGTTGCCAAATTTTATGCTCAATATTTTGCTTATCTTTTTTTTAAATGTAGCTCGGGATTTTTTTTATATTATTTTTCCGGTACTCTGCTGAGTGTCCCGGAAGAGTTTATCCGTCATTTTCTTAACGCCCTGTATAGAACGTCATATAAAATCGAATTCTAAGCATAAAAGATAGAATAACTCTTTTCAAGATCAGGCTTCGTTTAAGAAATATTTCGAAAAATTTTATACAAAGGTAGTTAAAAAAATATTTTTTTTCATTAACTGGACAGTCAAAATCGAACATCATGTAAAAAATCGTATTTTAGGCATAAAAGAGAGCAACTTTTTCCAAGATCAGGCTTCGTTTAGGGAATATTTACAAAAATGTAAAACTAAGGCTGCAAAAAAATATATTTTTAGTATAACTGGACAATCAAAATCAAACGCCATGTATGACATCGTATTTTAAGCATAAAAGAGAGAATAACTTTTTTCCTATTCTATTCTATTAACTTTTCTCTCTTTTATGTTTAAAATACTGTTTTATACACGACATTCTATATTTTGGCTGACCATAGTTACCTATATACCAAACATCCTGTAGAAATAATTCTAATCTAAAAGATTTCATAATGGCTTCATTTCCTGGCAATGAGTAAGTACACGTAGGTGAGCTTAAGCTTTAAAGCTGTAATTTTAATAACTGAAACGGTCATTTGTTATTCATAACTATTACATAAATATTGAAATGTTAATACCTATCTTGAACATCTTTCTTATAAATTATATCTACATTCCATTAAGGGAAACATAATATAAAATACTTAAATGAGTTTCTTAATTACATAGTGTAGGTATAAGTTTATAATTACACACTTAGATGCAGTGCAGGTAGGTATCACATTCACCGGTAGGCGCAGTCTGTCCTCCCATTGCATGTTCTTTTTGGGACTCAATTATTATTTGTAGTCTACTACTTATAGGTATACCTATACATATAGAAATAAATCATTATCTGAGGCTTTCCATCAATCATGCGAATTTTCCACCAAGCACTATTTTTTTGTGTAATATTTATAATAACGGTTAGGTGTTATCTGAAACCATATTGAGACTGATGACCTACTTGACATTTCCTTATGATTTATTGTTTTAGTTAATGGCGCTCTTGCTTAAGTCAGGGATAAGGTGCAGTTCTGTAATTATTTTTCACACTAAGGCCAATGAATTTTTAAACTATATCTTCCTGCACCTGTTGTTCTTAACTTTTTTATGCTCATGTAAACAACACATGTTTTACTTATGAGCAGACCTTAATGAGAAAAATTCATGAAGATAACACTAATGTAAATGGGCGTACCTGTATTTTAAATTAATTTTTATATTGTTTCAAGAATATAAGTGTGTTCTAACATAATTTATGGTTTTAAAATATATAATATGAGGTGACTGTGATGTTTGTCTGAAAGGTCTTACATCGCCGATACTTATGGGATTATTACCCTTCAATAATTTTTCTGGTGCCTCATTCAGTATTCAGTACTGAAGATTGACTGCAATCAGAGCAAATTATACCCAATCCAATATAAGCTGCGCTCAGGACGTCTATCCATGTTTTTACAGTCTCTTGCTCAACCCCCATCGCAGGTATCGGAACAACGTTCCTTATTTGAGGTAACTTTTTGACGAATTTAGTGCCGAGGAAATGACGTCGTTGTCACAGATCAAAGACGTCATTTATTCACGTAAAAAACATGTCAAAAACGACTTTTAAACTCAATTAAAGATGTCAAATTATTGTCCTAAGAAACAAGTAACGTTTTTATTTTTATTTCAACTGTTCTGGAGATCAAATTATCGAATTTTTTGACTCTCCTCTTTCTCAAAATAATTATCAGTCCTGCATGGTAAGTATTAACCTGCTTATCGACTATAGAAAATATAGTCGAGGTCGATTGATACCTTTTTTAGACTAATTATCCGAAAAAGAAATTGACCGTCATTTTGTGCAGGGGATATAATTAATCAGTTGTTTGTGATAAAATCATTTTAAGCTCAATAAATTAAAAGAGTAAAAAAATGTCCTCCACTCAGCCTCCGGTTTGCAGAGCAACGTCAAGATCAGGTCATTTTTTGGTGTTTTCCGACGTCGAATGAAGAATTTAGTGCCGTAAAAATGACGCTGTTATCACAGATCAAAATATAATTTATTCACGTAAGAATCACGTCAAACAATTACGCTAGAGTATCAAATTAAAACGTCAAATTAACTTTTGATTACATGTATTGTTTTACCTTTGCCTTAACAAACTGTACAAAATCATTAAATAATTGGATTAAGATGTGAAACATCAAACATCAAACAATATAAATATTTAAAAAAAGTAAAATAATAAAAAAATAGAATCACAAATAAAAAATTTCTGAAAACTCCCTCCCAGGTGGAAGTGTTCCCAACATTGACGCTGCATTGCTTCTTTGTACAGCAATGCTCAATCGTTGGAACAGAAAATATGTCGCACGGGATTCCTCCGTGACATTCGTAATTTTCTGACCAACCGATGTCAGAAATCTCAAGGCTTCATTACCCCAAACTCCTGAAGTTTCTTGTCCGACAGGCACAAAAATGAAGCGATCTTCAAGATTCCGGTATTTGTTTCTTTTTTTTTTGATTCTGCAGTATTTGCCGCAGACCCAGGATTGGAGGAAGTGGAATGAAGGTAAGATGCTGCATAGGTGTCTGCACAGGTATAATCCCATAGCAAGCATTTGCCTCTTTGCCATTGGAGTCAATGTCATTCCATCAGGTTTCTTACCATCATCTCTAGAGCATCCCATAGGTTCTCTAATTACCGGAATTTGGGCAGATCTTAGAGCTCGGGAGATAATCTCGTTCGCCTCGGCATGTCGCGAAAGACGACCAGCACTGAATAGACACGACAGACCATGCAATCCTTTCGAAGTTACAGCCTAAGCGAAATGCGATGGAAATTCGAAAGCACTCATCTGAAAGGTGGGTTCCAAGTTGAGGAGATGGAAGAGCATATAGCCAGTCACCGGTATGTGGTTGAGAATTAGAAAGAAGTCTAGCTTTGTCTTGTTGAGAGGTTGTTTCATGGATCAAGGAATCTAAACTTTTTTGAAAAGCAATTGTCTCCCATGAAGATTGAGACAACATATTTTCCGGAGTAATTAGATTGCGATCATGCCAAATACTCAAAGCTTCTGCGATCAATGAATCAGATTGTATCATTCCAAAAGGAAGAAGAGAAGTCACCAATTCGAGACAGCTGTGGTAAGAAGCGAGAAAACATGGAATCGCTGAGTCCACAGCATGTCTGATTCCGATACCGCCCATCTTTATGGGAAGGGAAGATTGTATCCAAGCTTCGTGAGAAAGAGCGCAGTTCAAGATGTTTTCAAGGGTTGATTTTAAAATAGTGTCGTAAACTTGCAGAACTTGCGGTTTTCGCCACGAAGGAGAACAGCGTAGGAAATATATAAGACGCGGTATTGAAAGGGAAATTTTCAGTAGAAAATAAGCTAAATGAGAAGAAATCCAGTCCAATCTTGATGTGAATAGCTGTAATTGATTTATTTTTTGATTAATTATAGTTAGAATACCCTCATCAGCAAGTGGGGCCCCTAGAAGAGTTGCGTTTTCCAAGTTCATATATGTAATTCCGGGTAAAAAGGTCTAAAGTCGTTCAAGATAGATAATTTATCTTCATGATCACCAAGGAAAATAATTTTGCATTTAGAAGGGTTTAGAAGTAAACCTAGCTTAGATGCAGTCTCAGAAATAGTTTTCAGGTCATTCAACACTGTGTCAACGCTGTGTCAACATCACCACCAATAGTTCCGTCATCTAAGTACCAAATATTTAATTCCGATTTAAGTGATTTGACGATAGGATTGATTGTAAGAGCAAAAAGGGCTGGGCCCAAGGGATCGCCTTGTTGAATTCCACATTCAGAAGAAATAATTTGTTGATGGAAATATAAATTTGATGGTTTGTAGTAAGAATAATTGAAGATAAAAGGTAAATGAGTCGGAAAAGTTGACTTGACCTCTTGAATGATGGCATCTCTTCTTATTTCGTTAAATGCATTCCGAAAATCAAGTTTTAGAAATACTTTTGGAACCGCATGGCTGTTATTGAAATATATACGAGCAGCATGGGCACCAATTTCAGCACCACCTTTTACCCCTACACCAAGTTGATTAGGAGTAAAAAACTCGACCAGAGTTGGTAAAATTCTGAAATTTAGCACTTTAGCAGTAGGTAACACGGCGCCAAACATTTCCAACTGCAATTGTACGTATGCCACCGCATTTTTTCTTAAGAGCCGTCAAAGAGCCTCCGAAAAAAATAGGACGGATCGATTCAGGAATCTTCCCTTCTGCAATATGGGTGATGAACGAGATGATTTCCTTTATAAGCTGGATCCCCGAATCTCCGGTATTTTTGGCAATGAGATCTTTGAGAATTTGCGGTCTCAAAGCATCTAAACCGCCAGCAGATCCTGGTGGAAATGAATTAATAGCTCTCGTAATCTCTTGATCTGTTATCGATGGGAAGGAAATAAATTCAGGTGTTTCGGGGAAAAAAGTCGGTTGTGGATGAGGGGGATGTTTCTTAAGACGATCGGCCAATGTGGAGGGATCATTTGAAGCTAGAGAGTCCTCAGAAGTTAAAAGTTTCAATGCTCCACGAGTGTCTCCATCGGACAATTTTGATTCTATTTCCTTTTTTTTTAACATGCAAACGTGTCCTTTCAGTCTGTTGATTAACCGAAAACTTCATTGAAGCATAAATTAGAGCTAAATTCTCTATATTCTCTGCACTCTCTAATTGAGCTTATGACTGCAAACTGTGATTTTCTGTTTAGTCCAAGTGGAAAGATTCTTTATGTTATCTGATTTCTTAGGAATAGTTAAAGCTTGAAATGGAAGCAAAAAAAGGTTTCTCCAAGCACATTCTGGACCTGTACTTGTTATTGCTTTGAGTTTTGCAGTGAGTAAATTTGCAAAAAAAAAAATCATCCGGGCACCCTTAGGACACCGCCGTAATGTGGGAACAGTCATTTTGAGTGACGATAAATGCTTAACGAGATCGGAAAAATCATTTTGAGATGGAGTATCATAATTACGAGATAATTTTGGATGTAATTTACCATTGTGGTATTAATTAACTTTTAAAATAGGCTATTTTTTTTTATTTGTTTTTTAACCTGTTCTGGAGATTTTTTATTTTCCGCAACCTCAAAACATTAATTAGTCCTAGAAAGAGTCCGGTTGTACTTATCAAATAGCAAATAGGTAACACCGTTGTCGACTTATAAGTACCATATTTTGACCGAATATTCGGGAAAAAAATTGGCGATAGAATCATCTACAGCTCAATGAATAAAAAATGTCAAAAAATCGTTTTAATAATTTCTTGGTCCCGATTTGGCTTAAATTTGAGGAATTGTTTGGGCCGAGGAATTCTTTGCTTTATTTAATTTCTGTATCAAAATCTTGTCCAGAAATCCAAAGAAAAAAATAGATCAGATATCTCTATTTAGAGAGTCCTTGAAAGTAAGCGGTTTAATTCAAATAATTTGGTCGGTTAATAAGTTCTGTAAGAGCAAAGTTTCCTAAAAATAAGAAAGTAACACGAAAAACAACTTGTAGTTACAAATTTTTCAAATGATTGAAACTAGAAACATGTTTCTAACCTAGCCAATCATCTTCAGAACTTTTTTATGATTCCTTTTCTCTTAAATTGTTTGCTAATGGGTTGGGTTTTCGATCCACGCTGTATTTTATTTTACATACACAATTAAGTTACCCTGAAAACCAGAAAAACTAACAGTTAGGTAGCTTCACTAAATCAGAAATATTCATAGTTGATATGCCTTTAGATGGGCGCTTGTAACATGTTCCAGAAATTTTTTAAATTTTTGAATTTGCCAAAAAAATACTTTAAAAAATTTCATATTATGATAAGTTATTCTCAAATCTTCCGGCAAGCTTGGATTCAGAAAATTCACCCTTGTATCCTTCCTGAAGAGCGAAGAAAGCTAAGAAAGTAATGCTGCAGCTGAAATGTTTCAGCAAGGATAAGGTGTGCTTTGCACTGCAAGCACTGCAAAGTCGACTAAAACTTATGCAACCATGAAAATTTCATTAATAATAGGTACCTATGTGAAAAACGTGTTTGTGTTCATAGAATATATCCTTAATGTACAAACGGTCGAAAAAAGCGAAATTATTTACACTGCATGAGAGATCAAAATTGAGATTTTATGAAGAATCGGCGACGAAACAGTTAAGTGTTAAATTAATTGAAATCCGAAGGGTTTATTCCGACTGTCAGCAGATTTCTAAATGAATAAGTAGAATAAGTCGAGTATAGCAGTCCTCAAGCATAGTGAAGTCTATATTTTCCGGGGCGGCTTCTTAATTTTCTTATCAATCATAATCAAGTCAGTGGAGCGAACTCCTTGGTTAAATTGCTTGACGAAAGTTGGTGCGGGGAATTTTATCTTCAGGAAGAGAGTTTCCGTTTGATAAGCAAACGTCTCATTTAGTACACGGACGATTCGGTTACGGTTACGGCGTCTCTTCCGCATCTCCCTTTGATTGATTGATTTTGGATGATTGAGTTTGCATTCGGAGGAGATCCGCATTTCCTGAATGCACAAAGAGATCTGCGTTCCGTGTCTTCAACTACTGCCGTAATGCACTTGTAATGTTACAGAGGTTCGATAAGCGATAAGTTTATCTATACCTCATGCATGCAATTGGCACGTGTATTGGAGGAATTTTAAAGTTGTCGTTTCGGTAAATGTTTCGCTTTATCCTTAGATAAGTAGTGAAGGTTCATTTATATTCTTCTGTCGTGTAATATTTCTAGCATCATTCATATGTCCTTTCTGACATGATGCTAAATTCATGTTAAGAGATTGTCTTCTGATTTTAGTTTTGCTTTTGCAAACTTGCTCTTGTTTGATTGTAAGTGATCTTGCTTAATTCATTGGTCTAGGAAATTTGCAAACTTGATTAATTGCTTACTTTATGCAAGATATATCGATAACACAATAATGGTAAACTCTAATATAATACTTTCGTATATATACAGTGCGCGAGAAAAGTAAGGAATAAATTCCATAAAACAAAAAGCGCTGTTTTTTTTGAAAGAAATGAAAAACAGGTCGATTTTGTTTTTAAGTTGTTCAACTTTTGACATAACATTCGAGTATATAGGATGATGCGCGAAAAAGTGGTGACGTCATCGGCATTTTTTTAAAATGGCAACCCTTATTTTTTATTGCATTTTTTGATACTTCCTTCAATTGCCAGTATGGTAATGTAATCAATTTGTAACCTTAAATAAGGAAAATTCTGAGAAAACAGCTTGTGAGTCGAAATGCATGTGCACTTTTTACTGATGTGAAAATCGGAACATTAGCGATAAAAATAAAAAAAATATCAAATAAAAATGACTGTTTCCATGGTAATTTTATAAGATCTGTCTATTAAATTAAGTCTAATAAATTAATGCCCGTATTCACAAACGATAATTTCCTAAATAATTACGTAATTATTTAAATGAGTGAGATGGAGATATGCAGTTTTTTCGCAATAGAATGAGATGGGGATAATTGATTACGTAATTATTTAGGAAATTATCGTTTGTGAATACGGGCGTAAATCTGTTAAATTAAATTAAATTAAATCTATTAAATCTGTCTATTTAATTGAATCTCTCCAAATTGAGTTATTTTCACAGAAATTTCGTCGTTAAGGGTTACAAAATGATTGCATTACCATACTGGCAATTGAATGAAGTATCAAAAAATGGAATAAAAAATAAGGATTGTCATTTAAAAAAATACCGATGACGTCACCACTTTTTCGCGCATCACCCTGTATACCCCAATATTATGTCAAAAGTTCAAGAACTCAAAAACAAAATCGACCTGTTTTTTTATTTATTCAAAAAAACAGCCCTCTCCGTTTTATCGAATTTATTCCTTACTTTTCTCGCGCACTGTATTAAATACAAGAGATTCATTATTTAAGTAATTTTGGCTCTAAGATAACTATTTCTTCGGTAAAATTGTCTTCAGTTTAATTTAATCATTTTTACTTAAGTAGTTTGGTGTTACTTCGCATTTTTCAATTTAGATGTTTTGAAAAACTCACAAATACTCTTTTGAATTCTTTGGTAAAAAATTTGACAATCTGCAATTTATTCAAAGCTAATTTTTAAGCAAATAAATTAAATAAAAGATGTATAAAATCTTCATTTCCGCGGTTTTATTACTTAAAGTTTCCTTTTTCTGGTAATATACCTTTTCCCCCAATTTCGGGTCTATTTCTTCCAACAAATTAATTGTATCTAAGAATGATTTCATAAACTATCATCTCATCAACTATTATTGTTTTTGACAATGTATAGTTTAGTTTGTCTGCATGGTGTCGGTGTCGTTATATTATATTCGTAAAATGACTGGGCGTAACGTCTGCGAACTTGTCACAAGGATAAATTCATCATTGTGCTCCGTCGGGTCCAAAATCGATGACGTCAGGACTCACTCGTCACTCCTGCATCGGTTACGTGTTTTATTTATGTCTGGTCCAGATGAAATATGAATGGAAACGTCAAAATGTACATTTCGGAAATTTGAAGGGTGCTTCAGTTATTTTAACGAAGTCTGCAAAGGAGGACTCTCCCTCTTATTATCCGGATATAATTGACATGCACTGGAACGTGTATTAATTGTTGTTATCCTGGAAACAAGGATATGTCCATATAATTTGGGAAATTTAAAATAAAAATACATTTTATGGGCTTATTTTTATTTTCGAGGTATAATAATTATCCATCCATCATTCTGAGAGCAACGTTATCCTTAAGTTTATAACAAACTTGATAACAATAGTACCTACCTGTGTGAAGTTGTTTTTTCATATATCCTTAAATTTCATTGTTCTATTAGCAAAATTTAAATTAAACAGAATTGGTTTCTAGATACCTCTATGTAAAAAATTATTTTTAAAAATTATTATTTGTGCCTTAGTGCCTTTGATAATCGATCAGTTTCATACATTCGTACAAATATTGATTGTTTATTAACTAATTAACTTTAAATACTTTTTTATTGAATAAAAATCAATAAAAAAAAAAATGAGAACTTAAACGATATCAAGACAAACGCAATAAAAATTGAAAAAAAAAGTTTAAGTTTGAGCGGCTTCATCTCAGTCAGTTTTAATCCAAAAGTTATTTCTAGCCCACCACTTTGAAGACAATTTAATCTACTTGGTTTTCTGTTAAAAAATTACGATGCCTATCTCCACCCAGAAAAAATTATACGCAAAAAGAATTTTTTCTTTTTTTCAAGTTAGCTTTTTAAATATTTTTGACACAAGAAATTGTTTATAATTTTTTTATATAAACTACTTCGATCTAAAATCGCATTATCTACAAAAAATTACCCAATAACTATACCTGAATTTGGATTCGTTTTTGAGATATAATTAAAAAATTGGAAGGGGTACATTTTCACTACTATATATCTGCAATTTCCTCCCTCTAATTTAATAGCACTCCACGATTTTTTATCCTTACTAACCATTTGAAGGATTCGTGCAAGAAAAATCCACTCTTTGATGGTTCCTTATTGCCCTATTTATTAGGACATGCATAATCATCAGTAACCTATTAGCGATTAAATCATATATTGATCGTCTAAACTGGTTATCTCAGCCACTCGTCAAGATGTTAGGAGAGAATTCTGGAAGCCAGCGCCCGAGGGAATGTGATAAAAGTTTAAAAGTTTGACCATATTTAATCATAGTTCCGCTGTACAAGACCTTTTCCTCTCGAATCTAAAAAAAAAAAAACGTCAAACAACACGAATGTGTTGAAGTATACACAGCAAAAAATTTCCAACACTAGAAGAACACTACTCCGAGTTTATATAGGTCCCTCTAGAAGTGTAAATATTTTAACACTAGAAATAGTGTAAATGTTAGTGTCATGAATACACTAGGGTAGTGTTAAATTGCGGCCCAAAATTTACACTGTGTAGTGAAAATATATTCATCGCAGTGTAATTTTCACTAGGAATTAGTGTAAAAATACCAAAAATAGAGTCACCCACAGTGTTTAATTCAAGGTCATAGTTACACTACTCGGGTTATCTTATTCACTGCAAGTGTAATTACGTAACTGTACAGTGTAATTTCCACTAGGCCTTAGTGTAAAAATTTCAAAATTAAAGTTCACTTACAGTGCTCAATAATTACACTATTACTGTTTTATTATTCACTAGAAGTGTTATCAGGTAACGTGGCATATTCCAAAAAAAGCAAAATACCTATATGTATAGCTTAAAAAATTTATTAAAAATAAAAAAATGTACAGAAAAATCAACATTGCTTAAATTATTTATTAATAAACAAAAACATAAAACACCTTCTAACGTATCACAGGTTCTCAGGTATACAGACTCCGTTTTGTAACTTGTAACTCTGAAATTCCAGTAATAAGCACTATACGTAAAAAATGTCATGGATTAAAATTATTTGAGATGGGTGATAAGCTGACAAGTTAGTGCTCAAATTAATTCCCTTCCTTTCCTCCTTCTTTCAGGTGTTGGTAGCTTTGAAATTTTAAATAAGAATAACCCTTATTTCCATGTTCTGGCATAGTGATGAAAATCCGTCGGGCTTTTCTGCTTTTTATTTTATTTTATTCATGATAGATGTATAGTCGACGAAATTATTTTTTTCGATTTGTTTTACAGCGAAATCGAATGAAGAAAATTCATGAATCATGAAACTATACATATTTGTAGCAGTAACATTCTTCACTTATTCAACGCATTCATGTGTATGAATGCAACTGTTGAAGAACTGATAGGTACCTATGGTAGTTAAAGAATTAGTATGATAAATAATAGTTTGGGAAACAAAACCAACTTACCTGATTACTTTAAACTTTGTTGCAGTTCACTAAATTAGACGCACGCTTTACTTACCCTACACTACGCCGACCGTGGAAAAGAATGAAAAGATGATGAAACTGCATTGCGTAGATGACACGATCATGTAACGCGCATGTTCTTTTGGAACTTTTACACTACCTGTGTTTTTTCCATAGCCGCCAGTGTTGTTTGTCACTCAAGTAGTAAGAAAAAACACTGGGAGAGTTTTCTTTACATCGCAAAGCTTTTGCTTCGGTATATTTTACTGGTCTAGAGTTTTTGTACACTACTAAAAATCAGTGTAAAAATTGAGTGTAATTTAACACTAAAAATTAACTCTAAATTAACACTACAATTTTTACCGGAACACTAGAAAATTTACACGGGCGAAATTTTTTACTGTGTATTTTCGAGAGCGCTCTTTCCAAAAATTTGATCGTTGTCCTGCGCCATTGGGGCCAAGAGGTCCCAAAATGATTGCGCCAAAAAAAGGAAACTATGACCCAAATATCATTCAAATATCGGTTCTTGAAGTGTTTAGAAAACCATCATGCACCGATTTTGTGAGTAACGGTTTGCGGAATTCGAAACGAGATTAGAAAAAAAAGTGGTGTCTTACAAGCATATAGTTTTGCTCAAAATGATCAAAAAAATCGCATTTTTGTGGACGTGATTTCGAATTAAGAAAAAACAGGAGAGCTGACACGGTATCCGGTGCCCAAAGGGGCCAGAAATCGGACTAGTTGGACAATAGAAATCTTTTGTTAGAAAAATAGTGCATGTAGGTAACTAATGCGCTAATATGCTATATGAATCTATGAAGCCCAACTCTGTCTTTTGAGGGCTGAAGATTTGAGACAAGAGTAAAATTCTTAATATTTTGCAAAATTTTTATCAAGCCTACCTAATTGCAACTAATTTCACCTGCAAATTAGTATCGGTATCAGGAATGTACCTACTTTGGAAATTGCTAGTGTATACTTAGTATACAGAAGTACACTTCTGTGATAACATTAAAACATGTTATAAATAAAAAAATATACAGGGTGTCCCAGTTTTTCCTCACAGAATTTATATTTAGACAGCAGAGTATATTTTTTTCTGAGTTTTCTATTTCTATAGACTTACTTACTTACCTATATTAGTTCTCAACTCCTAAAAATGGTACAGCTGTTCTAAAATAGTACCTATAAGTAAACTTTACAACCATACAGGGTGTTACTTAAGATAAGCAGTACATTTAGGAGCGTATTCCTGGACCAATTTTACTCTTTTTTTGCACTTTACTCAATTTTTTTTACAATTTTCTTTAGAATTTTACTCTTTTGAAAGATAACAGGGTGTTATCGGTTTTTTATGAATATCTCAAACATTCTTTGGTAATAGTTGTAATGGTTGTCTTGGTTGTAATGGATGTAATGGTTGTAATGGATGCAATTGTTGTAATGATTGTAATGGCTATGTTATTTGTACCTAAGTAATAAGGAGCTCTTTATTTAGCCCCAATAAGATTAAAATAATTATCATGTCCAGTGGTGTCTTGGAGGGTACTTTCACCGATATGGTCACGAAGAAAAATGTACGCTACTGACTTTTTTAAATTTTCATAATTTTTCAGATTAAATACTGTAGCATGTTAAGCAGTTGCAAAAAAAAACAATACTAAGTTTATAGAAAACGTTTTACTCGGAATAAAATTAACTCTCTATAATTATGAATTTTGGGGGAAAAACTGGGACAAACTGAAAATATTGAAAATCTGCCTTTTTAGGAGTGGTAGTTTCTCTTCATTATTGTATCATGTAACTGGGATTAGGTATATAACGAGAATTCCGTTGTCATAAAATCGTTATAAAATCGTTATAAGTATCGGTAATAAGTATCTAAGTGTCCTTTTTTTATCTTATTTACATTTTCGACGAACCCTTTTTGTTCTAGAGATCAAGTTAGCATGTACTCCTAAACGGGAGTGGAAAATGAGAGACGATAAAGAAACAGACACGATAGGAAAAATTCCCATTTTGAGCGAAAACTATTGAATTGACGAATGGTCAAGAGAACCCTTTTTATAGATTTTTTTTGATTCCCTTCTGGAAACCGCAAAACGTATCCCGAAACTGTTTTTGAGATATTTCACCAAACCCATTTATGTCTTCATTCTTGAGAAATATTTACAATTTCTTGTCAACTCTGGTAGAACTTAAATCGATTTTTCCCCACAAAGGTTTAAATGGACCTTTATGAATTGATCAAATAACGGTTTAAGAAAAACGATAATCTCCAGCGACCAACCAATAAACAAGGTAAACCCTTTTATAAAATTTCATGATCAATAAACAATTAATGTTTTATGCAAATATTTCAAGAAACGACATGAGATTTTATTGACCAGGATAGGTATGGTGGTTTAAATTAAATTTATTGATCTTACCAAAGGGTTCCTAAATAATTTATTGTTACACCTACCAATAAATTTCCTTGTATAGGTAAATATTATCATCATCAATGGAAAAGGGAATGTGGAAATCGTTTGTATTGTGAATCGATGATGGATTTAAAGCTCGGAACGGTGTTTTTATCGCGGTTTATTAATCCTATAATGCGTATTTGAGGAGGGAAGAGCGATTGAACACAAAATTTCAATTTTGTGGTAATATCGCAGCATGGGAGCGGCTGTGCATTATAATATTCATGTTATTAAGGCGTTAATATGGCTAGCGTGAAGCGAGATTATTGAATTTCCAACCTGGATGGTAAACATCTTTGCTTGTAAACAAGTGTGCTGATTTACAGACATGAATACAAATGTAAGGAAATTAAAAATTACCAACTGGATCTTCGGTAACTCATTCTACCGTGTGCATGAAAACGCAAGTCATGCCGGAGGGACAGTCTAGAATGAAAATGAACGTCATCATTACTCATCAAAATCCGTGTATTTCAACGCAGTTGCTATAGTATTGATGGCCTTTTACTTGGATGTATTTTAACCCGGTATTGTAACTAGCTGGCTAGCTGGTAACTCCCGAACTATTGGGATATTGGATACATCAAGATGTCTGGAACTATACACTATGGTGGCAATGTGTGATCAAAAGATTATAATGCCCGCTTTAAGCAGCATTTGTGTTGATTTATTTTGTTTTTCAAAAAAACGCAACGTGAAATAGGAATTTCTATAGGTCGTTGGTATAATAGTCAAGGATATATTATTACAAAGAGTTCATTTGCTAAAAAATTATAAAGTTTATGATCGACTCATTTAGCAAAAGGTTAGAATAAGTCGTGTGTTAATAAATAAATGCCAGGATATTTATCTATGTTTAATGTTATGTAATATAAGTAATGTAAAGGATACCTAATACGTTGATTAAAATAAAATAAACCAATTTAGTAGGTACCTATTTACAATGTTTATTATGGTATTTAGCAAATAAAATTTTTCCCTATTATCTATATAGCGTTTTTGATTCAAGAATCTTTATATTGTAATGACTATTCATTTATTTACCTGAAAATATCGGGTTTTATGAAGCAAAATAACATGGCGTTAAAGATAACACTCCAATAGCATTATCTTTATCAGCGTATTATCTTGCTTTATGAGTCCTTTCTCTATTATCAATACAAAAAACAATAAAACAACCTCTTTGAATCAGGAATCATATTTTACCTGAAATCGTAAACAAAGGCGATATTGCTATCTTTCGGCTCCATTCGATTCCACTCTCGGTTGCCGATCTGGTGGGGACAAGATTTTTAAAAAAGGCTCATTATATTATTTATGGTGGACTCTCAAAAACGCTCGAAGTCGTAGTCATTTCATATTTTATTTAATTAAATAACATGAAGAGGTCGAGCTATTTATTCTCTCTCGAGGGTTCACGCTGCCTCGTGGTGCTTTTTTCTGAGTTCCTTCAATTTTTTTCAAGCAGTTGGCCCATTTTTCCTGGATGCCCTTTGCCCACCAGGATTCTGTTTATTTTTAATTTAATTACCTTATAATTTAACGTTATAAGATGTTAAAAGGAAAATTGAATGAAAATCAACTTGTACACAAACGAATCTTCATTTTTCTAAGTTTCTAAGATGAGAGAAAAAATTATGGGAGCAATACAGGGTGCACCATGCATCCTTCTCTATATTGTTATCTCCTAACGCTAACAGATACATCAGGGTCGGTTAAACAAGTCCAAAGGAGCGCGATTTTGTGGGCATCTCGATTTCGTCGAGACATACAAGATATCTGTGACCGTTCCTGAAATATCCTGAAAAAACTGAAAAATCGAAATTTCTTATTTTCGTCATATCTTTTTTATTATTGGAAATTAATAAATAATTTTTTGTGGGCTTACATAAGTCGCCAAGAGCTACCCATCTGACATTTCAAAAATTTTCAAAGCCGACTAGATCCCAGAATTTTCATAGTCAACTTTCGTTTTTCTTATAGCCACCACATGGTTTTTTTATGTTGTTCGATATAAAAAAAAATCATAAAAACTAAAAATTGTTAAACTTCAAAAAAATAAATTAAAAAAAATTTTCTTCTTCTTTTTTCTTTACAAAAAAGACATTTTTTTAGACCGAATTTCATAGATAAATTAAAAAACCATAAAGCAAGCTCTATTTCGGCGTATTTTACAAATGTTGACGTTTTTCTACGATTTTTTTTAGATTTTTCTTTGAAAAAAGAAGAATAAAAATTAAAAAAAAATTTTTTTGAAGTTTATTAATTTTTGGTTTCCATTGTTTTTTTTATATCGAACGACATAAAAAAATAATATGGCGGCCATAAGAAAAACGAAAGTTGACTGTGAAAACTCTTGGATCTAGTAGGCCTTGAAAATTTTTGAAATGTCAGATGGATATCTTTTAACGGCTTATGTAAGCCTACAAAAAATTATTTATCAATTTCCAATAATAAGCAAGATATGTCAAAAATAAGAAATCTCGATTTTTCATTTTTTTCAGGATATTTCAGGAACAGTCAAAGATATCTTGCATGTCTTGACGGATTCAACATGGCCACAATACTGAGCATCTTTTCTCTAATTTAACCTGTATCTCTTAGCGTTCAGGAGATAGCAATATAGAGAAGGATACATGGTGCACCCTGTATAATAACCAAATTACATCTGCAAGTTTTCAGGGGGAATCATCAATACTCATCCTTAGGTACCTGAGGATGGTTCGTAACCATCGTTACAAAAATTCTAACAATCATTTCTTGACTGAAACGAGCTAACGGTTGTTTGAATTTTCGTAACCATGGAAAACGTGATGCATATGTAATTTGGCTGCTGTGATGAACATTTTTTTATCTCACATTAGCAAATGAATTCTTAAACTGTTCACAAATGAAGCTTTGTTCGTGGGCAAGTTTATTTTCATTCAATTTTCCTCGGGCAAACTGTTTCGAGGCTAAAATTTCCAAAATAGTTTGGTGAGGACAAAAGTAATGTACTTCAAGTGCCAACAGTTGATTTTATGAGCTCTTTCTCGAAATACAGTAAATATATATATATATTCGTTTGAAATTACAAATTGCAGTCTTACGATACATGTTGTTTAGTTTATTAAATTACATATGATTGGTTTCGTCGATCATGGGGAAAAGAACGATCTGTAGGATATTCTGATGCGATGTTGACATCATGGTGAAGCATTTGCTTTGAGAGATATAGTAAATACAGGTGTTAAATCGAAAATTTGAAAACCGTCATTAGGTGAGTGAGACATCAAGATTCCAAATTTTCTCCTTAAAACTTACCAGAAAAATGGGGGTATCAAAACCGCTTAGCGTTTTTGCCGGCCTTCTCGCTGTAGAAAATTTGTTGAGAGTTTTATTGAGTTTATAAACTGCCATAATTTAGATTAAAAGAAACTTTCTCTAAAACGGTTTATTTTCTCCAAATTTAATAGACAAATTTGCCTTTTTTATATCAATTTAGTCTTAGGGGCATCTAGTAAAAAACAATAAAAATTAAAAAAAAAGACTTCAGAAATAAAATAAAATTATAATTGCGAGAAATTTACAGGTAGGTACTTATACCGATACACACACGTGTGTAGATTCATACCTACTTAAATTGATTAAATTGGTGAAGACGATTCAAATACAAACTACAAATTTAATTCCTTTGTTCTGTCTAGAGGTGATTATTCATTCTAATTTAACAAAATATAAAAGAAGTATTGATTTTACTATACCATAAGCCGGAGTTCTCTGTTTGCTGCTTAAACAGAGGTGTATTAATGTTCCCGAGGAAAATTATAATGGATTAAAGCAGACATTTAAAATAAAGAAAGCAGCGAGTGAAGAGAACTGTCAGTCTGATTCGGCGTAGCGAGCCTCCGACCCCCGGGGCAGAGAGCTGAATCTTGAAGGGTAGATACAGAAATACTCTTTCTGAACGTTCGTTTCTTATATACAATATTTTTTTTCTCTGGGAAAACTTTGTTGTTTGAAGCTGCGCGCCGCTAAGCGATCATTAATCATGGGTAAGTTTCGCAGTGAGTGACGTGTCGGAACAGTCCTTCGGCCCCTCGACTCAAAGAACTCCGGGGAGCTTTCAGAAAATTGCAACATCTCGCCGCCGAGCTCGCAGAGAAGAGCGGCCGATCCGGCGATGAACTCTCGAATAAAGGATTCCCTGCTTCCATTTGATGACGCGGCACATTATCCTAGAATCAGACACAACTTGATTAAGTCTAAAGATTGCCTTCCGAGGCCCTGTGCACATCGGTGGACCATCAGGAACTCGAAAAAATCAATATCGATGTCGCGAAACTAGATTAAGATTAATGTATTACAGAAAAGTGCTTTTATCTATTTTCATCTTGAGCGAAGGAATTTAATAGAACTTCGATAAGGGTCTGAAATAGATGAGAAGGAGAAGTTCTCTTCTAAAAATAAGAATGTAAAAAAATGTGCAACAATATTTTGACATTTACTTGTTACATAAAAATGTAATGCTGATGCTAATTAGGAAAATAAAATAAATACTTTTTGAATTACATATCCGAAATAACCAAAATTTCGAGCTGTTTTGCAGTGGTTCTTGAAGATTGGCTTCAAATTTTTAGTTTACAACTGCAATAGACATCATCAGCGGTTGTATAGGTAGGTATGTGCACAATGTGATACTTCCACTCCTCGTGTTCACTGTTAGCTGCCTGGACGACTGGCCGGAAAATAATGGATTGGGTGGTTATGAAGAGGAAAAACTTTTTATAGAAAATTCTGCTTCCAGAGAAATCTTAGAAATTACAAAGAGATTTTCGCTTGGCCGTACATTTTAGGTAAAAATGTAATAATATTATATGTCCGCTTTATAGGGACAGGTTTTTCTGGTCAGGGAAAGGTTTGATAAAGGTCAGGGAAAAGTAACGGATTTACGGAAGCATGATTAGGGAAAATTTAGGAAATGTATTAGTGGCGGGTTCTCAGATGAAGTGACTGCGAAATTCCACTTTAAATCTATTTCTAAAAAAAGCATTGTTTCAATTCAGTTGACTTTTGCAAGGTCCGATCAGCTCCAACAAAGTTTTTTGCAAGGTATTAGTCAGTTCTATTTGTTTTTGCAAGGTGAGGTTTGACGGAGGTCCTATCAGTTCGAATTTTTTAAGGTCCGCTTTGACAGGATCCGGCCAGACTGGATCTTTCTTTTTAATTTTGGCAAAGGCTGGTTTGACAAAGTCCTGTCAGCTCATTGAGAAAAAAAATTTCAAGGTCGGTTTAAAATGTAGTGTCAGTTCTATTTTTTCCCTATATAGGATAAGATCCATTTGAACTAGATCCCGTCAGCTCGTAAGCTTTTTTTACCAAGGTCCTGTGAGGTCGAGTTTTTGTTAAGGTCTGGTCAGCTCAAAAATCAAAACCTTTTTTCGAGCCTTGTTGAGCCTTACAAAAAAAAACGATCTGATCGGACCATGCTAAAATAAAATTTTCAAACTGCCTGAGCTTTGTCTAGGCGGATCTTGACCAAAAAAAAACCGAGCTGACCGAAATTTGAAAAACGAGTTTTAAAGCTGACCGGATTTTGCAAAACACGAATTTTAAAGCTCACCGGACTTTGTCAAAATGGATATTGCAGCAAAAAACAAAAAATAAACAAGTCGAGCTGACGTACCGGACCGTGTCATGTGTCAAATCTACATTTCACTAACTTTGCTGTCCACGAGCCGTCGCTGGAAATTTTTTGTGAAATATTAGGGAAAGGTTATCATAAATGTTTAGGAAAGATTAGGAAAAGATTTGGGGAAAGGTTAGATGAGAGTTATGAAAGGTTAGGGAAAGGTTTGGGAAAGGTTTGGGAAGCATTAAGGAAGGATTTAGGGAAGGTTTGGTGAAGGTTATGGAAAGGTTAAGGAAAGGTTTGTGAAATATTAGTTAAAGGTGAGCAAAAGGGTTAGGAATGGTTAAGAAAAGATTCGGGGAGTTAGGTAAGAGTTAAGAAAGGTTAGGAAAGGGTCAGGGAAGGTTTAGTAAAGGATATGGAAAAGTTAGGTAAATGTTTGGGAAGCGTTAGAAAATGGTTATGGAAGGTTTGATAATGGTGATGGGAAGGTTAGGGAAAGGTTTGGGAAACGTTAGAGAAGGGTTAGGATAGGTTTGGTTAAGGTTATGGAAAGGTTTGGGAAAGGTTCGAGAAAGGTTATGGAGAGATTTGTGAAATGTTAGGGAAAGGTTTGGGAAATGTTAGAGAAAGATTTTTATAAATATTCGGAAAAGTTTGCGTAATCTTAGGAAATTTTCTTAGGAAGATCTTCGGTAATGTGTAGGAATAGATTAATCTTTTTTTAGACAAAAAAAATTGTATTTAGCAGACAATATCGTCCCAGAGACGTCTTTGCAAAGATATGTCACAAATAAGTAGTTTCATTTAATTAAAGTTATACATAATAGTTACGTAGGGTCATAACAATTTCGAGGCTCACAACGGGGACAAAAACCACAAAAGATTAAATTACGTCGGTTTAATTAGAAAAAACTTATTAAGAATCTGAAACAAAATTTGGTATATAACTTAAGTCGTTCTTGAAATATCGTCAAAAATCTGAAATTTTGAGATTTCTTATTTTTGGCATATCTTTTTTGTGGTTATTTAAAAGGTTATACATTATTTGCAACAAATCTTATAAACATACCTTTGTTGCCGTATTCCTTTCCGTATAATATTTTTTGACATAGCATATTCGTATGCGTAAATATTTTTTACACACCTACGTCATCTATCATATGATGGTTATAGGACTTAGGTTTAATACGACTGCTGCATAATATTATACCACCTGCCCTTAGAAAACAGCATGAATTGAATTAATCCCCGGCTTTGAACTGCGGAACGTTCTGCAGCATATAATGTAAAAAGGAACCCGAAGAGATGCAGTTGGAATCAAGCCGAGTATACAGGCTGATATTTCCATGTCACTTTTGAGTCTTAGACAGTCCATCATTAATCTTGTGTCTAGGTAGCAAAGCTGCCGCTTGCTACTTATCTCTCGGTTCTTCTGGATCGAATGCATCCAGAAGAGCGAGTGCTTGATACCCTTGATTGTTTAACGGAATTATCTATCCAAGAGTTGTTAAAGACGATTCAAGATCTATCATTGTGTCGTCAGATGTCTTAAGGAAGTGTTAGATTCGGACGGAGGTTGTCGTGAAAAATGGGTTTTTGTAATACTTTATACCAAAAGAGTGGAGATTAAGATAATTATCAGATGGGATAAATGTAAATTTATGGTTGAATTATAGCGCCTTACAAGGGGACTAGACTCCTCTGAGCTTTAGCTGATTTTTCATTTCGAATAACAACCGAACAACTGTTTGAAAAAATGTTTTCAGTTTATAGGTAGTGTTTTTTTGCTATAGGTGAGGTAGATAGGTGATACTTTGTTTCTATGAGGACGATAATTATTATGATTTTTCCATGAGATAAATGGAAATAAATTACTCAACTGAATATACCTATCAGCAAAACATGTTTGATTTATTTACATTATTTTGATCTCGCTGTAGTTTTGGAATATGTAGGTACTTATATGTAATAATGAGTATAGGTACTCCTAGGTCGCGTCAAAAAAAGTAAATGTACCTAATTTTTTGTGCAATAACATAATTTTATAATTAATTTCTATCCAGCATACAGATAAGGATCAATTCTTCATCATACAGTATAATATAGGTAGTTATTTATTATGAGTAAAAGTATTACATATTTATGGCATGTAGGATATTATAAATATCTTACGTAGAGGTAGATTCACACTGACATCTAGAAGATAGTTCAGGCATAGCTGCTATTTCTCGAGCTATGAAACTTGCTACAACCTCAAGGAAGCTTTAACTTCCGTCAACAAGAGGTCGCTTCTTGAGAAAACCATCAAATATTCATTTTGATTTCATATCAACGTTTTGCACACTATATACCCAAAGTAGGCATACCAAGTTGTAAAATACCAAATATGCTCAAAAACTTCTTACGTTCATTATGTAGGTATACACATGCAGGCATGCCGATTGTACCTACTTGCTTGTTTTAAATACATTTTTGCATCAAATTCAGGTTACCTTACATCAAATTTACGTAATACTCTGTGAAACTTAGATTGTAAATAAAGCAAATTAAAAAAAAAAAAAAAAATTTGTTGACTCCTATTCAGTTTCGCATTATGGATTGCCATTGTGGACTTTTTTCAAAAGACAACCGCCAATTACTGCCATCACTCACTATGTTCTATCTAACTTTGAAAATAACCATCCAGTTTTATGACACTGCCGATTAAACCTGAAGTCATTATTAATATCGTTAATTGAAACT
This sequence comes from Malachius bipustulatus, assembly GCA_910589415.1. Taxonomy (NCBI): domain Eukaryota; kingdom Metazoa; phylum Arthropoda; class Insecta; order Coleoptera; family Melyridae; genus Malachius; species Malachius bipustulatus. The sequence goes on from OU342633.1 coordinate 20,508,547, forward strand.
GCACATCTAATACCTATACCTACACAGGCTCAGTCTTTAATAATGGCGGGTTTCCTCAAAAATCCCTCAATGGTACATTGTGGTGGGTAATTATTCGCTCAGCCCAGGAAAAAATAATAAAAAAATATTTTTGTAAACTTGACCGAAATATATGAAGAGGTAAACTTGAGAATTCAAAACTTCTTTAATATTGACAGGTTTAAAAAACTGGTGTGGTTAATATAGAGATTATAAGGACTCTTTTTTCAAAAATCATAATTTTTGTTTCAAAACTACATTCAACAAAATTAACTCGAATTTTCTGGTATTCCACCAATGAAAAGAAAACCGAAGTTATTTCTTTCTTATAAAAAAACGTATAGTATTTCTATGATATTTGAAAGAAGGGGCCGTAGTCTCTATTTTAAGCAAACTCGATTTAAACCTGTCAATAGTAAAGAAGTTGAGGTGTTAATTTTACCCTCTTCATATCGCGATCAATTTACATAAGAAATATTGTATCATTGAGGAAATCCGCCATTAACTACGGTATATGTACTCACCTTGTATAATTTAATTTTAAAAATCTTAACTAAATCTACTCTAAATAATTATGGCTCCAACGAAATTATTTGAATAAATGCATTTTATTCTTGTTTTTTCTTTGTCTCCGATCAGCTTGCTACACAGCAAAAAATTTCCAACACTAGAAGAACACTACTCCGAGTTTATATAGGTCCCTCTAGAAGTGTAAATATTTTAACACTAGAAATAGTGTAATTGCTAGTGTCATGAATACACTAGGGTAGTGTTGAATTGCGGCCCAAAATTTACACTGTGTAGTGAAAATATATTCATCGCAGTGTAATTTTCACTAGGTATTAGTGTAAAAATACCAAAAATAGAGTCACCCACAGTGTTTAATTCAAGGTCATAGTTACACTACTCGGGTTATCTTATTCACTGCAAGTGTAATTACGTAACTGTACAGTGTAATTTCCACTGGGCCTTAGTGTAAAAATTTCAAAATTAAAGTTCACTTACAGTGCTCAATTACACTATTACTGTTTTATTATTCACTAGAAGTGTTATCAGGTAACGCGGCATATTCCAAAAAAAAGCAAAATACCTGTATAGCTTAAAAAATTTATTAAAAATAAAAAAATGTACAGAAAAATCAACATTGCTTAAATTATTTATTAATAAACAAAAACATAAAACACCTTCTAACGTAACACACGTTCTCAGGTATACAGACTCAGTTTTGTAACTCGTAACTCTGAAATTCCAGTAATAAGCACATATACGTAAAAAATGTCATGGATTAAAATAATTTGAGATGTTTAGCTGAGGATAAGCTGACAAGTTAGTGCTCAAATGAATCCCCTTCCTTTCCTCCTTCTTTCAGGTGTGGTAGCTTTGAAATTTTAAATAAGAATAACCCTTATTTCCATGTTCTGGCATAGTGATGAAAATCCGTCGGGCTTTTCTGATTTTTATTTTATTTTATTCATGATGAGATGTATAGTCGACGAAATGATTTTTTTCGATTTGTCTTACAGCGAAATCGAATGAAGAAAATTCATGAATCATGAAACTATACTTACATATTTGTAGCAGTAACATTCTTCACTTATTCAACGCATTCATGTGTATGAATGCAACTGTTGAAGAACTGATAGGTACCTATGGTAGTTAAAGAATTAGTATGATAAATAATAGTTTGGGAAACAAAACCAACTTACCTGATTACTTTAAACTATTGTTGCAGCTCACTAAATTAGACGCACGCTTTACTTACCCTACACTACGCCGACCGTGGAAAAGAATGAAAAGATGATGAAACTGCATTGCGTAGATGACACGATCATGTAACGCGCATGTTCTTTTGTAACTTTTACACTACCTGTGTTTTTTCCATAGCCGCTAGTGTTGTTTGTCACTCAAGTAGTAAGAAAAAACACTGGGAGAGTTTTCTTTACATCGCAAAGCTTTTGCTTCGGTATATTTTACTGGTCTAGAGTTTTTGTACACTACTAAAAATCAGTGTAAAAATTGAGTGTAATTTAACACTAAAAATTAACTCTAAATTAACACTACAATTTTTACCGGAACACTAGAAAATTTACACGGGCGAAATTTTTTACTGTGTATTTAGGTACTTTCCTGGATAGGTATCACGTTACAGAGTTTTTGGAAACATTAACTTCCGGCTTGATGGGTTATGCATGTGTGGAAAAATATTATAGGTCCAGCGGATGCGGCGCGAGTACACGATTTATCCTATACCATGCAGTAAAACTCTAAAAATTAGTATATTCATACTTCAATTTCGAGGAACTGAACTCAAATATTGAGAACGACATCAACTTTCATATTTTAAAATAGAACTCCCTGTATATTATTACAACTTTAGATTGTCTGAGAAAATTTAATAACAATGGTTTTCACAGCTCAATTGTGTAACCAGAAATTTATGAGTGAAAATCGAAATTCTAATTTTGCAAAAAAAAATATCGGAAAACGGTTTGCATGTCCCTATCGTAACCTTTCATGTGGTGTGGATGAAATAAATATCTACAGGGTATTAAATATTAGGTGTTACAAACTTAAAGTGATAAAATACACATTTTATGTATGTATTTTGTATAGGAAATACAAAAACTGGCGAAAAGTTTCCTCAGTCTTGAGTTGTTGGAGCTTTAGTTCTCGAAATACAGGGTGATAATAAAGTTCTTCGAATAATTGAATATTTTTTGAAAACCTTAAAATTGGCTATCTTTTTATTTATCTAGTCTTACGTCTCTTATTACCTTATCATCCTGGAAATTTTGTCTAATCTACAATCCCTAAGCAGACACAAAAAATTTTCTACAGTTTTACATCAGTATCTGGTAAAAACTTCACACCATATGAGGATATGTCACAATATTTTTTTTTCATAAGTTTGTGTTTTCCAAAAGGTTAAATTGGAGCTCACTAGATCCGTTGTATGGATTTTGGTTAAGGAGAAAAGGCGTTTTTTTTAATTCAAAATTTCCAAAAACCATAATATAACTATTGCGGGTACATATTTCGAAAACTAAGAGTGTTTTAAGGGAAACTAAAACATTCCTTAGATATTCAACCAAATTTAATGTTAGTGATGAAAGGAATTAAATTTTTATATTATAGAGGTGGCGAAAAAGTGATACTACCTATTATAGGTATAACTTTTGAAATTTCAACTTTTTGCAAATTTTTGTCAATGTAATTGTGAAGTTGAAATATTTTGACTGCGGTAGAGTAAATATTGTTTATATTGAGTCGAAAAATTAACAGTAGTAACAGAAACTAATTCTGGGAGCGAAGCTTTTGAATTTATATAAAATTTTTTGTCACATTTAGTTTCATGTGTTGGTGGTGAAAAGCTGATTCGACACGAAAAAACCATCTCAAAAGCTCAATTTTTTACATTCCCATTAATTAAGGTTCAAATTCAATGAGGTCACAAAAAAATGTTTAGTGCTTTTTTTTTGGTTTTTTGAAACTCTGTTTGAAAACATAGTACCTAATCGAAATTAAAAAATAAAGCAGTTATACAGGAAAAAATAGACAACACACTGTCAGATGATGTGGGATTTCATAAATCCAAACAAAAAAATTCCATCTGAATTTTTTTATAAGATATCACAATAATTTCCTTTTAAAGTGTGGCAATATTGCATTGAATTTTCACGTAACCAGAGGATACAGTCTGCAATCTCTGTTTGATATTGCTGTTCTATGGTTGCCGAAATTTACCTGTCTTGAAAATTTGAAACTGATGATGTGACATTAAATGCTTAAGATTCATGTCAAACTAACAACTCAAATTGGGTTGACAATATTAGTCATTTACTGATGACAATGAGTGCAAAACAGAAATCTATTATTGCCAAAATCAACTTTCCCAACTTGCTGGTGCCAATGTTGCCAGTTATATGTAATTTTTTCCTCGTCTCTATATTTTATGTGTTTTTAAAATGGATTTAATTGTTCAACCACCATTTTAACACAGTTTTTGTCTTAAAGTAACACCGTTTTCTTAAAATGTCGTTTTATATTTCAATTTTATAATAATTTTGATTTTTCGCGGGAAATTAGGAATTTGAAGTTGTCTTGGGGAAATTTTATATCTCTAGGAAACTATCATAAATAGCTTAGAAGAAAATTGAAAGCAGGTTTATTCTTCTTTTTCAAAGCTAAGTATATAAATATTCATTTCTTCCGCGAGTTCCTCAACACCCTGTCTGGGTAAGCTAATTGAATTATAAAACAAAATTTTTGTTTATTTAATGTGATTCTTGAAAGAGATTCATCACAGCGTCCCAGTCTTAAAAAAACACTTTCAATAAGAGATACACATGTATCAATCTATAGCTTATATAGGTACTAATCCAGTCTATGCTCTCACAAAAGGGCTTTCTCAATTATCTAGTCTTTAACAACTAACGGGTGTTATCAAGTTCTCAATAATATACACAAGTGTATGCACGTTTCATTTAGACCAAAGTTTACTGAGATAAGGAAAGAATACAATCTAACCGATTTCTGAATTTATAACTGAAGAAAATTCTAATCGGGAAGAAATACGGTTGCAGGTGGCCCTCGAAGCTCTGACTATGGAAATGAGCATATTGCTTCAAAATAATAATATACCTGAATTTCATGTATAGATACTTATTTAGAGCTAAAGGGTCTGGATGACTTGTCAAAGTCAAAAGAACTCAAGTTTGGGACAATCGACTATAACTGTATAGAAAAGATCGTCAATGAGCGTCATGTCACAACTTGAAATTATAATCGAATCTGTCCGAGTTATAAACCCAAATAATACTATCTCTCTGGAAAGAAAGTTAGCACAGAAAATAATTTCTGCTAAAGGATGACAAAATGATAACTCTGCCTAGTTGTATAGGTAATTATATGATCGAAATAGAGCAAGAGTGTATTTTTTAGTTTTTTGTCATACTGTTTTCCAGAAGAAGGTACCTATGCAAAAATTTCAGTGTTTTCTAGATTCACATACAGTGTGTGTCACAGGCATGGTACACCCCCTTTTTTTTTCTTTTTTTTTTGGAGATAGTTTTTTGAAATTTGGTACGTCGCATATTCCCGATAGAGCGCACTTTTTAGCAGAAAATTGAATTTTTTCCCACATCCGGTTTTTCCGGAAATGTTACCAACTTTTTATTTTTAAATGGTACACCCTATATATTATTATATTTTTGGATTCTGTACATTTGTACGAATCCAACAACACCACATAAGTACCATTTTAAATGTCAAATTTGTTTTTATTTAATTTTTTATTTCTCAATTATAGTGTGCCATGACTATTTCGTTTTACTCCAATTGGATCAAAATTGGATCAAATCGAATTTTTGTTCAAAGTACTAAATTAAGTGATTTATGGATGAATTATGCGCACCGGAATGATTTTTTCAGCTGAATTCATTTTTTTTCAAATGGTTACATATTGGTACCGAGGTACCATCTACTAGTACTCTTAATAAGGGACATTTTGGTGTACCCATTTTGCATCTGTGACGAACGCAACTGGAAGTCATGGTACACTATTGAGAAATAAAAAATTAAATAAAAACAAATTTGACTTTCAAAATGGTACTTATGTAGTATTGTTGGATTCGTACAAATGTATAGAATCCAAAAATATAATAATATATAGGGTGTCCCATTTAAAAATAAAAAGTTGGTAACATTTCCGAAAAAACCGGCTGTGCGAAAAAATTAAATTTTCTTCTAAAATGTGCGTTCTATCGAGAATATGCGACGTACCAATTTTCAAAAAATTATCTCAAAAAAAAAGAAAAAAAAGGGGGTGTACCATGCTTGTGACACACACTGTATAGGTACATCTCATTTTGTCTCAAGGCTCTTGTATATTTGATGTATATGTCATTTCGATATACGGGAATGAACTGAATGAAGTCAAAATTTACAGTTACCACAGTTATTTTAATTTAATTGAGTATGTAGGTATATAACGATTTTATTTATAGGAATAAATAAAATAAGGACTGCTGCTTCACAGCAGTCGTTAAGTTACGTCAGAGGCCCTTGAGGCTACTTGAAAACTTCTGACACTTGGGCTTTACCACAGCCATAAGATATTTATTTATTTATTTATTTATAGGAACTTTTTTAGTAGGTAAATTGACCTATTTATTTATTTAGTTAATTAATTGGAGTATGTTCAGGGTGTCCCATCAACACCAGTATCCACCACAAAAATGACGATTAATTACAAAGATATTAATTTGAAATTTTAAGAAAACATGTGAACCATATAGGTAGAGATGCAAATTGATGAGCCTCTTTGGTCTGAAAGTGCAATTAATTAGAGTCACGGCTCGTTAATCATTTTCGTGTTCGTTAATTTATTGAAATTTTTCCGTTTTTCGTTAAAATCAAGACACGTGTTTATTTTGACACAAATTGATAATAACAATACCTATATCAAAATAAAAAATCACATCATCTCTTTAAATAGCTTTGGAAATCAAGACAAATGCAGAACTTACAACATAATTTTTTATATGTATAGACTCAAATTTGGCGATCGTAAATTAAATCGATCATAAATTTGTGTTTGCATAGAGAATGGACTTTGCAAATACGAAATGCACAACAATGGAATCCAGGGTTTGTTTATTATTATTGCCTATTGTTGACACATGCGTTTATGCCATGAATCAATTTGTGTATAGAAACTAGCAATTTTAAATCTTCATTTGCGCTACTAGGAATTAAAATTTTTAATTATTGCTTTTTGAAGATTCACGTTTTAAACGAATAAGTCAGTTATTAGCCAATAAAAAAACCTGTAAGTTATAGGTAAAAGAATTAATTAATGCGTTGCGAAGTCAAACCGTCTGACTTTATTTTAATATTTTTTTATTGATAATATAATGTAACCCTAAACCAGATACATAATTTCTGAGAATGTCAAATTGATGTCTTTGTAATTAGCCGTCATTTTTGGGGTGGACACTTGTTGGGACATCCTGTACAAACAGGTTGAGTATGACTTTAAAAAGTATACTCTTTTTTTTAATATGTAGATCCTTATATGCATAAAAAAATATAATAACTGTTGATAAAAATTTATTAAATTACTAAAAGATCTCATTGATCTAAATATAACAATATTTTAATTTTTAAGTTTGCTCCAGCAATTTTATTCTGAGTAGGTTAATTAGTTATCGAAAATTAGAACACTAAAAAATTTACTTATTTCTTTTCATGAAATAAAAAAAAAACTATTAAAGATCTTACCTAATATTATATTCTTAAAAAAATTTTTTTTGCCTTACTTATAGTATACCTATATGGTACTTTCGCTTTCTATGAGAGGAATGTATAGGTAGGTACTACTTAGATTTCTATTAGTAACGTATAAATTTTACAAAAAATGAAATAAATTAGTAGATATACTTTAAAAAATAAACATTTATATATTTTGTTATTTATTAACATAAAACAATAATTTTATAAGTATGTTGATATTTTCTTAACTTCTAACTTCTAATTTCACGTTGCTTTGTATGCACCACACAAACCTCTCTAGAACCGAATTTGTCGCCTGATTTCAAACAAATTCGGATCTACAGGGTAGATGTAGAGCATTAACCGTGAAGCGGCATCATCAGGATCATCATGTATCAGGTGGTGTAATCCAGTAACGCTGTAAAAAATAAAAATGTAGTTATTATTAATTGTTCAGATGTGTAATAATATTCATTTAATGATTATTAGAATACCTATGTATTGACTATAAATACATCAGTGTTATAAATCATCCCCAAAGAGGTGAAACGAACTCTTAAGTTTAAAAGATGAAAATTCTCGATTTGATTTATAATTTTTCAGCCCTGTTTGGTTAAAGACAAATTTCTAACATAAATTAGTTTCGAAAAATCAGAGTGCCTTGGAAATTTTCAAAAACCTTTTTTCTGATTTGTGTCTGAGTTTTTTTTCTCTTTTGCGCTGTGTAACTTGTGCGTACCTATTTTCTACTGACGGCAGGTATATTGCAAAAATTGTTTTACTTTGAGGATTTGATCTTAATATTCTCCAAAAATTAGTAAAAATGGTAAAAATAAATTAGAACACGTTTTAAGAAAATTGAAAACCCGATAATAGTAGCTATTTTTATGAAGCATCAATGCGAGTTCCCCTGGAACAGGGAACGTCTTTATAGAGACGCTGAACATTTTTCAATCATCTGCCATTATCTGTAAATTTCACGAAATTTTTTCTATCTGGATTTTTGTTCCATTATCTTACCAATAGATAACACGTACCACTAGGGCTATAATCTTATTTTTAAACCACTTAAATGACAGGATTCTTAAGATCTCTGTTGACATCTCTCCCGCTTAAGGGGTTTTAATCAGCTAGAAGGTACCTAATATACTCCTGATTATAACATACAAATAAAAAATTGGTTAACAGTGTAGGTTATTTATAAAATACAGTTTTAAATTTCCAAGAAGCTTAAGACTACTAAAAGCATACCTATTGAAAATAGGGTTTTCAAGGACGCGACTTCAGAGGATAGTATAGTAAATTTAATAAACCATGCTTAATAGAGTTCTTTCTGACGGTATAGAATCCGCCCTATATCTATCTTCACAAGATAACACAAGAACGTTATTAAATTTGCGTATATTATATCCCTCCTTACCTAACTTATAACATTTTAATGTTACTTTATGATGCATATATTCATACTTACATTTTATGCTAAAGCACCCACAAAGGACTACCTTATATTAGGTATAGTGTCAACGGACACCTCGAGCGTCGAAGAAGGGAAAAAAGATAATATTAAAGTATGTATATGGTCGCATATTATGAGGAAGGGATTTATATCAAGTTTAAATCGTGAAGGCTCAAGCAGGGAAGACTTCTCCGGGGAAATTGCTCAATAAAGTAACCTAGAAAAGGGACTTAAGTACAGTAAATAGCTTGATGCTTATATTATTATACGAAAAAGTTTCAAATCGTAAAATATCCAACAAAAGGTGTATGAAATATTCGTATATACGTCCCATTACATGAGCACCTCCTATTAATAATAATTTATAGGTAATTCCTGGGAATGATACAAGGTAAGGGGATAACGAACATAATTTTTTTTGTCTGATTCTATAAAAAATATAAAATAATCATAAAAGAATAGTTCCATCTTTTGGTATGAAAAGGAAACATGTTGCCTTCTTCTTGAACTAATTGATAAACACAACATATAGGACATAACTATGTTCTAAAAGAAAACTAAATTTTCACGTTGAAGTTTTTCTCGTTTTTCTCGAGTATTATTATTGTTAGTTCCGAGAAATAAATATCTAGACGTTAATAAAGAAATAGATTACCATTTTGGCAAATTCGTAGATACCTTTACGAATTACTTACATTTTTTATAGCTTGACATAATCAAGTCAAAATTATTTTCTCGCTTTTCTTAGATCTCGATTCGCACAAATTAATGATAGGTGAGCATTTTGTCCATGTATACAGGATGTCCCAAAACTCAACGTCATCCCTTGAAGGGCTGGTAGGCCAAGTCATGACTGACCAGAATGTCATAAGATGAGTATACGAAATTTCATTAAAATATCCAGAGCGGTATTACAGAAATTACGAAAAAATTATTTATTTTAATAAAATTTTACCACCCTGTATCTCAAAAGTTAAGACTTTTAGGACATACGTTCTTATGAAGTTTTCTTCTTAAAATGGACCCAAAAATCACCCCCTTAAATATTGACCTTCAATTTACTTTTATTGTGTATGTGTACGCATCTTAGATTATTTATTGATATGATTTCACAATGCGCTCCTTTTGCAGTCAAACAGCAATAGCTTTTTTTCTAAAGTAAAGCATACAAAATATTACACCATTGCAGAAACTAGATCAAATGGGTAATTTTTAGGAATAACTTGCCAGGTTCACGGGGTAATTTTTTTTTCATGTATGAAGTAGCAAAGTTGTGTCATGAAAAAACAAAAATTTTTAATCGGGCAAAAAAATCAATAATTTTCCTAAAAGGCACGGCACCAGAATATTTCTTCGGCACTTAATCATTAATGGGGCTATTCAGCATTGCGTAACAAAATTAAGAATGTAAGAATATGAAATTTTGCAACTGTGACACTCGAAAAACAGATCTAGGTAAGGTATCGATTTTCACAAAATTCATAAAAGTCCCATTATCTCTAAAATAAACAATTTTTTACTGAGATCACCTTATGATATTCTGGTCAGTCATGACTTGGCCTACCAGCCCATCAAGGGATGACGTTGAGTTTTGGGACAGGTGTAAAATTGTTAATCGTAGTGGATTAAAATAATTTGCTCTCTATTATAGAGGCTGGTTTTTTATGCGTGTTAAATTTAGAGAACGACAGAGAATCGAAAAATATTATGAATTTGCTTTAGAAACTATAGGTATTCGGAAATACCTCCTTAAGAAAATTCAGGGTGTTAACGTTTTAGGAGAAAATTCGGAAATATATTATGAAAATATATATTTTGAAAATGGCTGATATATGAAAAATGACTGATGGGAATAATTTGAAATTTTCTACAGTAGTTCTGCTATAATTGAAGTAGGTAAATGACCTGATACTCACAATGAAAAATCATTTAATACAGTGGCAGATATCTGGGTACATGTCGTTACCTTTTTTTTGTAATTTCTACCACACTGACTTTAATGCAAATATGACATTTTTAATCGAACTTTCGAAAATAACATCCCTAGTGTGTCATGAGAGTAGTAGATAACAAAAAATATCAAAAAAAAATCAACCTTAATAATGGCTATTATTCACGAGGACGAAAATTACAACACAAGACGCAGGTGAGTGTTGGAATCATCCAAATGAATAATAGCCATTCTACAGAAGCAAAAGATCATATTTCTCAACGATCATATGAAAAAATCATAAATAAGTTTTTTAAAAATTGCCTAAAATTGCAAATGAGAGGCAACGATATGCAGCGTTTGTTATTCTGTGACGAGTTTCCACTCGCCAGGCGTGCGATATCATCCTATATGAACGCGTGCTATCTTAGCATGCTATTACAGAGCCAGTGTGAACTGAAAAAGTCGAACTCGATTTGGCCATTATCCGCGTTTGTAATGATTCATTGATTACATATGACGAGTTGTGAGTGGCTAATACCTACCATTTATACAGTTATAATTTTTGATTCCGCATAGCATGTAGTGGATATGTACACCATCCATGTAAACTAAAGATAAGCAAGCATAATGAATGTTTCGTTATTGTATTTTATCTAATATGCCCCTTTCATAATTATTATTATAGCTTCCCCAGATCTGGAACTGGCTTGAAATTGTTCAGTTTTAAAATTGCCATTTTATTACACGTTTGTCGTTTGTGGTATAATTGCGGAAAAGCAAACAAATTGCATTGTGTTAATAAAACGTTTTAACATCAGTTTTCATAAGAAATTAACGCAGTTACATGTGTGTAATTACCATTAAGTGGGAGGGAATGACTCCAAAAGACAGAAAAACTTGTTTCTAGGTAGATGTGCTTCTCCGTTATGTTCAAATATCCAGTTTACTTCGGAAATTGACTTGTGGTAGGTAGGTATATTATTACAATTTTCTAAACGTTCCAGTAGAATGATGTCAGTCTTTTCAAATTATCTGAAAAATAAGAATTGTAATTACAAAAATGATCATTTAGACATTAATTATTATCTACTATAGGTATTACTAAAAAATAAAAATGCCTACTGTAAGTTTTTTGGCACGTACTCATTTGGCTGTAACTAGAAAATGGTTGAAATTGGAGCAAAGCAGTTGGTTCCTATAACAAGTTTTCCTGTTCCATTTCATGGAAATAAAAAATTAAAATTACAGTAATGAAAAAAATAAGACAAGTTAAGTTCGAAAATTCAGTAAAACCTAATTTTTCATATCCATGAAATAGAACAGGAAAAGTTGCATATAGGAACATAAACTGTTTTGCTACATGTAGGTATATATTGCAGGGGGAAGATAATTCTAATAACAGTCGATAGTTTATCAAAATGGGTGGAAGCATTAATTTACCATCAATATCATCAGCTCAAACTATATAGGGAAATTGAGGGAAAGAAAATTGAGGTAAACATTTGCCAGGTTCGGTCTACCAAAAGTAGTTTGCTCAGATAACGCTCCTTATTTCACGTCAACAGAGTTTACATACATTACACTAGGTACATATTCTTCAACAATTTTTCAGTTATATACGCATGTGCATGATATCACGTGATGGGGTGACCTTTGTTTATATGATGGGTATGTAGAGGTGGTACCTACCTAATAAAAAATATTCATAACGGATTTTGGGAAAATAGCAAAATTCTTTTACCTTTTAGTTAGGACCATTTTCATCCCCCTGGGTCAGATAATGAGATCAGCAAATTTGTTTTTTCCAGTGAAAAAATAGCCCTATGGGAAGTTTTGAAAGTGGTGACCTTGTTATTGTGAGATATTGTCATGCTCATGTTCTTTTGACCGAAGGGTCATTCTTTATATGACCATTTCATTATAAAACAATGAAACTAAACTCAAAAAAGACCTTCTTCTGAGAAAGTTCTGATTTGTGTTTAGTAGGTATATTCAGCTTAGAATTCAGGCTTAGTCGCCTGTTCTCGTCTGACTAACTGGCATTCGTATCGCAACGTAACCGTTACAAATCCATTTTGTAAAAAGTAAATGCTTTTAAAGCGATCCCAGTTCACACAACGGGAGATCTGCTGTGTATATGAGTGCTAGAACTGCTATTAGAAACTTTGTTTCATGTGTTTAGCGTTTCTTCTAAGGTGCATGTTTCTAGGAGAGACCGTTGTACTCTCGCATATAGAGTCTATTCGCTCAAATAAATTTAAATGCAACTCCGTACGCGCATGAGTAAAATAATGTTATTAGTACCCTCCCCGCGTTAGTATGAAAATTACTGAATTATGCAAATACTGTCATAAGGTTGAAAACAAAATGTTAACGACCTATTAATGTGCGTTGAGTTCATCATGACGTTTTATTGTGCTGTCCGGGCCACCAAATCATCGAAATTAGGAGTCATTCTTCTCTGTTAAGTAAACTCTTTGGTTTAATTAAATGATGTAATCTAGTTAGTAGCGTCACGCAACGACCGTCGTTTAGAGATCTGTCTCTAAAACACTATAATATAGTCTGCCTGCATGGGCTTCTTGATTAAGTAATTTTGTACGAAAATATCTAGCAGGGCGAAAATGGTTTTAATTAAATTTTTGTACATGATTTAATCGCAATTTTTTAAAGATACCTTTTATAATGATCAAGAAGTCCATATAGTCTCTGGAATCAAAACATAGGTAATGTTACAGGGAAAGAAATACGAACATTCATATTCGGGAACACCTTCTGGATAAATTCTTGCAGGGTAAAAATTATAACAGGAGTACCTAGGTACCCGCTTAACGGTCATACATTTCAGAACGTCACATAACTATAAGATAAGAAAAGGTAAGCCTCTAAACGGTGGAGATTCGACAAATTCAGAGGGGTAAAGACAGGCTATTTACAGTCGATTTAGGAGCGAGTTTTGGTTTAACGATGTTTAATGATTATTTCATTAATGGAATTTCCTCTGATGGCCATTTAACAAGTCCCTAAATTAGACGTAATTTGTAATTTATTTTAGCACTCGCTCTTAGAAGTGGAAACGATAAGGCAGCAGGGAAATATGTCCATCGTGTAGGGCCGATGCTAACTAAACTCGTGCATGATTCAAAACAATTAAAGAAAATTTAATGCGAATTTATGAGTTGTAGGAACACGATCATAATCTAGACAAAATTTATTTAGCATAAAAAATTTGAATATTCCGTCGTCGCTGCATTCACCAGAAAAAATGACGTTTAAAGCTTTTTGCTTGCTCATTTTACACTTTGGTGCTTTGAGGATAGCGATCAATTCGGTGAATCAATTCAATTTTTGGTTTACTAAGACTCAAAATCAGATTGTATAGCTCATGGAGACTTTTATAGCAGCTTAGCGAATATTACCCTTAATTTTAGCCTTTATTATTGTATCAACGCTTAATCAAGTTCCATAATCGGCTCTTTTATTAAGTAATTATGTTTGCGAAAACACTACTTATTATGCAGGGTGTATTTTTAATATTGCAAAAAAATTTAAAGACAGATACAGATACTTTGGTCATCAAACACAAACAAAAAATTCCCCCTTAAAACGTGTGTCCGGAAATGAGATACAGGGTGTGAAAAGAATATAATTTTTCCAGTTTTTTATGATATCTTGGAAACCGTTTAAGATACAGAGCTCAATTTTTGTATGTACCTATGTAGGTATCTATGTAGATACCTATGTCTTATTATCAATGATTTTGATACTTTTTTTTTGTTATCGAAATTTTTTTCCTACACCAGTAGTTAAGATTTTAGGGTTGTGCGATGTTAAGAACCCCTTTTGAACCACTCATGTTTTCTACACAAAAAAGGTTCTCTTGGTCATAATTCCTAAAATGAACGGTTTCCGAGAAAAACGACCATTTATACAATGAAAAACTCCTTTTGGAAGTTTCAAAACATGTCAGAAAATGAAGGACAAAAAACTTCTTTCAATCTCCTCTAAAATCTCCATTAATGACGCATAAAAAAAATTGGTATTAATAAGGAAGCTGATACCAATGATAAGACATGGAAAAATTATCTTCTTTGACACCCTTTAGTATCTGAAAAACTTGATTTGACATAATATGTTAATGTTCAACTTTGATCAAAGAATCTGTCTTGAATGTTTTTTTCGCAATATTTAAGACACACCCTGAATATACTTCCTATTATTACTATTATTATTATTATTATTATTTATTATTATTATTATAAAGAAGAAGCCTTGGTGGGTTCTATAAGGTGGGTTCATCATGATCTAATGCCAACGACAGAAAAAAAAACATTGCTGAAGATATGGATTACCATTTTGCTCTTATTGGAGATCATCAGCATGCCTCATCAGCCAGTTCAATTCCCCATCTTTATAGCAACAAATCAGTCGACTCTTATCCTGAACGTCCACAAGGAAGTCCGGGTTTTGTAACAGGACATCTCTCTTAGTGATGGTAACTATACCAACACCATCGATAAACTCTGTTAAAATAACCATATAGAGCGAAACGGCCATCCATGTCTTCAGGAGTGTTTTTCCCTGTCTTTGGCATTAGATCAGTGATGAACATGAGCCCTAGAACCAACCAAGCCTTCTTCTTTTCACTTATTATGTAATTTTGCTCAAATTCCCTACTTTGGCACTAAAAATTAAAAATATGAAACAATTAATGACAAAATAACATTTTTATTCAAATCAGCACTAATAGAGCGATTTCCCTAATTTATGAAATCCACTCAAAAAATTTTCTGCTTCTTATAGTCGTCGATATACATTTCTTTCTTCAAGCTTATTGATTGATATTATGAAACGGCTTTTCAAATTCTATTATTTTGTTAATTAGCTTTGAAGTATTTCAGGCAATTTGTAGCTTTATAAAATAAGCGAGTGTAGGTATAAAAAAAGATGCCTAAATTAATTTATCGACAGAACGTTGATAATGTAAGCTATCAAATAGGAAATAGGCCATCGCCAATCATCTGCATATATACCTAGTGACTATACACAATTATTGTACCCTACCCAAAAATTCTACCCTCTTCAAACAAATCGCATGCTAAATGAACATTACATATAAAGACATGTGACTCCATGACAGAATTATTCTCTGTCCTTTCCATGACCCAAAATTATGAAACATTTTGAAGTTACGCCTGTTTTTTTAATGTACCTTCATAAAGTAAATAATTAAATTCAAGCTGTTTGATATGTTTTACAGAAACGACAAAAAATAAATAAAAATCTCTTAGGTATTTAAAACAGCATAAGGACCTTTCTATCTATTAGTTAACGATGAAAACTTTGCATTTTAAACTTTAAAACAGAAGATATGATTCCTTAAAAATGTAAAAAAAAATTGTTTTAAAACTTCTTTAACTTTTTACCCTTTTTTACTAAATCTAAACAAGCAGAATATTCCAGCTAGACTATATAATATGAAAAAGGTGACCAGTTATGATCGATAGAATCCTCTCATCCAAAAAATAAACCAAAAATTAAGATGATCAAAGAACAAGACAGAGTCTTTTGCAAAGCGGGATCAAGACGAGGTGAGCACGTACTCGAATGTACTTACGGTTGAGTTACTGCCGCCAATAATAGGGGAAGCACGGTGATTTGACGTGAAGGCACTGGCCAGCCGCCCGTCGGTGGTCCCGGAGAACTTGGCGGCGCATCTCGTTGACAGTACGAGGAGATCCCCGCGCCGCCGAGAGTGGAGGGGCCGCGGCGGAAAGGAGGCCCCTGATGCTCGATCGATCCTCTCACGCCCAGTTTTCCCGCGCACCATTTGACTGTGCGCCGAAATATGCCGGCTTTCGGCAGTTAGCTCGCTTTAGACAGTGGCGGCACTCTTTGAGTAGTTGCTGACAGCTGGAACAATATGCGTATTAACATCACGTTGCATGGTCGAAACTTATCTGAAAAAATCAGCAGAAAGTTTCCTCAGCTTCCTTCCGAAATCTAAAGCACCTTAAGAGCAATAGTAGGTTTAGGTACCTAAATTATGCCTGTACAGATAAAAAAATACTACCCCAACCATTTACGCTTCAAACGAGGTTCATGCAATGAACTTATCATTGATGCTAATAATAGATAAGAGACGATTAAGATCCGAATTAAGATGACGATAAGACCCGAATAATGGGAATATATTTTTTCGAGGATGTTCCTCCCAAAATA
The DNA here is from genome assembly GCA_910589415.1 of Malachius bipustulatus. Classification (NCBI taxonomy): domain Eukaryota; kingdom Metazoa; phylum Arthropoda; class Insecta; order Coleoptera; family Melyridae; genus Malachius; species Malachius bipustulatus. The sequence continues at coordinate 20,525,448 of OU342633.1, forward strand.
TTCCTCCAATCGACACAATGTTAAAGGAGTATGAAGAGAAAGACAGATTTTTTGGCTTTATTGAGGCTCGTCAGCTTTCCACATTAGATGGACGCAATTGACAAAATAAATATAAAACTGATGTTTCTTCATTTTGGGACATTATAAACTTAATGCAATTAAGGTTAATGGTGGGTGTAGAAGGGTAGAAGAAGCGATCCAAAAAATGGAAATACAAAATGGAAAAAAATGGCCTAAAAATTGTTTTTGCGGAATATACCTACCTCAAAAAAATTTGCGGCATCCGGAAGAGCATCAAAAAATCTATAAAAAAGGTCTTCTCGGTCACCATCAGTCTATCATAGTTTTGTCGCAAAACAGGAATTTTCATTTCTTTGTCGCCTCTTATTTTCCACCCCTTATAACAGAACTCAAGCAAACTCGATCTCTATAGCACAAAAAATGCCACCTTTTCGTCAAAAATTGAGATATTAATAAATGCCACTACTCGTTATAACCCCAGCTATCATAATGAAGGAAAAATTGTCTAATTTATTCACCCCCCCCAAACCTCTCCCCTGAAAATGGCCAATGAAATTAACGAATATAAAACTTTCTTTACTCTTAGATGACAAATGAAATATTAGCAATACAACTTTACTTGTTATAGCATTATGGTAAGTAATGAAATTATATAGCAACAAACCCATAAATTACCTATACTCGTATAAAATCACCTTTCAGCACGAGTTGTACTCGTAAGTTCACATAAGTATAATAGCAGGTAACCACAGTATAAACTTTCCGACGGTCATAATTTTATAAGTTTACCTAATTATACACGTAATAACTTTTCTTTAAAGCACTCACTTATGCTGACCATAAGTAACCCTCACAACTCCGAAGCAACATTTCATTCCAAATTTAAGTTTAAATTAACGATCCAGTAATTTTGATTCATACATGCACGATAACGGTAATAGGATCAATCTTTTACGCAGTTATGTACCGTGTACCCAGTATATGGGGTAATTCATGGACATAAAGAAAACGTTCACCTAATTCCTATATAAAGCTCGACCTACACCTAAGCAATATGATTCCATAATAATTGAGGGGTAATTAAATAACCTTGTGTCCTACTGATTTAAGTCACGGTTTCATTCAAGTCCCAGTTGCTGATGCAACTTTCGTTAATATAGGTAGTCTCGGTATACCTAATATAGTAAAGAGCAATCTATCCACCCGCAAGAAACGATTGAGGGAACAGTAAAAACCAAAATATTCTTCCCCCGCCCAGTCGACTAATCTCGTCTTTTTGAATAAATTCTATAACTCATCGCTCACATTTCCTAATTGAAACTGATCTTGGTGCAAACAAGTCTCTGGTATAATTGCTTGGAGCTTACAGCCTCCAGAAGTCCAGATATTTTTCAGTTCAGTTCAAGCTTAGGTATATGTACATATACCTGATGCTGCTCGAAACCCTATAATAAAGTCACCGCTGAGACATTACTTGTATGTTTCACGATCGCTCTCAAGCACTTTTTTGTATATTATAACAAAAATTTGTAGTCTCTTTGCGCGTGTAAAATACCGAGGAAAGGCTGCCGAATTTTCAATGATTTATTGCATATTAAAGAAGCGTGTTTAAAAACTAAACTGATGCGCATTTCCTCCCTTGAGAGGTACGAAGAGAAAGTTCAAAGGGTTATTCTGGTGATGATAATTTCAGCTTTGGCACATCAATTTTCAATGTTTCAGGACTCCATACGCATTTTCAGACAAATCGATCTATTTTTGAACAGCCTGCATTCAATGAACAGATAGTTCATTGAAGGGCGTTCTTATCATCGGCGAGGGACAATCAGTCCCCGATAATATAAAGAATCCCTCCTAAGCAAAAATGTCTTAAAGTATTTAGAAAATATCTTATACGGGAATCTAGCTGGCAAAAAGACTGACAGAGTCGAAAGCTCTTTCAAGAACGTCGAGATTCCCCTTCTCTCCTCAACTCCAAACGCACCCATCTCATTACCTGCTATATGGCAGAACGAAATTGCAGAAATTACTGATTTCGGTAAATCTACTGAAGAGAGGTGTATAAACGGTTCGAAAATAATATCAGCTGATGTAGATTTAATTATTCTGTTTTAAACTGTAAATATCAAGTGACAGTGAATTGGACAGTTAATAGATGACGTGGAGCAACTCCTCCCAAGTCATCGGTTTGAACTGGAAAGAAGCTGGGCTTTGCTCAAAGTTGTATTGCTCGGAAAACAAGTTCACCTGGTACGCCGGCAAAACACTTATTTGCCATATCAGGTGTAAAATCCCCCATTATCTCCCATGTATTTCAAAGGTCAAATACTATAGAAGAAAATTACATTTATGGAATAAATGGGTTTTGAATGGTATACTAGGGTGAAATACTTTGAACTTTTGATGGGAATTTGATGAGAATAATAATTGAAGCTTTGTTGCTTTCCTATTCTTCCCATATTCTGTTAAAGTCTCGTTTATATAATAACACGCTTTATTGATTTATAAAATTTGGAACGCCGCTTTATGATAGAAATCTTGATATAGATTGGCTTTGTTCTATAAAATGTAAATCACTGGGACTAAGAAATCATTATCAATATCACGAACCATGGTGATTTAAGCAACAAAATATTCAGGAAATTGCGTGCCCATATCACATAAAACACATTGTTACCTTGAATAAGGAATTTCAGTACTTGGGCGCGAGTACTATAATAGGTGTCGTTACTTTATCGCGATAATGCTGATTCTGATCGAAATTTGCTTTAAAATAAGAAATCGCTCTCTAAATTCGCTTTAATTTTGGGATTCAGTTAAATAGGATAGGAATAAAATAAGCGCACGTTTCATTTAATTTAATAGTTAACTGACGAGACAGCTAAAATAGTCAAACAATTTGTATAGTTATTATATGAACGGGAGTTCCTCAGATAGCCATGGTAATTGTGGGTCATGTCGGAAGTTACTTTTTGTATAGGTATATTCTAGAGAGAGTAGTTGTAGTTCAAACTATAGAATAGAATATTTTGTATGAATAGTGATACGTAGTCACGGTTACTTACTGTAACTGTTATTCATTTATAGGTTATTTCAAAATAATTGTAATTTTACTATTACTGCCAGCTGTTAGTCTCAAATTATAGCTATTACATCCATAAATACAAATCTTTCCGTAGATATGCGAGAAATAGTCTGAAAGAATGTTTCTTGCTCACCATGATGGGAGCAATATTTCCGTGATAATTCTCCATTTTATAAAGCAATAAATAATAATAAAGTTTCAATTATCATGGATGTCAAGAAGTTACAAGTTTCCAGATACAACCGAAGTGCGTACAAATTAAAACGGATTTGGGGAGAGCTGGGAGAACTGGGAGGATCTTTGTTTCGGACATTTAAGTTTTTTTCGTACAAACGAATCCTTCCCCAGCACCAATGTTAATAACATCTAAAAAAATTACTTTAATAATAATTCATGCCCATAATTGAACAGTGACCTTTTTGTAGAGTACCTACATATCTAAGTAGGTATAAGTACATAATCAACATCTAAAATGTTTTTAAGGGAAACATTTACAAAAGACAATGCCGAATCCCGAATCCCCCAATTCCAGAATTCTTTCAAACAATTGTGGAAATAGCTTGATAAAAAGAGACAAATTATTACATGGCTCATAAACTTCTGTCACGAACAAAAGTTCGCCCCAATCTGGAAATTGAAACTTCGTCCTTCCAGCTTCTAGTTGTAATAATATGAGCTGCCGTTTCATTGTAGTCCCCAGAATACGTGATCAACATGATGAACAAAGAAAAAAATTATACGCACGCAAAAAGCGCAAGTTGATAAATATTTTGTTGGTTTTTATTGAGACATGATTTATTCTCTGTTATATGTCTCAATAATTACAATGCTGTATTCGCTTTTAGAATCGATATCTCCGCTCATATACGCAGCTTCTGAAGCGTCATATGAATTTCATTGCGCAGCACTTGTGCAACTTCCAAATTAAAACCTCAAAAGAAAGTTGGCAGAGCTTTAAGCGCAATAAAAATGGGTAATAATGAAAAAGAGAACAATTTTATCCAAGTTCTCACAGAAGTCTTTCCAATTTCAGTGGAACTAGGTTGATATTATAGGAACTCAAATGGCACTCATTCAAACCGGAGCAAACATTGTCTGGAAAATGTCCAAATTCATATCATAAATCGAACATCAATGATATACCAAATTATTACTAAGCATCTTATTAAATTATTATCCTTCTGGTAAAAATTAAATACTTCACACTTACGTCCTTGATGCATGAAGTCCTGTCAGTGGACGAGTCGTCAATGCCTGCACATAACAAGCAGCATCGTTTCTCGTCCTTGAAGTTCTCTAATCTGGGGAGGTCCTCGGGGAGACCTTACTTTGCTTCCACTTTCCTCGCCTCCGCCGCTTCCAGGGCCCGGGTGTGCCGCCTCCGACCCTTCCATTGTAATTAATGGGCTTCAGGGCGTCTCGTGCTCATTTGCAGCGAATAACTGCCAAGACGGTTTAATCATTATTTTCATTATTCAGATATTTAAGTCCATCAATTTGCTCATTAACGCCTGTTGGAAGGCTAATTAATAAGAGAGTAGGTGAATCGATTTGCATTTTATTAGCCGATCAACCTGAATAATGTTTAATTTTAAATGTAACAAAGACGAATTTAGAAAGGAGACCTTTTTGAGCATGAATTACTGCAGTAAACGAGATCTAGAAATATTGAAACTTCGCCTGGGAGAAAAGCGTTTTAAAGGATGTTGGCTATAAATTTGAGATGTGAGAGGATGTGTTGAATATAAAGTATTTGTATATAATGGATATGTTTATTATAATATCCCTACATTTACAATTCAGATTAGTTTGAGAAAAAAAAGTGTTTTGTAAAGTTGCCAAAATGGAATAAAATTTCTTTCATTCTTCCAAGACGGTTCCAATCTTTATAGATTATTATACAGAATTATAAATGATAATTAATTTTTCTAAGCATAAAGTAAATTTTCCATGCTGCTTTCATAAAGGAAGTATCTTCCTCAATAAGTCTAATTGTTACTTAAATGAAACACTGTACTTTTGTCTTGTTAATTTGAGGACACATACCTATTATAATTAAAAAAAAGAGTAGAGTTAATATCGAATCACAAACTCGCCACTATGATAAAAAAATAAATTTATATGCATAAATGTTTGAAAAATAGGCAAATAAGGGAAAATTATTAAGGGATACTCGTACTTTTAACCATTCTCCTTTTTTTTTTTAGATAGCCGAACACGAATCCAAACTTCGCTGACAGCAGTGATTGTGCTGGAACCAATTTTTTTGCAAAAATCCTCAAAATAATTTTGAAGTTTTTTCCTATACCTAACCTATCTTGCAAATTAGGCATTTTATCAAAAATACCATTCCGGGCAAACTTAAAGTGCCTAAACAAAATTTTTCTTCCATATAATTTTAATTAACTTCATTTTCTTCCGGACGGAAGGAGTAGGTATAAAAGAAAATGTGCCTTGCGTAAAATGCCTAGCTTAGCAAGGATTCCTGAGTTCGCCAAAAATGAACTAACGAAGGGGAGTTCACTAGTGGAAATAATTGGACACTATGGTATAAATAACTGAAAATAGTGTGGTAATACCTGGAAATAACTGAAAATAATGGAAACAATGTGGAAATAATGGAAATAAAATTTAAAAAATGGAAATAATTGTAAATAAAATGAAAATAAGTAGGAAATATGTGGAAATAGGGAAAATGATTTGAAAATAAAATGGAAACAGTGGAAATAATGTGAAATTGGTGGAATAAAAGTGGAAATAGTAGAAATAAAATGGAAATAGTGTAATAATTAAGTATATTTGGAAATAATTGTACACTATGGTGGAAATATTTAGAAATAGTGTGAAAAAACAGGAAGCAACTCAAAATAAGTGAAAATATAGTGGATGGAAATAATGTATAAATAGAGGAAATAAAATAGGAGTAGTGTAGAAATAACTGGAAATAACTGTAAATAAATGGAAATACGTAGTAATTATGTAGCAATAGTGTAAATGATGTGAAAAAAATGGAAAGAGTGGAAATAATGTAGAATTAGTGGAATAAAAGTGGAAATAGTGGAAATAATGTATAAAGAGTGCGAATAAAGTAGAAATAGGTAGCTAAAGTAATTCAGTATGGATGAGAAATAATTGTACACTTTTTCATCGAGTGATCTTCGTCGGGGATATTGGCCCTTGGAAATAATTGTAGACTATGGTGGAATTATTAGAAATAGTGTGGAAAAACGGGAAATAATTCAAAATACTAAATAATGTAAAAGGAGTGCAAATAACGTAGAAGTAGTTCAAATAATTCAGTATGAGATAGTATATTGTGAAACAAGTGCGGAAAAGAGAAAATTTCTCACGAGTGTGAAACAATTGTGACACGAGACGAAGTCGAGTGTCACAATTCACACGAGTGTGAAATTTCTTTTCCGCACGTGCTTCACACAGTACTTTTCCTACGACCACAATTTAACAGATTAATTATTTAACAAATTTAACACATAAATTATTTTTTCTGATAATGCTCTGCTTTTATGACCTTTTCTCCAATTTATGAAATGTTTATAAGCAGATTCGTATTTTTCTCTCGAAACTACAGGTAGCAAATTCAAAGAACACAAACCTGCTTGTTTTCTGACTTCAGGTTGGTATTTTCTGCTTCAGATTCAGAGGAATTACAATCCATTATAATGATAGGTACCTAACTAAAGTTTATTTTTTCCGACTACCTACCTAGGTAGGTAGGTATTATTTTCAATTCTACCAATGACTTTTTATTATTACTATTATATACTGTTAAATCATTGAATTCTACCGACAATATTATTATTATTTATTATTAGAGTCCGTATAAACTAAAAATAAGTGACGTGAGCGTGGAGACGTGGTAGATAATAACAATGATTTAAGAGAGGTTAGTATATCATTGATATGCAACTTCTACACAACGCAGGCGTTGTGCGTCGTCGATGGAAGCTAGTAGAGGTGTGCGAGTTATTCTCACGATCACGTTCGTGAATTTGATTTGGCTGTTATTAGCGATCAACTCGTAAATTTTAATAATTACTGCCACAAGAGAATAATGAGTATATTTTATAGTCTTGTCGGATTCTATGTTATCCCATTTGTGTTTATTTTATTACCTTGAAGCTTTAAATGAATAGTTATTCCATTAACAATCAGTAACAGTTGAGTTCTCAGTTACCGCCCATCACTATTGTTTACATTAAAACTGTACGGAAACGATTTTTGACTATGCGTTATGTCACTTTGTCGCACAGTTTTGGATACGTGAGAAATCTGCTAGTTTGCGCACAAAAAACGATGCGCAAAGTAGTGTTTTGTATAGTGGTCGTAGGAAAAATAATTATTGTACACTCTGTCATCGAGTAACACCCCCTTGCGAACTATCAATACCTAATTAAATGTGGCTGGTAAAACTTTAGATTCTCGATAATTTTTTATATCGTACATGCCAAAAAAATAAATAGATTTGAATTTATGGCTGAAATGAAACTAATCTATTTGTTTATGTAAGTAAGTATGTATAAGACATTTCACAACATTAGCATCATTATTATATCTCGAAGGAAAAATTTTCTTTCATTTCTCAGTCGAAAGAGCGAGAGATACATTGCTATAGGTACAGAATATGAATATATTGCGCACCGTTGCTATAGTATCCTACAGAAACTTTACAAGCCCCTGTTATACTCGTACACTTTCTCCTGGTTGTTCTTCAACATTCTCCATGATCTTTATTAACAGCCCCTAACACCTGCTCCTCATCTAGACCCCGGGTGACATTATGAAACACCTCGATCTACTGCTGTCGACGTAACTTGTTCTGTAGTCCTAATTCGATGTTCAAGGCGTCTCAGGACATTTATTTAAAGGCGACGTCTTAATGGAAAACGTGTATATTCTCTCGCATGAAACATCTGCTACAAAATTTGCTTCACCAACGCCAACCCCAACACCAAGTAACATAAGCAGGCATATCAAAGTACGTGCTCGGATGCTGCTCAATATTTAAAATTGCAAGGAAAATTCTATATTTGCATATCAGATATAAGGAATTTTTTTGTCTGATTTAATATTTTTATCAGAGCTGAATTTTAATGTATATGTTTGCACAAGTTCTGGTTAAGTGCACTCAACCGTTAATGTTATAGGGGCCACAATAGGTAAATGATTTTAGACATTTTTGTTAAAAGAAAAAAAAAACAACTTTCGTCCCACATGATTATACCAACAATATAACCCGTGGACCTGCCAGTATCATTAAAAACAAATACTATAATAAAAACCAACCTTTATGGAGGGAATCGAAGATAGGCTGCCATACGTGACATGTCTGATATAGTTCTGATGAAAGTGGGTAGATCAGATCAGCACACATTCTTTCCGTGAATCACATCAAAACCAGTTTCGCAGAGTCTGGGGCACCTGAGTTTTACAAATAGTGGATTCCGATTCTGGATTCCATATTCTACCTTGCCACACCTTGTCTTTGCACCGTTGAAATCTATCGAACTTCCATGCAGCTATTAATTGAGGTGGCATCTTGATTCGTGCTGCTTACTCTGAAAAAAATATTGTGTTATGATAACCATCTAGTACCTGATTATAATAAATTATTCTTATTACGTGATGAGCTTTAGACTTTTAATTACCTAGAAAGTAAACTGTGCCGCCGTGCTGAAATTAAACACGCCTATAAAGCTTGCTCTTTTGGAACCAGTGAACTTAAATACAGGCGAAGATTTATGGCTTTCAGTCGAGCTAACAATAAAAACTCCGGGCATTCATTGGCAACATCAAGGTGAACAAAAATGAAACGTGGAGATGCTTTTATCGAGATAATCGTTAGACAGAATCAAAATTCTATAGCCAGGATATAAAGCTTCCAGGACATCAATGGATTTGTTTAGGTTTTAACGTTTTAGTTTCAGGACAATAGAACTGGGAGGTTGCCAGAAAAATATTTCCATGAAAAGCTTCACTTTCTTTTAATGTAAGTTTTGGTTTGTTTCTCGTAAAAAGGAAATTATATCATACCGTGTGTGTTTTAGATGCAGTTAGTAAATGGTTTTAAAGTCATAAAATTTTGCACCTACAGCAATTTTTTTTTCTTCGCTATATGAAATGATGTTCTCAAATACCTTCCAAATTTGTACATAATTCTTTTAGGGTAGGTAGGTGTTTTGCAAATTGTAGCAAGCTTTCTTACAATTTACAAATTTACCAATTAAATCTCATGTAGACATCATATGATTTTTTTACCAAAACCTGCCTTAATTATGTTTTCATTAGCTCACATAGCACACATATGGCAATGATGGCATTATATGGGAAAAAACTTTATTTTTAAATTAACAAAAAAAAAACTTCAAGGAAAAAAACTTCTGCTTATTTTGAAAGTGGCATACATAGGTACCGACTCTGCCTTTACTGGAACTTTTATGTACCGAAAAAATAGCAATTTTCGAATTCCAATCGAAATGTTGCTTGCTTTTCGGAAAATATAGTTTTTTTCTAAAACAATTTTTGTTTTTATTGACGTTTGACCACAAATTCGAAAACTCAACTTTTGTACGCACTAGGTGCATTCAAATAGTGCGGGAAATAATTAAAACACACTGTATGAACCAACCTGATCCTAGAACTAATTTCTAAGTTATTATAAGCAAGCCTCGCGCGATAAGTCGCCACAATGGCTAGACACACAGAAATATAGATTCTCATCCCTTTATTTATGGGGCGCTTCTAAGATCTATATAGCAAGAGCTGCGGGGTCGTTTTAAGAAGGCAGCTAAACGTTATTGTCTGGAGTTTCTGATGAAGGGCGTAAATAATATAAATGATGTCTGGGAAAATTAGTGACAGATAGGTAGGTACATATAAGATTAATAAGGTTTAAAAGTAATAATTGTTTAATAAGGAGAGGTAAATATACTATAACAGGGTGTCTCATTGTATAAAATTCTCGCGAAAAGTACACTTTATAATTAAATTAGAGTACTTTATTCGCGCCACAATCATTAATAATTAAATAATGCTCTATAATCTGGTGTAATCAGCATGTTTGTAGGTAGTGAGCTTAATTAAGCGGTATAGTATAGATGCGAAAAACTAATTAAGCAAAAAAAATTACATGACTAATGCCACGTAGTTGATAGTGGGACTAATGCCAGATAGAGGTCATGATCCAGGTAAGTCTATGAATTTTTTTTTCCAACAAATACGACGATAACATTATACGTTTTCTATTTTTGGGCATAAATTTTAACCAGCGATTTCTTTGCAACAGTTTGATGAAATCCAAGAAAATTTAGCATTAACTCTCTTTTATCGAGGCATTTTAAGATAACCTATCGGCAAATTGAAAATCCAGGACCGTAATACTTGAAAAGAAATGTTTTGCTCTTTTTTGACAGAAAAGCATCTATAGGGAGAAAAATAAAAACAAAAAATACAAATTTCGTATTTTTTCCAATATTTTGACAACTAATAATCAGCTCAGAGTTACTGATCAGCACTTTTTCCCCGACTTCCTATCTCTTAAGAGATAACTGAGATCCCCATGCATTTTATCTAAAAACGGGTATATGATTCGTTTTATAGCGCCAGCGTGTTTAGGTAAATAGATAATAAAAAACAGATCTGTGAAATGCAATTACGAAACGTTTGCGAATCAAATTATGACAATTTAGAGCAAGCATTTATTAGCTAGGCACCTGTAAGTGGTTTTGTAGACACAGATGAGACAGTGACTTACTTTCTGATCGATTTCTGGACTGTTTATACGGTGAAGAAGACGACCGTGTACTATAAATGTACTCCGAGGAACGGTAAAACGGTGTCATTAATCTTCGTCTTTAAGGCAGGTCAGGATCTGGTGTAATATGCTTTGTCATGGTATTTGCTGACCTAGACTGAATTATTTAAAAGATGCGGTTGTGTCTAATTACTGGTAATGATTTCAGATGTTCAAAGAAATCATGATGATACTAACAATTAGTCGATTGTTGTTATTATTGCAAGATATATTAAAGAATTATTTTCTCTAGAGAATTCTTTTTTTATTAATACATACAGAACTGTGTTAAATATTTTATTTCATTTAATTCAATTTTATTTAAATTAATGTAATTATTAGGATATCGCATTACTTAAAACACACTATAGAACTTATACCAAAAGCAATTCTGAACAAAAATGCACGACTGTTTTGTTCTAATTCTTGCGTGCGTACACTGTTGTCTCAATGATTCTCTTGAGAATGACTTGACGACAAATTTGATGTAATTAACAGTGTGGAGACGGTTGTCATCACATGTTAATGGAAAAATAATGAAAAACTCACATCCAGGACAGATGTGCTTATAGTATCAACTTTCGTTTAGGAAGGATTTGTTAATAACGTTTCCAAAACAGTCGAAACAATTTTATACAATGTGATACTTCTTCTACATCAGCGTTGCTCTAACTATGACAATTTTTTCGATTACTACTTACATGACAGATTTAGGGTTATCTAACATTAAGTTATAATAGAGAATCCATGCTATAGTGCCATATAGGTGTCTTGCACGTTTTTCTTCTTCTACGCTCTCATTATCTACTCCTTTACCACCACTTTCCAGTTTTATTCCTAAAGGTATGTGAGGATATGTGAACGGAATAATTGAAAAGAAGAGATTTCAGCATTTGTGGCATAATGGTGATTTATGAATTTCTTTTCAAATAGAAAAAAACAAAGAAATAATTCCTTCATATACAGTGTGTGTCACTGGCATGGTACCCCCCCTTTTTTTTTCTTTTTTTTTTGGGAGATCATTTTTCGAAATTTGGTACGTCGCATATCCTCGATAGAGCGCACTTTTTAGCAGAAAATTGAATTTTTTCCCACATCTGGTTTTTGCGGAAATGTTACCAACTTTTTATTTTTAAATTGGACGCATATACAGGGTTATTCACGGTATACGCCACGGAAGTTTATGGCCGTGTCTCTGGATTTAAGGATCTTTTTATTTTTGAAGTGGATAGAGACCCGGCAGAGGTACGTTTTAAAATTATATTCATAATGTACAGGCTGTCCCAAAAGTATGAAACATATCAAAGTTATGTTTTTTTAAATGGAATGCTCCTATGTTATTGCATTTTTAGATTGCCTGAGAAGAGGAAATAATATTGGCTTTTACAGTTGGTTTTTAAATTCAGAAGTTTTTGAGTTATAAACAAGTGAAAATCGTCATTTTCCAAGTTCATGGTCCTGTACAACGAAAACGGCTGAAGATAGAGAAAAACGGCTTACATGTCCCTATTTTAACTTTTCATGTACTATCCTACGATGTAGATGAAATGTTTATACAGGGTGATAAAAAAGTTGAAAAATTCTGAGATTTCTCCACGCGTTGCCAAATAAAAAAATCAAAGAAAGCACAAATGTTTCTATACCATAGGATAGTACATGAAAAAGTAAAATAGGGACATGTAAGCCGTTTATCTCTATCTTGAACCGCTTTCGTTGTACAGGGCCTTGAATTTGAAAAATGATGATTTTCACTTGTTTATAACTCCAAAACTTCTGAATTTAAACACCAACTGTAAAAGCCAATCTTATTTTCTCTTCTCAGGCAATCTAAAAATGCAATAACATAGGAGCATTCCATTTAAAAAAACAAAACTTTGATATGTTTCATACTTTTGGGACACCCTGTACATTATGAATATAATTTTAAAACGTACCTCTGCCGGGTCTCTATCCACTTCAAAAATAAAAAGATCCTTAAATCCAGAGACACGGCCATAAACTTCCGTGGCGTATACCGTGAATAACCCTGTATTATTATATTTTTGGATTCTATACATTTGTACGAATCCAACAATACCACATAAGTACCATTTTAAATGTCAAATTTGTTTTTATTAAATTTTTTATTTCTCAATTATAGTGTGCCATGATTATTTCGTTTTACTCCAATTGGATCATCTAATGCTAGAAAAATCAATTTTTTGTTCAAAGTACTAAATTAAGTGATTTATGGATAAATAATGCGCACTGGAATGATTTTTTGAGCTGAATTCATTTTTTTCAAATGGTACCAAATGGGTACCGAGGTACCATCTACTAGTACTCTTAATAAGGGACATTTTGGTGTACCCATTTTGCATCTGTGACGAACACAACTGAAGTCATGGCACACTATAATTGAAAAATAAAAAATTAAATAAAAACAAATTTGACATTTAAAATGGTACTTATGTGGTATTTTTGGATTCGTACAAATGTATACAATCCAAAAATATAATAATATACAGGGTGTCCCATTTAAAAATAAAAAGTTGGTTACATTTCCGGAAAAACCGGATGTGGGAAAAAATTAAATTTTCTGCTAAAAAGTGCGCTCTGTCGAGAAAATGCGACGTACCTACCAAATTTCAAAAAATTCTCTCAAAAAATAAAGAAAAAAAAGGGGGTGTACCATGCCTGTGACACACACTGTATTAGGAGTTTTATGTAAGTATAAGAGTTTTAAGTGAGTGTTACGCGACAGCGACATCTATCCATGCGAAAAACTACTATCTATTTTTCTATTTTAAACTTTTCTTCTTCTTGATTATGACGAATAAATTCTTCTTCGAAATCGGTTAGTCTCCTAATTATTTTGTGATTCTCGATACGACAGTAACGGTTTGTTCAGATCTTTAGATAGGTATGTGCCACTACAGAAAAGATAAACACTTTTTTGAAGGCGGAAAGAAAATCATGCAAATTTGTTCACTGTTGCCGAATCTACCCATTTTTTTTATGTGAAAAAATTAAGAAAAGTGGGTCAGGTCGGGTCAGGTCAATTGAACAGCCTCCAAAATGCAGATTTATTGCTTGCCTTGCTTCGCTTTACATTATTATTTTGATTTGGGTGTCTCTGGCAACTGAAAACTCGCAGGTTAATTGGCACAACAACTAACATTCTGGAAAGTATACTAATACAATAACTTCTCTTGAAAGTTTCCTTCTTTAATTAATCAATTACTTGGTTAATTTGGCGATAGAGAACAATAAAGTCGACGGTGAATTTATGAAAAAACTCATTATCTTTAGTGATGAGGAGCGTTTTTGTTTCGAGAGATTAGTTGGTGAACAAAATTGCATAACTCTGAGAGAAGAAAATTATTATGAACTGATCTATGAGAGAAAGGAGCATTTTAGAAAAAATGATGCGTGTAGAGGACAACGAGCAGGCAATAAATCTATGACAAATTTTATTGTTTTTGTCGACAGGTAGGTACTCTATTTCTATTTCTATGTTTGGGCTTAAATTATAAACGGCGATATCTTGAAATCCAACAAAATTTTCAGAAACATTTTTCTCCCGAGACACTTCAAGATCAATCGGTATATAAATAGAAAATCCAGGACCGTATACTTGAAAAAAAAATGGTTTGCACATTTTTTAGAAAAAAGCGCATTTTCCGATCGACTTTCAGAAAAATAACACCGGATTCGGAGAACAGCTAAAATTGGTAGGCACCTATATTGATAAGAGTCATTGTGCAAAAAATATAAAATGGCATTCCAACCAAAACAAATAAATTCGTGTCACTGCCACGATAATTGGAAAGCAGGTGGCTTCCACCATAAAAAATTGATTTATATGCGGAGTAATAAATCGCTATAGGGGCCCCCAAATGAGGATCGATAATCAGCAACTATGCTCGTAATATTCATTGACGAGTCATTAAGAGAATCAAAACCTATGCGATATAAAAGTCTATTACTTAAGCTAATAATTATGCTCGATAATTAAGACGGTTTCTTACCTATAGGTAGAAAAATCTTAGGTACTATTATTGTTTGAACGACTATATTCTATATTTAAATTAAGTTTTGTTTACAACTAGGTAATTAACTCTGTCTGTAAATCTGTCTAGAAGGTAGGTAATATTTTCTAACGGTAACGGTAATGCAATATTAATTTAGCTTCAAGCACGTAGGAGGTATTATTGTGGAGGTAAAACGAGTGCTTTAATTTTAAATAATTCCTTGTTGCCGTTATTATAATTATTATAACCTCCCGGCATCATTAACATCAAGGTTTCATAACTTTTTACTTGTCATCTAAATAATAATGTATAATAGTTTTTCAAGCTTGCCATCGATGCGCCGAAGTGACGGGTTTCGAAGCCCACCTGACGGACAACGAGGAATCACGATTGATGCGACTAATATCGCCGTAATAATTATATCAGATAATTCTAGATTAGAGTCTTACAGCATATTTCTACCGCCTCGATTGGGTAGGTATAGGTATAGAGGTAAAAAATAAAGATACAGATTTTTATAAATACAAAGTAAGTGAGACTTTAATAAATTAACATCTACAAAGTCCCTTTTTATTCAACGTTCTAATTTAGTTTCTTTCTCTGACAACCTAAATGTGCATTTTTTCTATTCGTCTTTCCATTCAACTTTGCAACTATAAACTGCCATCAACAGTATAATTCCGCTTTATACAGAAGGAGCTTGCAAAACTGAAACGTCATGCAGTTTCAGAACAATATTGCATCCAGGTTCGAATCGAAACCCCACTGCCTTAAACTAAACTCCCACAGAAACTATAACGGTCTATATCGTGTGAAGAAGAGTCACCAGACCAATTTAAGACATGTATTTAAATCTAAAACCAGATTAATTATTGACCTAGGTAACATTTTAATTAACGATTAATTTATTTATCAATTACTGTGAGACCTACATAATAATATACTTATATGAGTAATTTACCATAGATAATTATAAAAACGGCATTCCAGAGTCATGATAATTTTGCAGGGATGAAACTTGCATTTCTGAACCTTATTAAGATCGTGTGTGGTAAAAACAGCAATTTTCTTGCACAAAGATGCCTACCTACGTTATTCATAACAGCTCATAATTTTTAATATCCTCATCGTAATCGAGTCATATTTTGTGAACGTATACGTTTTAAACACTCTTTCGACCGGAATGCTTATCTGCATGTTGTTTATTGATCAATTATTACTGTACTAACTGCTCGTATTCATATTTTTATTGCCTAAAAAGTTAATCATCTCAACCGTATAAGCGTTCTTAAGTGGGTAGCGAAGCAACCTGTTTCAGTTTACGTTATTTCACCCAAGCATCAGCATTAAAATAGCAGCCAGTGCTATAAGTAATCGGAACTTGCACTTAACGTAGGTATCTAAGAGTAGATTTATAACACGAAAAGCTATTATTTCCTCAGTTTAGTCTTTTTTATACATTAAAGCAAAAAACATAACTATACTATGTCCTCTCATTATGGGACATCGTGTCTCGTCCAAAGTAATTTTAAATTATGGACTACTTCAAAATCGTTGGAACCTTGAAGTAATATTATGATGGTAGCAACAACTTTGGCAGGTGACCTAATATTTACTTCAAAGTTTTTTTAAACTTGAAAGTAGTTGTTGAAGTTGCGGCTACGTTTTTGGGATTTGGTCTTCAAGTATCAATAAAGTAACGACAACTTTGATTGCGGCATGAGGCATTTCATTACTGAAAGGTATTGAGAGTGCTCACGCCTGCTGTCACGTTATGACCTGGGATATATGTTTGGGGCTGCCTAGCGCAATAAAATGTGAATTGAACCTAGCAGATTATATGTATAATACGCTTCTCAAATCAGCTATGTTCTTTTATTTGATTACTGTTAATTTAGTAATATTGACCCAACTTGACTCGTGGGGTAATTTAGTCAGTCTGATCTGGTTCATAATAGTTCCGAATGAAATCGTCAAGAGGCATTTGGAACTACAAAATAGCTAGGCGGGACTTAGACGTTGATTTACCGTAGTCGCTGGCGCTATGGCAGAGTAGGTATAATAAAATCCATACCTACGTCAATTTTCCACTTTGCAAATGGAAATCACTGTAGAGGGAATATTGTCAATTTTCGTCACCGACATTGTAGTAAAGAATACTTAGATACCCGATTAGAGGTCAATTTTACTTCCAGGTAATTTTCTGCTATTGACGCCATTTTACAAGTTGAAGCAGCATATAATATTGAAGCAGCTACAATAATGTAGCTATGTATAAAATCGTATTTTAGGCGATTTTAAGCGAGACCTGATCTTTCAAAAAGCTATTCTTTCTTTTATTATGCCTAAAATACGATTTTATTCATGAAGTTCGATTATGACTGTCCAGTTACTAAAAAATATTTTTTTAGCAGCCTTAGTTTTACATTTTTGGAAATATTTCCTATAAGCGAGACCCAATCTTGAAAAAAGTTATTCTCTCTTTAATGCTTAAAATACGATTTTATACATGCCGTTCTATTTTGGTTATCCAGTTCGGTATACCAAATTTTATTCAGCCCAAGTAGGTACTGTTATAAAATAGTATCATTTTAACGACCTGAGTCTGTTATGATCAACCGAGTATACAAAGTTACAAATTGCAGTGGTTATATGTAATTTAGAATAATTATTGTTATACAAACTGTAAACAGCACAAACATCGCTTCATAGTTCTTAATCACGTATGTAAAACAATTGTCCCCGAACACGTAGCACAATTTTGCCGTCAGTGGCCGGCAGTGCCAAATTCCGGGACCATGAGATCAGTGTTATTCTGGTCTTGTGGGTGGCAATAGTGGCATATTTAATTTATTTGAACGTTATTTAACTGGTGACACCGTTTTGCTTATTATATCGCCTCACAATGCTCTGAAAATAGACAATACAAGTACCCTATCGTCGCGAGTCGCCACGGTAACGTTCCATTTTAAAAACGGCAAACAGCTTCAATCGCGGCCAATATATGTATGTTTAACAAGTTCATTAACTTGGCGGAGTCGCGTTTTCAAGGTTGGCTTTCGCATTTTCGTCTCGACCGGAATACAGAATTGGCTAAAGCATATATTGCTTTAAATAATTTATGATTCTAGCCTCGCCTAATAGGAATTGATATATTAATGAATCGGGGGCTTAGTCCTATAACATTTAAGACGGTCATGCGCGTTTAGACTTTATAATGAATGGATGACAGTTAAAATATTTGCAAGACATCTGTTGCATAATCATAATACTTTTATTATTTTCTGCTTGTCTATATTTAGCTTACAAGGGAAAACAATAGGTATAATCGCAATATTTTCTAGGAGACATGAATTTATCAGGAATGTACCTAGGTAGGGAGATCTCGATAATGTAAAAAATCGTTCGAAAAAACGTTCGAATTTATATTTAGAACCTGGAGAGATATCTGATTCGAGGAACATCCTTGAATGAAGTAAATTTTTTATGTATTCCGAGACACGTCTCTGCGTTACGGGCGTTTACTTTTCAGCACCTCTGCCATTAGGAAATTGGTTAATAAAATAATAGATTTTTTATTAATGTTCGAACGTTCATGCGCTCTCTCATTCTAGATTTCACACGATTTATTTTATTCACTATGATTTGCAATTACTACGCTCATAAAGTGTATTATACAGTGCTTCCCAAAAGTAACGGATAAATTCGATAAAACTGAAGGGCTGTTTTTTTGAAAAACTAAAAAAACAGGTCGATTTTGTTTTTGAGTTGTTCAACTTTCGACATAATATTGGGGTATACAAGGTGATGCGCGAAAAAGTGGTGACGTCATCGGCATCTTTAAAAATGACAACCCTTATTTTTTTTTCCATTTTTTGATACCTCATTCAATTGCCAATATGATAATGTAATCAATTTGTAACCTTAAATAAGGAAATTTCTGAGAAAACAACTTGTGAGTCGAAATTGTGCACTTTTCACTGATGTGAAAATCGGAACATTAACGATAAAAAAAAAAAAATCAAATAAAAATGACTGTTTCCATGGTAATTTTATAAGATCTGTCTATTAAATTAAGTGTATTAAATAAATCTGTTAAATTATATTAAATTAATGCCCGTATTCACAAACGATAATTTCCTAAATAATTACGTAATTAATTAAACGAGTGAGATAGAGATATGCAGTTTACTTGCAATAGAATGAGATGGAGATAACTGATTACGTAATTATTTGGTAATTATCGTTTGTGAATACGGGCATAAATCTATTAAATCTGTCGAAATTAAGTTCTTTTCTCCGAAATTTCCTTATTTAACGTTACAAAATGATTACATTACCGTATTGGCAATTGGATAAAGTGTCAAAAAATATAATAAAAAATAAAGGTTGCCATTTAAAAAAATGCCGATGACGTCACCACTTTTTCGTGCATCACCCTGTATACCCAAATATTATGTCAAAAGTCGAACAACTCTAAACCAAAATCGACCTGTTTTTTTATTTTTTCAAAATAACAGCGCTTTCCGTTTTATCGAATTTATCCGTTACTTTTGGGAAGCACTGTATAACTTTGACATGTATCTAATAATTGATTGTATCAATATGATGAACATTGAAACTTGACAAAACTTTACATATTGCTAGCTTCCGTTGAAACTAGAAGCTGTTGAAAGAGCTATTGGAATGGAAACTGGAGATCCATTTTTTATAAAACTGAGGAGAAAGCTCATAGGAGGATAGTTTATTAACTTTGAGATGTCCAAAGGTTACAGCCCGCCCATTTCTCACATCAATGACAGCCGAGGTTATTCAGATAAGTCACCTAGTAAGTCGGCGGTAGATCGTCTACTGCGAAAACTATTGTAACGTACATTTTGTACGTACCGGCTAAATGCCGGCAACGCGGAGACAACGACGGGCGCGCGCAGTAAGTGAGTGATGGTGGTTTTAGTGCGACGCAAGCTGGCGGCCTCGAGTTTCGTAACATCGACTGTCGAGTTGAAATCAGGTGCGTTCATCTTCATACCGGCCCTTTCACTTTCTTTTCACTTCTGGATTCGCTAGAGGAAGGTACATTTCCGCAAACACAGGGAATTTTTAGCGAAATGGCGTTGTGAACTTTCACTTAAATTATTATAAACATCGCCCACGTTTTTAGCTTGGTGAGTGTCGTAAAATGATGTTATTAATTGTGCTAGAATTATACCGATCATATTTATTTTTCTTAATACCGGATGCTAATTTTAATTCTTTTCGCTCTGCTTGTAAAATTTCGTCAATTACATTTTTGATTCTAACCTATCTTGAGGACGGGACATCATTTTATGTACCCTCGGCAAGCAGACTCGATCGGACCGTTCATTAATGCAAGAGTGTTTCTGATATCCATGAAATTACAGTTTTTCCCTACGGATTGATTTTTCCCTGGAAGCATTCTTTTCCCTGGAGGCAATCTTTTTCTTGGAGGCAATCCTTATCTCTGGAGGCAATTTTTCTCTCAAACAAGAAGGCTGATGTTACCTGAGACACCGGAGAAGGTTACCACCACCTAAACTTCCACCCTCACACCGGAGACCTTACGAAGATAAGTGCCCTTGTGAACCATCAGTATCCGATCCATTCATTCGCCTAGCACCGCACGCTCTTGTTTTCTTATTACCTGTTAACCGTGTTCAAGAGTCTGTGATAACATCTGCGATTTTTTTTTTTTTTTTTAATTAATATCTGTGATATATTTTATATTTTTCAATAAAGAGTACCTGTTGTTCTGTTGACCTGCTTGTTATTGTTGACCCTCTGAGACTGGCGACTCAACCTACGACCCTTGGTTTTCGTGTCTCATGCTCTCAATGACTATTTTTCCCCTCTAAGGGTTAAATAGTTCGTTTCACTATGATGGTGATCATTGAAAGTTCCGAATTGATAATTTTCTCCATTACCTTGGAGTTTTGAGGAAGCAGAGCAATATGCCGATAGCTTCCCGGCAGAGTTTTTCCTCTTTTTTCCCACAAGCTGTAAAAGCGCAAACTTCCACGATTGATGTAAAGCACCAGACTGGTAGGGCCAACCTATCAGTTAGGTGTCAGTTGTGGGTGCATTTTTTAGGGCAATTGCTGGATACGGACTTGATACCGCTGCGTTGTTGGTGTCTATAGAGCTGAGATTAATCGTCTGGCATGAGTCTTCTACATAAATTGTGTATCCCAGATACGAGTTCAAACTCGGGGTAGAAGAGGGGGTGACTTTGCCTGAGAGTCCAGAGTTGTTGAATCTTGAGTAAATATTTTTGCAAACATCACCCTTTGTCATTTAGAAGATGTCACTATGCAACCGTTAGGACATATTAATAAGGATGGGGAGGAGCTTTCTTAAAATTCTGAATTTTGGTTTTAGAAACACTGATTTTAATCATCACACTTTACGTGGGACTTCTTGTCGTTTATAATAAAAGATAATTAATGTTTAAAGATTAGAGTAGTAGCCCAGTCAATTCATGATTCAAAAGGTTTTTTGGTTTCTGATTATTGGATATGTTTTATTTATTGAAAAGCTGATATTAAAAAAATCCCGATATTATTAACAACAGTTCTTTCCAGAAAAGTGCAGATTATGAACAGGTCATCATGGTTAGTGAAGATGTGGACCTGTTGCATAGTAATTCTTACAGCTTTGGGTATAAACTCTCATGTTAAGAAAGTGTTTTTTCGGAAAAGTAGTATATATTTGAATATGGTTACGTTACGTATTCAAGCTCGTCTTACAAACAACAAACAAGAGGCATGGTATTGTACTATTTGTGCATGCATTCGGTGGATTGATCCCACTTCTGATCCATTCTGGCAAGAAATAACAAAACTGTGCAGTACATTCCAGAAAAATACTCAGCTTTTCGGACATCCTACAATATTTTTGCAAGAAAGTTCGTGTAATAAAAGCATTGCCAAAGCAGGAGAGAAGTTATTTGTTGCGCTATACGGGGGGGTGATGTATCATAGTGATAGTCTGAATCACGGTGTTAGATTCTAATTTTTTGAAATGTAAAGTGCATGGTTGCGATACAGGCACAAAATGGGCGAAAATCTGAAAAATTGCGCGAGAATTTATTTTTTGCGCATGCACAAAACGCACAAAGCTTTCGTTATTGGTGCAAATTTGGTATTTTACTATAAGTAGATATACATATAGTCCGATAAAGTTTAAAAAGTCATACGTATCGATTAAGAATACACATCCTGTTGATTGTTCGATTTATTTTGTTTCCTATACGTGGTTTTCATAGTAACCGTCCAGTTTGTCTAAACACTCCATCCCGCATAAATAAATATACGTCAACATTGGTTTTGAATGAGAATTAAATTAACAGCACAAAGGATAGAGTGTCATTACGTGAATAAATTTTCTGTAGTTGTCAGTAGCTCTCAAACTGACGTAAGCGGTTCAATTCATTGTTTGAATGATTCCTTCAATAATTTACGCTCGTTCACAACTTGACATTTAACTGTTTGACATTTTCTGGTGAAATTAAAAATATTAATTCGGACGATTACTGTGACGTCACATCTGACTTTTTAAACTTAATCGTACCATAGCAACGGTCCTAACAACATATCGAAAAATCAGAAATGTCATTACCTTTTGAAAGGAATGATTTTTTTATGTGTAATAATTAGACTGAGCTGTAGGCAATTAATACCGGGTTTGTCAAAAGTCTGCAAACAGTCCAATAAATCTTTCAGTTCTGAGTTGCAAAAAAAATGCAAAAACAGGTCAATTGTGTAATTTAATTTACTTTCTGTTGATGTAAAAAAATATTTCTCGCCTCAATAATGACAGCATTACCTATATTTTTAAACAGGACACCCTGTTTTTTTACATTGGTAAACACCAATATTATTGGAGTTTTTCGGGAAATATGAAAATATTAAAGTATCCAGGGTGCCCTATTTAAAAAAAGTAGGTAATGTTGTCTTTACTGAGTCAAGAAACACCCAGTATAAATATTTTTATATCAATAGAAAGAAAATTAAATCATAATTTTGACCTGTTTACTGAAAGATTTATTTGACCGTTTCCAGACTTTTGACACACCCGGCATAAGGCAAAAGTTTTTCAGCAATTGCCTGAAATGCGCAAGCTTAAAGGTAAAAATTTACCCTTTCAAAATTTTTGATTTTCAGATATTGCGGTAAATAATGATTAGGATATATATTTGTTATTTTTTGAGTAAATAGTTAGCTGCGAAAGTCAAAAATTCAAATTTCACCCCTCAATATCTTCACCCCTGGTAGAGATTGAAGTCTTTGAATATTTCGAATACTGTATCTAGATCTAACATGATTGTCTCTATACCAAAATAATGACATCAAAATATCTTTTGATTTCCAAAATACAAAAGAATTTTTTTATAGAAGTTTGAACGCGATGCCTTTTAGGACATGAGTTTTTGACGTATTTTATAATCCAGGAAATCTCCTATATACTGTATAGTTAATGGCATGCACTCGTCTCTGAGACACCCTGTATAGGTATAGAAGGCTTTATGATCTATTGTGGGAATATTTTAACATTTTTGATATACAAGTTAAGTTATTATAAGTTGTTGACTTGAGAGGCACTTATAGGATATTTATGCGCATGCATAGCATATTAAAATTTATTATTTATAATTTAAATAAATTATTCAAATTAACAATAATAATTATTATCATTGCGAAATATAATAATTAAATATATTATAACAATAACAATTATCTCGCTTAGGAGCAGTTCATCAAGGCCATCTTAGAAATAATGCTAATTAAGTAAACACTCAAAAACAGTCGGTTGTTTTGTAAACAAAACAAAAAATTGGAATGCAGTCGTAGAGATGGTTTTATTTAAATAAGTTCTCGTTATTTAAAAAGCGAGCGTTTCTAAAATTTGATTATAACGCTCGAAAATCAAGTTCGGCTTATAAGACGCGACGAAATTGATAAAATATGCAAATTTATTGTATTGATTTAAATTTGGCACTGCGCAAGCGTGATGAGAACTTTGCGCGCACCCTAACGGACATCAACATTAGGCACTGGCTCTGGCACTGGCACTACTCGAATGGCGCCAATCGATTCCTGCTATTATTTTGCGAAAAATATCTCAAATAATATGTGCACCGCACACCTTTACATTAACATACTGATCGTTATCTTGGATTAATTATTATCGAAGCACGAAACAGAAACAGCACCAACTGCTCGCCTAATTTAAATTTCAAATCAACATATGCCGCTTGGTTAAGTGACGCATGTTTTTATGGTTTAAATTTTTATAAATTTAGAAACGAACAGTTATAATGCATTCAATTATTTATGATACAGTTTTTGCACTATTAAGCGATTTAAAAATCCAATTATTTCTTTTCTTACTAATTTCTTACCTGTGGAAAGAGCTGGTGATATATTTTTATTGAAATGAGTATTTTCTGAAAATAACGCTCTGCAAAGACGCACTGAACACCACCACCGCTCACTGGCAACGCTTCAGTGCCAACTGTCGCGGGTCGAGATGCCTGCTCAAGCTGCGAGCGAGCAACTGAGTCGGACCCAAAGCCATTAACATAAATTATTATAGAAGACAGTTAATATTGGGTCATAAACCTCGAAGGGACCGAAAACCCTGCCGGGACCTCAAGCAGGGCCTCCCTTTTCATTTCTCTCTTCCTGTGTGTGACTCTAAATACATTCGGGGAGTTATGGAGATTGGAGAGCGCACCTTTTAGAAACGCCAATCATTTGCTTGATTTCGTTTCGTGTCTCAATTCGAAAGCTCGCGTCTACTGCTTGTTGTTTGTTTTTAATTCTTCAGACAGACGCTATAAAAGAGTTTTTATATTCGCAAGGCTGTAATTTTTGCGCTTCTCCATTTCGCTTGCTAATTGAATGAATATCATCATATTATGCGGTCACGTTCAACGATAACGGATTAACTACTCCTTACTACCTACGTATAAAAATTAGTATACCTAACTACCTTCAAATCATGTTTCTGATCTTCATTAATTAAAAAAGTATTATTTTAATAAGATGTCTTGATTAACTGCGGGAACAACGGTATAATATAAGTATATTTATATACATTTTGTTTACGTTCCTATAAGAATTTATATTTTTTAAGCGTAGGCTGCTACATATTTTGATGTGAGTAGGTATAAACATTGAAAGATCATAATAAATAAATTTTCAAGTTTTTAAAAGTAACTCAACTCTTTTGAATTCATGCAGTGAAAAAACTTTTCAATTTTCAGCAACCAATTTCTTTAAGAATTCCAAGCTTGTTATCCAGAGTCCGGGTTTAAATAAGTACACTACGAGAAAATGGAAGTGTCGCAGCCCAAAATTTTGTTCAAGACACATCCCAAATATGCCGGGCAGTCATATTATAACCCGATATGGCTGTGGCGCTCGGTCCATAGCGACATTCGATGCTTACATATTTCGCAGAAATCTACTGGCACCGGGGGAGCTTTGTTAATTATGCGCATCTCTTGCGTGTTTGAGAAAATCCCATGTGTGAAAAGCCGTTTACCCTCGGTCCTCTGAGTATATTAGTCTCCTTTGACATCTAATGTTGGCTGTAAGTGATCCAAAAACTCTGTTTCCAGAAAAAGTTAAATTTGAGTAATTCTTTATGCGATCTTTTGTTTTTAGTGCTTGCTATGAGTCAAGTTTGGTCCTTGGATTTCCTTTTTAGAAGATTCTACTTCAATATGAGGCTTAAATTTCCAAAATCGATTAGCGAGGAAAAGAGTTACGCATACGAAAAGAGCAAACAGCTGATTTTTTGAAATCACCCTGTATATAGGTACAGGTGGAAAATCTAAAAGAAAAATAAAGGATTGCTGATATGTGAAAAGAAAATCAAAATCCCTTGGCAATATCTAAAGTTATCCACGCACCGATCCAAATTGGGCCCTTTCCAAATAATACAAAAAAAGTAACGAAAGTGCGAAGATCGAGAAGAAAAAAACTAACTTTTGTATCTGCAATTTCATTGTTACGAGGAGTAGAAAACGGTCTGCAGAATATTTTTGAACTCCTGTGAGATACTCAGTTTCATCGCAGTCCAGGTCTCTTATAGGTATCCTGAATACTACCCAGTAGAAGTCAATACATATATAGTTTTGATATCCCTAAGACGCGAACAGTTCTAAAATAACAGTCTTCAGTCTAAAGGACTTGTGTCCTAATGAGCTTGGTCTCACGGAAGATAGACGTCTTTTTCACAACTGTTGGTAAAATTGAGAGACTAGATCTAACTTAAATAAAATTATGAGTGAAACGTGAAAACTGCTTGCTTATCTTCAGCTTATACCACGGGCATTTTTCGGATTTTCTGGGTTTATCTTACTGAAATCTTAAATCTTAGAGAAGCTATATTTCCGATACGACTTAATCTACAACAATAAACTCAGATTTAAATTACAGCAAATTTTATTGTCTTTCAAATCTATTCTGCAATTTCTTATGTGTAGCGCATTGCTTGGGCGATATTGGGCGCAAAATGGGCTAAAATTGCAAAAGTTTAGATTTTTTGCGCTTGCGCCAAACGCACTAGACTTTCGTTGATGCAAAATTGGTATTTTACTGCTAGTGATCTTAACAACATATCCAAAAACAGGAATACATGATTTTTTGTTAAGGAATCATGAATAAATTGACTGAGCTAAAGATGTAAATTATATTTTTGATTAAATGTATAACGATAAAACTATATACCTGCACGCATTAACCAGCACAGCGCTTTTCTGAATCCTGCATGCATGATCTCGCATACTTTACCAGCACAAGCATGGGTCAGTAACTTTAACCACAGTGTGGCAAAAAATCTATATCCTAATTCCTATAGTATAGTATCTATGTAGCTAAAAACCCACCTAGGAGTGTGCAGCATAAAACTTTGCAAGTAGTTCCGAATTTTTCAGTTTTTTTAAACTTGGCTATGTTATTTGAAGAAGAGAAGCGGAAGAGGTATGCAAGACAAGAAAAAGACAAGATTTTGGGTTTATCCAATATAAATGAAAAGAGGAACAATTTCATCATTTTCTGCACTGAAAAGTATAAAATTTATTTATAATCATCTAACGGTTTAATATAGAATTATCTGGGAATTAAAACTGTGAACTAAAATCAGTTTTACCTTATTCACCAATGTTCCTTTGAATGGCTTGATTAGACGCCTAGGGCATCGCCATTCACAATAGGTATTTAACAAAGAATCCTGAACGGCCATTACAAAAAGGGCGGTCATAATTTCTGATCTCTTGACAGCTTCTGTAGCCAGGCATCAGTTAGATGTTTCGACAGCTGCATTTCTAGATGGGGGAATCGATCCGGATATTGACGAGGACGTGAGTCAGTTTTTGCAACCCTGAGCCCTAATGAAATAAGCCCAGAATCGCGGTGTTCGGTGTAATAACAGAATCCACATTATTTATTTAATTTATAGACAGTCTGTCTATAATAATAATAATGCATCAGGTGTAAACATTTAAAAAGTAATAAGTAGAGTAATAAATAATAAGAAGAAATAGATGATAAGTTTGTAAGGAATAAAAATAAATAGACGAGCTTTAGAAAATAAAAAAAAAAGATTCATTATTATGGATCTGGGATTATTGGCCTTAGTGATCGTTTGTGCGAAAAAATGGTAATTTTTGGCTGAGTGTAATTATTATAATATTTGATTTAAAAAAAAATATGTAAAGCCAAGAATGTCTATCAATACCTGCCTAAAAATAAAAATAAAAACTTATTGCAAATACAATAAAATGCGTTAAAAATAGAGCAAAAAAAATTATCTATGGCAGGCTTTGGTAAAAAATTCGTGTCTGAGATTAAATCTGGTGAAAAGAATCTTATGATTGTTGATAGTTTTTTAAATTCAATTCCAGACATGAAATATTTTTCCAAAGCCTGCACCTAAATTTGGGATTCTATTTTTGCTTACCTAGACAAACTTATTCATAAAAAAAATTAGAAATTGTACATACCTATATTCATATAATGAGAAAAATTACAAACTAAACTTATTCAAAAATCTTTCCGTTTTATAAGAAATTTTCCGAGCACCCACTGAATACTGTGCCATCTCAGGAACAAGTAACAAACTGGATTAAGTTGACGTTGACGACGTGAACTTCAGAGGATGAAATTTGAACAAGTTCTCACTTCTCAGACCTCGAACCAGCGAAAGCAAATCGAATTATTAAAGTCTACACTACATTGACAGTGAGAGTTGCCTGTCCTATTGCTTGCTACTAAAACTAAACTAAATGAGTTGAGTTTCTGTTTCAGTTTCAGGTGCGATTCAGCAGGAAGCTGCTTTCAGGCGCCAGCACCAGGTAGTGACATCTACGGACGGAGTTTGAAACTTATTAGTGGCCTATTTGCCATTAATTTCAATAGATGTAGTTGTATCAGTATCAATAAAGCTCGCCTATATTTTCCTCTAAGTTGAAATAAGTATATTTCTAATTTTTTAAAAGCGCCTCATCGAAAAACCAACCATTTCTCGGTGATTTGTACCTAGATGAAAGTTGGAATTTTAAAACATTTATTCTCGTTTGAGAAGCTATTTTTGAAAAGTAAAATTGTTGTCCATCGTTAGATCAAGTGAAAAAAATCGTAAAATAAACTTATGAAAACTTCAACAACTTTTGTTTGGAACTTCTTTTGAAATTTCTTATTGATCAAAAATAAAATAATTTCAAAATGATACTGTTAGGGGGTTGAAACACTTTTTCTTATTTTACAACAAAACCGTCAATCGGAGGTTAAGATCGCGGCTATGACAAAAGTTGTCTTTTGAGCTTTTTGACAAAATATTATAGGTACAAGGTGAGTCACATAAGACGGAAAGCTCGATTACGCCTACAATGTCCAAATGAACCAAAAAGTGCTGCAAACGGAAGGCCAAAGTGCAGTTTGTAAAATCAATTTCAGATATACAGGGTGGCTCGATATCGCTGTACGCTATGCATCTTTGTTATTTTATAAAGGCCACCCTGAATATTATTAAATTTTTAAATTTAATGAATTCAAATGAATGAAAATCGCGATTTTCCATTTAGGTATCGGAAAACGGTTTACACGTCCCTATCTTAACTCTTCATTTGGTATCATATTGTGTGATTTATACCGGGGGATGAAAATTATTCATCAAATTATTCCAAGAGATTTTTCATCACCTTCTATAAAAATTTAAACCACATACTTATAAGGATCGAACCCGAAAAGTTAAAATAGGGACATGTAAGCCGTTTTTTCTATCTTGCATAAGCCGTTTTTAGTACCTATATAAGATGCTTTGAAAATGTAAAATAGAGATTTCCATTTTTACTCATAGCTCATTGCCTACTCACTTTAACTGCAACTGCAAACAAAACCATTCTTACTGGATTTTTTCAGACAATCTAAACATGAAACAATATACAGGGTGTCCTATTTAAAATAGCAAAGTTGTATGGCATCCAGCGGTATTGTTGAGCATACCTAAAAATAACTTTACAAATTGCACAACAGACCAATAGAGATATGGCCGTTTCCTAACCTTATATAACTGATCACCCAGTATCAAAAGATATATGTATGATACTATGCGGCCTTATTTTCGTCATGGAGTACATAAGCGCGGGAAATTTGAATTAGTATTGACTTGTGCATGGAAGACTTCCGTTTTTTAAGTCTTTCTTCAAATGTTATATTAAATTGTACCTACTGAAGCTTTATATTAAGCTGTTTATATTAAGTATTATCACTTTAACAAGGATTAAATCATGTACTAATTACTAGGACAAGACAAAATAATACAGTGCCTAATAATAATAATTATCACAGGCAAATAATTATATTTTATGAATAATGTAAACTTACCTTTCTTGATTTGTCGACTCGTCTGAAATTTTGTTAACCAAAACAGAACGATTTCGATTTACTAATTGTCGATTGCTTGAAATAATAGATACTTCTGAAGTCAACTGAAATTTTTTCAGGAGATTTTCCGTTGTAATTGTTCCAGATTTAATCTGTCGGTACCTCTTTTTGTGTTGGTTCATAAGTTGGAGATTATGAACTTGTTTTACGAAAAATGTTGTACGCACACTCTGGCATTTAAAGAATGTTAAAAAATGGGACATAAGTGACAGTTAAATCTCCTCGCTACGTCATTAAACGTATTAGCGCGTAGAGGGATAACCAGCGCAATTTCGTTCCTGAATTCTAACAAAAAAAAAAAAAAAACTAGTGCCTAATTAATGCAATTTTATTTTGAGATGGTAATTTTAGAATTTAAAATTAGAAAAAGTAATTTATGCTATCAAAATTTTGTATATGCAGTTAACTGTATTTGTATATGCATTTATTAAGCATCTAAAATCTAATAGAAGGTACATATACCTACCTTTATAAAGAGGAATTGGATTTTATTGAGAATACCTATACGTCATACGTTATACCTTACAATACATTAGGTATATCTTCTTTTGATTGAGGGTTAATTTAAATATTTACATACATCCTGAAAACTATGCCGCTTATGTTAATTCGATTCCATTGTGGAAGTATGTACTCACATAAATGTCCTTTCATGTCAGTCTTGGCTTGTCGCTCGTGACTTTGTTTCGATATCTGACCACCAACTGTTTGATAGGATGGTTTGCATGCGTACCAAGGGATTTACATTTGTAACGTGCAATGTCATCAAAATTTATTCTCTTTTGTCCACATGCTCGCACAATTTTCCTTCAGGATATTGTATTCAAAGTATGTCGGTACATGGTAGTTCTCTACTGCTGGCAGCTCTTGAATGCTCGCAAATATTTCTGTCACTTTACCATATTATTACATCTATACAATTTTGTGAGGTTTCAATCAAAGTATTTATTTTATGCTCTCAAGAAAAGTCATTTATTTCTTAAGCCTAAAATGAGCCGATTATATCATGCACATAGGATAGGACATAGGTACTAAAGATACCTACCTTAAAACTGGTTTAAAAATTTATGTAGGACAATTTTCGGTTGAATGTATAGGACAATCAGGCAACCAGTGATACATCAGGTTTGAAATTACCTATCTTATGCCAAATATACAGGGTGATTTAAAACGCACCAACAAAATCAGCAGAGAGGATTTCTTGTGAAAATAGAAATCGAAAGTTCCTTTGATATTTTTACTGATTTTTTCTTATGATAAAGATATGGCACTTAGAACAGCTTTTGTTATTTATTTACATTACAAATCCATAATCTAGGGATCCAAAGTTTTTATTAATAAAATTGATTATCCACATACTTATAGATAAGTACCTAGTCATTTTGCAGGTCTGAAAACTAAAAACTAGAATCTTTTTACAGAAGAATGTTACGAGGATTCAAACTTGGAAATAAAAACACCAATAAAGCCAACAGGAAAATAGTTATTATTGAAATTTGGAAGTTTTAAAGACACTAGTTGGTTCACATAAATGGTTCCATATAAATTTTCAGAAATTAATGGGACAGGTTTGATAGAGAACAAATTGTTGTGGAAAAACATTCAGGAAAAAATAATGAGCCCTTATGAATGAAATCACATAAAAAAAAATAAGTAGAAATGTCAAAAACACTTTCGTTTTCTTTTTTCATGACCTCTGGTTTTTTGTTGGTAGGATTTTGAATCACCCTGCTAAACCATATAAGTAGATACCTACTTCTACCAATATACCATTACGAAAATTATTCTAGAAATTTGTGATCTGTCATTTTTGTTTTTTAAATAAAAGCCTTTATTTATATTATATAGGTAGTTATGTACATTATGTACACCTCACGTGGTCAATGTCTTCAAAGCATAAAATTCGTTATATTATAAGATCAACATAAGATTGACGTATCACCAACCCTTAATATGATCATTAATATTTATACAGAGTATAAATAGGAAATGTTGTTGAAAATTTTTACCAGACATTATATTGGCTTTGCGGTATAGTGACTTAAAAACATTTTTATATGCTCTTGCAGGTCTATCTTTTAGGGTTTTTGATGAGAAAATTTGAACTGCTGTAAAACTAGATTTTCGTTGAAATATCTCCGAAGGTATAGTTGGACCAGAGATTTAACGAAACGACTTCTGTCATTTTATCAATTTTTGGATTATTGAAATATTGTTGAAGTCATAAAATATGACAGTTTAACAACTAGATTATTTCGTTATATCTCTTGGTCGACTATAACGTGGTTTGTACAGGGTCTCCTTTCAAAGTTCGAAAAAATCCATTTTTCTCATCACGATTCAGTTCGCAGATTTCAGTTTAGGTAGCTGAGATTTTTGTGGTTTTACAGTGACTTGTCAAAAAGTTGTAAGTACTTTGAACTTTTTTATTTTGATAAATAACCAAAAGTCTGAAAGGAAATTTCATAAGAAACAAAAACAAAACGCAAAATGAAAACCATTTTTGCGTAAACGTGGATTAATCCTAGGTACTTGGGGACACCACTTTGAAAAAAACGCACCTAGAACTCTAACACTAACACCTCTAACACTATACCTACCCCCCGGTGGTCTGAAAATTATTTCCAAATTGACCTCTAGAGAGTAGTGTTGCCAGTCGTAGCGATTTTTTGCTATTATATAAGGACATTTTCAGGCCACAGTAACTTTTCATAAAATTTTACTGGTTTCATGATTTTAGAACTCGGTTGAAAATTTATCAAGTCCATATAATGTGGTACAGACGTTAACTTCTGTTTAGAATTTTATAGCTTTTAAAATAACGAGGCCTATATCATTTGTTTTACTTTGGTATAATATAATATGTACCTCCTATGACCGTTATTCATCACAGTTTATCTAGGTATGTAGGTAATTATTGTCTGTAAAAAAAAAAATGGCAGGTCACTTATACTGCTCAATATAGATTTTCCTTCAGATTTAAATTTTTTTCATAGGTCATTAGATAATTGGAAAAAGTTAAAATTTGCAGTTTTTTCTTTCGGTATATAATAACTCACTCTGTATAATATAAAGATATAAATTTAGGAAAAAAAAAACAAAATTATGAAAAATATCTTCAATAGCTTAAGAGATAATAAATAAAATTGATTTTTTACAACTTAATTAAAACCCTGTAACTCGAAAGATCGAGAAATAAAATAGAGCGTTTTAGAGCAAAATTTCATAGCAAAAATGCGATTAATTTGGCATGTTCTACCGTTTGACTGAGTTATGAACATACAAACTAGAACACCCTGTATATAGGTATCGTGGGCAGGTGAATTTTGGAAGACCACTTTTTCGTGATCTGGGAGTCAGGACCGGTGGACTTTTGATGAGCTTGGGTTTAAATTTAATTTTAAATTTTGGGAATTAAAAATACACTAATAATAGTTTGTTTTGATCCTTTAATTATACAAGTGCTCTTTAGGTCCTCGTCTTACTATATATTCATATCCTTATTTTATGAATCCTTACTATAACTTTTTTCTAGGATCAATTTACTTTTTTTTTACTTTTTGTTATTGGAAATGATTATTAATTCCGCATATAGGTATTATACAACAGATTCTTATCGAGTGCTTTAAATAAAGTTGTGTGATATAATTCCTTCAAGTCAAGGCCGTATAATAAAATAAAGAATAAAGGAATTCTTGGTAGTACCTACCTATAAGTTAATTGGTACCTATATATCTACCTATATAATATAAGCAAAGTATGGTTTTAGTTGCAATGAGATTAAGTTAACGAAGAAGTTCATGACTTAAAAAGTGAAAAAGTTTCGACTTAAAAAGCAGATGTCAAGAAGATTTTATTACTAAATGGGTTCAAGTAAAATTAGAAAAAAATTCTTAAATATTTGTTTTATTCATAGTGGACAATTACAACAGTAAATATTAGGATCTCGTATACAGTTTAAACTATGCGCCACGCACACACATAAAGTACAAATACATAAATAATAAAGAAATAATAATTAAAAACAATCTATTGAGCTAAAATTTACATAGTATATTACAATTGTACATAAATCTTCAGTACATTTATATATATAATAGAGAAATACTGATTTTAAATTTCATTTGACATCGTCATGAAGTATAGGCATCTAACCGAATTACAATAATTATGTATTAATAATAATTTAAGTATAATAATAAATCCATTTTCCTTTCTATGATGCATGATGACTTAGTGGATAGTGGGAAAATGCCTATACAATTTTCACAAAATCATAGTCGATATATTTACAAATTTATCCTAAGTATCATTCTCTCATTGCATTATAAGTATCAACATGATTCAGTATTTACAGAAGATATAGTGAAATATCAACTTAAAAGTATGTACACTAATTCCTATAGCCTAGTAAAATCACACTTGTTTATCAAACCTACTTTTAGTGAGCGTAAGTGTCTTTCAATATATGCTACAAAACTATCAAATGATAAATGAATAGATATACTTACAAAACAATGTGTAAAACTGTATAGAAACGAAAACAAATATAATTATAACAATATTGCACGTAGTTATTAAAAAAGAGTAGCATCATTTTATAATACTCTCGCAAAAATTTTTTGTGAACAATAATAATTGAATTATTGCATAGAGTGAAAAAATGTATGTAGGTATAGGTAATATTATTTTACAAAAAAATGGCTTTGGTTCTAAACAGTGAAAATGCCGTTATAGGTATAATAAGAACTATAAGGAACTAACAGATTTTTTCATGATTGGTTATGTTTTTTAATTTTTAAGCAAGGACTCCTTAATATTCAGTTTAATAAACCAGAGACGAAATAAACTGTAAGATGAACAATTTTGTTTATTTTTTACTTTTTTAGTAGGTCTAAATTTATAATTTCTTTTAATCTGTTGGTAGGAAAACAGCTGATTATTTAAACAGTGTGGATCTAATTTTTTGAAGTTTCCAAATTTTGGTCATTTAGAAAAAGACATTAGGTAATTCCAAAGATAAAAAGTTGAAACTTGAAAGTTGAAAGAATGGCAGCGATAGAAAACTTTAATTTAGTGATGAAGTGGCGGAAAAAACGAGCTGTCTTCCATCCATCGGTAGAAATCGATTAATAAAATCAAAATCGCAGAAAATAAATATCAAAAAAGTAATTACAAGGCCTGAATTGAATAAAATGTAGGTAGGTATATAATAATGACAGGTAGAATGATTGATTTATGATGTGTAATAAAATGATCAATATAATCTGAAAAGGGTAGGTATCATAAATTCTTGAGTAAACTGAGTAGGTGAATTTGCACTATATACACTATTATTTACTCAGTTTAGTAATTAGTTTTTTGATATTTCTTTTCAGCGTCTTTGATTTTATTAATTAACTTCTACCGATGTATTGAAGGAAAATAAAACTTTTTGTGGTCACTTTACCACCAAATTACAGTTTTTTACCGCTGATACCGAACGAAATAAAAAATAGTTAAACTGATGTCATTGTATGGTCTTATATTAATTACACGAACTATTTTGGGGGTGGAGCATATAAGTGATGGACCATCCTGTACATAATATTGGGATTCAAAAATTCATTAACGCATTGATATTTGATACCACTTTCTCTTTAGTTCTCTCGACAGGTAATACCTATGAGGGGGACAGAATTATAATGTCGTCAACACCCATGAACCACATAAAATAGCGCACTCAGCAGCTAAGAAACGGT
Organism: Malachius bipustulatus; assembly: GCA_910589415.1. Classification (NCBI taxonomy): domain Eukaryota; kingdom Metazoa; phylum Arthropoda; class Insecta; order Coleoptera; family Melyridae; genus Malachius; species Malachius bipustulatus. The sequence continues at coordinate 20,561,090 of OU342633.1, forward strand.
TTTGTTGAACGAGAGAAGAAATAAAGTGAAATTTCTGAAAAGGTTTATACATTTCAAATAATTCATCCTCACAGGGCTGAATTTTGACCAATCAAATTTCATGAATACTTAAATTCTACCTATATTTTTTAGAAATTAACATTTTAACAATTGTCTCTGGTAAATTAATTCTAAAATCAATCTGTCAGTTCCTTTTTGTTCTAATCATTCAAAAAGTAGGCGTAAAATAACAATCAGCTCTGAATTCTATTTAAAAATACTCAGCAGCCTTTCTGGACTGACCAAGTTCCGTCAAAGTCTTTTATGAAACTAAACAAGTTTCAACCCTAAAACACCAACATCGTCTCAAACGTCCATTGGCACTAAATTTAAATAAATAAAACTCATCTTCCATCACGACGCTTCACATTTTGCAGGAAACTTTCAGGAACAATGAGATCTCTCAGAATTTCCTTTCATTAAACCGACTTATTCTCTCTTCAACTTTTTCTTGATCTCAAAATAGAGCATCGATTCTTCCTTTCTTGGAGTATTCCTCTTCCAGACTACCTGAGCATTTCTCAGAAAAAACCTCGGTGTCTTGATGATGATGATTTCTTTCTGATGGTTTCTTCGACGTCCTTCCTGTCTGTCTCCCGGATGAGTTCCAAGAGTGATTCGTCGTGGAAAGATGAGCCGGAGACCGCCTGAGATCCGACGGTGGCCTATGAAGGGCCGCAGTCTCCGTTGTAGGTGGCCCAGGGCTAGCTGTAGGGAGTGCCGCAGGCGTAGAGGCCGCGCTGCATGGGCCCCATTCCTCCCATTCCCATCGCTTGGTGGAATGCGTAGCCTTCGTCCTGCAGAGACGCCAGGTGGAAATCTGGAACATCATCAGATTATTGGTGAATAACTGCGCATTCTACAAGTTTTGGGAATGGGGGTACTTTCTTGTGGCTGTTAGCGAGAATTTTGGGGTAATAGTAACCAACGTGTTATTGAGTGGTGGATTGTATAATAATGGTAGGTATAACAGATGCTGGATTGTATATTCAGTTTAACAGCATGATGAGAAATTATTAAATTAATGGCAGTAAAATTGTTAGAGTGTTTTGCAGAGATTTAGACGCATTGCCGCTACCTTTTATCAAAATTTAAGTTCCCTCTTTTGAATAAATTACCAAAATTTGAGATAAAAAAAAAACAGTATGGGTTACCTAATAAAATGAAAGGTAAAAATTGGGTGAAATAAATTAAGTATTGCAAATTGTTGAAAAATCGACTTTCTTAAAAATTTTGAAAATTTAGGTTCAACATTGAGTTAATTGAAGTAACCCCCATAAAACTAGGAAATCTGAATTACAACAAATTCAGTCAATTGGGCCAAATACCTAAGGTATAAACTATAGTCACACCTATTTTTTTATTATTAAAAAAACACTACCATTATAAAAAAATCAATTTCAATTAAAATGAACCCTTTAAAACACTCTGTGGGTGTACAAAAAACAGCTATTTTAATATAATTTGTGTCATTAAACAAAAATATGCATATTAGAGACTACCTATGTTACATTATTTACAATAATAATTATGGTACACAAAACACCAACAATATACACATAATACATATTCCCTGTATTATTCCGAATTTGTTGTGCATACAGTGTCGATAACAGGAATACAATAATAATAATCAATAAAACTAAAAATAAAATAAAAAATAAAACAAAATACCTAAGACAATATCACAATAAAACATCCTAAGTAGCAAGATGGGCAAACTGACTGGGATGCAAATCAAATTGGTAAGGATGTCCGTAGGGTGACATATGATAAGGAACGATATTCATACTGGCCATCTTATGTTCCTTCTTCCACTTCATTCTCCTGTTCTGGAACCAAATCTTAATCTGTCTCTCTGTCAGACACAGGGCGTGAGCTATCTCTATCCTTCTTCTCCTGGTCAGGTACCTGTTGAAGTGGAATTCCTTCTCTAATTCTAACGTCTGATATCTCGTGTAGGACGTCCTCTGTCTTTTTGTTTCCCCGTTTGCGTTCACAGTGCCTGGAAAAAAAAATACACATGAAAAGGCGATCAGCGCTTAGATAAATGAAGACGCATTTTTATTGCGTTTTAAATTATTGTTTTCACAAACAACGACAGATTTTTTTTCAAAATATGATTTATGAATAATTCTGCATTTTTTTATTTTATAACTTGCAAAATATAACAATATAGATACCTATAAATAATACTTTAGGCAACCTATTACAGAAAAGTAAGTTAAAAGCCTTAGGATTACTTTGAAGACTTTTTAAGAAGTCCAACTTTTTCTAGTTATCACTCTAAATTGATGGAGTTGTCTGTATGCCTTTATTTGCCAGAAAAACTAAGTGACAAAAATTATAACAGCCAACCTTACGGAAAGGGTTAGCGGGGAAACGGGCTTTTTATCGGGGGTAATTACACGAGAGCTTATTTTTTATCCGGATAAAGATGCAGTTTTAACGAAAATTTGTTTTTTATTGGCAATTTAACGAGTCAAATTGTCTGATAAAACGACGAGTCCGAAGGACGAGTCGTTTTATCTGACAATTTGACGAGTTGAATTACCAAAGAAAAAACAAATTTGAGTTTAAAAGTGCATCTTTATCCGGATAAAAAATATAAGCTCGTGTGTAATTTAGGGAGATAATTTAACGAATAATAATAATTATTAATAAATGACGTTTATTAATTTGTCAATTAATATCACCTTGGTAACTACTTACTTGATTTTGCGTCTAAAAAGCTAGCTTACATTTTATCCAGATGCAAAGTTAGGGCTAACTTTATCCGATGTCAAAGTGACAAAAACACTATTCCTTATGTCATTTTTAATACATGAGTTAAATTATCATGGTTCAAGTCTTTGAACCATTTTTTAGTCACATAAAATTTTTGTTGCTTTAATTGTTATATTTGTCAGGTTGACAAGAATATAACCTCATTTGAATTGGTAGACCTATTAATCTCAAGAGGGTAAAATTATAAATAAAGCCTTTCTGCCATTGACTCTTTGAATCACCCCGTTTTATGGTTAACTGAATCGAATATTCATTTGATTATACCCAATTAGATACACCATGGATCAATTTTACGATTGATTTAATACCATTGGAACCAACTCAGGAACCCAAAAGTAAGATTTGTACTTGTGACATGCAGCAGGGAATAAAGGCTTAATAGATATCGAAAAATATTAATAGATCGCCGCAAGAGGTTGTTTGCCCTACTTCAAAGTCATAGCTATTTTGAATAAAAAAATAAAAAGCTTTGAAGAAAATTAAAGGAAATAAGGGCCAAGATAAATTTTGCCTAAAATCAAATTTTGAGTACAAATCCACCATTTGGGCATAGGTATTTCTAAATCATAATAAGACAAGGGTCAACACCTACGTACCTACCTACTCATTTCTTTTTTTCTAATGTTCTTTTTTTATTATAGGTATTTTTGTGTATTGTTTGTATTATTTCGTTCGTTTTCCTTTGCCTTTGAGAGCCCGCATTTCTGTTTGATTTATATTATTATTGTTGATAGTAATAATAGATGAGGTGAAGGAAGGCGGAAACGCGAGAAAAATAAAGGGAGAGGTTTACAATAATTAGGTATTAAGATTCCTGAGTGCACTATCCGCCCGTGAACACCCATATATTATGATTCCGCGGCCTTGTCTATCGTCAAAATCGTTTTGATGGACCTCTAGATGCGTTATGTTCATTGTCGACCTTCCGATCCCTGCACCTATTTGAGGCTCATAAAAAAGGCACAGAGAAAGAAAAAAGAAATAACGTGGTGAAAAATGAAAAACATAAAAAAATAAAACAATTAAAACGATAAAAAAGAAAAAAAAAACAAAAAAAGGAGAAAAAGGGGAAAGAAAACGAAAATTAATAAGAATACCAATAAATGTCACTCCTGTATAGTTATGTAGCGACTTCATAAATTTTTGTAGTTTTTCTTTGTAAGTGATGAGCCTAACTGCGTGCACCGACTAGTTCAAAAAATTCGTCAGAATTTTTTTATCAGGTGTGCCTTGCTGACTTTCTAAAAGCCTGTAATTGATGAAGCGAGCAGTCCAATGCTAAAATAGCACATATAGGTACAAATACACCCATACATACAAGGGCCAAAAGGTATTGAGCACTGCTTGAGTGAGACTCATTTTTTTCTCCTCAAAATAGTATTCCCATGTCAATGGTTCCAATTCAGTGATCACAATGCGGTGATCCCTGTGTGGTCTTTAAAAATTTAGGGAAGAAAGTGCCGCAAAAAAGTAGAAGGAAGTCCATTATAGCGGCTTATGGATCTGAAGAAATCAATGAATCCTTATTGTTACTCCGAAGAGGTTAGTCCAAAGAAGTTCCGAAACAAAAATTGTTCATCATCTAAATTGTGACTTGCGCAGAAATGTGTTCTTGAACTAACCGTGGCTATAATGATAAGAAAAAGTTGTCAAATAGTGAAAATAGTTAAAAATTCACAACTTCGGCGTAATTATTTTTTGAAAATGTGAATGAAGAGGTATTCATCAAAATTGATGTCTAAAAACTAGTAGGATGGCCCAATTATCGTTTAAATTACCTGAAACGATATTTTACCACATTTTTATTAGCTCGCTATCTTGCATGTCTGTCTGTCTGCGGCTGTCTGCCTGTTTGTTTGCGACCAAATCTTGAAATCGATTGTAAACTAAATTCCCGAAGTGTTAATTGGAGAACTAAAATTTTCAACATTGCTCAGAAGTGGATGACGTTGCAATAATAAATCTCTTTCTTATATGGGTTCGATAAAATTTTTGAAAATACCTAGCTCCATGAGAGAACGCGTGGGCGGAGCCAGTTACTATGTCATAATCTCATCATCAAGATGCTTAAAAGCGTTTACAAAGAACCAGCAAAATTAACCTATTACCACTTTTCTTAACATGACATGGACTGAAAAGTGTTGAATAATTTATAATATCTATGGAAGTATATTTCTAAGATTTAAATAAAACTAAAAGCGTGTGTAATATTGACAATCGATATTATTAAGGTGTTTGGAGGGTAAAACTAGGCAACTGTATCAATTGCATGCGCCCAAAGTTTATCATTTAATAATGTTATTAAAGTACCTAGTTATTCCATTTTATTTTATTTTATTTTATAATAAATGCATATAAAGAGTAATAACTGCAATTTTTCTTGATAAATATTTTTCGATATAGGTACCTAGTACATAGCTAATTATGATAAGTAGATAGTGACAGCTATTATATGCATCTTGCTTAAAAAAGTATTAATTTTTAATTTCTTTTTAACTGTTACTGCTGGAAATATCAGAATAAGAAAGTTGTTCCTCATTGAAATTACGAGCAGATGGTTAGCGGAACCATCTCTTTAAATGTTATATAACACTGTTTTCTTGACTTATAATAGGCAGATGTATGTTAGCCCGAAAAAGCTTATAAACATTTTCCCGGGAATTAAGGAATTTATTGTTCGCAATATTGCAAGTTAATTTTAAGCGGCAGATTTTTCATAAGTCGTCTTGATCATAAATCAAGAGCGGCATATAAAAAATGTCCCCTGCTGTAATAAATGAATATCTTATATTTATGAATAATAAGATAATAAGTGCCAGGAATAAAAATGATATTACTGTCGGAAGATCAAAGGTTTCACTGCCAAACATTAGTTTTGACATCACAATGTATAAATGCTCTGGTCCCATATCTACTAAAATTTTTCACATAATTAATCCTAAAATAAATGACATTGTTGATTTATAAATATTTAACATATGCTACTTGTTTATTTATAATATTTAAATCGCTTGTATTTTGTTTCTGAGTGTCTCTCATTTATTTTCAGAGAGTGCTCGAAATTGTTGTGGCAATACGTGAGTGCAATTTTTAGTCTCGAAACAATGTCAAGCTATAAGAATTGTTTTGTTTTTTACATCGATAATGAGTGGCTGCTAATTAACCCTTGAACTTTATATTATATGAACTCCTAATTTGCGATATGGAGTTATTGTACCTAGTACTTGATAAAAACTTACATATAGGAAACCGAATTCTTAACTATCAAAATAAGCATCAATGTTTTCATTGTCATGCTTCATTTCATTCATCTGGTTTTATAGATCATTAAAAAGTACTTTCCACCTAATTAGTACCACTCTATAAAAATAATTGTCAACATAACATATAGACAGGCTAAATTATATAATAAGATATTTGGAAAATATGTTGTTGTTAAAGATAAAATACAGCAAACGATTCATTTATTTGTTGGGTATCTATATCTATCTGTATTATACATGAGTTGTAGGACTCTGGACTAATTATACGCTTTGATTTTAATCGCGGTAAATAAACATATAACTTTTCATAATAAATTAACAAAAACTTGCTAATTAGAGAACATTACATGGAACTATATTCAGTTTTAGATAATAAAATATGATATCTCGAAAGAACAAAACTTATTATAGAAATTATTTCCTGCCCACCATGCATGATCATTAAAGATATAACCTTTTTCAATTATTGTTATAGCTAAGTCTCGTTGCCATTAAAGTTATGGAATCATGCTAAGGTGTGTAAACTAAGTATAAGAAAATCATAACTTCTATTATTTATTATGATAATACGAAAGCGAAAACAACTTAGTTCTACATAGTTCTGCCATAAATCGTATGACGTGTAAATGACGTCGTAATGACGAAGAAATGTCACACTTGAAAGACGTCATTTATTGACGTAAAAATCACGTCAAAAACATGCCGTAAAATCTAACAAATTAAAGACGTCAAACTGACCTAAAAAAACACGTAATCTTGGAGGTGAAAAACAAGAAAGCTGTCAAATTGACGATCAATATACAAAAAATTCCAATGCTTGCAAGGTTTCCAGAAAGAAAAAAATACAAAAGATGTTAAATAATCTAAACAAAAGCAGTTTAACGTTTAAAGTGAAATCAGGACTAAGCCTGGTGCAGTAAATGTATATTAATGACTGCAATGGTACTGCACCAGGTACTCATTTCATGAACGAAGGTCTCGGTTTCTCAATTTGATTCAAGTCAATGCGACGACGTCGTAAAATGGTGGTCAATTTACTTCTTTTTGACGTCTCCTATTGGTTGTTTTCAATTATGTAAGATATGCAGGTATACTGAAAACGACATCTTTTAGACTTCATTTATTGGTTGCTGAGTTCAGCGACCAATTGAATCCTAAATATGACGTTAAAATCACGTGTCTGTTCTGCTACCTCGCTGAGAGACTGATGGTCTGAAGGAGGTTGATCTCACGTTTCTTTTTTTTTTTGTTACATATGATTGCAGTTAACATGCTTCAATATGAATATTTCTCGAATTAACACTTTATATACCTAAGATCTGCATTATAAAATTGAACAAAAAATCAAAAAATAAAAAGGATGAGCATTCAGATAATAAACGAGAATATACGTATTTGAGCATCAATTATGAGGATAACTTATGTTTTATTTTACACTTATAAAGACAATTTTTAATATATCTTTCTGCATTATAATTATATTATAATATGTGAATAATGTCATTACAATAATTTAATAATTCCCAAAACCTAAACAAATATTGACAGTTATTAATTTATTTACCGATAAAACCCGCCCTCCAATTAACTAGTCGTATCGGTGACCTTATTTGACCCAGAAGATTGCCCTAAAACATGAACCTCCACAAGATTTGATTGTCAACAGATAGAAGTTCAAGGCGTTCTTTTAATGTCACTGAAAAACATCTTGCTAATTAGTACAACACTTGAAGATTCTTGTCTCAGAAATACGTACTCTTTTTATAGTCGTGTTTAAAAGCTTCTAATTTTCAATTTATTTTATGAGTTGTGATGTTTATTTTTGAAATGGTTTTAAATTTATATGCACAGTTTAGTTATCTATTTTATAGGAACTTGGGTAATAATGACGAACATCACTCCTGCTATAAGATAATAGACGCTCTTTCACGCATATAGAAGTCGATCACAGTTCAGCCTGTGAAATAATAAAAGAAAAATCACCAGTTAGAGCCAATCCAAACTCACCAGGTACAGAAAATCACGAGATCGAACGCGTTATATATCGAACGAATAACATATTAGATTATAATGGCACGATCACCTACTAACAGCAATCGAAGTAGCACAATCGTATCCCATTTCAAACTTTTTTTACGATTTAACTTATTGAGTAGTGCGCACACAGTCAGTTAGTTAGGCGACTGGCGAACCCAGCTCGAGTGGAGAGCAGGGGAAACAAACTACTTCGTCTCGTGCATGAAGAATGATCATTATTCACTTGGGAGTTTCGTCCTCGTATCATTCTCCGCTCGTTGAAGACCACGGTGTAAGATGTAATAGCAAATTTATTTCAGACAAATAATGATATTCTTAATTAATTTTAAATAAACTTTTTAAGCATAATGTTATGCAAATTGAATTTCAATGTTACATTCTCCTCATTGTAACAAAACAGCTGCTATGGGATAATAAATTTAAAAAATTCATTTTTCATAACATAGTTAAAAAAATTAAACTTGTGATATTCTACGAGTACCTATACGCACACAGCTTAAAAAAAATGCACTGCGTAAGTATAATTAATTATTACACCTTCACATCAAAATTCCATTATTATACATAGCCCCGCTTAAGGCGAGTATACTTACATTGAATACACTCATGGTCAGGAATGGCAGTTGTTGAAAGTAATTAACTCAGCAGTACGCGAATTTAATTCAACATCTATTATTGGAAACTGTAAAACTGTAAATTTGGGGATTTTTTTTCATATAAATACATGAATAATTCTTATTTATTACTGTGGTATAGTGATTTTTAATACTTAAAAATAAATGTGTGTCATTGTCGTGTTTGTTAATACTCTCACTTGCATACCTTATTACAAATTATTATCAATGGCATTTAATTAATGTTTAACTAACACCTTGATGGTTGCTTACTGAAACATATTATTTACATGGCGTCACTAAATTTTATGAATACATTAACTAAAACTTCTTAAATTATTGAATAATTTGTTACCTAATTGGGTGAGCATTCAATTATATGTGAGCACACATTATGAATGGCACTGTGAAATGTGACGGTTATACTTCAACAACACCATCAAGCATACTGCCTTCATGATCGTCATTTGTGACACGGAGTATACAGAGTGTTTGGTACTGGACAGCCAAAATCGGACGTCATGTATAAAATCATATTTTAAGCATAAAAGAGAGAACAACTTTTTTCAAGATCAGGTCTCGTTTAGGAAATATTTCCAAAAATGTAAAACTAAGGCTGCTAAAAAATATAAGTATTCATTTAGTGACTGGACAGCCAAATTCAAACGCCATGTATAAAATCGTCTTTTAATCATAAAAGAGAGAATAACTTTTCTCAAGATTAGTCCTCGTTTAGGAAATATCTTCAAAAATGTAAAACTAAGGCCTCAATAAAAAATGTTTTATTCAGTAACTGAACTACATTTTTGGAAATATTTCTTAAACGAGGCCTGATCTTGAAAAAAGTTATTCTCTCTTTTATGCTTAAAAGACGATTTTACATATGGCGTTCGATTTTGATTGTCCAGCTACTGAAAAATCTTATTTTTTCAGCAGCTTTAGTTTTACATTTTTGGAAATATTTATCAAACGAGGCCTCATCTTGAATAAATTTATTCTCTCATTTATACTTAAAAAATGACGTTCGAATTAGACTGTCAACTTACCAAGCTCCCTGTATTTTAGATTTATTGGTTGATAATTTATAATAATTGGAATATTATTATGAAAAAAAAAATTAAATACTCATAAGAAAAAATATTAAAGAGTGCACTTCCAAAAAACTCACCTACTTACTATACATAAAGCAATCAACTGTTTCGGGAGATTTCTATCTCTATCATTATTAACGAACCGTTAATAAAAAATAACGAACCGTTAAAATATAAACAACAATACCAAAATCTCCATTATTATTTTAATAAGTATTTATGTTTACCGTGTCTGATGAATATCTCTTATAATCAGAAGAAGCGCCTCCACATGGAAATTACTCTGCATTATCTCCAGTAATTACATGTGTATAAACCCGCAAGCAGTGCAGCAACGATTTTATGAAATTCCTTCACGCTCTTGCATATTTATATTGTTAAGAATAATAAATAAACGCCCAGTGGTAGAGAGCATCATTGTTAAAAATGTTAAATCCTTGCAGAACAAACAAGTATCAGCTGAGTTTTTTGTTCGCTCAGGCAAGTGTGGAAAATTCAACTCCTTATAATAAGACTTTTAAAATTAAGAAATTTAATTTGCATAGTTGTATAGGTTTTTATAAAATATTTTTGTGAATCCTGGTTGCACTCGATTGGGTCATCTTCAGTATATTACAAAATTCTTGTCACCATCTTCTTGATGTGAGTTCTTATAGAAATGGGAAATATCTCTTCGCTCTATAGACCATTAGATAATAAAAATAATTTCTAAAAATATAACGAAATTGACCTTATTATAATTTATGTGAATAAACGATTCCCCGATAATTATGTCTGCTCTATTATAGGTAGGTTAGGTATACCTAGTAAAATTTTTCCTAATTTTTACGAAATTGGATTAAAGAAATTATAGGTGCATCACAAGAAGATCGTTGAAAGAAGATCACTCAAAATTATTAACAAATTATTAATAATAAACCATTAGTCAGTATATAAACAGTGTATAATCAATAATCACGGAAAGCTCTAAAACAATCATAAACTCTCCTTTATGACAATCTAATCTACCGATCCTTGGACGCTGTATAGTATAAACAAACACCCGGTCCCCCTCGCTTATTAGGCGTATTAGAGGTGTCAAGGGGGTAGCTTATCGCTTAATTCATCCCGACTAGTCGGCAGGATCAAGCGTTCTCCGTGCAATAATGTCCGTTGAGCGATCGTGTGACTGGCCGGTAGCCAGGAAGTCCTGATTTATAACCGCGACCAGGCGCGGCTTCCTTTGGGGAGAGTATATGAAACACCTTTGCCAGCAAGATAGCTACTAGTTTTGGCCCGCGACGTCGTTAGTCGTGTCCACGATTTACTACAAGGAATATCTATGTCTTTGAAGAAGTAGAACCAGGTGTCATGGCAAACGGTAAACATATTGACTTTATACAGGGTGAAAAAAAAGAGACATAGGTAGTTTAGAAAACAAAACATGTCGTTTAAAGTCTTTTAGGTAGTTTAGGTACCCAGCTTTGATTTTATTCTCAAAAAGTAGGTAGGTATGAAGTTAATTGCTGTCTTTCTTGGATACAGTTTCAATTTTTATATGAAAAAATCAAACAAATTTTTGAGCTTCGATTCTAGATCCAATACACAGAATAAAAGGGTCGATCAGCTCAATTTTTTTTCGGTTAACTTTTTAGAAGTTTTTTTGCTGCAAGATTCGGTTTCACAAGGTCCGATTTTTGGCCATTAGCTCGTAAAATCGATTTTTGCAAAATCCGCTTTTTTCCATCATCTTGGAGTTTAATTTTTGTAGCGTTTGAATTGAAAAAGTCCGGTCAGCTCGGATTTTTTCTGATTTGACAAAGTCAGGTCAGGTCAGCTCGAAAATTAGCTTTTTGTTAAGTCCAGTCAAATCAAAAATTTGAGCAACGTCAAACCGGACATTGACAAAAATAAAAATGTTGAAAAAAAAATTGAGCTTACCAGACGTTAATTGTCAAACCGTACCTTGAAGCCAAAAAAAAAATTCTGAGCTGACGAGACGTTGTCAAACTTGAATTGAAATTTTTGAAAAAAATTTATTTATTTAGAAAAAGATGAAAAAACTGCACTGAAACAAAAATTAGTTAAATTAAACTCTGTCTTGAGTCGGCCAAGTGATATAGTAATAAAAGTGCCCAGAAGGTTTATGATCCAGGTTGGCACACCCTAATATAATATGGTCAGATAATTTCTTTCTTATTGGTTAGCTGATGGTTTGGGTATACCACTAAGAAGAGCTCGGAGAAACCAATAAAAAAGGCATATCTTTTATGAAGGGTTTGCCTACCTGGATCATAAACTTCCTGCGCACTTTTATTATCATATTATCGTTTGGCCGACTGAGGCAAAATTTTCATCAATTATGGTAATAGATCAAAAGTTACTTGTGAAAGCATCCATATTAAGTTTCTCTTTTTTGCAAAAAAATATTGAGTTACCCTGTATCACTGCATGAGATCGGAATTATATGCAAAACGACCATCATCTACGTTCATGTTGACAGGTTGAGTGCAGAAATGAAACCTGGTCAATAAAGACATTTTGCAGAGTTTTGCATTACGATTTAAGTACGATGAAGAAACTCTTTTTATGTTTTTGGATTGCGTTGAGGTGGTGCAAAAAGAAAAGGGAAACCCATGTTCTCTCTAATAAAGACCATGCTGCAGCCCATTTTACAAATTTTCTGAAAAATTTTTCAGGAAGATATAGGTAAATGACAACTCGAAAAATAGTGTCAGTTTTTTTTTCAGTCCCTTACACCCTTGTATTCTGTTCATGATTATGTCATATATGTATAACGAATTTTAGACTTAAAAAAAGGTTTGAGCAATGGCTATAATTTTTCTTATAACAATTTTTTCTCAACAGTTAACGCCAACATTATTCTTCATGGGGTTGTATTGAAAACTATTAACTACTTATAGGTACACTCAAATAAATTGTTACATAGGTATTTTCGTTCTAATAGCTTATATAATAGAGAGACATAAATATTTCTACATAATATATTCGCTCATCATAATGTAATATAAGCAATTCGCCACCCGCTTCGCTACATGCACGAGTATCATAAATTTTCTTTGACCTGTTTAAAGCGATTCCTAGCGACTGGACATCAGTGGCACCGATATTTCTGATGTCGCCTGAAAGTTATAATTTTGATCTACATAGGTATATATGCATGTTATCCCGTTTATAATTGGCTTTGCACCTTCCAACTAAAATATATCTTGACGTGGGTGTTCCTAGATGATTTGTGCCTTGCACAAATGTTAATCTAGATGTGCGTCTTATTTATGTTATGGAGAGGTGAAATAATTATGTTTTCTAGACCATTAGTTTTGAGGTCCTCTGTAATACAACTCTAATATGCAATAATTATATTGTTTGCATAAGTAATGAGTGCTGGCACTAATATGACGTGAAATAATTAACGAGTAGGTACCTACGAATAAGATGCTTTATTTAATTTACAATCTGTTCATTACCTTGGAAATAATGTCCGCAGCATAGATACCTTCAATATAATTGTCTCACCGGTTCCCATTATTAACGAATAAGATGTAGGTAACGATAGCAAAATATATTTTGTAAGTATAGGAAATGTCTTGACGAAAATCAAAGATCTGCATATATGTACCTACCTATATCTAAATAGTAGGATAATAATTCACTTTTACTTTTTATTTTTAATGGTCTTCTGAGAGATAAATCATTAACCAGAAAGGAGCATGTAGGTCATTTATAATTATTCAATATCCCGTGGTCTGCTTGTGACTTCCCGATTCAAAAGACCCATGAATCAGAAGGACTCCGGTATACGAAATTAGCTTAACACAATAAAGTCAGGGCAGTGTTTTGTATCTTTTAACAACTCGTTACATGCAAGTACAAGCCGCATAATGCATTTATACTTTCAGATAATGACCGCTGCTCGTAAATAATCCAACACCTACGCTTTGGGTGAAGAAGAAATATCAGTGGCGTGCAGATGTTTGCAATTCTGTATCTAAATATATTAATGGTATCGTTTATTACTCTTATGTTGCAGTATCTTTTTTTATATTGAAGGACTACGCTCTATTACATTTATAAAAAGAGATTGAGGTAAATTTTAAAATTATATATTATAAAAAAAATAGGCTCAGCATCAAAGTATTTTTTAATGCATTTATTGCTCTAAACTTGCCTATTTAATTTAAACTTGTAAAAAAATACCTAAATATTGAAATTCAAGTTGTTTTCAACCGCAAAATCTTTGATTTTTTTTTTAATGGCATAAGGCACATTTTAAATTAATTTTCCTACAATGGAACGGGATAAACATCTCATCCTATCTGAAGAGATGGCTTTGGCAAAACGGTGTCTTCATTTGGGATTTTTTGCTTTAAACAGTGATGACGTTTATAGTTCCCCCTAACCTTAATTTTTTAACCGAATGAGCTAGAACTTTGAAACAAAACCTAACTGAATTTTACTACTTTTTGACGTAGGTAAAACTGATCAGTCAAATGTCAAAGATGACGTTGCAGTCGCTGTTAACTTCAATTTTTTAAATGAAATGGGAGGATCATGTGAGACCTCATTTTAAGGTATTTCAATTATCTACACAAAAATTATGTTAGTTTTTTTTATTTATTTTTTGTCGACAAACTTTATCGTCCTTCCCATACACCAAATTCTGAACCGACTATGCCGTGCGACGGAAAAACGCCGTATGTGCAGTTGAGGTAGTTTCGAGAAATCGGCCTTCAAAGTTTTAACATTTTTAAACGCCTGTCTTTTCAAAATTAATTAATCAATTTTGTTCTGATATTTTTTATTCATTTACTAGTGTACCGTATTTGATATGAATTTTTTCTTGTAAACGTACAATACACCGTTATATTATTTTTAGTCAAAAATGTTCACATAATATGGCATTTTCACACACTATCATCTACTTACTTACTAGACATAAGAAACGTAAGTGACCACCCAATGTAATTTCATATACATATACTATACACATACGTTGTTTCCATTAAGCTGATTTTGAGAAAATTAATAAACCATGGTACATATAAACGCCGTATTTAACCACATACGGTGTTGATGTGTAGTATTTCTAAACGCTTTATCCAATTATTTCCACATGCGGTAAAAATGGGAAGAAATTCATACACATGCGTTTCTATTGCGTAGTAAATTGCTGAATGTGAACAGAAAATTACAAACCGTCAAAATTCAAAAATGATTTGTTCGATCATTTTCGAAAATGTTTTCTTCATTTATTTTTTATTTGATAGAACTAACCATGAAACATCCAAAACACCAAAAATTCGAATTTTGAAAAAAATGCACATACATTCTTCTTCCGTAGCACGGCAAAATAGTCAAAAATTTTATTTCATTTTTTACGAATAAGTATCCTTTATGGTTGCACGAAGTTTTTTAGTCTCCAATTTCCACGGTACTAGGAAAAATGACATTCTCAAAACAAGTTTTGAGCTACCAATGTTTTCTACACAAAAAATGCACTCTTCTTCATTCAAAAGTTCTAATCTGAATGTTTTTCAGAAAAACGGCATCTTATGAAAAATGAGCAAGTTTTGTTGTTGACAGAAACATTTTGTTTTCTTACACTTTTTTTACTTTCTTTAAGTTACTTTTTCTCAAATTTTTCATCATAAAATTTTATTTAGAACTTTTGATGAAAAGTAACTTTTTTTTGAAAAACATTGGTGGTTTAAGATTTGTTTTGAAAATGCCAATTTTCACAATGCCGTACAAATTATGGCCCAAAAACTTCGGGTAAACCGACAATCTACGCCACTGACATATGGAAAGAAATTTAATTTGTTCTCAAAGAGCAGCTAAAATTAACGTTTTAATGTGCACAAAAAATGATTCACGTATTTTAGTTTATTCCTCAAATATTGTCAAAAAATTGAGGTAAAAACTTTTTTGATATCCGATGCGATTTTTCTTTCATAGAACAAGGTAGGGAATTTTCTTCCATCTTCTTTCATCACCTTTCATCTTCTGATAAATGTTTTAAAACACCCTAATATCGTTCTGTTGATATAAAGATAAGGAAGTTTTATGAGTTGTTTTTAAAACTGATGTTATAAAATAAAACCATTACTGCTGATGTTTTATTGTTATAAACTTACGTTTCCAATTATTATTGTATTGTTTGGAAACTTTTTATGAGCCAGAAAAATTCACTTGAGCTATAAGAAAACTTATTATTTAGCTCAAATGGTTCATAAGCATTCGTTTTCTTATCCAAAAGCACAATGAAACAAAGTAAAATTTCCCAGAAACCCAGTTTCTCAAAAATTTTCATAGTACCTTTTTTCCTTTCAAATACTTCTTGTAAGCCAGAAAAATTCCCATGAGGTATAAAGAAAACCGGTTTATATTATGATAAAATATGCTTTTTTTGCTAAAAAATTGAGGTAAAACGTTTAAATTATTATAAAGTCGAAAGAAAATCCTCATCACTTACCATTTTAAACATAAATTTAAAATTATAATAGACATTTTTACTTGAATAAATGATTTTCCGTTAAGGAAACTTTTTGCGAGAGAACACCTCCATGCACCTACGACACTGCTACGCTACGAGAATGGATTACTAGCACCAGCACCGCTTATACAGTCTCGACAAATCTGAGGAACGGAGGCTGAGCTGAAGAGATTCTCCTAGCTTGATTTATCGAGAGAGTTCAGTATTTATACACATGCTGCAAGTCTTCCCATAATTCATCGTTAACAGGTGAACATGGGCTTAAATTAGGTCACTGAGGAAAAAACACTAACCCAAAAATCCGCTCATTTTTCATTGGATATTTTAGTGTTGTCAGTAGAGATTTCCTTGCGTTTAAGATGATACGTTTATGAGACATTTATTCGCCATAAAACCTGAGTGTTAATAATTTTTATTTAGAGAGTGAAGATTGTCAGGTTAAAACACACATGTGTTCAGAATTGTTATGAGTGTTTTTATTTCACACACACACATTTTTTATCCCATTCAATTTTTTAGAACGTAAAATGAGAGCTTCTCTTATTTTATATTCTAGACAAATTTGAGTTTGGAGGAACGTCTAATTAAATAATATAAATGCCGGGTTTAGAGCTTTGTCTTAATTTGCTGCTGATTGAAATTTGAAATATTAGTTCATGCCAAAGGTCTCATTAGCTGCGACGTTTTCAATTTGTCATACCTTAAATTTGACTGAATCGTTTATTTCAAAGACATGCCGAGTAAACAAACGAGTTTAACAATTATTATTATTCACGAAACACTAGAGCTGGAATGATTTCTCAAAACGAAGTTCAAAGGGGACAAATTAATTCTATTTTTGCTTGATTGCAAATAAAAAGTTGCGGCAATTATTTTACATGTCGCTTTATAATTAAATAAAACCTCTCTTGTCTGGCTTTTCATTTTACAACGTTTAGGTGATAGTATTTTTGGAGTGCTGTCAAACTTGAAATAAGCCAACATTTGTGTTCTCTAAATCTTGGCATTCCATAAATTTAGAAAACAACCGCATAATGTCGGAAGAATACTAAATTAGAAATTCCTCAGCAAGTACATACCTATATATCTATGATGATTATTGTATCCAAGTCTATCATATATATATATTTTCCTATGTATTACATTTTAAAACAAAGCCTGTAACATGGTGTTGATTATGTGAGGGTTGCTGGTTAGCTCATAAAATATTCAAAACAAACGTGTTCATAAATTACTACCACACGCATTATACAGGGTGCTTTCTATGGTTTTCAAGAGTAAATTGTGAACAGAAAGTGTTCAGTTTGGATTTGCTCTTTAATAAGATGCAAAACATGAATTGTTATGATTAAGTAGTACTAATATCCAATTTGGGTATTAGAAGATTTAAGTAAAAATTCGATGCTTTAGAAAGATTGTATAGACCGAATTCTAGTCATTAAATCCTCCAAATTATAATATGCAGGTGGTGTGTTTCTGTTTAACATCGCTCATCAGACATGCCTACTCAAGCTTTGGCCAAGCAGATGTAGGTATGCTTTTGCATACGCATGATAATTTATAAAGGGGGAGAATTTGAGTTCTTATAAATGTTCGCATTTTGCCATTTTATAAGTATATGTAATAATCTGTTTCATAGTTTCCTTTATACTTAACATAAGATAGCAAGTGGCGGCTTATCATATTATGAAGTGAGTTAAGTGCCACTTCACGTCTTTCTAAATTAAAAAAAAATGCATTTTAGATTGCAAAAGTTATACTTTTTAATAATCCTCCTGTCAGTTTGACAGTTTTAGGTCTTTTTTTATAAGGTCCGGTCAGCTGAATTTTTTTGCCAAGCTATGTCAGTTCGAAAAATCTATTTTTACAAAGCCCAGTTAGCTCGATTTTCAAAATTTTTTGCAAAGGGCGTCAGTTAGATTTTTGTCGACTTTGTCTAACCGGACCTTGCAAAAGAAAATCGAGCTGACCTGACTTTCAAAACATGTAATTTTCGAGCTTATTGCACTTTATTTTTACAATTCAGGAGTTGTACAACTGGTTGGTCCATTTTTGCGACATTCTGAGTACGCAATGCTGAACCAAAGAAATTATTAAGTATATGTAGTAAAATTTCCTGTGAGGAAAGCATTGGTATAACGTTTAATTTATTATTCAATCGGAATATCTTCTTCATTTGGATTAACAGTAATTTTTGGTGACAAATTTTCTGATGTACAAAATTAATTCTTATCATATTGGATTCAATAGATGTACAATTCGAAACACGTTGACACTTTTACGACATAAATACTTTCATAAACGAACACAAATAGCCATGACGAACTGGGATTCAAACCCAGACTGTATGGCAGCGTCAACGGCTTAATTACAGTCTCCAAACTTAGCCGCCGTTCAACCGCCCGCACAATCGTTACTCTTTTTCATAATCTATACTTACCGCCAGGTTTGATAGCTCATCTTTTCAGGTTAGAATTTTTTTGCGAGATTCGGTTTTCAGGTCAGATACCTAACCCTGACGAAATGTCCAAAGGATGGTAAAGTTGCACCTGAGATATAACGAAACGACTTCTGTCATTTTATCAATTTTTGGATTATTGAAATATTGTTGAAGTCATAAAATATGACAGTTTAACAATTAGATCATTTCGTTATATCTCTTGGTCGACTATACCAGAGTGTTGCCAAAAAATTAAGAAAAAGGAGTAGTTTTAGTGAGTATGTCGAGAGGAGAATCTCACACTACCTGCCAATAATTATTATTGGTGTCTATAAAAAAATTTCACCTCTCAAAAAAAAATTAGGTCATTATTTACACCCGCGGCTCCTAAAGTTTCACTATGGCACCTATAGGTATAGGGGTGGAGAACATACCTATAATAACACCAGGAAGGCATTCATTTGCTTTGCAAATGAAAGGGAAAGAAACAAAAAGCCCTAAAAAAACCGTTTTTGAGAGTGCGGAGAGAGTGCGGTCCTGACAAAAGGCGTCGATTAGATACCGAGAATACGGATGTACCCACTTCACGACACAATGCCAAGCGCTTAGAAGCTTACAGTACCGGACTGGCTCGATATCCGCTTTCACATATCGTGTCCAGTCCATAGGGATTGATGCAATTTTTTTTGGAATATAAATGCAAAATTCAAAATAAAAACCGTGCTACTGTTAATCTCGAAGATTTTCCTTGCCCTGAAAGTGAAAAAAAAAAATAGAAATTCGACCGTAGTGCCAAAGAGACCTTAGTTGTGACCTTAATATTAGTTTGCAATCGCTGTTTTTAGCTTCTTAACCACCTAGCACCCCTATTTCTCCCCTCGGTCCCGAAAAAATTGATGAAACTTGGGAGCCGCGGACGTAAATAATTACCCAAAAATTTTTTATAAGGTCCAGTTTGACAAGGTCCAGCCAGCTCAATTTTTTTTATGACTAGTTTTTTTGTAATTTTGTAATTTTTTTGCAAGGCGCGTTATTTCGATTTTTGTCGACTTTGTCTAACCGGACGCTACAAAAAAATCGAGCACACCGAACTTTGCAAAAATTGAATTTTCGAGTTTACCGCACTTAACAGCCATTGCCAACTATCTAGGCTTTCTGGGAATCCCAAATTTGATATTTTGGGTTGTATTTTTTCACAATTTCATAAGCTTCAAGCTTTGCAAAAGCAAGTGTTGATGTTGCTATAGTTCTAGTTTTATTAAATAAAATAAATAAAACAATCAATGCAGATAAATAATAGATAAAAGTAGAAATGATATTTTTCACCAGGCATATGGATGCATCATCGTTAAAAGGGTGGGCGTTTAAATACCAGATACCAGATATAGGTAATATCCAGCCGTCGCATATTAGAGATGACTTGAACAAGAGTGACGTATTTCCCCCTTCTCAAGGCCAGAGTTGCGAGTCTTCCCATTGCCGGTCGGTAACCACATCTGACACGTTGCCCGTGTTTCTCGTTCAGCTCCAGACGCTGTCGCGACTCATCCAGCCATCTCGGTTCGGATATCTGACGCTGATTGGCATGCCACGGACTCTGGTGTGCTGTAAAATGTCGAGCTAACCGCATCATGGCATCACGGGATTCAAAATATGATATGGTGGAATATGTGGTCGGGTTTTGCTCTCTGCGGTCTCTGCGGAGGTGTGTTATTGGATGCTTAAGCTAAAAACGAGCTCACACACCGACGAAGCAAATAACGCAACCGCAGTGAGAAGATATTTTCTTATGAAAATGTGGGCATGTGGTAAAAAAATTCATGTTTTTGTTTTCATGTCTCAGAGAGAAAGTGTTTAAAAAATGCTGGTCAGTTAGGTTGAGTTGGGTATTTTTTATTATTTTACTCATGTTCAGCCAAGTGCTCGAACAGTGCCTAAAGTGCGAAAAAAAAATAATTGAAAGCTGTAAGATCCCTTCAAAACCTTTTTTGATTTTTCTGCCTAGGTAACTTGTTTTTTTCTGTCATTTAATTTTTCGATAGGTAGTTAGTGTTGCGTTTATGAATATTTTATAGGAGTGACAAAAAATTTCAGATACCTTTTTCCTTTCCTTGCTGATTCGAAAAGGTCTTCGATGGAAGCCTAAACCCGGGCCCCCGAATTTGCGCATCGCGTTCTAATCATCCGACAGCAATCCTTCCTGGGTAATTGGAATTGTCAGAATTTACTCTTCAATTGAAATTCTTCATCCATAACTATTTTCCAGTGCATCTGAGAATTTCATCGACGGTTTACTAATCTAAACGAGACTCAAATTCCAGTATTTAGAAAAAAATCTAATTGATTGATTCTTCCCCCGTCGATTAACGGTCGAAGTTGCGCTGTTTATTACAATGCAACTTAGTACCTTCTAATACTTACTTACTCGCGCGCCGAGCTTTGGTGCGTTTACGGTTTGCGCTGCATTTCTCGCTTTTGTTACTACTTTAGGTAATTAGGCAAATTAATTAAGATCAACGACATATTCGTTAAATCTAGGCTAAGAACAAGCGTTTGACTTTACGTTTAAGGCATCCAGGTCTATTTTATAAGTATTTTTGGATAGAAAAAGACGATTTAAGAGAAGTCTCGGTATTTTTTTTATTTTATTCAATTTTCTCTCAACTTTTTCCACATAAAGACAACACTCAAAAGTTATTCTTAAAATTTCCATTATCAGATTTGAATTGGAAAAATTCCATCTATATACTGGTGATTCAAAGAACTCGTATATTTCAATGTGTTGATAGTTCACTTAATTTAATAGTGGTATCCGAATCACCCGGAAAATCCGCCTTCTTATCTGATTCGCGCTTATCTTTAAAGAACCATTTTTGCTCGAAATCGACCGTTTAATGACACATCAGCAGGTTAAAATGAGAAGTGCGCAATTACATTGCCGTTAGGGGAGAAAATCCTTAGCTTTGTTTCAAAAATTTCAAAACGCGTTAACTTGCTTCTTTTCATGTTCCCATCTAAATGTCGTTTTCTCACTTTTAATTAAATGAAAGTCGTGGAAAATTCTATAGTGCGTCACCATGCAGCGAAAAACCGCCAAGTTCTAACATAAGAAGAGCGTGTATAATGGTGAATAATGTTAAAGGTCTTAAGGAAGAAACCTGGATGTATTAGTGGAAGACGTAGTTACTTTGTGTGCTAGTTTAATAGAAGAGTTATCAATAATCGCCGTATTGAGAAACCAAATGAACCTGTAACATGATCTAGTCGGAAGAGAATCATACTCCACGATGCCGTGAAGTGCTTTAGTGAAAAAAATTTATAATGCTAATTCCTACTTCAAGAACAATTCTAACAGATTTGCATAACGATGAAAGTCTGCCGAAGAATGCCGAAGATATCTCGTCAATTACTAATTCGTATTTTACGCGAAATGAACATCCGCCATCTACGCACGAAAGAAACCGAAAAAGCATGATGATCGAAAATAATAAAATTGTTTTGGGTCGCAGAAAATTTTTAAATAAAATTCGGGACCATCGAAGATCACAAAAAAGAGTCTCCTAGGCCTTCCTGGGAGCAAAAAATGACGTTTTGGTTAATATTAACTCCACTTCAACATTATTATCCCAATAATTAAAGACAAATAAAAGTTTTTGTATAGGTAGATAATAATAATTATAAAAGGAATCTGTTCAGAGTTTCTTATGTAAGAAAGCTATTGGGAACGCTGTTTTGGTTAAACAGCGAACTTTTCCTTTACATTTATAAAATATCGTTTATGGAAACTATCTGCAGCTCTCAAAGAAATAGCATATAAATGTCTTTACGGTAAATATGCATAAATAATAATTCGTGAAGGTTTGTTTTTTCCAACAAAACAATGAAAAATAATGAAGCAACTAAGGAACAGAGAACAGAGCTCGTGGTTTACCGATTTGGCATAAGTAGGCAAAGAGGGAAGCTCTATTGCTACTACTAGCCAAGTGTTGACTGTTAGGATGGTGTGCTAATGAAATATTAAACAGCTGATAACCGTTTATTTTCACGTCGATCGATGTTTATATGCATTAAATGAGCTGTTTTGACTTCACTTCATAAATCAAACTCCTGGGCTTGAATTTGTTTTCATACTTGCGATGGCTTTAATCACGTTAGAATCGCATCCACATTCACTTTCTTATGCATGCATGCATGGATGATGTCTTTTAGTTCGTTATAATTTCTCATGTCTATTGTACTTAGGTATATGCATAAATATACAGTATATATGTGCATTTAGCAGTGAATATTCGATATAAAAAATAGAACAACATTAGTTCTGTAGTCTGTGTTTGTTGTTCCAAAAATCAACTTTTTAGGCTAGTAGACGGAAAAATGCTCTCGTGAAAGAATAAATCACGAGTTATTTCTGATAAGTTGCAAAAATAGGCATTCAGGATTTATTTACGTCTGATCAAATTTTAAAAATAGCGACCAGAATCAGATCATAATATCGTGCAGGATTATAATTTTTCATACATAGAATAGACTCTGTTTTTTAGCAAGAAATAAAGAGAATCTGAATAAATCTTTATTGTTCTGCTATGACATAATATCTGCCTCTAGAAGCACATAGCAAATTATAATTTTATGTAAAAAACAATACACCCGTTCTTACCTATACCTATAGGATTTTTCAGAGATATAGTGCTAAATTTAAAGGAGTAGTTCGGTAGTTCCTCTCATAAATATTTGTTGGAAGAATAAATTTCAACTTTCGTTTAAAAGAAAGCGGGTAATATAATTTTATAATAAATGCACAAAAAAATTAACAGTTTTTGGTTATAACTCGTGTAAATTTAAACCGATTTTGATGAAACCTGGCATGAACAATAAACAAACCAAGATCATTAATTTGGCTATTTCGGGTTTTGTAGATGTCTTCTACTGGCGTAGATATTCATTTTTTTCCCTCACTTTTTCCTCCATACCTTTCACGCCACTGAGTTTATTGCAAATACAAAAACATTATTCGATACCCCCTTCATTTTAGAACAAAAAAGACTTTATCAATTTTTTTCATACGGTACACCATTATTGAGTTATTTGAAGTTTTCTCAGGTAATGTTGGACGATTTACATTGAAAATATCTAATGATTAGTGCATGACATTGCCAGAGGTAAGCGCAAATATCTCGAAAAGGGTGCGCCATATGAAAAGAAATAAAGATTTTTTTTGTTCAAAAATGCAGTGGCTATGGAACAACGTTTCAGTATTTGCAACAAAGTCAGTGGCGTAAAAAATTGGGAGAAAAAATGAACGTCAACACTGACTATCTACGCCACTGGAAGACGTCTTTAAAATCTGAAATAGTAAAATTGAAGATCTTAGTTTGTTTATTATTCATGCCAAGTTTCATCAAAATCGGTCCAAATTTACACGAGTTATAATCAAAAACTGTTATATTTATTCAAATACTCAAATACCTACTCAATACTCCCAGATCAGAATGACAGAATGATAATATGAACTGGTGCTTTTCTCACGATAGTTCACGCTCGCACGTTCAGCTCTTACAGCCAATCTGCTCCTAATAGGCTTGAAACGAAAAACCTGAATTAAAGAATTATAATAATTTAAATTTTTGGGAGGTAACAATTCACTTTTTTGATTATTTTGTATAATTTGTTCTTTATATTATTATCCGCGGCAACCTTGCATGCCAGGATTATAGTTTTCCCTCCCAGGACAGCAATTCTCGAGTTGCGTGAAATTCGCCTACCATGAACTCGAGAATTTCCGTCCTGGTTGCCAAATGACTGTTGACCAAATGATCCATTTACAATAACCCCTTTCTTAGTTAATTCTCCTTGGATTTAATCCCTCCCATGTTCATTCTCCTTGAAGTTAACCGTCTTTTGTGACGTAATTAATTAATTATAATTAATTTTCATAACGGATGAGATGCTTTTCATTGTGTAACTTGATTCTTATAATTCCACATCCCCCATGCACACACGAGAGAACTTTTTAGTGGACTTGTTCTCAGAAGAACCAAATTCTTAAAAAAATTCACTGGTGTTTAGTCATAAATATGTATATAGTGAATATGCTGAGCTGAGATGCGTTAAAATTAATCTTTTTGTGTAATTGGCGAATTTCCCTTTATCTAGGTATTGGAAACTCGTATAAGTATATTATAACATTGTAGAATTAATGCGAATCTATCGCTTCTCTATATGTTTAATGACAATGCATGATGCAACAGTAAATATACTCAGAGCAACTTGCAGGCGTCATTTCACCTGGGGTTATCTTTGATCTCACACCCGATTAGCCATCAGAGCTCACCCTTACACGGAGTGAAGAATCACACTCTGAGAACCTTTATTCATTAATCTTCCATTCTTTTATAGAACAGTCTTATCGTCGAGTAGCTTATACCTGTAGAGTTTTATATTATAAGTTCGTATGCTTACAAATATTTAAACTGAAGAACTTATTTGATAATTCATAGAAGTGTCATAAGATAAGTGTTCACCACTTAATCCAACAATTAAAAGTTCCACAATGTCAATAAAACCAGCAAGGAATGAATTTTTAAATTAAAAAGAATTTTCTTTCGGGTATATTTCTACATTATTATTAAATCGTTTCAACTTGGCTAATTAAAGAGAAATCATCATTGTCAAAAATTATTTCCTCTTTCATTTTTCTCTAAATCTAAACCTGGAGATACCTGCATAACACTGAATTTACATGTTAAAACCCTACGACCCATTTACAAATTTCCAGTCTGTATACCTATAACGAAGGTCGAACCTATAACCTATAGGCTTCAATACTAATTGAAATCAATAATTTTTCAAATATTTCCCTAGTTAGTTAGGTGTTAACTTCAAGGTCCTTTATTGAGCTTATTGAAAAATGCTGCTGCATGGGAATTTATTAGCCCAGCCCTTGAAAAAAATATACTTTTAGGTATAATTAATATGTTCTGGATTCAATATTAACACCTTCTACGTGACTTATATTAATTGAATAATTAATATTATATTCAAATTAATACTAATTAATGATTCAATTAACATGATTGATTTACGTTTCATGAAACTGAGAGAGTTGGTATCAGGGAAAACTAACAGGTGGAAGCTGTTCGAAGATTTTAATAAATAGCACTGCATTAAACAGTTCAGAGTTCAAACCCTAAGACTCGAAATTATCTCCAAATAGACTGTAAATTTCATAATTATCTATAATAAACTTACTCTCTTTATAATTTAAACAATTTCGACAAAATTCAAATACCTACACTTCTTGTCAAAATAGTCAGAAATTAACCCTCAAAATTATTATACTCAAAATAGAAAGTTATAAACCAAATAATAAAGCTTCGCTTTTGAAGAACCTTCACTTTCATTTCAAAATATATCTTTAAACTCTTTCTTCTTTCTCATGGTGTTGGTGATGCTAAACGAATTCTACTGTTTTATTGTGCTCTTCTTTCTATAGCTTTGCTCTTACTTTCCATATAGGAATCGTTACCCTTTCATAGATCATTTGAAGGACTTTCATGCAAAGTGGAACCAATCGAGGAACGGTAAATACAAAGGGTTGCGAAATTTACGAACTATGAAGAGTAATTTGCGTATCAGTAAACGGCACTGTGCGAAAAGGAAGGTAAGCCGGATGTCTGCTGGTTATAGTCTGAGTTTTAATTTATGGTCTGCTAATCTCAAGACAAATGACGTGTATTCAGTTTTAGAGGACGTCCCGTTCGCTTTTCATACCTGCGTTAATGTACTTATACATTTGCATGAATGTGATGTGAGAACACGTTCAGAAATAAAACAAGGTTTTCAGAGATACTGCCTACATAGGTTTATACATGGTTGCTTAAATCCAAAACGATTCTAATTGCCTATTTTAGGGAATTTACTTATTAATATTTTATGATAAACATTTATTTTTTGTAGACATCAGTTTTTAAAAAAATACAAAAAAAAATGCATATAGCGTGGTAAGTAAATTTATAAGAAGAAATCCGATAACTTGGTACCTACTTGATGTGCAGAAAATAAAATGAAATAAGAACATGTAAAATATTCGGACTTCGTGACACACGTGTCCTAAAATTTAGGATTATTGATTCAATATCCAAATTTAACCAGGTAGTTTTACATAATGTTTTTGTCATAGGATTGTATAATCAAGAAATTTGTATAATACATACCTACCTAGTTACTGATATCAGATTACGAATTTTCTAAAATATTATTTTTCTTGAATTAGTTAAAATAAATTGCGTCTATGAACATTCTTCAAGAATAAGAAAAATAATATGTTGCAAATTTTATTTTTTTAGGTAACCCTTATGCACTAAATGTATTCACGAATTGAAAAACGGCAAAATCCTTGATTTTGTAATCTTTACAATAACATTAGGTACCTATACTGCATAGAAAGAATAAAATTACTTTTTGATGATGACAATTTGACTGGTGATACTTTTTCGCGGTTGTTGGAAGACATTATTGACCCCTAAGTCACCCAAACACTCGAATAAAACCAAGTTTTCTTTCAACAGGACGTAGCGCCTCCCCCATTATCATCTACAAATTCCCGGTTTTTGAAATAGTAGACTACCAATCTAGCAATAAGTTGTTACCCTGTGAGCCTTTTATTACAGTATACGGCTGAAATTTTCAGGAATCATAGTTTATGGCCTAAAATAACTCAAAAATCTATGTTGGTAAAATAGACAAAAAGGAGTGAAAACAGTCAATAATTGTTCCCGTACACCGACGCGAGATATTGCTGTTTAAAGTTTTTAGGTTAACGTATTTGAGCAATGCTTTTCGAGAACGGTTTTGATTTTTTCTAACTCAACTATCGCAGATAACATTTTGAAAAATTGGTACAACAAAGTTTCACTAATAACTAAATTTTCAAAACATTTTTCAAAAAAAATCGAAAATTTTTAATACCTAGTGCCTTTTTGCACAGGACGATTTTTTTACGACTTCGGATTTGATTTATTTAGGCCGTAAAGTATGATTCCTGAAAACTTCAGCCGTGTACTCTAAAAGGCCCACAGAATCGTTTTTAAGCGATTTTTCTACTTTATTTTATTCTATACTTATCACTCTACCAATAAGATTCCATCATCGAAAGACCCCCTTAAACTTCTTATTGTGGAGTGAATTAAAGTTCAAGGTTTATGATGCGCCACCAGAAATCTCTACAAGTATTTAGAGAAAGAATTGTCACAGAGTATAGTTTGATTACGCCGAAAAGCTTTTGAATACGTCAAACTCTTCAACCTGTTATTTGAATGGATTCTAAGTAAAATCACAATGAAATAAGCCAATAAGAATTAAACCTGAGGGTAATTTTGGGAAGATTTTCGACGTCGCCTATACTATCTAAGACGTGTCATTTATATCGCGATGTTGAAATATAGCTGGTTGATCACATGGCAAAAGGTTGAATCGAGTGGCAACCTAAATATGGAAAAGACCTTGAAACAGAACCAAGCATTAAAAGAAACACCTCAAAAAGTGATTGAAATAAAGGTATACTATAATATACCATGTTGCATCACACGAAACTATTATAAAAAAATATATAAAACGGAATCAGTTCCCACAAAATTTGTGTTCCCATAATAGCAATTGCTTAAAGAGAAGGAATTTTCTAAGAGGAATTTTCTAAAAACGAAAATTATCACCGTAGAAAAAGCTCACAAACTTTTCGGAAGAAATATGACTTTCATGAGACCTCACTAGCTAGATTTTATGATATACCCAAAATTCATAAAAATCTTGTAGCAATCAGACCAATAATTTTTTTAAATATAAGGGGAACTATTAACAGATACCTTAACCAATACCTACAATAAAAACAAAAATTATTACACGCGTAATTTTTTCGAATTTGCCTCATACAAAATTTCTTCATCAAGGGATATCCGCGTTAATTCAAAACAGAAGTAAAATGAAATTTGGGGAATTACAAATATGTATCTTGATAAGGTTTGACAGCTGCACCCTCAATACAACTTTAGACCTTTCAGCTCTAAAGAAATCATGAACTATTTTTTTTACACCGAAAATTACACGCCTAGTTTTTTTTTTACTCAGCATGATTACTGACCTTGTTCTGAGAGCCAGTACATCACTATATCATATCTACAGATTATGTGATTGACGATTTATTAGATGAATGCATCCCTTTCACCTCCATTTTTTTCAATATGTAGACGATATATGTACAGGGTGATTCATTATAATGTCGCCCCCCTTTAACTTTGTTATTTCATGTGTCCCAAAAAAATTAAAAGTGGGGTTATGTAGGTGCTAAAAAAGACTTTTTTATACGTGTAACAAAAATTTGAAAGTAGATCAGTATACAGGGAAAACCAAAAAAATTTTTTTTTTTCAATGGATCACCCTATATATGAATTTATTTTTCGATTCCTCGTAAAATTCTAAGCATAACTTGTATAACATACCGTATACCTAAATTCAAAGGCTTCTGAAATATTCGCATTTGAAACATCATCAAATATTTTATAAAACACCTGTTGCAAATCAAGAAATCTAACAATAAAATGCTCTACTGGGCCTCCATTTTTTTCAACACATTTTATAAGGGTTTATAAGGGTTTATAAGGGTTGTTCGCATTTTCTCCAATGAATCTGTTATGAATTCTGGGTTATTTTCATTTAAATTATTAATTTTAATCCGTATCAAATCTTTTAGATGATCGAGGTTTTCAATTTGGTAGTTATACACACGGTTTTTTAAATAGTTTCAAATGCGAATATTTCAGAAACTATTGAATTTAGGTATACGGTATGTTATATAAATTATGCTTAGAATTTTACGAGGAATCGAAAAATAAATTCATATATAGGTTGTTCCATTGAAAAAAAATTAAATTTTTGGTTTTCCCTGTATACTGATCTATTTTCAAATTTTTGTTATACGTATAAAAAAGTCTTTTTTAGCACCTACATAACCCTACTTTTATTTTTTTTGGGACACATGAAATAACAAAGTTAAAGGGGGGCGACATTATAATGAATTACCCTGTACCTAAGTATAACTAACAACTCCTACAACTTTCAACTTTCAATCACAGTAAAAGAGGAAAAAGAACGATTAGTTCCATTTCTTGATAAGTATATTAATAATTAGAAACGATGATCAAACTATTATACAGGGTGTATCTAAATAACACCGAAAAAATTTAGGGGAGGATTCTTTGATAAAAAATAAACAAAAAATTTCCTATTAACGTACCTATGTCTGGATATGCACCCTTTTTGAGATACAGGGTGTCAAAAAAAGATTGTTTTTCGAGTTTTTTGAAGATGTCTCGGGAACCGTATAAGACACAGAATTCAGCTTTTGTATAGATCTTATCATTGATATTAGCAACTATTTTAATGCCAACTACCTTTTTTAAGTATGCCAGTGCCTGAGATTTTTAGGGTAGGGGGGATTTTTTTGCCCCTAATATCTACGACACTGGGCAAATTGATATTTTAAAAGCACACATTTAACCGTCAATGTTTTCTACACAAAAAGATACTCTTGGTTATAACTGCTAACGTGAGCCATTTTCGAAAAAAACGGGCATTTACGATGAAAAACTCGCTTTGAATGTTTCAAGACAAGTGTCGAAAAATTAACGGCAAAAAAACTTCGCTCATTTCTGAGATCTCCCTGACACATGAAAAAACTCAGTATTAAAAAAGTAGCTATAAATATCAATGATATGACATTTATACAAAAGGTGAGTTTCATATCTCAAACGGTTCCCCAAATATCTTCAAAAAACTGGTGTAATAATCTTTTTTTGACACCCTGTATCTCAAAAAAGGTGCATTTCTAGACACACGTTTATACGAAATTTTTTGTTTATTTTTGACCAAAGAATCAGCTCTTAAATTTTTTCGGTGTTATTTAGATACACCCTGTATAATACTATACTAGTAGGTATACTAGTACTATAGTACATACCTAGACGACTGATTAAAAAAGAAAAAAGACAACTAAGAAAATAATGAAATTCAATACACAGCCTATGCAGAGATGGATGAAAACTAGAAAATATTGACCATGACCAGTGTTAAGGAAAACCTGAATAAAATATTGGCCATGAAGGTCACATGTGTGAAAACAAATTCATGATTACATCTATGTGGCACTACATAAATAGAACATAATATATTGATATTTAAGAGTATAATGAAAGACTTTATCTCTGCATGTTATTAGAGATATTCGTGTCAAAACATTAGACATATATTAATGATATAGGAGAATAATACGTAATTAAATTAATGACCAATTCTCTCAATATCATACCCACTATACAGATATATAGCGCACTAGACGAACTATATCCGCGCACACATATTCGTTTCATATACGAGGGGGAATTAGGTTCGTGTATTATATGTACCTAACAACTGCTTCTTGAATTAACCAAGAACTTAAATCGGCCAGGTTATACAATTTGTCCTTGAATAACATAATATTATATTACATTAATAAATGCAAGAGATAATCATGTTATTTGTCATTTGTAATTTTAGACTGAACTCTATTTTCGTTTTGTTATAGGCACATAATCACAATATTATCTTCTATTTCCATATACTAGTACAGGTATACATTATCCACTACAAATTTCTAAACATGAAAAAACCAGTAACGAATTTTTCAATGATTCAACACAGTTTGTTATACCTAACAGTAGTAAAGCTGCACAAAAATAGGGTGATGGCAGATTCACTAACATATTTTTAGGTAGTGACTTGTGACCAAAACGAAAGATTACGTGACAGCAATTAATATCGGACTGCTTTGCAAAGTATAAGATATGGTTCGAAATGATTTATTTCCCATTGAGTCCTTTCGAGCTTTCGCGGTGATAAATGTTGGAAAAACACGCGAATTAGTTTTACAAGTAGTGACTATGATATCTGATTTGTTTGCCGAACATAACGAGATTTTTATCGTATATAATCAAATCGACTAAAATAATTATTTTTTAATCTATATCAATTAATTATTACAGGACTCCTTAATGTGGAAGCGACTCTTTACAACTTGTGTGGCTTTTTGCCGCATTTGCAGGAAAATTTGGTCGGTTCTATGGATTACGGGGTTTCCATAACCGAAACCGGATCTTTCGTGCGACACGCCGTTCTCGAGATATGATCGGCTGTGTATAGGTATACTTTTATTATATCAACTGAGTTTTCTTTAATAATAATTAACAATAATGCAAGTGGTAAGATCGTCAGAAAATAAATAAATATATAAATTGAGTTCCGATGATTGGGAAACCGTACTTGGTATCTCCAACTTAGCTTTAACTATGATGGTTATAATTCTCGAAGAGACTTGAGATTTTATGCATTTATTTTTATATTATTTGGGTTTGAACTATAGATTTTGCATTATATGGTGAAATGGATCGCACCTAGGTAGGATGATAAAGAAATTATTTCCATCTCCCTCGTTCAATCAGCCCAAATCGAAATAGCAAATAGTGCAAGAATAGATACGTAAATACCTAAAGGTAAAATTGTTAGGAAATTAAAACGCAGCCACCCGCCGTTACATCAAGTAAACGATCCCCGTCAGCTCATTAAATATTCAGAAAAATAGAAATCGCTCTAGCACTAGCTGGTCACATTCCAGCACGGAACAGCAAGAGAGCGGCCACCGCAAGGGTAAATAAATATTGCCAGATGCCTTTATAAAAGCGCCTCGCACCGATTGAAAGGACAGGATGACCTAGAAACAGACCGGGTGGAAAGATTTGTGAAATCAGAATCAAACAATAACCCCTTGCAAAGACAATAGTAAGTCGCTAGGTATTCCTCCCACGATAATGAAAATTACACCAATCGATAAAGCAAAACGAAATAATAAGAAAGCACAGGTGTGCAAAAGAGTGGAATCCGAAATGGATTGGAGTTTGAAAAATGCATGAAAGGGATTCATCATTCGCTTTCCATTGTTTTGTACTATCTATGCAAAATCACAGCCCCTCTCGTCCTTCACCATTTTACGCTCTTGCAAACGAATTCTCTCGCTCATCATTCGCTTTTAGACATCGAACAGGAAGTCCACAGTTAACAACCAGTCTCAGTTAATTTCCCCGCTTTTCCGAAAGAAATCCCAACCAACCGAGATACAATGAGTCATAGTAGGTTCTTTTGCGCATCCGTTTTGGCCATAGTAATCTTGGCATATCTCAATCAAAGAGCAGGGGTGATTACGGTAAAAACTACGGTAAAAACTACGGTAAACACAACGAAAGAAATCACAGCGGTCCTATTAGGGGAAACCCAGGGAAACTAGACGATCACACAGTGGCTTTTCGCGAAAGACGAACGGACCAGGGGTCGTATCGTTACAATGGAATGCAAAATCTACTCGGAAACGATGCTATAGCTCAATATATTTTCTAAATTTCAGGTAGTGCATGAATACGCAGCCACGCAGAGGAGCCGCGAGTACAGTTTTGAACTTGTAATTTTGATTGTCTGGCAATAAATTTTCATCAAAACCGCAGAGATAAATTATATTTAAAAATATACCTAATACATAAAAAAACGTACTTAATCAAAAAATTTCAAAAGGCAAAAAGATCGACATTTGAAAAAAATGGCTCTCAATTTCGGAAACGTCATTGTCCAATGCATCCTGGAGCAAATTTTCCGCTGGAAAAACTGAATTTCGTCAAAGTTCACGCTTTGCAATCGAGCGGTGATTTTTGTGAAAAACGATAATCCCGGATTCACCCGGATGGTGAAAAATAACGCAAAAGAGGCTGCTGCTGTATCTCGAAGAAGGGAACAGTTACAAAGAAACCGATTACAGTTTTGAACTTTTCCTATATCCATACCAGGCTGTGTCATACCTGCATAATTTTTATGTAGGACCGGCTCTAACGAGTTATTGATGTATATTCTTGTCCAAATTATTTTTCGCAGCTATAAAATAAAACATCTATTTTTGATATTTTTTGATACGCTCTACAGATAATAAAATCAAATTTTGGTGTACCTAATATTCATTTACAAATACTCACATTTCGTGGATATTTCAATGTTTGACAAATATCAAACCTGGCACGCAACCGCTGACGGAGTTGAAGAGAGCAGGTCAGTGAATTATTCATTTAAAAAGTCGATTTTCCTCCTCAGAGTTTGGCCAAATAAACAGAATTTTTGGTCACCTGAAAATTTTAATTTAATAAGCTTGTAGTTTTGTAGTTAAATTGCTTGACTGGAGGTAATTTTTTGGCAGCTGTGAGGTCTAATTCGAGACTGTGCAAAATTCGAATTTTGGCACATCTGCAACATTCACCAGAGTGTACCTTACACTTAAGCTATGCAAAACTTCATTAGGTACTTGCAAGAAGAGGTAGAAAACTTTCTTTAACCTTCTTTTTAACTTCTCTTTTCTTATTGTTTTTCAAATTTAGAAATAAATTTATTAAAATTTAAGATTTTAGAAAAATCACTGAATATTCTCGCATTATTTATTTTATTTCGAGTTAAATTTGTCTTATTAGTCAAAGGTACCTACCTATATAACATATACGGCTTGTTCTCCCAATGAATGCACTTTTATCATTCGGTATATCAGGAGAAGTCCTAAATCTTTCTCACGATTTGTTCAACAGAAGTCAGCCGTCACCCGCACCCATGGGGAATATGCACGAGACTTATCTAGCGTGGGGCAATAAATATTTCCTATGCAATTCTACATTTATTTCGGGCATATAACAAGCCATTAAGAATACCTCGGATACTTGTGGAATACTTTCCACCAACAATAACTCAGAAAATGTCAGAAGGATATTTATTACCGGGTGTCGCATAATTAGAAATTGATTAATTTTTATTATGTTTAGCGAAAAGGCTTACGGAGGCTCCGACACGAAAACAAGCCTCCGCGAACTCTCAGGTATTAGAAAACGCTTTTTATAAACGAGCAGGAGAGCTCTTATAACATACATAGGCTGCCTATCCCATCAGTTATTTATAATCTGGAATATTTTACTACAACTGTGTGTTATTTACGAGGTCACTGCGAGATTTATGGCTCGGATTCTTATGCGTTTCGGATTAAAACAGTTTAGAATTTTATATATGCCCAAACAACAGGTAGGTATGTGAGAATAAATTATTACCATCGCCTGGCAGAACTCGGACCAGACAAGCGTCGTGCGATATGCATATTCATATAGGACCGTTGGAGGAAAAGACATTTCTCTACGCCCCTTAGCTAGAAAGCCCACGTATAAAAGATCAAAGATCAGGGTCAGTAATTAAGCATCAAAACAACAACTGTCAAATGTATAATGTTCTTCAAAATTGTTTTTTTTTTGTAATTTTTTTGTTAAAGTAGGTATAAAAACATCAGGTTTGACAAAATGTTGAAATTTATTCTCTCTTTTATATGCTTAAAATACGATTTTATACTCGGCGTTTGATTTTGACTGTCAACCTGCCAAACACCCTGTATAGATGAAGCAGATGAGCGCGCGCTGAGTTGCGCAAAAAACCGGGTGCGAATCCTGCTTCTACAGGGAATAGGGAATCTCTGAGAAAAATTATTTTTAGACAGTAATAAGAGAGATTAAAACAAAATAAAAATGCTCATAAATAATTATTTTGCAATAATAATTTTACAGTCCAATCACAATAACTGCAAACACTGATGTAGTTATAAAAATACATCAATCAATAAATTATAATATTATTAATGGCGTAGTAATAAATTATTGCGTAAATGATTATTATAATTACGCTTTATTATAATTTTTAATTACAATAACATAATATAACATCTTAGATGGCCTTATTATGTATTTTACACCGAGTGACTAATAAATCGTTAATTTACTTTTAGTAACATTCGGGAAGATCGAGAACAGTCGCGTGTTTCCTACATATACGATATCGGGAAGAGTTGTATGTGTATTGACCCCAATAACAAGAATTATTCCAAAGAGGTCATCAGACTGCACGTCAAGATAGGGAGACAAGTGAGTGACAGGCAAGAAAACACAAAGGACATGTTGACGTCTGCATCGAGTTATATCGCATTGAAGTGATGAGACTATTCTGTACGTTGCGTATTCACTTGATCTGTTATTTAGTGGATGGAGTTCATTTACATGGCGCATTTGGGCCTCGAGTTGCTTCAATGCAAGACAGCTCAGGAGTTATATTTTCCATACACGAACCGAAGAAAGTCTTACATTGTTCTTGAGGCAAATTTCGTCTTACGTATATGTATAGTTACGTAGGTAATAAGCTTTATGATGATAAGTACATAATATTGATAGAAAAAATGCTTTGAATGAAGATAAGCGCATTAGTCAATATGTTTGATAGTTAGAAAGTTTATAAGATGGCTGACCATTTTTTTATTTGATTTAAGTAATTATGAACTTTATAATCTTTATTAGTACCTTCCCATTTTACGCCCGCATAATCTTCCTCATATATTTTTTATTAATCAAATCATGTACTTATAAGTATTCGATAATTGTTTAAATGTGAAACCTCATATCCTGACCCACAGAATAACTAAGTAGGTATATTCTTAATTTCCAGGCATGATAGGCATCAAAACATTTTTTTTCTATAAACATGTGTCCTAAAATGACTGGTTTCCAAAATATTAGGTGTGAAAAAAACAAAAATATAAAAAAAAACAAAATACAAAAAATAAAAAAATACAAAAATACAGAAAGTTTAAAACAATAAAACTATTAATATCTCACAGAGCCATTTGAAGAATTTTGGTTAAATTTGGCACCGTTCTTCGTTGTGATAAGACGCAAAATTACTAGATGATAGGTAAATATTAGTTCCATGCACTGACGCCCCACACTGAGGGCAGTCTTACTAATAAAATTGACAAAAAAATGTCACTGACTTATTTACAATATTTTTTCTGTTTAAGCAACTTAAAATACCTACAAATTTTTTGTCTCTTGATATTGTTTTGTAACTTGCATCGTTTGTATCCTCCAAGCCAGGGGGTACAAAGGAGAGGAAGGAAAGGTGCCAGTTTTTGTGTTTCCGCGTATATCTCCCAAACGGTACATCGCAGGAAAGAATATATCCTCATATTAAATTAAAGTTCATAAAATTATCTAAGACTTTAATTCTGTGGTTTTTTCCCGAATTGTCAACCGTTTTCGAGCTACATGCCCTTTCTTCCTCTTATGAAAAATATGAGAATGATTTTCTTTATTATCACTACTTTTGTGGAACGTGTAACTCAAAAACGGTTGGGATTCAAAAATCACCGGTATAAAAAAATGTAGATAATTTTATGGGTTTTCATTTATAATCATATAATCAAGAAATTTTCCCCTATGATACACTGTTTCGTATATAGATATAACCGAAAACACCAAAAATGGAATGTTTCCTCCCTCCACCCCCCCCAAATTACGACTAATTGACCTTGTTGCCGAATTCGCGTAGCTGAACGTAATATATCCTCCATTGCAATTGCTCTAGTAGAAGGACACGAAGTGGGAAAATGTAGAAAACCGTGAATGGGCCGAAATCGAGGAATCGTTAAAACTCATACGTCCGCGGCAGAATTCAGCGTACGGCTTCGAAACATTTTTTGCTATATATTTTGGATTTTCCGGCGGCGGAAAGGGATCATGGCAGATCCTCGGGAGATTCGTTCATGCTACTAAAATACATATTTTAATAACATTCATTTTTTAATTATTGTAAGTAGGTATAGTGTAATTTTATATATTTGGAAACAAACTTAAATAAATTATCCCGCATATGGGTGTCTCTAAAAGATACCACCAACGTTCTACCACAGATTCCCGAGGAAAAAATATGCCGATTTAACCGAACTTATCCATGTCCAAAGTTGTATCCTTTTCAAGATACAGCCCTTAAAAGGGGGTCAAGTAAATACTCATTTTCCAGAATAAGTAAAAAATGGTTTAAACGAGAAACTTCAAAATTTCACCACCTACTACTATTGTTAAGACCAATAAACTGACGTAGCCTTACAAACATTGACGTACAGGGTGTTCCTATTTTTGATGTCGCGTCTCACGTTTGACCCCAGAACTTTTTTATCCGCACGCCACTGATTAATTTTGTATTTTTTATCTAAAGGTTGAAGTATTACTGAACTTTTTGCGCCCTTATAAAAATTTTGTATCTTGCATGGTTTCCCCGTCATTAATTTTCAATGATACACCCACAATGCTGAAAACGTATTTGAAAAATGTAATTTTTACTTAAAATTAATTAAATTTTATTTCACAAAGATGACTTAGATATCATCAGATATCAGGATAAGTCTTATCGGTTGTTTGATTATGCTTATCATTGTACGCAATCTAATTTGAATATTTTTCAAATAATTTATTTAATTACATTTTTCAAATACGTTTTCAGCATTGTGGGTGTATCATTGAAAATGAATGACGGGGAAACCATGCAAGATACAAAATTTTTATAAGGGCGCAAAAAGTTCAGTAATACTTCAACCTTTAGATAAAAAATACAAAATTAATCAGTGGCGTGCGGATAAAAAAGTTCTGGGGTCAAACGTGAGACGCGACATCAAAAATAGGAACACCCTGTACGTCAATGTTTGTAAGACTACGTCAGTTTATTGGTCTTAACAATAGTAGTAAGTGGTGAAATTT
This sequence comes from Malachius bipustulatus, assembly GCA_910589415.1. Classification (NCBI taxonomy): domain Eukaryota; kingdom Metazoa; phylum Arthropoda; class Insecta; order Coleoptera; family Melyridae; genus Malachius; species Malachius bipustulatus. Next base: position 20,599,581 of record OU342633.1, read on the forward strand.
TGAAGTTTCTCGTTTAAACCATTTTTGACTTATTCTGGAAAATGAGTATTTAGTTGACCCCCTTTTAAGGGCTGTATCTTGAAAAGGGTACAACTTTGGACATGGATAAGTTCGGTTAAATCGGCATATTTTTTCCTCGGGAATCTGTGGTAGAACGTTGGTGGTACCTTTTAGAGACACCCTGTATATACTTATATACTTATATATAACTTAACAAAATTGAAAATAAAACCAGTGTTCTTAGTTTAGATTTGACGAATATTATATCGTTGATCTTAAATTATTTACGTTACGTGTTAGGTATATAGTTGCAAAAGGGAGAAATGCGGCGCGAACCGAAAACGCGCGAGTATTAGAGACTTCAAAGCACAATAGCACCGTTATTGGGAAAGGAATTAACTAATTCGGAAGGTTTTTTTTTAACTAGAAATTGAGTATTTGATATAAGTAAAGTTTAAATAGTTAACTGTCAATGAGAGAAATATCGGGCTCTAGCAGGAGCAATTTTAGCGTAGGAAATCATGCTGATAAGCGCAAAATTATCTAATCTGGCACCTCGAATTTATAGATAAATACTAAAGTAATTTTTTGTAACGTATATTACCTCTCAAATTTCACATCAATATAGGTATATTTACGTATATAAAGATTACCTACCGACGTGTTAAATTTGCTAGTATTGGCTTGTCAAACACCTTCGGATTCGCCTAAATTTTACTTGCACACTGCATTAGATAAAATATAGGAGTGCTTTCCATTAAAGGAATATTTCACGCTTTGATTGCATCCAGTATTTGATATCGATGATGGATGGGAAAGAGTAACTGTTATTCCTAAAACGTTTGATATTAAGTGCTTATCAAAATTAACGGTTGTTTCTCTGGGAACACGTTATATTATTAAAAATGTGAGAGGCAAGAAATTTACAAGATAAATACCAGTTATATTACATTAGGTATGTATTATACTCCTGTTTTTTTATAGGTACAAGAAACTTAATACTCAATAGTATAAGACAAAATATCAACCAATAATATTAGGTAGGTATGCTTTAAAAATATGTCTAACACTACTAGCACTACCATATCTGTTAAATCGACTATAGCATATTATATGTAAGAAAAAACATTTTTTTTGTTTATAAATCGAAAGTCAAAAGGTTTAAATTGTATTTTGAATAATAAAAAATTCAAATCAGCAAAGTGTAAAGCCGGATTTAGACTCTTAATGTATCTTGAAGATCATAATGGATAAAATTTCAATGAGGATTCGGAGGGTGAATCTCAATTTAAAAAGAATTTCATTTTCAAGGTTGGCGCAAGCTAATGCAGTGTTTGTATAGTATTTGGATCGAATAAGAAATGCTCCGATAATTTTTCTATCCATTTATAACTGTCCGTCTATTTCCTCTCTGATGTGTCCCTTTCCCCTATTTCGGCTGCGATGATCGCTTTCGAGGGTGAATTGTTTAAAGATAAATAGAAATCGTGAATACTCGAGTGTGCAAATTGGAAACACAGCTCTGCTATAAAATCCCATTTAAGTATGAAACTTTATATTCGATAGGTAATAAATAATACTACTTAAGTAGGTACAACTTAATACATATATGTATAGGTAATAATAATTCTTATGATGACATCACTTTACTCACAATATTAAGTATCATAACAAATAAAAGCTCTCTCATAGGTATAGCTCTCATATACCTACACTCGTGAACGTAAAAAATTACAAAAGAATCGATTCTATATACCTACTGTTTAGCTCATGTCTTTGGAAAAACAAGAAGAAACTAATATGGCTCATGACTTGATAAAATTTACGCTTGTTACCAGTAAATGCAACACTTTTTTCATCGATCCCATTCACGCCGTATATCTCCACGGTAATAACTGTACCCTCAAAAGAATAAAACGATCCCGTCACGTATAGACGGGCATTAATTTGAACACGTATAATACTTATAGCTTAAAATGTCCATCGTCCGATAGACTGAACTGAAAGACCTACCAGGCTGGCATCAGAAAATAAACCATCAATCACTCCCGCCTTGGAAACAGTTGAAACAAAGCAGTATAAAATCAGCGGGAAATACGAACTATAGGTCCCTAACGAGAGACCATACTTAGCGAAAGACGCATTGTATCTTGCTTTTTATTCAATACAAAAACTATTACTGAAGATTTCATAAATGGATGATGAATAGTTTCTTGCAGATGCCTTGTGTAAGGATCGTTTCGTTGAGTGAAACCGATGCCGGAGTGCAAAACATGACCGACCCAAATTAAATAATAACATGAAATTAAAGTGGTGAATATCATTCTGACGATATGGGGCATTTTTAACCGAGCTGTCAACAATTCACTGTTATTAATCAGGGGATCAAGTCGCTTGCTCATATGGGGGCTTCATAGATATAATATGGTACACTGAGAAAAATGTCAGCGTGGAATAGCATTAAATCATGTTCTTCCTGACTTGTTTAATGGTGAAACTGGGACTAAATTCTACAAGTACGTTTTGCCATGCCTAGTAATGTATAACGCATAAGGCTATATGGACAGTATAAGCACGCGTATCGTGACGTCTAAGGGCAGCAAGGAATACCATGATATCCCTGGCCTTCCTACTTGTATCATGCAAAATGCTAGAAGAACGTTTCGCCATGCACAGAACGTAAAACGCATAAGGCTGCTGGTACAGTATAAGCAGGCTAATGGTAATGTCTAATGGCATTTCAAACAGTCTGTAAATCAAGCTGTTCAGCAATGGATTCACAACAGTAAGGATAATACACACTGCCGGTCATGGAGAATTAAATAGAAATTTCTGCGTAAGACTCTTTCCTTAGGCATGGCAGAACTCCATGTGATGATTTTTTTAGCAGTTACCAGTTCACTGAAAGGCAGTGTACAACATTTTTTCAAGCAGAGCGTATTGCTGGTATCACCAGATGCAGCACTTTGATATTAAAAAGGTCACTCAAGTATTTAAATAATAGACAGTCACTATTTGACTGCAAGATAAATTATTTCCTGGCATATTTAAAGGGAGGCGCAAGATAAAAATCGCTTGCAAGCCTTTGGATACTCACTGAAACGATACTTACTTTACACTCAGCACTGAACTGGCATTAGGTCTGTTTGCTGTAAGTAGTTGCCAATTTAATTCTATCGGTCTTTTTTTCAAGTTAATTTTTAATTTAATTTCGAGATCCTCATATCTAATAAAAAAAAAAACTAATAGGAGATCAATAGGAATATCAGTAAAAATTAATAATAAGTGAATTAGGTGGCCACCTACTTCAGGGTATATTATTATTCCATATTCAATTTGTTTACTGCCCAAAAGACGAGAATTTTATATAAATATAATACATCCTGAAATATTTCGTTTCGGTCGAAGTTTCGGTATTACTTACAGTTATGTTTTTATATATACAATTTTTATATATTTTGTATTAAAATTCGATTTATCCAATCCTGTTTTACCAAAACAAAATACAGAAAAGTTAGTGACATAATTTTTTATAGCAACTCAGAATATTTGGATGGCCTGTTTTCTCCATTATTATTAATTTTAAACGGCAAAAAAAGTCAACAAAAGTTGTGGCAACCCATTTCCATATTTTCATAAAGTTAAGTGATTTTTTGATAACATAATAATTAATTAATTAACTCAAAGCTTAAAACATACATTTGATTTTGGAGAAAATTCTAAGTAGATGTCAAATAAGTATTTTAACTGAAATTGTGTAATTTAACTCTCAGTAATTTTTAAAAAGAATTAGAATTTATTAGAATTAGAATTAGGATAGGAATGTTGCAAATAAAACTTAGGTTTTAATGCATAAAATTTTTATTGAAAAACATTCAAACAACATATTTAATTAATCATTATAAGAGAAAAAAAACTCATTATTTAATTCAAAATAAATATACAGGGTGATCCCGAAATGGTGGACACTGATAGCATCACAGTATTCATTGTGGATTTTACGGAGTAATCAATTAACTTTTTCTCCAGAATGGTTTCTTTAAAAAGATATGACCAACCTTTCTTCAGGAAAAAAATAGTGTGCAGGTCTAAAATACCCAGACAGATATTACCTACCATGGAAACAGATGGAGTGGCAAGTTCAGCAAAGTTTCAAAAAATTTTCGTTGCGGGGATACCATAGACGATAATATTATTCAAAATATATTTCCAATCCGTTGTTTTAAGTTCGAATTCGAATAACGATGCCATATTGGCAAATTTTATTCGACTCTACTCTCCAGGAATTGGTAGAGTTTGAATGCCTCTAATTCCGTTACCGTTAATAAAAAAAAAAAAACAAGCACTTTCGTAATATAGTTATGGGAGATAATATGTGTTTTGACAGTGGAAGTTATTTAAATTTGACTGTCATTTTTATTTAAATTTTAGAAAAAGCACACCCTATATGTCGGTAACGAAGCCGAGGAAAACATTTTTGTTTTAAATTTACAGTCTTTCTAAACAACCTCTACAACACCCTGTATACCTACCATGCCATGTTCACCATTTATCACACTGTATAGGCATTCTCAATAAATTAAATTAATTTAAAGGCATAAAGTAACGTACATTTCATCAAGGTTCACCATGACTGCATGTTAACATATTTGACACATAAGAAAATAAGGAAACTGCATCAAGGTAGTATAGGACATAATATACATTGTGAGCAAAATAATGTAAATTGAACTCGACAGTTTTTAACATTTTGCAGAAAAAATCACACTGTCACTGTGACTCACATGTAATACTTCTCTAATTTCTGCCAAAGAACGGTTGAAATGTTTCATCACACAAATCTACAGTAACGTTTTCATTTTGCTCACACTATAATACTTGCAAAAAGACACACACTAAATTATTACGTATATCTATGGTAAAATTGGTATAGGTATTATAGTCGGGGAAACACAGTCGAACAATGCAATAATAACACGGAAATCATCGATTATAAGTATGTTCGCGTAGGTACCTACAACTTGAAATAAAAAATGCGAAAAACGCGCATCCGCGTCCATGTACCACGCACAACGTGCGAACAACTACTAAGTCAAGCAACGCTAAATTATTATTATAAACAGGACGAAAGATTCCATCGCGCAATCGCACCCGTACACTTTTCACACGTCCCGGGACTTCACACGGCTTTCCACAGTATTTCACATAACTTACCGAACTTGCTTACTGCTCAGATTTACCAAGAACGCAGATATACCTTTGTTAACGTTTTTACTGATTTTACTATCAGAATAATAGTGCAGCAGCGGCAGTTTAACTGCACGAAATATAATATTATGAATTCCCATGTGTATAATGTAGTTCCTTACTGCGTTGCAGGACAAGAATCTAACATCATTTATTCTGCAGAAACGTTACACATACAATTAAAATCAGGGAGGACGCTAGGTAACGTTTCTGATAATGGTGCTTCAGAAAGACAACGTGAACGACATCCAGGTAATGGTATTACGGCCGTACCTTTTCTCGAAATTGTGTCTCTACAAACCTCAATATTTGTTAATACCAGGCAAGAATGACCATGAACAATTATTTTCCGGCATATTTTCACGTAAGAGAAAAATAGCGATCACTCTGCTTAGCAGCACCAGATTGTAACGCCAATAATTCTGCAGAAACGTTACACAGTTAAAATCAGGGAGGATGCTACGTACCGTTTATGATAATGGTGTTTTAGAACGACAACGTGAGCGACATCCAGGTAATGGTATTACGGTAATACCATTTCTCGAAATTGTGTCTCTACAAAACTCAATATCTGCTATACGGTTGTCTTATTCGTATTAAATGTGTTTCAGCCAGATTTAATGATGCTGCATACGTAGTACTGCAAATACCGTTCTACCATTCTGGCTGGACAGAAAATTTTTCTCAGTGTACCTACAAGCAGAAATCAGCAGAATTACTCGAATTTTTTCAAGAGGTTACTATAATAGTAGGCAACTGCAGAAAATTTCATTACAATGTTAATTAATACCTATTATCTAATGCAATTACCATAACTTCCTGATGGCGACGAAGATTTGGAACGTCTAGCTGAAAGATCGCAGTTGAAACTTTCACCGTTATATTTTTGAGCCCCGTCAGAGATTTTTCTATCTGAAAACAATCGCAAATTAACGATTTTTTTTTTGTTATATTATACCTAAATGTACATTCTGCTGTACAGATGTAGCCTACACTCCAACCCATTAACTAGAAGAAGTCGAAGGGCAAACTTTAAAGAAAGATCAATTCTTTCTCGATGTATACACTAACAATAATTTGTTCAGAATTTCAGTATTTCATTAAATTGCCTTTTTTTCTTTTTTGAAAGACTATAATATTTTAATAATTTATAGAGAAACAACGATTTTACAGGAAATAAAACGGATCAAAACAAGAATCCCTGACATGCAGCTATAGTTGCTCAGGTAGAGGTTAGGTTCGCGAGTGAGGCTTGGTAACCACGATAAGTGACCAGGCCGCCAAGGCCCTTTTTCGTTTTCGTCACACCATATTGGAATTGGTGTAAATCCTACCTACTAAAACATTCGCGACATTTTCAGAAAATCCATCAGAACATCATTCCCTGATGAGAGAAATCACTTCTTTTGGTAGTGATGGTGCTTCTGGCCCAAATATTGAAGCCTGAAGCCAGTACATGCTTATAATAGTGATCGAAATTATCGCCGTCAGCTCCACATTTGGGGTAGGCTGAGTCCCTCCCAACCCCATAAGTTGTAAGTATAAGGATACCTGGTTAGAGTGTTATGAGCTTGTTCCGGTTCAGTTTGATGATAGGCTGATAGATTATCCTGTTTCTGTTAGTACCAGCTATAGATGGCATATCTGCAACCTGTTTCTCCCAGTACTGCTCTATTTACACCTTTTTGGGCCCATTCTTTGATTTATGGCCTCAATTTAAAAACTTTTGGTCAAACCAAGTATATACACGCTTTGGTTAAAAAAAATTTACCTGATCACGAGACTCGCATATAGTGAGAGATACTGCGGAATACTATCTGCTAAGGACTATCTGCATGCATCGTTTTCTTTCAGAAAATTGTCCTATTAAACCTTTTTCGTTCTGGCTGCCTGATGGAGGTTCACGTTTACCTCTGCTTGTAAGACAGTTGCAATTGACCCCAGGGTATAAAATCTCACCAGGCCGGTCTTGCCAGGCAGATCGGCAGATTCCCTCTCCAATGTCATGTCATTATTTATAAGCATTCCTGGACTCATCTGCATGTAAAACAGACTACTCCTCCTGGTTTGAAGATTACCTCTCCTTTTTTCCTTTTTATTTTTGGGAATTGGGGGGGAATATTTCCTTTTTCACCAATTTTTTACTGTGCATGACTGAGGTAATCTTAAAAATTGAGATGGGGATCTTCTACTCATTGAGCCTGGAAATCGCAGGTCTTATGGTCCCTGTTTGAGTGTCAAGCCTTTTCATGTTCCAATCCATCATTCTGAAATAGGCCGCCATCACCTTGCTTTTATCCAAATGAGAAGCAGCGGCAGCCCCAGGCTTCCCTCAATGATATTGAGGAAAGCTGACTCTTTGCGCTATTTTTGAGACCAACTTCTTTGTCTTGGTTTCTTGGTTTGATGATGGTCGTGTGTAACTATAGCGAATCATCCGTTTCAGTCCCCAGACTTTGCCAATTTACCCTTCGTGAGTACTATAGACAATACTGTTCAAGTAAAGTAAAGTTCTTGAATGCAAAATCGATCGAAGACGGGTATACGAAATCTTCAATGCAACCCTTAAAGAGTAAGCGAAACGTGAGGTGGGTCCTCCATATATTAGAAAAAATAACATTTCCTATTTTTAGGAGCTTCATTTGGATGGATGATAAATAAAACACTTTAGAGCTTCATTTTACTTCTCATAGGACTTATTCCTAATAATTTCTTCCTGATAGAAAATTTAGCCCCTCCTGAGACAATGGGGCTATTCTCGAGTTCGTGGGAATGAAAAGGTCACCGTAGATAGTTCTCATTCAAAGGGCAAACTTGATATGGAGATATTTGACAGCTGGAGTCATATTTTTGTCACATTTGGTCATAGGCGTAGGTAGCAAGTGTATGGAAAAAACAAAGTTTGAAAAAAGAAACCAAATATTAAACCGACTATTATAGAGAACGAGGTATTTAGTTGGTACCTATTAGAAACATATAAATATTGACAGAGGGCTATAAAGTTTCAAATAAGCTTACTTAATATTAATTTTTGTGAATATTTAGACGGTTGTACGCTCATGAAGAAGCTGAGTTTTTTGTAGTTATAATTTGACAGGTACCCTAGGTTGACCGGTTTTCATGTGAACTCTCACGTCGGAATCGACTCCCGCACGAACTCGAGAGTAGCCCCAAGTCCGAGAATAGGTGTATTCTGTGATTCGGGAAAATCGACAAATAACACTAAAACTCTTCTCATTGTCGTGTTTTTTTTTTGGTTTATTTGAAGAAAATTATGACCTCCAATAATTTATTTGTAAATTTGGGCTTAGCAATAGTACCTATTTACCTTCATAATTATCAAAATTTAAACAATGCTAAATTCTCCAATTATAACATCAAGCATTGACAAACAATTATTTATCTGTTTACTTGTCATTTATCGCATTATGATGGCTAAATTCTTACGGAAAAGCAAACTCGACCCCAAGTGGCTTACATTCTGAGACTTTCTATTAATCGCTCCGTAATTTTTCTAGAAACGATTTCCTTATTATTAATCGTTATACACTGATGACGGTGTTATTCCCATGGACGTGTCAGTTGGTTAAAAATTTTCCGGTAAAAGTGTTATCTACCTCGCATGATCATTTTTGTAATATACCTAATAAACCTAGTGCTGCATTTTTAGATAAAATCGCATTAAATTGACAAACCACAAGCAAATTACCAAAAGTGAGAGCAGCCTTCTGTATAACGATCCGGTATAATGTGAAATTTAATATGAAATTGAATATAAAAGAATTGCCGTTCTCATGGCCAAGCATATCTGTTTATTTATGTCAATATTTAAATTATTAAGTTACTTCTCGCATCATTTAACTAAAAATTTAGTTATTATAGTGATTTCTTATTCGAGAATTATTTACCTCCTGGATATTAAAATAAATGTGAATCCAGCATGTTCTAGTTTTCTTATCACTGTCCTAAATTGACTGCTTTCGCCGTTTATTGAAAAATTTACTTACCTATTATAGAAAAATAAAATAAAAATAAAAATAGTTGTTTATTATACTACAAGAGAAAAAAGTGATAGATTTTAGCTCCAGATATGATTTCGTCCCCGACGCGTTTAGCAGAGGGGACAAACACATCGAGAGCTAAAATCACACTTTTTTCTCGTGTGTAATATACAATTTTTTTCTGCGAGAAGAAATATCAGTGTTAGAATGTCGTAGAAAAACGTAGTTAGATAACTGAAAATTATGTCGGAAAAATGATTTATGTTAAACTTGGATTTTCAAACTGTCTTTTATCGTATTTGACGTTGCCTGGGTAACGAAACGATTCAATTATTACATAAAGGTCATATTAATGTAATTAAAATTGAAGACAGTTTTGCAAAGATTGCAAGTTAGTTTTCGATGAGTGAATTTAATAATATGGATAGTGATTATTATGAAAATTCCCTTAATAATTGCCATTTGGATAATACGGTAACTTTCCTTTACGTATATTTGATATAAATTTAATGATATCTGAGTGTTAATAGTAGCAATACCTAAGCCGCCATTTCGGGGAAATAAGTACTCATTTATTTCCCTGCTAATTCATTTATTTCCCCGATAAGATGCAGCTCATATAATGAGGCATTTTTCTACCTGTCAACGGGGAAAAAAGGTCAAACTTATAGCCCGTCGCAGAAAAAAGAAATTTTTGTCGTAAGTGTAAAGTTTTTCATTTTAGAAAAAAATGGTAGCAGATTTTACTTGACTAAATCTTGAATTTCGACATCATATTACCAAAATTTTGCGAAATGTAAAATTCAAGAGAATTTTCTCTCAAATAATCGTCAGATCTTTCTCAATGAATACAGAAGACATGCAATATAAACAATTTAATAAAAGACAAGTACAAAGTAATAATAATGAAAAAAAAATAAACAAACCTGTAATCAATTTCCTACACCATAAATCGTTTTAATTAATTATTTTTCCTCATATTAATTATCGCCTACGAAATGTAAACCATATCCCCAGAGATCCAGGATATTAGAAGCATTAAAGGGCAATTTAAACTAGAATATCTTTCATTGATGCCGCTATGCCGCAACTCTCTGATAGCAAGGGGTAAATCCACATCAGGGCGTCACACCTCGAGGGAATTATGGGGTGTTCATAGACATCGACAACAGATGTTATTATAAAGGGATCATCGATGGGGATTTTATGTGAAGTATAGATGTAGAGTAGACTAATAGGCACTATGGATATAAATATCAGCTAATCAAAAAATTAACACCGATGTACAAAATCTTTTTTACTATACAGGGTGCACCATGTATCCTTCTCTATATTACTATCTCCTAACGCTAACGGATGCAGGGTCGGTTAAACAAGTCCAAAGGAGCGCAATTTTGTGGCCATCTCGATTCCGTCGAGACATACAAGATATCTATGTGACCGTTCCTGAAATATCCTGAAAATACTGAAAAAACGAGATTTCTTATTTTTTTCATATCTTTTTTATTATAGGAGATATATGAATAATTTTTTGTGGGCTTACATCAAGAGCTACCCATCTGACATTTCAAAAATTTTCAAAGCCGTCTAGATCCCAGAATTTTCATAGTCAACTTTCGTTATTCTTATGGCCACCATAGTGTTTTTTTTATGTTGTTCGGTATAAAAAAAATCATAAAAACAAAAAATTGTTAAACTTCAAAAAAAAAAAAAAATTTATTCTTCTTTTTTCTTTACAAAAAAAAACATTTTTAGACCGAATTTCATAGATAAATTAAAAAAACCATAAGGCAAGCACTATTTTGGCGTATTTTACAAATGTTGTCGTTTTTCGACGATTTTTTATTAGGTTTTTCTTTGAAAAAAAAATAATAAAAATTTAAAAAAATTTTTTTTTAAGTTTATTAATTTTTGGTTTCCATTATTTTTTTCATATCGAACGACATAAAAAAATAATATGGCGGCCATAAGAAAAACGAAAGTTGACTGTGAAAACTCTTGGATCTAGTAGGCCTTGACAATTTTTGAAATGTCAGATGGATAGCTCTTAACGGCTTATGTAAGCCTACAAAAAATTATTTATTAATTTCCAATAATAAAAAAGATATGAGGAAAATTTAAAAAAAATAAGAAATCTCGATTTTTCAGTTTTTTCAGGATATTTCAGGAACGGTCACATATATCTTGCATGTTTTGACGAATTCGAAATGGCCACAAAACTGCACATCTTTTCTCTAATTCAACCGACCCTGTATCTCTTAGCGTTCAGGAGATAGCAATATAGAGACCGATACATGGTGCAACCTGTATTTTACATTTTATATTAAATGTTAAATATAATTAAATGTGATATTAAATATGATTCCACATTATACAGGTGGGCCACGGTATACGAAACGAAAGATTATGGCCGTGTCTCTGGATTTTAGGATATTTTTATTTTCGGAGTGGATAGAGACCTGGCAGAGGTACGTTTTAAAATTATATTCATAATGTACAGGGTGTCCCAAAAGCATAAAACATATCAAAGTTATGTTTTTTTAAATGGAATGCTCCTATGTTATTGCATTTTTAGATTGTCTGAAAAAAGAAAATAAGATTGGCTTTTACAGTTGGTGTTTAAATTCAGAAGTTTTTGAGTTATAAACAAGTGAAAATCGTCATTTTTCAAGTTCAAGGCCCTGTACAACGAAAACGGCTCAAGATAGAGAAAAACGGCTTACATGTCCCTATTTTAACTTTTTATGTACTATCCTATGGTATAGAAACATTTGTGCTTTCTTAGATTTTTTTAATTGGCGACGCGTGGAGAATTTTTCAAATTTTTTATCACCCTGTATAAACATTTCATCTACATCGTAGGATAGTACATGAAAAGTTAAAATAGGGACATGTAAGCCGTTTTTCTCTATCTTCAGCCGTTTTCGTTGTACAGGGCCATGAACTTGAAAAATGACGATTTTCACTTGTTTATAACTCAAAAACTTCTGAATTTAAACACCAACTGTAAAAGCCAATCTTATTTTCTCTTTTCAGACAATTTAAAAATGCAATAACATATACACCGTTCACATATTAAAAAAGAACTAGGTGGCCATGAACTTTTGTTTTTAGGTTTGCAAAAATGAAAACTCCCTAGATCTCGATTGACAATATCAGCTGATCGAGATATTAAAGGTTAAGTATAGACTGACATTTGTCAAATCACTCAAAGTGTCTCAGCTGATTAACAGCCATGTTGTCAAATTGAAGTTTTAGTACTAGGATATCTATCTAGGATGATTTTTTACTCTGATCAATTTTTCTCAAACTGACAAATAAAATTATTAAATTTTTGACATTTTAAATTTCAAAAGAGCAAAATGACGAAAATAATATCTCTAAGATGAATAAATCCGCATTAAGAAAGCATTTCAATGATTAAGATCCAGAAAGTCCAAACTTGAGCAAACATTTAAGTCATTCAGAAGGTGAAATATATTTGGCATGTAAGTATTGAGTATGTGTATCTGTATCTGCTAAATTGCTGGTAATTACTGTCTCTTATAGTAGTCAGACCGTGGCATTAGCAAGTATTATTAGACAAGACAAATTTGATATTACACCCTTGGGCAGCCCACATAAAACAGGCACTGATTATGAAATTTTTGTGTTTCCGGAAGATTTGCAATAATCTATTTCTAATACAACCCAATCGAAATGACATGGGGGTATTGTAAACTTCACTATACAAGCACGTAAATTAGCAGCTTCCCTCTAAGGATTAAGTAAAGAATGTATGTCTTGAAGAGCTTTCAAAATGTAAGTACACCTGACATGTGACAAAATTAATATAATCATTGTGAAAAACTTATTTCGGAGGACTGGACGAAACAAATGGACATAGTGAAAATATTATTAAAATCAGAGCGCTGAAGATGATTCTGATTCTAAGCAGGATGCAGTATAGCGGTTATTGATAATGGGGGATAATTTTGGGCCAGAAGCCAGAAGTCCAGAATCTTTGGCTAGTTTCCGACACACTACTACGATACCGAATAACCGACGAATTGACGAAAAATATATTTCATTTACGTACCTATATTTTAATATTTTAATAAACGTACCGATATATTTTAATTACCTGCTATGTATTTATTAAAAGTAAATTAATATAATTGATTCAAGTTTTTTATTTCATATTCAAAAAGTACATTTGTGTATTTTCCTAACTTGGAAAAATTACATGATAACCTTTTTCTCAAACTCTTATGAAAAGCTTAAGATTTTAAGATCTTATTAGATCCAGCGACATTGCGTTCTAGTTAAAGATTGCAATATGTGATTAAATGATTCAAAATAGAAAGCCCCCAAAGATGCAAATATAAATATAACAAGAATACCAAAAATATCAAAAATCCATCTGGCAACTATGTCCTGTTCCTTGCCATAAAACTTCAACCTCATAAAAAAGAGACATAACCAAACTCCAGCCAATGATTGACAGCGGTTATACCCAGTGATTTCTATCACCCTACACCATAACCATAACCCAATTCTTTTATAATAAGTGAACGGTGTATAGGAGCATTCCATTTAAAAAGACATAACTTTGATATTTTTTATGCTTTTGGGACACCCTGTACATTATGAATATAATTTTAAAACGTACCTCTGCCGGGTCTCTATCCACTCCAAAAATAAAAAGATCCTAAAATCCAGAGACACGGCCGTAATCTTCCGTTTCGTATACCGTGGCCCACCCTGTATATGTGAAATCATATTTAATGTCCTTATTATGATAAGCAATGGTAAAAGAACAGTGTCATAAGCTCATTTTGGAAATTTTCTTATACAAGAATATGTATACCTACCAAAGACGTAATACAATACCTAACTATACCTAAAATATAATGTGTTGAATTACATAGGTTATTAGGTATATACGTATGAATGAAAGTGTTCAAATTGAGTATACTAACTTATAATTTAGTCAGATATAAACGACGTTAGCATGAGAAATCATGTATGATTGACGGGTACCCTTGTATTAAAATATCATTAACGGTTTGCCAAGCATTATTATTGATTTATAACATTATTTATGATATTTGTTTGGGACTTATTGTATTTATTTTTAATTCACAAATTATCTATTCATAGACGAAAACTTTCATTTATTTTACCTGTATTGAAATTCAATGATTTGTAAAATGGTATAGATACTTAGCTATATAATATGTTTAGGCAATTTTATAAAAATTATAATATGAAAATGTATACATATGCGTACACTAAAATCTAACTCAACTCTACATAATAAAAGAATATCGAAAATAAATTTTTAATTTATACACTTTACACTTTATAATACACTTTATGTGTTTTAATTTTCGGCTCTGCAATCTACCTTCGCCTGAATTGTCTGAAGTAGAATTGCTTGACGCTGATCCGACTTTTTAATCACAATTTTGAAGTGAATAATAACTCGGTAGAGGTAGCTAGAGCATCAAAATAAACTAAAAGCTATAAGCAATATTAAGTACTTATAAACGAATTTTAAGAAAAAAATTAGCTTCGATATTTAAGGCTATATGTTGTAAGTATGCACTTAAAGGCTATTATGTCCTAATAAACAGGGTAATAATAACGAACTATATCAAAAGAGTGGGTTTTTATTGAATTAAACCTTCAAATGGTCATTTAGGAATAAAAATCGAGAGGTGCTATTAAATTAGAGGCTGCAAATTTAAAATAGGGGTGAAACTAGGCCCCTTTCAGTTGTTTAATTACCTACTTATATCTCGAAAGCGAAGTAAAATTCAGGTATGGTTAATAGGAATTGTTTGTGAAGAATCCAATTATACATCAAAATAATTTATTTAAAAATGTCTTGTGTCAAAAATATTAAAAAACTTGAAAAAATGCAAAAAATTTCTTATTTTTCTTTTTTCACTCTTTTTGCGTACAGGAATAATTTTTTTTAAGAGGAGATAAGTGGAGATAGGTACGTATAATAGGCATTGATTCACAGAAAAACATAACAACAATTAGATTAAATTTTCTTTAAAATGGTAAAATCAAAACGCGTAAAAACAAAAAAAAAACCGTAAAATGAAAAATGCATACCCAAGCAAAATTACCTATACGTAATGTGAAATTTTCTTATACATTTTCCAAATTACCTGAATGTAACTTTTTACATAAAAAACGATACATCATAGCCCCAATTAGCTTTAAAAATAGGTCAAAGGACCCCTTTACTTAACGGGATGTTATAACATAAAGAGCTCGGATTATATTCAAAATGCATATTTCTGCATATTTCACATTTTTTATGCACTCTTCGCACGAACTGCATTATTTTTTTTTTAGAAAAATTGCATATTTTTTATATTTTAACATGTAAATAACTTATTTTTTTGACAATTATTGGCCTACAAAATTAATATATACCTAATTAATAAACCTAATAAAATATACCTACAAAAATTAAAAACTATAAAAACCAAAAATAACCTTAAAATTATTCTTATTATGAAGGATTTTTCAATTTTTTGTCTTCATATAGGTATTGTAGCGAGGCCTACGCCGCTTAGTTAACTAAAAAATTACCGCTCTTGGGATTCTATTGATGATGCAATTTTTACTTGGTAGTCACCAATTGACTTGTTGAAGTCATAAAATGTGGCTGTTCAATAAAAAGTACGTTTTATTATCTCTTGATGAACATTTTTGCTTATTAATTATTGCATGAATTGTTCTATTATAGTCAAACATAAATGGCATGCAAACTTCGCCTCAATTTGTAAATCCATTTCACTTGTATAGTTTCGGCATTGAACTCTTTGATGTAATATAAGTAAAAAGTACCAATTGTAGTGATATTAAGCAAAAAAAATTTTGCACACGTTAATTAATTGTGCGTTAACATTGTAACGTTAACGTCCTGTTAACGATCGTGTACGTTAACATACGTTAACATCCATTTTTGGAACAAACGTTATTCTTCGTAAAAAGTTGTGCTTGGTTGAAAAAGTTGATTTTATTTTAATTTTGTACTTACATACAATTTAAATCTTTTAAGGAACATTTACTTTGTATGCATCCATTAAATGTCTGACTATAGTCTAACCATCATTATCAAGACAGCTTTGAGATTTATTTATAATTGCATACACGATTTATGTTACGGATCTTATTTCATCCATAACAATGTAAATGCAACAACAAATTTTATTCGAATAAATCTAATGTTTGCGACATTAGGTTGGCAACTAGTGCTTCTCATAAATTATATGGAAATGCACTTAGGTTTGTTTATTACCTACTGCAACAAAATTTATTCCCGGTTGCACGAAAGTAATTAAAAATTTGTCAGATAATCATCGATTTTAAAACGCCCTGTATTATCAAAATATTGGTCTGATAGTGCTGGAAACAAACTCTACTCCCTTGTAGAAGAGTTGATTACCAACAAAAATTAAAATATCCTTGAAAATATTCACCATATTTCCAAAATTTGAAATTTAAAATCGGTAATTATCTGAAATATTTTTAATTACTTTCGTGCAACTGGCCCTTATCTAGAACTTATGTAGAAAAAAAAAACAATCGTGCAATTCGTCCAAAAAGTTATGGAGCATACTAACTTGATTCAGTAGTTTTTTCGATTTATTTTTCTTGATTTTTAGAAGAAAAGTCAAAATTGGCGTTGTCTTAAAATTTTATTCTTGTTTTTGATCAGATTGAATTAAAGATTTTTGATAGGCCTTGTATGAATAAATAATTACATAAGTATAATATAGTGATTTATGTCGGTATCTTAGTTGGTGTATGATTCGCGATAACTGTTAAAAATTCCTAAAAATGTGACATAAGTAGATGCACCTCTGCAATTGGTAAGAATTTCTTCTATAAAGGTATAGGTATAATTTTCGACAATAAAATTAATAAAAAATTATATCACATCTATGTGAAATACATATAGTTTATTTATATTATATTTCCTGAATGAATCATTCTAAAGTTACGTGAAAATAAGATCATCAGATAAATAATCTCATCATTTTATATAGATCTTAGCAGATATCTAAATTCTTCTTACTGGCTTATGAATGTGAAAGAGTTACACGCTCCCAAATGCTCTTGTCATTCCAATCTCAGTCGCAGTATCTTAAAATAATTTATATGCGTTCAATTATAGCTACTAATTCTCTCTCGAACTCACACGAAGCACTCTCACCTCGTACCCCTCTCATACACTGTGCCAATAAAAATTGAAAGTATTTTCGGCCACCTGAAAGAGCAAAATTAATCAAGACGATCTACATAATGTAAATTATTTCTTGATCTATCAATCATTAATATTGAGGAGGAAACAAGGAACAAATAAATTCATGCAGCATGCAGACAACATTTTCCTTCGCGGCTCCAATGCCACATACGTTCACCCGTTCCTCATGCGGGCTCCTCGTTCCAGCACCTGATCAATTACCGTTACGGAAAATAACGTCGGTAAATGATCAATCATTTCAACCGGTGGCGTGCATGACTACTGTTTGTTAACAGGATACCTGTACCTGTGAGTGCTGGTCTGAACCTTGGATCATTTCTGTCCGCATCAATAATTATTATTAGTTTGGTGAAATTGTCACCAATAAATTTATTATATCAAAGTATCAAAATCACTAGGTATAGAGTATCAAATTATTAGAAACATTTAATAAAGAAAATTTCATTCTCGCATTCTCAAGTCGGTTAAACAAATTTTCATGTATCTAAGTAATTTTCTGTCAAGCTATGAACGCCAGTCAGTTACATAGATATTAATTTATATTTATTCAAATAACCTTATTAGAAGTTAAGGAAGCTGGTTTTTAATATGCATAAAAAGTTAATTAATCAAATGATCATTAGGGAAAATTAATGCATTTAAAACGAGGCCGACATAAATATGATAAATCTAAGGGTATTCTAGAGACGGTGTCGGATTATATTTATTACGAATTTGACAACAATCAACCGCGGCCTCCGTGATATATTGCGTGACTCAGGTAAAACTGTTCCTGCGGACTACCGGGTTAATGACTCATTTCATGGTGGGCCATAAATCCAACTAGAAATACGATCTCGGACTGAGCTTATGCCATTTACGATAACTTTAATCCTTTTGACACCAGAAAATTCTGATAAAACACTTACTAAGAGAAAGTTGGTACTTATAAAAATATTCATATAGGTACACATAAATCTTGAGACTCTTCAATGATAATAATTATTCACATTTATAAAATTTAGCTTTAAATCAAGCATCAATTAAGAAACTTTTTTGAAATGAATAGATAACGTTTTTTATATTACTTAAGTCGTTTTAATAATATAAAATGGGGGCTCAATAAAATCACTTCTTGCCAATAATTAAAAATACTGATGCGCATGCGGCAGCTAGTAAAAAATCTGTTAACTTAGTTTTAAATGTACGTAATATGATATGTTAGAAATGTGAAGTATTTTCGCAAGTAAAGTTGTTTTTTCAAACACAAACAACACATAAGCTCTTATATGACGAAATATTTAAAGCCTACAGAGACAGTTGTCCCCGCCGAGTATGTCACATGTTCCAAGTTCCAACCAACCGCCCAAAGAATCTCGAATTGAAACATCCGGAAGCAGTTACGCAGTTTTAGTAGATCGTAAATCTTCCATGGCGCTGACTCCGGACTTGCCTCTTTTTCTCCTCAACAGCACTAACACTAACACTACTACAATGGCACATCAACAATTGTAGCAATAAAAAGGAAGCCCGGTGAATTTGACACTTTCAAACGGGGCCCGAACGAATCCTGTGTTGTTTTAAAATTATGTCGTGAATCAGCGTCCGAGATGCATCTGCTGATGCAATACACATGTCGACCTCTAGATTTGGGATGAAGGAAAATAGGAAAAAAAATACAGGAGAGAGCATCAGTTTCGGAGAAGCAGTGTATCAAGTTGTCAGGATATAACTTGACAATACTACAACGAAATCCTTTATATTTTTAAACCGCCTACTTCGTAAAACGTTTAGATTCTCATTCTATTCATTATAACAATAATGAACCTCTTGTTTGTTTCAAGCTTTAAATAGCGATATGAAGATTATTATAATTATAATAATAATTATTTCTAATTGTAAATTAATTATTATTAAAGTTATATTTTAACTTACAAAAATAGTAGGGAAGGTCTTGCAAGGTATACCTACTCGTACTTCACCGACTACAATTTCCATTTACTTTAAAAATATTTTAATGAAATAACAATATCTAGTCATCGCTAAAAAAAAATCCCGGCGACTTTTAGGTATGCCTACCTTAATAAAGGTAAACAAAAAATTTTGAAATTATGCCTACCATTTATAAAATGAGGAAACGCAAAATGTGCAATCAATATAAACTCGACTCAAGTACTCTCAGGAGATTATATATTTGCAGCGTAAGGTATTCATTCCCATATTAAGAGTAATTCAAACCATGCATTATGTACAAACTGCATCATAAAACTTGAAAAGACCAAAGAATGAAGAAGTTATTGTACCTAAATAAATATCCATAAATTATTAGATTAGTAGGTATTAACTTTCAAATATTCGATGTAATTGTGGAATTTAGAACATAACCATTTATGCAATCTAGAAATGTAGAGGTGTGCTTATATTTTTAATAACGGATTATGATAAGTAATATTCTATACTTATTAGTAGCGGAATGAATGGCCTGACTTCTGACATTCTATACAAAGTTTTCTTATAAATAATAAATTATTTTTTAATGATTTTTTTGGATGATAAAACTTATTGAAAATTATAACAGTAGGTATTAGCGCTGTTCTGTATACCTACAGCTATGAAATATTAAAAATATAGGATATTGCGGTTTAGAAATTTTCCTCAAATTACTAACAACTGTTTTCGTGAAAAAAAAAACCTTCTTGAGCATCAATCTCGTGAATTTTTATGCGTTGATTCAATAATAATTGTGATTATTATCACCATTTTTCAGAAATTAGGTTGTTGAAATTGTTTAAGGCCATATCATATTAGTGAAGCTGTTTGCTCTAATAATTTCAGTTCAAGTTCTTTAAAAATGCGCTCATAAATAGTTATATAAATTTATAGCCTTTTATACCCTTTTCCTACCCACGCCACTGGTTTAGCAACGGATTTTTATCATTACATACCGTAAAATTCGCGTAAAATTCCTCCAGTCCTGTTTCAATTTAATTTCTAGCTTTTTCCGCAAAAAAAAAAAAATAGAATTACCGCAAATGTAAGGCTCGGAAAAAATTTCTTCCAATCCTGTTAATTGAGTTTACATTTTTTTTGTAAGTCCTATTGCTTATACAGAGGGTTCAAAAATTAGTATCTACCTAATTTTTTCGAAATTTCAAATGACAGCCATTTTGAAACGGCTCGACCGATTTTGCTCAAATGTAATACCAGAACAATCTTTAGGTATAACTATTCTACTTCAGAAATTACAAGAGATTTCAGTCTCTTAGATTGTAATAACCTGCAATAATATACCACAATAAGAACTTTATTTTTTCAAATTTTGAAGAAGTAGTGCGAATTTAGAGAAAGCAGTAGAAAGAGTTCTACTGGAATGCTAAATGCATAATTATAGGGGCTGAGGACAAGCAATTTTGGCCTCACGCATGTAGGTAGATATATAAATAGTGTCCTTTTTACCATCACTGATGGCGTTCCCATTATTTTGAAATATTATTAAATTAATTAGGTATAATTATTCCCATCAACCGACAAAGGTGCCTTGTAGGCCCTATTCCTAAAATCTACTCACAATACAATGTGTATTTTGCATAGATAATTTCCAGTTACCTAAGTTTTTTATGTATCTAAGTTACTACTTATTAAATGTTAGGCTGTAAAATTTGACTTTTTTTATTTTTCATAACTTCTTTGTGTGATCTTCATGATATTTAGAATCATGATCCCAAAAAGGGCTTTGTTAAATCCGTGTTACAAAAATATCCATGCACCTAAAAATGAATAAATTATAAATAATAAAAAGTATTTCCTAAAAAATTAATCCTAAATTTACAGTTATAGGAAAAGTATAGGTTCCTACGAAATTTTGCACTATGAAACTGTCCAATTTTATATAAGCTCCTCTAAAATGGCAGACTTCTCATACAGTGATTTGCATAAAAGTTTTTGTAAAATATAATTTTGTATTTTTTATGCGTTGTTATACAGGGTGTCTAGTTTAAGTGGCAGTTAAGATTATTATCTTGCGAAACGATTTCTTGAAAAATGAAATCGGTTTAATTAAAAAAAAATTTCCATCTCATAGGTAGGTGAAAACAGATTCAAGATCGTTGCTAATTTTCGAAATATCCTCAAAAGACCGAAAATGTCAAAATATTTATTTTTATATGGTAAGTACGTAAATTGTTTGTGAATACATTTGCTGAAATTTGGTTTTAAGGCATAAACGGGTTAGCTTTTGAAAATTCGGTCAATCGTTTTTATCTACGTACTTGCTAAGCTAGGCTTTTTTAGGGAAAAATTACACGGGTAAAAAATGATTTAAATGGGAAATGCGAATTTTTAAAGCGCCAATGGTTTATATTCGGTAATAATAGCTTTTGAAGATTTTCTTCAAGGGGTATTTTGGCATCTCTGGAAAGCCACGTTAAGAAAACCTGCCATCAACAACTCTACTTCAAAGGTGATGCAGGAAAAAATTGAGGGAAAGTTAAGGAAAATAAAAAACCTTACCTAGAATTTCTTAAATCGTTCTTGTCTATCCAAAAACATCTTTAAAATAGACCTGAATACCTTAAAATTACAGGAAATGGCGTGTTCTTATCACATACCTATTTAATGTCGTTGATCTCAATGAATTTGCGTTACATTAAAGTTACAAAAACGAGAAATACAGCGCGAACCGCGAACGTATCAAAGCTTGACGGGTGTGTATTAGAGGGTTCAAAGCAGTATATGATGATAAACAGCACAAGTTTTACGCGGGGAATTCACGCCCAAGAGTTTTTCGCAAAAAAAACTTGTAGGTACCTACATTAGGGAGTTTTATTTTGTATTGGCCTTAATTGAATCCTGACGAATCCATAACGAACCCGGAAGGAGTAAGATTATAGAACGCGAGATATATGAGCAGACAATACGCAAATTCAGGGTTAAAGTCTCCATAGAAACCAATTAAGCAACAAAAGCGTATTTGAGCGTACAACAATGTATCTGAAATTTTGGTCAACTCCTAAATCCATTGGTAGATCCATAAGAAGGTGGAGATGTAGCGAAAAATGTCCTAAGAAAAAGGAAAATCGGTGAGGTTGTAAGATATTTAGTTACAAAATGCAGCTTGTAAAAAACTATTAATGAAGGGAAAAAAAACTAATTATTGCATGTCCTATCTGCATTAATGTGCAAATAACTTACTTTTCATGCAATAAGCGGTGATAATAATTTTCTGCCGTAATTAATTTATAAGCGGGGTCGAATGTGAATGGTCAGATTTCAAGCCATAAATATCCCGCTGGACGAATGGAAAAACCTCGAGCTCCGGCCCAAACGGGCTGGGATGGCCTGGCGCAACATCGTGACTTCAACAGGTGTATATATTTCGGCAAGAGCAGCGTCTGCACAATCGAATATAAACCCTGTTGGGTAATAATGCGGGCAAGAGCAATGGCTTGTGACCCCACGGCCATAAATATCCCGGGAGTCTTCGGCGGGACTCTGTTGTGCCTCTTCGCCCGTCCGTATAGCTCTCCCTCAGCTCCCGCTTGCCGGGATAGAGTTGGTATGTTTGTCGGGTGAAAGAGGGTAGGTCGTGTTTATGGGCTAAAGATCAAGAGGTTTGTGTTTGCTTTTTTGAATTGTTCTATATAGCTACGTGGTGCGTGATCTTGGAGATTTGAGTTATTGCTATGGGAAATTAAATTTTCCCATGTCCTTGATTGTTGCTTTTATTATGAAAATTGCTTTTAGTGAGGCTGTTTTAATTTAAATTGATACTCTTTTTGAGTTGTCGTCTTTTAATTCTACGAGACAATTACTTAATTTTGTAATTGAGAAATAGGTAGGTATATGGATGTATCAATACTTCAAGTAATTTCTACTATAGTATTCCTAATAATGTAAAATTGCTAAAAAATCATAAAATTATTTGATACCTAAGCAAGGGCTATTTCTATAGGCGAAAAATTGAATACTGAGTTAAATTTCATTTAATATAATTATCAAAAAGCGGCATAAAATGATCGCTTTTTTTTATCGTCATTTGACAGAAGAACTTAAATTTTACAACCAACTGGAGCATGTGACTCTATAGTAGAAATTGAATGTCAAAAACCGTTAATAAGTGGCATCTGAACTGCGCAATTATTTTAGCGGTTTCAAAATAAATTTTAAAGTCACTTTAACCCAAAGTCACCCAAAATATTATTGTTAAGAACAATAGTAACCAAGGTGAAATTAGACATTAAATTTGAAAACGGAATTGTATGTATTATGAAACGGGCCTTTAAACACCAACATTAAAAAAAAAAAATTTAACTTTAAACCCTTACTGTAAACTGCAATAAAGTCACTTTAAATAGTTTAAGTCATTTAGCTCACATTAATTATTTTCTTCGCTTTTTATCTTTACCAAAAACAAAAATTATTCAAAAAATTTTTACGAGTGAAATTTATTTAAGGAATTTTTTAATGACCTATGACAGAGATAAGTGGCAATATGCATAGGGTATTATAGAGTAAAAGAGTAGGCAATTATTACCCTTAGAGGTACACAAAACCGATTTTTGTGTAAACATAGCTGGGGGAATTGTCGGCACCATTTTATAAATATCTTCCAACTGGTCATATAGTATAATTTATATCAAACTTGAATAAACCACTTGCGGTATGTCCAAACAGATTCCATTCTCTAATTTTTCGCATCCAATTTTTCTCATCGTAAATTATTCCCCAACAAGATACCGCACCAAAATCGCGAGACGACATTTATAAATTTAGGTATGGCGTTAATCTCAAGATTCAATATGAATCTTTTCCCTCACCACGAATATTTTGATTAACCAGTAGCCTTTTTCTTTTTAAATACCGAATTTTGAAACAGACCGCGAGACTGCCATTAAAACATTCCTTCGAAATGATCCAAACCTGATTTAGCTGCCGATGATCATGAAAAATAGGTAAAGATAAGTGAGCAGAAGCACAAACTCGTTCCACAATCCTGCTTAATTGAAGGTAAAATATTACACGCATGTTATGCGATCTGGAACCGGTATCTGCGCCGCGCTATCGTAATCCACCATAAATTCTGCGTATCGTTTTGCTTTATTTTATCGTCGTGTGGTAGTTATTATGGTTGTTCTTTGTTGATAAACCGATGGGCGGGAAAATTAGCGTATA
The DNA here is from genome assembly GCA_910589415.1 of Malachius bipustulatus. Taxonomy (NCBI): domain Eukaryota; kingdom Metazoa; phylum Arthropoda; class Insecta; order Coleoptera; family Melyridae; genus Malachius; species Malachius bipustulatus. Next base: position 20,624,253 of record OU342633.1, read on the forward strand.
GCCGGATTGACCACAGTAATTAAGATGCAAGATGCAGTAACCAATATCCGATTGCCCGTGTGCCTCCAAGTTAAGACACTCCCGATAAATGGCGTATTGTAATTGAGATGTTCAATGTTGATATCTTCATTGGAAAATTATTGCTTCATTTCAGGACTTCGATTTGTTTCCTTTCCCGCGGACCCGCCGGGTGATAATTTATCGTCGATATCCTTTGTGTAAAATATGGGATTTGTATAATTGTGTAAGTTATGTTTCCATTGTGAGAATGATCCCCGCCACGGGTTCTTCACCATTATAGCATTTGCATAAATTAATGTTAATCGAATATTTTTCTAAAAAGTATTTTCATTCGTTGTGAAAGATCTACCTCTATACTAGCTTATATCTTGATTAATTATTAAGTAATTAACTTCAACTATTAACGATTTATATCAACTTGACGACAAAAATATAAAATGGAAAATAGAATGTCGCGTTACACGTTTTATAGCCGAAGAAACTTCTCAGCTTGATTTTATTTGCATTTAGATCAGTTATTCGCATCGACATTTGACCTTTTCCAGTTTGTCACATGATGCTGTAGGTATATAAAATAAAGACTCATCCTACGCTTATAATATAGTATATTATACAGGGTGAATCAGTTTGTTTTAGCAGGACTTCACAAGTTTATAGAAGATCTGTTTTAAGGAATAAACGTTCCCATGCATAAACATATACCTGGAAAAGCTTAGAAAAAAAGATAAGTTTGTACAAGAGTGTTGAAAAAATTTTTCTACAGTTTTTGCCGCATAATTAGGCCATTTTCGATATTTCAATTTTATACCAAGAGCTTATTTATTATAATTTAAAGCACACAAAATGAATAAAAACACGGGTGAAAAAATGCATCAATGGCGTAGATAAAGTGGGTATATGACCCCTTTTAAGCTCAGCAACTTCTACGCCCATGCATGGACTTACGATATTCCCTCGATATTTTTATAAAAAAAAATTATAAACCTATAAATATTGAAAATTCTCTAGAAATTTGTCGGTGAAGTTTGGAGACGCCTGTACTCATAGAAGATCCTTGGAAAGAAGGCTGGTAAGTTTTTGTGCCAAAAATTATGCAGCAGCCGATTGGTCATTTACAATAACAGTAGTAGAGGAAAACTTTAAAATTGTAAAACTTTACATATTAGATGACCAGTATTTGAAATAAAAATAATTGGAAAAGGTATTTCAAATATCTTGGCTAAAGGTATTTGGTTTTCAGAAATACTATAGCATTTCAATTACTTTGCTTGGTATTTAGAGTACTCTCGGGTATTTCAAATACCTCTCCGGTATTTCAAATACTGTCGATATTTCAAATATCCACTAAACAGTATTTCTAATACTGTTTATAAAGCACTAAAATGAGTATTTAAATTATTCAAAAGATGTATAAACGTATCGACTTACCTCTTTTCTTATACAGTGTGACCCATTTGTTCTTGAAACACCCTGTAGAATCTTAATTTATGATGCGATTTTAAAGAAATTTCTTTTAAATCATAGAGCTTGATAAACTGTATTTTGGGACAAAAAGCGTCTCATTCCTACAAAATCCAAGGCCTACTAGATCAGTGTTTACTTGTAAAATCTCAAAAATTCATATTAGCGATTTTTTTAGAAAAAAACTGTGCACGCTACTGGATTCACCAGCCCTCAAAACGGTACTGTACTAAATTTTATTGGAAATGTCAGAGTAATAAGGATCTTGCAGTTATTTTAAAAATTCATAATAGAACTCCGAATTTTCATTAATTTATTCGACAAGGTAAAGAGAGACAAAATAGAAATTGTACGTCTAGTTGGTGATAATGTAGGTACTTTAATTTTTTAATAATTATAATTTTTTATTTATTTATTTTTTATTTTTTATTTATTTTTTTTATTTTTTTTTAACTTTTTTTTACTTTTTTTAATTTTAATTTTTACTTATGATAGCTTTTGACCTTTTTGAAATTAATTTATGAAAATTCGGAGTATTATTATGAATTTCTAAAATAACTACAAGATCCTTTTTACTCTGACATTTTTAATAAAATTTAGTACAGTACCGTTTTGAGGGCTGGTGAATCCCGTGGCGTGCCCAGTTTTTTTCTAAAAAATCGCTAATATGAATTTTTGAGATTTTACAAGTAAACACTGATCTAGTAGGCCCTGGATTTTGTAGGAATGAGACGCTTTTTGCTCCCAAAATATAGTTTATCAAGCTCTATGATTTAAAAGAATATTTTTTTAAATCGCATCATAAATTAAGATTCTACAGGGTGTTTCAAGAACAAATGGGTCACACTGTAGGTATGTAGGTACATATAAGTAAAGGTATTAATAGTTTTTAATATTTTGTATTAATATGGTTAAGTGACTCACCCAGCTCAAACTGCTTGACACAGAAAGTTGAATTTTGGAATAGAGATTCATTTTAGGGTGTATGCGGTCGACAAGGGAAAATTTTTCAAAATTATAATTCCAAACGGTTGAAAAAAGACTCAAAAATTACATTTTTTTAATCTAGAAAACTGTTTGGTGAAAAACGGTGAAACAAAATGTTATTTTTTTAACACAAGGAAATCGCGGCTTTATATTTATGCGATTTTTACATTCAACAATTTCTGAGTCGAGAAAATCTTGAAAAAGTTTCAAATTTGACGTCGTTTTCATTACAAATCCAAAAATGGTTATACGTAGGTATTAAATAATGTCAAAGTATGACGAAAATTACCTTAAAAATTGAAAACATTTTCCCAATTTTTTTCCAAAATGGCCTAATAACAGACTTAGAAGGTATAACTTTCGCAACAGAACCAGTTGTCCATCTTAACAAATTATCACGTTTATATTTTTATCAAAAATGCTTATAAGTATTACGTTTTGGGTATTTTCAGTACAATTTTCTATATTTCAAATACCTCTAAAGGATTTGAAATACCTTAAAATAATTTTTGAATATTTTTTGAAATAAATCATGCATGTACTTCAAATACTAGAGAATATTTGAAATTCTTTATTTGAATTAGTTCTTTCAGTATTTGAAACTGCAAAAACTTTATAGATGATAGGTTTAACCCTTAGTTGGTAACATCCGACTCTGAGGCGGATGCCAAGTTTTGATGCTGCGCTGAATCCAAACGAATGAATGTACAAAAATTTCGTATTAGGTATGCTCTAGTTGGTTGTCAAAAAGTCCGTAGCCGCCTTCGCAAAAATACGTCTGTGAGACGGGTGTTACTCAGAACGATATATTTCAGTCCATCTCTCAGTCGGCTGGTGGTCGAAAGTATGGTGAATGAAAAGGTATAATATATAAAAAAATGTATAAAAATGAAATAAGTCTTGTTTTAATAAAATATATTTGTGTTTACTAGAATACATTCGAATAAATATGTAATTATACATATTATTATAATACCTGTTCCGACTGAGCGACGGATGTTACCTATAATGGTGGAACTGTAATATGATCCCCGACTGAGAGACGGATGTTACTTATAAAGTGAAAAAAAGTATGTTACCAACTAAGGGTTAATTCGATATTTGAAATACTTTTAATGGCTATTTAAACAGCTCGCTTCAATATAATGAGTATCAGTATAATTATTGCTTCAAGGGTGTTTTTCTACCTAAATAATGTCAACTTCTCCCCGCTCAAACTGCCTAGAATGCTTCTAAGAGAGGGACTGTAACAGCCTGTGGTGTGTGTGTTATTGTTGTATCCTCATGTGGTATGTTATGTAACTTACACCTCTAGATAGTAGTTCAGTAGTTCATAAAAATAGACTTATGGCTCTTTATGTCCTGTTTTAACAGCAAGACACTTTTATCATTGAGATATATGAAGGGGTCTGCTATTTTACGATGTGTCGATATTCAATGAATTTCACAACCCATTTCAATTTCACACACTATAGACTACTTACTGTTGAACATGATATATTGGTTAAAGATACTGTTACCTTTCCTCCAGATATAAGTTATTTTGCTTTGTAGCCCACTGCACCGAGACGATTGTTACTGGAAGTGTATAGAGATTAGGCAATGGTGCAAGACCAAAGAGGTAAAATTTCATTGTCATAGGGACATTTTTGTGATTTATATATTCTATCTGTTCAAATTAAAAATGTTTGGTTATATATCTATTCTTATATGCCTGTATCAAGTTATCAAGTTATAGGTACGATTCCAAGAGTTCCCTTTAATACAGAACGAACTTTTTATAATATTCCCAGGATTATAAGAAGAAAAAAAGTGTTAAAATAAACTTGATATACGTCTTCCTTTGTTTTGATTCTGTTAGAATCATCAGTTTAATTAGCCACTTTTATAAATATACCGTCATAATATACATAACGAAACCTGTCTGCGAAAATTTTAGTTCACGTGTATTAGTATAAGTACGACATTGATATAATTTATAGCTTAAGAGCAGCACTATTATAGAAACCTAAAATATTATTCAGATTAGATCACGGAGTTTTTAATTAACGGGAAATTTAAATTTAGACGAAAGCAGTTATTTTTACGACTTCACAGTTTTCTTTATAATGTCTTTCTTTCATTAGATTATGTTGTGTGCTATTAGAAGAATCCTTTCTTTCGCGACAAGGGTTATTGACATTGCTATATACACCTACGTTGGAAAAAATATCAGGAGATAAAACAGGTAGGTAGGTAGATTATAATCAGAAGAAATATTTTTCATTGAGAGGTTTACTAATTATAAATTTCTTTTGAGTCTTTTTGTTCTTATTATTTCAATATAGAAGCTCGAAATTTGATGAAAAGAACTGCAGATTTTAGAACTTTCATCATCAGTTGTTAGATTATTCACATTCACTGTATCTAAATACCTATGTACAGTTTACTACAGGGTGCTATTTAATTTTTTAAGGGTGGGAGCTGTTAAACTTAAGCGTTGTTTATGTGATAACAGTTTTCTGTATCTTATTACATAATATAGAGCTTTAAAAATTATATTCATATTGTTTTTTTTTTATTCGATTCCATTATTAGGCCAGTGGAAATTTACATTTAAAAAGGCTAAAATCGCAGAGCTTGATGTAGTTCTGGTCTTTCGATTTGTTGCATGAACCAGTTAGGGTGGTATGAGCCCAAATTTACAACTTCGATAAATTTTTGCTTAGGTATAGCTACTTACTAGGTACGCACCACGCGAAAAGCTGAGAAATTTTGAAACTTTTTTTGCTCTAAAGGTCATAAAGTATGCGTTTTTTGTCAAACAAAATGAAGTTAATTAAAATTGTAACAATTAAAGCCCAACCGCAACTATATGTATATATAAACCCTGTAGGAACCAAGCTATGACCCTTCGATAATGTTAATTTTTCTAGAAAATTGATAATTTTACCTAAGTTTTGCTCCCGTTCGAAGTAAGATATTGGCAAAATCGCTCGTTACGAGAAAATTTATTGAAAATAAAGTTCCTCAGGCTCGTCAAGTTCTTCCCTTATAATTTCACTTTTCCCCTAAGCAGTTCAAGCATAGAGCAGAGCTTTTTAACACAGCTTTCAGGCAATTATACGCCCCCCTCCGCTGAGTCTGTTCTCACATTTGCAGGCTATGATTTGGAGAAGCGGTGGTGGGGTTGGCTCTTTCTGAATTGTTAGAGTCTTCAACATCGACGAAATATATCTGACGTGGCCTTTTTGATCCCGCCTAGGACGAGGCCGGACAGAAATACACGTCGAGCAGCAGTAGCTCATCTCTATCAGATCCAGCTATTCACCTCGCACCACTTTATCTCAGACTTCTTTCATGTGCAGAACTGCATCCCTTTGGACTAGTATTCCAAGCGAAGTGTTGTCCTGAGGAATACAATAAAACGTGAAATGATTAAAAATGAACGTTAATCGATAACACCGCTCATGCAACGCTCCCAGAGCGCCATAGGAATTTCCCTGAAGTGCATATGTCTTTTCAATAAAAATAAATAAAAAAATGACGCCTCAGGAGCTTATTTCCCAACCACACTCGATGGGGTCCTTATTCTCTACCCCCAGCCACTTTTGCACTTGGTGGTAGGTTCGGAACGTTTGCAAAGCGGCAGCCTAGGTCATTAACGTGCTAGATTAACCTTGCATTTGCCGTTGAAACTGGAAACCTCAGGTCGTGCAGTCTCTGAGTGGCAGGAATACCTCCGTAAAGGGCCACCAGACACTTTTCGCCAGCTTTTACAATACTGTGTTGCATTTGTTAGGAGGAAGGTAGCATCCAGGTCTACTAGGTCCTGCTTCTTCTTAAATTGACTCCTTAATATTCTTTTCCCTTGCCAGAAAAGGTTGCGTTACATTCAGTAAAAGCGTGAAGAAACACCTCAAACCCACTGAGCATTTCAACTTCCCCTCGTTTGAACGCACTGGTAGGATAAGAATGCATCCTTCCTCACTTCTGCATTGTCCACGGTTCTGAAAGCGCAATTTGTGGATGCATGGTAGAACCCAACTGACAGAGAAGAACAAAGAGGTCCACGTCCTCTCCAACTATACAATCACGCATAATCGTAGTTCGTGGTTTTCTCCAATGATTTCAGAACGATATCGCGGTCTGTGTCGTTTGTAGCTGTCTTCGTTTCAATCCTTTTGATAGAGATTGCAGAGCATAAGTATAGATGTTGAATTTGGAATTTTTTGTTTCAGTCATTCGATAACATCTTCGCTGGAAGAAGCAATATACGGTCTCAACCGCTCTGCAGATTTTGTCTCCGAAAAATGGACCATCTTATATTTGAAGAGACATAGCTTGCTCCCTATAGGCTTAAATTGTTACAAATTTAATTAGCTTTGTAAAAGTACTAGACTGTGTTTGTCGAAAAACGCAAGTTTATGACTTTTAGAGCAAAAAGGGGAAAGTACCAAAATTTCTCAGTTTATCGCGTGATGGTGCTCGGGGAGCACCAGTTTTTCGAAGTTGCAAATTTGAGCTCACACCACCCTAACGGTCCAAACAATATACTAAAAAGGCAGAACTACATCAAGCTTTGCGATTTTTATGTTAATTTTACCTCTTTATTCACCTATAAGGTTGAGAAGTGTCCCTTCCAAGGAGGATCAATAAAATTTATCTTTTATACCAAGAATTGGGTCTTCATTATACTTCTGTAATGAAATGAAAGGGAAAATTCGTAGATCATCAATTAAGTATTACAGAAATGTGAGGACGAGGAAGCATCTTGACCATCAGTTGACAGCAGAGTATTAGCTCCTGCGTCTATCTTTTACTTTATATAACATTATGAAATTGTCTATAAATTTAGCGCAACATGATGCTACTGCAGAAGCCAGTATGAATAAATTGAGTAATAACTCAAAAAAATATTTCTGTAGATTATAATAATAGTACCTATACAATATACCTAATTATTATGTAATTTTAATTTGTATATAGAAATATTAGGTCTAATGTGTTGAAACTCTCTCTAAAGAAATATATACAGGAAGTATTTAATACAGGCCTGTATCATTATGACATTTGTGTCATCGCTTACTTACCTATACTAAAACTGCTATAAAATATGTTACGCAATGGTAAAGAAGCAAATTTCAAGTAAACAATGACTTTTCATTGTTGTAGCACCTTGGCATGGAACTCTTGGAAGGAAGGGAAGGAATAAGAATGTATTAAGTTAACAAGTGATAAACGCTAGCAAAGTTTTTCGTTAAGTAAGCAGACTGCATATATAAATAAAAAAAGTAATGATAAAGTGTTAAATTAAAAAAAAAAAAAAAAGTTTCCCACCAATTAAAACGGTAAGTACGTATGTAAGCAACTGATCGCGATCGTGCTGAGTGACTTGGTGTATATGTTTTCACTGGATGCACGAAATTGCAATCCAATTCAGAAAAACAATCCAGTTGGAACGAGAAGAGCTTATACCTAGTTTTCTCACCAAGATCAAAGAAAATTTTCAAACCAAAAGTTTATCATTTTACAACATTTGAATTAAACGGCTAGGTATAGCTATATCGAAGAGAACGTAGAGCCACAGAAAAAATGGCTTGCAGTTTCTGAATCGTCGTTGTTCAACGCGTTCTCAAGCGGATTTTCAAAGCGCTAACTTAGAAACTGTGAATTTCGTCAAAATTCGTGTTTTGATGGCTCCGCCAGTAGATGTACGAGGTATTGTTTCTTTCATGATGGCATTCGACGCCGGAACGGTGGAAAATATCGAAAAAAAGGCCTCAAGTTGACAGGCATGTCAGAAAATGGTTTTGCAAGAATCCGTTCAAAAGACTGTCCGACCGAAAAATGACAATCATGATTGTATCTGGGAAATCGGGGACACCTGCAGAAGAACTGATTACAATTTTGAACTTCTCACAATTTATATTAGCGCTGACACAAGTCTGCATTTCACAAATTTTATTAAAATCGCAGAGATAAATTTTTGCGGAAAAAATTGCACTGTCGGTCGTGTTTAATGAAATTTCATGAAAAAATCTGTTATGTCTTTAGAATCGCGGACGTAATTTTTGGCGAGCAAAGCCGACTGCCATACACGAATCGGTTAAGCAATCCAGTTGGACAGTAATTTTTTTATTTATTTTTTTTGAAAGTTAAAAATCGCCAATTTCCATCTTTGAACGATCATATCTCGAAAACGCGAATTCGCAGGATAAAACTGCCTTCAGTTTCGCAATTGACATCGCCTCGCAGGTCCTTTGGAAAATTTTAAAGGCGTCGAAAGTTATTGAGCGTGTCAAAGCATCGATTCGAAAAAATTGACAAAATTAAAAATAAACCTTCATCTGGAAAATGATCTTTTACTTGTAGGTATCTCAACGACGGGGACAGCTATAGAGTACCTAGCCGATTACAGTTTTATAATTCTCATAATTTACGTTTTGTGATCAGAAGAAATAGTAAAATCAGGAAAAGATAAAACATTAATTCTTATAGGTAGATTTTTATCTAAAGAAAATTACTATAGTGACAATCGTTACCTACTATGAAGTACGTATTTTGATCAAGAAACTGATTTCATAATTTGCAGAAAGCTTATGTAGCCGTCTATCAGCCATTCAATAGGGTATTTGAATTTTTACAATTATTATTGGACGAGAAATAAAGATGTTATTCCTAGAGGGTTTGGACTTTTTTTGATAACCTGATGAGATATAAAAGAGGTAAAACATTATTGTTTTTTTTTTCTATTTTTCCTTGAAGGACTGTATATAGGTATAATATTATAGATTTTAAGCTGTGTTTGAAAGGTTGATGGGTCTAGTTATGGAGAACTCTTTTTCTGTTAAGTAGATCTAGGTAGGTATATATACTTACAGAAACAGTTGAAAGAGTAATCAAACTTACAGGCAACAGAGATTTAATCAAATGTAATACTTAAGTAGTTAAAAATATCTATTGCTCTTAAATTTATTTAACGTTAAAAATTAATTTAATATTTTATGATCACACGGTATTATGAATGAGTCAATGCACCGTATAGAATTTGTCCGAGCACTAACTTAAAAATTATTTTAAAGCTGATTAAAAAAAGAGTAGATAAAATAAATACAAATTCATCCCGTAGTTATACAGGATGTTCGTCGGGACTTTTTAGCAAGTGCAGTGCGTAAATCAACCTCCGTCGTGATCCGTGTAGGGTTCCTTGCTCGGTGGTGGGCCATAAATCAGGCGGTCTCTCAGATTGCGACCTCTGGGCCATCAGATCGGTCCGCTAAGAGGATCCGAGAGGCCACTCGCTTCCCGCCACGGTCGTTATAATCCCTGATAGCGATTAAATATTTATACATACGCCCTGTTATGTCTGATTGACGGTCTATAAATTATGCATCCCGGGTTTCCTGCATGATGTGAACCCTATCAATGTAGGTAGGTATATCAGATACCTATATCCAGTCCAGAGTAGCTTCAATTTATCAAAAATTCTTGAGAAATGTTTCAAATTGCAATGCAAAAAAAAATTATAGTAAATGTAAATAATAGTAAGTAGATTTTTCCTTTAAGCTTTGATATTATATTATACAGGGTGATTCAAAACATAATCGGCGACAAACTCCAGCAGAGATTTCTCTTTAAAAAAAAGAAGATGAAAGTTCCCTTTACGTTTCTCTAGATTTTGCGTTACAATTAACAAAGATACGACCTTTTAACCTTCAACCTTTCAAAGATTGTGACTTTTGACGTGTGTTTTTTTTTTTTTTTGAAGAACGGCTCATCATTTTTCCTGATTATTTTTTGACGTTTCTAAAAAAAGTAAAAATCTATAGAATGTTTCCATTTTAGTCATTTTGGTAAGTTGCTGCTAATCAAAACATATCTAATCTAAGTAAGTAAGTTACTTTTTTACTTAAACTACCTTATCGTAAAACAAAGTAGCTTACCTACTTTAAGTTGGAAAATTTGGTAAATCAATTAAGAAAAGCCACTATAGGTATAAACATTAAGGGAAAAAGATGTTCGAAGGACTTTTTGCTCACGTAGCTATGAACACGTCATCATTTAAGTCTCTTTCCAGAGGTTGCCAAATTCCAGGAATCGTTCTGATTGTTCCAAACGCTTGACGAGCTCGTTTTTCATTACCTTTTGAATACTTCAATACTTTTTGACCAGAAATACTGGTCAAAAGTCGCCAGCTTTGAAAGACTACATCTTTGTAAATATAACGTAAAATCTGGCGAAAAATCAAATAATAAGGAACTTTCCTTATTGAAACCTCTGCTGGATATGAGAAAATAATTTGTCTATTTACTATGATGATGATGTAGATCGGAAACGATTCAGTCTTTCAATTTCTTTATTAACGATATAACTTTAAGGACGCTCTGATTCTATAGGAACATTATGCAGGCCTTCATGCCTAATTTGCCCACGGAATTCGATTCAGTTTTTGGAAAACAACCAAAACAACATGCCTTTCTCTTTATTGGAGTTTGCAGAAAACGGCGTTGGCTACACAGATGCTGATGATATGTGCTCTGATAAGTTAATTGTAAATTCGAATAAAAGTATACCTACCTTATAGGTACGTTTCTCCATGAAAAGCTCTATAAAAGCAAAATACCTACGTGCTTTTGTAGTTTTTCTATGATATTTGAAAGAAGAGGATAGTCTGTTTTTTGAGCAAACAAATTCTTTCAAACTGTCCTAGCCAGCCTGTACAGGCGGAGTGTAATCACACTGCTCATTTTTAGATGTCAATGTCTTTTTTTTTTAGAAAAAGGAAGGAACGTCGGTCTTAAATATGTAGGTAAGACAATTAAAGTCGCTCCCCTCCAGTAATTATGGGCTGCGAGAACTTGCTCATATACCCAGCTTCAAGTAAACCAAATAAATAGTAGAATAATAGACGACACAAACTATCAGATCGAGACAGGGAATCGAACTCAGTCTCAGGCAGTTATAGTTCAACGGTTTAGTAGTCTGCACTTCTAACCCGCGAAGTCACCGCCGGTTATAGTTGCCAATGTTTTATTCAATGTTTGGTTACTAAAGTATTCTATTTAGTATTCTATCTAAAGTATAAAGAATTCTATACAGAGTGTAGAATTGGTTCACGCAGCATATAAGGATTTCAATGATGGTAAAAACTTAGAATTGAATTATTTGCTTCCCCATATGAGTTAGAAGAACATCTTAAATTAATAATTTGTTTGAAGATTTGTTAAAAGATTGAAAAGCTGTTTCCGTTGCTGCAGTTAGATTCTGTTGAGTGATTTTCTAACAATCAGGAAAAAGCTTGCAATAGGTATGAGACGTAGGTAATCTTCATTGTTTTAATTTTGTTGTTGTGACTTAAGTTTCATTGAATTTTTTCCATTTCATTTATCATTTACCTCATTCTTAATTGTTCAAGTCAAGGCAATAATGAACATGACGTCACGGATTGAAATTTTTTTCCTGATTTTTTCGATCAATTCTAAGATTTAACCATTGAAATCCCTAAATGGTGCGTGAACCAATTTTACACTTTGCAGGCATTATGCTATTATGTTAGGTAGGTATAATAATATAAAAATTCGTGTTCTCATATACTACAAGGAATAAAATTGTTATTTATGAAGCAAGTTGCGAAATTGAAGTGTTTTAAGCACGCGATGTGAAAATTGTCACCAAAACAATGTTATTTAGGCTAAAAGCTCACCTAAATTATTATTAGAATTATTTAAACACAAGTGAGAAAGAATGTCGTATTTAGCCAGGAGTAAAAGTCTGTTATTTCTTCATTGCAATAAAAATCAAATTAAAAAAAAAAACAAAAAAAAAATGATACATTTTATAAAACAAATTGAATAATGATGAATTATTTCAATTACAGCAATTGTTTTTTAATAGATTTTAATAACAGCTTAGCTAGAATACTCGAATATCAAGACACAATAATAAGGTAGGTATATAAGCACAAAATTTACAAAGTGATGGTTCCAATAAGTAAGTTAGGGGTGCATTTTATATACACTGATTAAAAAAAAAAGAAAAATGTACCGATACCTATATACCTATGCATTTTCTCTATTAATTACCTACTTATAAGGCTTAGGTTTTTTTAATGTTGAAATCAATTAAGACTTGATAATATGACTATTGAACTATTGACTGTAAAGTGTTGATAATCTTCAGAGCCAATGCATGTGTAATAGCTATTAATGAAGTCTTACATACTTAATTTCATGCTAGAGAAAATTAAAACATTGCTCTACAGGTCTATGTTACAATGTACCGGCTTGGCGAGGTATCATCAATATAACAGCTGTTATTATGGGGTACCTATAATCGTAATTGCTTCTTCCGCTCTCTACAACGATACAAATCTATTATAGAGCTACTGGAGAATAAACGCGAAAATTTAAATCGTGATTATGGTTCAGAAAAAGAAGTGTTCGATTTAATTATTGTTTTAATATTTGCTACCTAATTACTTAATAGTTAATGAATAAAGAGGCAGAATAATAATTATTTCTGCCCAAACAAATTTGAAATTTATTCATGATAGAGCTATATTTTATGTAAATTGAGACTAATAGCTGCGATAGATAGGTTTTATTCAATTGTTATAAAAATTAAATAATTTCTTAATTTTTCGTATCGCGGTAATTAATGTGTGATAAGACCTTCCTGAATAAGTAATAACATTATAAGGTACCTCCCCTATACACATTGTTATGGTATTCTCTTTTCCCCAATTTCTAATTTACTACAAATTTTATTTTTAGGTACAAAAATGTAGGTATAGATACCATAAACAAAAAATTGGGGAAAAAAGAATACCGTAACAATTGGCGCCCAACGTGGGGCACCAAACCTACTATCATAGGTAGGTAAGTGTACCTACCTATGAAAATATAGCAGGAATCCAATTTTACTTTTGAATTCCTAAACTCTTAAAAGCAATTTACTTCTTAAGCCCATTTGAAATCTCATTAAAAAAAACCTGAATATAAAATTTTTTCTCATTCCTGGCGACTTATTTTGGACAATAGGACAATATATACGGAACGTAGAAGTTTTCAACATTTATTTCGCATCATATACTCGAATAAGTGCAGCGAAAAAATATAAGTATTATACTCTCGCATGCAATAACACGGCGAAAAATGTGTTACTGCACATTTGGTAGGTATCATAAAATACCTAAATAAATACCTACCTACTTATACGTAAAAAATTACTTTCAAATTGTATAATTATTTGTGATGTAATAGGTACCTATCACTACCCTCATCTTTCTCAATGAATAAATCACCTTTAATTTAGTTAATTTGTAGGTCTATTTATTTTTAATTGGTTTTTCATTTAAATTTCTGTTTACAACAATAAATAAGGTAAGTACCTAGGTATTTTAAATATACAGGGTATATCTCTCATATTGCGAAAAAAATTAAAGACAGATTTTTTGGTCATCAAACATAAGCAAAAAATTCCCTATTAACGTTTGTCCAAAATGCACAGTTTTTGAGAGACAAAATCAATAAAAAAATTATTTTTCCAGTTTTTTGAATATAGGTATAGGGTATCTCAAGAACCGTTTGAGATACAGAACTCAGCTTCTGTACCTACATGTCAATCATTAATATTAGCTATAGGTACCTTTTTAATATCAATTAATTTTTTTCATTTGCCATTGGCGATTGGCGTAGATCTGGAATTAGAGAAGATTTCTACCCGTTTTTCTCGAAAACGGCTCACGATAGGAATTATGATCAGGATTATCTTTTTTGTGTAGAAAAATTGGCTGTTAAAATTGCGCTTTTAAAATTTCAATTTGTCCAGTGTCGTAGATATTAGGGGCGAAAAACCCAGCAACCCTAAAATCTCCGCCACTGGCATAGGTATGAAAAAAATTAGTCTTAAAAAAGTACCTATAGGAAAATCATTGATATGTAGAAAAGCTGGAGTTCTGTAGATATCTTATACCTATACCTATAATACAGTTCCCGAGATATCTTCAAAAAACTGGAAAAATTTTTTTTGACACCCTGTAGGCCTTAAGAAACACTGACTTTGCGGACATGCACGTTAATGGAAATTTTTTGCTTATTTTAGACCAAAAAACCTGCCTTAATTTTTTTTTCGCAATAGGTATTAAAGATACACCCTGTATATTAGATATGTAAAAGTCATACCTTCATCAGCATCAGTTAACATAAATATTTTAAGGAAACAGTAATACCTTAAAATGAAAATAATATTTAAATGAACTCACTTTGTCCAAGATGAACCCTCTTCATCCAGGGATAAATCTGCGGCGGTGTTCCAGACGACTGTCCACTCTTCGAGTTATTATTGTTACCAGATTTCTCATTGCTAGAAGTGGAACTGGTGCTAGACGCCGGCGAAGAGAGATTCTGGGACGCTGTCGACGACCCGGTGGCCATCTTCCCCGAAGGGGACGTGCTCACCGATAAGGGCGACGTCAACCCGGAGCTCTTCGCCGTGATGGTCGCGTTCCCGGGTGCGTTCCCGGTCTGAGAGCCCGACAACGGGGTGTTCGTCCTGGTGGGTTGCCCGTTGTTCGTGCTCAGATCTTGCGGAGAGGCCACTCCGGTCGAGGAGGTCGAGTCTGCATACTTACAGCTGGCGGCAGGATTGACCATGCCCGGACTCTGAGCTCCCGGACTGGCATGGTGCATGTGGGTGTTACCGCTGGCCAGTCTTTGCGGTTGCAGTTGTGTGTAATCGCCCATGGTGGGTTGAAGTGCATGCCCGCCAGCGGGAGCGGCGTAAGGGTGCTGGGGATATTGCCCGACTTGCGGGGGAGAGTAGCAAGTCGGGGGGTAGTTAGAAGCTGCGGCATTAGGATTGTAATAATCACCGGCACCTGGATTGACCGCTGCTTGATGCGCTGCCGCCTGCTCGGCTCCCGGACGAACCTGCTGATTGTAACACTGAGCCAAAGAATTGACGAACTGATAAGAACTCATCTTGTTCTGCTAGGTATGTGATTAATCGTTGAACTGGTTACATATTATTATCTTGATGATAGAGCACTGATGAGAATTCATCAAACACCTGAGGGTAGAGTCATAAATATCCCGGTTAAAACGTCACTAATAGCCCAATAAGCACAACACTGAGCGGCACGTGTCTGAAGGCTATAAAACTGTCCGATGGATGTTTTACGATCTCGGCGGGTCTTGATTCAGGTGCCAGTACCGCTGAATGACATCGCGCTGCAGGACAATAAAACAGGACGACGAGCACAAGACGAGCAAGGACCGAAGGATCAAGCGACCGTATCACGTGGAGTCCACAATGATAGTGATAGGTGAGACGTTCTCGCGACGTCGAGACGTTAACGTAGCGGCGCGACGACTGTCCAATCCAATGCCACACGTTGATTGGGCTCCGAGTTCAAGAGTGGATTCACGTCGAGTTGAGTTGAACACTCGTGGGGCGTATAGAGTTATAGAGCAAGCGGGAGAAGCGGGGCCTCCAAGCCGGAGCCGAGGACGAGAGAGACGGAGGCCCGTCGAAGAGGGGGGCCCGTCGGCGTGCTGTCGGCTCACGGGCGCAGTCGCAAGGGCGGAGTTTCTAGGGGGGGTAGAGGGCGGGTCCGCGCAAGTTTCAAATTGATAATTTGTGAATTGTTTAAGATTTGACGCTCAGCTGAGCAGTGTTGTATTTGTATTATGTGGACGGGACTGGGCTACCGGCGCTCACTGTGGAAGTTGTAGCAGGGATATCATAAATCTTTCCGGTAATCATTAGGGCATTGCTTTTTAATAGAGTTGTTATTAGGGGCCGTATTAAATAAACATAAATTTCAACAAGCGCGTTGACGATTTTCTACGATAAATCAAATG
This sequence comes from Malachius bipustulatus, assembly GCA_910589415.1. Classification (NCBI taxonomy): domain Eukaryota; kingdom Metazoa; phylum Arthropoda; class Insecta; order Coleoptera; family Melyridae; genus Malachius; species Malachius bipustulatus. The sequence goes on from OU342633.1 coordinate 20,640,566, forward strand.
GTTGTTATGAGTGGTTCTAGATCTACCGCAAACAGTGGTCGGTGATTTCGATTTTATTTATGGTTTAATAAACATATTTATACCTACCTTACCTACCTCCTATAGGTATTATCTGCTCTTTAATAGAGCATGAAATTTTTTTTGTACGTAGGTAGGTATACTTCTGGATTACAAAAATACGTTTCCTTGTTTTTTTTTTTTTGATAATTTTAAATTCTGATGTAGGTGAAAACTGTACAGGTATAACCTACCGAAATAAGACAATAATTATTATTGGTATTGACAATAAATTATGACCTAAATGTAGCTGTAGCTATGCATCTACCTACCTTAGGTACCTGTGTATCACCGACATTCACTTTGGAAAATTGATGTTATTAAACCTTCGTTTATAGACTTGCTTATTACCACTGCAACCGCTAGAGGGCGTTATCTGGCATGTAAGAAAATATCGCGATTTTTCTAAAAAAAATTGAATAGAATGATAGGTATGTACCTACCTATACTTCTTTTTACATACCTACCTATAGTGAAAAAGACAATTAAATTCTTAAGGTATCATTGAATATAGGTAGGTACCTATCTGATGAATTTAAGTTAAATTTTATGAACTTTCTGCGCATTTGGACTACAGGCACGGATCAAAAATTAAAATTATCATTCTTAAACTAGATTAAACTGGTTCTATTAGCTGAAATTCAGTTATGTTATTCTAATGTTTATGGCAATCAAAATGAAGTGAATATGCATAATATGCATAATAAATAAATAAATAAATAAATAAAAATAATTTAAAAGAAAATAGCTGATTTTTATTACCCTCAGTATAGGTAAGGTATATTATACCTTACCTACTGAGGGTAATAAAAATCAGCTATTTTCTTTTAAATTATTTTTCTGTTCGTCATTGGTAACTTCGTTATATTGGAGCTGTAAAACGGCTCATATACCTACAGTGTGTCCCACTTTATCGTAGCGTAGCTTCAGAATTCAATAGAAAAAGTCATTTTAATAGAGAAAGTTTCATACTTACAATAAACATGCATCAAAAAGTTCTCAGTTCTCGAGATACAGGGAGGGTGTTGAGTTTTATGAATTTTTTTTTTAATATCTCAAAATTTGCTCAAAGGAATTTCTCAAAATTTCTCACAGTAGGTACCTATATTGAAGTTGGTACTTACATGATTTGATGCTCTCAATGAAAAATTCTTAAATTCAGGGGCGGACATCTCGATCTGTTGTTACCTTTTCATTGAATAATCTCCACACCACTGACCTTAATGCAAATTTGTTATTTTTAGTAGATACCTCATGCATGTTTCATATCATTATGATGTAGGTAGGTACCTACTTACTTCAATTACCGCAGTTAGGTATGCTATGGAAATTTTTGATAAAACTTTCTTCCTTAAAATGACTTTTCTTATCGAATGCTGAAGTTACTCTATAGGTACTATAAACTGGGACACCCTGTATAAGTAGGTAGGTACATAAAATATATGGATTGCATTTAATTAAAGAAAGAAGCTTTATGAGTTGAAAACAAGTGAAAATCGCTCATTTAAAAAAATACCTCTTTAATTGGGAATATCCCATGACGTGGACTTTCAATTGTTTTTCTGTTTTCACCACGACTTCAATATACCTACGCGATAAAATTTTCTGGTTTGCTTAATGAACCGACTTCATAGGTAGGTAGTTTCAATAATAACGAAGTTACGGGCTCACGGGCAGATTTCTGTGCTCGTTATTAAAGCTAATATCGACGTCAAATTACTTTTATTAACATTTTTGTTAATTATTACTTTCATGTCAAAAATAGATAAATTTAAAAAATTTCCAATTAGACTCGATACCTACCTTCTTCAGAAATGGCCACAGAAATCTGCCCGTTAACTTAATGAGCCTTTATAATATCCGCTGTGGTATGATAACGCCATAGCGATTGCGGTGGTAACAAAATGCAAAATTCGTAAAATGCAATCCTTCTGTCGATAAAATTTAGGACAGAAAAAGGGAAATCTTTGTAACGAGACGAATTCCGTTGAAGTTAAAGGGAATAATCGACATTTGAGTAAACAAAGTTTTGACGTTCCCCCACCACTTCATTTATGGAGTTATTAGAAAAACTGCAAGACAAAAAAAAATCAAAATTATCTACAGTGTGACCCATTTGTTCTTGAAACACCCTGTAGAATCTTAATTTATGGTGCGATTTTAAAGAAATTTCTTTTAAATCATATAGCTTGATAAACTATATTTTGGGAGCAGAAAGCGTCTCATTCTTACAAAATCCAAGGCCTACTAGATCAGTGTTTACTTGTAAAATCTCAAAAATTCATATTAGCGATTTTTTTAGAAAAAAAACTGTGCAAGCTACTGGATTCACCAGCCCTCAAAACGGTACTGTACTAAATTTTATTGGAAATGTCAGAGTAATAAGGATCTTGCAGTTATTTTAGAAATTCATAATACCTAATAGAACTCCGAATTTTCATTAATTTATTCGAAAAGGTCAAGAGACAAAATAGAAGTTGTACGTCTAGTTGGTGATAATGTAGGTACTTTAATTTTTTAATTATAATTTTTTATTTATTTAGGTAGGTATTTGTATTTTTTTTATTTTCTTTTTTTTTTACTTTTTTTACTTTTTTAATTTTAATTTTTACTTATGATAGCTTTTGACCTTTTTCAAAGTAATTTATGAAAATTCGGAGTATTATTATGAATTTCTAAAATAACTACAATAAAATTGTAGTACCGTTTTGAGGACTGGTGAATCCCGTGGCTTGCCCAGTTTTTTTTCGAAAAAAATCGCTAATATGAATTTTTGAGATTTTACAAGTAAACACTGATCTAGTAGGCCCTGGATTTTGTAGGAATGAGACGCTTTTTGCTCCCAAAATATAGTTTATCAAGCTCTATGATTTAAAAGAATTTTTTTTTAAATCGCACCATAAATTAAGATTCTACAGGGTGTTTCAAGAACAAATGGGTCACACTGTATAGGTAAGTATTATAGACCCATGATATTTTGAATATAACCGAATTTTGAAAAATATGAGAAAATTACGATTTCATTTTATTTTTTGGTCATGGCTGTTATGCCCCCTAGTCAAAATTTTAGAAGCCAAAACTATTTTTCAACGATTTTTAGGTCCACTTTCTTTAAAAAAAGTTTTCGACTCAGGCTGTAAGGTACGACACTTAGGGCCGGTTGCACGAAAGTACCTAATTAAAAATATTTCAGATAATTACCGATTTTAAATTTCAATTAAATTTTGAAAATATGGTGAATATTTTCAAGGATATTTTAATTTTTGTTGGTAATTAACTCTTCTACAAGGGGGTAGAGTTTGTTTCCAGCACTATCAGACCAATATTTTGATAATACAGGGCGTTTTAAAATCAATGATTATCTCACATATTTTTAATACGTTCGTGCAACCGGGCATTAGCGTCTGAGACATTCCAGGTAACAATTCTTAATGACACACCGGCTTATATTAAATTTAAGGCAGATGGCATCGATTTTCTTATTCTGGCTGGTGATACTTAAATGACTTTAGGTACAAATAAGGTACTTGGTTGGCCGACCACTGGATTTCAATGTAAAAAACTTGATTATTGGCTTCAGTGCGGGCAGTAGCGCGATATGGTTTAGGTCGCTGGCTGAAACCGTTGACACTGCAACCGTCTGCGGTTCGAATCCTAGCTCAGCTTAGTTGTTTGTATTCGTTTATAAAACTATTTATTACTCTACGAATGTTTCTGTGGCTGTATGAGTTAGTTCTCGAAGCAAAAATTACCTACCATAGTGGTCGAGAGAGAGAGAGAGAGAGAGAGAGAGAGAGAAATATAGAGACAGATGTTTAATGGATCAATTGTTAAGATTGGAAGCTGGTTCTGATGTTGTAGTTATACTTCATGTCATTTTCATCGTTTTCATTTCGTTGCGATGTCATTTTGGTAATTTTCGTCATTTTAAATTGTTAAAGTCGAGGCAATAATAAGTTTATACATAGGTATAAATTCCGTCACAAATTGAAACCTTTTTCCCTAAATGTCTTTTCTCTTTCCCTTTATGTATACCTATGAGTTTAATTTTTGTCGCGGTTTTTAACTCGATGTTCATTTAATTACTATTTCATTGCTGTTATTGTCTTTTTCTGAATAAAAACATTCAGAACACATTCAAAACACATTTATGATAACTCAGCAAGTCATGAAAATGTCACCTTCGCGACAATTCTAGTGACATGACAAGATTGACTCATTGCCCGACCAGTCTAAGAGAGTAGGTAACTGACAGTTCTACTAAATACCAGAATGGTTCCGCATTCTACGCATGTTCGAGATTGCGTGGAGCTCTCCGTGAGCTATCAGACATTTCTAGACTCCACGGCCAATGGGTAGATAAGGAGAGCTGTCGGCACTTTAGTCAGTCAGTCATATCTTGGGTGAAATTGAGAGCTGAAGTATCACAGCAAAGTAAGGAAGACAGGCATAGAGTAGTGCAGTTGTAGCCACTGGTAGGATTTAGTGATTGTGAATCAGTGAAGTATAGACAAGTGCATGTTAAAGAGCATTAGTTGTGTAATATCTGTGTAGAAATAAATAAGAGAAACAGCTGATTATTTTAGATTTGGAGGTTATTGTTTTAAGCTATACAGTCGTGTTAGAGAATAAAGAATTTTGTAAGAGTGTAATTTAATATTAATAATGAGTGATACCCGTAACAGTATGTGTCTTTCCAAATATAACTTCAGAAGAAAATAAAGACGAAATCGTACGGTTTTTTTTTCGAATATCTCCGGAAGTATGAGGATTTTTCTGGTTTTCTAAACAAAATATCATTGAACTCTATAAATTGTCCAATTTTTTCTTAAATTAACCCATCTTGTATCTCTCACAGTTTCCGAGATCCCTGCTTAGAAGTAACGCGACTTTACGGAATTTTCCTTCATGTAGTTTTTCATGCACAGATCTTGGAAGATATAGCCACGGGGAGTTTTAAAATCGAAAATTTGAGATATTAGAGAAATAAACATCATATAGGTATTTTTTTTTAATATCGCCGCCATTTCAATTAGGACCTATATTTGCTATTTGAAATTTTTTCATGATTGAAAGTTATGTATTAGCACCTACCTATAGTTGTCTACTCTAGAAACGTCACTTAAATTCCTTTATAAATCTGCTCATAAATAAAAAAATATAAAAAAGAAGTTTGATAAAAAAATCTCTGTATAAGGTCGTCTTTGGAAATTTTCGAACTGTCAAATGGGTAGCTCGTGACGCGATTTTATATATAAATAAACCTAATTAGACGCATCAAAGCTTTTGGGCCATCATTTATTCTCCGCTTTGTGACTTTTTAACTTTTTCCTCTCTGAAAAACCAAAAAAAAACAAAAGCATACCTACAAAAACAACTTCTTAATCCTTATTTTTCTTTACTCTTCTCGTTAATTACGCCAATGATAGGCACCTATACCTAAAATATATCAGCCAATGAGACTTGGCTAATGTACAAGAATTAACACATTGATCTTGGAACCTCTGGCACATTAGTCGATGTATGAGAATTGACCTCGAAAGTAATTATAAGCTCGTGAAAAAAATACATTAAAAAATAAATATTTCATATGATTCCGTGTATAAAATTCAGTCTCTTATCTTGTTTTAAAATATCACGCTTAATTGAGAATGTCACGAAGCTAGAAAGCTCTTGATGTTTCTTCTTCCTAATTTACAAAACACGCCTCACAATAAAAAACAAATTATATCTGCAAATATAGTTATGTTTCTTGCACATTACACTCTATTAAGTCCATTGTGGGTGCGCTTCTCTTCTCCAACACCAACACCGTATCATCAAGTACCTAGCTGAAGCTAATTTACGCCCAACAATAATAATTATTACACATCGAGTTGATGGAAACGGTCGCGATGAACGCACGACTTGCTATTTACCGAGCGTTTCCATAATAATAGTAGCCGGCGTTAATGAGATGCACAGGCAGCTCGTTACGTATTCACACACTGGGTGTAATTTCGACAATTGCACTGTAATGTCTTAATCGCTGGTTGGCTCTAAATGGCATGATTTGGCGGTAGCGCCTCCGTAGCTACGATGCTCTTATTCCCAGTAGCGGAATAGCTTTTACCGCACTTGTACGCTTCCAGCTCGCTGAGTTTGAAGCTTCTGTTGAAAAGGACATTGTACGCGAACTTGGATTTTCCAGAACAGAATAATAATTGTTACATATATAAAAAAGAACCCCTGCACCTTACAATATCATACAATAGCACTTGTTACTAAAATTTATGTTGTCAACCCTTACTTTGTAGAATCATCCATCAGCATTGTTACTGTTTCCATAGGAGCAAAAATTGCTCGTTTCTATATGAAGGTTAAGAAATTCTGCCCTATTTTAGTCGAAAATATTTATAGTTTACTTAACTTTTGACTTTCAGGGGTTAATATGTCTAAATTTCCCTAGATATACCTATTGGTATTGGTATTGGTATATTGAGGGTGATCTAGTTACTGCGACCTAAAAGATCTATTGTATATCCCCTCTACTGTGCTTCGCCTGGTGTGAAATCCCTTTAGTGAAGCACCCTCTCCAGGTCCGTTTCCTTTAGAAACTTCAGGATTTTGAGAGGATCAAGGTCGGGTAAGTTCCCGGCCTCTAGCTGGTGACGGCCCAGAACATTACTTCTTTCCAGTTCTAGCGCATCGCAGTTGAGCAGTAGGTGACGCGGTGTCTCGTCTCCTTTCCCGCAGAATCTGCAGACGCCGTTCTCTTCTATGCCTAACTTCCTCAGGTGTTCCTTGAGCTTACAATGTCCCGTTAGGAATCCCGTCAGTGTTCTGAGACGTTCCTTGTTGAGGTTGAAGAGTATCTTCGACCTTTCTCGGTTAAAATTCCCGAGAAGTTCTTTGGCTTGTCTCAACCCTGAGAGGTTCCTCCAATGGGTTTCTCTCAGTTTTTCTTCTTCCTTTTGGAGTTCTGCTTTGAAGAAAGTGTCTTCGAAGCCACAGAATGGTTCTGGTCCTATGAAGGGTGTCGATGCTCCTTTTCTTGCCAATAAGTGGGCACGTTTGTTTCCCTCGATTCCGGAATGACCCGGTATCCACTTGAGGTGAATTCTATTTTTCTTGCCTAATTCGTTAAGTTTTCCTAGGCATTCCCAAGCCATATTGGAGCTGATGATCGGAGAGCTCAGCGTTTTTATGGCTGCTTGACTATCCGTCAATATTTCTATTTCTTTGTTTTTGTAGTTTCTGTCGAGGTTTATTTGGGTACATACTTCTATTGCGTGTAATTCCGCTTGAAGTATGGTTGGGGATTTTCCCATTGGTTTGGAGTACATGGTGCGTGGCCCATAGATTCCTGCCCCAGTTCCCTCGACGGTTTTAGAGCCGTCTGTGTACCATTTGATCGTACCTTCTTTGAGAGTGCAGTTGGAGGTGTTGTTCCATTCCTCTTTCGTAGTCAGTTTCGTGATGAAGTTTCTCTCGAAACTGAATTTCTTAACAGTTCTGTCTTTTGGTAGTGTTAGGAGCCCCTCACAGCCACCCAAGGATCGATCCTCAGTGGCTCGCCGTACGTTCCTGATTCCTACTCTTGACATCCTGAGTAGAGCTTCTCCAGCTCTTTTTTCTATCACCAAATGTAGTGGTGTCAGATCCAGGATTACTTCCAACGCAGCGGTTGGGCAGGTTCTCATTGCTCCTGTGATGCAGAGACATGCACGCAAGTCTCTGGATCTTCTCAAGCCTTTTTTTTGCTGTTACTAGCTTAGTTCTTTTGTACCAAGCAACAGATATACCTATTTTTGCCTTGGAAGTCAAATTTACCTATTTCTATCTTCAAAAGTTATATTCATTCTTAGGACAGGGAACTTAAGTTATCTGTCTCATTTTTGTTAAATTTACCTCAATTCTACGTGTAGGTAAATTAGGTCAAAAATTTTATTTCCTGAACTTAAATTAGGTACGTAAACCTTAGGTAGGTACTCGCAATTTTTGTACTGCTGCAGACCAAGTGAAAGTAGAAATTACGTAAATTCGTCCAAAAAGTTTCGGATTTTTTTCAATTTACTTCAATACATAAAATTTACTTCTAGTGTACCTAGTTTACCAAAGACCTAGTGGGCGGTGCCGTGAGAGAAAATTTACTGGAGAGACAACAAAAGAAAAAGGAGATAAAGGTAGCACATTGGGAGCCAGTTGTCCCAGATCTCTCCTCATTTTAAAAAAAGAAGGGACAGGAAAGTTTTGGGATGCCAGTTGACTTTTTAATTTTGAATAAATTTTGATTTAATCTACAAAAGTAATGACCTAACATTCAAAAAGCAACAAAAATTACCTTACGCCTTTTCCAACTTATTTTTTTAACTTCCAACCTATGAAAATTTCAAAATAAGAGTTGTACCTATTTTTTAGAAACCTTTTGATTCAAACTTAACAAATTTCTTTATTTACAAGATTTCGGTTACAAACCAATGATAAATGAAATATAGTATCTCTTAAGATAATCTGATAGATATTTAGACTTAAATAATAATATTTCAATTGACAGATATTTCAAGGAAACTTTACCTACAGTGGCGGAGTTGCTATGAATACGTTATTTACCTTCCTTGAGGTAAGGCGAGTCAAGGTACCTTCCTTGATGAAGTCGACCAAGAGGATGAGCCTATAGTCGATTGAACAGCACTCGATTGTTTCTATTTTACTTGTAGAAGGAGTGAAGAACTGAAGTAGCATTGCTGGAACATAGCAATTTCGAGTCTGGTGAAGTTTAAATCGGCACTTGAAGTCGAGATAGGTCACTGCCGGAAAGTCTAGTGAGGTAATTAAAGATAATTAGGTGTCTTAATTAAAGATAATTAGATAAGTTTTTCGCTGTTCGTAAAAGAGTCGTTTTTTATTAATTTACGACTCAAATTTTTAGTTAAGATAGAAAGCTAGAAGCTGTTGCTTTCGTTTAATGAGCTACCGGCACCGGAAAAGATAAAAAAGATAGATTTAGGTAAGATAGATATTAACGGCGTTTCTCAATTGGGCGAAATTACCTGAGTGACCCTTCGTTACGACGCGGGGGTCCTTATAATCCGGGAGCTCAATTGGGCGAAGGAATTTCTAAATACCGTTGAGTTATTTGCATGCTCTTGTATTGCTACGTTGCCAGATTTTACAGAAATTCCGATTTTCTACATTAAATAAAATTGAAAAAAATAAATAAAAAAAATTAATACGTGATGCATTATTTTTTTAAGTTCTGTTAAATATATCATCAAGCCCTTAGTTATTTACAATTATTTTATACTATACCTACAGCAGAAACATGAAACATCAATAGAAAAGTAATATATAACAGGGTTTAGAACTATTTTAAAGGGCCACTACAGGGATATCCTAAACCATTGAAGATACGAGGTCGGTTAAATTAAAGAAAAGTTGCGCTATTTTGTGGCCATCTCGAATCCGGCAAAACATGCAAGACATCTGTGACCGTTCCTGAAATATCCTGAAAAAACTGAAAAATCGAGAAATCTTATTTTTGTCATATCTTTCTTATAATTGAAAATTAATAAATAATTTTTCGTAGGCTTACATAAGCCGTTATGAGCTATTCATCTGACGTTTCAAAAAATTTCAAAGCCGACTAGATCTTAGACTAATATTAGAGGATATTAGAGGTGAACCTCCCGCGTCGTTGGTTACAATCCTTGTCTCGTACCCTGGCCTGTCTCCTCAATATAGGCCTGTCAATGGTTACCTATCTGGTTTGGTTATAGTATGTTCTTTGATGAAAGGTGTAAAAATTTGGTAACATGAATCATTATCGCTGTTCTATCTTTCTAAAATACTTTTAGATTCCTGGATCTTCCGGTTAGGTATACCGAAAATGGCATCCATTTTTGTTTTCTGTTTTTTAACTGGGAATTTTTAAATAGGATATTGCTTCATTATAGGAAAATAGGGTGAAACCTGGTTGCATGTCATGATACTTACTTGCCTAGTCTAATTTATATCCAATATACGTCATCTTTATTTGTTTCATTGATAACTTTTTGTTTTGATAATTTCTTCAATATACCTAGGTTCTCTTGTGTACCTATGTTCAGAACGACTTAGTGCAAGTAAAATATGTTAATCAAAAGCTCATTATCGGCTGGAAATATCCCAATGAAAAAATTGAGCAATAAACCTGCCCCTTTCACATAAGTAACCGCATTAGACGTATTTTTTCTTCTAGCTTACTTTCTCGCCACTTTCCGTGCCCTCCTTCAACTTGGAGGGTGAAACGCACATATAATTGAGCATCGACAATCGAGTAGAGCTCCCCGAGTGAAATAGGTAAATAACGGGCATCACGCACGGCCGCGAATTAGGAATAGGCAAGCGAACATCCGGCTTCCAGCGAGGGCGAGAAACGTCACTCATTTTCCGAACCGAGACAAGCAACGGGCTTGTCCGGGTTCGCGTGCGATATTGGAAATGCATTTTGTCAAGAGCGTTCTAGACGTGAAAAGGAGAGTATTATATAAATAGGAAAACAACTTCTTATTTCTATTGCACGATTGTAGGTCCTGATTTAATTTTTTTGTGAATAAATATTAAAATTAGGGGTAATTTTTAAGAGACAAAAAATTGGATCTCTCAAGTAAAAGGGTAGTTATGGTTTACACTTTTTCTGAGAAGGTGAATAAAATAAATAAATTGGAATTATTTTTTTTGGAATTATTGGAATTATTATACCTCTTTAAGTATTAGTGGCTCAAAGGGGAGGCTTAAATTCTTTTTAAACGAACCCCCCCCCATTTCTTAAAATTAAACAAGGAACGTTCGCTTGAATTTCCTTTACTGATTATTGAAACACCCTGTACAGTCAGGACGAAGACCAATGATTTGGTACACCTCTTCATCCAACTTCATCCAAGTGTGTTCCATGTATTACCCAAGAAGATACCAGCAGCAGAGGAGTATGCCTCAACTGACTAACTGAGTGACGTGAAAGTATAGAAGTGGAAGAATAGTGAATCTAGAGAGAACCTTTGTGGAAGAGTCACATAAAGTGAAAGAACTGTGATACGTATATCATTGAAACATCCTGTACAGTCAGACGAAGACCAATGATTTGTCCTCTTCATCCAACTTCATCCAAGTGTCTAGTGTCTGCCATATAACCAAGAACACACCAGCAGCAGAGGAGTGTGCCTCAACTGAGAGAAGTGAAAGTGTAGAAGTGGAAGAATAGTGAATCTAGGGAGAACCTTTGTGGAAGAGTCGGTAAAAGTGAAAGAACTGTGAGATATCATTGAAACACACTGTACAATCAGGACGAAGACCAATGATTTGTCCTCTTCATCCAACTTCATCCAAGTGTCTAGTGTCTGCCATATAACCAAGAACACACCAGCAGCAGAGGAGTGTGCCTCAACTGAGAGAAGTGAAAGTGTAGAAGTGGAAGAATAGTGAATCTAGGGAGAACCTTTGTGGAAGAGTCGGTAAAAGTGAAAGAACTGTGAGATATCATTGAAACACACTGTACAATCAGGACGAAGACCAATGATTTGTCCTCTTCATCCAAATTCATTCAAGTTTATGCCATACATTAATCAAGAACATACCAGCAGCAGAGGAGTGTGCCTCAATTAATAGAAGTGAAAGTGTAGAAGTGGAAGAATAGTGAATCTAGAGAGAACCTTCGTGGAAGAGTCAGATAAAGTGAAAGAACTGTGACATATCATTGAAACACTATGTACAGTCAGGACGAAGACCAATGATTTGTCCTCTTCATCAAACTTCATCCAAGTGTGTGCCATATATTAACCAAGAACACATCAGCAGCAGAGGAGTGTGCCTCAACTGAGAGAAGTGAAAGTGTAGAAGTGAAAGAATAGTGAATCTAGAGAGACCTTTGTGGAAGAGTCGGTAAAAGTGAAAGAACTGTGAGATATCATTGAAACGCCCTGTATAGTCAGGACGAAGACCAATGATTTGTCCTCTTCATCCAAATTCATTCAAGTTTATGCCATACATTAATCAAGAACATACCAGACGCAGAGGAGTGTGCCTCAACTGAGAGAAGTGGAAGTGTAGAAGTGGAAGAATAGTGAATCTGGAGAGAACCTTCGTGAAAGAGTCGGTAAAACTGTGAGATATCATCGAAACACCCTGTACAGTCAGGACGAAGACCAATGATTTGTCCTCTTCATACAACTGCATCCAAGTGTGTGCCATATTCTAATCAAGAACACACGTAACAGCAGAGGAGTGTGTTTCAACTGATAGAAGTGGAAGAATAGTAAATCTAGAGAGAACCTTTGCGGAAGAGTCGGATAAAGTGAAAGAACTGTGACATAATCATTGAAACACCCTGTAGAGTAATCAAGAACATACCAGACGCAGAGGAGTGTGCCTCAACTGAGAGAAGTGAAAGTGTAGAAGTGGAAGAATAGTGAATCTAGAGAGAACCTTTGTGAAAGAGTCGGTATAACTGTGAGATATCATTGAAACACCCTGTACAGTCAGGACGAAGACCAATGATTTGTCCTCTTCATTCAACTTTATCCAAGTGTGGGCCGTATATTAACCAAGAACATACCAGCAGCAGAGGAGTGTGCCTCAACTGATGAGAGAAGTGGAAGTATAGAAGCGGAAGAATAGTGAATCTAGAGAGAACCTTTGTGGAAGAGTCAGATAAAGTGAAAGACCTGATGTGACATATTATCATTGAAACACCCTGTAGAGTCAGGACGATGAAGACCAATGATTTGTCCTCTTCATACAACTTCATCCAAGGGTGTGCCATATATTAACCAAGAACACACGTAGCAGCAGAGGAGTGTGTTTCAACTGATGAGAGAAGTGGAAGAATAGTAAATCTAGAGAGAACCTTTTGCGGAAGAGTCAGATAAAGTGAAAGAACTATGACATATCAAAGAGACAATTCGACAAGTGGAGTTTGAATGGAATCTAATGTCGAATTTGTAATAGTGAAGAATACTTAGTTATATTCTATGTATGGTAAAAACCATATGGCTCTTATGGCGCAGCTTATGTCGTATATCTGGGAAGCAAGCGTCTTCGATTTGAATATTCTTATATGAATCTTTGCCACTGCTTGCGTTTAGCTGACAACGCTGTCAATTTTTTACTCATTTAAAATACATTGCCCTATGTATGGCTTTTACTATACGTAATATAGTAAGAAGTATAGTTTAGTTGAGGAAGTGACAAATTAAGATACGATTAAGACACAAATAATTTAAAAAGCTATATATTATAATAATCATTATAATCATTATAAAAAGCTTATAGATCCTATAATTTTGTTGTTTTACCATTCATTAGTAAAGATTGTAAGAGTTTATTGTACCTACCTATAAAGCATTATCACCATGTTGCATATTGAAAAACTTCTGTAACTCGCCCCAAAATATCAGTTTAATTCACTGGTATATCAATGACTTGACATTTTTTATGGTCTCATCGATACTCATCAAGCCCATCAGTTAGCCAGCAAAGTGAAAATGGAAAGAGCAAAATGAAATAAAGCATTCACATTTATATGATCAATTATTATCGTGGCTAATCAAAAATTACTATTCGATCATCAATGGCCTTTTCGACTGTACAATTCTTCCTAGTCGTAGAACAGCGCACTTCCATTAGCCGCTCTCGGAGCCGGGCCAGATGTGCCGGTCGGGCGGGCGGGCGGACGGACGGGCGGCGGTGAATATGCAGCAGCGGCGGCAGAGAGCGCTGCCGACACGCAGACAGGGGTGTGTATCGGCACATAATAGGTTCAGTGACGTGTTCCACTAACCCTGACAGGAGGGTCGCGGGACGGACAGGCCCCGCTGATGGATTACCCGGCCACCCTGTCAAACGCAAGATGGATCTGCCATTTCCAAACTCACTCTTTCCCAGGAACGCGCAGGAATAGGACTAGAATATGGAACGGGCGATGGTGAATCGCGTTGTTATTGAAATATCGGTCCAGGGTTAATGGAAGAAGGGGTTGTTACGATGGTTGCTGCTGGAGAAGAAAAAAATTAGGCTGATGAGTTCGATTTTGCGACATACTTATTTGGGTGTCTTATACATATAGGTACCTATGTAATTATAATATGTATTTGCGTATACCTTACCTATATGTAGGGTATAGTTAGAAAGTCTGGCAACAATAAATCTTTCAGTTTTGGGTTTTGAAAAAAATGCAAAAAAGGTCAATTTTCTTTTTATTGATGTTATCAATTCCTTGACATTGCTTAGTTTCTCGTATTTTCTAAATAGGACACCCTCTATATTATGTAAGTATATTACATTTTAAAACTGTCTGAGAAAATGCTGTAAGAATGGTTTTTACAGTTTCAGTTTAAATCGAGTAGGCTATGAGTTAATAGAGAAATGACAATCACTATTTTCTATTTCCAAAGCCATTTTTCAATTTCCATTCATAAAAACCTCTAAAGATGTCAGAAAATGGCTTAAATTTCCCAATTTTAATTTTTTATGTAATATCCTATGATGTAGATAGATGAAATTTTTCTACAGCGGGTGATAAAAATTATCAGATTTTTCATCATCCTGTAGGTATAAAAATTTATACATCAGAAGATGACACTTGAAAAGTTTAAGGTACAAGGACATGTAAGTCGTTTTCCGATATCTTGAACCGTTTTCAATGTATACCTATAGGCTGCTTTGAAAATGGAAAGTGGCCATTTCCATTTGTTCATAATTTATAGCCTATTCAATTTAAACTGCAACTATAAAAACCATTCTTATTGAATTTTCCCAGAAAATCTGAAAATGTAGGAATATACACAGAGTGTCCTATTTAAAATAATAGACAATGTCGTCATTACTGCAGCCATCAAGTTATTCAAATGTTGAAAATATATTTCTCTGAACTTCGGTTTAGGTGAACTTTAATGGAGGGCTAAAATTTACAAGTACAATAGACTTTTCAAACGAAACCAGTATGGCGTAGTTATATAGGGCTCCTTTTTTATTTGAAGCCCCCAAAGCTCTACGCCACTGGAGAGGTTATTATAGTTATTAATTATTATTACCAATTAGCTTGTTTTGAAATGTTATATTAAAAATGTTGCCTACTTTCAATAAAGGTTTTTTTTGGAAAAAGTCTTCCCGCGAGCATTTCAAAGTGTAAAGACTCCAATATGGCGGTCATTAGAAAATAAATTATTACTATTTAAATTAAGTCTAGATAAGCATAGAGAAATAAGGATACCCAGGTGACTTGGGGTATAATACCTATATACGCAAAAAAAAAAAAAACTAAATTGACAAAAATTTTTGTGTGTTTTTTTTTAAATCAAAAAGTTATAGGCAACTTTTATCTAATTTAATCCAACCTCTTTATAATAATAAGTTGAATTCTTTTGGTTCTTACTTTCATTAATCATATCGTCTAAGAAACGTATAGGTAATCTTATATGGTAGATATATTTACAAAACACCCCTTTATATCATGGATTTTCAATAGTAAATGATTAAACGTTTTCGTTCGTGTCTCTTCAATAAAGAATTTCTACATAAGCGACTTCTACTGCATGTGTCCTTGAGGATTCCTGAGATGGTGATGGTGGTATAGTGGTTGGAAGACTTAAATAGGTACCATGACAATTATTATTAGCGGGAATTATCGGCAATGGAATCTTGCTTGTCGCAAGACAAAAAACGCATCACTTATATGAATATAATAAATTTATTAAGCTTTCCTTGACAGATGTTTTGAATTATTCAGTAATCTCCCGGTCGATACACATAGCTCACAATGGCCTAACCAAAATAAGATAAATATTCCACACGAACCATTAGCGAGTCCCATGCACACATGATAAATAGAACGGTGGACAATGCAGACCATTAAGACAGTTCAATAACGATGATTAAGCTGCTGCTACCTCACAGTAGCTCCCCCAAAGATCGGCCATTATCAGGACATCGGGCAGATCTGCGTCTTATCATCTCGGCCCGCACGCTTCAATCTGCAACAGAAACAGAGAGCACGTCAGGCGAAAAACGGGGTCCAGATCACACAAGTCCCCTGCTTGCTTTGTTTATTTTCATCTGCTGTACGTGAGTTCTTTTGTTATATTTCCCGAGGATTTACTTGACATGGAGTTTTTCATTCTAACAGATTGTTTTATTTGACCAGATATCCGATAATCGGCCAAGAGGAGTATCGCAAATTGACTTTACTCGAATGCAATTACTTATTTAATTTAATTTTCTAAAAGTATATTACTTTGATATACCTACTTATACAAGGTGAATCAATAAAATGTGGGTGAATCATACAATGAATAAATTCATTCTCTCCGTTATTTGTAAAATTTAAAAAATTCTAAAAAGGTACAGGGTGTTGCTTTTCTCACTAGTGACGACATTGTGTATTATTATTTTAAATAGGACACCCTGTATATTTTTGTTTTTCCATATTTTCCGAAAAAAACCAATAAGAATGGTTTTCCAGTTGCAGTTTAAATTGAGTATGCTATGAGTTATGAACATAAATGAAAATCGCCATTTTTCATTTTGAAAGCAGTGTATACCTTACATCGGAAACGGCTTACATGTCCCCATCTTAACTATCCTATAGGTATTATGTAAGTAAGTACCGATATGAAATTTTTATACACGGTGATGAAATAAGCAGATTTTTAAACACCCTGTATATAAATTTCATTTACATCATATATAGGGTTAGTATATAAAAAGTTAAAATTAAAAAAAAATGAATAAGGATAAATGATCAAATAATGAATTTATTTTGAAGTAGGTGCCTCAAAAAAGTTTTTCAGAAAAGATGAGTATCGTATAAGTTATGATATTTTTTTATTTGAAGCCCACTCATTTCTCAGCCCATGAAGAATAGTACCTACCTATATAGTTCGTACGCTGCTTTTGAAGTATCTTTTATGGAAAATTTAATTTAGGTAGGTACCTACCTAAAAAAAATTAACACCGAAAAACACCCATTTTATAGGAAAACCCCCTATCATTATTTCATATTTTCTATCGTTTATAACGATGTTATGAACATAAGAAATGGGAAGGACACCCTGAATACACTGAGTGTCCTCTACAATACAAATCAAGATAACATGATTCGTGCGAAAAAACATCGTAGTTTCCCATATATTTAATTATGTATTAAAGTCTAAAGTCTAAAAGTTGCCAGGTCCAATGTGCTTTTAAGATCGCCAGTTTATGTTATGTCGACTACTTTTAATCAAATTTGCGAATATTGCGATCTAAATGCGAGCTCTGTAACAGGCATTCTAGCCTGCGCGAAAGAAATTTTTTGAGTTAGGTAGGTAATTTTTATATTATTGAATGATTATTAGTTTAAGGGTGTACATGCATGCTATACAGGGTGTCCCAGCTTATTCGAAGCGGTCTCTGTAGGCCAAACGATTGATTTTTTCCAAAAAATTTTTGCAAATTCAAATACAGGATCACAATGGCCATAATTTAAAATTACTTTGGAGTATACAGAGTGTCCCATATGACAGTGGCATATAATAATAATAATAATAATAATAACATTTATTCACTTTCCATAAATATTACATGTTTTTTCTTTAATACAATGATTACAATTAATATTGGGCCAGGAAGCCAATAAATGTACAGTAACTCAACTCTCACATCCAGAGCCCGACACTTAGCTCTTACTAACTTTATTGCATGGCATTTGGGCGCCGCGTATCGCCCTGGTACGTAAGCAGAGCTTGTGTGTTACCAGAAGCTATTACGCCACGCCACCCATGCATTCACTGACAACAGAGAGAACAGACCGGCACCCAACGAGACCGGGAGACACTGCGAAAAAAACAAACAAAAATCTTTTCTTTTTTTTTTTTTTATTCTAAATTTAATATGTTATGTATTTTTTCTCTTGTGCAGTTAATCAGCCAGGTCCCAATGTGTTTGGAGAATGCATGCTTATTCACTAGTACTTTCAGGCTAGGTGGTATACTATTATACATTTTTGGTGCTAAATGTAGATGGCATCTTTTACCGATTTCTTTTTTCGCGCGTCTAATAACCAACAAACTATTTTCCCTCGCCCTGGTATTTTTATCGTGCTCTATTTTCTCGGTGCAGTGTATGACTTTTTTTTGGTAAATGAGTAGTGCTCTCGCATAAATTTGTCTTATGTCAAATAATCTAGCTTCTTGATAAAGCTGCTCACTTGGGTACCTAATGTCCCTATTGAATATTATTTTTAAAAACCTTTTCTGTATATTTTCTAATGATTTCAATTTGTTAATTCTCACGCCCCCCCAACCCAATATTCCATACTGCAAATGAGTTTCTATCAGTGCTTGATACACAGTTTTTAGATTATTTATGTCCAAATACTTTTTTAGTATTTTAAACTTGAATAGAAGGTATCGGAGCTTTTGTTTAATATAATCTATCTGCTTATCCCAACGTAAATGCTTATCAATATAGATTCCCAGATATTTTACTTCGTTCTCACCATTTATTGTAATATTTTCTTTGTCAAACTCTACACATATATTATGAAAGGTTGGCAATTGGTCTTTATATAATGAAAAGGGTATATAATTTGTTTTCAAAGTATATTAATATCAAAGTTATGTTTTTTAAATGGAATGCTCCTATGTTATTGCATTTTTAGATTGTCTGAGAAGAGAAAATAAGATTGGCTTTTACAGTTGGTGTTTAAATTCAGAAGTTTTTGAGTTATAAACAAGTGAAAATCGTCATTTTTCAAGTTCAAGGCCCTGTACAATGAAAACGGTTCAAGATAGAGAAAAACGGCTTACATGTCCCTATTTTAACTTTTTATGTACTATCCTATGGTATAGAAAAATTTTTACTTTCTTTGATTTTTTTATTTGGCGACGCGTGGAGAAATCTCAGAATTTTTCAAATTTTTTATCACCCTGTATAAACATTTCATCTACATGATAGGATAGTACATGAAAAAGTAAAATATGGACATGTAAGCCGTTTTTCTCTATCTTCAGCCGTTTTCGTTGTACAGGGCCTTGAACTTGAAAAATGACGATTTACACTTGTTTATAACTCAAAAACTTCTGAATTTAAACACAAACTGTAAAAGTCAATCTTATTTTCTCTTCTCAGACAATCTAAAAATGCAATAACATAGGAGCATTCCATTTAAAAAATCATAACTTTGATATGCCACTGTCATATGGGACACTCTGTATATTCCAAAATAATTTTAAATTATGGTCATGGTGATCCTGTACTTGATTTTTCAAGAAGTTTTTTGAAAAAGTCCATCGTTTGGCCTACAGAGACCGCTTCGAATAAGCTGGGACACCCTGTATAGGTATTTTTAGAAGACTTTGTTTTTTCTTTTAATTTGTCCTGTTATTGGAGTAATCTGTTAGGCAATAAAGGATATTATATTATTATTATTATGTATTACTAACGCATGCACGCTCATCGTGATATATCCTCATGTATGGCCGTATCTAATTTCCTTCTCTTATTCTCCTTCTTCCGAAGTGTCCTTGAATCCCTGAAAGCTGGAGTGAAGAGAGCATTAAATCTTCCAAACAATAAAGCAGGTTGCACCATTCTTAAATACATGCTGATGATCATGTATTAAGTATTAGATTGAAGGCGTTGAAATAAGAAATGAAATACTTTACAAATATCCTTAATTACCTACATCTTCTATCTTATGATAATAAATCTCTAGATATAGTTTCTCTACACTGAAACCTCCACAAAATTTTGCATTTATTTTTTCCAGAAATAAGGACTCTACAGGGTGTCCGGTAAGTACCTCCTAATCTCTCGCGAGCATACAGGGGAGGTCAAAATAAACCAAGTCTGTCATAAAAAAAACATTCCTAAAGTGTCCCTAAACGGAGATACAGAGCCCCAAAATGGTACCCTAAGATTTACTTTTTTGGCTCTAACTTTTGAAACGATCTGTATAATTTGATGAAATTTTTTTTTTTTATATAGGCCATAAAGACTCATTAAGCCATATCAGAGTGGATGTTTGACGTCATAAAGGAAGTCAGCAACGGACTTACCACCACACTCATTGTGTCAAAGTTTTGTGTCATTTTAAAGAGCTGAAAACTTATTTTTTAAATACGCTGGTCGTTCATCTTCACAAAAGGTACTCTTAATTTATTTCGATAAAACTAGCGGTTCTCAAGATAAATCGACTTTTATGCGAATTTTGATCAAGTTCCGTCAATAGCAATCCATTATGTGTAGGTATAGGTTTATCAATAAGAACCTGATTTTTACCTGTTTGTGTTTAGCATTTAGTAAATTTTGAGTGTTTCGCATACCTAAAAACCGATTTATCTCGAAAACCGTCAGTTTTAGCGAAATAAATTAAGAGCACCTTTTTTAAAGATGAAGTATTAGGCTATTCAAAAAAATAGTTT
Source organism: Malachius bipustulatus (assembly GCA_910589415.1). NCBI lineage: Eukaryota > Metazoa > Arthropoda > Insecta > Coleoptera > Melyridae > Malachius > Malachius bipustulatus. The sequence continues at coordinate 20,661,040 of OU342633.1, forward strand.
GTAGCTCTGTAAAGTGACACCTGTCAAAATTTTGACTCAACGAGTATGATGGTAAGTCCGTTCCTGCCTTCCCTGACAACGTCAAACATCGACTTTAATATGGCCTGATGGCTCTCTGTGGCCTCTATAAAGTGTTTAAATTCCATCCAATTATACAGGTCGGTTCAAAAGTTAGAGCCAAAAACGTAAATTGCGGGGAACCCTTTTAGGGCTCCATATCTCCGTTTGGGGACACTTTAGGAAAATTTTTGTTATGACAGACTAGATTTTTTTTGACCTCCCCTGTATGCTCCCGAGAGATTAGGAGGTACTTAGCGGACACCCTGTATAAAGAAAAAATTCAATTTCTTTCTCGCTATCACCGATCGTATACATATAATACTAATTTCAAAATCTTTAATAAACATTTCTATGCATTTGATATATTTGCGGTTATCTGATTTTTGGTACTTAATTAGATGATTCTAAAATGTCATTAATTATCTAAAAAAAAAATTATATTTTAAATAAGAGCTCCAGCTTGGAATTAAAATTCCAACGCCCTGTATTAGTTTAATATAGCTGTGAAGCTTAGGTCATATTGTTATGTATAACTGTTTTTTTCTTATATACCTATAAGCCCCTTTTTTTCTTAACCCCTTGAATTTTTTTAGCGAGATTTCCGAACACTCTGTGATACAGAAATTGTGGAATGGAAAAAAAGGAAACTGCAGGTACCTTATATTATAATTAGGCAAATATACCTAGCGGTCTTTAAAAATACTTTTAAAAACTAATTTTGCTTGTTAGCACGATGTGAAGAGAACACTATTAGCATTGAATATGATCCCACTATAAATCTGTGGGAATTTTAGAGGTGTGATGGTGTGAACATAGATATTTTGATTTTTATATTTTGCAGGTGTATATTTAATTAGTCATACAAGAGCAGTAATAATGAAAGAGTGAAACAGGAAACTGTTAGGTAGGTATACTTAGGTTCATTCTAGAAAAAAAGAATTCCTAATCAACGTGGTTCCGCATAAATCGCCCGTTTTTGAAACACCTATATAAAGAACCGACACAGAGCAGTGGCGTGTAGGGGAACCCAAAATGCACCCCTAAGAAATTATATGCCTTGAAATAGAGGTTTCAAATTTCGAGTCTATAGTAACTCAGTTATTACTTATATCAGTTATACACATGTTTTATGTGTACCTACCAAAAGCATTTATTGACAGTAAGTAAGGAATTACATTGTAGCATTTTAAAGAGTTGTAAGGGATGATTCACCCTTAAAAAGTACATAATTTTTCAGCCTGTTCGCCAATTGAAGGAATTATTATTTCATTTTATGAGGAAATTAATTCTAAAACTTTTATTTCTCTTATCATTTTCCCGAAAAAAAAGTAATTTTCAACATATAAATCCGAAAAACTGAAAGAACCAAAACGACCATCAAAAGTATTGCATTGGTGTTATCTAAAAAATCGAAAATTCAAAAGCTGACGATCAGGAAGAAAGTTGAAAATTACAAAGATTTTTGAAAAATAATAGGTACCTATCTATGTGAAAAAAGCAGTTTTAAGAATAAAAAACCAAATTTTGAATTTTCAATGATTAGGTAGATAAGGTACCAAACTACAATATTTTTTTTAGTTTTTAGGATTTTTGTTGAAATGGATAAAGATAAATAAAAGTTTAAATTAAATTCCCCGTAAAACAAATTATTTTATAAATCGGCCAATTGTGTAAAAAATTATGTTACATTTTAAGGGTGCGTCATACCCTATCAACCCTTTAAGATCCTACAATTAATTTAACTCTATACTTAGGTACATATTGGTACCTCCTCTCTTGGTACACACACACCGTATACCAAATTTGTTTTTTCCAAGTACAAGCGTACCTATAACTGAAATATGGATTTTTTCCCGAAATTTGACACCGCTCCTATATGTCAAAGGCCTATAACTTGTCAGGGGTGCAACTTAGTATAGGTATAGAGATAAGTTGCGTAAAATAACCTTTTTATTTTTATATACCTTTTTAATACGAATTCATTTTTTTAATGTACCGTTATTGTAAGGTATTTCAAGATAGGACGAAGTTCCTTCCCTTCATTTTACAATACATGTTATAATACAAATATCCAAAAGCGAATTTTTCATCGTAAATAGCCGTTTTCCTCAAAAAAGGTTGCTTAGCAATTATTACCAAGAGTAGAAAATTGTGCAAAAAATATTGGCGGTTTAAAATGCGATTTTAAAATGCCAGTTTTATCATTAGTGTCGTGTATTAGGGATAAAAAAAAAACTAACGCAACCCCAAAATCTCCGTCACTGGCATTGGCATGAAGAAATTATTTAGCATTATAAAAGTATAGCTAATATCAATGACAAGATCTGTACTTAGAGTTTAACTTTGTTTAAACGGTTCCCAAAATATCTTTACCCGGGGTATCTAAAAAACGGTGCATTTGCATTAATAGGATCTTTTTTCCTTAGAATGAGCCACGCGAATCACCACCTCCTAAATTTTTTCGCACTTGTTTAGGATAACTCTGTAATGGATGTAAGAAATTATACATAAACCTACTTAGCTATAGTAGGTACATAGTTCTTTTTTTAATTTATTAAGTACAGATATACAGTGTGTGTCACAGGCATGGTACACCCCCTTTTTTTTCTTTATTTTTTGAGATATTTTTTTGAAATTTGGTACGTCGCATATTCTCGATAGAGTGGACTTCTTAGCAGAAAATTGAATTTTTTTCCACATCCGGTTTTTCCGGAAATGTTACCAACTTTTTATTTTTAAATGGGACACCCTATATATTATTATATTTTTGGATTCTACACATTTGTACGAATCCAACAATACCACATAAGGTCCATTTTAAATGTCAAATTTGTTTTTATTTAATTTTTTATTTCTCAATTATAGTGTGCCATGACTATACTTCGTTTTACTCCAATTGGATCATCTAATGCTAGAAAAATCGAATTTTTGTTCAAAGTACTAAATTAACTGATTTATGTATAAATTATGCGCACCGGAATGATTTTTTGAGCTGGATTAATTTTTTTCAAATGGTACCATATTGGTACCGAGGTACCATCTACTAGTACTCTTAATAAGGAACATTTTGGTGTACCCATTTTGCATCTGTGACGAACACAACTGGAGTCATGGCACACTATAATTGAGAAATAAAAAATTAAATAAAAACAAATTTGACATTTAAAATGGGACTTATGTAGTATTGTTGGATTCGTACAAATGAATAGAATCCAAAAATATAATAATATATAGGGTGTCCTATTTAAAAATAAAAAGTTGGTAACATTTCCGGAAAAACCGGATGTGGGAAAAAATCCGATTTTCTGCTAAAAAGTGCGCTCTATCGAGAATATGCGACGTACCAAATTTCAAAAAATTATCTCAAAAAAAAAAAGAAAAAAAAGGGGGTGTACCATGCCTGTGACACACACTGTATGTTCCAAGGTTTAGTTTAAAAGCTATAAAATAACCTAAATTCCGGAAAGATATTTTATTATTTACCTACCTCTACCTACCTAAGTGATTATAGTTTTTTTTTTTACTGACACCACCAGACATATCGTCAAGAAACTTGCTGAAATCAATTTTTTTATTATTATTATCATATTATCTATTATTATTTTATTAAAATCCCCATACATTTCTGATACTTTTAGATTGAATATAGACGTAAGTGGTGTATAAAATTTCTATTCAGTAACAATATTAAGGTCCATGCTACCTAACCTAATTAAGAATTCATAAGTAATACGTGTATAGGTATTCTCTTAAGGAAAATGATTTATTTCTTTCAAGTGAAATAAAATAATTTTTCATCATGAAGAAAAAAAGTAGAATTTCGAATTACCCACATAATTACCTACTTACTTAGTTCCTATAATTTTTTTACGCAAGACCTGTCTGTTTTTTTTTCAATTATTTTGGCATAAATATTTTTAAAACCTTAATCATCAAAAAAAGAAGGTAATTTATTTATATTTCTGGTGGTGATAGTATGCGTAATGTATTAGGTTTCATCATTACCCGGCTGTTTTAGTAGGTATTATACCTACTCTGCGAATACTTAATAAAATAAATATCTATAGGTATGCTTGAAATGTCTAATAAGAAACTTTATAAAAATATCATTTACCTCTATGCCGGTAGGTACCTACTTAAATTTAGAATAAAATTAAAATATAATTCGTCGTTTACCTACCTAGATTAAGTAGGTAAAGCACTCTATTATACCTACATTCATTCACGGAAATTAATATTTCGTTATTTATAAGATAGACTAGACTATAAAAAATCACTTACAATAAGGTTCGATATTGTTCTATAACTTACCCCTTAGTACGCACTCTTTTCACGTATTATACGATCAAAAACAAGTCTCTAAAATCGAAAAAATAACCTATGAAACTAGCGAAGTTGGTTAACTTCAGCCATTATAGATGGGACGGCTGCGCATGTCTTCTTGGAACGCAGCTGCTCCATCAGACCGTTCTTTGATGAGGGTTCAAATACTATAAAGCGCTTTGAAATCGACTCCCGAATACTCCATGTTTTATTAAATATAAATTTAATATAAAATAAATATAAAATCCCGTACCTATTAATGTGAATTAATACTTAGGTATATTAAAAAATTAACTATTTTTGACTTGATGTGATTGTGAATATAATCCTATTTATTGTTTGAGTGCTTTCCCCTTTTAATAATGTATATATAGAAAAGCCGTGTAAGTTATTGTAAGTAAGTAGTAGGTACCTCTACAATAGCTGTGAAAATTTATATACGGGGTGAGTTTAGGTTAGGGTAGGGAATAGGGTGGCCTAAGTCAGCGCTAATTTTATTGTAAAATTAATTCATTATTCCAAATAACAAGCATTTTATTACGTTTATAGTTATATAAAATGTCTGTATAAGAAAAATATACAATAATTTATATAATTTAACTAAAATAGAAATTTTATAAGTATTTTTATTTTGCTAAGATTAATGCATGCAATCAATCACAACCTAAAAAAAAAATATTCACTTCAAGCTTAATAGTATACTTAGTCATAATCGAATTTTAACAATCAAATCCATGCATTTAACAGTCAGAGTCGGCGTGCAAACAATTTTTCTTATATCTTCCTCTTAATACCCTTCACACTTATCACCTATAGCCAAACAAATTTCTTATCATAAACTAGAAAAACACTAATGCTGTCTCTCTAATGATGTCAAGAAGGGAAATACCTTTACTCTCCCTATCTCTGAAATAAAAGTGAAAATACCTACGCGTCTTTGTATCATGAAATAAATGGTGAATAATATTTGCGCAGAATAATTTTACTTTTTACTAAATGAAGGATTTGATAAATGATTTGATTACAAAATGATTTGATAAAAAAATTATGAAGCAATATTTAATTTAATGCATCTCCCTACAGCATTTAATATTTGAAATTTTATTTCTTGATCTATTCAAAAATGCCTATACAAATGATGCCCTGTCAAAACAACAATACCCACCTGATAACAGTAGGTATTCACCGATTTTATCGACTCACGGTAATTGAAAATCAAAAGTGATATTAGGATGATTCAATAAAACAGCGGGCATAAACTCAGAGAAAGTGATTATTAGATCCATATAAATGATAAATTCTTTATTTCTACATGTTTATTCTGTCAAAAAGTTTTCACGAATGCCATATAGTTTCATTTTGTGGTTTTTTGAAAGTTTTTTTTTTCATTCAGATACAAGAAAATTAAAGATAATTTCATTCCATATAAATGTATAACGTGTGCTTTAAAAAAAAATCACTGATGTTTCAAAAAAAAGGTAAGAAATCTCTATTTTACCTAATAAAAAAAAATATTAAAATTGTCAAATTATCAAAAATTTCTCTTCATACTTTTGTCAATTGAGGTATAACTATAAGAGTTTATCCGCGACTTACAGGACAGCCTGTATATTATGAGCTAATCACTTTACTCCTGCTATCAAAAAGATATAGGTACTTACCTATACCGTCCAAAAACTTTTTTTATTGGTACCTAGATATATCAAGCTCGCTTAAATCTGCATCTTATACTTAAAGATATACAGTTCTTATATACTTTTACAGTAAGATATACTTTTTTGAATATTTTGTTTTTAATATATTTTTTTAATATCTCAAACATTCTTATGCCGATATTGTTGAATTTGGCAGTGTTATTTGCAGTAATGAGGAAATCCAAGTAGATTAAGAATAAGATTATTAAGTGCAGTGACGTCCATCGTCCATAGGACACTTTCGCCAATATTATTGCAAAAAAATATACGCCGCTGACTTTGTTTAAACTGAGATGTTTTTTTCAGATTAAGCAACTAAAAATACAACTTTGAAGTCTTTTGCGACTTTTCTTCATATCTCCTGTCGTTTTCTTAAAAAAAATATACTTCAAGGTATGTACCTACCTATGTCGAAAATTTTATTTTAATTTTAATGATTTTATTTTATCAATTTATCAATTTTTCATGCTTTACATGAAAGAAGTAAGATAGAAAAATAATTTAAGAGAGAATTTCTTTGCTGCTCAATTTGAAAAAAATATAAAAGTTTAAAAAAAGTCAGTGGCGTACGTTTATCTTTTCTTTTTCTAATATGGGTGAGGATGAAAAGAAAACCCTCTGCATCTTGAAAACCATACATTTTACATGAGCTTTTCGACTTTGCAATTGGCACAGGAATACGCCCTTAAATTTAATACATAGGTACCTTTAAGCAACACCCTGGATATTAAGTAGGTATGAAATTGTTTAAAATTTTTATAAAATTTTTAGTAGATGTGAATTTTAATATAAATTGATATGGCATTACGCTACTAGAATAAAGTCGATACCTTTCTAAAGTATGTGCGTCCCAGGATAAGGAAATTTATAGGTAGGTATAGGTACTTACAAGTGACAAAAAAAATTCTGGTGGAAATTTGAACATTTGGAGTCCAGGCCTGCTTGATTAGAATATAGATAATAAATTGTACCATAATATTGCGCCTTTTCATGTTTAGTAAATCAAGCCTGCCTTGCATGACTGGAGGGTTTTCTGGTAGGTTAAAGTGCCTCTTCTGCGCAAAGTATAGAAAAATTATAATGAAAAAAGTGGCTCCCAATTCAAAGTTATTCATTATTGACGAATTCAACAACAATAGGCTAACTTAATTTTTTTAAACTTTTGTTTCAGAAAAAACAATAGGTACTTAAAAAACTTTTTATTTTTGAAAAACTTTTCGGAAATAACATTTGGAGACCATTTTTAATATTCTAGGCTATTAATAAAAAAAAATCTAATAATATGATCTGGACTAAAGACTAAAGTCGAAGTTTAAAACTTAAGTTTCCATTTCCAAGGTAGGGTGTTTTTTAAGTTTAACCTTATTTTTACATGTGTGTTAAAATCGGATAAAAGTAAACAATTTTTTTGAAATAAATTTTCTTGAATAAGTCAAAAAAACAAGATATACCTACCTAGGTAGGTGTTGAAAAAAATTCAGTTTTCGCCGCATTATACGTCAGCATTTCACAATATTTTAATTTTATACAAAGAGGTTGTTTATTATATAATTTAGAGCACATAAAACGATAAAAAGTACGGGGAACAAGAATGATCAGTGGCGTAGATACAAGGTATTTGACCACTTGTTTGGTCAAAACTTCTACGCCCATGAACTTAAGACTTGTATCAAAAATGAAATTACCGGAGTTTTCTTTCAAAAAAGGTATACTTATTATGTATATATTCGAAATTCATCGTCATTGTTTGGCTATACACAAAATCACAAATTAACATAAAAACTCCGTGAAATTCATTTTTGATAAGACAAGTCTTGTAAGTTACTTGGAGGTAGAAGTTGTCGAGCAAAAAGAGGTCATGTTCCGTGTTTGTAAGCGCCACTGATGATTCCTCGTGTTTTTTTTTTCGTTTTGTGTGCTCCAAATTTGAAAATAATAAGAAATGATCAATTATGCAGCGAAAACTTTTTTTTTTAACACCCTCCTGTATCTTTTATTTTTACATTAACACTCGTTTTGGAATACCAGTTTGTATAAAGCGCTAACGCCATTATTACTGAAGCATTTGAATCAAGATATTTCCATTCTTCACAAAAAGGGAGATGAAGAAATTAAATCAATAACTGCAAAATTACAAAATAATGAATAACTAAATAAATAATTGCAAAAAATTAAAAAAAATCAATGTTCCTATTAGGCTAATGATTATGAGATTCGGCTTGCATGCATAATTTTGAATTTTGGGAAAATTTTCGTTATTTCGTGCAGAAGAGGTAAATAAAATACTTTATCGACACGGAAAACAAAAAGAATGCTCTGTCAAGGCATGCCTTGATTTAATATTAAACATGAAAATATAAAAAAATGGACCTTAAATGGTCACATATTTCAACTCGAGATCATATTTCTAACCTATAAATTCGCTTATCCTGGGACACACTGTATATTTTAAAGGTTGTAAGTAAGTGAAGGTATTATTTGTTTTCATACAGTAATAGTCCGGATACCATAAAATGACCAATGCAGCAGCTATTTCTTTCAATAATTATTGGCGAATAACGGTTCCATCTAATTTGCCGTGGCTAATTTATGAAAGCTAAACATTTTGTCATCCATGTCAAACCAGGGAGTTCCATAAATACCTTCGAAAACTCCGGAATCATTTATCATAATCTTAGTGACGGAATCCCGACCCTGTCAAAACACGGCACTTTCTAGCAAACCCTTTCTCGTGTTTATTTACAACCGGAACCGTATAATTTGCGACACGCATCCCCAAATATACACCTTTTCGGGAAGAATTCTATATTTTAAAAGCAATCTGTCACCTCGGACTTGTCATAAATCAGTTCGTATAAATCTATAATACCTTACTAATGACTTATTTGGCACTAACACATGGAATAAATAATTTTAAATATAATTTTTTAAACTATATAAACATACTTTCATTTATATCTTTTATATATATGTATACCTACTTAGTGATATAAAAATTAGGGAAAATATTTGGTAAGTTATGTACAAAAATTTATGATAATTACTTATAAATGTACCTATATAAATTATTTTTTGATATGAGCTCTCGAGATATGAATACTTATACTGAGTGTTCCAGTCTTCCACAAATTTACCTTGCCAAATAAACTCAAATTTCTATTAAAAATAGACTGTTGCAATTTAAAATATTTTATTAGATAATTTTTGGTAACTTTTCCAATTCAAAATTTGTTGTATACATATACCAAAGTGTAGAAATCTGGTACACTATTGCAATAATTAATGAGACTTAAAAAGTATCATCAGAATTATAAAATATTCAAGTGCTTGACGAACAAGGCAGATTGCCAATTCGAGTCAAAGGTTGAGCAAGGTCCACATTGTTGTAGGGGTTTCCGGTCTTCGCGGTCATTGAAGTCTCTTGTCTCTCCTCGAAGTATTGACCGTTGAAGGGATGATTGACAGGATTGTAAGCGATATTCGTGTTGATAAGGGAATCCTGGCTGCTATCCGGGAACTCGTCTTGATTCGGAAATTTCGTGTATTTCTTATCTTTCATCCTCCTATTTTGAAACCAAATTTTTATTTGCCGCTCAGTCAAGCATAACGAATGAGCTATCTCTATTCGTCGCCTACGGTTCAAGTATTTATTGAAATGGAATTCCTTCTCCAGTTCGAGTGTTTGGAAACGGGTGTACGTCTGTCTGGTCCGTTTATTTCCTGCTAATGTGGAGTCCCCTATAAAAAAGAAGATCCATGTAAATTGTCATCCATGAGATTTTGGTATAAAAACTAAATTAATTTCCGTAAAACTGATTGCCGAAGATTACGTTCCTGGGGGAAGGGGGTGTTATGTGAGACTTCATTTTAATTATCTACACAAAAAAGTTTTTTTTTTTAATGTTGACAGTCTGGGTGTTAATGAGGACATTTATAGTTCCCCTACGCTTAAGTTTATGGCTACGTACTTAATGTAAATTCTGAGACGAATCAGCTAGAACTTTGGTATAAAAACTATTTTTTTTTAAGAGGGAACATCGTTCATAACAATGTAGTAAAGACAAAGTCGCTTCATTCTGCGTAATATTTATGGACTTCGAGAACTATCTCATTCCACCCACCATGGCGAGCTGGGATTCGAACCCAGTCGGAGGACCTCAACTTAGTCACGTATCTATAAGCCGCTCGAAAAAAAAACTAATTTCCATAACATGACTTTTACTACTTTTAGGCAGTAAACTGACGTGTAAATGTCAAATTTGACGTTGCCTGCCGCCAATTTCAAAATTTTGAGGGATATATCTGCACAAGTATTATAAAGTCCTCGGTTCTCTCTTGAAAAAAAAGATACTAAAGCGGCACTGAGCAATTTTCCCTAAACACTGACCATTATCTCTTTTTGATTGAAGAGTTTAAAAGGTTGGCTGTGATTTTTGATTGGCCAAGAATTCTCCTGAGTCGGGATTTTTGGCGTTTTGACTATAATTAAATGAGTAGGTATACAAAGCCTGATTTTGAGCATACCGCTTCTATCGAACATACCTATTATTGTGAGGAAAAAAAGTTTAAATCTATGTATTCCATGATGAACTCAAATTTGCTCAATAATGCTTATACAAGTTTACTCAATAGCTACTCAGAATGATGAATAAAAGACCATACTATATATGGACAATGAAATCATGCGTCCCTGAAAATAGCTTTTATTGTTACCTTCTTTTCATTACTATTCGGAGATTGCCATTCCAGGTATTGTAGGATCAACCTTCTAAAGAAGGAACGGAACAGTGTTGTCAACTATATATTTTTTTTTTAATGATCGAAGTTAAAAAAAAAAAAAATAATGGCGGCATAGAACGCTTAAGCGTTCTTGCTTGAATCTCATTCTCGTTCATGCGCATTTTCTTTAAAAAATGTATCTTCGTTTCCTTAAAAAAATTTACTTTCACGTCACTTTTATGTCAAAGTTATCTTAATAGGTAGATTTACTTTCTCTAGTAATTATTACTCAGTACTCAGTAGGTATAGTCGTTTAACTTATGTATTAATAATCCTAACATAAACATACTATAGTCTCTTCAAAACATGATTCATGTTCATTAAAAATAAGTTTTTTAAAATGACACATTATGAGGAATTCCTTCTTATTTTTATGAAATAACTGAACAAAAAAATATATACAGGGATAATATACATATAACATTGAAAACATATTTACCATGTCCAGCTTTCATCCAGGGATAAATATTACTCGACATCTGATTGTGTGTCGCCTCATTAGAATTCGAAAGTTCTTCCGACCCAATAAGAGATTTTAATTTATCTTGCTTGACATCGCTATCCACAGCCCCGCTTTCACCCTTCACCTCGGGCAGAACATCGATCGGAGAAGGAACTTTCAAATGATCAAATTGTTTCGGCAGCTTATAAAAATCCTCATAATTCAGCTTCGATTTGCAAGGTTTCGACAATAGAGCACGCAGAGCCGGTGAATCATCCTTATTGTCATTAGCGGTGGGAGAATCTTGTGTTCTTGAGCTGGTTGAAGAGACAACGCTCAAAGGACTGTGATGGCTCTGATTGTAAATGCCTTCATGACAACTATCAAAGATGTTGGAGAGCGGTGAATAGGCCTGATTTACCGGAGATGTGTTTGAATTGTCAGGAGACTGGACACCATTCATGTAAGCTTGATTGATGTACCTGCAATCATCGTACCTTGCTTCTTCTTTAATTGAATGGGAAGACGGCACAACACCATCACCAGCACAAGCACCAACACTAGCACTAGCACTAGCACTAGCACTAATAGCATTAGCACTAAAATGATAGGAATGTCCTTGAAACGGAATTCCACCCGGTGAATTGTCTTTATTAGCAGCATTATCGCACGCGATGGGGGGTCCGTAGCTTAATTTTTGATGGTAATCATTGAAAAAGGCCGGGTACGAGTAGTTCTGATACGCGCACTGGTTCGCATTGTTCCACAAATCACAGCCGTATTGGGTTGATGCACTCATTGTAGCAATTTTTAACTGCACTCGCGTTGTGTACGGGCAACACCGGCAAATATGAAAATGCGACTAAATCCCATGGCCGACAGTGTGACACGGTCCAGGCACGTTCGGGTAAATGTTAAACATTGTCAACTATTCCCCAAAAGCAACGGGAGGGGTTGCGACCCCCTATAAGGCCTGTCGCTCGGGCCTTTTATTCCGCCAGCTGTCCTGTGAAATTCACCCACCCCCGAGCCATTCAAACACTGTTGCTCCATCTTATTTATTGTGCCGGATTGGCTTTATTGAACGGTAGAATGTGAAAGTACGAACACTGGCAAGCCCTGCATCAGTTCTGTAATGATTAGGGAACATTAAGGGGACCGAATTAATGAATCTAATTTCCAGGATATTTGATCTTAATTAATTTTTCTGATTAGAAAATATCAGATCATGCATTATAGTTTACTACCCTATCCGAATATTAGGTAGGTACCTATAGCATGTAATACTTAAATAATTAAACAGAAGATTAATCATCATCGATCAATAATCAATGGCAAATCTTATATTTATTTTTTTTTTAATAATGAGTACACTGTATTTTATTTACTACCTATAATACTGGTTAGTGTATTTTTTTATTATACCCTTCACACTAATTTAGTAAGCATTAAAAAAAACAGTGGCGGCTCGTGGATTAGCTCTAAAATTCGATTTTGCGAAGTCCGGTCAGCTCGATTTTTTTTGTGAGTTCCGATTGACAAGCTTCGAAAATTTGAATTTTACAGGTTGTCGGAATGAATGAACTTAAAAATAATAATTATTTTAATGATCGGATCTTACCAACTAGGATCTTGCAAAAAAAATTGTTATAATTTTTTTGAGACGTTTCGAGGCCAAGTGGTCCCTGGTTCACTCTATATTGTAGCTACATGTAAATAACTTAAAATATTATAAAAAAACTACAATACAATAAAATCGAAATCCCTAACAACAAATCTAGAAAATTCCAAATTTATTTTTACAGATTGTTACACCGGGAAAAAGATCGTCCTTGCCTTTACCTTTCTAATCGTTTGAGAGCTTTAAAATGTGAAAAAAAATGTTTTAATATAAGAAAATTCAAAAAATAAAAAATTTATTTTTACAGATTGTTACATCGGGCAAAAGATCGTCCTTGCCCTTACCTTTCTAATCATTTGTATAATCGTTTGTGAGCTTTAAAATAATAAAATAAATTGATTTAATGTAAGAAAATTCAAAATTAAAAATTTATTTTTACATATTGCTACATCGGGCAAAAGATCGTCTTGCCCTCCCGTTGCTATATCGTGTCTGAGCTTAAAAATATTAAACGAAATTTTTTAATGCAAGAAAGGTTTATAATTCAGAAAGGGTGTTTGATATTAAAAAAAAGAGAGAAAACGAAAAGAAGGAAAATCGTAGAGTATAATTAAGGTCGAGTTGTCTTTAAAGACCTGAGGCTTTACCGTAAATATTTTGTTTACGGTCTCTATTTTCTTCAAACTTTGATGATAGGTTTTTGTATTATTCCCATATAAATACGAATTAATTCTATAGAAATAGGGTGTTGAAATATGAATTCTTGGGCGGCAAGTTCAAATGATAGCAGGGACTCAGGTTCAAATATGAATTCGGAGCCCTATGAATTCAATTCAGGTTGCAGGTAAAATCCCGATTATAAAATTATAACGTGTAAGTGCATAATAAAGATAAGGCTTCCCAAAATTTCATTCAATACACTTTATGACAGTTGTAAACATTTACAACCTATTATACCTACCTTGCCTAGGTTAGTGAAGTTCAAAACCAAAAGTCAATAGACGATTCGGCTAGAGGCGAAATCGCCTTCTGGGAAGGACGACCGTGTCCTACATTCGAGAACCTGAACTATTTATTATACCTGAACCTGAGTACCGTAATATTGGACCACTTTTGCTTCCTTCGCGGGACTCTGTGATCTTGCAACGGTCTCTAATTTCTTTCAAGGTTCCACTGTCGTCAGACTATTGTATTATTTATCATTTGTCTATATTAGATGTTCGGCTCCCATGGATTTTTTCCAGTCTGAGTCTCGAGATACTAAGTGTATTTAAGAATTTACACGAAATAGAAAATTCACTTTTATTAAATTGCTATTAGGGTAAAAAATACTCTTGTGAACAAAAAAGTGCTCAAACAATAATAGTCGATAGATTTAAATACATTTTAATAGACCTAATTAGAACTATTATTATTATTTATTTACACTTAATGTAACTAATTTATTTTGTACACCGTCTTACTTCTATATAAACACTGAAGACACATCCTCAAGCAGTTGATTCAAATACCTACCTATGCAATTCGATGATTGAATAGTTGAAACTCTGGTTTTACAGGGTGTAGGAAATAAAATTTTATTGTCAGGAGGTCGATGAACCACCTTGATTCCATAGCATAGAAAAATTAGTCACGGCGATTTTCACGGCAATTAGCCTCACTGCAAGTACACAACAATTTATGATGCAGGTCTATTGTCAAGGGAATGGTAATCCTTTTAAGGTAATTCCTGGAAAATTTAGGCAGGTACTGAGAAACCAGAATATCATCTCCATAATTTGAATATCCAGAAGATTATAAGCACAAGTGCTTTAATTTTATTTTCTTATTGATACTTATGGATAAGACGTATTGTACCTATAGCGATGGCAAATAGAAATTCGACGAAATAGCTAAATCAGTCAACTTTTTCCATTGAGCCGATTCCATTGATCTAGACTCTCAGTCTAGAATTATCTGATATTATTATTATGGAAAGTAGTATCTATTTTATTAGCAGATTTCCAGAAATAGTCTTATTGCTTCCAAGAATTAGAGTTCCATCATCCTTAGTGGTTGCGTTCGCCGGCTCAATGGAAAAAGTTGACTGATTTAGCTATTTCGTCGAATTTCTATTTGCCATCGCTATAGGTACAATACGTCTTATCCATATATAATAGGTATCAATAAGAAAATAAAATTAAAGCACTTGTGCTTATAATCTTCTGGATATTCAAATTATGGAGATGATATTCTGGTTTCTCAGTACCTGCCTAAATTTTCCAGGAATTACCTTAAAAGGATTACCATTCCCTTGACAATAGACCTGCATCATAAATTGTTGTGTACTTGCAGTGAGGCTAATTGCCGTGAAAATCGCCGTGACTAATTTTTCTATGCTATGGAATCAAGGTGGTTCATCGACCCCCTGACAATAAAATTTTATTTCCTACACCCTGTAAAACCAGAGTTTCAACTATTTCTCTCATGTAGGTATACCTATCCAAGAAAGTTAATAAAATGAACACGAGTTCCTTTAAAATGCCATGAAATATAAAAAATAAGTAGTGTTTTTGCACATGAATGCGTTTTTTAAAAAACTACCCAAATATGCGTGTATACAAATATATGCATTTTGATTGAGGTAATGTATATCCAATTATGATTTTTTTACATTAAAAAAAAAAACGATATAGGCGCTGAAGATTTGTAAGACTTGATTTCAAATTATTTTTTACACTCGATTATTGAAGCATTTAAATAACGCATGAGGGGTCGAGTGATGACACTTCATTTTGATGCTGCTTTTTTCCCAAACTTGGACGGAAGATTTTGAGGGTGTAAAAATATTATAGCATTTTACAAACTGTAAATTATGTATAAGAAAAATAATAATGACGGTTGACGGAAACGATGACAGGGAAGTCAATATTTCAATCCTAAATTTAATAATTCAATCCTGAGTTTTGATCATTGAAATTCCTATGGTGCATCGGTCAATGGAATATCAATGTATAAAAACCGCCACACTAATCAGGGATGGCGTTATTCCACCGGCATTTTCTTTTAGGTGACTTTTGAGTCAAATAAGGTATAGAAATAAATTCTATTTACTCTTATTCTTTAGCTGGTCGTCTTAAAATGCGCCACTGCTCATAAATTCGACATTTAAGTCA
Source organism: Malachius bipustulatus (assembly GCA_910589415.1). Classification (NCBI taxonomy): domain Eukaryota; kingdom Metazoa; phylum Arthropoda; class Insecta; order Coleoptera; family Melyridae; genus Malachius; species Malachius bipustulatus. The sequence continues at coordinate 20,677,114 of OU342633.1, forward strand.
ATTTAATTAAAAAAGGGCCTAATCTTCACGGGTTGATTTGTTGTAATTAATTTTAGAGTGTTTGCCAGTGGCGTCGTTTCAGATGAAGTAAATGGAGTGCCACTTCAACTGTTTCCAAGTAAAAAATAATTATCCTGAAAATCAGCTTGTTTTTTTTTTGCAAGTTCCGATTAGCTCCAATTTTTTTTTATCTAAGTCCAGCCAGGAATAATGTTTTTTCAATGTCCGGTTTGTCTCAGATTTAAATCAAAGATTGAAATCGATTTTTTTTAAATGGTCACTTTAACAAAGTCCTGTAACTCAATTTTTTTTAAAGGTCATATTTTCAGTTTGACATGGTCCGATCAGTTTGGATTTTTTTGTTTTGTTTTTGGAAATGTCTGATCTGACGTAAATTTGACAGGAGTATGCAATCATATCTATAAGTATATCATGGCAGACTTTATATACAGGGTGTATCAGAGATGTTGAGCCAAACTTGAAGGGGTGGTTCCTCTCATAAATGCTAAGTTAAAAAAAAATAAGTTTCAGTTTCAGTTTCAAAATGAAGTTTCGTTTAAAAGATACAAGGTGTCAAAGTTTAATAGTATATTATGCAACGAGCTTATAATGAAGGCAATTAATACGCGAGTATGATGGTTAAGATACGAGCCGTAGGCGAGTGTCTTAACCATCATAAGAGCGTATTAATAGCCATTATCTGCGAGTTCCATACACTATTTTTTCTACGAGCCTTTTTTATTTCATAGAAAAGATTGAAAAATTATATATTTTAACAATGACCCGTGTACAATTGCGGATCATTGAGGTTAAGATAGGTTGCTATTTGCTTACGCATATTAGGTACCAAATTTTCTCTTCGTCGCTAAGATTCTGCTGAGACATGTTTTAGTATCAAGTTTAAGGGCACTACTCACTACTGCGTAATTTTTATTATGCGAAGTTCGAATTCCGAATTTTACGCTTTGATTTTCAGATTAATTAATAATTTTAATAACATTGACTGCCATTAATTACGATATGTTTGCCTGCGCACGCGACGGTCGCAGCGTTGCCGCTTTGAACTATCACGGAGCGCTACGAATGATATTATACTTTATCTTCCTATCTTTTACACGATATACCTACCTATCAAATTAATTAAGGTATAACATAAAATCTTGATAAATTTTCTTTGAATGTTACTTATGTTCTAAATTAAATAAACGTTCAGAATTTATTTTCAGAAATACAGAACTTATATCACAAGGCAATTTTTGTCGTGAGTATGACAACTCTGTGACTTCAGTTGGCTTGCCGACTCGATCGTGAGCGAAAAGGAACCGATTCGATTGCAAATGCTCCTCTGTCATTGGATAGCTTGACCAGTGCTTTACTGAAAATTTGTATCTTAATGAGACCCATTAAAGCACTGGTTATTCATACTTAATATGCAGATTAAAGGTTGGGAGTAGAAAAAAGAATATAACAGTTTTTGGTTATAAGTAAATTTAAACTGATTTTGGTGAAACTTGGCTTGGCATGCACAATAAGCAAACAAAGCTGTTAAATTTGGCTATTTCAGTTTTCGTAGAAGTCTTCCAGTGGCGTGGATTTTCCATTTTCCTCCCTATCTTTTACGCCACTGACTTTGTTGCAATTACGAAACCGTTGTTACATTTTAGAACAGAAAGTATCATTTAACCTTTTCCATACACCGTTTTTGAGATATTTGAAGTTTCCTCAGGAAATGCTACTAACCTATTATTCAGGGTTGGGGCCCCTTTTCTCTCCCTAATTTTCACGCCACTGACTTTATTGTAAGAAGCACAACGTTATTCAAATAGCCCATGGATTTTAGAATGAAAAAGTATTCTATAGTTTTTTTCCATACGACGTACCGTTTTCGAGATATTTTAGGTTTTCTCAGGCAATGTCACTAAGCAATTGAAATAACATTACGCATAAAAATTCTAGTCATATACCTACTTGATGAAATTAATAATTTTGCAATGTAAATAGCCCAACATTACCTGAGATAATTTAAAATACCTCAACAAGGGTACGACGTATGAAAAAAACTATAGAACACTTTTTTGTTCTAAAATGCATAGGCTATTGAGTAACGTTTTTGTATTTGAAATAAAGTCAATGGCGTAAAATATAGGGAGAGAAAAGGGGCTCCAACCTTGAATATCTACGCCACTGGAAGACATCTACAAAACCTGAAATATCCAAATTATAGATATTAGCTTCCATCAAAATCGGTTTAAAATTACACGAGTTATAACCAAAAACTGTTATTTTTTTGTTAACCTTGACACCCTGTATGTTTTTAACGAAACGTCATTTTGAGCTGAAACTTATTTTTTTAACTTACATTTATGAGAGGAACGAGGAACCACCCCTTCAAATTTGGCCCATCATCTCTGATACATTCTGTATAACAATTGAGTACCTATAATACTTACCTAGGTAAAAAGTATACGTACCTTTGAAAAAGATATTACTACTTGTAATGCATCATCGTAAAGAGTAAATTATTTTAAAACCAAACCGGCAAAAAATACAGGTAATTAATTTGAAAAAACAAAATTGGGTATTCTACCGTCATGCTATTTGGTCATAGAAAAAGTGTGTAGGTATATGTATAGGTACGCTATTGTGTAGATCACATCATCCAGTTTGACAATTTTTTAACTAAACTTTTTTCCTTAGGTAGGTATGATATTTCAGAAAATACAAGTCGGACAATGAAAAGTCAGCGCACCCTGTATAAAGCATGAATTGCAACAAAATTGAGCTTACTGGCCTTTTCAAAAATTGAACTTTCGAATTGACCTGATTTTGTCTCACCGGATCTTGCAAATAAAAAATTTAGAGCTGACCGGACATTGCAAAAAAAAAACCAAATCGAGCTGATTGTACCATGTCAAATTGGATCTTGTAAAAAAAGTCGAGCTGCATGACCAGATTTTACAAAAATCAAATTTTCGAGCTGGCCGGACTGATGTCAAATCGGATCTTAATAAAAAAATTACCTGACCTAACTGTCGAAAAAAACCTACCTAGATGACCGGATTTAAAAATAATACGAGTATATTTAGGTAGATCTGACCGGACTTTACATAAATCGATTTTTGAGCTGATCGCGGACCTTGCCAAAAAAATTCGAGCTTAAGGGCCTTGTCTCGTGTGTAATCTCCACTTCACTAATTTTACAATACACGAGCCGCCACTGGAGATTGCTAAGAAAAATCTAAAGATTACTTTAATATAACATTATTGATATAATTATAAAAATCACTCTGAAAGATCATAGTAATTCATGATGTTTTATTAATAATTATAATTGTTAGTTATAATTTTATCTACCTTATAACACAAGCGGCTGGATCTCAGATTTCGCACAAAGTTGTTCACATTCTAAGGTATGATCCTGTTTATCAGAGGGCTCCTGTCAATGCTGTGTAATCTCCCCACGCACATATACAGGGTCCTCAACAATAGGGATGCGTGTGTGCAGAGCATAATGAGATTCAGAAGCCGATAGCAGAGTATGAACCAATCAGTATGGGCTTCGATCGGCTATTGTTCATGTCCACGACCACGGGGGGTACGACTCGCAGTCACTTTCATTCGGCCGCATTATTGAAAGGGATTTTTTGGTTATTAACTTTATCGAAAAGCCAAGCGAAGTATCATAAATCAAGTTCAGCTGTAATAAATAATAAGTGGAGGTTTTGTGGATTAATAATAATTTTCGTTTTCATATATTCTATTATTAGACATCGGCTTGTAACGGCTACCCCTTTCCAAATATGCGCATGTACTATAATAGTTACATATGTTCTATTTTAGATATATGTATGCCATACTATAGGGCCAGATTGAATTTTTTATCTTCAGTGGCTGCATTAGCATTATTACTATGAAATTATGCTATTTTATTTAGAATAATGATAACGAGATCTAGTAGAAATTGAGTTAATCTGAGCCACCCTGTATATTGTATTAGTATTCGTTCAAGCGTGAACATTGCGCGTATACAAATCCTTAACGAATAAGATTTTTTTATAACTTTTCTAAAAATAAGTTTTGATAAAATTTATCGATTTCATCAAAAGAACTGAATTCGGAATGAGTAAGGTGAACTCCGTAAAAGCGGATTCCCGGCTGCCCTTTTCCTTTTAGATTATATCGATCAAAGATATAGAGGAGTTTTTAACTGCGTGTTTACAGCGGCGATGTTTTCTCTCTGTGCGAGGGAGGAGAGGAAAAGTTGAGTGTTCGCAGGAACCGTCATTTTGTGAAACGTCTACTCGTTAATCATCGTGTGCCGGCCCTAACTGTCAATCATGGTATGTTGTGTCGGCTGAAATTCACTATGCAACATTTAGCATTTTATTCCCCGTGCCCGGCGCTAATAGTCAGGGAACGCGCACCCTTAATGGATTCACGCAAGGGATGATGCCACTAATTATTAATCATGTCCCATATCGGTGGTGATGATAGTTCGCATAATTGGAAATATTATTTATAGAGATGGAAATGAGTATAGAGAATTTTTTAATTGTTACCCGCCAGGTTATTCTACAGGGTGAGTTTTTTTCAATGTTTAGTACAGGGATCTCGCAAACTACTGCAGTTAGAGGAACGGTTAAATGGGGAAAGAAGTGCAGTTTTATGAGCTTAATTCGAAACAGCTTTTGTTTTTTTGAAAATCTCCATGGCTTCCTAGATATTTAACATAAAGTAAATTCCGCGGATTTCTTTACACCGAGATAGCAGTCTTATTATTGGGATTAGAGAAAAATCGTAAAGGAAAACCTTTTAGACGATTTTATAGACAATAAAACGGCGTTAAAATTTTTTTTATTTGTTGTGTCATTTTCGAGCTATGACGTAAACTTGTGTTTTTTTAAATGTAAGTCATAGTTGGCTATGACATCATTCGATGTGTCTTTTTTTTTCTAAATACAACGATATAAAACTCGATATTGTTTTTTCGGGAAATAAAAAAGTTAGGACAGTTTTTAATTTTATTTCCTCAACTTAACTAGGCGGCCATGTAAGCATAACTGATAGACCTCAGTTGAATTTGAAATTATAGGTACATAGATAATTTTGCAGAATAATTTGTAATCCTCTATGCAAACAATTATACTTAATTAACTACAAATTTTCCAATAGCCATCTAGTAACTCTAGAAAATATTATGAAACATTTGAATATAAAAGGTTAACGACGATTAAAATATCTGCGAAAATATTGTTCCGCAGCCATGACAGCATTCTTTTGACACTGAATATAATATTCTATCATATCACGCTTCTCTTGGTTGGAAAACTCTATACTAGTAATTCACCTTGCAGGTTATACGATTTAAGAACTTCTGCAAAACCTGACTTTATACTTAAAGTTGAATGGAAATTATAAGCCTCTAAGTAACTAACTGTCAAATTTTATAGTTTCACTGTTTCTGTTGCTGTTGCTAAGCAACCGCCACATTTTGATATGAATATTTAGTCTAAAGTTGTTCTACAGCGTAGGTAGGTATTGTTACAAGATTTTTGAAAGATTAGAATTAAAATAAATATTTTTTTAAAGTTCTCGAAAACTATAGCTATCCCGTTGAACTATTAATTCATTATAAGATTTTCAATTCAAAATTAACTATTAAATTCAGCGCCTATACCCTATACCACGTATTTGCGAGGAAATAAAATTAAAAACCGTCCTAACTTTTTTATTTCCCGAAAAAACGATATCGAGTTTTATATCGTTGTATTTAGAAAAAAAAAAACATATCGAATGATGTCATATAGCCAACTATGACTTACATTTAAAAAAACACAAGTTTACGTCATAGCTCGAAAATGACTCAACAAATAAAAAAAATTGTAACGCCGTTTTATTGTTTATGAAATCGTCTAAAAGGTTTTCCTTTACAATTTTTCTCTAATCCCAATAATAAGACTGCTATCTCGGTGTAAAGAAATCCGCGGAATTTACTTTTTGCTAAATATCTAGGAAGCCATGGAGATTTTCAAAAAAACAAAAGCTGTTTCGAATTAAGCTCATAAAACTGCACTTCTTTCTCCATTTAACCGTTCCTCTAACTGCAGTAGTTTACGAGATCCCTGTACTAAACATTGAAAAAAACTCACCCTGTATATTAGTTAAGTATAAAAATGGTAAGGGTGAGGTGCATATGTAACAACGTAGGGCTACAATCGATAATAGTTTAAATTAAACTCCCTCAGATCAGGCTAGATGAGGTAAGGTCATGGTTAGAGTTCAGAATCATTCCAAGTAATAAGACCTTATGTGACCTTATGTGATAAATTACACAGCGGTTTTGATATACCCTCACCTTCGTTTTCAAAAAAGAAATTGTTTCTCGTAAGTTTTGATTTTTTAAATTTTGTTTAAAGTTTGATGTCTCACCTCGAGACAGTTTTGAAATTTTCGATTAACACCTGTATTTACAGGGTGATCTCATAAAATTAACTATTTGCTCTTGCTGTTCATCAAAATACACAAGAAAAAATTATTTAAAAAACCCATCAAACGAGATCAAAATAGTGTGGTTGAAAAATGAGTGGTTTTAGAGTTCATTTTCACATATCACCCTGTAGAAAATTTGTGTGACAGTTTTTTTTAGTTTAAATCCAATAAAGCAGAAAAATTGAGAATACGGCTACTGACGACATGCGAAAAAAACCGAAATCTCTTGGGAAAATCGAAATTTATATTTCTTCAATCAAAATCAAACAAAATTTTGGGATATACGATAGGTACCTACTTTAATTTTTGAATAGTGTAAGTATTTCTAATACAATTCGATTATGTGAGTAAGTGAGTATAAAAATTCTGGAACCCTCAATATGTCAGAAAATGTATAAAAAACTCTAAACTGTCGATTCTGGATTTTCACTTGAGAAAACGGTCTTTGGTCTATACGGTTTTGCATACAGTCGGTTCACTCATGCTTTCCTCCCGGCTGGAATAGCCGGGATAGGACCCGGCGGGCTGCTGCTGCGAATCTGAATCGGGATTTCATTCACCGATAATTGATCTAACCCTAGTTCGGCGAGCACGTCTACAACGCTACGGTATGCGCCGCTCTACCGTTCGTCTACTCTTCTTTTCACAATTTGGCATTTGTACGGAATATAATCCATCAACGTCAACAGTCGGGTTGTTTTCTCTCAGTCGCCCGGTCGGATCGCCCCCCGCGTCCCCTTGCCATGTTCGTCCCCCGCACCCGTCCGCCCCCCCTTCATCCTCCCCGGAGCTGCCACGACCGCCTGATCCGGCTCTGTGCCCGACAATAACCCGCGCTCGTATGGATGGACGATTTTTGTCATTTATTATTGGTTTGTGTCGATTGATTTTTCTCGCCCATGTGAAGTTTCATCTGATGTGTTAATTCTCTTTCGGGAGTTTCAGTAACAGAGTTTCTATCTTTGAGTTTGATTTATCGAGTAGAGAAGCTTGATGAAAACTTCAACACCAGGATTTTATGAAATAATTACCCAATGAATTAACGTACCTACCTATATTGTTGGTATCTTTTTTACTACCTTAATGTATGAATGTGTTTGATATAAATATGGACAGCGAAAATCAAATGTCATAGGTACCTAAAATTGCATTTTAAACATAAAAAATAATAACTTTTTTTGATATCGAGATTCGTTTAAAAAATATTTCCAGATACAGAACTATAGGTACCTACTGCTTACCAGAAATAAAGCAATAGCTGCCTAAGATTCAACATTTAAAAAAATATTTCTTGAAAGCAGCCCGATCTTGAATTTAGATCAACTTTCTACAGTTAAAGTGAGACCTACACCTGTTGCATCGTGAAATTTATACCCAATACCTTATTGTGATATCTGGGTGAAGATAAAATGTCATCGTTCAAGAATTCATAATCGCTGAACGTTATTAATGATATTTATATGAAGAAATTTCAAACGTTGTAGTAACATGCTGTTCTAACATATACAAGCACGATATCTACAATCTCGATCCCATTCTCTGACCTATAGGGTCGCTAATAAGATTACGGTGAGGCAGTGCTTGTCGTATGAATGTTATTCCAACAATACGACAACTTCCCGGTAGGTCTTCAAGATTTCGAGAGATGACATTTCCACGGTTGTAATTGTCTAACTGACCAGACTCACGTCATCTTTCATGAGAAGACTCTATCAAGATATGAGATTATACATAGCAAACATATTTGTGATCTGTATCGACGAACCAGTCTTGAAGGAGCTCTTTTTAATTATGTATGCATGCATAAAACAATGCTCTATTAAAATTGGATATAGGTAGCGGAAAAATAAAAGAAAAAGTATTCAACACTCTACCTATAAAAATAAATAAACTCTCCATGGAAGACAAAGATATTTTTGTCATAAGGTAAAATATTATGTTCTAAGTATACCTACCTACCTAATTCAGAAGCCATCTTAATTGTTTTCATCACTGCCATGAAATAGAGCAAATAAAGTGGTAGAAATCTGCTTGAAAATTTTCATTTAGGTATCACATTCTTGCCACTGCTGTGCGAAAATTGCTTAATCCTGTTTCAGTTATTAACAACTCATTCAAAATTCCGAAAGAAAATTTATTTAGAAGAGAGTTGACCTCTTTTTCATTTACTACCAGTAATTCTGTGTAGGTATTTTCATATACATATAGACTCTTTCATAACAGCGGCGGCTTTTCAGAGAAAGTGACAGGGGACTTCACTTACCTATAGGTAAATAAAAATTAATTTTTAAATATAGGTAATAGAAAAAACCTTTCTTATAATTTTTTTTAACAGTACCTAGGTACTTACTCATTTTATTATTTGAGCTAAATATGAGTCAAATACCTGAGCGCCATCAACTCTGTTTATTTTTTGTTTTCATTTTTATTTCAGCCAGAATTTCTTAGATAAGATCCGCTCTGCTCCTTTTTTTTTATGGTTTGTTTGGCTAGATAAATTCCGGTCATCCGAACAATTGAAGCTTTTTTTGAGCCTGTTAAACCGGATCTTGTAAAAAATGAGCTTACCGAATTTTGCCAAAAATCGAATGTTCGAGATGATAGGACTTTGTCCAACCGATACTTAAAAAAATACAATTGATAGAACTTTGCAAAAACCGAATTTTCGAGATATCCGAGAACTTTGTCTAGCTGCGGATCTTGCAAAAAAAATTCGAGCTAATCGTTAGTCGTTAATGGGAGCCTTGGCTGGAGTAACGTTGTAACTTAAATAATTTTTTGGGGTGATTTTCTCACTTCAGTAGGTTTAAATAGGTAGAATGCTTTCACCAAACCGATAGACATGATTCGGGTCGGGTCGGGTAAAGCTCTAATGGTAATGGTCTACTGAACATTATACAGCAATAAAATGAACTCCATGGAGTTTTATATAGGAATTATGGATATCAGAAAAACGTAAATTAGAATAAAAGTGGTAGAAATTTGCGTAAGAAATTTCATTTCTTAGATTTTAAGCCAGAACCCCATGCATGAATGAGATTTTGGTGTCAAAATGTTTTCCGCTATAAACAGATTTTTTAGAAAAATCTTGCAAATTCAGTCAGTTTGACAACGAAATTGAGTTTCTTGAGAACACCACGAGTCCGCAGGACGAGTGGTAATAAGCGGTAATAAGCAATTCAGTTAAAGTTAGAAATAAAAGACAGACTTATAAGATCAATTAAATCACGAGTGGTATTTTATTAGACTATTTCACGAACAACGTGAAAGGCATAAAAAAATCGGCAGGAACGACATATTTTGACGTGCAAATACAATTATTTATTGTCGAACTGTCAAACTTTACATTGTTGATTCTGTATCCATGGTTACGACGTTGAAAAACACCACGCAGATAAGCTCTGCTTCTTCTATGTATAATTACAAGAAGTGAAATCGTGATTATCAAAAATCACATTCTTAGATCTCCACGAAACATGTTGTCAAGCATTAATTACCCGAGTCCGAAGGACGAGGGTAATTATTTGACAACATAATCCTATATAGGTATGTGATTTTCAATTATAATCACGATTTCAGGTGTTATATTCGTTAGATTATACAGCGAATTAAAATTTTAGAAAATCTTCTCCAAAAAGTAACATTTGTAATTTTTGATTGATATTTAATGAAAACTTATAGGTGATTGGTGATTTTTATAGCGTCTGTAGCAACCACTCAACAGTTTGTATGGCAACATAACTCATCGACCAATGAAACATGAGGATTGATTATCTCTGTAGTCAATTGATCGTTGTTTAGCTATATACAGGGTGTCCCAGCTTATTCGAAGCGGTCTCTGTAGGCCAAACGATGGACTTTTAAAAAAAACTTTTTGAAAATTCTAGTACAGGATCACAATGGCCATAATTTAAAATTATTTTGGAGTATACAGAGTGTCCCATATGACTGTGGCATATCAAAGTTATGTTTTTTTAAATGGAATGCTCCTATGTTATTGCATTTTTAGATTGTCTGAGAAGAGAAAATAGGATTGGCTTTTACAGTTGGTGTTTAAATTCAGAAGTTTTTGAGTTATAAACAAGTGAAAATCATCATTTTTCAAGTTCAAGGCCCTGTACAATGAAAACGGCTGAAGATAGAGAAAAACGGCTTACATGTCCATATTTTACTTTTTCATGGACTATCCAATGGTATAGATGAAATGTTTATAAAGGGTGCATGATAAAAAATTTGAAAAATTCTGAGATTTCTCCACGCGTCGACAAATAAAAAAATCAAAGAAAGTAAAAATTTTTCTACACCATAGGATAGTACATAAAAAGTTAAAATAGGGACATGTAAGCCGTTTTTCTCTATCTTGAACCATTTTCATTGTACAGGGCCTTGAACTTGAAAAATGATGATTTTCACTTGTTTATAACTCAAAAACTTCTGAATTTAAACACCAACTGTAAAAGCCAATCCTATTTTCTCTTCTCAGACAATCTAAAAATGCAATAACATAGGAGCATTCCATTTAAAAAAACATAACTTTGATATGCCACAGTCATATGGGACACTCTGTATACTCCAAAATAATTTTAAATTATGGCCATTGTGATCCTGTACTTGAATTTTCAAAAAGTTTTTTGAAAAAGTCCATCGTTTGGCCTACAGAGACCGCTTCGAATAAGCTGAGACACTCTGTATATAGTCACGAGGAAGTATTAGGGAAATATTACATTATTGCCCGTATTCACAAAGGATTACCAAATAATTACGTAATCAGTTATCTCCATCTCATTCTAATGCAAGCAAACTGTATATCTCCATCTCATTCATTTAATTAATTTCGAGATATTACAGAGCCACAACGCTTTGTGAATACGGGCATATGAGTTGTATAATCGCGGTAAGGCAGAGCTGTCTTTCAAGTCTGATTATTCAGATTATACCTGATATACTTGAAAATGAGTGATCATAGGTACATTTTCTAGAAAATCATGAAGTCGTTCCTACATAGAAAAATAATTGAACAAAGATTGAAAAATTAGATTCGACTTGTCATAACGTAGAACACGTCACTGTTCAAATCTTATAGACCAGGAAAAAAAAACTCGTAACGCTCATATAATGAACTGTGACAGAAAGAGAGACCGAAAATCAATTATCCGACATTTTTTGGTGCCAGAAATTCGACATTTAACTTAAAACATTTTATAAATACAATTTGTATTCGGTTAAAAAGGTATATGGTCTGGTTTCATCTGGTTTTGTACAAACATTTACGCACCCCTTTTTTTCTTTGCCTTAAGGCTCGCAGATATACTTAATGAACATTTTTTAATTTTCTTTTTTTTTTAAGTTTGCTCCATATTACATAAATGTAATAAAGTCACTAATTAAAACACGAACACGGAAAAGTTAATTTCTGACTGCCGTTTTATATGAGATATATTTTTTAAGTCTCCGTCAAGATGAATGAAACTTTCATTTTCACTCTTCACCTTGATCTAGACTCATATACCATACCCACAATACATAAAGTTATTGATTAACCATTTCACTGATCCACCGATCCACTAACACTAACACCCGTGTATACCTACTCAATAATATAATAAATGATGCACCGAAGCAAGAAGCGAACAGCAGCAGCTCGCGGTAACTCTTTACCTCATTATTTCATATTCTCGCAGCATCATCATACGTCATGGCTGGCTCTTGGATGACTGGGTCAGGACTTTAGAGGGCGAATATCCGGATGACTGACAGCCAGAATGGCCGCCGGTGTTGTCTGACACCCGGAGGATTACTTGCAACTTCTCCTCTTTCATTGGACTGAGCACGGCTTCCATCCAGGAGATGTCGATGTCATTCCAGATATGGTAGCCATCACGGTGGGTAACCGCGCACTGTTTATATATTCAAATTTCAATCGCGGCTATTGTGGTCCGTTTTGCAGAATCATGCCTGCTTATATTAATTGATTAATTATATCCCCAGTTCTGTAGGTATATCTCCTATATACCTAGACTAGACATATTATGTGCGAGACTTGAATCAGATCTTTTTTTTTTGTAAAATTTTAATGTCCATCGGTAAGATCTATTATCTATATAAGATAAGGAATGCATCTTATTAGAAGCATAATTTTAAAATGTAGAATGTTAAAATTTAAATGTAACTTTCATTATTGTGACGTGATTTTCGTCATTTGACGTCAATTTGAATTATTAAAATCAAGGCAATAATGAAAATGACGTCACAAATTGAATACTTTTTCCAGATTTTTCAGAAAATGGCTTAATAGACTGGAAATGTAAAACCACAGCACCTTTTTTTCGCAACAAGTGTTCCTGGTGTGTTTACATTTTAAGTCTATTAAGCCATTTTCTAGAAAATCTGGAAAAAGTATTCAATTTGTGACGTCACTTCTAATTCTCATTGTGACGAGATTTTCGTCATTTGACGTCATTCAATTTTAATTATTGATAAATCAAGGCAATAATGACTATGACGTCATCAATTGAACACTTTTACCCCTTGTCTCAAAAATGGCTTAATAGGCTTGAAATGTGAAAACACTAACAGAAGCACCTTTTTCCCTCAACAAGTGATGTTCTTGGTGTGTTTACATTTCAAGTCTATTGAGCCATTATTGAGGAGATCGAGAAAAAGTGTTCAATTTGTGACGTCATTTTAACCATTCCTCATTGTGACGTGATTTTCGTCATTTGACGTCAAGCAATTTTAATTATTGTTAAAGTCAAGGAAATAATAAAAATGACGTCATATATTAAATATTTTTTCCCGATTTTCCCAAAAAAGGCTCTAGTATACTTGAAAGGTAAAAACACTAACAGAAGCACCTTTTTTCCTCAACAAATGTTCCTTGTGTGTTTACATTTAAGTCTGTCGAGTCATTTTCCATCAGCAGATCGGGCAAAAATGTTCAATTTTTGACGTCACTACCATTCATTCTCATTGTGACGTGATTTTCGTCAATTGACGTCAATTTTAATTGTTAAAAGCAAGGCAATAATGAAAATGACGTCACAAATTGAAAACTTCATAATATTTGTGTAAACCTTACGAACGGAAACAACAGAGGAGCTGTCGATTAGTTTGATCGACTTACCACTTGAACGTATCTCTGGAAAAGCCTCGCTGTAGATCTGACTGCATGGTGCTAGGTACTCAGGAGCTTTTTCTTCCTTCTAAAAAGAAAACGAAAACAAATCACTTACTAGATTTGCATCCTTATTGCTCGCCTATTCTCGCATGAACCGCTGAACCCGACCGTTTCTATTCGGTCCCCCAAACACCATTGACTTCTTGGTATCTTAACTTAACTTTCAACAAATCAACTTTTCTAGCTCAGGTTTCGAAATTGAACTTTTCCTCGCAGCGTTGTCGCTTGAACTTTTGTTTACCAGTCATATAATTACTTTAAGTTAGGGAAATAAAAGTTAGGGAAATTTTGACAACGAAAATGGCACTGTGTACTTTATTTGAGTTTGTGCCAATCTTCCATAGTCAGCGCTCTATAGTGAGGTAAATCCAGCACGCGTTAAAAAAAATTCGCTGCGGTAGCAATTCACGGGTCTTAATAAGTTGTTTGCTTTACTATACATACTTATCATAAACGCATGACGTCATGTTTAATGCTAATTTGCGTCAATCTCTTATAATTTAGGCATACTTTCTTTGAGTCCAGATTATTTTTCTTGGGGGAAAAACAATTATTCTTTCTCAGAAAAAAAAACAGTTTTCTTGTAGGTATTGATCGGGATAAAAATTTCTTATTTTTTTCTTTTTCAAAAATAAATAAATGAAGTCTTGTAGCCATCCTGGCTCCGCCACAGTGCCGCTGTTAATTTTTTTTATTTGGTCGTAATTTTTTTTTAACGTTGCGGTGAACGAAATTTTTGGTTGGACAAACGTGGACAAATCGTGGGCAAATGAATGTTGCTTGAATTTAATAAAAATTCGAATTCATTTTATTCTGCAAAAATTTATTTTTATTCGGTCACAATGTTTCTTTGAGGGGAGGGGGGCAAATTACGGATGGATAAATGTGAGAAACGTTTGAAAATGAATGAAACATGTTCATGGGGCTGCTGCATGTCAAATTTTAAAAATTTCCGTCCCTATTTTTTTTAATGGTGGAAAATCGAGGACAAACGAGTGATACCATTTGTATTTTATGAAAATTTGCACTTTTTGGGGTGTCAAGTTCAATAATGAGCTTAGTAATATGTAGTTGCATATAATATAAGATAGAGGTATAATAGTCACTAATGAAGAAATTACGTACTTACTAATAAAGTATAATATAATATAAGAGAATTCATTATTATAGCATAATGAGTAGAAAGAGAACGTCCAATTTGCAGCACACCAATTTATATAAATTATAAAAATTCATCATGATTAATTTAATTTAACTACCCATAATTATCTCACGCAAATCGTTTAACTGAGCCATTGTTCAAATCATTAATTAAGGTCTATTCACCTGGCCTGTTCCAAGTTCAGAGCCACTGAATGATGCAATTATTATTGTTATTAAACATTCTAATAAGCGGTTTAGCTCGACTGCAGCGGCAGTTCCATCCGCAATTTGTTGAAGCGTACCTACCTACTGCAAAAACAAGACCCAGACCAACGAAATGCACATTATTAATCACTCGGTTATGGCAAGATGTGTGCGATTATGATATCTGTCCACGATTAATTAATCATTTAAAATTAGATAGAACTCTTTCTATTCACTATATGTATTATACAGCTGTTAATTATCATCTGAACAATAACATATCACGTTATTCGGATACCATACCAAGCAGAGCGTTTTTGAAGGAATCGTGATGATTGATATCTTCTGAATTGAATTCTGTTCCCTTCTACGGGTAGATGTGTAACGTAGGTATGAGATATGAGATAAACTGTTCATGATACGTGCGGGTATACATATTTTGCATCAATGGTGGTATATTAAAAAAAAACTTGCTTCACTAACGGCTTAATGAGAAACTTCTTACAAAAATCAACAGTGCCTTGTGAAGAAGAATTTAGTTCATCAATACCTATAATAATATGGCTTAACTGACGTTATGTTTTTTTTTAATATAAATCTTTATTATTGCAGTTACATTAGTAAATTATTATGACACCAAAAGAACAGAAAATTACAATTAATAATCATTCAAGTTGAATAAATTAAATTTGAATCAATACTACTTATTAGAATTATTTTGTCGATTTAAGGCCAGATTACCTACCATTTCAAATTACTGTTTGAATTGGAGACTTTTATCCCATTCAATGGTAAAAAGAATCATTTTTGATCCCATGACACAAAATTAAATAAAATGAAAATGAACGAGTCCTAATAATGGATTCTTAAAAACTCGTTACAATTTGTCTTCCCTGATTTAATGACCCGGAGTGGTATAAAGTTAGCAATATCATAATTCTTGTTAAACACATGTTTGTTTATACAATAACACTTCAGTCAACTAATAAAGAAGGATTTATGTGGTGAGTAGTTACCTCTGAATTTCCCTCTACAACCATTCAATTCTACCGGGTAATAAATCTTCCATCCGTGTTACTCGACGCCGCCGTGCTCGGAACCGTAGTCAGTCCGCTGGCTCACGACTCAACGGCCCTCGGAAGAACCGCGGCCTGGAACTACGAAAGAGGGTTGCTTAAACGTTGCCGTTACTTTGAAAAATTCCCCAAAAAATTATTTACCGCGCAGAAATTAATCAAAAATTTATTTCTTGATAACAATCTTGGGCTGTTTTACATGACAAAATCAGAGTGACAGATAAATTGTTCCCTATTGGCTTGGGTAAACGTTGACTGGCAAGAATAAAAATTTCTGCAAAAATTTGAACTCGCTCTGTGGAGATGGCCTACTGTAGAGATAGCTCCCGTGAAAAAAATTATTTTTATAGAATGATAACATAAAGTGAAAACCATGAAATCTGCTGGAACTGAATTCTCGCGTCATTATTAATTGTTTCCAAAACTATCGCGAAGTATTGACGCATTTAATGATGCGAGAAGAGAGGGTTCACGGTCAATGCGCGCCGACAAGGTAGCGAATACCATTACATAATAATTATTGAAACTAAAACATCCTGGATGTGGTTCAATTTTTGGAAATGATTTTTGGGGATACTTAGCGCAGTGGAGATGTGTACCTATATGTATACTGTAACCGCTTTCATTTTATGCCATATGGTTATAGCTTCATAAGATTATAGAATAATTTCACAATTATATTTACCTACTAATGGCAGTGGCAGTTCGTAGCTTGCAAGACGCAAAGTTAGTGAAGTGTCGATTCTATCCAGGAAAAAGTCCCGCCCAGCGCGAATGTTTTTTTTTGCAAGGTCCAGTTAGACAAAAATATAGGTCGCAGCTCGTTTTTTTTTGCAAAGTGCGGTTCGGTTTGATGTAGAAAACATTGGCAGTTTAAATTGTTCTTTCATAATGCCAATTTTAACTGTATCATATAGAAATTTGTGTAGAAATTAAGGATAAAAAAAATTCAAGCAACCCTGAAATCTCCACCATTGCATATGGAAAGTTATTTATGTAGCGCACAAAAAGTAGCTCATATTATTGAAAGATGTGTACAAATATCATTTTTATATCTAAAACGGTTCCTGAGATATCGTCAAAAACTAAAAAAAAAGAAATTCGAAAGCGGTGGGTTTTCGGACTTATGTTAAAAGGGCGAAAAAAGTAGCGCTCCTAGAGGACAAATTTTAATTCGAGAACCAGAGTTTTGACAAAAGAATCCGCCAGGCGGTGCTTTTTTTCAAGGTCGCACACTGCACAGAGGAAATTTTCATTTTCCGACACATGTTTCGAAAACCCTTTATAAATTATTGTTCATTCACGTTTCCATTAAGATCTTCCACAATCGCATCTCTTCTAGTGAAACTTTTCGTTCAGATTTGTCTACTAAATACACTTAACAGCTGAAGATTTTCTTTGATACAGGACCAAATCTGTACTGACTTTTACCAACAAGCTTGTCTCTTACATAGTGAGGACATCTATATTCCCTCACTCCTTTAATTTCTGAATCGAATAAGAACTTTGGTACAAAAACTCAACATAAAAAAATGAGTATGTTATTTTTAAATTTTTACATTCTGATGTGGTCAGTGGGAATGTTTGATGGCACCTAGAACGAGGCCGTGCAGAAATACACGTCGAGCTGCAGTAGCTCATTCCTATCAGATTCGGCTCGTTACACCTCGCACCACCTTATTTCATGTCCAGAACCGCATCCCTTTGGAATAACATTCCAAGCGAAGTGTTTTCTGAGGAATACAACCTGCAACGATTCAAAGTCAAAGTGAATTGATATCTCCACTCGTGCACCGCTCCCATAGCGCCATAGGAATTTCCCTGCAGTACATGTGACTTTTTAATGAAAAAAGTCACCAACTCACCCACGCTTTAAATTCTGAGTCCTGTGAGGAAAAATGATGCTACGAAAATTATGACATGAATTTACCTACTTTTTGACGTAAAGCTGATGTGTCAAAAAGCATTAGTATGTTATTTTTCAGTTTTGACAGTCTTTGTGTCAGTGGGAACATTTATAGTCGCCCTCCTCCCTTTAAATCCTGTGCCCAGTGGGGAAAAGTAATATGGTACGAAAACAATGATATGAATTTAACTACTTTTTGATGTAAAGCTGATGTGTCAAAAATGTCAAAGATGCCATTGCCTCTCTGATACGTACTGTTAAAACCAAAAACTAACATACTCTTTGGGTAGATAATAATTAAAATGCTTATAAAATTAGGTGTCCCCTCAAAATTTTTTTTTAGTATTCGATCTTTTTTCGACTCGATTCGAGAGTTTAATGAGCCCCCCTCTTAAAACTCTCGAATCGACTATCCCCCCAACCCACAGTCGATCCTGGCTCGGCCAAGAGCAAACAAGTTACACATTAACAATTAAGTGAATCTTATCCAGGATAAATTCATCCAAAAAGGCACCACCTGCTTCTCTTAACATGGAAAACCATGGTCTTACAGTAGAAATAAGATACATGTCTCAAGTGTCAAAAGAAGTGACAAATGTTTTTACCTAAGGACTTCTATACTATAAGTACTAATTATTGCTGGCGCTAGTGTGATGATAATTTTATTTTTGGTGTATTTCCAGAAACTTGTTTGTAAGTATGTGCCAAAATAATCGTTTTTAAGAAAAAATAAACTTTTTGAGTGGAGAAATGTTAATTTGGCAACACTGGGCTGTCGACAGCCGACCTTCCAGACCAGTTCACTTCAGCAAGTGACATGCAAATAGAAACGACGCAAGCATTCACTCAACTCATTAAATACTTGCCCGTCTTACAAATGTCAAATACTGGAGTTCCTCGCCTTTCTTCACTTCACAAATATTTTGCAAATTACTTCGCCTGCGGAATGTCTTCATGATTTATTGGAATTTGTTTATTAAACCAAGCAGCATGTGCAGCATTGTTGAAGATGAACATAAATAATACAATAGATGGACAATATGTAGTTGTTGAAATAATCTTGTCAATAATAATATAGCCGAACCAAATTATTTTTTGTTTCAAATTCTGTTTTTTTTTATTAAGACGTTCTTGAGAAGCTTCATTATTATAAATATCCGTGAGTATAATAAAAAGTATTTAATAAAAAAAAATATGAAGGTACATTTCATTTCATGATAGTTTCGCGCATTTTAAGACAAAGGTCTAATTCGAGTTTCAATTTGAGATGCACAATGCAACTGTGAGGTTTTCCCTCGAGTCTCGTCTGGTTTAATGTTTATGAAGAATTGTGAATATCATGATAACCATTTATTAAACGGGAGCATTGTAACTGACAATGCAAAGAACTGCTCTGCAAGCTTTTGTCTCTGGATATTATTCCAAATTTAATTTATATTTACACGATTTTCTCCGTTTCTAGTACGAGAATGGGGTGGAATGCAGAAGAACGGAAATGTATTAATGAGAAGTTTGCGTGTCAGGAACATGCCAATTGGTTGCTACTAATGCACCGTAGGTTGCAAAATTTTGGAGTCGAATTGAATATGCACGTTAATTTAAATTAGGTATAATTAGTATTTATTAAAAATCATCTTTTCATTAATTTCGCTTCTGGGGTTGAGATAGGTAGGTACATATTTTAAGCTACAGTGGCGTTGCATATATACAGGGTGTCCCAGCTTATTCGAAGCGGTCTCTGTAGGCTAAACGATGGACTTTTTTGGAAAACTTTTTGAAAATTCAAGTACAGAATCACAATGGCCATAATTTAAAATTATTTTGGACTATACAAAGTGTCCCATATGAGAGTGGCATATCAAAGTTATGTTTTTTTAAATGGAATGCTCCTATGTTATTGCATTTTTAGATTGCCTGAGAAGAGGAAATAAGATTGGCTTTTACAGTTGGTGTTTAAATTCAGAAGTTTTTGAGTTATAAACAAGTGAAAATCGTCATTTTTGAAGTTCAAGGCCCTGTACAACGAAAACGACTGAAGATAGAGAAAAACGGCTTACATGTCCCTATTTTAACTTTTCATGTACTATCCTATGGTATTGAAACATTTGTACTTTCTTTGATTTTTTTATTTGGCGACGCGTGGAGAAATCTCAGATTTTTTCAAATTTTCTATCACCCTGTATAAACATTTTATCTACATCATAGGATAGTACATGAAAAAGTAAAATAGGGACATGTAAGCCGTTTTTATGTATCTTAAGCCGTTTTCGTTGTACAGGGCCTTGAACTTCAAAAATGACGATTTTCACTTGTTTATAACTCAAAAACTTCTGAATTTAAACACCAACTGTAAAAGCCAATTTTATTTTCTCTTCTCAGACAATCTAAAAATGCAATAACATAGGAGCATTCCATTTAAAAAAAACATAATTTTGATATGCCACTGTCATATGGGACACTCTGTACACTCCAAAATAATTTTAAATTATGGCCATTGTGATTCTGTGCTTGAATTTGCAATTTTTTTTGGAAAAAATCCATCGATTGGCCCATAGAGACCGCTTCGAATAAGCTGGGACACCCTGTATAGTGTATATTTTTTATTTGGGCTCTCATAAAATGTAGGTATGTTTTTATTAGGTGCTATAAAAAGAAAATTTGAATCCGATAGTGACTACTTAGGTAATGAGAAGAAATTCCAGTTTAATGGAGCTCTACTTGCTTAATTCATTAACAAGTCAAAAAATTCCGTTATTAAGCTAGGCATAATTAAATTCTCAGAGAAAAGTTTTACTTAGTATAGCTTTGATTTTCCCACCCTGTATGTTTTTGCATTGGTCGCCGAACACGAATTTAAAGTTTAAGTCAACATTTATCCCGGAACTTTGCTTTTTTGCACTTTTAGCTCAAATCGCAGTTTTTTTAATTTAGTTTTGATCAAGTCAGAAACTTGTCTCAGAAATTTAGGCAAAAAATGCAAAAAAAAAAGTTCAAGGCCAAATTTTTGCCACAAACTTGAAATTCGTGTTAAGCGACCCAAAAAAACAGGGTGAGAAATCAAAACTAATAGCAAACCTTCACAAAGCCCCACGCAATGGGAATTGGTTTTTTTTTGCGAGTTCTACCGGCGGAACGGTCTTCCCAAAAAACGCTTTTGTATGAGAAATGTAAGAAATTTTGTCTAAGTTTAATTTTGTATTGAGAAACCGTCTTTCTGAGATTTAGACCTGCAAAACTGAAAAAAGTGCAAAATTTTGCACAAAAAGTACAGAAAAAAAAAAGTTCCAGGCCAAATTTATGCTAGCAAACTTCAAGTTCGTGTTCAACCCAAAAAAAACATATAGAAGGTGAGAAAACCAAAAGTATAGAAAATTTTACAAAGCTCTACGCAATGAAATTTTTTTTGCGCGCTCTACCGGCGGAACGCGGAACTATCTTATAGGCATTAAAAAAAACGTTATTAATGAGAAATGTAGGAAATTTTTCTGCTTTAATTTTCTATAGAATGGACTTTTTGAAAATACTCTCTCTATCCGGTGAGATTTGGGCCAAAAACTGAAAAACTATAGAAAAACTTTCCAATACCCCACCCAATTAGATTTTTTTTGTCACGCTCTAATACCGGAGAAATTGTTAAGGTATTACAAAAAGTTCTATATGAGAAATGTAGAAAATTTAGTCTACTTTTATTTTGTATAGAATGGACTTGTCGAAAAAACGCTTCCTTTCTGATAATTAGACCAAAAATGGAAAAAATGGCAAAAAATTAAAAAAAAAACAGCTAAAGAAACCAAAGTTCCTCGCCAAATTTTTGCCAGAAAACTTCAAATTCGTGCTCAGCGACTCAACAAAACACCAGAGTGTGAGAAAACCAAAACTACCTATAGAAAGCTTTCCGAAACCCCACGCAATGGGAATTTTTTTTTTTTGCGCCCCTATAATACCGGCGGAATGGAAAACGGTTACTCTTAAAAAAAATTATTATTAATGAGGAATGTATGAAATTTAAACTGCATTAATTTTGTAAAGAATGGACTTCAGAAAAACTCTTTCTTTTTGAGATTTAGACCAAAAATTTCAAAAAAAATTGCAAAAATTTGGACAAAAAGTGCAAAAAAACGAAGTTGCAGGCAAAATCTTTGTCAGCAAACTTACAATTATTTCTGTTCAGCCACCCAAAAAAACAAAAAACATAGAAGGTGAAAAAATCAAAACTATACCTATAGGTATACCTATAGCAAAACTTTCCAAAACCACGCAATGGAATACGTTTTTTTTGCGCGCTTTACCAGCGGAACGGGAAACGGTTAGTTCTCAAAAAAAGTTTTTATGAGAATATTGGATCTACTTTAATTTTGTATAGAACGGACTTCGAAGAAGCTCTACCTTTAATAGGAAGAGCGAGAATTTTCTTCATGAAAAAATGTAACAGCAGAATATATAGGTATACCTACTTTAGTCTTGACTCATTATACCTACAGGATGTTCGTTTTTTCAATTTATCATGGGATCTTAATCTCGCTTATCTTAGGGGATACGAAGTAAGTATTGGGTTTAAATTGGGGCAAAGCTGGGTTATTTTTGTAATTATTTATAATCTGGAAAGTAAGTTAGGATATTGTCAGTAGTTCTTGAAATAAACTGAAAGACCTGAAGTCTAAAAATCTTCTTTTATATTAGATAGCCATATCTTTTTTATTATGCAAATAAGTAGATCCTATAATGAATAGATTCCACGGTTTTCATAGTCAACTTTTGTTTTTCTTAAGGGCGCCAATTGTTTTTCATATCATTTAAAGATTGGAAGAACTAAAAAAAAATCTATTTTCTATTTTTATTCGATAAAAATGTTTCTACTGAATAACGTCTTACAAAAACCATTCACAGACAAACCATAAGGCAAACAATATGACCTCATGAAAAAAATCTGTTTTTTTACAAAAAAAGAAGAAAAACAAATCTAGACTATTATTGGTTTCACTGTTTTTTTTTAATACCGAGTGCCATGAAAAATAAAAATGTTGGTCATAAAAAAAACAAAGGTTGACTAATAAAATAACCATAGAATCTAGTCAGCTTCGAAAATTTTTTAATTGTCAAATCAATAGGTAGACCCTCCTGACGACCTATGCGTTAACGTACAATTTTTTTTTTTAAAATGTATGTAAAATAGGAAATTTTCATTTTTCAGTTTTTTCAGCATATTTCAGCCATTACGGAACCGAGATCCCCATGTTTAAGCTCGAAAAAACAAAAAACGGACCGCCTGTATAATTGTTTAAAAAAAGCCCCTACTTAATTATACCTAAGTATCTTTTTTTTGTAGAAACCTTAAGAAGAAAACCTGAAGACGCCAAAATCCACTTCAATAAGTGTTACGTAACCTTATGGAAATGAAAATACAGTAATGCTAATTCTACTGTGCTTCACCGACTGGTATCCCAAGCAGAGGGAATGGTATGGAGTTCCTCAAAAACATTTTTTTTACAGTTCTGACCGAAGGGTTGAAAATCACTTATACTTATATCAACTTGGTGAGTGTAGGTTAAAAAAACTATAAAAATAACGAACCGTTATTTCATTTTAGATTATTTTTAATGACAGATTCAAATAAAAAATAAATTAAAGGTCTTTACTAAAAAAAATATATTAAGGATCGTATAAACTGTACTGTGATACTTTCAATAAAAGTTGTATTAATTAGTGTTTCTAAAAAGATTTATAGTTCAATATTATAAGAAATTGTGACAGAAACAAAATTTTTCCATGCACCCATCATGAAAAAATAATTTTTTATATAGAACGCCACTGCAAATTATTCGATTCCTACTGTTTATATCTCTAATCATCTTATAATCGACTCAACGACAGCAGATTCTCAGTCGTAACACATGGCACTTAATTTATACTGCATGGTCATAATTTTGCTTAAGAACTGTTGCATAATTCTTTTGGAGTAGTTTGAAGTGATCTTCAGAAGTGATAGTGCCTACATCAAACTGCGTTGCACTTGTTGCAATAAAATATCGCTGCCTTTTTCTAAATCATAAAGAAATAATTTATGACACTGCTGATCGAGTTTTTTTAATAAAAAAAATATTTTTGCTATAGAAATATCATTAGATCCTTCTAAACTTCTGTGTTTCTGTGAATGAAAGCCGGATTGAAGTAAAGGTAAGAATTAAATTTTTTATCTTCTCTAAAAGCTTAAAAAAAATCAGTAGATAATGTACCTTGCGGTGGAAATAGAAAGACGATCTATCAGAGTATAGTTTAAATTGGTGAGCATCTCTTTGGCGCACGTCATTTACACGATTCATTACCGGCTTGTGCCGTTGGTGTCGGTACGCTTCACTGACGATCCTCCTGACCATAAGCCGGGAAGCACGGAGCTAGTTTTTGCCAGCCTCAGAATGCTGGAACTGAACTGAAACTAATTAAAAGTCGTCGCTCCGATCGAATCCTGCTGGCGGGACATCACTCAAGTCTCGCAAGGCACCGGCAGCGTTCAACCCGTCTATCCCAAAATTTCTTTTCTGTCACTGAACCGTTTAATAACTGCCTTGTTCGAATTGTTGTTGTTCCCTTTGGAAACTTGACGAAAACGTGTAATGCTTGCCAGCTCAGTAGCAGTCGGTATTTCATTTTGCATCACCTTTGAATTTATTTATTTATAAAAGTGTTAAGCGAGGTTTGAATTATTGTCGGTTTTTTTCACTAGGCTCGGCTGGTAATTTGACCCGGTAATTTTTATTTAGTCACACTTGAATGCCTTTTCAAAATTATTTATTTGTTTCTGCTGTGGTATACAATCAAATGTGATTACACTTTTTGATTGAACAAAAAAAGCTTTTTCCAAGATGAGGCCTTGCTTAGAAAATATTTCCAAAAATGTAAAATTAAGGCTGCTAAAAAATAATTTTTTTCAATAACCCCATGTATAAAATCATATTTTAAGCATAAAAGAGAGAATAACTTTTTTCAAGATAATGCCTCGTTTGGGAAATATTTCCAAAAATGTAGTTCAGTTACTGAATAAAACATTGTTTTATTGCGGCCTTAGTTTTACATTTTTGAGGATATTTCATAAACAAGACCTGATCTTGGAAAAATTTATTCTCTCTTTTATGCTTAATATACGATTTTATACATTGTGTTCGATTTTAACTGCCCAGTTACTAATTTTTTTTTTTTTTTATCAATTTTAGTTTTAGTACATTTTTGGAAATATTTCCTAAACGACTGACCTTGAAAAAAGTTATTCTTTTGTTTTAAGTTTAAAATACGATTTTATACATGACGTTTCATTTTGGCTGACCAGTTACCGAACACCCTGTATTAAGGTGATTTGGCAAATATTTTATTTCACTGGCGTGTTTCAAGAAGACGACAAAGTCCAACAAAAAATAGATTCCAGTAATTGAAACATTGTTTTTCTAGATTTCTTACCTGTTCCACGCCCATTAAAGTTTAAGTACTTACAAAAATTAATTAATTTCTTTTTGAGCTATAACGTTATTTTCAAATCAATTAAGAAGACAACATCAAAACTGGCCACCTGCAGGCAGTTTCTTGAATAATGTTTTTCCTAATTTTCATCAGGAAAAAACAAGGTGGCTAACTGTAGCATTGGGAATTTTGGTGTGCCCTAACTACTATGGTTACAAGTTATTAGAAAATATTGAGATTCGTTCTTTTAAAAATGAAGGCTATAACATTTTTTGTAAAAGTTTGTTACCTATATAACTTTTTAAAGATTATTTATGGTTGGAATTCATGCACTATAATAAAAATGCCATCAATTTCTAGATGGATCTCTTGAAAGCAATCAGTTCCACGTCTTGAAATGTTTATATGAAAATAGAAAGATGTGTTAGGTGCATAGGATTTGGTTATATTTTTAAGCAAACCTTTTTTACCGGATAGGAGAAAATTGGACAGAGATATATTGTATAGCTGGAACAAGACAGGTCTAAAATTCAAACCTCCAAACAAACCTTGAATCTTGTTTATAGAATCTTCAATTAACAAAGAAGGGTTGCGGCATCAACGAGGGGGAGTCGATGGGATAGGCAAACATCCCCATCGCTGTTAAGATTATGATAATAGATTCATAACATCTCAATACAGGCACCATCTTGACGCTCTATCCTGGCGCCCGTCCAGACGTCTACTGACGAAGATTGATCGTCCAGCCACGCCGGACAAGATATCAATTGAATTTCTTTCCGCTTACTGGCTAATGTAAATCCACAATAGGACCATCCGAATGGAATTATATGGAGCAGTTTTTCAGCGATACGAAACTTTAATCATTAACTTGACACGTCATTAATGGTCCTTGTGGAGGAAGGATCTTTCGGGGATAATACAATAATTATAAGTCAGATGGGAGGTTTTTAATCGTCTTGAAATTGAAAAACTTTCAAGCTTTGGTGTAAAATATTATTCTTGGGCATTACTATAACCATATAAAAATTATGTTATTAGAAGTTACTTAGATATAATATTAACTACATGTTTTGCATAGCTGGATATTTTTACGCTCTATACCTAAATAGCGTAAAAAAAACCATTAATTTTTGACGAATTTTTACATAGGGTAAAAATAGCCCGTTCATTTTTGACGAATTTTTATATAGCGTAAAAATAGCCCGTTAATTTTTAGCGAATTTTTAAATAGCGAAAAAATAGCCCGTTAATTTTTAGGTAATTTTTAAATAGCGTAAAAATACCCCATTCATTTTGGACGAATTTTTACATAGAGTAAAAATAGCCCGTTCATATTTGACGAATTTTTACATAGAGTAAAAATAGCCCGTTCATATTTGACGAATTTTTACATAGAGTAAAAATAGCCCGTTCATTTTTGACGAATTTTTACATAGCGTAAAAATAGCCCGTTAATTTTTCACGGATTATCAAATAGCGTAAAAATACCCCGCTAATTTTTGACGAATTTTTAAACACCGCGTAAAAACAGCCCGTTAATTTTTCACGAATTTTTACATATATAGCGTAAAAATAGCCCGTTCATTTTTCACAAAATTTTATATAGCGTAACAATAACCCGTTAATATACCGCTCTTTAATATTTTCTATTCTATTTTTGTGTGCATAATTCAATACCACTTAAATTTGAATCTTTGCGAATTTATACTCGTAATATCTACTTCAGTTACTTATTGGCACTCTGAGGATTCCCTGTATCGAGGCCACTATTATCACTAAAAGTGACAGCTAGTCGTACACTACTAAACCGGGCTACTGTTCAAAGTCATCTTGTAATTATTATATTTTGAGGGAGGACTACATTTTGATATTTTGAGATTTAATATTATTTTATGAACTATCAAAGTTAGAAACTTTACTATTTTTAATTTGAATTTCTGTTTCGACTTATTCTTATACTTACTATATCAAATTCTGGCCAGATTTGTAGTTTTGTTTACATTTGTATAGGTATACGATACTAGCCTACCTAATACTAGCGAAAGCAAACAAAATTAACAGAAAAAACCTATTTAGATTTATAATTATTTTTATTGAACCACTTATTTGATTATATAATATATTTGATGAATTTTATAGGGATTTAGGTTCTAATTTAAATTTGCCACTAAAGATTCTTTACAGAACAAATTAGAAAAACTTTCGTACAGCATGCGAGGAGAAGACTGAAGACATGGACGGTACCGTTTCGTCCTTATTATGGACTCATCAGCATATCATATCAGTCAGCTCTAAACTGACTTTTTAAAGAAATTGACTTTAAACAAATTTTTCTAATTTGTTCTGTAAAGAATCTTTAGTGGCAAATTTAAATTAGAACCTAAATCCCAATAAAATTCATCAAATATATTATATAATCAAATAAGTGGCTCAATAAAAATAATTATAAATCTAAAAAGGCCAGGGTGAAAAAATGTGCCATAACATCTTAATTCGTGTAGTAACATCTAATTTATAAATACACATCAGTAAAAATTCAATAAAATTAGCTTGAAAATGAATGTGGGTAGGTATATACTTATGAGAATCAATGTGTAGTTCTTGAATTAATAGAAACCTCTGCATTAGTAGTGTAAAAGTTCATAAATCCATGACAACTCTACTGTTATAGCGAGGATAATACTATATAAAAGACATGCACGTTTCTCTGGTTGCCTGCTCACTCATTTGAAATTAAAAGCCACTACAAAACGAAAACACCAGTTAGAATACATAGAACTTCCAAATTTCGTATAGCATGTGTGGTTTAGAGCTGACTGATATGATATGCTGATGAGTCCATAATAAGGACGAAACGGTACCGTCCATGTCTTCAGTCTTCTCCTCGCATGCTGTACGAAAGTTTTTCTAATTTGTTCTGTAAAGAATCTTTAGTGGCAAATTTAAATTAGAACCTAAATCCCAATAAAATTCATCAAATATATTATAAAACCTATTTAGTTATACTTATGATCTTTCTGTTCATATTCTTAATGATAATACTTAAGTACCTACTATAAACCAAATCCAAAAAGTACCACATATACAATAGAACAAAAAGCAAACATAGGTATTTTATCTAAATTAAAATCACGAGGTTATTTTAACAGATGCTTTACTATAGTACACTTTTTATAATGTAGTGACTCTAAGATTTTATGGCTTACAAAAAATACATAAAATCTCCGTTGAATTACAACCAATCATCTCATCAATTAATTCACCTAACAACGATACTGCGCAACTAACTGCATGATGTCCTGCAAAAATCTTCTTAATTTGTAAAAGATATCAAAGGATTTTGAAGGATTGTACCTAAAGGATTTTGCAAATAACATTAATAACAAAAATAAATGTTACTGTAAATACCTAGCTTGATCAATTTTTTACTTGAAATATTGTATATTTTAACGGTGCATTAAAATAACATAGGTCATTATTTACGAGTAGGCTTTAACTCATATTATATTTTAACTCCCACATTACGTCGTGCGGACTTTTGCATTCGCGATGCATTTCGTTAATTTAGACAACTTTATGATTAACTGCTAGAAAGAGTCTTCAAAGTGCAACTCGACTAGCTGGTATTGAAACAGATGATCATAAATTTAGACGGTTGAGTCGCATCATAGAACGGCACATTCATCATTTCACGGGCGCGACGAAAACTTTTATACCAGAAAACATATTACGTTTGTTTTTAAACCTGCTGCTCTCGTGTATAGAAAGAAGTCAAAGGAGCAGCCAGTGGTGGCGACAAAAAAGCTAACTTTTCTGGGCATGGTTTCACTTCGCTTCCCACATATTTCAGTTCGCACAAACTCAGTTTCTTTCTCTTTATGCTGTAAAGTCTAAAAATGATTCGAGAGAAAAATAATTCATAAGTGAATAATAATAATAATTATTGACACGTTTTATACCTATTCTTCAAAGGAGTTTTTATACTTCTACACCTTCATACAGGGTGATCAATAACTCAGACACTGAAAGCATGCTGTGAAAAATTTCACTTTTTAATTAAGAGTGGTAAATTTTCTTACCGCATTGCTCTAAGTTGTTTTTTTCCCACAAGATATGACCATTTATGTAACAATAGAATTAATATATCAAGAAACTATTTTTTTATGCGAATTGAAAGAGAATATTTTTCCCTCAGTTATAGGGGGTTGTCTAGATGCCCCTCCTAGTAATTTTCATCCAAATGGTAGAAAGTATAGTAGAAAGAAATCGCTAATAAGTTCTAAAATTATTGATTATTATCATTTGTGTTATATAAATTTTAGCGAGCTGATATACTCCTTCGACGTGCTCTACGAACCGCCACTGATCCCCGATAGGTATATGTTTAACCGATCTAAATCCACATCCTGAATTCGGCCCCGTCGTAATCTCCAGAAGCAGATCCCGGTGTACGGTGTATGGCACCGCGTCTTGGAGACCGGTGTCACGGGCCATAAATGTTCACTTATGTTTCTATTAAGGCTACCGACATCCTATTAACACAGTAACGGTAGAGATATTTGCCAGCGGAGATGGGATCGCTCCAGACTTCCTCCAGGGAGACTTCCATGCGTGCCAACCCAAACAAGATCTAACAAATAAAGCGTACAGTACCACTATTTATTCAGCTCTCTTTATTTCTCTATTAAATTAACGGGCTGCGGTGTCTGAGGCCAGCACCGTGAAGATTTTTAATTATGTATGAAGATTTGTGGGTAAAAATTGTGAGCCAAGATTTTGAAAAATTCAATAACACTTGCTTGAAATTGGCTTGCTTTTCAACACCTTGACGGTTCTTTAACTAAACAATTTTTACTAATTATATGTTAATTCCTAAATAACAAGTCGAATAAGTTATGCGTTCCATATTCATGTGAAGAATGATGTATGAAGAATGGTTACTTTATAGTAGCGAAACACCAGAGCTTATTAGAAAAATTTATAGAGATTTTCAATTAAATTAGGTATAATAATCTACCTATTCATTAGGTAGCAATTAATAATACCACCTAAATAGCTAGTTATTCTTCGTTGTTAGGCACTGAGAGCCACAAAATACATGAAATTTTATTAATATTTTTTGTTAATACAGGTGTAGCAGGAGTTTTGCCTATTTATAGTTACAAGAAAATTTATCACATCTGATTAATAATACACCTATTCAAAAGAATAAAAAATTTCGTAAAATTGGTAAAATTTTTATTTCGATTCAATTTGACTAAAATTAGGTCACTTGAGTTTACTATTTTTTTTTTACTATAGATGGAATTTACCCTAAGTAAAAAGTAATAAAAAAAAACCTTCTTGCGCATCAATCGCAGAAATAGTGTATTTTTTCAATAATAAATATTTTCTTCCTATTTCTTCTTATAATTAATATAATGAAAAAATAATCCGCAGTTTCTTTTGAGAAAACTCAACCTACTTAGAAAAAACTTAGTTGTCGTTGCGATTGGTCTTCTAATTTTCAGAATCAATCATAATTGAATGTGAAAAAAAATAAAAAAAGAAATTCCATCGATTTAATAATTTTAAAATAGTGTAAGCTAATTTTCGACCAGCGAGGAATTTTTTTATTTTTCGTTAAAAGTGCCCATACATGCGAGGCAAAATGAAGATAAGACTTCAAATTATATGTTGAAGAAAAAAAATTTGAAAAGAAGATCACGATTGAGAAAATACAGGAAGATAAAATGGCCGACGCGAGAAACAGTCGAAATGACCTGACGAAGTTTTTCCAGATTTTAACAGTTTTTCCAACGTTTCAGGAAAAAAACTATATTTACCTTTTTTGTAGGTAATAAATGGCTCTATCGCACTGTTTTGTTATTTTTTCGAAGGGTCGACAAATAATTCGAAAAAAATTTGAAATCATGAAAAAAATGATAGAAGAGCGTCGAAAAATGCTTGTCGTGGGGGAAATTTTTTTTTGCCGCTCACCTAATTTTTTTTTCGAAAAAAGATCTCTATAAAGTTCGTACCTATATACTTTCCCTAAATAACTGTGCAAACAGAATCTTTTCGCCATGTACCGTTACCGAGAAACAAATCCTATAGTTGAGACGTTGTAAAAAGAAGTACGGACCTGAACGGGGGCCTTAAAATTCTCGGATCCGGCCCATTTTCAATAGGTGGTATTTGGGGGTCCCATGGTTCGTCCATGCCAAATTTCAACTTGGTCGGTGCAACTTTCAGACACCTAGAGTGTTTCCTAGGTCGTTCCCGAAAAACACGAAATTCCAGGAAAAAAATACACTTCCCGGTAACGGATCCCGCTCATTTTCAAAAGGCATCGTGGATTCGTGGAACCGTGCGCCTCTTAAATCGAGCGAAATTTAAACTTTATAACGAAAAATGCGGCTCTAGAGTGTCTCCTAGTAATCGCATAGACGGACAGACCGCGTGACTGACATTTTTAGGGACTACCGAGAAATCGGCTTCGCCGGTCTCGAATAAAAATCGAATATCTCCGTCATTTTTCTTATTTGCTTCTTGAAATTTTTCAAGGTTGAAGGTTATTAGTATAGTTGTCTCCTGTGAAAATTTCAGTTCAATTCCTCTAAAAACGGTTATAGAAATTTATACATTTTTACTCTTTTCCTACCCACGCCACTGGCTTGTTAATAAAAATAATGCAAATTTTATTGCTTTAACTCAAATTTCAAATAACTTTCTTCCAATCTTGTTAATTTGATTTCAAAGTTTTATTGCCATCTTGCTCATACGGGGGCTCAAAAAATAGTAAATTTTCCGAAAATTCAAATGGCTGCCATTTTGAAACGGCTTGGCCGATTTGGCTCAAGTGCAATACCAGACCACAGTCCTTATGGATATCTTACTCCCACAAAAATTTCAGCCTCCAAGATTGAAAATTGCGACCTGAAATGAGGTGACAAAAACCGGATTTCTGGAACTTTGAAGGGACAGCCTGTAGAAGTGATGGCACTTTTGGAAATTTTTTCAACGAAAATCTAACACGTCATTTCAAAGTTTCACAAGGATCCAAAATTTCGTTCACTTATCTTGAAAGATAAAGCTACAGGAGCGTTTTTAAAATCGAAAAATCGCGATTTTGGAGAAATAAATATATATATGTATCGTGGGCAGGTGAATTTTGGAAAACCACTTTTTCGTGATCTAAGGGTCAGGATCGGTGGACATTTGATGAGATTGGGTGATTTTCGAAAAGTGATGTCGTCCTCAATAGTGTATTTTTTTTGTTAAAAAATACACTAATAAGAAAAAATAATAATAATTAAAAAACATCCTGTATAAAGTAATTTCCAAAAATGTCTTTAATCGGAGTTTACATTCGTACAAACACGAAAGAAAAAAAAATCCACGTAATTTTGCATTATCCAAGCAAATTTTACGAATTTTACGAAATGCAGGAGGCTAAAACGGTTCGGAGTAAGTCATCACAGGCTTGTATCAGGGCATTTTTCAAATTTAAATTTTGAATTCCACTGAAATATTCCAACGTCAATAATACCTATAAGAATAATACAGCGTTGGGAAGACTGATAAGGTGTAAAGTTATGCTGAAAAGATTATTCTTTTGTGTCCTTGAAGTCTGAGAAATTAGGTAAATAAAAACATCATTTCATGACCTCAAATCACTTTGGAGGGGCACAACTCCGATTAGAGACGTTTTTGGAAATTTTTATGAAAATTTTATATGAAAATCACCTTTAACAAGATTTTTTGACAAGTTTTGACAAGATAATATCGTTACGTTGTTTTTTGTGGCTTTTTGATTTTGTGGCCATCTCGAATCCATTCAAGACATAGGAACAAGAAGTTATCTGTGCCCGATCCTGAAATATCCTGAAAAAATTGAAAAATCCAGATTTCTTATTTTCTAATTATCTTTCTTATTATTGGAGATTAATAAATAATTTTTTGTATGGGCTTATACATATAAGTCGTCAAGAGTTACATAATACGGCTTTATATTGACATAATTCAGAGGGAAAAAATATATTTTTTCGAAAAATTAAGAATAAAAATATTTATATTTTAAATTTTTCTATTTATGGTTTCCATGACTTTGGCGCCCATAAGAAAAAAAGTTGCCTATGAAAATTCTGGGATCTAGTCGGCTATGAAAATTTTTTAAATGTCAGATGGATCGCTGATGACTATTTATACAGGGTGAATATTTAATAGCAGATTTCCTCTTGAGACATTGTACTTAAAGGGCAATTCGTGAATCATATAATTCTTCTAAAAGTTTGTTTTTGTTTTTGTTTGTTCTAAATACCTTCAGGTGTCGCTGCCTTGTCATCCTGCCTTACGTGGGCCGTCGTTTTGTCTTTGAATCGGCCAACTGTCATCCACTGTCACCTTCGCGATTTTTGCACTTGCGCATCTTTTCGTTGTCAACCGGAATTAATTACTTGTTGTTTTCATTCGACGATTTTTCATGTCTTTTTGCTCAGTTGTGCCAGACATTCGTCTTTCCATCTTTTCATCTTTTAATTTCTTGGCGTTTTTTACATGATATCTTGTGCCTCATGCCATTCACGGGTGTAAGTTTTTTCGTTTTCTCGTTTTTTGTTCTTTTATTATATTGCTTTTCGTTTACTGTTTACGTGTTTATTTGTTTTTAGTTCATTTTGTCGCATCAGGATTGGTTTTTTGCCTCCGTCGCTTCTGTAGAACTAATATTCTGTAATAAAATTATCTGCCTTTCAAACTTATGAGAACAAACATACTTTGCGGTAGATTAATCTGAGTTTGAGCAATCTATAGAACCCCTTCACATGCTCTTTATTTAGATCGCTTGACTGTAAGTCTTCTCCTCTTATTATCTCTTAAACACCCCCCTCCCCTTTCTCCTCATTCGTTTGAAAAAAATCGCTTTTGAAAAAGCACAGCCTATAGCTTTCAATCCCCTTCCTCCACCCCCCTCCAATACTAACTGTGTCCCATACAAATATTTATTTAATTTTTTCACCCGCTTTTTCTTTAAAGTCAGTAAGCCTTTTAGGATATTGACACCATTATCAGAAGAAAAATTTTAAAAATTTGCGGGGGAATTTTGTTGTAGGTTCTATGGTCTTCTACGCTTGTTCCTTCATTTCTGTACCTACATATAAAAAGCACACACTTTTTTACATTTTTTTTTTTCTGGAAAGGATTTTTTATTATATATGTATTAAGTAGCGAGAATCTTGATTCAGATTTTCCCTCATTGAGTTTCATTTTCACGCTCTGAACTTGGGTGTTTCTACCTACCTACGTAGGTATCAAAGTAAATGTAATAGTTAGATGGGTATATTTTTTTTGAAAACAAAAACAATAAAATAACGGGCTTTTGGCTCTATCGAGCTCTTTGGCTAGGCTTTATATATTTTTTTTGGTCATGCGGGTAATCAAATTGAGGATGGAATTATCATTTAATTTACGATCCTTTGTAAGTTTAGGTATTTTAACCAGCGTTGGATTCCCTGTAGATTTCTTACAAAAAAGTATACTTATGAATATTCGAAATTCCACACAATTTTTGAGGAAATTGAGTTTAACTTCATCATACAGCAAAAATAAGCTCATTTTTTAATTTAGTTTAGACTTAATTTGATTAAAAACTATAAGAAAATTTGAAAATTTATAAGTACTTATGCCTTTTTTGTAAGAAATCACCAGAGAACACAACGCTGATAAGTAAGGTTTTGTAAGTCCATGGGCGTAGAAGTTGTTGAACGAAAAAGGGGTCCAACCTGAAAAAATTTTTCACCCGTGATGTTTTGTGTGTTCTAAATTATAATAAATAACCTCTCGGTATAAAATTAAAATATTGAGAAATATCCAAGTTATGTAGCGCAAAACTATAAAAGAAACTTTTTTCCATCACCCTGTACTTATCTTTGTTTCAAAGCTTTTCCGGACGTATGTTTATGGGAACTTTTATGCCTTAAAACAGATATTCTATATATAAACTTGTGAAGTCCTGCAACGAAAAACTAACTCACCCTGTACAATTTCTCATAAGCTATATATTTATTACTTAACTCAAAATAAAAATAAAAGCCAAAATAACGAAAATGAACTCTCCGCATCCCAAAACTCTTTAGATTCAGAGCTCCGGTAGGCCAGCGCCATCTCTCTACCAGCTGCAAAATGTGACTATAGGTGCAGGATCCAGGACATGACGGATTACAGAACGCAGATCTAGAAGACCCAGCAGCTAAATCTGCAAGCATTAATCATGGCGCGAATCCATTGCATTATCTACCTTTATTCTCTTAGTTTGTTTTTCATAATAAATGACAACAGATAGAACAACCAAGAAAGCTCCTGTATGATATTATGATACCTAGTTGTATGAAAATATTATTTCATGTATTAAATTTACTCACAGTAAGTACACTAGGTACTACTTAACACTAAAAACTACAAGAATTATTGTAGGTAGCTAATAAAATAATAATTTGAAAACTAAGCAGATATGGGAAGATATCCTACATAGCTACATGAAATATTAACCATAATGATCAAATCAAAAATATAATCTCGCAGACTTGTGGGCAGGTATATAAAAATTATCCTGACGATAATCGCTCGCTACAGTATCATAGTAATAAAATAAAGGATTAGAAGTTTATTTGTATTTTTTATAACGTGACTGATAGATATTAGGAGATTAACTTAACGGCATCTATCGCACGAAATAGACTTTCCATCAATGACATATTGAAGCGACATCTAGAGGAATCGGGCAGCACTATATTAGGGGTGGCTTGCGAAAAGATGGATTGCGGTTATATCGACCTCAGCCTTCAGCAGGGTGGTTTATAGCTGCGATTTCTACTTCGTGCCGTTCACAAACATGTCAAATTTGATTTTAAATTCAAACTGAAACTGGTTGCTTTGTAATGGGATAAGGAGAGACTCATTTTTTGTTACAAATGGTCTCAATTTAATTTTTTGCACTCCTTTATTAGAATACTAGTGTGCCTGTATAAATGATCGGAACCTAATTTTTCATATTCAAGGGATTCATCCTGGGAAAACTAAACTCTAAAACAGTGGCGTAGCTACACCCCCGGTAGCCCCCACGGCGTGGGGGGGCCCGTTGGCCATTGGGGAAGGTATGGGAGACTAAAAAAGCGAACTACGGTTAGAATAATAATATTTTTGACAAAAAAATTACTCAAAGAATACGATCTTTTTGCATTTAAGAGTTTCATTTTTCAAAAAAGTTTCCCCGAACCCCCCTGTCACCTTTATGTTTACAGATTTCGCAACGAACCTCCTTCTGTGTAATACATAAGAGCCCTTTGTCAAATATTCCAGGGGGCCCAAATTTAGACCTATGTAAGTTACGCCACTGCCCTAAAATCAAATATCAAAATCAAAAATTAAAAATTCGACTATTGCGCCAAGCAACAGAGAGCTCATAAATCACCAGATTCTGACAAAAATGGTAACGGAATACCAACACCTCCGGTGCCATTACACGCGGATTAGCCCCCAGATCCTGACTGAACATGCAGTTTGCAGTTTTTTTCTTTGCAAAAAAACATAATATTTCTTATTGTTTTGTATTTTGTATTTTGTTTGGTATTTTGTTTATATAAGAAAAGCTGATGGAACAATAATTGTAAATGGTCCTAGGGGGCAAATTGTCGAGAATTAAAAAATGCGAATAAAATGAGAGCTGAAACAAGTCGATCGATTAGTTATTAAGGGAGAAAACAAAAAAAAATCCTAAAAAATAGAGTTTCATCAAAAATTCGTATAAGGTCGACAATTTTTTAGTGTTAGTGCAGGTTCTTTGAGAGATAATCGATATTGATATAAGGTACCTTCTTCCTGTGTGCAGAACCCAGACGCTGTTGGATAATTAGTTCTAGCGTAATTGCTATCAGAAGTTCTTCATACCATATTTTGCAGCTAGGCTGGATGCTCTGGAGGTAGGTCGATTCGCATTTTTCAAACGGGTCTAGAAAGTAGAAGCGGTTAGCTATAAAACGTCATCAGTCTCTATTTTCTGTTTAAATGCTGAAAAAGGGGTAAAAATTACGTGCAAACATGAGCGAAAACGGCCGAGCGCGAGAAAGCGGGAGTAGAATAGCAGTTGAGAGGAAAGCATAATGCAAGCGCTGTTGTACCCCTCATCTGCAGTTCTACCCCCCCTGTCGCACGCTCGGTTGTTTTCGCTCGTGATTGCAAACAACTTTTACCTATTTTTCAACATTGTGACGTAATGCCAACAACGAAGGTTGACGTTTTATAATAGCTACTTATAAACCGTTATAATAATTATTGTTAATTCGGGAACGGCAAGACATACGAAGCTGGTTTGTAACTTAAATCCGAGGATCTGGTTATAAAAAACAGGCAGGAATGAAGATAAAGCGAGCACGCATTTTTTATAGAGCCGATCCATTATTAACGTTGCAGTCGCTAAGACGCTAAATAAAAGAAGACGGTAGTTGTATTCGCAAGTCGGGCTCCGGAAGTTGACCGGAAAACGACTCCGGCTCCGAGGATTGATCGGAACCTCTGTCACCCATCCTACCTATCTGGTGAGTTGAACCAGTAGGGAAATTGAAAAGAGAGAGACAGGCCCGAACACTTCTTTTGATTCAAGCTTAACTTTATTCTACAAACCCATACTGATAAAATTATATTTAGGTGTTTGATTTATGTTTTTTTTTTCATTTAATCATTTCTGCCAACGTTGTTATTGCGTGTGTTGAAAGTTATTAAATTGGCTCGGCATGCATCATGTGCGGTGTATCAATTGGCAGGAACAATTTCCTCCCTGCAGTTTCCAAATCGCGGTGCAACATGTGAAATCAGCATTCAGACAATATCAACAAATCATCGGGAAGAACGAGTCTGAAATCCTCCGCCGACACGCCCGGTCATGTTATTCGAAGCTTCTTAACTTGAAAACAATACACCAAGACCTCGGCGAGGGTGCGATAAATCCTAATAACGATATGAATCTGGCTCGCGGTGGCGAAATTGATGACGTCGCTAACGGTAACGAGACTTGTAACGAGCATTGAGGGAAACCTCAAAGACTAATCACTGTAATCTTTCTCGTAATGTCTAGTGCTAACAACTTTTCAACAGTTTAAGAAAATAGCGAGCTATTAAAACAGCGACAGGGGCCGACTTGTTTCGCGCTACCGTATGCCGCGCGCCAATTACCGAGATGTTTAGAAGAGGCAGACGTTAATCACCGCAAAACTCCGGATTTAATTGGAAGGCTAATTGACATTTGTGAGGACTTATTAATGTTCCTATCATTCGGTTTAATCGAACACAAAGAATCCGGCCATATGAATAGTGTTCTTCTCTTATCCTTCACTAGGTAGGATTGAAGGCTTATTTATTAGACCAGAAAATGTACAGCGGAAACAATAAGAAGAAAACTAATTATGAAATGTAGTCATTAGCACCTCAAGGATGCCATTTATATAGATGATAGTGTTATTAATATAATTTGTATTTTTAATTCTTTAAATAATCCTAGCATGATGGGTTATTATAGGTGATGGGTATACCTTAGTATAACAGGCCATGCACGTCAGCAAATGTTGGTGTATTTAGGTTTATATGCATGTATCTACCTACATACGCTACCTAAGTAAAATATATGCATATGAGCTACATGCATGCTTATTTACTATGCTCCTTGAAATAAGAAATTTTATAGAAAACTAAGTGCGTGATTAAAAAAAAAACTTCTTTCGCATCACGCTGGTGATGATTTGGTAGGTTGGTTAGTTGGTTTTTGTTGGAAACTACTAACACGAATTTAGGGGGTTAAATAGGGTGTATTTGAAATATTCGAGGATATCTAGGTTGGTTAGACTTTTTTTTGTCTATTTTGCGGTTATTTTTTGCTGGTGTGTGTATTATGGTGTTCTAGAAGTTTTTTCGTGATTTTATTTGTCGGCACCCACTCCAAGCAGATATCTTTCTTCCAATATCAACCTCCACTCCGAGGTCCTTGATTCTACTGATAAGCAATTGGCGAATTTATCCCTAAGCAAAATTAAATGGTAAGGTAACGCAGATCACGGCCTTTCGACGAATCTGTCTCTCAAATCCATCGCCTCACCTGGTGGTGGCCAGGAACCCTCTGCATAAGATCATTCTTATGCAGACTTATTCTCACTCTGGACAATCATTCAACTTGATTGTCCTGGGTTAACCTGAGCTCTAAAGTGATGCGGTTCTGTACATAAAAGAAGTCTGAAATAGTGTGGTACGAGGTGTAACGAGCTGAACCTGATACGGATGAGCGTCTACGGCTCGGCGTGTATTTCCGCCCGGTCTTGATCTTGGTGGGATCAAGCGGGCCACGTCTTTTGAACACCTTCCATTAAAATATCTGTAAAACAGACTCAGGTCAGCTACTCTTCTTCGATGTTCGAGAGTGTCTAAATTTTTTGTCAAATCTGGGTCCCCAATCAAGCGGATGGCTCTTTTCTGAATAGAGTCGAGTAGTCTCAGCGTATGTTTAGGAGCTGAGCTCCAAATATGTGAGCAGTACTCCAAGGATGGTCGGATTTGAGCCTTGTATAAGAGGAGAAGCTGTTGTGGTGTATAAAATTTCTTCGTGCGGAAGAGTGTTCCAAATTTTTGAGAAGCACTCTTCGTCAGACCTGCAACATGATCATGCCAAGACATGTTCGCTCCAAGGCTCACTCCAAGTAAACGAAGAGATGGCGCTGGGGTAAGAGAGTGTCCCTCCATCATCATATCTGGCTCCAAAACGTTGGTCTTTTTGGAGAAGATGGCTGCTTGGGTTTTTCCAGCATTAAATTGGACTTGGTTTCTATCGCCCCAAGTTAGAATGTCTTGCAAGTCATTGTTAAGTATGGCAACTTCTTGCTCCTTGCGAGTCTGTGCGTCGATGGCAGATGTTCGCGCATCTAACGTATAAGAAGATATGAGGGTACTGTCGTCGGCAAAACTGTATATTGGATTTTTTGTTGTTTCAAGCAAGTCGTTTATAAATATTAGAAAGAGAGTCGGAGATAAAATGGATCCCT
This sequence comes from Malachius bipustulatus, assembly GCA_910589415.1. NCBI lineage: Eukaryota > Metazoa > Arthropoda > Insecta > Coleoptera > Melyridae > Malachius > Malachius bipustulatus. Next base: position 20,717,620 of record OU342633.1, read on the forward strand.
GAGGCACACCGGCATTGATGGAAAAGGTCTCAGAAAGAACTCCATCGACTGCCACCTGCAATTAGAAATATCTAGCGCAACCCCTCGAGACTCCCCATGGTGCTAGATTGCGCTGTTCCACAGCTCGGTGACGTAAGTGAGGAGATCACCAGTTGACCTCTGTTTGCGGAATCCGTATTGGCGGTCGCTGATTATATTAGCTCCTTCCAAGTATTTTAAAAGATGTTGGTTAATAGCTTTCTCCATAATCTTGGATATTACTGAAAGCAGTGCCACTGGTCGATAGTTACTTGGTATAGTCTTTTTGCCTTTCTTGGGAATAGGTTGGATCCGTGCACATTTCCAGCAAGAAGGAAATATTCCCTTTTTATACGACAAGTTGAAAAGTCGGCAGAAAACAGATGACAGCTCAGTGGCGCATTTTTTTAGTACGATAACAGGTACGTCATCGGGCCCAGAAGCTTTGTTTGGGTCTAATTAGGCTAACATAATGCTCTTTATGACACGCTGTCGGAAAACAATGTCTAACATTTTGGTCTCCACGGAAGCGATCATTGGCGGAGTTCTTCCATGAAAGTCGACGGAAGAGTATGAAGAAAAGACTCCCGCCAACAAGTTTGCCTTCTCAGTAGCCGTGGATGCGATAGTCCCATCTGTCCGTGTAAGTGGTGGAATCGTGGATCTGGTGAAGTTCTGGCTGACTGCCTTCGTTACAGACCAAAAAGATTTCGAACCGTTAGGGCAGGAAAGAAGTTTGTTCCTAATTCTTTGGTTGTGAGTTTCTTCCTTGGTTTGATCTATTATTTCTTTGCATCTGTTTCGAGCAAGGATGAAATTGTGATGTTTTATGCCGTCGGAGCTCTCTCGCCATTGGCGAAAAGCCAGTTGTTTGGAGGCGACAGCTTCCTTGCATCTTTTGTTGAACCAAGGTTTGCTGTTTGAGGGCTGTTTTTTTGAAAAGGGAATGTAGGCTTCCATGCCTGTTAGGATGACTTGAGCAACTTCCCTAGCACAAACAGATGGATCATTAGATCCTAAGCAAACACTCCTCCATGGAAAATCTCGATAATATTCCCTGAGTTCTTCTTATTTAGCAGATCTATAGTGCCAGACTACACGAGGTTTACTTGCTTCTTTAACACTAGTAATTGGTAGGACACAAGATGTTGAGACGAGTTTATGGTCTGAGGAACCTAGTGGGGCTTTCACCGTAATAGTATACATTTGAGGGTTCGATGAGGCTTGATGTAGATAATTAACTGTGCTTGACGACGCTTGGACTTTTGTTTCGCACAGTGCTAGAATGTGAGGTTTATTTGTCTGAAGATGTTGGTGTACTGAATTGATATTCGTGTTTAAACCTCTAATATTACAAAAATCGACTATGAATTTTTCCATTCTGGAGGTGTTATTTTTCTTTCTCCTACATGAATGTGCCCGTGGATTAGCCCCCGCCCGGAGATCCGAATGGGGGGTCGTTTTAACTCCGGAAAATTTTAATCCCGGGAACGCCATCCATGCATATTATTATTGTGTCTTACCCCATGGACCGGAATCTCTGGCACAGCAACGAAACGTCAACTCTTTAAAGCAACTTCACGCCGCCTAAACCAGAAAGATGGTATCGCACCGGGCGAGGCTGTGTGGGTTCAATGTCCTCTACCATCTGATTTGCTAGTTTTGGTCAGCCCCAGGGTATCTTATTGCCCCGGTGTCATCTATATAGACGACATTCCCCTATCCGCCACCCGGGGAGGCTCCCGATGGGGGACTAGCAACCCCGACACATACCGTCAGTTCTCCTGCATGGGGAGCCGGAACTACTGAAATTTCTTCAAGTGGAGTTGAGGCGTAGAATGTCTCTTGGTGAGTCCAATTTGACTATGAAATACGTCAGGGAAGTCCGATCCATATATTGCCTTGTTTACCAAAAAACTATATCTTCCCTTACACGACTGGCCAAGTGATTTATACAAATATCCAGTCTCTCTTCGCCAAATTTAACGAATTCATCGCTCTTGTTACATCAACATCATCGTACTGACTGAGACATGGCTTACGTCGCGCATTCTCGATGGTCCTTTTTTATCCCTGGATATGGGATCTTTAGTGCTGACCGTTTGAACGACAGTGGATATGGCGGGATCTGATGCTTCCAAACAATTCAGTCTAAGCACTCATTGATAACAAGGCATTGATAACATTTTCGTCATAATGTCGTTGGGGGAGATGCCCATCGACACTTTTTCTAGCCTTATTTTCCTTCCGCTTCCTTCAAGGCATGGCTGAGTAACATAATTTTCCCCATGATAAAATTGAAGAGGTCTCTCTGGCAGCGGTATCGCAGGTCTATTGTCTAATAGAATATTCTATACTATCGCTTAGTCCAAGAAGGTATATCTTGAAAAGCTCCCAGGTCAGAAAATTAAAAAAATTCTATCAGCTTATCAGATCAAATCTTGCTCAAGAGTCTTATCTCTGGTTCTCTGCGGAGAAAAGCGGGATTGTTTGCCCGGTATCTTCAGCTATGTTTATGAAAACAAACCTACAGACCCATCACTCCCACAAATCCTGCTGCATTTTGATACTTATTACGAAAATTAGGTTCAGTCTCCACTCCTGATGGTCTTTTGTTTTGCTATTCTCCTATCCTATAGCAGGTACAAGTCCTGGTTTCTATTTTTGCCTATTAGCAGAGAAGGTTATCCTAAGTCGTCTTTTATCGTTTCTATACCAACATAGTCTCATGTTTTCTAAATAAGATCGGTTCACTTAGTACTCAAATTTTGTGGCCTTTGTTGGCCGCGCTAGTCCTGCGAGCTTGACAGAGGTAGCCCCTAGAAGTGATTAAATATTACTTCTCTAAGGCGCGTTTGATTGTGTTCCTAGAATCTCGTTTCACCAAGAACATATAGCTGAATATCAAAGAACTCTTACGTAATCAAAAAAACAATGAAATATGAAATAACGTGTCACTAAATCAGCTAACCATGCGAATTAACGCAGTTGGTGAACAGCAATAATGCGAGGTCAATATCAGCGAAGGAATACGGGCGAAGGCACTGGGAAAGGAATACTGGCGAAAGAACAAACTAGCGAAGTTCCTTGTCTCATCTCGTCTTATTGACTTTCTAGACAAAACAAAGATCCTTTCCCGCTCCTAGCATGGTTTTCTTAAAAACAGATCTACCCATACGGCTCTTGTGGAGCTTACGGACTTCATATCTCAGGGTTTGGAGGAGGGGATGCGCACTGTGGGCTGGCTTTTGGATCTATCCAAGGCCTTCGACAGTGTGTGCCACGAGTGCCTCCTTCGGAAACTGGAGAATGTCGGAGTTCGTGGATTGCCCCTTTCTTGGTTTACCAGCTATCTACAGGGAAGAACACAGGCGGTTTAGATTACTGGGTCTGATGGCCGACCTGTGCGATCACCTTTTGCTCCAGTCTCCTCTGGGGTGCCACAGGGTAGTGTTCTCGGTCCACTTCTTTTTCTTATCTTCATTAACGATCTGGGCCCCAAAATTACCTCCCCAAGTTCACTCTGTGTTAACTATGCTGATGAGACAACAATTCTTATTAGGATAAAACCAGGCGACCTTCCTAGTCTGATAGATACCATTCAACTCCCGTTGAAAAGAGCAAGTTTATGGCTCAGGGCCAATGAACTAAAACTCAACTTATATAGACAAAACTGAGCTGATTGATTTTCACTCTAGCCGATCACATCTTCCACCTTTACCCTCCATTCTCACCGATGGTGCCTTGATCGAGCCGAAGGGCGTGGTGAAGTTTTTGGGCTTCCACATCGACCAGAACCTAAACTGGTCGGCTCACACAGATCATTTGTGCCGTCGTCTTGCTAGTGTCTGCTTCCTTCTTAGACGCCTTCAGCACACGGTGTCCCCTGAGGTTCTTCTCTTTGCTTATTATGGGCATTTCATCAGCCACGTGAACTATGGGCTGGCCGTCTGGGGTGGGTCTGAGAGATCTCTGCGAAGGGTTTTTCTTCTTCAAAAGAGAGCGATTAGGGTCCTGGCAGGCTTGTCAATGCAGTAGTCATGCAGAGGTCATTTCAGGCGGCTTGGACTTCTTACCATCGACTACCCATCACTACAGTACCAGGTTCAATTTGTTCAAACCTCATACACACCATCTGTCGTCTTCAGAAAGGACATTCACGTACGCATCTATCAAATACCTGAACCACTTCAAAATAGATCCTGCAACTGTTGGGTTCTCAGCGTACAGTGCGTATCTCCGGAAACACCTCACGGAGTTGGAACCCTACACTACCTCTGATATAACTGTCCTTCCACCCCCCATCCCTACCTGCAGTCTGATATTAAAACACCTAAAACTCAAAGCCTTGATCCATCCTTATCATAGAGATGGAACTATGCCTCGATCGAGAACTGATTTCTTTGGTGTCTCTGCGCGTCTTGACCCTCACTGTTCCCGGTGTTATGTTGACATGCTGTGTGTTTTAAATTTTTACTGTTTGTCTTTATGTTTGTTTTTATTATTTCTGTAATGACGCTGTTGTACTGAGCAATGACTGTTGTAATTCAAGTACAATAAAGAAATTTGTAATTGTAATTGTAATTGTAATTGTAAGGCTATAAAAGCATGGTACAATCAAGGAAGGTCCTTCTTTTTTTTATTACAACAAGCTGACGTCTACACAGGTTTTACTAATTATAAATTTACATCCAGATTTGTTCAGTGTTAAAATAGATATTAATAATTAATCATACTTACCAACGGACCTTAACCTTTAACGGTTGATCGGAACTATATAAATTCAAAATGAAAAATAATAATTAATTGTAACCAGTTATGACGTGGTTTTATAGCCCTTAAGTGAAATGAAAATGTCGGTCATACAAGTGACCGCTGACAGAAATCCGAAAGTGCGTCACTCTTAAAGACAGCAACGCTCTTTGGTGTGCGACTGCGCGAAGAGTATGAGAAAGTGAAATGAAATAATAAAATAATAATATAGAGACTGTAAAAATGTAAATATTATACAGGTTCACATATTATATTTTTTCTGTATAGGTACAGACATTAAAACCAATTTACTGTATAAGAAATTCAATCATTATATTTTTTATGAGGTGTAAGTAATTAATCAGCTGCATGATGGTGAATTTAAATGTTGTAATACAGTTTAACTATAAGTAGGTATATTATGTGTGTAAGAAGTACTTTAATGTGGTACGTGAAATGTCAGAACTATTATTGATATTTAATAAACATAAGAGTAATTGATGAGATTTTAAATTATATCGTGCGAGATGGAGATCAAATTAAGTTTCGTAAGTAATAAATAAATTTCCCTCCGGAGACTGTGAGTAATATTTCGTAAAATTCTTATAAGTCTGAGAACTAATGAGCGGGTAACTAAAATCACATTATCCTCGGAATTGGTGAGTCCCTTGCCTCCTCCCCGGGATTCAATCTTCTTGCAACCAACATTGATAAATATGGCGTCATTTTTCTCTTTCGCCTTTTATCCTTTCTAACGCAAGAACTAGAATAGTATCGTAACATTTTTTAACGCTTTTCAGTAAATGAACCTCCAATAAAACGCTCTGCCTAATTGCAAATTACTGCTCATGGCGGACTTGGAGCTTACACGCTAATCGATTTTCACTGACTAATTTATTTCGTTGCTCAAACACATTAATCGCTCTCTTGGTACGTCAAAATTTGTACACTTCCTAACTGATTGATCGTCTGCGAGAAAAAAATATTTTCTTTCACAAAATGATCGTTCAAACTTTATGTAAAATTACTAAATTACCTTATACAGGGTGTCCCATAATATGTGGGCAATCTCCCGGATTTGGGTAAATTTCGTAAAAATAAATTAAAAAATAGCCGTAAAATTATTTCCTCAGAGACACCCCTACAAAGATATTAGCTGTTGAAGTTGAGGGTTGAAAATCAATTTTTTGCAATAACTTTTTTATTTCTTGAACGATTTTGATAATTTTTTATTTTATTTTGTACTATTTTGAACTGTTTAGAATAGTGTTTCATAATCTTTGGTAGCACATACATAGAACTCGGGATGGCATAACCCCCTCATTCACTTGAAAGAAAACAATAAAAATAATAATTTTACAGTTTTTTAAGGTTAATTTTCTTTTTATTTGATATTTTTTACATAAAAAATGTATCCTTATTTATTTCGATAGAGCGAACCGTTATCGAGATAAACGCCATTCTAATAGGTGATGCGTCGCAGGAACTTTTCAAATTTCCAGTAAATTTTAACAAGATGGCTGACCTTTGACAGTAAATTGAGCAGGAAACAAAACAATAACTTAATAAAATACACGTCAGTGTCAAATATTTCATTTCATGCAGATTTAATTCTAACTGATTTTCTGCGTATTCAGCGTTTGTACGTAACTCATTTTAAAATCAGTTAGAATTGAATCTGCATGAAATGAAATCTTTGACACTATTTGACGTGTATGTAATTAAGTTTTTGTTTTGTTTCCTGCTCAATTTACTGTCAAAGGTCAGCCATCTTGTTAAAATTTACTTGAAATTTAGAAAGTTCCTGCGACGCATCACCTATTAGAAGGACGTTTATCTCGATAACGGTTCGCTCTATCGAAATAAATAAGGATACATTTTTTATGCAAAAAATATCAAATAAAAAGAAAATTAACCTTCAAAAACTGTAAAATTATTATTTTTATTGTTTTCTTTCAAGTGAATGAGGGGGTTATGCCATCCCGAGGTCTATGTATGTGCTACCAAAGATTATGAAACACTATTCTAAACAGTCCAAAATAGTACAAAATAAAACCAAAAATTATCAAAATCGGTCAATAAATAAAAAAGTTATTGCAAAAAATTGATTTTCAACCCTCAACTTCAACAGCGAATATCTTTGTAGGGGTGTCTCTGAGGAAATAATTTTACAGCTATTTTTTAATTTATTTTTACGAAATTTACCCAAATCCGGGAGATTGCCCACATATTATGGGACACCCTGTATAATAACATATTCCTCGGTAAAAAATAAAAAGTCAGGGGGTACCTGCTATCTACAAGCTAGTTTCTACTTAGGTATTGTAACGAAACGAACCCTGGCCCGTTCGTCTTTCGCGAAAAGCCACTGTGATCGTCTATTTACCTCTGGGTTTCCCCTAATAGGACCGTTGTGTATTCCTCGTTGTGTTTACCGTAGTTTTTACCGTAGTCACCCCTGCTCTTTGATTGAGGTATGCCAGGATTAGTATGGCCGAAACAGATGCGCAAAAGAACCTGCTATGACTCATTGTGTCTCGGTTGATTGGGATTTCCCACAGAAGAGCGGGGAAATTTACTAAGACTTGTTGCCAACTGTTGGCTTCCTGTCGGATGTCTAAAAGCGAGTGATGAGCGAGAGAATTCGTTTGCAAGGGCGTAAAATGGTGAAGGGCGAAATGGGCTGTAATTTTGCATAGAGAGTACAAAAAAATGGAAAGCGAAGAGAGATCCCTTTCATGCATTTTTCAAACTCTAATCCATTTCGGATTCCACTCTTTTGCACACCTGTGCAAAACTTTCTTATTATTTCGTTTTGCTTTTGTTTCCTTTCTTTGATTTCATTTCGAACATCAGCTCGAATTAATTAAAGAATACAACCATGACTCGCTCTTCCTTTCGTTTGGGAATTTTTATGAGCGTTTATTGTTGTGGGCTTTAACCTGATACACAGGCACACTCCACCCTACTTTTATGACCACTTGTTTGTTAGTCGAGTTTCTAGCTTGGCCTGAATGTCGAGAGCAGTGTTGCCATGTTTGTTTGATTTTCTACCTCCTCTTTAAACATTATACGAATTTCTTTCCAATTGCTTTTCTCAATTGTGAAAGCGGGGTTTTCCTGAATTGACGCCATACTCATGATAGTTGTTTTAACTCATTTCGTTTATTTGTTGTGTTGTCGTTTTGCCTCACTGGGCTACCTTTATTTGGCCACTTTTGGACCGTCAATACCTATTTGCCCTGCGGCTACCTTTTTGTTCTACCTGACCTATCGGGGCGATGAGTTAATATACCTTATCATTTTGAATACGACGTTCTTTGCAATTCGCAGTTTTGTTTTGCTATTTAAAATGTGATGACCGACTGACCAAACTAGGCCGCTATTCTACGATTATTCCGCAGGCTTGCCTGGGTAATAATTGAATGCTGGAATTTTTACGAATACCTATTCTGGAGCCGGCTTGTTTACGGATATCGAGACCAACCATCGATTCCACCGTGGTCCAAGGTTTTTACCCCTAACACCTGTTTAGAAAGCAGATAACTCAGTCCAGACTGTCAATAACATTTTATAGCAATTTTCTGCGGAGTTTGTTTTTAAATTTTAATTGAAGTTGACATTCGTATGATGTGCTAAAGGAGTTTTGGTTTTGATTGATTTTGAATGGCTTTTCACATACTCGAGACTAATTTGTTTTTGGTTGTTTTGAATTCCTATTTGCTGAAGGACAATTCATGATCCTAGCTTTATTTTGGTTATTGGATTTCCTGATATGTGAGGGTGGTTATTACACCTGACAATTCTGCTTTGGTTTGCTTTACTCTGGCCTACTCTGAGGGTGCTTTTGCCCCGTTGCGCTCCACGATTTCCACTTTAAAGAGTCATGCTCTTTTTACTGGTTCAACGGAGGTCTTCATCTGGACATCGAGATGAATCCCTCCCCCAACGTTGGTAATCGAGTACCTATTATAAATCCTAATCGAATATTGTAATATATAGTAATGTACTTGGTTTTTCCTGATAATGTAAATGAGTGGCTGGTGCTACATCTGACAACGCTGCCTAAGCTTGCTCTGCTATGTCTGAGGGTTCAACCTACTGTTGCGAGTTCCTGTCATATAGCGCCATACAATGGGAAGTATTTCTCACTTTCACTCTCAAGTCGTATAATTTAAAGGGACAGCAGATGCTTGCCTACATCTGCACTAAATAAACTCCTTGAGAAATAGAAGGATTTGTTTATTGTGTTCGTGGTCAATTCCCTAACTGAATTATTTCTGATAATGGGTTGTTTTATTCACAGATTATTAATTCCTGATCTGGGTCTATTTTCGCTCCTAGCTCTATCCCGACTTCCTATACGTGAATTTGTAATTATTTGTCGAAGTATTTCTTTCCTGCCGGGGTCGTTCTATTTATTGACGTAATTGCGTAGGTACCTACTGTGGGGTCGCCTAATACCTAGCTGATTATGTATTTTACTTGATTTAAAATGGGGCCTGTGCACGTGAACATTGCAGATAGGGTTGATTGTTTTACGTTGTCGGAAATGTGGTTGCAATGATATCTGCCCTAATTAATTTCTCAAGGGGTTTTTCCTGGGTTTAGGAAGGACGATTCGGCTGGAGTCCACATAAAGTCACCTCTGGCCGAGTTGTTGGTTACGAATTGTGATTAGAAGTTTGTTTGGGTGCTATTTTATCCTAACTGATTAGGAAATTGAAATTCTCGGGTTGAAGAAGGACAATTCGGCTGGAGTTCACATAAAGTCATCTCTGGCCGAGTTGTTGGTTAAGAACTATGATTAGAAGATGGTTCGGGTGCGATTCGACCCTAACTAATTTTGCAATGGAAATTCTCAGGTTGAAGAAGGACAATTCGGCTGGAGTTCACATAAGTCGTCCCTGGCCGAACTGCTGGTTAAGAAGGAGTCGTTGCCTGGAGTTCACATATGCCATCTCTGGACAACGACTAAAGGGTTAAGGAGTCAGATGCGACCTGCTTGGAAGCTGATCTTCATCTGTCTTGAGCTGCGGTAGGACGTCTGCTTTTATAGAAGCAGTCGCCCGCTTTCTAAACACGACCGTAACAATTCACCTTATTGGTATTGCCTTATATCGTGATTTGTTTCTTGTCATATTTCCCTAATTACGAGACTTAGCGATTTGACCTCGCGGCTACCTTACTGAATTGTCCTGAACTCCAATTAACCTAAATTTTCCTTCAAATCGGCCGACGCTTTCTGTACCTTTCCATTGTACCTAAGTATTATAATTACACCGGCTTAACAATCATTTCGCATTTTCACCTCTTACTGTTTCGGGACCATGATGGATTTTTGGCTATTGCAGTTTATTAATTCGCCCTATGGTTTGATTAAAGTTTCATTACCGTGTGTGTAATACCTAGTGACTTAATATTGTCTTTGCATGGAGTTATTGTTTGATTCATGATTCCACAAAAATCTTACACTCGGCGGTCTGTTTCTAGGTCATGCCATTATTCCGTCACGCGGGTCGAGAGTGTCTTTTATAACACATCTACCAACATCTGGCGACGTTTATTTACCCTTGCGGTGGCCGCTCTCTCGGATGTCTTCCTAAAGCGCTGGAATATTGTTAGCTAGAGCGATTTCTCCTTATGAATATCTAATGTGCTGACGGGAATCGTTTACTTGATGTAACGGCGGGTGGCTGTGTTTTAATTACCTTACCTAATTCTTGCACTGTTTGCTTTTTCGAGTTGAGCTGATTTAATGAGAGAGATGGAAATAATTTCCTTATCATCCTACCTAGGTGCGATCCATTTCAGTATGTATCAATTATTGCTTAATTATACAGAGTGTCATAGAGGCACGTGACACACCCGGCAAAAATCGGTGTGTTGCATATCGATACCTCTCGATAGTACCTACGCTCTTTTTCACAAACAATTATTGAATTTTTTCCTACTTCAAGTTGTACCGGGAAATGACACAAATTATTAATTTTTAAACGGGACACCCCGTATATTATTATATTTTTGGATTCGTTATAATGTTACGCATTCAATAATACCACATAAGTGACGTTTCAATTGTCAGATTTGAGTTTAAATAATTTTTTATTTCACAATTATTATACAGGGTGTCTCTGAAAGGTGCGGAAAAAAAGCTACCACAAATTCCTGAGGCCTAAATAAGCCGATCTAACCCAACTTATCTCTGTCCAAAAGTGGATGATTTCGGAGATACAGGGTGTCAAAAGTTCAATTTGGTTTCCGTTTTTCTTAAATAACTTTTTTAATAATTGGTATATTTTCACAATATTCGGCTGAAGGGGCTTTTGTGGGGTGAAAAATTAAAAACTGCAATCATTTTTATTGTAAAATTTAGAGGGCGCCACCTGCGGTACCTTGAACACATTCAAAACGAACTATCTTTTTTGGGCCACTCTGTATTTTACTTTTAAATAAAAATTCTTATTCTCCAACGTCTTTTCTCAAAAAAAGGCATACGTGGTAAGAGTTGATTTGAGCAGCCGTTTCTGAGATATCTGGATTTAAGAAAATCACTACGTGCATGGCCAGGCCTAAGTAAGTAATTGTATTAATTGAACACAATTTAAAGCAAAGGCGTTGAATTAAAATAACTGTCACTGAAAGTTACAAAAAAACGACTAGGTACATAAATGTGGATTTAACTTTATAGGTACTTTAGTTAAAACAGTCAATAAGAGATTTATCAACAACAAAAATTTAGTTTAATTTAATTAAAAAAAATGCTTTTATCAAATGTTCAAAATGATCTCCATTTTCGTGTATACAAAGATTTATACGTTTAAAAAAATTAAATTGAACTCTTTGGAGCATTTCGTGATCATTTTTCAAAACGTTCATTCCGGTTTCAATACGTCTCCTTAATTAACCTTCTGTACTTATTTACTATGGCCTAGATTACACAAGGGTTTTCAAAGTTCCCCATAAAAAGTAATCCATCGGTGTCATAGCAGGCGACCGAGCTGGCTAACTTGTGGGTGCATCATTGGCTCTACCTATCCATCTATTTGGATACTGTTCGCTCAAATAATTACGTACATTTATCGAAAAATGTGGAGGAGCACCGTCATGCATAAACCACATTCATCTTTGAAGTTCCAAGGGATCAAACAAGTGTGGTAATTCGTTTTGCAGATGTTCCAAATAATTTTCGCCATTAAGTCGAGGTGGTAAAATGACAGGACCAATTATGAAAGTGTCTATGATTCCTGCCCACACATTGATCTTAAACTCATGCTGATAATGGCTTACTTTTGATAAGTAATGGCTTACTTTAACCGCATGAGGATTTTCTCCAGCATAGACATGTACATTGTGCAAATTAGTTATGCCACTCCGCGTGAAACAGGCTTCATCTGTGAATAAAATTCCTTGTGTAAAGTTCCTATCCTGATTCTTCTTGGAAATGAACCGGCAGAAAGCTAGACGTGGTTCATAATCATGGGGTAAAAGTTCAACATGAAATGGGTGCAGTAATTGTTCTCTGGTCACCCTGTTAACAGTATCTTTGCATACACCTAGCTCTAAGCACAATCGTCTGGTGCTGAGTTCAGGATTTTCTTCAATCCTATTTAAAATATCTTCCTCAACCTCTGGAGTTCTTATCGTACGTGCACGACCTTAATTAATAGAAACAGGCGTAAACCTACCAATTTCACGAAGACGTCTTTCATTAAAGGTTTCATGGTTTGGTAAACGACGATTCGGAAATCGTTCACTGATAATCTGCAAGATTCTAAACCATTTCCTTGGCAATATCCAAAAACCAATAACATATCGTTCATTTCTTCATTAGTATACTGTACGGCCATTACTAAAGTAAATTTGAAAATTGTTTGACAATTATTCCAGTGTATGCTTGAATTGTTTTTTTAGATTCGATTTGACACCAATTACTTACTTGGTTTATAGTGACAGTGATCTCGTTGATGTAAATTCGTTAAGTGGGTCCCGTGGTGTAGTGGATAGAGCGTTCGTCCACCAGCCGGTAAACCTTGGTTCGAAACTCACCAGCAGCCTAAAAGTATTTGTTGTGCTACTCGAGCCAAAATCGGGATGCACCTTGTGGAAGGCAATGGAAAAGCACCGCATAGTACTCTGCCTCGTAATACTTCTCAAATAGTGCCTTTCGGACTCTTCCGATAAAAAGGGTGGCCCCAAAAGAGTGAACTTCAACAGTACGCGCACCACAGGCATATGTGAGAGGTAGCTCACACCTGAAACCTGGTATGGCACTTTAAGTAAAATAATTTTAATTTAAGCCTTCGCTTCAAATTGTGTTCAATTATTAGAATAATTACTAATAACTACTTACTTAGGCCTGGCCATGCACGTAGTGATTTTCTTAAATCCAGATATCTCAGAAACGGCTACTCAAATCAACTCTTACCACGTATGCCTTTTTTTGGGAAAAGACATTGGAGAATAAGAATTTTTATTTAAAAGCTAAATACAGAGTGGCCCAAAAAAGATAGTTCGTTTTGAATGTGTTCAAGGTACCGCAGGTGGCGCCCTCTAAATTTTACAATCAAAATGATTGCAGTTTTTAATTTTTCACCCCACAAAAGCCCCTTCAGCCGAGTATTGTGAAAATACACCAATTATTAAAAAAGTTATTTAAGAAAAACGGAAACCAAATTGAACTTTTGACACCCTGTATCTCCGAAATCATCCACTTTTGGACAGAGATAAGTTGGGTTAGATCGGCTTATTTAGGCCTCAGGAATTTGTGGTAGCTTTTTTTCCGCACCTTTCAGAGACACCCTGTATAGTGTGCCTTGAGTGCGGTTGTGTTCGTCATAACTGCAAAATGGGCACACCAAAATGAAAATTAACTCTGCTCAAAAAATCATTCTGGAGTGCATACTTTTGTCTATAAATCACTTGATTTAGTAATTTCAACAAAAATTCGTTTTTTGTATAATCATGGCCCAATTGAAGTAAATCTAAGTCATGGCTCACTGGTTATTGAGAAATAAAAAAAATTAAACTCAAGTCTGACAATTGAAATGTCACTTACGTGATATTACTAAATGCGTATAGCATTATACTTACCGAATCCAAAAATATAATAATAGGGTCTCCCATTTAAAAATAAAAAGTTAGTGTCATTTCCCGTAAACCCCGAAGCAGAAAAAAGTTCAATGGTTTGTCAAAAAGTGCATATTATCGAGTATATGCGGTGTACCATGCCTCTATGACACCCTGTATAGGTAGGTATAGTATAAGAGTATGATTAATTTCATATACCCACTTCCTTACTTATACTTGGTTAAAGCAGTCGAGGAGGTAAAATAGATTAGATTTCAGGTAGTTTTTACTGCCACAACTTAGTTCATAGATATACGAAATTGGTCTACATTTTACAGATCGCATATTCCGGAGAAAGGAAACCGGGAAGCAACGACAAGTGAAAAGTTTGCGTACGGTATTTACGACAGAAGAATAAGTATTCCGTAAGTACATTACTGCCTGAAAGGCCGCATATGAAAATAAAATATGCTCCACATAACTTATTGTCACTGTGAAGTATTTGTACTGGAAAATGAAAGTTTATGATAAATGCCTCTTGTAATGTTTTGCATATATAAATATTGTAGTCCGACTGGATGGAATTTCTTCTTGTAAAATTGTTACGTCAATTTATAAATGTTGTGTATTTTGAAAATGTATGAGTGTACAGGGTGCGAGTGGCAGTCAGAAGGCGATACCTCATCGTCGGGAGATGCGAAAAATAAATGAAGTCTATTTTATGGCGAATTATCAACATTAAATCACATCTGATTCTAATAACTCAATTCGTATCCTGAATATATGAAATAAAAAAGAACTTCATTCCAAAACAAAACTGATAAATATTTACTTACAGTGTGGCCCACTTAAAATACTTAAAAGCATCCCTGTACTAGTTTTTTATGACTTGATCTGATTTGTTTTCAAATAAGAGATGAGCAAATAATGAGAACAAGGCAAGAGCTATAAAAACAAGCCTACTTTGACAGTTAAGGGTCGAAAATTAAGAAAAAGGGCAAATTTCTATACCACTACTGTGTTCCTCATCCTTGAAAATAGGTGAATAGGTAGTGGTTTCGTTGAAAAATGTCAAATATAATTTTTTTGACAATTTTAATTTTACGATTATTAGTTGATCAAACTCCCTGCAGAGTCTCTGTCCAAAGTTTGCCAATATTGTCATTCGTTGCGAAGCGACGGTTCCATCTTCCAACTGTTGCAAAACGCCCAAAAGCTGTTCAAAGATGGCTCAAGTTTGAGACAAATAAATATTTCTCATCTCAAAAGAAGCCCCTCCAGTTATCACCCCTCTTCAAAGCGTTTCCAAATTCTTTACAACCTGTTCATCTGATGGTAGGAGATTGTTCTTTAAATGCTTTTTGAATATGGGATGTAATGTAAAAACATCTACTCACACATTCGTGTTCATTGGAGCTTCTAGTAATTATTGACTCCATTCTTTGAGCTCTAGCCCCCCTGTTAGGTCATCTGAAACCTGTTTTTACCTTCTCCTGCAAGAATAGTAAAGAAAGAGTTGTTGCATGCATGAAAACAGCAGGTGATCTCCACTGAGACCAAAGGTCTATATTATGGCTCACATTGATCGTGCTACAATAACCCCACCAGGTCAGCCTCCTTGAGGCAGCTGATTACCTTGACTATTGGAAATGTCATGTTCCCCAGTGTGAGGAAGTCTCTCACACATCAGGAAGCACAGGCGGCATTCAGCCCTGATCGCTAAACCCTAGCTGTGGAGGTGATGGTTCAGCTTGCAATGCACCAGTATTTAGGCAATTAAGGCTCTATTAAGGCACCAATTAAGGCTTTCAGCTCTCTCCTGTAAAGCATAATAGTTGCTTCTTGCTTGTTTATTTTATTCGATGTGCCCTATATTAAGAACTTCTAGTGGTCCAATAATGGTAAGTTTTGCCAGTGCAAGAGGATTTCCCCCTCAGCCCACTTGCGAATTGTTCTTCTTCTTCTTGAAGTGCCTATCCTTTGTGGATGTTGGCTATCACATTGGTCCACATCACTCTGTTCACTGCCGCTCTGAATAAAGCCGTCGACGTCATCCCGGTCCATGTTCGCAAGTTTCGTAGCCAAGATATCCGTCTGCGTCCCGCTGATCTTCGGCCTTCTATCTTTCCCTGCAGGATGAGTTGGAGCAGATGGTATTTTTCGTTGCGCATTATATGTCAGAAGTATTCCAATTTCCTGCGCTTGACACATGCCAGGTACTCCATTTCTCCATCTATACGCTGCAAGACTGTCTCGTTTGACACGTGGTGCACCCATGAGATCCCGAGCATGTGGCGATAACACCACACCTCCAACGCATTTATGCGTTTGCATGAGGCTTCAGTAAGTGTCCAGGCCTCCGCCTTATACAAGAGGGTTGAAAGTACATAGCATCTCAGAACTCTGATTTTAGTACGGACGCTAAGAGACAGGCTGCATAGTATGTTTCTCATCCTGTTGAACGCAGCTCTTGCTTTTTCGATTCTGCGTTTTATTTCCCGAGAGTGATCCCAATCCCTACTCAGAGTGCAGCCCAGGTAGGTAACCGTCTTGGCCATTGTAAGTGCCACGTTGTTGGTGGTAAACCGCAAATTGCCAGTGCCGCTTTTGCTGACAATCAACGTTTGTGTCTTCTTGCAGTTTACCTTCATACCATACTCGCCGCACGCAGCCACCACGCGGTCTATGAGTCTCTGAAGTCCCACAGCAGTGTCAGCCACAAGAACGGTATCGTCTGCATTGCATACCGCAGGTTATTTATCACCTCCCCGTTTATCACAATTCCATCCTCTATGTCGTTCAGTGCCTCCCTGAATAGACGCTCCGAGTACACATTGAACAAGAGAGGCGACAGTATGCAGCCCTGTCGTACTCCTCTCCTCACGCTAAACTCTTCCGACACCTCTCCTTCGATCCGGACCATGGCTCTTTGTTGTAGGTATAGCTTTGATATCACCTCTGTGTCTCTATCGTCGATTCCCGATTCACGCAGCATTGAGATAAGTTTGCCATGTTGGACTCTATCGAAGGCCTTCTCGAAGTCTATGAAGCATGCAAAAACATTCGTGCCGACATCACGTGCTCGTTGAATGAGAACTTGTATGGAGAATAGGGCTTCTCTGGTGCCAAGTCCCCTCCTGAAGCCGAACTGAGTGTCACTGATGTCCGCGTCGAGTCTTCTATATATGCGTGTTTGGATGATATTAATAAAGATTTTTAAAGCGTGACTCATTAGGCTGATTATTCTATGGTCAGAACATTTAGTTGCGTTTGCTTTTTTGGGAAGTGGGATGAATTTTGATAGCAGCCAATTTTTTGGCATTTCACCGCCCGTGTAAATCTTATTGAAGAGGGTGGTCAGTAGTTTTATCTTTTCTGACTCCAGTAATTTGAGGGCTTCCCCATGTATCATGTATCCGGTCCGGTCCGAGAGCTTTGTTGTTTTTCAATCGTTTGATAGCTGATTCCGCCTCCTCCTGTGTGATGACAGGCCCTTCCTCGCCAACTACTGCAGTCGCAATGTCGTCGTCGTCGTCTCTGAAAAGTTCCTCCATGTACTGCTTCCATCTTGCAAGCCTCCAGCTAGTTTCGGTAATGATGTTGTTGTCGGAATCCAAGATCACCCCCGCACCTCGTCTTCGGTAACCCCCCGTCGCCTCCCTTATCCTCTTGTGGAGGTTAAGGTTGTCATGTTTTGCTTGTAAGATCTCGATTTCATCGCATTTCTCTTGTAGCCACCGCTCCTTAGCTTCTTTTATTGCTCTCAAGACCTTTTCATGCAGTTCCTTGTATTTTTCTTTACTCTTGTTTCTATACCTTCTTCTCTCCTCCATGAGCTCCAAGATAGCATCCGTCATCCACTCTCGCTCTTTTACCACCCTATCTGGCCTCAGCTCATCTTCTGTGACGGAGGTTATGGATGCTTTAATTTTGTTCCAGAGGTCTTCTGCTTCCGTTTCTAGGTTGCTGTCTTCCGCGATGGTTTTGAGTTCGTTGTTTATCCTATCTTTAGTTCGTTGGAATGCATTGGCTTGTTTGAGTTTTCGTATGTCGGTGCGCTTTGAGGGGCTCTTTCTGGTGAGCTTTTTCAATCTAAGTTTAGTACGGGCAAATAGTAGGTTGTGGTCCGATGGTATGTCGGCGCCTGGGTAGGTTTTACGCGAGACAACTGCGTTGCGATATTTTCTGTTTATCATGACGAAATCAATTTGGTTCCTCACGATTCTGTGGTTGCTGTCAGCTGGAGACCTCCAAGTGTACAGTCTCCTGGGAGGAAGTTTAAAAAAGGTATTCATAATTGTGAAGTCTGTTTCTTGGCAGAACTCTATCAACCGCTCTCCTCTCTCATTTCTCACTCCCAGTCCAAAATCCCCCACTACGTCCTCAACCCTTCCCTGTCAAATCTTAGCGTACATGTCCCCTAAAATTATGTTAACCTCTTCCCGTTTTGTGTATTTGAGGGCAGTTCTAAGCTGTTCGTACAACCCCTCCATGTCTTGTTCACTGCTTTCGCATGTTGGTGCATACGCCTGCATGATATTTAGGCCGAATGGTTTTGCGTTTTTGCGAATTGTTGTTTTGGAAATATCCTGTAGGGGGTTGTGAGAGAAAAAATACTGCTGGTTCAAAATGTATAGGTTAAAAAAAAAGGAGATAAATGTATTAAATTTTGAAAAAAAAAAAATTAATTTTTTCTAACACTTCAAGATAGAGAGATCAAATTAGGAGCCGGATTGTTTCGCTAACGTGGCACTCTCTCTCTACTTTAATAGGAAAGGTAAGTACTTACATTTGAAGCTTGAATTTAAATTCTTTGGATACCTCCCTCAATAATTAAGCTGGCTGAATAAAGCAACCTGGAGTTGCAATAACGACTGGTAAACTGGTGCCTGGAGATAGTCTTGCTAGAATGGAGTTAGATACTTCAGGTCCGGTAAAAATCAAGTCGACCCTCGACGTTTTACTGTTAAGATAAGTCTTTGTCTAATGAGATAATTGTAGACAATTTTTGGCCAGAAAACACTTTTGTTAAATCTGCGATAGGTACGTTTATTTTTTGCTCGAGATCTAGGAAAATTCTTCGCTGTCGCTGGCAATAAGCACGATCGCCACGCTGTTATATTAGTTAACTTAGAACGTAGATTCCCGAACGAAACCAAAATACACCAAAAAAGCTGGTGTATTTTGTACACCACTATAACTATGGTGGCGGCCATTTTTGTTTAATACTTCATGCGCACTCGGGGTGGCTATCTAACCTATTGGTGAAGTGTTGTTTACACGCACTGTCAGTGCCAGTGTAAAGAACCACCAACAAAAATACGAAAAAGGTGCTTTTGTTGCGGAAGACAGAAAAATTGGGTATGACGACCATGTCGTGTCATACATGTGGAAGACCTGTATGCAAAGAACATGCAACTACTGTCAGTACTTGTTCGAAGTGCACTATCAACGATGATGAAACAATGAGTGAAAGCGAGTAGCACTTAAAAAAACGTTTGTTTTTTTTTGGTGCAATTTTCTGCTTTTTTAAGATTTTTTTTGTTTTATACTTTTGCATTTAAGTTTTTTGTTCAATATTTGTATGGCAAATATTTCTTTAAACATTATTTACGTTATTTGTTTTACTTATATTAAAACTGGTTGTTTTATGGTGGTTTTTAAGCCTGGTGTACAAAATACACCACGCGAATAGTTATGTTGTATTTCAGGGCGCGCGTAGTTAAGGGTTAAGTAAGATAAATAACGCGTTGCACCTCTCAAACTGTCGTGTAGGGTATTCGTCAAAGGTCCGTGAATTTATACGCGATACTTTTCGGAAAAAGGTCGCTAGGAATTTGTTGTCGAGAAAATAATTCTATTTTCGATGTAAAGTACGCGTAAATAAACTTTAACGCCATAAATGCGTTAAAATGATATGATTTGAGGTGGTAATCAGGTGGATTCAGGACATATTTGAACGACATTGGTTTATTTGTGTTATCTTTCACTCATGGAATATTATTACCTATTATAATGATCACTTGTTTGCCCTATTTAATACCTGAGTGAACCTTTAGTTAGGTACCTAATAAACTGAGTCATTCATCCTGTCTTGAGAATTGGCTACCTTGCAGCTTTATTATCAATGACGTCATGGTCAATTTAGCTGAAACGGCCCGTAAGTCATAGGTATTATGATGTAATTCAGTAATTATATTCTAAAGCACTGAAATATAAGAAGACAAACGGCATCAGCTAACTAAGCAGTTATACTAATGCATTCAAAATTATCTCTACTTTCACACCAAAAATATTATTTCTAAAGAAAATCTCTTTTTAATGGTCAAAATCTATTTACTCTTGCTAGTTTC
This sequence comes from Malachius bipustulatus, assembly GCA_910589415.1. Classification (NCBI taxonomy): domain Eukaryota; kingdom Metazoa; phylum Arthropoda; class Insecta; order Coleoptera; family Melyridae; genus Malachius; species Malachius bipustulatus. The sequence goes on from OU342633.1 coordinate 20,737,812, forward strand.
TTTGTGCACGAAAATTGGGCAGTAGGTAGGTAGGCAGTTAGAAATTAGTGGTTAGGACGTGTGAAGAAACCCCAACGAGCAGCTTAACTCTCTTTCCAGATACCAGGAATAAAAAGTCGGAGAAGAACTGGAGATAATTCCAACAGATATAATCAAGAACTGGTTTTTGTTCTACATAAAATTACCTGTCATTAGCAGCGGGCAAGCACGGTAAGTTCAGCTGACGAGTAGCGTGAGTTCTGATTGGTTTTTAAATTGATGGTAGCTCCCTACCTGTAATGAGCAGTGGGCGTGGCGCCCACATCATTTACACCGAACGCTCTTCGAGACGGATCGGCACTAATCGCTTCTCGATACACCCGAACTGACCGACCCTTAGCGTCGTTAGCGTCATCTATTGCAGGATTTTTGACACTTATTCTTCTTACCGCTGTCGGGGATTATCGGAGCTCTTAATGGATTTTATATGTCTGGTTTGTTTTTCATCGATAACTCGATCAAGACACCTATGATATATCGAGGGGAATCGTAGGAGTTTTATCAGGTGCGCCGATCGCCGTCTGTCTGTCTGTTTTAGTTGCCATTAGAAAGGACACCTTGCGTAACGGTGCTTTAGAAAGAAGATTTATAATTTAGGTCTATTTGCATATGGGTATGCACAGATACCCGTAATACTTACAGGTGTGTTATGTAGGTATGCTCACATATCATGTCTAGATATCAAAGCAACGATCTACATGTTTTTCTATCTCTGATTCAGACGTCTCTTTTAAATTCGATTCCGGTTCAACGATTTCATTAGCATTTAGCTGGTCATGTTTACGATATGAAATTTCCTTCGTTGTATTTCAAATGTAGGCAGATACCTACCTATAAGTGTTTATATTAGCCCACATTTTGAAGTATAGAAATGTTTCTCCATTCCAATTCTTTCATCACTTCTCAAATTAGATTAGGTACTTATAACATTGAAGGCGTCCGAGTTTTTTGACCTAGAATTTCGACGAAACAGTTCTCCCAAAACCTCTCAAATGTAAATTTGAAATATCATTGCTTTAGAGCTGCAACATTTTCTTATCAATTTTTTTGAGCACCCTCAGATGATAGAAAGGACCAGAAGTTCAAAATTGTAAGCGGTTCTTCTGTAGCTATCCTCGTTTTCGAGATACAGGAGAAAGATCATTTTTCGGGGGAAAATTTTGGAATTGTCGATTTTTTCAAAACGACAATAACTGGCGATTGCTAGAGGACTTGTCAGACGATGGCAATCCCGAATCTGCAAGCCGTTTCATCCTGCGAATTCGCGTTCTCGAGATATGATCGTTCAAAGTCGAAAGTCAGCAATTTTTTTTTAGCTTTTCAAAATTTTTGTTCTTGTTTTTGCAGAAAACTGAGACTTTACGGTTTAACTGGATTGTTTTTCTGACTCGTATGGCAGTCGACTCGTATTCCCCCGTCAGAGGATAGAAAGTGCAGGAAGTTCAGAACTGTATAAGTGGTTCTTCTGTATACCAAGCACTCCCCGTTTTCGAGATACCGGAGAAAGATCGGTCATAATTCATTCCGAGTGCATGAAGGTTTTGGAATTGGAACTCAAGACGATTCTTTGACACGGTCAATAACTTGCGGCACCTTGAAAGGCGATCAAACTATAAACCTGAGGAAGCTTAGACTACTGCATTTTTTTCAAAGTGGGGGACACCTTTTGCATATACCTAGTTCTACCGACTCTATCTGGGTAGTGGCGGACTCTTACCGGCTAAACTCCCTCCATTTTTCCTTTCTTGGCATCTCAATCACCTACGATAGGTCTGCTTCAATGTCCAGAGGTTATATTTTCTATGACTTTGTTTCACCTGTCGATTTCTCTCTCTGCTCACTTTCATTTTCATCACAACCTCTACGAAACTCTTCCACGCTTCTCCAGTCTCCCTCCCTCTTCATCATTACCTCGATCGTGTTTGTCCCAACCCTATTTTCATTTTCATATAGACGCAAGTTGGAGCCTCAAACCCTTTACAGAAGAATATCCCGTGTTTTGCATTAATTGTCGACCTCCGAATCTCCAAACATAGGTACCTACATGCGCTGATGGTCATCTTCCCTATATGCAGATATGTGAGAAGCATCATGTCTCGTTATGGACTTGTGTTTATTAAGAATACCAAGCTTCCGTTTGATCCATGGTTTACCTAATGTTGGGTATGAGGGTTCTCGTTCAACGTGCGTTCTCCATCTTTTGCCATTCAGTCTGCCATTTCTAAATAGTCCCGTCTCTTGTATATATCCTCCCTGTTATTACTATACTACTGTGGTTACATATCCCGTTCCATACATATGCAACTTCTCTCTCTCTCCTCTGTCATAGAAGGTGTAGATATTGGAATCGTTCTTGCCACTACCAGCACCGCCTCTTCACATTTTGTCCTGTGTTCTCCGACGATCTTCAGTGACAGTGTTTTTGGCATGTATCTACCTTTTTTGGCATCTCTTTATTCTTAGCGCAGGCTTCCATATATTTTATTCTTAGCGCAGGGCAGGCTTCATATATTTTCTGCAGAGGATTCCCGTCTGAGCCGTTATTGCAACAGTCCGTCTTTTTTTCAGTCCTGAGCTCTCCCATATTCTGGAAAATTCCGTACAGTAATTTTGTGATCTTTTAATCTTTCTCGCACACCAAAAGTAAGACCATAATCAATTATGACTCCCTATAGCATTTAGAATAGTGCAGTCTGAACAGTGTCTCATGGGAAGACCTTTTGGCCTTAATAAAACGGCCGGTAAGGTTGGAGTAAATGTTCCACCATGGTTTCGGGATTGGCGAAAAGGTCGTTGGTAACCTAGTCGATTGGTTGCATAACCCCTTCCCTCCATATCCATAACATGCCATCTAAGGCGGAACATGTCTCCCAGGGATGTCAGGGCTTTAAGACTTTGTGCCGCCTCCTTAGATATTATCCCATATGCTCTGACGATCTTCAGCGACAGTGTTTTTTGGCTCGTATCTATCTTTTTTGGCATCTCTTTATTCTTAGCGAAGGGTTCCATATATTTTTTGAAACGGATCACCGACTAAACTTCATTGCAATAGTCCATTTTTTAGATCTGGGTCCTCCCATATATTCGGGAAAATATGGGAACAGTAATTAATTGTGTGATCTTTTTCTCTTTCTCGCACACCTTATCTACTCGGTTATTATGTCTCTCGGTTAAAGTAATGCCATAATGTATTGTGACTTCCTACTGCATCGGTTAAACTACTGCATAGGGTCTGAACAGTTGTGGCCTTTATAAAAAAAAGCGGTAAAGTTTGAGTAAGTATAGGTTGTCATCATGGTTTCGGGATTGGGGAAAAGGTAGTCGGTGATCTAGTCGATTGATTACATAACCCCTTCCCTCCATACCCATACGATGCAATCTATGGCGGAAAATGTCTCCTATACAGGGCTCTACTATCTTTTATGACAGTTTCAATAAAAAAATGTGCATGGTACAGTTTTTGAGCGCTTTTTAATTTTTGTTGCCTATTCAAGAATTCTTTATTGGTAGTTTTTTTTTTTTAATTAAGATCTAAAATTTATACATCAGACGCTGCGTGTTATCTCGGTGCAAAATTCTTATAAAAAATGTGCAAAATTCGATCCTTGGTAAATTATTGTCATGGCCCAACTGTTTCTAGTTTACCTATAGCTAAATATTTCATTTTGAGTTAAAATGACGTGGATATAGGCCGTAAGTTTTCTTTAAGTTACAAGAGAGGTAACGACAGTCCGGAAAGTTTTTAAATATTTGAAGGAAAGCTAACAGACGTCGTGACCGCCCAGGATAGGAATGCACGCATGCGAGAAGATTTTTTTGCCTGATTTTCATTGGGGGTGTATACTTTCCAAGTTTTCCAAATAAATTTTTCTTGTAAATTTTGATGAGTTTTGATGTCTCACCTTTCTTTCAAATTTTTGATTTGGGCAGGGTTTCAAAATTTTGTGATTTAACCCTGTATTGACATGGTTATCTGAAGATATCAAACTGTTTGTTCTTGAAGAGCATATATTTTTCCTCGCTACACGATTTTGAAAATTTTAGACTCGTATTGAAGCAGAACCTTCAGGCAAAAAATCCAGGTACAAAAATTGACTCATCAAAAACCTTAAAAACAAAAGATTGCATAAAATTACTCAAATTTGTTTTTTTCTGGAAACAGGTTTTGGGAGAAAAATTGATGATTGAAAATATTGTCATGAGTTATAGGTATCGGTAGGTATATCTAATTTAGGGTAGCCATAAAAATATTCATGAGCTATTTCAATTTTTAAAGAGATTAAATTGGAAAAAATCGATCATAATTTTATTACTATGGTAAAATGCCTAATTGGAATTCAAATTTAAGTCATTTTATTATTTAAAACGACTATCCGAGAAAATTACTAATATAGGCTAATGCACCTGAATCACTGGGAGCTCGTCAGGGAAAAATTTCCATTTTTAATGGAATATCAGAAGCTGCATGCTCACCGGGTGTGTAAAGATGACTTCTATTTAAATTGCCGTTCGCTTCTTCAGTAATATATTATGACAACGATGACGTGTTAAAATTAACCTGAACCAGGCTGGATTCAGTGGTGATGCCGAGAAAAAGATATCACTTGAATCAGCATGTCTTTATAATTAGCTAGTTATAAATGGTTACTAGCTCGTGTGTTATATCTATATACATATAGGACTTCATCAAAATTCTTCACTTTAGGTGACTGTTAGGTATATATAGAACTAGAATAACGCTTGATTAACATCATTTATACTTAACTGAGGTAAAATAACCAGATTCTGTGTAGGTATAAAATTTGGACTTAATTTCATTTTCTTAGACCACTCCTAATTATTATATGTATAGAGAAGCCATCATCTGTATTAATTAAGATCAGAACTATAGGTATAAAGAAGAGGCCTTTGAAGGAATAATGTACTGAACAACAAATTTGATGTTGATGGATAGAAAATAATCTGAGACCGTAGTTTTTGAAAGACAACTCAATTATTTCTCTTCTCGTTCCAACCCCCCAAAGTTTCACATTTGTTACTCTCGGGCAACAAAAGAGTGATTGAAAAAACAGACAACTCGATAGACTTGGCATGGATTAATCGGCACAGTCGACAGGTCTGTGAGAATAATAATGGTATTAATAAATAACATAAATAAAAGAAGAATAGGTAATGAATGTTGTTTTTATTAGGTATACGGATGCAGATCTACAGAAATTATTTCACGCATGTCGTTATTGTTCTTATGAACTTAAGTACCTAGATATAATAATATATTTTCTTATTTCTTTGTTAGGTATAGTAAAGCTACTTATAATGTGTGTAAGTACTTATTATTAAAGTTTTTTCATGCAATTAGTAGAGCCAGGTTTAGATACAAAAGTAAGAGTAATTTTTTTATTAAGATATACTATATAGGTACATTATTATAATGTTATTGTTTTAAGTACTTTGTGTAACAATGTAAATAGGGCAAATCGTTGTTTTGAAATAGTTTGTCAAATAATATCGCATAAGAAGTCGATATAGAAGATATGAAAGTAGGCTTTTTTCTATTTGGGTGATTTCAAAGATGTTCGTTTCGTCCGTTTTGCAAAAGTTCTTTCCGAATTACGATGATGCAATTATACATAGTTGAACGGTAATTAGTTGCTTCTCAATTAAAGTAGGTACTCAAAAAGTACCACGATCTCAATTAAGTACCTATATACAAGAGACGAAGAGCTTGAAAAGAGTTGCTAAAAAGTAAAAACGGCGGCATTCACGAAATATTAGAATTGATTTAAAAAGTCTCTTGTGAAGATAACACGCAACGTCTAATGTATAAATCTAAAAAAAAAACGTCATTTAAGAATCGAGACGTTTTAAATTATCAGATTTTTTCACTCACGTCGAAAAGTTCGTTTCTAATAAGCGCAGTTCAGTGGAAACGGTGGATCAAGGCTCTCTTTCCCCGTCGCGATCTCAGTCCGGCCAATCAGAAAATTCCTGTATGGAAATCGCCTATGAGGACTTCTTCTATCCTTTTTAAATCAAGTGTTAATCCCTCTTATGCCATATTGGGCCCATAGTGGAAGTCACCTTTCTGACTTCCACATTCTTCTACTACACTTAGATGTCCGTGAATTTACACACGATATTTTTAGTAAAAAGGTCGTTGAGACTTTTACCTTGAGATAATCATCTCTCTTCGCCTTCTTAATATAAGATATTTGTAAAGATACTTTAATGCACTAAATGCATTACAGTATTTTTGCAAGAAAACCGCTACATTTTATTTATTTTTCATATATTTTTTTTTGTAATTTACTATAATAAAACCCATACCAGGACATATACGAAAAACTAGAAATTCCTATTAGACTGGTGACTCAATCATGTTTCGCAGTCTAGGAACATCGTTCCTTATTTTTCTAGACTCTATAGAGCATCAGAAAGTGCTACAACTTGCTGGATGGAGTCACGTTGGAAGCTTACCCCATTTCTATAAAAACTCCCACGAATTGAACCGTTATACTCTTGAAACCGGATCTATCAAGGACCTTTTTGCCGATTAAGAATTCTTGGCTTTACTGTAGCAGAATACTTAGATTGACAAATTAACTTCTAGTTCGAGGCAGCTGTCATTACTCCTGAAACCATCTGATGGTAAATAGGTAGATAAGCGGGAAAATCTGGAAAAGCGATGAAACGGCACCGATTTTAAAAATTACTTTTCTCATGGATACCTTAGCTTAGACCTTCAGAAATATTAATCGCCACTAACCCCTGCAATATCTCGTGAATTAGAAAAGTAGAGTAATTTCCTCCCTCCCAAAGCACCCCATATAGTAACAGTAGTAAATAGTAAAATAGTAAAAAAATATAAATTCAAAATTTCACCTCGGAAATCGTCTCGCGAGGGTTTTTAGGGTCGCCGATCACGAACCCAAGGACCAATTAAAAAAAAAATTAACACCTTAATGAGATGTGCGATAAAAACATTCACTTCTTACGTTTTGGATGGCTGATTAATAATAATAATAATAATAATAATAATATCTCTCTTTATTGTACGTAAAATTACAACAATCATTGCATCAGTACAATAGTGTTGAGTTAAGTTTAATAATGTTAAAAAAAAAACAACGAACTAATCCAAACAAATCGCATGCGTATTCAAAAGGTGGTACGCACGCGATTGAACAAAGAAAGCTAGAATATAGCAAAAAGTGTACATTAAAACATTAATCTATCTATACATAGTACCTAATACTATATCGTCATATTAAGTCGAATTGCCCAGATACTAGCAAACGAAAGTATCTATATTTTCAAGTGTTTAAGTCGGGAAGGAAGGGGGGGGGGGTGGAAGACAGTATATCCATGGTAGTATATGGTTCAAGCTCTGTGAGATGTTTCCGCAGATATAACTTGAACTGAGAGAATCTGACGGTTGAAGGGTCAAGTCGGAAATGGTTTAGGTATTTTATAGACGCGTATGTAAACGTCTTTTCAGTGGACGAGAGGTGGTGGGTTGGTAGTTTAAATAGATTGAATCGAGTATGATAGTTGTGTGAGAATCGGAAAGGATCAAGCTTAGCCTGATTTTTGTAAATAAGTTTGAGGAGGGAGAAAACATACAGGGCGGGCAATGTTAGTAGACCAAGTCGTCTGAATTGTCCCCTGCAAGACTCGCGGATGGATAAGTCTGCCAGGATCCTGAGAGCCCTCTTCTGAAGAAGGAAGACTTTACTGAGGGACTTCTCAGTGCTGCCCCAGACGGCGATGCCATAGGCTACGTGATTATAAAAATGTCCATAATATGCAGAGAGCAGAATATTATGGGAGACAGTGTGTTGGAGTCGTCTCAAAAGGAAACAGGAGCTAGCTTCTCTGTGGCATAAGAGGTCTGTGTGAGCTGCCCAGTTTAGATTTTGATCGATGTGAAAGCCTAAAAATTTCACGACCTCTCTGGGCTTAATCAGGGAATTTTCATTCGGGATGTCAGGTAGGGGTGGTAGACGTGATCCGGAAGAATGAAAGTCTATCAATTCAGTTTTTGTCAAGTTCAGTTTTAGTCTATTGACTCTAAGCCATGTAGAGGCTTTTTCCAGTGGGTCTTGAACGGTTGATATAATTTCCGAAATGCCGCTTGTCTTTATCTTAATGAGAATGGTTGTATCGTCTGCATAGTTAACACAGATGGAATTTGAAGATGTTATTTTGGGACCTAATTCGTTGATGAAAATGAGGAACAGGAGTAGACCAAGGAGACTGCCCTGTGGAACTCCAGAGGAGACAGGAGCAAAGAGGGACCTGGTCGCTCGGCCATCTGACCCAATCAATTCCACCGCCTGAGTTCGACCCTGCAAGTAACTGGAGAACCAGGAGAGGGCCAGTCCGCGTATACCCACAGCCTGCAGTCTTAGAAGGAGGCACTCATGACACACACTGTCGAATGCCTTGGAGAGGTCCAGAAGCCATCCCACCGTGCGGATGCCGTCCTCCATTCCCCCAGAGATATACTCCGTCAGTTGGACAAGAGCATCAGTCTCAGTAGATCTGTTCCTTAAGAAACCATGCTGGGAGTCAGACAGAGTCCTAGTCTTTTCAAGAAAGTCTAAGAGACGGTGGGAAACCAGTGACTCAATAATTTTGTCAAAGACCGAAAGCAGGCTAATCGGTCTGTAATTCTCGGGATTTTTGCCGTCGCCTTTTTTGAAAATGGGTTTAACGAGTGCGGCTTTGAGTTGTTCGGGGAATACACCAGTCAGAAAGGAGCTATTTATAATATCTGCGAGTGGATGACCCAGCACGGATATGCAGTGTTTGGCAATGAAGGAGGGAATCTCATCTAGGCCCGATGACATTTTGCCCTTAAACCTGAGGACGACGCGATTGATTTCCCCGGGTGAAGTGGGGTAGAACATGGATGACGAAGAAACAGAAGTTGCTACGTTAGAACCATGAGTATGATTGTAGACGAGGGAATCATTTGAGAGAAAAACGCTATTAAGCATTTTGGACATTTCCTCAGGATCCTCCGAAGTTGTACCCTGAAAGTTCAGCTCTACGATGTTTTGAGAATGGGTCGCCGACTGGCGGTGTTTGTTTATAAGGGTCCACCCAGATTTAATTGGATTTTCAGATTCGCTAATGAAGATATCATTGCGTCGTTTTGTTTCCTGCCTTATCAAGTACTTAAACTTTCGTTGCAGACTAATGAGTTGTGATTTGAACTGGGCGTTGGAAGTATTTTTCAGAGGGCTGAGGAGATTAATTTTGTCGTAGAGTTGGCGTATTTCGGGGGTGAGCCATCTGGGCCCGGCGAGTCGAGTGCTGTGATTTTTAGATTTTTCGAGTGGGAAATATTTGTCAAAGTAAAAAGATACAGTATCCGAGAAGTAAGAGATTGATTTGTAAGCTAAAGAATTTCATTTAAGCTGACGATTTCCGAGGCGACATATTAATTTTTCGTAGCACAAACACTTTTTGTGGAACTTCTGAGGGGTTGGGACCACCCCCAATTGCTTTTGGACCTGGGATTCGTGAACCCGAACCCCCCCCCCCCCGAGAGACTATTTCCGGAGGTAGAATTTCGAATGTTTATAATTTTTTAGCTCTCCAATTATTGTGGTGGTTTTAAGGGGTTGTAACCATCCTCACGTGCTTTTAGACCTCGGCTTGTAATCAGCGAACCCGAAAACCCCCGAGAGACGATTTTATAGGTAAAATTTTGAATTTTCATAACTTTTTTATCACTGTTACTGCTTGGGTGCTTTTAAGGAGTTGGAACCATCCTCGCTTGCTTGTGAACCTCGGATTCATAATCGGCGACTCCAAAAACCCCCGAGATATAATTTCCGAAGTGAAATTGTGATTTTTTTTATTTTTTCTTATCACTGTTACTACTTGGGGTAGTTTTGAGGGATTGGAACAATCTTCACTTGCTTTTGGACTTTGGAAACCCCCCAAAGACTAATTCCGGGGCGAGATAATAAATTTTTGTTTGACTGGCACTTCTTGGGGTCGTTTTGAGGAGTTAGAACCACACCCTCACTTTCTTTTGAACCTCGGATTCGTGTTCAATAACCCTGTAAGCTCCCAAGAGACGATTTCCCAGGTGAATGTTTGAATTTTTATCACTGTTACTATTCGGGGTGGTTTTGAGGGGTTGAAATCACCATCACTTGCTTTTGAATCTCGGATTCGTAATAAGCGACCCAGAAAACCCCAGAGAAACGATTTCCGACGTGAAATTTTGCATTTCCATAACTTTTTCATCACTGTTACTGTTTGGGGTGGCTTTGAGGAGTTGGAACCACCTCGCTTGCTTTTGGACGTCGGATTCATAATCGGCGATCCCTAAAATCCCTTAGATACGATTTCGGCGAGGTATGAAATTGTGATTTTTTTTATTTTTTCTTATCACCTCTGTTACTATTTGGGGCATCTTTGAATGGTTGGAACCATTCTCACTTGCTTTTGGACCCCAGAAACCCCCCGGAGATTAATTCCGAAGCGAGATATTAAATTTTAGTTTGACTGACACTTCATGGGGTCATTTTGATGAGTTGAAGCCGTGAAATTATAACCTTTCATAAATTTTTCATCACTGTTATTATTTAGGACCAAAACCACCCTAGTTTATCAATTTTTTGAGGTGTAGTAGGGGTTAGTGGTGATGAATGTTCTTGAAGGTTCAAGGAATCCAGCAGGAGAAAAAGAATTTTTGAAATCGGTGCTATTCCACCACTGTTCCAGATTGTATAGTATTTTTCTTATTTACTGGACTAACAGGTCTCCTTTGCTTTTGTTAAGTGTCGGTTGTTGCCTCAGACTCTGGTCGGAAAGGATCTCCATAACTTTAAGCAGATCAGGAATGACAACGAAGGACTCGACAGGTGAAGCTCAGAAACTTCAAAAAGGCACCATGCTGAATTAATAATGTCAAAATTTGAGCAAAAAATTTTAAAAACAATATAGGTAAGGAATCCAGCTACTTTGTCAAATTAAACTGAAAAGCCGATAAATAGAAAGGGGAGTGTAAAAGATGTTTTTTTTTTTTTTTTTTTTTAAAAAGAGGGAGCATCGGTCTTAACTGTGTAGGTAAGACATAGTCGCTCCACTCTGGTAAATTGGCTTTGAGCACGAACTCTTTAGCCACACACACTTTTAAATTATATTTGCCTTTAAAACCTTCGATCGCTTGTTTTACTTTTCACAGACAGTAAAAGATGTTATGAAACGTTTTTCCATGACATCTTAGTTGAAGGTTTCTGCGTTATTCAAGAGGTTTGTCCTCTATATGCCTTCTATATTTAGGCTTCGTTCTAACAGGCCACCTTAAAAGTTTAATTGAAGATAGTTTTTGACTGGCGGTTTTACCTATAGGTACCTACCTATCAGTAGGTAAGGTGTATTATTACAAGCATTCAAGGGCTCATCTCCCGGATTAAAGTCCGCGAGAACTTTCAAACATTCTCCAATATGTTATTAGAACGAACCCCGACTGAAGTTTCCTAACGAACCCAAACTATCATCAAGCCAACCCGAAAGAAACTTACCTCAAATCACCCCTACAACGTGAAACTTTATAAGAATAATTAATCAACCCGATTATCCAGCCACATCTTCGTATATAGAGGTAGTTCCTGATAATAGGTGAAATTAAACGTCAGCATGCGATTGTCAACGGTTTCGCTCGTTCCACGCGAACTTCATATCCCAAGGTGACTGTGCAGGCGTAATCTGGTGTGCGATCTCGGGGTAGGAACGCAATAACCGCTGAACGCTGCTAATGGATTTATAATCCCGGGCAGGATCTGGAGGCCCCCCCGACGGACGGGCATCTACAGAGGGCCCTGAGCGATGACGCCGGCGAAGACGCAGACGCGTCGCGACTCCACGTCGTTTATCATTCCGGCTCATTACGCGGAAATCTGCCGCTTATGAGCGCCGCTTCCTGGACCGGGCCCTGGCAGGATGAGGGGCCCCCGTGATGTCTTTGTGCTTGTTCATTGTTGTACGATGATCAATATCGTGTCATATGGGGAGGTGTGGATTGCTTCCTGAGTTATGATGATCTCTGATTCAACGGGTCTGCCTCTTTGAAAATTCTTGGTACATCTGGAATTAATTTAAGACGTTGCAGGTTCATGATATTCCATCACGATCCTGGTTTTTATAATTTTTCAAGATTTCTGTTAAAATAATTGATTACCTTCTATTATGAGTAAATTTGGTAGACTTTATTATTTTATGTTGAATTGTGGTTTATGCGCTTAATGCTATAGATTGACATGAGATGGAGTAGATCTGCCATCTTTCTCAAATGTCAAAAATGATTCCCCTATTTTTAGAACCGCCAACTTTACCGTACAGATCAAAGGGAATAACTCCTTTTCATAGCTTGTAATGTATTTTTTTATAGAAGACGTTTTAATTATATTACTAATGCCTTCGGAGAGCTGAACACCGGCTTCGATTGGTTGTAACTGGTTTTTCTTGCGGCTGGCTGCTTCCTCTTTATGTCAAACTTAGCAGTATTTGCGGAGCAGGTTTCTTATCGCTTTATTACTGATTAGCTATAAAAGATAGTTTAATACGGAGCGTAAAAATGTTGATATTGTTTATGTGGAAACACCTACTGAATCTCCTGGTTAAGATTTAGGTACTAATAATTTGGTGGAGTAGATTTTCCGATTTAGCGGTCAATCAGCATAAAATATGACGGGAATTATGGTAGTATGCTGATACTGAAGCGATATGAACTGAGATACCGACGGATTAGCTGCTATTTCGGTTAATCAAATTAAAAATATTATTTACCTATTTAAATGCTGAAAATTTAGAATCGCCTATTTGAAACCATTAATGATTTCTATTTTATTTACATGAGAGGAGTGGTTCGCTCTCACGAAATCTATTAGAGGAGAAAATTTAATTTACACAAAGGCTACGTGAGATTCTCCACCAAGGTCCACTTTAACGGTCCCCGGGGTCGGGCTGGAGGAAAATAAACACCGCAATATGGGCGATCAATACTCGTCCAAAATACCGGTTTTAGATTTTTTTTGCAAACCTAATCCACTACCTACAGTCAATACCTACAGTGGGCTAGACGGAGGGATACGGAGATACGCTGAACCGGAATAATTGGACCAATGGTGTGAATCAGTTCTTCACCCCGAGCCTCGTTTACGTGAATCCTTGCGAATATCTGCTCATCTTTTGATATTATTGTATAGGTACTAACTTGGAAAAAACTGAACAGTCTGAATAAGTATTTTTTTCGTTTGTCAGTAATAAAGCACCCTCTCCAAGTCTGTTGAGGATTTAGAGAAGATCAAGGTCGGGTACATCCCCTGCCTCCATCTATGCTGACTCAGAGTGTTCCTTCTTTTGAGTTCTCACTTTTCGTTCAAGAACATGGATCAAGACCAGGTTTTAAAAATATGGAGATAATGACGACTGATATTCCCTCAAACTAATTATTAACAAAGAACATCAGTGGAACGATTGCCAGTTTACATAAGATTCGCAATTGCAAGGTAAAAGGTATACGTACCTACATTATGATGTCAAGATAAAAACAGCCTTCGGCCAGATGTAAAAGTGATGATTTTGAAAAGAGAATAAGTAAAACGGTGAACCGACGTGAAGTGCTGATTCCCGGTGAATGAATATATGAAGCCCGGTTATTCAGCGGGAATATATCGAGAAGTATATCAAGACTATAACTTTAGGTAAACTGATGAATTTACGGAACCGAGAAGTAGTGGTTAGTACAACAGTAATTTGAAAAAAAGAGGGTGAAAGGATTTTTTCCCTATTATTGTCATTGTGTAGAAGATTTGTTTTCTCTCAAGTTCAAAAATTAACCTGCCAACGACCCGAGAATGTTTCTTTTCTGCCAGAAAATCGGGTTGTTGTCTTTCACAGTTGCGTCAAAGTTGTAAATTTCGGAATGACGGTATTCAAATGGGCATCAGAAGATTAAAAATAGGTTTCTTTGACAACCCGCTTATCTAGCACATCAGTTTTATTGGAAATGATGGTCAAAAAATTTTTAATTTTTGTTTTTCCCATTTTCAGGAAAATTACCAAAATTTTCTCTTATTTGAGGGCTCACCTTCAAATTATTATCGGTTAGGTACCAGGAATTTATTTTGGAAATTAGGCTAGTTATTACATAGTATTTGAATACCTACCCTTAAATTACCAGAATACTTTTCTGTACTTTTTCATAAATAAAAATCTAATGTGGCGTCCATTATAAGGAAAACAAAAGTTATCTATCGTATCTTCGAAACTATACCTAGTAGGCTTATAGACACAATCAAGTGACACCAACAAATGCAGAATTTCAAGAACTATCAATGCGCCAACTTTCAAATTGAAACTTCAAATAATAAAGGAGTCATTGAGGAAATGAAAAATTGGAGTTTTTTCTTTTTTCAGGATATTTCTCTCACAGATATCTTCTATATCTTCATCAGGGGTGGATGAGCCCAGGGGGAAAAGAGAACTTCTCCCTGGGCCCGTAAGATTATTGTAAAATTTGGGCTTGTAAAAATGAATTTTTTTACTGCAGCGACATTTTTCTTTGGGTCGCTTCCTCTGGTTTCTAATGCCTGTTTAGATCACTCCATCCACTCCTGTTGTTCGCGGATGCGAGAGGTTCACAAAATAGCGCATTATTTCTGTAATTTAGTCAATTCTGTGTCTCTTTGCATTTTCGAGATACCCATACTATTTCTGCTTATAAAAAAGGGGCACCCTTTATTATAATTCCTTGACAAGTTTTTTTACAAGGAAAAGTGCAAAGATAATAAAAATTAATAGTTAATACCCTAATGCCCGTTATTAACGTTAATAACGTTACATTGCGTAACATTATAATGTTAGCTATTACTAAGTGCATGCATGATTGGTTGAAAGGGGACATAAGCATAAATATTGATTGATGATGCAATGATGCAAATACGTTCATGAAAAAGTCACTTTCTCGCTATAAGGTACATAAAGTAAGTACCTGCTTAGAAAAGAAACCCAATTAGGAAAGAAACTACTTATAAATAGTCTTAAGCCTGCAATCAAAGATCAAAGAAGTTAACTCAATATCCTGATTCATTCCTATACCTACTTATATGCCCGCTACCATATTATAATTATTACCCCTATGTATGTAATTCTAAAGTGGATAGATACGATTGTCCAAGCACGCCTTCTGCAAGTTTTGCAGGACGAGGAGGATCCGTAGCAAGTGAAGTGCTTTCCTTGCGGTCGCTTCGGCACTTCCTTGCCAACCGATACTCATAACTATTAATAAAGGCCCTGCGACGTCGGGACGAGCCCGGATCGAGCCTGCATAATGGAAAGCTCGGTCAAATTAGTAATTATTCGAGTTAATTCATCTTCATTTGTCTGCTAGTCCGAGACGTTCGTAATCATCTATTTCATTGGTTACTGAATGGGTAATGAATGTTCCGCGGATTCCGTCAGCTACAATGGCACCTACTGAACGCTTCTGGTGCGCGCCGAGCACAGTGGGTACCCAGAACTGTACAAAGAGGACATTTGTATTTGTCTGTGCCGAGTTTATGTAATTTCCTATAGAGTTCGCCCCTTCGCTTCCCTCTGCAAGGCTCCACCGGGGGTTCCGCTTAGAACGTGAAGCTAAAATGAAGCTGCTCGAACGAACCGAACAGTCTAATCGTAACCGATATTACAAAGCTTTCTGTGAGTCTGCATCGCATCCAATTCCGAGCGGGCCGCGGCCTGGCAGTGACGGATTGAAGGATATTTGTCATCCGCCCGGGTCGGCCACAGCACTGTCTGTGCCCCCTTCGGCCCCCCGTTCCCGGTAAAGCTGCGAGCGAACGCGGGCATCCTGGGCTTGTGCTGCTTGCTTTCCGCGGTCGGAACGGCGAACATGTTGCCGGCTCCTCGTCATTATCGGGGGATTTCAATAATATATTTCTAGAAAAGTCCCAGTCCAATAACTTAGTCGGAACATCTGGAAAATTGGTGGAAAAGTACCTATTTTAAAAAATATTTTTCTCCTGGATTCCTTAGATGACCTTCAGGAACAGGCATCCTGGGTCACCATCCTCACTTTCAGCGACTCCGAAAGAGCCCGAGGGACGATTTCCGAGGTGAAATTTTGAATTTTCATACAACTTTCTTATCACCGTTACTATTTGGGGTGCTTTGGGGAGGAGGAAACTACTGAAATTTTCTCATTTTCCGAGTTTATGTCAGGAGTTGCTGAATGTTCCTGAAGGTCTAAGGAATCCAGGAAAAAAAATTTATATACCGGTGCGGTTCCACCACTTTTCCAGATTGTACAGTATTTTCCGACTTATTTACTAGACTATTTACCATCGAGAAGTTTCAACTTTCGGAAAATGCGATCACAAAGCGCCTGCTTACTTAATCTAGAAGCGCTAAATCATCAGTTGTAAGCAATTAGCCCAAAACTGGCATCTTCAATAATAAGAAATTACTTACCCGGACCAATTTTGGGGCGAAGTATAACGTCAATGGAAAGGGAATAAAATATTTTTTGTCTCCATTTTTTTCTTATGGAAATTAATGAAATATAACCCTTATCAAAAACGTTTACTGCTCAAGTTTTTCAATTATTCTTTTGTCGTTGGTGGGTTCCATCTCAAGAATATAAGACATCTGAGTCGTATGTAATGGAAGAAACGGAAGAAGATGTTATTGAGAAATCAATACCTACTTATTTGTTTGGGAAACTTTTAGCACAACTTCTATCACAGGACACTGGAGGCTGAAGGAAAGAAATTTTTATTTATTTACTTACTCTTGTGCCATGGTCCATGGAGATTTGCTACCTGAGCAAGGAAGCAAGACACTGCTGAGGAGATTCGTCGCGAAGACACAAAAAAGCAACATCACCAGATATGAAAAAGCTGCATTCGGGAATCTCAACGCTAACAAAAACATCATCATTCTCTTCACAGACAAGGGAAATGCTACCGCTGTATTGAGTGTCAGAGACTACGACTACGAGGAAGAAAACAAAAATATTTTGACGCTTAAAACATACAAAAAGCTTTCTAGAGATCCTACGAATCCAATCCTCCGAAAAACCAACCATCTGGTTAAAACTTTCACCATTACTGATCAAGACAAACGGCAGAGAGTGAACACCGAAGCCAGGACACCCATACCTTATGGACTGACAAAGATACACAAGCCTAGCGTGCCTCTTCGCCCAAATATCTAACCATCCTGTTGTAGCCCAATGTCGGATCTACAGAATCCCACATAGACACTTCATAGAAAAACCTGAATCTTTAACCTTTCATTCCTGTGACATTCTCGTTGGTTTTGATGTCGTTTCCTTCTTTAGGCCATTGACGAGTCCCTTCAACACATTCACCGCATTTTTTCTAAGGACATCACCTCTCACTTTTCACCATGCAATCAACACAACCTATTTCCAGTGGAATGGTAACTTATATATGAACAATTGGATGGAGTTGCTATGATAGGAAGCCCCCTGAGTCCTGTTGTTGTCAACTTCTACATGGAATTCTTTGAAGCCACAGCCTTCAATAGCAGCCGGCCTTCACACATCAATATAGGAAAGAAGTTAGGAAAGTTGAAAATTTTGTTGTTACCCGAGCATCTGAAAATCTATGTCCCTACATTCAGTTTTCGTTGCAGGAACATTTTCTACGGGAGATAATAATTAGAGATCTTTGGGAAATCTCTGGAGTTGACGCAGCCACCCGGTTTACGCGATCCTGCTGGCAGCCAGAATGGAAAAGGTATATAATAGAAACCAAGGAACAGGCAATTTATATATGCACTGATCTGTAGACTTCCACAAAAGCGCTAGGATTAGTTCCCCGGTAATCCATAAATGTGTCAATAATGTGCTAAAAGGCTGACTAACCAGGAATCGGGGCACATCTATGATAGGTTACCGCACATTCAGAAATACCAACCAACGAGCTAGCAGATTACTATATGGGAGGATCGGCACTAAGGAAGATTTCTGTGGACCGCAGCTTGTGCTTGGTCTGATTAAAGACCTACTTAAAGAGATGGGGATGGACTCAACAAGATCTAGAGAAGTGATGGAAGGCAAAGCCAGGTTGCAGAGAGGACAGACTGTCTCTATTAGTCGGCTCGGACATGATCAAACTGAACCGGAAGAAGTTTAGACAGACTACTATTATGGTCTCACCATACAACTTGTGGCATGGGGCTCTGTCTCAAATGTGGGACAGATGACGAGGACTCCAATCAATAAATATACGCGTATGCGAGAGGTAATAGGCCTCAGGCCAAAATCTTTGGGTCAGAGGTATGTTTGAGTATAGGTACCCGATCATGGTGAAAGAATGGCGAAAAGGATTAGGTTTAGACACAAATTGATAAAGTGATCACACTTGCAGGTCTATGGCAGTTGCACTTGGGTGTATCTATACAGGGTGTATCTTTAATATTGAGAAAAAATTTAAAGGCGGATTCTTTGGTGAAAAATAAGGAAAAAATTTCCCATTAACGTCGTGTGACCGAATATGCACGGTTTTTGAGATAGAGGGTGCCAAAAATATATTTTTTTACAATTTTTTAAGATATCTCGTAAATTTGAAAAGCGAATTTTAGGTTGTCAATATTTTCTGCAGCAAAAAGGTGTTTTTTTACAATGAAAAACTCGTTTTGGATGTGTCAAAAAATTTCAAAAATCTTAAAAAAGGCTTAAAAAGGCTTAAGGCTTAAAATCTTTGGTAAATTCTAAAATCTCCGCCAACGGCATATGAAGAAAACTGAATTAGGTACATTGAAAAGGTGACTTATCAATGATATGACACGTACAAAAGCTAAGTTCTATATTTCAAACGGTTCCCAAGATAACCAAAAATTGCTGAAAAAAAATTCTTAACACCCCTTTTGAGATCAAAAACGGTGCATTTGAGGACACGCGTTAATAGATAATTTTAACGCTAAAAAATCTGTCTTTAAATTTTTTCGCAACATGAAAGATACACCCTGCATGGGGTAAATTCCAAATTTCAAATTTTGGGAAGATTAGTTCCACTTGAATCCCGGGAACGTCTACCCAGTTAAAGACATTTTTGAAAGACAAGAAATTTTTTAATGTAGATTTTTTGGACTGAATAGGTATTATCACAAGTAAAGGGGTGGCTGCTCCAGCCTAATAATTCCTGAAATGATCCTCGCAATATGACAACAGTGTGTATCCCGCCGTCGCGGCATCCTCAGAGATCACCTTGATAACGTTCTTAAACAAACGTTGCATATTTTAGTACCAGAAATCACGTGTGGGAATTTCATTAGTGTACGATGATTTTTTTCTTCATTTTGGTACAAGGGAGCTCTCGAATGCAATGAGTATACAATATAGAAGGCTACCTACCGTGTAAGAAAGTGATTTGTCTCTTCTAAACTGACAACCTGATTGCTTTGTAATAAAGAGCTGCATAATTTTGACATTATAATTATAAATCGGCTTACAAGTCTTTTCAGATAAACACGAAATATTATATTATTATCCTTATCAGATGGTATCATGTCATAGCGAGCATTATAGCTTTTTTGTTCATCATTACGTACCTACTTAAATAATAAAAATTGAAGAATAAATCTAATTCGTAGGTAGGTATTTTATTGTCCCGAATGTGAAAAAAGTAAGTCGTTTGAAAACAATTATTACGGTCCAAAAAAGAGCCGAATATTATACTCGTACATGCTTAAAAATCAATGGTTTTGTGGTTACATGCGTGAGTCATAATTATACAGGAATTGCTAGCGGACATTTCGTGAATGTCATGTCACGGTGTTCCTTCAAATGTCGGAGGAGCTTGGCTCAATGATATTCAATTATTTTTACATTTTGGTATCAATTTATAAAAATCACTATAATCATCAGGCAAGTATAATGTCGATATAAAACTGTATTTCACGTGCAGTGTAATTTTTACAAATTATAACATACTTGTTGTTAATGTTGAGAAAATCAAGGAGAGATTTTGTATATACCTACCTAGGTATATAGCGTGGAAGTAAAATATTGAACCAAGTCGTTAAAATTAAACATCGCGTCATGAAGTATAATAATTTAAGAAGATTAGAAACGCCTATTCACCTTTAAGGTACTTTTATGGAGCTACTCGTAAATATTTTGCGAGCGAAAATTTTTTTTTAGCAACTACACCCACATTAATAAGGGAAACTGCGAAGTCTCGTTATGTTTAGGAGAAAATATTTGGAACATTATCAAATTAATAGACATTTTATTGAATACCTTATGAAACTGAAACTAAAAAAAGAGTAAAGCGAGTAATGTCAGTAAACAAGCTGATCCGTCATTAACTGATGAGAGAAATGCATAGGAGGAATACAGAGAGGGAGAATGGAATGAGACGGCAACTCGGAGAGGTTGCGGCGGCGGAAAAAGCGTCATCCATATACGCTGTCAGTATTTCCTATACGCTTTTATGTTTGAGAGAGACATTTTTCAGAGTGCCCGAGGACAAACGTCTTCCCATGACGCGGCGTCTTTAATCTCCCTTTTAATATTTCATGTTTTTACCACGTTGTTGTAGAAAAACACCGTAATTGCCATCGACTAATGCGACTGGCCGTGCTCACATTTATATTGATCACAGATAACATTTTTCTACGCTGAATGAATTTCACAAATTTAACATATTCACTCTTTTTAACATACCGATTAAAACCAATTAATAATAATTGAAAACATGCCGTTGATCATGGCAGCCTATACTTACTTACATATAGAACAGCTATAATAGTCCTTACTTACTTAGTCACTGAAGACTTAAAAGGGGCTCTCGCAACAAAAGATCAAGGAGAGTTCTAATTTGGTAGATTTGTACGGTGTTTCCTCATTAACATTACGAGTTTGGAAAAATGGTACCGAAAACCAGTTTTTCAAGAATATTATATCTTCTCTCCAGCGCCACCTAGGTTAAAAATAATTCCTACAAAAATTATAGAGCATAAAATTTGCTACAACTTATGTAGGAAATATTTTCTAATCAGATGAGTAGTTCACGAGTTAAATCGAACGGCAAGTTTTACAGCGCCCTCACGTGGCGATGTTTTTCACTTATTGTTTTACTAATTCGTAATACTAATAATAGTTCCATAAAACAACAACAATCAGTAGGTTAATGAGTATACAATATTTTTTTCTTTCAAAAATAGGAATATCTTGTCGATCGGTTTCGGGCGTTAACCCATTTTCAGGACAATTGTCAGTTTACAAGAGTCGCGGTCCACACATAAAAGGATCATTCACTGGGGATCGACGCTTCACGTCGGTCCACCGTTTTACTTGTCTTGAAACTTACATTTTTAAATTAGATTTCAATTTTTAACCCTTTAAGTCAATAACGCCACCCTTCCACTCGGGAAGGGTTTAAAAAAAGTTTTTAATGACCTATTTATATTTGTGATTGTTCTTCGGAAGTATTTTCGCGACTCTTGTAAACTGACAATTGTCCTGAAGATGGGTTAACGCCCGAAACCGGTCGACAAGATATTCCAATTTTTGAAAGAAAAAAAAATATACTCATTGACCTACTGATTGTTGTTGTTTTATTGAACTTTTGAGTATACCATGGCCAATTTTATGGATACTAATAGTTCCGTCTAATTACGCCTAAGAGTTTTGATTTCAGTGTTGATACTCAATAAAACTTTCTCCATGTTTCAATCAAATATACCTTCTAGTGTCACCTATACAGGGTGTCCCAGCTCATTCGAAGCGGTCTCTGTAGGCCAAACGATGGACTTTTTCAAAAAACTTTTTGAAAATTCAAGTACAGATTCACAATGGCCATAATTTTAAATTACTTTGGAGTATACAGATTGTCCCATATGACAGTGACATATCAAAGTTATGTTTTTTTAAATGGAATGCTCCCATGTTATTGCAGTTTTAGATTATCTGAGAAGAGGAAATAAGATTGGCTTTTACAGTTGGTGTTTAAATTCAGAAGTTTTTGAGTTATAAACAAGTGAAAATCGTCATTTTTCAAGTTCAAGGCCCTGTACAACGAAAACGGTTCAAGATAGAGAAAAACGGCTTACATGTCCCTATTTTAACTTTTCATGTACTATCCCATGATGTAGATAAAATGTTTATACAGGGTGATAAAAAATTTGAAAAATTCTGAGATTTCTCCACGCGTCGCCAAATAAAAAATCAAAAAAAGTACAAATGTTTCTATACCATAGAATAGTACATGAAAAAGTAAAATAGGGACATGTAAGCCGTTTTTCTCTATCTTGAACCGTTTTCGTTGTACAGGGCCTTGAACTTGAAAAATGACGATTTTCACTTGTTTATAACTCAAAAACTTCTGAATTTAAACACCAACTGTAAAAGCCATCTTATTTACTCTTCTCAGACAATCTAAAAATGCAATAACATAGGAGCATTCCTTTTAAAAAAACATAACTTTGATATGCCACTCTCATATGGGACACTCTGTATACTCCAAAATAATTTTAAATTATGGCCATTGTGATCCTGTACTTGGATTTGCAAAATTTTTTTGGAAAAAATCCATCGTTTGTCCTACAGAGACCGCTTCGAATAAGCTGGGATACCCTGTATATGCTTGGTGGCGCTGCTGCAGTTGTCCTGAATCATCACAATGCAGCTATAATAGCAGTGTCCGCGATATTGTTAGCTATTGTTAGTATTAGCTGACATTTCTCCTGAGCATGGACGACCGGCCGATAATGCTCGTATATGTATGCAAAGGTGTCAATTTGAAAACTTTTGCCACCCCCGAATTTTCCCTTGAAAAATGTTTCTCAAAGAAATTTCGAAACAGATAAATTTTTTAATTTAATTTATGTTCTACTGACGTAAAAAAATTTACACAGATATTCCTTGACTCAGTAATGACGACATTGTCTATTTTTTTAATGGTACACCCTGTATATTATTAGAATTTCAGATTGTCTGAGAAAATCCAGTAAGAATGGTTTTCACAGCTTATGAGTTATAAACAAAGTGAAAATCGCAGGTTTTCATTTTAAAAGCAGCTTACATGTCACTATTTTACTTTTTCATGTAGGTACTATCCTAATATGGTGTGGATAAAATTTTTATACAGGGTGACGAAAAATCTATTAATTTCCATCACCCTGTATAAAAATTACATCTAAACAATAGGATAACGCTTTAAAAGTTGAGATATACAATAGGGACACATAAGCCGTTTTCATCTATCTTGAGCCGTTTTTAAAACAAGCTGCTTTGAAAATGAAAAACTTCGATTTTCACTTGTTTATAACTCACATACCTACTCAGTTTAAGCTCTAACCGTGAAAATCATTCTTACTAGATTTTCTCAGACAATTTGAAAATGTATTAAAATACAGGTTGTCTCATTTGAAAAAATAGACAAGGTCGTCATTACTGAGGCAAGGAACATTCTGTATAATTTTTTTTACTTCAATAGCACATAAATTAAATAAAAAAATTTACCTGTTTCGGGATTTCTTTGAGAAAGATATTTCAAGGGAGAATTCGGGGGTGGCAAGTTTTCAAATTGACACCCTGTATAAAGATTCGGATCTTTGTCCTCGAAAAACCGTCGAAGGCGTTGTAGCTCGTGAAGTATTCATCCGATTAAAAAATATTTCCCAAAAAAGTTGCAGGAAATTTTAGCTCTATAATAATTAATTTCTGTAATAACTATGTTTAACCTAGCTGGCGCTGGTGACAAGATATTCTCGAAAAAATGGTTTCGGAACCATTTTTCCAACATGGTGGCGCGAGATTAATAGTATAATAAATTATGAATATTAATGAGGACACCGAATCGTGCAAATCTACCAAATTAGAACTCTCTTTGACTTTTTGTAAGTCAATAAGAAGTTACTCTTTGCTTGGTGTACTATAATAATAGAACACTTGACTGTAAACAATTTTGCAAACAAATCCAAAAAAAGAGCAAAATTGTTAAATTGCAGTTTCAAACTGTGTAAGAATAATTGTGCATAGCGTTTTACTTTTATCTCTTTCACCATTGAGAGTTGCCAGAAATACAGGGTCGGATAATAAAAAAAATACTTATTAAGAATATGTGAAATAAGATTTAAGCTGGCTGAAATACCTATCCTGAAAAAACTGAAAAATCGAGATTTCTTATTGTATATTTTAAAGCTAATAGAAAATACTGATCTCACACCAAAGGCAAAGAGAACACTTCTGAAGACATGAACGGCAATTTCGCTCTTGTTGGAGCTCATCGGCATGCAACATCATCTTTGATATGAGATCAGAGATCAGTAATGTCTATGAGTCCTAGAACCAAAAATTATTTTTTGCTTATTTAGTTATATATTTTTTATCATGAAGAGAAATATGACATTTAAAAAAAATCAAAGCCGCGTCTAGATCATATAGGGCTTCCATAGTCCACTTTAGTTTTTCTTAATTATTTCTCATATTGCTTTACATCTCGGTACTTATGTCATTCGGGATAAAATACCTTCAATTTGTTTACAGAAAATCATAGATTTTAAAAACCATAAGGCATAAGACTTCATATTGACGTCATTCATGGATAAATATTGTTTTTTTTTTTTTCTAAAACGTATATTAGAATTCATTTTTTAAGACCAAAAACTTTAAAAAAAAATTTTATTGAATGAGAATTATAGAATTCTTGAAAAATCTAAGAAATCTACATGTTCTACATGTCCCTCAAAATCAACATTTTTCCTGTATAAAATGGCAAAAGGTACTTACTATAAATCTAACATGTTATAAGGTTAACATTTTGAGTTCAAGGTTCGGTTGGTTTGCGGTAAAAACTCCTTTATATATAAAGGAGAAAGAAAAATCGCATTTGTTTTGAGGCAGCGCGACGCTTTGATTAAGAGGTTCTCGGTAAGGGCCCGGCGAACTCTGGGCGCCTTGAGAAGATGAATCTGCGTAAGAGCTCATTCGCCCTGCTTCATTTAACATAAATGGAAGTATTGAAGTTGGAGTTACTCGCGCGAAGTATGTTTGCCTTGACAACGGAGCTTAAACTTTGTGTATGTAAATTGCAGGTTCTATAGTTGAGTTTTAAGGGTCGATTTATAAACTTTTGAGACTTGTAGGTATTATTCAGGTATATTATGTAGGTACAAATACTTAGGTACCTATTATTATAGGAGAATTAAAATTTTATTCAGTCCTCTCTGGTTATAAAATGAATCGAGAGGAGAAGGGATAATGATTGTATGACTACATTGTATAGTCATGTAGGGGGTTTTGTTATTATTCCAACGATATCAATCCATAACCTATAATCAATATTACATGATTTATTCCCAGAAAACAAACATTAGTTATTTCAATTTATCAATTCAAGAAAATGCAGGCTGGAAGTCATAAAAAATTCATGTGAAATGCTTAGCCATTAAAGCACTCATTCATAATTGATAATACTATTCAGGTTTTTTACTTGGAAAGAAAAATAATACTCACCATATGTCTATACATTATTATTTATTATTTATTGAATATTCAGTAAATTACTTAAGTACCTGGGTATATTATATCTACAGGGTTTTCCAGTTTGTATGTTCTTAAATCCTGCAAATCGTATAACACATAAAAATAGTTGTGCTTTTTTTTATAAAGTGTTATTCTATAACGGAAGAAAGTTTTATTTTATTGAAAATACTCTAAACTATTGAAGATATTTTTCTCAATTTTAGTGTAGGTTAATAATTATGAAGTGCCAAAAAACTCAGAAGAAATCATTGGCGTATAGTTATATAGAGGTTATTTTTTGTTTGAAAAACAAAACTTCTACACCAGAAAATCAATTTTTTAAAACTTATTTCGAAATTATACATTTATGTTACTATTATATACCTATATACCTGAAAAAAAGATGCTCTTAGTAAAGGCCTCTAGGAGGCTTAGTTCTTGAGATTTTTTATAACCAAGATTAGGTACATCATAAAACTGCAAACTTCAAGAGAGAAATGCTCTTAAATTTCACTATTTTGTCTGTTAGCGTCACGTATAAAAGTCACTATAAACTTATTATGAAACTTTATATTTTTTAAAATTATTTAAGAAAACGGTGTATTAAAAAAATGGATATACAGGCTGTCTCAAAATTGACGCCGGTGCTCTTGAGATTCGATTAATATGGAGCTTAAAAAATAAAGGGTGTAAAATTTTCCGTTTTCGCGTCGTTAAAAATTTATTGTTGAAAAGAGCAAAAATTTTACATTTCAACAAAACGTTATTAGAAGTAATTAATGATATTAAAAAAAAAGTTCATTTGTTCTTACAGAATGTGTTCAGAATTAGGTCGCCTCCTAATTCAAGGCAAAGATTGGCACGAGCAATCATGGAAGCACGAACTCTTTGTAGAAGATCATCGTCTATTAATGCCACAGCAGCGTGAACACGAGTTCATGTTCTTCGTTCAAAACTGATGGATCAGGGTAAACTTTTTCTTTCAAGTAGCCTCAGAAAAAGTAATCCAGGGGGAATCAGATCTGGCGATCTGGAAGGTCATGGTATCTTCCGATCCACCTCTCTGAAAAATTTTAATTCAAGAAATTTCACACTTGTAACCCATAATGTGCCGGTGCACCATCATGCTGGAACTAACAGTTTAATGGAAATACCAATGGAACTTCATCAAGCAATGGTAGTGGTAAATTCTCATGCAAAAAAGGTAGATAGAAAGAAAAAAAGAATTAAGCCGAGTAGGCAGAATGTGTGGACCAAGAACATTATTCAATAACCCAGCCCAAATGTTGATTGACCATCGTCTCTGATGAGATCTTTGGTGTATTGAATGAAGGTTTTCAACTCTCCATTCATGCAGGTTATGAATTTTTTTTCGATTTTAAATTTTTATGTCGAAGTGTTACATTTTCGCTATTTTCAACAATAACGAAGCGCAAACGGAAAATTTTTCACTCTCTATTTTCAATTTTTTTTAGCTCCATTAATTGAATCTCAAAAGCACGGGTGTCACTTTTTAGATATCCTGTGTTTTTGAGCTTTCAAAGTGAATATTTATGTTCATCTTTCATAAAATGAGTCAAAATATCTCAAAAACTGAGCCTCCTAGATAGCTTTACAAAGAGTATCTTTTTTCAGGTAATAAAAGATCATTTCTAAATAATTTAAAAAAAATTGATTTTCTCCAGTAGAGTAGAAATTTTGGGGCTTGAAATAAAAAACAATCACCATAACTACACCGCTGGTTTCTTCTGAGAAGTTTTTTGTAATACCTACATAAAAATTTTACCCTTCTAGTATGTTAACCTAGCCTAGACAAAAATTGATAAAAATATCTTCAGTAGTTTAGAAAATATCTTTAAAATTTTTTTTTTTCTAGTAAGTTTAAGTATCTCAAAAATACAGCGTTTTAAAACAATAAAACTTTATATCAAAGAGTATCTACAATAATTATTTGTAGGTTTTCTGCCTTTTTTCAAAATTATGAACGTACAAACTGGAACATCCTGTATAATATATAGGTAGGTACATAAAAAGGTACATAAAACCCTGTATAAAAGGAAGGAGAGCTGTTCAATGACAATTTTCCATGTAGTTTACTGAGAAATGTTCGTTGTGGTAGCCCTCTTGTACCAATACTGGCAGTTTAAATATTTCCAAGACATTTTCTTCAGTATCAGTTGTTCTGGATATTCTTCTATATAGCCAGACGATTTAAATTTGAGAGTCTAAAAATTCTCCTGTCTGGCCGGCATTCTGTGCGGGGAAACTTTTGTCGGTAAAGTCTAACAGCGGCATGAAAATTGCCCTGACATTCTCCCAAGGTTAAAAGCATGCCAATATACAGGGTGTCAGAAATTAATAGGTCAAGCTCTTGGTCGTAGATTATTCGCGGCCAAAAATAATGATGGGACTTTCCTTATGCCATTTTTCATTTAGGCGCCCCCCCTTCAAGATACAGAGAGTGTCAAAGTTAATTTTTAAAAGAAGTTTTGTTTTAATATCTCCGTTTCTCTTGAAGATATTCAGTTGAATTTCTGCACAAACTTTGTTTGGGCAAATTTGATTTTGTTCACCGACAATCGAAGCGCGAGCGGAGGCAACGGGGGCTGAAAAACACGTAGACCCTCAACTTTTTCCTGCGTACGCCTCTGGTTTCACTATATTGTTTTTTAGATCAAGCATTTATTTCTATTATCTTTTCACTCTTGTAAGATCTTAAACGGGGGTTGGTTTAAGAGATATTTTAACTTATTTGACTATGAGTTATTGATCAACACTATTTTAGGCTATTCCTAGAACTTGGTTGACATTGTCAATAAAATTCTTTGAAGATTATAAGTTTGAAATGTTCTAAAACATGGGATTTATCAATGACTCATAGTAAAATAATAAGTTGCAATATCTCTTAAACCAAGCCCTGTATCAAAATTTTACAAGAGTGAAAAATTTAACATAAATTAATGATTGATCTATAAAACAATAGGTACTTTTCAACCATAGGCGTACGCAGTTAAAAGTTAGGGGGGTCGACATGTTCTCCAGCCCTCGTTACCTTCTCTCGTTCTTCGATATTCTTGAACAAAATCTTAGCAAAAAATGTGTCGTCATGAAAAAGAAATTTGTGCAAAAATTTTAACTGAATATCTTCAAAAACAACGCAGATATTAATAAAAAAAACCTCTTTCAAAATTTGACTTTGACACCCTATACCTTGAAAGGGTACCTAAATGAAAAAAGGATACCTACAGCTCAGATTTCTTTTAACATCCATTAAAATGCTTTGCGCTTCGTTGAATTCAAGTTCATTGACGAGATGATTAATTCGCGACGATATTACAAATCACATAATTGTAAATGTTTGATATAATTACGGAATACTTAAAATATATGGCCGGGCATTTAATTCAATTAGCAAGCATCAAATAAATGGTCGAGTATTAACCGAGTTTATATGCGTTCATTCAAATTAAAGACCGGACATTACCTCGAGCACCGAGTTATAAAATAAAATACACAATCACATCAGTGGCTGCAGCGCGGCATCGCTTTCACGAAAGCCTTGGGGCTTTTCATGTTGTAAGCCCAGATGCGATTAAAATCCCATCACCTAATGAGATTATAGACGAAATAGAGTAGGTACGTACGTCCACTCTAATTAGGGATAGAGAAGACCTTTACAGGATAAACCATCTACTCTATATGTACTGAATATTTATTATTAATTTATATACCTACTTACTTAATATTATATACTTATACTTACCTATTATGTTATTGTATTTTTACGCAGACGTAGGTATATGACGATAGTTTTAAAGGGTAAACGTTTAAGGACCTTGTTCGTGTTTCAAGATTGAAATCGCTTATATTTTAACAGCCGCAGCTGAGACGCGATATCGGCCTGCCGTATAACATACTCGTACCATTTGCACCGAATCAAATTATCAGAAGAAATGTCCGTTACATCGTAATCGAATCCGTTAAAATCGAATACCATCCACACATGTTGTTTTTTCTTCATCTCCTCTTGGAGATTCGAGACAAGCACACATACACATTAGCCATCACCTTTCTAACAAGATAAGTGTGCGCCATTAAGGCAATTTAGAAAATGAGGAGGAATCGATGGATGCCAGTCGGTACCATCGGACAAAAACAATGCCGGCCTCACAAATCTAAAAGGCGAAAGTATGTTACGGCTTCATCTTCTCCCCGACAGACGCACGCAGGTTCGAGTTCGTTTCCAGCAGTTTATCACTTACTTGTTTTTACTTGACGTCCGATTAATATTGTGGCATGGCCAGCCTTCGGAATGGAATAGTGTTGATATCTTAGTCAAATTAATCTTTAGTTTCTTCCGATAAACTACAGGGTTGGAATTGTACTTTTGAGGATGGCAGGTTGTAGCAAGTTAAAGTTACTGTCAGTATGCAAGAGGAGCAACAAAAATTCTGATCTGAAAAAACGTCTTAGAAGGTCGTTCGATTATTAGATTAAGGTAAGTTAATTGGTATATTAATTACTATTATGTTGGGTATTAATTCATTATTATTATTATAATTATTGATACTTGTAATATTGGACGTCATGCAGGCTTTATGTTTATAGCAATAATAATTATTTTGCATTATATTCTTGTGCTTTGATCTTGCACGCAAGTAAGCGTGATATTGAAGCAAGAATTTGCTGAATTCCTACACCGAAGAGTATTTTCATTTATTTATAGTTTCCAGCAAACTAATTTAAACAAAAAACGAAATATGACCAGTTATTATACGTTAAACACTAGTATTTTAGTAACAGCCCTCTTAATCTACCAATACACGCGAATCTGTTGCAATCCTGATCAACATAAAAATGGACGGTCAATAGTTACACTTCCTGGAAGGTTTGCTGTTATGGGTATATGCTATACAAGGGATCTAGCCGCTCCAGATTCCAGGCTTTTTGGCTTCGGTTCGTTCTGTAAGGAACTCTAATAAATTGTAGAACTGACCCAGTAATATTGACACCATTTTCAAAATACATAATCTCTGAAGTCCTAATAAAGGAGAAATTAATTTGCCTATTAATCGACCCAGTGGTCTTTCTAACCCAGGTAGCAGAGACACGTGATGACACGTTGTTATAACGTCATATTTTGGTCATAATTGGTCGCTGACGTCAACAACGTATTAGTAACGTCGAAAACACGTCGAATTAAAGACGACCAATAATAGACGTCAAAAAGACGTAAACTGGCCTCCATTTGACGACTCTTTCCTAAGTAACGTGTTTTTGAACTTTAATACTTGAAACTAGTCAAAGTTAGAAGCTGAAACCACAGTCAGAGTTATTCGTTCATGCATAGAATAAAAAAATGTTTTTTAGATTAGGTAAACGCATTTAATATGTCGTTTTTTGACGCGATTTTTACGTGGATAAATTGACGTCTTTAATCTTCTACATTTCTTCGTGATCAAGACGTAATTTTCACGTTACTAAATGACTAAATTCGTCAGTCAACGCCATCGAACACCTGAAACGTCATTTTGACGTTGCTCTGCTAACTGGGAAAGAATATTCAACATGGTTGAATATTCTACAGTTGATCCCACAATACTACAACTTTCAAAATCGTACCCAAGAATACATTTTCCATCGAAATTCGATTTTTTCGGCGGATTAGCCAATTTTTGTGATGAACAATAATCTTGTACCCAAAAAACGCCAATTTTGAAATTTGAACGCTCATATCTCGAGAAGCTGAAACCACAGCAAGAGTTCTTCGTTCATGGAATGAAATTTATATTAATTAGTAATTCGCTAGTTCTTAAGTCGTTTTTTTGACGTGATTTTCACGTGAATAAATGACGTCTTTAATCTGTTACATTTCTTCGTGATTAAGACGTCATTCTAACGATACTAGACGATATTAAATTCATTATTCGACGTCTCTGAACACCAAAAACGTCATCTTTACGTTGCTCTGCTACCTGGGAAAAAATATTCAACATAGTTTGGCCCAACAATCCTACAATTTTCGAAGTTCCAGAGTTCATCGTTCATGGAATGAAAAAAAATATTGTTTTTAAATCAAGTAGTAATTTGTTAGTTTTTACGTCGTTTATTGGCGTGATTTTTACGTGAATAAATGACGTCTTTAATCTGTAATGTTTTTTCGTGATTAAAACGTCATTCACATGTACTTAATTTGTTATTCGATGTCCTCGAACACCAAAACATCATATCGACGTTACTCTGCGACCTGGGAAAAATATTCAACGTGGTTTGAGCCTACAATGCTACAATTTTTTAAGTTTCAAAGTTCTTCGTTCATGGAATGAAAAACAAGTTTTTTTTAGATTGGGTATAGGTAGTCATTTTCCAGTTCTTACATCATTTTTTGAACTAATTTTTAGTTGAATAAATGACGTCTTTAATCTGTTACATTTCTTCGTGATTAAGACGTCATTCTCATCGCTACTAAATTCGTTATTCGACATCATCAAACACCAAAAGCGTCATATTGACGTTACCCTGCTACCTGGGAAAAAAAATTCAACCTAGTTTGATCCTACAATCATACAATTTTCAAATTTCCTACCCAAAAATTAATTTTTTCGTCGCAATTCGACTTTTTTGACGGATTGGCCAACTTTTACCGTAAACAATAATCTCGAACCTGCAAGGTCATCAGCTAAAAAAGCCAATTTTAAAATTTGAACGCTCATATCTCGAGAATGCAAAATCAAAAATGCATAAGCAAAATGACGTATAATATGTCATTTTCTTAGGTATATGCATTTTTCATTTTACATACTTAAGTATAATTTTTACATAAACAATACATTATAGCCCCAACTTACCTATCCAATAAGGCCAGTACGCCCCTGCTTGTCTTGATATCTCCGCTAATGTCTTTATTTAAAACAAACCATACGAACGAGAAGGAGAAGTTGCTTGGGCAATATAGATTAATTCCTTTATTTGCACATGTTCCATACGGGCCCAAGTGGGTGTCGGCGTGTAGATTATAGAAATACCTTTCAACGTCTTATGGTATAAGCGGGGTGTTTCAATGATGGGTTATTTATTTATTTAATATGCAAAGGCAAGAGTTGCGATTAAGATGTTAGATTTTTTCACTGGCTCAAGCTAGTTTTACAACTTTATAAAGTATGTCGGAATAAGTCAGTTAGTTAACTGTTGAAATGTTTTCTAGATTTTTTTTTATGTTTTCCACCGAGAAAAATTCTTCTCGGCGTTATAACGGATGGTTGTCTTGAAGTGTCTTGTTGTTCATTTATTTAAATAGATGTGCTGGTATATCCTGCTTGTTGATGCAGTTAAATAATTAATTTCTATCATTTTATTGAATATAGTAGCCTTTGCAAGGTTATTCAATGTCTTATATAATTTGGAGTCCCGACAGCTTAGTTACAAGATCTCCGGTCTCTCTCCCTCTCTTTGTGCAATCAAATGTTCATAGCTTAAATAAACATAGGTAAAAAAAAAATTATGAGATCGATATATTACGATTTTTAAATGAGTTTTTTATTTCATTGGTGCCATAGCAGAATATCCTGTTTTATTTGGTATATATGAGGCGTGACACCATCTTGTTGACACCATGTAGCTACTAAAAATAATATTTTGGTTAGCCTACGACATTTATCTTGAACGTTTGTAAAAATTTTACATCCTTTCCCATTTGTCACCTACTTCAACTAGGGTTAAAATTGGAGCAATTGAAAAAATTCCAGCAGTGTTTGCAGGTTTATTCGGCAACATTGGAATTTTTAAAACGGAATTAGCTGGCATTATAGATAGATTACCAGAGACATTACCAGAGAAAATTCTTCCTTCAAGATCTGAAAACGGAATAATGCCTTCTGTCTGTTCTCTCGATCGGCTTGCTCAGTCAAGGTTGTTGTTATTATTTTGAACCATCGATCCAGATGCAACGTTGCCTGCCTACTACACCTACAGAAATGAAACAATCGCGAAAATGAAACCTTCCAGGGGTCATATTCCATCAGTCAAATAGTCAAGGATTAAAATTGCGCTTTAATTAGAAGTTTAACGAAATTTTAATGGTAGGTAGGGGGGTCACTAGAACTCACACTCCAGCCAAGTTTCCCCTTCGGATTCCGTAATGGGTGGTCGCCATCTTGAATTTACCGTTACCAGGAAGTGTATATTTTCGAGAATTTTGGAGTTTTTCGGGAAGAACCTACGAAACAGTGTCTGAACGTTGCACCGATCGAAATGAAATTGGGCAGGGACGAACCTTGTCGTTCCCAAATACTACCTATTGAAAACAAACCGGATCCGAGGATTCTAACGCCTCCGTTCAGGGCCGTACTTTTTTTTTGCAACGCTCCACCTATAGGATTTTTCTCGGTAACGGTGCATTGCGTAGAGATGCGGAGAGACGAAAACATTTTTCGCCGCTCACGTATTATTTTTTGCATGACTTCGAATTTTTTTTGGCCGATCTAAAAAATAACAAAATAGTGCGATAGAGACGTTTATTACCTGCAAAAAAGGAAGATGAAACGAATTATTTTACCCTAGAGGGGAAAATAACCGTTGAGAGCATGAGACAAATAAAAGACAACAAGGGTCGTGGGTTGAGTCGCTAGTCTAAGAGGGTCACAGTTATTATTATCACAGTGCAACTCTTGAGCGTGGTTAACAATCAATCATAAACAAGAGTGTTGAGTTGAGCCGAATGAAGTGGTCTGATAAATATGGTCAACGAGGCACTTATCTGGGTGATTCTGACGAGCCTGGAGTCAGGTCAGCTTCTGTAGGAATGATCCTTGCTGGTCGGAAGAATGATCCTGGTTGTTCGAAAAAAAAGATCCTGGCTGGTCGGAAAGATGATCCTGGTTGTTCGTAAAAAATGTGCCCCGTAGGGAAAAATGCTCCGTAGGAAAAATGCTCCGTAGGAGAAAAGCAGAAAGTTCAGTCCGTATCAGACACACTCTAAATTATATTCACGGTCCGATCGAGTCTGGCCTACCAAGGGTACATAAAATTACGTCCCATCCTCAAGAGAATTAAGATCAAACAGGTGATCAACAAATTTTACATGCGGGTAGCCATTGAGCGAAACTCGATCGGATTAAAAAATAAAATAGCATATTGCATTAAAGGAAATATGATCTGCATAATTTAAGTAGAAATAAAGGAACCATTTTAGATCACAAAAAAACCGTGTAGGATGTCTGAGGTATTTTACGTGAATTATTCACGACGCCATTTCGGTAAAAATTGCAGGTGTTTTGCGGAAACGATCTTCTTTCCGCGAACTCCAGGAGAGAAAAGGGGAATGAAATCTCAGGTATCGGCGTACCAGTCGAGGTCGGCGAAACTCGAGGCCTCCAGCCAGCAGCTTGCACCGCCGTCGACCGACCGAACTAAAAGCCACCATCATCACTCACTCATGCGACGCGCGCAATGCGTTGTCTCCGGGTCGCTGGCATTTAGCCAGTAAGTGCAGAATGTACATTACAAAGATATTGTTTTTTTTTCCTTAAAAGTTTTTCGCGTCCCCCTTTTGTATTTTCCTGTCTCTTCTACATTATCGTGCAGTATTTACACCTTCAGTACGTATTTCAAAGATTTATTATTGACGTATTCAAGGATTTGATCCAGAAAGGAATTGTTTTGACTTAAATGAATGACATATAGTGATTGCAACCGTAAAGAAACTGAAGCACTTGAAAGACTGAAAACTGTTTTGATAAAAGCTGAAAAGTATGAACTACAAGTAAATTGAAAAAAAATGCCAATTTACAAAGACCGGAGTTAAATATCTAGGCCATAAAACAGAAAACGAATCCGTAAGACCATCAACGATGAAAATAGCTGTGGTAATAAAGTTTCCCAAACCCGCGACTAGGAAGATGTGATGTGAAGAACAAGTGCTGAAGATATTTATTTATGAGAGAGAGACAGAAGTCCACACAGATGCCAGTAAATAAGGTTATGAAGCAGTATTACAAAGAGATGATGTCAATGAAAAAATTCACCTTGTTTATTATATGAGTGAGAAGACTACGGATGCTGAAATTGAAGTTCAAAATTGTCACTGTCTGTTGTGCTTTCACGTCGACTATGGTTAAGAAAGATTTAAACACGAGAGTTGCAAGATGAGCACTTCTTCTTTGTAGGATTGCGATTATTCAATGGAAGATCTACCTAGTGTTAGAACGAAGCATTGTGATCCTCCATGATGAAGATTTGAAAATTTTCTGCGACGTTCCCATGAAGATTATGTCATAGACATGAATTTATTGTATAAAGTGGTACAAGATGGCAGGCTCCTGGTGATTCCTTCAAACATGCAAAACGAAATAATTGAGAATGAACATGAAATGGGCATTTTGCTTTAAAGAACACCAAAGACTTGATTGTTAAGGAAGATTTGTTTTCAAAACTTGATGAGAAAATTAGCAATGTGCTTGCAAATTGTGTTACCTGCCTGTTAGGAGAAAGAAAGCAAGGAAAAAAGGAAGGATTTTTGCATCCAATCTAAAAGGGAAATCAACCTCTCCAAATGTACCTACAAAAACCACGAACACTAGTGAAGCTGTAGATCGTTTGGCAATCCAACAAAGTGTATTTGTAAGCCCACAAGTTCTTATTTTTGATCGTGGATCTTCCTTTCGTTCAGTCACCTCCGAGGAATACTGTGAAAGCAATAAAATCAAGCACGTCAAGATTACTACAGGAGTACCTAGAGGAAACGGACAAATAGAAAGAGTTAATTGTATTATATCATTCCCGTTCTCACGAAACTGTCAATTCAAAATCAATAACGTTGGTAAAAGTACCTATACGTGTCGAAGTTTCAGCAAGCTCTAAACAGCACCTTTAAACGAAGCATAGGCATTACGCCTTTTAAAGTTATTTTTGGTGTGAAGATGAGAAGGCTATAGAAGACATAAAATCAAAAGAAATTATAGAAGAAGAATAATTTATGAAAATGTTGAAAACAGAGAAGAACTTGGAAAAGATTCCAGATAACAGATCGGGAAGATTCAGAATGTGAATATTAAAACATACAATAAGAAGAGAAAGGAGTCTAGAAAATACAAAATAGAAGATTTGGTAGCCATTCAAAAAACCCAGTACGTTGCTTAGTCGCTTCCAAAATTTATGGGTCCAGAAAAATTCGTAACCAAGTGTCATGTTGTGTTATAAAAACTAAAAAAAAACTTTTCCACCCCTAAAAATTTTTCTCATTTTTGAAATATTATTTTGCAAAATTTTGCAACTTTTAGACGTTATAAAAAATTTCAAAAATGGAGATATTTTTCAGTCTTTTTTTATGGTCCAGAAGAAAGTACTTTAGCACTGCAAAATCAAAAGGGTAAGCTAAAAGACAAATTTTACAAAAAAATAACATAAACTTTTAATAAAAACGATTTAAAAAATTAATATAAAAATATAAAACGTCACAATTTTTTTGCACTGAGTGTTTTTCAGTAGTGTTAGCAAAGCAAATGATGAGCATAGTTGCCTATGTTTTTGAAATTATCAAAATCCCATACACTCGTCCTCCAAACGGCCTACCGTAGGTATATAGGTATTTTTGCAAGGTTAACAAAAAGTTTATTTATCGCTCGCCGAGCGACATTAATCTCAGCCATAATATTATGCCAAGATATTCATATATTCATCCAAGAATAACTGATGAGTACCACTTAATAATAATTCAAATTAATAACCTGAATTTTTTCTCGGGCGTTAGTTGGAATGACATCAAAATAAATGCTAAATTTAATGCAGGTGGTGTATTGCTAAATGAGTAAAAAGCGCGCTCCGGCAACGAATTTACATGAGTAATGTCTCCGTACAGCACCTTTATTTTTAAAGTGTGTGATACTAGATGAGCGATCGCCGAGTGCTCCCGGTTTTGAAATACCTGAGCACATGTTATCCCGTGATTTATCGGCGAATATTTTTAACAAGTTCTTGGGCTTAACTTGATACATGTGTAAGTGACACAAACAATTCAGTGGGGCATGAATCAATGGTGATAACATTCAAAACGGATTCTTTATGGACCGACTTAGAGTTCATGCTAACTGTCCGTTGACAACTTCATCAACGACGAAATGAATTTTGCCTCGTAAATTTCTTGTTGTTTTACGTTCTCAAAAACAGAAGATTTTATGAAGAAAAAGCACCTAGAAATTTCATAAATATGCTTAAAAGTATTTAAAACTAAAAC
This sequence comes from Malachius bipustulatus, assembly GCA_910589415.1. Lineage (NCBI taxonomy): Eukaryota > Metazoa > Arthropoda > Insecta > Coleoptera > Melyridae > Malachius > Malachius bipustulatus. The sequence continues at coordinate 20,775,605 of OU342633.1, forward strand.
TTTTTTGCAGGTTTAGCGAAGTTTAGAATATCATGTAGGTCAATCCCTAGAGTCACAGAACAAGGATTTTTTGGTTTTAAAACTTCCGAAGCAACCGATCTAGTGAAAGAAATACCGTAGCCTGCCAGATTCTGCAAGCTTAAATGTGATTGCTTTCTATGCATTTATATCGCGGACTCGATATTTTGTGTGAGACTGTCAACGAAGTCAAGTCAAGTAATCGAGAGGAGAAGTTAAAACGTTAAAACACCAGGAGAATCCTTAAATGGATTAATTATTGTGGATTTTATTTATGTCTTTTATAAAAATGTTCATAAAGTGAGTGCCCATTTTATAAACGTTCTTGAATGTTTTGACAACCTAACCTAACAAAATAAAGAACTGCCAGTTGTAAAAAGCGAATTAAGTAAAGACGTAAGCACCCCTCTTTGTATTAGGGCTTACTCCAAAACGGGTTCGTTTTCGAACCCCCTTTACTAGATGATTAGTCGCCGATTCACCATGTGTATCATCTAAACGATGGCACATTAGTATTAATCATCGATCACGTTCTCGGATATTGCAGGCAGACGAAGAGTGATCGGGCAGACTGGTCGAGTCTTCATCCTTTAGAACGAACCACCATTCTTTAAGTCCTTTTAGTTACCGTCCTTTAGGTGGAAAGGTCAAAAGGTCGAAATGAAAGGTCGAAAGGCCGAAAGGAAGATCGAAAAGTCGGAAGGCTGCCTCCTTAAAGTGACGGCGATATCTGCAGATGTCCGTTTATGCAAGTCTCGAAGTCTCGTAAAAGTAGCAGTCGACGCGGGGTTCTCTTCTGGGATCCTTGGGTTAAAACAGCATACCAGAACGTCACCTAAGATGTATTGACAGGACCTCCAGGATACTCCTGCAATTCCCCAATTTAAACCCCCTGCACTATATATCAGTTTTTCTATAATTTTGTCTTATTCTGGACCAGTAGCACCTTCTTGAGTCTGGTAGGTAAAAAAACATCCCATACGTCTCGATCGGTAGGTTTTTCTTGCAACTTATACCACAGAGATAGCACTAGAATGAAGACGGAGCCGCTGATACCGTCCTTTAGCTCGAAAAGTAGAAAGGTCGAAAATAAAATCGAAAAGTCGAAAGGCAGTCTGCTTCGGTTTGGTTTATTGACAAGACCTCCATAATGCAGCTGACAAGTCGCCAACTTAAACAGCCTTCTCCCAAGACCAGTTTTGGTATCCATTAATTTTGTCTTGTTCTGGGATTTTTGTCATGTTCACTTCCGTGAGTCTGGTAGATACAAGTGACATAAGGCAACACTCTCCCTGACTGCGGATTCTGTCTTCGTAGTTCGTCAACTTGGTCAAATTTATACCTGAAGGCAGCGGCGATTCTTCAGGACATCCATAACAGGTCTCTAGCGACCCAGTCAGCTAACCTGGAATGAGGGTGCAGTTCAAGGACGTCGCGGTGTTTTTCTCGAACCTCACCAAATCAAGACTAGTACGTGTATGCAAGGGATGAAGTCTTCAAAACAACAATCTTCGTCTGCTTCTGGTTCGATTACCCTGATGGAGTTGTCTTTAGGCTGCATGGCTGTGTTTCCATGCTGTGACATTTGGTTTTCCTCTGGGCTGCTTTTAGATTCTTTACTTCGTTGGTCCTATCTAGAACTTGATAGAAATGTTTAATAAAACTTGATAAAAAAATTAAACGTTTTTCCAAATTGTGTAGTTTCCATCAAAATCAATTTGTAAAGTTAAACAGTTTTGAGATGAAAACCATTTTTTTTTTCCATCAAACGAAGAGTTTGAGCTATTTCCACTAGAATAGAGGATTCTTGTTATTGAAAAAAATAGTTGGGCTGATTTCTGTCAAACGACAGGTCAAAGAGGTCTTCCCAATTAACTTTGACACGTTGCTTTTCGCAGAAATATGAGATGGTGTTTCCATAAAACACATACTTCGTTTATTATAGACATAAAGCTTTCCAAATTAAACCTTACATTTGATAATATTTATGCTAGAACGATATGTTCGGAACGCAAATTTTCCCAGGCACGATTGAGAAATCGCGACCTGAAAGATTTCAAGTGAGCTGCAGGAAGTGGCATTTCGCGGCGTGTGTCCGAGTCTTCTTCGTTTCCGACGGTATGTTTGATTATTAGCCACGACCCGAGCAGCCGCACACTCTCCATCAATCTCTCTTTTAATTTATTGTTTCATTTCCCTTTGTCATTTTTCATTTACATCCTGAAGGAGGTCTTCATTTCAGGTCAGCTCTCCTTACAAGGTGCAGCTCGAATTACTTACTATACTTGCAGGTAAGGTAACCAATGTCCGCGTGTTGTTGAGACAATTTAATTAAGTTTCACTCTGTAAGATACTACCTTTTTTAATAATTAAAAACAGATCAGTAACCAGCTTCTTGTTTAAAGCTTGTTTCTTAAACTTCTCAAGATAATCGCCAAATTATTTAAAATAAATGCTCTACATAATCGTTTATACTTCACTCTGAGGATGATATTATGGGTCTGCATGCATGATACTTGTTTAATTATTTAGGATATTGGCCGGATTAAAATTTTCTTTTTTTTGGAGTTGGCAGCGGTTTAAATTTTATTGAAATTGTTTATCAAGTACTTGCAACTCTATATAAGTACCTATATCTTTATACATAATGCAGAAAATACCTACAGAGAGTCTTCCGCAGGTAAGTACATATAGTCTAATTTCCTGGTTTCTAGATACAAGTTTGTCCTATAATATATAAACTGAATTACACTGAGAACAGTTTAATCGATAAATTCCAGGTTTCTGTAATTTAGATAATAATTTAGATTTCTTTTGCATTCAGCAATATAGAGAAATTGCTCATAAAAAATTAAAATGAAATATTAAATGTGGTGGTGTTAGAAATTATCTTTGATATTATTTGTGTTCAAATGTTTCCAAAGTACGTAGTAGTGATGAATATTTTCTTATTTCATTGTTTTGTTGAGGATAAAATAAATGAGGTATATTGGCTAATTTATGTTGTTTTTTTGTGTAACAAATCGAGAAGTCTAGTGGAACCTACAAAACAAGAAACAACATCCTCTAGATACAAATATCTGCTAATACCGGAGAAATTGTACTGCGCATTGGAAGGCCGTCATTTTGAAGGTAGAACTTATTATCAAAGAAAAGTAATTTTGGGACATACAAAACGTTGAATAAATCCATTACTTCAGAGATGTAGTCTGGTTAAAAGATTGTTGGATTCTAATAAGTTTCGAAGCATGCATGGCATGGGTCAAACTTCCCGTGGAGGAATTGAAAAAAACATGCCCTCAACATCGAAGGGAACTAATTTCCCATTTTATCATCCATCAGAGGCTTGTTTCATTCTTAAGGGTGTATTTAGTGCTGGATTATTTATAGTTGTTTCAAGTCTCAAATTCGTTGCTTTAATAATAAGAAATAGTGCACTTATTTATTATCTTTTGAAACCGCAACGAAAAACCAAAGCTGCCTATGTACAAGAGTTGTGTCGGCGGCGGCTTTTTGGGACAATAAAATATAATTACATTTCACTTATCACTCATTCATTCGCACAGTTGAGCGGTGGCGAATAAAGCGTTCCACTGTTTAACCATTTCCTCATTCATTACTATTCATTTCGTTCGCGTTTTCTCATTCAGGGAGCATTCGTCTTCTGTTCTCTGCCACCCCTCATTTACAACTGCTCTTTGTAAATAGAAATGCTTCTACCATACTCAATTCAACATCATGACTGTGTTTAATGTTCATAGAGTTTTATTATTAATCTTTGACTTTGCGGTTCCAAGATGAAAACTTTCAAAAGCTGCATCAGGTAGGTACTTCTGAAATTATTACAAAGACAAATGGAAAAATAAATATATGACGCTATTTATGACAAGGATAGCTTATGTCTTATAGTTACCCTTTGTCTTTGATAGTCTTTGATAGAGCCCAATTAAATTTTTTAATTTCAATTATAATTGTAGCTTGAGTGACTATCTATTCAGTTCCTCTAGAACCCAATTTCTTAATTCAATTTTCAAGTTTCAATTTTCATCTTTAAATGGTTATCAAAAAAATGACAGCCTTAAAATGATGTAAGAACAACTACTGAAACTGAATGAATTTGACAAAGAAAACAAGGACCTCTCGAATACCAGGACACACATGAGTGAATGAGTCGAAAAAGGGGACCGACTCTGCTGACAGAGTTGAAACCTGTTAAAGAGAATATTGGGAAAGATGAGGAAGTCATCTTTATATCTAAGTCAACCTGCATGAATCATACGAGTGAACATGGCGAAAAATTTGTAATGTAATAATTGAGAGTCATTGCGATCTATTGTTGTATCCCCTTTACTATATGCTTCTCTTTGATTTGGAATCTCATTAATGAGGCACCCTCTCCAAGTCCCTTTCCTCGAGAAACTTTTTTTGCAAGATAAAAGAAGAGAAGATTTTGAGAGGATCAAGGTCGGGTAGTTCCCCTGTCTCCATCTAGTGCTGTCCCAGAGCGTTTCTTCATTTGAGTTTTCATGCGTCACAGTTTAGCGGCAGCTGGCGAGAAGTCTCGTCCCCCTTTCTGCAAAATACGTCGCTCTCTTCTTTACCTGACTTCCTCAGATGTTCCTTGAGCTTACAACGTCTCGTCAGGAATCTCGTCACTGATCTAATACGTTTATTACAAAGGTTGAGCAATATCTTCGACCTCTCTCAGTTGAAATTCCCGAAGAGTTGCATCAGACCTGAGAGGTTCCTATAATGGATTTCTCTAATTTTTTCTACTTTTTGTTGGATTTGTACCTTGCAGAATGTGTCTTTGAAGTCATAGAATGGTTCTGGTCCTATGAAGTATGTTGATGCTTGTTGTCTTCCAAATGAGTGGGCACACGTTCATTTCCTGATTTTCCTCAACTCCAGTATGACCTGGTATCCATCTGAAGTGAATTTTATTGTTATTGTCTAATTCGTTGCTTTTTCTAGGCCCTGTCAAGCCATTTTTGGAGCTGTGGTCAAAAAACTCTACGTCTTTATTATGGCTGCTTGATTCATTTCAATTTCTCTGTTATTTTCACAGTTTTTGTCGAGGTTTATTTGCACACGTACTTCTGTTGTTTTATCCAAAATAAATAATTATTTATTTTGGAAGTGTCGCAGCCACACAAGGGTTGGGCCTTAATGACTTGCTGTCCACTTATTGCTATTCTAAAGAGAGCTTCTTCAGCTCTTCTCTCTATCACCAAAATATGTAGTGGTGTCAGATCCAAAATTAATAGCAGCGCCGCAGTTGGACAAGTTCTCCTTGCTCCTGTAATGCAAAATCATGCGAGCCTCTGGGTATTCTCGATTGCTTTCCTTGCTGTTACTAGCTTGGTCCTCTTACACCAGGCAACCGTTCCGTAAGTATGTGATGATAGGTCTCACTAGCATGCGTGTACATCCAGTACAGAATAGATGGGCTACAATTCTATATTCTGCCCGCCATTCTGCACACCACGAGTATCTATACCTAATATATGGTTGCGTGTTTATTTACTGCTTTAGCCATGCGCTGGTTTCACAGCAGTTTTTTGTCTATTAGTGCTACCACTAGAAATTTAACTTTGTCCCTTTCAATCTAAATCAATTCCCTTTAAGCGAATGGTCTTGATTTCTGGAAGGTTAATCCTTCTTGTGAATGCTACAGGCGTTGTTTTTGTAAGGTTGATGTTTAGTTCTACTTTCCGGCACCATATCAGACATGACCGCCACGCTTCGACGTACAGACGCATAATCTCAGACGGTACCAAGGCTCCGTTTAAGTCTTCTAGGGTAACACCGGCATTGGTGCTTGGTGTCTCCAGCAATGCTTGATATGTCGCTTTGCCTCCCCCGGAATTATGGCTGCTCTGCCGACGTTCCAGGCGTAAGAGTGCCGGACTTCTCCTCGCGAACCTCGGGACGTGTTTGGGATAGATGACAAAATTCCCTCAAGATATATTGCATCTTGTGTTCCCCGAGACCAGTGGGAGATACAACAGCGAATCTTAAAGGGGTTCAGCTTGGTTCCAGATTGTGACAAAATAGTGGAAAATTTACTTCATTGAAGCAACTTGAAGTATAAAAGAAGTGACTGAGATTTTCGACAAGATAAGGATTAAATGTCAATCCGTGACGTTGTGCTTGACAGGTGCCGCTTGTGTGCGTGTATCTTATTATAACCATGGCGGTAATAGTCAAAATGCGGCATAATGCTAATTGTTGACGTGAAATAATTATTGTGACTATATTGCACTCATCATAATATACGATTTTCCAGTAATCTGAACAATCAAAAACTAAAGACAGCTCTGTTTATCGCGATAAGTAGTCTTTCAGTTTTGATTGGTCTATCAGTGTGGTGTTTTCAACGTCGGAACCATGGATACTTGTACCTATTTTTCTGGTTTAGACTTATGGATTTCTGGATTTCTTCCACGATATTTTGAAGCTATTTAGGGAACAATTTCAACACTAGAAGAAATATAATTTACTTCGTAGGTATCAATGTTCTTGTACTCGTACTCGTACCTACTCGTCAGAATGTCGAGAATTCTATACGCAAGCGTTCGTGATACTTCCAGCAGTATAAAAGAATATATATCTTAGTAAGTAAATGGTTTCTTCTCGATTACTTTTATCATGATCGCGATCAACATTTAAAAAATACACACTGAATACTAAACGAATAGAAGAACTCCTTATCAAAACCCTGTTAATAATTTAACGTCTTCATTATCACAGTTAATTCATTTCAGCTGAACTCCACATCCATATAACAAGCCTAGATTCATCACAGAAGATTGTTTCGAAACAATCCCCGATTTCCATAGCTAATAGAATTCACTGACCAGCATACGCAAAACTCAATCTAAAAGCGAGTCTCTGTCGACACGTTAACGTGTAGCATGAGCTGAACTTTGTTATTCAGCAGGGGCTTCCCTTTAAATATTTAATCAAGCCGTCGTCTTCATTTACATACTAATCCGGAGCATTGATTAATTTCAACCTGGCTACTCGTTTTCTTTAATCAGTATGACAGAGGCAGGGCTCAACATGGAACAAACGTCGAATGAAGAATGGCGGCCCCGTGCGTCAAGCATCATGATAGATTCCGTTGATAAGGGTGTGTGTTATACAGGGGATCTCGAATCGAACAGGAACCCATTTGGAAATTGTCTCTGCTGAACTTGTCACTGATAAAATGCTGATTCGTTCCCAAACACAACCCGACCGAATGCAGTTTTGTTGGTCGGAAAAGGTTGCTTGTTATTCGAATTGATTGAATTCCATTTTCTTATAGATTGCCGCTACAATTTATTATCAATCTAATCGATTTTATTATTAATTATTGCTCCATATTTTCTTTGACATCACAGCCTATATGTGTGTGAGGTTTGTCTCTGATTTGTATTAGAATAATAAGTGAAATGTAAAATTAAACTAAGCAAATGATTACCGGTTTGTACCAACTGACCTAGGTACCAACTGCGCATGGTAAAATCTTAGAGTAAAAACTGACTAAAAACGCACCCTATGTGTTCATTTGTTACAAGTTAAGCTTTCAAGATCAAAACGTCAGTTCTGTCACTGTCACGACCCCGGCAAAGAAAAACACGGTTCAACTCGCTTCACTTTATATGGTAATCTAACCTATGTTAGGTTGGGTAGGGGTGGTTTTTCTAGACAATGCGAAGTGGATTATTTAAATATTCATGTAAGTAATGTTAAACTATTGTTATTGTTCTTATCACATATTACGACCATAGGTAAAATCACGGGTTTTTAAGGGGGTTAAAATTACATCAGCCATTTTGTTTTAAATATTCGAAGCTGGAGATTCTGGACAGGATAACCTCAAATTCAAAGTTAAACGTCAGGGCGGGAATCCAACAGAGACATTCAAGACCGACAAGTTGACATTTAAAACGTCAACAGGGTCTTCTTTTTAAATCATTTAGTTTGGCCTTCGATTTGGGACATTTTAAAAGGTAAGTTATGTTACGGCTTGCCTCAAGTAAATTTTAATCAGTTTTTAGGCGATAAGTAATCACAAAATCGGCCAAATCGTGAAATAATCGTGAGTGCTGCAAGACGAAATAAATTATCTTTTAGATAATTTTCTCGATTATAGCGCCATCCATCATGAATCGAAAAACTGTGCCAGATAAATCTTATACATGCACATTTTTTACCTCTGAATAAGAATTCGCAATTAAAAACAGGGGTTTTCATTTATAATGTTCTGTAAAATGATCTGTTATTCTCAGTATGTCCCTTCCACTTCGCAAATCAACCATTAATTAATTATTATTCTTGCTGGAATCCGTATCCCACTTCTGACACCACTGAAACGTTCTTACTCTTTATAGTTTCAAATTAAAAGTCTGATTAAAAGAACGTAAACAAATATGAATCCAGAATACTTAGACAGTGTTCATTCATTACAATATTTTCACGAAAGCTGACCCTTGCGCCTGATAAAGAGCACTATACCAGGGAAAACCCATACTGAGGACACTTGACGATTCTGTTCCGTTGTCGTGGAACACTTTGGATATTTTAGTCATAACATTCATGATGGATATGTGATTGGGCAAGAAGAAAATCCCTGTTAATGCTCCTCAGCCCAGAGTGCTAACAAAAAAAGCATGACGAAAATTGTATTTGTCATCTAAAGTCATCAATTGAAGCCAGAATTGATATGGGATCTTCACTTGCAGAAGATCATAGATACAAGCAGAAAGTCAATAATGATGGCCTGTAGAAGATCCTTGCCAAACGTGGAGCCTTAAACCATGCATGATGCATTGGCTAGCCACCACTGGCTGTGATAAGACTTACTTACTAACATAAGGCTGTTAAGTCTGAAGCCAAAAGTCAGCCAGGTTAGCACAACTATTATAAATTTTCACCTTTTTCCGGCCCACACTACTGCTGGTAAATGCTTCGAGGTGATGTACCGGTTTACGTTGTTGAGCTTGAGGAGTTTTGTTGGTCTAGGGGACTGCCCAAAACAGTCGCCTTGAGTTCGGCCCAAAACAGTTCGGGTGGATAGCGATGAAGAAATGCGGGTGTTTCCAGGGCCGAGAGCACGAGTTTTTTTGAGCAGTGTCGGTTTTGGAGCAATCGGTATATACCTACCATCGGTGAGCCAGTTTGGTATACCATTTTGGAGCCATCGGTGAACAGCATAGCTTGCGTGTACGACGTGTTTCCTAGATGTAGGATGATGCCCATGGGAATGCACACCACAATATTACAAGCGGAAATACATGAAATTAGGCCATGTTTTGGGGAGAATAATGGAAGGAACTACCAAGGTAAGGGTTGCTGGCAGGATCTCCATGATCTGGCTAAAAAGAACAAGGTAACACTTAAGTGGGTACTCGATTATTGAAGTAGGATACCTGAAAACTTAGCTGTAGACGAACTAGCCAGGATAGGCTCTACAACGACCTTGACTGGATTCCAATCAAGGTGTGGAATCACAATAAGGTAACTTTAGTCCATGCACCAGGAAAAAAAATTACAAGCTCTAAACCTCGACAATGAAATACTGCTCCCCAGCAGAACCCACATCAGGTATCAGGATCGTGTAGACTTCTCACAAGGCTCCATCTTCTGACACAAAGTCTGCATATAAGATTAAGACGTCTACAGGGAAGACGAGATAGCTTTCCATGTATTTTTGAGTGCTCGGCCCTCACCCGAACCCGCTATACGGCCGTGGTGGCAGCTTAACCCCAGAGACCTGCTGGCAGAAAAAAACCTTCCACATTTTTAAACATTGCGCGTCCTTGTATTCAGAACTATGTTTACTAGGGGACACTAGGGGACTATAGAGATAAGGGGAAAAAGTAAGGGATGATTACTTGAGGGTTGGCTTAAAAAAATATCGAGGGTTCAGATACAAAGCCTCGATAGCAAATTTCCAAAATTTCATTAGAACTATAGGTATGCAATAATCTATTAGTACCTAGTAAGGTTATGAAACATCAAAATATTGTAGCGATTACGAATTACATGAAGGTGTTGCGTGAAGACGGGCGATCGTCATACTGCCGACGCCGTTGCGGCGGTCGGACGGCGATAAGGATGATGACATTGAAGTGATAGACTAAGACGGTTCGATCCATGGATATCTGGACTGTTTCTGGAAACCTGCTCACCGCAATAATGGCGACGAAGCACCAGTACCAGATAATTCTAGACTTAGAGTCTGGATTAATCGTCCCTTTATCGCTCCAATATAAACAATCGGCCAGAGAAACTGATTGAATCAGTCTTAAAACGGAAGCAGCGCTGTGCAGATAAATACAAGTATTGGTGCTGGTAAATAATAATATAGTGTTGTGTAATAAATATAAGTAATAATTATTAAATAAATAATTGACTGATTGAGTCTGGGAGTTAATTTATGAACGAACCCTTATTATAATATTATAAAAAATGTTTTTATTAAAGCAAAGGTATTAATAACTTTTTCTTTGGAAGAAAGATTTTCTACAGCTGCGACGTGTATATTATAAAAAAATCAATATGTCGCCACACCCTGTAATAAATTCCAAACACACGTATATAATGCGCGAAATTAAGACATAAAGCATGTAGTTTTCTTCATGCACGCTACCGCGTATCAGCTTGTCGCACACAAACCGCCATTTAGTCGTAATAATAAGAAAATGCTTTATATTTTTGTGTTTGATATGAGCGGCCATGAAAGAGCGGAATAATTTATTGCGGTGGCCGCGGAGGCAGTATACAAAAGGTGTGCCTGTAAATGATGTTCACACAATATTTCGGCTCGACAGAGGAGTGCCATTTGTCTAAGCCACTATTAATTTTAATTTTATCTTTTTTTTTCTGAGCCGAGCGGGGGTAGACGGTCGTTTGTTCCTCCAGTGGCTACCGAGTTTTATTTTTCCATTACCGAGTGAATACTGCATTATTAATGGCGGCCATAAAGCGACATCGCTACCAAAATGATAACTAAACATGTTAATTACTATAATGGAGCGTTCGGGCATTCGGAGTATGTCATTAATGATCTCACGATATTTTTGTTGATTTTTCTGAAATGGCCGTCACTTAATAATTCACGTCCGGATAATTTATTTTATTGTCCGTAATTATTGTACGCTTTGGCATTGATATGGAATCCATTACCTAGGCAAACAGGCGATTGTAAAATTATAAAGCCATTTTATACGCATTTGTATTGTTTACAACTTCGTCTTTTGATAATTTATTTATATCTATATCTGTTCTTTTGTTGTAATAATAATTATGTAACAGATTTTAGATTACATTAAAGGATTTTTAAATTCGAACTTCCTTAATTTATTATAATAATCTAATTTCAACAGGGTCGCTATTTTGTGCCCTTTATTTTGTTCATCAATAACGCATATTAGGTATTTCTTCTTTTTTTTATGCACTTACATTACACGTCTTTTTTTCTATACCTAGACAAACTGAATTAAATTTCCAAAGAGAAAAGTACCTACAAAATATCCAAAGTACAAGGATGCTGCAATTTTGATATCCATCTATACAGGATGATTTATAATATGTGCGCAAGACTTCAGGATGCGATTAGTTGTTCAAAAATATGAAAAAAGTTCCTATTAACATGATTTTGAATGAAAAACAGATTTTTTCTTACATTCATAAATGAATAAAAATGCAAGGGGCGCCAAAGGAGCTTTTTTGCCTTAATAGCCTATAAGTAATAATTATTTTCATTAGATTGCGATATGAATGAAAATACTTAAGTATTGTAGACATTTTTTTTATTTCTTTAGTAGGTAGTTGGTACTTGTTTCTCATATAAGGAGATCATTGTATATTCTAAAGTATTCGTATTGAATCTAAATATTTTTAAATTTAGGAGCTGATTTTCAACCAAATATGTGTCACTGTTACACCATCCGGCATGTCGATAAATTTCAACGATCTACTGTTAAAATATTTAATTTAAACGTGACATACCTACTGTCTATAGAGTGAAACGATGATTAGGAAACCAAATTTTGTTTGCAGCAGCTACACGTGTTTGAATCCATAATTATTATTGTTTGAATGAATTTAATCTCTTGGCTCATTTTATATAAGATTACATTTCAAGCTGAAAATAATAATAATTACAAAAATGACAGGAAGACATTTTTCCACTTTCAGAATCTAGAGATAGAGCATCAGGATGTTCCAGTGAATTAATATCGACTTGGGAAACGGTGGCATTCCAATTCGAAAGGACGAAACACAAATTCAAAGAATTTCCAGTTTCTCCAGCAAAGAAGGATTGGAGTGAGACCGAGGGAACTCCTCAATGCGGAATCATCATTTCTCTTCGTCCCAGGAACAAGTAAGTCCACTTAGTCATCGTCGAACAGTGACCGAAAAATACAAGGGAGAATAAACGCTGCGGCAATCCACTATGATCCCTTGAAATATATATTACTCGCCACAGCGAGATCTGCGAGAAAAAGTACACAATGCAGACGGACTTTATTAATACACAGAGCGTTGAAAAAGTTTTGAAATAATTACTACCCACTGTGCACTGCAAGTTGGGAAAATTTACATAACTGTAGCCAGTCTTTGAGTTCCATTATTTTTCCATTTTTCTATTATTGGAAGCACTTTATACCTATACAGGGTGTTTAGTAACTTTTGACAGTCAAAATCGAGCGTCATTTGGAAAATCGTATTTTGAACATAAAAAGAGAATAACTTTTTTCAACAGGCCTCGTTTATAGGAAATATTTTCAAAAATGTAAAACTAAGGCTGCTGGAAAATATGCTTTATGTAAGTAGTTGCACCAATAAGGGAACAGTCACCAGTGAAGGAACAATCGCACTTATTTTTAAAGATAATAAGCATTTCTTGGTTGAAACAATTCTCGCCACATGTTGATATGTAAGGTTGGTACTAATTCTTTGGTTTCTTAGGTTTGCACCTCTCAACCTATAATTTCATATTACAAAGTGAGTGTAAACTACACCATGCACAACGACGCCTCGTTTTGTGGAAGGAAAATTAAGGTAAGAGGTATGCCGCCTAGACTTTACAAGCATGTGGCAAGTTAAAAAATAGCTTTTGAAATTGTATTTTTCTCTTATTTATTATTAGAAATTGATTTCAACTAAGTAGTTTATGTGGTTAAAATAATAAGAATTTCGATATTATATTTATTTTTATAATGTTTCTTCACTGGATACAAAAATTAACAAATTCCATAGAAGGATGAAAGCGTTCCTTCACTGGATTTAATGTCTGTTAGTTACATTCTAAACATTTTGTTTAGGTGTTAAATTGTCTCCTTGATAATCTTATAACATGCAACCTGCATAGATCAAGTCATACCTAATTAAACTCCCATCCAGTAAGGGAACATGCTTTATGATGTGTTCCTTTACTATAGTTTACTTATGTTCCTTCATACTAGAAATTAATTTTTCAGGCTCATAAAATGGAACCTAAAAAACCATATCAGGGTTTTAGCTACACTCAAAAAAACTTGGAAGAGGCTGTGCATATTGCATGGAAGTGCATGGAAGATTAGTGCCAATAGAAAGGAAAATGGGCCCTGAAACAATTTTAAACAATAGCGAAGAAAAAAAAAGACAAAGAAAAGCAGCGAAAGGAAAAGAAAAAGGTAAATAGAGAAATATTAAAGATTAAGAAAAGAGAAATCACCGGAGGTTGACGGATTCAGAAGCAAAAAGATAAAAATTATCAGCAAGCCAGAAGATGCTGTAAATAAAATTCAAAAAGCAACTACCAGCACACATGCCACTAGGACGTTAGGAATAGGTGACCACGTTCTTTTAAAGTATGACGAAAATGTCTATCCCGGGATTATTACTGCCTATGAAAATTATAATGAATACGAAATTAAAGTAATGGAAAAACCCCCAAGAGGAAACTGGAGGTGGCCGGAAGTAGCAGATCAAATAAGGTACAAAAAGACTGATATAATGGACGAGGTCTAATCTTGAAAAAAGTTATTTTTTTCTTTTATGCATAGTATTCGATTTTAACGGTCCAGTTACAAAAGAAATTTTTTTTTAACATAGCCCTAGTTTTTACATTTTTGGAAATATTTTCTAAGCGAGGTCTGATCTTAAAAAAAAAAATATTCTTTCTTTTATGCTTAAAATAAGTTTTTGTACATAGTGCCCTATTTTGACTGCCCAGTTACTAAAAAAACAATATATTTTTTAGCACCTTAGTTTTACATTTGTAGATATTTCCTAAACGAGACCTGATCTTGAAAAAAGCTATTCTCTCTTTTATGCTTAGAATACGATTTTATACATGGCGTTTCATTTTGACTCTCCAGTTACTAAAAAAAATATAAAATTTATTTTTTAACAGCCTTATGCCCGTATTCACAAACGATAATTTCCTAAATAATTATTACGTAATTAATTAAATGAGTGAGATGGAGGTATGCAGTTTTTTGCAATAGAATGAGATGGGGATAATTGATTACGTAATTATTTAGGAAATTATCGTTTGTGAATACGGGCATTAGTTTTACATTTGTGGAAATACTTCCTAAACGAGGTCTAGTCTTGAATAAAGTTATTCTTTCTTTTATGTCCTAAATACGATTTTATACTAGTATTCGATTTTGGCTCTCCATTTACTGCACAAAAAAAATATTTTTAGAGGAAACAATAATGTTTTTCCATTTTTTCATTACTCGAAGCCCCTATGTATAGTGAGTGTTTGGCAACTTGACCTTGACAGTGAAAATCGAACGTCATGTGTAAAATCGCATTTTAAAAGCATTAAAGATTAGAGAATAACTTTTTTCAAGATCGGGTCTCATTTAAGAATTATTTTTCAAAATGTAAAGCTGAGGCTGCTAAAAATAGGAATTATTAGTAACTGGATAGTCAAAATAAAACGTCATGTATAAAATCGCATTTGAAACATAAAAAAAGAATAACTTTTTCAAAATAAGGCCTCGCTTAGAAAATATTTGCAAAAAAGTAAAACTAAGGCTGTTAAAAAATATATATTTTTCTACTCCCAACCTTTAATCTGCATATTAAGTATGAATCACCAGTGCTTTAATGGGTCTCATTAAGATACAAATTTTCATTAAAGCACTGGTCAAGCTATCCAATGGCAGAGGAGCATTTGCAATCGAATCGGTTCCTTCTCGCTCACAATCGGGTCGGCAAGCCAACCAAAGTCACAGAGTTGTCATACTGACGACAAAAATTGCCTTGTGATATAAGTTCTGTATTTCTGAAAAAAAATTCTGAACGTTTATTTAATTTAGAACATAAATAACATTCAAAGAAAATTTATCAAGATTTTATGTTACCTTAATTAATTTGATAGGTAGGTATATCGTGTAAAAGATAGGAAGATAAAGTATTATATCATTCGCAGTATTCAGCTCCGTGATAGTATTCAAAGCGGCAACGCTGCGACCGTCGCGTGCGCAGGAAAACAATGTCGTAATTAATGGCTGTCGATGTTATTAAAATTATTATTAATCTGAAAATCAAAGCGTAAAATTCGGAATTCGAACTTCGCATAATAAAAATTACGCAGTAGTGAGTAGTGCCCTTAAACTTGATACTAAAACATGTCTCAGCAGAATAATCTTAGCGATGAAGAGAAAATTTGGTACCTAATATGCGTAAGCAAATAGCAACCTATCTTAACCTCAATGATCCGCAATTGTACACGGGTCATTGTTAAAATATATAATTTTTTAATCTTTTCTATGAAATAAAAAAGGATCGTAGAAAAAATAGTGTATGGAACTCGCAGATAATGGCTAATAATACGCTCTTATGATGTTTAAAACACTCGCCTACGGCTCGTATCTTAACCATCATAGTTACGTATTAATAGCCTTCATTATAAGCTCGTTGCATAATATACCTACTATTATATATTCTTTGTTTTATGCCTTAAAAGCGATTTAATACATGACGTTCCATTTCAGCTTTCCAGTTACAAAACACCCTTATATTTTACCAACTAAAGACATTGTAGTCTTTTCAAGTTTACTTTTTTTTTATTCTTTGAAATAAGAAAACTTATCTAAGTGTAATAATTTTTGTCAACAACATACTTACTCAAACGTTTTAGTGGTTTTTTGATTTTATACTTTTGAGGATATATTTTTACTTCTTAAAGTTTTCCATTGGGAATACATCACTTTGTTTAGTCGACGGAAAGGTGATGATATCGAACGGCATCACCGAATCAATCAGTGATCAAAGAATGCATTTCCATCAAATAATAAAAGACAGATATTTGCATATAGCTTGATTAATGAATTTAAGAACAGCCCCTTACTATAACCATTAAGTTATGTCAATGTCACTTTCATCAATTTTTAGGTAGATCTGACGTTAAGGAATCTGTAGGGTTCATATTTTCTCTGATTAATTATTTTGTCCTCTTTATCAGTTGTCCATAGAAAGATCTTGTTTTTTTTTCTGGCATACCTGTACGTGTGCTACAACTTTAGAAAGATTAAGAAGAATTTTTAGAACCTATAAATGACATTGCAGTTGATTTTATATTTTATTTAATTGGATTAATTGCATTAAATTTATATCAATGGTATTTATGATATGATAAGATATTTTGAACCAATAATTATTTAATTCAAAAGTCAGAATAAAGACAAATCAATAATTATTATTGCTTTACAAAAATCGTGAGATTTTTCATTCGCCCATTAATCTCAATTTGAACTTTTTCTTCTTGAGTAGTGTGTATACAGATTGTTAATCATTGTGAGAATTTGAGACAAGCAGCCCTTGATAAATGAAAGGGCAGCGCCCTACGATTTATTATAAAGGAAAAAATTGCATTTGACATGGTGATCCTGAGAAGCCTGGATACAGGATTTTAGTGCGCTCAATACCCTGCTACACGTGCGTATAACAGATAACAGGAGATTTTTGGACATTTGACTAATTTCAGTCCATTAATCTGCTTCAGCGCGGTTATTGCTTTTACCTTTACACACAGGGTGGCTCCAGCTCACCTATCCAGTTTGCGGAAATCTAGTTAAGCGTTTAACGCGGCACAAAGGGAGACCTTGCTCAGGTATTCTATTATATTTAGGGTTGAATTATATTCCCTGCGACCTTGCTGTGATTCTCTAAGAAAAATAAAGCAGCCAAAGCTGCTTGCGTGACGTGTATTAATCATCTTACATAAATTCTCGTGTGTAAGTTTGCATATAATGCGCCAAACTGGGAAAGAAGTTAACGAACTCTTTATGGCTTGGTTTCTGACTTAGGATGTAGCTTAAACGGTTCTATTCATTGTTTACAATAAATTGTAAATAGTTTACATTTAATTAGTGCTCGATTATGATGATAAAATTTTTAATTGCCAGATAATTTTGTTTCAATTGAATAGGTATATACAGGGTGTTACTGAATAGGTGTTACAAACTTAAAGGGCATTTAGGAAATGCAAAAATAGGCGATACATTTCCTGTAGACATGGGTCCTTGGAGCTTTAGTTTTCGAGATACAGAGTGTTAAAGTTCTTCGAAAACTTTAATATTTTTTGAATATCTACAAACTGGCCGATCAGAATAACTCGAATTTTTTGACAGCTGTTGTACTAATTGAAGTACATGATTTGATACTCCCATTGAAAAATTATTGAATCCATTGGCAGAGATCTGGGTGTGTTGTTACCTTTTTTTATTAAACAATTTCTACGCCACTGACTTTTATGCAAATTTGTTATTTTTGGTAGATACCTCGTTTTGTTTAGAGGAGAAAAGTCATTCCATGTTTTTGTTGTAGGACGCACTATTTTCAAAATATTTCACAATGTAGGAATCCATACAAGCTTTTTGTAATGTAACACGCTTCAATAACGATCACAAAAATGAATAATTTATGGAAAAACTCAATAGCATTGATTTTTATGATATTTTACCTCTTACGGATTCCTACATTGTGAAGTATCTTGAAAACAGTTCGTCCTACAACAAAAACATAAATGACTTTTCTTCTCTAAACAAAACGAGGTATCTACCAAAAATAACAAATTTGCATAAAAGTCAGTGGCGTAGAAATTATTTAATAAAAAAGGTAACAACACAGATCTCTGCCACTGGATTGAATAATTTTTCAATGGGAGTATTAAATCATGTACTTCAATTAGTCAAACAGCTGTCAAAAAATTCGAGTGATTTTAATCAGCCAGTTTGTAGATATTCAAAAAATATTGAATTTTTCGAAGAACTTTAACACCCTGTATCTCGAAAACTAAAGCTCCAACGACCCATGTCTACAGAAAATTTATCGCCTATTTTTGCATTTTCTACATGCCCTTTAAGTTTGTAACACCTATTCAGTAACACCCTGTAGAAATATACAGGGTGTCATTTCAATCTTCGCACCCGGATATCTCTGTTGGTAAGCCAGATACAAAAAAATTGTGCAGGCAAAAGTTGTTCAAGACAATGGGAGTCATCTGACTGTACTGATGACTTTGACCTTGTGGACCAATTTCATGGTGGTTTGAAGGTGAAGGTTGTTTTTTTAAATAGAACACCCTGTTTATTTTTGTTTTTTCATATTTTCCGAGAAAATCCAGTAAGAATGGTTTTCACATTTGAAGTTCAAAATTTTGAATTATAAACAACTGAAAATCGCATAGTTTCTTATTTTAAAAGCAGTGTACATCGAAAACGGCTCCAACTATCGAAAAACGGCTTAATTTTTCATGTAGATCCTACTATGTGGTTTAAATTTTAATACAGAGTGAAGAAAATTATCAGATGATTAACACCCTGTATAAAAATTTCATCCACACAATAGGATACTACTTGAAAAATTAGAATGGGACATGTAAACCGTTTTCCAATAGTTGGAGCCGTTTCCGATATACACTATGCTTCTAAAATGAGAAACTATGCGATTTTCAGTTGTTTTTATAATTCATAACCTATTCATTCTAGACTGCAGCTGTAAAAACCATTCCTATTGGTATATATACAGTATGAAAATAAATAAAAATATACAGGGTGTCTTATTTAAAAAACAACCTTCACCTTCAAATGACCAGATGACTCACCCTGTATAAATTAAAAAAATACTTTGATACGTGATGAGTCATGAGGAGTTTTACGAACTTCTATCATTGGAATTTTCCAATTTTTTGATGCACATAAAATATGTACACTGCTAGCTATCTAGCATTCGAACGGCGTTTCCTTCTTTGAAATTCCAGTACCGGCTTAAGAAAAATTGATTGAGAGTGTTCGCTACTAAGAAGCTCACCCTGTATGTATTTATTGATTTTCAAAGTGCACAACTAGACAATGAAAATTAAGTGTGTGACATATTATTATTATTATTATTATTATTATTCTAGGGTAGGTTCAAAGCCCTTTGTACTGAAGCTTGCGCTTATTGTACTCCTTTGGATAATTAGCTCCTCAGTCCCGTCTCCCGAAAGTATTTCAGAACGAGTCCAATGGGTGCTTATTGTTCTATTTCTTTTGGTTCCGCCATTTCAGTCCCAAATATTAGAAGTCTAGTTCCCTCTAGTGCCGGACACTCACAGATCAGGTGGTATGGGGTTTCCTCTCCCTCCCCGCATCTCCTGCAATCTGGGTTATTTTTCACCCCTATTATTGAGAGGTGTTTCATTAGTGGGCAGTGTCCTGTTAGAAGTCCAATTGCCCATCTCAGCTGGTGAAGTGTGTGACATAACGAACAATCATAAGAAATAAAAAAAAAAAACTAAAATAAATACAAAATAATGAAAGCAATACAAAATTATAAAAAATAAGTTCACAATAAAAAAAAGCCTTTAAAATGAAGTATTAAGGTAATAAAACATTTCAAATAATTTTTATGTACCTTCTGTTTAATAATTTTTAATTGAGTATACCTAGTTTGATTTATTATTCAGTTTACAAAAATTTGTAAGACGAACTTTTTGTTTAAAATTAAAAAAATAACTTAGCCCGGTCCTGGAAATAACACAAAGTGACAGCAACGATGTAACTAAGGTCATATTAACTTAGGCTGGACTTATTTTAGTTAAAAAATCTGCAATTAATGACGTATATTTTAAGTTATGACAATATTATGTGCATGATAAGATAAGACCAATAAGTTGGTCAGATTACTTATATCGTTTATTAAAATTTCCATAAAAGTGTGACAAAAATTTCAAATACCTACATTTTTAAAAATCGCATACAGGGTGAATTTCCTAGTAAGTAGGAACTCTCCCAATAAATTTTTCTTAAGCCGGTTCTGGAATTTCTAAGTTTGGAGAACGCTAATCGAATGCAATATGAATATTTTTTTTTATTCATAAATCACCCTGTATATTAACAGAGAAGGGGATTTGGCACTTTTTATGGGTCACAATACATGATATGTCCCTTAAGCCTTAAGGATACGGTAGACTCATGCACCCTCTATATACAGAGTTCCCAAAATCTATCTCCCAATATTGGCAACTTTCTTATTTTGCGAGATACAGAGTCGGTTCAATAGGCAAAGTTGAGCACAATTTGATGCTTATTAAGAATCGGGAACTAAATGTTTGAAAAAATTAGCCATTACTGAAATATGCTGAAATAACTGAAGAATTAGAAGTTTCCTATTTTAACCATATCTTTTTTATTGTATAAAAATTATATAAATAATAATAATAATAAATAATAATATACTTATACGTGTGTATTCGCATGATGATTTATTTTGTTCCTATAATAGATTTTATTTATCAGTTTATAAAATCAGGAGGATAAGTATGTGTTAATTGGTTAAGAAAATTAATGACTTCAGTTACCACGGCAGCTGGATAATTAATAACACAAATATTCCAGTAATCTTATGGCCATAAACCGACAAAATTGTAAATGAGTTAAATGTCTCTGAACAAGTTTCTTCAATGATAATAAATGCAGTAAGTGCATTAAAAAATTCTTGATTGATAACTTCACTTATATATGCTTGCGATGCCGCATAAGAAACATGCACCTATGGATGGATGTATGTGATTTGCATTTAAAAAAAATTATATGCGGCGTAAATAGTTGTTGTTTAAAACAATAAAATTGCTTTTTAAAGTGTTAGGTAAGTGTTCAGAAAAAAGTTTTTTTTCATAAATAGGTAATTATTGCGAAAGTGGTATCCAAAAAATATTTCCAAAAATTAAATTATGGAAAGAAAAATTAAAATTTTACCTTAAAACGTAAAATTTAAAATTTAGTTTATCTAATACATCTTATAGTAAGACTTTTTTAAATTGAACCAAGTACTTTGAGAATAAAAAACCTTCTTGCGCATCAATCGTATAAATCAGTGCATTTTTATGCGTTAATTCAATAATAACAATACATTTTTTTTATTTGTCCTGTCATTTTCGAGTTATGACATAAACTTGTGTTTTTTTTTTAATGTAAGTCATAGTTGGCTATGACATCATTCGATATGTCTTTTTTTCTAAATACGACGATATAAAACTCGATATGATTTTTCCTAAAAATAAGAAGTTGGAACGATTTTTACACTTAAAAAACACATGTTTATGTCATAACTCGAAAATGGCATGACAATAAATAAAGGAAATTATAGCGCCGTTTTATTGGATTTAAAATCATTTAAAACATTTTTCCTTATTGTTCTCTAATCCCAATATTTATACTAATATCTAAGTGTAAAGAAATTAATGAAATTTTGTTTTTGTCAAATATCTGGACACCCATGAAGATTTTGAAAAAAAAAAACAAAAGTAGCTTCAAACTAAGCTCATAAAATTTCACTATTTTCCCTTTTTTTTTGGAAAAAAAACTCACCCTGTATTATAATAAGTTTTTTAATACACGGTCATAATTGAGGTAGTTGTTTAATGCGGAAATTTCAGTTCAATTCCTTTGAAAACGGGCTATGAAATGGCTATAGCAATTTTGCCACTTTTACTAGGTATGCACGCCACTGGCTAACTAATTTTAAAAAAGCACTTTTAATACTAAACCTTAAAATTATGAAAGAGTTACAGAGGTGTTTTGAAAATGGAAAATTTTAAATCTTAGAGAAATAAACATAAAAAAATAAAAAATCTCCGTCATTTATATCATTAACTTTTTGAAATGTTTCAAGGTTAAAAGTTATTATAGTATAGCCGTCTACCTGTCTACTGTAAGAAAATTCAGTCAATTTCCTTTAAAAATATGCTCATAAATTTGTCTTAGAAACTATTTCTATAGCAACTTTTACTCTTCTTCTACCTACGCTACTGGCTTATTAGGATAGAAATAATGAATTATTTCTAGATTAAATTTTTTTAGACTAGGGTAGGTAAAGATCGAAAAATGTTCTCTCGATCCTGTTAAGTTTGTTTCAAAGTTTTATCCTGCTTGCTTATGTACGTAGGAGTTCAAAAAACAGAAATTTTACCTCAAACTCAAGTGGTCGTAATTTTTAAACGGCCCAACCGATTCTGCTCAAACGCAATACCAGACCACTGCTGGTTGATATCTTACTCCCAGAAAAATTTCAACCTCCTAGATTGAAAACTGCGATCTGACATGATGCCACAAGAACTGTTTTTTTTTTTTCGAAATTTGAAAGAACATGCTGTAGAAATCAAACTTTAAGAAACTTTATTAGGTAACGAAAATCCAATGTCGTCCAAAATATTCACGAGATTGCAAGATTTGCTTCACTAATCTTGAAAAATGAGCTATAGAAGTGTTTTGAAAATCGAAATCCGCGATTTTGGATAAATATACAGTGTGGAACACTCTTACCTATAGAAGAATAAAATTAATTATTCAGAGAAAAAACGTTTTGGAAAAAAGCTCGCACATCTCAAATTCAAATTTTTATTTGGCATCTTTTAAGCCTCAATTCGAATTTTTATCCTCACCGCTCTCACCCCCATACTATTGCGTTTTTTTTTTTTTTGAATGGGACATTCTGTATATTTTTGTATTTTCACATTTCCTGAGAAAATTCACGTAAATCTTTGCTCATTGTAAGGAAAAAAGTTCCTATTAACCTGAATCCGCAATTGCACCGTTTTTGAGATTTTTTTTGCAGTTTTTGATGATAGCTCAAGAACCTTTGAGGTAGCTACCTATACATACCTACACAGAAACGGTACTCTTGATGGTCATAATTATTGTTATAATGTGAACCGTTTTCGAGGAAAATGGCTAATTTATTATGAAAAACTCGCTTTGGATGTTTTATGCGATACATGCGGTCATGATTACTTACTGTAACCGTTATTAATTTATGGGTTATTTTAAAATAACTGTAATTTTACTGGGATGTTACCAAATTGTTGGAGATTTTACAGCAAACGATAACTTTCAAAAATTATAATTGTCATACTCAGGAAAATCCAAAAGAAGCGATCAAAATTAGTTGAGAATTAAAGAGACAATAATTACAACCCCAAATTTTCCTATACTGAGTACGTTTTACTCTTCCATTAATAGCATATCGACCATGAACACTCTGCCGATGGGTGGAATAAAACGATTTAGAGCGACTCTTTTTTAAATTATTAATTTTCTCGTCCCTTTCATGAGACCCCGGATTTCCATCGCGGTGTTGGATGAGTCAACGATCAATCCCGGGCCCGGGGGCTTGCTCGGGTCTGGTATGATATTCGATTAGGAGTTAGAAACAGAAGCCGGTGCGATGTCAATCCGGTCATTAATTACAGAAACAGATCGGGGCGGTCATAAATAAAATTCGACGTTCCATTTGGCAACGTCGCCCGGAGGGTGGGGCAGGCCGTGACGCGATGATGGAACGAACCTCGGAGAAAAATGATCGCGTCAGGACGAGGAAGACAGGACGAGAGAGGTATGAGTGAGAGGGCACTCCGGCCGGGGTCGCCCAACCTTGATGGATTACTGCTCCCTTAGAAGGGACAGAAGCATTGTTGCAAGACTGTGTTTGTTTGTATTGTTTTATGACTTTAATAATAATTATTGCTATATAGTTATATAATAGTTATACTGGGGGTTTCAATTCAATTGGGAAAGTTTTAGAGAATTTTTATTACCTGAAACCTTTATTTTAGATTTCGAGTTATTTTGAAGATGCATGGTTCATTTTCTAAATACTCGCTTAACTGTTATATTTCTCGAAGGAGCTGAAAGGAAAACCTTCTTCAGGTAACTTTTCATGTTGAATCCGTCCGTTTAGGCCGATTTTAATTTCCACGTTTCGGTTAATCGGAACCATCATCAACTTTGGGTTTTCTCATGAACGCAATTATTTTTTTTTTTTTTTATAATTTAGAAACAAAACAAATATTAAGAAACAAAATTATTAAGATTTCGACATTATTGTGACATTTTATTTTGACAGTTAGAACAAAGTTTTCAACAAAAGTTGATCACATTAAACCTATTTTAATATTAACGGTCTAATAAAAAATGTATACGATAAAAATTTTGTAATTACAGTATAAACAATAACGAATTAGAATTATTTACGCACTATACAGGGTGAGTAAAATCCGAGCTTCATCATTGGGATCTCGGAAACTAGAAGAGACACGGACTCGTTAAATTGGGGCAAAGTTGTCCAGAGATCAAAAATAATTTGTCTCCAAAAAATTTTCCTATTTTACCAAGTTTCCTCTTCTAGGTATTGGCAACATTGTAAAAGGGATCCTACATCCACCATTACGACACACGTCGCTCTCTCATACCAATTAGAATTTCTACGATTGAATCACCCCCGGATCCTAGGTTAGGCTATCTGTATTGCTAGAAACTCCCATTCCTGATTTATGTATTGTTTGTGATTTCTTGCCGTTCAATGCAAAGTTCTCTTTTGTTTACACACTAACTTCTATAAAAGAAACTTGTACGAAGTTGTCTGATTTCAATATTCCCTGCAATGTTTAATAAATCATTCGAATTAGGTATACTCCCCCGGATTTGGTGCCGGCGTCATTAACTTCATTGAAAGGAAGCGGGAAGGAAAGTATTCCTTAAAATGAGACAAACAAAGCTATTTGTATTGTTTTTTATTATTATTATTTGATTGGTTGTATCAAAATTTATTTCGATTGATACCCATCATAAAAATTATGCGTGCATGCTTTTTAATATAATCATTCAAGCAAAACAATATTCATATTAGTCAGTTGGAACAATCTATTTAGACTTTTGTGTGTACCACGTATGAGATTTGATGAATAATACAAGATCCTCAACCCTAGTTGGTTTTATGTAAAGGCATGAACGAATTTTTCATGTTCTACCCTCTGAATAAACAACTTTTCCGAACTCATGAATAATGAAAATAAAATTCAGGTCGACGATATTCATCAGATTCGAAGAGTATTCATGTTCGGATCAATAATGCAAACTTACTCGATAATTAAGGATAAAGTTTAACTCGGGAAGTTTTAGTTTCGAACAACAAAACAAGCGAGCTAGAAAATAAAGACAGTATTCACTATTTGTCGGTGATAAATTATGAAAGGAACGTCAGCTCTTTCTGCTGAATAGAACAAAAACAAAATTCGCGCAATAAGAATTCAAGCAAAGATGTTTAAAAGCCGTGCATAGATTTTATGTTATAATTAATGCAACAAGCGATTTTAATCTTCACATTGCTTTAAAGATACTGTTGCATTTATTTTAGGGAAACTGCATGTGAAAAACTAACTGAGGGACTTTATGGCAATGGAAACTTTCAACTTTATTTTCTGTTTAAGATAATCTGATGGAAATTTCACCGCTTACTATTAAGACTTCATCCTAATAAGACTATAAAGAATATAAAAATACTCACTATCAGAAAGAATAATTATATTTTCGCGTAGTTTGAAGATGAATTATGGATACGTCAAATTTCTTTTCTAGGGCGACACCCTTTACAAGAAAATTCGCCCCCAAATCAACTCACCCCTTCGCGTTATGACTACAACCCCTAAAAATTTTAAGTGGTACGGTAAATAAAATCCTTCTTGTGCATCAATTGCCTAAAGAGTGTATTTTTATGAGTTGATTTGCATAAAAGTTCAGTTCAATTTCTTTAAAAATGCGCTCATTAATGGTTATAGAAATTCAGCCATTTTTATCCTTTCCTCTCTCACGCCATTTTGCTTATTATAACGGAAAAAAATTACACTGTTGTAAAGTTCGCGTGAAACGTTCCTCCCGTCCTGTTAAGTTAATTTCTAAGTTTGTTCTATTTTGCTTATACCTACAGGGATTAAAAAAATACTTATTTTTATAAAAGTTTAAATGACCCATATTTTAATCGCGGATCGACCGATTTTGCTCACATGCAACATCAGACCACTCCTTACGATAGTTAAATCTTTTAAACACTTTTGTCCCCTACAGATTGAAAACTACGGCCTGAACTGGTGCCAAAAAACTCTTTTTTAGAGCTTTTAAAGGACTCCTGTAGTAGAAGTCACACGACTTTTTCAACGGAAATTGAAAGTCCTCCAGTTCTGAAGGTCTGCAAAATTTTGCATACTAGTCTTGAAAGATAAAGTTACAGATAAGGGATCTTTTGAAAATTAAAAATTTGAAATTTTAGAGAACTAAACATCGTATACTTACATGAAAGTTTTGAGATTGTCCGCCATTTTTATTATTTGCGTGTTTTAATTTCTCATGACCAAATTTTATCAGTAGATATTATAGACGTCCACACTAAAACTTTCAGATCTATTGCTATAAAAATATGCTCATAAATGGTTATAGAAAATTAGGAAAGTGTCTTTCCAATTCTTCCAATTCCTGTTAAATAAAAGTTAATTTTTTTATTTACAGGGTGTTCCTAAATACCAGGTAGATACGAAAGTAGATCAAGGCTTATTTTATGCCTTAAAATTCATACAAACATTGGTCCATAAAAGTTTTGTTACCGATCTACTGAGTGTTAAAATATTAAGATTTGTTCTTTTTTTTATAGTTCCTGCAGTTATCAAACTTTTGTCAAAAAGTTAGTCAAATATGGTCATCAGCTTTAGTTTTTAACAGGAAAGGTTTAAATAATGTAAGCAATAAAAGTTTCCAAATACAGCCCGAGACTGCTTCATCTTTTTTTTAATTTCGTCTAACGAATGATGGAAAATGTTTTTTTTTCTTGACAACGGTCGCATATACACAGAAACTGTGATAGAATCGTTCAGAAAAGATAAGGGGGAGAAAATGACCCATGAAAAACTATACAGGGTGGAGGCGCGAGAACCTTAGGGGATTTTTATATGGAGAAGTCCTGGGAGTAGAAGTCTAAAAATTTGTACGTGTATGATTTCGGTTTTGCCGAGCTGAACTAAAATATTCACAACGCCTCACCATTTCCGGTTATACCGGAAGTTGCCATCAACTTTCTTATTTTAAATGGGATACCCTGTATACTATTATATTTTCAGATTGTCTGAAAAAATGCAATAAAAATGGGGTTTACAGTTCAAAATTGTATCGAGTGGTTTATGAGTTATAAACAAATGAAAATCGCAATTTTCCATTTTCAAAGCAGCTTAGGTCGAAAACGGGTCAAGATATCGGAAAACGGCTTACATGTCCCTATCTTAACTTTTCACTTAGTATCCTATGGTGTTGATGAAATTTGTATACAAAGTGATGAAAAATCAGCGATTTTCAAAAAAAAAATTAATAAAAATAATTTTTTTTGTAGGTACTGAAGCGTAGTATACAAAAAGTTACAATCGGGACATGTAAGCCGTTTTCCGATATCTTGACCCGTTTTCAAGCTAAGCTGCTTTGAAAATGGAAAATCGCGATTTTCATTTGTTTATAACTCATAAATTGTTGGTTACAAATTTGAACTGTAAACATCATTTTTATTACTTTTTTTCAGGCAATCTGAAAGTGTAATAATATACAGGGTGTACCATTTAAAAAAAGAAAAATATGGCAACTTCCGGTATAACCGGAAGTGGTGTGGGGTTGTGAATATTTTAGTTCAGCTCGCCAAAACCGAAATTATACATGCACAAATTTTTAGACTTCTACTCCCAGGACTTCTCCATATAAAAATGCCCTAAGGTTCTGGCGCCTCACCCTGTATGTACTTATAAAAAAAACATCTATCTGTATCCTCATAACCATTTATCCTGCTCAATGATGTAAGCCCTATAATAGCGCAACCTATATTCCAATTTTGAGCTAAATCACTCAAAAACTATGGGAGCTATAAATAAAAATCAATATTTTTTTTTTTATTTCAAAACCCTGTAGATCGGTATCTAATGAAACGTTTAATATGGGCCTATATTTTTATGCACTTTTAGGCATAAAATAAACAGAAGAATTACCTCCTTTCGTATGTGCCTGGTATTTAGGAACATCCTGTTTTGCTTGTACGCGGCAGTTCAAAAAATAACAATTTCTTCGAATGGTCGCCATTTTTAAACGGATCAATCGATTTCATTCAAATGCAATACCAGATCACTCCTTATGCATATCTTTCTACTTCAAAAATTTTGGTGAAACTGGATTGAAATCTTCGACCTGATATGATGCCCCAAGAAAGTGTTTTTTCGAATTTTGAAGAACACCTGTAGAAGTAAACGCTCATTTATTTTTTTATTTTTTTAACAAATATCCAAAGTGTTTCAAAGATTTTGCAAGATTACAAAATTTCGTTCACTAATCTTGAGAGATGAATACATGGAAAAAGAAAAAGCTCCCTTAAAAAATATGGAAAAGTGTAGAAAAACTACAAAGCAACAAAATTAAAACATGCGCGGAAAATACCTGTATCTACATGTTGAACTTGGTCAAGAAACTTAAAGAGACATGTTCAGCTGCCGAGAACTCCGAGGGAGAAATGAAGCTATTGGTGTTGCAGTTTTGCGGGAAAATAAATTGGTGCAGCCAACTCCGAGTCCCCGAAATTTGTCACCGCGTATCCCGAGAACTATCATGCTATAGGTACTCACCGAATCCTAAAGGAGGATGAAATCGATAGACGACAGGAGTTTTTCGAAGTTTTGGCTGATAGAATTCTAGTTTTCTTTTCGTTATTCTGACTATAGTGCCCCTACATTTTTTTAAATTCGAACATCTGAATTCAAGGATTATGCACGAAGCCCATGCTCAACAACTCTTAACCTAAATGTCTGGGTCGGTATTGTTGGAAACGTCTTAATTGGTAAAAATTCACTGATGGATCTGCTTGTTGATGTCGTTGGAAATGATCATTACAATAAGACCATTTGACTTTCCAACAAGAGATTTTTCTCAGTACAATGGACTGGGCGAAGGGGTACACTGGAATTTTTAGATTATGACAAGAGATAAGTCCTCTTTTCTCTTGTCGTTTCATCTGAAGAATAAAATTTGGACAACGGAACCAGGGTCATTTCGAGCTGAATTTTAGTTCTTGAATGAAAGTTGTTGACGCAAGTCTTCAGCATTTATTTAACTAAGAAAATCTCTTGTAGCGTTGTGGTTTGTTTCGCAGTTTTTTTAAATTCTTGCCAAATATTATCAGGGCAGAAGAGGCTTTCAAATTAAGCATCACTTGCACTACTATTAAATTTTTTTGGTTGAGGTACAGCGCCAATTTGCTCCGATCAAATTTGTTCGGAGGAAATCTTCATGGACCATGGAACAACAGTCGATTTTAAGTTACCTGAAAGTGTTGTAAGATTTCATGCACCCGATGCACTGCATGTTAATGCCGTTGAAAATGATCGTTGCCAATTGATCGTTTGACTTTCCAACAAGATGGAGCTCCACCGCATTACGCGAGGGCTTGTCGGCGCTTAGTCTCTGGGTAGAGTTTTCTCGAAACAATGGATTGGACGAAGAGGTGTCTGGAATTTATAGATCTCTCAACATATAGGTCCTCTGGACTTTTTATCCAGTCATCGTTTCATCTGAAGAGTTAAATTTGGACAAAAAATTCATTAAATCAACAAATGAAAGTTGATGAAGCAAATTTTGAGCATTTATATTGATATGTAATAAATATCTCTTGTGGCAATGTATTTGATTTGACAGATTTCGAGATTTTTTGCTGATTATTATTCAGGGAAGAAAGTGATTTCAAAGTAAGAATCATTCATTAAATCCACTTGCTCTACCATTAAATTTTCGGGGTTGTGGTAGAGCGCGAAGGTGTGAAGGTGAAAGTGATTTAGAGGCCCAATTATCTGGTGAAGAGTGTCTCCTTTTTTCTATACTTAAAAAAAAAAACAGTTTTGTATGGTGGATGACAATTTCCCTTTTTGTTACATTTAATAAAATTTATTTCTTTTCATTGTATCTATTCTGCATTGAATTTTCCTTTATTTTATAATACTGACACTTTACAAATGACACGCAGTACCTTCTATTATTATATCTAGTTTTATGATTTTTTTTAACAAAATCGAAGATTTTAAAATTTCTTGATCACCGTCAATGAACTTTCAATTATTATGATTATTATTATTATTATTCATAATCACTGAAATAAAGATATTATATTGAGATAAAATTATTATT
This sequence comes from Malachius bipustulatus, assembly GCA_910589415.1. Classification (NCBI taxonomy): domain Eukaryota; kingdom Metazoa; phylum Arthropoda; class Insecta; order Coleoptera; family Melyridae; genus Malachius; species Malachius bipustulatus. Next base: position 20,806,132 of record OU342633.1, read on the forward strand.
CCACATCAAAAACATTAAAGTTATTAAAGGTGTGCCTTATATAGTATATAAACTCAATTCGTTAACGAGCTGGAATAAAAGAAGAAGAATAAAATGAAATGCAATTAAACGAATTATTGCAGATACACTTGTTAGGAAGATTACAGGTTGTACAGCGAGTGCCCCCTGTAACCTGACGTCGTTGTATGGTTAAAGTGGAGAGGTGCCCCGGTATAAATCATGTTGTAATTCTTTGTGGCGCGGTTCGCTGTTATTTGATCATAATGAGGGTAAGAGACCGGAGCTGGAGGATTTATTGCGTGGACATTATAAACACGGCGGAAGAAATTCCGTACATTTCCGTGAAAAAATAGACTGTCGAGTGGTGAACACTCATCAATAGGTATATCAGTCACCGGAACGATCCCTGGGAAGTATAGATTGGCGATGATTTTTTAGGCCGCACAGTATTTGTTCCCTTCCGAATGATAAGACCTTTGTGTCTTTGAACATGGAGGTCATCAATAAACGGTCTGAACTGTAATCTGCTTTCTTGATGGTCGGCTTTTTTGTTTACGACTCATTTACTTCGAAATTTTTCTTTTGTACAAAACCGTTTATCATAAAATAAGAGCGCTGCTTTTTACATGTTTTTCATCGTGGAAACGGAGATAAATTAAAGCATCCGAAGTAGAAAATACAAAAACAGACTACAGACGGCGGACTTTGATAAATTCCGTGCATTTAATTTAGGGTCTTTAAATCTAAATAACCTGCACCAATTTGTTATTTACACACCAGGGATTCTTAATTTTACTAGGATTTACATGTTCATGCTTCGAAGGACTTATACACGAATAACTAGATAACTCCCGCATTCATTCTTACCGCAAAATTTACCTCAACTTACCCTGAAATATAAATTTGATTAAGTGAAGATATTTTTACTATAAATGCTGCGATAGAATTTGTAAAGGAATTGAAGAAGGGAAAACTTTTGCATGCCAGTTTAATATTTGAAGCTATAGGAATAGCTTATCTTCTACCTGTAAATATTGCTTAGGTATATTAAATGTACTTATATCTTGCTATAGAACATTCAAAGCTGTACGTCTCGGAAACGTTTTAATCCTAGAAATTTTCTCGCTTATCTCTCCATAGTTTTAGGGTGTAATGTTCGGCTGTGCGTTGTCGCCGCGCTAAGATCTCCAACCTCCAACCACTACTTTAGTATTGTGGATAATATAATAGATTCGAAATTCGGGAAGCTTTCTCATTGATGTTGATGCATGTGATACCAGCGTGCTGATCATGATTATGTTTTTAGATAAGGAAAATGGTTTTCCACCAGGAAAAAGTGGTTTCTAACATTTCTAAATGATAATGGAGCGTCAAAACATAGCGTGTGTCAGGATCTGTCCAACTTTTTAAACCATGCCATAGTTAGTGGGGCATCCTTCTTCTTCTTCTTCTTCTTCTTCTTCTTCTTCTTCTTCTTCTTCTTCTTCTATAGTGCAATATATCTCTGATATGGAAAGTTAAACAAAATATAAACAAGCGAACATAAAAATTTTGTTTATACCGCTTTGAACAAAAATTTGGTAATCTTGATAGATAAGTAGGTATGTTACAGTTAGTTGATATACAGTGCGGCCCGATTGTTCTTGAGCTATCCTGAGAAATCTTTATTTATTGTGTGATTTCACCCTGATTTTTATTTATATTATTTTTAAAATGATAGAGCTTATTGATGAACTGTATTACAGGGGGATTTGGGATTTGGGATACTCATGTGTAAAATCTTTTTTAAGCATAAAAGAGAGAATAACTTTTTTCAAGATCATCAGTATATCGTTTAGGAAATATTTAAAAAAAATGTAATTCCAAAAAATATAATAAGGCTGCTATTTGTTTTTTTTTTTTGTAACTGATGGACAGTGAAAATCGAACTCCATGTATGAAATCGTATTTTAAGCATAAAAGAAAGAATACCTCTTTTCAAGATAAGACCTCGCTTAGGAAATATTTCAAAAAATGTAAAACTAAGGCTGCTAAAAATTATATCGTTCTATTAGAAACTGGACAGCTAAAATCGAACGTCATGTATAAAATCGTATTTTAAGCATAAAAGAGAGAATAACTTTGTTCAAGATCAGGCCTCGTTTAGAAAATATTTCCAAAAATGTTGTTCAGTTACTGGATAAAACATACCTACCTATTTTTATTGCCGCCTTAGTTTTACATTTTTGTAAATATTTCCCAAACCAGGCCTGCTTTTGGAAAAAGTTATTCCCTGCTCTTTTATGCTTAAAATACGATTTTACACATGACGTTCGATTTTAGCTGTCCCGTGTTACCAAACACTCGTCTGAAGCAAAAATAGATTTATTCATAGAAAATCCAAGCCCTACAAGATCAATAGTAGTAAAATGTAAAAAAATTCCTATTATTGATTTTTTAGACAAAATCTGAGCATGCCACTGGATTTACCATTTCTCAAAACGGTAATACTAATTTTTCGAAACCACTCAAGGAGAGAAAAACTTTATTAAATAAAGTGGACTGCCCATTTAACTTGGGTTGCATTAATACACAGCATAACGATCAATCAAAAAAAATGACATAAATATTAAAAATTGTAACATAAATAATAATTATTAAAGAACATTAATTTTAGGAATAAATGTGTTTGTTTATGATTCTGATAGAATCTATTAAAATTTGTTCAGAAATTTCGTTAATTATTTCTGAGTTCAGGTTAAAGCGATTGAAGAATTCAATTACACTTTTACCGATTGTACCACGACTACCAAACCAAAGGCCGATGACTTCCCATTTGCGCATGCCAAAACTTGGTGAATATTTGCTCTGGTAAAAATTAAAACATTTTTCATAAATATTCTTTTTTTCTAATTGAATTTTATCATCTTGATGACAGTCATTACTTTCAAAACGAATTGTAGGGTCGATAATAAAGGCAGAGTCTGTTTTTGGATCAAATGCAATAATATCACTGAAGCGATTAAGACCATCAGTGTCTACGGCGTGTACTTCTTCATAGCATACAAATTTTTTCTCTTTTAAAACTTCAGTAATTCGGTGTTTAACATTATGATGGCGGTTAATGATTAGGCTGTTGTTCGCTTTACAGTTTCCAATTACATGGGAGGGTATTTCTCTCTGCTGTTCGTTGCATCGTCGGCAGAGGTTGGAACTGTGATTTGAACCAGGGACACCATTCAAATTTGCGTAATTAATGTTGAGTTTGATAGCTGAAGTCCAGTCGGATGTTGATAATTTGCTTTTTGTAAAAATAAATTTATTCGTTTTTGTATAAGTTTGAAAATGTTTGACTCCTATTCCTTGATATGAGCATTTGTTCCATTCTTCAAAAGCTGATAATCTAAGTTTGGTTCGAATTTCTTTGGTGGATTTGCCTTCGATTGTTAATGATTGAAGGCAGTCTAATTAATAAAATTTAAATTTAAATTTTAATTAATAAATTTTCATGATTTCAATAAAAAAATCGAAAATATAATTTATGAAATTTAAATTTGTCTATAGAATTGTTTTCTGAACAGGTTTCGATAAAATGTGGCACAGTATCGGTATAAAAGCTGACATATCCAGTGGCGTGCGAATCTTTTTTAACAGTTTAATTTACGCCAATGAGATAAAATGAACGATTTTGCGATCGGATTAAAATATCAGTTTCAATGGCAACATAGAATGATTTTCTTAAATGGCAATAAAATATACCTATATGAGAAAAACCGCTTCGATTTACAGGGGGTTGAAATTAAAAAAGAAAAATAGTTTTTTCTTATATTAAATAGTTTTTGAGATACTTTGCTCAAATTTGGAATACAGAGATTACGCTGTAGGGTTTACATCATTAGGCATGTCAATGAAAATGGTCAACAGAGAGATTTTTTCTGAATTTCTCCCATTTCTCCCTCTGAACTTTTTTGTGATGCGCCTTTGGTGGATTCTAAAATACAATTTGAATTTTTTGTTTTACTTAGAAACTTTGTGGTCTCCTATATAGTTTTTTTTTGCATCTGCAACCGTTATTAACGAAAAAATAAATACTTCTAATTCGTTAGACGAAATTCAATTTTTTTAAATGGTAAAACATTCTCTGCTTTTTTTTAATAATTTTTCATTTTCTTTAGTTTTGATAGCTTAGGCGGCACTGCCTGTTGAAGACTAAAGCTTGGGATGACCCTGTTTGACTAACTGATGTGTGACGAAAATTTGACTTCAAAGAGCTATAAAGAACAAAATATAGAAAAAATCTTGAAGTTTTAACACCATGTAGAACCGCATCTGATGCGGTTGCTGACTTGTGTTTCCATGAATATTTAGGAATAAAATAAGGCAAAGAAATACCTCCTTTCGTATTTACCTGGTATTTTGGAACAGCCTGCATGTATAATTACCATCAATAATAGGTAGGTAGATCAATAAAGTGGCATTCAGTTTTTAAACAGCAAAACAGGCAACTATTATAGCTAAACCCTGATTTCGTATATAATTAACGATCTGCGAAACGTGCAGATTTTGAAGAATGGCACATTATTGTGTAATAATTGAAGGATATTTATTAAAGATGTACCGGAGAGTTGGGCTTTGGGAGTAGAGCAGATCGGTGGAAATGAATAGATAGGAGAACGGCAGTGAATTACGGGGCGCGCGGCATTGTTCGGCCGGTGTTGCGGACGGGGATTGACGAGAGAGCATTATCGCCAGCATCCATCACTGCGAGTATCAATGCGCCGCTTCCCACAGGAGACCCAAAAACTTTAGCCGTTTGCTCTGATCCCCGCCTCGCCGCCGTATATTCACGCTTTTTGCCCTGCTCGTCGGGCCGCTCTGCTTCGTGTTGCTCGTTGTAGCCGCTCCCAGGACTTCCCTGCGGATCCCTGGCGTCTTCCCGTCACATTTTTCATCTTGCCCGGTTTCAGTTGTGACGTGCGTCATGCATTCATTGCGAACTTAGTGATGCTGGAGAGTGGATATCATCCCACATAAACTTACCTAATACTTATACGTAGTATTAGGTATAATATAACGACTGGAATTCTGAAAAAGAAACATTTTTTAAGTCGAGGGTAGAAAAATTGCATTGTCTTAAAATAATAATATCATCAATTTGCAAGGTTTGCAATTTTTGCACAGCAATTACAGTACTAAAATCACTGCTTTTTTGGAAAAATTAAGATGAAAAGCGCAAAATTGCTCAGTTTTTTTTGAGGAATAGGGCCAAGTTCTATAATATACGTGAGAAACCTGATGAAATGGAGCTTATTGAGTTAGAAGAATGTCAAGTTTTTTGTTACAAAGTTACACGAGGAATAAGACCTGCGAATTGTTGCAAATGGTTTTCAAAATTCTTGGAAACGAGAGACCATAGTACAAATATCTGGGAGTAATAATTATAACATAACTTGATTTTGCATAACTTGATAATTTTGACAAGCTACAGAAATTAAATTCATAAGAAAGTGCTTTCCAGAGTTGCTGAAGTATGCGCAATGCCAATAATATCAACTCAAAAGAAACAAAACCTTGTAACATCAACGCAAGCGCTATCCCGCTTGTATCAACTCACACCATTGTTGTAATAAAATTGATAAATTCCTCGATCCTCCCTTAAGAATTGTCAACAAAAATGAAACAACCCTTCTTCTTCTTGAAGTGCCTATCCTCTGTGGATGTTGGCTATCACATTGGTCCACATCACTCTGTTCACTGCCGCTCTGAATAAAGCCGTCGACCTCATCCCGGTCCATGTTCGCAAGTTTCGTAGCCAAGATATCCGTCTGCGTCCCGCTGATCTTCGGCCTTCTATCTTTCCCTGCAGGATGAGTTGGAGCAGATGGTATTTTTCGTTGCGCATTATATGTCCGAAGTATTCTAATTTCCTGCGCTTGACACATGCCAGGTACTCCATTTCTCCATCTATACGCTGCAAGACTGTCTCGTTTGACACGTGGTGCACCTATGAGATCCTGAGCATGAGGCGATAACACCACACCTCGAACGCATTTATGCGTTTGCATGAGGCTTCAGTAAGTGTCCAGGCCTCCGCCCCATACAGGAAGGTTGAAAGTACATAGCATCTCAGAACTCTGATTCCAGTACGGACGCTAAGAGACAGGCTGCATAGTATATTTCTCATCCTGTTGAACGCAGTTCTTGCTTTTTCGATTCTGCATTTTATTTCCCGAGAGTGATCCCAATCCCTACTCAGAGTGCAGCCCAGGTAGGTAACCGTCTCGGCCATTGTAAGTGCCACGTTGTTGGCGGTAAACCGCAAATTGCCAGTGCCGCTTTTGCTGACAATCAACGTTTGTGTCTTCTTGCAGTTTACCTTCATACCATACTCGCCGCACGCAGCCACCACGCGGTCTATGAGTCTCTGAAGTCCCACATCAGTGTCAGCCACAAGAACGGTATTGTCTGCATACCGCAGGTTATTTATCACCTCCCCGTTTATCACAATTCCATCCTCTATGTCGTTCAGTGCCTCCCTGAATAGACGCTCCGAGTACACATTGAACAAGAGAGGCGACAGTATGCAGCCCTGACGTACTCCTCTCCTCACGCTAAACTCTTCCGACACCTCTCCTTCGATCCGGACCAATGGCTCTTTGTTGTAGGTATAGCTTTGATATCACCTCTGTGTCTCTATCGTCGATTCCCGATTCACGCAGCATTGAGATAAGTTTGCCATGTTGGATTCTATCGAAGGCCTTCTCGAAGTCTATGAAGCATGCAAAAACATCCGTGCCGACATCACGTGCTCGTTGAATGAGAACTTGTATGGAGAATAGGGCTTCTCTGGTGCCAAGTCCCCTCCTGAAGCCGAACTGGGTGTCGCTGATGTCCGCGTCGAGTCTTCTATATATGCGTGTTTGGATGATATTAAGAAAGATTTTTAAAGCGTGACTCATTAGGCTGATTATTCTATGGTCAGAACATTTAGTTGCGTTTGTTTTTTTGGGAAGTGGGATGGAATTTTGATAGCAGCCATTGGCATTTCATCTTTTGGCATTTCACCGCCCGTGTAAATCTTATTGAAGAGGGTGGTCAGTAGTTTTATCTGTTCTGAGTCCAGTAATTTGAGGGCTTCCCCATGTATCCGGTCCGGTCCGGGAGCTTTGTTGTCTTTCAATCGTTTGATAGCTGATTCCACCTCCTCCTGTGTGATGACAGGCCCTTCCTCGCCAACTACTGCAGTCGCAATGTCGTCGTCGTCGTCTCTGAAAAGTTCCTCCATGTACTGCTTCCATCTTGCAAGCCTCCCACTAGTTTCGGTAATGATGTTGTTGTCGGAATCCAAGATCACCCCCGCATCTCGTCTTCGGTAACCCCCCGTCGCCTCCCTTATCCTCTTGTGGAGGTTGAGGTTGTCATGTTTTGCTTGTAAGATCTCGATTTCATCGCATTTCTCTTGTAGCCACCGCTCCTTAGCTTCTTTTATTGCTCTCAAGACCTTTCCATGCAGTTCCTTGTATTTTTCTTCACTCTTGTTTCTATACCTTCTTCTCTCCTCCATGAGCTCCAAGACAGCATCCGTCATCCACTCTCGCTCTTTTACCACCCTATCTGGCCTCAGCTCATCTTCTGTGACGGAGGTTATGGATGCTTTAATTTTGTTCCAGAGGTCTTCTGCTTCCGTTTCTAGGTTGCTGTCTTCCGCGATGGTTTTGAGTTCGTTGTTTATCCTATCTTTAGTTCGTTGGAATGCATTGGCTTGTTTGAGTTTTCGTATGTCGGTGCGCTTTGAGGGGCTCTTTCTGGTGAGCTTTTTCAATCTAAGTTTAGTACGGGCAACTAGTAGGTTGTGGTCCGATGGTATGTCGGCGCCTGTGTAGGTTTTACACGAGACAACTGCGTTGCGATATTTTCTGTTTATCATGACGAAATCAATTTGGTTCCTCACGATTCTGTGGTTGCTGTCAGCTGGAGACCTCCAAGTGTACAGTCTCCTGGGAGGAAGTTTAAAAAAGGTATTCATAATTGTGAAGTCTGTTTCTTGGCAGAACTCTATCAACCGCTCTCCTCTCTCATTTCTCACTCCCAGTCCAAAATCCCCCACTACGTCCTCAACCCTTCCCTGTCCAATCTTAGCGTTCATGTCCCCTAAAATTATGTTAACCTCTTCCCGTTTTGTGTATTTGAGGGCAGTTCTAAGCTGTTCGTAGAACCCCTCCATGTCTTGTTCACTGCTTTCGCATGTTGGTGCATACGCCTGCATGATATTTAGGCCGAATGGTTTTGCGTTGATTTTGATTAAGGCAACTCTGTCTGAGATGGGGATGAACGTTTTCACAGCCTGGTTGGCTTGCTTGCTAAGGACTATATTGCTACCCAGTTTTTATTTCCGGTAGTATCGTCTCCGGAGAAATATATGTGGTGTTCACCTACAATGCAGGGCCCGAGTTTGGCCATCTCGTCTTGCTGCATCCCAGTATGTCAATCTGGAGTCTTTCCGCTTCCCTCACTATATTCGCCGCCTTACCAGCCTGGTACATACTCCGCACGTTCCACGTGCCAATTCTCCTCTCTTGCTTTATTCTAAAGACATCATTGGATGACCGGGGGATTCTTAGCACCCTCTCCCCATTTAAGGGGTGCCCGGGACTGAGGGCCGTCGCTTGGTTTCGTGTATCCATTGTGATGTCTTGGGGAATACTTTAAGTCAGGTAGTTTCCCGTTGCTTTCCTGACTATATTTTCAGCCGCTCCTACATGGAGAACAGACGCCGTCGGATTACCGCTTCTAACATGAAGACCGTCGTATCCTAAGTCGTATCCTAAAACAACCCTTATCTACTATAAAACTTAGAGAGAGAAAAAAAATCCAGAAAGTCCTGAAAAATTCTTGAAAGAGACTTGCAAAAACTTTAACAAGATGTGTCTACAAGATGACCATCTTTAGAACAATCGAAAATTTTAAGTCTCCTGAAAAATAGAATTGGATGAGGTGGTATGATCGAGTAGTCGCCTGAAGATAGACTTTCCAAATTTGAACCAATTTTCCTTATTTTCCCAGCAAAAAAATTACTGAAAATTATTTTTGTAAACAGTGAAGACGTTATTTTCTTTACGACTATTATGAAAAAATCATAAAAAAGGGTAATTTTTTAGGTTAATAGTTCGTTTTCAGAAAAATGATTTTGGTCCAAAAATTAAAACTACCCTTATTAAGCTTATATGTATACTTACAGAGAAAAAAATTCTGAAAAGACCTGTTAAATTCGGATCACATACCTTAGCAATACTGGTTTATATAAATATCGTCATCACCATCATTTTATTAAGACATAGCCATCTTTAAAACAATCGAAAATTCTAAATCTCCTCAAAAAAATAAATAATTGAAGGTGGTGCTATGATCGAACAGTCGCCAGAAGAGAGACCAGAAGACAGACTTTTCAAATTTGAAATAATTTTCCTTATTTCCCCCCCCCCCCCCCCAAAAAAAAAATCAAATTATTGAAAATTATTATTTTGTCCAAGCAGTAGGTAGGTTTTATCAAGTGAAGACGCTACTTTCTCTACGACTATATGAAAAAAATCATCAAAAAAGCTTAATTTTTTTAGGGTAATAAAACTTTCCAGAAAAATTATTTAGGTAGGTATCGCCCATGTTATTGTTATTGACATAATATGCCAGAGGTAGCCTACACTCAATTGTGGTTATGGCACTGTAAGAGGCAAATCAATAAATGATAAATGAAGGTACCTACCTAAGTAGTTGTCCTTTATGTTAGTAGGAATTGAATGTTTAATAAATTAAATTTCTTCAAATTCGCGTTTTTATATCTTCATCTTTACAGATTAGTGAACGAAAGTTTGCACTCTGTAGAACTTATAGAGGACCTTCAATTTTCGTTGAAAAATTTTTCTGAAATCGCGTTACTTCTACAGAGTGTCTCTGCAAAGTTCGAAAATGCCGTTCTTGTTGGTACCATTTGAGGTCGCAATTTTCAATTTAGAGGACTGAAATTTTTGTGGGAGTAAGATATCCACAAGGAGTGATCTGGAATTGCACTGGAGCAAAATCGGTTGAACGGTTTCTAGATGGCGGCTATTTGAATTTTAGGAAAACTTCCTATTTTTTAACCCGCCCTGTATAAACTAGATAGAAATTTTTTTAATCAAATTAACAAAATTGGAAGACAGTTATTTGAAATTTAAGTTACTGCGACAAAATTTTCATTATTTCCATCAATATGCCAGTGGCGTGGGTAGGAAAAGGGTAAAAATGACTAAATTTCTATAACAATTTATGACCACAATTTTGAAGTAAGTAGGTAATTGAACTGAAATTTTTACAGTTATACTAATAAGTTTTAACTTTCCAAAACTTCATGAAGCAAACAATGAAAATGGCGGAGAAATTAGAATTTTTTTCATGTCTATTTCTCTGAAATTTCAAATTTTCGTGTTCCAAAACGCTCCTGTAAGTTTTTTCGAATTTTAAGAAAAAAAAAATTGCGTTTTCAAATTAGTTGCCAGTGGCGTCATATAAAAAGGGGAACAATTGCTTAATTTCCATTTTCATTTCTCTACTAATAGTATGACCTGACCTGGTAAAATTACAGAAAGCAAATTTACAAAAAAAAACGGAGAAAATATTCACAATTTAAGGAACGAATGAAAATGTCTACACGATTTCTGCGATTGATGCGCAAGATGGGTTTTCTAGGATTTCTTGCGTGGGTAATTAACTTTTATTAGTTGGTTTAGCAGCTTTCAGAGTTTTGTTTGAGTATTCTATTTCAGAGTTTGGTGTAGGTCCCTACTTATAAATTAATTAAACTACATAATTATGGAACTTTTTTCGTTTGAAACTTCAAAATTTCATTGCTGTCGTTATATCAGTAATTTCGACGCAGGTTAGAGAGAATTGCAAAATATAGAGGCACTGACACTCGTACACCCCTGAGAAAATTTTCATTTCCTTACCCCATGTAGAATGTACATAGTTCCTGGACTAAAATCGACAATTTAATGAACTTTTTTAACCTGTTACCTAGTGGAAGCTATATTCTTAGGCTAATGCTTAGGTTAAATCAGATGAAAATGAATTTTATTAATTTTTTTAAGTGTTTTCTTTCTAAAATATTAATAAGCAAGATTTTATTATTAAACCTGCTATTGTGTTGTTTTTTAACAAAATAAAATATTCAAAAGGCTCTTTATCTGTTTTTTTTTTGTAATCTATCTTATCTATAACGAAGAAATCGTTCTCATCGCAGTCATACTGGGTATCGGCATCGATTTGTTTCGTTTATTATTGTTTCTGAGTATTTTTGCGAAGTTTGTAATTATTTACAACGTCTCATTACTACTTACTACTTGTGTTATAATTTCTTTTATTGATTTAAAAATCATTTTGTTATTGCCACGTAACATTATAAACATTGACATTACCATTTGACAGATAAGTATCACTGAATCCTACACTTACTGAATTTTTTCTAAAGTAAAGTGAAAATGGCTCGTCCTTCAAAAAGTGTTCATGATTCATCATCAAATATTAGTGAGGGAGTCAATCTGAACGAGGTAGTAGCAGACAGATCTAAAATGTGGAAGCTTTTCCTTAAGAATATGGAGCTAGGGACAAATAATTCCCAAAATAAATCAATTAATATTAGTAAGCTGGATGAAACTATTACACCAAGCCCGATAGATGAAGACTTATTAATTAGCCAACTGGATGAAGATTCAACACTCAAGCACGTCACAAATTGCAGTGATACAGTAGAAAAGCAAGACGACATCGTCGGATTGTGCTCTACTGTTCTTTCATCGGAAGCCGTCGAAAAAAATACTTCTCCAAATGAGAATGAATTCGGATATTATTATTGCAGTGTGGGCGTTCAATGTCAACTCGGCAAATTTGAAAAAAAATACACGGTAACTAATTTCGTCGATTGTTTTGCACCTGACTTTGATAATGAACAGCAAAAATCCCTCTTGTGGACGTTTGATGTGGAACAGATAAGGTTTTTTATTGATACAGTCTTGAACAGTAATTTATACAGCTTGCAGATTTCTAGAGAAGAAGCTCGTTTATTAAGTTCATGTTATTACGCTGATTATAACAGGGAATTATTGCATGAAGCTAATCGTGTTGCTGAAATTATCGGAAAATCTGGTGTCATTGCCTATTATTTAATGCACAAAGCTGATATTAGTTTAATCGCAATTAAAGATATCATAGAAGTGGAGAACGGAAGCCTTCTAGGACAATACTTATGTGATAAGTTAGTGAGTGAAGATAGTGATAGTGATTACTACTCGGAAGGACATCGTAAGTTTGCGTTAGAATGGTCTCGTCTTATTCGTAATTGTATTCCTGTTGAATATCTTGTGATTTATTGTATTGATTTGGGGGATACTATCATTGAGCAGCTCTCCAGAAACTTTGATTTTACTCTTCCAGAATCTTCTAATACGTTCAGTATTATGACTGAGTCTTATTGTGACGAATTTCCTGTCATTCCTGTTTAAATATTCATATAGGTATTCATATATTTCATTATAGTTCATATATTTAAATTTGATTGTTTTAAGCTTGTTCCTTTAAATTTGTTTGTTATAAAAAAATTGCTTATTAAATTAAATTTTTCAAGTTAAATTTTTATTTTTATTCGATTTTAATTCAATTTTGAATTTTTTTTTTTAATTATTACAAGAGAGACAGCATCGACCATTTAGGTCATTAATGGTAAATTACAGTTTTGAGGTTGCAGAATGATTATTATAAAATGATACATTGGCAAATATTGAGCGTTAAATTAATCATTAATTAAATTAGAGTGTCTATTAACTTTTTAACTTGAGTGGCCCAGGAGAAATCTTACATTTCTTCTTTAAAAGTCCGGGTGTGACTATATTTGCTGCACTCCATTAACAAAAAATGGTATTCTTACATTATTGCATGCATCACAGACGGATAGGTGTTCCTCGGCTATGCTATGATGAGGTAGGAGCGAGGTTAATTAAAAAATATTGTAGGAAGTCCATTTTTGATATTTCATGTAATTTTTATGATTTTCAAAGTCTTATTATTTTAAATCGGTCCTAAATTGCCGGAAATATATCAAAAACGACAATATCTCAATGACATAAATCAATGACATATTTATCAGGGTTCCTCAATTTTTTTTAATGTTTTTGATGACTTACCTATAGTTACCTGTCATAGCACGTCATATACTGGGTGTTTCAATAATCAGTGCAGAAAATTCAACTGAAGATTCCTTGTTGAATTTTAAGAGGGGTTTGTCATAAAAAATGTTTTTCTTAAAGCCTCCCCTAAGAAGTTACAGCCTCTTAAAGTAGGGTAAAAAATTCACATTTATCGATTTTTTTCTGAAATGACTTGAAATAAAAAAAGACGGCTAGGTATTCGAATACTAGGTACTGCCAGGAAACCTCCATAATTACATAATTTTATGCACCCTTGTTCTCTGCAGAGGTGTGTAGGTATCATACTACCCCTAAAAGTTTTTTTCCAGAACTTTTTTCCTAATAATTTTTTTTATCTTTAAATTCACACTTTGGAGGGCCAGTTCAATTGAAAAGAAATTTGTCTCTTAAAAATTTCACGAAAACTCAATACTTTTCCACTAAAGAAATAAAATAAGGGCATGTATTCAAAAAAATTGTGTCCATTTTGAGCACTGTCTTAACAAAATATTGTTAATTTAAATTAAATTGATTGTGTTTATTGTTAATTATGTTTTTTGTGTTATTTAATTTTTATTTATTTCTATAAATATTTTACATATTCTACATAGTTTACACATTTTTATAAATTTGTATGTAAAATCACACTGTTATAATTTATGTAAGTCCGCTTATTTTATTTCTTTAGTTGAAAAGTATTGAGTTTCCGTTAAATTTTTAAGAGAAAAATTTTTTTACAACTGAACTGGCCCTCCAAAGTGTGAATTTAAAGATAAAATAAAAATATTAGGAAAAAAGTTCTGGTAAATAAACTTTTAGGGGTAGTATGATTCACACCCTTGCAGAGAACAAGGGTGGATAAAATTATGTAATTATGTATAGCCGTCTTTTTTTTTTCAAGTCATTTCAGAAAAAAATCGATAAATGTGAATTTTTTACCTTACTTAAAGGGGATGAGGGGGGAGGCTTTAAGAAATTTTTTTTATGACAAACCCCCTTTAAAATTCAGCAAGGAATCTCCATTTCAGCTGCGATTATCTCAGGAACTTCAAAAGATATCAACTAAAATTATTCACACTCAAAATTTAACCCAAGCAAATTAAAATTTTTAAATCCAGTGGCGTCCCGAGGGCAAATATCTCACCAGTATTATCTCATCATTATCTCACCTCACCAGTATTCTTGCAAATACAAAGGACACTGACTGTTTTAAATTTTGATATTTTTCTCTAATATCAAGATAGATATCAAGATAGATATAAGCAGCTAAGATTTTTTCAGATTTCGACATGTCGCTTCAAGACATGTCGATTGATTTTAATTTTAATGATTGTATTTTATCAATTTTTAGACATGCTTTAAAAGCGGCATTAATTTTTTCCCCGAACAAATAAGAGATAGGAAAACAATTTGAGAGGCAAAAAGTTGTGTTTTAAGCTGTCAATCTTAAAAAAAAAGTAAAAACCTTAAAAAAGGCAGTGGCATACATTTTCTTTGCATAAATATTGGTGGTGGTGAAAAAATAAACTTCCATACACTGTATCAAGAAATACGCCCTTAAATTTAGTATATGTACCTACATACCCTGAAGTAACACCCTGTTTTTATTAGGTAAACTAACTTCCTCACACTTATTTTTTAATTGTTAAATTAATGATGTTTTTCTGTTTTTTGGGGTGTGAAAAATTGGGTGTGCTTTTTTCCTTAGCTAATTATGTGAATTAATCTGATCGTTTACGACGAAAATAAAAAAAAAGGAAATATGGCAGCTGAAAATACCTAATGGTTTTCCTCTTTGATCATGAAGGCGGGAAATCACCTGAAATTAAGGTTTTGATAAAGGTACTTAACGATTCAAAAACTATTCAACTATTTTTTATGTCACAATCTTTTTGGATATTGTCAAAAAAAGTACTTATCTCCTAATTTCTCGGGGGCATACAGTGGAGGTCAAAATAAACCTAGTCTGTCATAAAAAAATTTCCTATAGATTGTCCCTGAACGGAGATACAGCAGAGCCCTATTAAAGGGTACCCAACGATTTACTTTTTTGGCTCTTGCTTTTGAACCGAATTGTATAATTCGATGAAATTTTAATATTTTATAGAGACCATGAAAAGTCATTAGTTACAGAGCTGAAAACTTATTTTTCAATTAGGTACACTGGTCATTCATCTTTGAAAAAGGTATTCTTAATTTATTCCGATAAAACTGGCGGTTTTAGAGATAAATCAATTTTTGGCAAATATGCGAAAGACTCAAAGTTCCTATTGTTAAACACAAACAGTAAAAATCATATTATTATTGTTCATACCTACCTAAACATTAAAAAACATTAAAAAAGTCGATTTATTTCGAAATCCGCTAGTTTTATCAAAATAGATGGAGAGTACCTACCTATACGTTTTTTAAAGATGAATGACCAGTGTATTTCAAAAATCAGTTTTCAGCTCTGTAAAATGACACCGCCAAAACTTTAACCAAACGAGTGTGGCGGTAAGTCCGTTCCTGACTTGCTTAGCGACGTCAAACATCCAATATGGCTCAATGACTTTATATGGTTTTTATAAAATATTTAAATTTAATCGAATTATACAGTCGGTTCAAAAGTAAGAGCCAAAAAAATAAATCATTGAGTTCCCTTTTGGGGCTCTGTATCTCCGTTTAGATACACATTAATAGTTTTTTTATGACAAAATAGGGTTCTTTTGACCTCCCCTGAATGCTCCCGAGAAATTAGGAGGTATTTACCGGACACCCTATATGCACAGGGTAAGTCGAGGGGTAAGTTTATATTTTTATTTTAAAGATATGAATCTCGGAAACTATACCGGCCGTTCCTAATATTAATTAATACCTTACAATTCAAAGAAATTTAATTCTCTGACTTGTTTCATTACTAAACGCGTTTATATAGGATGTATCATAAATATACCGACAAACTTATAAGGGCAATAATAGGGGGCGTCAAAACATTTTTTTCTCATAAACCTTTGTCGAAAAAAGCTTCGTTTTTGACATAAAGTTTGTTTCACCCTCACCAACATTATTGCTAAGAAAATGTAAGCTACTGACTTGTTTAGAAATTTTATATTTTTTCCAGGTTGAACAACTAAAAATACAACTTTTTGTTCCCTGAATTTTTTTCGGGATAATATAAAAGCTGCTTCAATGTATGTGGAAAAATTGATCAAATAAAATGAAATCATTAGTATCATTTTTTCGATACCTATGCATTTGAGCGGCTATTATTTTTTTCTTGAAAACGACAGGAACATAAATTCGAAGAAAAGTTTAATTTTTAGTTGCTTTATCTGATAAAAAAGATGACAATTTAAAAAAGTCATTGGCGTATACCTATTCTTCTTTGCAATTATTGGTGAGGGTGCCCCCTTGGACGCCATTAGATTTAATAATTTTAATCTAGTTTAATCTATTTAGTACTAGAAATAACATTGCCAAATTTCCACAATATCGGCAATAGAATAACTGAGACATTAATAAAAAAATTGACATTTTTGATAAATTTTAACACTCGAAAACGAAGTGTTTTTGGACAAATGTTATGAGAATTTTTTTTGTTTTCACGCCTCCTACTATTCCTAAAAGTCGATGTATTTATGATATACCCTGTATAAAAGTAGGTCCGCAAACGCTTCTTTACCGATCTACAGAGGGTGTTAAAATTTTAAGATTTTTGCAGTTTTTGAGATACTCAGCTCAAATTTGGAGTACAGTTTACGCTGTGGGGTTTATATCCTAGGGCATGCCTAATAGTTGCGAGAATATACAGGGAGGTATTTTTTATTTTTTCGAAAGTTTTTTCTCCCCTTATTTTATTCTCCTGAATTTTTTTTTGCGGTACGCCGCTGGTGGATTCTAAATACAAAGTGAGTTTTCTCTATTGCTTCAAATCTAGTTATTCTCTTCTAGTTAGGTATTTATTTTATATCTGCGACCGTAGAGATGAAGGAAAACGGTCTACGAATGTGTGGCTGCTTTACGTCACTCTGTGGTTGCTACGACACGTCAAATAAAATTGAAGCTTCTATTAAATTTTTCATAATAAAATGCAATATGACGGTTGGGGGAGCTGTGGTTCTATTGACCACACTATATTATTAAAATTCAGTTACTGTAGTTTTAATGAACCTTATATTATCTTGAATTTTTTTCAAGATTTGCGGAAATTTTTTCCGATAACATTTTTACCAAATTACCAAACAATTAATAGTTTGAGTTTCCAGTAATTTTCATTTTTTTTCATTTCATTACCTACTACATTGAATGCACATTTTCATAATGGCAAGTTTATTTTTCTTGAAAATGCTATTTATTAACGAATTTACGTGAAAATTCTGCCACGCAAGACATCTCGTTTATTACGTTTAATATGAGCTGTGATGAAGTTACTATTTTTAACTTATTTAGACTTGACTACATCCTCCTTTTTCAGAATATCTGTTTACACTCACCTCGGTTGAGTCAAAACAAGTATTTCAACCCCTGAGTATTTCAGGAACATCTATAACTCAGATGTTAATCAGCACAGGTTCGTGAAAAATTACCTCGATGATTTTACATTATTTTTTGTTTTTTTATATTAAGTACCTAGGTAGATGGCAGAACACGTAAATTTTTACATATTTTTTTTGGCTTTAAATTTTATTTATATCTAACTTTCTCACGAGTTTGGAATGATTTTATTATATCCTCAAATATAAATCCTTGGAATAGTTTGTATGATCGTGTGATTTCTGCTTATCCTTAGGCTACCTCAGCACCAGCACCAGCGCCTTCTATTCATATTTAAAATACAGTATATAAGTACGACACAGACCACATTAATCAAGTCCAACATTATTTATCCTAGAGCAATACCTGAAAAAAAAAATAATAAAAGTATATAAGAACTGTAAACCTCTGGATGGTTTGTGGGTTTTCTCACCAGGAGCCGACACGAAATACAGTTGATTAAACGATTCGATCTCGGATTTAATATTGTGATTCATGTTGTGTGTGGTTTTAAACGAAAAACTGGCTTCCGTTGGTTGAAGCCTGTCACGGCACTGAAGTTGGAGAACAAAAAAGGTCACGAACCCACATTCCATATTGGTATTGAATTGACGCTTGACAATTCATAAATTGGGTACCTACGTGTGTCTTTTTAAATCATGATATTATTATTTTTTAATTTATGAAAATTTGAGTGCCCCTGGGATAGCTGTCTCATTTCTGCTGAAGTCAAGGATTTGAAAAAGTTGTCGAAGTTACATACTGCTTCATTTTTTCTTCATTGCATGATGGCATATTGTCTTTTATAATTTAAGTACCTAAACTTCCATTATAGAATAATTTTTTAGGCGCTCATCAGATCCATGGAGACTACATGTTTTAGAATGTTATTTTTTGGTACCTACAAGAATTATGGGTACCTTCAAAATCAGATGAAATGATAAATAAATTAGTAAAATTTCAATATACCTACTTATGTATAGGTACTTTGTAAGTAAAAATAAATATTTATTTTCTTCAAAGTTCGGTGAGCTCTTCAATTCTAGCTCAAAGATTCGGTCAGTTCGAAAATTAGATTTTTGCTAAGTCCGGTCAGATCATTTTTTTTAAAGATCTGATCAGACAAAATGCAGTCAGCTTGAAATTAGTCCGGTCAGCTCATTTTTTGTTTTTTTTTTTTGCAAGGAGTCCCATTTGAGAAAATCAGGTCAGCTCAAAAATTCGATTTTTGCTAAGTCCGGTCAGCTCATTTTTTTTAATAAGATCTGGTTAGACAAAATCCGGTCAGCTTGAAATTAGTCCGGTCAGCTCATTTTTTTTGCAAGGAATCCCGTTTGAGAAAGTCAGGCAGCTCAAAAATTCGATTTTTGCAAAGTCCGGTTAGTTGGAATTCTTTTTATTTTTGCTAGTCCGATTTGACAAGGTCCGATTGAATCAAAAATTCAATTTTTGCAAGTCCGGTCAGCTCGATATTAATTTTTATTTATTATTATTATTATTATTAGGTACAACTGTCGCAACTGTCATACCACAAGAATGGCGGAGCAGTGAAATAGAAGGATATATCAAAACGCCATTAGTTAATTTTTCATAATAAAAAATCCTTCAAGTCAAAATTTTTTGATATAATGGTGCAAAAATTATATCAAACTTTTGTTAATTTAAGTTAAGTAATTTAACATTGCGACTATTCTTTGGAACCTCTGGCATTTCTAATGGCAAATTTGATAAACTGAATCGAATTTCTGTACTTTTTTATACAAACAAAAGAGCTCCTAACCTTTTACATGATCATAAATAAATAAAAATTTTGATTGCCACAAATGAGTGATCTGAAAACAGAAATAAGAAGAAAAAAAACCGACTTGTATATAAACGAATCGTTTGACGAAGCGGTGCAGATGAACATTATTCGTTCAGTAGGCGTCCCGGCGCCTAAGTGGAATCTGATGGAAAGTTTTCCCCGGCAGAGCAGTGTAGCTGTATCACCGAGAGACACCATTAAGGGATGACGTTTGATGGATCTGCTAGACCAACCCCGTTGCATCAGGGGATTCGTACATTTTTCGTTTCCTTTCAGGGTTTTTTAGTAGCCGAGGGAGCGAGCGAGAGCTCCAGCTAGACGGACTCGCAGAGCGAACAAAGACATCAAGATGATGGATTTGGTTCATCTTATCCCAGAGCGTGATCGAGTCATATTTCAGTGGAGCAGCGGATGGGACACGGCTACAACTCTGAATGTTAATTCTATCATCGACCCGACACTGCCAGCTTTTCCTCAAACGTTTTCTGCCTTGTGCTGGCTGACTCCAGCAGGATTTCCATCTACTGGTTTGCTCGCTGAATTTCTATTCTCCGGGAAATTTTCATCAAATTTATTGTTGTAAGAAATGAGAATTTCTTATTGTTAGGAGAAGTCCGTAGGTAGGTATAGTACAAAGCGTTCCTTGAGTAGAGAGTGTGGAGAAGAAGCAGTGGAAATTTTGCGTCCGAATATATTTTTTCAAAAATAATCAAATCAAGTACACACACTAATAGGACAATCGATTAATTCTGTCATGATTTCAGGTAGGTAGTGTCGGTATCATTCAATTTGAGAATGGAAATCCCGCACTCTTCTGGCTGTTGGCTTTTCAATGCTTATCAAATTTATCAAAATTCATCAAAATGCTACTACAACAGGGCAACAGTAGGTACAACAGTGAGTAAATATTGATGAAAAAAAAAATGATAATAAACTTGGCGTAACACGTAAACACGAAAGTATAACATAAATGTAATCTAGAATTTTTGTATAAAGTATTTTGGTGAGTAGGTACCTAAAATCCAGTCTAGTGCTTGGATGGCGATTAAAAAAGGGAGGTAAAAAAATTAGGGTGGGAAGACAATGAAGTCGCCGTATTAATTCAGTTTTTTTATTCTTCTTCATGTGCCCTCTGTCAGTATCATCCGTCGTTGGCGATCACCAATAAGTCTTCCATATGCAATTCCATATGCAAGAGTTGTCCTGCATTTATTTTTCCTGAATTTCCTGCATTTTTACTGCATTACCCAAGTAAATACATTATTTTTTTGAAAATTTACATCATAAGTCGTCTTATTTAGGTATAACCTTTATAATAGATCCAGAAGTTTTCATAGAAGCATATTTTTTGTTCCTCGATCTCCACAGTCGCCATATTGTTTTTCCACGTCATTGGGTATAAAATTCTTATAAAAAAATTCTTATTCTATAAAAATAAAATTCTTATTTTGTTTTTACCTATGGCAATCACCGATGAAAAATTTTGTTTTTTAGAAAAAAAATGGAGTAAATATAAGTTTTCAAAAAATGATGAATAATCTTGTAATTTTACAAATCCCGTAACACTCACACCATAGAGATAAGCACAGTAGAGGGGATACAATAGATCCTTTAGGCCGCAGTAACTTGGTCACCCTCAAAGATACAAATACAAAAAATATACAACACATCATAGATTTTATTCCATCATGATGCTTAGAAATTCTAAATCAGTCACCAGTAGAAAAAGTGGGGTTAACAATTTTTCATCCATCATTTCGGGATCAGCCCGTTAAGCCTAATGTGCAGACCTTTAAACTAGGTCGTCTGCGATCTGCGAGTGACCATACATCAGGAAAATAGGTGAGGAATGTTGGCAAAGGCTTTCGCAAAAAGCTTTGCTCTCTGTGCCTGTTTTGAAGTTAGAGCTTCCACGAATCAATCATCCTTATACAGTTCTGACCTGGCTCTAAGCGACTTCTTTCTTCTCGAACCAGAATATAGGTAGTAGTCTGGTAATGACTTCATGAAACCAAACCTTAAAATTTTGCAAAAGCATTCGCTTTCTGTGTCCGTTGTGAAATGAAAACTTCCAGAAGTGAATAATCCTTCATACATGCAGGTCCCAACTGGCTCTAAGAGACTTTTTGTCTCTGGAAACTGGATAAAGAAGACTGGTAATGACTTCATGAAACAAAAGGCGCCTCTCCTTTGCTATGCCAGTTTTGAAGTGAAAGCTTCCAGAAATTAGTAAACCTTCATACAGGTCGGACCAGGATCTAATACGAGACTTCATTTCTCTCGAACCTGAATACAGAAGACTGAAAATGGCTTAATGAAGCAAGATACTTTGCAAAAGGGCCTGCTTTCTGTGCTTGTTTTGAAGTGAAACCTTCCAGAAATTAGTAAACCTTCATAAAGGTCTGACCTGGCTCCGAGAGACTTTTTTCTCTCGAACCTGAGTAAAAAAATACTGGAAAATGACTTTATGAAACAGAAGGCTCTCCTTACTGTGCCTGCTTTGAAGTGAAAGCTTCCAGAAATCAGTATCCTTCATACAGGTCCCACCAGGCTCTAATAAGAGGCATCATTTTCTCGAACCTGAATAAAGAAGACTGGAACTGCCTTCTTCAAACAAAAGACTGTGCTTTCTATGCCTGTTTTGAAGTGATTCCAGAAATCAGTAACCCTTCATAAAGGTCTAACCTGGCTCTAAGCGACTTTTTTTTTCTCTCTTTTTTATCTTTTTAGAGCTTCTTTCAAAAATTTCAGTAGCCGTTCCAGTTGTTAATCCTTACTAAAGTCAAGAGCAGACCACCCGTTCAATTTTTAATTATTTTATTTAGGTATCATGTATTGTTGAATTTCTGTCTTATTTAATTGGGAATCGGGTTCTTTAATGATAAAAAAATGTATCATGTATAACAGCTAAGCACCTTCTTCATCCGCTCAGTGAGTGACTCTAATGGCTGACGATTGTTACCATTTATTTGACTATTATTTTATTATTGCATTATTTACGATGGAACCTCGAGAGCATTGGAAGCTTTAATGATTTCGAATTTTAATTTGATCCTCGTGGAGCAGTACTGAACCCGCTTTTTGACACAGGGAATTTCATGTTTCCTGCATGTATTTCATGTTCATGTGTGCATATGCATTGCATATGCAATAAAATACCTATTAAGTTAATTTCACTTTTGAGCTATAGGTGGCTGCTAAATAGCATTCTTTACCTCCGCTAAATTTGCTCGGTGTGGAATTGAATAATGTAAAGAGCAAACATTTTTTTAAAGGCTCTGCTTTCTGTGACTGTTTTAGAACTAACGCTAACACTCTTGACCGTTTCCTGTCGGTTTGAAAAAGTATCTTTATGCAACAAAACAGTATAAAAGTGTTTAAGAGTTCAAAGGTAAGTGATTTTATTTAATAATTTCATATTCTGTTCTACAAAGCCATATTAATAGCAGACTGACTACAGCCACAATGATCAATACGATATTCATCAAATTATTATAAATCGGGTACCCAACCATATTAAGAGCCGTTACATGAGCGATGGTTCTCGTTCATTCTCAATTCATGAAACAATCCACCATCCTATAGAGCAACTAGCGGGCGAGCACCGAAATTGAAAGTTGTAATTATTCTAGCGGGAAAACCGGTCTAATGATGAGAAATTATCAGGACCAGTCATTACATGGCTCACTTTAACTTGATGGCTATATAATAACAGGCACCACGGTGACTGGATCTGTAACTAAAACTTTGACACCGGCTTTTATGTTTAGGTATACCAACAATGCTCACGAGCTAGAACTGTGTGAACTTGATAGAGAAATCTCGCGTTTTAAATGGTATTTTAATAGCGCATAGATTGCCCGATTTTTCTTTAATAAGAAATTATGGTTTTTGGATCCTATTTTAGGTGTCCTGCGAGTTATTAATTTAAATTTGATTTCATTTATTAGGTAATAGTTAAATTCGTCTAATTTCAGAAAGTAACAATTTGAGGAAGCCAATGACCTTTATGTAAGATATATTCCTAATGTGTAGAGTAATTTTAATTTTTGTTAGTCAGGTACATTCTGCGAAAACAAAAGTATACATAAAGAAACAAACTTCTTGCATGAGACGCCTTTAACCTATCACTAATAGTAGTCCAAACAAACTCTCCGGCATCACGATACTTATGTTCTACGCAACGTACCCAAATGAGTTTTTAATAGTCCCAGAAGGTCCCGTAAAAAGAACTAGCGTGTAGCCTATTCCGTGATTGGTCTGAAACCATGCAGTAAATATAAATAAGTCGAACCTTACAATAAAGGCAGTTGTTAAAGTCTCGTTTGTTGGACTGCGTGCCTATGGAGCCCCCGTATTAATGCGTCGGATTATGCTAATTCCGCATATACATAAACATCTACTTAATGTAGATCGCCGCCATCTGAAAAATTACACGTCGTCCCGAGTCACCGTTTGCTCGCATCAGTGGCTCTCGATCCTCATCTCGACCACTAACTGCCACAGATAAGGAGAATAAGCACTTGATAGTCAGTGGCGCATTCTCATTTCAGCTGGGAGAAGGAAAAATATTGCACACCATTTAAATCTTGAATGAAGCTCTTACTTATTCAGTAGTTGGTAAGTGTTTAGCAGTTACTGAACTGAGATTAAAAGGATTATTATTTGTGAATAAGTGTACCTACCTTCTCTCACAAAATGAATGCATACATAAGTACTCTCTAAGGTTAGGTAAGGCCATAAGAGCGTTCAGAGAGAGACGTGTCTTTTGAGTATAATCCCGAACCATGGTCATGTGATTACACGATTACACGACGACCTTATATTATGACGTATAAAATCTGGTCTGAATTTTTCGATATCACATCTCATGTTGTAGGTATTTACATTATCATCCAATTTACCTAAACACTGATGATGTGAATGTTATTTTAACTCGTTGCAGTGTCGTAACAACGTTTTGTTGGCTTGTTTTTTTAGGTTGAGCGTAGTTATATGGATCAGGATTTAAACAGTATCAGGATATGAAAGAAAAGGCTCGCAAAACCTTATATAGGTAATTTTGAACCCATTTAGCCGTCATCATTATCTGGGAATGCTTCATGGTCTAAGTGCTTGCTTATTCCATCTCGTCAAAGTAACCGACGATTGACAGTTCGGTAATGATGGCTGTAATGAAAATGCAGAGGTAAGATTCTATTTTACATAATACCTAAGTCTTCAGACATCTAAGGTAAATAATCCACTAAATCAATGCATCTTGAATTACCTACATACCCCCGGATAGGTGAAACGACTCTTATAAAAGACAAAATTTTTTTGATTTTAATTTTAATTTTTTGGGGTTCAGCCCTGCTTGGCTAAAGAATAATTTCTAACAAAATTTTAGTTTTGAAAATTCAAGCATGCCTTGGAAATTTCCAAGAAACCGGTTTTTCTGTTGAGTAAAGTGCCTTTTATGTGGCAAATACGACAAAATGTTATTTGAAAAAGTTGTTCAGAATCAACATTTAGGTCCGTATACCAAATTTCAAAATCATAGGCCAACTTTGATCTTTTACATTTACTTTTATGTTTATTTCACAAATCAAAGAATTTCATTTGTAACAAAGACTGATATTGACAGATTGCTATTGCTATGGGTACAATTTGGTTTTTCCATGGCAGTCATTGTTACAAAATGAAATTCTTTGATTTGTGAAATAAAATATAAAAATAAATGAAAAAAATAAAAGTTGACCTATGATTTTGAAATTTGGTATAAAGACCTGAATGTTGATTCTGAACAACTTTTTCAAATAACATTTTGTCGTATTTGCCACATAAAAGGCACTTTACTCAACAGAAAAACCGGTTTCTTGGAAATTTCCAAGGCATGCTTGATTTTTTAAAACTAAAATTTTGCTAGAAATTATTCTTTAGCCAAGCAGGGCTGAACCCCAAAAAATTAAAATTAAAATCAAAAAAATTTTGTCTTTTATAAGAGTCGTTTCACCTATCCGGGGACACACGGTATATAGAGAAGAAGAAGAATACGACACATATTCAAGCCCACGTAGCAATTGCCCAGTTTTATATTCTTTGATCCGTATCCGTGGATTTCCGTTTCCTATACGCGGTCAATCTGTTACGAAAATAAATTTTGTGGAAAAATTACTTAATCTATTTTATTTTTTTAACCACTAAAAGTTTTCTGATTTGATTGTCCACGAAAATGGTAAGCAAATCGTAGAGGAGAATTGTTTATACCAAAATTGTTAGGAACCATATTTTCTACATCTCAGGCAGTCTCTACCCTACAACCAAAAGTAGAAACTACAAAAATTAGAGGGTACCAAGACTTTTTCCTCTTTTTTGACGTGAAATTTTCTTTGAGCCACAGTATGAATGTGTAACGATTTCTCTGACGGCGCCAGCTACTATTCTTGGTTATTACCTTTGTTTCTTGAGCAAGAATGCGGTCATTTCTGAGTCTACTGTATTCAACTTTTATATAACTCTGTACAATATTGGTCGAGCATGATATTCATCTACATCACCGCTTGTTCGTTCGACTGACAGTTCATTGAATTCAGCCCCTCTTAGAAACTCGAAGAGCATTTATATTAATTGAATCAGAAAGTGCAGCTAAACACACCACCACACACTCAGTGCAGGTACGCACTATTTTTTTACTGTTTGCATTGTTGGCTTCAACTTGTTTGTCGAAGAGGGACGAATCAAAATGACTGATGCCTAGGTCGAATTTCATAATCTTTCAGCGCTGGAAGTAGCGTATCTATGGATATTACATTTAACTAATTATTCGTCGCTTTATGATAAGAACTTGGAATTTAAGTTGTTGAATTCATTTTCAAGTAGCTCGCCCCCTTGTCCGGGACTCTCCCAATGCTCGGAGATGGAATCCAAGGCTAGAAGTGTAATAGTGGAACTCTCGAAAGCGCTGGAAGTCCTATATACAGAAATTACATTTAACTAATTATTCGTGTAAGAGTTAACGTCGCTTTATGATAAGTAACTTGAATTCTAAGTTGTTGTATTCATTTTCAAAGAGCTTGCCACCTTGACCGGGACCCTCCCAATGCACAATTAACTTAGGTAGGTATTAAGTACTTAAATACGTACTTGTTGAAATAATTATTTTGCAACATAATTATTTTAGCTAAATGTTAAGGGTGTTTTTAAGATTATCAAATTAGGTATATAAAAGTCTGAAATGTATGAGGCGCTACTGGATTATCGTATTCATCTACACAAGGAGTGGATGCTCAATTATTAGTGCGCTGTAAGCTGATTTATCCAACAGCTGCCACTTTTGCATAATTAAGTGTGACTGCAAATGAAAAAGCTACCTCCCGATGTGTTATTTTCAACACAAATTCTCTTGATTATACTGCAAAAGTGCATATTACGTTTAAAGAGCGTAATGGTTCATCAGCGAACGTATTAGTTCGGAATTATAACGACCAGGCTATTTGCGCTCCGTGCTGAAAACCGTCATTCAGTCAAAGAGTGCGATTATTGCGCCTTTGAAAAAACGTCTTGAGTTTTTGCTGTTTTGCTTCAAGCACTCGAGTCTTGTTCGGTTTTTATCCTACGCATCATGTAGTCTTTACTTGATATGATTTACGGGAGATTTTTATAAATTATACCGATCTATCTATGTAAAAATGCCTTTCATTTTATGACAAATCATATAAATCTATACACAAATCAAGGATTTTATGTGGGATGGGATCAGTACGTATATGAGAACACAAAAGATGCCATTGATGCAATACACATATTATACCTAGTAAGTAAACTACCTATCAAAATAATTAATCGAAATGCAGCTAATTTATCAATTTGTGCAATAAATCAATAAGTCACTGTTAGAATCATTTTGCCCGCAACTTATTACGAAAGAGATCATTGCCAAATGTTACCTTCAGACTTTCTACAAATTATTTATTATGCAGCAACATAGTACAACAAAATAGTAGCAGCACGGTGTTCAAAGTTGATCTATAAATCATACTTAATTTACTCCCAATAATAAATAGCGTACAGTAACCGTTTCTATATTTGACCGATCATTTCTCTTGGCTAAACAAAATATATTTCTTCCTCAGTGCGGAGGTAAATTAATTCACTCGAGTTCATAAAAAATATCACGGTTTGTATATGAACATGAATTGTGTAAGATAAATTATCATTAGTAACGCGTTAAGAGAATAGAACATCTTCATTTAATAAACGCCGCTTCATTTTTCAGCCATGTGTTCAAGCGGAACTCTTGAGGTCTTCAGTTGGAGTATCCCCCCACCTAAAAGCGGAGTCGGATAAAAAGGACCCACCTTTGAATACCTGGGATTTTAATGGGAAATAAATTAATTTAGACGTTATGTGGCTTGTCATTTATTTTCCAGTCTCTAGAATTTATCTAAACAACTTTATTTTGTTTTTGAATTAGGTACATTGCAAGACTAAACTGAAATTTCTAGATTTATAGGAATTGAAAAACTGCCTTGTCTATTTTAGGTTAAATATTGATACTTAGAAATCACCATAAATTATTAAAAAAAAAAAAAAATGCGCGCTTAACGGTTCTTAAAGAACTAACCTTATATTACTATCATATAATAAAGAACCGAAATATCGAATCGTAATTAATAATAATAATTAATACAAGTTACTCAAATTATACAGTAATTTGCCAGTAGTAATTGGTCATGGGTAACATAAAAAATGATTAACATAATTTTTTCACACTTTAAACTTTTAAGCAACAGTTAACCATACAGCTCGCTACCACCTGCTATCATTATCGGTAGTCTGCATGTATAAGATATTTTTTAAAGAAAAAAAGTGATGACGTCACCATTAATTTTATAAACACGATTTAAAAATAGGTAATATCTGCGGGCTGTTGATGTTAAGAAGTATGAAATAAATTTACTTCGACAAATAATATGTAACATATCTAGTTTGATTCTTCCGGTTGTATCCGGTTGTATATTAGGTACCTATTTATATAATATTTATTAGATATCCTAGAACTGCGTTATCTCAGTAGGTATACCGAACGTGTTTTAGATCTTTTTTTTAACATTTAGTAATGACATTATTTACAAATTTATACAATTTCTGCTACTAAGCCGTTTGAGAGCGAGACTGTGGGTTCGAATCTTAGTCTCGCCATGGTTGTTCGTCTATTTAGCTATTTATATAATTAAAATTATGTGGCTAAATGAGTTTGTTCTCGAATTCAAATTACCAGAGTGGAGCGACTACTTATGTCTTATCTACATACCTAAGTTAAGACCGGTGCTCTCTTTAAAAAAAAAAAATAAATAAATATACGAAATATGTTCAACTACTTATATAACAACACCACACACTTTTCTTTGACACTCTCGCCTTAAAATCAACGGAAAAGTTTCATAGCACCCTCATGCGGAAAAGGGTTTGAATATTTTCATTAAAATTTATTGTTTTATTTCGAGTTCAACTCGTTCACCTCGAAAATAAACGATTTCGAACAAAACTTTATAGAAAAAAAACCCAATTAGTTAGGTTTTTCGCGGTTTGCCGGAGTTGTGAACATAAAAACTGAAACACCCTGTATTATTGCATTTTCATATTGCCAGAGAAAAATCCAGGAGGCTGGTGTTTGACGTTGGAGTTTAAATTGAATATACCTAGTTGAATAGTTATAAACAAGTGAAAAACGCACTTTTCTAATTTGAAAGAAAAATTAGGTTAGATAGGTAGGAAGGTATTTTACAGGTTGACTCAATTTCACCCAAGTCAAGTTAGCTAAGCTTCGGCCATCCACCCCTTTTTTTTCGTTATTTACGGCTTGAATGGAAAATATTTGATTTTTGAAAAAAAATCGTAATTATTGAACCGCTACGGCCATGCACCCATTCTTTCGGCTATACGAATTTAAGAAAGTGAATACCTAAATAATTTTTGCTGAAAGTTTGTTGAAAAAAGTCCGACATTTATTATAGTAATGGCTAAGCACCCTTTCGGCCACGAACTTCAGGAAATGAAAAAAAATCATTGTTGCTGAAAATTTGCTGAAAACGTTCCGACATTTTATAATATTATAATAATGGCCAGCCACGCTTTCAGTCACGTGGACTGAATAATCTGAAAAAACAAATTTCACCCATTATTTCGGCTACGGACTTAAAAAACTTAAAAAAAAATTTGGATGAAATTCTATGCTCAAAATAAATTGTACCTAATTATTGACACGCCACGACCAGCCACGGTTTTGACCACGACTTAATAAACTGAAAAAAAAATCCTTTTTGATGAAATTTTGTGCAAAAAGAAAGTCCGACAGCGACTATAGTAATGGAATAAACACGCTTTCGACCACGCGTACTTCAGACACTGAAAAAAATCATTTAAGCTGAAAATTGGCTGAAAACGATCCAACATTTTATAATAATGGCCACGCTTTTGGCCATGGACCGAATAAACTAAAAAAACAAATTTCTGCTGAAATTTTGCTGAAAGAAATTTGAAGTTTCATAATCATGCTCATGCATGGACGCAGGGAGAGGGAATTCGAATAATTTTCAGATTTTTATTCGTTATTTACGGCTTGAATGGAAAATAAATTGTTTGTTTTTGTTGATAATAATATTATGAAATTTCACCAAATAAAGTCATCGTAAACTGAAAAAAATCGTAAGTATTCTTATTGAAACGCCACGGCCAGCCACGCTTTTGGTCACGGACTGAATAAACTGAAAAAATTATTTGCTGAATTTTGCTTAAAGAAATACGATCTTTTATAACCATGATCATGCAGGTTTCAGCTATATACGGACTTAAGAAACTGAAAAAATCATTTTTGATGAAATTCTGCTCAAAAAAGTCCGAAATTTTATAATAATGTACATAATGTAAGAACATACCTACATAATTTCAGTCTTTTTTCAGTTTTCACTTTTTTACTTATCATTGTTAGAAACAGAAAAGATCCACCAATAGATATAGTTTTTATATACCTATACCAAAGCAGAAAAAATTTATATTCCTAAAAAATCGAATAGCCGGGATTCCGTCCAGGCCATTATATTATTACGTCCAGATAAACACAGCCATGATGACGAAGCTGCCCGGTCTCCATGTTTCCGAGATTTCATGGAGTTTATGCCATGCCTTGTAACCTGACCTGCCAGAGACGGTTTGATAAATGGCATCTTTAGATTCAGCCCGAATTAGATCCTCGAACAGAGACTGTTTGTGGCATGGTGGGTTATGTGCGGTGGGCGAAGACAACGTGGAAGATCGACCGTCATTTCGATTTCGCTTATACCTGGCCCATGGGCACCGACACCGTACACGGTGTTCTATTCTATGTGAATGTGAATCATGTTTTATTAAGTATATCCCCATAGAATATCGAGAGAGATATATACATAATAGGTTTTGAATTAGCTCGGGGAGATTTATTACAGATTGCTGGTGTTTTGGCATGAGTACCGCATTCATACCGAAGATCTGGTTTGTGTTATAAAGGCCAATTAGAGATACAAGTGGACTGTTGGATTGGTTAGTGTCTCTGATGGTGATTTCTCCAGGGAATAAATTGTGTATACCATGTAATCAATGAAATTAATATGAGAAAAGGATTTACTCTTACTTATTATTTCAATTCAAGGATAACTGTTACTTTCAAATACAAGAGCCTGTTTCTACGATTGTATAATTATTGTAAATGATACATTTATTTCAATAATTATTATTAACTTAAGTCAATGATTTTATTATAAAAAGTAAAACGTCATCCGTTCATGCCACGGGTTTTTCAACACCCTGTATACCTACTTGAATATTATTGTTTGACAAATTCTGTCGCAAAGTTGATGATGGTAAATTACCGTATGTTAAATAGGTGACTTAAAAATGGAAGTGGCTTGAATTTTTGCTTATTAACGATGGAATAGTTTTTGATTCAGCGATGATTATTGTTTTATAATGGTAACAATTTATCATTTCCCATGCACTAGAACAATTTTAAAATTATCCCCTGCTCATAGAAATATAAATTATGATAGGCCATGTTTGAATATATAAATAAACTACGGTTTAATCTGAACATCAAATACCTTTTTCAACTTGGGAGCTTTTCAATGTTTTGACAACGCTGATCCACTTGGGTACATATCCGAAACAAATGGTCCCAGTTTTAGTTGTATCGAGGGAATCAAAACGCTTTTAGTCACTTTTTTACAAAATAATTGACAGCTAACTAGCTACACATTAATTTGTTCATGTGTAGGTATATGGTATAATTTTATATGTTATCATATAATCTGCATACGAATAATCCAATATTTAAATTCTAAGTATTCGTTACCTGCAATTTTTTTGTCAGTATTATAAAGGCTCATTAAGTTAACGGGCTGATTTCTGGGGTCGTTTCTAGAAAAGTTATCGACCGTAGGTGGAAAATCTGAAAAATCCTTTTATTTTTAATACTAAAAGGAGCGACCTTTGAGACTTGCCACGTCATTTAAAAGCATTCCTTACCAATTTTAGGTAATATCTTAATTTTTTTAAACCATGTTAGAACAGTTTTACAAAAATACAAGCTTCCAATTCGTATAGTTACGTCATACGAGTACCTACTGAGAATTTATACTAAACCGTTTCAATGGGATTGTTTGTAACAATATTAACAATTTAATAGGTATCTATAGGTACAGTGTGATTTTTTTTTGCAAAATTGTTAACTTGTTTATGACACTTCTCTCTAGCCTACTATCAAGTCCTTAAGAAAAGAATGACTAAAATTCATAATTTTCAACTCTGAAGATACCAAAAAGAATCGAAACTAGCCAAACGTTAATATAAAAGTCCATAGTGGATTCTGTTACCTCTTCCACTTCAGCTACTTACAATTTACTTGTAGTTTACTTCTAGAATGTCATCTATAGTCGATATCTACTTCTACTTGGAAGACGGTTGTGGTTGTGACAGGGAAAATGGCCTTATAAGTAAAATAAAGTCCTACTCCAATGGATTAGTTTTCCTGGTTGGAATTTTACCTACCTCATTTTTACATTTTTCATTTTCGCTAATTAGGTTAGGAGGGAATATTTCTCCTCTTTTCTCCATTTTCCCTATTCTGGAGAAAGCCCCTGATATGCCCAAATTCGAAATTCCACTTCTCATGCACAAGAACTCGAGATCATTAAACTTAGTAACGCCGGGTGTTCGAAAAGGAAACCGTTTATTAGAGTAGGCCTTGACAACAAAGAGGTTTGTCTTAACTTAGTCCACTTTTTACATCTGACAGAAATGACAGCTCTAGACTTTGTTAGGTTAGGTGTATGATTTATATATTATAATCTGTCTAATCTCTTTAGATAATTTTGAGTAATTTTGAGAATTTACGCATCCCAATCTTTGAACTCATGCTTCAACAGGGAAAAAAGTTTTAATGAAAACCTATGTCGTAAATTTAGGGAAAACCATAGGCAAAAATTTAACCTTTCAGGATTCTCTCGAGGAATAAATTTTTGCACCACCCTCACTGGATAAAGATAGAAGTGCGCATCAGTTACTTTTAAAATAACCTATAAATGAATAACAGTTATTGTAAGTAACCGTGACTATATAGGTCACTATTATAGTGACTATACGTATCAATAAGAGACGTATCAATATCCATAGAAAGTCGAATAGACTACTCTACTATTATAATTTTTGAATGTCTCGTATTACAATATGTATTTGAGGTACCTACAGAAATTTAGTTCGGACATGAAATTTTCACAGCTAACTGATGCAAGTGTTAGTATTGTAAACGAACTGCCGTTATATAGTTTTTTAATGCGCATATCTCTCTTAATTATAACAAGAACCAAAATATGTCATTTGAATTATTTATCTAACAAAAAAAAAGTATGGGTACTTAAGTACCTATGTATACATATATGTATATAATTTCAAACTTCAATCTTCATTTGGAATCAGAAACACAATAATTAAACGAAATTTTAGTCACGCACAAGCTCTTACATAACCATCCACTCTCGGCCATTAAATCTTAATTTCGATCAAATTATATCGTGAGCATGTACCTACGAGTATCACGCATGTAAAATCGAAACCGATCTAGCTCAGGTCCATCTCTGCTGCAAGGGAGCAATCTATGCGGCCATTATTTCTTCATTAATCTGTGATCCGTCTAAGATGGCGAGACCGAGATTACTGTAATCATTTAGATCGTTCGGGTAAGAGCATCAGACTTGAAGAACGCCTTGTTGGTTCAAAAGTATAATATGTAACGAGGTGTACCTACACAGGAACTGGAATATTATTGCAATAGCTTTATTAATTTAGTTGATGAGTGGTATTTTTAATAGTGGAGTCGCGTTCCATTCTTACTATGTTCCACATAATTGCTCTATTAGTACAGGTAATTTATTCATGCATGCGCAATTTAAATTCATCGAGTTCAGTGGCGGAGATTATCAAACAGACCGTTAATTTTAGTCAGTTCATCCACAATTACCGGTGATTATTTCCTCTTATATGCGGCATTATACGATGCAAACTCAAAACATTGGTAATTTTTTTCCAAGACGAAAGTTTTTTTTTTAATTTTTTTCCAGGCTTAGAGCATTTATACATAAAAAATATTGAACCTAATAAGTTTTATTAAGCAATAATTTCGTTACTTGTAATATTTATTAATTTAACATGCACCTATTATAGTTGTAGGTAGGAGGTAGGTACCTACCTAATTTAGGTAAATTGGCATCGTCAAATTTCAAATTAAACATTATTTAAACATTTAGGCCAATCCAAGTGTGAAGATTTCTATCTAGGCCAGGTTAATAAATTTATAATTATGCATGAAATATGAACTAGAATCTTTAAGCATGCAGGCATAGGAGACAAGCAATTATTTTCCCATACCTTATAATTATTAGGTGTTTATAAAGGCAAATAATCTGCAAGGATGCCACGGGTAGATACCTCAAATAACAACTATTCTCAACGAAATTAAGATGTTATTCTTGAAAATCAGATAAGGTAGAAAATTAGATGTAAAAGTCAATTTGAATAGTATAAGTAATGCCTTGTGGATTAAAATATTCTCTAAATAAGGAGGATTAAATAAGAAGGTACTTACATATAATTACTTGTGCTAAAAACTTATTATCTGCCTTCTTAAGAATGATTAAATGTAATGGAATCTGAAATTATAGTTTTATTGCATTGTCGAGTTTAGTTACATGATGATGCACATGCCATAGGTAATTTTGATAAAAACAGCAGCAAGTTGGATGGTATATAATTACGTTATTATGTTTTAAACTTCTTATTGAGATTCGGACAATTGGTTAAAACGGGGAGCAATTATTATAAGGACCTAATTACATGACAAGAAATAAAAACTTCATGAAGAAATTACACAAATTATTGCAGACAATTTCCAGGTGGTTTTAAAATTTAAATGAAAGTACACTTACACTTATAATAATTTTGCATATACAGTGTCACACCATAAAGTAGGTATTTCACTGTAATAATCATTGTATTTTAGAATTATTCTTGATTTTGTTATAATTTAAAATTATACTATAATTTCTTACAATATTCACTCTACCAAACATAATCTATAAAAAAAAATATAAAGTAAGCTCACCCCAACATCATACCAATGTAGAGTCGATATTATAAGTAGGTACTTACTTAATAAAAAATTTCATTTTATTCGAGGCAAAAAAACACGCTTAAAGTTGTTTTTTCGCTTCAATTTTCCGACCTTCATAGCTGCGATAATATGCTACATTTGTGAAGCTTTACTAAACTGCAAAACATATTTCATATTCATCACCTAGGGCAACTAGGTACTTAACTGCATACTTAAGTGCGAGTAGATACTTATCAAAGTCTTTGAACTAGCTCTCAGAAGCGATAAATATGGAAAATCAAGTCTTCAATAGAGCATAAAAGGCGAAATAGGAAGAGTGTATAATAATTTATCATTTCTTATTAACTTAAAGTGTCTATAAGACAGGATTCCAAATTAAGTGTATTTTAATAACGCCTACCTAACTGTATTAAAATAATTGTATAGGCTTAAACTATCTGCATAATAATTTGGTTATACTATCACTGTGCATTAATGAGATTTTTGGAATTTTATTGCAACATATCGAACGGAATGAACACATATGCATTTTATGATTTTTTTTATGTCATGATACCTATTATAAGTATGTAATGATAATGACAGAAGAACCATATTATTTTTTTACGTAGGTACTTTTATCTATTTATAAAGGTCATTGACCTATTTAATCGTTTAAACCGATTAAAAGATATTTATGGAAGATATACTGGAAGATTTTTTAGCTCGAGGACAAAAAGTTTAGTAAGCCTATAATAGTGAAATTGGCTTGCACTATTTCACTACAAAACAGGTTTTGTCATAATATAATGTGATTGGCAATCTCCTGTAGGTTTTGTCAAAATAAATTTAAAAAATTGCTGTGAAAGTCCTACCGAGACACCTCTTCAAAAATTTACACCCGTTTTGAAGTTGAGGGTTGGAAATGAATTTTTTTAAATAACTTTTTTATTAGTTGAGCATTACTGATGTTATTTTTCAATTAATTTTGTATTATTCTTAACTATTAAGAATAGTGTTTTCTAGTTGTTGGTACTCTACCCTTACAATCCATTGCGACCTCGATACGAAACAAACACCAGTCCACTTGAAATAAAATACAAAAATTAAGTTTTTTCTGCTTTTCTGCGACGGGCAAAAAGTATGACATTTTATCCCATTTAGCAGGTATGAAAAGGCGACTTAGTATATGAACTGCTTTTTATCGGTGAAAAAAGTAAATTAGCAGGGGAAAAACGGGTACTTTTTCCCCGATATGGCCGCTTATAGGTACCTAAACCTACTATTAACACCAGGATATCATAAATTTTATATCCAACACAAACATCAAAGTTACACATTATTATCCTTAATGTTAAATTAAGGGAATTTATTCATAATAATCAAGAATCTTCGCAAAATTTTCTAAAATCAAAAGAAGACCAATTTGAAAATGCAAGTACAACATAGAACGTACCGACATTATTTTCAGTTCTCTAATTACGATTTTCGATCTTCTTGAACCTGGGTTTTCTTCTCACAGGAATAAATTATGTATTATACACAGAAAAAAAGTGCGATTTTAGCTCTTGATGTGTTTTCCCTTATCTAATAAAAACTGTTCTTTTAACAGATAATCTACCGAAGGAATATTCTAAATTATAAGCAAATATTAACAAAAGGAGGTTGATAACATCAGATCAAAAACTGTAAAATAGCATAATGGTGCACTGTATAGGTAGGTATACCAAATAAATCAAAATTTAGTTTTTTTTTGCAAAAATATCAAACAAAAAGTAAATTAACGCTAAAAAATTGTAATATAATATTTTTTTCTTTTACCCCGAGTTGTTTCACCACGGGGTTTCTGCCACCAAAGATTTATTACTTATTCCAAAAAGTTCAAAATCAAGATATACAAAATATACCGAAAATTATCAATAGCAGCCGAATATAATAAGAAGAATATTACAAAAATTGATTTTTATGCCTCAATTTTAACAGCTGATTTCGTTGTATAGGAGTGTGTCGGAGAAATAAATTTTCTTGCTAGTTTTTCATTTATTTGAACAAAATCTACCCAAAGGTTTGGAAACTAGCCAATGCGCGTATTATAGGACGGACGATTTTATTTTCTATATGTCCCCTGACTTTAAGAAAACTGTGTTTTTTTAAAAGGAATCAGAGCCGTTGAGGGGACATTTTAAAATTACATTCATAGACTGTTAAAAAAAAAGATAAATATCAAATTCAAAATATGTTTTTAAAATATGTTATTGCATTTTCGGATTGTCTAAGAAGAAAAAATAAGATTGGTTTTTACAGCAGTTGGCGTTTGAATTGAGAAGTTTGTGAGTTATATAAACAAGTGAAAATCGCAATTTTCAACGTTCATGGCAATGTTCAAAATATCGGAAAACGGCTTACCTACATGTCCCTATCTTAACTTTTATGTTTCTTGTGATGAAATGAAATGTATAGATGAAATGTTTATTACAGGGTGATAAAAAATTTGAAAAAATCTGAGATATCTCAGCACGTTACTATAAATAAAAAACGGATAGACAAGTACAAATGTTTCTGTGCCAAAGGATAGTAGGTACATAAAAAGTTAAAATAGAGACATGTAAGCGGTGTAAGCCGTTTTCCAACATTCGGAGCCGTTTTAGTTGTACACGGCCATCATGAACTTCGAAAATTACGATTTTCACTTGTTTATTTACAACTCAAAAACTACTCAATCTAAACTCCAACTGTGAAACTATTTTTATTTTTTCTTCTCAGACAATCTACAAATACAATAAAGGTGGGAGCATGGCATTTAAAAACACATAACTTTGATATGTTTCATAATTTTGGGACTCTCTGTACATTATGAATATAATTTTAAAATGTACCTTTAACGGATCTGTACGTATCCTTTTCAAAAACAAAATTTTCCTAAAGTCAATAAGATATATAGCCATAATCGTCGGTCCCGCGTATACCTTGAATAATCCTGGATGTATAGAAACCAATTAATTTAAGAAAATGTACCTAAGTAAGTAGGTAAAATGTAAATATTTTTTAAATAATTTAGGTACGTTTTTTTAGGAAGCGTTTTGGCATTTAACTGCTGTCTAACTTAAAATTTATTTTTTTACAATACTTATTGACTTCTATTGATGACCTCAAATAATCTTTAGATAATTTTGATTTTTTGGTCCATCCAGAAAGTTAGTGTATTAGTTTTTTCATAAGGAAACTTATTTTTTATAAATAGGTACAGCAGGGTATAGCAATGACAATGTGTTTTTTTTTTGCATTAAAATTTTAAACACCCTGTAGAGTTCATGCAACAATAACAATTTCAATCTCAAATTAAAACTAAACTCTAGCCCTATTTTTTTAACATTTTTTTTAAATTTCCTCTGTTATCTTCGCTACTACAACAGAAACAAAATTTTATAGCATACCTAACAAGATTTTATTAACTCAATTAGCATTATAAGCACCAAAGTATCTCTGTCTATGACAAAAGAGAAAATGACAGTAAATAGTCATCAGTCACGTCTGTCAAAAAGCATTTGATGGAAGTGTAGGTATATTATTTTGATTATTTGCTTTTATGCTTTTTTTAAGTATTTTATTTTAATTAATTTTGCAACTAGGTAAATTAAATCTAGAAAAGTCGAGCTATAGGACAGTGTAAAAAACAAATAGGATCCTGAACGAAGGCTTTAAGATTCTCAGATCCCAAACTCAAAATGTCATCCCGATATTCCCGAATAATCCCGAAATTTCCGAAAAATTACTTTACCCGGTTATGGATCCCGCTCATTTTCAATAGGCAAGACTGACAGACATTTTTGGAACGAAAGAAGTGTGTATACTTCTAACAATCTTACAAATTCTTGGTTTTTAAACCCAGGATTGTGAAATTTTCGTAATTTTAAAACCGAATTATAACTTTGGTTGATAATTTTTAATGAAAACATGTTAAGCTATAAAATTGTGTTTCTCTTGCAGTGGCAAAGATAGCACAGCAAATAAAAAATAAAAAAAATGTTACAAGAAGGTAGGGCTGGAGTTCAATTTTAATTTTACGTTGAAATTGTTATTTTTTAACTATACAGGGTGTTTCAAATTTAAGGAAAAAAACACATCGTCATTGTTACACTACATTGTATTTATGAAAAATAGATTTCCATGCGAACAAACTAATTAACTAACATTAACTAACTTTCTGGAAGAGACAACCTGTCATTAAAATCGGACAAGTAGTTTTGACAAAAAAAAAACTTTTGGTTATTTCTTGATGGTGAGTTAATTTTTGAAGGTTATTTCCACAAAATTTTACGTCATTGATGTAGGTCGCTTGAAAAATCAGTGAATACAAAAAAAAATCCCTTTCAGCTTACATAGCACCGAATGCTTGAATACATAGACCACTAATATACATGGTGTTTGGTATGGTAACTGGACAGAAAAAATAGCACACTAGTGTATAAAATCGTATTTTTAACATAAAAAAGAAGTTTTCCATATCGGACTTCGTTTAAGAAATATTTCCAGACGTAAAGAACTGTAAAAAGCCAGTTTCAATGTAAAATTTTTCATTTTGGGAAATATTTCCTAAACGAGGCCTGATTTTGAAGGAAGTTATTCTCTCTTTTAAGCTTAAAATACGATTTATTTCTATACTTGTTTTATAGGTACAAACTGTAAATTACTGATGATCAATTATCATTGTTCCTTCTGGAATGGATATCCTTCCATCCCTCTTTAAAAGTACCTGCACATAATTTAAAAAGCAAATATTTTTTTAATTGGTGCTATGTAATTAATTATATCGAATTTAAAACAGCAACAACCTGTCATCAAGCCAGTTATCAGATAAAAAATTAAGCTAATCAAATAATAAATTATACCGAATTTATGATCTTATACAAGTTGCTTACTTATAAATTAGGAATTAATTAAGAAGCTCGCACTCACCTATACCTAATATAGTTGTGGCTAAGGTGTGTATGGTATCCACATTCACAGAGAACTAAATCGTTCGAGTTCGGGATAACGCATTTTAAAGGGCCAACTGCTAAATTAGCCGCACACCTAAGAAGCTTGCGAATAATTCCTACTGTCACAGATATTGTTACGTAATATTATACAAGAAAGTTTCTCTTTTGCCTTTAATTTACTGTCTTCCCGCAACTAAAGAGATACCCCACAGGATTCGAGTTTCGGTCTATTGTTCACAAACTCATTTTTAAAATTTCCTGTTTATTATGCAAAAATGCCTACAAAACCACATGCTAATCTGGGTCACGTTGCATTGTTCTTTTTGTTTTCTGTAGGTTTCAAGCGAACTTTCTCTTTACAAAAATATCTGTGCAGAAAATTAGGCAGGCAATATTCATGGAAATTTGAATGTTTTAAAAACATGTGATCTGCAAATGTTACTGTTGCCGAATTTGCATGATGTAGTCTCAAACTATGGACTGAAGTCCTTAGGAAGACTGTTTGTTGTGTTTGATTTATATCTATTGTAGCTTGCTATTTCTATTCCTATTTACAATACATTTTTTTTACTTTGTATCGTCAATTAGATCGCTTGAATATAATTAAAATAATTAGTTTTAGTAGCAAAAAAAAACAATTTTGATTATTAAAAAATATTTTTCAGTAGTCACGTGTCTTTTTTAATTTACTTATACAGTTTTTGATTCGCTCTCATCTTAGCACGCATGTAACGCAGAAATCTGTTTGAATAAATTGTTACACTATTTTGAATGACTTGAAAAATGGCAACTATAAATGTGTTCTATCCGAATATATCCAAAGATCAGAAGAACAAAGTTCATGAAACTGTTCCTGGCTCCATTTAAAAGACAAACAAAAACACACCTGACTCTTTAATCTTTTACATTATAAAATTACATGGTGTACAATCATTAATCATTAGGTGTATAACGTGTCTTTGGTATATAAAGTCGTCCAACTCGAAATGATTTATCTAAAACCGCCCAAAACATACAAGTTAAATTTATATTGTGTCTTTTCCTGATGTAATGTGGTTAATTTTAAAAGCGCTACACCTTTGATTTTTCTGTAAAGGCTTTTTCTTTTAAGACAACGGTGATGGTTCTTCATTATAAATCGTTGCAGAGAGAATTGATTAAAATACAACAAATCTTATTTTTTTATATTAAGAAATCTTCAAAAAATAAAATAAATACATTATTAATACAGCGGTTTATTTATCATGGAAAAAAATCTTAAATTCACCGATTTTGTTAGATAAGAATGGTTAATAATATTGACTGAACTAGGACAAAGTTATACTTTGTCTCAAAATTGTATTGATTCTTGTAACAGCGCGTACTCATCAAGTGTTCACAAACTCCTGTGAAATTTTCAAACTGTGGTGCAACCGTCCGTCAAAAGAAAACAGTGGGGATTTTTTTAATCGACTTCTGAGATCCAAATTGCGCTGGAGACATGCATGAAAAAAAATAATACAGGGTGAGTTTTTTTGTACCTGCTTATCTCGAGCCTGAGACTTGAGCACATTTTTTTAGGATTTTTTTTTCTATCAGTGACGTTGAAGTATGTGATGCTTTGCTTCGAGTTACAACAATTTGATTTGTCAAATCAATCGGTGAGTAATCAATAATTCATAAAAATAGTGAATTGTAGGTCAATGAGTATAAGCACACAGAGTGCAATTGCTAGCCTGTTAGGTGGGTTCGGAGAATTCCTCCATCGCCCATAACAGTTGTCATGCTGGCAGTGCCCGAAACTCCAACCAGAGAGTTTGCTTCCGCATCCAACAGCAGAGCCTTCCAGAGTACCAAATCAAGCACAGACACGTGTTTCGTTCTACTGGAACTCATCAGTGTGCTGCATTCGGAGTATCTGGAGGATGCTGTCGGATGAACGGAAGCCGGGGCCTCTTAAGCCGCGAATTAACACGGAACTCCGTGTGGTGTAAAATAGAGCGACATCTAGCGGTCAGTTCAAGGAACTAACCGTAAGTTCACTCTAAATTGATTGAAGTTCCAGACACTACCAATAAAGCCAGTCGATGACAACGAATAATGAAGAAAACAGAAGGCAAGTATACTCAACGATTAATTCATAAAAATAGTGAATTGTAGGTCAATGAGTATAAGCACACAGAGTGCAATTGCTAGCCTGTTAGGTGGGTTCGGAGAATTCCTCCATCGCCCATAACAGTTGTCATGCTGGCAGTGCCCGAAACTCCAACCAGAGAGTTTGCTTCCGCATCCAACAGCAGAGCCTTCCAGAGTACCAAATCAAGCACAGACACGTGTTTCGTTCTACTGGAACTCATCAGTGTGCTGCATTCGGAGTATCTGGAGGATGCTGTCGGATGAACGGAAGCCGGGGCCTCTTAAGCCGCGAATTAACACGGAACTCCGTGTGGTGTAAAATAGAGCGACATCTAGCGGTCAGTTCAAGGAACTAACCGTAAGTTCACTCTAAATTGATTGAAGTTCCAGACACTACCAATAAAGCCAGTCGATGACAACGAATAATGAAGAAAACAGAAGGCAAGTATACTCAACGATTAATTCATAAAAATAGTGAATTGTAGGTCAATGAGTATAAGCACACAGAGTGCAATTGCTAGCCTGTTAGGTGGGTTCGGAGAATTCCTCCATCGCCCATAACAGTTGTCATGCTGGCAGTGCCCGAAACTCCAACCAGAGAGTTTGCTTCCGCATCCAACAGCAGAGAATGCAGAGATACTCCGAATGCAGCACACTGATGAGTTCCAGTAGAACGAAACACGTGTCTGTGCTTGATTTGGTACTCTGGAAGGCTCTGCTGTTGGATGCGGAAGCAAACTCTCTGGTTGGAGTTTCGGGCACTGCCAGCATGACAACTGTTATGGGCGATGGAGGAATTCTCCGAACCCACCTAACAGGCTAGCAATTGCACTCTGTGTGCTTATACTCATTGACCTACAATTCACTATTTTTATGAATTAATCGTTGAGTATACTTGCCTTCTGTTTTCTTCATTATTCGTTGTCATCGACTGGCTTTATTGGTAGTGTCTGGAACTTCAATCAATTTAGAGTGAACTTACGGTTAGTTCCTTGAACTGACCGCTAGATGTCGCTCTATTTTACACCACACGGAGTTCCGTGTTAATTCGCGGCTTAAGAGGCCCCGGCTTCCGTTCATCCGACAGCATCCTCCAGATACTCCGAATGCAGCACACTGATGAGTTCCAGTAGAACGAAACACGTGTCTGTGCTTGATTTGGTACTCTGGAAGGCTCTGCTGTTGGATGCGGAAGCAAACTCTCTGGTTGGAGTTTCGGGCACTGCCAGCATGACAACTGTTATGGGCGATGGAGGAATTCTCCGAACCCACCTAACAGGCTAGCAATTGCACTCTGTGTGCTTATACTCATTGACCTACAATT
The DNA here is from genome assembly GCA_910589415.1 of Malachius bipustulatus. Classification (NCBI taxonomy): domain Eukaryota; kingdom Metazoa; phylum Arthropoda; class Insecta; order Coleoptera; family Melyridae; genus Malachius; species Malachius bipustulatus. The sequence continues at coordinate 20,849,720 of OU342633.1, forward strand.
CACTATTTTTATGAATTAATCGTTGAGTATACTTGCCTTCTGTTTTCTTCAGTAATCAATAATTCTAACATTCTAACATTCAAAAGAAAAACATCTACTAAGAATGATAAGTTCACTCTCGTATGTAGTAGGTTTAAGAGAGTCTTTTTTTTATAATTAAAATCAATAAGAGAAAAAGTAAAAGAAAAAAATAGTTTACCTAATAAGAGAAAATAAATTGAAAATAAAAACTACAAATTTAATTTTTTATTGTATTAGGTATACTCAGTAAATAATAGGTACCTATTAAGTCAATCGTTGATTTTCTGAGTTAGGTAGGTATCTATAGTTAGTTACATAAGGCGTGTTATATAATGATAATGCAATATCGCTTGAAATCCCAAAATCCCCAGTAAATTTGCGGTCGATTATCTTCTGGCCAAGTATAAATGAGTTTATGGCAGCCTAGTCGAGTTGTGTCCGAAAGGAGGAATTGCAGTCATATATCTATGCCCTGTCCTTCGAATCGCAAACCTTTGCAGACAATTCGACACCGATTTGCATACCACCGATTGTTCTGATTTCGCTATTATCCACGGTCACTGTGGTGGTCTCTGCAATTCTCCGTTTACACGGCCTACAAAAGGGGTGACTGTGAAGGTCGTAAATTTTGCAAGGGCTCCAAACAAACCGAAGAAAAATAAATAGAGCATTTAACTCTTGCCCTTGGAGTCTTTAAGTATTATTTTGTTTGGACTTAAAGGAAGCTAAGACATTGTTGTTATAGAGGGAAGTATTTATCTGATGTTGTCAGGATTCAGGATACTATAATTATTGCATGATTTTGCATAAAAGTTTGTGTTTATGTTTAAATATGGCAGCATGAATGCAGACGCTCATTTTTTAGTAATTTCTCAATTTTTTCATTTAATTTATATTCTTTTGTCTCTTTTTGCTGCAAGAAAACAACCCGTTACAAAATATGAAATAATTTTTTGGAAAACACGTCCTATTTTATTGATTATATTATCATAAAGTATATAATAAGAAAACTGGATTTTTTTCGCATAAGGGGTGGCCCATCATCAAAAAAGAAGGGATACCCCATCGAAAAAGAAACAGACGTGTTTTGAGTCATTTATGGCATAGTAAAAAAAATGCTAAAACAGTCAATTTTTTCAGAGAGGAAAAGAACTTTTTTTGAAAATATAAGTGGCTGTATTCAATAATTTTCATCCGCTAAGCGGGGGTTGATATATCAAGCTCGTGTTTTTTGATAGAATACCCCTATTAGTGTATTTTTTAACAAAAAAATACACTATTTTTATTTTATAATCCAATTCATTATAAAATTTTGAATTTAAAGAGTATTATAATTCAATTCTCTGGATTTCTGTGATTTATTATTGATTTAACTAATAAACAAAAAATTAATTTCAAAATTTCCTAATTTTATGAATTAAAAAAAAAGTGTACCACTTTAGGCGCCAATTTTGTAATGGTGATTTTCTGATGTTATTTTCAAAATTTTCTCCTATTATAAGAAAAAAATAAATATCGCGTTTTATTGAGAGCACTCTTTCTCTCAGGTGAGCTCAGAGTTTATGTTATCATTTCCAAGTTTGGACCAAAAATAAAAATGTAATGAATAAGTTTGAATTTTTTTGTTTTACTTGTACTCGTAGCTTTTGTATTTTTTTTTTTTGAATTGTGTTTTACTTTTAACAAACTCTTTCTCAAAATAACAGCAAAAATAACCTACCTCTAGAGCTCTGAGTGTAACATCTATTGCCTAACAATCCAAAATCGATAACAATAAATAATTTGAGCAAAACCATACAAGTGTATGTGTTTTCTTCTACCACAGCAAACGTCGTTCCACTTCATCTTTTATTTATTTTTTATCTTCTTTCATCTTCTTATTATGTTCATCTATTCCTTGTTTAATTTATTTCATCATCTTTTTACTATTTTCATACATCTTCTTTGTCATAGCTATAATAATTGCCATTGCTTATTTCATTCATTTTTCATTGTATCTTTTTACCATTATTTTCGTTACCTCCGGAATATTTTCTCTCTCTTGTACCTACATAGTCCTATTTCTATTGTTTCTTATTGATTTTAGTCGTTTAAATCCCTCCTAAGAACCATCATATAATACAATATTCAGTTTTTTGATATTTTTCAACCTCAGACTATTTTTTTAACTTTTGTTTCGACAGTTCTTAATATTCTGTAAAATCATGTAAATAATGAATAAATTAATTAATTACAAATGACTATTATGGTTTGGAATATTACCTCCCAATTCTTTTTTTCTGTGATTTAGATTGATTTAACTCAAAAAAGAAAGTGCCCCACGTTGGGCGCCAATTTGTTATTGTATCCTTTTATAATACTTATTGTTATATTAAATATTTTTTTAAATTTTGCTTCTAATGTGAACTTTCTCCAACACCTTTCCAATTCTCTCACCAGCTGTCATTGTATTCAGCTTCCATATTACTCAATACAATTTCCACTTAGGTATTATGTCGTCTTATCTGAAACGTATTCTTTTTCCTTCCTATATTCCTCCAAATCGCTTTCAAATATCTCACCAACTCTCGTAACACATTCATCTTCTTTAATAATATTTAATAAAACTTTACCTCTTCTCTTCTTCTATAACAACTAACAAAACTCCGCTTCTAGTTTCCTGAAGGACGCCTTTTCCCAATATAATTTTATATGTTCTTCTATTTTGTGACTGCCAATTTTTTCACCTTCTCCTTTATTTTCAATTTTGCCTTTACGTTACTTATCTTAATCCTCCTTTTTAATTTTTCTCTCTCTGATAGTCCATAAAAATTTTTCTCTCATTTTTTAGGTTTCTTCGTTGCAACCTAAACATTTTTTAATCCAATTTTCCATAAATTCCCTTTTTATGGAGCCACCCTTTATATTGAAATTTATTTTTATAATTTGACGTTTTCTGTAAGTAACAAAAAATTCTTCTACGGCGTCATGGAAGTTCAAACTGGGTTAAATTCAATATCCTACAATTCCAGATTCTTTATTGAATCCTGAAGCAAGTTACTCACTTTGCTGCTTTTCGAGTTTTCTTGTTTTTGCGCAATTGAATGGGTAAAGAAAACACTCCATTTTGGTAAATGTATAAAAATTGATAAGCGCGGCACTCCAAAATGCGAAAAATGTTTCCTTTTCCACTATGAGATATACATAAGAATTAGGAATAAATGAAATATTTTGTTAGGTACAAGAAAGACTTAATCAAGCGAAGCGATTTAAGTAGGTATGCTTATGGGTATAATAAAGTACTTCCTGGATCACTCTGTATAGGTAGGTTATATGGTTATATGATTAACAGGAGAAGTAAATTCTATAAATGTAATCAAACATATAATGCAATCTAACGTTAGAATGTGATACAAGATTCGATAGAGAAGGTGCCTAACATCAAACATCTAACTGTACTAACAACTCCAAAGAAATAACTTCTTGTACCTGTCAAGGCCGAGATATGTTCAATCTAATGATTTATGATTTCCAACAAGGACAAGACTAAAATCTCCGTTTCAGTTTACCTTCAGTCACAGTTTCCTGTTGTCATGATAATGCAACCAAGCACTGATGCAGTATCTACCACCTTTCCTATGCAACACACGAAAAAGGACTCGAAAAACGCCGCGACGCTCCCGAAATATACATACAAGCGCCTGAAATTTAATATATTTAAAAAGAACACTGGGCGTTATTAATTATTTTGTGAACGTAGGCCGTTGGCGAGTTATTAACAATTATGAATATATATCAGGCATCACAACACCTGGCATTAGCGCGGCTCCCCGCTGAAATATAAGCCGCCACCACGGTCGGCTATTCATAACATGGGCATTCCATCATCCCGAATCATATCTGTTACCTCCCGAAGCACATTCTATGCCGGTCTCGTCTCACATTCCACCAACAATGGGGATCCGTGGCGGCCATGCGGTCCTCGAATATGTATGTCGTGGTTATTACGTTATATTCAGAGAATTCCGTGTACGGGGTGTTGCTTAGACAAGCCGCTGGAACAAAGATAAACACGGGAATGCTATAACAACTACTGCACGGTAAATGGAAAATGATTTTGGGAGACCACGTATAAGATGATGTTATTAGCGGTAGCCGTTGTGTGTTCCAAGTTCGAACTGGGACGACGCGAGCTATGCTAAATTTAGGGAAATGAGTTAAAGCACCAAGCTTATGGTGGTTTTGTAAGTCATGTAAAGCAGACAGTATCGTCCCTGTGAAAACTAGACACTTTAATTAGCTCTACCTACAATAAAATTATGGTTTCGGAAGGATTACCATGAAGAATTGTGACTGTTTTTATCAATGATTGACAAAAATAGGTCGAGAATCAGTGACGTTGTAAAAAGTACTACCATAATCTTTAGAAGCTGTCATAGGCCCATGTGGAGATCAATATTTTTCTTATTCTCCCAAAATATTTCTTATCATAGAAGCATGTAGCTATAGCATAGAATCGCCAAAAAATCGGCTAATTCAAACGCCAATTCGTTTTTCTTTTCTTTCTTTGAGGGGGAAGGTGCTGCTGTCAATTTTTTGAATTTTGTCATAACTTTTCTTTAGAGGAGAAGGGGGAAAACGATAATTTCAGGTGGACAAACGTAGAAAAATCGTAAATAAACGAGTGCCGTTTGAAAATTATTAACGTGTGTTCATATTATGAATGAAAAAATTAATTAAAATATTATGTTCGAGGATGGAAAAACGAAAATTTTGAATGTACAAACGTGGACAAATCGTGGACAAAAAACCCCGTTTGAATTTTATAAAAACTAGAATTTAATGCTCCTGTCAATTTTTTTAAAATTTTCAAAGGTCTTAACTTTTCTTTGAGGGGGAGGAGGGAAAACGAAAATTTCAAGTGGACAAACGTAGAAAAATCGTAAGTAAATCAATGCCGTTTGAAAATTATTGATGTGTGTTCACATGGATGGAAGAATTAACGAAATATTATGTTCGAGGATGGACAAACGAAAATTTTGGTTGTACAAACGTCCATGGACAAATCGTGGACAAAAATCGATGTTTGAGTTTTATAAAAATTGGAATTAGGTGCTCCTGACAATTTTTCCAATTGGTCTTAATTTTTCCGTGTGGTGGAGGGAGAAAAACGAAAATTTCAGGTTAAAAAACGTGCACAAATCCTGAATAAACGAATTGCGCTTATTGGTGCCAACTTCACTAAGCTCAGTCTTAGTGCAACCAAGTTTTAGCAGATATCTTTTCAACCAACAAAGACACGGAGAAAAAAGAAATTGACTTTTTTGATATCATCTCGGATTGCGTAGATATACTTGAACTGCATGAGGAAGAATTTTCAGTCAATTCAGGTGTACAAAATAAATATACCCACTGGAAATAAATAGCACTATGATAATTTAACTTTAGGTTACATTATCATATATGATAAGGAAACTTTAAGATTCACCGCATCTTATTCACATCCCATAAAAGTCTATAGCCTTTCAGTATTATAAGAAATGCATCTACTTACTTATAGTTTGTAAAGACTACAACTACAAGTAGAGTGTTCGAACATTTAATGGCTTGTCCATGTAATCCCTGAAAGGTTTCCGTACAGCGCGGAGAGTCCCCAAAAGAAGAGGACAGCACTGTGAGGGTGTCAGGACAAATCACCCTCCACTTATCACGGAGGAGTACACGAATGGATTCACCGTCGCCTCTATTATGTGTTGCACAGGCCATCATTCACTTTATGATCTATCTCTGTATGTACGCTACATTCGCCGGCCTTTTATTATTTGTAAACGTTTTGTTCTTCATGCTGCCAGGCCTCATTTATCGGGGAATCGTTCAACTTGCCCGAGGTACCTATACCTTTGATAGTTCATAAAAAATTGTTAGAGGTGCATTTTATAAAGTGTACATTGAAGAACGCAAAAAAATTATGTGCAAATTTTGTTTAATTATTTTAAAAAATGTATAGGTACATATTTTTGAAAATAATGCGAGCAGTCTACATATAAGCACTCTTCCTAGACAACTAATGCTTACCTACTTTCGGTTATAATTCTAATGAAAAGTTATTAAAGACTACCTGCCTATAAGGATGATATTATGTAATTTTATTAAAGACAATCATCTTGAAACCTTTTCGTGTATATTATCTCGTCAATCTACAGAAAATAATATAGGAGATGTTGCAAAAGAAGATGTTAATGCTCACTTGAGCCAATAAATTGATCACGATTTTTTTATCTCCTCATGCAGGATTATAGTTTTAAAATATAAAAGATTAGAGGAAGAGAAAGCTAGTTTTGCAGATCATTTCCAAACTGAATTAATAATTAAGGTGCATGCACGTATATATTATTATAATTTCGCTTTCATTACCTATTCATTAATAATAGCGGAAGAACGGTAGGTGGTGGTGTCAGAGTGGTTAATTAATTTTGCAAGACCAGTCAAAATACAGTAGTAGCACATTGTGGAAAGCTTCAATTAAACAGTCGGCTTTTCTCATCAGTATCCCTTTAGGGATGATGGATGATTGTCTTGCTGGATTTCATTAATTTTCATTTGTCTACATTCTTCGATAATTTAGGAGAACGTCAGCCACCATAGACAGCTGTGGATGTCGAATTGGTTTTGACGCCTCGTTGTTATTGTTTAGCTAATGGAACTTGCGATGATTATCAGACAATTCTGCTCTTGAAAATAACGCTAATAAAATTGATTATAATCAATTTTTCTGTATCAATTTATTTATATAAACCATGGATACGTTACAGAATATTGTATAGGTACATAATTAACTTGTGTTTTTAACCGTCTATTTGAAGTAGACTGATGGGAAATTTATAAAATTAGTCACATTTACCTAATCAGTTTAAAGTTCAGAAAATATAAGCGAGAATAAGTTGTATAATGTGTATACTATAAGAGTACTACAGTGTAGGTAGGTATATGTAATAATTATCTCGGAGAATGGGCTACATTGCATAACAAAATCGTATCTATCAGGTTTATTATGACGTCAAAAAGTTGACATTTCTATATAACGGTCCAGATTTTATTTTTTTAAATATCAGCAGACCCCAAAAAATTTAAAACATAAAAAAGGCTAAATAAACATTGCTCGTCAGGGTTTTGGTTTTCGAGTTTATAATTATTTTAAGTTGCAGTTTTAAGAAAATTTTATTTTATAAGAAAAAGGTATTTTTTTAATATACCTAAGTATTTTTTTTAAGTATATTTTTTAAAATCTCAATGCTAGATTCGTTCTATATAAGTACATTTCAGCACACTCAGTGATAAAATTATTAAATCCAGTGGCGAAGAATATATGGGTACTTTTTTTAATTATTTACGCCACTGACTAAAATACAATTTTTATTATTTTATAGTAGATTGCGTGTTCAATTTAGCCCAAAAACGTTATTCCTTATTTCTTCATAGCAAAAACTCTTTTCAAAGTATTCTACGATTTATGAATTCAGGTCCAAATACTGAAAATTTTATTAAATAAAAATTTTTTCATACTAACAGTGGATATTGGAAAGGCTCATTAAATTAACGGGCAGATATTTGGGTTCTTTTCTCTAAAAGGTAAAGACTACAGGTGTAAAAATTGCAATTTTGGTATTCTTGGCATGAAAGGGATTACAAAAAGGTCAGTAAAAATAATTTTACATAGATATTAGCTTCAAAAATGGTCAAAAAAAACCCTGATTTAATGGACCTTGATATAATACCCACTGTAAGAGTACCTACTAAAATGTAGAATCAATCTAGCATTAAGATTTTCAGAAATTTCAAATTCTTCCAGCTATTTCGATATATTCCGTAAAACCCGTTATCTTCTTAAAACTTCAAAAACCAAAGGTTTGAGGACCAATGTTTGACTTTTTTGATTTACATTTTTTTGGAATCGCTCATGACATTTTCAAAGAGCAAATCTGGACTAAGTACATTCTATGGGAAAAATAGAAACTTTGATGGCCAAAAAATCTGTGCATGCTTGAAAACTTTTTTGTCCTAATAAAATATGCAGTTATTTTTGTTTACCGAGAGAATTGCTTATTTTGGAAATTGTGAAAATGATCAAACTGGCCTTCTTAGAGAACTAAGCAAGATTAATATTTTTTTATACCAATTAAGTATGTCAATTTCAGCTCTCTTATTGTACCTAAGTCTCAAACCTCAAAACTTAAACTAAAATTTTTTTATTAACTTTTTCAAAAAATTATTATAAAAATTTTGCTTTATGCCTAATTATACCTACAGGTTGCAAGATTTCGATTTTTTTTATACTTAGTGTGTTTTTTTCAGCTCTCTTATTTGCTAGTCTCAAACCTCAAGCCCCAAGCTTACAATTTCTGAATACCTAACTTTTTCAAAAAATTGTTATAAAAAATTTGCTTTATTTGGTTGATACATGCAGGGTGGATTAAACTAGAGAAAAGTTACTCTATTTTATGGCCATCTCCAATCCGTAAAGACAAACAAGCTATCTGTGAGCGTTTCAGAATATATCCAGAAAAAACTGAAAAACTAATTTTTTTTAGTTTCTCCTTTATTATAGTTGAAGTTTTCTTCACAACTTCCATTTATTTGTATCACTTGATTGTTTTTACGCCTATACAACTTTCGAATATAAATGATGTCAACTTTTGTTTTCCTTATGGCCGCCATATTGGATTTTTCATTGAAAAAGTACAAAAAATTATTCTGAATACAACGACACACCTATAATTATCATTTTGTTTTCCCAAAACTATATTATAAGAGGTGGAATGCAATACCTACATTAGCAGTCATTGAAAACTGTCACTTGTATCTACACATTATTTGAAAATAGTATATTATGCAACGAGCTTATAATGAAGGCTATTAATACGCGAGTATGATGGTTAAGATACGAGCCGTAGGCGAGTGTCTTAACCATCATAAGAGCGTATTAATAGCCATTATCTGCGAGTTCCATACACTATTTTTTCTACGATCCTTTTTTATTTCATAGAAAAGATTGAAAAATTATATATTTTAACAATGACCCGTGTACAATTGCGGATCATTGAGGTTAAGATAGGTTGCTATTTGCTTACGCATATTAGGTACCAAATTTTCTCTTCGTCGCTAAGATTATTCTGCTGAGACATGTTTTAGTATCAAGTTTAAGGGCACTACTCACTACTGCGTAATTTTTATTATGCAAAGTTCGAATTCAGAATTTTACGCTTTGATTTTCAGATTATAATAATTTTAATAACATTGACAGCCATTAATTACGATATTGTTTACCTGCGCACGCGACGGTCGCAGCGTTGCCGCTTTGAATACTATCACGGAGCGCTACCAATGATGCAATACTTTATCTTCCTATCTTTTACACGATATACCTACCTATCAAATTAATTAAGGTAACATAAAATCTTGATAAATTTTCTTTGAATGTTACTTATGTTCTAAATTAAATAAACGTTCAGAATTTTTTTTCAGAAATACAGAACTTATATCACAAGGCAATTTTTGTCGTGAGTATGACAACTCTGTGACTTCGGTTGGCTTGCCGACCCGATCGTGAGCGAAAGGGAACCGATTCGATTGCAAATGCTCCTCTGCCATTGGATAGCTTGACCAGTGCTTTAATGAAAATTTGTATCTTAATGAGACCCATTAAAGCACTGGTGATTCATACTTAATATGCAGATTAAAGGTTGGGAGTAGAAAAAAATGATTATGTGTGCCGTTGTATAGATACCTACACAGAAATAATTTTCTGTACTTTTTCAAAGAAAAATCTAAAATGGAGAAAAGTCCATAAGGAAAACCATAGTTGACTATAATATCTTCGAAACTAGTAGCCGTAAAAAGAATCAAGTGACATCAGTAAATGAAGAATGTCAAGCAATGTCAAACCGACTGTCAAATTCAAACTTCAAATAATTAAGGACCGATTGAGAAATTAAAAACTTGTATTTTTACAGTTTTTTCAGGATATTTCAGGGACAGTTACAATTCTACAATCACATACTAAGACCCAACTCGATTTCCTTGAATTTTGGATTTACTTAATTATGGTTGTGAGTATACCGTTACTAATTTTTTGACACATTTAGACACATTTTTTTCAGGATATTTCAAGAACGCCATTATCTCTTCACGAATTCGAGATGGCCATACAGAATAGGGAATCTTTTCTCTAATTTAACCGACCCTGTATATCTCTTTGAATGGGTATGCCTAAGTTTGACAACTCAAGACAAAGTTGTCAAAAATAATGCATGTTTTAGCTGTTATGGTAGGCCATGGAAAGAAATTATAAGTACTCCTGATCGAATTAAGTTTGACAATAAATAATTTTCTAATAATTATTCATCCTTTTTTGTAAATTTAAAATTTCAGTAAATACAAGCTGGATTATGAATAAAATTTTATGCACAAATCATATTGAATTAATTATTATGACAACCTGCAGTGCCTAATTATCGATTGCGATCATTATAATGATTAAAAATAGAACAACTATATATTCCACTTTATTAACTTAATTAAGTACAAAAGTCAAGCAACCCGTATCATTTTTATATAATTACCTACGCGTGCAAAATACATACGAGTAAACTGATTGCATCAATCAGTGTAAGACATGATAATTATGGTTACCTTGCTAATTAAAAGCTGTCATCAGATGCTGTGTATATTATTTTATAAACAAGACAATTTCTCATGATAATTATTTTTAATTTAATATCAGAACTTTATATTAATCAATTTTTTTATTTCCAGATACTGGAAATAGCGCCAGGATGCGTCACGATACCTTCTGGGATTATCAGAAATACAATTTCAAATCTAATAAACAGCTAAAACAATAACAGATCATAGGGAGGCTTAGTTTCCTATCCTTCGTCGCTGGAGATTAAATAAAGGGAGCCTGATTTTGCATGGTTTCAGTAAGAGGGGAAGCTTACAGGACAATCCGAAGGGGATGACTCGATGGAATTCTAGATTTGAAAAGCGTGATTTGTCTCAAAGACACCGCATATAATACCCAAGTTCGTTATGATGAATGCCGTAAATTAGCATTTAAAGAAGCAGGGCAACAACTGAGTATGGATAAGTAGAGAATGCCAACTTGTCATCGTGTTTCTAGGAATGATTAATAGGTTAATTTAATCTCGGGCTAATTAAAATAATTCTATTCTGTTTTTCACAAGTAATTATGTTGTTACATTGTGGGGAATTGCTGCTGGTGTGTCTAAATAATTAATTAGAATTTTTGTAAGCCATTTATCACACAAATATATTTCTCAGACATGTATGAGAAACTTCAATTAAATGTAGGTCAGAATGTTCAATTGTTTAATTAATATCTATACGTTCTAGCTTATTTACATTTTTCTATAGGTACTTAAATACTATAAATAAATGAGAATTCTTCTTCAATCTTTTTGGTCTTTAACGTACTTAAAAGCTATTTGACTAGCCTATTAAATGAGAATTAATCAAGATAAAATATATTTAAAATACAACTTTACCTTAGTAGGTAAACGTCTACTAATCCAATAAACGTTTTAAGAGATTTTCCCAAGTATCTATAAGAAAATTGATCATTATAATGTTATACTGGGCCTTTAAAGATGAGGCCTCGTTTAGGAAATATCTCGCAAAATGTAAAACTAAGACCTCAATAAAAACATGTTTTATTCAGTGACTGAACAATAATTTTGGAAATATTTCCTAAACGAGGCCTGATATTGAAAAAATTTCTCTCTTATGCTTAAAATTCGATTTCGTATAATATGAGGTTGGATTTAGGCTGTCCAGATACGAGACATGGCCCCCACGATGATCCAGGAATGCTGTGGAGGTTGGGTTATTTTGTTTTAGATGTTTGTTCAACCTCGATTTAAACTGATGAAGACAGTAGATCTGGGGACAGACATGTCCTGGTAGCGAATTCTAAATGTTCACCAAAATTCCTGGTTCAAGAGAGGAACGATCTTTGTTTAATGCGGATCTACACCAAGTCCAACTGGATTTTGGTGATAACCCAGAGGGCTTGACGTGTACAGCATCCAAGAGCAGCTCTTATTTGAATAGAGATCAGGAGATTCAATTAGTATTAATAAGACAAAGACGATTTATATGTATATAAACTGTCAAAAGCTGACACTATCTAGGTGCAAAATTAAAGAAAAATATCTCTCGACAATGAATCCTGCTGAATTTTTTCACAGCTGCCTAGACAAGACCATCACCCATCAAGACAGGCGTATACACGAACAATCTGGGATTTATATTTTTATTTATCTTCATAAAGGTATACCTAACTTGAGATGATTCAACTTTAAGTGGAATATTTCAGATTAAAAGTAAACATATATTTGCATATTTTTAGAGAAAATTGAACCGATATAGCGTCTGTGTTAAGATATAACAGTACCACGTAGCTTAGTAATTACTGCAGCGAAAAAAGTCGCATATTTATTTCCGTTTCCACAAAGGAAAAACCACCGCGATTCCGTAGAAATATATTAGAGCGCAGAGGGAAAATATTTTTGAAAATGGCCGTGTCGCCCTGTATTCAGACGGCATAGAGGAATAGCTCCAGCGCGGCCATATCAGTCTTCCTTCTTGGTGACAGTTCGTCATTTGTCAGTGTCCGTAGCACAGTTGGCGGGGACCGTGTCATGTGGGACAAAACAGCATCGGCGAATCTCAGAATGTGAACTTTCCACGACGGGGACGCGGCCGGCTGGTTCACCGTCTAGTCGCGCCGCGAGGGGAAGTGTCATTAAGGCGCTGTCATGTCAATATGATATCCGAAGGGGTGGCTCGCTCACTCACAGAACTGTTCCTATACAAAAGGGACTTTTTTAATACCGGCTGTGGTTTGGGATACACACTGTTTGCATATTAGCTCGACGAACGCGTCCAACCGAAATCAAACTCTGGGCCTGGTCGCGATAATGATATTCATGAAATTAGAATTGGGTTTCGGAGCTTGATACCGCTGTTACTCTCTGGAGGCGACTCCGAGGTCATTAGGTATACAAGACTGCCATAGAAAGTTATTTTGTAAGTATAGTTATGATTAATTGGTGAGTTCTCATGTGAACCGATCCTTTTTCTCTAACGATATCGATTGTGGGTATGATTTAGCAAAAAAATGTCATCAAAATATGTCAACTAACTAACAAAGGTGGGTAAAATTTCCCTGCGTGTAGATATTAATCAGTTTGTATTGAATAAATTGGATTTTTTATTCCAAATACATATACCTACATACCTGCCTATTACGTATATTATTGTGTATATAGGTTTACTATAACTTACCATTTGGTAATAGTTTTGAACTATGATTACATTAATATCATTATGACTTACCAACCCATTTATAAAAATGATTGGATGCACTTCATTATACTCGATTATTGCCTAAAAATAATATAAATAAAAATTTCAAGATCAAATTCTACGTTCAATACACGCTTAAAAGTAAGGGGTGGTTTTAGGGTTTTAGTAGACTTATTTCAGAAAAATTATGTGAAAAATCTCGCACGAACTCCACTGGTGCAGGGAAATAAAAAAGAAATGGTTGCGCATTAAAATATCATAAAATTATCTTCCTAACCTATTGGTGTGAATGTTGTGTGTTTAGTTCAAACGTTGATTTAGGCATTTAGACAAAAGCCACTAAAGACATTATCCAGAAGGTTTTCCTTATTAAAATTACCCCAAGAATCGCACCCGTATACCTCAAAAATTTCAAGAAAAAGCAACATTTTGGTCAAATGAGCATAAAACTTTATTGCGACTTTGTCGACCTGTTTCGGGTTTTTAAGCCATCATCAGAGAGGAGCTGAACATAATTGAGCTAACCGGATTTTGCATAAAAAAACCGCAATGGCCGGACTTTCCAAAAAAAATCGATCTGAGGGGACTCTTCAAAATAGATTTAAGCTGACCGGATTCTTGCAAAAAAAACTGAGCTGACCGGGATTTTCAAAAATCGAATTTAAGAACTAACCGGACCTTGTCCTGGGTAGCATCCTTAGTTGATTTTAAAAACAGAATTTCTTTATTACCCCTAACTTTGAACGTTTTGGCGAGAATTCAGTCGCGAACAAAAGCTAAAAAGTTTGGAGACGAAAGTAAGGGGGGTCATAGCATATTCCCTCCCCCTTAAGAATTTAAAGCTGAATGAACCAGAACTTTAATACAAAAACTAAATTCAATAGCGTGAATGATACAAGTTTCAACTTTTTGACGTAAAGCTGATGATGTATCAACTGTCAAAGAATTATAATGTTGCAGTCCTTGTCCCAATACACAAAAATGCGGATTACTACTTTAATAATTATTATCTACACAAATTTGAGGGTATTTTTAAATTTTTCCCGCTGCAACGATGGTTGTAGTCCCGCTGTCCCTCCCCTCTCCCCCCCTTTTTCCCAATTAAAGTTCTGAGCGCATTAGTAAGGTAAAAAAAAATAGATTAAATGCCATGAATTTTACTATTTTTGACGAAAAATGGTGTGTTATAGCTCGAAAATGACTATCAATTACAAAATTTTGAGAGTACCTAACGGAAAGGTCATGTTTGTGAGACCTCATTATGATGGTATTTTAATGGTCTACACAAAAATAATATTAGTTTTCAATTTTGACATTCTCTGTGTTAGTGAGGGGGCGTTCATTGTTTATGGTAGCATTTTGCAACGTCATCTTTGACATTTGAGACATCAACTTCATGTCAAAAAGTAGCAAGAATGTCCAAGTTCATGTGGCATTGGAAAACTCAGATAAAAGATAGGGCTGGATTATCCATGCAACTAAAAAAAAAACTCAAATAAATGGCAATAATGGCATGAATTTTATAATTTTTTAACATTTTAACGTAAGTAAGTAGTAGTAAAATGGTTATATCAAATCTCAAAAATGACGTTGCAGTCCCAGTCATGTCAACAAAATTTTGGGGGGAATGGGGGTTTATGAAGACCTCATTTTAAAGGTATTGTAGGTAATTATCTACACAAAAATTATATTAGTTTTTAATTTTGACAGTCTCTGTGTCAGCGAGGGGGCGTTTATTGTTTACAGTAACATTTTGCAGCGTCATCTTTGACATTTGAGACATCAGCTTTATGTAAAAAGTAGAATAACGTCCAAATTGTTCATGTGGCATTTAAAAATAACACAGATACAAATCGGGGCTGGATTTTACACAATTTACCCCGCTACATTCTTTTTCAGAATTTTTCTGATCAAATCACACTTTGATAATTTTTTCATATCTTGAAACACCCCGTTAATAAGAGTATAATAATTTGAAATCACGCAATCGGACTTCAAACTATAAGAAATGGCGCACAAACCTTCATCCTTCATAATATTATAGCCAAGTCACAAATACATTTCTAGCCGACATTTAATTTGCCCGCAATGGCATCGACTTTTCATGTTGATTTCTCCTCAAGTCGCTCGCATCCCGCCAACAGGCTTTCAGAACTACGGTGCAGACTCGACTGGAAGAGTTAATTAATATAAGGGGAACGACGCACTCTTGCCTCGCCGTGTACAAGATTAATTCCGCTACACGAGATCCGTATCTCCGACACTTGAAATGACAATGATGTCTGAGAAGGATAATCAATCTCAGTTCTGACAGTCAAGCCCGCATCCTTATCTCTTGATACCGTGTGGTCAGACAATGTTATTCCCGACATCGGGCGGTATTGGAATCGTATCCATATTAAAAGTCATGTCTACATTACATATCTGTAATACAAGTTGGTGTAATAGGTAGGTATAGGAACTAGCTGCTGTCCTATAATAAATCTTTCAAAAATTATAGAGCGAATTGAGTTATTATTAATAAGCGAACTTACCCATTTAAAATTGAATAATCAAGTTTCGTTTTTATTCTAAGTAGGTAAGTTAATTGCTGTTTAAATCTTTCATGTAGGTAGGTAGATTACTTTCATTTCACCACAAGTAATTTCGTTTTGTATACCTAATAACGTTATAATATAAAGATTTCATGTATTAGGCGATAATGTAGACGCTGACCTTATGAAAAAAATTCAATAATCTGTCATGATATGTATGGTTTCAGACACAACGGGTGACGTGGTAGAGTATGTAATTTATCTTGAATTATGTAATAATATTAATATGTTGGTGGGTTTGATTTGACGAGTCTCTAACTGAGATTAAATTGGAATCTATTTATGATCGTTATAAAATCATTTAATTTCCCCAAGATCAACGATGGATCTCTTTTATTAATATTGATGACAAATTTCGTATGTCTGAATGAATGGATTTTCAAATTTGATTTGTGGTCAATTTAATATCTGCCTGAAATGCGAAATCTGATTACCTTACTAAGTGATAGAGCAGGCGTAACATAATTTATCAAATTAGCGTTATTTTTGCCTATCTATTAATTTATGTATAGGAATATTGATCTCGTGGATATCATTATAAAGCCCCAAATATCTTATTCATTTAGGTACCTATTTGTTCTTATAATTATTGTGCTTATAGATATAATATTTCTTTATTTTATGTAAGCAGTTTTTGATAGGAAAACAATTCCTATCAGACCCTTGGAAAATAATAATTTAAAAACAAAAATTCCTACACAGTTCTAAAAAGATGGGAAGTACTTTCTAACCTTTTTTTTTTCTTAGATAAGATATTTATTTTTTGTAAAGTTAATTGGGTTATAGTGAGTATTTTGAGAATTTAACTTATTAAGGTCTGAATTGATTGCAAAAGAGCATCTGTGGCGTTAAAACTTAAAACAAAAAAATAATTCGAAATATCTCTGCTGAACTATGAAGAAAATTTCTACTTTACAGGGTTAAATAATAAATTTATGATATTATTAACTGATTCTTATTCTTATTATATGTATGTATACACTCCAGACCTTTCATAATCTGAAACAAAATTGGGCTAACTTCAGTTGTTGCTGAAATATCCTAAAGAAACTGAAAAATTTAGTTTATGTACCAAGGTCATTTTAGGTAAGTAATATGATGATAATGCCCGAGGTCGACTGATCTAGCCCAAGAGAAGGATGTCGACCGATGGGCATTACAATTCGGTAATGCCAGTGGTGCCATACAAGACTTTATTTCTCAATTACCTATACTTACATCGCGAAAATGAAACTGATGAATGCAATGATTTTCTGACATAAGTATAATAATTATTGACTGGGTGGGAATAAAGTAACTTTTGCGTTGCTTAGAAGAGCTGATTGTTGTGCATTGTCATTATATTGTTGTAATGACACATGAGGGCATTATGGATTATACCGCCCGCTTATAACGCCCTTGTGTACACGGAGGGGCTTATGTATCTCGTATCTGAGGCGCTATTGACGTATAATTAGTCATTGAAAAATTGTATTTATGTAATAATCCATAATAATCCAGTAAGTAAGCTGGAAAATCTATGAAAAAGTGATGGAACACTACAGGAATTTCCTCCCTCAAAAAAAAAAAACTAATAATAACAGTGTTCAGTGATAAAAAAAATAATGAAAATTCGAAATTTCACCTCTGAAATCGTCTCTCGGTACTTTTGGGGTCGCTAATGACGAATTCGAGGTCCATTTAAAAAATTTAAACATCCAAGACCCCCGATAGACGATTTCCAAGGCGAAATATTAATTTTTTGTATACTACTGACATTTCTTGGTGTGGTTTTAAAGAGTTGGAACCACTCTCGTTTACTTTTAGATCTCGAATTCGTAATCAGTAGCCCCGAAAACCCCTAAAAGACGATTTCCGAGGTAAAATTTTGAATTTTTATCCTTTTTATCACTGTTATTATTTTGGGTGATTTGGGAGGATAGAAATGACCAAAAATTTACAATTTTTCAAGGAAATACAGGGGTTAGTGATGATGAATATTCCTTATGGTCCAAAGAATCCAGGAAAAAAATTTAAAATCGGTGCTGTTCGATTTTTCCAGATTATGCAGTATTTTCCGGCTTAAGTATTTACCTACTGAAATAAACTATTAAAGAAACTACTAATCTGAAATAAACTTTTGGAAAATTTCAGGTGTTGCTGAAATATGCTGAAAAAACTGAAAAATATCAAGTTTTTCTCAAATTTTATTTCAGATTCTTAATAGATATAGGGCAACTTTTCTCTTGTTTAAGCGATCCTGCTGTATCTCTTACCGTTTACGAGATCCTAATGACGTATAGTACAAAAATTTTCCACCCTGTATAACCAATGGAATAATAGTACCTAGGAATAATAATAATCTCTAGGATTTGACCTTCTATAAACCTAAAGCTTGAGTGTTTAAACTAAACCGCTTAAGAACTGGCAATGGACGCTCTAACTCAATGTTATTCAAATGGATGACAACTCCAAATTGTCTTATTTGTGGTGAAGTTGAGGGAACAATAATTACTCACGTTGTATAAGAGAGTCCAATAACCAAGTATATTAATGGTTTCCATAACAGACACTACCTAACTCCAGATGCAACTCCATATATGCAATAGATTGGTTACAAGTTACCTACAAAATTTAAAAGCAATATGAACAGGATGGTATGGCTTGTTTTTTTACGGGGTTTTTCCTAGACTATCATGGGAATCTTTAGAAGAAAATGCAGAGTCGTTTTAATGGAAAAAAGTTTGCCCAAATTTTGCCTCATTTTGGTTTTTGGTATAATTTCGATATTCCTAAGGGATTTTGTTTCTGCATGTCAGCATCAGCTCTATCGTTTGTTTTTCTGTTTTATTGAATCAAAACTCAAAAGAACTGTCAACAATTTTCTACAGGGTGATAAATGAAGGCGTGCAAAATCTCTAAGCTGTTTTTGTACCCCCGTTTTCCAAATAAATTTTTTGCCTGAAAAGCCTTTCTCTTGTCAGAAGTTTCAGCTTCAATACGAAGCTAAAATTTCCAAAATCGGTTGATGACTAAAAAAGTTATTCATTTCAGAGCCAACAGTTGACTTTTTGGGATCAGCCTGTAAATACAGGTGGTAGATCGAAAATTAGAAAACCATCTCAAGGAGAGGTGTCAAACTACAAAATTTCCTTATCAAAACACTCAAGAAAAATTTATTGTGAAAACGGAGGTAAGACAACCGCTGAGTGATTTTGTACGCCTTTATGTACCTACATATCACCCTATAGAAAATTTGATGACAGTTTTTTTTTTTTAGTTTAAATCCAATAAAGTAGAATAATAAAGGATAGGGCTGCTGACAAGAAAAAATAAAATCGAAATCCACTGGGAATATCGAAAATTACCCCCAATCAAATTGAGACAAAATTTTGGGGTTCACCACTTTCATTTTTGCATATATCTACTGAAAATCTTCTTTATTTCATCCTTGATTACCTCTGACCGGTCTATTCATCAATTGAGAAGAATTATTTCATATTATATTTTACTAATACCTAATAAGTATAAACTTTCATCTAGTTATACCCCTAAACTAAATAGTACGTAGGTAGGTATACAGTATAAGTGACATGAAGGACCTTTCATGCCCCTTAAGTTCCTTGAAGAGTCCGAATAGTCATCTTTGCCCTATTTCGAAGTGTCTCAACGACGTGGTGTTGTGATAGCATCGACGTTCGCCTACGCTCGCCTATGTATAGGTTTACGCTGTAGTCCTCTTTGGTTTACGGGCACGAATACACTTTATATCCCCGGCATCAGGAGACGCTGAACGAGAAGGAGGGCGAGGAGAACTTTTCCAGCTCAGAATAGATCTAAACAGGCGGACCGGCGGTAATGAATAATGTAACAGCGGGCGTTGTAAAGAAACAAGGCTCCCAGCATGATTGAGAGATCGGGAGAAAGGGCCAGAATATAAAAAGGAGATCAGAAATCGTTCTGCGGGCGACAAAAACTGATAAATATCCGTGAGATCTACGTGGATCTCGAGCGCCAAACTTTCATGGCGTATTATGTGAGCAAAGTTGTTAACTGCTCGGTGCTCGTATTGAATTCCTTCATGAGGAGGGACTTTACAAACGATGCAAGAATTTAGGGTGGCAACTTTGTTGAGCCGCTGTTGCTCTTATATAACCAGACAAAAGATCTCTCAAATACATGTTTTGAATTTTGTACTGGTAGGTATATTGTTAGTACTTATGGAGATTGAATGTTTATCCGCTGAATTTTCACATACTAACACCAACAATAGCTTTTACTGTTTTTTTTATTTTGTTTTTGAAAGTAGGAAATTTTTATTTTCGAAAGAAGAGTATAACCGCCTTTCTCCGCGGTACCTGCTCGCTCTTGTTACATTGCTATCATCTTTCTGTTCTTTTTGCCAATAAAGTGTGAAGACCTATAGGAATTTCTAAAAAGTAACCCTTCAATATTCGAAAAAAACTTGTTTGTGGTATTCAGATAGCAGTTTTTAATTTTGGGGACTAAAATTGTTGTAGAAGTAAGATATCCATAAAGAGTGGTCTGATGTTGCATTTGAGCGACATCGGTCGAGTCGTTTGAAATTGACGGTCATTTCTTCGTCATTCTTCAAGCTGTAAATTTACGTTAGTGGAAAAAAATCATTTTTTATCAATAAGATTAGATTCGATCTTTTAATCTTGAAGAATATTTAATCCACCTTCAATAAAGTCTTGAAAATTTTCAGGCTGCAGGTATTTAAAATTGCGGATACCTATATGTTAAAAAAAATTGTTGAGGTTTATTTTTCAAAAATTTTAAACTTTTGATTTTCCACACGCCCCTGTAGCTATATCTTTCAAACATTTGTGCGCACTATTTTTCCAGTCTTGTAAAACTAATGGTGCACTTTTAAATTTCTTTGAAAAAGTTTCCTAAAATCGCGTGATCTGTAGAAACAGGTGTCCTTTCAATGCTCGAAAAAAAAACCGTCTTTTGGCACCATTTCAGACCGTAGATTACAATCTACAGGGTGTCCCAAGATTTCTTTATCAAGGGATATCCGCGTTATTTTAAAAAATAAACAAATGAAATTCGGGAAATTTCAACCATACCCCTAAAGCTTTGCAGCTGCACCCTCAATGCCCCTTTACGCCTTTCCACCCCTAAGTAATCATCCCCTACTTTTTTTTTTCAAATGACACCCCCATATTTTTTTGCTCGGCAGGATTGTTGACTTCTTTCTGCATACAATGTCACACGATTTTTTAAATCGAGACATATCTAGCACGCCGAAAACAATATAATATCATAACAAACGAGGGTTGTCAAGGAATAACAATTAACATTTAATATGACATTAAAATCACAGAAGCAATTATTATTATTAACGCCTATACCAGTAACACCAGTATTACTAGGTAAGGTGGTTGGAGGAAACATTAACACAAAAAACAAGCAATTACAACTACTTGACAACCCTCGTTTGTTATGATATTATATTTTTTTCGGCGTGCTAGATATGTCTCAATTTGAAAAAATCGTGCGAAATTGTATTTAGAAAGAAGTCAACAATCCTGTCGAGCAAAAAAATATGGGGGTGTCATTTGAAAAAAAAAAGTAGGGGATGATTACTTAGGGGTGGAAAGGCGTAAAGGGGCATTGAGGGTGCAGCTGCAAAGCCTTAGGGGTATGGTTGAAATTTTCCGAATTTCATTTGTTTATTTTTTGAAATAACGCGGATATCCCTTGATAAAGAAATCTTGGGACACCCTGTATATGGGACAAAATTTTTGTGGGAGTAAGATATTCATAAAGAGTGGCCTGATGTAGCATTTGAGCAAAATCGGTCGATCCGTTTCAAAATGGCGGACATTTATATTTTTGTAAAAATGTATATTTTCTTCAATCCCTGTTATACAGGGTGTCCCAGCTTATTCGAAACGGTCTATGTAGGCCAAACGATGGACTTTTTCAAAAAACTTTTTGAAAATTCAAGTACAGAATCACAATGGCCATAAATTAAAATTATTTTGGAGTATAAAGAGTGTCCCATATGACAGTGACATATCAAAGTTATGTTTTTTTAAATAGAAAGCTCCCATGTTATTGCATTTTTAGATTGTCTGAAAAAAGAAAATAAGATTGGCTTTTACAGTTGGTGTTTAAATTGAGAAGTTTTTGAGTTATAAACAAGTGAAAATCGTCATTTTTCAAGTTCAAGGCCCTGTACAACGAAAACGGCTAAAGATAGAGAAAAATGGCTTACATGTCCCTATTTTAACTTTTCATGTACTATTCAATGATGTAGATGAAATGTTTATACAGGGTGATAAAAAATTTGAAAAATTCAGAGATTTCTCCATCAAATAAAAAAATCAAAGAAAGTACAAATGTTTCTATACCATAGGATAGTACATGAAAAGTTAAAATAGGGACATGTAAGCCGTTTTTCTCCTCTATCTTTAGCCGTTTTCGTTGTACAGGGCCTTGAACTTCAAAAATGACGATTTTCACTTGTTTATAACTCAGAAACTTCTTAATTTAAAACCAACTGTAAAAGCCAATCTTATTTTCTCTTCTCAGACAATCTAAAAATGCAATAATTAACATATGAGCTTTCCATTTAAAAAAACATAACTTTGATATGCCACTGTCATATGGGACACTCTTTTTATACTCCAAAATAATTTTAAATTATGGCCATTGTGATTCTGTACTTGAATTTTCAAAAAGTTTTTTGAAAAAGTCCATCGTTTGGCCTACAGAGACCGCTTCGAATAAGCTGGGAGACCCTGTATATGAGAGATAGAAAAAACTTAGAAATTAAATTAAAAGAACGTGAGGGAGTTTTAAGCGAACTTTATGATAATTAGTGTAAATTTTTTACTTTTTTTCGTTAATAAGCCAGTGGCATGGGTAGGAAATGGGTATAAATGCATAAATATGAGCTTTTTTAAGGGTATAGTATTTGAGATAGGAATTTGAGATCCTTATTTTGAATAATTTGATTGAGTAATAATTGGGATTACTTAGATTTCCTCTGTATACCTACCTATTCGATTTGCTATGAAGTTTTTTGTTAGAAGACTACAATACCTCAGAGTAACTAGAATATCCTTACAACTATTAATTTAAATTATAATTCTATCCTTTATTACGCATACGTAACACGATAAGAATGGAAATAAACATGATGAAACGCATGAAGCCTTAAAATTCTTGGCTTATGTTTCATTATACCTAAGTACATAGCTGTATAATAATTATAATTATAATAATTATAATTTTTGCATTTCCCGCATTTATATTAATTTGTTTAATTTCCAAGAAAACTAAAGCTATTTATTCATAAAATTAATCTCTAGCACCATCTAATGCAATTATATGTACGCAGAGAGGTATTATTGCATGAGATATTTTGAACCAATTAGGTATAATACTTACGTATCTTTTATAAACATATCATACAGCAAATTTGCATTTTTATTTTTAGTGTTATAACAACAATAACTTATGTTCAAGATCTAAGGAACTTGGTTTTAAATCATGCCTATACTTAATAATAGAAGAATGGGTTATTACACATGGGTGTATGCCTATTATACATATAATACAACATTGTATTTTTTTAGTTTATACATACAGGGTGTCCCGTAAGTAATGGTCCGTGGTGAAATGGGAGATTCTTGGTTCAAAAATATTACGATCTGACACGACTTGCTCTAACAAAATCTTGATAATAAAAAAGATACAGGGTGGCAAAGTTGAGATTTAAAAATTTTCTTTTCAAAATATCTCGAAAAATTGTACAGGTACGAACGTGAAAACTTGGGGATAGATGTTTTACGGTATGAGAAATCATAATTTGATAACCGTGTCGATGTATTTTATAGAGGGCGCCACTTAGGTCATGTTGACGACGTAAATGAACACATAACTTTTTTATCATTCAGGATATCGCGCATTTTATTGTGAAATATTAAAACTACATCATTGATGAGAAAAAAAGGTATACCGGTTGTCAGTCTCAAAAGTTAGTGGTTTTCGAGATAATTGACAGTTAATGATTTTCTCTACTGATACTGTTCAGAATTTTTTGCTTACTGCTAGTACTTGGAAAATTAAAAAATGCCGAGACATAATAATTTTTCAAATTCAGATAAGAGAGATATGATTTCTCCGAGGATTTCTCTTTATTGCAAACAAAACTTCAATGGGCAAGCTGCGAAACGAGAATACCTGTCACGATATCCAAACAGACTGCAACCTGGTAATCGACTATTTCAGAATCTGTATAGGAATTTAGGTGAATATGGTTCATTTGTTTGCTTTTTTAATATGTCAAAGTGAAAAATGTTTAATTGCCAAAATGCTGGTTATTATCTCAACCTACTGCATTAAGATTTCTGATAATAAAAAAAAAATAGAAATAATGCAGGAGATTATTAAAACGTGATTATCTCGAAAACCACTAACTTTTGAGACTGACAACCGGTATACCTTTTTTTCTCATCAATGATGTAGTTTTAATATTTCACAATAAAATGCGCGATATCCTGAAGGATAAAAAAGTTATGTGTTCATTTACGTCGTCAACATGACCTAAGTGGCGCCCTCTATGAAATACATCGACACGGTTATCAAATTATGATTTCTCATACCGTAAAACATCTATCCCCAAGTTTTCACGTTCGTACCTGTACAATTTTTCGAGATATTTTGAAAAGAAAATTTTTAAATCTCAACTTTGCCACCCTGTATCTTTTTTATTATCAAGATTTTGTTAGAGCAAGTAGTGTCAGATCGTAATATTTTTAAGCCAAGAATCTCCCATTTCACCACGGACCATTACTTACGGGACACCCTGTATAAATAAATTACACCGCGCATTATAATGGTATATTTAGATTGTAGGTAAATTGTGTAATTATAATGTAACTTACGTATTCGCGTCAATTTGGCGATAATAAAATGGGATAAACATACCTACGTTAACAATATTCAGGTAGGTATAATCATATAAAATGTCATGAAAAAGTGATGAGAAGAATATCGTGTAGGCTTATAATAGCTTATAATGCTTTCATGTTATTACACTATAGGTATGCCGCAATTTTGTGCCCAGAAGTCTCTACACCTAAAGGTACATGATCAGCGAAGAGTAGAAAATTTTAAAATTATTCTAAATAAACATACCTATAGGGTCTAAGCGGCTTCTCTTAGGAGTTAGAGCTCCTCAAATTGAGCACTCTAAAGATGGTTTTTCCTTTAACTGGGTTGTTCTTTACCTACAGAATCGTATTTTAAGCTTAAAACAAAGAATAACATTTTTCATGATCAAGCCTCGTTAAGGAAATATTTTCAAATTTGTTGTTCAGTTACCTATATATATATACTAAATAAAATATTTTCTTTTATTGCGGCCTTAGTTTGACTATACATAGTCAATTTTGTTATCAATATCCCATAAATCACATAATCAAATAATGTTAGTTTGATATACATATAGAAAATACGTGTATCCCTACACCCCTCTGTATATATTTTTTTTCATAATTTTATTCTGAAGAATCAGCCTGTGAAGTTTGGCCAAACTTACAGTAAACACCCTCCATGTAACATAGTATTTGCCTTGTATAATAGATACCAATAGCAATAAAAAATCAGTAACTTGACACAAAATGATAGTTAGGTAGGTACTATTACAAAACAAATCAAAAGAGTCTCGCTATGGGTCTTCCTTCTCTGCCAAAGTCATTTATTTTAATTGACCGGGGACAAAACAAAAAATAAAGCTTAGGCAGATAAGCTAATCTACTTTTACACCTCGATATAACCATTTTGATTTTAAATAAGTTATTGCGGACCAATCCTGAACATCCTATAAATTATTATTGTCAGAACATATTGTAACCTTTATGCTGTGGCTAGTTTTATGATAAATTAACACGAGGAAGTAAATGATGTTTTTATATCTTAATCGTTGAAAAAATGTCTTACTATAATACCTACAATTCACATCATTAAATGTAACTGTGTATAAATCTATCACTTTCACACCTTATTGCACTTATTATAATTATTATAATTGTTTAATTATATATGATTGTTTTAATTGTCTGTGTTTACCTATTTATGTTGACATGTCTATTTATTAGCTTATAATTAATGTGTATATCTAATATTACCTTATTTTTGTTGTTTAGAACCGGTGTTAATATCCCTATGATGGTAATAACTGCCGTTCTTATAATCAGTTTTGTTTATTTATTTATTTTATTTCTTTGAATTGACTAACTTTGTTATTATGTTTCTTGTAAGTTGTAAGTATTGCAGTCCCGCTTGACTATTTTGAAAATTTCAAAAATATATTATTTTATATGTTATAGGTAGGTATAACTACCTAATAACTTCAACTGACAACAAATAATGGATATTGACAATTAGTGGCCATTGTATACCCAACGATGAATGAATAAAACGATAGTACCTAATACCTATAGGTAGGTAAATGGGTATAGATATAATTTTTCTTTTTGTTTTTTCCTTTTAATTTTATACCCATTGACCTATACACTATCGTTTTATTCATTTTATTCACAAATGAATTAACCTGAAACGCATTTCTTTGTTTATTTTTTACACAGATATACGCCCGTATTCACAAACGATAATTTCCAAAATAATTACGTAATCAATTATCCCCATCTCATTCTATTGCAAAAAAACTGCATATCTCCATCTCACTCATTTAAATAATTACGTAATTATTTAGGAATTTATCGTTTGTGAATACGGGCAATACAGTAATAATTATTTATACCTGTCTGAAGGTACTTATATGACTTAAGAAATCAATACCTAATTAATACCTTATTAACCCGCGAGTGGTCGCGCCTCTCCGTGAAACGCGAGTGGTCGCGCGTTAGCGTTTTGCTAACATTAAAAAATTTGACTATATAGAAACCTATTACATTGAAATGGGTTAACAACAAATATTTTATCATAATATAATGTAAGTATTTTCATTATTCATCACAAAAATTTTTGAGAAATCAGAAAATTAAAGTAAATCACTGAAAAATATTTTGTACCTATAGCATTGTATGTTTGTGAACATCCATTCGAAAATGTGTGCGGGTAAGGGAAAAAAAGATAAAGCCTAAAAAAACCAAAATGTTTAAACTGCTTATGTATTCAAGTAGAAATGCAATAATAAAAAAAAAACACTATGAAGACGTTGATTCTGGATATTCTGAACAGACATGGTAAATAAATTTACTATGCTCGTTGAATATTCGTTTGTCACATTTTTAACATATTTTTTGAGTTTTACGATTTTTACCTTTACTCATTGTAGGTAACAATAATAAAAAATATGAAAAAATAACAAAATTTTTATATTTGCAATGAGTCGCGTCGTTAGTAAAATGCTAACACTCACAATGATTTCACATACACCGTTAGTCGCACAGTGAGGAAAATTCTAACACTGTCTGCGCGCCCTTCACAGATGACCTGCTACAGGAATACAAAACTGCTTTTCAATAATTTCAGGTAACCACCCCCTAGTAGAGACATATAAACGAGACTAGCTAAAAGATGAAAATTATATCTGGCATGGTTGTCACGTAGTGCCCACTTTCACAAAAATGTTAGCAAAATGCTCATAGGGCGACTACTCGCGGGTTAACGATGGCCTTTCTTCATAAAATTTTTGTGTTTTGTTATTATTTTCAAGTTTATTGTCAGTTGAATTGCCAGAAATTTTCATATTTATTTAGGCAGGTACCTACATAATTAAAAAAAAAAAATGACAAGAGACCAATATCTAACACTTTTCGTTTAAGTAAATTCAAATTTCGATTTCATAATGTCTAGCTTTACTATTTTATTAGACAGGTAAATTAACTTTTTTAAATTATCAAGAATTATTATCCAGTGCGAAAAATGTCAAAAAGTGTTTTCAAAAGTGTTAAATTATAAAAAAAATATAGGAAAGTAGACAACTAAGTATTTTTGCTTTTGGTACCTACTTATACCAACCTATTCTATTGGCAAAACGATAGATTTTAAAATCAAAAATTAAAGATATACACGTCAAAAGTGATAGATGTTAGATATATGGATCTTGTTTTTTTTTTTAGTCATTAGACATGCTTTAATCGTGCAAAAATTCTTCAGTTTCTTCAAGTGCTTTAATTTTGTTTTTCTATAATTTCCTCTTTAAGCGATTCCTACAAAACTTCAATTGATGGTTAAGGAAGATCTTCAGAAAGACTTATTACCTATAATTAGGGAGGCATCTTATACGTACCTCAATATCTTAAGTAAAATAAGTAAGTTCCGTATACAAACACTGTTAGGTAAGTGTATTAGGTATTTAGGTGGAATTTACTATGAAACTTTAGGTGCCCATATTTATAAGTATGCGTATTTATAATTATTGTCGCTGTTACTTCTTGAAACCAATAAAGATCCCTGATTCATCCACTACGCTGTGTCTACCTTTTTATATTAAAAAAAAAAAAAACAGTTCGTTATGTGTATCTAAGAGGTATTTGATAATTTTTCTTGAACCTTCTTTCTAAATTATTGTTGAATTTGTTATTTTTTATGAAATAAACTTTAAAATTTTTATAAAACACCATTTTACGACCGATTTTATTATATTAATTATAGTTTTTAAAAGTATTTTTAAGTTTTTTACATGTTCCCGAAACGTTTCATTTTTTATAAAAATCTTTTAAAATAATAATATACTTTCATCAAAGAATCTAAACCCCAATAAATTAAGACAGAAATTCAAGATCTAAGAGTAAGGTGATGTCGGTGTACCTATACCTAGGACTTTTTACCTTAAAATCGTACCTATTAAATGAAGACAATAAGTAAGTATGGATAGGTAGGTACTTAATGATTTAGGTAAATAAGTATTTAATACCTAGGCGTACTGTCTGACTACTATATCTAATATGTGACTGGCCCTACATATACCTACATATAAAACACAAAACAAACAAAAAATTCATAGAATGAAGGAAATATCCAGAACAAAAAAAAAACTAGGAATAAGTAGGTATACTTATAGATAGATACTTATATTATGTAACAAATTATCGCTGTGATACACCTATAGGTACCTAAATAAAAAATTAACATAAAGATCCCTTCCTAAGGTATCGTATCCGTCGGAGATACGTTGGTAAAAAATAATGTTCCATGTAACAAAGCTTTCTGGATAAGTATATTTTTTTGTGTTGTTTCTGATGAGGTTATTGATAGGTAGGTATAAATGGGACTGGTATAAGGCTTTAGGTAGGTACATATTTTGAGTAACTTTAGGGATGCATTAGAAACATATAACTTAATTAATTATGTATTGAATATACTTAAACCATAACCCCATATTTATCAAAAGGTATAGGTACCTAACACTATATGGCATCCGACGGAGCGATTATATACCTAAAGTAACTAGAATAATTAAGTAAAAATATTTTTTTCGTCTACGATATTAAGTACCTACCTACTTACGCGTTAAACTACCTATAGATATACATATATTTTATCAGATCATGGTACCTTTATACTTATAATTATATTGCCCGTATTCACAAACAATAATTTCCTAAATAATTACGTAATCAATTATCTCCATCTCATTCTATTGCAAAAAAACTGCATATCTCCATCTCACTCATTTAATTAATTACGTAATTATTTAGGAAATTATCGTTTGTGAATACGGGCATTAGTCTATTTAGGATATTAGTACCTACCTACGTAGGTATATTAGTTAGTTTAATTTTTGTTTAATTATTATAAGAGTATAGGTAGGTATAATACAAACCTTACTTGAGCTAGTTTTCCAGTACCAATTTTCATGAGCAGTCCAGTCCAGCGCAGCCCTCCTTTAGCGAGTTTCTCACATGAAATAGGAAATTCCGGAGCTCTTCACATCACAAGACCAACAATATGAACTATTTAGTTCACCTACTTACCGTTACCGTTGAAAGAGTCGCTAGTATCCAATGTTGCATGTGCTTAATCGCCAATCAAGCCGGCGTTGACCAATCAGAGTCTAGACCAAGAAACAGAGGCGGCGCCAAGTGTGTTTGACAAATTTAGGGGCAGTGCGACGTTGACAGTTCCTTGACGTGGACTAAGTGATAGGTGGGGCGCCGGAAGATCGGCCCAAATCAGAATGGCCCCGCGGAGCGCCAAATTTAAACTGAACACGCACGTTAGAGTTACTCGGGGATAGGATTTTACGACCTCGCATGTTTATCTTTAATAGGGATTACGATTTGGAGGTAGATATATTTAAAAATTTGAAATATATTTTCATTTATTGATGTAAGTAGGTAGGGACCTATAATATCGGTTTAAATTATTATTATTTTTTTTTAGGTATACCTACAACATAGGTTCAATTAGGTACTTATTTAACATTTTATTTACCGAGGCTGCGAATATCTAATCAATCATTAAGGGACAAGCATTTAATTTTTGAGTTTTTTGACGATCAATCAGAAAATTCAAAATAGTTTCAGGAGAATTTATCCAAAGGAAGGTAGGTACCTAATAACCTTCTTCCAGTGCTTTAGGGTATTAATAAGATTATGATCCCAGTAAAGGAATATCAACTAAACCCACCTATCTACGTTGCCGAGGTCCCAATTTTCATTCTTTGCGGTAGGCGTTGCTTGAGTCGCTCAGGAAGTTTCATCTAAGAAAAAAAAATCTCAAGGTCATGCTTAATTAAGTCTAGCATTGATGTCAGATCGATAATTTTGTAGATGAAATAAAGAAAGTCAGGAGGGTAATTTTTTACATGCATAAACGATGTTATTACATTATTTTAGAAGTCGTATAAGAAAACGATAATTTAATTATTGTTTGTCTATAAAAAAATTTTCTCTGCATGTAGGTCCCTATCTATAAAAGTCAAAATGTCTACCAAACTTAGGAAACCTATTTAATACCTACACGCATAATAAAAATAATAAATGGTAAAGTTTTTTCCAAGAATTAGGAATACCAACAGTGTGTTCGATATAATAATATCCTTGCATATCAATTTAACGTAATGACACGCAATCAAAAATTCCACTATAATTACCATTGTATTTAATATTCCATTAGCCGACATTCCTATCTACAATGAAACTTTATACCTACATTATGTTTGTCATAGTAATCTATATTATATCGGAAAGTAATTTTGTTGTTTTATGACAAATGGCGGCCTCCAAAAGAAAAATTTACTTCCAATGAAAATATTCATTATTTATGCATTTGATGGACAATGTCAATAACCACGAAGTAAACTCAAGTAAAATTGTAATACTTACCGAGTATATGTTCAAATATTATGATTGATTTATATATAGGTATACCCGACCTATACACCTAAATATTTATAAGACCTTCCTAAAATATGAATTGATATTTTATACATAATTATTTAGGTATACCATATAAGTTTCATTGTTATACAGGGTGCACCATATATCCTTCTCTATATTGCTATCTCCTAACGCTAATAGATACAGGGTCGTTTAAACTCAACAAAAGATGCGTAATTTTGTGGCCATCTCGAATCAGTCAAGACATGCAAAATATCTGTGACCGTTCCTGAATATCCTGAAAAAACTGAAAAATCGAGATTTATTTTTGTCATATCTTTTTTATTATTGGAGATTAATAAATAATTTTTTGTGGGCTTACATAAGTTGGCAAGAGCTACCCATCTAACGTTTCAAAAATTTTCAAAGCCGACTAGATCCTGTAGTTTTCATAGTCAACTTTCGTTTTTCTTATGGCCGCCATGTTGTTTTTTTATGTTGTTCGGTATAAAAAAAAATAATAAAAACCAAAAATTGTTAACCTTTAAAAAATAAATTTAAAACATTTTTATTCTTCTTTTTTCTTTACAAAAAATACACCTTTTTAGACCGAATTTCATAGATAAATTAAAAAACCATAAGACAAGCACTATTTCGGCATATTTTACTATGTTGACGTATTTCGACGATTTTTTACAGGTTTTTATTTGAAAAAAGAAGAATAAAAATTAAAAAAAAAATATTTTTGAAGTTTATTCGTTATAGGTTTCCATTATTTTTTTCATATCGAACGACATAAAAAATAATATGATGGCCATAAGAAAAACGAAAGTTGACTATGAAAACTCCAGGATCTATAGTCGGCTTTGAAAATTTTTGAAACGTTAGATGGGTAGCTCTTGCCGACTTATGTAAGCCCACAAAAAATTATTTATTAATCTCCAATAATAAAAAAGATATGGCAAAAATAAGAAATCTCGATTTTTCAGTTTTTTCAGGATATTTCAGGAGCAGTCACTTGTATGTCTTGACGGATTCGAGATGACCACAAAACTGCGCATCTTTTCTCTAATTTAACCAACCGATCCTGTATCTTTAGCGTTCAGGAGATGATTAGCAAGGATACATGGTGCACCCTGTATAATATAGGTATGGCCCAATTTTTATTATGCATCCTACCTACAGGGTGTTTAATTAGTCAGTAAATATAGCTATGTATACTTATATACAAACTTAATTAGGGTATGTAATAAATTTATGAGCGTATTTCTGGGACGATTTTAAATACAAAAGTTGATATAAACATGTGTCCTCAAATGTCTGGTTTTCAATGGTGTTATGTAGTGTTCTTTTTATTATTCTCACCAAAATTATTACAAAGAAAAATGTACATCACTGACTTTTTTTTTTAATTTTTGATATTTGTTTCAGATTAGGCAACTAAAAATACAACTTTTATGTTTCCTTACTTTCCTTCGTATCTCTTATCGTTTTCGACAGATAAAATAAAACCGCTTCAATGCAAAAATTGATAAAGCCATGCATTAAAATAAAAATCAATTTTCGACATGAATTGAAGCGGCTTTTTTATATTTCTCGAAAACGATAAGAGATACGAAGGAAAGTCAGAAAACATAAAAGTTGCATTTTTAGTTGCATTCATCTGAAAAAAATGTCAAAAATTAAAAAAAAAGTCAATCGCGTACAGTTTTCTTTGCAAAAATACATCCCCCCCCCCCGTGACGCCATTGGACTTGATAATTTTTGAACCAGAGCTCATCATTAGGTACTGCAAATAGCACAAATTTGAATAGTATCGGCAAAAGAATGTTTGAGATATTAATAAAAAACCGGTTTAAGAAAAAAACTTTAACACTGTCTATCTTGAAAACTTCCTTTATCTTTATGAAATTTTCGATTTAAATTGGCCAGGGTTAACGTTCTTAATTTAGTACCTACATGTAGACATACCTTTAATTAACACCCTGTATAAAGAAAATTCTGATGGAAATTTCTTAACTAGGTATACCTAATTTTGACGGGGGGAGGGGGGTTTCGTAAGAAAAAAATTCGTCCTTAAGAGAAGTTTCTAGTTTCTTCAGGTAAATTACCTATACCTATCAATTTAATCCGAGAAACGATTTGAAATTAAGGAAAAAATAATTTTTGGCAATCAAAAACCACCACCAAAGAGTCTCTTATCCGATCATAATTTTATAAACCTACATATATACAGGTGTCCCAGTTTTTCCCTGCAAAATGTAGGTATACCTAATTACCTAGATAATAAATAAATGTTTGTTAGAATTTATAAGAAAAAAATTTTTCTGAGTAAAATGTTTTCTATACTTTTTTCAATTCCTTAACATGTTGCAGCTGTTCTTAGATAGTAAGTAAACTTCACAACGGTAGGTATATGCCTACAGGGTGTTATGCCCCTACATTCTTTGTCTGAAACATTCTTTTGTCGATATTGCTGAAATTGGGGAGTGTTATTTGTATAGTAATAAGGAACTCTTTAGCTCCTTATATAAGTCCAGTGGCGTCCAGAGGGGCACCTTCACCAATATTATTGCAAAGAAAGATGTACGTCACTGACTTTTTTAAATTTTTTATATTTTTTTCAGATTAAATGACTGTAACATGTCTTAACATGTTACAATTGTTGAGTTGAGTTGAGAAAAATAAAAAAAGTTTACAGACATCTTTTTACTCGGAAGAAAATTTTCTATCTACATAATTATAAATTTTGCGGTGAAAAAATTGGGACACCCTGTATACAGGGTGATTCTTTTAACCTGAGATATCCAAAAATCTCAAAAAAATAAGAGGAGTATTGTTTCTTTACAAAAGTGCAAAGTTTTGTGCAAAGTACAAAAGTTTTGGTCGATGAGGGATGTTTTGAACACAAAAACCTGCATCCCTCATCCCTTTCAAGGTAGTTGAGATAACTTTAAAATTTTAAATAGCCAACCTCTATTTTTTATTACAAATTCATATTCAGCAACAAAAAATGTCTAAGATTTTTTGTGTTTAATCATAGATGCCGCTGTAATCGAGGTTTGATTTTATTCATTCTCCCTAATAGGTACTTATGTCAAAATTTTGGAAAGAAAATTTTTTACAAAAATAATTTTGTTCGATGGGGGACATCGTTTAAACACAAAAAACCACCCTACACCCCACATCACTTGCGAGGGAGTGGGGATAACTTTGAAATTTTAAATAAAAAACACTATTTTCATTGCGAATTCGCTTTCGGAGACAAAATTGCGTAGATAACCTGAAACATTTTTTGCACATGTTTTTTGAATCAATAGGTACGAATTCGCAATAAAAAATAGGAATTGTTACTTAAAATTTCTCACTCCTTCGCAAGGAGTGAGGGGTGCAGGACTGTTTTTGTGTTCAAGAGATGTTCCCCAACGAACTTAACCACTTTTGTAGAAAACATTTTCCCGCAAAGTGGGTACTTCGGATATTTGGATATTTGGATATTTCAGGTTATAAGAATCACCCTTAATTTGGATCCTGTTTCAGTAAAAAAATCATCGAAAATTTGAGGTTTTTTTGGTAGTATTGTATATTATTGCCAAAGTTCTTTTTGTTTCAAGTCATTTTATAAAAAATAAATGGATTAATGTGAATTTTTACTCCATTTTAAGGGACTGTAGCTTTTCAGTTGAACATTGAAAACATCCCCTTATAAAATGATCAAGAAAAATAATAAAAATAATTGTAACGGGCCCTTGAGATGTAAGTAACTATTTAAATATTCAATTCGAAAGCAATTAACTTCGACGAAATGGTATATGAAAAACAAAAACTTCCTTATATGCTTAAATTGAAGTGCAATTAATCTAAAGAGGAAACAGCTGCAACGAACAGCCACTTTGAAGACATCTGAGAAAATATCCCAGCATGTCGCCTATGCATAAAGTCTCTTCTAATCTCGTGTAATTTTTTGTTCCTTAATTTAAATCAACAGACTGCTGCTTACACTTCTTAACTTTGTTTCAACCCATTCTTAATTAATATATTTTGATATTTTCCCCTTAAACATGTCCTCAAAAAAAGGTATAAAAATTAACCGATAAACATCTATTTTCTAGTAATCACGTTCTTCTCTAATTCGTTTCCTAAACTAATTTACTATAGTATATAGAATGCAACAATAATATATTTCGGGCATTAATGTCAAGAGTAACAGACGTTGTCAAATCTATGGGTCAATCAGGGTGATATTAAATTATTTATAAAAGAAAAGAATAATTATTATAGGTCAATGAATCTTAGGAGCAGATCATTAAAAATTTTTATAAAAAGATCTTGTCGACCAGTTTCAAGTCTTAACACATCCTCAGGACAACTGAAAGTGAGACTAATAAGTTTATAAGTCCATGTAAAGTGGCCATAAAATGACAAAGGCTTTATAATAGGTACTCACTTATCTATTTTACAAGTAGTAAAGCAGACTGGAAGTAAAAAGGCATGCAAACATAATAGTAATCCCAAAAATATACAATAAACTTCTTTTACCGACATATAAAAATGGGCTCCAGTACGTGGTCCAAAGAAAAATTATTTAATTATTTATTTTGACTAACTCCAAAACATACCTAATCACACGTCAACAAGCCTAACAAACAATTAAAACCCTTTCCAATCAAAATGGCTGTAGTAATAATTATTTTCCCTCTAAAAAAAGTTCCCCTGCAAACCATCCAGAACATTTGAAGTGTGCAAATGAGTGACATAATGTCATTAATGGTGGGCTTCATAATCTTGGAAGTTGAATGTCTTTCAAAAAGTTGGAAAGTAAGAAGAAGAGGAGTGTCAACATTTACATATGTTGTTTTGTTGTTTTCTTTCAGACATGCATCTATCTGGAAGCTTTCTAGCAGATCAAGAGACCTCGTTTGTTTATTTGTAGTAGCAATTTGTTGTTATCGTCATGGTTGAAGTTATGGTGGTTAACCACGATGTGTAAAAAAGACATGCTAGATACATAAAGCTAAACTACATAACTCAATTAATCATGCAATATTATTGCAATGATTTGACCAATTCTTGCTCTGATTCCTGTAGGTGCCAGCTTGATATGAGTAAATAATTTTATTATCATAATTCCGACAGAACACCTGAGTTTAATAATCAATAAACACAATTATGTGTACGCACGTATGACTTGTTATTAAGATTAATTTGATTTATAATCCTCAGACATACCTACCTTAGGCATTATTTATTTAATAAATCATATTTGAATTATTATTTAAAGGTAGTTAGAAAGTCTGACTATTTACGAATAAATAAATAATGTGTATGGGAGCTGATTTAATATTTTATCTCCAAGATATACCTACTTAAAGACATGTTATAGCCAGTTCGTTAAAGTATAAGTTGGTAAGAATTGGTGCAGAAAAGTTTGCGAAGCTTCTAAGTAAGAAAGCACTTGGGTGAAAACTTTTGAAAGATATAAACAATCAACCCCAACTTGTGATGAAGATGCTGGATAATGATAAGAGAAGCTTTTCCATAAAGAGTTAAGTGAAAAGTGATCTCAAGGTCTTCATACTGAACATTTATTTGGCCATATATTTCAGGGCTTGGTAGTCAGGACCGCAAACAGCTTTATGGAAAGTGCTAGGGGTGGCGGCACATAAATCAATAACGCTGAATTGTGTAGTGTTCTCCGTCTCGCTCTCCCTCTCTCTTCTTTCCTAGTTTGCGATTTCCTTGAACAGTTTCCGTCTTGCTCACGCTATTTCCAAATCTTCAAACCAACTTTAATATTTCCCTGAAATATATTATTGCAGTTTCATTTCTATTATTTTGCGCTTTCACTGTTTGCTTTCGATGTTAATGTGGAAAAGATCTTGACACTTGTTACTGTGTTTCATATATGCGGTGTTTCATAAAGTCTGGAATGATTTATGGCAGAAAAATATCCTTCGCAATTCATGAAAATATCCCTCGGTTTTATACTCTGGAAGTTATTATATACATTTTCGCTGAACTGATGCCCAAACTAATCAGAATTTTGAATCTATTGCTTTAATACCTATGCACGCTTTATCATAATATCACTAATAATACGAGAAATAGAACATCGTTTTCAAAAATAGAAGATGTTTCCTAATTGGGTATAAGTATCTACTAAGGGGTGAAATAATCCTACATTCGCTTAGGAGTAAGTTAATGGTAGGATCAAATATTCAATGGTGTCAAAATATTCAATTCATAAGTGGCTGGATTGCCACAACATGCTTGGAAATAGAATTATAACGAGTCGTCTTGGAGTCGTTATAGTGTTGACGTCCAGGCATATGATGATGACTTGGTCAGAAGTTCTAAAACGACTATTTCTAGCGTACTTCGAAAAGTACTCGAGGTGATTTATCAGTGGTACAAAAGGGAATGCATGCATATGTCAGTCAAGCCTCGCAAAACTGTCATAGTACAATTTTCCAGAAAGAGAAGGTTGGACGTTTTAACGCCCCAAACTCTTCTGGGAGAAACCATTCCATTTGCAGAGGAAGCCTTCCTAGGAGTCATCCTGGAAAAAAGCTCACCTGCAACTCCCATCTGGAAAGAGTAATACAAAGAGCCAAACTTTCCTTTGGATTTCTAAGAGAATCTGTGTCTAAACATGGGGAATTGATTCAAGCAAATACATACTGGCTTGACGTAACGATCGTCAAACCTATGATTGCGTATGGCTGTACCGCTTGGCGGTCAATAGGCCAGCTCAGGCCATGGCCAAAGCAAAGCTCTCTAGCCTACAGAGACTTATCCGGCGATCTGTGCATTAACACCATACCGTCGGCGACTATGGGAATCCTACTGACCTTACCACCTCTCCATAGGTACATATTTATTTCGGGAGAGAGGCCAGATGAACTACATATAGAATGCTGCAGATGCCATGAAGCTTGTCAAAGGCATGGCTTATAATTTGGAACAAACCAGGATACTGGATGACATAAACATAAAAAGTCACAGTCTACTATGTACCTATGCCCTCGGACATAAATGCCTAAGACAATCATGACCCGCTATGCCTTATAAAGCTTTCATCTGGGAAGACAACAGAAATGGACTCCTAACAGCAGATTTTAGACGGTTCAGACATGGATCTAAGACATCCACAGGAACTGGAGTTGGGGTGTGTAGCGCTGGCTCGAAGAAGAGGATATTCTCGAGCCTAGGCTTTCACGCAACCACTTTCCAGACTAAAATATATACCATAGAGATCCAGTAAAGGCAAGAAGCAAGACCAAGTTGATCTATAAGTGTCTGGAACTCTTATCTGATTCAGGCCCTGATGGATATGGAGAGAACGAACTTGCCAACTCTCTGGCTGGAAAAGGTGCCGAATCCGAATTTATCGGACCAGAACCAGCAGTTGGAATATCACCGAATATTACCAAAACAATAACAATACGCAAATAGGCTGAGAAGGGTAGACTGTCAGTTGTTGAGCACTCTGGCAAAACCTATACCAAGATTGGACCACTCGAAGACTTTTAAGATAAATGAACCGAAAAAAGGACTAAAAAACTATTAGAGCTTAAGAGAAAAGAACTAAGAGCCTGCAAAGTCAGGGTTTAGCAATCAGCGATCAGCGCTGAATGCCTCCTATGCTTGGAGGATGACTAAATAGCAAAGCACGATCATAATGCGAGTGTCCCCCTTTGAAAAGAAGCAGACTACAATATTTCGGGAGAATTATCTCTCGCAGGAGAACGTGGATACATTTCCAATAGTCAAGATAGTCGTCATCAGCGACCTCAAGGAGGCCGACTTGATGGGGTTTTTGTAGCTCGATCAAAAAGTGCGGGCCACAATGGACCTTTAGTCGCAGTGAAGGTGTCAATTGTGAAACAATTTACAATTGTGGCCATTGGGCCCATTGTGAAAAATGTTGACATTGCTTCTTTCAATTAAATTTAATTATCATACCTTACTGTTAAAATAAACGAAGGATCTAACAAAACAGTATATGCATAGGTACAATTCAACCAGAGGCGTGCGCAGAAAAAAGTAGGGAAGGTCAATGTGTCTTAAGCCGCAGTTTCCAGTGTTCACGCTTCGATTCTCTCGGAAGAAAATTAAAAAAAAAGTGCCCCGGCATAACAAAAAAGTACCTATATTCAAAATTTCAACAGATTTTCCCAAGAAATACGGAATTATGATTTTTTTTTAATTTTGATTTAATGACCCTGTTATCTTGAAAATGGTACGCCTATGTGGATAAAAAAAAACTTCATTATTTTTGATCAAACAAACAGAAACAGACCTAATTTTTCACAACACCCTGTATACGTTATTGAGTAATTATTATTACTTGTGCCAAAAAATAATAAAATAGAATGCTGGACAACACATCCCGTTTGATAATTTGTTGTTAATTACCTTACAAGCGGTAAAATTTACATGGTTGCACATAATTTGATATAAATAAAACCAAAACCACACCTCATAAATTTCGCAGCCCCTGAACACACATAAACATCATGTAAACACATCTTTTTATAAAGCAAAGACTATAGAGGTACAACAGTAGGAGCGATCTTAAATCATCATCTGCGATTTTATGGATGTTCCCTTCTCGCATTCATCTCCTTTTGCGATGCATTCCGGTTAGCTCCCTCCGTCTCTCTCCAGTCCACGTCGTCCCGATACGACCAACTAGGATAATCGCGTACGGCGTGTGCTCGAAATGATTTACTGGGAGATTACTTTAAGAGGCCACTTGTTATTGCCCATAACTTTTGATTCAAGTGCCGTTACAACATACGCTCGGAAAGGGGAAAGAGACACGAATAGGGGCACTCCCGTGAGTTAGAACGAGAAGCTGACCTACGATGGAGGTTAAACTCAGCGGTTTACAGTCGTGTATTACACGAACGACTCAATTTCAGCTTTATTGATGTACGCTATAAAATTACAGGTCATATTACGAAAGTGGGGACAATCAAATAACAATTACTTATGTTAAGAGCCCTGTTTATGGTACTGGTTTTGAGGAATGATCACCAGTGATTTAGTTAATTGTTGCGGTGTATATATATATTCGTTTGAAATTACAAATTGCAGTCTTACGATTAACATGTTGTTTAGTTTATTAAATTACATATGATTGGTTTCGTCGATCATGGGGAAAATAACGATCTGTAGGATATTCTGATGCGATGTTGACATCATGGTGAAGCATTTGCTTTGAGAGATATAGTCTAGGGAAAACCCCATTAAAAAACCTAGACACACCATCCTGTTGAGATTGGTTTGAAGTATTCCAATCATTTTGCCCTTCTGAGGTTATCTGGCTGTTAATGTAGATTTTGTTTACAAGAGCTTCAAATTCTGTAACCAGTCTATTGTTTCGGTGGAAATTTTATGAATTGCTTGAAAACCTCCAGAAAATTTGGTTAAAGGACATTCATTGACAATGTGATTGATGGATTCTTCAGGATGTCCGCAAATACAGGAAGCGCTTGGTATTAAATTCCATTTATGTAACATTGAATTACATCTACCGTGTCCTGTTCTTAAGCGATTTACTTGTACCCAGACTTTCCTTCTGATTTCAAAACCGTTGACTAATGATGAAGGATCTTCGATTAAAGTGTTGTTGAATAAAGAAACACTTTTATTTCGCCAATCATTTCTCCATTCATCTTCAATTTTAAATGGTCGATCCAGGTATGTTTCTAGCCACACAGGTCTTCTTGATTTTAATCTCGTTGTTGGAAGATTATTTAGGTCCGATGTTATTGAAAAATCATCTGGAAATGTTCGGTATTTATTCATGATTTTATGTGTTGCTTGTTGTCTTCGGAGATTAGATGGAGCAATATTTGACAAAACAGGTAACCAAGGGATCGGAGTTGAGGAAATTGTTCCAGTAATAATTCGTAATGTTTGGTTCAGTTGAATATCCACTTTTGATTGATGTACACTGTTGAGCCATACGGGTGCACAATATTCCGCTGTTGAATAAACAAGTGCAAGAGCTGATGTGCGAATTGTTTTTGCATTGGCTCCCCAAGTTGTTCCAGCAAGTTTGTATAGAATATTATTCCTTGTTTTTAATTTTTGTTTCACTTTTTCTAAGTGTTGATTATAGGTTAAAGATATATCCAAAGTCACACCAAGATATTTTGGATTGAAATTATGATTCAGTGACGATCCGTTGAAAGTTATATTTAGCTTTTTAGATTTTTGGTGGTTATTGAGATGGAAACATGTAACTTCTGTTTTTGAAGAGTTTAAGCAAAGACGCCATTTCTTAAAGTAATCATTCATGATTTTCAAATCAGAGCACAGCGTTTCTTCTAATAAATTAAATTCGCTGTTTTGGTAAGTTAAAATAATGTCATCGGCATATATGAATTTTCTAGATTTGGTTGCAGGCAAATCACTAATGTAAATATTGAATAGCAGTGGAGATAAAACAGAACCTTGTGGGAGACCATTATTTAAGATTCTGTATTTACTGCTCTTTTCGTTTACGAAAACTTTTATTTTTCGGTCTGATAGCATATTTTCCAATAGATTCATAATCGTCTTACAACCAATGGTTTTATATAATTTATGTAAGAGACCTTCTTTCCACACAGTGTCGTATGCTGCAGATAGATCTAGGAAGACTGCTCCTGTTTTTAATTTTCTTTGAAAGCCACATTCAATGTGGGTTGTCAACGTCAAAACTTGGTCACATGTATTTCTGTTTGGCCGAAATCCACCTTGTTCAATAAGTAATTTTTCATCAACAATTGGTAATAGACGATTGTATAAAAGTTTTTCCAGTACTTTATAAGTGATACTAAGCAAAGCAATAGGTCTGTAGCTTGAAGAGTCATCATTTGGTTTCCCAGGCTTTAGAATTGCGCTAATTTTTGCTTTTTTGAAATCTTCAGGTAGTCGACCTGAAACCAGAATGTTATTAAAAAAAGAAAGTAGCCATTTTAATGAAAAACTCCCCAGATTTTTTAAGAATTCAGTTAAAATACCATCGAAACCAGGTGATTTTCGATTTTTCATGGAATTTATTGCTGCTTTAAGTTCTTTTAATTCAAATGGTTTAGACAATGTGTCAGAATTAATGGCATTTTTTCTTTGTTTTCTTAATTTATTTTTAATGTTTTTCTGTTCTTCTTTAGATACTAAAACAGAATTAGAAACTTTCACTATTCTAGAAGAAATAGAATTAGGTGAAATATTATATTTTTGCTGTTTTATTTGATTAGTAGTTCCTAATTTGCTAAGTAGGTTCCAACTGCTTCTACTAGAATGAGTGAAATTCATGTTTTCCATTAAAGTATTCCATTTTTCTTTCCGTGAATTGTTCAGACAATTCAAAATTGTATTTGCTGCTTCTGTAGTGGGCGCTTTTTTATATGATTCATAGATTTCCTGAGTTTCTTTGGTCCAACAAGGAATATATTGTTGTCGAAATCCTCTAGGTATTGTTCTTTTAGCTGTTGCTTTTATGATACCTACAAATCTAGAATAGTTATTATAAGTGGGCTTAATCCATCTTATGTTATTGTCTATTTGAGTTCTAAATTCTTTCCAGTTTGCTTTGCCAAAATTCCATCTTGGTTTTTGTAATGAATTAATATATTCAATACGAATTCCTGTTCTAATTAACGTCGGCTTGTGCTGGCTATGTGGAAAGTGTTGTAATACTTCCTTGATAATAGGTAATGGTATATCATCATTGTCTTTAGATATTATGCATAAATCTGGGTTATAATTTTTACGCCATCTAGAAGAATAAAAACTTTTTTTATCTTTCGGATTATATTTCAAATGATAATTATTTCTCTCAATCCAGTTGGACAAAGCAATGCCATTTCGGTCGTTGAAATCATAACCCCAAGAATTATGATGACAATTAAAATCTCCTGCATAAATAACTGGGTGTCCATAAACTATAGGAAAATCTTCTGGCCATTGAACTTTTGGAGGTTTATATAAATTACAAATGAAAGTATCTGAAACTTTTATGACAATTATAAATATACCTTCATAAATATTATTATATATGATTTCAGGATTGTGAATATTTTCCTTAACATAAGTAGCACATCCGTGTATTGCACTGTTTAATGATTCAACAAGTGTATAACTTGGAATAACACCTCGAGATAAAATTTGTTCATTAGAATTTGTGTGCGTTTCTTGAAGAAGTATTATATCTACATTTTTATCATTGCAAATTTTAGATAAAAAGTGGCACTTATCTTTAGATATTCCTTCAATGTTTAGTTGTAATATGGTCAAATTCGAGCCAAGTGTCAATTCTTTAGAGCTGCATGACTGGGAGTATTCCAAGGAATCGGTCCAGTCTTCACAGTGACGATCTTTGTGGATTTTGTTGTTGTTTAATCCATGATGGGCTCTAGTATTCAAGCTATCGTCTGCCATCAATATTATTCACTAATTTCTTTGAAAAAAGTAAATATTTAGGAGAGTTTTATTTTTATATGTGATCAATGTCAGTTTGACATTAACTTTTTTAATGTAATAATAGTTCATGGTAGAAAAAGTTTATTGGATATAAATAGGTCTTTAGATTATTTCTATTTTTTCAAATATTCGAGATCATAAAACAGCATAATGTGATAATTATTCGCTACAGTCTTCCGTTCTACATTTCTTCTGGCACTTTCTTCTCTTCAAGAAATTGCAATTTATAACCAGAATTTTAGACTAATTCCGCCTGAATTAAAATTCCGCCTGAATTTTCTTTTCTAACTATCAACTATAGCAGTTTTTCTCTCTTTAATCGTGAGCGCTTTTAATTAATTTGAACAATATAAATTAATAATCAAACTTCAGTAATTAATTTCTTCGCCTAATGAAATTTAATCTTCTTGATTATTTATTTTATTAACCTCTCCTTTGAAGAAGAACGGCCTTCAGTAAA
The DNA here is from genome assembly GCA_910589415.1 of Malachius bipustulatus. Classification (NCBI taxonomy): domain Eukaryota; kingdom Metazoa; phylum Arthropoda; class Insecta; order Coleoptera; family Melyridae; genus Malachius; species Malachius bipustulatus. Next base: position 20,893,954 of record OU342633.1, read on the forward strand.
TCATTAAAGCTAAAATGTCAAAAACGTCAAATTACATCCATTTCATTGAGCTTGGACTAGAGATGGGAGAACTTAATTAGGGAGTAGCGACAGATGTAAAATAACCTGTTACTTTGAAATGCCCATGGGGAGAAACACTGTTTACGACTATTTGACTCTAAGGATTTAGAGTTATGGATAACATACCGATTTGTGATTTCAGACTGACGGTAGTGAAATTACAGTTACATATTTTGAAACAGCTCAAAACGAATCACAATTACAGTTATAGTAACCGTGACAGCGGATCACAATCATAGAAAATTGAATAGACTGTGCTAAGTAGTCTTACTAATAAGTCTACTAGTTCATATTAATAGAAAATCAAGTGACGATATACGTTTCCATCGCCATGGCCAACTCAGGACGTGTTATAATTAATGAACACCCGATATTAAATAACCTTTTTTGGTTTCTTCCAAAATTCGGCATTCTCGCTGCCAAAATTTATAGGCTCTAAGTACACATAAAAACCATTAAAACAAAACAACAAATGCACTGCTGTAATGCTGATGGAATTTTTTTTTTACATTTTGTCGCACAAGCTAAAGCAGGTTATTCTATATTTAGGGGTAGTTTTGATGAAATAGTAGTATGGTGGGTCGGGGTGGTGCACCCCAAGCGACTAGGCCACCAAGGGCCCTTTTTGCCGTACTCGAACCATGGTGGAACTCCTACTCGAACCTTCCCGGCCTTTTGATAAAGGCCAGAAGGTGGTTGTATGAGAGGAGTTTATTAGGAGTTTATAAGGAGGATAGCATATAGGGCAGACCGGGTCTCGAGTAATCCCCATAACTTGTAGGTGTCTGTTCAGACTGCTGTGACCAGTGAGAATCCCGACTGGTAGTCTGATTTCTTGTCGGTTAATTTGGACATGATGATCTGTCTGTTTCCGATCGGACCAGCCAGAAACAGCCTGGCCTGTCTGCAGCCTGATACTATTTCCTAGTGATCCTCTAGACCCTTGCGAGTCAATTATTATTTTATAGCTTCTTTGAGAAGATTTTTGGTCAGACCCAGTACAGGCTCTGGTCGACAAAAGGTTTCCCTGGTCCCGAACTTCGCGTAGTGGTCTGCTAGCTCGTTACCTGGTACACCTGAGTGTGCGGGAACCCATACGATATGCACTGATTGTCTGTCCGTCAGTCTGTTCAGCGCCACGGCACACTCCTGGACCAGTGGGAAGCTGGTTCCGTGTGTGCCCAGCGCTTTCGCGGCGGCCTGGCTATCTGTGCATATGTACCTATATCGTTCGTTCCTTGGCTTCTATTATCTGCTCCAATCAGGCTGCTTGCAGGATAGCGTAAACCTCCGCCTGGAAGACGGTTGTGGTAGACCCAAGAGGAAAGGATCTTCCCAGTTTTGATGAAAGCGAGGAGGTGAGCTATGGTCTTGTTCATTATACGTCAAAAAGTTTCCCTTTCATACCATCAACATTGACAACGTATCTCGGGAACTTTTCATTGTTGACGTCTGTTCAGGGATAATCACACTGAGCATTTTAAATAGACACCACTGCATATTCTGTTGAAGCATCAACAAGAAGAACGTGGTGGTTTGACGGTATATATCATAGATATTCGTTCCATCGTCTTTGAAAATTCGCACACTAGAATTTGCCTAAAGATCTATTGTTAAGCTGGTCATATGAATTTCGGCATTAACTAATCATTAAGGACCTGTAATGTCATTGGTAATATTATGTGCATGGATTTCTGCTTCCGCGAGCAACAGATTTGCAGATTTGTACCAATATTCCTTACCAATAAGCCTTCGTCAAAGAACTATACAAAGAACACTATAAAAAGAACAACCACACAGGTCTGCTTATTGTTTCTATCATTCATTATCGATGTAGAATGTCATTTTAAGCGCCAGTTTCGGTAATAGGTCAGGTACCCTAATCATTTTGAGGATATATAGGGTGGTTGTAAGCTTCGAAATGAAGGAAACTGACTTGAGGTAGTAATAATTGCTTCAATGAACTGGCAAGTCTCGCTCATAGATGTTAGATGTCGTTACGGTCGCCAAGTCACTAGGTACCGAATGAACGGCTCCGTTAAAGTCTATCTAACCTTGCAGCAAGACAGCAGAGACCTCTGCAGATGGTGTATTGGTACTGCAAAATGAGGCAGAACATGGAAATATTCAATACTGCCAAGACAGAATCACTTATTCTGAATAAAAAGCTGTCCTCGATTAAAATATTATGTAAGTATTAAGTATATAGGGTGGGCCATCGAAAAGGTAACAAGCTTAATAATTTGGAAAGTGAAGATGTATGCGAAAAACGCCGAAACAGGTCGATTTTGTTATCGAGGGGGACATACTTTCGTGACCAATTTAACTAGCCAAGTTCACCCCCTTGGCAGGTTTAGCAACCCCTTTGCTTATCATCATAGGGAACAGCTATCGAGTGATACATCATTTGAAAGCTACTTGAATTCTCTTTACAACTATATTATCCAACATTTTGGGTTTCGCTTACATACAGGGTGGCCCAACGAAAACGTAACTCGTCTTAATCACTTGTATGTATAGGCCATCCTGTATGTAAGCGAAACCCAAAATGTTGGATATCGTTGTAAAGAGAATTCAAGTAGCTTTCAAATGATGTATCACTCGATAGCTGTTCCCTATGATGATAAGCAAAGGGGTTGCTAACCCTGCCAAGGGGGTAAACTTGGCTAGTTAAATTGGTCACGAAAGTATGTCCCCCTCGATAACAAAATCGACCTGTTTCGACGTTTTTCGCATACATCTTCACTTTCCAAATTATTAGGCTTGTTACCTTTTCGATAGCCCACCCTGTATATAAAATGTCCGATTAATAAATTTTCTTTTTTAAAATTTTAAGAATATTAAAATCACGAAAACTTGTGTGTTCCTTTTCCCATGATCGACGAAGTCTGGAGCCTTGGCAGCTGCTCAGTGTTCATGGACCTTTTTAATTTTATCAAAGGCTGAGTCAATGGACGAATTAATTTTCCTTAACAATTAAATTTTGTCTCGCCAACGACTGAAGAGTTCTTCTTGGCTATAGTTTGTTCTGCAGCCCAAAATGCAGTATTTTCTCTACAATGTAATTTGACAATAATTAGAGCACACCGATTTGACATCGTTACTCTATTCTAGCCAGTTCTGCATCTAAGTAGGTATAGCAGGATGTCGAAAATTAATCTGCATTTTATCGATCAACTTTCTGTTCAGCTAGAAAATGCATCTACCTTTTCAAGATTTCCAAATTTTGACAATTTTAAAACATCAAACAAAGAAAAATTTCACTTTCTATACAATGACATGTCCACAGAACCCATCTACACCTATACATAAAGCACTAATAGGCCTTATTTTCCATGCAAAAGGCCACAGGGAGCTCCTAAGCTGTAGCATCAGACTATTTAGTCTGGTAATAATTGTGTGGCCAGTGGTACACAATGCTTACAGGTGTGTTAAGAAAACTCTTGAAATATATTTTATTTATTCTATACCTAACTAGCGTGAACCGATTCTTTGGATGTCTTCAGGTCCCTCTGCTAGAGATTGGAAATAACATGGTTCAGCCAAGTTAATCCAAGTAACAACAGATCTTGGCTTAAATCTTGACCATATTAGCTTATTCGTGCATTAATCGAATATCTGAGCCCCTCCTTAAAACAGGGAGGAATACCCCATCAAGGTACATTCCAGAAAGTTTTTTTAACTTTTAAACAAATTTTTTAAACTCTCACACGCATGCATTCATTTTTATTGTTACACTTTACGATGCCTGCCACCTCCTTTGAGAGGATTAGTTTCGGTGCTCTGCTGAAATGAAAATCAGGCGTGGATACTTAATTTTACATCGCCTAACCGGAACTATGACTGTTTAACTTTTATAATTAAAGAATGTAATTAAAAATGAGCAATAAATCATCTTAATACAATTCCTTTTTGTTATACCTACAAAATTTCTACTGCCTCCAATTTGAAGGAGAAGAACTCCACAAAGTTATAACGATTCAATCAATGATCGTGTCCAGATAATTTTAAATCCTGTGATAAAGTACGGCGAATTTTCCACAATGTCATTTACTTTCTTACGGGTCGCACGAACATAAATATAATTACTATACGCCAACCTGACTTCAACGGCAGCAATTCATCATGCAAGAAGATTTATCGGCATGCAAGACAACAAATTTAGACTCTACGCAGTATCACGCCAGAGTAGATTATAAAACAGACATCCAGTAGGTATACATGCATCGTTTTCCTTCAATTTGCATGCTAGTGTACCTTCAGTCTTCAGTAGTGTCAGAATTCATAATGTGCTATTGATGTTTATTGTCTTTTTGATTGGTTCTCCTCCTTCCAATTCACTCTCACTTCACTGCACTTTAAGTAGGTACATCAGTAGTTTCACTTTTGCAAATGGTAACAACTTAGTTGCACTTGACTGGTTATACAATAACGAAGTAACAGAGCAGATGACGTTATTACACAAATCCTGAAATCACATTACATAAGAAAAATGTAAAAATTAGTAGATAGGTAGGTATGGGGTAGAAATAAAAATACAAGATGAAGTTACTTATAATTTTTCAATCTCCTCAAATTGATCATTTTAAAATTTCGGTGAATGTTTCGTTCAATTTAGGACTCTTCAGAGTTTCTTATTCAATTCAAATTTCTTGTATATTCTATCTTTGATCAAATGTTTTGGGTATAAGCACTACATTTTATATTTGTCACTGTCAAGAATATAATGAGTCCATAATATACCTAGTACTTAGGTACTCTCTATCATATTTAGAGACAAAATAAGCTCCTTTACGCCTTTGTGACGAAGTAATTTCTTATACCCTTCTAACAAAGATAAGGCTGACGAGTCTCAAATAGGGGAAACATGTCCTATCTTTATTACCTAATCCATAGATACCTTGTTTCTATCAGTTTTATGATCATAGGATATTGTACATTTGAAAATTGATGTTAATTGATGTAAATTCATGGGGTGATTAAAAAAATGCCTTGGAGTAAAACAATTTTCCTGCAAGTGTAACCTGACAGGATGGAAAATAAAATGAATGAAAAATAATAAGGATACAGGTATTATTATGACTTCTGTGAGGTAGTGTTTGAATGTTATTATTCGTATTTGTCTCTAAGAATTTATTTTTGATTCTGGATAGAGAACTACATGCAATAAATTCATCAAAATAAACTTTAGACGACTTTTGAAGACATGAAATCCTAACACTAACAGTAGGTAACAAATGGAGGCTCCCAGATGGGATTTTACTCTTGTCTTGATCATGTGAGCAAATTTAAATGCACGAAAGTCTTTATTACTGAAATAGAACATCAATACTTCTCCTGGTCTGAAGATAGAACTTATTAAGAAGAGAAGTTCATTGCATGTTTTGATCAAACATCAGAACATAAATAGGTACCTATGTGAAAGCCAGAGAGATCCAAGATATATTCGTTAATAAATCAAGAGGGTATACCCCTGGTGATATACCTCCTTTAGCTATTCAAATCTGTTAGAAGGTTGTCCTAATTTAGTGGCCTCATTTGGATCCAAAAGAAGTTTTATTTAGGTAGGTAGGTCTCATGAGTATAAGGACAATTAATAGCCTGTCGATTGGAGTCGGGTTTTTCACCCATCGTCCAAACCCATTTTTAAGAATTGTCTCCAAAGAAGAATTTCTTCAAAATTCATCAAAAAAATTTCTTCAAAAGAAGAAAGTGACAGATATCATTAAACATACTGTCAACGAGAATAATTGAAACCAATGTGGGAAATAACACCATTCATATAATTACAACTGAAGAAGTGTTATCCCTTCTTCTGTGGAGTTTGGTTGTTGATGAGCTCTTCAGGCTGCTCATCGAGAGCATGCCTGCATTGGGTATACTGATGACATCATCATAATGACCAAGGGGAAATCTGAAGGAACACTATATGACATTACACAGAAAGGGCTAAAAATAACCCTGAAATGGTCACAGGAAGTAGGACTAAACATTAACCCTACAAAAACAACACCTGTAGCATTCAGAATAGAATATCCATCCGCTTAGAATGGAAACATGAAGTGAAATTTCTAAATGTAACACTAGACAAAAAACTTCTGTGAAACCAGCACTTGTATAAAACAGTAAACCCACAACCGTACTTATTGGGTGTAAAAGCATCGCGGTCTGAACATGGGGTCATAACCCATTCTATTCTGTGCTGGATGTACACCATGCCAGTGAGACCTATCATCATACACGAAGCGGTTGCCTGCACACGTGAAGAGCAAAAAGTAATAGTGCAGAAGCACGAACTCGGCTAGCAGCAACGACAGAAAGATAATGAGGAGAAGCTGTTTATTTATTTATTTATTTATTTATTTAAGTATTTTACATTTACGGGCAAGCCCAAATAATGTATTTACAGTTACACAACACTTATATTGGAATTAACTAATAATTAACTCATTTTACTTATTAACAAATCGAGCACCCTGTCATTGATTGCTAAGGAAAGTTTTCAGTGCCCTTAAGGAGCTGAAAAATATGTCCAAGCCAGGATAGCGAGTCATAAAGTCGTTAGTATGGTTGATCATATCTGTTATTGGAGAGAATAGGCCATAATTAGTTTTGTGTGGTGGTGGAGCAAATAGGGCAGCTGATCTTGTGGGGTATATAGGAGTTCGAATAGCAATTTGCGCTAATAATTCCGGACAACTAAGAAGACCATTGAAGAGCTTGTAGATAAAAATTACATATCGACCAGAACGTCTAGCTTGCAGCGACTGGCAGTGAACGAGCTGGAGCCTTTCTGGGTAGGTATATAAGGATTTGTCAATATTGGACTTGAATAAAAGATAATTGATCATTTTTCGTTGTACCCGTTCCAAACGATCAATATGACAGTTGTAGTTGGGGTTCCAAACAAGAGAGCCGAATTCCAAGATTGATCTGACCAAAGAGAAGTACAAAATTTTTATAGATGAAATGTCCTTGAAATCTCTTGTTTGGCGCTTAATAAAACCTACCAACCTGTAGCATCGGCCAATAATTGAGGAAATATGTGCCTCGAAGCATAATTTAGAATCAAGAATCACTCCCAGGTCTCTAACCTTGTATTCGCGTTGTAAAGGTTGGCCATCCGTATAATATGAAAACACAAGTGGCGAAATTTTCCTGGAGAATGATATCACGCAACATTTATCTCTGTTCAAGAAGAGTTTATTAGCTATGCACCATTCATTCAATCTGTCCAAGTCGCTTTGCAGCTTTAAAGAATCTGACAGATCATTGACAACCGCGAACACCTTCACATCATCTGCAAATAGTAGGGATTTAGAGTATTTAAAGACAGCTGTTATGTCATTTATGAATAAGGAGAACAATAGTGGACCGCAGTGACTCCCCTGTGGTACACCCGACGTTACCGATATTTCGTACGAAACATAGCTTCCAATTTTCACCACCTGGGTTCTACCATGTAAGAAGGTTTCTAGCCATGATAGCAGATTGCCCGAAATGCCGCAATGGAAGAGTTTCTCAGTGAGCAAAGACAGGTCCACCCTATCGAAGGCTTTACTAAAATCTGTGTAAACAGAGTCGACCTGTAGCCCAGACTCTATAGCATTATAAATATAGGAGGTATAGCACAATAGATTTGTTTCCACGCTGCGTCCGCGATAAAAACCATGTTGTTGGTCAGCAATATGGTTCCTAAAAACATTGAATATTACATCCGAAACCAGAGAATCAAAGACCTTTGCTACAGCACTTACCATACATATAGGTCTATAATTTATAACCTTATTTTTATCACCAGATTTAAATAAAGGAAAAACAAATGACATTTTCCACTTTTTTGGAAAATAGCCCTTGCACATTGAGTGATTATAAATAAGAGAGATAGGCAAGGCTAATGACGATTTGAAAAGTTTCAAAAAGAAAGCTGAGATTCCATCTGGACCGGGATTATAATTTTCTTTTAGCTTACTCAGCCCATGAAGGACATCAAGCTCTGTGAAGGCGATGTCGCTTAATTGAAAAGTGCTTTCGATATCTGATGGTAAGGTGATCTTATTAGGGGCATTAACAGCAGTAAAGACGGACCTAAAATAATCTGCAAATAAATTGCAAATATCTACTCCATTTTCAGACTTTCTATTATCGAATTCTACCGAACTTGGAATACCTATGCTGTTTTTTTGCTTACCATTGACATAATGCCAGAAAAGACGAGAATTTGTTTTAATATTGCGTTCTGTGTTTGTGATGAATTTAACGTAATCGTTATTTATTTTAATTTTAGCTTCGGTTCTTTTGGTTTTGTATATCTCATAGTCGAGTTCACTAAGTGACCTTTTGTATTTATTATAAGATTTGTTTTTAGATTTAATGGATCTCTTAGTGTCCACAGAATACCAGTGTGGAAAATTGCCATTGTTGACAAATAATTTAGGAACAAATGAGTTGAGAGCATGATTTACAACACTATAAAATTTATCAACATTTGCGTCTACATCAGAATGTGAATCAATAAGGGATTGCCAATCAATGGAATTAAAAAATTCAGTTATCGCTGGCTCATTTGCATTTTTATAGTTAAATTTAATTTGGCCATGAAGAATGAGATCGCTATCATGACTCAGACTAATAACAAATTCCAAAGGAGGGTGATATTTGTCAGGAGGAACCAAACTGAGAGGAGACTTCCGGACACTTGTACTATTAGAACACAGCACACTGTGAATAGAAATCCAGCCAAGAATGAGGACTTGTCCAATTACGGCGTTGGAAGTAATCTTGCACTTGACATCGCTATATTTGGTTGTAGAGAGAAGAGCCGGATAAGCTCTTCTTAGAATGTCGAGAGCAGGAATGTGAAGTGGACAGAGAACCATCGAGGACCAACCCTCGAGATGCTGCTTTTGACATGCACTGTCAATAAACGGAACTATTAAGAAATTCAGTTTTGAGAGGAACTGTAACACGAAAATGTGTACGAAAAGGGTATGGAACAAAACTGCTATATAGCTTCACTCCCAGAGAAGGTACGATTAGATGTTACACAGACGACTCCAAAACCGTCGAAGGAACCGGGGCAGGAGTCTACGGCTGCGCAGCACGAAGACACCTACTAGAAGAATGTGTGCAAATAAAAACCTTGACAGAAACTATGAAAACAAAAAAAAAATAGAAAATTGACGAACAAGCTCAGCCATAAAGATGTTAAGCTGTTCGAACATCAGCTCCAAAACCACTTGGAGCTGAAAAACTCGAAGAATTAGACAACAAAAATATAATTCACCTTAAACGAATACCTGGTCATACTGGAATTGAGGGAAATGAACGTCCAAATTGATTGGCAATAAAAGGAGCATCAACGTCTTTTACAAGACCAGAACAATTCTGTGGCTTCGAATACATATTCTTCATTCAGAATTCTGAAAGGAAGGAGAAAAACTGAAAGAAATTCATTGGCAAGTTTCTCAGGATTGAGACAAGTCAAAGAACATCTCGGGAACTTAAACCGAAGATACTCTCAGCATCAGTAAGGAACGTCTCAGAACAATGATGGGATTTCTGATGGGAAATTAAAAGCTCGAGGAACATCTGAGGAAGTTTGGGCATAGTAGAGAACGGCGTTTGCAGATTTTGCAGAAAAGGAGACGAGACAAGCTGCTAAACTGCAACGCGTTAGAACTTAAACGAAGAAACAAAATCAGCTGTAGGTAGGAGATCTACTCGACCTCTATCCTCTCAGAATCTTCAATTATCTCAAGGAAACGAACTTCATTAATGGGATTCCAGACCAGGGGAAGCATTGTAGAGGGGACGCAATAGATCTCCTTTATCGCATCAGTGAGTCAGTTACCGTCAATAATAACAATACAATATAAACAATACAACGCAGAAAAAAAACATTTAATTTTTTGCATGTGAAAGCTGAAGTACGTACCTATACATAATATTAATATGAGTCAAAAGAAAAAAAGCAATTAAATTAAAATATTCACAACGTCTGGATAGTTTTAAACTGTCGATATAGGAGATATTTATCATTCCTTATTGGTAATCAAACAATTGCCCAGAATTTTTTTTATAAATTTTGGAAAGGACGTAACGTTAAAAAGTACTATTATAGGTAGAGTTTATTTATTATCATGATTTACATTTTATTAAACTCCCCTTATCTTCAGAACCAATTCATGAACAATCGAAGACTTAAATTTAATCAGACGTGCAATTAAAAAAAGCCTCTAATAAATTTTTTTCAGCATAAATCAATAAGATATTTGTTAAAGCTAATCAGGAATTGGCTTCTATCTACAATGTGAACATTTCCATAAGTATGAAATTATCTGATAGGCAGGATGTCTTGCCATTGTGTAATTTTAATTAAGCCACTGTCAGGATCTGAAATGAGTCCTTCGCAAGTTCTGAACGATTTGTTGGGAGTGAGTAATCTACTTCTGCGGGGATCGATGAGGAGAGAATTCTTGAGTATAATCAATGAGATTGTGTTGCTTATACGTCAGATTAGTTTGGACCCTAGCTGGACTCGACATGCCATTAATCATCGAGTCAAAAAGTGTAGCTTAGGCGGGGCCGTTCACCGTATTGTAACCAATAATGATCCGCTATGGAGAAGCCATCTTGCCATTATAGTGATAGGTTTTTCGCTTCACTTGTTGTTATCCAGTCCGGGAACGAAACTATCCTGGAAAATTATCACAAACAAATAAAAAACAAAATATTTTATTCGCTTCAAAATCTTCCTGATTCCTGAATTATCAACAATTTTTTTTTCTTAATTTTCGAGGAAGATAATTTTATTGTCTTGATATAATATAGGTGTTCAAGAATAAAGGATCGTTAAAAAGGGTGAAACAAAATTTGACCTGAAATGATTCCTAAGCTTTTTTGTACGGTTAGAGGATTAATTAGGTATAACTTTTGGGACCTGGAGACTGATTCCATAATGAGATCAGACACCTAAATCTCTTCAGCTCTTCAGAGATTTTCAGTGGTCTTCCCTTTGTTCTCTATGAACGTCTACCATTGTGGAAGATGCTTTTTTGGAATCTATTTCTTAACCTGTTACCTTTTTACTTCGACTGCATCTTGCTCCCAATACCTTAGACACTTAGGACTATATATTCAAACATTTTCAATTTCCAGAAACTCCAAACAAAAAAACTTGAAAAAAATGCAAAACAACTAATTCGAAAAAAAGATTTTTTTATATATGCTCGACTTTGTGATCTCGTCATCAATAAGGAAGATCTAAATCTAGTGAGATTTTTGTTAATTTTTTTATACAATCCTGGTCTAATTTTTTTCATCTGTATGCTATACCTTTCACAATTCGTAAGAATATTCAAGCAGAGGTTTCTTCTGTCGCCAGGTCTGAAGTAGTAGAGGTGAGTAGCTGAGCATCAAATGTTACATGAGAAGATGTATCGCCTTCTTCATTATGCAAAGGAATAGTTTTATTTAAAAATATCAATCTGATTATTTAATATTTTCTCATCAGAAGACGCTCTTCTAGTATGTGCTTTCTGTTTAAATTCAGTGCTTCCGGATGACTTTCAGATACTTTGCAACGAAATTTCCTCATTTCCCAACTTAGCTCGTTTTTCTTTTCCTTTAGTACAGTTGCATGTCTACATACAGGATATCACACAGGCACGGTACACACCTATTTTTTCATTTATCACTTACAAGCATTTAAATTTTTCCTGTATTACCGGAAACGACACCAACTTTTTATTTTTAAATGGGACACCTGTATATTATTAAATATTTGGTTCGGTATAATGTTACGCGTTCAGTGATACCACATAAGTAACATTGTAATTATTGTCAGACTTGAGTTTAATTTATTTTTTATTTCTCAATTATTATAGTGTGCCATGACTTCAGTTGTGTTCGTCATAACTGCAAAATGCACACACCAAAATGGTCCTTATTAGGTGGACTGGTAGATGGTACCTCGGTACTAATATGGTAAGTACCATTTGCAAAAATGAATTCGTTCAAAAAATCGTTCTGGAGTCCATAAATAACTTGATTTAGTACTTTCAACAAAAATAATAAAATATAAAAAATTTCTATAAAAATATAATAGAATTCAGGGTGTCCTATTTAAGAATAAAAAGTTCTTATTTCCGATAAAACCGGAAGTAAGAAAAATTCAATTGTTTGTCAAAAGTGCTTACTATATCGAGTATATGCGACAATCCGATTTTTATAACGATATCAAAAAAATAAAGGGGTGTACCGTGCCTCTGTGACACCCTGTATAACAAACAGCTCTGCTGGAATAGGTAAAACTAAAACTAATTTTTCTATTTCTTTTTTTTTTTTCAGTAGATACTGATGTCGTCACTAAATTAAAAGGATCCCAATTTGAAAGCTGAAGTAGTATTTGCTATCAATTTATAACTCCAATCAATCTAGTGTCCCCCCCAAACATTTATTGTAAGCTGAAAATTTAGAAGTAAAATCATAATCAAAACGCGCTATTTTTTTAATGATCCTTTACAGTAATGAAGTATGATATAGGTATATTGCAATAAAAGGATATGCAAATTACAATAATATTTATTTATACATATACTTTAATATAGTTTCTTCATATATAAACATATGTATACAAAGGGGTACATATACATGTATATATGAAGGTGAAATCCACAAGACAGAAATTTAAGTAAGTAAGTAAGTAATTAAAAAGTAGACTTGTAAAGTACCCGAATTTTGTTTTTGGAGCGAAAATAATTTATTATCATCTTACGGTTGGTTAAAATTATCGTACAATATAATTTTTCAATAATAACGTTCGAGAAAATCAAATAATCATGTATTGTAAAACTCAGTAATTCTATTCTATAATATTACACCACAGCACAAAGAACTATACTATTTAATTTATCCATATAGGTACAAATATACAGCATGCCACTGCAAACCCTAAATTTTAAGTATAAATGTCTGAGTTAACAGATCGGTTAACCAATTTAAATAGGGAAAATGAGTTTGTTGATGTGGTTGTACCTTTTTGATTTGTTATTATTTTTAGTTGGATTTGAAATATATAAATATTTATTAATCGTCCTATTTAATTTGACCAACCTATATTACAATCCTTTGATTTGAATTTTCAATATAAAATAATGAATTACGTATACTTGATTTGTAGCAGCTTACGTATTTCGTTTCTTTTATCACTAGCAATCAGGATTTGGGTTATCCTGGTTGCAAATCCTCTTTTAAGTGGTATATAAAATATGTCTCTTTGTACAGAAATTATATTAGTTTTATTATAGCCTTATAGCCACCTTAATAATCAGAATGTTTTTTATGATTGCCAACTTATTTATAGGCAGGCCTAGTTTTATAATAATAATAATAATAATAATTAACAATGTGAAAGAAAATAATTTCAATAGGTAATGTGGTTATCGTATTCAACATATTTTTCATTACATCCTACATGGATAACGATACTCTACCTTTGGCATGAAAGTGCATTATTTTTAATAATATCGTATATTTCATATCCCTTTATACTTTAACCGGATTTATTTACAGGTTTTTTTTATCTTATTTATATATATATATTTATTAAACCAAATATACATATACATTCGAAATATCTACAAGAATTAAGTCTACATTTTTGTCACTCAGGTCAGATCTGAAAACATAAAGACACCCTTGCGTTATTTAAAAAGAAACATAACAGCATCTTGTAGCTACAAACATAACCTGCTCGTAATTTTGTTTTTTTTTCAAATTTTGTGTTCAATATTGTGATTTATTTTTCTCGTGTGTGCTATAGGTAATATTATTACTAAATTGCTTCTGAATAATTTAGAAATACATGTTCGTGCTAGGCAATTTCATAACAATGATTAGAAAAATTGAGTTATCATTACATTAATAAATATTTACATTAGGTAGATTAAAATAACAGAAAGACAAAAGAGAGAGTTTAATATAATAGAAGCGATAATTATTATTTATCGATCGATAAAATAGAGCGGTTATTTTGTCTTGTGGCTATGGTGATGTTAGAAATTTCTTAAAAATATAAAATATCAGTAATCTATATAATTCACCTAATATTTATAGAAAAAAAATGAAGAAAAATATATTAATAAATAATAAATGTATAATATACATTAAAAATCAATAAAATTATTTACATATCACATTAAAAATACCTCGTAATTATAAATCTTTGTTCTTGTACCATCAACGTCTTTATATTAGCAGATCTTCCTTGGGTATATATAAATATCTCCATTAAAATCGCGTCATTCGCCGGCATTGCACAAGCAGGCTGATTGGATGACATTTCGAATCCTTATTCGATTTTGGATTATTATTTATAACATCCGGTCAGTCTGCTTAACTGATGATGAACTTAAAGCGACAAACACATTTGACAACTTATAGAAAATGTCAGTCACTGACCTTCTCATCTCGAAGCCTGCTTTCCGTAGTGGCCACCTGTAGATGTCAAGCAGAACCACCCAAAATCACTATAAATCATAATCATATATGTATAAAATATTTATACAAAAACTGTTAAACCGGTACGGCTTACTATTACATACGTCATATAGGTACGTCGTCACTGGTACATAATTTTATTCGGGAGTCTTTTGCATTAATTAAAGCTCCAATTTGGAATTGCACGTTTCACTGGCCCTCAATAAAAGTCCAAGACTGTCCAAGAATAATCGCTATAAGAATCGCGCGCAAGTAACAAAAATCATATATTATTATCTACATTATATAAATAAATAAACTCTAAAACCGATCGCAATTATTATACATTATTTAATAATATAAATGGAACTAATAATATTATATTGACTTTCTTCAATAATATTATAATGAAATAAGAGGTCAATGTGGTTGTGTGGGAAGTGTTTACTTGGTTTTTGGAGCGTCCCTGCGTGTCGAAATTAAACACAACTTCTACAACGGTAACCGCTTTGAAGTAAATGCTTTCTCTAAATGACTATTACTCGTATTAGGTACAAGGTTTCGGCGGCTTGGTTCACTGAGGCGAGCCTTGAGGGCTGATGTCGTCGCCGCCCCCTTCCGAGCCGCCCTCGCCTTTGGTCTTGTTCTCCTTTTTCCATTTCATCCGGCGATTTTGGAACCATATCTTGATCTGTCTTTCGGTAAGACACAGGGCGTGCGCAATCTCGATCCTCCGTCGTCTTGTGAGGTAGCGGTTGAAGTGGAACTCTTTTTCCAGCTCCAGGGTTTGGTATCGGGTGTAGGTTTGACGTCCTCTTTTTCGCTCTGTAAAAGTAAAACAGTTATCTCGGATCATGCATTCTGGAAAATTTCAATAATTGCATGTTAAAACAAATACTTTTGATTGACTCTTAACCATGCAACATGTAGAGCTTCAATTAATATTGACCAAAAATAGTAGGTATACACTGTGTACAAGATAAGAATGAACATCATGGGGATCTCGGAAACCGTGGGAGATACAGGGTCGGTTAAATTGGGAAAAAGTTGAGCAACCAGAAGGAAAATGCAATGGCAGAAATCAGAAAGAGATTTGACGTTATTATTGAAGATGAAAAACTGAAACAACATTTTCATTGGGGTTTGCAGAGCCGGACTGAACATCGATTTTTTTAATCCGGCGCTGGATTTCTTAATCACTGAAGTCTAACAGTTTAACCGAAGTCTGACGAATACTGACAAAAATATTATAAGAGCTTTTTCATCTGGGTACCTCATTTCAGGGATAAAAGAACATTTTCATTAATGACATCAATACCTAAGTGATTACGGCGTGACGCAGAAACTTGGAAAGGTGGAGGATATATGGGACAGACGCAGTCACAGGGAAAAATTAGGAGAAGAGGAAATATTCTCGGCAAATTCCCGCGCAAAAGGGAAAAAACCAGAATTATTCGTCTATTTTACAGATGGTTTGAATTTCCTTAAGAAGATCGATTTGTTAAATTATATGTTAGCAACAATCTTCAGATATTTGTGTCATAAAAAAACTTAAATTAATCAAGAAAGGATAACTGTCAAGCTTGACGATGCGGTATTCGAGATAGTTAAGACGAAATTGCTTCTCGTGAAATCTAACCGTCATAGAATTAGCTGGAAGTAACTTATTTAATTAAAGGAAAACAACAATTTGCGGCCATACCTATGGCGTTACGAAGGCATTCATCTGACGCTATAGGAATTCAGTCCTTTGTGAATAACGCAGACCTTGTCAAACTTTCTTATCTTGAACTCTAAAGGTTTCATTATAAAAATTATTACCTGAAGCAGAGCTTTGCCGATAAAGCAAAACAAAAACCGTATACAGGGGAAATAATTATATACATCGGTCGGAAGGGAGGCCTGGTCAGCCTTGTGACGCCAATCAAAGTGGGCTCTAGGCGGTCCGAACCTGCATCTAAGATAATGAGTTTATAAATGATATATAAATCATTCCAGGGCTCTCGAACAACGCGGCTATCATGCGAAATTTCAGGATGTGCTCCATGGGTAGGTATATAATAAGGATCGAGCAACGCAATTGGTTCCGCTATAAAAAACTTCGTGTCAGCAACAGTTTTCGTGATTTTGATGAATTTCCTTTGACCGCGTGAGAGTCTATTATTTATGGTATATTAAACTCTAGTTTTAGATAAACTGCATTTTAAAATAGTGAAACCTACGAATATATCTATAGATATAAGGTATTCACCGTGTTGCGTAGGTAGAAAAGGTAACAGGGATTATACGTGTAATACGTGTAAAGAATATTTCAATAATAGTCTTAAAATAAATGACGTCCCTTGAAAAAATAGTTCCCTTGGAAACTACCAAGTTTCTCAGGATACTATGCAGTTTCCTTGGAAACTATCAAGCTTGGATCCTCAATAACAATAATATTCACTGTAGGGTTTTCCCTATGCAACACAGTGCAGTGTAATGGGGTGTGCATATTGAAGGGTGCATTATTACAACATACAAAATCATTATGGAGATATTGCAGGGGTTGCTGCGTTAGTTAAATTTCAAAATGACGGTTCAACCATTCCACTGTTTTTATTTCTTGAACACTATCCCAAATAATTTTTATTAATCACCTTTTCTAATATTTTTTTTTGGGAATTATTTTTAATTGGGAATAACTACTTAAATGTTATTCAGAATGCGTTAATTGAAATTGAGATAATGAAAAATTCGAAAATTTTCTACACAAGTCACAACTTTTCATCACGAGGCATTTTTAGCTATGGAACCAATGCTTGTTCGTTTATAGGAAGAATAAAATCTCCAGCGACCAACCAAAAAAGGTAACTTCTTTTATTGAATTTCCTAACCACAGCTACATTTCTATGACTACACAGATATGTGCATATTTCAGTGATGTGTTCCGTAATCTTGCAAAAATATTGTCTCTGAAAATATCCCTAAACTTTAGCATCAACTTTCCTAAGATAATAAAAAAACTTTGACCCTCTAGGTCTAGGCAGATCTGTTACTCTACGTTCTCATGCAATGCATGTTGTCCCTTGTCTAATCTCCCCGGATGTTATAATAATTCCCAGTGCATCCCGATTCCAGGAAAGGGCACGTAGAAGCAATTCCGCCATCTACATCGATCCCCCTAACACATGCACAGATGGCCATATCTATCCAATATACAAACACAAAGAGGAACACGAAGAAGTAATCTAACACCGGGCTGGGGGGACTCTGGAGGCGCATCACACATGCAGCTTCTTCCATCGTTGAACCCGCGAACCGGAACGGCCGTTCGTCTTCGTCATTCGCGAGTCTCGGGCGACGTCGGCGGCGGCGGCTGCCACGCCACCCCGGCCTGAAGGAAGAGAAAGAGAGCCAGACGACGGCATATAAGCAGAGAGACGGGGATTGATGGAGCGCCGGTCGCGGTGTTTGCTCCCCGTATACCGATTCTGCTGGGGGGTTTAGTTTAGTCTGACGAGGATGCTAATATTGGCATACAGCATATGAATGGCTGTACCTATATACGTGTAGATTATATCTTAAGCAGTTAGATACCTATGTTATGACAATAAGCAAATCCTTTACAAGTTTATAGTTTTATAAGTCTCCAATTTTCAGCTTCTCTCATTATACAGGGTGTATCTTTAATAATGTTGCAAAAAATTTAAAGGTACATACCTATAGATTCTGTGGTCAAAAATAAGCAAAAAAAAATCTATTACGCGTGTTTCTGGAAATGGAACTTTTGGTAAAAAGAAAAAATAATTTTTCCAGAGTTTTGAGGATATCTCAAGAACCGTTTAAGATACAGAGTTCAGCATTTGTACCTAGGTACATGTCATATCATTGATATTAGCTACTTTTTGAAAACCAAAAAATTTTTTCCCATGTGCCATTGGCGGAGATTTTAGGATCGAACGATGAATATTTTGCCCTAATTTTTGACATGTTGTGAAAATCCAAAGCGAGTTTTTCTTTTTGACCAAAGAATCCGCCTTTCAATTTTTTCGCAATATTAAAGAACACCTTGTACCTTGTACCTTTAAATTCATTTATGCAAAATGATAAGTGCCATTACACGCAGTATAAAATGTATAACGGTTCATCAGATCCTAATAAGCGTTTACATAGACAACATTATTCCATACCTATCAATTAGGTACCATGTCCAATAACACTGTTTACCTCACTGCCTTCGATCGCGTTTATAATAAGTAATAACAAAACATTTTCCAATTACTTCGCTATAAATAACTCTAATATAAGAACTGTATAATTAGTACCTACTTACTGCGTTCATGTAAGTAAGTATTACCGCAGATCGTGCGGAAATTATGTTAATAATAAGAAGAATAAGAATAAACAAGAATAAGAAAATTATATCGATAGGTATGGGAGCTTGCAGTTTTTTTTTTCAAATAAGTATAATTGCTTTGACCAAGCATTGAGATAATTATGATTCTAGAAGGTGGAAGTAAATTTTCCCAAAACGAAACTCCATGTACAAAGTTTTCCAAGGTGATGGGGAAGTTTTCCAAAAAAAACACCAAAAAAAAACACCCCTACATGTTTATTTCTTTCAAATTTTCGCTTTTCAAAATGCTTTTGCTTTCAGATTTCAATATTCCAGAGATTAGATCCAATAATCTACTCTTCATACCAAAGATTAGGTACCAATTACGCGAAATTTTGACTTCTTGTAGAATTTGGGGCACTATTGATTTTCGTTTGTACTAAAATTTCGTAAAAACCCTTTCTGGTCCCTCCATTACAAGTTGCGGGGGTCAGAAGTGTGTAAGGGGTGGTCTGGATTTCATTTGGGCAATATCGATCGAAAATAATTATATTTTTGAACCCTTCTGTAGATGCAACATGGATGATAAGTTTAAAGCAAAATTGACAGTAGGTACATCAGGAAAAAAGTTTTGACGAACTTCAATATATAGGATGTTCAGAATACCATGGCAAAAACATGTGATCAACGTGGAGGTTCTGAGAAGAATGAAGAAAGGCGTAGAGATGCTATTAGGGGAGGTGAAGAAAAGAAAATTGTAATATCTCGGCATCATCATGAGAGACCCAAAGAATGTGACAACTCATAATCCAAGGAAGAAAATCTATTGACAGGAGAAGAAAATGAACATAAGCTCACTTAATGCTCTGATATCGATATATAGGATGGAATCGGTAACATGACGACTGACCTAAGAGAAGTCATAATAAACAAAACAGTTTCTTTCAGGTGATTGTTGTCAAAATATGGTGAAAAACTGTTAGTGATGAGTTCAACTTTCGGTAGTGTCAGAAGTTGTAATATAGCAAAACCCTCTATGAACTGATCTTAATCACATGCTGCTTGAAGATTTTCCAAGAATAGTTCTTGAACAGGTTGTTAAATATATAAATAGGTAGATAGCTCTATATAACTATGGAGTTTTTTAGTGTTAGAGGAAGATTT
This sequence comes from Malachius bipustulatus, assembly GCA_910589415.1. Classification (NCBI taxonomy): domain Eukaryota; kingdom Metazoa; phylum Arthropoda; class Insecta; order Coleoptera; family Melyridae; genus Malachius; species Malachius bipustulatus. Next base: position 20,913,974 of record OU342633.1, read on the forward strand.
ATACGTTCAGTTTCGAAATTAGTGCTCGAATACAACGAAATTACATAATTTGTTTATTTTTAAGCGGCGGGTACAATAAATCTTGAAGTATTTAAGAGACCGGAAACACCATGTGACCGATCTGTGTGTCTTTGAATTTCAGAGAAGAGAACACCTCAGAGACGTCTCCAAACTGCACATCAGAGAGTACGCCGTTTAATAATTACGGCCGACAGCTCTGTATCGCAGTGCGCTGATTACATCAAGCCAGTCGGTTCCTCAGCGAACCGATCTATTATTCATCGCATCAGAGGATGAGAGCTGGCGTATGAATACCAAGACGGGGAAAAATAAAAAGCCAGCAGGCACGTTAATTAAAGAAGCATCGAACTAATCAGAGTTCAAGTCTGTGTGGAAATAAATCAAACTCAGAGCAGTCGGGTTAGAATAATTACATGTCTTGTTCGGGGTAGCGCGGCGTTCATCAACGCTCTCTGCATCCGAATCTAATATCGTTAATTAGATAACTGAAAAACCTCTGGGACTGAGATGCCCGATGGGGAAGAAACGAAAGAAATCCCGACCAAGTTAATCCATCGTTAATGCAGGAAAGAAGAGTAAGGGGGAAACGGCGCTGCATATTTATTTCAATAAAGCTGGAATAAAAAATTGACTTAAATTGAGTTATCTCTCTTGATTTTCTTATCATAATTATTTATTTACCACTACAAGGAAACGTTGTATTCAAAAAGTAGGTACCTAACAAATTATTGTTAAAAAATCAACACCTTATTAAGGAACGAAAGTCATAAAATTGCTTGATAATAATGAACTTCGTAATAATTATCTGAGTTTCCAACCATGCGTGGGAGACCAGTAATTTATTATTATTAATAACCCCCTCGTCGTTTAACGATATCCTGCAGCTTTATTTTCAATTAATATGAGCTTGATAAACTCGGGAAGATAACATTATACGACCTAATTGACGAGAAGTAAGTAAGACTTCAGAAGTGAGATCAAAAGTTATATTATTTATCAAACAAACCGGGCATGCTCGAGTTGAATCTATATACTATTTTTCCAAATGCATTTAGTTCCTTGGGAAAGATACCGCCCCGTTGACAGGACCACTGTTCAAAACAATTGATAACGCTATATAATATATTACGGATAGGATAATCCCTAATGAACTGAAAAACTCGCTATAATAATAATAGTGGCCAGTTGATTTCAATGTTATCTTTGACTTCAACATTTAGAGTAATGAGCTTCGTCACATACTCATAATAATGAATAGCGCCAGCATTATATAATGGGCATAATTAGTGCTGGCAGACAAGCAGCATTGTTCTTGAATAAATTGAGCAGACTCGAGTAGTATAAGGTACCTACTCCTTATTACTTAAATGCCATCATGCATGTAGAAGAGAAGTATATCAGGCCCAAGCTAGTGTTTTTCTATATATTATCGTTATCCATCTTTTAGCCATCTCAATTTATACAATATATACCTAAATAAGAAATGAAAATTGGGAATTATTATTGATCTTGATTGGAGAGATATAGGGCATTATGCTGTGTGCAAAGTAATGCGAAACAAATTCCTTGATAAAAATTAAGCTGGATGTTCAAAAATTAAAATCATTCCTTCTCTCGAGGTCCACCTTTTTTGAGATACGACCCCCTGAAAGGAGATGTCAAAACAGGAGTTTTTTTTTCTTTTCTTGTCTGCATGGTTTATTCTAAATAAATATAAAAGGTGTCTTGTAATTTTTTAGGAAGTTTATTGATCTTCAATATAGGGATAAAAATTATTTAGGTAAATTGAATTAAACGGTACTGGAATAAAGCCATCAAAGTCAATTTTTGGTTATTTTGAGTATAAAATGCCATCTCATAGCATTTTTCATATTCTACAAGATGGTATATTTCTCCAGTGAAACGGGTTCGAGATGACCATAAAATTCCGCATCTTTTCTCTAGACCGACCCTGTATCTCTTAGCGTTCAGGAGATAGCAATTAGAGAAGGATGTATGGTGCACCCTGTATAATAGGTAAGTAAGATTTCCGAGATATAAGTCGGAATTCCGAGTTACAAGTCGGAATTCCGAGATATAAGTCGGAATTCCGAGTTACAAGTCGGATTTCCGAGATATAAGTCGGAATTCCGAGTTACAAGTCGGAATTCCGAGATACAAGTCGGAATTCCGAGTTACAAGTCGGAATTCCGAGATAGAAGTCGGAATGTTAGGTATAACAAAAAAAATTAAGTGTGTGGCCCTTCTACGCTTCCGTAGTAACGAACCGTTCAGTCACATTTTTTTTTTCACCACAATTACCTACTCATAATTATACAATTTTTCAGACTTCAAACGTTTAAAAGTCCTTTTTCTCGAAATCTATAATTTGTGAATGAGAGAGAAGGTTTTATTCCTGTACCCTTCAATTATTTCTTAAACATTCCTACTCCTATAGGTAGAGCAAATTTTGCTAAACGATGAAATTAATTATTTTTTCTAGAAGATTTTTAATTTACAAAAAATTACAAGAGAGCTTTGTTATTTACAATAAATCAGGTTATCCAAAATGTATTTTAAAATGGCGTTACAAGGCAACAAATTTCTTCTACTCCATAAAACGGTGAAGTTAACGAATTTTCCACTGAAGCGGAAAAACTCGAGAAAAACAGATTTCTACAGCGAATCTGATTGACCATCGTTCGACTACGTTTAACCACCCTTTGTTTTTGTGTAATAGCAAAAAAAAAACTTCCGGCAAACTTCACAAAATTTCCAAATTGAGGAAATAGTGACGTTTAAATACGCATTCGTTTGACCACCCAATAATTTCGTTTGACCACGTCCAGAAAAAAAGATACGATTTTTTTAAATTTCCCATCCAGCTAACTTCACAATCCTACAATGGTTCTATGGATTATGTTTGCAAAATTTTGAAAAAAATCGACGAAAATGAGGTTTAATGAGAATTCTGAGAATAATGAGAATTAATGAGAATTATTTATTTATATACCTACATTATCGCATGAGAATCTATATAATTCAAAAATACTGGTCGAAGTTCTCGCCGTTGTAATTTACAATATTTATCGCTATATATCACCTGAAAAACGAGGGTGTCACCTGAAAAACATCCTGTAGAAGGAATAATGAGAAAAAATAATTTTTCTCACCTACGGAGTGACCGATTTTATGTACCTATTGAAAATTTGCTGACGGAGATAAAAAGAACATTGTTTCGAATAGCATTGACAGGCCCACCTTCGTCAATGCAGATATACCTACAGCGTAGGCCAAAATGTCAGTTTGTAGCGAGTAATTTTTGACTTAGGTAAACAAACGAAAATCGGCATTTTTCGATTATCAAATTTATTTACAACGAAAACGGTTCAAGATATCGAAAAACAGCTTACATGTTTTTATTATTACATGATTTATATATCTCTTACATGATGTAACAGACTGATGAGATGGAAATAACCGTTGAAAGTAATAAGGTAACCATTGAAGTAATATCATCTGAACAAAAAACTCTCTTAATAAAGGTTTCTTTGAAGCTTAGTTTTTGAGATATTTTGATTTCTTTTAAGAAAAATAAGAATAAAGAGGATATGAGTCAGTTTGCTGTACCTAAGCAACACTTCACGCAGTTTATAGAAGACCTGTTTTAAGGAATAAAAGTTCCCATAAACATTACCTCGGAAAAGCTTAGGAAAAAAGATAAGTTGAATTAAAAAAAAATTCAATTCTCTCCGCATATTTGAGCATTTTTCAATAGGTATTTCAATTTTATGCAAAGACGTTATTTATCATAATTTGGAGAAGCAAAATTAAGAAAAACACAGGTGAAAAAAATAATCAGTGGCGTAGATACAGGGTAGATAACCCCTTTTTTGTTCAACAACTTCTACGCCCATAGACTTACAAGACTTTACTTAATAGAGTTGGATTCCCTGGAGTTTTCTTAGAAAAAAGGCGCAAGTAACACGTATACTTATGAATATTCGAAATTCGCCATAGTTTTTAAGTAATTTGAGATTAAATTTCATCATATCACAAAAATAAGCTCATTTTTTTTAAATGAAGCTTTCATGTCTTAAATGCATGAAAGCTGGCATCAAACTTGCATTTTTGTAATCAATGACGTCATGTTCATCTCATCTGAAACTACTCATTTTCTTAGTTACTATATAGTTAGTGATAATGAAGAAAATTATACACTATGTTAATTTTTTTTTAAACAAAGAAAAATCACAAGGCAAAATGAAATTTTGGTACCTAAATATTATCTTCCCTAATTGTTTTAAAGCAAAATGTTGATTGTATCATTTGCTAAGATTGTTGCAGTTATACATTTTAAGTCTCTTGAGTCATTTTCGAGAAAATCTGGAAACGTTTTCGTTTTATGACGTTATTTTCACCTTTATTTTGAGAATTAATATTGATTCGATATGAGTACATCAGATATTTAATTTTGTGATTTCATTTTCGGCATTTGATGAATTTTTTATTGTCAGAGTTGCGAAAATAATGTAAATGACGTCACAAATTGAAAATTTCTCACAGATTTTGTCAAAAATGGTTCAACAGACTTACAGCGGGTATATCATAAAGGCTCATTAAATTAACGGGTAAATTTCTGTATCCATTTCTGAAGAAGATATCGAGCCTAAGAGGATTTTTTTAAATTTTTATCTATTCCTAAAATGTTAATTTTAGGAATATTATTATATACATATAATATAATAATATAATAATTACAAAAATGTTAATAAAAATAATTTGTCGTCGATATTAGCTTCAGAAACGAGCACAGAAATCTGCCCGTTAGCCTAATGAGACTTTATAATACTGGCTGTTTATCTAATAACTAAAGCACCAGAAGCAGCTTTTAAATCTTGACAAATAATGACATGCACATTTGAAATGTTTGTTTATAAAACATTTAGGGGATTATAAAAATTTGCTAAAATTCCATTTTGCGTGTGATTCCCCTAATCCGTAAGTTCAAATTAACAGCCTATAAAGACTTGATAGAAAAATAAAATGATATTAAAATCTCTCATGAACTTGAATGATTTCGATTTTGATATAAGAATTGTTGAACCCAAAGCGTAATTAAGAGGTTTTTCGTCATTCTATATGTTCCCTTATCCGTTATAATAGTATATACATATCAAGAAGTAATCTTATCACATCCCACATGTTTCATATACATAGAATTCGGCCCTGATGCATCCAGCCAACTTATAAACAAGTGCTAGATCGTCTAATTAGAGTCACTGTCAGTTCACATGACTGATGATCGCACGTCCTTTGCCCCTTCCCGACAGATCACCAGACTGTGACTTATACGATAATGGCGGACTGGCTCTAACGAACGTTCTGAACATTTCACGTCAGACCCATATCAGAGAGACCATGACTGGCCGTCAAAAAACAATCCGCCATCAGACTGGGTTGAATAAACGAGCCGGCGGTCCCGCGAGTATCACAGTCTAATCAAGGAACGGATTCCTTCCCCAGGGACCGCCGACTGAACGGGAATAAATGAATATCAGAATGGAAAATGGAAGAGCGCGGTTCGTAGATTATGCAATTGTACGTCGACGCACAATAAAACCTCATATTTCTTTGTCGTCTCTCATTGTAGGAGTGTGATATCTCTTTTGGCGCGGATGTGGATGTAATTCGAAATGAAATTCAGACGAGACCGGGAAAAAATACGACGCGGGGGCTTAAAAAAAGCTATTTAATACGATTTCACACTCCATAAGCGCATATATCAATGCTGAGTTATGTAAATTTCGTGCGCCTAGTGTCACGAAACACTGAACCCGAACAAAAGATTGATTCTTTTCATACTAATACGATGTGGCCCTTCGTGTCCTATTTGAATTTAATAAACAGTTTGAATTATTGTCTTTGTCATATATAACGTTCTTCAAAATGATTGAAGATATGCACTTGAGAAAAAAACCCGCTGTAGAAAATGTCAGCAATGTTTTATTATGGCTTACTCGTCAAAATAGGAAAAAAATCCTTCAAATTTTGCCTCTAAAATGTCTCTCTAAAATGCATTTATGCGGTTGTTCATACTTTTGTTTTAAAAAAAAAAACTCGAATTACGTACCTAAATAAAAACAAATGCATGAATTCAACCTTATTATAATATGTTTAGCATGTTATAGGTACTTAATTGAATTCGCCTTTTAATGTCGTTTGAAAAAATGAAGAAAATCACCACTTTGCAAAACATAGCAAATAACCTTGCTTTGTGGTTGAAGATTTTCAATTTTTGGTCTCAAAAAATTGAAGAAGACTTATTTGAAAACTTCTTATGTTTATTTTGTGTTTATTTTTATTAACATCCATTATCTACCGCAATAATAATAATTCATTCTTCAATTGCCAATATTATAAAATTTCCCATTTATTCTAGCTGGCATTAAATTAATATTAACAATCCGCTACTATTAAGCAATTAAAGTTGTCTGCGGGAACAAAATCAACAAGCAAATGTTTATTTATTACTTGTGGCCATAAACTCGTATTATTAATAGCACCATATTAAATCTATTTGCATAAAGTTAACCTCTGTGATCTGAGAGTGCTACATAACTATTAAATTTCAATTATTATGTAATGTTTATTTCTTCAAATCGACCGCCAAAGAAAATGGTTTACGATCGCTAGACATGAATGGTCGTAAAGTAATTGATAGCTAAACAAAATATAAAAGTTCCACTTCATGATACACCACGTTGTCAGATCGATTTAAAATCACTTCTTTTTCAGATTGATAATGAACACCAATAGGTAAATGGTATCTATTACCTACTTATATTTGGAAATTTCCAATAATTGTAGACTTATATACCTAAGTTATGCTAATAGGTAGTTGATAGATAATTTATAATAAGTCATAATTAAATTACTATTAACAGGAAGTATAGAATAGAGAGAAACAAGGTGAGATGAAAAATTGAGTTGGCAACACTGCCCACTTATGTAGAGGTATAGTGCGAGACATAATTTTTACGACCCGCTGGAATGGCCATAAATTAGCTGAACACGCGTAAAACGTATTAAGAGATAATAAAATAAGCAATTCTGAACATTACGGCCACATAACCTAATAATAATTACCCTATGAAAAGGGTAAAATAATTTACTGCACTATCAAATCTCATCGCGTCACAATTTATCACCGGAATGCTTATTTAATAGCCGCGAACTGCATCGGAACGGGCCGAACGCGCCCCGAACTCGCCTCTTGGCTATAAATTCAAGCTCAACAAGTAGCCTATATACGGAGACGGTTATATTGTTATTACCGTACTTATGGTTACACTACCAGATGTAAATTTCGTGTCTTTAGTTTTAATAGCTCCTGGTCTCCCGCAACACTTCAAAAAACACTGCCCAGATTTTCAGCGATTTAGCACGATCCATTAAGTGCATTAGAAGTCATTCACACTAATTTTGATTACAAAATGTATCTAATGTTCCATTAATTAGACACTTATAAAACCCATTTATCGAAGTGATCAAAACTTGACCTTTTGATAGGTCAACTTGACTTGAAAACTTGACTGATGCGTTTAAGGAATTCTAAATTAAATTCCTATTTAATTGGTATATGCGGGGTCTAGAACAGGACGATTAAACCCGTTGAAACGGGACAGGATTTTCAGGAGTTAAGGGTCGATTCATCAAAAATTGATGCATGCTTTAAGGAAGTTCACACACAACAATAGCATAAAATTAAAGAAGAAAAACTTAGGAACTCGAATGAAGCCCAGGCAAATCCTTCCTAAATATCTTCGCGAAATTTAATTTGCTTCATTTTGATGTCTTATAAATAACGTGCAAATTCTTAACTGTATAGGTATAAATTATTCGTTCAAAATGAGGGAGGTTTTATACGATTAGTATAACGTTGAAAACTTTTAAAGCATTATCAACGAATAAATCACGAAAAAAGGCCCCAGTTTGGTTGTAAACTTAACTTTAACGCAACGATATCAACATTTTTCCAAAAATATTTTTCATCTATGAAATAACCTATTTAAGTACCTATACAGAGTGTCCCAGAATAAATGGGGAAAACTTCTAATGCATAAGTAAAATATTCACTTGATTTCAAGACAAAAAGGCTTTATGGACCCACCCTCTAAATTGAGAATTAATAATGAAGTTACAGGGTGTTCCATGTACCAAAAAAATATATTTTTTCTAATAACTACGAAGCAGTGAATATTTTTAAATGATTTTTTTTTAATTGTTATTCTAATAAATTAGTCTAATTTAACAGCAATAATTACTTATCTGTAATTTGAACCAGAGACGTATACAGGGTGATCAGTAACTCGCGCACTCCGAATACAGGGCGATATAGAGCCCATTAAAATTAGGGATATTCTGCAAAAAAATTGAATCCAACGGTTGGTTTTGAAGTTACCAGAGTTTCCCTCATCCGAGTTTAAAGCTAATTTTTTCAATAACCGACCATAAAAATTAATGAAAAATTCAGGTTACTGCGTAATGTCTGGAATGTATAATTCATCAATTTTTTTTTTCACAAAACCATGTTACAGAGGAATTGAGAATGTTGTAAATTGCTAACATGAACTAACCTAAATATGAACGAAATTTTAAGTTTGGCAACCGCCAAAACTCAACAATACCAAAAATGCCTTCATTGCTATGGAAATAAAAATAATGAAAATACCATCTAACCCGAACTTATTCACATGTTCAGTGCAGTGTTGCCACTTTTTTTTACAAAAACGGTCATATCTTTGGAAAAAGAGAACTTACAACACTGCAGTAAGAAAATTTACCACTCTTAAAAAGTTAAGTTTACCGCAGCGTGCTCCGAGTGCGCGAGTTACTGATCAGCCTGTATACGGTACCTAGATGTTGATTCATCTTTTTACCTATCAATTTTTTACGAAACTGGATAAATTTTGGTTTTGACATATTTTTACAAAAGCTAGACATTTCTGATACAAAAAAGACAAAAGGTTTGGTGGGTAAATTCTCAACAGTTTTTGAGATATGTATTATACCTACAATAATTAAATAGGTGAAAGTTAAGAAATATTTATACGCATATAAAAATTTAAAAAATAAATACTTAAAACGAAAAAAAAAAGTTGAGCCAGGTCTGCTAGCTAAGTTTGTGTTAAAAAACGTGGCTAGGATATTTTCGTTGTCGGGGAAACGGGAGACGAAGAAACAGACAAAAAGTTGAAAGAAAAAACCCATAGGTACATAATACACCTTATCCACTTTTTGTACCAGAAATGTCTAACTTTAGGGAAAATATGTCAAAACTTAAATATTCTTTCTACCTTAGAAGTTTGTCCCCTTTATTCTGGATCACCTGTGTACCTAGGTGTTTACCTATCGATTTTTTTTGTACCCATTCTGTTGTAAGTAGGTATAGAAAAATCGAGTAAAAAATTGTTGACCTATTACCTATAAATTAAATTTAATTACATAATAGGATTATGAGGATTAACAAAACTTATGGATAACAATGTCCTCCCACTGACTTGGTATCTATTCCTGTTGCGGTAAAAAAATCAGGGATGCCTTTTTAAGTTATTCGAAAAAGAATTATTGCAGATCGAACTTCTGAAAATAGGTGACTACCTACCTAGGTATGTTAATAAAAACTTACAAACATTTATATGAGTATGATAGATCTTTTAAGAAGTCTTATTAATGACGTTTTTATAAGGTGTTTCATAAAAATTCTTTTGAAGATGAAGGTGAAGAAAAAAAGCATTTTTTTCACTTTTGAAGATATAATGTAGGTATATACAGGGTGCACCATGTATCCTTCTCTATATTGCTATCTCCTGAACGCTAATAGATACAGGGTCGGTTGGTTAAATTAGAGAAAAGATGCGCAGTTTTGTGGCCATCTCGAATCCGTCAAAACATGCAAGATATCTGTGATCGTTCCTGAAATATCCTGAAAAAACTGAAAAATCGAGATTTCTTATTTTCCTCATATCTTTTTTATTATTGGAAACTAATAAAAAAAAATTGTAGGCTTACATAAGCCGTTAAGAGCTATCCATCTGACGTTTCAAACATTTTCAAGGCCTATACTAAATCCAAGAGTTTTCACAGTCAACTTTCGTTTTTCTTATGGCCGCCATATTATTTTTTTATGTCGTTCGATATGAAAAAAATAATGGAAACCAAAAATTAATGAACTTCAAAAAAAAATTTAAAATTTTTATTCTTAATTTTTCAAAGATAAACCTAATAAAAAATCGTCGAAAAACGTCAACATTTGTAAAATACGCCGAAATAATGCTTGCCTTATGGTTTTTTAATTTATCTATGAAATTCGGTCTAAAAATGTGTCTTTTTTGTAAAGAAAAAAGAAGAATAAACATTTTTTAAATTTATTTTTTGAAGTTTAACAATTTTTAGTTTTTATGATTTTTTTTATACCGAACAACATGAAAAAACACTAAGGTGGTCATAAGAAAAACGAAAGTTGACTATGAAAATTCTGGGATCTAGTCGGCTTTGAAATTTTTTGAAATGTCAGATGGGTAGCCCTTGACGACTTATGTAAGCCCACAAAAAATTATTCATTAATCTCCAATAATAAAAAAGATATGGAAAAAATAAGAAATCTCGATTTTTCAGTTTTTTCAGGATATTTCAGGAACGGTCACAGATATCTTGTATGTCTCGACGGAATCGAGATGGCCACAAAATTGCGCTCCTTTGGACTTGTTTAACCGACCCTGTATCTGTTAGCGTTAGGAGATAGCAATATAGAGAAGGATACATGGTGCACCCTGTATAACAGCTCGTTGTAAACGTGGATTTTATATATTTTATTTTTCAAAAGTTAACCGAGATACGAAAGAAATTCAAGGTAAGTATTTTTAGCTGCTTGGTTAAAAAAATATATGGGCATATAAAAATTTCGAAAAAATCTGTGGGGTACCTCTACATTTTTTTGGTCAAAAATATTCGTGAAGGTGCCACTCTCGGGAAACCACTGAATTTAAGCCTTTAAAGGATTTAAACTAGTAGTATATTTTTTCTTCTGGATAAAATGGCGAAAACAGAAAAACAATCGAACATCGCGTTTTCGAGATATTTGAAAAAATGTATATTTAATGGAACAACCTGTATATTTTTAGATGGATCGGTTGCAAAAATTTTTTTAAAGGAAAAAGTCTCTATGCACTATGACCCTAAAATAACAAAATTTTACAACACAAACAAGTTCTGTTATTTATTTATTTAAAATTAAATCCTTTTCAAGATAACAACTCTTATTTTTAGTGTATTTTTTAATCAAAAAATACACTATGGAGGACGACATAATTTTTTTACCTTACATTACGTAGGTATACTAAATTACAGTAATTGTCGCAGCCTACATTGGGAGTAATAAAATGATGAATAATTAATGAATTTATTATTTTAGGATAAAGACTTTTGTGGAGAAAGTGCATAAAGACTTTTTCCTTAAAAAAAAAATTGCAACCGATCCATCTAAAAATATACAGGCTGTTCCTTGAAAGAATATTTTTTAAATATCCATTTTTTCAAATATCTCGAAAACGCGATGTTCAATTGTTTTTGTGTTTTCGTAAAATACTACAGTTTGCTAATTTAACCGACTTTCTAGCTCAAATAATAACGAAGTTAGCAATAGTGCCGACTTAATTTAAAACACGGTGTAGAGTCTTTAGAAGAGCTTTTTTAATTACCAAAATTTCCATCCTTATTGCCTAATTAAGGTTTTTTTCATTTAAGCAAGAAATACTCATGTAGGTATATAAGTAAGCATTGCTTTTCAAAAATCCAACAACCTAATCAATATCTTATTGGTTTCAAATTTCTGATTATCATTATACTTACTTTAATAGACACAGGGGGTCCGTTTTTCTATCTTAATAAGAATGGGGATCTCGGTTATCTTGAGAGATAAAAGTGGATTAAATTACGTCAGAGTTGCGTATTTTTGTAATGATTTGTAATCTGAACAGAAATTTGGGATAATTGTAATTTATAATATGGGATAATTAGCCATTTTTATTTTATTTATCAAAGCTGACTAGATCCTCTAGAAATTTTATAGTCAACTTTTATTTTTCATTAGCCCGCAGAAGTCAATTTAGCCACAAAAATCTATAAAATTGGAAGAAAATAGATACAAATGAAATAGGTACCTACAAATGTCTTTCTTTTTTTTGAAAAAATAACATTTGTTTCATCGAACACCGTCATTAACAAAAGCCATTCATCAAAAAAAAACATAAGGCAATCAATATCACGTCATTCTGTGAATTTTTTTTCAAAAATGATTAAGAACGGCTGAATAGACTGGTTTTGAATTTGTTTACTATTCTGTGTTTAGAGACTATTTCCCTTAATTATTATTATTATAAAGAAGAGCAATTATTAAAATTCTTATCTTCCGGTACCCAAGTAAAAACTTATTAGGAAAAATTAATTCAACATTGGCAATGGCAGGAACTAGGCACTACACTTTTAGTAAAAGAGGTCTTCAAACAAGGAAATTATTGCTTCAAGCAATTTTTCTTACGGTAACAATATGCTCTTAAAAAATTGATTTCATGGTGTTGAGGTCTGGTAACATCTAAAATATTATTTAATCCAATTACTGTTCCGAAATGAACCGTTTCGCATAAACTCTCAGGAGGTAGTATGTGTAAGTACATACTTTGACTATATGTCACAATTTCCCTAAAGTAACAGGATAGGTAATACCAACTTGGCGACTATTAAAATCAATACTATACTCACATTATATTAAACTGAAGATGAAGATCCAAAAATCACAATCACAATGGTCTCACAGTAATAGTTAGTCTTATATCCAACTATTTCATTACCACCCCAAGAACGGACACAAAATATATCACCCATGCACCATTATCAGTTGATTTTTATGGGAAAGTCAATGATTAACACGCAGTAACGGGCATCCAAATAAAGAAAAAAGTAAAGAAGAATTTTTCAACACACAAAACAGAAGTCCCATTAAGTGAAACAGATCATGCATCGGTAACTTCACGAGAGCACAACCTGAAGGAAACTGAATTAGCCAAGTCTGGATGATTTTTGTCATAAAACCGACCTTCCGCTTATATTATTCAGATCGATAAAATCTATCCTCCTCCTCAAAATCTGAATAGAGAGACAATAGAAACAGGACGGTAAAGCTACCTATACGTATATTGCTCAATTGTAGCTGCCTTATTATTAGAGAAGACAATCGGTTAAACAAGCAAACTGGCCGGCTGCATCGTCCATCATCCTGTCATTGAGGACATTGTCGCAACTGGCCGACCTCCTGCGGCTTGAATTGAGACGTCTCCGGTCAGTATTATGCAAAAGTCAACCGAAACCCCATAAATCCGTAACTACAATGAGTGTCAGCTCAGTTTCCACTATCTCTCCCATAGTGGGAGTCTTCTACAATGCAACCTGGATTTGCTTAATAAGGATGCGACGGGATATCGATGCACTTGTCCGATTTGTAACGGATTCGGCATACTTATTTTGCGAAAGTTTACGTAAGTTCAAATCGTAGTGGGTATAATGTCAGAAGAAAGTGTTACTACTTCTTTTAAGATTTCAGAGTTAGTAGGTATTTAATTGAAACCAATATTTAGAGGGACTGGTATTTATGTAAAAAGTCAAAGAACTAACTAAAGCTCGAATCTCTTTTTGTATTTTTAGAATAAGAATTGTTAATATTACAAAAGTACAGCTCTAATAACCAGTTAAGAGTCAATCAATCTTCTTGCGTGCAATTAGCCTCCAATTTTCCTCCATCCACGAAGAGAACATCTTACATTTAATTGAATTTCCTTATATGGTTAGAAATTTAATACTCAGCTTCACTTTAGCAGAAGAAATAGTTTGATCAATGAAGAGGAAAGAGATTTATATAGTCTATAAAAAGAATGTCTCCTATGTAAGTAATACGTTTAAGAATCCCGATTTACAAAACATTATATAAATCCCTAGACTCTAGATCGAACCCTAGCATCAAAACTACTTTCTCCGCTTTCAAAATAATTCTAATGTGAAATTATAATCTTGCAGGAATACTCACCAAACTGACTCCTCATCCAAGGATAAAGCGGACTGGGAAGCGCAGAAGCCGTGTTATTGGGCGCGGGTTGTCCCTGGGGTGGTTGCTGCATGGGAGGTTGCTGATGCTGCTGGTGCATGTTGGCCTGCTGCGCGCCTCCATACATGAGGTGCTGCTGCTGTTGGTGATGGGGAGGTTGCTGATGGTGCTGCTCCTGCATGTGGTGTCCCATATGATGGGCATTCATACCTTGCGCTGTGTCCAGCGGCGGGCTCCCGGTGGGCCCCAGCACGCCGCCGCCGTTTTGTCCCACGGCCGCCGCCTGCAGTTTGCAGCTGGCGTACACCACGGGCGTTTGGTGGCCGTTGGGCGTTTGGTGACCGGCGGTCATGTGCATACCGCCGCCTCCGGGGCTGTCGGGTCGATAGCCCTGCGCGCCGGCGTCCATGGGCTGCTGCTGGGCGCCGTAATACCCCGCGTTCCGGATGTCCATGCGGTCGTAAGGAGGGAATCGCGGATACGGCATGCCTTGGGGAGGCTGACCGCCGGTGGGGGGACCGCCGTAGTGGTGCGGGGGGATGCCCTGCCGCAGTCCGACCACCGACGGATCGCCCGCGCACGAATTGGGGTCTGTTTGGACGGCGCCGCCGCCACCTTGCGGCACCTGGACGGCAGCGCCGTAATGTTGGTGCTGGTGCGGGTGTTCGGCGGACACCACTCCGCCATTGCGCATGTCCGGCATATATGAATTGGCGAAATATGAACTCATACTAGAGAATTTCGATCACAGGTGATTTTCCGATGCACTGTCTTCAATAAACTAATCACAATAGAGCACTCGATGATTTTAAAGACATTGCCACAAGAAACAAAAAACGATCACAACACTTGCACTAATGTTTTGCCCTTCGGTCCTGGTCAGGTGGAATCCTGTCGGCTAACCCTTCCTCGAGCAGTTCCTCTCATTCACAACTAGGTTCTCCTGAAAAGAGAAAGAATTTTCATTAATCATCAAATATTTTATTCGTTTATAGAATGTAAAATCAAAAACTGACCAGCGGTTTATAAAAAAATACCGAAATTATGTGCATGATGGTGTTTTGGCAGGAGACAATTTTACCAGACACTGGTCCACTTTGAGTTTCGAACAGCAAATGACATGATGTGTCTAAAGTGGAAACCAGAAATGAGTGACACATGTAAACCGAGACAGCTCATCATTTGTTTCCACGCTTCACGTACACATGTGTCCGCGGAATGCGACACTTGCATCTAGTTAGCCATGGTGCCCTGTGTAGAGAATTCCTAAATTGGGAAACATCTCCTATACCCTTCATTTTTAATTGCCGACAAACGATTCTGTCAGTGATTCGCTGCTCATTAAACGCCTATCGGGAAAAAATTAAGATGGCGTAGGTGGAGAAAACCGAATAATTTATTATTAGGTATAATTAGTATTGTTCGGATTATAAGTTAGGCGCCATGTACTTGTTTCTTCAATATGTTGTCAACAGATGGTATTGTAATAAAGTTTAGATACATTAAAGTAAATAACTTGAACGAACGACTCATTTTTTTTATCGTTATTATTATTAAGTCACGCTTGACACAAGCAGGACCCGAATATTGTGTGTGGAAGCTGATGCATGACTTTCTTTTATGAGAATTATAGTTGGTTGCTGTTTTCTCATTAACGCTTTATTTGACTTGACTATAAATTCACAAAATTTAAATTTGGGTGAAAATATCTTGATAGGAAACTTTGAATTGTTGATTCTGGTAATGAAAGGGGTGAAAGAGGATTTTTTTTCATAAATTTAATAATAGACACTGAAATGAGCTATATTTATGTTTATTTTCTCTACATGGTGTTTATACGCATAAAAGATAGAATTACTTTATTCAAGGCCTCATTTAGGAAATATCTTGACAAATGTAAAACTAAGGCTGCAATAAAAAATGTTCCAAAACGAGGCTTCGATTTGGTCTGTCCAGTTACCAAACTCCCTGTAAAGTTTTAGAAATCTAGTGCAAGTTGCATATTAACGAATCTATATGACGAAAAATTGGTCTCAGTCTTGTACTTAGGTATATGAACTACTTTCATCGTCCACGCAAGGTGAGCGCGGAATTTCAAAACGTTTGTTTGATCTTAATTTTTTTGATACATAATGCAGTTTACACTTCAACAAGAGTTACGAAACTTGTCACATATATTATAAGAGCTACCGCGTGATGACATGCCGAACAACATGGCCTGGTATGTACGACAACTTTAACGAAGAAAACTAGATGTACGAGTTTTTTAGAACGAATACCAAATGACTTCTTGGGCAACATAATAGAGGGTCGTTCTTGATGTCATAGGTCAAAAGAGCCGTTTTATAAACTGGCCACAATTCTCCGTGAGATCCCTAGATAGTACACAATCATATTCTTGCAACTTTAAGTAAGTAAAAGTAAGTAGGTAGGTATATAAAAAACTGGAACACGAAAAGTTTCCGAGATTACCTATCTTAAAATATGCTGGAATAAATTTACATTGCTCTAACGATATGGTAGGTATAGCTCGGCTATTACCGAGTCGAAATAAAATCCGTGGTAGGAACATATACCTACCTACTTATATGATATGACGTCGAAAAAATAAATAATAAGCTTTATTTATTAAGGGTATAAGATATGTACCTATAACAACACGCAGTAGTACCAGACCTCGTCAGTTTGAATAGAAAATAATTGCATTTTTAAACCATTTTTCTTTAATATAGGAGCTTGAACTTAATAAACGCAATTAGTGTAATTATTTTAATCGCAATTTTGAACATGAATGAAAATTTCTACGCGTCACTGCCCCTTCGTTAGAAACTAATACAAAAGGGTGATTTGTATCGACGTAATTACCGTAATTAAACTACAGAAACGTACCTACCTACATAGGAATATAATAGACAGTCGATTGTAGAATAATAACATTTTGTCGAGATAATTATTGCACTAAAATATGATACAATTATTATTGTTTGTGAAAATTATGTTCCCTTCATTCAAAAGACAAATTGTTATACGAATATCAAATTATTAATTAGTTAGTAGGCTTTTATTTTGACTAATTAATTGGGCATCTCCACACAATAAATAAAAGATGTTTCAGGAATTATGGCCCACTTTTGATCGTTTTTAATGATAAGATCAGGCAACTATCGCATGAGCCAACTTTCATAAAGCTTGTCCACATTACCATAACATTCCAAAATTGATTAATTAATTATATTAATTATTATAATCAGCCATGCGATTTTTTGATACAAAGTTCAAATCTACTTGATCTGAACCTGAATCTAATGCTCACTCTAATGCTTGTGGAAATCATAATTTTTTTTCTCTTCTTTCATAAACTTCTCTTCTTTGTTACGTTTACATAATACCTACCATTAATAAAATTTTCTGAGGAAACATATTGTTATATTATGTAGTAAAAAATATGATCAGGCCGCGTGAATTTAATAGCTGTGCTTGAAAAAAAAACATTTTCTTCATGTAAGTATAGGTACAAAAGATTAAATTTTATGATATTATTTTACACTATTAAAGAATCTTACTTTTTGACGGTTTATAGGAACAAAAACGCTCATAACAAAGAGAATTGCTTTTTTCAAGATCAGGTCCCGTTTAGGAAATATCTCCAAAAATGTAAAACTAAGACTGCCTAAAAGATATATTTTTTTTAGTAACTGGGCAGTCAAAATCGAACGCCATGTATAAAATCGTATTTCAAGTTACTAAAAAAATATATTCCTTTCTCAGCAGCCTTAGTTTTACATTTTTGTAAATACTTCCTATAAACGGTGCCGGATTTTGAAAAAAGGTATTCTTTGTTTTATACTTAAAATACGATTTTATACAATACATGACGGTCCATTTTGGCTGTCCAGTTACCAAACACCCTGTATAGGTATTTAGGTATATAAATACGAGCAGATATACACATAGTACCGTAGTAAGTATAGGATAGTTGTTGATATTTTTTGAATGCTCGCTGTAGGTACCTGAAGTACTCGTAGGTATATAAAAATTAATCATCATAATCAATGTAGTCGAGAATTCTTTACACGTCCGCATGGTACAGCAGTAATTAACGCTTATGAAACGAAGAGTTATGCTTTTAATTGTACCCTTCAGAGTATTTGTCTGGTATTTGTGAAAATTCATGACAACATAAAAAATTTGTTTTATACGCAACGCGACCTCATCCCGCGTGGAAATTCCAGCGCGCATTCATTCCATGAAAAGCCAGTGTCGGAGACGAAGGGGATGTTTAATAGGAAAACTAATTGCCTCCACCCACGGACGAGGCCCTGTGTCTCCGACATACGATTTGTCAAGCTGAAAGGTTCCGCACACATGCGATTCGTTAACCGCAGCCAGCCAACGTGACGCCGCCGCCACGAAGCTCAGCTTTTTGCGAAACCGACATTTTTTACCGCAGACATGTTTTGATGTACTCGCCGGCTTTGTTTTTTAATGTCACAGATTTATGAGGCCGGGCCGAAGCGGAGAAAACGCAGGCTAAGTTGATGTGCAAATGAGATTTCAAGCGCGATCTTGCGTTGTTTTGGACGTCATGCTCATGCACGCAGTGCCGTGGATAAAGAAGAATTCCAAGGTGCGTATATAAATTCAGGATACACGATCACGACGATAATGCTGGGAACAGAAAAATTAGGACAGACTGGAATTTGTGTCAAGCAAGCATTCAATAAATTAAGATTTTCTATTATTTCACTTGCGATTTGATATTTTCAATCGATCTAGGTATATTTCCTTTCAATCAGGTTCATAATTAACACTACCACAATGTATACACATATACAGGCTGAGTCGAAAGAAATGCGCCAAACTACCCGCACGTAGATATGAAAATATTTTAAAAAGTAATTGACACGCAGGTTAGACCAGGATGGTTTCCCACTGATGTTTTCTGCAATGCTTTTAGGTACAAAGTGGAGGAATATGAAGATATGAACCTTTATTCAAGTGCATGGAGGATATACAATACTCTGACAATAATAAGAGCTCCACGACTTTTTTTTTCCACGACTATAAGGTACAGGGTGTTTGGGTAACTGGACAGCCAAAATCAAACGTCATGTATAAAATTATATTTTAATCATAGAACTTTTTCCAAGATCAGGCCTCGTTTGGGATATATCTCGAAAAATGCAAACCTTAATGCCGCTATAAAAATATGTTTTATTCATCGTAATAGTAACTAAACAACCATTTTGGGAATATTTTCTAAACGAGACCTGATCTCGAAAAAAGTTATTCTTTCTTATTTGCTTAAAATACGATTTGACACATGACGTTTGATTTTGATTGTCGAGCCACTAAAAAATATTTTTTAGCAGCCTTAGTTTTACATTTTTGGAAATATTTCCTAAACGATGCCTGATCTTGAAAAAAGTTATTCTTTGTTTTATGTTTAGAATACGATTTTATATAAGTATGACTTTTTATTTTAGGTGTCCGGTTACCAAACACCCTGTATATAAGTTTAGAGATTTTAAAATTCGTTAGATTTTTTATAAAATTTAATAAACGTTAGTTGAAACAAGTCTTCAACAACTACCGAAAAGATAGAGTCTTCCTCTCCTCGATAAAATTGTACAAAAAATAATGAAATATTAATTCCTAACAGTTCTACGACACTGAACTGTCACATCGTTAGCTAAAACCAACTAAGACGAAATTGTTCACGACATAAATAAACGTCTTTATTAATTATCAGAAAAGGAGAAATCCCATCATTATTACGAGCAGGAACTATCGCGATTCAAAAATCATGTCAGTGACAGATAATCCTAATGTTAGGGACTATTTATAGAGCCAAAACACACAGGAATATATTCATTCAGCTGTGACGAAGTAGCTTTTATTTCGCTATGCGTCAATTCCGAATCCATTCGTCGGTGAAAGCACTTCAACTCAGTCTTAACAAAACTGCTAATCTTGCTTATCAACTCCTCCGATGATGGAGAACTTCTTTCCAGTGCAAAGACTGGAAATATATAAATGGCACCTTAAAGAGTAGTCTTCTATAATATTGGCGGGTATACCTAGGTAAGTATTTAAATATGTTCTATTTGCTTCTGCTCAACGCGGAAAATGAATTGTAGAGTTATTACATTAATTAGTCCAGACGACCCAACAAGGACTCTAATAAAAATAAGAAAATTTACATGACTTGCCACCGCCATAGATTGAAATGTGATAAATATTTCAGTCGTGCTGTTCTATATTCTAATGGAATAAAATTATTTTTAAAATTCATAATTTCAGATTAAGATACTTTATCGAAAATCTAGACTTTTTATTATTAATAGAATATTTTGATATCAGCATTTCTTATTATTGTGGTTGTAGGTTTAAAAGAGAGTTCGAGGATGTTAATAAGACGGATTAAGGTATGGTAATTTTTTATATTCATTTTTAAATTTACCATACCTAACTATTCATCAAAACATATATGAGAAAGGGCAATTAAAAATTTTTGTTGACATATATAAAGAGAAAATATAAATATAAAGGTGCGATAATTATCGCCACTGTGAATAAATTTGCAATATTTTATAAAGAGTTACGCGCTGGCTAGAAGAAATGTGGCCAATAGCACTTGTTTTTTGGTTTGAAAAAATATATATAACGATCTCAAGGTTGTTCACCGCCAAATTAGTGTCTTCGTTAACAAATCCTTTGATAGATGCTCGTATAATTTAGTTTTAATTGGGCATTTCATTTACATAGGTTAAATATATAATTTATTTATGAATAATTTTTTGTTGGGCAGCCAGAGCTTGGAGAGAGATAGTACCTACTGAAAACTGGAACGAAAATAATTTGATAAATAAGTCCGAACTGTGCATGACTAGAAAAAATGCAATTATCTATTTTAAGGTGACTTAAGGTAACCACGCATGTGCTGTAATAAGGATTTCTGTGCTTCTTTTATATTAGAATAAAAATACTTTACTTATTTGGTCTAATTAATGCCCAATCGTTGATAAAAATAACATTTATTATGCAGGTACCTATACTTATTTCAAAAATCATTTTATTTTCTTTTTTGCGAATACCTAATTGGTGGAATTTATTTATACTTCACTGAAAAAAATAATTCTGAAGATTTTAGGATAATCTATACTAAACTCAAATTACTTAATATCGATTTCTCTGAAATATATTTTCTACATGGGAGAAAATGTTTATTTGACTGCAGGAGAGTCTCAATTCACGTTTAATTCCCAGTAGCAAACAATTTACTTGACTAATTTTAAGAAACCCTACAGTCAGAAAGATGTTTACTTATAAGAAGAAAATGTCGAGTCTAGTTTTAGTTAGGTCCACTTAATTTTCCGTATCAAAACGACTTGCGGGAAGTGTATGATATTTCAGGTTTAAAAGCAGTTTATTACTTCACGTAAAATCACCAAACTCTGACGCGGTAAATTATACTCTTGTATAGAAAATTGTTTCACCAAACGTAAATGAACACTTGCAAAGAGTTGCTCATACTTGTACGACGTAAAATGAATTTGATAAAAATGTTATTGAATCTACAGGATTATTCTACATCATTTTTTACTTTTTAGTCTTCTCCATAATCAGTATTCATTCTCTTCGTTGTCTCGTTGCGTATGCGTGACTTCCAAAACTGGAATATTTATTTTAAGTAATTAATGTAATTTAATGTGTATAGGTGCCGTAAGGTGCACGTGGATGTTACTTTTAAATTTTAAACTATTTGTGACATCGGTAAGTATATAAATAAATAATATATAGGTATACTACATGATGCAAATCTTTTAAAACCTTATCTATACAGGCATCTAAGGAATAACGTTATAAAAATGGCTGACGAAGAGTTGCGAAGTATATACTAACTAACATTGGATTGGAAAATTTTACCAGCGTCTTCCAAGGTATGTATGTTTTATTTTAGTCAAGTTATACTTTGTATCGTCAACCATAACTGATGCATAGAGTTTTGTAATCAGTATGCTGCTACTTTCTGATAAACACTTAATCGTAATTTAGGTTGGACACAGTTTCAATTATTGTTATATTCATTTTCAGAACATGACATCACCTATGAGATTTTGTCTACAAAATACAAAGACGGCTCTGAAAAAGAAATAAATAGAGAAAATTTTACCATCAGTAGGTTTACGCGAAGTTCTGAAAAGAAACATAATTTCACGAATGCAGCCTGCGTCAGTTATGCAAACGACCCATATAAATGTAAGTTGAAAGTTATGACAGAACTCATATAAGTACAATTTTATTTCCCTTTCTTAATTTCAAATTAAAAAAACCATGTGTGAGGATGACTATTTTATTTATAGAAGATTTCAGAGTTATGATATTTATTTGTATATCTATCCATTATATTAGATTTATTTAGAGTTAAGTATTTATTTTTCATATTCATTGTCTACCTCGTATTGTTTTTGTTATAATATTGGATGCAATATACATATTATATTAAAACATGCACTTGCGTTTTTATTCTAAACCAAAATTCCTGTGTTATATTATTTTTAAGAATTATGCATTTACTTAAGGCAACTAAGAAAACATGTTTCAATATTCTTGTGTACAGTTACAATCTTTTATAAAAAATCCACATATTTTATTCAAGTAATTAAACACATACTTATGGAAAATTAACTAAAGGTTCCAAAAATAGAAAATTTACTGACAGCAGTACTTGACTTCACAGAAGCAATCATAGTAACAATGAAAAGGTAAACTGCGAATTGTCTCTAGCTTATATTTTCTTCAAGAAAGTATGTAAATGCTACTATACTTAAATATCATTCAGATTTGAAACAGATACACATTTACTTTTCAGGAGTGAATCTTCACTTCAGACAATTTAGTTAATGGTTAACTTCAGCGAAATACAACATTGAATTCGCCATATCCCAGTAAATGATTTACTCCTCATAAGTTTCTTCTTGGTTCAACCGAATCGTTTTATCAGTGTATTATTGTACTTCGAGCTTTCGAGAATCCATTATTTCTCTTCTTCAGGGGTCTAAAAATTTTTAAAATTTACAAAAAAAAATGGACATTTCTCGAAACAATCTCTGGTTGTCGGTTACTTTTAAAATTGAAATTAATACATTAGAAAACATTTTTTTTTATTTTAAGGGATGAATTGATAAGGTAGTGACACGTAAATGAGAAATTATGACACTTGCATATATGGTAAAATAAAACTAGAAGAAAATTTTTTGCGAACGAGTTGTTACAAAATTATGTTATAAACAGGATTGGGCTATTTGGGCAAAAGACCAGGGGCGCAAGCATTTTAGGGGCGTAAATTATAATTCAAAATTTTTTCATTTTTCTGGGATACGAATAGATGACATTAGTTTTATGTTTTGTTTCTTTCTTGTCTTTAGTTTTGTTAAAGACGACTTTATCTCCCAAACATTAAATGTTTGTTTTAGCAACCTTAATGTTCAATGCAATTTGATTTATGATTTTGATAAGTTTTGGGGTGAGTGCCTTGATCCAAGGTGTCCACATGTATATCTATTATTCACTTACCTACTGTATTTTTTTTTTTTTTTTTTATTTGTTTTTATTTATTTTATTATTTGTTTTTGAATCACCTATTAATTACTGTGATTACAAAAGGGGTGGGTTTTACCCTTAAAATGCAAAAAACGCGAATCGAGAACATGTCACTTTTGAAGACATAAGAGTAAAATAAGTTTGATTCCAAATTTTCATGAAAATTGATGGAGGTTCGAAGAATTCTACGGTAATATCCAATTTTCACATTCTACACTGTACTAAAATATCTGTTGAAAAAAGCACCCCTAAATCTGCGAATTAGGGGTGCTAATGTTGGAAATAATATAGGCTTCATCGATACAGAATTTTTATGAATTTTATGTAATCCATAGAATCTATAGCTGATGGTATTATACAATAAGTTGTTATAGTTGTTTCTTTTTTTTATGCCAATCATTTTTATAGGTACGCCAAACAATTGTTTGATTAAATTGTTGGCCTCTTATCCGACAAATAAGAGTTGAAAATCTATTATTATTATTTTTTTTTAAATAAGTACCTACTTATCATCACTTTTAATAGCCCTATATAAGCATTTCAGAGTATATTATTCTTGTTTTTTCATCAATACATTATTATCCTGATCAGCACGTAGTATTACCTACTAAAATACGTACTTATATGAATATTATATATAAATAAGCATGACGCGAATATGTCGTCCTGGTTTATTTTGTTTTATTCTCTAATCTATATAATAGATACAGCGCAGAGAGTAAATGTAGATCCGGATGCAGAAATATTAAACCTGTCCTGGAATTAATAATAATAAATCTAAGTCTGTCACATGAGCGATTATTAAAAATGTATAAACGTGTCTGAGCAGCTCGGGAGGAAGAGCGGTTTTAAAACAGCCATTTGTTAGTTCAAGTGAATGAAAACTGCAAGACGCTAACGTCTGCCCGAACTCGCGGAGATTAATTATAGGGAGAAGGAATTGCTCGGGAATTAGGCGACAAAGAAAGAGAAAGGTTAGTAATTGGCTAAATGTTTAAATGAGATTTGCATGTAATGGCCTAGGGATGCCCGCCGGGTCCCAACTTTTAATTTAATCAAAGAAGTTGACACTCTAGGGTGTTTTTGGACGGATGCGTATATATATAAGCGGACAACAGGCCGACAGAGGGGGGTGAAAAGTTAATGCACGAGGTGAAAATGCCTCGGTTTTCGCGGTAAGGGTGCTGCGAACCTGCCCTACCCTTTGGGCCAATTAATATTCGTAACCTTCTCTCGCTCTGATGCACAGAACTAACCCTGTTTTCCATTTATCACTTTTGCAATAATCTATGCATATCAATGCCGCTGTTGATGAATATTTAACTCTACGCTACTGTATTTGCATATATAGTTGTCGTTTGTAATTCTGCATAACTGATGTTTTAAATAAATATATATACCTGCGGCTCAAAAGAGTTGATGACTGGTTCTACTTATATATACTATTTATTACATAGGTAATGTATAAATAAATAAAATATAAAAAATATTTATTACATAAGTAGGTCTGTTTAGAAAATACGGGGACTGTTTGAATTACGCAGTTCCAGTTGGCTCCAGAGGAATCCGCTTGATGTCCTTATGTTTGCACAGATCAGCTTATGAAAACGCCATTTTCCGATTATAGCATATCTTCAATTGATGTGTCACTATACGGTTTTTAGTGAAGTGTGAATTTTTCATTTATCGGATTTCATAATGAGTACTCCTCTGACTTGATCTAAATGAGTTCTTGCTGTAAAATTTTGTGTTAAACTTGGAAATTCAGCGACTGAAACATTTACCATGCTTTTTACAACATTGTTTACGGTGATGTTGCCAGGAATCGCACGGCATCAGCTTTCAATAAGTGAAATGGACGTTTTAAAGGTGGTTGACAGTCGATTGAAGACGATGAGAGCTTCCTTGGCGTCCTTCCACCTCAAATAACGACCCCCAACCATCATAGGGGCCTGTTGAGAAATGTGGGATATCAAATGGATTAAGTCCCGAGATTTTGACCAAAAAATTTAAGATGCAGGATGTTGAGAAATTTGTACCAAGCCTGATGATGATGGACGACCAAAAAGTCAATCGCGTCCAGGTTTGTCAGGAACAAGGAACGAATCATGAAACTTGCTGACGTTATTGAAATGAAGGTCCAATCGTCCCATTAACTGGGTAAAACGTCCCCCACATCCAAGAAAGCAAGCAAAGTTTAATCCAATGTCAAGGTGATGACTTTTTCATGCTAAGGGTATTGGTCAACACGAGTACCTCCCCCAAGGCTCCACAGTGAACCAGGCTTACCATACTGATGTACTGAAACGTCTCAGGGACGCCATTTTTAAAAAAATTTTCAGAAATGTGGAAGAGCGGTGACTGGTTTTCTATCACGACATCACCGCTCCAGCCGATTAAGCCCTCCAAACTCCAAATTTTGTTTTTCCCCGCCACCTCATACTCATCTGACTTCTTCTCCGTGTGACTTTTTCTTGTCCTCCAAACTCAAAAGACCCTTGAAAGGAAGACGATTTAAGACAAAATTAACCGAAATTAATGAAAATTAATGAAAGGAGCTGGAGGGCACTGGCACTTCAAAAGAACCGTATATCAGGAGTGTTTCATCAAATGGAATCACCCTTGAGTGTGTGCGTTGGGAGAAAGGTGAGAGGGATTTGAAGGGGAGGAAATGCTGCATAGGCAGAAGAAAAATCTCATAGTTGCGAACCTGAGAGAGTGGTTCCGATGCACGTTAAACCAACTTTTTAAAGCAGCTGCGTCTAAACTCTAAAAGTAAAACAAGCGATGATTATTGCCGATCCTGGACTCGGAGATGGCACTTGATGAAAAAAGGAATGAGGAATTTGTATGATTCTACTTATAGCAGTCGACAATGTTTTTTTGATGAGCAGAATTAAAACCAAACCAAGACCATTAGTTTTGATTTTAATCTTGCATCAAGAGACTTTTTATCTTAATCGTGGTCTTATCTGCCAAGTCTTGGTCTCGTTACAAAACTCTTGCATGAGACTCAAAACTCATTAAAGATACTCTTTCAGTTTTTTTAAGGTCTTGTTCTGGTCAAGTCTTGGTCTTGCTACAAGAGGTATACCTATATAGGTACTTTATTGGTATTGTTCCTGGTTGTCGTGTTGCAAGACCCAGACCAAGACCTCAAGACCGAATCAAGAAGCATGAGAAACGAGTAGATTAGAAGGGGAAGAGGAACCTATCATGCACGGTGAGACTTCTGAGGGAAAAAGTTCAGGAAAATTGTTGTGGATTATTTGGGTACATATGGAACGAAGCGGCGAAGGGGCGAATGTTTGGAAAGTTGAAAGATATGGATGGACAAAGTGATAAATATTTTGATATTTATGTTTTTCCATATATTTCGACAGTCGGTAAGTATAAGGGTTGAATTCCATTTGATACTAATTACTGTGGAATTTTTTTTCGGGCTCATGGATAAACTGTAAATGGTTTTGGTGAGATCTTGAGTCCATGTGATGTGAATTTAGAAATGGAAACAGGAATTTGAAAAAAAAACGATTCACCCAAGTCATTACTTCACCAATTTTTGAATATCTGTCGGTGTTTACAAGGGTAAGGAAAAAATCAGGAAAAAAACGTGACTTCCATAAATCAGAGGGGTAGGGGGTTGGTCGTAGGTGTTTTTTCCACTGGACACTCATCCCTCACCCATTGATACTCAAATCAATGATCATTTATTTGATGGATAATTAATCGAACAGGAAATTCAATTATTGTTTTGGATAATACCTATAAATTTATAGATCATTTTCTGGATTATGGCTCCATCTTGCCGAAAACTTCATCAATAATAAGGCTGCAAGCGCCATTTTGAAATCGCCCTGTATAATAATTTTAACATAATAATATGAATATGGCGAACGGGTCTAAATTTGTATCATATTCCGTCTTCTCATAATATTCTACATGAATAATGAAAAAATTTCAACAGCCGATTAAGCGACAAAAAAAAATCAAGCGTAAAATGAGAGAATTTCAATCAATGATGAGCCTCGGTCGATGAGTTCGCTCCTAACGGTAAATAGCTGAACTTTTTTGCTCTCGGATTAGGGCCGGTAAAGCAGCTAACTCTTCGACAGCTGTACACACCGATGCCGACAACTGTATAGAGAGTTTCATTCCGGCTAAGAACTGGTTGTAAGCTCAACTTGCCGTGACGATTTACGATTCTATAATGGATTTTATGCAGCGCCCGTCCCAGCCCAGAGCCGCTGCCAGAGTAGAAGGCGCACTCGCTCCGATCTGCGAACGAATAAATGGCCTGCATGACGGCCCGAGTTGCAATTTGTTACTTCTCATTGTTTCTGATATATTACTTCACTTAGCATCGGACAAATGGCCGGCTAATAAAGTATTCGGTTTATAATTTACTGTCCCGTGCAAAGAAATTGTGGCAGTTACCTGCATTATTCGAATAAGTTGCCAACTTGATTTGGCTTTTAAGACCTCATACCTAATAAATAATACCTACCTACCATTTAAATTGAATATCAGTAGGCACGTAATATATAATTTCTATTGATATGAATTAGTGAAAGTATCTATAATTTAACGAGAATAGGATCTTTCTAGTAGATATTAATTATTATTGTAACCGAGTACCTACCTATACGTTCATCTCCAACCTGTGATAGATTCAAGATTTTTTAATAAACGAGCTCACAGTAGGTATTACAGATTCAATAACATTCTAGCGATGTGACAAAAAATAATGTAATTGTTATATATTGGAACGATTCCGTTTGTGGAACAGTCTGTTCCCATGGTTGCGTTTAACTGTTCCGGTTCCACTGCCCCTTACGTAGGTAATATGTTTTTTCAACATACCACATGCAGAATTACTTTCTTCGACATTTCCAGGCCTCTTGATAAATTTATATCATTTTAGGAGTATCTCAGAATTATTCCAAGCCATTGCAAAAAATCGAATTCTTGCATTTTCTTGGCATCTCTGGTTATTTCGGAATTGTTATAGGTATTTATGGAACCTATTCCGGAACCGGAACAGTTCGCTCATAGGAGGTACCTATGTTTTTCCATGCAACCCTATTATAATTTTATATTTTTCTTAGCCAGTTCTGTTGTTTTTAGTCAGCTCAAAAATACAATCCGGTTAGCTCGATTTTTTTGTTTTCTTTTTGTAGTAGGTAATGTCCGGTTAGGTAAACTCTGATCAGCTCGAAAATTTGATTTTTGCAAAGTGCGGTTAAAACGAGACGCTGAAGAAAAATTGGAGTCAAATTTTGGAATGACTTTATTACGCACTACTTTAATTACACCACCGGTTTCGGTCTACTGGATCATCTTAGGGTGTAAAGGACGGCTTAACTGTAAAAAGGTATAAAGTTGGAAAAGAAACAAATAAATTAAAGCGACTTAAAGTAACAGTATAAGCGGTGTTATACGTCTAGGAAGGGTGTTTGTAAAATTGACCAATCTCATAGGTATATAGGTAATGTGGAAAAGAACAGGGCGAGAATCAAGGCAAACTATGGGCATGCATATAGAGCTGAAAAACAAAAGAACGAAGTTGTAAAACCCCAGTGAGTAGGTACCCCATTTTGCCTTTTGGCGTTTTGCGTGCTTGAGCGGTTTACAACTTCTTCCTATTTTTTCAGCTCTATATGCATGCGGCCATAGTTTGCCTTGATTCTCGCCCTGTTTTTTTCCCCATTATGAGATTGGTCAATTTTACAATTTTGCCGCTTACCGTAAGTCGCTTTGTAAGTACCCGACCGTAAGCGGTAGGGTACTTAAAGTAGTGCGTAATAAAATCATTCCAACATTTTACTCCAATTTATCTTCACCTTTTCGTTATTACCATGGAAATGTGCGGTTAAGACAAAATCTGGCCAAATTGAACGCATTAGATTTTTGCAAAATCCGGTCAGCTCGATTTTCTTGTTTTCTTTTTGTAGTATTTTCCGGTTAGGCAAACTCTGGTCAGCTCGAAAATACGATTTTTGCAAAGCCTGAGGGTAGACTCGAGTTTTTTGTTCCTACGGTTAGACAAAATCTGGCCAAATTGAACATTCGATTTGTGCAAAATTCGGTAAGCTCGATCTTTTTGTCTTCTTTTTGTATAGGTAGTAATTTCCGGCTACCTAGGCAAACTCTGGTTTTTGCAACGTCTGATGGTAAACTAGAGTTTTTTGATTCGCAAAGTCAGCGGTTAGTGCGAAAATTTGATTTTTGAAAAGTCTCAGGTCAGCTCGATATTTATTTTGCAAAGTCCGCTCAGACTGAAAATTCGAGCTTTATTTCTTTTGATCCTGTCAAACCGGACATAGCAACAAAAATTCGAGCTAACCGGATTTTTTAAAAAGCTTATCAAACCAGATTTTACAAAAACAATTAAAACCAAAAAAAAAACTTGGCTAAAAAAGACCCAAATCCGGAGAGAAAATATACCAGATTTCTGGAGCGGGCGATGACGCATCAGTTGCTTAGGGCTCAAGCGACTTAGTTGTGGCGACTACCACCGACTGGGTTCGAATCCCAGTCTCGCCATTTGTGTTCATCTGTTCAATTTTTTACCTGGGTATAATGATCAAGTTCTCAAAGCGCAAAATTAGTGGATTTTGGTCTTGTAGGTATTAACCACACGTATAACTATAGATAGTTAAGACCGATGTTACCTTTAAAAAAAAATTACCAAATTTTCCCCTGCATCAGGCAGAGACAGTCCATCCCATATACCGTTTCATTAGGTATACCCTGTACTGATTATTTTCTGAATGCATTAATTAATTTCTAATCTTCAGGATGTTTTGGTATACCTATAAGATAACGGATACGAATGGATCAATGATCTTGTTTCATTCATTAATTAGACTGATCGTAATGATTTGTTTTGTTGTCATCTAATGAGACATCGAATGCAATTAAATGAAATGGTATTAATTACTTATTTTATTTCATAATGAACGTAAGTAAGTGCTGATCATTTCTTCACACATAATGTATGCGGTTAATTAATTATTGTTATCAATTTAGGTATACTGATGTCACGTTAGTTTACATAAATCTCTATTTACATTAAAACATCATTTATCATTTAAATAACAAGTCATGAAATGAATTCCAACTTTGCGGAAAATACCAACAATTTATTTTTGCATTCTCTCTCTATCCCCGAAGGCAATAATTTTCCTTCGTGCAAACCGAGCCGGTCATCTGCATGACAGTGGTGTTTCCATTTCCACACACCGGCGAAATCCTGTTTCCTACAGTCGAACCGGAAGTACAGGGAGAAGTGCACCGAAATGGGATTTATCGGGATCCGGTCTGGACTTCGACGCAGATTGTTTTAGCTCGATTAAAATTCCTGGCGCACGGCTCCCGCTTTGTCCTCTCCATACTACCTACCTTCCCCTCGGCGCGCGGTAACCCGGCCGTTTGCATTTTCATGAAGTCGCTACTATATCGATTCGGCCACATTGATGAATTGTTTTCATCATGTGCGATTACGGTGCCCGATTTCAATTGCCTTTTCAATGGTCTCTTGATATGCAAAGCGGTAAATCACCCCGCGCACTATCAACTAGTCCGATAGGTGAGCCCAATGGCCTGTCGCTCCACTGTCACATTATTGAAACGTTCCAGCACTAATATCAGATATCACCGATGATTCTACGCCGGCCGGATCCTCTTCGTTCCCTCCAACCGACAACATCCATTCTATTTGGATTCCCTATGAATAACTACTGTCACCGCAGAACGCGCTGTTCCGTAATTTGAAAGGCTTTCCAGAGCTTTCCGGTTCAAGTTGAATGAACCTATTAAGGTGCCATATGCCCATATGGATTGGCAATCTCAGAATGCATCAGTTGACTTATTATTGATATAGCTAGATTGACTCGAGTGCATAACGTAATATACGATCAATCTGTTCTTAACAATCTAATTCAATCTCAATCATAAACATCGTGATATAATGGACACTTAAGCACTTCGAATATTGAACTAGGCTTGTAAATTACCGAATTGGAATAAGTTATACCTATAAGATGATCTGTGATGAGGAGTTAATCACGGCTCAACCTGTAAAATAATAAACCAAAAATAACGAGTAAGAGCCCATCACAACTCGACAGATGATCATGACACAAACACCTTCAAACAGCAGACGAAGTAGCACGATTCAATACTCTATCGCGGTCTTGTTTTTTTTAACTTTTAACTGTCACAGTGTCTACTTTATTAATAGCAAGACAACGACGCTGTGCGAGCAGATGAGCAGAACGAGCATGGAGTGGGACATTGAGTCGTGGAACGTCGTATCATAATTATTTAAGAAGCTACAGGACCTCAAAGTTTCTTGCATAAGGAGCCCATTTGAGAAAATTTATTGAACCTTGATTTTACCTTGAAGGGTAATTTTTTTACAGCAAATTTTAGGTAAACCTAGGTAGTCTGTTAAGATGATACGCCGACTGATGTCACAAAATAAAATTACTTCAATTGGAAGTCACTTGTCTGGGTCCCCTTCAAGGTACTCTCCTCCCCAACTCACTAGGTGTGTTTTTACTGGTTGGAACACTCCTGATAAGCTTCTTTTGTATTTACCTTTAGCTTATTCGTCTCATTTGTCCTAATCTCGGGGATCATATCAAATCTTCTTCTCTTCTAGAGTCTTTTGAGTTTGGGGAACAAGATACAGTGACAAGAAGCAAGGTAGGTATAGGGGTGGTTGGGAAGAACAGTGGAGAGTTTGGCCAAAAACTCTCGAGTTCAACCAGTCGCCATTCCTCCACATTTCTTATACCTTTTGCAAAGAATGGCGTCCCTTAGACGTTTCAGAACTTTATGTAGTAAGCCTGCATGGTTCATTGTGGAGGCCTGCGTTAGGTACTTGTGGTGAAGTCATCACCTTGAAATTGGATGGAGCTTGGCGAGCTTTTTTTAGTCTGGGGGACGTTTAACTCACCAGCTTGGACGATTGGACTTTCTTTTCAATGTCAGCAAGTTTAGTGATTCATCAAGACCTTCACGGTGCATCTTCAATTTTTCGGTCAAAATCTCGTGGCAAGATTTTAAATCCCACACTCTTTAAAAAGCTCCTTGATGGTTAGAAGTCGATTTTCCCGGTATAAGATGTTGATTTTATCGAATTGGGGGTTGTCATTTGAGGTGCAGTCGTCTTCAATGGACTGTCGACCACCCTTAGAACGTTCTTGTTACTACTTGTAAGATGCGGTACGCTTCATAGCAACATCTCTGTGAACCATGCTGAATCAGTCGCTGAATTTCCCAGGTTAAATAAAATTTTACAGCAAGATGTTGCTCCCTCAAGGCCCTGTTCCCCAAAAAAACTTTGCAACTTTTTATTTTTGATTTTTCAGTTTTTTACAAAATAGGAAATTTGTATTTCACAGTTTGTTATTGAATTAATTTAACTTTGTTGTGCGCTATAAAATTGAAAACATTTTACATTTTACTTTAAAATAAGGCAAAATTTATATTGCTTTGTGAAACAGGATGTTTTCCAACAATGCAAAGTACAAAGCTGCAAATTTTTTATTGTAGAAAAAGTCCCGGGTCAGGTGGAGGTCTCTCATTTTGAAATACCAGAGACGAAAAATCACACTTCACTAAAAACCGCCTAAGCATTAAACAAATGAAGATATCTGCAATTGAAAAATGATGTTTACTGACATGTGACACTAAGCGGATCCGCCTGGAACCAACTGGAACCACGTAATTCAAACAGTCCGAGTATTTTCTCAACCGACTTTGGAACAATAATAATTAAAAAATTGATAAATGTAAAAATAATACCATGCATAATGATTTATTTTCATGTCCTCTTTTCCAAACAGATTTTATCTTCAAGACCACATTACAAAATTTAAAAATAAACTAAAAAAATAAATTAGTGTAATAATTAATAACACACTCGACAAAAGCTAAAAATCAATATTTCCATCATCAAGTGTTACTCAAGTGTTAATAAGATTCGTGTTATTTATTAGATAGGTACACAAACAAAGATCTATTAAATGAGAGGTTTTAACTATAAAAACAGACACCCAGATCTGTTACAAAAATGGCATTTAGGTAGGTATCTAGATAAGTCCCACACCCACAGATCCTAGATATCTATTAAATATTCCCAACGGTAGTTTACTACTACCTAAACGACTTTTGATGCATATCTAAAGAATAAGCAAATAAGCAAATATGCAAATTTGGGTAAAATAAAATCCTCACAGATTTGGCCTGAAATAAAACAAATTGTTGCAAAACACAATAAGATGACAGTCACTTCCTTACTTCAATATTCCTACCTATTATAAGAAAAAACTATGCAGTTTCTAGGAATTTTAGTAGATTGTATTGTTCAAAATTTTCACTCGGGTAATAAACCGTCAAATACAGTAAACGAAACCATGAGAAACTTTCCAAAAATGTGCTAAAGCAGTTAAATAATGTCTATATTATAGTAGGTATATAGTAGTTATAGTAAGGTGCTGGTGCGTATATTATAAGTGCCTAATATGAATAATAGTAAATAATATATAACCAGCTTTTCCTTCTGCATGGCTGACGTTGATGTTTCTTGTTTTCTGTTTCTTGTGACCAGACACAATTATAAAAATATTTACACGCTCTTTTCATCATTAGAATTTCGGGTAGACGAGGAGAGGTTAGAGTTCAAGTCAAATTGTTACGTGAGATAAGATTCAAATAGTGAATATTTCCAAGAAGGCCAGGTACGTTGAAGAATGCCGCTTGGATTTTTGTGGCATTCCACTTGATTTTATTAACGCGGTCACTATACTTCAACTTCACTCGCTCTACAACTGTCTACTGGAACCTAATTTGAATTCATACATAATATATTACATATATAAATATTATTCGTTGTGAGAGAAATTTCATATGTTAATCAAACATTTTATCTGTTGTAATGCTCGTGTAGAGGTTACTCTCTCGAGGATTAATCCCGAAATCTAAATGAAATTCGTATTATGTTTCTGGCTTGCGTTTTGCTGGCTATAACGTAATTTTGTTGTTCGAAGTAAACAAAAAAACATAACGAATTAGCATAATATTATATTGCAATAATACTTAAATACTTGAGGATAATCCTTTGCCAAGGTGAAAATGTATTGTATTAATTATTCTTAATATGGTACATATTATGCAATGCTCACAAAATTAATTTGCTCATTGCTTTCAAAGACCGGAAAATGGATTTTGATACGAATAAAAAATTGTTTAATATTGTTATATTGTATAATAAGTAATAAGTATATTATATGTAGTACTTTTATTAGGTACATATTATGGCAGGTGCCATGGAAAATGTTATTTTTTGTCAAGAGATTAACTTTATCTTCTGAGACGAACACGTTTTCCTTGGATATGTATCTATATTGTATTTTATTTTCAATTAAGTAGTCAAAATAAATATTAAATATTAATATTTTGGCTATCAACAGTTAGTATAAAATATTTTTTATTCTACCCCATAAGAAAATTGAACTTTCTCGACTGCATGTCCCCGGAGAAAGTGCCACTTTTCCTGCCTAGGCGGTAAAATTATTTTTATATTTTCACGCTAGAGGGCCACCCAATTGCAATTGAAACTAGAGATGGAAGTATCGGATTTTAAATTCACCGGTATTCAACACCAATTTGGCAGTCTTCTGTTAGCGCTATTACTCCGATTGAATCTACAAATACACAAATAACAGAAAATAAAGTAGACTTAGGGGAAACAACTTCGACTACTAATACTAATAGTGAGATATACTGATGTCAAATTTATCCAAACAAGGAATTTCGTTCAATAATTGTAATATTGAAAATCCAACGTTCACTATTAATGTTATCCATAAATAAATAAATAAATAAATTACTGATTGTAATTTAACTAATCTACGCTTACTGATAGTAATGTATTAAGCAAACATATGTAGGTATTCAATAAATTTTCTTTCAAAACAAATTTCTTTCAAAAAAAAAAAATTATTATTATTATTATTATTGTGTAGGTATGATAAAAAATTATGTGTACACCACGGCGGTAAAGTGCGTCTTTTCAGGCCTCAAGAAGCCTCGGCTGGCCATATCTTCCTGAGGCCTGAAAAGTGCCACTTTACCGCCTAGGTATACGATATACTATTTTCTACTCTTATTGAATAATATTGTAATTATTAAACGTTAAAGATTATTATTCGTATAGGTATTGAACTATAAGTTCAAAATATCCTGCTCTTGTCCAATCACAGATACTATTAATTCATAATACCCGCTCGTGGACCAATCAAAAGCTGTAAATTTGATGAACAGAGCAAAACTGTGGATAGGAACGATAATTGACATTTCTCAGAATCCACGCGTGCGCAGTCAGTACTCGGTACTGGAAGTTGTTCCAGGAAATGAAATAAATAAAAAATATTATGATTAAAAAAAATTTTATGTATAAAAGAGTAGAAAAACATAGTATTACTTTCGCGATTATGGCCATTATTCACTTGATGACGACAATGCCACACGCTAAATCTCGTGGCATTATCATCATCTCGTGAATAATGGCATCGTAATCGCTCATAATATATTATTATCTACTGCCATATTATGAAAGTTGACAATTATCAAACTACCTTTGCACATACCTGTTGTGTAATGAATATCAAAAGTCAAAACAGTGTTGTTTTTTTTCATTACAACATGGTCTTATGCATCATATAGCATCAGTCAAAAGTAGCGGCTATATGGTAGAACAATAATAATTATTAAGAAGGTATATACTCGATATGTAAAATAATGGAGAGAAAAGGTATAAAATTCAGAAACCTGTTATTGTCGAAATGAGTGGCACACGCAATTATTATGTAATTATTATGTATTATAATAATTGCCATTAAATTACCTACATCATAGTTCCTGATTGACAGAAATCATAATATTAATTCAGTAATGTTGTTGATTTAGTACCTATAGTTATTGATATTAATTGACAATGTTATAATTTATTCGACGTTTCTTGGTATCTAAAATATTCGATTATAAAACATCGGGAAGCACAGTAATGTCAATTCACAGTTTTATTGAACGCGATAATGTAAAATGCCACTTTGAAACATCTATAATAGACTTCTTGTTGTTCAGAAATTCACGGTTTTCCTCTTTATTAGTTCAGAGCGTCATATTATTGGTTTGAATAACGGATGTGTTGTGGCCATCATATCCAAAGACCTCATTGCAGTCTCAGATTTTTGGACGGTAGGTATAATAGTTACTAATATAACTTCCTGATGTCGTATATTCGCAGATTGGAAAAGTGTAATCTGTGTACTTTTATATCAATCTTTTAGGTTATTAGGTTTGGCTATTATTAGGTTATTAGAGTATGAAACTGAAATAAAAAAACATCTCAAATAATAGCACAAACTAAAATAATTGCAGTGGAAAATACTTTACCCCAGAAGTCAAAAGAAAAATTATTAGCAAATTTTCTTATTCAAATATTCAGGTTACTTAGTAAATCTACATGAAAAGATAGGTACTAAAGTTAGATACCTACAGTAAGTAAGGTCAGTGGGTTTAGATAAAGTATCGGGAGTAGATAAAGTATACCTAGTTAAATATCTCGAGTTGAAAGACAATTTCGAACTTGCGGAAAATGTCTCTTTCAACTCTTATTATTGTTATGTAATAAACTAAATTTAAGCCCGCCACAGGTAGGAAGTTTTCGTAAATCACTGAAATTTCTAAATAGAGAGATCAAATTAAGAATCAGATTTTCCTGCACAGACGGTATATTCTCACTTAAGAGTAAAAGGAAAATTATTTATTTGTAAACATAAAACATATTTGATGTTTGATTTATAAAATTGACAGTCTAAATTACAAGATAGAAAGAAGTAAGACGTGAGATAAACATGAAATAATTAATCACTTGATCAATTTCAGTCCCACCATTTTAATTACAACAGCTCGTGAAGCTTGGAGGTTTGATACTGGAGATAGGGTTTTTTAAATACATGGAACTTTACCTACAGTACGCTGGTGGTATATTGCTTAGGTACCTTCCCGAATTAAGATAATGAAATAGGTGAACTTGCAGTTGAACGACAATTAGATTTTTCTCAATTAGGTACTGGAAGGCAGTTAGACGAAGGGCGAAGAGCTCGAAAATCGAACTACTAAAAACAAGAAACGACGACATTCACAATGTATTATTATATATATTTAAAGAGTCTATTGAAGATAACACGCAGCGTCGCAGACGTCGGAAATAAAACATTCCTGAGGTTGATATTAATCTATTGATTATTAACGGGAAACACTCGGGTTTAATTTTTAATTAAGTCTACAAACAACTATGGCGTCGATTATTGATTCCGAAGGTGAGAAAATGTGAAGTTTAGCAATTCGTGAAGAAAATATTTCGATATTTTCAGGTACGATAGCAAGATATACAGGTGGGATTTTCTCCTATTTTTAGTTCCCCGTTCGCGACGTTTTCCGCTTTCAATCCTGCTTCGTTCCTTGCCGGTGCCCTTCTGCTTAGGCCGTTTACCGGCTTTTTTTCTGCTATTCCCCAATCAGCGAAGGGTTACGTCATGCTGCCTGGAAACTATTTACTAAAATTGTGACGAGACACCGACCACATCACCGCTGTCATGTATCATGTATAAGTTAATTCCACATGGCATATTACCTGCGCTCTAAAATCATCCTTGCCAGCTTTCTAAGGTCTGTGAATCTAAACAACACATTTTTGGTAAAAAAGCCGTCTAGAGTTTTTTATAAGTAGGTAAGCATAATACAAGGGGTGATTCACAACTTGTGATTTTCCCTTAAGGGGTTTATATACAGGGCCCAAAAAAATGAACTTATAAACCCAAAATTACGTAAATCAAAAAACTATACATAAAAATAAAATAAAAATACTTGGTATAGTTTCACTGATCAGTTAAGAAAATCCGTAAATCAGTGAAACTATACCAAGTGTTTTTATTTTATTTTTAACATTATTTAATACCATGTTTCACCAAGTGCCCAGTGACATATCAATTAATAGAATAAACTATACATTATTGAACTTTTTATTCAACTTTTTTCTCTCAGATACCTAGTTTTTCTAGCTATGCTAACCAAATCCAGGCTTTTTATTAGAAGTAGGGACACAGCGTAGACCATTCTTCGATATTTTGAGCCCTTTGTACCTATCTAAGCCACTTGAATAATTAAAAATTGTGATTTTCAACTCCTAAATTAGGTACTCGTTATTACAAACTGTACCGAACTCTTATAGTAACTGCAAAAAAGCATTCTTCCTACTGAATTTTCGTATATCAAAATGTAATAATATACCTACCTACAGGGTGTCTATTCCAAGGGTGAAGATATTAGATGAACGTCAAATTAGAAAAATGGCGACATTTACAATTACGTCAATTAATAAAAAATAGGTACCTACCCTGCACTCATTAAGCGATTGATGCATGGTGAGCGAGAAGACTTTTATATTTTTACTCAAGACAGGTATGGTGAAATTTAACGTCCATATAAATTAAATAAAAAAATATGATGACAAAAGTACACCAACAGGAGAAGTGTAGAGGAACACTGCCAATTTTATAATAATTTGTACCTAATCACATTTTACAATAATGCTCACCTTCCATATTTTTGAACTTAGACTGCCTACCTATGATCATATTCTTATGAAGTCAAAACGAAATAATTGGACACGCGTAAATTTTTTCTTATCGTCATCTAATTATTATATTCATTCACTCCAGAATATACCTAAATGAGTAGGTAGATAATTAGACATTTTTTTAGATACCAAACTCGCAAATAGGTATCGTGAAATACACGTGGTCATAGGTATTAATTTCGCCGAAACTTCAAAACCGAGCCTACTTTAAATACCAAACATAATAATTGGCTTTGTCGCCGAGTCGCTCTAAGTATTGACAGCACGCGTCCCGGTACCACTATTTTAAAATCTTTGCACATTAACACCGACCGACGTACCCTCTATGTGCAAGGTGATAAACTATCCAAATTGGATACTCAGTGAGCTCGTCAGCCGAGGTCAAGGATTCCTACAAATCACCCATAGATGGCAGTGAAGCCCTGGACGGCAACTGTCTTGGGAGGGGCTGAACGCCCCGAGTGATTGACTGTAGGGTGGAGTTACCCCGTACAATGGAACGGGAAAATATTGAAAACAATCATGGCTGCTATCCATCAATATGGCTGCTGTTTAGGGGAAGTTATGGCCCCCGATGAATGTGTATTGTATCCTCGGACCGTTCGGATTCTTCTCGATCTCGAGTGTCATGTTGATAGTTTTAGGAAGTGTTGATCGAGATAATGACCGTTTGATGGTGTTTAGCTTTTAATGATTTAACTATTAAGGTTGCTATTAGCTGTTATTAGGTGTTAAGTTAATTTAATAGCTGATAAGTAAATAGATAGGTAACTCTGTGTAAGCTGCAATTTTAGGAACACCCATGTTTTAAATTACTTAGGTACACAAATGAAGACTTGGAAATTTTTACATATTGTTGTACTAATGTGAGGGCAATGGATATTTGTTCATCATTACCTCCTATAAAAATATTAATTATACAGGGTGTTCGAGAATAAAGAGGACACAATTCGAAGGTAGAATATTTACTTGATTTTCAGACAAAAATTCTTAAAGAACCTACCCTCTAAATTGAGTAGGTACTTATTAACGAAGTTACAGGGTGTTCAATGTAAAAAAATAAAAAAAATTATTATAACTCCATATGGGCTTAATATTTGTCGATGAAATTTTTTGTTGTTTTTCTGTTAGGTATCTAGGTAATTATTAGTCCAATAGAACAGATATAATTTGTGTGTAATTTGAACCAGGCAAGTACGGTAGATGGGGGTTTGAATTATGCACCCCGCCCCCCATTTTTACGTCACTGGATAAATTCTGAGAATTACATAATTTTCAAAAATATAGACTTTTCTGCTCTGGTACAAAAGGGACATTAAGTTTGTTATGTAAAATCTCAACAGTTTTTGAGATATGTGTAGGTACGATTTATTAGAGATTGAAAATCGCAAACAGTTATACCTATAAGTACCTACCTAGGTTTTTCGTCAATGTTTTTCAACTTTTTGAAAAAATTTAAATATTGACTAGGGGCTTTTTTTTCTCCAGATTTTCTGACCACGAAAGAATCCTAGCCACGTTTCCTATCTATGAGCTCATCTTTTTTTTTAAATTTTTAATGTAAATATATTACTGACCTATCTACTGTACGTTCCTGGTTCAAATTATATACCTAGAGGTAATTGCTACAATATTATGGACTAAAAAAAATATACAAAAAATTTCATGAAAAAATATTGAGCCGTTTTGGAGTCATACAAAAAAAATTAATTTTTTTTGAATAACATTGAACACACACTTTTGTTAATACTCAATTTAGAGGGTAGGTTCATTGGGAAACTTTTTATTGTTTAATTCAGACATATTCTTTGGGAACATACATGCAGAGACCTTTATCTTTTCGTATTTTCCCAAAGTTCCCGAAAAAAGCAGAAAAAAAAGAAAAAAATTAACTATTATAAAGTTTATCTAGTCCAAAAGTTTTCTACCTACAAAGTTTTATCATAGAATTTTTTACATTAATTTCGGGGGTGAAGTCAGCGTTTTAAAGAAAAAACTCCAAGAGCCAAAATAATTTCTTATCTTTCTCTAAAACACACGTAGGTATGCCGATTTTCAGAATTTTTGCTATAGAAATAGGTACCTACCTAATTATTAATCCCAGACTTCTTGTTTTCTGGTTCCTTCATATAAATCCCTAAAAATTCAGGCATAGGTAATCTTTAGACAATAGTATACCTGTATACCTACAAATTTTGTCGAATTCTTGTTCTTCTCTTTCTTCTTCTTTAAAAAACTTTTTTCTCTCATGGAAAATTACTGAAAACAGGATGCTTTTTCTTAAATAAGTACCTACCTATAACGTTCATACTTACATATAGGTACTTAGATACCTATATTTGTTTGCTAGATAATTTGTTGTTCTCTAAAACGGCTATGATTTTTTTTCTTAACTTTTGCCAGGAGGAGTAAGGACTTTGGAAAAATCAGAAAAAATACAAATAAGCTTATTTGTCCCTAAGAACTTGTCTGAATTTTTTCAGAATTTTTTGGGCAACATTTGACCGTTCTTTGGTTGTGATTTTCCTCTCGAAGACGCGCCCAGAACGTCAAGTTCCTAATGGTAAAGAATAACTTCGGTCACGTGACCCACCACCATACTAAGCTACACATGTCTATCCACCAAGCGACGGCGTCTGCGGGTCACGGTACCACTTTTGTTGTGGACTCTCGTACCAGATGGAGAGTAGAAATGTTTGATTTCCTGTCATATTTAGTCAAAATAAAGAAAATTGGTACCTTTGGCTATAATATGACTACCTACATATGTAAAAAAATACTAAAAATTGATGGAAACTGCGATTTTTTAAATTTGAAGGCGCGAGAATTCGCGAAATATTTGTTTGGTCTATTTTTTATATATTAGGTATTGTCAAGATTGGGAAAGATCACTTTCTTAAATAATTTTAATAAAACTATGGTCAACCCCTTCGCGGCCAGACGTGATTCCTATAAAAGCTGCCTGAAAATGCCAGATTTGATTAATTTTACACTTTTTTAATTTCCATTTTTTTCCGAAATCCTCATACTAGGTAAGTATAGGTAGGTATTAGGTAACCATGTGTAATTTATATTTTGGTATATAGGTAAGTATACACTACAGAGTGTCCCTTATTTCAGAGCTCACCATTGGTATCTC
Source organism: Malachius bipustulatus (assembly GCA_910589415.1). Lineage (NCBI taxonomy): Eukaryota > Metazoa > Arthropoda > Insecta > Coleoptera > Melyridae > Malachius > Malachius bipustulatus. The sequence continues at coordinate 20,956,595 of OU342633.1, forward strand.
GTGAACGCTAAGAGATGGGTCTTGAGATGCATGGTTGAAAACTCTGAGATCTAGCCGGCTTTGAAAATTTGTGGAACGTCAGACGGATAGCTCTTGGCGACTTATGTACCTAAGCCTACAAAAAAGTATTTCTTAATTTCCAACACTTAATAAGGAAGATATGGGAAAAATAAGAAAACTCGATTTTTCAATTTTTTCATGATATTTCAGGAACGGTCACAGATATCTTTCATGTCAACGGATTCGGATAGTCACAAAAAAACGCATCTTTTCTCTCATTAGCGTTTACCAGATACCTATGGTGAACTCTCAAATACCTAAGGAATGTACCTACCTATATTGTTATGTTATTTAATTTTCAGTTTTTCAACATGCATTGAAGACGTTTTTACTTTGAAAAATAATGAAACTTTGAAGAAAAACTTAAGAGGTGGTTCGTTTCATGGTCATGATTGGTATATCACACAGTTTTAAGTACTCATAGATACAGGGAAAAAATTCAAAAGGAGATTATTTGATCAAAAATAAACAAAAATTCCAAATGCACGTCGTATGTCCGGAAATAAACCGTTTTTGAAATGCGGATCAAAAAAAGATTAGTTTTCCAGTTTTTTGTAGATAGTTTTTTGTTAGGTACATAATTATTATATCATGATATGAGATACTTTTTTTAATACCCACCAATTCAGTTACTTATGCATGCCATTTGCGGAGATCATAGCCATTGAGTGTTTTTTTTTCCTTTCATTTTCCGACACCTGTTTTTAAACATCCAAGGCGAGTTTTTCATTGTTAATTCCTGTTTTTCTTGAAAACGGCTCAGGTTAGCAATTATAAACAAGAGTATTTGGTAGAGTACCTAAGGAGTAATACGAGTAATAAGAGAAGCTAGTATATTATAGGTTAATTGCCTATATTCAGGTATCAACGAACACTTAACACTTGTGAAATGATATTTAAAGTGCCTTATAATATGTAAGTAATTAGAATAGAAAATGTTCCTGTTATTTCGCTCACTTTGTAGGTAGGTATATATTTTTTTAAATATCGTTGTTCGATATAGACGTAAAAAATTTTTCATTAGTTTGAGTAGGTATAGTAACACTTGCATATCTATATAACATTACTAACCCATTATTAGTGTTAAGTAAGTATACTTATTAAACCTAATAAGCATCTAGATGATAAGGTTGTGAAATGTATACATTTTGATTGACGTGTTTTCTAATTATAGAGAATTTAAGTCACCTAATTACTTTTTTCACTTTTGGTTGTACGTCCATATATGGGCCTTATAAGATAGATAAAATAATTTTTATTTATAGGTAGATAGGTATACCTATTATAGGTAGGCACCTATTGAAAGGGGCAAAAATTTTATTTTATGGAGATAATTTTTCTGTAATATTTTTTCTCTCAAACGTATTTAGAGGTATTATGATATGTATTAAGAGGGTATATCTCATTTAAGAAGAAGACAGCCTCAAAATTAGAGCAAATTGAAGGAATACATATTTGAATTTTAGCACACGCGCACACAATCACATACATCAAACAATATTTAATAATTATTATTATACAGGGTGTCCCGTATCGTTATGTTCAAAATTCTTGAGCATATAGTAGGCTTAATTTTGAGCCCAAAAAAACAAAAAGTGACAGGTCTATCTTTATTCGTTACGAAGTTACAGGCCTAAGAAGATTATGACTAGTAAATAACAAGATTCAACTTTGTAAGCCACAAAAATTGCCACACATGAGTAAACGTTACCGAAATAAACATTAGTAGAGAGTAGAGGTTCCCCTGGTCATACGAAATGGCATTAGGATTCAAATAGATGCGGCACCAGCATATTTCGGAATTGGTGTTTGTAGCTAAATACCAGAGAGAAATCATTATTTGATCGTATTCAGCAAGCTGGTCATGAAATAGAGGTACGCGAAAAAGACGAGAAAACTGTTACTTTTGCAATAGGTCTCCGAGCACAAGCTTGTATTCATTAAGGAATAGGACATTTTTAACACATGATAAACTAAAGATTTGGTCAATAAAATAAGTTTTATGTGGTTTTCAAAGTTAAATCTGATATTTAGAAGACATTATTTTCTTAGACCTGTAACTTCGTAACGAATAAAGATAGACCTGCCACTTTTAGGTTTTTTAGGCTTAGAAATAAGCCTACTATATGCTCACAAAATTTGAACATAACGATACGGGACACCCTGTATATTATAGGTGCAGGTCCCTACTTACATTAATTAATAAAAAATTATGAGAAATATTATGATATATACCTAATACAAAATCTATTTATTAACTAGGTACCTACTTAAGTACCTAACGTAACTATGTAAGTACCTACACATAGTTTCTTGAATTATTTATTGATAGGGTAAAAATCGATTCAAATCGATTCCATTATTAACATTTAAAATTCAATAACCACAAATGCCACGCATGAATGAAACCTAATAGGTATACCTACCTACCTACATGGTATTACTTAGAGTCCCTCGATATACAAGAGTCTGGTCATACGGTCTGCGGCAGCCATGTTTATCCTGTTTCACCGAAAAAATGCATTGATGAGATAGGCGCTTAGCACTAAAACAATTAAAATACGCGTTATTTTGCATATTATTGATACAGTGATTTTTTTGATGGTGACTATGGGAATGTTAAAGGATCTTGTAAAATCGTTTCCACATTATCTCTTGTTTTACCTTGATTTACTGCGTATTCTTCAAAACAATGTTAAACGTAGTCAGGTTCAAAAGTGAGGTTTTTCATTTATTAACCAAGCAACATTAACAATAAATATCCCTCAATACGAAAATGTAAATAGATATTTTATATAATATTATGCGATATTTAAAAAAAAGAGTTTTTATTACGTAAATAAGTACCTATTCAAGTTTTAAAGCTTGCAGTAATAAATTTAAATATAATTGGACTCACGGACTAAAAATCCTAAAGGGTGATATACTGAAGGGTAATAAATATATAGTTTTTAGAAGTGAAGCGCGATCAGGCTTGTTCTTTATTAGACAGGTTCTATGTAATTCGAGCATCCCAATAATACTAAACGGAGTACTAAAACCATCTAAAATCTATTCAACTTCGCATTTCATTATTTTATAACTGATTCAGTAAAATGTTCATTATTCTTTCTAACTTTTGATAAAATATATCTGGAAGTATTAGATTAAAGCGAGTTTCTTTAATTTTATATTGAATTTTAAAGTATATTTTTAATTTTTTTTTTCACTATTGCAACAATAACTAATTGCACAACGACCAGGCATTATTTGTAGCCTTATATGTATATGCAATTCGATGAAAAAAATTAATTAGTAGACATTTTCGAGGCCGGCTAATGCTAATCTTATGGCACTCGCCTGAGCTAAAAGGATAAAAATGGCCGCCGAGGCGGCTAACCAATCAGAAACATGACCGCGTATGGCCAGACTCTTATATATCGAGGGACTCTAGTATTACTCAATCGGAAAATGTGTATCTATGTATGTATGTACTTGCAAGTTCAATAGCGTTATAATATAGTTTCTTATATTTAATGATTGTTGCAGTTGCTATAAAATAGTCAACAATTTATTAATTGTTTATTTACAAAACATTCCTCTCCTTTAAAACGTAGGTATATAGCATTCCTTACTTGTATTATTGGTATTAGGTAGAATTTATTATGGAGTTGCTACTTTTGTATCAACATATAGGTAGGAATAGACAAATTAACATTTATCTACTTATAAAATATTTATCATTTGATTACTTAATTACTGATTATTACTAATTTTATTTATAACCCTGTATAAATAGGAAATTTTTCATTTAAATATAACCGAAATTTGCGTGGTTTGTACAGGATGTTCTTTCAAAGTTCTACTTTATTATATGTATATAAAATTGTATTTAAGTCATAGGTAGATAGTTCTTTGCTCACAATAAAACTATAACGAGTTGGCAAGAAAAAAGATTGGCCACAATAATAATTATATTTGACAAAAATTCAGTTCACCTAGGTTATAAGTAGATATCTATAAGTAACTACAATGATCTATGATTGAAAAAAGAATAAAACTGCCAACTGGAAAAGAACTGACCTCTCTGCTGTTGCTGCATGCTCTCATGACAACTTAATAAATAAATTTATGGCCTGCATAGTGTGCATCGCGTTGTATCTAAGCGAACATCACGGAAATTGAACATAATATACACTCTGCTATCCACGTGATAAATTCGAGGCTTGCTCCCTAAAACTACCGCGATATAATATACGCGGTATAGGTACCGAGATGCGCCGAAGTTGGGGGTCAGTTTATTTCCTCCAGACCTCCAGAGATGAGCAATATCGAGTTGGAGTTATCAAATAACACAGACCTTTTTCCTTTTTAAATCGAGAGCTATAACTTTCGCTGAATTTTTAGATTAATTTTAATTATTTTTTTATAGTTTTTGGAACCATAACAAGGATTAAAAAAAAATAATAATAACAAATACCTATAGGTTTCTAGAAAATGGGAATAGAGAAACAATGGAACCAAAAATGAAAGATTTAATGAACGTTGAGATCGACCATTACTTAAGTCATTGAATCACCTCAAACTAGATCAGGTGGACTTGAGAACCTCAAAATATTAGCATTTAATTACGCAGTACCTTTGGCCGATAAAAATATTATAGCTTAGATATTATATAAAGACAAAAAAAATTTCCTTGACAAAAAATATAATTTTAAGTTTTTATGAGAGAGTGAGAGAGAGAGAGAGAGAGAGAGAGAGAGAGAGAGAAACAGAGAGAGAGAGAGAGAAATAGTTCTGGTAACAGTGTTTGACGGTATAGATATTGCAAATTCTTATAATGGGTAATGAAAAAATTTGAAAATAATTACGCATTACAAAATAAATGTAACATCAAAGAGGTAAGACAAATTTAATTGAGTTAATCCTCTCCCACTAAGATTAAGTGATCCAAATTGTGCTGCGCATGACTTAGTAAGATACATTGTACTGATGAGTCCCAAGTAGGACAAAACATGTGTCTACAAATTTCCACCTCTAGCTGCGAAATCAATGAATGGCATATTGTTTTGCAATTATTATAAATCATTCATCTCTTGTCACAAAGACCTCCATTATCAGACTTATTTGTGAAATTTCGAAATTATTATTTCAAGTCACAATCGAGCACCATGGGGAGTTTCGAGGGGTTGCGCTTGATATTTCTAGAGCTTTCGACCGTGTCTGGCATGATGAACTGTTGGCAAAACTGCAGGCTTATGGCATGCCTGAGAAATTATACTTGACTCTTATCCAGAAAAGAACCATACACTTGATTGGGGACCCAGATTTGCCAAAAAATTTAGACACTCTCGAACATCGAAGAAGAGTACCTGACCTGAGTCTGTTTTACAGATATTTTTATGGGAAGTGTTCAAAAGACGTGGCCCGCTTGATCCCACCTAGAACACGACCGGGCAGAAATGCACGTCGAGCCGCAGACGCCCATCCGTATCAGGTTCAGCTCGTTACACCTCGTACCACCCTATTTCAGACTTATTTTATGTATAGAACCGCATCACTTTGGAATAGCATTCCAAAGGGCGTGTTTCTCGAAGTATACAACCTGCAGCGATTCAAGGCCAACGTGAATCGACATCTCCGCGCATGCACCGCTCCTAGAGCGTCATAGGGATTTCCCTGCAGTGCATGTGCATTTTCAATAAAAAAAGTCAACTTAAATACCTAATATTAACTTACCTAGGTAATAGAATAAAATTGATTTTCGTAAACATTCCATAATTTTTACCGAAAATTACAAAAAAAAAAAAAAAATCCAGGGCGTTTTTTAATTTTTATGTCTACAAATCCAGGTAGGTATACCTCTATACAGGGTATAGGGTGTTAATGAATATGTGTTACAAACTTAAAGGGCTTGTAGGAAATTCAAAATAGGCGAGAAAATTCCTATAGATATGGGTTGTTGATGGAGCTTTAGGTTTCGAGAAACCTACAGGGTGTTAAAATTCTTCGAAAAATTTTATATTTTTTAAATATCTAAAAATTGGCTGACCAGAATAACTCGAAAATTTTGACAATCTTATTATTTATTAACACCCTGTATAAAGCCTGTAACTTTGTTCGATAGATCTTTGCGCGTCTACGAATTCACTACGTCAAACAAAATCTTTTCATTCTCTTCTTTTCAGCACCTCACTCTTTTCACTCTAACGCGCAGATGCCTCAAAATGTGAACGTAATGACGACTAAGGCTCAGACATCCGACGATGATATGAGATAGTGAGCGAAAGAAAGATAGAATATGTAAACGGAGAAGCGTAGGCTATTAAGTTGCTTTGCTACCGGCGCCTGCGCACTCACTGTCTTATATATTAAAGTGGAAATTCGGAAAGTGGAGTTGATTTGGTTCAAACAATTGACTGTTTTAACGGCATGCAAAGACCCATCGAAGTGTTCGTTCAGTCTACGCTGTCATCTAAGCATGTAGATATATCTAGCTTGCATGGTATATGTATAAACACTAATACCAATACCTAGATTAATGTATTAGATAATCACGCACGCAGCCAAGAGCCAAGAAAGTAATGTAAAATTCATTATGACAAGAAAGTTTCACTTACATGTCAAGTTAAAACAATTTTCAAACTATTGGTAGGTATACTTACCCATTATTATTATAATCAGATACCTACCTAATCTAAATTGTATATCCTTGAAAATACATTATTAACTATTACAGGTACCTACATTGTATGTAGGTATAACATAATATTACGTTATTACGTAGTTAACTTTAAATACACAGTCAGTACCTATAATAACAAACTATAAGCTCACATCATGCACATCCCGGAAGGCGTGTGCGGCCACCCTTGCGATCGGGGGATGATTATCACCGGAGACACACATGAGCGGGTTCGGGCGGAATCAGCAGCGACCGGGAGGACGTTCTCCCGACTCGATAAACGGGTCATAATTCACACACGCCGCTCCAGCCTCCCGCACTTTCGTAGAACGTGTACGCGGCATGGTCACGCTCGACGATCCGATATTCATAGGCCGGAACAACTCCGGGAGGTCCCGCAGGACATATCAAGGAAAGGGGAACGATCATGGATGGATGAAAAAGTGGGCTTGGAATACAGTTGGCGCTGGGTATAATATTATGGAGGCCGAATTAGGAGAAAGTGTATTATACTTAGCAGACTTATGAATAGATTTATGATAATAAAAGAGTAGATCGATTCGATGGAGACCTTACTTCTGAATTTTCGCATTGTCCAAAGTGCTCCTTCCTATAATCTTATTAGATTATGTTTTTTTTCAACCGCTTATACCTCGCGTTCTTATCACACCACGGCAATCTTTTCGGGGTTGTTGGACTCAGAATTTAGGGGTCCGGATTTACTCCTCAATTTAATCTACATCAAGTAAAACTTCCCAATGTACTGGTAAAAAGTTGTTAGCATCCCAAGTTACAAGAGCTTTGCCAAAAATTTTTGCGCCCGGTTTCTCTATGGGCGTAGCTCTTTTCCAGTACATCTGATACCCTCATCGACTGTTAACTATTTAAATTAGACTCAATTTTCAGTATTAAGATAAAAATCATCCCGATTGGTTGATTCCTTGCGCCCTCCAATCCACACTCGAAGACATCCGTTTTAGATCGTTTCAGATGGTCGTCCTGGGTTGAAATCCGATACGAAAATCACGGATTAGGTATCTCGGGTCAGCCACGTTGAATAAAGCGCCATCAACTCTACAGCAAAAGTGATGTGCAAGAAAGTTAAAAAATAAAGTTGAGGAAAATAACAAATCTGACCCAAAAATTTCTTGTATCGTTCTTTTTTATCCAAAAACACCTTTAAAATAGACCTGAGTACCGTAAAATGTAAGTAAAGCGCATGTTATTAACATATATTTTACGAATCTGACGTTGATCCTAATAACATTGTGCTATATTCGTTACAGAAGCGAGAAATGCAGCGCGAACCGCGAACGCGCGAATATTAGAGGGTCCAATATCACGGTAATAAATAGCGCAACTTCGAGCGTGGATTGGCGGGCGAGGGTTCAATCAATTGGGATGATTTTTTTAAGTACAGTAAATTGAGCCTAGTTCCTAAATAGTAAGCCGTCGATGAGGGTCTGAAAAAAGAGCTACGCACGGAGAAACCGCTCGCAAGCGCTTTTGGCAAAGCACTTTCAACTATTGTTGTTAATAACTTTTCACCAGTACGTTTTACTCTTTTACTTGATAAAGACTTAATTGAAGAGTAAGTCTTGATGAGTCCAACGATCCCAAAACGATTGCTGTGGTATGCGAATTTGTACAATACGAAAATTCACGGTTAAGATCTCCATCGAAGACCCTGGACCGTCTTTAGATATTCTGTGCCATTTGGACAATAAAATATGTTGCGCCCCTTTAGGGGGGAGGCTAGGCATATTTGAATTCTCGGAGGCAATAAGTCTTGCCATAGTTTTGATTTTCTCACCCTCTGTGTTTTTTTGGATCGCTGAACACTAATTTGAAGTTAGGCAGGCACAAATTTGTCCCGGAATGTGGTCTTTTTGCACTTTTCACACGAATTTTGGTCATTTTTTGGTACTTTCAAGACTTTGGTGTGGGTTTTTACAAACTTCAATTTCTGTTGGTTGGCATGATTATACCTAGTTCTTTGATGGTTTTGTTTTGCAAAGCATGCGCATAGGGGAGTAGGAGGTTGGAGGAACGTTTCCCTTTCCTGGTTTCAGGAAGACCAAATTTGATGTCTTCTCCAACCATCAAGTGCTAACCAAGCGCGAATGCGGTTTTTACTAGGCAATAAATTATTTATCTCTTTTATAGATAAGCCAAAAACTGAATTGTTTAACATATTTGGCTCGAAGGAACAAAATGTTTTTGGATTGATTTTGGACGAACTTGAAATCTTGCCGAAGGACCATATGCCGTTGCGTTTCATTTGGAAGAATGCGGTAAATGAATAAATGAATAAATTAAGGAAGATAAAATGCATTTATGTGTTAAATGCGAGCGACGCGGTTAAATGCGAGAAAGTGTGTAGACACTTTCGCCTTGCGAATGCTAGCTGATGAACTCTTTCCTGCTGGTCTGCAGGATATTTTTTCTTCTCTCCTGCAGGTATGTCATTCTCTCACTCTCGATCCAGGTACAGGTGTTGTGGTTGTACAACCCAACGGACATCCGGAGTGCTTTGACAGTGGCTTACATACAACAGGAAGGAAGATTGCATCAAGGAAGCAAAAATGAGAGTAAAAAATGTAAAGTGAAAATTTTGCTGCAACATGAAAAAATGCCAAATTTGAGCAAAAAGTTCAAAAAATAAAACGAGTTTCGGGCCAAATTTTTGCCTGTAAACTTCAAATTCATCTTCAGTGACCTAAAAGCCATAGGGGGTGAGAAAATTGATAAACTATATATAGCAAAACCATTCTCTTAACTCCTATTTTTATCTTAATATGCTTATCAGCCTAGAGATATAGTTAATAATAAAATAGTAAATAAATATCAAATAATAAAATAATATTTTCCAACAAATATAGACGTGTTTAAAACGAAGGAAATTTGGGTAGAAAATTGAAACAATTTACGTCCCTAAAATGCTCGTGCTCCTGGGTTTTATAGACCTATTAGATCAATCATGGTTAAGACGGCCCTGCGAAAACCCTTTCGAATCAGCAATAAAAGGAAAAAAAATGTATTTCAAGTTTTTGGGTCATACCTATAAAATATTCCTAAACGCACCGGACTATAATCTCTTTAGATATAATTTTGTTGGTTGACAGAGAGCAAGACGCAAAAACCGCGAATTAGAAACATTTACCTAGATCGACCCTAAAATTTAATTACCTACGTTCTTTTATGGAAAGTGACAAGTTAAAGTTTTCAATCAATTAAACTGCATATTGTGCATGCCTATAATAATAGGACTTTAATAATGCCTGTAATTGTTATTATTGCGGTCAACGCACACATCCCTGCATACATTAAAATACCCAAAGGCCCGCATACTTATATGATGTAGCCGTTATTAGGTGTATATCGACTTTTTAATATTGATCAGGACTTATTTTAGTGCGCCTATCTTGCGATTCGAATTTGATATGTTCATTAAAAGAAAGTCTGATATATTATGTTATGTCTCATATTGATTGATAATAATTATACAGAGTATCCTGCTTATTTTGAATTTTTTGCTACGTACCCCTATAATCAGTGATCATATGTTTTGGACTGATATCCTATCATGAGGGCTGTAGATTAATTATGTATTGTTAACCGTATCAATAGTATAAGAACGATTTCATCGACCGTTTATCAAATAAGCACCTGCAGTAATGAGTTTCTAGTTTCTTACCCTTCTTATGTCTTTCCTGTTAGACGTATTGTGTAGTTTTGCTATAACGTGTTAAGTGAATGCATGTCTTCTCCAACATAACACTGCTATATAAATTTTTAACCTAACTACCTAGCTGTTGTGCATTATTTGTTATTCAAGCGATGTACAAGAGAACAGTTGCTGTATTGCTTGCGCGCGGACGCTCGAAGATAATTTAATTCAGGTTTATTTATATCTCACTTATATGATGTTTAATATAGGGATTTTAAACGTTTTAGAATAATTTGTTGTGAGGTAAGTACCCTTTCTTTTGATGTATTCTTTCTAGTAGTAGACAAAAATTGCTTTAAAAAAAAGGACTCATGAAACATTTTTTTTAATAGAATTATTTAATATAATCACAAAAATATTTAAATAAAAAAAAAAACAAAGTGAGTCTACCTCAATTATTATTTTTAAGACACAAATTTCTATTTTTATTCAATAAAGTTACATGAAATATTTGAATGGGAGATCCACCCACACCTGCGTTTGACCTTGATACCACATAAGCCGCCCTCATCGTTATTATTGATGTTTTAAGCTTTGTTATTGTTATTAGCAGAAGTTGTGCAGTAAATCAATAAGGCACAGCTACACATAAAGAGGAAGATATGTGGATAAAGTAGTGTAGGAACTCTTTAGAAAACAGCATGCATCTTTTTGAGGTAAAAATAAATCAACAGAATGACAGCAGGTACATTCTAAAATTTGTGACGCAATTCTTTGCAAATTTACCTGGTACATCTGTCACTGATGGCGCATTGTATTTAGGAAAGAGGGACAAGAATAAAAATAGAAAGTTTTGGTTTCTTTTCGTGGTGCTTTGTCTGTTACAAGCAAGTGACTTCACGGTGAAATTCGAATGCATGCTTTTCATGTTATTTCTATAAATACTGGCGTTCGTATTATGTAAGAGAGTCTGGGCCGATACCGTTTGGTTTGGTGTCCGGTTTTTGTAAATATTCTTGTATTTCGATTAATGTAATAAATTAGAAAAGCAATATTTAAAGTAGAACGACAATGATTATACTTTTAAATTAACAGTTTAATGTTAATTAAAATATGCTGAAAGAACCTTAAATATCTCATTGACGCGATTAAATTAATAAATGACACTATAATCCCGAACATAACCAGAACGGTTTCGGCTCATTATTTACTTTGTAAATATTTCAAAGACACCGATTTTGTTAGTAGCTATAATGTAGCGTGCAAAATAAATTTTCTCACGTATAAAGGATCTCGTAGCTAACTGTTACCTCTACTAAAAAATGACATTGAACCGCAAAATTCTTCTAAGACGATATTCATGCACGCATAGAACTGGATCTTGTACTAGATAGCAATGCGAAGGCATGTCTTCTTTGTGGAAAATTACCAAACTTTTTTTTTGTTAATTAATTTAAATATATTTCAGTTTTAATTAAATTTAATATTCAATTCACTAGCTAGCTATGTAGGTAGGTACAAAATGTCCTCGGTTTTTTTAAATAATTTTCGCTTAATCCACATATACACGCACAAGAGAAAAAAGATAGTTAGGAAGATATATGAATATGGCACATCCATTATCACGCAAACATGTTGTAATGACTAAGTTCCTTGAAATGATGATATTTTTTTGTTTTTGAATTTAATTGGCGTCCAAGAAACTCTGACAAGAATTATTTATGTGTACCTATAATATGACAACTTTATTAAATGTTCTATGTACCTATTATTACGTTTCAACTTTCTGTTTTTATTATTTATTTACTATTTTACAGATAGTGCGAATTTTTAATAATAGCTTCCTAATAATAAGCTTCAGAAAAATAATACTAAAAATACTATAATATTTTTGAACATTCTCTGATATTATTAAAAATATCTAATAGTAGGAATAAATACCTGTTATACCTACTATAAGTATTAAAAAAATTTTACCTTACCTATGGTATTGATGACGAATTTTTGCGTATTATTATCTTTAAACGTAGGTACCCAATTCATGTGTTAATTTTTTAATTTTATTTAAGTAGGTACCTGGTACCTACATAATTAACATTTTTTCATTTTTCCTTTGACAGTTTATAGTCATTAGAAAATATTTATTGCTATTTGGTTGTGGCTATTGATTGTGTCCTAATAATAAGAGTGGGTTTTTATTGCACAAATTTTTCAAATGTTCATTAAAGATTAAATAATCGCGGACTGCTATTAAATTATAGAGATAAGGCGGTGAAACTGCAACAAAATTCTGGTATATAGTCAGCAGGGAATTTTTTGTAGATAATGTATTTACAAATTCAAAATTCTGTAATTTAATAATAATACTAAGATAATGCCCGTATTCACAAACGATAATTACCAAATAATTACGTAATCAGTTATCTCCATCTCATATTCTATTGCCAAAAAAATGCATCTCTCCATCTCTCCATCTCACTCATTTAATTAATTACGTAATTATTTCGGAAATTATCGTTTGTGAATACGGACAAAAGAAATCTAAAAATTTCTTGTTTCAACTTTTTTTAAAAAGAGAAGAATTTGAAAAACAAAGCAATTTTCTTTCTTTTTCTTTTTATTTTTTAGTAGGTACCTATTTTTTTAGTAACTTTATTCTGATCAGAGATAGGTACCTATTATTGGCATTACTTCATACAAAAACAAATAAAGTAAATTTCCTTCAAAATGGCGTTAAAAAAATATTTTGGATGAAAGCCGATTGAGATGTAGCCAGTTAAGCTTCAACTTAGATATTTTTCTTTGATTTTTATCGCATTTTCCTTGGTATGATTCGTTTTAGTTCTTATATCTATTTTTTACTACAAAAGTGATTTTTATTCAATAAAAAAACTATTTCAAGTCAATATTTGTACGAATGTATAGGTACCTAATGAAACTGCGATCGACTTTTAAACAAAAATAAAAAACAGATAAACAAAAATTTTTAAGAGTTATACTTATCATTTGTGCCTTTGCTTAAAAATCGATCACAGGGTGTTTCAGTAAATGAAAGTTGTGATTCTCTGCCTCGTTCTAAGAAAAAAGTTCATATGAACATACGTCCCACAAACGTATACCGTTTTAGAGACACACAGGGGCGGTTAAAAAAATCCGTTTTTTGACGATATATCTTATTTGAGATACAAAACTGAACTTTTGTAATTATCTAATCATTTGATATTATCTAGTTTTTGAGAGATAATTTTTTTATGTGGTATAGTGAAACAAATCATAAAAAAATTATCAAAAACAAGTTAGGTAGGTACCTATACCTAATGTTTTTGTCCACAACAAATTATGTTGCTATACTTTTATGTTTTTTGTCATAAAATGACGTTTATCTCGAAAACAGTAGTTCACATTATAAAGCTTTTGACCAAGAGCATCTTTTTATGTGAAAAACTTTGACAGTTTAAAATGTGCTTTCACAATATCAATTTTTCCCAGTGTCGTGGAAATTACGGACAAAAAAATTACCTACAAGCAGCCCTAAAATCTTAGAAACCTAAAAAAAAAACTTGCTAGCATTGAAAAGGTAGCTAATGTCAATAGTATAAGATGCCTACAAAAATTCAGTTGAATATCTCAAACGATTCTTGAAATATCGTCAAAAAACTGAAATAAAAATATTTTTTGACACCCTTATTATCTCGAAAGCGGTGGGTTTTGTTAATAGGATTTTTTTCTCGCGCCAAGAACGCGCCATGGAATCACACCTTTTATTTTCCGATTACATCTTAATCAGATTTAATAAAAAATTTAACCCATCATCATTTTTAAGGAAATTTAATATGTAGATATTATTGCTTTTCTGTGAATCAATGCCTGTAGGTACCTATCTCTACTCGCAGAAGAAAGATATACCTACCTACGCAAAAAATGAAAAAGAAAAAAAAAAGGATTCTTGTTTTTTTTCTAATTACTGTTTTAAATATTTTTAACAAACATTTTTTCCAAATTTTTCAATTTCTGTTTTATTTTTTAAATCTTTTAAATTTTTTTATTTGGTTTTAAAATTGCATTAACTGATGTCCACAAAAAACCCTATTAACTATACCAGTGATTTTGCTTCGCTTTCGAGATAATAATACCTAATTAAAAAACTGAAAGGTGTATTTTCACCCCTATCACCAATTTCCACCCTCTAATTTGGGATTTTTTTTCATCCATAATAACCATTTAGGGTTTCAAGCAATCAAAACCCACTCTTTCGATGCGTTCCTTTCCATAAGACATAACTAAATGCCTATTATTGGTAACAATAATTTACAAAAACCAAAAAAATTCTGCAATATTATATGACAATAGTTCTACAGGGTGTATCTAAATAACACCAAAAAAATTTAAGGGCTGATTCTTTGGTAAAAAATAAACAAAAAATGTTCTATTAACGTGTATCTGGAAATGAATGCACTCCTTTTGAGATACAGGCTGTCAAAATAAGGATTATTTTTCGAGTTTTTTTAAGATACTCGTGAACCGTATATAGGTAAGATATATACACAATTCAGCTGTTGTGCAGATCTTATCATTGATATTAGCAACTACTTATTTTAATGCCACTAACTTTTTTAAATATGGATGCAAGTGGCGGAGATTTTTAAATTTGGGGGTCTTTTCTTGTCCCTATATACCTAATATCTAAGACACTGGATCAATTGATATTTTAAAAGCGCACTTTTAACCGCCAGTTTTTTCCATACAAAAGAGGTTTTCTTGGTCATAACCGTCATAACCGTGAGCCGTTTTCGAGAAAAACGGTTTTTTACGATAAAAAAAACTCGCTTTGGATGTTTCAAAATATTTATCGGAAAATAAAGAACAAAACTTCTCTCAATTCTAAGATTTCCGCAAATGGCATAGGTACTTATAAAAAAAAACTGAATTGATATTAAACGATTCCCCATGCAGATATCTTTAAGAAACTGGAGAAATAATCTTTTTTTGACACCCTTCATCTAAAAAACGCTGCATTTCCAAACACACGTTAATAGAAATTTTTTGTTTATTTTTGACCAAAGAATCTCAGCCCTTAAAATTTTTCGGTGTTATTTAGATACCTACACCCTGTATAAGTACAACAATATACGAATATTTATTTTTACTACAGTACTTCTCCAGATCAATAATTAAAGATGCTCGTCATCAGTGTAGGTCTCAGACTATTTCTCCCCTCCTCAGCAAGCGAAGCAAAGACCGTGAAAAGCACATAGAGAAATAAATCTAGGAGAATCGATTTCGTGACCAAACATTTACATTAGGAACTTATCTGGAAGCCGGCACAGGGGCTTCCAAACGAGATCGGGAGCTCATCCTGCTGTCAGAACGGCGTGAGGGAAACGGACAGATGATGGCTGGGAGACCGGAGACGTATGAGAAAACCATGCACCGGGTAGCGTTCTAATTTGAGAAGTTGTCAGCTGGTTGGGAACGGTAGGTGGGTGGGTCTTGTGTACGGGGTGATGTATGGATATGCGCTTTGACTTAATCAGTGGGTGATGTATTGTATCTCTGGTTCGTTTAGCAGGCACGAATTTGTGCCTTTCTTGTTGCTTGACGATAAAAAATTTGAAGAGGGAAAAGTTTCCCTTTCATATGTGATTGTTGTTGACTATGAAAGCTATTATCTATATAAAAATTATACAAAAATTATTTTAAAATATTTTTTTATACTTCTCTGTTAGGTATATGCCTATATAGATTAAGTTTAGAAATTTATCAAGAATGAATTATTATTATAACACGCTTGATCTTCATTAAAATGTGTAAAGAAAAAGATAACCTCAGGATTTTAGAAATTTTCCAAGCGATTCCAGGTAACCAGTTTTCATTCAAACTGATCGAGTTAGTTTTTAAAGAGTGAGGACGAATTTTCCCTGAGGATTAAAACGATTGCTTAAGCTGGTTGCAGTACTCTGTGCCAGTTACGACGTGGAGCAATGTAAAATTTTACTGCCAAATCGTCGAAAACGAGAAAATTGCATGTAGGTGAATGTGTTATGAATCATAATTATGAGTATGAGTCATTTAACAAAAAAAAACCAGGTATAGATATAAATGTAAATTTTGTATTTTATAATAATTATTCATAGCCCGAGGGGACAACTAAATTTAACAAACTAATTCCTTTTACCATCATCAGTATAATGAAGTTTGTCTTGTAGGTACAAAACGTTATAGTAGGTCCTACCAGTGATTAGTAAAAAAGCCATCCACTTGACGACAACAATAATTCCTTAACGGTTAACATCAAGTCCAGACCTCCGCCTTATAAAAGCTAAGCGCTATAGAATTAACGAATCATGTGAAGAAATGAACAAAAATTAATTTATAAATGTATAACCACAAACGCAGGATTAAGAAGGCTATGGAGGGAATATTTATTAAATAAACGAGGAATTTTCACTGCTCTGAACATTTTACTCCCAACGAACCGAACGCGCAGCGCTCACGACCGAATTCGGCTAGTCAGGCCGTGTCTCCGCGCCGAACAGAACGCACCAAATATTTTCCATCGACTCTCGCGAAATTTCACTTGCTCTTGGGTTGCGGTTTTGCGATTTTATCACGCCCTTCTAATAAACCAAAACCACTCAGTTATAGTTACTTCTCCATGTTCTTTGAATCAAGGGAATTAATTAAGGGCACCAGCTGCCATTATATTATCGAAAATACTTAAAAAAATTTCGAGAATTCTCAAAGTAAAAAAAAAAAAAAATTGGAAATGATCGGAAACATTTGCGAAGACCGTTTGTTCTATTCTGTTCTTTCGGGCTACAAAGTTCAGATCTTAATTGGTATAACAAACTAACAAACATTCGAGCGATTTCAATTAATTTGGAAAATATTGAAGCTTGCGCTAATTGAAAAATAAAAGCATTTTATTCAAATTTGACTGATAGATCGTTAAAACTATTCAAACCAAAAAAGTAAAGGAAAAAGTGCTCTACTATATTAAAGCAATACCATTAATTTTTTTTAACTAATAAATTCGGAAAACAAATCTTCAAATTCTTAAGCCTATAAAATGATGTGGATTTGATCATTTATTGCGGACTTAAAATGTTAACCTCAGCAACAGAAGCACCTTTTCAATAATAACAAATGATCCATTTAACATATTTCTCAAAAACATATAGGAAATTACTGTCAGGTTTACCATTGAAATCCCTAATGCGATTTTATGCAAGTGCAGGCATGAACAATTTATTATCATTCTTATTAAGCAGACAAATATAATTATAAGGTACACCGTGTATAAAATAAAACACGATTAATTTTTCAAAAAAGAAATACCATCCACAGTTCAAAAAATTTCTCGTCGTTACAGCGTTTATTTAAAAACTTGTTATGTATTTGGTACACTATAGCTGCCTTGCACCAAGATGAAAATCGTTTATATCTAGAACATCTATTTCGTGCAGGAATCGGTGTCAAGGGTACAATAATTTCGTTATATACAAGAAGTATATTATATTATATACTTTCTGTTACTTACAATAATTGTTAGCCTGACATACATCATTGTATGTTTATTTAGTCAGCTTTGAGTTACTAATTATTGGGTTTGGGTCTTAAGAGGGATAGAATATAAAAGAAAGAATCGTTTTACGCGCTTATATTATTTGCAACAAAAAAATGTTTTCTTTAATCAATAATTCTCCTGATGAGTTTCGTGATGGCAATGGTAAAAACGGCACTTCGATGTCTGCTTCCTATCTCGAGATAGCCGTGCGAAATATCATTTGTTCGTTATATTAGTTGCGACTGTCCACATGGGTCTAAAAATTCAACAGCCGTTGCTAAATGAGCAACCGCGGTAGTTGTGACGTCAGCATTTTGACTTCAACTCGTTTAGTCGACACCGCAGACATAGAAAACTCGGATAAAAACCTACTTGCATACAATAAGGTAGGTACATTTTAGTTTGATTTAATAAAAAAAAGATAAGTTGCCAATATGTGTTTAAATAGTAATTTGGAATTACATATATGGAACTATTTTTTATAGCAATAGATGAGATACTCCTACCTACTTGACGTAATGGTCGGGATAGTTTTTCTCATTTTTTTTAGACGTCGACTGTACACAGCTCGTTTCAGATGCAAGTGAAGAACGTGTGTACATCATTAGGCTACCTAACTCACCAGCTTTTCATAAGCTGAAGTTGTTTGTTTTCACAACTTACTCTGCAGAAAATAAACTTCACGCTTCTATTATTACTTCTGTATAATTGTCTCACGAGACGCAAGCTGCTATGTTGATGAAATGGTCGTAAGTCATCGGGAAAGCAGATGACATAAAGAAAAAGGAGAGAGGAGAGCTCGCTCGTATATTTCGTTCTGCTAATGTCGGCCAAAAGTACAACAAACATAAAAGCGCCATATAACATATTATTAAGTATATAGCGAAGGAAACGTCGCGCGGTAGCGAAAACTGAAATTGATAAATTGCGACTACACAGAGTGAAAATCGGTCAACTCCCGCGAGCTAGCTGATAATTTTACCCCATTTAGGGAGAAAATTGCCATCAGTATTTATGGGCGTGTGCTATTAAATCGCACCAGAATGAGTAATTTCAATAATCACGAGGTCCGGTTTTTTATAAATAACTTACACGTAAATAATGGCATTCGTTTTAGGTACATTAAATCGTAAGCGATGTATAAGTACTTTCACTGATCGATATATTTAGCTATTCGGCGCCATTCCAATTTTAGTTTCCTTTAAGTTTAGGTTGATAGTTTTAAAAAGGATCTAATACACGACAAGTCAAAGTAATATTGCAAATGGAAAAACTTTGATCAGATTTTGAAGCTAGTGAAATCAAAATAAAGAGCACTGTGGATTCGGCTTGCGCCATAAAATACACCCTAAAAATGCATGCCAAGAACTGAGTGCAGTAAAGTCTGGAATCGCCTTAGCCTAATTTTCTGTCAAACGGGTGCATGGTCAGAAGTGTATACGAAATTTGGGATTCAGCTGTTTTGCGATATGAATAAGATACAATGTTGCCAGATTTACAGGTTCTTTGACCTTATTTATTAATTAGCCACTGTGGTAATTTTTTAGGGCGATACCGAATTGGGCGAAGGATTTTGTTATTCACTAATCCCAGGGGTCAATTGGGCGACAAACGAGAAACTAGGGAATTATAAGAGATAACTGGTCAGACAAGAAATACATGTGCGGTTTTGCTCATAAATATAGCAGTGTTGCCAGATTTATTTAGTGGTGCTTTTAGTAGATTGGATAGGTATACCTAATCAATTTATTATTAATAATTGAAGTCGAGTAGGCAGTAGGTACGTACCTACCTATGGCTATGTTGCACTTTAGCGTCATCGGTAAGTCAGGTCTTTGGTCAGGTGAAAAAAAAAATTAAAAAAAAACCTACCCTGACCAAAGACCTGGCTTACCAGTGAGTTTTAGTGCGGAAAATAAATAATAAATACCACTATGATTAATAATTATAAGGTGTATCGCCATATTCATTATAGTATATTACTTTTCTATTGATGTTTCATGTTTCTGCTGTAGGTATAGTATAAAATAATAATTGTAAATGCACTAAGGGATTGATGATGTATTTGATAGAACTTAAAAAAATAATGCATCAAGTATTAATATTATAATATTATTTATTAATTTTTTTCAATTTTATTTAATGTAGAAAATCGGAATTTCTGTAAAATCTGGCAACGTAGCCATACAAGAGCATGCAAATAACTCAACGGTATTTAGAAATTCCTTCGCCCAATTGAGCTCCAGGATTAAGGACCCCCGTCGTGACGAAGGGTCATCACGCAGGTAATTTCGCCCAATTGAGAAACGCCGATTTTTTACATGTAACAACCCCTACATTCACTTAATTGTATTTATTACATAGGTATGGTTAAACTCGTGTATTGAATGTGTAGATTACAATAATGAAAAAATGTAAAGGGTGTTACGTTTAAAAAAAAAAAAAACACGCTACTGACTATAATAATAGGTATGAGAAAAACGGTAAATCTGGCAACATTGCACATATCAAACCTTAAATATTCACATTCTATAATACATTCTCGGGAACAATTCGTATACAGCACAAGAAATGTTGTTAAAAAAAATACGAAAATTTTTGGGTAAACTTACCTACAATCTGGCGACAAAGCCAAGTAAAAAACGTCAGAAAATACTTGTATTAAATGTAAAATTTACTATTTAGTTTAAGCACAATCACAACAATCAATTGCAAGGAAATAGTTTTTAATGTAAACAAACTAAACCAAAAATATTAACATTTAATTTTAACGTTTATTAACATCAATATTAACGTTTTATTAACGTCCCTTATAACGTACCGTTCAGAAAATGCATTATTGAAGCCTCACCCTGTAGATATAATACAATTATTGAAGAATTGCACAATAATTGCATTGTGACTGTATTCGCTGAAAATGTAATTACCTACTAACAAGATTAGTTGCTATATAGGTACTTACCTATAGAGTTCAACAAGAAGCACGATATTTTTACCAGGTAATGCTTCTTATCTGCTGTCACGCATTCATAAAAGAGTTCTTAATGAATAAGTAAATTATGTATGAATAATCAATAATTATAAAATCTATCCGATGATATGTCTCGTTAGCTTGGCTTAAATGTAATTTATAATGCATACCCGCTTTTTCTTCATTCACCTGTTTCCTATCATGATGGCTCTATTTGTTATCACCATCATAATATACGCAAGACAAGGCTAGTGGTTAGGTAATAATGAGCAAGCTTTTGCAGCACGGTGTTATTAGGGACCTCTTTATGTGCAGGTACCTCCAGAAGAATACTTACGATTTTCTTTCAAATATTAATTAAAACATTCATAACAAGCAGTAATGTCTTTAATTAATTAAATAATTTTTTTAAACAGAATATTTCTGTGACGTGGCACTTTTTACGATTTTTCTTGTCTTCCATACAAAAAAGAGTCTTCATTTGAAATAGCGGGATTCTGCTTAATTAAGAAAACATATTATTTTAGTATAAGAGATGCTAGGTACCTTTTTTTTAAATAATAATTGTTAAAATGGAATCTTTTTATACTTAGGCAATATTCTATTGAAATGTATCTAAGCATACTGTAAAAGAAAAAGGTTTTTTTTCAAAAAAAAGTGGTGCAAATTTTTTATCTTAGTTAAGTTAGGTACATTCAGCTATTCAGCTTTTATAGTTTCCGAGATGTTATTTCCTTTTTTATTTGATCGGATCTTGGACCTGACATCAAAAGCTTCAAGCAAAAACTATTTTAAGAATTTCAGGTTAAGGTATATGAGCGACAATCAATGCTACCAGAAATTAAATAAGATTTTGCTGGCGACGCTGGCGATGGTGCAGCAGATTTACAATCTAGAAGATACCATGAATGAGAGGATGTCGTGGGTGGTGGGTGAAACAGTTGCGTGTATCGTAGGTGGGCCTTTTTCGAGCAACAGCTGATAAAGTACCTACCCATAGTACGAAATGCCGAAATACGAAACGTATCATTCATATGGTCAAAGCAAGAATAAGAAAATTAAATTTTTTGTGTAATAATTTTTTTAGACACCACGTTGTAGAGCATCGAAATCTAGTAGGTATGATCTAACTGTAATACGTAAAATCAATATTCTAACAGTGGGTATTATAAAGGCCCATTAGCTTAACGGGCAGTTTTCTGTGGCTATTTCTGAAGAAGGTATCGAGTCTAAGTGGAAAAATTTTCAATTTATCTATTCTTGACATTAAAGTGATTTAAAAAATGTAATAAAAATTGTGGTACGTCGATATTAGCTTTAAAAAGTGATACAGAAAAATTATAAAAACGTTTAGGTAAGTATTGGTTCATTTTGGAAAAGGCAGCCTCTGTTCTTTGTACTAATACAAAAATTGGCATTTTTTATTGCGTGCTAAAAAACTAGTAGCATCTGGTTGCCGGCTTGATGTTGCTATTGTTTGCTTTATAAGATGTAAGATTGTTAATATCACGGATGTAAGCGAAAATCTAAAGCCGTGTCAAGTTTATGCGATTATTAGGAAATTAGGTAAAAGAAAGCGAATCTTGCATTAAATATAGGTACCACCATAAAAAATCATTATTTGCCAACGCGTTTCTCGGCCTTCTATTATATTATTATAATATTATCGGATATTTTTTCACGACGCATGGTAATTAGTAAGCAATTTTTTACATCGATATATTAATTATATGAGGGCACTTAAATGAAAAAAAAAATTACGCGAAGGCGTGTAATTAACACCAGCCGGTTCATTTTAATTTATTATATCTAACATATTTATATTGTAGGTAACTAATGAATGGCAAATATAACCATTATACAGGGTGTCCGGTAAGTACCTCCTAATCTCTCGGGAGCATACAGCGGGGAGGTCAAAATAAACCTAGTCTGTCATAAAAAAACATCCCTAAAGTGTCCCTAAACGGAGATACAGAGCCCCAAAATGGTACCCTAAGATTTACTTTTTTGTCTCTAACTTTTGAACCGACCTGTATAATTTGATGAAATTTTAATTTTTTTATAGAGGCCATAAAGACTCATTAAGCCATATCAGAGTGGATGTTTGACGTCCTAAAGGAAGTCAGGAACGGACTTACCACCACACTCATTGTGTCAAAGTTTTTACAGGTGTCATTTTACAGACCTGAAAACTTATTTTTTAAATACGCTGCATGGTCATTCGTCTTCACAAAAGGTACTCTTAATTTATTTCGATAAAACTAGCGGTTCTCAAGGTAAATCGACTTTTATGCGAATTTTGATTAAGTTCCGTCAATAGCAATCCATTTCCATTATGTAGGTAGGTTTATCAACAAGAACCTGATTTTTACCTGTTTGTGATTAGCATTAGTAACTTTTTAGTGTTTCGCAAACCTAAAAACCGATTTATCTCGAAAACCGTCAGTTTTACCGAAATAAATTAAGAGCACGTTTTTTAAAGAATGAAGTATTAGACTATTCAAAAAAATAGTTTTTAGCTCTGTAAAGTGACACCTGTCAAAATTTTGACTCAACGAGTATGATGGTTAGTCCGTTCCTGACTTCACTGACGACGTCAAACATCGACTTTAATATGGCCTGATGGCTCTCTGTGGGCTCTATAATGTGTTTAAATTCCATCCAACCATACAGGTCGGTTTAAAAGTTAGAGCCAAAAAAGTAAATTGCGGGGTACCCTTTTAGGGCTCCATATCTCCGTTTGGGGACACTTTGGGAAATTTTTTTATGACAGACTAGGTTTTTTTGACCTCCCCTGTCTGCTCCCGAGAGATTAGGAGGTACTTACCGGACACCCTGTATTATGGATAAATTATATTTTACGATTTTTTATGAAAAGCTTTTACGTAATTAGATATACTTACCTACTTATTCTAGAAAAGTGCTGCAAAAAAACGTGGTTTAACAATACTCAAATTTAACTTTGAACCCAACTTATTTCTAAGTCGCTCAATTTTTTTGATTTTTTCTTTGAAATATTTCTTTAATCGTCAATGAAAAAAGTAGAATTACTTTAAATAAATCGATATAAAAGGCAAAAAAAAAGATTTTCTCAAGTTGAAAAAACAACATTTTTATCAAAAATATCGTGTGTAGATTCACAGACCTTAGATAACTCGAAGGGATGATTTAGAGCGCGTCATATGCCAGCGTGGAACTAATAGGTGGAGGTCGGAGGTCTCTTGCACCGATCAAGTCACAATTTTAGCAAATAGCTTCCAAGCTACATGACGTAACCCTTCGCTGATTGGGGAATGACATGCAGGGACGTGGAAGCCGGTGGACTCTTTTACTCTTAAGTGGGGAGGGAGGATCACATATTACTGAGGATAAATCTGATTCCTAATTTGATTTCTGTATTTGTAACTTTCAGAGAGATTTAAAATTCGTATAAAAAATATTGCGAATTATTATTTATCGTTATAATAATAAAAAAATCTTTGCTTGAACTTTTTGCACCCCATGTAATTTCTGACTTGGTATTACAGCCTCCTTCAGCTAATTTCCAATCCGAATTAAAGTCGGGATGTCCATAGACGCTTGCAAATGGCCTTGAATAAAAATAATTGGCCTACCTTTATTGTAAGTAAAAAAAAATAATAATTTTGTCAGGTTTATTTCATAGGTATATACATGGACATTTTTTATATAGGTAAACGTAAACCTACAGAGTGAGCTGTCCAATCTGCTGGTTTTCTTTCTCTTCCAGCAAATTTAGATTACCGTTACGATAATATCTACTTATTAGGTATACTTATTCCGTAAATTCCAGACTAATTGAAATTTCTGCAACAATCGAACGGTACCGAGACAAACGGCTGATGGCAGGCTTGCTTAGATTATGGATTTTCTGATAAATAATAATTATGACCAGAAAATTATCTACTCACTGATCTTGCAGCTTCTTTCATCCGTTATCTTTTTATTTTGTTTGTTTTGAAAATTGGATAATCTAGAATATTGACATTAATTGAATGACGCAATAGCTACATTTTTAAAGAAACTCGACAGGAAAGCACAATAAAAGCCTGATAATGAATTGTTAAGTGCCAACAACGATCATATTATTTAAAAAAATCACTCTACGTACACAATGACGTGCATGATGCAATTACTGTAACAGTTCCTGTATTGTTAAAAATGATAAGGGAGATCCAGACAACTAAAACCTTTCATTATTCATTAATTAATTATTTCATTCAGTTTCATGAATGAAAAACTCCATTTTATTCTAATCTCTGCTATTGGGAGCTTTAATTCCAAAAATAAACCGAAATCAAATAATTTTTTTTTATCACTATAGACTTTTTTTTAACACTTCGTATATTTATATTTAGGTATATAAAAACCACTTTATTTCCGAACAACCCATCATAAAAGTCGTTCAATAATAAATATTCAAATGACCAGACACATACAAAATGCATTCCCCTAATTTGATACCGCAGACCATACCATAACATCTGGAAGACTGCGATAACGATAATTAATTGGTTTATTTTTATTTCAACGTTTGATTAGCTCTAGATAATAATATGTAATATACTTACATCAGGCTTTGTATATAATTATTATTATAAAACCTACAACAATAAAGATATCTTCTAGTACTAGGCCATTTGTAAAATATCTTCAGTAATGGCGATAAATAAATCCGTGATGTGGTAACAGCAACTGTCAAGATGACAGATGAGTGACTTGCCAGTGATTGACGAGGTCTAATAGACTGCTAGAAAGATTAATATTGGTTTGAAAGTAAGCCGGCTAGATAGAGCCATTTCCTTGATAGCTTCTGAAATCTCCTTTAAACGATTAGATGTTTTTCGGATTTTTAAGGTTGATATTTCATGAGAGGTTATATTTATTTTGATTTCAATATAGCGTAGACAATTCTTATCTAATCCAGGGTTAGACCTAATAATTAATGAGTCCCCCTGGGGATATTCTAAATTATAATTATTAAACAAAATTATACGATTTCGGTTTAAATGGAAATAAGGAAATGTACACTATTTTAAGCTATAGAATAGAAATTTCACTATTTTTTGCTTTTCTAACACCACAATTTGCTTTTAAGTCGAAAATATCAACACAGGAGTTTCCAAAATTGTAAACAAAAACTGAAAAAGTCTGTTTTTGAAATAACATAATATTTTATAAAATTCAAGCAACCATAGCCAATTGTGTTACGTCTTAAGGCCGCAATATTGGATTTTTTATCAACAAATAAGAAAGAAATACTAATAAGTAAATTGGACTCAACTTCATAGGTAAAATTCCCAAAGTTGTCAAAGAATTTACCTATAACTTAATTTCTACTCTCACTTTGGTCTTCGATACGTAAATTAGGAATACTTACGTAAATTAGGAATACAATTTCAAGCAATTTTAGGTTAAGAAAATATAAATAGTTTCTACAATTCGAGAAACCATAGCCAACTGCGTTCTTTACGTCTTAAGGCCGCCATATTATATTTTTTAATCAATATATAAATAGTGCAAAAAATAATAATTCAGCGATACCATCTATGAAATTCACAATGCCTACATATATTGAACAATATATTGAACAATAGATTTCATTTTTTGTATTGTCGAAATATAAAATTTTGTTAATTTGTCAAAAGATATTTTACAAATTAAAAGTTTCATTCAATTCCCTTTCAAATCTCTTATTCCCAGAAAAAGGGCCACTTTCATTTTTTTACACGCTATTTTGAAAACCCCTGATGTAAATATTTTTGAATTAAAATTCGATTCTGCTGCAAGAGCATAAACTGGTTCAAATTTGCTCCAATTTAACTAAACTCGCATATCTTCAATAGTTTAAGATATCCCTACAAGAGTGACCCATTAATAAATTAGTTCTAACCCTGTATACCGTAAACTTTATACATCTAAAAGTTCTTGGTCACCAGATGTCATTTTTTTTCTCACCAAAGTTAAGAGATCTAAGTAGTTAATTTTCAACACTTCCTAACTAGCACTATATGGTATTTAATGGACACTTCATATATTCACTGACATGTTATCGCAAAAGCAGCTGGCGTATTAGAACAGTGACATCTGCATGGACTTACTGCAGCTTGACTATAAAATAGACAAAAACTATCGGACGTACTTAACTATATATATGTTATTAGTAGAGGATAAGTATATCAAGTATTTAAAAAATATATGAGAAAGCGTGCAAAAAAATATAAAAATGACTCGCCTTCTATTTATTAATTTATATTCACATAAAGACAGGAAATTATTTGTTTGTACATAAATCTTCACTATGTGATGCCGTTATTAGACGGTGTTCTCTGAATGTAAATTTCCTAAGAGAGAAGAAAAAATTGGATGCTACCCGAACTGCATTAAACATCAAATAGTTGTGTCAACAAGGTTATTGTTCTCTGTCGTAACGTCCATGGAATAAGAATAATATAAGGAAATTTTCACAAAGAGAAATTTATGTGTCTAATATATAAATTATCCTGTCAAATAGAAAACTTTAGATGAATACAGAAATTATTATTGTGCAGCTCTCTGATCATGCCGTCCATAAAATAAAAAATTACCTTTAACAACAACGTTATATACTGTACATTAATCGGTTATTTCATTGATGGGTGTAAATTTCAATTTAAAATCAGCCAAAATTTATTCATGCAGCATATTTCTTTGATGGTTCCTATTCCTATTCGTCCTCTAAGGCAATTTTGGAGCTTACTATATATGATTTGTGTAATTTATTCCTATAGCCGATCAGATTTTTGTGAAAAAAGTACGCATTTAGAGATAAAATTATTAAAGTGTAAGGTCTAAAATTAAATCGATGTTAGTAATTTAGAAAGTAAAATTCTACCTGCGTATATAAAAGCAATCTTCACTCCAACTACATTTTTCATTAGATAGAAAAACAGTCTTCCTTCGTTCTGGTCTTTCTAATTTGGATAGTGCTCTGAAATTAAGGAAAAATAAAATAAATAAATAATTCAAACACGCAAAAACAGTGGTAATACACAAAAAAATCTCAAAATGTTTTACAATATCATTCTAATTTCTGCTGCTTGAGTTCAATATGGACATTACAAGTGTATATCAGCGTTATATGTACCTACAGGAAGTGAATAAAAAATTACATGCAAATTTGGGTTGTGCGATATAATAAAAATCAAAGCGAGCAATTATTATTCTAATAGAAAAAAATATATTTTCATTTATTTTGACATTATCAAGCTATCCAGGGTTATTATTGTCTGCTTAGCAGTCGATTTTATGAATTATGTAAACAAACGTTTGACAACCAAATTTTAATAAGGACGGGAAACATCTGGAGAAAATTTGATACGTACCACTTTCTGTCTAGTATTCATTTCATTGATATTCTGAAGATCTCTTACTTTATCACTTGTAATAACAAACACTCTGATGGGTAATATAAATTGGTATATAATAATATAAATATAAATTATAAATATAGTAAAAAATTTAACAGTCAACTTTTGTGTGGCAACTGCACAAAGATGACCACTGTTTGATTTGGAAGGCATAAAATGTTCAGTATATCTCAGATCCGCATCATCTACCGATAACCTGCTGTAGTACTGATAAGCAACTATGAAGGTTTTTGTCTCTTTTCGTTTAATTAATAGAAAAATAAGGAATAAATATAAAACTGACTCAACTTCAGACGACCTAAAAAATATACGATAAAAATGCTGGAACGGTTAAAAGAACTTCTGTTAAGTCAATATCTGTCGGTACACATAAAGTCTAATTAACTTTTGAAAAATATACAAACTATCACTTAAGAGAGTTACATAGTCAGTCTTGTGCGAAACAGGATAGTTCCCTAAATTAATGTTTTCATTTTGCGATGCCTACCACACTTAAATTTTAAATGAAATAAATTGTGTTGAAATACAATTTTAATAAGAAAAATTCGAACTTATAAGGAATTTCATCGACTTTTAAGCAACTTTCAGGGCTACAAGGGTTTTGCAATAAAAAAACGACTTCTGTAGATACTCCAAATTGGATATACTATAGTGGTTAAACCAAGCAACCTTGCAGTAAGGACTTAATTAATCGATCAAGGACAACAGGAATCTGTAAAGACATTTCAGCGCCAGCCTTGTATATTTAACAATTATTATATATTTTTTTCGGGTAAAAAATAGAAAAACCGATTTCTTAATGGCAGGATATCCTACAGAATGGCTGACTTTCCTCTATACATAGCACCACAGCTTGTATTTATTGGAATATGAAAGAAAGAAATAAAACAAGAGATACTTATACAAAAAAAAAGGAAATTAGAAAATTATTTTGAGCTAAACTCGATCTACACAGTACACAATTTGACTCCATGATCTGCTTGTTTTAATAAGACTACATACCCAACTTGGTTGTTTTTCAATGTTACACCACGTACAAAAAAGTATTTTTTTAATAATTTTCACTTTACGCAAACTTGTGGTTTCGTCATGATTGTGCTTCTCCTCATAAAGCTGAACATACAAGTCAGTAATTTTTAAAATAACCCCAAGTAGCAATTAGTCATTTGTATAAAGTTAAGAAATCCTACTTAACTTTAGACTTTCAGGGATTTTACAAAGTGATATTTTAGTAATTGTTTTTCTTATGGTCAAAGGACCTGCAGAATCCCTCTGGGAATTGGTTTCAGGGGAAATTGTATCGGTAGTATTCGATTGATAGGTTGATCAAAAGTCTCCATGGGCGTAACCCCCTCCCCCAAAAAAAGCCCCTTCTTGAGATATTCACCTCTGAAGGTAGATTTTTTTTCTCTTATAAGAGACATGTTTTTATTTTCCAATGTAGGCCTTAATATTATTTTTTCAAGAGAAATCTTGGATAGACATTTGTTAGGATTTAAAAGCGCCTTCTGTAGCGATAGTTACAATTTAAGTCCGTTGAGTCATTTTTGAGAAAAACAGGAAAAAGTGTCAATTTTACGTTATAATGTCCGTAATTGCATTGACTTTAAGACAATTAAAATTAGGTACAACAAATAGAAAAATCTTCTTTTTTTTAATATCCAATTTTAAAGACACAAGTCAAGGCTATTTAAAAAATGACACTGCACGAATGAAAACTTTTTTATCCCATTTTCTGGAAAATGGATCAAATGACTTAGAATGTAACAGCAGCATCAAGGAGTTTTTGGGGGGTTATGCCAATGGAGACTTTTGATTACAAAATTACAACAAATTTACCAATTAAAATAAAAGTTATATTTACCACACGCAGCACATAATAAGTAAACTAGGGTTCTAAATTAATTTACCTGTAGGTACCTATTTACCTTAATAATTGAAAGTCAGATTGACCTATTTCTAACTTCAAAATTATATTAACCACACAGTCGATAATAAGCAAATTAGGGTTAGGGAACAATTTCCCTACATTTACCTTATAAATGATAAAAAATAAAAAGGGTTATTTGACCATAAACTTTTAATGGCAGGGAAATTCAATCCATGACTTCGACCTCATAAATTGTCGGTAAATTTTACGTAAATTGGACTTAACTTCATATAGGTAGGTAAATTTTCCAAATTTGTAAACAAGTAATTTTTAAGCAATTTAGGTCAAGGAAATAAAACATTTTTTACCTAATTTAAGTCGAAGTGAGGTAAATTTAACTTTAAAGTGCTATTTAGGATGAATAAGTATTCAGGATAGTAATGAAAAAGTAGTCAAAACTAGACCGGCAATACAGGAACAATGTTTCATGAATTCCTAAATTGTATGACTGCGGTATACAGGGTGAGGCGCGAGAACCTTAGGGCATTTTTATATGGAGAAGTCCTGGGAGTAGAAGTCTAAAAATTTGTACGTGTATGATTTCGGTTTTGCCGAGCTGAACTAAAATATTCACAACCCCTCACTATTTCCGGTTATACCGGAAGTTGCCATCAACTTTCTTATTTTAAATAGGACACCCTGTATATTATTATATTTTCAGATTGTCTGAAAAAATGCAATAAAAATGGGGTTTACAGTTCAAAATTGTACCGAGTGGTTTATGAGTTATAAACAAATGAAAATCGCAATTTTCCATTTTCAAAGCAGCTTAGGTCGAAAACGGGTCAAGATATCGGAAAATGGCTTACATGTCCCTATCTTAACTTTTCACGTAGTATCCTATGGTGCTGATGAAATTTGTATACAAAGTGATGAAAAATCAGCGATTTTCAAAAAAAAATTAATAAAAAATTTTTTTTTTTGTAGGTACTCTAGCGTAGTATACAAAAAGTTAGGATAGGGACATGTAAGTCGTTTTCCGATATCTTGACCAGTTTTCAAGCTAAGCTGCTTTGAAAATGGAAAATTGCAATTTTCATTTGTTTATAACTCATAAATTGGTCGTTACAAATTTGAACTGTAAACGTCATTTTTATTACTTTTTTTCAGGCAATCTGAAAATGTAATAATATACAGGGTGTACCATTTAAAAAAATACAAATATGGCAACTTCCGGTATAACCGGAAGTGGTGTGGGGTTGTGAATATTTTATTTCAGCTCGTCAAAACCGAAATTATACACGCACAAATTTTTAGACTTCTACTCCCAGGACTTCTCCATATAAAAATGCCCTAAGGTTCTCGCGCCTCACCCTGTATGTTAAATAAAATATTATTAATTTGATTAAATAATTTAAATAAAAAGAAAAAACTATACTTATTCTGTGCGGGTTTCTTGAAAAGAAATATTTATACGACAGGTATAGGCCATGGACTAAAATTATGTAGGTACATCATTACCTATAGATCGAATGTTAATTTACAAATTTCCTAATTTAACTTTTATTGTATTTATTTCCATATTTGAATAAATATAGCTAAGCTGAACAATGAAAAGTCTCCATCCTTAATTAGGCGAAAAATGTATTTTCAAAACACCACAATAATTTATTTGACGATGCAAAAAACGAGAGATTATGATTTAATTAGGTATTAATGTTAAAAATTTTCATGAAAAATTACTGTAATTATCTGATGAGGGCTGGTAATTGCAACTAAGGTTTTGTTTTACGCATGAATGTTGTAAATAAAATTATTACTTAATATTTTAATTTTAATGAAAGAAACATTTTTCAAGGCACATTTAAAACTGTAGAACTTATAAGAAACAGAAAGTGACAATAGCATGTTTTTTTAACGAGATATTCTAGTTTTCAGCTCCTCGAACGATAATTTCGCTATAAATTTTCTATTCTTCCGTGCTTAAGTGACGCAATAATTGGATTATTAATTTTTACTTCTACATGCAAGGTAGAAGCAATTATGTGCGGGTACGTTAACTTTAATCGACTTTCCACATCGCTTTCAGTTTTCCAAGTTATTGTGTAGTCCTGAAATAGTTCCTACTACGTTTATTTCCGCGATCCTATTTTTAGGTAGACTTTGTTACTTTTCTTTATGTTTTCCTAAAATGTATCATATGCTATTTTTACTATCCGCTTATCATTAAATTAAATCATATCAATTCGGTTGTGTTCTGCTTTTATATTACGAGTAGTATATATCTCATCAGCCACATTTCTAGACTTCCGCGGGAACCGGGAAGTATCTTTTTTTATTATTGCGCATCTGTCTTTCTAGAATCGACAATAATCATTGTCCACGACTGTGGTTATAACGATAACATAATATATTGTGAGGACTTATTGTATATAGGAACAAAATAATCGCTCATAACTTATTTTCTCAAATCAACTGGTGTGCTTCAGGCTTCAGGGAGGTATCCGTTTTATGTTTTTATCTAAAATTAAATTACCCATCATGCACTTCCACTGGATAAGATTTATTATTTATTTTTTAAAACATGCATGCACGATGCATCCATCCATCCCATTGGTAGCTTCACGACAAAAGCAGACCAATCATGTTCACCGGAGAACAAACGATTACACGCATCCTCTATAACTGAAAGTAATCACATTACAAAGGTGAAATTAAGATAATGAGATAACGTGCAAGACCGTCGGGGTATCTCCGCCAGTGACGGGTCTCGCATGTCATGCAGCAGTTACGAACAATCAGGTGGGTCTGTGCTTTACACGATGTTTATAGGCGAGTAAGGATTTCACCATCATCAAGATCTATTAGATGAGGTAGAACTGGGATTCACGACCAAAGCCTTCGTGCATGATTCCTTGTTAGGTACCTTCGAAATTCTCACAGAAAATGATGGCAGACTTGCCTGGAAACAATTTACATGTATAATGATTTTTTCTGCAAACATAATAATAATAATAATAGCTGAGAAGATTGATATTAGAAGAAGATATTTCAGATAAGATAATTGAATTCAAAACGTATTTTACGTTACATTAGACTATAATTATTATTAGGTTCAGATTTATTTTAAATCGATAAGAAAAAATGTATTGAACGCTTATCTCATGAAGAAATTCCC
Source organism: Malachius bipustulatus (assembly GCA_910589415.1). Lineage (NCBI taxonomy): Eukaryota > Metazoa > Arthropoda > Insecta > Coleoptera > Melyridae > Malachius > Malachius bipustulatus. Next base: position 20,990,002 of record OU342633.1, read on the forward strand.
TTCTGTTATTATAGTACATAGTTAATTCTGTACAGAACGTTGTGAAGCTTTCAGATTTGCTACCCAGAACCCTCATCGAAGTTCTGGGTAAGATCTCTGGGGAGCCGGCAGTAGCCATGACGATCCTCTTATACATCTAATTGTGCAATAAAGGCGGATCTATAGGTATTCGAATCCCTGTTAGCGCTCTTTGATTTATGGGGAGCTTCGGGACTCGAGCTGATTAGACATAGGCAGTTCCTCGTTATATAAGATATGCATATGTATGTCCACATCAAGTGCAAGTCGAGAAGGGTACGAACTGTCAGTTCGCACTAATTGCCCTTTGATTTACGGCTACCTACCCTGAATTGAATTTAAAATTTAACTCATTATTAATTCAGATTGTATAATCAATATAGGCGCCGAAATTGAAACGGTTACGCTTATGCGCTCATGGACTTTTCATTAATGTCATATATACAGCGTGGTGATAGTCACAAGTGATAGTTACAAGATCCTTCTGCATGACTATTGTATAAAGGGGAATCCAGGATTTAATCAATAAGATAGCATTTATCGTTACGATAATAATAACTCTGATCTCATTTTTTTATAATATCTACAATGTACTTACCTAATTACAAATTCTAAATTGTTAGATAGATAATAAAAATATTATAAATAATAGTTAAAGTTTAGATAATTTAGGTAATTTTTCTAATTGAGAGTTCATCAACTCACAGAGGACTCAACAAAATTGAAATTTTTTTCAATTATTCTACTAATCTTCAATTATTATTATCCCACGACCAGAATTACGTCACTGTTAACGCTGTCTAATGAATAAATGGTTGAGCTCCAATTGCTTAATAACAGGACCCTGAGAACTGTTTTTGCCAGAGCAAATTTTGCTTATTAATATTATCTCTAAAATTGCTGCAGATGTCCATAAAATAGTCGCGAATCAGTAAAATTTCATAAGGATATATTCTAGAATTAGCCACGTCATGATGGATATACAAAAAAGAATTAGGTGTAAAGTGCTAGACATTTTGCAAGGCAAATTCACACGTCAACGATTAATAAATTTTTGCGCAACCTTAGTTGTCAACGTCTGTCTCATTAGATTTATCAATCCATCGATCTTTTATCAAGGTTTTGGACTTGCCTGTATTTTTAATTACCGACCTCTTAAAAAAGGTAAGTTCAACGGAAATACGTGATTGTTGCATAATCGACTGGTATATTTAAGTGGTAAATGTCAGCAATCTTTTACATACTAAGAAACTAGTAATCAATAATAATTGTTACAAAATTTTGTCCCAGATTTTTTTAAACAAACGGCGTCGTAGACGACCATTATTATTCGTAATCAAATCTAAAGCACGATAAGAAAGAAACAAATCTATTATTATTCACAAAGTTTCGCAATGCAAGTGATTATTGGACATAATTAGACGTTTCGAGTACAATACAACATGATGATAAGACTAAAAAATAATTGTGTGAATGAACCGTCGTAATAATAACAAATCTTAATAGGATAAAATTAGTGACACCATCGTAAACTTTAAACATTCGGGACGAGCTTCTATAGTGAGCAGAATATTTATTTAACCATTATTATTATTATACAGGGTAAGTTTGCTAATACTTACATACTTTAGACCGATTGAAATTCTAATTTGTATAAGTAAGCAAATCTCTTTCAATACCTTCTTCAAAAAATTAAAGAAACTATACCTATACCTACAGAATGCACAAATACCTATAGTACAGCGCACGAAATAGGATTAACCGGAAACGATTTCACATTTGGTGGACTTACACCTATCATGTTTCATTTTATTTTGGCTGCTGACGTCTTTATTTGTTGATATTTCCCAGGTATGAAGGGTTAAAAACAAGTTCAAGTGGAGGTGTATAGCGCTATATCTTGTCGATAGCAGATTTGTTGATCGTGCAGTTTGCGAATTTATTCTAGTTGGTTCATTTTTAATATTTTGGTACTTAGTATACCTACATAAATTCAAAAAATTGACTAAAAATTACGTAAATATGAATATTTAGGCATGCACGAGTCCACTTATTTTAGAATAATTTTGAAAAAGATTTGTAAAAACTGTATCCCTGCTTAAACAGTTTTTGTCATTTTATTGTCAAATTTTTCATTTTGGACTTGCGCACTTTTCAGTACTTAGTACCTAATATCACAAGCGATTGAGTTTTCGCGATAAGATTCGTCCTAGTGCGGAGTTGTGATATTTTCTTTAAGCAATTCAGTTTTCTTGGAAATAAATCGACAAACTTAAGGTATCTATAAAGAACGAGCCGTTGTAGTTCTTGCTTTAAAGTGAATAAAAAAATACGACAAAATTTTGATTCAATTTAAAGTTATACACATCACACTGTAGGGCATATTTTTGAAATAAAACAATAAAAGTAAGCAATAACAATAACAGTACGCAGACAAGTGAGCACAACAATATATAACTTAGTAATTTTTAGAACAGGTACCCATAACATCTCAAATCTCATTTTCATCAGTTGCCCTGAGGATGGGTTAATACCCGAAACCGGTTGGCAAGATATTCATGTAATTCCAAAATATATTATACTCATTGACCTTTTTATTGTTTTATTGTATTGTTGTTGAGTATCTTTACTATGGTCAATTTTACGAATTCACTAATAGGTAGGTAATAATAACAATAATAATAGTGACTACCGAAAACGCGTTGAAAATTTCAAAGCTAATAATACTTATCAAAGATATTTTACATAGTCGAAAATAATTGCAATAATTCTATTATTATTTGTTTCATATAACCTTATAGCTAAGTATAGGTACGTTATAGATTATGCGCAATTAATAATGAACTTCGAAAAACTAGCTCAAGTTTATTATCACACTATGCTAAATGATGTCACGTTCTCAAAGAAATACCAACCTACAGTTTAAAAAGACGATTTGCATGATTATTGTAATTATAGTAATTATTGTTATTAAATATGAGATAATAACAATAATTTGTCAAGTATTTACTTACAAGTAGTGTTATTAAATGGAAATCGCTGAAAGTTTCTATCTAATTATCTCCAATTTGATATGTAAATTATTGATACTGAAATTAAAGAAATTTTTTAATAAAAATTAAAATTTATCTATTACACTACAACAAATCGAGTGCAGGGAACTTGACCCTGCCCGTAAATGTAGAACGGTGATCCGCGGTGAATATTCGTAACAAGGAAACGTATGTTTTTACAATCAATAGTAGAATAGAACGGCTAGTTTGATAGGTGAGAATATCGTTCCCATTAATATTCCAATTTTAATCCATTAGGTCCACTTCTGGCCGCTCCTAGGTTAGTAGGTAGTTCCAGCTCGCTGAAATTTCTGTCAGAAACGAATGTCTCGTCCAGTTCAAGATTTTGACCAGAAAATAATTCATTTTACTTTCAACGAGTGGGAACGCTTTATATAGAGTCATAAAAACTACTGCTGTTTTTCACCTAGGTAGATACACACATGTAGAAATATGATTCATTTGCACGAGTTGACAACAAATCAACTACGAGTCTATTCAATTAAAAGTTTGCTGTTAACCAATCAAGTCGTAAACATGTTAGGCATATATAAATAATTTATACCATCAGCAAAGTGAAGAATTGTTTGAACCAAAGTATAGGTACATAAGTAAAAAGAAGAAGTTATTAGTTTGGGTCCTAGGACTCATAGACAATATTAACATATACATTTTGCAGATCTTCCATAGGAAATCTCATGGAAATTTTAAACCCCCCTAATAGGTATTATCGCCCCGATTCATTTTAAAGCAAAATTGTATGAGACTTTTTTGCGGGCCCTTGTATGATGGCCTCACCTGTAAGACACGAATAGTTTTTATTCAACGAATTGAGAGATATTTTGAAAAACCTTTTCTATAATTTTTAAAATAAAAATGCTATTTTAGAAAAAGTTTTCCAAAATATCTCTGATTCTCTAAATGAATCCATCATACATAAGGCCTTCAAAAAAATTCATACAATAATTAGTCTCTGAAATATAACAATAACTTAAAATTTGCATTTATTTAAAATTGTATGAGAGTTTTTTAAATGCCCTTGCATGATGGGGCTCACCTGTAAAACAAATAATTTTTATTCAGAGAATTGGATTCATAAAATTTGTAAGACAAAAGTGCTATTTTGGAAAAAGTTTTCTAAAATATCTCTGAATTCGCTGAATAAAAATTATTCGTGTTTTGCACGTGAGTCCATCATACAAGGACCTTCAAAAAAGTCTCATACAGTTAACCGCTGTGATAACATTATTAAGGGGGATTTCCTAATATAGACGGTATGTCGATGCAACACCCAATATAAGAGCATAAACAGCATAGGTATCATACAGAAGTATATAAAAAATACTTTTCCAGTAGCAGCCGGTTGAGCAACCTGCGATACAGGTCATTTCCATTGATTCTTTTTTTTGCATCCAATTAAGGTAAGATTCTTCATTATTATTATAATTTTCTTGTCTGAAGTACCTATAAATATTATAGGTAAAGTAATCATTTCATAAACTTTTAACTTTTACCTATAGGTACTCTCACTGTATTATTGTAACTATGTATTACTGTATTACTGTATAAAAAAATGTCACAACGTTTCTACTATAATGGGCATTAAAAAAGGACATTATTTTTTATAGGTAAATATTTACAACAACAAAAAAAAAAACAACAAATATTAATGAACAATAAAAACAGCTAAACAGTTTCATGGATTTAGTGTAGCTCCTTTCAACTATAAAAATGTGGTTACAAGCATTATTATTCGGTGACTTCTATGGGCTCATTAATTACACGTTTTTAAGGCTGCCATTTTGCATTATCATAAACCTTTCTTGCTGGAATGGCCGAAGAAATAAACTCTATAACCGCGTTATATCTGGGTTAGATTACCAGGTCAATTAAGTCAATTTAGAATGGGTCCGTGGCGGTCGATATAATTTATAATAAAGGCTCGAATAAAGGTATCTTCAGGTTGATTCAGAAACTCTTATTAAACATTGGCACCGCCTTTTAAAAGAATATGTATCTAATTGTTCAAATTAAACATTAGAAAAAATCTATAAATTTACATTTCCAAATACCGCAATACCGCGAAGTAGTAAGTCAACAGACTATAGTGTGAAGTGGTCAATAGGAATAGGTAACGGCAAATCAAGATGCCTCTAAAATTTTGAAAATGTATTATACTTTATTGTAGGTATGTATCGTACCTTTAGGTACCTATGTATTGTTATTGTGTGTATTTAGGTATTTAAGTAAAACAAATTTGCATCAATACAGGGTTTCTCAGAGATCGACGAGTGCCATAAACTGTACTATGAAAATCCTAATAGATAACAGGGTGTCAAACTTTTACCTATTATATAAACAAATGTTAATTTTGTGTTTTGTATCTTCATTAGTATGATAGTTGCAATTACCTAAGTGAATTTTTTGTAAATACAGAAACACAAAATTTTGTAAGAAGCAGGAGATTCTTTCAATAGGTAACACAAAATAACAGTAAATTTTATACCTATATTTGAGTTTTTGACTTTCGTATAGTTAAATATCGACTAAAAAAAATCCTAATCTTCATATTAACCCCAATATCTCGAAAACGAAGCCGCAGTCTACTTGTTTTCAGAAGCAATATTTTTTCCCAAGTTTAACGCAGAATTGAAACATTATTTCAAAATTAGAAAAATATACAGTGGTGTAGAATATAGTGGAGATACAGGTAGAGGAGAATCTTCGCCTTTGGTAGTCATTTCAGTCTCTGAATTTTTCACATATTGTATATCTATACCTAACATGTGTCTAAATGGCATAATATCGAACGGTTTTTTATTTATAAAAATTTGACACCCTGTATCTTGGAAACTTCTGTAATTTATGGCACTCGTCTCTGAGAGTATAATTAAGATCTTCGTGTTTTGGGCGCACACCTGTGCTTTATTACCTATACCTACCTACCTCTCTCACCAAAAACTATTCCCAGTATAGCGTTTGAACCGTAAAAACGTAAATAATGAAGAAACGGCGGAAAAATTATCACGTAACTTCCGAACCCCGCCTCCTACTATTGAAAATAAAAAAATCAATGAAACCCTTAATTTTATGATCATACAGTGCAAACAGTAGGTATAGTTAATTATAATGCGCGCTAATGGAATTAACCTCTCATAAGCATCAGAAATGCATTTTTTGCCACTTCGCCTTATTTTGATTTCGATTTTTAGGAGTTTTTAAAGAACTCTCATTTTAATAAATAATTGAGAATAGATTCTGCTTGTAATCTTGTAATTTATTAAGGATTGGACAACATAAACTTTATAAAGATATTTAAATTTTCCAGGATGTCATATTCATTCTCCTGTTTTGGGCAACCTTCTGATATTTTTTTTTGAGTTATGCATAATTAAGATTGGTACTATTGCATATATAAGATTGATTTATTGATTTTGTCTTGCAACCAGTAGCAACTCTTTATTAATTTCTTGTATTTCGTGAGGAAATATTATTGCCCAAATACGTTTTGTTTTTCTACACTATGGTATAAATACCTTGACAACCTTGAGTATATCCTGTTACAATTTCGACACGTCTTGTTATAGTTAGTTTAAAATGCTATTCTAAATTTAAGAATAAATTGATATAATAGAAACGCGTAAATTATTACGAAGGTAATATTTTAACAAGTTGTGAATTGTTGGCTCACAGTATAATTATTTATTCTTAGGTAGCCAGTAGTAGCTACCTGTGTCAGCAATTTTGTTTCAAATTAGAGAGTACCTACAGTCGGTGTTATTTAAAAGTGTTGTTCGAATTATCGATCCTCAAGTGGAGTGACTTTGTGAGCTTTAGAGTGTGATTATACAGGTGGTTCTTGAGGAATCTCCCCCAAATTTATGTGTTTAGTGGGTGATCGAAACGAACAAGAAAAGTCATTATAGAAAGAAAACGTTATAGAATTATTTTCACTTTTACAATTATTTTACAATTGCTCTACAACTTTTGCCGGAGTTATGAACATACAAACGAGAACACCCTGTATACCTACATATAGGTACAATAAATGGCCAATATTTAGAGCAGATTCGGCTATTTTACATAGCGATTAACTGTTACCCATTGAACCCATAATATTATTAATCCTTCTCGGTAACTTCTCGCTAACTTTATCACATTAGAGGCCGGTTTCATCAGAAAGCTCTACCCAACTACAACACAACACGTTGATAACTATCACACTCACACAGTTCAGCATAAATCGTTGATGCATTTTGAGCTTGTTCCAAAAACGATTTTAAGATCTCCGTTACTTAACGTATAAGCTACCACTTTGCGGTGAGAGTTTTTTTGGCTTAGTTTAAATATGTCACTCAAACTGCAGTACTTTCACGGAAAGAATGAACTATGGAAGAGATTTATGATTCACACCTTCTCTTGCTTATAGGTAGATAGGTATACCTACTTATTACAAGCCAGAATTCTCTTTATAAGACAATTATGTTTAATAATAAATTTTGTTTAAATTAATAAAATTTGTTTAAATCCGTTATACTTATGACTTTTCATCCTGGCAATAATATAAAATATACAGGTTATTCTAGTGTTTCCGCGCACAATTTATATTATTTAGAATGTAGATTTTCTTCTGAGTGAAAGTTTTCTATAGGTATAAACTAAACTTTGTATTTTTTTATTTTTTTCATCTTTAAAGGACCTGCAAGTCAGCTCTAAATGTTTTTTTTTAAGGGAAAGAAAACTAAATTTTTGAAAAGCGAGTTTGACAAGGTCCTGTCAGCTGTCAACTTCAAAACTCGAGCTAAATTCGACTTACCAAATCACACTTGAAAAAAAAGTTCAGCTAACCGTACCGTATATCATACCGGGCATAGCAAAAAAAATTGAGCTGACCGGACCTTGTCTTATATAGGTATGTAAAATCTACACTTCTCTGATTACTTGGTAGAAGTTAGCGACGAAAAGTTAGCGTCGGGAGTGGCTAAAAATTCGTCTCGAAATGATCATGATCTATAATTCCATAATCTGTAATAATTATTTCTTGAATGACAACAAAATAAGCATGAAGCAATATGAAAATATCCCCAGGTAAAAATAAAAAAATCCTAGCAATAAAAAAGATGTTCTTTTAGTCCAAGATCATTTTTACAGGTGCATTCAAAACAGAACTTCAAAAATTAATAGCGACCCTTTAAGGCCTTGACAAGACGAGTTCCAAACAAAACATCATCAGGTGGTCCTTTCTTTGTCGTGTGGAAAAATGAAAAATGAAATACATGAAAGGTAGCTTTTTAGCCGAAAACTGAAAACTTCGACGGAGAAAGATCAACCCTGTCACGACATTGTGAAAACTCGACTTCTCAGGGCCCAAAACGGCCGCCATGAATTTTTGAAATTGTAATTTTCAATTTTCGGCTATAAAAAGTGCCCTTAATGCATGGCTGAGATTTTTTTTCCAAACGACGGAGACAGGTCCACTATATCACGTTTCGTTGTTAGAAAAATTATAATTTCTAAATTACATAAAATCAAAAATGGCCCCCTTTTTTACAATTGCAAATTACATATTCAATACGGCTATAATAATAATAATAATACAAAAAAAATTTTTTTTACAATATCTCGACATAAAATTCTCCCAACCCTCTTACTTTTGGTTACGTATTCTAAGTGAGTGTAGGTATTCTCATAATATGTTTTACCTCTCTCTAGCATTCAAAGATTTTTTGTTCGATTCGTCGGCAAAAACTACACCAATAGGTAAACTGATACCTATTCACACATTTTAGAAATGCATCTTCCGTAGATCAATTGAAAAAACGTACTTAATTCTTTCGTATTTTATATGCAAATAACAGTTACAATGATAAATTATTTTTTTCCATTGACTGTACTTTTTCAAGGTTCTACTACTCATACAAACATATTCGTTAGGCAAAGTAGAGAAAAAATTTCTTAAACTTATTTAGGTACCTACCTAAGTTTATAACAATGAATTTCACGTGATTCTCAATAAAAAAAATATCTTTGTTAAACAAAAATAAAAAATATTGATTCAATTTATCTGATAAAAACCCCATCTTAAAGTTATGATTTCAAGTTTCAAAAACTACAACTCCGAAGTTTCACTAGCACATTTTTAACTAAAAGTTATTGGTCTTTGAAACATGACCTACAAAATCACTTTTCATAAGTTTGAAACACTTCGGACTCAAAAACTTTTTTTTATCACTCATCTTTTTAAATGTCATTTCAAGAGTGCATGAACTGTGAAAGTTTCAGATGTTTATTGTAAGAATTAAAAAAATGGCAGATATTTTGTTAAAATTTTTACTTTGTAGGTATAAGTACGTTCTATTCTTGCAAATATATTTTTTCACATCAGAAAACATGATATCTTGTTAGCTGCAAGATTGTTCTCCCATTTTAAATTTTTGTAAGCTCAATTTGATCAATTAGACCAAAAGTTACAACCTAACTTAGTGCAACGCGCTCGTGGCCGCGCGCCCCTGGAGAGTTGCCCAATTTCCGATTTTCGGCCGTTAGAAAAAAATTCTGCAGCTTACAGTTTTCATTTAAGAAAAAAAATTTACATACCTACATTTTTGACATAAAATTTCCTATTCTTTCGAATGCCAATTAGTTATTTTTCTGGAATAATTGATTTTTTGATATATTCCAATAGTAAACAATCGAATATAAAATTTCTTATATGTTGAATAAATAGCTATATGGCTCTATGGTTGGTAACTTTTTTTTTGTTTTGTTGTTCCTAACATCCCCACAAATGTTCAGTAAAAAGTTACTTCCTCCGCCAATTTTTCCGAAGTAAAAATCTATTTTGACTCCACTAATTGGTATGCTATATTATAGTCGGCTTAAATAAATTGATAATATTATGATCAACGAACTATTGTTAATTTCAGGTTAATAATGGTAGGTACTAACGGTAATAATCCGCGCGTGACTTCTTATTTAATATCTCCATTATTAAAATAATTGTATTATAATGTAAAAAAAATACAAAGAAGCGAACTTCATTTACAAAGAATCTTATAAGCATTCTAATAATGTTAACATATAGGTACCTACAGCGTAAATGATTTGTAATGCGTCTCAAAATTATTATCAGGGTATTTTTGGGTACCTATATACCTATATCCCCCAGATCACATAATTCCTATCATATTTGTTGATTTACCTACCTAAGTAAATAAAGCCTTAATGTAAATGTTAGTTAAATCTAAGTTGGTAAAAAAAAAAATGGAGCAGCGGTTATCTACCCAAAAATTATAAAAAATTCTACTTATAGGTAGGTATACCTATACCAATCCACATGCCGTCTAGATCAAAGTAGATACCTCTTCTACGTATATACCTACACTACAAGTGCGTATTTACTAAAAATCGCAAATGCTATTAGGTGGGTACTTAAATTTTTGAACGACGAAACAAAGTGTCGAATGCAATAAAATTACAAGAGGCATAATCGGCGAATTGAATAAATTTTAGGTCGCCTAAAACTGGTTCTGATAATTTATACGCTGCGTCCCCATCCAAGTGGGCTGGTGAAATTATTAAGCGTATCCGTTTTGGTCCGTTTTAAATCGCATTAGGTTGTCCATATTATCTCGGGACTTAACATGTCAATTAACGGTATTAAAATTCCTCAATTGGAAGCTACACCAACCGATACCAAAGACCAAGAAGACCACACACAGAAACAAAGCACTGAAGGGTTGAACCTGAACGACAATTCGGGGGTAGGTAGGTGTCCAGATTAGAATTACCTCAGCTAATAGATCTCCGATCGCTCCTCCGACCGCACCATCATCCTTGCCGCCGATCGGAAACATCGTCTCGTCGACCCCGCGCACCACTACTTGGAATCCTTTCGATAAAACAATTCCGACTCCACAGAAACAATTAACAATCCAATCAGATAATGGGAGAAATATTCCCGGCCGCACCACGGACGGACGGACAAACGCGCCGCGACAACACAACAATATCACGCGGACGGCGAGCGGAAAGAATGTGACGGTTCTGATCTGTCAAATTCAAAACGCGAGGCGCGGGACGGACGGCCGGCAGTTCCACAACAATCAGTTTGCACACGGTGAAACTGGCTGGGGATTGGTGGACGGGCTCGTGTAATAGTACTGGTGAGCTGTCAGCGTTTCAAACATCACTAGTCGGGCGCACGCACTCGGCGCGTCCTTCTCCTTCTAACTTGTCTAGGCGCCGGTTCCCCCTTTCCGTCTAGTCCGGTCGCACTGAAATCCTCAACCTCCTACCCCCGTTTACAACAGCACAGCCGAGTTATATCGTCATAATTTTTAGCAGCAGTCGCGTACGACGAGAAACAACTAGCAGGCGGTAAGTTGCCCGCCTGGCCTGGCCAGGCTATTCTCGCTCGCCGATTAATGCGGACCACACAGAACTTCCCGCAACGGTGCAGTTTGTTTTATTGCATGCACGGATCTGAATAAAGGGACAAATTGAATCAACTGCGTTTCAGGATGCATTAAATCTCCCTCTCCTATCTCTTCTCTACACCTCGATTTTATTTGTTACGCAACCTGAACTGTTTCAATCGTTACACCCACGCTGTTTTCATGACTAGTGCAATTTTGTCTTCCAATCTGATTGACGTGGATGTTTTTGCCGATCTATAATTTAGGTACCTACTCGGTCATTAAATTTTTGTTTTTTTTATTAATCTGATCGACTATAGGTATGCTGATGTTCATCTGAATTTGAATAAATTGAACTTTTTGCAAAAAGTTTCCTCGCTTCGACAGGATGTTCCTTGCGAATATTCTAAAAAAAGCGTTCTTGTATGATATCATTTTAAGTCGCAGTTTTCAATTTAGGGGACTGAAATTTTTGTAGAAGGAAGATATCCATAGGGAGAGGTCTGGTATTGCATTTGATCTAAATCGGACGAGTCGTTTCAAAATGGCGTCCATTTGAATTTTCGTAAACTCAGAAATTAAATTAACAGAATTGGAAAAACATTTATTTAAATTTACGTCAATGCAATAAACTTTGCATTATTTCCATTAATAGGTAAGACAGTGGCGTATGGGTAAGAAAATGGGGGAAATAGCTGGTTTTTTATAAACATTTATGAGCTTTTTTGTACGAATTGATCTGCAAGAAGTTTTTAGAGTAGACAAACTAAGTAAGTACCTAATATCCTTTAACCATGTAGAAAATTTCAGGAAGCAAATATTTAAAATAGCGGAGATAGTTTTACTTTTGATTTTAGACTTTCGATTTTCAGCACGTCCCTGAAGCTTTATCTTTCAAAATTTGTACGCGAAATATTGCAACCTTGTTTAACTTATGGGGAACTGTTAATTTTCGTTGAAAAAGTTTCCTAAAGTCGCGTGACTAAAGTTTGTACAGTCTACCCTAATTTCTATAGGTATATATACAGTATTTTCAAAGTTCGAAAATATCATTTTTATGGCACCATTTCAGGCCGCAGTTTTTAAACTTTTAGTGGAGTAAGATGTCATTTTACATCAGAGTGAATCAAAAAACATCAGAGTGGTCTGATGTTGCATTTGAGCAAAATCGGTCGAGCCGTTTCAAAATGGCGGGTTTTGGAATGTTCGTAAAAATTTGTATTTTTTAGCCAGTGAGTAGGTAGTAATACGGCAGTGGCGTGCATGGATGGTGCGAGAAGGTTTTTAAAAAATTTATAAAAAAGAGCATTTGCAAATATACCTACTTAACAACAATATAATGATTTATGTCAATTTTCGTAGATACATATCTAAGTAGGTACAAGTCTACGAAAATTTTTATAAGTTTCGCAGAAATCTCACATTTCCATTTTTTATTTTCACAGTAAATAAATTTGTGCACGTTAGATAGATACCTATTATGTATGTTGAACTTATGTAGGATCTATGGATAATAATTTCGCAAAATTTTATTAAAATTATAAAAGTGTTTTTGAAAAAATGCTATAAGTACTTATACTTATGCATTTTCATAAAAAGCAAATTTAGCAAATCTGGAAACGTTGAGACATCAAAATATAGAAAAATTCCATTTTTTAGATGTTTAAGAACAAATTTTCGTAATTTTTTTATTAATCTCGATATTTCGAAAACTTGTAGGTACCTCTAGGTATCTATATTTTCATAATTTACTAACTGGCATTTGGGAACAAGTTCTTAATTAATTTTTTTAGAAAGACTGGCTCTTTCTACCTAAACCTAACATGAGAAATTGAGTTATAATAGTGTCACGACTGCCACGTAAAAATGTCTAATATGAGACATTAAAACTGCAGTAATGAGTTACAAAACACACCATTTTGAATTTAAAAAACTAATAAAATTTACCCAATAGGTATTCTTATAACATCATACATTATTTATGAAGATATTTTTGAAAATAACGAATTGAAAGTCTGTCTGCTTTTCGAACAATATTGCTTTGAAATAAGCAGAACATTTATTTCTAAAAGCACTTTACATTAAGGCATCCACAACCACAAGTAAGAATATTAAAAAGTAACGTCATCTCTAAATAAAAACGAAAACCAACATGGAAAAGACAAATTTAATCAAATGAAGTTTTTGAGTAGGTAAGTATAGGTAAAGGATAAAATATCTACCTACAAAATACAAAAGCAAATAAATCGAATAATTTCAGGTTGAATTTTTTCTAATAAGTATCTTCATTATTCTTTCTTCACCCAAACATGTTTTTTTTTTCTGTTGCACATTAAAATAATAATAATCAAAATTTACTCGGGTCGTTATTATAAAATCGGACCAATTTTTTCTCTTCGTCCAATTAAGGTTACCTGTTATTTTGCTCGCGACCTCGCCACCGCTCTATAATTTAAACATATTCGGATGTGTGCTCTTCAAGGAACGAAAAAAACCTGTCTTCTGTCCTTTCTAAAAAATGGCCAGAAATTACGGCCGCTTCACTGCGATTCAGAGCAGACATGGAAGAGCAAAGGAAGACAAACTGGCCTTTTCGGTGGAGATGGGGGTTCCATTGTGCCACATAATAGATTCATTAGAGTTTCTGATGGCGATCCGTAACAATTCTGACACTAATATTAGTCATCCCCCGGCCCCGGTCCGTTTCGCAGGATGACGTTCGTCTCCCCCCCTCCAATGCGTTACGCATATAATCGGACCTACCATCCGTAAAAAGTCCCTCCTTTACAATGTTGTCAAGTGGCATCCACATACGAATGAGTAATAAATTTAATTTAATTCAATTCATCAGTAATATTGTATTTGTAGGTCAACTTTTAGTTGCTTTTTTTCGCAATATCTATTAGCTCACAATATATATATTTAAAATTGCCTTACCTATAGCGAATTAATAATATCTTCAGTTCTTCCGAAATAATTATAATTAAAAAATATGAAATTTAGGCATTTAAACCTATTCGTTTAATTTAAAGTAGGTACGTAACCAAACTATAAATACGTGCTAGCATTTTATTATAATAAAGCACAAAATATTAATCAAATTTTCTTTCATACAATACAAAAATTTCCCATTACTTAGACTTTAAAAAAATATCCTTTCCTTATATGAGTAATTACTTACCTACCTACATTATTAAAAGCCCCATTGTTAAAGGCAATTAATCCAAAATTAGCTTAATTTGTAATTCATGTAATTCAGACACCTCATTGGCTTTGTTTGATTGTATTTTAAACAACCGTCAAAATTCACCTAGTTATAAAGTTTGTTCCTGCTAATTACAATAATTATCTGAGAATTATTTGATGGGAATTAAAATTCAACAGCCGCTCCTCTCCCTTTCATCCTGGTGATGGTTATTTTTCTTGTTTATATCTGTCGGTTTAATTCCCTAGCCCCATCGTGCCATAAGGATCATAAAAGACCAAATTTTCTTCAACTGCAATTTGGCAACATGGTCCCACTGCCCCTATGGTCGGACTACGCCATACGAGGGCCGGACGAGAGGATTATTAATTGAGTCTTCCAAACTCTGGCAGAAATTTCTTGATTTATAACCTAACCTTGATGATGCACGATTTATTATTTCAGAAGATAATGAAGTTACATACATTAGACGTCATAATTAGAGAGTGGCTAGACCAGAAGTGAAGTCCTGATGTGCGTGTAATTTATTTTGGAATTTAGACCCATCAAGAATCTTTAAAAAATCCATTATCTGGATCGCCCTAATAATAGTTCCAATTAGTCCCCGTCGCTTAATTATCTATAGTAATAATGGTTGTAAGTACTTATATACCTAACATGAAATAAAAATGTATTTACGTGTGTGAATAAAGTTTTACATGATGGAACACTTTTGACAGAATTGTATGGGTAAGTAGCAAGCAATTAGTTCAGTATAATATACGTATGGATAGCAATTATTTATACTTAGCTTTACGTGTAAGATAACATCAAATTTCCTGTCCATAAATATGATCCTTTTTAGGTGCAGTCTTTGTATTTAAATTTTTCTTCTAAAGGCTGTCATTGAAAGTTATGTTACCTATGTTTTATATTCAAATTATATTTAAAGTTATAACAGCAAACAGTCTTAAGCTTTCGTATTAAAATGAAATATTTTCTGCAAATGTTTTAATTTTTAATGATTATTTGCATAAGTTAAATCATCACGGCGAATTTAAATTATTTATTCAAATTATATGAGTATCACATGATGATCAGGTATTCCTTATGCAAGTAACGTAACTCGACGGACAGGGGTATATGCACGGCAGTCAACGGGCTATATCTATTACCTGTATGCATGAGAAAATGCGAATAATAATTCAGAATTATGCCACCTCGTTAGTTACATATGCACATAATTTTCGCATTCGTACATCATAACAATAAACCTGGCACTGGTCGATTCGCTCTTAGATCAAATTCACGTTTAACAGCTTTTTGGGATCCAGTTTGACCATGAACGAAACGGAGATAAAGATCGATTATATTTCCGTTTGTTCGTAAAATGTAGGAAATAGTTTCCTTCCAAGAAACTATTCTTTTGTTATATAGAACTGTGTACTTGGTGAAGTTTTGTTGGAAATCCAGGTTAACGGAAAATACGAATAACGTTTATTAAGCACGAAATTGAAGATTCCTGATTTTCTTTGGAGCGTACTCTATTTTAAATAATGTACATAAACCGTTATTACAGTTTCTAATATCGTTGAACGAATCTGAGTTTTTCTTTAATGCAGCAAGATAACTCAACATGTCGATGGAAGAATTGATTATAAGATAATCACACAGTGAGCTCCAAAAAGTTGGCTACATAGAAAAAAAAATTTGACTTGTCTGTCCAATGATTTTTACCTTACAGTAACATTACAGTTATTTGGAAATAACCTATAAATAAATAACAGTTACAGTAAGTAACCGTGTTACTGATTGCGTGTTACTAAAAGTTAGCGCTGGCAAAAGATCTTGGAAGTCGAAATTGATGTGAAGTAAGAAGAAATAAAATCCCAAGCTAGAAGGATATAATGATTGAAGATCTGGAGAAGACAGGAATCACTTTTTAGAAGAGACGACTAAATTTTATAGAAGAAATTGGTAATTTATTTTTTTTTAAGCCAAGCTTTCGAGCATTATTTTTAATTCATCATCAGGTCTATAGAACTGTTAATCACGAACATATTGAGATTAACAACAGGATATAAGTATAGATGCTTATTATTTTTGCTTCTTGCCTTAATTTATTATATAAAACACATTCATATGTAATGTATCTACCTACCTACATAACTATTCACGCGATGTAAAAGATACTCTTTAACAGGAATAAATGATGTAATTATTATTATAATAAAATCTGTCTTAATAGGAATAAATACGGCATTCCCATTCCCAGTATATAAACATAATATTAATAAAGAAATCCGTATAGAAACATCAGCATATTACGATTGTGATGATCGTTCTTGTAGCTACAAGCTATGCTGATACAGACAGACAGACAGATTTAACCGATAGGTTTGAGAACGAGAAACAGAAATACAAAAAATACAAAACAAAAGTCATGCCATTGCAAAGAGTTAAGTTGTATCCAATTATGGGAAATTACAGGGCAGACATAAGTACAGTCAGTCTCATAGAAACGAACATGAATTTCAAATTAAGCAAGGACAGAACAAGAAAAAAGAGATGAATTTTCACACTAAATGATGAGTTTTGTCGGGTAATGAGTAGCTTGGCCATTATTTATGGATTGCCTCAGGGGAAATAAGTGATGTTAAGTGATTGATTTCGATCTGATATCAAGATAGGTACTCCATGGAAACCTGCAGTATTTGAAATTGAAATTCAGTTGTGCATTTATTAGTGTGTATATCGGATTATACATCAGGTATACCAGTGTTTTATGTTAATTTACCATTAACAGTGCATCTAGTTTTAATCAGATTTATACCTGAGTTTTAATTTAAAAGTAATTTCTTCATAATATGGCTCCTAAAATGGCATCTTTTAAGACTTATTGCCTAAAACAAAGAATTACTTTTTCCAAAAGGAAGCCTGGTTTAGGAAATATCTCCAAAAATGTAAAATTAAGGCCGCAATGAAAAATGTTTCATTTTATTCAGTAACTGAACAACAATTTTGGAAATATTTCCTAAACGAGGCCTGATCTTGAAAAAAGTTTGTCTTTATTTTGCGCTTACAATACGATTTTATACATGATGTTCATTTTTTTCTGTTCAGTTACCAAAATTAACTACCAAAACTTGAGTGATAAAGACTGGAATTGAACAATATTTCGTTAATCTACTTTTTTTTAAATAGACGTTAATATTTTTCAATTCTCTTGCTTGTTCGTGTTGTCTAGGTACGCAAATGGAGGGGTCACTTTTGCAGGTCAAAAACATTCATAAAGTAACACAGCAAAAAATTGTAACTGTTTTCATTCAGATGAGATGATATTGCTCCTCGCCCGTAACTATCAAGATCAGTCCACTAAAACTTTGTTTTGCATAACAGGCACTTCGTGCATAATTAATTAATAAAATGCACACTGCATGCCCAGTTATAAATTTAACATTAATATAAATTTAAATTTCACTTCCTTGTCTCGTGACCATGAATTATTATATAACTCAGTTCCAAGGCACGATTTTGGGCAGTTAGGAGCTACCAACTAAAAAATTCGACCCATGGTAGTTTTGTTTTTGATTGTCACTGACATTCTATATGGTTGATTTGATTTTTGAGTAATTGGAGTAATAATAAACTAAATGAGAAGCTGCTAACCCTGCAGGGTCGTTTTGCTGAGAGTTTATATGAAGAGAATTATTGTCACCAAGAGAAGGAAACTTTTAAGTGGAGTTCCGCGTTCTACTTTAACTTTTGGAAGTATGCATACAAGTATAGTATACGGCCTTGGTAAATTATACGGACAACATTTTAATAATACTCAGGCACTAATAACCGAAATAATAATTAATGTCTGGCTATATATACATACACATAATACGCCTATTAATTTACCACCCCGTATATGGACAATTATTTTCGTTCAATTTTTGAATCGTTAATTTTGTACAGTCCCGCATCAGGCTTTCCTCGCCGTCGCTCTTGGGCAAGCCTGACTGCAGGCATCAGCGTCGGCGGCGTCGTCCCGCCGCCCTCCGCCGTCGGCAGCGGGGGTGTGTGTGTGCAGCGGAGCGCGCTGCCCATTGTTGCGAGACCTTGCACGCTTTGATAGTTGATACAATGACCCGGGTGATTAATGGGCTAATCCCCGCGCGGCATACACAATGCGCTAAGATCGCTCTACATTCCGGATATTAGGAATCCTCGCCTTCACAATGCCGCCGACCGAGGCCGTCCCCGAGAGGCAGCCCGCCGCACCCGCTGCCAGATGGGGTGAGTTTTTTATTACTGATATCATGGGTCAATTATTTCAATCCGGGGCGAGAATATATTAGGGCGTCGAGTCGAGTTGGAGGAGGAGAAGGGTAAGAATGAGCCTGTTTTGTTGCCTGGAGTCCCCAACGAAACTTTATGTATTCTTATACTATACCTACTTGAAGTGTGAGCCTGTTTATTTGATGTCAGGGTAAATGAAAAATTTCTGATAATTCATGCGCGGTTTTAGCAGATTCAATCTCGGACATGACATTTTTTTCAGAATGTGTAGGTAAAACTGTAAAATCAAAGATTTCTGATGAAGTTTTCCGATTTTATGAGTTTAGATTTTTTTTAATGTTTTTCGAGAAAGTTGAGAGAGTTGAACGCCAATAATTATAAAGTTCAGTGAGGTTGGCACCCCTGAGTGAGACTCACGTTTGTCCAACCAAAATTTTCTGTAGTTATATACCTACCTAGGCCACCATTCAAAAAAAGGTGACGAATAAATTAAATAGATCGACAGCAGCGCCAAACGCCAATTTTTATAAAATTCAAACAGCATTCTTCCACGTTTTCCACACCATTTGTCCGAGTTTGTTCCACCAAAAAATTTATAAAAATCCTAACTTTTGGAAACAAATGGAAATACAAGAAAATTTTGGTTTAAATTGGTGCCAACTTCAATAATTTCAATTCTGAGCTTCCAGATACTTGAAATTATATGAAATATTACAGAAAAATTAAAATGAACACATCAGATGTTACAATATAAAATTTAGGTAATTAATAAGC
The DNA here is from genome assembly GCA_910589415.1 of Malachius bipustulatus. Classification (NCBI taxonomy): domain Eukaryota; kingdom Metazoa; phylum Arthropoda; class Insecta; order Coleoptera; family Melyridae; genus Malachius; species Malachius bipustulatus. The sequence goes on from OU342633.1 coordinate 21,009,735, forward strand.
GGTGCCTTTAGTTGAAGTAAGAAAAAAGGTGGTAACATTTTAACCAGTCACAATACCTATAATATAGCTTCGGAACTCGAAATGAATTCCAGCGAGACAGTTTCGAAAAGTTTTCAATCCCTAGCAAACTTGTGGCTTGCTGCGAGATCATGCGCTACAGCCTCTTCAAAATTTTCCCGGTTACGAGTTTTCTCGTCTCACCAGCATCTCTAGCCTGCTAGATCTTTAATCGAGTTTTCCAAGTTGCCCGGTGGGATAAGAAAATATTCTGAGAGATCAAATTAGAAGACACGTCAAGGATTTTCAAGAAGCGCCTTTAATAATAAGAGTACACCGATACATTCATGCATGAGTAGAGAATAAAATAAAATGTGTTATAAGAAATATAATTTTTTCTACTGTTCTAGAGGTCTGTTCTGTATACATATATCTACTCCGCGATAGGCAAAAGGAAATCACAATCGAAAACGGGAAGTCATTTCAATTTACTGCAAATCGCTTTTGATTATCAGAAAGAATTTCGTTTGAGTTTTTCTTATAGGGAGGGAGCGTAATTTTATTAGAGCGTAAGTCTTTTCTGCCTAATTCTGTTGCCCGGGCTGGGGGTAGGGGCGGAAGAATGAACCCCGCCATTTCGGTTCGTTCAATCAACGTTGTTTTTGCTCCAGTGAAATTTACGTTTCCCGTAGACTGGGCAATTTTTACCAGACTTGATAAATGGCCTCTGCTGATGACACCTATGAAATACGTCAAGTTTAGGAGAGGAGGGGATGACCGAGAGATTTCAATTAAAACTCGTGTATGCGGAATAATGCGATACCCTATAGTTTGAACCGAAAGGTAAATTAAAAAGTGATTTTTTTCTGCACTCCATCAACGGAATTGAATTACATTGGTATACGTATATCCGGTTGTCTTTAGCATTTCTACGAGTATTGGACGAGGAGCTTCCAAGAATTGCAACGGAAAAACTAAACCAACTAAAGTACTTCACTCCCACATTGCGCCCGCTTCACTTTAATAACATTGTTAGATCTATCGATTAGATCTACACAAATATACTTATCTATACCTACCTGGATATTATAAATTGAGTGCATGTGAATAATAAATTAAACATGTCGCCGGAATATAAAACGCAAATGCTGCTTAATTCATACAGAAGGTAGGTACCTTGTGGGCGTACTGAAATATTTATCTAACCCGAAATATTAGTCAAATCAGATATCCTATTATTTACAACGTTCTAGACCATATCGATTTGCATATAAATTTCGTCAGCTCCACCAATGATTTGACCTTGCTTGTCTTGGGCGATTTATCAAATTTGATCTTTTAATTGAGATGTCCAATGTACGTGGTACATTATTAATGATGAGAGCTACAATAAAAGCACGAAAAGCGAAAGTTGTTTTAAATTGAGTCACTTAAGAATATTTAATATAAAGATCCAAAGAGAATAATCTCAAATAGTCTGCTAGCTGCATATTTTGCAAAAAATCACTTGATTGTTGTTTTTTTTAATCAACAAGAAATATTTACCTAGAAACAAATAAAACGTTCATGTAAAAAATAGAATTGTAGTATTGAAACTGCCACTGCAGGACTAGTTGCCTTTCAAGACCTAAACAGAAGTTGATACATGATGCATGGGATAAAAACTCGGGGTTATATTTTAGACCATCCGCTCGTCTATTAAAATACACTGCCATGCTTCCTGGGTTATTTTCAATAGGCGAAATTAATTTTACAAAAGACTACAAATAAGGGTAGAGGATATAAATCATGGCTTCTAATAAGGTTTCCATTATATTCAATAGATATACCTGAGAAAAAATAAAAATCATGTGTACTAAATACATATAAGGGTTGATAAAGGTAAAGCATTTAGTGGTTTTTAGATTGACCCCAGAAATATTACAAGAAGTAAAGTATAGTAACAGGAAATGCTAACATATGCCTTGATTTATTTATGTTTAATTAGTATAGAAAAAATATACGTCAAGGGAGTTTTTGTTCTCGTTTTTCTGTTCCTATCAACTGTCATCCAGGGTTAAATGATCTAGGGGTTAGTTCCAAAAGCAGAAAACCTCATAAACATGAATCAACCTAATTGCATAGATCTAATTAACCATAATTTCAGCAACACAAATCATCAAAAAATGATTAGCTCTATCAAATTTGCACCTATCAGATAATACGTCTCGAAATAAATAACTCAAAATAAGCTGCTTCAGTTTCAGTGATTTCACGGTTTGCGGGGTTTCACGATCTGAACCAATTAAATAGAGATAATTGCGCGGGTTGATGCATGATGTGAAATCCCTCAAGTTAAATTATGACAAAGCTTTGTCCTATTAACACTCCATGATATTTAACTAATAACTTGCTCATGTGTAAGTATACCTACCTATGTAACATGTGAAAATTAATCATCATTTCTGGGTGTGTACAACTCCAAGTTTTCACCTTCACATTATAATAGTTAATTTTCTCATTTTCATAATGAGCCGGTGTGCATATGGCTACATCGTAGGTGGTCTACTAGTTGATTAAAACACATCTCACATATGAGATTGCTAGTGTGAATGACGGTGCGTCGATAATTATTGGCTCTTTGAATGCGAGGTTCGTTGGATTGGTACTTGGAAAAAGTGTGCCTAAATTGCATATCCGAATACGCTCAATAATTTGTGTCTATACGTACCTACCTACCTACTAAGGCGTGCTCGTCAATACGTAATGTGGAGTAGGTATATTAATTCAGAAAGTTAAATCGATTTTTCTCGCGTTTTCACAACTTTTTTGTTAAATAAATCATTCCATAAAACTTCAGTTTCTAAGACCATTTGAATAAATTTCATTTAATTGTTTTCATATACAGTGCGGCGGTTGCGTGAGAGAGACATTTACTGTGGGGCCCAACAGTCTGGGTGAGAGAAGAAAATTGTGAAATATAAATCGGCACACCATGTTCGATGTTGAGGTCGGTCACTGCCGGAAAGTCCAAGTTATTTAAAGATAATTACTTGCCGGAAAAACTCTTATTTAATCGGGCAACACACGTGGATTTTATCTTTTAGATGTTGAAGAAAATCCTTCAATGTCCGTTAAAAGAATCATAACGGCAACTCTAATTTCGTTAAGATACCTAAGTGGATAGAAGCTGTTATACTTCTTTCTTTAAAAAGATACAAGCACGGGAAAAGATAAAAAGATAAAATTTAGGTAGGGTAAATTTTACAAGCGAGACTTTCTCTTCATAGGTACCAGGCCTCCGTTCGCCTTCACGCACCGTACCTATCTGTCTTCTTTTTCTTCTATTTTTATCACTTAGATGACACCCTTGTGCATAAAGCCAGCCTCAACTGTTTCTCTAATTTGGCAAAATTTTGATATCCTGGCACTTTCTAGTGATTGAAATTAACTTAAGGAGACCGTCTGTCTTCTTCTTGAACCAATCCCGAGACCTGCTTGCTGTCGATATTGCCTAATAACGAATTCCACGTCACGCTTCGAGTTCCACGTAAACACTTTTCGTGCGTGTGATGCACCTCTCAGGTGATGTTCATGTCTCAGTCAAAAGGTCCGTGAATTTACACGCGATACTTTTAAGAAAAAGGTCGCTGTTGCACCCACACTCAAGGTTTGGGAACGAGATCTGCAACTCGGTCTGCAACGTCATCATTGACATTTGACACATCAGTTTCGCGTCACCATCATTGAATTTAGATTTGTACCGAAGTTCTATCTGATTCGAGTCACAGTTTAAGGCGGCGGGAGGGGGAGAGTGGTATATTAACGTCCTCGTTGAATACATCGTGAAATTACATCATTGATTGGTCGTCAAAAAGGACGGCGATGGCGGCCTGTAAGAATGCGAGATTCAGGAAAATAAGAACCGGGATGATAACAATAAATATACTCAGACTCTTATGATGTCCTGAGATGGAGATCTCTCTCTGTCTCTCTCTCTAACCATAAAATTACGTCAGTTACAGAAAAAATAGGGAAGAGAAAATATTCACTCACTCACTCTCTCTCTCTCTCTCTCTCTCTCTCTCTCTCCTAAGTCCAAACAGGGAAAAATGAGATAAAGCCACGGTGACCTTCGAACTCTGTTTTTTTTTTACAGACAATGTTCTTTTTCACAGATAACCACAGAAATGAGAACGGTTACATTGAAGCATGACGTTGCTTATCTGGACAACAACTATTTCCATGCACTGGGATAAACTATGACAGTCTTCTTCGAAGTTAGGTTGCCGCAAAATTACTGATGAGGTCATACAGGACTAGTTAATCTAAAAATGTACCGAGATGTCACATAGATAGGTTTTGCGGCGGAAGGAAACGAAACAACAGTGTTTGTTATATTATGTCTCTTTGGATATTCATGAGGTATAACGAGCTTGCAGATCACTACAATGCAAACTCGGGAATGGGGAAAGCTTTTGTAGACCAGAGCTATACTTGGTCTGACGAAAGGTTTTTCTTAATTACGGAATGTTCTGAAAAAAAAACGCTTAGAGAAAGTATTTGGAGACAAGTTCACGTTATTACAGACTGAATATCCGGGCTGGGTGTAGAAACAAGACCAGCCAAATGATCAAACGTGTTGCTATAGGTATTCACTTCTCATGCACCATCAGTCACAACAGTCTTAACGGGTTAGGTAAGTACTTATACAACTTATCTGAAGTAGTCAAGTCAATTAATTTAAAATCAATTAGCTCTCGTCAATCATATCGTTACTTATACTCACATCATGTTGTCAACATTAGAGGTTCTCGCATCTCTGTCCGTGAAAATTTTTGCACATTATACCTACCTATACAAGACCAGAAATTCAAGTTTTGTGACGGCAATGCAGCTTTTAAAGCGCAGGGGCTGTGACTTTGTATTTAATAGAGTTACAATGTCCCAAAAAGGTAGCACAAAGAACGACATAGAAGGTAGTAATACTCGATATCACGTTACGTGACAGGAAAGCACCGACTCACTCATTGGAAAACATAAATGACCCATATCTGCGAAATAGCTGTGGAACTAACAAGAATCGAATCATGATGACTGATAGCCGAGCTTGCTTATTGTCAATTATTTGAGAGCCCAAAATTGACATGACTCATTTTTACTTCCATCAGTAAGTCTTGATACACTAACCCAGTAGTTAACCATAACTCGATTCAAGCATTGTTATGCCATCACCATCGAGTTCATAGAAACGATAGTAGGATACCTACCCGCATTCGTCGCGGCAAAGACACCGGCAGCTGTGAGAGGTCGCGATCTCTATCTGCCGCGGTCGGAGACGGGCAAAGCAAGATGATATGCCTTATACGTACGGCAATTATTATAACACCGCATTTGTTCAGCGGAGAGCTACCCGGAATAATAATGACCATTGCATTGAGGTCCGAGATGGCTCTCGCCTTGTACGGACCGCGATGAGGCATCACGTGGAAAAACTAGATTGTCAGGTTGTTGACAGTTGGCGATCTGGAGCGAGTAGTGTCTTTATTCTCTTTACATCTGGGAAACTTGAATGATGTCGGTCATTTTTTTAACGACTATAGTGTTGTCAAATCTTGGAAATATCGAAAGATATATTACCTGGACCTCTTTGAGGACAAATTATTTTAGTTTCAAGTTTGCGGTCATGTACAATTTTCCTGGTATAGGTACCTATGCATAAAATATTCTCTCGTGTCTTACTTTGTTATGGACTTTGGCTTGTGGAGAAGTCAGACTTAAGCCTATTAAAACATTATAAACAAGGGCTATTATGCCTACCAATTATAGGTATTATCGTGTGTTTTTCGAAAACCGCCTCAGCCTATAATTTCTTTCCAATTTCATGTTAGGTTCTGAAATTTTCATGAGGCTTTTGACATCCTTTATGTACCGATCATGTAGATAGGTACCTGACTGCATTTCGGATTTAACCGGAAGTGACTTCAACTTGTGATTTTCAAATAGAACACCTTGTATTTTATTATAGATTTGTCAGATTATCTGAGAAAATCCAGTAAAAATGGTTTTTATAGACTCAAGATATCGGAAAACATTGGTATCTCAGAATAAACGGTAGAAGATTAAGCGTCGGTTAAATAAGAGAAAAGGTGCACAATTTTATGCTTATTAAGAATCTGAAACAAAATTTTGGAATTTAATTGCTGAAATATCCTGTAAAAACTGGAAAATCCAGATTTCTTATTTCAGTCATAACTTTTTATTATTGAAAATACACGTCTACTATTTGAGTTCACGTCGAGATTTTTAATCACCCTGTATAAAAATTTAATGTACACTGTAAGATAACAGTTGAAAATTACAGATATGGATATGTTATTAGTCGTTTTACGACATGTATATTTAGAGCTATTTCCGATGTAGGTATAGGTACACTTATACAGCCATCATTAAAATACAATAATAATATTTCAAAATGTCGTTTCGTTTATAATTAGTTCATTTGCAGTCTCATTAATAATAATTTATCTACCATAGGTAAATATCTAATTAATTTTTTTTTTGTTTAACATTTTTTAATGTTTTTTATTTATGAGTGAAAATAATCGTCAAGCCAAAATAATCAAAATAAACGCTCGATTGACTTTCTACTTTAAAAAGCCTCAAAGTGAGTTCAATTTGAAATTACCGAAGCGAGTCTGTTTTGTTTCATTAATAACGAGCACCAGAAAAAGATATTCCGCACCTAACGAACTGATAAAGCTTACTTACGCTCTATTTTCACTTATAGACGGAAGCCGGGGCCCTATCGGTTGACAACACGTCATAATTAATGTGGTGTCAAGAGACTTTTCTTTGAGTTTTATTTCTAGTCCGTAATAAATCACCACGAATCGCTTGATAATTGACTTTTCGAGTTACTTCTTCTACTGGGCGTCTTGGATTACACATACAGGAGCTCTGAACATGGTGATTTATCATTTAAAAATATTCCCCCGCGGTCCGCCTGGGCGGAGTTGGACACATTTTCTTTGTAATGACACCATTTTGGACCAGCACCCGCTGGCTCTGATTACTTGGGTTGTTAATAAGACTTTTTATAACGCATTAATATGATATCTTATTCGAAGCAATTTTTTTATGCAGGCTATAAAAACAGCGAACGTATTTTTTTAACTATATATTTATTCAACATAGGTAGGTATACAAATAATAACCCAGGCTCTAGATTTAAACTTATACTTATAAACTTACTCGTGTAATGTAATTTATTTGAATTAAGGAAGATTTATTGAACTTATCAGGGTATTAATCTCTGCTTATATCTGATATATCATATGTGAATATGCAGAAGTTATTTCTGGATCTGGATCTATATATGCGCTTTGATTAAACCGAAGTAACATGACCATTTAGTACGGAAATAACAAGTAACACAACTACCGTATGTAACTCAAGACGGTGTAATAATTCTTATCCTTATTAGAGACACATTAATCACATCACTGCGGCAAGCTAGGACATTACCTAATTTCGTCCAGCTACTCGTAAATCTCGAGGAAATTTTTGGTCGTTTCTCATAGGTATGGTGGAGTGACGTTCCCACTGTTGAAACGGTAGATCTCGAAATAGAGCTACAAGATTTTATGAAGGCAAAACGTTCCCACAACTAGCAAACTGTAAACATTCAACATTCGTATTTATTCTTTTGAAAACATAAACAATTTGTTTTAATAATAACATTTCTGACACTGTTTCTAAAAATATTTTTTCGGATTGAAAATATTTTCTTCATTCATCCGATTTAGTTCATGTGCCCACACGCTAAAAACTATTTAGGTAAATATCCTCCCTCCGTTTTTACCACTTTTTGAATGAATCAAAATTTTTAAATAATTTTTCGTACGTGTCATAAGTAATCAAAAGCTATCAATTTGACATTACAAAAATTTACAAAAAAAATTAAACATTACAAAAGCCAAAGCGGGTTTATAATATGGGAACCAATAATAAATATTTATTTGCTATTTTTAGAAAAGGTACCTGAAGCAGACCTTGCAACTTTGTGAAAAGCATAGTATTCTAATCAATTTTTTTGTTGCTCGTAGTTACGTTATTTAGTAGTGATTCTTAATTTACTCCTTAATTAAATTTTACCTCATCTAAAACTATTAATAAAAAATATTTCTAATATTATTATTTATTCTTTAATATTAACAGGTAGGTATATTTTATACGTATAGTGCAAAACATCAGGCGGTGACTTGGAGAATTATTTTATTTTATACCTAAACTCAATTATACAACGTGTTGTCCTTTTTATAAATTATGTTAATGTCCTGTGAATAAGCAAGCTAGACGTATAAAAATAAATTATTCCTAACATGACAAATAAAAGTAGGTGAAAACATTTCTCGTATTAGAAAAACGTCATAATCACACTGATTCTCATGCTGTGATTTGGTCTAGATCGTCTTATACTGATATAAGACGTTACTGTATTACTGTATATACTTTGCAGGAATTATACACACGCTTAATCCATGGTCATCGAGTTTTTTTCTCGCTATTTATAACGTTCGAAAAATAATTTCCTTCTCATAAAATATATAACCCCGTCTAAATTTGCAGTCAAATAACATGTCGGAGCATTTAATTTGAACTGTACGATCACCGAAACTTAATCATTTCGTTTTTCTACAAGCTTTTTATGACTAAACGCCGGCAAAGTAGCACTAGCACTCGTAACTTTTGTGTAGATGCCGCAGTTTATTTTAATTAACACCTGCTCAACAAGTGACTCAAGAGATAGAAATCTTCCCACTGAATGTGTGTTCCCTGTGAAATATTTCCCTTGTATCTTATTTCTGATTGCAACCGATTACCGGTCTTAGCAGACATCATTTTTGGAAGGAACCATATTTATTAAGTCGATAATTAAAGATAGTTCCAGTTTTTTCTGATGTCTCCCGGTTAAAGTTAACGTCCACGAAGCCACGGTGCCGGTTAATTGAATGTAAATGTTAATAAACTATACTATTAACTTCGGTTCTTTATGTGACAGATCTGAATAGTTGACAGAAACTAGCACCTGTTTATCCTGCTCGCATATGCGGCATATGCGGTCTTCTAATTTCCAGTAAAGGACAAGATCTTATCGCTTCGATTGAACTATAGATGGACGGTGGAAATATATTGCGAATTTTACTGCACGAGCGGTGGATCAAAGTATACTTATTTCTACGTTCCTTCAACTATAATTTATAGAGCAGAGCATGTTAAAGATGACATCGGTTTGATTGCATCGCGGTTGATTTTGATTGCAACTTTGGAACCCTCATAAACTAGCTCAGTATACTTACAGCGCTACATGCTTCAAGAGTTGTAGTTCAATTAACTGTTAGAGCTTATCGCTATGAGACAGTAGCGGCGCCAAAAGGCTATGAAAATTTTTCAAGGTTTCGTTTAAAGGCTTATAAATTTTTTATATCACCTAAGGAGTATAATACCGCTTAGGCACATTAGGACATTTGTGATAGTTTCGATATTTTCGATTCTCACAACCAATTGCCTATATTTCTTTTTAAAACTAGGTATAACAAAGACGTAATTTTAAGAAACGGGATGCAAAAAAAATATCTTTATTTAAGAAATTTCGAGAATATATGCTCATCATTTTTAATTTTAGAAGTAGTAAATTCAAATTCAGATTTTTGCTAAATTAACTCATACCTATATAGTTTCAAAAGTTCCAGGAATACATATAGGGGGAGGTCTGAGAAACGTCTAATAACCATGGATGGAGGGTAAAAGGTCTTTTTTTCAATTATTTTTGGCCCATATTTCAAAAACGATGAGTCACGTAAAAAAATTTATTTATAAAAATGGTGCCTATACAAATTTATCTCTATTATGTCACTGTCTCCGAGATTTTATAAAATTTAAAGAATTTTGGAGAAATGAGAAAAAATTACTTTTTTCAGTCTGTATCTCGAAAACTCGAAAACGGTGCCTCACCCGAGTTTTAGCAACTCCCTCAATTCCGATTTTATAAGAAAAATCGATTTCAAAATTCTGTTTTTCATTGTAACAACCTGGAGAGTATGTTTCATTAGCTTCTAGTTGCTTTTAGTAGTTTACTAGTTAATTTTAGCAGACTTAGAACCATTTTTTTTAAACTTCCGGCAAGTTTCAACAGCCTTTTTATTAGGTTAGTTTTTACCATGATGTCGGTCGTTTTTAGCATCTCCCGGAAGGCTTTAGTAGCCTCTGTTTTAGTTTTAGTGTTCTCACAGTAATTTAGGATCCTCTAGTCGATCTTAGCTAATTTTAGGAGTCTCACATTCGTTTTGTTGACGCCATCCAAAGATTTTAATAGCCTTCATGGTAGTTTTAGTCATTTTTAGTAGCCTCACCTTAGTTTCAGAAGATATTATGCCATTTGAACTCATTTAAGGTGGTTTTAGTAGCATCCAGCTGATTTTATCAGCAAAATCAGCCTCAGTCCTTAACTGATGAGTAGTTTTAGCAGCCTCTGGAAGGTTTTAGCAGCCTTCTAGTTGATCTTAGTTGTTTATGCTTATTTCACAGCTCTAAGGCAGTTTTAGCAGGCTTAGTCGTCTTTGACTTTCTTTGGAAGATTTCACTTACCTTCATCATAATTTTAGCAGTCGCCGCAGTTCATTTCATGAGGTTTTAGCAGCTTCTAGCCGATTTTAACATCGGGAAGTTGAATTTACTATACACTAAGTTGGTTCTATAGCGGCCTTGAATTAGTTTTTATCATAAGATGTCATTCTTTTGAGAGCTGTAAGACGTAAAAATTATTTTATTTCGATCGTGTATGATAGTATTGAAGGTAGAAGCGAAGTTTGAGAGAGATGAAATACTCATAAGTGGTATAAAAAAGCTATTATAAGATACATTTTCATTGGACCTCCTCCACTTATTCCTGAAACTTTTTGAGCTAAGTACATGATTTAATTGACCAAAAAAACAAATTTTTTGATCTAATTGAAAAAAGTTAGTTTTTCCCTCCTATTTCTTCTAGTAATCCCCATGATAGCTTATAATAACGTTTTAAAAAGTGCAAACGGTGCAAATTTTTGTGCAAGAGATTAAAACAATATAATTTTAAAATACCTAAACTTTGGTTTTATTGAAACTAGAACGCAATAAAACAAGTCAGTGTTTCTAACATTCCAAGAATTTTAATATGCACTTTTCTACGTCTAGCCTTTACATTCCTATAGTCGTTTTTAAACTCATAACAATTTTTCTGTCGAGGCATAATTTTTTAAATCACTGCTACTCGCACTAGCACTATACAAAGCAATAATAACGAACATCTTGCCAGCGTACATTTTAATGTTGTCAACACATGGCCTCACCATAAGCTTTTAATACCGCATATTCCTAGTAAAACGTCGGGTTGACTCTCATAATAAGTATATAAATATTTTATGTAATATACTGTTATGAGACAATCTAGTACTACTAGTAGGTATAGTGATAGTGGCTCATGAGAAATGGGTAAGACGATGATGGTTGTCACGAAAGGAACAGGTGTCGCCGATGTGGCTGACCCGTCTTTTCTTATGCATATCCTTCAGCAGTGCCAACAGGTTTAAATGACTTTTAATTAAGCGTGGCTCAATTATACACTGAACCCTTTGTCTCTTTCGCGACGACGTCTGACTTGGCAACATTAATGAAATAAGTCTCTATAACGGTATATGATGATATAAAGCCGGCGGTAATCTTGAAATGTCAGTACTACATTGTTGTGGGAAATATTTCAAAGACTATGTAGCTGTAATAATTACAGTAAACGCGGTCAAATTTTGGAAAATTATTCAAAAATTTTGAAAAACTTATAATAGTGTGTTAGAGATCTACTAAAATTAGTAGCTACCATATGTCAAGCGTCAATTTTTCATGCATCATAATATGAATTAAAGAAATTGCCATTTTTACCAATGGTAATTAAGGGAATTTTGAATTAAACATTTACTGAAACATTTCTAAAAGTTAATTACTTCAGAAGCAGAGTATTTTGGGATAAGATAAGACCAATAGATTTCCCGTAACGTTTGACACACCCTATACAGTGCAGAATATCGCTGAACTACTTACTCGAGTCGATTTATGCGCGAAAAAACAGAAACGTGGAAGTATCCTAACAATTTACCCATAATACATGATGAAGGATTTAAATGACGTCTTAGTGTTGTAAGCCCTGGTTCGTCTGGTATTATTATGTAAAACTGGTCATTATTGTATACTACAGAACATGCTATGCAGGAACGTGGAAGTGATTATTAAACATCATTGTAAGCGATTTTTTACAGTAATCTATAAGCTTGAGAGCTTAACCGCTATATTATTATAAAGTGTGTCTAAAAATAAACCAAGTTTGTGCTTAATGGTAATCTGCATATATGAAAAGTGAGAGATGACTCTGTGCAAAGATAATTGACAAGTAGAGTTTGTGGTAAAAGGTTTTAATGCTGACTTGATTGATTCTCGAACTCTTCCAATATTGCAGTATCACTTTATAAGTAGGTACATGCAGGTACAGGTAAGATAAGAAAAGTGAAATAACAACGCAAGCTGAAGACTGCTCATGCGTGTAATGATAGCTATTAATTTAAATCACAGTAATGCGGTTTAAAGGCCTATATACATGTTATACAGGGTATTTAATTTATTATCGACTCTAGATTGTGCTCTCGAAAATTACAGACTCGTGCAATGATAGGGAACTGATGTGAACTCAAGTCTAACTTTCCTGCCATGCAGCTTTAGCTTTCTAATAATTGATTCGTTCCATGATACTTTAACTAATATTTAACGAGATAATACTGACTTAACTAAATGAAAACGAGCTCCTGTATAAAATTAAATTACCTACTAACTGTTATTATACGAGCGTGACAATGTTTTGTTAATAAGAAAATAACAATTATTCCTTTATATTTACATTGAATTAGAATATACAATAAGTTACAAGATTTAATGAAAATTTTCATTTTAATTAACACAACTCATGAATCTTGGAGGTATGATTCCGGAGATTTTTTCTTGTTGAATTTTAAGGATGTTTCTTCGCTCTTTTTGAAAAATTGTTTTTAAAAAAATTAAAACTTAACTTATAGCTCGCTGGCGGTATTGCTCAGGTACCTTTCAGAATTAAAATGAGGTGAAATGAAGCAGAAAAAGCGAAGAGCTTGAAAATTGAACTGCTAAGAACTAAATTGGTTTAAAGAGTCTAATATTGAAGATACCGCGCAGCGTCTGATGTCGGAAATCGAGAAAATCCAGAAGTTGATATTAGTTTGGTGATTATTAGCGGTTTAATTGACCGAGTTTGCTAGCTATTTCTTGCGGATATTCCAGACAATGAGGTAATCGCGTCATGGCGTCGAACATTTATTCCGAAACGTATAATTTCAGACGAGAACCATAAAATGTGAAGTTTATCAATTCGCCAAAAAAAACGCAACTTTTTTAAAAGGTCGTCTAGACTTTTCTCTCGAGAAAATTATTACGTTTCCCTTACATAATACAATTTATTTGTAAAGATACTTTAACGCACCAATTATTGCGTTACAAGAACAAGACGCTCTAACAAGAAGAGTAAATTTTGTGAAACTTTCATGAAAAATATGAAGATTTCAAATCATCGAATGTTAGTTTACAGACGTTGAAGAATGAAGATGAAGATGTCGAAGAACATGATTTGTGAAATGCAACTCTTACGATAGTTTGTTGTTGAATATGAAATTAGTTAAATGAATCGACTACTTAGGTATATTAATAACCATACCTAGTATGGACGATAATGATGTTACCAATGGTTATGATGGGATAAGAAATTACGCTTCATTAATCAGTTTTAAGATATGTAATTAAATCTGAAAGAGTCTGGCGACGATACAAAGTTGTTTGCTGTCGTTGGCAATCTGTCTTACTTTAAGAATTTATAACTGCTATACCTACTCGTTTCCTTTTTACTCTTATATTATGTATTATAAGGCCCCATTTCAATTTTCTAATCTGGTTGATTTCTTTGGCTACTTTTAATGAAGAAACACTCTTCATGAACGATCTCTAATAACAGATCGATATAATACAAATACAGTTTTTGTTAATAAAGTTCATATTTTGATTTCGCAGTTTCGAAATGATAGTTTTTACGCACTTGGCAATTATTCCCGTCACTTTTGGTAATATTCAATAGGCATTAACATTTAATAAAATTAAAGAGCCAAGCAGTATTTTTAGTCGTAAATACGTGCTAATGATTGTCGTCGGAACTTTGAAGTTTTTGCCACTTATAGGAGCGAACTTATTAGGTATGAAAGGAATTAGAACGGTTCTATAAAGCGCCTGACACGAAAATGGGGAACTAATAGGTATATACGATTACGTAATTATTCAGGAAATTATCGTTTGTGAATACGGGGCAAAGTCTTGTACCTATAAATAAGCCAAAAAATCTGAAAAAGTCGCGTGGAACATCACTGATTTTAAATTTTTTTCTTTCTTGAACTCTTTTAGACCTTAAATGACATCCATTAACACTAACTCCCAGAATGACCCAAAAAAATAAAAAATTAGGGTAATTTTATCCATCCCAAGGCATCCCAAATAGTAACGGTGATAAAAAAGTTATGAAAATTCAAACTTTCATCTGGGAAATCGTCTCTATTAGGGGATTTTCTGGGTATCTGATCACGAATCCTAGATCTATAAGCAAGTAAAAGTTAAAGGTGGTTCAAACCCCTCAAAACCATCCCAAATACGGTTTTGGAGGGTAAATCTTAGATGAACCAATTTATCTTGTGGAAAAATAAGATAGATCATGAATTTACTATATTATGATATTAGATTGTTTTTAGAAAGTGCATGGGAAGTGTTTTAATAACGATGTCTAGTGATCTATGAGCACTCACCATAGCATTTCCAATTCCAGCATTCGCAAAAGCAACATCCCCGATACACCCTTACCTGGAACAGAAAGAACAAAAAAAAAAACGATCAGCTAAAAATTAATTAAATCAAACAGCGAATCTAAACATTCTACTAAATCGTTCGAATTTCAGCGTTGAATTTAACGCGCGTCAGGGTCGGAATATTGCAAAACAGTGGGATTATTTTTAATCCCCCGAAACTCTTATTAACTTTCCCCGTCTCTCAGACATCCCCGACAGGATTAAATCCCCGGTTCTGATCTGCCGCCCCGTCCGCGCCCCTCCGGGACCGGGGCCTGTCGGGATGCCGCGGAACCATAGCAACGGAGTGCTCTCCGCTGGCCTGTCTCCTGTCTCTTGATTTATGGCGATGGAAAATGCGAGAAATGAAGAGCGGGACTGGCAGACCGACCCCCCTCGCCTCCTCGCCGTAACCCTGGAGGACCGTCATATTCGGAAAGGGATAAAAATATATCGGACGGGTTCCATTGTTCGGGTTTGATAAGCGTAAAAGGAGACAGGTTCATTTACATCCCTTCAATTATTAATATGCAGGTTTATGATGTTCTCTTATTAAATTGATTTGGAAATGTAGAGGTACCTACTTATCTAGGTATACATAATAATCTAATCAGGGCACATCTAGGACAGCCTCTCCTCTTTCTTATTGAAGTAACAAATTTTGCATTAGGTTCAAAATTAGGCCTATATAATAATAGAAAAAAAAACTAAAAATTGCTTTTTATGCTTTATGTTAGGTACTTGATACGATAATGACGTATATATTTTGAACATAATGCTGAGTCGCTTTATCAATTAAAAAATGATCATACCTAATAATTATATATCTGAGAAAACATAATTATTCAATCTCTGGAATTTTGTTTTGTTAATAATACCTATCCATCCATATGTTATAAAATTCCAAAGTCTCAAGTATCATAATTACCTTCAAGAATTGTCACCTGATATCTATTATACTTGTCTTGTTAAGGTATATACCTACCTATTTTTTTTATAATAAATTCAAAAAAGTTTTATAAAATCAATGATTTTCTTTAACTAATGGTAATATTTCGAAAAGTCTCTTAATCCAATTTTAAATAAAATTTAAATGAACAATACTTTCCTCTTCTAAAAGATATAATATTATCTCCTAACACGTCAACTGTTTTCAAAGTTGCGGTTATAATGGATTATATCGGCGGGTACAACCCTTTCCATAGTGGTGGCAGTTAGAGTGTATCAGCAACGCCATACACGGTCGTATATTGCAGTCTGGCGCATGATTTGTGGCGCCACTTTTCACTATTTCTACCATTTATTGTGTTTTCTTCTCGCGGTTTTTCCAACACGTCGAGATACTTCGCTCCTGGTTAACTGGGTCGCGATACATCCACGAGAAAAACTTGTTTACACCTCCTGTCTGGTTGAGTGGTCGTTTATATTTTATTAGCTTTTGATTATGTTCAACATTTTTATAGATATATCTAAGTATGACTCAAAACAGACATTTTTATATTCATTAGGAATATATTTTTTTAGTTCTTACGATTTTAAGATTAGGTATAGCAATTAACCTGTTACCTATCATATAAGGTTGAGTCACTAACTATTTTCTATCATAACAAAATAACACACCAATAACATATATGACACATCCTCCTAAGCTTCCTTCCTTCACTATATGAAATACTAACGATCTTATTGAAGATATAATAATTATTCTTTTATTTTCTTTTAAGATAGAATTTCAAAAGGATGCTAAAAAGAAAGACAAAAATATAAGTAAGATGAATAGGTAGGTATAGGTATAAGTACAGTACAAATTTTATTCGAAAGCGGAAAGCTTTCAATGTTTTTACACCTTACAGAAAGAATTAACCATGGGTAAAAGTATCCCTTGCTGTACCGGGTGTCCCAACACTAGTGTCCACCCCCTAAATAGAGCTTAATTTTAAAGATAAAAAATTGAAACTTTGAGAATTTGTGTACTTACTTGATATAGGACCACGGAATGGCATAATCAGTTTCATTAAAAAAAATTTAGTTCGGGCGCCAGCGATAAAAAACTGTAATATGGTGGTAAATTGTCGAAAAAAAATCGATTTTTTTTCAATAGGTACAGTTCATCGGTTATTTATTGGCGGAGAATTCTCTGAATTAATCTGGACATATAGCAAAAATATTGATTCAGGCAGTGGCGTGCAAAAAATGATGCTTATAACTCTCACTATGGACAAAATCTTGTTAATTTTCACCTGATAATATTCAATCGAGTATTCAATATCAACCACGCCGCCTATGGCAGGTGCAATTGGATGAACGGTTTAAATGATAAACACTCATTATCGAGACAATCACAAAGATAAGAGCGAACAAAAAATCGAATGTTCAGGGAGATCCATGCAAAAGTGTTAAATTATTTCTGTTCTCTATACATTTAGATAGGACTTTTTTGAATCACGAGTATACCGATAAAAATTTTATTGCTTATCAATTTTCAAGAATTCTCCGCCAATAAATAATCGATGAGCTGTACATACTACGTGTAAATCGATAAATAAAATCAAAATTCCTTGAAAGAAATGTCAAAAACTGATTATAAGGCTTTAATTAAATAAAATATAATTATATAGCAATGACCAGGTATAGAAAACTGATTTATGATGTGCAATACGGTGATCAATATATAATCTGAAAACGGTAGGTGCATAAAGTTTTATGACAAAGTAAATAAGGCCCAAATAAATAGAAGGACGGCTCTTGCTGGGCTAGCCGGCACACCGAACCTGCACTGGACAGTGTCGTAGTATGGAGTCATGAAAAAGGTGATTATTAAAAAGATATATGTTTTTAATGAAACTAAATTATGCCATTCCGTGGTCCTATATCAAGTACGCAAATCCTCAAAATTTCAATTTTTTATCTTTAAAATTAAGCTCTATTTAGGGGGTGGACACTATAGTGTTGGGACACCCGGTACATCCTCGGTATAATGTGAATCTCTATACCCCTTTTCCAGTTGTAATTGAAAAACGGTTAAATGCAACTGATGAGAATAGTCAAAAATGTAATTCAGAATGCATTAAATGTAATAATTGAGAAAGCATCAAGTGGAATTGTGAAAGCGTCAATGTAATTCGGAAAGTAGTAAATAGAGTTCAAAATTTTCAATTCAATTGAGTTGGGTCGATAATGAAAATTCGAAAATTTTACAGTAGACCATGATAAGACGACTATGTTGACACTATTCCTATTAAATGATGACTGTGACTATTTTAATAGCTGAATATGTTATTTTTTTATACCTAGTTGAGATATGTAGGTAGGTACCTACTTTCGTTCGCATTTGACCTATTCTCAATTATTACACTTATAAAGCTCTCTCAATTATTACATTTGACTATTCTCAATTACATTTAACACATTCTGAAATACATCCTAATGTTTCTCAATTACACCTGGAAAAGGTGCAGTGGTATATACCATAGTATAACTTTACAGCTAAGAAGCCACAAAACCAAAGTTCGCGCAAATTGTTTTTTAACTGATAATAAAAAAGTATTTACGAAACATATTGGGCTTATACAGGATTATCCTATAAATAAGTGCGAAAAAATTTGGGGGGTGATTCCTTGGCTAATTCTAAATAAAAAAATCCAATTAACGTGGGTCCGTTAATACACCGGTTTTTGAGATTACAGGGTGTTAAAAAATATTATTTTTCCTGTAATTTGTAATAATTAAGTATGGAGCAAAACTTTATAGGTGCTGATTCTTTGAGTGATTATAAGACGAAAACTTTCATATTAACAAGAGTTTTATACTTTTATTAAAAAAATCGTCTTTTTCGAAAATATATTAATTATTATACAGGGTGTCCCGTATCGTTATGTTCAAAATTCTTGAGCATATAGTAGGCTTAATTTTGAGCCCAAAAAACCCAACAGTGACAGGTCTATCTTTACTCGTTACGAAGTTACAGGCCTAAGAAAATTATGACTAGTAAATAACAAGATTCAACTTTGTAAGCCACACAAATTGCCACACATGAGTAAACGTCACCGAAATAAACATTAGTAGAGAGTAGAGGTTCCCCTGCTCATACGAAATGGCATTAGGATTCAAATAGATGCGGCACCAGCATATTTCGGAATTGGTGTTTGTAACTAAATACCAGAGAGAAATTATTATTTGATCATATACAGCAAGCTGGTCAAGAGATAGGTACGCGAAAAAAGACGAAAAAACTGTTACTTTTGCAATAGGCCTCCGAGAACAAGCTTGTATTCAGCAAGGAATAGGACATTTTTAACACATGATAAACTATAAAGATTTAGTCAATAAAATAAGTTTTATGTGGTTTTCAAAGTTAAATCTGGTATTTACTAGACATTATTTTCTTAGGCCTGTAACTTCGTAACGAATGCAGATAGACCTATCACTTTTGGGTTTTTTAGGCTTAGAAATAAGCCTACTATATGCTCACAAAATTTGAACATAACGATACGGGACACCCTGTACTTAACTCAATGTTGTTGAAATTTGGAAGTTTCATTTGATGTTGTAAGGGGCTAATTTAGCCCTAACAATTAAAATTATTAGCTCCAGTGCCGTCCCGGGGAACATAAACGAATAATATTTTGAGAAATCAATTTAAAAGACGCCAATTAAAGTCAACTAATGATTTTTTTAATTTAATTTTTTTTTTAGATTTAAGCCACTAAAAAAATACTTTTTTGTTTTTTTTTGTGCCTATCTTCATTAGTTTTTATAAAAAATAAATTAAATCTACTTAATTGCATATTCCTGGAACACAATAATAAAAAACCTGGGAAAAGTTTCTTTGAAAATGATAATTTTAAGATCCTAAAAAATTTTATAAATAAAAAAGTTGTACTTGTAGTTGCTCAATCTGACAAAAAATTAAAATTCAAGTCACTGGCGTACTGTTTTAAGTTTTTTCAAATTAACATGTTTAAAGATGTCCTCGGGACGTCAATGGACTCAATAATTTTAATCCAGCTGGGGCTACATTACCCCGTTGTTAGTACTACAAAAATTTTCGGAAAAGGTGATTTTTTAATAATATGTAGCTTAATCCTTTATACATCTTGAAAAATGTGCATTTCCGGACTTACCTATGTGTTTATATGAACTTTTCGTCCTATAATAAACTCAAAGAAAAGAATCACCCCCTGAAATTTGGCGCCCCTATCCTGAACAACACCATGTATAAGCCATGCACCTTTTCAATACCAATTTAATTTTTTGTAGGCAATATCTGTGGACATTTTAGGATAGAGAGAAGTTTTTCGCCTTTCATTTTCCGACACATTTTTTTGAAACATCCAAAGCAAGTTTTTCATCGTATAAAATCCCGTTTTTCTTGAAAACGGTTCACGTTAGCCACCAAGAGTGCGCGTTTTTTTGTTGAATATTTGCGGTTTGAAATGCGATTTTTAAATATCAATTTTCAAAATTTGGAACGTCCATGTGAATAATGGACATTATCCGCGAGATAAAGACGCCATGTTATCTACGACTTCATGAGAAAATCGGCTTTAAAAAATTATATTATTTAATAAGATAATAATATACCACTTTATCAGAACACGCATGTTCAGAGCTGCTGTTAGTTGTTCGCACTACCTAAGCTCGCCGATCACCGCACTATAAGAGACTGGTGCGTGCGCAGTTGATAAAATAAACTGATAGAACATCAGAGTTTCTATCTAAACTTAAGTTAAAATAAAACACCAGTGGGGTGCGATCGTGCTATTTCGTTTGCTATTCGAGTGGGTTCGTGTCATTATTATCTTGTAAATGTATCGATTAAATTAACCTTTTATTTAATAGTCGTAGAGAAATGTGCTCATTACCATTTTGTCAAAATATTCACTCTTGTAATCATTATTGTTTTCTATATTATTTAATGTGTAATAAAATTCCCAGTTATTCTTCACCCGGGATTATGAATTATGGAGCGTTATCAACTGTCAGTTTACACTCCTAAAACGACGGTTGAATTTATCGTATTCCCCAAGCACGCCACACGAATTCCATTTCGACGCCCATAAATAATTGAACCCGCTCTCTGTTCATCGGCTATTGTTTAATAAAATAATCGCTTTATAAAATATATCGAAAAGCCATAAATCATGCATTTTAGTTCGCACACGGCAGATGCATTCGAAGCGAACGCGTGTGATTGGATGAGCAGATATAGTCAATCGGAACGGAACGAGGAAGCGTAAAAATATCAGGACTGAGCGACCATTTCTATATCCTGTCGAATGTGATTTATGTGGTGGAGGATCGGTCGTGTACGCAATGCATCCCTGACCTGATCTTATTAGATCGATATTCCACCAAAATTAATTTAAAGCAAACCAATATCTGCAGAATTGCTTCACTCTTTACGTTATATTCCGTATAGTCTTGTGTAAGTACATCAAGTTATAGGTAGGTAGGTAGACTTTTCAAAAAAGACTTCAATATAACTTTGCTTGTGTTTGCGAGTATGGACTACTTATATACCTATAGGCGAATAGGTAATAATGATTAAGGTGGAATACCCAATTCTCAAGAGCTATCATCTAAATAAAGGTCTGTCATATATTATGTAAAGTGTATTCATGCAAAGTTTACATATTCAGATTCACCACAGGGCATGATTCGCGGGCGTACGACATTTTAAAACGCATTATTCATCCATGGTGATTCCCCAATACTATATTCACACATAAACGTTCACAAGTTCACGGCGCCGTGAATATCAATTCGATTTAATGCACTTTGTTAACCAAAATTTAGCTCACTGTTGTGATTCGCTATTGATAAAATTTACTGCTGGGCAGATTTTAATACAGAGATTATAATTTATAGCATATATTGGACCAGATAAGGGTTACATTCTGTTTGTCACTCTTTACCATACATTATGACTGCAAAAAATTACTGTGAAAAGGTGCAGTAAAGATTAAAGAAGCTGTTGGGTGGAAGGTGTTGTAGTAAGGTGTTAATGTTGATTTGGAAGAAAGAAATAATAAGCCTTGTAAAAAAACTTCGATTTTTTTGACATCGAAGCGCTCAAATCGTTAAAATAAAAATCAAAGACAGAAGACTATACAACCATAATCGATGATCGCTTAAAACCTAAACGATTTTATAGCCCATCGAAGATGATGGAGCTGGCTAGTCGTACAGTCGATTTGGCTTGTACCCAAACTTGCTCTTCGATTCGATTTTCCTGCCAAAATTCAATTTCAAGCTAATTTCTCATTAATTTTCTCCGCGTGGCGTCAACGTGTCCGTGCATACATTTCAATTTGGGGGCACCCGATTTCAGGTCGTCGCAGCGCGATAAAAGAGGCGTGTGCCCCCTTCTATAATACCATGTCTGAAATACATCTTCACACTTCAGCAGGTATCGGTAATGTATTACAGCGGCAGAGTCCCAACGCAGCAATGATAAGGACCGTTTATAGGCTCGCCGGCAGCAGGATTAAAGTCAACTCCCGTGCCTCCAGGCCACGTTGCCGCTCCGAAAATTACTTCAACTTCGCATGCAGCATTCCTTTGCCTCCTAGAGACGCGCTTTACGAGAGAGACGGCGAGGGTAAATTTCTGGAGTATTTTTGGTGGTTTGGCAACACGCCGGTTGGTCGGAACGAGTCAAGTCAAAGGGCAAGTCGCGGGGGCGGATTCACAAAATACTGCGGCATAACTTTCATTGTTCCGGTCTGAGGGCGAAAGTGAGATATTCGTTTCTGGAGTCGGCATTCCTAGCTCTGCTAAGTGTTGTTCCTATGCTTTGTTCTAGTTTAAATACCGGCGATTTGGAGACACAGAAACGAGGCTTAATTATTGCCGCCACCACCACTCAAATCCCCAAGGGAAGCAGATGTCTCTTCGAGGGGATCCAAATTATTGGCAAACACTAACACCAACACCGACAACGCGCGCTTCATTCTAATCGTCTTTGGTTTGAGATTCATATGAGACAATTTCATCAATAGATAATCTCGAATTACTTAACTGGTTTACTACTACTTAAGCTACCTTAGCTATTATACATAAACCAGGGGTAGGTATATGATGCGACTTTATTAAACTTGTATGCTGGGTCGTCTTTACATAATCTGTGCCATTGGGATACTAAAAATAATGCCCCTCTTTACGAGAAAATACACAAGATGCATATAGCCAGGCTAGTAGGTATATCATAGAATTCTCATTTTGGTATAGTTTTTATTTTCTCATCCCCTGTATGCTTTTCGGGCCGCTGGATACTAATGTGAATTTTGCAGGCAAAAATTAGACCCGGAACATTGTTTTTTTGGCACTTTTCGCCCGAATTTTTGTAATTTTTTGGTACTTTCAAAACTTTGGTGGAGATTTTTGGTGAGAGCCAAAAACAAAAAACAATGCCAAAATTTGAGCGAAAGTACAAAAAAAGTTCCAGGCCAAATTTTTGTCTGCAAACTACAACTATTATATTATAACAAAACCTTTCCCTGAACCCTCATTTTTTTCTAATTATGCCTAGACAAGAGCTACAGTTAATCATAAAATAATAAATAAATAATTAAATAATAAAAAAATACAACAAATATGACACTAATGAAAGTGTCACAGCCAAAATGCCTGCGCCATGGGGTTTGTGGATGGCTACAATTATAAAACGGCTAGAAAAAGTGTCAGAATTGAAAAAAATTATTTTATAGCCAACTTTATCAGGTACAACACTAAACGAAAAAAAATATAAAATTATCGCCGCTTCGACCTATAAAAATGCGCAGAGATATGATGGCTACGTTAAGAAATGTAGTTTTCTAAAATGCTTGCGCCCCTGGGTTATAGCCCTATTAGCCCAATGGTTAAGAAGGCCATGCTGTATGCCTAGGTAATCATCCCCACTCCGCGTTAGAACACTTTTTTTCACAAAATATGCCATGCCAAAACTAAAAGAAATATAGATAAAATTACCACAGTATACTTGACAGTGGCGACTCGTGGATTACAATAAAGATGTAATGAAGTAGGTATAGATTCTATAGGACTAAGGTCCATGAGTCAACTCGATTTTTCTTTAGGTCAATTTTTTAGTTGTTTTTTTTTTGTTGCAAAGTACGGTTTAACAAAGGTCCGGGTAGCTCTAAAACTCGATTTTTGCAACGTTCGATCATCAGCTAAAAATTCGAGCTTTGTCCAAACCGGGCCCTATCAAAATGGACCTTGAAAAAAAAATTTGTTAAGATGAATTTTTGACAAGCATTTTTGAATTTTTACAACTTTTTGATAGGCTGAACCTCGTCAAATAAAAATTGATCTGATGGATCTGGTCAACCCGAACCTCGCAACAAATATGAGGCGACTGCACTTTTTACAAAAGGAAAAAAAAATTGAAGCCATCAAGAGGACTTAATCGATTTATTTTTAGAAATACGTCAAGTGGCACTTAACTCACTTAGTAGTTGGCCAAAAAGTTGTAATGGTTCTTACCAATACCTACATATACGAGTACATATACCAACAGCGCATTTCCTCCATTGTTAAATGTGAAGAACCTCCAGAGGGGTTTTCGTTCAAAAATCATTAACAACTAATTATTCTTGTAATAACAATTGCTAAATCGCGACTGGAGGTAAGAGAACTTCTATGGCCTTATAATTTTTAAGACAATTTTGAAATGTATTTTGTAATGTACACTTTGTGCATTATAGCCGTGCATCAAGCTGGTCATCGAGTTCGCTGCCTTGTAGGAGTTAACCGTTTTAAGAATTCTTCTAATAAAACAATTTGCCGTAATAATGCCATTACATAATTCTAGACTTAGGGTCTAGTCTAGAATATTACTGCCACTATTGTAAATATAAATCAGGTGCTAAGGGCCAAAAAAGAGTCTTCAGTCTTGAATTATAATGTACTACTGCCACTATTGTAAATATAAATCAGGTGCTAAGGGCCAAGGAAGAGTCTTCAGTCTTGAATTATAATGTACCTACCCAAGTAAAGCGGTGAACGAAATAAATAAGTGTTACTGGAAAAAATTGAACTACGTAAAAATGAACACTACCTACTACTTTATGTTTAATAAGCAAATATTTTTAAGCTAAGTGTAAATAAATAATCAGTGTGTAGTATTGTCTAAAAATAACATTAAGAATTTCTCCGATAAATAATTGGCAGATTGAGTCTGGGATTACTTTATAGACGAACCTGTAAACGTTAATACGTTACAAGGTGACGGTATGTTATAGGTATGAAAACCTGCAAAAAAATTCGTAGGTACTCGTAGCGCCACAAAGGATAATTTTTACTGTATAAGATACAAAATAAACAGATATTATAATCCTCTGATAACAGCGTGAAAAAAGAAACGAACTTATTTTTGGATCCAGAAAATATATCGAGATGATTCTTCAAAAAAGTATTTCCAAAACATAACGAGTACCTATGTCTCTTCCAGATGAACTGGAACTGAATTTGAATTTGAGGGCTCCAAAAACTAAAGGTATAATCAAAAACAGCGATAGATTCTGGATTCAAATTATATTGTATCTTCGTTTCACAGTTTTAAACTGGCCAGGATAGCGTCGGGACTAAATAAAATGCGGCAAGAAAATGCCACGACAAAACAGTCTCGGTTAAAATACCGCTGGAGAAACAGCTCTAAAACAAATAGTTCTGGTCGTATAATAGAAACAGCGTGTCACAAAATAGCTCAATAAGCTTGATAGTGAACGCCTTACTTAGGTATAGGTAATTCAACCTATAATAGTCCCATCACTGTGAATCATGAGTGTATTGACGTGAACTATCTATGCACGTGTAGTTTGTTTATCAATTTTTTTTTATTTATTTGATATAAAAATAGATACACGTATCATAAAGCTACCCGGACCGAGACAATGTTACCAAAGTCAAAAAGGTCAAATGTGTCTTTTTCACGTTTTGAGAGAATGTAAGAAAGTTATGAAAAAAATAGTAAATATCTCAGTTTGCTCCGTTGTATTGAATTGGTTCGATTAAAACCATAGTGACACACTTAGGTACAAGTTTCCAGTCTGCATAAAATAAAACATTTTTATGTAAATTCGATATTTTCAAGATTTTGAGGTATAGGTTTATAAAAGGTAGAGGACATTTCTCCAGTTTTTGAGACAAATTTTTGGGTCTAAATGCAACCCTCGTCTCAGAGTGAAAATTATTCAAGAAATAAAATATAAAATCTTCTTCTTGCAGAAAAAATATTCACTCCCCAGCTCGTATAAACGGTTCACGGTTCGTTGTCATCGAGAAATTCGCACACTTCTTGCCGAAGGACTGAAGGGCGTCATAAAATCCCCGATACGGCCAGAGATACTGATGGCACTGGCACTGGCGTTCGTTCCTCTTGGAGATTATCCGCACGTAGACCGACTTTCGCTTCTTTTCAACGTTCGCCGCGGCAACGGAAAGGACAAGAAAGGAATCTCCCCTGGACGCCCGCTTGCATATAATTGGGGACGCTAAAAGTTGCTTGTTTACAATGGCCTATATTTTAAACGAGGGTAAAAAGATACCACAATATAAGATGCCCTGCTATCTGCCACACTCAAAGTGAAAGTTGAAAAAGTGTGCTGCGAATTTTGATTTACGGCCGAAAGTTTAGAGAGCGTAAAACTAAGTTGAAAACAGTTGGCTTTTTATTTGCATGGCCTTCCTCGTTTTCGATTTTACGTTTTTGTCTCTCGATTCTGGTCTGATGTTCGCATATATAGAGATGAAATATCTAATTTTGAACACATTTATTGTGCGCATTGTTATTCCTTTGTTGTTTATAGGTACCCATACTATTAGTCGTGACAACCCAAATAATTTGAATAAGGCCAGGGTTTTAGAGCTTTTGTGGAAATACCCAGATAGAATGTAATTTTATAAAAATATGAATATATATCCCGAATATCTTGATTAAATACCTAATTGAAGCGGGATCAGATGAAGACGAAAAATAACTATAAAAATAGATCGATTTAATCGGATGTATGATTTTACACACTACATATTTTATTGTGCCTATTATACAAAGTAAGAATATGGTAAGATTTCGATGTTACCTGTATGAAGAAAAAAAAATTCTAAATTCTAAAGTCGATTTATAAGTAAAGTAAAAAAAACAGATACAAGATACGGATACTTTTAAAAATATCTTTTCAAGTTTAGATATCTTACATTAAATAAAAACTATCTATAGATAGGTACAAGATATCTTTTATCTTAGAACTGAAAAGTATCTTTTTCAGAAAAGTAATGAAATGACGGACAGAAAGCAACATAATCAACAACCGGCAACGTTGCAACTTATAAAAAGTATCTATTTCACATGTAAAGTATCTTATTGACTTAAATCAGATATGAGCTTTGGATACTTTAAAAAAGTGTCTTTGCAAGCTTAGATATTTTATATTAAATAAAAAAGTATCTATTACTACAAGATACAAGATACTATCTTGTATCTTAGATACTGAAAAGTATCTTTTTAAGTATCTTTTTCAGAAAAGTATATAAATCTAGGACTGCAAGCAATAATCAACAACGGGCAACGTTGCAACTTAAAAAAAGTATCTTTTTCACATACAAAGTATCTAAGATACTTAAAAACAAACACAAGATACAGATACTTATAAAAGTATCCATTCAAGTCTAGAACATAATCAACAACCGGCAACGTTGCAGCTTATAAAAAGTATCTATTTCACATGCAAAGTATCTTAGATACTGAAAATTACCTTTCTCTTTAAAATACTCCCAGCTCTGGTATAAAAGTTATATGGTATTGTAAAAGTTATAAGTAGTTTGCCGAATATTCTATTTTTCTAAATACCTACCTAGGTACGTGATTCAGCGAGTCTCATATCCTAATTATGTGTCCCAAAATACATAGCGGAATAGCAAATTAGAAAAAAAAAGTAATCTCAATAAACATAATATGGTCCAAGCGACTTCGCTTAGGAGTTTCAGCCCCCTAAATTGGGTACTCTGGAGATGGTTTTTCCTCTATATTTCCGAAACTACCAAAAACATTACCTTTAAGGTTTTTAAATTCGATCAATCTGCACTTTATAGTATACGACCTCTAGTAAATAATCATAAATTCGTTCTCTAGGGGTAGTTTTGGAGGGCGAGTGAGGGTAGTTGCATCCCAACTTTTTTAAGGGTTGAAATTGTTAAAGTTCAATAAATTAAAGTGTAATAAATTTCCGATTTTTGAAAGTTTTTTTGAATTTGATATAGGTAAGCGATGAGCTGAGGAACTAAACATTCAAATTTAACGTTTTAAGGATTTTTGCTTTGACTTTGTAGAAGAACTAGGTATAAATAAGGAAGTTATAAGTGGATATACCTACCTATATAATGGAAATATGCAACAATTTCAAAACAATGTTTATTTAATTATATCAGAGGCAATATTAAAGACTACAAATGCTCTTTAATATTGAGGCAACTACATCATTTATGTAATACAGTTTCCGTAAATATTAGGTATAACTTTTGAAAATAAGTTCTGAAAGTTGTATTTATATAATTATTTTTTTATTTAGGTAGGTATTTTTTAAATTAAAGCTCAAGTAAGCTGAAAAAATTAAAATTCCCTGTTAAATTGCCTTATTTGCAATTATTATTTAACATGGTCAATTTTGATCATAATAATGTTTCTTTTTAATTAAAAGCCCATTTTTAAAAAGGGTTTTAATAACAAGAAACACAGTCAAAATTTAAATTACGTCAACCCCAATAACAAAACAATAAAATATATACTTCCAGTTTTTCAAATACATTTTGCAGCGCAAACAATTTGAAGTGCCGCTGACACTGTGAAAATGCCACTACGCGTTCCGCATATGTGTTTCCCGCATTTAGGTGATCGCAGTCCATAATTAATGTTTTATATTTTGTCAGACAATGGAGGGCCCATTAATCAATCTGAATATTTAATTAAAACACGCGGACAACGGATTCATAAAGATTTATGAGTTTCGAGGCGACGATATCCCGAATTGATTTAATTAAAATTTCGTCACTGTCGACACAATTTCTATAAAAAAGAGAGGAGTGCATTCCATTCACTCTCGATCTGAATGAGCTAGTTCCTGCTAACTTTTCATTATTACTCTCCTTAACTTTACTACTGAAACTGGATTCTATTTTATGCGGTAACCTTGTGGGTAGGTATACTAACCGTAAGCTATTATTATATTTATGTCATTAAATGTCGGAAAAAGCAACATTTTATGCCTATATATTGATAAAATGTAGATTTAGAACCAATCATGATTTATGTTTTCCTACTTTGAAATATTATTTATTCAATTATTGCTTATTAATAAGGTAAATAGGTAAATAAATTCTTCAAATATGAACTACAGATTAAGCTAAATCCCAATAACAAATACCTAGACTCATTGTCGCAACAATACTCAGGTATTACATTTAGGTAATACATTCCAAAATTCGACTAAACTAAAATTTTTTGTTAAAATTTTTAAAAAGTTAAACGACCAATTTTAAATATTTGTCTTGCGTTGTCTAATTAAACAGCTGCTAATGAAGCAAAATGCCTCATCAGTCCCTAATAAAGTAATCAAAACTCACCTTACTCATAACTATAATCAACTCAATATCTTCTTTTCCTTCTCACCATTTCTGTCCGGAACAAAACAGAAAACAAACAAAAAATCGCGACTCAGTGGCGGCGTGGTCGTCAGAAACTCTCGTCAAAGTCACCACGTGCGTCCATGTCTCTTTAACTTTAAAACAACTAATGATATCCACACATGTTACATCAGCCGACTATCACCGGCCGGCTTCCTGCGACTCGGTCCCGTGTTCACGTGAGTCCAACCAAAGGAGAGTTACCTTCATAACGCCGTTCGGACCACGATATGACAGCCCCCGGACTAATTATTCAAACTGAAATGTCACTTCACGCATTACGACTCTATTCCCCTCCAAACGCCATACCAGACAATGGATCCTCGACAACGGGTCCTTATATTAATAATCACTTCGCGTGACGAAATCCTCCAAGTCCGCTTATATGACACTCTCTATACAACTCTTACTTAAAATAACAAATGAGGGATGGTGCAGCTTGCTTGATAACTTAATCAGTCACTCTCACAGCTTCTAAGGCCTCTGGATTGTCTAACTATTATATCATCATTCACGTTACAATAAGACTTATCAATTTCTTTCTTAGAAGAATAGGTATAAGTAATATAATATTGTCTTGATTATAATAATTATTATTATTAAATAACTACTAACTACTGTACTTGATGGTTTTTTTAACGGTTATTTTTTATGAATGAAGACTTTCGATATAGAGTTAATTTAATAGGCAATTTAATAATAAGTAGTCGCGTGTTGTCAGTATGGCAATGAAGGAGGAAACGGTCCAACGAAACGAAGAGAAGCAAACGCGCACCGGTCTGGAACTGGAGTGAAGCTGGTGGACCAGCATGAGCGTCGGTAATCCGGCACTTGTGAGCGTCGCGACGCCGCCGATGCTCATGCGTCCCTCCAGCAAGCCTCCCTTGAGTTACAACAAAGGCATTAGGAATATCGGAGGCGTTTGTGTTTATTCCCCGAACGTATCTAGCAAGCTGTCGGCCCGTGACTGTGAAACTTACATTGAATTACGTTCTCGCGTGCGGGAGAGTAAAGTTTCGCCGCTATTCGGGGTAAACAAGAAGGTTGCTCGATGACGTCGGACGGGCAGACTTTGATAAGGGGTGCCCTGATTGGTGGGACAGGGTAACCATGTCAGCCTTTATTAAGGGTGTGCAAACTAAAGATTAAATGTACCCAAAATCATCATAACGTAATTGGAAACTGTTACGGACGGGCTGGTATAATCTTGAAAAGTTTTCATCTCATGTACTCGGGCTATTAATATAACGTTATTGTCTTGGAGTATCAGAAAATTTAAGTTCTTATTTAAGTAAGAGTTTTCTCCATGATCGTACTTAGACAGTATAGGTACTTAGAGATTAATAATTTTTTGTCTTATATATCGAGGGTAATTTCAAAGTTGAAGTGACTTAAAAATGACAGATCTGTAGTTACTAAATTAGGTGATGTGCTTCCTAACATTGAATTTGATTTGTTTTTCTGAAGGATCGAAATACGCTTAGCCCAATTCCTGCTGGAGAGGGCAACGTCGTCGCCCTCACTCGCAGAAAAGCGTTGCATAATAATATTTAATGACGTTAAATGGGAGAACGAGTAAGATCAAGGTCAGACAATTTCATAGTAGCTGAAAATATTATCGCCTGCCTTTTAAATTTTCGAATTTTCGAAAAAAATGCATTTTTTTACCCCTGTACTTCCAAGATGGGCAAAACTTGAATAAAACTAAATCAACAGGATGGAAAGAACATTTTCCATACCTACTTTTCTTTTGTTAAAAAATGCATTTTTTTATGAGTTAGCCAGTGACATAGGTAGGAAAGGGACATAAACACTTTGAACACATTTATAAAGGCACTAAAAGTGCAATTTTTAAAAACCACTCATTTATTAGTTCATCACGGACGAGACGGTTTTTTTCAATCAGGAGGGCAATCATCGACTGTGACTGCAGGAATCTGATTCTTACCTTACGACCATTTAAAATTTTTTGGGTGAAAACGATAAAAATTAAAATGCAGGAAATTTTATTTCCTAAAACTTTGTATACGGGTGTCCCAGCTTATTCGAAGCGGTCTCTGTAGGCCAAACGATGGACTTTTTCAAAAAAAAATTTGAAAATTCAAGTACAGAATCACAATCGCCATAATTTAAAATTATTTTGGAGTATACAGAGTGTCCCATATGAGAGTGGCATATCAAAGTTATGTTTTTTTAAATGGAATGCTCCTATGTTATTGCATTTTTAGATTGTCTGAGAAGAGAAATAAAGATTGGCTTTTACAGTAGGTGTTTAAATTCAGAAGTTTTTGAGTTATAAACAAGTGAAAATCGTCATTTTTCAAGTTCAAGGCCCTGTACAACAAAAACGGCTAAAAATAGAGAAAAACGGCTTACATGCCCCTATTTTAACTTTTCATGTACTATCCTACGGTATAGAAACATTTATACTTTCTTTGATTTTTTTATTTGGCGACGCGTGGAGAAATCTCAGAATTTTTTAAATTTTTTATCACCCTGTATAAACATTTCATTCACATCATAGGATACTACATGAAAAGTTAAAATAGGGACATGTAAGCCGTTTTTCTCTATCTTCGGCCCTTTTCGTTGTACAAAATGAACTTGAAAAATGACGATTTTCACTTGTTTATAACTCAAAAACTTCTGAATTTAAACACCAACTGTAAAAACCAGTCTTATTTTCTCTTTTCAGACAATCTAAAAATGCAATAACCTAGGAGCGTGCCATTTAAAAAAACATAACTTTGATATGCCACTGTCATATGGGACACTCTGTATACCCCAAAATAATTTTAAATTATGGCCATTGTGATCCTGTACTCGAATGTGCAAAAATTTTTTGGAAAAAATCTATCGTTTGTCCTACAGAGACCGCTTCGAATAAGCTGGGACAGCCTGTATATAACAATAATTTCTCTACGATCGATATTTTTTTAATTAAAGCTGAAGAAGGCGGGGTAGTTATTTGAGAAATAAACCAGCTGTGTGTTAAGGATAGCCATCGGCCATATCTTATAGGAACTAAATTGATCATAGAGCCATCAGAGAAATGTCGGAAGTTGATACCTACTTCGTTATGTTAACGGGGACACCCTGTATATTATTATATTTTTAAATTGTCGGAAAAAATTGAATACAGCTGGTTGTTCACATTTGGAATTTAAATTGAGTAGTTTATGAACAGAACTGGGAAAGATATAAGTCCTACTTTAAAAAGTATCTTAGATACAAGATACATAGTTACATTCTAAAAAGTATCTTAAGATTCATTTAGAAAATTATCTCAAGTATCAAATGTATCTTAGATCCCAGATGCCTCTAAAATTATCTAACATACATTTGGTCCTAAAAGCTTTTAAAATATACCTAATTTAAAAATATCTAATTAAAAGAAAAGTAACTATTTCACAAAGTACCTAAGCTACCTTAAATTAGATTCAAGATACAGATAAAAGTATTTAAGATACAAGATACTAGTTACTTTATAAGAAGTATCTTAGACACAAGATGCCTCTAAAATTGTCTAAGATACTTTCAAAAACCTATCTTAGATTCTAAAAATATCTAAGATACTCCCAAAACTAAAAAAAAAAACATCTTAGATCCTTAAAGCTTTTAAAAGATACATTCTTAAAAAATACCTAGGCAGAAGAGAGTATCTATTTCACAAAGTATCTTATAGATACTTGATAAAGATACAATATACAAGATACTTTTGAAAATTATCTAGATATAAGATACTGTCTTGTATCTTAGATACTGAAAAGTATCTTTATCTTTAAGATATCTACTTGTCTGTTTATGAATTAGGTACCTATAAACAACGGGAAATCGTGATTTTCAAATTTCAAAGCACTAAGATGTATCTACTTATTATTACACGGATAGACGCACAAGATATGGGAAAACGGCTTACATATCCCTATTTTAATTTTTTATGTTATATCCTATTATGTACCTATAGGTAGTTTAAATTTCTATATAGGGTGATGAAAAGAATCAATTATTTTCTGGTTCAATTCGAAAAGTATATCGATGGTAAAGAAAAACTGTAATTCGCAAGGTTATAGGAAATTCAATTTCCTTTTTCCAAGTTTTGCATCGACAATTTTTACCAGAAAAATCTTGAATGGACGACTCATAAAGAAAAACAGTTGTTTTTCATAAAATTCAAAATTGCGGACTGATGCGCATCTCAGATCTGGTCGCCATTTTTAATTTCGACTCAGTGGACGTCCTGGAATCCACCCCCTCCAATTTTTCTTATTCCAGGTCGATTTTTTGGAAATAATGACTCGGCTAAAAAATCTTAAAATTGCTGACAACGCATCTTTATAACATGATATAGTATACTAATTAGTTTTTTTTTTTTTTTTTTTATTTAATATGATTGATATCTCAACCTTTCGGTCATTGATATCATAAAATACAGACAAGATTTACAAAGTGTATAAAGTCAGCTACAATCAATTGCGTTATATTATCACAGTTCGTTCATAATGTTTGTGTCTTGAAGAAATGCTTCCAGTTTTTCCAGATTATTGGGTGTTATGGTTAATACTTCTTTCAGTGTTGTTGATAGTGCTGTACGCCTTCTTTCTTCTTCGTATTTTTTGCAATGTAGGATAAGATGTTCGACTGTTACTTGTTCGTTACATAAATCACATTTCGGCGGTTCCTGTTTGAGTAGCAGATGTTTGTGAGTGATGGCTGTATGTCCTATTCTTAACCTCCTAATCGCAGTTGCCGTTTTTCTGCTGGAACTTATGGTCATAGTTGGAAGGACTGTGGGATCTATATGCCTGAGCTTAGTGTTTTGGTTCATCCAGTGCGCTTGCCAGCGATTTCTCTGAAGTTTTTTGATGTCAGATTGTACGTCTTTGTGGAGTTGTATGTGCGTGGTGTTTTCTAGATTGGTGGCTTCTCTTGCGGCTTTATCAGCTTTTTCATTGCCCTCGATATTACAGTGGGAGGGTATCCATAGCAATGTGTATTGTTTTGATGATGTCGTCAACGCATTCTGTATCTGCAGTGCGAGTGGGTTTGTTGAGTACATATCTGTTAGGGAATCTATAGAACTGAGGGAGTCTGTGTTCAGAACAACATGGTGTTTTAGTAGCTTTTCCGCCGCTATAATCGCTTGGTATATAGCAAATAATTCTGCTGTATGAACGCTGCAGATAGAGGGGAGTTTGAATTTGAGCTCTCGATCACTCATAATCACAGCACAGCCGACCCTGTCTTGTAGCTTTGATGCATCTGTGAACAAGGATTCGTGATCGCCTAGTTGTTGGATTTTTTCGTAGTATGCTTGTTTCAATTCTTCCTTTGGTGTTATATTCTTGTTATATATACTCAATGATACGTCTTTGCGAGGGAGCTTTTTGATCCATGGTGGGACGTTATTTAGAGGGGCTTGTTTCGTGTTGTTGAAATCATATGGATGGGCTTGTGCGTTTATGCGGAAACAGATAGGTCTTGGACATCTTGGATACTCGTTAAATAACATGTGTGGATTCTTCGGGAATATATTATCGTGAACAGGGCTTTTCTGGTTGCTGGATATTCTTGCGGCGTAGGTTAATTGAAGCTGCTCTCTTCTAATCCACAATGGCGGTTCGTTGGTTTCTCTGTATATTGACTCTGCGGGACTTGTTCTATATGCTCCGCACGCTAGTCGTAGGCCTGTGTTATGTATAGAGTTCAGTTTTCCAAGGGTTGACTTATTGGCAGAGGCATATATGGTACTTCCGTAGTCTATCCTAGATCTGATTAGCATTCTGTATATACGAAGGAGTAGTGTTTCTGACGAACCCCAGTGGTAGTGTGACAGGGTTTTCAGAATGTTCATTCTTCGCAGGCAGTCATGTTTCAGTTTCTCTATATGGGGTTTCCAGCTCAGCTTTGCGTCGAATAGCATACCTAGGAATGTATGCTCTGTTACCTGTTTGATGTCGTTTTCGTATAGTTTCATTGGTGGCAGAATCACCGGGCTTTGTTTTCTGGTGAAAAGAAGGCTTTTGGTTTTTGTTGGCGAAAATCGTAGACCACTGGATTGCGTCCATGTCTCTAATTTACAAATTGTCGTTCCTAGCTGTTCTCTGAGTGTGCGTGCGTTTTTACCGCGGGTGAAGATCATCAGGTCGTCCGCATACAGTGCGTATTGTACTGGTTTGTCTATGTGTTTCGCTATATCGTCAATGGCAAGTATAAAGAGAGTAGGGCTTATCACTGATCCTTGTGGGACACCGTTTTCTTGTATGTATTCTTTTGACATGACTCCGTTGACTTGCACTCTGAAAGTTCGGTTTTTCATGAAGTTTTGGACAAAGTATAGCAGGTTGCCTCCTAGCTGGTATTCTGTGAGCTTTCTCAGTATTCTGTGTCTCCAAGTTCTGTCAAAGGCCTGCTCTAGGTCAAAGAAAATAGCCAACAAATCTTGTTGATTAATGAAAGCGTTAGTTATCTCTGTTTGTAGTATGACTAGACTGTCTTCTGTGCTTCTTTGAGGACGGAATCCCAATTGAAAGTTGGAGAGGCAGTTGTTGTTCTCCAGAAACCATAGTAGTCTCTTATTGATAACTTTTTCCAGCAGTTTACAGAGAGTGCATGTTAGTGATATTGGCCTGTATGATGTTGGGTCTGTTGCTGCTTTGGTTTTCTTGTGAAACGGGAGTATCCTAGCGACATGCCATTGATTGGGGAAGCTGTGTTCCATCCACGCCTTGTTATATATTTTAATGAGATGTTTTAGAGCGTTAGCTGGTAAATTTTTTATGAAGATGACGGGTATATCGTCTGGTCCAGCTGCTGCGTTTTCGGTACTTTTGATTGCATGTATTAGTTCGCTGAAATTTAACGGATTGTTTATTGGCCATTCTGTGTTTCTGTTGAACTCTAGGGGTGTGGACTCTTCCAGTTGTTTCATCCTAATAAAGTCTGCATTATATTTTGTTGTGCTGAATTGTGTGGCAATGGTGTTTCCTAGTAGGTTTGCAATTTCTGTTGGGGATGTGATCATCCGGCTATTTGTATTTTTAAGTGCGGGTATGTGGAAACTTGTACCGGTTCCTTTCAGCTTGTTTATTTTATTCCAGACTTCTCCTGGTTTTGTGTTGACGGAGATGTTGGCGACATATTCTTTCCAAGACTCTTTCTTTCTTTGTTTAAATAACCTTCTAGCGATTGCTTTATAGTGCCTGAAAGTTTCCAGGCATTCTGTTGTTCTTAACCTTCTATATCTGTTCAGCGCCCTTTTGCTGTTTTGCGCTGCTACTTTACAATCTTCGTTCCACCATGGTACTGCTTTGTTTGTTGGGTTCGTATGTCTTCCAATATTTTCCATTGCCGAATTTAAGACAATGTTTGTAAAGTCCGACACGCATACATTTATGTCTTCTGATAGGGTAAGATCGTGTACTCCCCGTTCGACAGTTCTAGCGAAGCCGCTCCAGTCTGCATTTTTGATGTTCCATTTCTCGTATATTGGGGTAGTTGTATCACGGTTGTTGCTGAACATGTGAACGGGGAAATGGTTACTACCGTACAACGAGTCCATGACTCCCCAATTTAATATAGAGGCACTACGTGGGTCACTGAAGCTAAGATCCAAACATGTTTGTTTACCGGAGTGCGCGCAGAAAAATGTTGGTGCTCCATTATTTAATAGCGTTACTCTGCTGTTGCGATTTAGGAATTCCACAATCATGTGCCCACGGCTTGTTGCTCTTTCTGATCCCCATAGTTGACTGTGAGCATTGAAATCTCCCACCATCAGGAAAGGGGAGGGAAGTTGGTGTACCAGGTCATCCAATTCATAGTTTGATAGATTATAGTTTGGTGGTATGTATACCTACGCTACATATAGTTATGCGATTTGGGCACCAGGAGCTGACCGCGACTGCTTCCAGATTTGTGTTGATGTTGATGTGTTCTGAGTACCATTTATTTCGGACTAGAATAGTTGTACCTCCACTAGCTTTGCAATCTGTGTTGCGGTAATAGTTGAAGTCATTATACCAGTTTATTTTGGGCTTCTGGTTAGGCTTAAAATTGGTTTCCTGTAAGCAAAGCATGTCCGGTGAGTGTTCAGATATCAGGTGTTGCAGGTTTTCTATGGTGTGAGTAGAACCCACAACAGTTCCAATGTATCAGACTGAATGCTGTGTTTTATTGATTATTTTGTGAATACTTATATCTGATAATCAATCTAGTATGATGTGTTCGATTCGCTTTCCGACATGGAAAGGTCATCTAAGGAGGCAGCAGTTGAAAGTTGTACATTTGGTTGCGGTGTTTGAGGGGAGAATTTGTAGTTCGGATCTGTGCTTGTTCTCTCTGCCGTTTGCTCATCTAATCTGCGAGAAATGCGAGTTAGTCTGTTTTTTAGTGATCGATCTGGGATGTGTGGATACACATCGTATATAATTTTCTTTAGTTCACTTATGTCGTCAGTGAAGCGCAGCGCTTCCGTGAGTGGATCTGATTTTCCAGCCGTATTTTCTAAGAAAGATATAAAGTTAATGGAATTTATCGTGTATTGTGAATTATTTTCCTTGAAAAACTGATCTATATGTTTGTGGGCATCTGCAGTTATTGGCGTCGCCGGTGATAGTGATGATTTTCGCTTTTTGTATTTTGCTGATGAATCTTTGCGGGAGATATGGGTATTAGATGTTGGTGGTGCCATCATTGGGCTTGGCTCTTTCACACCTTCATTCGATTTATCCGCTTGTGTTATAGTGGAAGGCGTGGATGAGGTTGCAGGGGATCTGGTTCTCTTATTTCCTGTTGTGATAGGTTCATCTTGTTGATGAGTGGTGGCCGTAGTTGCAGGGTTCGCGGGGTCTCTTGTCTCTACGTTGGATATGTTTTCTGTCGTGCTGTTTGGGCATTTTCCAGCGAGATGTCCTTTTTGCCTACATACAAAGCAGGTCATATCGTCATAATTTAGAAATATGCGGAATGTTATATCTTCATCTACTATTGGTACAGAGGAAGGTAGACAGATGGCATCGTCAGGCTGGACATATATTTGCCTCCTGAAACTCAGTACATGCGCATATTCATCCCCAGTGATGCTTGCCCTCAGAAATGATATCGGGGATACTGGTTTAAGTCCTAGTTTGGTAATAATATCTAGGAGGGGTTCGTTGCTTATTGATGGACATACATTTGAAAAAATAATTCGCTTTGCTGGTGTGACTAACTTCCTGATGTTCACTTCATAGTTTTTTATAGTTATACTTTTCCAGTTCTCTGAAACCTCATTAGCGAGTTCTTTGCTTGATAGGTATATGCAGATCCTATTGTTGGCTATTCTCGAGGCAAACTGTACATTCTTTGGTCCTACAATATTTCCTATACATGTTACATAGTCTGAGAGTTTCAGTTCTTCTACTGCATTTAGGACCAATGCTTGATCTCTTTTTGGGAATGCTGTCATGCTGGCTCGTTTTGCATAAGATTGTTTACTTGTTGATGTTTCATCTGCAGGGGTTGGCATTTGTGTCTGTTGGGAACTCCTGTACTCAGAGGTTCCCGTTGTTATTTCATTCATGTTATTTCAAATTATCTTTGCTATAGAGGATAAACCATACATCCATGGTGTATTTTTGGTTGCTATTTACGAATTGGACAAGAGTCCCCTCTGAGATATGGTTGTTTTTATCTCGTTTCGGTGATTGATTATTTTTATCAATTATAATTATAAGTTATTGCACTAGTATTTGTAGTTCTAGTGCTTTTTACCACGGATTACCTTAGGGTGGCCTTTAGTTGATGATTGCAGAGCAATAAGGGTTATCTCATTTACATCCACTCGAAAACTTGCTTTTAATGGGTCACAATTTCACTAATAAAACGTTTGTTATGATCGGAGCGGGCTGAACACGCACGTCCACTTTCCAATCTCATTACTCGAATCCCTACTAATTAGTGAAATATACATTTTTCATTGAATGCGAGGAGAAAAATTACAAGAAAATAAAATGAAAAATTAAAATTATTTCAGTTTCCCTCATGTTTTCGTGTAGAACATATTGAAAGCAGAGAGGAAGTTGATAGCGAAAGAAACAAGTAAAAATAACGGTGTTTTACCAGATTGTGGATTTTTCAAGTGAATCCGAATGATATATGCGGCCAATTTATTAATGTAGTACATAATACACTCCCGCTTTGATATAGTAACTTTGTGCAGCGGATGATGTTTTAAAATTCTGTGAAGTTTAGAGGAATATCGAGGTGAAAGCTTTACGATCGACGCTGACACGTTTAGGATCTCCGCTGATTCATGACAACCGGCAGCCGGGCAAAGAGCGGAGCATCGAGAGCAACTCCGCTTTGCTCTCTAGACTAGACGCACGCGAAGCTGTTCCCGAAAAGATCTCGGGATAAAAATGTAACGATTCCCAAGTGTGAATTTATATAAAATGTTACCGTGTTTTTATGCAGTAACAGACTGCCACTAAAAATACTTATACAGTGGGCGATAGATGATGCCAAAGTTTTCCATTTTTTTTTCTGTTGTGGGAGTTTGGAAGATCATAGACACTACAATTGATTTATTGTATTCATTTTGATTTGACTAGGACCGTGAAAACCTAAAAATCTAGCTTCGATAATATGTCAACAAAATCGTTTCAACTTTAAATAGGTAGGTACCTACTTAATTCAAGAGAATTTTTTAATTGACGTTTCTTAAAGTTCAAGGAGTTTCTTTTAGAAATCTAAAACATTTTAATAGGTAAGTTGTATACGATTTGTAAGTACTTTCCAGAAAAATTTCCCTTATTAGAAGGTTCCCCTTTTCTCTGGGTTAACGAAAAAATCTAAAAAAAAAAAATTATATTACCTATATCTATATCTGACAATAACCTTCGTCAAATTTTTAAAAACGTCACTGCACTGCGTAACACAACAACAGTCGATGACCTGAAACAGGCCATAAGTAATTTGAAATATTTCGATTTCCAGTCCAAAGCAAGCAAACAGGGCCTAGAGGAGATATTATACACAGAGATGGAGTTTCGGAGAGCCGGATCTCCCGTCAGCTGCGGATGAGCCGAAGTGGCAGCATCAGAGGATCGGAGGTTCCGGTGGAGGCGGCACGGTTCACAGGGACATGTCGAATTAGCATTCAGCGGGGAGTGCGGCGGATTCGACCAGATTCGAGTTGCCGGTAGACTGGCAGTCCGGATCACGGGATCATGAATTAAACAACGATTCGGTTCCCACATGTATTTAGGTACTGGTGCCGGGAGAGGAGGTCGCTTGATGACTTCACTAAAGCCAAGAGCCGAAGAAGGAAACGTCGCACACATTTTGATGTTGATGATGGGATGAAAGGAATGGACTGGAAACTGTTCTATGTTTGTATACAAAAGGAGTTTCTTTAAGTTATTGTGAAGTAAGTAGGTAGGTATCGGTCGGTGGTTTTAATTTGATATGAAAATGGAGTGGTAAATTAGGTTTATAACGTTATTAAATCGTGATTTATAGATTTTATTTACTTAAATAAACGTCTGCGCAAATTTTATCCGAAACTTGTCTGCATATATAGAGAAAGGATGAATAAGGAATGTGTTATCGTACTTATCAAATGAATCAATTATTTGGCAATAATTTTTGTGAGACTTAAATACTAGTCGCAATAAGAAGTTAGCTCGAGCTTGACCTTTTTTGGTATCTAAAAATTAACATTCGCACACTCAAATCACCAAATCACTATTATAATAGAAAATATCAGCTTTTTTGTGTTATTATTATTATTATTATTGCACCAACCAGCGATGAGAAAATAGACACGCAGCTCAAGTATTTGACACAAATAATAATTGAACGTGCTATCGAAGTCCACCACCGTGAGAAATATTCCATCCCGTTGTACTATCGACCTCTGCCCCCGAGTGCTCGAGGAAAACAAAAAGCAGAACTCGTTAGAAACTACCGTCTCGTATATTTCCAACCATCAACATGTTTTGGAACGCGGCTCGAGTGACTCCTCTAACTTTTTAATTACAATAAAATGCAATCCAACTAATTACAAGCTGCTGGTGTGGGTAGTTGTTCGCAATGCTGATGGTACGGACCGAGATTTTAAATTTAGATAAAATGCTGCCAAAATTTCGCCTTCCCGTGGAGCCATAAATTAGGGGCGTTCGGCTGACAGAGTTCGGATTAATTCATCTCTTTCAGATTAAGTGTAGTGAACTGACATCGGAGCCGGGCTTTTTCATGAACGCAGACCCGAAACCTAGCGTGAGGAACGGAAAATGAATCTGAGATGGAATTATTGCTGTTCGCAACTTGCTGTGGTCGATGATTCACCTTTTCCTACCATGAATCCGTTTTATTGCTCGCGGGAACTAGACTATGCAGTAAGTAACTATACAAATTCGCTTTTTTTTATTGAACTAATCCATATAAATACTTAAGAAAGTTATAGGTAGATGATACGGTGAAAATAAAAGTTACGAAAACTTTTTCATAGCAAACGTTCCAATTAATTTCCAACTCTTCACCTCCTGCATGATGGTTTATTATTGAAGTCTTTGAATTTGCGTTAAAAAAAACAACAATCCGTTTATTGAAAAACAATAACTCCTTGAACGACACAACCTCGAATTGTTAGTGGAGTCAAAAAGACATCGACGTTTCATTAATTGTTTTTTTGTTTTTCTTAATCAATCTGACACATCTCCAACACAACCATAAGAGGAACGTGTGTGTCGAACAAAGAAAGCCAACGACTGAAGTGACTTGCATTGCATAGTGACTAAAAGTGCTCATACTTTAGGATCTCAACCAGAGATTCTCTCAGAGAAATATGTAATCCCCCATGGTTGTGGTTGGTGATGAGTCAGACTGATGAGCTGAAAAAGGAGACTAAACGAACTCAAAAATCATAAAAATTATGTCTCGCTTTAACCTTTAACCTTTTAATAGTTTCTATTGTTTGGAACCAAAAAAAATTAAAAATTCTGATCGATTTCTAGTAAGTATATAATTCACAATAACCGTTATATTACTAAAAAAGAACACGATTAATAAAACTTGGTGTATAGAGGCCTTCTCAATTAAGGAGCATAATTGTTAGTTTCTATATGAAAGTCTTAAGATTAAGAAATTCTGTCCTGTTTAAGTCAAAAATATTTATATTTTACAACAATCTAACGATCCAATTTTCAAATAATCTAACTCCAAAATAGCCCACAAAAGTCACAACCAAATTAACAAACCCACTTGAAACTAAAATCTAACATTCCAACCCAGAAAAAAAAACAAATAATTTACAAAAATACCCTGCAACAACTGCAAAAAAAATATTTAGGACAAACAAAACGAACTTATCAATACCCATAAATACTCCAAGACAGCAAATACTGCCATAAACAAACACAAACAGACAATTCACAAATTCAGTTACGATAAAAGAGAAATCATAGAAAACAAAACAAAATAATGAGAACAGTGTTAACGACCAAATGTAGAAAACACGCAAACTAATTACTTCACCTACAAATCTTAGGTACAGGGTGTCAATGTGAAAACTTGCCACCCCCAATTCCCCTTAAAAAATGTTTTTTTTTTGCTTTTTTTGTCAATTTTGTCTTTTAACTTATGTTCTATTGGCGTAATATTTTTTTATACATGATGTTCCTTGGCTAATGACTGAATTGTTTACTTTTTAATACGAACCTCCTGTATATTATTGTATTTCCATATTTCCCGAGAAAATCCAGTAAGAATGGTTTTCACAATAATTATAGTTTAAATTGAGTAGGTTATGAGTTATAAACAAATGAAACTCGCAAGTTTCCTTATTTTGAAAGCAGTGTACATCGGAAATGGCTCTAAATAGCGAAAAACGGCTTACATAATATGTCCTTATGTAGGTATACGGGGTGATGAAAAACCTGATAATTTTTCATCGCGCTGTATAAAAATTTCAAGTACACTGTACGGTGACACTTGAAAAGTTCAGTTAGGGACATGTAAGCCGTTTTTCGATATTTCGAGCCGTTCTCGATGGACATATACTACAATGCTTCCAAAATGGAAAATTGAGATTTTCTTTTCTTATTATAACTCATAACGTACCCAATTAAAACTGTAACTGTAAAAAGCATTCTTACTGGATTTTCTCGGAAAATATGAAAATACAATAATATACAGGGTGTCAAAATAAAAAACAAATAGTGTCGTCATTACTCAGCCAAGGAACATCCTGTATAAAAAAATATTACGTCAATAGTAGGTACATAAATTAAAAGACAATTTCTTTGAGAAAATTTTTTTTACGGGAAATTAGGGGTAGCAAGTTTTCAAATTGACACCCTGTAAGTGTAATTAATCACCATTGAAACTACAAAAATAATTAATTTCCTGCAGTACCAAAATTATAATCAAAGATCAAAATTTACAGAAACAATAAAGAAATTAACACCTGATTCCCACCAACTAACACATGCAGATGTCACCACTATCAGACAGCGCAGCTCCTAACCGACAGATTCTCTTCAAGATCCCAACGACGATGACTCGAAAAATAAAACAGACAATAAATAGAGAAAAACAAAACATGAATAAAAATAACAACAACAAAAAAATAAAAAAACAAAACAAAAGCCATAGATAACATCGAGCAAATATGAAGGTAAAAACATTTTTATTGTTCTAAAAAGAATATAAAATAATTAACAAAAACACCATGCAGATTCGGCCATTTTATAAGACTTAATTTCTGAAAAAAAAAAAATATATATATATAATTTTAATATGAGTTACAATCAATTTGATTACAAATGAAGAAACAAAAATCCAATTTTATGATTTTTGAATTCAAATCCAGTAATTATG
Source organism: Malachius bipustulatus (assembly GCA_910589415.1). NCBI lineage: Eukaryota > Metazoa > Arthropoda > Insecta > Coleoptera > Melyridae > Malachius > Malachius bipustulatus. The sequence continues at coordinate 21,054,251 of OU342633.1, forward strand.
TGAACTTTCGATCCACGAACCTAAAGCTCAACAAAGAACAATCAAGTCGATTTTAATGGTTGAAAAAAATTGTCATTAATCTTATATTTTATTGACTTTCCTCTTTGAGGGATTTAATTAGGTAATATTTAGCCATTTTTTTCTTTTTTTAAAGACATCAAACTAATAGGGAAATGTTGTAGAAAAAAATTAGGTTAATTTATCTAAAAAAAAAGAAAACATTCCAAATTTATAGATTTACCAAGAGGGTAAAAATTTGGATTTATATAGGATCATATTGTTTATATATTTCTATAAAGTTAGAAAAAATGTAAGTAAAAAAGTAAGAAAAAAAAAATAAACAAAGTTATATTAAGCTTATGCCCGTATTCACAAACAATAATTTCCTAAATAATTACGTAAATAATTAAATGAGTGAGATGGAGATATGCAGTTTTTTTGCAATAGAGTGAGATGGGTATAATTGATTACGTAATTATTTAGGAAATTATCGTTTGTGAATACGGGCATTAGACTATAATAAATAAGTAAATTAGTGGTAGCAATTAATTTCCATGGATTTAGGTTTCTTGACATTCAGTTTACCAATTTTTTTTAAGGTAAATTCGTTAGGTAAATTATAAGTAAATGTTACGTAATTTATGCTCAAAGGGAATGACATTTTAGGTTTAATAAACGTCGTCGAATTGAGGTACATTTAACATAAAATGCTTCAGGATTAAACTTTATTCAAGGCGTTTAATAATTTTTGGTTCAAAATAAAAAGTATATACTTAGTGAAGCTCATAAATAATTGTTGAAATAACTAGGTAGATATCATTGTATTAAAAAAAAATTATTTAAAACTATTCAATATTTATAGTTCTTCGACCCTAAAATGTTTATTTGTTGTCTTTGAGTCAACCTCAAGCAACATCATTAAGATGTTATTGTCATTTCCTGATAATTTCAATTTGGGAGATTTTTGCATGCACTAATGACCACTTTTATCGCGTATACAAGTTGATAGCAGCTATCATTATCACGACGAAAGTGTTAACTAATTTGCTCTAATCAAGTAGTAAATTCAAATGCCACGATAAATTGGCGTTATTCGCATAAAATAAATGATTACGACTGACCTCCAAAGTCGTATTTTCAATAACATATCAAACTAAATAATAATAATTACCATTTTCGGCCAAAGTTATAATAATAATAATATCCAACTTCGTTATATAAAATGGAGTAAAAAAGTTACAATAATTATTTTATTTTTTTAGTCTTTTTTATCTATAAGTAGGTAGCTATATACATGTATAATAATAAGCTATATGTAAGTATATTTAATTATTATAATAATACTACGACGTATTTTTCCTATTATTCTGAAATTTATGAGCTAAATTATGAAGATAACTAATGGTAGGTACCTAATAATATCATTATTAAACACAACTAATGATAGTGTTCCGGAATAATTTTTTTCTAAAATGGTGGATAAGGAATTAATAATTATGAAACCATTATGTAGGAGTTGCGCATGGTTTTTTTAGGAAAAATTTTTTTGAAATAAAAATTCTTTAAAAATAGATAATTTTCAGTTTTTGAGCGCCACATTCTGAACGCACACAGAATTTCACAACTTTGTTGAAAATTTCTTGTGATTTAATTAAGAGGCTTAATGCGGAGGCTGAAATATATAATAAATATATTAAAGTCTCGGTACCCAAGTATCCACCAAAAAGTTCCTCAATATTACCCTCAAAAAACTCCCTATTGTATTTTCATATTTCCTGGGAAAGACCAGTAAAAATGGTTTTTACAGTTTCCAGCACCCTGTATAAAAATTTCAAGTAGATATTAAGTAGGTATACACTGCAAGATACCAAATTAAACGTTAAGATTGGGGACACGTAAGCCGTTTTACGCTATTTGGAGTCGTTTACGTTGGACACTGTTTTCAAAATGAAAAAATGCAATTTTCACTTGTTTATAACTCATAACCTACTCATTCTCCTCTGCAACTGTACCAGCAAGTTTTATTGCATTTTCTCCGGAAATATGAAAATAAACATGTCCTTATTAAAAAAAAATAAATAGATAATATCGTCATTACTGAGCCAAGGTCTGCATATATTTTTTTACGTCAATGAAATTAAACTAAATTATAAAGCTTTTTAAATTTGTTTCAAAACTCAAAAGTTAAGGAATAATTGAGGGGTCACATGACTTTTTTAACATGGTGTATAATAAATGACGATTTTCATTTGTTTATAACTCATAAAAACTCCATACCCGTGTTAGAAAAATACCACCCAATAAAATTATTATCTAATAAAATAAAACTCTTACCTGCTTAATAAAGCATGATACAAATCATCATGCAGTAATGTCAAAATATGTTAAAATTAATAATTCGAAACTGAAATTTTTGTTTTGTTGAAAGATGAAAGTGTCTTTTGTTGAAAGACGCATCCTCATATTGAGTTTTATATATATAGCGAGAGACAATGACATAGAGTTTTATCTTATACATATTGTCTTCAAAGAACTGCAGACGACATGGAAAACATTAAGCCCAGTTTTTTTAAGCATAAACCACCAGCTAAGGGAGAGTTGTCAAATTTCATGCCCGATATATTTTTTCGCGTTATAAAATCGCGGGAGACAACCTCCAACCAAAACAACAAGCATAAACAAAACAACGACGATTCATAAGTGGAAACGCATAATCAGTGCTCGTGGGAAAGAGCGGCGGCATAAATTTTCAATATCCCGATGTGAAGATGAGCCTTGGGCTTGGGGGAGCGGCGGCGGCGGGGAAGGAACCCGGTCGGGTATTGATTTAGTAGCTAGCGGGCGTCCTAAGGCTTCGGTAGCAGATAGACAGGCCAGGAATGACGCATTATATATGGCGCTGGAGACGAACTCGAGCAGAGAGAGACGGAAAGACACGGCAGGAGTTCGGTCTCCTCCTCCCTCGGCTTGTTCTGTTCCTTCCTTCTGCTTCGGTCGGGACTCGGGAAGACGTGAAAGAGACAGCTGGCCTGGAAATTCCTGAACTCTCGAAGAAAAAATATATCTCCTTCGTCGTGGGATTGGTTGCAATATTCTGATTGTAATCTGAATCTTTTTATTTTAATAAGTTAGGTATACCTAATACTTAATAACTTAATACTTAATAACGTTTTTCATGATCCGGCCTGGTTTAAGAAATATTTCCAAAAATGTAGTTCAGTTACTGGAATAAAACATTTTTTATTGCGACATTAGTTTTACATTTTTGGAGATATCTCCTAAATGAGGCCTTCTCTCTTTTATGTTTAAAATACGATCCTATAAATGGGCGTTTATAATTTTGGCTGTCGAGTTATGCCAAACACTCTGTATTTATTTGAAACGACATTAACTTAATTTTTTCATTGGTAGGGTAGGTATAATACAAGAAAATTGGAATTAATTCGTTTCATATAAATGTAAACCGTGAAGTAAAAAAAATTACATTTGAAACACTCAACCTTTCTAAATTGTCAATAGTATACTTAAAGAGTTCATAACTTGACCTCTTCATATTATATCTCGGTCAATTTACAAGAGCGATTTTTTATTATCTTTTTTCTACTCCCAACCTTTAATATGCATATTAAATATGAATCACCAGTGCTTTAATGGGTCTCATTAAGATACAAATTTTCATTAAAGCACTGGTCAAGCTATCCAATGGCAGAGGAGCATTTGCAATCGAATCGGTTCCTTTTCGCTTACAATCGGGTTGTCAAGCCAACCGAAGTCACAGAGTTGTCATACTCACGACAAAAATTGCCTTGTGATATAAGTTCTGTATTTCTGAAAAAAATTCTGAACGTTTATTTAATTTAGAACAAAAGTAACATTCAAAGAAAATTTATCAAGATTTTATGTTACCTTAATTAATTTGATAAGTAGGTATATCGTGTAAAGATGGGAAGATAAAGTATTATATCATTCGTAGAGCTCCGTGATAGTATTCAAAGCGGCAACGCTGCGACCCGCGTTGTGCAGGGAAACAATATCGTAATTAATGGCTGTCGATGTTATTAAAATTATTAATTATTAATCTCAAAATCGAAGCGTAAAATTCGGAATTCGAACTTCGCATAATAAAAATTACGCAGTAGTGAGTAGTGCCATTTAAACTTGATACTAAAACATGTCTCAGCAGAATAACCTTAGCGACAAAGAGAAAATTTGTTAAATGCGTAAACAAATAGCAACCTATCTTAACCTCAATGATCCGCAATTGTACACGGGTCATTGTTAAAATATATAATTTTTTAATCTTTTCTATGAAATAAAAAAGGGTCGTAGAAAAAATAGTGTATGGAACTCGCAGATAATGGCTATTAATACGCTCTTATGATGGTTAAGACACTCGCCTACGGCTCGTATCTTAACCATCATACTCGCGTATTAATAGCCTTCATTATAAGCTCGTTGCATAATATACTAATTATCTTTCCATGACTCTCTATAAACATCGTGCTCTGGAGTTTTTAATGCCGATTTATTGACACCCTGTACTTGATAATTTTCGTTTATTTACCACGATATTCAGGTAATTATAATTTAAAATAAGGCAATGAATAAAATAAGTGGGTGAGATAAATACCTGAAGTTCTTTATATGAAACGTCCTAATATTTATAACTAACCATATTTACTTTTCTCATAACAGGATTGCAAGTTCTAACCATTTCTCAAAATAATTAATCGTTTCATACCTACGTCTAAAAAAATGATAGATTTATGTATCAAGAAAAATTTCAAGGAATTTTTCTCACAATCAAAATTGAAGTAAAAATTCCACCAGCTCTTTTTTATATAAACCCAACATCATCGTATAGCGTTAATTAAAACCCACTGTTTTTTCTCCCAATTTTCAGCAATAAATTATACGGCAAACCTTGACGTAGATTTGAAGGCAGGGTCTCCCGTCTTAATGATTTCAGCGTCTGTTTGTCACAATATTCTAATTCGGTGAGCACTCGACAAGACCAATATACAGGGTGGTCCAACTTAAAACGTCAGGACTTTACCAAACGATAGATAACGTTAAAATAATGCCAGTTTCTCTAATACACTTATAGCCGGGAAAGCTTCTTTTCCAAGATACAGGGTGTTGAAGTTTTGGGAAAAAAAATAATGTTTTGTGAATATTGTCAAAACGGCTGCTTTAAAAAAATTGAAATTTGGCACGCAGCATGAGCTATAAGTATCTTTCATGATTTACGGCTTATGGTGATAATTTGCGAAAACCAGCGGCGGAGATATGGGTGTCAGGCGCCCCTTTAAAAAAAAAATTGACGCCACTGACTCTATGGTTACTGACAATTTTTACATTAGTTAGGTGTTGTTTATTTCTGTTATTTAATTATTTAAGTAAAAGTTATTTGATTAGAATTTGTCTGTTATTCTTAAAATGGCTACGGATATTACCTAAGAAAACCTGAATTATCTCGAAAACGGTGCGCCTTGTGAAAAAATTAGAGAGTACTTTTTTGTCCTAAAAAGCATGGGGCATTGAATAGTATTATTAAATTTGCCATAGAGTCAGTGGCGTCGATTTTTTTTTTGAAAAGGGGCGATGGCACACCCATATCTCCGCCGCTGGTTTTCGCAATTTATCACCATAAGCCGTAAATCATGAAAGATACTTAGCTCATGCTGCGTGCCAAATTTCAATTTTTTTAAAGCAGCCGTTTTGACAATATTCGCAAAAGCTTATTTTTTTCCCAAAACTTCAACGCCCTGTATCTTGAAAAGAAAGCTTTCCCGGCTATAAGTGTATTAAAGAAACTGGCATTATTTTAACGTTATCTATCGTTTGGTAAAGTCCTGACGTTTTAAGTTGGACCACCCTGTATTATTTTCCTCGCTTAAAGTCTGAATATCCGTAATCAATTTTAATTACTTACGTAATCCACATGCTTAACGAATGTGGGAATGACTAATGAGAGAATTCGCTTAAAAAACTAGAAAATGTCTTGCTTCCATAAAAAATATTCCATCCGTTCTAATTTGCACCTAGACCATTAAAATCGAGTGCAAGGTAAAGTGTATCACTAGTAGATATACAAAAAAAAAATTGACAAGGGAGGACATAACTAACAGTTAGACGTATTATAGCATAGGTAAGCCTACTTTATTATCAATAACAAATTTGTGTCTAGGTTTAGCGCTATATATAAAATTTACTACAGTATCAGTAGTAGTTTGTAAAACCTGGTGGAAAGCAGGTTTTTCACTTTTAAAACAAGCAAAATTTATCTAGAATAATTTACGATGTGCGGACACAGGCATGCTTATTGACATTCACGTTATCAAACTATTTATATAACGACTGTAATTGATTTTCCATGATGATTTATGGACGTATTTAAAACAAAACAGTGATTTATATCGCTCCCTGGGTATAACCGATCAGAGACAGTAGCGTTATCCAGCTGTCTGGGTTTTTATGATGAGACATATTAAGTTGAAAACGTAAGTAAAAAACACGCCTAAAATCCATAAACAAGTACCTAAATAGGAGAAATTCAGTGCGAAGTAATTATTACCGTTCATTGTGCATGAATGTATCAAACAATTTTAATTTTAATGGGAAATGAAAACAACATGTATGTACGTCATCAATTATATAGTTCTGTAATAAAATATATAATAAATAAATAAATAAATCAATAACAGATTAAATAAATATATCTACCTGTTCAATTACGATAATGGACGTCTCTGAAATACCTAACCAACTTCAACTTTTTGATTGCTTCAGGACTGGGCTACTATCGATTAGTGCTTCTGCGAATCTGTGACGTGCGTGTTGTTTTCATTTTACGTTCGGTCTACTTGCATGATGTGTTTCTCTATTAATGAGTGGCCAAATAATAATAATTACTCTCAAAAATACTATACTTAACTACTAAAATACTAAAGTAAAATTCTCTAAAATTCGAAGTGAGGGATGTTTGTAACGGGAAATTATAGGGAGGAGTATTTCCTCTTTTCCCTATATTATTCCCTGCATCTGAGGTAACCTTAAAATTTGTGGTATGGGTATAGCGATCTTCATCTCAGCGACCCTGGATATCTTAGTAAGTATATCCATTATGTCCCTTGTATCCTGCTCAGCATTTCCGCGTATTCCCGAATCCCGCATTCTTACCTATTCGCCATCCTCTTCTTTTCGGGACCATCACCCAAATAAAATCCAAACTGTTGACAGACTGATGAACCGTCGTTGTAGTTTGGCTAGTTGCGATTACCTATATAGGCCAACCTAATTCTCAGTATGATAGGCCCTACGTATATAACCAGTCCAAACCTCCGGTTTTAGTCCCCATTCAGACTTTGCCAACGGCCATGGTCGAAGAATCTTGAAGGTTTCATGGACAGCAAGAAAAACCAACCAGGAAGTTCTGAAGATGATAGAAAGAGAACAGATGTAGAGAAAAGATACCATTTGCTCCAACTATTGATAGAAGGAAAGATAGAGGGAAGAAGGGGAACGGGCAGATATAGAGGATGTCGTTCCATCCTCAGAACCACACAGAGAAAACAGTTTATTTGAAATCAGTATTTTCATTTAGGTATTTGAATACAATTTATTTGATTAAAACATTTTCCTTTTGATTGAAAATTAATTTATTTGCCCTAAATAATACCATTTATTTCAGTTTTTTCAATCATTTGTTTGAATTGGTTCAGGTACACTTTTTTCAAATCAAACAAATAAATTTGCTAATTATTAAGAATTTATTTAATTTGAATGAATTACAGCTAGAAAGAAACACATCAGATTTATTTGATTTTATGCATCGTTTATTTCGTTCAAACAAATCTTATTTTGTTCTAAATAATTTCACTGTTGCAATAAGAACTTATGCTTTTCATTGAAATAAAAATAATTTTGACTGAAATAAGAATATTTTACCGTAAATTTGTTTGAAAGAAAGAAGTATTTTATCGATCCAAATAAACTAACAATCAAAATAAAAATAAGGAATTGTTTGCTTTTAATTAACGCTACCCATTGACAGAGAAATAAATAAAACTTTGAATCAAGCATTAACTTTTTTGATTTGTCATAGATTTGTTGTTGTACATCACGTGATGTAGCGTCTGTTTCCTCTGGTGGCGACTGGAAGGACTACACTACCCCAGCAGGGTTGGTGACTGACTGATGGTGTAAAATCATGGCGTGGTATGGAGTTAGTTCATCAATTCCGCATTGTTTTCAGTAATACTAATTAGTGAATAATAATTTATTGGAATAGGCGAATAGGTATAAATATTAGTTGCTGTTTTGTGTGTTCAGTGTGTTGTATTGTAACAGCGGAACAGTAATACCTAATAGATGGATATACCTACCTACCTAATGGATATTGGAGAATCTCTGTCCGCAAATACAATCTGATGCACACGGCACTTGTTAAAATTTGAAGGTAAGTACTCTACCTCGTAGCTTATTTGTGTGATATCTCTTCCATTATATTGCAAACTTGCTACAAGAATTAAGGAATTTAAAATATCGTTCTGTTTTAGACGAAAATACGAGATTTCTCCTCTATGAATTATTAGAAGAAGCCAAATCATTTGCAGATGTGTCCGATGGTCCTGACCAGCTGAAACTTGAAATCCGTCACCAATGAAAATGAAAATTATTGTTCTCGTGGGAAGAAAACGTATACCTACTTATTACTTAAGGTACAAATGTTGCAATATTAATATTTTATGATTACGAATGATTAGGTTGGCTCTGTTGTTTTGTATAGTTAACTTATTACTCTTTTTTGACAATAAAAAGTATAAGCAATGCCTTATTATTATAAATCTATTTTTATATACCTAACCTAACATTTTACCCACGGGGATATTGACAAAACCAAACAAATATTTCTTTAAATTTTTTAATGTAAAATTATTTGGTTCAATAAATTATAGTTTAAAATCAAATAATATTTTATTTCAAATAAACAAGCGAAAAGTTAAGTTAAAGAATGCTTCCTGTTATTGAAAACAATATATGTTTGATTGAATAACGGAATTTGTTTGATTCAAATAAATTTTATTGAATATTGCAACATTAATATTGTTTGATTCAACAAAGTCTACCCTCTGAAATTTCAAACAAATAATTGAAAAAATTCAAATAAACTTTTATTTCTCTCTATTGAAACAACAAATTTGTTTAAGTTGAATAATTTTTCTTTCAACCAAACAATTTCTTTTCTCTGTGCACAGGAGAATTAATTCACGCCATCAGAGGCAGGGAAAAATTAATGGTCGGAAATGATCTCATGCAAACATCCATTAATGGATAGCACCAGAAGAAGATGAAGAACTGCCATGGAGATGGCAGTTTTTGTGACTATTTTGCCAATCTGTGACCTCCAAGGTAATCATTATCACTCCAAGATATTTAACTTTACTCTTCAAAGATGTAAAATGTTTACCAAATAAACTTGCCTTGTAAAGACAACCATTTCTGTCTCTCCGGAATCAACGTTTTGTCCAGGATAAAAGCCACCCACTGTAATGGTAACCTGAACTTCTTCATCTGCTGACAAAGCACCTTCCTGAACTGGATTGTTGAATCAATCCAGTTGATCAACATCAGTGGGGTACCTACCCCTGGATTGTAGATCGATACATATAACTTGTGTTCTTGCATTGTCAAATATACTGGACATGGTCGAAGAACATGACAACGACTCGGTTCATTACAGGGAAATGTTTCTCTCTGTTTCTCCTGCAATGCATGGAGGGCCCTTTTCGTGGATCTGTGTTTGCGATAAGCATATGTTGACCCTCATGAAACAGCAGCTTCCTTTCTTTTTTCCAATGCCTATTCTAGTGATAACGGAAGTGGCAAGCATTTTTGCTAGCTTGGTTGCTTCTGGGTGGATATCACCACAATATTTTCGCCAGCTGGCGCTTTTGCAGCTCCGCAATTCCCTCTATATTTCAGGAAACTCCTCTATTATTGAGAATCCTCTCCTGAGGTAGTGTCCTCACGAACTGACAAAAAAAACTGACTAAAAAACTGTCTCGTACACTTCTAAAACTAACGAAAAAAAGATTCAGATGAAAAATAGGTCCTAATGTTTGTAAATACCTGCCTAATACATTTGGTGTAGGTGCAATATGCAGAAATAATGCAACACTGTAAAATTATGTATGTATAACCTCCCCTTGCTACTGACACATGACGTACACTGAGGGGATGAATGAATGATGGAGTATATCATCATCATCAACAATGAAGCGTGTCTAACTATGGAAATTGATATACCTAATGTTATGAAATATCTAATTAGAAATTGCTAATCTGGGCAGAATTTTGACTATAAAAATAAACCAATGGTAGACCTCCATTTTTTTGGGAGTGGAAAGTTGACTTTATTAGAGAGCAGACTCAAATCCAGAACACATCTGAGGTTTTTCTCAGATTTTCTCGCTAAAGTTCCACCTCAACATAAATTTGGACCAGGATTTCTTGGCTAGGTAGGTACATGATGCATTAATTACAATAAGATTGAAACTGTAATTTATTGAATTGAAAATGTTTCATTTAACATTTTTGAAAAAGTCTTATTGTCTCATTTTTGAAAAATTCTTTTAAAAAATAATTAGGTATGGCGGCCCTAATAAGAAAAGAAAAATTTGACTATATCGTTACTCAAAATTTAGAGTTCCTATATATACATTATTTCTGACATTGACATCTGTTGAAAGAATTCTTAATTTATAAAAGCAAAAATACGAATTTTAGTTTTTTATCCTCCAAAAGGGCCGCAGTTGTTCTCTTAACACTGAAATAGAGATTTTGGAGGAATTTCTGTTATAAAAAATATTTGACACTCATTAATTTTTCTGAAAAAACTCTATTTTTTTCTTATTATTCAAACATTTTTCATTATAGCCAGTTTGACATAGAAATTGTCCTCCAATTAAACAACAAGTGCGACAACAACCAAAACACCGAACGTGCCCGGCACCCAAGAGCAAGTTTCTTCTGCCTCTTCTCCGATCGTCCGATCTCCGTTTCATCAAGACTCACGACATACCACATGTTCATACCGACACTCCCTTTATCTAAATGTTTCTACTATCGGCCGGGACTATAATTGATTTGGTAGGACAGGGAAAACGTATTTACGGAGAAGGAGACTGATTTATGCGTTCGCCATTCGTTGTCCGGACTTGAAAGCTGACATTCAGTAGTTGCTTTCACAATCCGACTGGGAGGGGTTGGCAACTGCGTATAGGGTAAGATGGTCGAACAAAAGGAAGGTCAGAGGGAGAGAACTTGATGGATTCCCTTTTGTACTTAGCCACTGGGCTGTGTACTGCGACCGGATCTGATGTAAGTAAATCACACAAAGTATGGACGTTCCCTGTTCGGACACTCACTCCGTTCCGGCGCTCGCAAGACCGCCGGGACGCGTCCAGGACGACACGGGCACACCGCAAGAATTTATTTATCACTTAGTGTCCGGTGAGATCAGCAGATGGAATCGAGGTGTAGGTAAGTAAATATACTTCAACTGTTTAAAATATATGTGAGGAAGATTTAAGTTGCGTTTAGAGAAAAGACTGTAAAAGGTGTAAGCTTCGGTTGAAACGATAAGTACCTATACAGGGTGAATCAAATTCTAGATACATCATTGGGATATCGAAGACTATAAGTAGAAGAGATTCTTGATTCGGTTAAATTAGGGCTACGCTGCTAAATTTATAGCTCGATAATAGTCTGAGAAAAAAAGTTCAGCTATCATCGACAGATTTTTGAAAAAAGTGAAAAAGACTGAAATTTTTGTAATTTTAAATTCCCATCTAGTTGGCTTATTTGAAAAGACATAAAAAATCTTATAAACATTATTTTTTACAATGAATGATATCAGGGTTAATAGGCAAATAGGCAAATAGTTACTGAACTTAAAACAAAACATATAGGCATACTTAAAAATGCAGTCAAAAAACCAGAGCAATTTTCTTTTGTTATTTTAGTTAACAAGCCCCTTACTATAAGGAAAGTCTGAATTTCAAAGCCGGTCTGATATTTTATCATTCATCACAGATTTTCTCGATAACATCAAAACGTAATAATCGGAAGGGGTAGGACTCAGAGCTTAGTTCCAAAATGTAACTCGCTGTTTGATATCGTTAGCTCAATTCCATTGAAAATTAAAAAAAAAAAACGCTCTCACAATAATCACAAAATATCGACCTCATATTATTCAAATTTTCCGAGCCTTGTTGCCACATTGTCTATATACAATAATGAATACAATTCTGCTTCAGTGAAACAGTTATTTTTAAAATAAAATTATCCTTTCCATGGTGAGCATTTTAGTATTTAGATTTTTCAATTGTTGACGCGGCACTTAGGTGTACTTATAGGTATCTTAAAAATTATAGTTCGTTACTTTTAGCATCATCATCATTCCACATAGTCGTCATCATCATCAGTCCTCAAATTCTTAGATTGTTATGCCCCATGTATTAACATTATATTTTATATAAAAAGATAAATTTAAAAAAAGTAATAAGTTTCTTATCGTCAGTCTGAGAAACTTCCAATAAAGTGGCAACATATACCTTACCGTTAGGGGAGAAATCGCTAGGTCGAGACAATTACCGGAACGCGCGGTATCTTATTGTGTATCGGGTCCCGAACACGGGTTCGATTCAGTAATCAGCGTGGCAATTCCGGTACCACAGGGTGTCTCTTACCAGGCCTGCACATGGCAAGTTTAATGGGGCTTCGGCACGATACGCCAGATCGACTGCCGTATATAGGAAAATTAGCTGGGCTGCGAAAATTGGCCTCCCTACACTATAATTTCGGAAAATGTTATATTCATTGTATTAAATTTTTGTTCCCTTCTGCTTCCAGGAAGTTATAATTTTATTATGCATTATATGCGCGCGGGGATCATAAAAAATGTATTTTACGTTTTCTCTTCCACTAACATAATAAAAGAAATACAAAAATTGGTGATAATATAATATTTTGTAAGAATGAGACTATTTTTGATAAAGAATTTTGCCAAACACTTAAGCACAAAAATGGCCTCAATTAAATGTGCCAGCCAATCCCTTGTAGTTTCTGCAGACGATTAGAAAGATACGTGTAGACAGCCCGCGGTATAGCAACTAAAATTCGCAGCAATGTATAGGTAACACAAATCCACATGTGATAAACTGAAACTGACAGGATTGCTATCTGATAATCTGAATATCCGAATTTCTCGATTGAGTAATCACGCAGTTCAATATTTGGTCTTGATCAAGATGGCCTAATAGTTACATTATGTGGTGCGAGATCGCGGCTTTTAGTTTACTAACAACGTAATGTTACGGAATACTTGTAAAAGTAAATAAATAAATATTTCAATTTAGGTACCTACATGAAAAAATAACATTCCGAAAGATTTGTTCCAATATTTTGCTACGTAATCTCCCAAAATACTTACTAGAACGAATTTTTTCTACAAACAAATCCACTTACAGTGCTACTGAATGAATATAAATTTTCTATAGGTATAGGTATCTTAGGTACAAGAAATCATTCCAGTGTAACCCTATCTAGAGAAACACATGCAGGAAGTGTATTCTGCAATTTGTGCAAGATATTCATGCTATAGCGAATTAAATTACACGGTTGAATTTAAATAAAATGAAGATAATAATGGAGGTTTTATAGGAAGAATGTTAATGAGTTTAGACTTTAATTTTGAGCAAGTAATCGAACATTCAATCCAGGAAGTGTACACCGCGACAAAAGCCGTTTATAATTATAGCAATTTACGCAAATTACCTAGTTTAATTAGATACACTTTATAAGTAAGATAAATACATTTTGCAATATATAAGATAGCATGAGCAGAATGTACAAAAACATCATTCTTGGGGATAATAATTAATATAATTTTTTATTCGAATAAGAAATAGAGAGGAAATAATTGGTGATGGTGCTGGTGTTAGTGCTATTAACATCTTGATGCAATTTACGGTTAATTGATATAAGTAATAGATATTAAAGTGTTATATTATTCACTCAGAGAGAAATTAAAAAATACGAACCTGAATCATGGTTTGAGAATTTGAAGATTCCCTTTATTCTATAAGTTTTTACACTCACCTGAAAAAAATAAAAACAAATTAAACATGAGGTAATACGTAATAGTATAAAATATAGAGCTATTTTTATTCGGAACTTAAACGACTACTTATGTGACATTGTTGACGGTCACAGAAGACTATACAGAAACACGGGACAAATCAAACATATTATAAGAGTAGGTATACGGGGTGTTCCTAAATACCCAGGTAGGTACATACACAATGGGAAAATTTTATATTTTGAAAAAATCGCGTCAGCTATGACAACTTCGTTTTTTTTTTGTCTATATTTGCTATATTTTATTTTTAGCTTTTCTTTCGTCACTTCACTGTATGTAAACTCCGCAGTTATGGAAGAGTGACGCCCTCTATAGAAGAGAAGCAGTGAAATTTGAAAATAAATTAATTCATCATTCTCAAGAATATTTGTTTTTTTAATTTTGAGCTTAATTGCAATTTGCAAAGATGAACCGGTTATAAGGGATTGAAAGATGTAAAATAAGATATCTAATGAAAATCCAACTGTGAAAATCATATTTTTCCTACTTTAATTAAAGCAAGTATTTTTTATCTTTCTTTGACAATTTAAAAATATAATAATAATATACAGGGTATCCGGCTTAAATACCGAAGCACGTGTAACTTCCTTTGTCACATCAATGGGGTAACTTCCAGCATTTCCTTTCCGTAACCACCGCCATTTTGAAACTATTTTTTTTCAAGGGATCATCATTATGGCATAATGAAGATAATCAAAATTTCAAATCGTTACCATGTATAGTCCAATAAAGTCTAAAAAGTCATACGTATCGATTAAGAATACACATCCTTTTGATAGTTCGATTTATTTTGTTTCATATACGTGTGGTTTTTATAGTAACCATCCAGTTTGTCTAAACACTCCATCCCGCATAAATAAGTATACGTCAACATTGGTTTTGAATGAGAATTAAATGCACAACACAGAGGATAGAGTGTCATTACGTGGATAAATTTTCTGTAGTTGTCAGTGGCTCTCAAACTGACGTAAGCGCTTCAATTCATTGTTTGAATGATTCCTTCAAAAATTTACGCTCGTTCACAACTTGACAATTAACTGTTTGACATTTTCTGATGGTGAAATTAAAAATATTAATTCGGACGGTTAGTGTGACGTCACATCTGACTTTTTAAAGTTAATCCTACTATAAGTATGTATAAATTTCTAACTCATGCACGATCTCAATCAATCACCCTCGTCATCACCAATCAATAATAGGTAGGTATAGACTTTTTGTGTCTAGTTATTTAAGAGACATCCTGTATAAATCGCTGAAAACATTCGCTTTGAAGATTATCAAAATGTTAAATTTAAATATTGAAGAAAATAATTTAAAAAAAAATCTAATTGTGTAGGTATTTTAGGAAATGTTTTTGAAGGAGATGATAATAATTTAAATTTTTCACATATCCATATCATGTAGTTAAATATTATTTTATATATAGGGTGATTATTATAAGGCTCCCATTAGAAAAAGCTCAATCTCTAGTTGATCTATAGGAATCTGGAATTTGGAATCCTCAGGCAACATAATCAATAACGAGCCAAATTGAATACTTACCTATTATACCAAAATTGCACATTTAAAAATGGCGATCTTTGTTTTTTTTTTTTAAGGACACTCCATACCTATATTATTGCATTTTCAATTTGCGTCGAAAAAAAATCCAATAAGAAAGGCTTTTACTGGTGGAGTTTGAAATAATCAGTTTATGGCTTAAAAGGTGAAAATCGCAATTTTCAAAGTTCAAGAAATTTCCATATAAGGTGATGAAAATTATAAGATTTTTCATCACCCTGTATAAGAATTTCAAGTACCTAGGTACACTGTGAGGTAACACATGAAAAGTTAATATAGAGAGATGTAAGCCTTTTTCTGAATCTTGAGCCATTTTAGTTATAAATGGCTTTTAAAGTTGGAAAAGAATAAAAACAAAGATTATGTCTTCTTTTGCCATTTCTAAATGTGCCGCCATTTTCATAATATTCAATTTCGAGTCGTTATTGCTTATGTGCTTATATAAATTTCAAATTTCAGATTCCTAGATCAAGTAGAAGTTGCGATTTTTAAAAGAATCACCCTGTATATAAGTACTTAATTCCTATCATTCTTATTTAATTCTTCTTCTTAAAGTGCCATACCCGCATATCGGGCGTAGACTACCTGTCGCATATGTCTGCATGTGGTGCGCGAGCTATCAGTTTACATTATTTAATTAGGCTAGGCATTTTAGAATTATCAGAGGAAAGTTTTGCTATAGTTTTGATTTTCTCACCCTTAGTTTTTTGGTATCTGAACACGAATTTGAAGTTTGCTGGAAAAAATTAGGCCGGCACTTTTTTTGCACGTTTTGGCACTTTCCACTAGATAATACAGAAGTTCGTTTTTTTTTTTTGTAGTGTTGTGGGTACCTACCGACGTAACGGAAATCTTCAAAAAAAAATTTTTTTTTCAAGAAATGTAGGAAATTTTGTCTAGGTGCTTTAATTTTGAATAGAATAGACTTCGATAAAACGCTTTCTTTCTGAGATTTAGGCTAAAAATTGAAAAATGTGCAAAAAATTTGGACAAACAGTGCAAAAAAACAAAGTTAATTTTTTTGGCGAGTTCTATTACCGGCGGTCTTACAAAAAAAAACATTTTTTAAGAGAAATTTACGAAATTTTGTCATTTTTATTTTGTATATTACCTAATATACTTAGAAAAAACGGTTCCTTTCTAAGACTTAAGTCAAAAACTGACAAACTGTAAAAATTTTGGCAAAAAGTGCAAAAAAAAAGACAAAGTTAAGGGCAAAATTTTTGCCAGAAAACTTTAAATTCGTGTTCAATGCGGCCCAAAAACCATACAGGTTGTGGGAAAATCAAAACTATATTAAAACTTACCTCTGCAAGTCCCATTTTATTCCTAATACTTAGATCCCTAGCGAGAAAATAAATAATATCATACAACATACCTAGATAAAAATATTGTTACTCAGGCAGAAAGGGATTACCTATACCTACCTACCATAAAAGTCTATCTGCGAAACGTAGGCTGTTTTGTTTCGTGAAAAAAACAAAGAAAAACCAATCAATAAATTCTCATTAAAATAATCATCGAATGTATACGAAATAAGTGAGTGCACCCACCTAGGTATATGTATGTGTGTGAGGATTGAGTCAGTTGATATATTACGAAGGAATAAAAAGCTTTCGCACAGGAGTCCATTTCCGATTCATCCAATAAGTGGGTTGTTTCGCAGAAGCCTCGGGGCGGTTTAATGATAAAGCGGCGAGGAAGGAAAACTATGATTGTCGGAAAAGTGGGGAAAGTAAACGGCCATAAATAACGGAGCAATCCGAAACGAATTTCGCCAATAGAACAGAGAACTACAACGAACACTCATAGGAGTAATAGACACTTGAATCGATGCAGCCGGCCGAATTATCCGTTGATCTGAAGAGATCGTGTTATAATCTGATATTCTTTGTTCTCTGTTTCATTATTCAGTGACTGTGGAGGGTGCGGAAATGGATGGAAATTAATTTAATGAACTTTTTGTTGCACAACTGATGCTTATTTTTTCCTGCTAGCTATATGCATCAACGTCATGCATAGGGTGCGAAGCTTTAATATTACCTATATAATACCGATTCAGTTATAGTATCCTTATTATAGGGTTGATTAAAATAAATACCTAATACTTAATAAGGCACTTATTTTGAAATTTTCTTTATAGAAAGGTGATCTTTTTTGATATTGCGATTCTATGGTTGCATGCAGTTTGCAATACATTTGTCAAAATTTAATTGACTTGAAAATCTGAAAGAAAAATTCATGAACTCTCAAAGACACTAATTCTGGTGGTTGGTGTTTAAAATAAAATCATTTAAATCTTTCTTCAAGCGACTTATTCCAGAATCGTCTAGAATATAGAAGAAGAGACACTATCTTAAGTGAATTGGTTTTACATTG
The DNA here is from genome assembly GCA_910589415.1 of Malachius bipustulatus. Taxonomy (NCBI): domain Eukaryota; kingdom Metazoa; phylum Arthropoda; class Insecta; order Coleoptera; family Melyridae; genus Malachius; species Malachius bipustulatus. The sequence goes on from OU342633.1 coordinate 21,072,396, forward strand.
GAAATAACTAGGTAGGTATGTAAAAAAAAACGGATTATTTGTATATTCATCAGGAATATAAATAAGCTGCATGGCTTACATAACGTGAAATAAATATTTACAATAAAAGGTGGCAGTAACCTCTACTGTTACTGCGGTATCCATCAGTATCTTTTAAATGTTATATAAATAATTTGTTGCCGCTAAAAGGTTGACCATGTTCATGTTTCGTTTTTATGATTAAATTAATTAATGAACGTAGAAGAGAGCATAATATTATGGATAACTAAAATATAAAACATTATTTCATTTTTTAAATTTTCTGGAGATATGTGATAATTATTCAATAAACGAGTTTGACTCGGACTGTAAATAAGTATACCTACCGAGAAAATATATAAAAGCCTGTAAACATTCTCGGCTCTCAGCAAACGGTAGTAGATGTGGTTGTATCAATTTATTTTCCAGATCGCATGCTAAGAGGTCGTCGATTAGCAGTATCATGTATGCAGATAATTGTAAATGCATCATTTACACAATCTGATATCTACCGTATGTAACGTGCCGTAGCCACCAAGACTAATTACTGGTAGCTCCCAGTAATAAAATTTATTTGTTTGTTTGTCTACACCCACTCGAACAAGTAGTCTTTTGTGCGAAACCGTGCTGGAATAAAATAGATGTAATTTAATCGGCTTTTGTTGTTGCCGAAAATTATGTGGGTAATTTGATAGTTCATTTGCTTAAATGTTGCAACTTAACACCTTTTTATTAACATCAACCGGAGGCGTTCATTTTAAATGTTCACATTCATATTCACGTTCGTACAAAATCTAAAAATAGATTTCGATTATCTACATGGACTTTTAGAATTGCGATTATTTATCATAGGTAGGTAATTTAAAAAAAAAAATTTTCTGAATATTGACCAAAATAAAACCAGATTTTTGTATTTTATATTGCTTTGCCTTTTTCAAAATATTAAAATTTCTAATCGTCGAAAAAACGAACAACTTTTTTTATGATTAATTTTCTTCCTCATAAGATTGGTGTCTAAATTTCTAAGCCAGCGTATTAGATAGGTATAGGTAAATTCAAATTTTGAAATATTTAGTTCAAATTTAGTACTGAATATCTCTGTTTTTTTGCCCGCGCCCCTGTAGCTATGGATTTTTTTATTCTTAAGATATAGGTAGGAGTTTAATCAATTATTATACCAATTTTTTTTTTAATCCCAAATATTGTGTTCAAGTGACACAAAACCCTTTTTTTAAGTATGTGATATATTTTTTGATGATTCATTATCGTTATGTAAAATTTTTTGACACCACAACTGAAATAAAACTTGACTTTCATGTTTTAGTTCTCTTAAAAGATTCAAAAGGGCTCCACTAGAATGTAGCAAAAAAATAATAAAAACTCAAAAAAATAGGAATAGGTATAGACTTTTTGAAAAATATTGATGAAAAGTTAAGTTTTATTCATGATAGCTGACCTTTATCATACAATAATGCACACTCCACTTGTACTTTTTTCATATCAATAACAAAAATGATCGCCTTATTGAAACCCCCTTATAGCTTTCTCATTTCCCTAATTTTTTCTTCCTAGGCTTTTTATTATCTATTTTTTCCCCTATTTTCCCTAATATGCATTGAAAAAAAATACCTACCTCAAAATGCGTGGACACTTTTGTAGTGATAATCTCCTCCAATAAGTCTTTCTTCCCGTACATTCGGTGAGTTACGTCACTTAACTGCTCATTAAAATAATAATAATGCTCATATCTTTGTTCCATTTTTTACAAGGAACCCGAGTCAACAGGTGATATTATAATTCTTCAATAAAGACTAATTTTTCAAACTTAACTGTATAATTTAACTTGAACCACTATCGTTTATCAAACTTCCGCACTTGCACTCTTATAGTATTCGCATCAGTTATGCAGGAAGGTAAAGTTACGTCCAACAGCTTTCTACTTTCTACTATTGTGTATTCGGCGAACTTTTTAAAAAGTTTCACGACTGAAATCATACCGTTAAGCAATTATATTGAAAGCTGGGGGAGATATCCCCTTGCGCAATTCAAGGACACAATCAGAACTTTTCTAAGAACTTTGGTGTCATAAGAAACTTTCTCTTCCATTTTTTTCCAGCAATCTTTGAAAGCGGCAATTGTAAAGCCTAAAATCCCAGGGGTGGCAAAGAATGTGTTCATACGTAAAGGTAGAATGGACCTGTGTTGGTGTTGGTGTTACATAATATTAGGGCAGCTTTCACTTTTTCCATGAGATCAAGCTAGCGCTAGCTATTTAGTTTAGTTCAGGTTCAGATACAGTCGGACCTTCTAGATTTAGATGTGTATCTCTGAATCGTCTTCATCAAGATACCGAGAAACTAAAACTACTGTCGCAGAGAGTCAGGTAGGTATAGTAGGTACTGGTTGACGTTATCATTAGAAAAATTAACTTAATTGTTATGTCTCTTCTAGAAGATTGTTATTTAGTTTTGTTTTGATAAATTATAGTGGTTGTATGCCTGAAGGGTGGTGTTCTGACAAAATAAATTGATGTGAGTAGACCTACCATTTAGATCATTATTAGATTCCAGCCAGCGAATGTCTTATTTTATTTTCAACTATTTAATTCGTTATATGTATAGCCGAGGAAAATGTTTCACATAACCGTCTTTCACATAACTTTACATTGTATTGATCAAGTAGGTATCTCTAATTTTTTAAATGTTTTAAATGTATATCAATAATGATTAATATAATTCCTTAATATCCACTTAAAATATTTATATTACACTTTCAATGATTATCAGGCTCCAAATCAATTAATTAGCGACATTTTAAAACATCAGAGCTCTGGAGAAATTCTTTTTAAATGGTTTCTTATTAAATTCACATATAAAAAAGCAGTCGTCATGAGTATTATTTTCTTTGTAACAGAGAGAAAAGGAAATAGAATTTCCCTGACCACAAAAGTCTAAATTCTCCCAAGTTTTACATAGGTTCCGTAGAGACAATTTAAGTTGAAACATGTTTCCTTCTAACGAGTTCCGCCTTTTCCTTGTTGATCCTCATCCGTTTTCAAACCTTGCATTATAATTGTAAATTCTCTGATTGATTTAGAACTTCATCCCTTCATCACAGATTAAATACTTACTTGAATATGTTGGGGGAATAACTATGATTCTACAGGATGATCCACTTGATTTTGTCTGTATTATTCTTATACTCACTCGCATCTTGATATTTTAAATCAATTTTGTATTTTTTTTTAATTTTGAATTTGAAATTTTATATTTCTGTTTAGTCACCATATTAAGTGGTTTTTTTCAGAACGAAGGAATAAAGATAAAGAAAAATTTCATCATTTTCATCATTTGGTACTATTTGATAAATTAAAAAATCTTCCACTGTTCTCGTTGTACAGTTCTTTAAAAAGTTGAAAAATTGCGATTTTTCACTTGTTTATTTAACAACTTTATTTAAATTCTTACTGTAAAAACTACTTTAATGGGATTTTTTTTTAGATAATTTGAAAATGCAAAACAAATGGGGCATTCCATGAATAAAAAACGAGGATGATAGCCATGTCTGATATAACCAGAAGTGCCAAAAGTTTAAAAATATTTTAGAAAGATGGAGCGGAGCCAATTATTCAAGTGAGCAAATTTTCCAAAATTCTATTTTTCGTTTTCCTTAAACGCGTTTAAGGTACCATCAACCATGAACCATCCTGTATGCAGTGCTGCGAATTTATAACGATCATCTTCTTCCATAAAAAATTGATCTAATTTTTATTTTTTTATTTTTCCTGAATTTTCTGAACAATTTAGTGATGGATATTTATTTCTTTGGATGGAAAATCGTGAAAGTCTAAAAATTTTCCGTGTAGATATTAAAACATTATGATTTTATTTATATGTTTTCTTAAAATAATTCTTAAAAATTTTTGTTTGCGTAACGAGAGTTAAGAACAATAATTGAATATTTCGTAACATTAATATGTGTCAAAAAATTCCTGTAATAATTTTTGGGGTTAAAATGTTTAAATAATTTTGTTCAACGCGTGTTCAAACATTTTTCATTTTTCATGTGTGAATAGGTAAATAAAACTTTTTATTATTAGATTTATGATAATTCTAAGTAACTTGCCAAATAATAAATAAAAAAATGTAGGTATGGGCTACCGAAATTGCATAACATGTGTGTCCTTTCAGTGATAATTTATTAGTTTTAAAATTTCACATATAAATCCTTAAAAAGTTAATAAAGTTAGAAATAAAATATATAAAAATTACTTTCACCCTCTGCTATACCTAATAGGTACCTACAGATTATTCCGCGCATATTAGGTAAAGTACAAAATAGCAAATCCTTGTTGCCTTCCATTTTTATTAAATTTAATCATAAAAAAGCCCTATAAATGAGGAAAAAATGCCTCAAGTGGAGTTTTTAATTAGGAATTAATCCAGTACAGAACAAGGCGTTTGCAGCAGGAGATGAATAAATGACAAAAGCACCGTTTCCCCCTATTATCAGAGTAATTTACACCGGCAGAGCATGTCCTAATGCTTTCATCAAACTATGGACCGAAACACCTAATTGCCAAAAGCTTTCGTGTTCTGTGTTCCCTCGACAAAAGGGTTCTTAATGACTACCCGCGGACCAGCTCCCACACGACCCAGAGAAAGCACACATGTGTTCTCTCAAATACATTTACAAAAATGTACTTTGCTTGTACCGGGGCTTGTCGACGATGACGTAGACACCCAAGAGGAAGGCAACTTGTCCGTAGTATATTTAGGATAATGATCATGCTCTTTAATTAGTTTTTTTCTTATTATTTCTTGATTTTCAGTTTCATAGAAGTTTTTATTTCTAGTTTTGATGAAAATATGAAGTTATTTACTTAAGAAGATCTTCAAAAAATGTTCGTTCAAACATTACTACCTACAAAATTATTGTTAAAATATTAATGGAAGAAATTTATTCTTTCTCAGTCAACCCTTATATAGGTACTTAGTTTTAGATGATATTATTCGTCATAGATTACCAATCAATCTCTTGTAATGTAATAATTCTCGTGGCTAGCAAGACTACCTTTTGCATTCAAATTTACACTCAAATATACAAAATATCTCATATACAAAAGAAACATAAATACCTTACCTATATTTTTACAATTTTTTGTTTTAAATTGAGGATATAAAAATATTTTCTCGTATGCAATAAGTAAGCGGAATTAATAACTATATAAAACTGCGGGTTTTAGATTTCCATATTATAGTTTTTATGCAATAAAAATTTATCTAATGATCGCACGCACGTCGTAGATCGTAGGTATATATTTTTCTGAAACCAGAATAATTTAATCCTAATCAATAATCATATTATTCTAAGTATTCTCGTATAATGAATTATAAAAGTCTCAATACCATAATAATAATAATTATTACATGAAATATATGCAACATAATACAGTATACAAGATGCAAAATGCTCATTTGCTGTATAGTAGGTACATAAATCAATAGTTAGTTTTCTTATATATACCTATATGCTATACCTACCTATGCTTAATAAAAGATTATAGGTAGTTACAGTAAAAACGTGATAGTTCTATTACATAGTGGTGGTAAAAAAACTATAATTAAACCGATACAATTCTACTCACAAATTTATAATTTTTTTAAGTAACAAAATTAACTTAAAGAACGTGATCTTAATTATTGTATATTTTTTATAATACTTTCTTAGTACCAATCAAGCTCATTCCTTGCATCAATCATCAATCGTTTCACATTCATATGATAATTTAGTCTGGAAATATGTCAAAAAAGTTGATCCGCAATGCCACCAAGAAAGATTTTTCGGTCAACGCTCAGACGGTATTTACATCAACTTACACCTGTAGATGCTTTAATTTTAAAAAAATCATTAGTTAGTTAATCCGGCTCGCTAAGCACGAAACTTTTCTTCTACATTTGTTGCAGTAATTATTATTATTATTATTACGAGTAGTACCTATAGGTATACCTATACCTGATTCAAACTTAAATTTGTGAGTATTTGAAGAAATATTTAATTGTTTTTTTACCTAATTAAGTATTACCTAATACTTAATTAATTATCTATTTTATTATTAGGTGTATTATACTTAGGTACCTAAAAAAGATTCAGTCGTGATTATTTCATATTTATATTTTATATAGTTACCTATACCTATACGTATTATTTAATTAATATGATGGTATTATAATGAGTGTAGGTTTTTTTATTACAGAATACTCATTTTGAAGATAATTAGAAGGCCTCATTTTCATTAATTTTCTTTAAAAATTTATGAGAATTATAATTTATTCATTTTATAATACACTTTTGCGGAAAAGAGGAACAATAGTTCATTTTTAACAGATTTTTGCATAATATTTTATATAGGCAGGTACACATATTCTGAATAGTCAGGTTTTATATGGGTGAATTATTTTTTGTTAATATGATATAATCATTTATGATGTATTTATTGCAGTTATTATTTTCTCAGTTCTTATTATTTACATCTAGATAGACATATAATCAGTTTTACATATCTTACATATGAAGTAAGTATAACAAATTTCACACACTCTAAAACTAGAAAAAAATTATTAAACTCGTTAAAAAAATAATTGCATAACTTTTACGGATTTAATTAGTACGGACTATAAATACGGACTATAAATAGACTTAGCAGTATAGGCTTGAAGAACAACGATGTATCAGAACAATTAGGTACCTTCCTACTTAGGTATATAATAGTAAGATATTGTAGCTTACTTTGCATTAATAAAGATGAATATTTAATAGTATGTATAGGTACTATAATGCATGTTTTGTCTAAAAGGTAGAGAATCAGTATAAACATTATATCCTTCATTAAATAGGTATAATTAATAGAAACATAAATTAATAACATGCATAAATAAATAAATAATAAATAGAAAGTTATAATATAACTACTTACCTATGTATGCACTTAAAGGTAATTGTTATAATAGGTATGTTATTATTATTATAATATGTACCTACTTATAATATAATAAAAAATAAATAATAGGTAGGTACCTATATGTCAAGTTTTACTTTTTACTACTTATATTGTAAGCAATTACCTATTACTTATATATTTTTAAGCCATTTGTTATATGTATAATATATTGTATTATCATTATTAATAGGTACTTCTGTCGTTATATATTTGATAATTATTTTTGTTTATACTATTTATATATAAATTGTTATAAACTTATATAAATTTTTAATTATATTTATGTATTTATACTTATACCTATATTATTGTTGATTATATTGATCATTATTATTATCTACATAGTACTACTTTGAACTTTAATGTATAAGCAGTTCATGTCACTTTTTAGTCTCAATGACACATAAAAAACTAAGCTGCAGCGATGCAGCGAAAATATTGTTCTGAAACAGATCTACATAATACCAATAGTGTGTCAAACGTAAGTTGGAGTCATATGAAAAAAAAACTATCTATCTTTGTAAAAGAAAATTATTCTTCATCAAAATTTGTGCATGGTCTGAAACCTCAAACGAAATAGCCAGACATCAAATTTTTGCAGTCGTATACCTACGATGTTTGTCCAAAAATATAAATTTTGACAAAGAGTTACCTTCATTTTTTACAATATCAAAAAGAAGCACTGCAAAAAGAAAAACATTCAAATATGCAATTCACAAAATATGTAGGTATTTGATTCAAGAGACAAGATTTATCAGTATAGTACCTATATATACCTAATTTAATTTATTTCTGTTTTTTTTTTCAATTACGCAACAGCACTTAATGCATGGCCTATTTGAATGATAATGTTTTCAATTCTGTTACACTTTTATTCAACAACAATTTTTGATATTGTCAAAAAAAGCTACTTTACTCTTTGACAATGAGATTCTTGTCTTTGGACAAACCTCGTAGGTATATGACTGCAAAAATTTTCATGCACAACTTTTTATGAAAATAACTTTTTTCTCAAAAAGTTTTCCATAATTATGCCTCCAACTTACTTAGACACATTGTAAGTTGATAGGTATTAAATTTGTATAAAACAGAGCTTACCTAGTGAAAAAAATCGTCTAAGACTTTAGGAACAGGTAAAGTAATTTATTATTATTTTTTTTTTTGTAAACGTTTTCAAGGAAGTCCTCATTCTCGTTAATACACAGAAATCATTAGCCACTCTAAAATCTGTACCTTATACTACCTATTAATTGTAGAGTGAATACATTATATCGTATTGATCTTTTATATAATTTATTTATTTATTATATTAGGTGTACCTAAAGCAAAATAATACCTAATTATAAGAATTTTTTGATGATGAAGAACCTTATGATTAGGTACCTTCACAATATCTTCAATATACAAAGACAATATTTGATCCTTCATGATGATCATAAATTGATCATGAAATCAAACGTTGAATCCACATTATAGTTCCTTTTAACTAAGTATAAAAATTATAATAATTATTCATTAATAAAAAAAATAACGATAATCCTCAAAACCAGACTTAAGAAAGTGTAAAAGATAAACGGCCAATAAATTATGTGTCAATTGAAATTAAAACAGTGTAAAACGGTCAGCTGTTTATATCACTTACTCCTCATTCGGGGAGCTATAAAATCATGTTCTACAGACTTTTACGAGGCGATAAAGTTTTACGAGCAAACGCTTTGAATAAACGGTTCGCGATGCCTTCCGAGAGCCGCCGGCTGGGCTCCACTTCAGGAGTGATCCCGCTGAAAATCCTTCGCCCTCTCCTCTGGCGCCCTCTAGCGCCGCGATGGTGAATCAACGATGGGGCGTAGTTCGGGCGTCTTTCGAAAGGGCGCGCTCGAATCGATCACCGTCCGGCGGTATATTTTATCCGGACAAGAAGAGGTAACAAAATTAAGTTCAATAAGTTAGACACTTACAATAAACTCCCTGATCCTGCCGAGTTGATCCTGATCCTGATGAAATATGTCTATTGTGGCAATAAGTAGGTAATTGGGTAGATATTCTACCTACCTATTCCGGGATTTCCGGGAAACTTTTTTTATGTGCCTATACCGGATTTTCTATAGAAAAATGTATTTCTCCTTTAATTTAGTAGATATAATATCTAGTTATAGGTATCTTGTAAAGTAATAAATTAATAGAGCTTTGACATTAATTATTAAAATCATTAGTGCAATCATATAGATATATCATTTTAATAAGATGCGAGTTAATGCATAAATAATGTGATTACTACTGTTTGTACCTTATTATCCTTTATACTTTAAAGGATAATTTATTTTTCGACATGTTAGCTTTTCGATCTTACTTCAACTTTTGCAGTACCTATACCTATTTCAAGTTTTTCAACATTAACTTTTTGATATTGCTCAAACAGAAGTTGAATTAATACAAGCATGAGAAGTGAGCGAAGTTTGCAGTAATTAATTCGAAAGAATAAAAAATTAATAAACAATTTTGATATACAGGGTTAGAACTATTTAAAGGGCCACTACAGGGATATCCTAAACCATTGAAGATACGAGGTCGGTTAAATTAGAGAAAAGTTGCGCTATTTTGTGGCCATCTCGAATCCGTCAAAACATGCAAGATATCTGTGACCGTTCCTGAAATATCCTGAAAAATCGAGAAATCTTATTTTTGCCATATCTTTCTTGCCATTGGAAATTAATAAATAATTTTTCGTAGGCTTACATAAGCCGTTATGAGCTATTCATCTGACGTTTCAAAAATTTTCAAAGCCGACTAGATCCCAGAGTTTTCATAGTCAACTTTCGTTTTTCTTACGGCCGCCAAATTATTTTTTTATGTCGTTCGATAAGAAAAAAATAATGTAAACCAAAAATTAATAAATTTTAGAAAAAAAAAATTGGAAAATTTTTATTCTTCTTTTTCAAAGAAAAACAGAAAAATTTTCGCTGAAAAAGGTCAATATGAAGTCAAAATTAAGTAGGTACCTACTTACCGCAAAAAAAAAGTAAAATAAAATTTAGCTCCGCAGCAACATTGCCATGGATTTCGATAAACGAAGGCAAAATCTAAAATACTCTCCTATATTGGAATTTTTTACAAGTTATACATAATAACTCTGTTGTTATAAAATAGCCAATCATCGCTATTATTGTTTTAAAACTCCAATTGCAAAGACATTATTGTCAGACGCATTTTTACATAATAAAAAAAAAATTAAAGTGCTTAACAAGAAAATCTGAGACAAAAAGCAGAGCGTTCCAAAAAATATAGGTACAAGAAAAAACGACTTCATAACTCAACCACTTATTTATATCTCGGACTATTTTCGAGGAAGAGTTTTTCGATAATTTTTTGGATACCACATGAATTTCCCTCACAATTTCCCATTGGGCAAATACGCCAGTATTAAAGTCTTCCCTGTATATTGATAATATTAATATCGATGCCTATTGAACTTAGAATGCTGCAAAACTGTTCTCAATTTCAAACTACAGCTGGTATAATATCTTATTATAGCGTCGGACATCTGTTCTTGACATTAATAACCCAATTTACTAACCCCTGATGGAACTATTTTATAATTTTGTGCCAAAATTGAGAGCGCCAGTTTAATGTTTTCATTATTCTTTTCTGTGTTAAATAATTGACTTTGGGTTAGATAATGATATATTAAGATGATTTTATTTTTAAATATTACTTTATACTTTTATAACCGATTTTTTTAAACATTTTGATGAGGTTATTATCATTTGTCGTGGAACATCTATAAATAGATGTTCATCTACATCTACTTTACTTTTTAGCACCGTAGATTTGCATCGCAGACAGACAGACATATATACAAGAAAGCGAGTTAGTATTGAAGTGTCATCCTGTTCTGAGCTAAGTTTCATGCGTCTGGAATGTTGCTTTATTAAAAATTAAAATCGATTTCAAGATTGTGCAAATAGACACTGCTCCATCAAGCGAGTTGATATATCAGCACGGTAAAATGAACGATAAGTTGTATTGTAGATATTTTCATTTTATACAACAATCTTGATAATGATAAATATAATATTTACCTTTGTATAATAAACAACGCAGATGAATGAAAAAACAAAAAATTTACTATGAAAGTTGACAAAGTTGATGACGATAAATAAAACCCTGGAATCTACTAGCCTTAGAATATTTTTAAAAACCAAATGGATAACAATAATGCTTTCTGAACGACACATTTACTCCAGTATGGTGAAGACAGAGACATCGATGTTTCAATGGTCATTTCCATCTCATCAGTCTGTCACTGAATCTCATCAGTGTCGTTCAGAAAGCATTATTGTTTTTCAACAATCTCGGATTGCTGTAATTGATATAATAATTTATTATTATTCAATTTGTTTCATAGAAACTACTTCCTTTCTAGGAACACAGCTTTGTGACTAGCTCCATCTCTGATTGGTTTACTGAGATTCGCAAGGTACCTAATTGGTTTTTCAGTGAACTGTCAGCGTTGGTAGTGAAAAATTGCAGATTTCTCTGGGAGAATCTCTGATGACACATTGAAAGTTGTACTTTTCAGTCGTCAGATGGCATTTGCCTTGCAAGTCACTATGTTTCCGACAAATCATTTTGCTTATAGCTTTTGATTTTCTTTCTGATCGGCACACTTCTCTAGTGGTGGTGATGTGACAGACTGATGAGATGGAAATGACCATTGAAACATCGATGTCTCTGTCTTCACCATACTGGAGTAAATGTGTCGTTCAGAAAGCATTATTGTTTTTCAACAATCTCGGATTGCTGTAATTGATATAATAATTTATTATTATTCAATTTGTTTCATAACCAAATGGATATTTCTAATGACGACTAAAGTAGGTACATAATATATCCCACTAATGCACCATATGAAATTTTCACAGCCCTGATGTAGGGAAGATTATATGTATAATCAGAAAACTTAAGGAAATTAATGGAACTTCTATTGCAGTTTGGCTTGGATAGCTTGAAAAGCCTCAACTTGTCCTTCAAGATATTATGTAGGTAGGTATTATTGTTACAAAGCCGGAAATAAAAGAAATATCCCCAGAATTTCGTGTATAGTTGAAGAAAGACCGCGCCAGTCTGCATGTTTCCAGACTAAAACAATCAATTATATGTTTCGTTACTAAGCAACGTGTAAATAGATTTGGTGAAAAAATTGTCTAAAATAAATGTATTTCCGACGAGGTTGGTAGCAATTTTATGAATTATGAGGCCATAATTCAAGGGAAGAAAAGAGCAGTTGGCAGGCTTAGTAGGTGGTTGTCCGGGTGGACCGTCGCCGCGACGCTAGAGATGCCGCGATGCGTTTCAACAATACGCCAGAAATGCGTCACTGACTCACAGCGGCTATACGTTAACTTTTACCTAAATAAATTTTCTATTTTCACTTGGAAACATTAAATTCTTTCCCGTGAAAATGCTATTAATAATACGTTTATCTAAGACACACGGAACCAATTATTATTATTGCTACCCGTTCTGTCTGATGTTACTTGGATGCTTCTAATCTCCTAGAAACACACTTTCGTTATTTCACACCTTCATAACACGTGCTTTACAAAAAGAAGCAATACACTTTTTTATTGTCTAAGTATGTTCAGTAAGTAGGTAGGTGCATGTGGATAAATATTAAATTAAAAAATTTAATTTCCTTTTTGTTATAAGACAAAAAGATTTATTTTTCAGAAGCCAAGTGTGACTTAAGCACTTTTGTCTTCGGTTTTATATATTACTAAAATCAAAATAAAGCGATATAAAGTTTTCTTTCCTGACAAATAAAAAAATTACAAATTTTCAATAAAAAAAGATACAATTTAGTAGTTGTACCTAATATTTTTTTCTTTCCTCGAATAACCCTTTCCATCAGGCATATTTGTTTTAGGTATACAAACATCATCGTTATATAGCAGACTTTTTTTTCATTAATTTGATCTCCTTCAAGATATATTAGGTGGCTTACTGCCGTTCTTTCGTCGCGTTCCTTAAATGAGTCACAAAGCAAATGGCAAAGGGCGGGTCAGTATGGGCAGGGGTTTCGGGGGGGTTACTAGACCTTTCAGGACCCCACCGAGGGTAGCAGGCAGACAGGCGGAAAACAGAAATTCGATACGCTCCCCTCGTGTCTGCATCCAGGAGGTTACACTCACGACTTCGACGATCAGATTTAGAATAATGGTGGTTTTAAAACACAAGAAATAATTGCTTTTCCTTTAAGTATAAGAAAAACTAATAAGTAGGAGGTAAATTTTTATGAATTTATTGGAATCTTATACTTAAGTCAAATCCTTTTTAAAAATGTACAGTTCCTTACATAGGAACAGGTATAAATTTATTAATTTGTATATTAATATATATGTATAAGACTCGCATTAAAAATTTTGGGGTTGCTTTTAAAAATGTAAAAGATAACCCCACTCCCTTGCAAGGGGGGTGAGAGGTTCAGGGCGGATTTTGTATTAAAAAGTTGTCTCCCACCGAAAAAAGGTAAACTTGGTACCTACCTACCTAAATATTTTTTGTTACATTTGTGATATTTTCTTGCGGCTTTACGGCCCCTTTTACCGTGACGTATATAGAAGTAAAGTTTTCTCCAGTGACATAGAAGCGGCCGTGGAGAAAATGCAGCTGTGAAGTGAAAGCGGCCTAAAAAGTTTTATTTTAGGATTGGAATTTAGGAATTTAAAACTTATGAATTCCCAGTTTTAAGTCGGAATTCCGAGTTTAGAGTAGGATTTCTTAGTTTTAAGTCAAAATTCTTAGTTTTAAGTTGGAATTCAGCGAGTCTAAAGTAGGAATTATTAGTTTTAAGGCGAAATTTCGAATTTTTTAAAATAGGAATTCTTAGTATTTAAATATGAATTCCGAATTTAAAAGGGAAATTCTCAGTTTTTAAGTAGGAATTTCGAGTTTAAAGTAGTAATTCTTACCTAGTTTTTACGTTGTAATTCCGAGTTTAAAATGGAAATCCTCAGTTTTAAGTCGGAATTCCGAGTTTAAAATGGAAACTCTCAGTTTTTAGGTCGGAATTCCGAGTTTATACTTAGTAGGAATTATTAGTTTTGAAGTCGAATTTCCAAGTTTAAAATTTATATTCTTAGTAGTTTTTAAGTTGAAATTTTGAGAATAAAGTAGGAATTCTAATTTTTTAAGTCGGAAATCAGAGTTTAAAGTAGGAATTCTTAGTTTTAAGTTGGAATTTCGAGTTTGAAACGGGAATTTTTAGCTTCAAAAATTATAATTTCGAGTTTATGGTAGGAATTTTAGTTTTAAAGCGGAATTCCGAATTTTTCAAATAGCAATTCTTAGTTTTAAGTCGGAATTTCGAGTTTATTAAAGCTTAAATTTATAGTTTGTACTCGGAATTTTAAAAAATTAAACTGGTGCGGCTTCTTTGCATTCATAGAATAATTAATTTCGAAGACAAAAATTCCTACATAGAGTAAACCCTTTTCTGAAAAATATTAAAGCAGTGAGTGGTAAAATTGAAATTGCTTTTTTCCTATCTAGTATTTGATAAAACGCTTCTCCCTGGTTTGTATAGTACTTATATGTTGCCTTCAACTTGAGAGTTGTTAACCGGCGAGTTTCAAGTAATGGTTCAAATGTCTGTATGTAAAATCCTGGATTTTTTTTATTATTAAATTTTGACCTCGTTTCAACAGAGTTTTACTGCTCTATAATAATATGTAAAAGGGCCACTAATGTAAAATCCATTTCTCCATCAGTCACTCAAAAACAAATTTTTTTGCTAATTTTTTCTTTCTATTCTTGTATGACAGTCTTTAACTACTTATTGCATAAGAAGTTTCTAAGATTGATTTAATAAATTTTCAGCTTAGAATTTCCAACTAAGTATTGAATTCTTAAAAAATACCACGATCACCTTCTTATTTTACCCACTCGAGAAAAAACAGAGAATAATGGTAAGCCTGGCCTGGACCGCAGGACTTATTTATCTTACGTAATGATTTGCAATGCAAATTCAGACAGAACTCAACAAGTAATTGTTTTTCGTTCATGGTCCATTTCTTAGAAGAAACTAGGCGACTAATTAACCTTGAAATTTAGATAAGTTAACTGCGGTGACATTTTTTTTCCTGTCACCGTGCACTTGAGAATAATTTACCTTTAGCAGCAACACAAAACATAAACAAAACGAAAATATAAAAGTCATCACTAAGATTGTTTTTGAAATGTAAGGTATATGCATAAAGATTCCTTGAGATTCAATTAAATTACCTCCTTTTGGTTTTCTTCCGTTTTCAGGGCGGAATGTAATAAATTATATTATCAAGTATTAATTTCATCCCATTTGAACCAATTCATGAATTATTTTAATTAAGTGTATGTATAATCCTATTGATAGATTCAACTCTTCCATTTACCTGGCTGGCAAAGCAGTGAACCTGAACCTAAACAAGGGGCAACATTAGCGATGGCAAATTATCGACGATCGTTCGTACCATTCGCTGAAGGTGTCAAGCCGTTCCAGTAATCAGCCGAGAAGGTGGGTACTGTCATCTGTCACCGATCGCCAACATTCGACTGGCAGCTCTATGCCTTTACAGAGCACATCGATTCCTGATACAGCCACCAGCGACCAGCATCGCCCGGTATAATAAGAGCGAAATGTTGAATTGAAAGTCTCAACCAATTTCGCTCGGTGTATCGAGATAATGAAACAGAACGTGGGGGGAAATAGGGTGAATTTGTTTTGTTCTATCCGTTGAAAAAAAAAACAAGAAACAGCCTCTTGCACAAAAATTTTATCTGGACTGTTTTTTTTTTTGGTACCTTTGTGAATGGTGCAAAGGGAATTGATTTTTTTGCAAATTAAGCTAATAATAATTTAACTTTCTCGCGCTATGATGACATAAATGATGGAATTACACTTTCTACGCTGGCCTGTAAAGTCATTTTGATTTAAATTCTCATCATAATAATTTCCCATGCATGCTGGAATACTGAACTGGATTACTTCATGGCTGAACTGAACATCCTGCCGTGGCAGAGGTTACGTCCTTGCGCGGTTTTTCATTGTTTGAACGTTCCGACAGCTGAGACGTATCTGCACGTCGGGCAGGAGGCATATGCAAAGTGCGATGCGAATATGGTTGAACCTTTTATTTGCACCGGAATAGTACTTATAAGACTTGTTCTCGGCTAGTCTCTCATGTCATCTGAGGATTATCCGAGAGGCCGACAGGACAATGAACAGCGCGGTGTTCTAACGACACCCCAGTTATCTGATATTCCCATATCGCGATGGGCTGACTCTCTTTGAGAAGCGTCTCCGCTTTTCGTGTCCCATTCAACTAACACACTGGCGTATCATGCACTTCTTATTTAAGATATTATGGATTCAAAAATTTTAGAATAAGATTATATAACTCAGTACCTACTAAATTCCATTTATTCAACAACAATAATTGCACTGATCGTATATTTTAAACAAAAATTAGCTCTTGTCGCTTTCCATTGGTCGTTTATGAATTTTTGGTAACCTATAGCCATCATGACTTGGTCGCCGCAAACCGACACATCTGACTTGCAGTAAAATTACAGTTATTTGGAAATTACCTATAAATGAATAACAGTTACAGTAAGTAACCGTGACTCAGTTTCACTCATCACCATGATGAATCGACCATCCATCGTTTTTGGTCTAATTTTACTGGACTAAATTATGATGAACTTATTTTCTTAATTAACTGATGAATATCTTCTTAATATAGATAAAAATAGGTAGAAATTAATTATACACTTATACCTATTATTATTGGAAGTCAAGCTTTTTTTGCATATAAGCATAACATGAAACAGGTATACCACGTTACTTTAAATAAAACATGTGCATGTTCTTGATCGCATTCTAAAGCTGATATAGTTTAAAGTTGAAGGTAGAAGCTATAGGTACGAAGCTGCAACTTGAATTCAAATTGAACACGCAATGTATAATCAACCATTATTACAATTGGAAGCAGCGTGTTCGTATAGGTTTCATTTTCTTAAAAATCGCTGCAGAAAGGTACACATTATAATCAGCGCCTGCAGATGTATGGATTTTTAACATTTATCCTGCCGCGATCCGCCCCTGGCTCGTATCAAGATGAGCAACCTCTTTGAGAAACGTCCGTTCTAGTGGAACATTCTCAGTTTTTAAACGGCGTAATTTACATTCAACAAGTACACAATTTCAGACCATGCAGAAGTGTTAAAATTATAGTGCTATGGCGCTATTGAATCCGAAATAATTTTATGATTATCACTTTCTAAGGAGGAAAGCGGCCATTTTTCGGTACTGAGACATGGATGTATCAATTTGTAAGTACATCTATCCTATATCATCCAAATTAAATTATTATACTTGATTAAGTAGGTAGGTATCTACTACGTTGATCTGTAATATTTCTTTTCTACTACCAAGACGATAATCATGTTATTACTACCAAATAATAGCTATACAGGGTAAGTCATTGATATGGGAAAGCTCGATTACACCTATACCATTAAAGATATCGAAATGAACCAAAAAGTGTTGTAAATGGGAGGGTAAAGTACAGTTTGTAAAATTATTTTCACATACACAGGATGGCCCAATATCGCTGTACGCCATACAACTTTGTTATTTTAAATGGGACACCCTCTATATTATTACATTTTCATATTGTTTGAGAAAAGTTAAAAAGAATGGTTTGTAAAGTTGAAGTTTCTAATGAGCAATTTATGGGTTATAAACAAATGAAAATCGCGATTTTTCATTTTCAAAGCAGCTTATATTGAAAACGGCTCGAGATATGGAAAAACGGTTTACATGTCCCTATCTTAATTTTTAATTTGGTACCTATCATGTATCTGAAATTTTTATACCGGGTGATGAAAATAATCAAATTTTTTACCACTTTGTATAAAAATTTCATCAATCCAATAGGATACCGCTTGAAAAGTTAAGATAGGAACATGTAAACCGTTTTTCCATATCTCGAGCCGTTTTCAATATAAGCTGCTTTGAAAATGGAAAATCGTGATTTTCATTTGTTTATAACTCATAAATTGCTCATTGTCATTACAAACTTCAACTTTACAAACCATTCTTTTTGACTTTTCTCAAACAATATGAAAATGTAATAATATAGAGGGTGTCCTATTTAAAATAACAAAGTTGTATGGCGTACAGCGATATTGGGCCATCCTGTGTATCTAAAAATAATTTTACAAACTGCACCTTACCCTCCCATTTACAGCATTTTTTGGTTCATTTCGTAATCTTTAATGGTATAGGTGTAATCGAGCTTTCCCATATCAATGACTTACCCTGTATAGTGACGCAAGTGTTAATTTTTGACATCTATACTGATGCTATGTATAACCAAATGTCAAAGAGTGTAAATACTTTTATATAGGTTGAATTTTTCAGGGCATGTTCTATTAAAAATTAGAAGTAAGTGATTCAACCATAGAAAACTAAGAAAGCTCATGCACGATTCTTATTGAGAAGTCGACGTCGACTAACTTCAATTCTTTGTTTGCGGATGCGTTGTAAGATAATTTTTTTAAAGTCTTTGAAGAGAGTTACTGTAAATATATTTCTTCAAGTTTTTAACCTGCAACATGCCGAACAGGACCGGTACTCAAAATTTTTGATACTTTTTAAATCTGCTCAACGAAATGGATGGAGACCCGCAGCCTAAATCTGACGATCTCTCAACAATAGGAACCAAAAACTCACTTCCAATAACCAATTTTGTACCACATTCTTCTTCACATCTAAACTCATAACAAAAGAATTAGGAACAACCTTCTCTTCTGCCCCATCAACGACTGGAAATCTTTTTTGCCGGTCGCCAAGACAGTCACCAGTTTTACCAGATCCACCACTTACATCTGTGTATTGACACAGATAGACGTGACATGTAATTACATCGAAGGCTACTGAGCGGCGAATCTGTTGGCGCAATTATTTTCTTCATACCCTTCCATCGAGTTCCAGGAAAGAGTCCCTCCATTATCCCTCCCCTAGAATCCAAAATCTCGAATTATGATAGCCTTGGAAAAAAATAACCTTCTGCTCCCTATGATGACGTCCATGTTATCGTACTAAAAAAATTTCACGAGCAGGCTGTCACATATTTTATATCGATTTTCCAGAAAAAAGGTCCATACCAAATAATCGACCAGTGGCACTGCTTTTAGCAATAGCTAAAATTGATAACCTTCTAAAGTCCTTGGAAGGAACTATTATAATCGGCCCACGACCACCAGTACGGCTGCCGCAAACAGAGATATGCCGGAGACCTCCTCAGCTACACGTTACCGAACTGTGGAACACCGCAGTGAAGTATTAAAAGGTCGGGGAGGTTCGAGTAGGAGTTTCACCATGGTTCGGGTACGGCGAAAAGGGCCCTCGGTGGCCTAGTCGCTTGGGGTGCACCACCCCAACCCACAATACTACTACTACTACTACCATGCGGAATTGTTGGCAAAACTATGGAGGCTTATAGCATGTCTAAGAAGTTCTGCTTGTGGCTTAATTACACGCAGATAAACGTTACATGTAATTTCATCAAAGGCCACTGAGCGGCGAACATTATCTTCTTCGTATATGATTCCCTTTCATCGATTTTTAGGGAAGAATCCCTCATTTTATAACCTTATCAGTAATATCAAAAATGATGAAAAAAGCTATTGATCACCTTTTAAGGTAGGTACTTGGAAGGATAATATAATCGTCTCGCGATCACCAATACCTACAGCTTCCGCAAACAGAGGTCAACGCAGGAGACCTCCTCGGTTGCGTTACCAAACTGTTGAACACCTCAGTTGAGCTTGAGCACCATGGTGGTTTGCTGACAAAATAGGAGGCTAATGGCATGTCTGAGAAGTTCTGCTTGTGACTTGAGTTATCTCGAAGATCGTTCCTCTCAGATGGCCATCGATAAAGTTCAGATGGGAACTTTTCTGTCAAACACCGGCGTACCTCATGGTTCAATTTTATCTCCGACTCTCTTTCTTATATTTATAGGTACAATATAAACAATTTGCTAGAAGCAACAAAAGACCCAATTGATAATGCACACTTGCACACTTTTCGCAGAGAGCATCAAGAAGTCTCAATACTTAACAAAGATCTGCAAGAGATTCTAGCGATAGAAATAAAGTGCGGTTTAATGTTGAGAAAACCCAGCCTGGCAACTTCTCCAAAAAAGGTGAACGTTTAGACTCAACAAGACATGGTGATGATGGAACGTCTGTTTTTATCGCCACCTTTTCGTTTACTTGACGTGAGCCTGGGAGCTAACATGCCTTGACATGATCATGTTGCAGGTTTGACGAAGAGTGGCTACTCAAAAACTTGGAACAGTCTTGAACATCGAAGAGAAGTCGCTGCCCTAAACCTTTTCAACAGATTTTTATAAAAAAAAATCAAGCACGTTTGATCCCACCTACAACACGTCGAGTTGTAATAGTTCATCCTTATCAGGGTAAATTTTAATAAAATAAAAAACTATTAGGTAATAAACCATGTACCTATCCCTGATATTTATAATCTGATGACCATATTTGCAGTTAGCTGTGCGATAGCTACGGATGCACATGCAAATATAAGAAACTACTTCAGAGCCTCAAATTCAATTTTTAAAATCATAATAACGATAATGATATCGTGCGTACGTTGTTTCGAGATAATTAACAGTAGGTATGGAGTCCCCTAGGAACAAAATAAACAGTAGGTATGGGTAGGTATGGGATCCCATAGGAGCAGCCGTCACTAGTGGTCGTTTTTTTTTAATCCATCACAATATGTCGTTAATATAAGATGGCAAGTTTCTGATGGAAATGGTGGAATTCCGAGCGCTTATGGCTAAATGAAGTCCGAGTATTTTCAAACTGCCGATAATTTATCAACGTCCCGGTCCGGCTGTGAGCGGCCATTACTCTCCTGCGGCCTCACACAACGTGCTGATTGCGCTAAGAAACAATGTGGGAACATACACGAGTGAGTTCGGAGTCCAGCGCTGATTTATTCTTCCGAATTCGTTACTCTCTTTTGTGCATTACCTACCGGTGGATCATGTCTTGAAGTCTACCTTATAAATGGAGGTCATTAAAGACTTTTCAACGGGTTCGTACCTACACCTATTTAAACTGGTTATCAATATGCAAGTGCGTTATTAAGTATAATATAAGATTGTCGTTCTGAAATTTGGTTACTAATTAATTATTATTAATCAGACAAAATTAATTATTTTGTCAGACAATACTTATACCTAGGTACAAAGGGCAGTTTAGTTACTCCTTTTCGGTAAAACAATCTCACAGGCATGGAAAAATTTGTAGAAACTTTATGCCCATGTATGCACAATACATTTTGAGAGCTAGAGAGAGTTTCAAATTGCCCACCCAATACAATTCTTTGGAGGAAGTATAAACCTAAACTGGAAGAGACTGTACAGATTCTGGAATTAGAGCTGCAAGAGATGAGAGAAAGTTGTGAAGAGATTACCTATAGATCGTTGATGTTAAAAATCTGGAACTTATTATACTCACACTGCAAATTTGAGGGGAAAGCAAAAAAAATTTAAGAGTAGGGACATACACATTTTGTCATTGTCAAAAATTATATCGGAATTTTCTGGAACATACAAGCCGAAATTTTGTGGGCTATTGGCAAATCATTAAAAAAATTGTCTAATTTTCGAACTCTTTGTGTTTTCCGTCATCTTGATATAGGGGGAGGGGGGTTAAGTTATTTTTTAAAGCTTATTTTTGAAAATAGCAATAGTGAGGAACACTTTCTTGTACCTATATAGAGTGAAAATCCCTACAAAATCACGTTAGCTGATTGTAAATAATAAGAAAAAAATGAAAAAAATTTTATGGAAAATGTTTACATCTTCAGCTCGGACGAGCTACCTTATGAGTGAATGGATTATGGTAAAGCATTGGAGACCATATATTTCATGTTTTTCAGGTAAACGACAACACAAAAATGTGTCAAAATTGCAATTATTTCATTTACCAGTGTTACATTTTAGGCGAGAATTAGATTAAAATGTTAAACCTGTATCTTTTGAAGCATTCTATCGATTTATGATTGACTTCAACAATATTAAACCCCATTATATACTCAACTCATATTGGTGTATACCGAGTATAGATAAGTATAGGCAGGTATATCAATCATATAAAAATAATGATTTTTTTTCTCATTTCAGGTTTCAGCTGCAGCAAAAATTACTAGTTTAAGGTATCAATGTTGCAAAAAGAGGCCATAAAGTATAGTATGCCGGCAATGTTGCCGATAAATCAGTCAGTAGAGTGACCGTCTCAAGGGGCGGACCTGGATATGATTTACTACCTAACTCGCCACTCTTGCATGTGATTATTATAATAATAAAAACGCTTTTTGATACCTCGCCTCGAGCTACTCGAGTCCCTTTCCATGCTTCCTTCTCTATCCAGATTATAATTTTCCTCTTACTCCGACATATTCGAGAATATGGACTATAGAAAAAGACGCGATGAAAACATAGGGCGCGTATACTGATAGATGAGAGAGGATTGATTTCTGAAGATCATTTTAATTGAGAATCATGATTCTTTTCTTTTTTGTAGTAGGTATATACCCTCTACCTACCTAGCTATGGATCAAGACGATTGGTTTTGATTAAAAGTTAATTGGTATGATTGAAAATTCATTATATGATGAATAACTTACTTATATATAGAAGGTACCAGGGTGGGTAACCATGGATGTATTCTTTACTGCGAAGACTTACCTGGAAAAAAAAATAACTATCAGTATTATTGCACCTAATTAATAAATTATTTTAAATTAATAATTAAAATTTTAAAGTATCAGTTACGGTGTTAATGGCCCATTATTTTTGAGTTGGGCTTGATTTAAAAAAAGTCAATAAATGAGTAGGTACAAGATAAACATATTAATGTCTCTTAAAAATTTAATTAATCATCCAATAAACTATTAGATACTAATAATAGACAAAGAAGATTCGCTTAAAATTCGAGATCTAGCGCTGTATACCCATCATGATGATAAGAATTAAAGACTTGGCTGTTGAGTAAATTAGTCGTATAATAGAGACATTAATCAAACATATTCGAATGTATACGATTCAGGAGCATTTGCAGAATGATTATGATATTCCTGTTGACTTTTATGCCTGTTTTACGACGTGTTTAACGCGCATAACAGTCACGTAAATTGGCTTTATTGCCTCGTAAACAACCTGAGAGGGCGCATGTGCCGATAAGGAAACATAAAGGACTCTCATACTCGACTCCTGTTGAAGAGGTTTTATGATCATTTTGCAGGATTGCCAAGTTATTAACAAATTTCGTTCATGTTTTTATCTATAGGTAGGTAAGTACCTACTTATCTCTTATCCCAACAGATAAATTAATTACATTAGTACCTATATAATAATAAATATACAGGGTGAATCAAATTCGAGCTACCTACATCATTTTGCTCTCGGAAACTATATAGAAGAATAAATGGCACAGCTCGGTTAACTTTTTCAATCGTTGCTGAATATCCTGAAAAAACTGAGAAATCAAAATTTCTTATTTTAGCTACGTATATCTTTTTTGTTACCTACTGAAAATTAATAAATTATTTTTTGTAAGTTCACATAAGTCGTCAAAAGCTATCTATTAGATATAATTAAACAAAACTTACACTTTCTACCTCGAAAGGATATTAAAAGAAAGTAGACAGCATACAAGAGATTTTATTTACGAAATAAAAATAAATTCTGAGAAAGATCGTAAAAAATGTTTTGAAAAGTTATGCATCAAATTTTTTGGAGAAGAGATGGTTAAATAGTCATGGAGAAAGGATGTAAAAATTAAAAATCGTGAGAGGTAACACTCACGTCCCTGGTTAATTGCCATTGGTTCGCATTGTCGAGAATATGACGGAATTTCTCCAGCTAGGCGAAAAAATGAAAACATTCATCAGATAAGTGACCAGCTTTTTGTTTCGTTGAAAAAGTTCCATTAAAAAATAATAATAAAAAGAGTGAGTTAAATGGCTATCACGTTTTGCGAAAAGATGCAAAAATCGAAAATCGTAGAGGTAACACTTGTTCCTGGGGAACAATTACTTATTCATTGTTATTTGTTATTAGTTCTATACCTACCTAATCTAAAAATCTTTGTCATTTGGTTTGTTTTTTCCTGCATCTGGTCACTCAAATGAGGAACCTTCGCATTCGTTCACATTGCCGAACAAATTTTTATTCCACTGAAGCAATAAACCATCTTGTAGGTTAGGGAAAATGGTTTTGGATGACACTTTAAATACAAAAACTCAAAATGACAAAAAATGCATGGAGTTAGCTGGTTTTATTTCTTTATATCTCGTAAACGGTAAGAGGTACGGGATTTGTTAAATTAGAGAAAAGATTCCACTTTAGTGACCATCTTGAAACCGTCAAGACATAGTCAAAACCTACCTACAAGATATATAATATATATAAATGGTACACCGTTCCTGAAATATCCTGAAAAAACTGAAAAATCAAGATTTCTTATTTCAGTCATTATTATTGAAAAGAAGTAAATTAGTTTTTGTAGACATCAAAGGCCACATCTGATTTTTCAAAAATTTTCAAAGCGCACTAGATTCCGGGGTTTAAAAAATCAAAGAAACTAAAAATGTATCCCATAAAAAAATTCTTCAGATTTGAATTCTTCTTTTTTCGAAAGAAAAATAACCTTTATTCAATCGAATGTCACAAAAAAAACCACAAGGCAAACAATTTCACGTCGCGACGTCATTTGGTGAAATTATTTTTCTTTTTTTCCGGAAAAAAAAATAAAATTTTGAAGAATTTTTCATGAATGTGATAAATTTCAGATTACCTTGATTTTTTTATTACCGAATAACACGATAAATCCATATGGCGGCAACAATAAAAACAAAAGGCGTCAATCACCCTGGAATCTGTTTATTTTTTATTTTTGAATTTTCAAATGGTTGACGACTTATGTCGGTAAGCCTACAAAAAATAAAATAATATATTTAGTTATTTACTTTCAAAAATAAAAAAGATATGATGAAAAAAAGATAAATCTCGATTTTTCAGTTTCTTTCAGGAGATTCCAGCAACGCCTCCTATCGCTTAGGAGATCCCACCAATGATGGGTATAGCACCAAAAATTACCACCTGATTTGCTGGAAAACTAGTTCTGTTCAAATAAATCTGGGATAACTGTTTGGGATAACTTTTTTGTTGTGTTTTGTTTGCGGCTTTCAGCATGTTAGTTGTAACTTGATTTCATATATCTCTTGGCGATACTCATACTCGCAACAAAAGGAAATTCATTATGATTAATGGAAGTAACAAGAGGTAGGTAAGTAATTAATATTAAAGAATCCAGATAAAATGAGAAATGTAATTTTTATTTTTTTAACTTTTAATTCTTTGACAAATAAAAAGAACTGTCATCTTTGCTGACGGAATGGTAACGCACATAAACCCCATTATTTACAATAAGAATTATTTAAAATTGTCCCCTATAACTTCCAAAGAAACATTTTTTTCTCATTAGATATAAAAGGTTAAGTATCAATGAAAAATAAAAAGTATTATTTAAAAAAAATGTAGATATTTAATAAAATAAATATGTATAAGTGAAATGTGCATAAAGTGTTATAATAATATAAAGAATCTAAATAATGATAATTTGAGTTAGTTATTGGCAACAGTGAGCAGAGATTAAGAGAGGAGAAACCACTTAAAGTATCATAAATGTCATCAAAACTGTTGATGGGTTTTGAATTAACTTTATTGGCCGGAATATTGCTTTTATTGTCGGCCTAATTGTAACTCAGTCAGTGGTTTTATGAGGTTTTAATGCGGGCTGTTGATGTAATTGTCTTAATTTAATTGTCTCTCAGTTGAGGAGGTGTGTTTGGGGGATCCGAATCGTTGCCCCGTTCGATTTGTTAAGAATTATTACTCCGGCGGAGGCCTTGAATATCTTGGTCAATGTAAATGTAATAACAAGAATAAATTTTTACTATTTGTTTTGTTGTTCTTATGATTAATGACTTGATTGTAATGCTTAAAATAATTAGGTATACCCTTGTAAATTGAGATCTAGGTAGACAAAAATGATTTAGTTTCGTTTTAAAGTAGATTTTTTGACAAACTTGATTGATGTTTAAATTAAAACCTAAATTTATCTTTTATAAAAGTCCATGAGAATATCACTTGCGTGTGAGTGAAGGTAACAACAGAATAAAATTGCCCAATAATAATTAAATAATCCCTTATGTTTGTCTAAAAAATGCTTGAAAAATTGTTATGATAATGTATTCATATAATTAAAAATGTCCTTGAAATATGATAATAATTCCTTATTTATGATGTCTATAGTATGTGTGGCTTTTGTGAATATTACTTAAGTATAATATTCCACTTAAAGTTGCACTAACCTTCTCAATTTTTTGTTTTTAAAATTATTTCGAGTACCTACCAAATTATGACCAGCTCTGACGACTTCTTGGGGTCATAATTTCGAGAAGAAAAACATTCGTTTGTGCTGACATGTCACATTTTCGTGATGAAGCTTTCTATTTGCTGAATTCAACAACTCCAGATAATAATACTGTCGTGGGTAACAGAAAATTAAATGAATCAAAAAATCCAAAAAATATGCTTCATGCATGAAGTGAGCCTGGGAAAGTCGGGAAAAACAGATTGCTATAGCGCATTTGACTGACCATCGTTTGACCACTTTTGTCATATCAGACAATAATTTTGTTTGGAGCCCTTATTTGCTTTGGTAAAATTACAAAAAAAAAATTCCCCGCTACCTTCACAAAAATTACAGATTGTACTTACTTATATAAAAAGTGACGTTTTATTGGTTTGACCATCTGATGACAACTTTTTTTTCCGTTCCGGCTAACTTCACAATGATTCTCTCTGGAAGCTAAACACGATTCATTTCTGGGAGTCGAAACGTGCTCACCCTGTTTGTTGGGTGATCAAACGTGGTCATTCACAAAACTTTCAACTCAAAAAAACAAAACACAAAGAATTGTGAAGTTAGCTTGAACGGAAAATTTAAAAAATCATTTTTTTTTCTGGACGTGGTCAAACAAAATTATTGGGTGATCGAACGTTGCCAAATTATGGTCAAACGAATGGCCATAAAACATCTAACAATTTTGAAAATTTTGTGTTAGATTTTGTTTTACCGAGACCGCTCTCGGTAAAACAAAAGAGAATTCGTTATTTTTACGATTCTTCGCTCAATTTTTTCTTTGCTATATAGACTTGCTAACCAAACGACCCCCGGAAACTAACCGTTTATCTTCCAGAGAGATGTGAAGTTAGCCAGAGAGGAAGAAATACCTTATTTTCTGGACGTGGTCAAAGAAAATGATGGGGTGGTCAAACATGACCAAACGATGGTCAAACGAATTAGCAATGAAACGTCACTACTTAAACAATTTGGAGATTTTGTGGATTATAGCCGTTATTTTTTTACTTTTACTTCACTTAAACGCTAAAAAAAAAGATGCATGGTCAGTCAAAATTATACTGGGTGCATGGTCAAACGATGATCAATCAAATGCGCTAATAGCGATTTGTTTTTCTCGGCTAACTTCACCAAGCTCAAAAAATATTGCAGTTGGTGCAGGTTACCATTTTTGATCCTTAATAAAGACTGCAGGGAATCGTTTTCATCCCAAATGCAATAAGGCTTTCGTTCAAGTATAGTTTTCCGTTTTTCGAGTTTAATTGCTAATATATTTGTGCAGATTTGTAATCCAAACAGAAATTTAGCACTGCTTTCCGTATTAGTTGCTAAAACACGCTGAAAAAACTGAAAATTCGAGTTTTCTTATCGCCGCCATATTGTTTTTCCATGTCATTTGCTATACAAAATTATTATTTTCATAGAATATCAGTATGACGTCATATTGCTCGCCTTATGGTTTTTCGTGTGTGTGATCGAGCATATACCCATAATATTATAGGATTAAAACTGAGCGGGGGATCTTGGTTGACCTTGCATCCTTCGGGTTTTTTTGGTTAATGATTCCTGCTAATGACGTTATTCGGTGGGGTGGGAAAATTTTTATTCTATTTTTTAAAATAAAAGAAAAAGAAACTCTCTTTTCTATTTTATAAATTTTTGGTTAAATTGATTTCTTTAATATCAAATGACATAGAAAAACACTATGGCGGCCATAAGAAAAACACAAATAGATACTTAAACTCAATTAAAACTCAAGCCTCTAATAGTCGGATTTGGATTTTTCTCGAAATATCTTAATAAAATTTCTTGTTTCAAGACAAATAATTCAAATTCCTTGTTGAGATTTTCTTGAGAAGAAGATGATTAGTGCTTGACGATTTATGTAAGCCTACGCAAAAAGTCAATAAT
Source organism: Malachius bipustulatus (assembly GCA_910589415.1). Taxonomy (NCBI): domain Eukaryota; kingdom Metazoa; phylum Arthropoda; class Insecta; order Coleoptera; family Melyridae; genus Malachius; species Malachius bipustulatus. The sequence continues at coordinate 21,100,891 of OU342633.1, forward strand.
AAACAAACATAATGGCTTAAATAAGGTTTTTGCATTTTTCAGTTTTTTTCTGGATATTTCAGAAACGATTAAAATTATCCTGAACTTCTTATCAGATTACAAATCGCAGCACAAAAATACGGAACTTTGCCCTCATTAACCTTCTCAGATAACAGCAGGTAATATGGCCAAAATAGTTGAAGATTTTTCATAAATTTTAGCCATATTTAGAAATTTCCTCGCAACCTTAAAATTTGAAAGCTTTTGAACTCAGCAAACGATAATGAAAAAGATAATTTCTTGGACAGCGGGTGACAAATTATATTTCTTATGCCTATTAAAATCTGATGAAAACAAAACAAAAAAAAATCTTCGTGAGCATTTCTATAGTTACATGATGGAAAAAATATACCTACCTAATAATATTTCTGTACCTCTTCTAAGATATACGTCTCCTATAAAAATTATTACCATGCACTTTGAAACAATAGACTTACGCAACGAAATTTAGAGAGATTAGATTCCAAACATGGCTGGTAACACAAAAAAAAAATAATAACGTAGGATATACCAACCAAACCGACCGGGAAATAACTTAGCGCTTCATGAAAGGAAAGATAGGAGTTGATATATTAGATCCTCGCAGAGACTGTTTAAAAAATTATCCGTCGAAACATCATATACGAACATCGCGAATGACACGAGAATAAATCAGATTAGAAACGAAACAACGCGATTTAAAATTGTTATCAGTCTTCTGAAACAATGAACCTCCATTAATAGAGAATAACTCAGCGGTACTAATTCGAACGGTATTCCTTCATAGAGCCGTGGATTGTTGAGAGCCACACGCACGCAAGCAGGTAAGCTGAAAAGTGATTGGTCGTTGCCGGCACATGGCCTTTGTAAATCCTTCAAAACAAAGGAAGGTTCGTGATTATTAAGCCCGGCCCAAAATGTAATATCAATCAGTGTCGTACGTGCGGGGGCGTTCGGACGTTTATAAATAGTGTGTATGCAATAAATTTGACTAAATCATAATATTTAAGGTCAAAGTAGGCAACAATGATAATAATAATAGTGATAGATAAATAATTATTGTAAGATATAAAAATATTCCAAACAATTTCATATTACTTTACTTATATTATGATATTTCAAGTAGGTATTTATTTAAGTGATGAAAAAAGTGAAAAATTCTTAAATTTATTGTATTAATTTGTTTTTTTTTTCTTGTTTTTTTTTCACATCATTTGCATATTTTTTTAAGAAAGGAGGCTTTTTTGCGTAAAACACTACAATTTCATCTTTCATAACAAAAACAAACAAAAGAAAAACAGGAAAAAAGACAAACTCCTATATATTAAAGCAGGATGAAAAAAAAAACTTTGAAACACAATTCACAGGATTGAAAGAACATTTTTCGAACTTTACGTTGTTCTAAAAAAAATCTTCTATTAATGTATGTGGGATGGGTAATAAAAGAGGAAAACTCATGAAAGTTCATGAGCATATTTTTAGAGAAAGTGAATTGAAGTTTTCAGGCTAGACAGCTTTACTAATAAGCTTTAGCCTTGAAAAATTGTAAAAGAAAATAATAAAAAGATATAAAAGATAAGAAAAATTTTCATAAAACGTTTATTTCTCTAAAAATAAAATTTTCGACTTTCAAAACGCCCCTCTCGTTTTATCTTTCAACATTAGAGAACGAGATTTTGCAATCTTAAAGAGAACTTTGGACTTGCGTTCCTTTCTTACGTCAAAATTGCGCTGCTTCTGCAGGTTGTCCTTGCTTCGCAACATTTGAAAAAAAAATTCTTGAAGTAGGTATAACATTATCTTTCCATCAGTTTCACATCATCAGTTTTCAATCTAGGATACTAAAATTTTTGTGGGACTAAGATGTTCATAAGGTGTGGTTTGATGTTGCATTTGAATAAAATCGGTCGAGCCGTTTCAAAATGACGGTCATTAAAATTTTTGTAAAAATTTCTATTTTTTAACCCCGGTATATTCGAGATTTAGAATTAAAAACTTAGAAATCGAAACAACAGGACATAAGGAGAATTTTACGCCAGCTTTACGCTAATGTAAATTTATTCAATTTTTCCCTTAATAAGCCAGTGGCGTGCGTATAAGAAAAGGATAAAAATGTATAAATTTTTAACCATTATGAGCACATTTTTTACGGAATTGAAGTTAATTTTTCAGAGTGGACAGCTACACTAATAGCCTTTATCCTCAAAAATTTTAAGAAGCCAAAAATAAAATTGGCGGAGATATTCTAATTTTTTTAAGTGAGGTTTTTTCCTCTAAAATATCAAATTTTCTACTTTCAAAACGCCCCTTTAGCTCCATCTTTCAAGATTTGCGCACGGAATTTCGCAGTCTTGTAAAGAACTTTAACTTTTCTCTACAAAAGTTACTCAAAATTGCGTTACTTCTACAGGCTGTCCGTTATTAAAAATTTGAAAACACCAATTATTGTTGCCACATCATTTAAGGTCGCAACATAGCGTACCACTAAGATGCACCGAGTGGGACCTGAAATTTAAATCGGTATCTATATGTAGCCCCAGAAACTTGACAGAGGGGCTGTGCCCCGCAAGGTCCAAGGTAGCCTTATTTTTCAACGTGAACAGCAAGCGAGATGACTTTTCTAGATTAAGCTGTAACCTGTTGGAGGCAAACCAACTGTTGACACGTGACAGCGACACTTTCCCAGAACAGGCAACATCCTCATGCCTCCCACCAGATGTAATGATGGTCGTATCATCCGCAAATTGGATCAATCTCGACATGCCAGAAGCATAAGGAAGGTCGTTAACGTAAATTAAAAATAAAAGGGGTCCCAAGACAGAGCCTTGAGTAACTCCCATTGTTACTGGCAAAAAGTCCGAAAAAACACCCCCAATTCTCACTGACTGGAGTCTATCGGTCAGAAATGACGCAATCAATTTCACGCTCGAAGGGTGCAAGTCATAAAAGTACAACTTGCGAATCAGGATCTCATAAGAGAGGAAATCGAAAGCCTTACTCAAATCCAAAAACTGAACTAACGTGTAATCACCTCTTTCAAAACCCTCCAGGATACTCTCAGTCAGGTCGACCAACGCACTGGCCGTAGAAAACCCGGTTCGGAAACCGAATTGGCTCTCAGAAAAATAATTACCCTGTGCAGGTGAAAAAGGAAATCAGTTGTTGTTTTATAATTTTTTCCAACACCTTAAAAAACACCGGAAGGATGGAAATCGGCCTATAATTTGACGGACTATCAGTCGATCCTTTCTTGTGCACAGGAAAATTTTTCTCGCAACGAAAGTTTCTGCTTTCCGCTTCTTTGAAATTACTTTTTTGGAAATGTCAGTTACGGTACACAATTTCCGTACCGATGTATAGGTTATTTTTGAATTCTTTAAGAAAAATTATTTGATAAAGTCGTTTGGATTCACAATAAAAAACATGACATTCTAAGAAAAACCTTTCTATAAGAATAATAATATGCAAACTTTTTCATAATTTTCTTATAAAATATAATTCATTATATTTTTAATGGCGAATATAGCGGGATGTTGGAATGTATAATAATTTTACCTACTTACCTATATAAAAATATAAGGAATGATTTTTATTGATCTCGAACAGCACGTCACTGCCACGGTTTTATTAAAAGAGCTTGAAGCAATTACGGAACGAAGTCTAGTCAGTCTCTCTATAATTGGAGTTTTAGGATGGAATATAATTAAAAAGAAGATACCATCTATATTATACACTAACGTGCTTTCTAGTTCACAAATTCAGTTATTATGTTTGACATTTGCCGATGCAACTCTCATCTAACTCGTTTAATTTTAGGGTCTGGGACCGAAGTCTGGTAACCTCCTTATTCGCGTATAATTTTAAGGAGGACTGGTAATGGTAATTATCTTGGAACAATAGAAATTAGAAGACCAATTTTGTTGGACTAATTTACGTTGGTTTTTTTTTGTCATGCAGAGCGTCGCATTTCCTGCGTTCATGATATATGTCATTGCTACTTGATAATAATCCTACTCGTACCTATACCTACTGCGATGCATGCAAGTGATTAATATGTCTACTCTATTTCCATTACTAATTACTATAATATAAATCGAGTAATATATAATCAAGTACTAATGATATAATTAGTGTTTAGGTATATACCTATATCTACTGATAACTTAATAAAATTTATTGCTTTATACACAAGAGTGAATAATCGATTTATACACTTTATGCATAAGTATACGGTTGTTCGATATAAAAATATTTAATATAAACAAATTTATTAAGTAGGTGCCTACTATTATTATAAATATAAATATTAATAAACTGCATGAGTATAATAATATTGAAAGCACCTGTTTGCAGTTTCTTGAACTCATCATCAATGTGTTAACATCATAAAAACCATAAAACCTAATTTAAAAAATTTAATTATTTAACTGGACTATTATATTTATTTATTTTAATTTATTTTTTTAAATTAGTATAATTATTCTTGTTTTCATTTTTATTTTTATCAATTTAATTCGGGCATTAATTTCTTTTTTTTGGATTCTTATATAAAACACATTGGAATGTATAAGTCGTTCAAAGATATAGTGAAAGTTGACTTATCATGGTAGATTATAGGGGGTGTAAGAACACAGCGGGAAGTGAACATTTTACATAAAAGGACTTTGACAGGTTCACTCAGAATATTATACCTAGCTGCCTAAAAGTAAAACCGTATCGATGGAGACTTGTGAAAACAGGTCCGGACTTCTTAAAATATAACATTGGATATATGCACCAAAATGTGCTTCTTAGAATAATTATCGTGCGCGCACAGTTTAAAATACATTATAAAGTTTAAATAAACTATATTTGAAAAAACATAATTTTGTTAATATATACCTAATTATGTATAGTTGAAACAATAATAATTTTTTATTATTGCTATTATAAGCGAATATTTTACGTGTTTATTTGAATACATACCTACATGAATTGCATAAAAAAAATATAATGGCCGCATAAGAAAGAACAAAACATGACTGTAATACGATCTAGATGGCTTTGGATGTTTTAAAATTATCAACAGCAGCTCTTGAAAACTTATGTAAAAAAATACAATAAATAATAATTATCAATAATGAAAAAGTAATAGGGCCGAAATATGAAATCTCGATTTTCAATTTTTTTCAGGATATTTCAGTAATGATTAAGTTATCCTAATTTATTCTCCGAATCTTATTTTTCCCACCCTGTATAACACAAAAATATTGACAGATGTATTATTATTATTTTTTTTATATTCCTATGATAAAAATGTGGCAAATTATTTTTAAACTTTTTTCGGTAGGTAGGTAAGTCCTTAATTTTCCAGCTTTTTGAAAATTGGCAACCTTTTCTAATTTGACCTATTAACTCTTTAATTTGAAAATGAAACTGGTCAATATTTGTTTTAGTGTATTAAAAAAATATTTATCAGACTTAAACCATGAACTATTACAAAATTCCGTTAAATAAATCTTCAAGCAACAAGCATACTGATGAATGTGAGAGTTCAAGAACGATGAAGTATCCGCAAGTATTTTTAAAAGAAATATAACCGGGAATAGAATTTAAATAATACTTCCCTGTTACTGTTCCTGCTTTACTCTACCCTGGGATTTTCATATAGAAGCGTAGAAAATGCAGATATAATACCTACCTTGTTTACATTTTTGTAAGTGCTTTATACCTCTATATCCACCATGACAAGTCAACTTTCACTAAATCTTTGAACGACCTTGATGTGCTATAATCATATAGTAGGTATAGGTTAACCTTCATGTGTTTTTTGACAAAAAAATCAGTGATATAACATTTTTTTACATACAAAATATTTAGTTTCATTTACTTATGTATATAAGTACTACGTACATTTACATAATACCTACGCCACTGGTCAGCTGTTTCTTTTGAAGTTACTGTCAGAGAGTAAATGAATAAAAAATTAAAATAATACTAAGATGAAGTTCGCAGAATAAATATTTTTTCAATTCTGAGTTGTAGAAGAATTTAATACTTAATTATTATTTAGACTTCAACATTTCGCATTTGCATCTAAAAAGTTTCTAAGAGAAAAATGTTATACCTACGAGAAACACGTTATTTTAGCGCACAAGGGTTATTTTGCAGCCTAAATACGGGACACTAAAAGATGACCGTTGACGAATTTTTTTTTTTCTCCAACTGCTTATAGGTACATTTTCCCGCATGATGGCGAAGATACAGGGTGCCTGGAAAAATTAAGCACCAACAAGGATGGTATTATACGCGTTATTAAAGAACATTCCGTATCTATCAACTGACAATTAAATCAATTGTCAGTGTTACCAACTTGATTTTTTTTAAATAAAACTACCTATGGTACGATTAAGTTAAAAAGTCAGATGTGACGTCACAGTAACCGTCCGAATTAATATTTTTAATTTCGCCAGAAAATGTCAAACAGTTAAATGTCAAGTTGTGAACGAGCGTAAATTATTGAAGGAATCATTCAAACAATAAATTGAACAGTTGGTTTGAGAGCCACTGACAACTATACAGAAAATTTATTCACGTAATGACACTCTATCCTTTGTGCTGTTAATTTAATTCTCATTCAAAACCAATGTTGACGTATACTTATTTATGTGGGATGGAGTGTTTAGACAAACTGGACGGTTATACTATGAAAAACACGTATAGGAAACAAAATAAATCGAACAATCAAAAGGATGTGTAAGTATTCTTAATCGATACGTTACGACTTTTTAAACTTTATCGGACTATACAGTATCTAAGTTAAGAATTTCGTAAAAATTAATTTAAGGGAATAAACGTTAAGGAAATTAATATAAGTACTGGATATTGCATGAAGCAATAAATACAGGGTGAGTTTTTTTCAATGTTTACGGGGATCTCATAAACTACCTCAGTTAGAGGAACGGTTAAAGGTGGAAGGTAATAAAAAATCGTCATAACATCATTATTTTCAGTAAAAACAACATCAAGTCTTATAGCATTTGATTTAGAAAAAAAACTTATTTAGGTAATAATGTCAGAGCCGTAACTATGACTTACATAAAAAAATAAAAGTTTATAAAATTTATATTTAATATCATCAATCAATAAAAGTTTATATCAAAACTCGAGAATGAAAAACCAAATAAAAAATTTTATAACGCCGTTTTATTGCTTATAAAATCGTCTAAAACCTTTTTCCTTAACGATTTTTCTGTAATCCCAATAATAAAAGTGCAGTCTCAGTATAAAGAAATTCGCGGAAACTATGATTTTATGTCAATAAAGTTAAAAAAATTAAAATTAAAAAAAAATCTTAAAAAGCACATATTTCTTCGCAATAATATTGGTGAGAGTATGTCCCCCTGAACGCCACTGGACGTGATAATTTAAATCTACTTGAGGTTAAAGAAGCTTCTTATCACTACAAAATATAGCACTGCCAAATTTCAACAATATCCGCGAAATAATGCTTGAGATACCTACCTATTCACGAAAAGGAAAAGGCAATTTTTAAAAAGTGTACCATCCTGTTGTAGGTAGGTATAGTGAAAAAGCAGCAAGTTGGAATTTTTTTATTTATTTTTTTATTTTTTCACGATTACAGCCTGTTCCTTTATAGTGTATCATGAATATAATGCGTTTATTTCTCAGGATAAAGTTGTTCCAGAAATTCCGACTCTAATACATAGAAATCGCAAGGCCAATAATAAATATATATTTTTTAATATTCACATTCAAAAGTTCCCTCTAAAATTCACAAGAAGGCAACCAATAATAGTCTATATTGATCGCCATCCAGAGATAAAAGCTGGAAACTGGAACGATTTACCGCGGAGCCTCCAGGAAGGATGTAGCGGCAGTCTGTAAAAATTTAGCAAGGACACGACGCGGCAGGCGCGGCCTCTCGCGGGGAATAGCTGAACTAGGTCTGCTCTGAAACGTAACAGGTCTCGTCTAGCGAACTCTGCTAGATACCCTCAATTTGTAGAAATGGTTCGAACCCGGAATGAGATTAGAGAGAGACGTCTTCATCCTCGTTTCTCATGATTGTATTTTATTAAGGCTTACATTCTACAAATTCATTTTGAGTTAAATTGTCTTATACATACCTAAATCTGACTTCTCTCATACATATTCCATGAGCATGATTCACACAAACTTTGTACCTATCGTTCTTACCTATAAAAAATATCATACATCTAGAAAAATAATGAAAATAGGTACCTAGGTAAAAGCTAGTTATACAGGGTGTGTCGCATAAGAAACGAGACAAAACATCGGCGCTTAGGAGAACCCAAAATATGGTAATACATCTATAATACCTACCTACTACGTTGCACCCCGTTTCAAATCTGGAAAAAAATCAATATCTCAGCTATATTTGAGCTCAAAAAACCCAAATTTCGTACACGTTGTGAGTATACCAAGAGCATTCATTGACGGTAAGTATAGAGTTGTAAAATTGTAGCATATATCAATGGTCAAACCAAATGTCAAATAATAACGCTCGTCCTGCGGACTCGAGTAATTAATGCTTTAACAACACAACACGTCTCGTGGAAACCTATGTGTTTTTCGATAAGCGTATCTTGAAAATACCACATTTTAGGACACGTTTACGTTTATATGAACTTTTCGATTTAAAATTGGTCCAGGAATACCTACGCCCTTAGGTAAATTAGTATATCTATTTATATCTACATAGGTACCTTTAAGATTAACACCCTGTAAAGCTACAATAAGGGGGCAACGAAATTGAAATTTCGAACCACATACTGACGTTTGTGATAATCCCCTCATTTCTCGTTTTTCGCTCAAGAACTCTGTCATTAAGAACAAACTTCTTGGCCCAACTGGGTATCGCTCGTATAGGTACGGAATTCATGCAGGAACATGGAAAGGCCATAAATCTATAAAGGAAGATTGAAAATATTTTGTACAAGAACGATATGAAGATGGTTATTTGCAAACTTCTTAATATTACCTAACTATACCTACCTATAAAAATTTTAGGTTAGAGGACAAAATGCGTCACTGAAATATTGAAATATTGATAATATTTCAATTAATTCTCTGCAGGTCTAGTTGTAATTCTAATTATTCATTCAGACCCATAAGTAACAAATGGTCGTAAAAATTCTTTGGTTGATGAAAAATGTGCACACACAATCTGACGTGTTCTTGCCTTTAAAGCCCGATTGTCGGTTGAGATATAGGCCTCACACTTGGAACTATGATGGACACAAAGAAATGGTACGTTAGAAGAAAGATAAATTATGTAATTAGAGACAAACCGACAGACGAGGATACTACGTGCGTGCTATCTTTGCAAGTGTGCGGAATGAAAATTGCAATAATTAATCAAATATAGCGCCATTTGTAATAGATATGTTATTGATATGCAGTGTAAAAAGCGCTGTGCTGAGTGGGTTAGATATTAGTAATATGACGCGCCAATATGGGTGGTCATAATATATTTTATTGCTGACATCATTGTTGTATCACTTCATATGTCCGCATAAAGTAATTTACTTACAAAAATTTTTCAATTTTATTCAATAAATATATGAATACCTATTAGTTTCAGATGAAGATAATAATATGATTGAATTCAATAAATTCAACACTGATAAAACGAATTATCAGGAATTACAGCAGTTCCTAATAATATAGGTAAAAATTAGGTAAGGTAAACTTTCCTTAAGCAGAAGAAAGCTCCTAACAGAAGCCTAAAAAAAACAAACGTGTAAAGTAATTACTGGAATTGATGAAGAAACGTTAGGTCGTATAGCATTTAGCTGATGGCTTGAACCGCAAAGGTGGTCTTTAGTTATGGTTTGTTTAACATAATGGTTGATTTATTGCAGCCATAAAAGTTAATGTTTGGTCGACATCAATCTGGTTTTACAAGTGTTTCGTGACACCTATTTCCCGCCCACTCAATCGCAGAGAAAAATTATGGGATATGATGTGTGCAAATTTTCAAACCAAATACTGCGTTGTATTATGTATTCGGAAAAAAATATAAGTGTACCGTTATACACAGAACGATTTTCTGCACTCTTTTATAAAGAAATCCAATATATGGCAGCCATATATAAGGAAAACAAAAGTTTTGACTATCATATATCTCCGATCATAGTAGGCGAAAAAAACATCAATCAAGTGCCGCACCATCAATAAATACCTACAAAATGTCACATTTTTCCGACATTGCGTTTATTTGATTTTCGGAATCTTCATCTCGGAAGCTTCATCTTCCAAGATTACTTATTCAAGGAAATTTTGCAGTCTTGAAGGATTTTAGTTTTTCGTTTTTAAAAAAAGTTTTCTAATCCCTTCAAAATTCGAAAAAAACCGTTCTTGTCCCGATATTTCAGGTTGCAGTTTTCAATCTATATAGGGAACGAAAATTTTTGTGGGGGTAAGAAGTCAGTGAGAAGCATTTAAAAAGTGATCTGATGTTGCATTTGAGTAAAATCGATCGAGTCATTTCAAAATAGCGATCATTTGAATTTTCGGAAAATTTGCTATTTTAAGTTTTTTAAATGGTGCATGGTCCATCACTTGTCATTACCCCCGAAAAAGAGGGTAATTTGAAAGTAAAAGATTCAAACTGAGGACTATTGTAATTAACATAGGACCATAGAATAGCATAATCAGATTAATTAGTTTTTATTTTAATTAGTTTTTAAAAATCGATTTTTCTTATTCAATACATCGGTAGAATAAATCATTTAATAAAATCAAAATCCCTTTAAAAAATATCAAAAAACTAATTACAAGGCTAATAAATAATAAATCAAATACATAAAATATGGGAATGATTGATTAATAGTGGTAATAAAAATTATCAATAATCGGAACAGGGTTAGTACCTCCATAAATTTTTAATAAATAGTCAGAATAATGCCCATTCGAGTTCAGTGGCACACTCTGTTATGGGGTCTGTTTACTCAAGCTGTTTAATGATTTAGTAACTACCCTCTTCAGATTATTGGTCACTTTTATTACATCTATACCTATGTCAATCATTTTACCTGCGATTAACATATTTTATGTACTTACTTACATATTTTATTTAATTGAATGTAATTAGTTTTTTTTTCATGTTTCTTCTCAGCCATTTTTATTTTATTAATCGATTTCTATCGCTGCAAAGAAGAAAAATCAAATTTATTTTAGTCATTTTACCACCAAATTACAGTTTTTACCGCTAAGGGCAACGAAAAAAATTAATAAATCTGATTGTGCTATTCTATGGTACTATTATAGGTATTATTACACGAATCCTCAGTTTCAATTTTTTATCTTTAGAATTAACTTATAGTTTAGAGGTGGACATGCATAAGTATATAATCAAGATGAAAGAAAAAAAACCATTGAAACTAAATTGACAGGACTGAAAGAAAATTATTAGAAATTTGAGTTAATGCAATAAAATTATTTCTATTATAAAGCCATCAGTGGCGTGGGTTAAAAATTGCTAAAGTTCTATAACCATTTATGAGCGCATTTTCAAAGAAATTGAATTTAATTTTTTACAGTAGACAGCTATAATAACCTTTAATCATGTCAAATTTCAAGACGCAAATACTTAAAATGGCGGAGGTATAAAAAAAAATTGGAACGGCAACGCGGCACGCTACGAACTGCATGGCTACTTGAATACTCTCCTGTTTCTAACTCGAAAACGGGCGAAACAGAGAGCTATAAATACTAATTTTGGTATCTTAGTGAAGTATTTGTGATAGTTGTGAGGAGTGATTAAGAGAAAGGTGCAACTCAAGGTAATGCAATAGATAAGTAGAAATAGTAAATATAAAAGAATTGCAGAGCGATAAGAGCAAAGTAAACAAAAACAAGTGATAAGGTGATAAAAGACGATAAATAGGAGTGAACCCTGTTTAAATTAAATGCCACGTTGCCAGATTCAATAAAAAGTGCCTGAAATAGTATAGCAAAAGTTTTGTCAAGAAACTGAGGGCCGATAAAGGACAGACTTCCGACGGGTCGACCGGGGTCTGGCTTTTTGCGCGACATCAGGAAATTGAAAATGAGAGACATGAAGAAAATACAAAAGATGTTCGAGCAAATCGTCAATAATGGGAAAGATATGAATGAAAAGCTAGATTCGGTTATCAGGGAAATAAAGGAAATAAAAGAAGAGAATAAAAATCTAAAAGAAAAGGTAATTAAACAAGAAGAGAGAATACAGAATTAAGAGAGAGAGGTAAGAAAGAAAAATCTGATAATAGGGGGAATAGCGGACGGAGGAGACGAGAACGAAAGCGAGACCGGAGACAAGATCAGTACAGTAATGCAAAAGATAGGAGTTGACATTAATGCCAAGGGGGATGTATGATGAAGTAAGGCGTATAGGAAAATATAAACCACAACAAAAAAGGCCAATATTGGTTAAACTCACTAAGGAATCCACAAGATTGATGATTTTGAAAAGTGCGAAGAAATTGAAGGGGACGGATATATGGATCGATGAGGATTATCCCAGAGAAGTTCAGGAAGACAGGAGAAGACTTATACCAAAAATGAAGAAAGCAAGAGAGAAAGGATACTTATAAGGCAATATTTAATATCAACGGTGAGGTCTACACACCCAAAGATTTTGAGGAAGGGACGGAAGTGGAGAGAATTGGATATGGAAGCGGCGGTAATACTTTGAAAAGAACAGTTTTCCAGAGATAACCAGAGGGAGACAAGTTCGAGGAACAACTTAGAAAAATAACTCGAACCACAAGAAAAAACTAGAAGAGGAAGATGGGATAGATTATGGCACAGAACAGGAAGATATGGAAGGACTTTATTTATTCTTAGAACACAACACACAATAGTTAGACGAGATGTGATTTATAAAATGTACTTGTTTACTGATTAATAGAAATGTATAATACGAGCCCTACACCATATATTGGTAAATGGGTATTTTCTGATTATAAAAATAAAATAAAAAAAAATTATATGATGTTTATTTCTCTAAAATTTCAAATGTTCGACATTCAAAACGCTTTATCTTGCAATATTAGTTAACGAAATTCTGCATTTCTATCATTTCTTGTAGAATTTATAGAGCCTACATTGTATTTTCTTTGCATTTCAGTTATTTTGCATTTCACACTTATCAATCTAGGGAACTAAAGGTTTTGTGGAATTACATTTCAGCAAAATCGGCCAAGACGTTCCAAAATTCCTAACCTGTACAAGCAACATGGAAAGAAAACTATGAAACTAAATGAGGAGGATTGGAAGAACATTTTTTCGAACTTCCCGTTAGTGTTACAAAAATGCTAATTTTTTATCGGTATTAATAAGTCAGTGGGGTCAGTAAAAGGTAGAAATTGCTATAAATTTATATAACCGCATTCATGAAAGAAATTGAACTGAAATTTTAGAGTTATAGACAACTACAATAATAACCTTTTAACTTAAAAAAAATTCAAGAAGTTAATATTAAAAATGGCGATAAAAATGGAGATATTCGTAATTTTTACCTATATACCTAGTATTTATCCTTAAATAATCACCCTGTAAACTAAGTAAAATAGAAATGTTTTTTTTTTAGATTCAATGCATAGGTAGGTACCTATTAAACGTGAAATTATTCGAAGTTAAACTCTATTAATATAAATTCCATTGTTGACATTGACTGATAATACGGTATAAGCGATGCAATCACTGAAAGTTTCAAATGCCTTTCCAGAATTTCTAAAATAATATTTCACTCATAGGTAGTTCGTATTATATAGGTACTTATATCTACACAATATGTACTTATATAAATTATTATTCAAGCATGTGACTGAAAGCATGCATGCAAAGTTTGTCTGGATTCCCTCCCGCTTTGCAATCCTGAAATTTACATTTGGGTAGGCCATGCAGCCGAAAAGTCGACAATTGCGCAGATAGATAATATGAAAAACGCATTTTTTCTGAAAACGCGCGTCATCAAAACGGCTCGTCGGCCGGTAAAGTTGGCCAAAAACAAGCTATTATATATCGTTGTTTAATTTGGATAAACGTTTATTCAGTCATAAACTAGATGGCTATCTGGCCTAATGTATGTATCCCGATATAATATTTTACTCACGTCCTTCTCACGCGACTCCCTGTTCCGTGTAAATTTTTGAGCTGATTGAATTAAAACGTGTGTACACGTCACACGCTCAAACAACACATACATAAATCTATACACAGCTAGAGACGGTTACTATGAATAAAATATGAACTTTTTTAGCTTTGTACCGAAATAGGTAGACAAATTATATTCTAAAACATTTCTATTATACTTCGATGATCACGTCCTCAATATCACCCTGTAGTGACGTTCACGAGCTCCAATAGTGCGTAATGTTTTCAGTTTTTTAAAATCCCCAGGTAGGTACCTATTACTCACCCGCACGTCCGGCCGTTATCTGCTGTAGATAGCTCATTATCGTTCTTACGCTCGATACGTGCGCTAGTGTTTAAGAGAGTGTTGCTGGAAAATTACTGTAAAATGCCGAAAGAACTAAAAAGCAAAACACGAAGGAAGTTAGAAAAAATTAAGAAAAATGGATAAACAGCTAAACCTTTCAAGTAAGTACAATAACTTAAAAGTTTTTATTTTTATTCTTAATTGAGGGACATAAATACCCTTTCTGTCACTCTCTGTCAGTAAATCCTCTCTGTCAGGTTATCATGCTCACTGTAATAGGGGGATGATTAGAACCTCACTTAATGTAATAGTTAAGTGCACTTAAAGAGTGGACAGCAGTCCTAACATGGACCGGTTACAGGGATTAATACCCTTAATCGAGTTATGGGGATGAGAAAAGGTCAAAATAAGTATACTTATAGTGATGAAAAATACATAGTAATAATTCGAATAAATTAATTCTCTCTGTCAGTAATCCTCTCTGTCAGGTTATCATGCTCACTGTAATAGGTGTGGATGATTAGAACCTCACTTAATGTAATAGTTAAGTGCACTTAAAGGGTGGACAGCAGTCCTAACATGGACCGGTTACAGGGATTAATACCCTTAATCGAGTTATGGGGATGAGAAAAGGTCAAAATAAGTATACTTATAGTGATGAAAAATACATAGTAATAATTCGAATAAATTAATTCTCTCTGTCAGTAATCCTCTCTGTCAGGTTATCATGCTCACTGTAATAGGTGTGGATGATTAGAACCTCACTTAATGTAATAGTTAAGTGCACTTAAAGGGTGGACAGCAGTCCTAACATGGACCGGTTACAGGGATTAATACCCTTAATCGAGTTATGGGGATGAGAAAAGGTCAAAATAAGTATACTTATAGTGATGAAAAATACATAAGTAGTCATAATTCGAATAAAGTAATTTTCTCTGTCAGTAATCCTCTCTGTCTTGTTATCATGCTCACTGTAATAGGTGTGGATGATTAGAACCTCACTTAATGTAATAGTTAAGTGCACTTAAATGGTGGACAGCCGTCCTAACATGGACCGATTAGGGACTAATACCCTTAATCGAGATATGGGGAGAAAAGGTCAAAATAACTATACTATTAAGAGTGATGAAAAAATACATAGTATAGTTGGACCAGAGATATAACGAAACGACTTCTGTCATTTTATCAATTTTTGGATTATTGAAATATTGTTAAAGTCATAAAATATGACAGTTTAACAATTAGATTTTTTCGTTATATCTCTTGGTCGACAATAATAATCCGAATATATTAATAATCATATCAATAGTGATGACTTATAACAAAGAATCATATTAATAATGGTTACTAGTGCATAAAAGTACTAACAACACGACCGAAGCATTAATAGCTAATACAAAATTTAAGTACCTTGATCAACAGGCAGGTGACTCGTGTGATATCACTAGCGAAGAATAACAGCCAGCTAGTTAAAGAGTGGAATATTCCTGGGAACTGTCAAACTCTCAGGGAACCAAGACTCAATACGGAGGTGCAAACACTTTTGTCACAGGCCGAATTGAACTATACAGCAATCCGATTGTTGTAATCGTTAAACATCAATCGTTCAGTAAGCATTATTAACGATACGTTTCTACAAAAACGTTATCAAATAACGGAAACATTGACTAGTGGACCACATCTGCAACAGTGGATGCTGGAAAGATTCTGACAGACATGCATCACACAGTATCTACGCACAGAAAATTCAAATTAAATCATGATGTCAATGCCGCAGTTCAAAAAATATCAGTACAATAAAAGGCGGACACGTTGCTTTTTGTAATAACGAAAAGGGCGACCGAGCAAGCTGAACCAGGAAAAAACCTAACAAGGGAAAGTTCCTATACAAAAATCATCTTCTGAATTATTTCAGTCTATTATAGAACTTAGGGAAATTGGAGCTATTGAGCTCCATTGTTATAAAACCCAATGGGAATTATAGGTTCATAAAAATAAATAAATATCATATGGCTGTGGTGAAGCCCAAGTGTCAGAAGTTTTCAAGTAGCCACAATAAGGGCCTCTGACATAACTTAACGACTGCAGTGAAGCAGCCGGGACCCCCTTTTTAGGACCTCCCGGAGCACAAAATAAATCTCAAAGAACTAAATAATTATCTGAACTGTCCACATTTTAAACTTGAGGATTTCAGAACTGTAAAAAACCTAATAAATGAAGGATGCTATATGAGTACCTACGGTTGATCTCAAGAATGCATATTTTTTCAAATTCAAATACGATAACCACCTTTTTGGGTTTACGTGCCTTCCAAATAGTCTTTCGACAGCACCATATGTTTTTACAAAATATTTTAAACCTATCGTGAATCGCTTGAGATCTATGGGTCATGTTTCAATAATATACCTTGACCCATATGATATTGATGATATTGATTGATAGAAAATAAATAAATAAATAAATAAATAAAAATAAATAAAAATAAAAATAACATCTCTAGATTTTATTATAAATTATGAGAAAAGTTGCCCAAATCACAGTAAAAATATAACATTTCTATAGGATTTGTTTCCAATAGTCAGGAGATGATAATGTCAATTCCAAATGAAAAACAAAAAATTGTCTCACAGTTACCAATGTTCTTGAAAATTAATAACTCTTGTCGCAGCTATGCTGTAACTACCGTTGGGTGCATGTGAAACAATTTGAAAGGGAAAATATCTAGGACTTAAAAAATAAAATTCAAATTATGATAAGAAGATAATTATTCTGAATTATCTCTTAATAGATATCGATTCGTAGTCGAAAAGCTTGAAAAATGCGAAAATGAGCAATAAATAAACAAACAATATTTTACTATAATCTGCACCGATGCATCCAATTCAGAAGGGGGTGCAACAAACTCCCGAGGGGTTTGGAGCTTACAGGAGAGTGCTTATCATATCAATCAGCTGGAACTCATGGATGTGTTCAATGGAATGTGTTCAATTTTAAAAGGCTTTGCGGAAAAAAAAAAAAAAAAAAAAATTAAAATAAATAAATAAAATAAAATAAATAAATAAATAAAATAAAATATATATATTATAACAGGCATACCCTCTTAAGATAAGCTAATATCACAGCCATAGCCTACATAAATCGCATAGGCGGCGTCAAGCATGGGCCATTGAAAAACATAAGGCGATAAATTTGGAAATGTTGTTTCTGAACAGGGCCTATCAAACGTAAATTTAACTGCCCCCCACCTTAATAATAAATGCAAAACTTTGTATCTTGGCGTCCAGATCCATAATCAGCAACAGTAGATGCTTTCACATTATCATGGACTAATACTTATAAATTTTTACGCAGTTCGCCCTCCCCGCTCCGATCCACGGTGATAAATAAATCTTGGATTGATAAGGCAAAATATATTGTTGTTTTTCCACCATGGAAAACACAGCCATGGTGTCCTGCATTGAAAAATTTGATTGTTTCTGCGAGTTGCCAATTTTGCACACTAATAAAACTTTACTCTCATCTTATTTGAGACAACCTCATCCTCTATGGGAAAGCCTTACCCGGAGAGCAGCACGGTTTTCCGGGAAGCGTACATCTTAAAAAATGTTCCTGGAACTGCTTTAAAAACCATATGATACCATCTCTTAGCGAAAAGACGTTGAAGCAATATAGCTCCACGTACAAAAAATTGTGGCTTTGTGAAAGGGTGGAAGTATTTAATTCAGACCCAAATAAAATAATTAAATCTTTATAGGAAGAATATAATAAGGGGGAAAAGTACAGTACCCTTAACAGACATAGGTCTGCCTTGAATACATTATTACAACCAACCGATCAGACCATATTAATGAGATTCTTGAAAGGGGCTTTTAGAACAGGACCAAAATTCCCAAGGTACAACGAGATATGAGATCTGCACCCTATACTAGTGTATCTTGAGCCTCTAAATCCTGAGCTAAATTCATTGGAATCACTGTCTTTGCAACTGATTATTATAAACTTACTCTTCTTCTAGCATTATCATCGGCACCAAGAGTACAAAAATTAGCAAAGATCAAGTTATCAAACATAATCCATAATCAATGATGATAAAGTTGAAGTTGTGATAACGGATCTAATGAAAACTTCCACATCTAACAAATGCCAACCAAAAATAACATTACCCTATTTTAGAGAAAGGTCAAACCAATGCGCTTCGTCAGTACTCATATTTTACATAGACTCAACAAAAGAATTCAGAGGAGAGATAGATCAATTATTACTTACCTTTAAAAAGCTATATCATCCAGCGACTATTCAAACAATCAGTCGTTGCATTAAGGCTGGCCCAAAAGCCAGAATAAATACCAGAAAATTCAAATCGCATAGAACGCGACATGCAACTACTTCCGCTGCTGCAACGAAAGGCCTCAGTGTTGAAAGCATTTTACAAAAACAGCACTGGGGTGGACAGAAAACTCAAAGGTAAATAAATATTATAATCGACCTGTAATGAAGGATCTGGCAAGTTTCGTCAAATCAATAATTTTAGGTCAGTTATTTGCACTTAGGCAAATAAGTTCATTTACTTGAATTGGTAATTAATATTTACATAATCTTCGTCTGGTTGGAACACAGTTTTACATAAGTGTTATTATTGGTTTTAAATTCTGTGAAAAAAGTATGTAACTTTGATAACGGAAATAAATATTACTCTGCATGGTTAGTAGGTATGCTTCCTAATTTTATTCGCCATAATATTCCAGCAAGCAACACCTACCAGGAAACAGGATATTTTTTAGATCGGTTGTGCTTTAAACATCTACAGGGTGATATTGAGGACGTGATCATCGAAGTATAATTAGAGGTTAAACGACTTACCTGGTAAGGAAGTTCAATCCTCAATTATACGAGATGATCACGTCCGAAAATATCACAACCCACCCGCACCCTATACCCAACTGATAACGATCTAAAAAATTGAAAAAGCTCAGAACGATAATGAGCTATCTACAGCAGATAACGGCCGGACGTGCGGGTGAGTAATAGGTACCTACCTGGGGATTTTAAAAAACTGAAAACATTACGCACTATTGGAGCTCGTGAACGTCACTACAGGGTGATATTTTCGGACGTGATCATCTCGTATAATTGAGGATTGAACTTCCTTACCAGGTAAGTCGTTTAACCTCTAATTTTAAAACAGTTTTTTCTTTGTTTAATAAGTGGGTATACGCATGGACACTTCTTATTATACTCTCATTAAGATAATATCATCCCCGATTATCCAACTAAGTAAGTATTATAATAAGTACGTCATATTATCTTAAAATTGCTGCTGATGCTTTAAACTCTGTAATCTTACCACTATCTCAAATAAATAATTTGTCTTGAACTATTTGTTTCAGTGGAACTTGGATGTTTTACTTTTCCACTTTTTCACTTCTTGGCAATGATTTTGTTACTATAGAACCACCTGTCCAGATATAAATTGGCAGATATTCGCAGGTATCCGTTTGGAGTTTTGGAACAGGACCTGACACCGTAGAGGTTGTCTTAACTTAACGCACTTTTTACAGTAACTGACAGCCCCGGTTTATGTTTTTTGTAGTGCTCAAAGCCTTTCTGGACACAGTTTAATATGCCGTTTCTCACACCACTAAGGACACTCTGTAACAATTCAGGTGCGTCCTTATTCTGCTAAATCATTACTTGGTCAAAAAACTGTCAAAATTAGATAAAAAGTCACATGGTGAGAGGTTGCAGCATCTGGCTGACCAAGTTATCCCTGTACTACTGATAAGTAGATCATCAAAATGATGATCCATTGCTAAATAGAGTGTTTCGATTCAGTTGGAGTCGTGCACCATCCTGCTGAAAATATCAGCCAAATTCTTCTTCATGCATGCTGTTAGATTATGAACGGATGAAGAATTTCTTCCCTCTACACCGCGCAGCATTTATGTTCCATATTCGAAAAAGATTGGCCAAATTAATTGCCTATAGCACTAGCTGCCCAAACGCGAACTCTTATCAGGATGAAGTGGTTTTTCAACAAACAGATGTTCCAATCAGGATATGGGACATCTCAGGCACTCTTCATGCGTATACCCTGCATGGATGCTTCTTCATAAAAAAACTAATATGCTGGCCAAATCGCTGGCAGAAGCTAAAGACCATAAACTTTAAAAAAAGAAGAAGAAGATGAACAAACAGATTTGGAATTTCGCATACCATGATCTGGAATTTCGGGAACTCACATGTCCCGATCATTTAAACCATCATGATCATAATATGTGAAAAATGTCTTTCGGAAAATTTTTGATTGTGATGTTAATTTTGGGGAAATAATCGATAAAAATTTAACCTCTCATCAGGAATGTCTGGAGGTAGCAACTCTTGCACCACCGTTTGTCACTCGATAATAAGGATGTATATAATAAGAATTAGCATTTTTCCTAAGCAATCTGTGGCAAGTTCTATTGAAACATGACTTTGCTGAGATCGATGATAAAGTGATGTGTGAGGATCATTTGGCACAATTTGCAAACAATTTCCACCTTTTCTTTAGTGCATCTCTTTGGTCTATTTCCGATGACTTATATAAGACTAACAAAATGCTCGCAAGAAAATTACAGAAATTTTGAAATAAGCTATCAACGAATAACTGTTACAGTAAGTAACCGTAACTACGTACTATTCAATGAGTCTTTACATGTAATATCCATACATTCGACGTATATTGAAATGAAGTTTTGACATGACCCACAACTACCACGCAGCCAACTGCGAGGAAGGACCACCCTTTATAAAGCTAACGAATAACTATGAGGAAACAAATAATAAGAATTTATTTTTTTACTCCATCAGAGCGAGAATATTGAAGGTATTTCACAGTTCCATGGTGGAACGGTTACAGGATCACACACTGTGAGCTACATAGGATTTCCGGGTTCGATTTCCGCTACGAGGGTGAAATTTTTATAAAAGAAACTTCAAGTTTCTGCGGTTTGTGCGTATGTCCGTTGATCATTAACTTCATCGCAAGCTAGATCTCCAACCATCCGTCAGAAACCATAAGAAACTATTTCAAAAATATTGTTGCACGAAAATTTATGTTGCTGCTCAGCGGTATTGTAGCCACAATCTCATTTCTTTTATTTTTCATTATTTTGAAAATAGGTAGTTATACAAATAGCTATTTGAAGTCTGGACATGAAAGAATCTCCAAGAAATTTACTCTCTCCGTTATTAGACCGTCCGATTAGAGAACAAACACTTGCACTAACTTCAACCTCCTCTTATTTTCCCCGCTCTTTCCCTGGAGTGCGATACACACGCATTAACCGACTTACTCCACGAAATCCGGACAATCTAAGTAAATTTAAAAGTCCCGGGCCTCTAAATTTCCTCTGGTAAGCTGCATCTGCCATAATGGATTAGGGCCGAGCTTCGCGCCCAAGTGCGAGACGAATCCTTGGCTGGATTTGACAGTCGAGCTCCCTCTTCACTCCTTCCTCGCGGAGAGCCTGACCCTAATCTCGCCGCCTGACAGCTCGCCAGCTGCTTGCAGATAAAGCTCTCCCTGGACGAGCGGCCTTGCCCGAGGTACGGTTATCTCTTAATCCCGGACAGTCTCATTTGCATTTATATTTGTGTTTGCCGCTTCTTCGGGTCGGGGCGGTGATTTAAGGCCGCTTTTGCTTTATCACCTTCAAGGAAAGGGTTTACGTTGGATTTTCTCCCCTTAAGAGTTATTGTCTTTCGAGTAGATATGGAAGTTAAATTTCAAACATGGCTTTCAACATCTTGAAAGTGCCTTATTATTATGAAAGGAGTTTACCATTTCATGGTAAATTTTACGGGAAAAATATTATTGCCTCTATAATTTAATTTATTTCGAAAATTGGTACCTATAGTCAGTCAAGGTCATCTGGTTCGTAATTAGAGATTTAGAATTTTTTCAGCTTTAGATGATTTTTTCCCTTACCTATACGTTATTCAGGTTTTTTAGATGATCAGAAAATCTAGCAACGATGTGTAAAAGAAAACTGAGTGTTTTTCTCTTTCGTGATCATCTAATTCGCTGCTTCTAAAAAGAAATAAATGTCTTGGAAAAATAATAAAAGGCCTAAAAAACCATCAAAATCAGTCGAAACTGACATCGAAATGTGTTCTAATTTTCAAATTTCAAAGGAGTTACCAAATGCCAAAATGGCAAGATATGACATTTGTCATTTTTTTCTGGTATTTTGAGAATTTATAAGAAAGGTTTTTTTTTACATAAATAATGAACTTTCTCAAAAGTTTTATTTATTTTTTTATTTTTTTATCTATGAAACCTACCTACTTATTATTTAAAAATATATATTTTCTACAGGGTGTAGAGGTTGCTAACAATATATATAGAATTGGAACAAAATATAAGAGATATCTGACCTATCCAACCTCGAGCTGTGTGATATTTATGGATAATTCGAATAAATCAACACTTTAATAGCGTAATCTCTCAAGGCGTTGTGTGTATGGACAGCTTTTTATTTATCACGTGGAGGATACAAGCAGCTCTAACTGCACATGTGAGTTATTCCTGCGTGTATTGGAAATTGTAGGCCGCTGCCCTTTTCGGCATGGCCTCCTCGACCTATCATGGCTTCCTATGATTTATCGGTTTTAATATAATAAGAAACGATAGGCAGGCCTTTTCTTATGTCTTGTAACTGTTTGAGTTGGTTGTTTTTTTCGAACCTCAAAACATTCAGCACTTTATTAAGGAAGAAAAAGTATTTCGACAAAGCAAAAAAACCTACCTAAATTTATTTTTAAAGCTACTTACTATTGTTCCTATAAGTACCTTTGTATACAGGGTGTTTCTGAATAATATGTTAAAACTTCAGGATGTGATACCTCGGGTCATTTTATGAAAAAAAGTTAATATGAACATATGTCCACAACGGCATAATTTTTTTTCTATATACCAGGATGTTGAGTTTTTTTTTAAGAGTTATTTTTTATTATCTCCGAAAATGGTTTAGGTATATTTTTTTCAAATTTAGCATGTCTTAATGGACTATAAAAACCACATGCCTTCGAACCGTGGTCGAGTGCAGATGCCAGTGCAGAGTGATAATCGTTATCGTGTATTTCTGTCGGCCTCGAGATAGTGACCATAAAATAATTAATACAGCCGTTAAAACCGATGGTAAATCGTTTTCAATTATAATATTATTATAAATAATTATTTTCTTATAAATCAATCATAATAACTGAGTACCTAAATAAATAAACAGTACCTATAATTAAATCAGCCCCCGCACAAGGGGCTGATAAAATTATAATGCCACCAACAAAAAGATCTTCAGATCATCTATCACCCCCAATAAGTGAAACTCAAAAACGGTACATTTGGAGTCCCGAATCTCTATTAAAAACCAACCAGTACTATGTATTATCAACCCAAGGTGCTGATACAGACCCCACTGATAACACAGAACAATCTCAAGCTACGTCTAGCCAACCAAAAAAGCTAAAAATTCCTCCAATATTTCTCCATAATGCAAATAATCACCAAGCTATCATAACCGATATCAAAAAAGTCATTAAGAGTGAATTCACTACAAGTTATAATTCATATAGATTGAAAATTAACCTAACAACCGAGGATGATTACAGAGCCCTGACAAAATATTATGCCGAACACAAGGTTCAGTTTCATACATTCCAAAATCCAAATTCACGACCACTAAATGTAGTTATTAGAAACGTACCTATATCTTTAACCGAAGAAGAAATATTAGATGAACTGAAAACACTAAATCTACCTATTATAAAGTTGACTAGGCTTACCAACAACGAAAAAAAGCCCATTCCGCTCTGCGCAGTAGAACTAACTCCCAACGATAATGCCACCGGCATATATAATCTCAAAACTATCTGTCAAGCAATTATTACGGTTGAACCACGAAGGAAGCCGATAAATATACCCCAATGCCACAGATGCCAAAGAGTAGGTCATACCAAGAACTATTGTTCATTAAGTCCAAGATGTGTCAAATGTGGTGAAAATCACCTTACCAATGAATGCCAAAAAGTTGATAGTGCCCCACCAACCTGCGCCAATTGCGAGGGAAATCATCCTGCTAGTTATCGAGGATGTTCATATATTAAGAACAATGAACAAAATCGACAAATACGAACTAGAATTTCAAGACCAACTAACCACCAATCAGTACAAAATCCAATTCACAACAATACGCAAGCAACGCAACCAAATTCTAGGAGCACTCCTCAACATATCAAGTCTTATGCATCAGCCGCAAACAGTAGACCTATCACGCAACTCAACAACGCATCTGGACCACTGTCAACAATAGTTGAACAACTAATTCAACACCTTCTCAATGCAATTACCCCACTTCTAGAAAACATCAAAACATACATCACAAACCAACTGCTTCCTAATCTTTTTAATGGGCCATAATCAAGTAAGAACTCTACAAAACCTATCACTCCTCAATTGGAACGCAAATGGGATCAAAACTGACAAATCGCTATTTATTGCCTTTATCGCGAGATACAAAATCGATATAGGCTGCATTACTGAGACGCACCTAGCACCTGGTGAACAGTTTAAAATTCCTGGCTACAACGTTTACAGAAAAGATCGACCCTCAGACACAGCTGCCGGTGGCGTTGCAATTATCGTCAAGAAAAACCTCAACCACCATGAGAATACCCTCCAACAATTCCAAAGTATCGAAGCAGTTTCTATTAGAATAAAGCTACACAACAATTATGAGATGGACATAGTTAGCTTATATAAACAACCGAATAAACGACTCATCGAAGTCGACATATCCGATCTCTTCAAAAATACAACCCCGACTCTGGTACTAGGAGACCCAAATAGTAAAAATACCCAATGGGGATGCAGAGCTAACAATGCCTCTGGGAAACAATTAGCAAGGTACGCAGCCTCCCATTCTCTGAGAATATTATCCCCAGACGAATATACCTATATACCCTACCGATCCGATCATCAACCTGATATCTTGGATATTGCCATATCAAAAAATTTCAACTTTCCAGTGCAGCAAAACGTTATACACGAAATGAACTCAGATCACCTACCAGTGATAATTAGCTTTTCCACTCTCATTACAACCAAACCCCGACTACCAAAACTGATTGAAGGTTACGTTGAATGGGAGAAATTTCGAGAAAATATTAACGCAAAACAGAGTATCACCACAGCAAGCAACGAAAACGAAATCAATGACTGTATACAGCAATTCACAAAAATCGTTACAGAATCTGTCAAAGAAGCTACCATACCAACAAAGAGGAAAATACACAATCCCTACATACCACCAAACCATATCCTTCAACTAATCAGACAAAAGAGCCAACTCCGAAGACAGTGGCAAAACAACAGAGATCCGATAACAAAAAACCTGCTCAATAACCTAAAACACAGGATTAAGCGAGCACTCGACGCGTATCGCATAGAAACTTTCCAACGACATATCAGCAATTTATCGAACCAAGACCCCGGCCTCTGGAAAACCACAAAGAGAATATTAAATCAGCACGATGCCATTCCTACCATAATTAATGACAATACAATAGCAGAATCCGATGAAGAAAAATCAGAAGTATTTGCCTCACATTTAGAAAAAATTTTCACTCCTAATTTAAGCAACGTCCCCGCACACCATCTACTACAAGTTATCTCTTACACAGAATCACACATACCGATCCCAAATGATTTCACTGATCCAGCGAGTCCAACTGAAATAGCCACTATTATCAAAACTCTACCTGTAAAGAAAGCCCCCGGACACGATCTAATCCCAAACGTACTCCTCAAAAACCTACCCAGAAGATCTCTAGTTTTTCTAACAAACTTATTCAATACCTGCCTCCCCAAAGGCTATTTCCCAAAGCTGTGGAAACATGCCAACGTTCTTCTTTTCTCCAAGCCTGGCAAAAACAAGAAACTTTTAACTAGCTACCGCCCCATTAGCCTCCTCTCTATGCTCTCAAAATTATTCGAGAAAATAATTAACAATAGACTCAGGCAACAAATCACGGACAGAGAAGCATTACCTCCCATGCAATTTGGATTTAGAGAAGGATATTCAGCTACACACCAGCTACAAAGAATCTCGGAGATGATAGAACGGAGCTTTGAAAATAAAGAATTCACCACCGCATTTTTTCTTGACATTGCTCAAGCTTTTGACAGAGTCTGGCTGGATGGCTTAAAGTACAAACTCTTGAAACTAAAACTTCCCCAGTATATAACAGCAACACTCTTCTCCTTTCTCGAAGACAGAACATTTGCAGTCAGAATAAATTCAATCCTATCTACCACGAGACCTATACTCGCAGGCGTTCCGCAAGGCAGCATTCTTGGACCTACATTATTCAACATCTTCACACACGATTTCCCATATTCAAGAATGCAGGAGGTTGCGATGTTTGCAGACGACACCGCAATAATCACAAGAAATTGTAATTTAAACACGGCGGCTCTCCAACTCCAGTCCTCAATAAATATAGCACACGGCTGGTATCAAAATTGGGGTATAACAATCAACATCAATAAATGCGAGGCCAAGATATTTACACTACGAAAAATAACTGATATACCAAACCTAAAAATCGGCGAACAAACAATTAATTGGAAGCCACCATCAGAACCGGTTAAATATCTTGGTGTCTACTTAGACACACGTCTCACCTGGTCTTACCACATAAATAAGAAACTCAATCAGGGACATGCCAGATTGGGACAACTATATCCACTGATCAACCGGAAGTCTTCACTGAACATTAAATGTGTCCTATTACTCTATAGATCTCTGATTCGTCCACTTATCACATATGCCTGTCCAGTATGGAGTACCACTTCAAATACCAATTATCGAAAACTGCAAACATTACAAAACAAAACACTCCGTATAGCACTCAACGCGCCTTGGTTTGTAAGAAATAAGCAGATACATGACGAATTGACGATATCAACAATACAAGATTTTATCATGGATACTACAAGAAAACACTTTGAGAAACTCACCAACTGGGACGGAAATCAGATATACCAACTTGGACAACACAATATTCATACAAGACTCAGACGAAAACTGCCTCAAGATCTCATTATAGAAGATAATAATCACCCCCATGTCAGGTCAGGTCAAGCCAATCAGAATACCAGTGACAGCGACAGCGATTGAATCCTATCAAGTATCCGAGGCGACAATATGGACCTCTTCTGTTAATGCGTGCATGAAGACTGTTATTAAATGAGCAATTATTGTTAATTAATTTATATATCAATACTATGAATAACACTGTAAATAAGTGTTGAACTGGTATAGTAATTTAATAAAAAAAAAAAAAAAACACATATTTCAATCAGAAAATATTTTCTATTGCTCCACTCTGATATTCTCTGTTTTCAAAATAAAATAAATATTCACTCATTTTGTTAAATTAATATAAATTTAATTTATT
The DNA here is from genome assembly GCA_910589415.1 of Malachius bipustulatus. Classification (NCBI taxonomy): domain Eukaryota; kingdom Metazoa; phylum Arthropoda; class Insecta; order Coleoptera; family Melyridae; genus Malachius; species Malachius bipustulatus. The sequence goes on from OU342633.1 coordinate 21,128,861, forward strand.
TGTTTTGGTCAAGAAAAACAAATTGCGTCCGACAAGAAAAACGCAAGAGACCGTTTTCATGTAGAATTGAGGAAAATAATCAGAAAAAATATACATATGGCCAAATGTCAGTGGCGCACCAATTTTGTTGAGAAAAAGGTCAAAGGACATGTTTGCAGGGACGCCACTGGTGGAGCAATAGAAAAACTTTTCTAATTAAAATATGTGGTTTTATATCCTATATAAAGACATGCCAAATTTGAGAAAAATATGTAAATTATTTTCGTAGATAATAAAAAATAACTCGTAAAAAATCAAAAATTCAAAATTCAGAAAAATTTAAGCCCTTGCGGACATACGTTCATATGAAATTTTTTTCATAAAACACCCTGAAGTATTAGCATGTTATTAAGAAACGCACCCATTATCAAAACATGTGTGATTCCCTGCCTCGCTTTAAAAAAATATTAACACAGGTCCGCAAACGTTTTTAGGTAGGTACCTACAGTTTTCGAGATACAGTAGGTAGGTACAGTCAGGAAAGATTTTTTTCTTCGCAGTTTTTCGTCAATATCTCAGGAACCATTTAAGATACAGAACTTTTTTGCACACACTTTAGGTACCTACTTTTTGAGGGCTATAATGCAATTTCTTTCCATATATGCCAGTGCGGCGTAAATTTTAGGGTTGCTTGAAATTTTTTTTAATCTTTTTTTACGACACAAGGAATATTGAAATTCTCAAGACAAACTTTAAACCGCTTTCTAAAATGGTTTTTGTACACAAAAAAGGTATTTTCCGTTAAAGAGTTCTGACGTGAAAAACATTTTTCGATGAAAATCATGAAAGAAGTACCTACTTATAGCAACATGTTTTGTTGTTGACATGAGAAACATTTTATTTAGTTTTTTTTTTCAAGTTTTCCATCATAAAAGTTCATGTTAGAAATTTTTACGAAGAAAATGTCGAATAGAAATTAGAAGCCAAAAAACTTCGTGCAACCCTAAAATCTCCACCACTGGCATTTGGAAAGAAATTGAATTTTAGCCCCTAAAGAGTAGCTAAAATTAACGTTAATTTAAGCGCAAAAAATGGGTTCTGTATTTGTATCTCAAATGGTTCCTGAGATATTGTCAAAAAACTGAATTTTTTTTTCACGTCCAGATCTCGAAAACGGTTTGCGGACCATAAAGGAACGTTTTTCTTAGTAATGAGGCATGGAGTCACAATTCCGACACATGTTTCGAAACACCCTGTTTAGGAGTTAGATATACCTACCCATAAGGCCTGTAATAAAATAAGACTATTAGATCATTAATTAACTTTGTGGTAAAAATATCCAAAGAAGTCTTAAAAATGGCACCTAATAAGTAATCTGGTTTTAGTTCTAAAAATGCTCACGGGAACTGAAAAAACTGTGGGTAGGTACTTTATTATAATTCAAATTTACATATAATATACAGGTTGTCCCAGAAATCATTTATCAAACGAAACCCAGAGGTAGAGGAGGTCATTTGATAAAAAAATCCATAAGAAGTGGTCAGATTGCTTACGGTTTTCGAGTTAATCGTCATTTTATGGTTTTTGAAAAAAATTGTTACATTAGGTTAGATAAGAAAAAAAATCCTTCTTTTTTGTAAATAAACTTTCAAGGTATGAATGCTTCACAATAAAATCATATTCTTACAATTATTGTTATTTTGTAACAACTGTTCTTAGCATATTATAAAAGTTATAGGCCATTTTTCTTCGATTTCAGCGTTTAAAAAAAAATCAACGTGATAAATTCAGTGATCACAAAAAAAAAACATAACGCACAGAAACCGTGAAAATTACTCAGAAAAACTTCTTATAGTTTTATGCCCCCTTATACTGTCTAATGTCACGTTTATTATGTTGTGCCCACTCAAAATTAAATTTTTTCTAGCTAGTCGACAATGTTCAATTTTGAAAAGGTTCGTCCATATGGTAATAATGAACAATAGGTTTTACATACGGTATGGGTTTCAATTAAGTACATTTATTTACAGTAGGTATTATATACCTATATAAGCATAAGCATATTATTTAAGCACATAATATGTATATGACAATATGAATGACATAATGTTATCAAGTTTTTATAAAAAAAAAAATAAATACTAAGAAAACTTATGAAACGACGCCATTTTTTCACTGCCATACTACTCAAATCGTATGTATACCTATATTGTTCATATTACCATATACATGCATATAGGACAATAATTTTCAAAATTGAACATTGTCAACAAATTTTGACAAATTTTAATTTTGAATACCTAGGCATAAATCCAATAAACGTAACATTGGACAGTAAGGGCATAGAACGTTTTTCGGAGTAATGTTCACCGTTTTCTGTGCGTTATTTTTTTTTTTTCATGATAACTCAATTTATCACGGTGATTTTGTTAAAAACATTAAAATCGAAGAAAAATGGCATTTAACTTTTATAATACGCATTCAAAGAACAATTCCTTCCAAAATAACAATTGTATAAAAATAAATCGTGTTTTAGAAAGATTTATATATAGCGTAAAATATTATTTACAAATAAAAGACGCAAACTAAAAAAAAATCATTTTTTCAAAAAACTATTACAGATGAATAACTCAAAAACTGTATCTCAAAAACAATCGGACCTCTGATTATGGAAGTTTATTTTTCAAATTACCCCTCTACTCTACCACTTGGTTTCGTTGATCCATGCCTTCTGGGACACCTGTAAACATACAGTGTGAGTCTGTAAAATGGAATACCTAAATTTAAATAATCTTTTTTTTTTCATTTTCCTGAAAAATGCTCGGACACGTACATTAGTATCTCTAACTAATTGCTGCCTTTTCTGTAATGAAAAAATTATACTTACAGTGGGGTCGAAGCTTGATTTATGACGTCATCCACTATTTGTTCAAATGGCAACACTGTTTTTTTTATTGCCTATTTTTAATGGGGTTAATATCTTAAATTATTATTAATATCTTAAAAGCTTCAAAATTTTATTCCTTGTGATTTAAGCATCAAAACAACGCCAATAAAATTGATTATTTATTATTAAAAAATTTCAATTTGATTTTATTTGTCTCTAATTTTTGAATTTGTTTATTTATTTAAATTAATTTTTAAGTGACCAGGAATAGTTTTGCAACTTTAAAAAATTGTATGTAAAAAACAGCAGGGTTGCATCAACGTCAAAAAACGCATCAAAAAAAGTAGATGATGTCATACCTCTTTATACAGAAAAGCCGGCAATGTAAAATACCGATCGACGATTCCGAGCATTTAACCGGAAAATAATTAGTATTGGATTAACTGAATTTATTTCACTTTTAGACTGACACTGTATATTAGGTATCATATTGCATATTTACTATTTTTAAAATATATAATAGAAGTCACTCATCAACATTCTTGTTACACAATACAAACTGTACATAATCTGATATCTGTGACTCATACACTGCAGACGACTAGTCGCGGATATATATGCACTTTTTCTTGGAAACGAAAACAGAAACTAGAAAAAAAATTACAAGCAGAAGAAAAACTGTGGTATCATGAATAAGTTAAGGTATCTCGTTACAAATCTTGCATTTAAATCATAAGCGAATCAAGTTATTTATTATGTAGATCTCTTATTAATTATTTGTTTTTATTTCATTTTAATTAATATGCACCCATAAGCAGAGAAATAGTAAATAATACTGTTTTAATTGTAAGTTTTCCCATTACTGTGTGATTTATTACTTTCATTAGATATACCCGTATTAATTAATACATCAGCACTGACTGCGGAGATTATTTTTCTTGTCTTTTATTATATCTAGGTATCTAATATTATAGGCTACATTTTACCAGGAGTAAGTTACCCTGGACCACTAACTTCTACAGGAATTCAAAATTATTACCACAAAATAATCACAAAAAAAACTCCCAAAACTTCTAAGAAATGTTCAAATTACATTTATTTTTGCTGCTAAGACAAAATATTTTTAAACCTTAAATCTGAGCTGATATATCGGATTACACCTTACATCTGATAGGTATGTAGGTATACGTTTTCTTATTCTTGTCATTTGACAATGGAAACCTTTGTAGACAAAACAATTAGTTTCGATATGCAAATTTTCCTCATACACCCATGAGATTTTAGTGTGCTAATAAGAATAATCCGGTGGCCTTTTCAATATTCATGTAACAATGGAATGTCTTTAAACGCAACGTAGCAGACTTGATTAAAAAGATTAACATGAAGACAGAAATGCCAGAGCAAATGTTCTGAAAATAAACCCGCAACAGACTCCTGCTATTTCCTCTGGTCAAAAAACCGTCTATTGTTCAACTACAATAAGGTCCACAAAAAAACTCCCATTGCACTTTTATTGTTCGTTTACAAATCTTCGGCGTGGTCTGACCTCGACTCGCCGTTTGAAGGTTTCGAACAAAAACTATTTCCCCTACGATAATTCCTGGCAACCAAATTCGTCGCTTTGAGGTATTTAACGTCCCGCAGAGCGATGCACTCTGAATCGTGTTAAAAAAATTCTTTGACTCGTCTTCCGGAAAGTAACTGTTCTGACTTATACCTATCTCGTCAGTATTTAAATGTAAATTTATTTTCTGTTTATTGTCTAAGATTTCTTAGTAATAACGAAGTAAAAAAATTAGGCCAGCAGAAGAAATTCCACCTTTCAATTAAAATTAATTCGAATTAAATAGAAAGAGAAAGAGAAAAAAAAGAGAAAACCCTCAAAAGTTTGGTAATTAATTTTTTATGTAGGTACCTATCACCTACTATCCAGTGGCGTGCAGTGATTATTTTATGTTAGGTATTTATAATATAATTCAAAAATCGTTAATGAGAAATTTTTTGTTCACTTTTCACCAAAGAATCTTCCTTTAAATCAATATTGCCTTTTTCGCAATATTAGATAGGTAGGTACTGGTAATGATTTTACTTTTACCAGAATGTGGTCAATCTCTCCATACTACCCTATACAAGAAATGAAATGAGAATGAGTCTCAGTAGTTCTTCCAAGCAACCAATGTGCTTTTACCCTTCTTCAGTTTTTTTATAAAATTTTCCCAAGTCCGATTTAAGTGACTTAAAAAAAAACCAACACGACGTAATGTGCATCCAAATTTTATCGTGACGCGTTTCCTTCTCACACACGCCGAAAATCGCATACAATTCTTAGCGAACCGCAATTATGAACGTCCATTAATTACACGGCAATTAAGCAGAGGGACATAGTGTGCCGGCCTCGCAGGCTATTTGTCTCTCACTCCAGCTTCCAGGGTCAGCGCGTAGTAAATCATAACTTTAATTTTATCTCCTGTAAACAGAGAAGGACAATGTGTACGTATCGGTAAAAGTCCCGGCAATTAACATTAATTTTTGAAGATTATCTTGGTGTGACGTTAAAAACGAATGGAGCACCTACGAGCGATGTTTACGCCGACCGCTCGCTCGCTGCCACTGGTGTTTGCATGCACAAATTATACGATTTCTGTCAACGGGCGAATAACCAGGTAATAATAAACATGGGGGTTATTGGGTACTGTTTGGTTGCCCATAGCCATAAATTAGTAAAATGCTATACTAGACTTATTCAGTTATTAATTTCCATCATCAGTAATCAATAGATTTTTTAATCTAGAAGCCTTTTTTGTGTAGAGAATTTTGGCGGCTTGAAATTTATTTTGAAAATTACAATTATCCCAGTGCCGTAGAAATTAGAGGCCAAATATAAATAATAATAATAATAAGTAATAAAAAAATCAATAATAATAAAAATAATAACTTTCCCAAGTACCAGGTATAGGTATAGACGATTGCCCAGTCTCTAAAATCACGCACTGATACTATCACAGAAGAATTTCGCTTTCCTAATCTGCATAGATAATTAATTAACTTTAATTAGGTGTTTTGTTTGATTTAGAAACCGCTGGAATCGTTTCAAGAAAAGTGATTTAAATTGGGTATCCAGGTTGAACAAACATGGCATATAATAAGAAATTATAATGGTCACACCGGTTGAAATAAACCATCAAATTTAAAGCGTAGTTTGGTCTGGGATTCTGCAAAAAGTAACCTGAATTTAAATATTCATTAGCACCTTTTCTCAAATAAAGTTAACGGGTTATAATGTCTGTCCGAAAACACGCCTAATAAAATACCTGATTGCGATCTACTAAATGTGGCGTTTTTATAAATTTTTACACCTCTCTCTAGCTCTTGGTTTATTTAGCTAGGTCTACAAACACTGCTTTAAATTAAGACGTTGTTTGAAAGTACTCGTGGCGCAGTTAGTCACGTTCTCATAATTAACACATAAACTGTTGGAAAAACTGACGTCTTAAGCAATCACTTTACCTGATGGAAACTATTTTCAATTAAAATCACAGACTTAATGAGGCAGAATTGGACACACCTTTAAAATCAGTTCGCCATTAATTGGGTTATATTCCTAATTATTGCATGGATAAAAAATTGAAGTGACTCATTCTAATAGCAGATTATTACCGAATGTGAAATCTACCAAATTACCTAAAATAAATTTATGGACTAGAGTGAATAAAATTCACTTTTTTCAATCAACTATTATAAAACTAATTAACTAATAAATAATAGTATAGGTATGATGAAATTATTCCCGTATGTATACATATTACATATAGGAGGAAACGAATTCATTCCATTTATTTATTTATTTGTCATCATATTCTAAACTTATAACCGTGATTTATCATTAGGAATAGGGGAAACTAGAGTAGAGGCATTCTGTTGTCAATATTTTATGAGCAGAAAGCGCTCTTAACGAAGTTCCCTCATGCATTATGAATCTGAGACGACGGACAGAACTTGCTTGCCTAACCAATATTATCAGGCAACTTTATAATGTAATTTACTTGAAAAGTTTTATGGTGATTTATTGCTTAATTTTTTTTGTTGCTAAAATTCCCCCTCTTATTCATTAGAATCAAAATTCCTTGGTGTACCTGACATAATACTCGTGTGTGCTACGATTTTGGCGTTATAATGATAATAATAATTGCGTTACACTATCACCTGTTGTATAGTAATATCAATAAATCAACAATGTTGTAGGTATGTGCATGGACTTACTTATCTTGTAGGTTTATAATGATAAAATCTACCACTTACTGAAATCGATGTTCAGTATCTATGAGTAGTTTATATATCAATAAAATCTTCTTTTATAACTTGTTCTTGATCATTTATTTATTCATTATATTTTCATTATATTTATTTATTAATTATTTATTCGTTATAGAATGTTACAGCACTCGCTATAAAGGCTCGGGTCTTTATTTATCTGCAGGATGTTGAAAATTCACGAAAAATACTATAAGTAGGCAATACTATACAGGATTATGCAAATTTCATGGTGCCAGTATTGGGATATCCTAAACCATAAGAGATACAGGGTTGCTTAAATTAGAGAAAAGTTGCGCTATTTTATGGCCATCTCGAATCCGTCAAAACATGCAAGATACCTGTGACCGTTCCTGAAATATCCTGAAAAAACTGAAAAATCGAGAAATCTTATTTTTGGAATATCTTTCTTACCATTGGAAATTAATAAATAATTTTTTGTAGGCTTAGATAAGCCGTTATAAGCTATTTATCTGACGTTTCAAAAATTTTCACAGCCGACTAGATCCCAGAGTTTTCAAAGTCAACTTTCGTTTTTCTTATGGCCGCCATATTATTTTTTTATGTCGTTCGATAAGAAAGAAATAATGGAAACCAAAAACTAATAAACTTCAAAAAATAACTATCAAAAATTTTTGTTCTTCTTTTTTTTTCTAAAAAAAGACAACTTTTTAGATCGAATATTATAGAGAAATTAACAACCTATAAGGCAAGCAGTATGACTTCATATTGGCCTATTTCAGTTAAGAACTATCTGTTTTTCTTTGAAAAAAGAAGAATAAAAATTTTCCAATTTTTTTTTTTTCTAAAATTTATTAATTTTTGGTTTACATTATTTTTTTCTTATCGAACGACATAAAAAAATAATATGGCGGCCATAAGAAAAACGAAAGTTGACTATGAAAACTCTGGGATCTAGTCGGCTGTGAAAATTTTTGAAACGTCAGATACATAGCTTATAACGGCTTATGTAAGGCTACAAAAAATTATTTATTAATTTCCAATGGTAAGAAAGATATTCCAAAAATAATATTTCTTGATTTTTCAGTTTTTTCAGGATATTTCAGGAACGGTCACAGATATCTTGCATGTTTTGACGGATTCGAGATGACCATAAAATAGCGCAACTTTTCTCTAATTTAACCGATCCTGTATCTCTTACGGTTTACGAGATCCTAATGATGGGTAGCACAAAAATTTCCCACCCTGTATACCTATAGTACATCACTTTCGATAGTGTTTAATTATACATAGGTACAGGATGTCCTATTATGAAATTGCCAAATGGAATAATGGCTAAAGGTGGAATATACACCAACAGCTGTTGGCTTTTATTAATTAGAAGACAGGTGTTTCATTCATTTTCCTTTTCTGCCTCGTTATTCCCAGTTTTTCCCAGCATCACACTTACTCGAATATCATTATAAGAAATAACAGTCAATTATTATCTTAAGAAAGAGTTTACTCTGCAATAAAATAAAATAAAATAAACATTATTGATTTATATGCTGTTATAAAACCTACTTATATACTTACTAGCTATTAATTATTTATTTTATTATCCACTTTTTTAATAATAAATCATTAGCTGAAGAAGCCCTAATAGCTAGATGGTTTCCTTATTTATTTCCTTTAAATTGCTGTAAATTAACGTCAGTTTAGATTCCAATTTATCTTTGTAAAAACCTGAATAAACATAACACAACAAAATTACCATTTTAATCTCAATTATCTATTTAACTGTTTATGTAGTTAATTGGTAAGGAAACAATGGAATTAACATGGTCACATAACGCTACAGGTAGGCATATCTACGGGTAATCCTTTGAGAAATCCTTTTTAATAAATAAAAATGATAATAAAATATACAACATAATAATATAATATACAGGGTGATTCATGACTATTGCGTATAGTAGTTAAATGCCAGATCGAGCTAGGCAAGTAATGTTATTCTTAATAATTAGTGACATTGCTTGAGGAAACTTCAAATAGGTAGGTATAAACAAAGGGTATTATTCTCAGTTTATTTATAATTATTACCTATAAAAATTCTTATGTCATTATGTCGTTATTAATGTAATAAACAACCTTCATTTTGTGTTAAAAAAATATACATCGATGTCGACTTGTAGATGGCTGCGCTAATAATTTAACATTTTTAAGGGAATAATCTCACGAAGCCCGGAAGACATTTGCTTAAATGGACTCAGAAACCGCAGGAAGGGCCCTGTTCCCTCGAGACACGATACGAGCAGCGAAACAGCAAAGTTTAGATAAAGGAAGATAAACAGATTACTATGATTTAGCCACTCTACAAACAACCCCACTATGATAAAGTTTACAATAACCAAATTTAAAACTTTTATACACCGCAACACAAAAACCACTGCGCAGAAAAAATTCAGTAAACTACTTGTTTCTCGATGATAAATTCATTATTTTATATAAGTATACAAAACTCCAATAGAAATTATTTTAACGGGATGAAAGTAGGTACCTATATTGATGACAGAAATTTTTTATTAATGTTAATTGTATTTTATGTTTAATCTTCATTAACGACGCAATTTATGGACTGAGAAAACATACAAGATTGACATCCAGTATTATAAACGTCCATTAAGTTAACGGGCAGATTTCGGGTACTATTTTCAAAGCTAATATCGACGTCCAATCACTTTTATTAACATTTTTGTATTCCCTTCCATGTAAAGAATCCTTAAATTGCTATTTTCCCCCTAGAGTCGATAATTTTTCTAGAAACGACCTCAAAAATCAGCCCGCTATATTTTAATGAGCCTTTATAATAGCCACTGTTATTGTTATGGTTTAAAAATATTATTTGCTATAAACAATAGGTAGGTACTATACTCAAAATTAAAGCTCATCAAATCTATAATCCGTGCGATTACTTAATCATCGCCCTTAGTTTCCTCCTGAAACCGGGAAAGCGAAACGTTCCTCCATAACCAGGGGTAAAAATTCTCCTCTGCGTACACTTTGCAAAACAAAACCATTAAAGAACGCATGTTTCTTCACGTAATGAGGGGTGTGATACGACTTCAGCCCCTTTTACGACCAAGAGAAAACTCTCTCCAAAAACCCCCACCAAAATTTTTGGTTTCGGCCCAAAAAGTCCCAGAAAGTAAAGTTCCGGGACAAACTTTTACCTGCAAACTTCAAATTCTTACTCAGCGGCCCAAAAAAAATATATATACAGGGTGGGAAAATAAAAACTACTTATAGCAAAACTCTCCTCTGAGCATTCTAATATGCCTATAGCCTGACTTTAAGTAACTTGGGTATTTTCTCATAAAGAGGGGCGCATTATTTTAATAACCGCAAGGGCACAGAATATCTAAAGACGGAAAATTTGATAACAAAAAATTGTTTTAATTTGACAGAATAAGAATAATGCTGCTTTATATAACTTTTCTCCGTCGGATTATTTAAAATATGAATAATAGGTAACATTTACTTTTAGTAGTTTTGGTTGTTGCTTTTAATATCTAAGTTATTCACGAATAAAAAAATAATCATAAACTTTCAAAATTGGCAATTTTCAGAAGAAGTTATGGTTATAAATAAGTTTTCCCAGGATACCGGTGCCTTGTTAGAGTAGCCGTAATGAAACGTTTTTATAGGTATGCAAGTTTGTATGTGTATCGGTTTTTTTGAAAAAACACGTTGAGTTAGCGAATTTTCTGTACCTATTTTGTTTTGGTGAGCATATTTTTCGATAAAGCCGGCCATATTTGTGAACTAGCGGTACCCGACAACAACAAAACAAATACCTTATAGTATCAAGAAGCAGATATGAAAACGATTATTACATAAGAAGAGATTATGTCAAGAAAACTCATCCATACCTATATTACGAAAAAAAAAAACAGGTTTTTGGGACGAAGTATTCTGCATAAGCTTATGAAAATCTGAAAATTATCCTTCTAGAGGCGATGTTAGGTTTTTCAGAATCAGAACGTTGGATTCAGAATCGCGTATAGGTACGTGAGTCAAATAAAGCACATCGGTGATAGAACCTCAGGGGCTAGAGATTCTACATGTTTTTTACGACGATAAATCTTGAAATAAAAAATATAACCAGTTTGGGAATTTCTTGCATACTTCGCAGCCTCAATAACTAATGCCAGATCATAATATTACTTATATGAATATTGTCAAAGAAAAAATGTTTATATAAAACATGGTATTTATTTATATAGTTGCTTTCTAGCGCGACATAATTTTGTCGTAAAAATTGGCGTTTATTTCCCATCCCGACTCTTCAATATATACCCGCATCTATTCCACCGAGGTTTTTATGAAGATTTTGGGCCTCTTCACAGCCACATTTAAAGGGAAGAATATTTTTTTCATTTAAAATTATAAACACCATCATCTTTCTTTATTAACTTTATTAAGTATTAGTAATAATTAAAGTAATAATTAAGTATTAGAATAATAAAAGATTAAGAACTGTTGTATTATTTTTCTGATGCGCTGTTAGAACTCTAGAACGATAAAAGACTAATTATTTTGTATTTAGTTCATTTTTGAAAATGTTATTTTTGCTACAATTGTGATTTGTTTACATCAGCGAACGCGCAACTCTCATTAAGCCTTCTAATACCTGCAGATTTGAAAATGCCCCATGCATGAGCTTTTGCAGCAGCTCAATTTATAGACAACCCTCACAAACGTAATGTAAATGATAAACAAGTAATAATATTTATGTTTATTACCTCAATCTACATGCAACCATTTAAATTAATTTATTCATTTAAGCGTTTTTGAATGCTTCTACTAGACCGTTATTAAGTAATTCCTTAATTTTTCTATGACATCAAATAACTAAAACATTAATAATAATAATAATTACCTTGAATACTTGAATAATAATTTAAAAATTCAACCAGGTACACATCAGATATTCATCTACTAAATTCGTAGGTCCAGCTACATCACATTTATTCACGTCACATGCGCTCGGCAAATAACAACTACCATTAATCACAAAACCCACAAACTGGAATAAACAAAAGCACACCATATCGCAGAGCGGCCCATGACGATGGTGAACAAGTGAACTACAACTCTAAACCGGCTCGTGGAGGCTGTGGTTCCTTGGCCCGGATCAAACGTCAACTAATTTAAATCGCCGCATTAGAAAGGATCCGATAAATACTCGGTAGAGGGGGGTTACATTCAGGGACACCACGGGGTACGGGTCCGGCTCCGGCAGTGTGAGATAAAGAAGAAGGGTGGACGATTTAATGTCCTTTTTCAGAGAGGGGAATGACGGGCCAATGAGTGAAAAAGGATGTGGGAACTTGTGTTGGGATATCGATGGTGATATGTGCCGGGCGGGCGCTGCCGGGGGCGAACAGTTTGAAAGAATTTAGATTCGTGATGGGAGAATGTGGAATGGAATATAAATATTTACCCTCGTTCTTTTTTTTTGTGGTCTTGCTTGTTCTACTATTATTGGGTGATTTGTAAATAGTTGATTTTATGATGTTAGGTACTTATAGGTACTTCATCAATTTTTTTTTTGAAAAAAATGTGACTTTTTATTTGAAATATTTGACTAAAACTGCTTTTGACAAACATTCGTATACCTACATACCTATTACCTACCTATTAAGTAAAATATACGGAATGTATTGTCTTACCTCCAGATTTCTGAGATTCTGAGATATGTAGGTATGTATATACTCCTGCTTAAAAAACTGAAAAGTACCTATAAGATTCTGTAAAATAAGAAATGACATTTTTTGGTGTTAAGATAAGTCTTAAATGCTGTATTGCCCAAATGGCCTTTAACATTTTATGAAATCAGTTTTGGGGGTATATAGTGAAGTGCATGTTTTGTTTTATCTACCTATTTATAGAAATCTATTAAATCATTTGGGCTGGACTAGAAAACAAAATAACGCACGCTAAACCTGCTTCCAAAAAAAAGGTAAAAACAAAATGGTAGATACCTACCTACCGAGGTGCAAAAAAACATTTAAGTAGGTATTTAAAAAATATTTTGATACGTCTGAATATATTTTTATTTAAATTTTTTAATACTTATTTTAATTCTGATAAACTTAATGGCCACGTAATGATAATCAGCCACCCTTAATAAATATTTCAAACTTCTGAATGATTACCTTATAATAGTTTAAAATATTGCTCTTGGGGTTCATAATTATTATAATTTTTCTGTAATAAGTAAATATAAGAATAATTAAGTGCAGTTAAAGAAAAAAACATCTACATAGGTAATTTATTGATATAATTTATTTACAAACTTTAATGCATACATAATGTATCAACTATAAATTATTATATCATTATTTATGAATTTGCAATGTTTATGATAATTTTGTTGTTTTATTTAGTAGCATGTAAATATCTGTACACACTTTTCTAAACTTTGAACACACTTTGAATATGCTTAAGTATTACCTTAACATTGCAATGTAATTATCGGTTTAAATAACTAGGTATACTATACAGGATGTTTCTTTCGCAAGCAATAATTATATACTTGGTAGAGCTAATTTGGATTTACTTTATAACTGATTTTTTTAGTTTTTTTAAATGCATCTTTTTAAATTATATATACAGAGAAATTATACCTACGCAGCTTTTCTCTAGGACAAAAACAAGAACAATTCTAACTACGGACAGCCGGACAGCTAAACTCGACCGTCATGTATAAAATCGTATTTTAAGCACAAAAGATTGAATAATTTTTTTTCAAGATCATGATTCGTTTAGGATTCTTCAAAAATGTATATTTTTTGCTGCTAAAAAATTGCTGCTAAAGCTGCTAAAAAAATCATATTTTCTTGTCATAAAGGTCATAAAGGCTTATTGTCAAAATAACATCATAAAATACGATTTTATACATGGCGATCGATTTTGGCCCACCAGTAAAAAAAAACATTTTAATAGCAGTCTTCGTTTTACATTTTTCAAAATATTTCCAAAACGGGGCCTGATCTTGAAAAAAGCTATTCCTTCTTTTATGTGCTTTAAATGTGATTTTATGATTAACGTTTTATTTTGGCTGTCCTGTTACCAAAAACCATGTATAGATGAAAACGGAAAAAGAAAGAACATTTTTAAAAATATGAAACAGAGGATAAAATACAAGAAAATCTCAACAATTTATATGATAGGTATAGGTATTGATCACAAAAAGAGTTCAAATTCCGGGATACGCGGGCAGGTTTCAATTTTCAAATAAGGATCCAAAAACCATATACCGTGTGTCCCCGGATAGGTGAAACGACTCTTATAAAAGACAAAAAAAATTTGATTTTAATTTTCATTTTTTGGGGTTCAGCTCTGCTTGGTTAAAGAGTAATTTCTAACAAAATTTTAGTTTTGAAAAATCAAGCATGCCTTGGAAATAAAAAAAAAAATTTTTCTGTGGAGTAAAGTGCCTTCTATGTGGCAAATACGAAAAAATGTTATTTGAAAAAGTTGTTTAGAATCAAAATTTAGGTCCGTATACCAAATTTCAAAATCATAGGCAACTTTGATCTTTTACATTTACTTTTATGTTTATTTCACAAATCAAAGAATTTCATTTGTAACAAAGACTGATGTTGACAGATTGCTATTGCTATGGATACAATTTGGTTTTTCCATGGCAGTCTTTGTTACAAAATGAAATTCTTTGATTTGTGAGATAAAATATAAAAGAAAATGTAAAAAATAAAAGTTGACCTATGATTTTGAAATTTGGTATGGAGACCTTCAAAAGTTGATTCTGAACAACTTTCTAAAATAACATTTTGTCATATTTGCCACATAAAAGGCACTTTACTCAACAGAAAAACCGGTTTCTTCGAAATTTCCAAGGAATGCTTGATTTTTAAAAACTAAAATTTTGTTAGAAATTACTCTTTAACCAAGCAGGGCTGAACCCCAAAAAATTAAAATTAAAATCAAAAAATTTTTGTCTTTTATAAGAGTCGTTTCACCTATCCGGGGACACACGGTAGAAAATCCATTAAAAATCATAAGAAAATTTCAATTAAAATTTGTATTTCAAATTAAAATTTTATAAAAAAATCTTTTTTTCTCTTCTTTGTAAAAAAAAAACACTTTTCTGCCTAGGGAACTGAAGAATAAAAAATATTTCCCAGATCCCGCTAGTCGTAGAGACAATAATAATAGTAATTGAGAATTAGAGTATCATAACAAAAAAAATTCTTACCACAAATATCACATCACGATCCAGAAATCGACAATCCACAATGGGCTCCAACTTAGTTCAGGTAATATTTTACCTGGGCTAATTGTATTATAATGAACCCCGGTTCTAGATTATTGGAAGCATCTTTCATTAAAACTAGACCGATTTCTGCAATTTCAGCTACGGTCTTTTACTGAAAAAGGTAAGTAAATTACTACCCAAAACGTGGCCTGATTTATGGTTTCCTCTGTCCTCTGAACTGAGCGTAATTTGTGGACTACTTATTCCTGAAGTCTGATCTAAGTTTGGTTACACTGATTTTCGATCTTTTTTGCGCTTACTGATTGTAAAACACTAATAATAATAATTTATTTAAAAACTCGAATTTGATTTTCAGTTGACTACTTAATGCGATTTAATTCGGTGAATTATAGGAATAAATAATTATGTAAATAGATTCACGATATAGGTGTCAGAGAGTTCTTGAATAAAACTTCTGCATGTGTGGTAAATTGTTATGTAAAACATTATCTAACCTTATTAGAATTTCAAAGTGATAAATTATAATTAGTCGGAAGGGGATCTCTCATGGTGGGGTAAGATCATATAATGCAATATAGGTAGGTATGGGTTTATTATTTGTCAGTAAATAAAAGTTGACAACGTACATAAATCTATTAACAAAAAGAAAATTACTGATAAATTTAATGAAGTCGCATCACTGTTTACCATATTCACCTAACTTAAAATACACCACTGTGAGCAGTAGGGAATTATATGTAGTTATGTGTTTACACTATTAATTTGTATTAAATAAATATAAATAGTGTTAATCTAAGTACGTATGTAAATAAATAATTAGTGTGTGGTGTTGGAAAATAATTAAAAGTATATCTTTAATAAATAATTAACTGGGTCTGGGATTACTTTATAGATGAACCTTTTAACGCAAATTCGGTTCAATCTGAAAATTTGTTCCCATTTATCTAATTTTGATTTTTGGCATATAAAAAATTATCATGACTTCGAAATTTATTGGGATCAATTACGTCTGATTAGAGTTTCCTCAACAACCATAAAACTGAGGGGCTTTTAACTTGCAACAGTGTACGAATATCTCTTAACTTCAGGAATCTGAATCTGGCTAGGAAACTTTCAAAAAGTTATTTTTTACTTTGTTATTTGGCTCTCCAGTTACTTAAAAAAAATCTTTTTTAGCAGCCTAATTAGTTTTACATTTTTGGAGATGTTTCCTAAATGAGGTCTGATCTTGATAAAAGTTATTCTTTCTTTTATGCTTAAAATACGGTTTTATACATGACGTTTAATTTTGATTGTCCGCAAGTAGGTACCTGTCAAACACCTTGTATGTGTCTGAAATTGAAGGACAAAAAACTTCGCTCAACCTAAAAATCTCCGCCAAAGGACTGGTGTGGCAGAGCCAGGATAGTCACGGTAATTTTTTGGCATAGTTACTAAGTTTTGAAAAGGGAATAAATGATAATTAAACTTACATATTTTACTTGATCAGAAGTCAATGAAATTGCACAATTTCGAAATACTGCATATTTAATTTTTAAGCAATATTAAGTGTTTTGAGCAAAAAGCAAACAATTTAACTAGGCCATGAAACAACCACCGCGGCAAAAATTTAATGACGCTAGCTGAATTTTTTAATGTAACGCTGACTGCAGAACGATTGGTAAACTGGAACAACTCGCATGGTTGTCATTTCCCTGTCAGAATGCACCTTGCTTTTGTTTACCTACGTCAAGTAGGTAACTGGACGACCGGTAAATAAAAGTCAAGGTGGCAACACTCCAGTGAAAATCACATTTCGAAACCCGAGAAAGAGTAACTGATTTGGAAAGAGGTTTAGAAACCAAAAAGTTAGTGGTGTTTCGGGGACCGAAGAGGACGGTCAGGGCGTTCGCGCGAGAATTTAAAGTAAACGCGAGTGAGTGGTTTTGTTCCTTTGACGGGGAGATACCCAGCAGAGCTGCAGTCAGAGCTACAGAAAGGGCAATCCAAGGGCTACGTCTAAGTAGTAAGTCGATGAGACTAACACTAGAACTACTGTTTTTCCGTTCGAAAGATTTTTATTAATTTTATTTTTTTTTATTTAAAGAAATTTTATTTTTGATTTTTTTTTATTAACGTCACCTGTGAAACTAAAATTAAATTAATCAGATCAGGTACCGCCACAGCACTATTCCCACAAATAAAATGGTAGTTGATTAGAGTCAGATATTGTACGTAAGATAGTTTTCTTTTCTAAAGTTTGTTTTTTTTTCTCTTTTTTTCTAAAATTAATTTTTTCTGTTAACTTTTGCATATCAGTTTTATAATCGAAAAGTAGTAGTAGATAATGAAATAATTAAGTTGATATCTCAGTAAAGTATTTTTATTTTTATTTTAGTAAATAATCTTTAATCATAACTTTGGTGTTCATATTTATCACCCTTGACCACCCTAACACTGAATTTCACATAAAGAGGGCTCTACTCTTAGCAGCCCCCGAATCTACGTGCCTCACACCTCTCTGACCACTATCATTGGCAAACCGCTCGGCCCACTTGATAGCGGTCCAACCCCTTGACAGCCAGAAAGAAGGTGAGTCTACAAAAACTGGTGTCAAGAGGGTGGTGCACCCGCCTCACTGGAAAAAGTCTTTCACCTCCTAAAATTTTTCGCATTTTTTTACGATAACTGTTGTGACCGATGTTGAATGCAAAGCATGCCCACTTCTAATCTCATCATGTGTAATTCTATTATTGGAAAACCTGACTAAGGCATGGACATCTTTAGCCTTTAGAAAAAATCTACAATCATGAAATTAAAATTTCACTACCAAACAGTTTTTTAGAAGAATAGAGGCACAATTTTTAAGGAGAATACTTAAATAATATTAAATATTTTTCTTGAGCGTTTTTAGGTAATTTTCCTAAAGATTAATCAAAAAAGTGAGTTAAAATTAACAATGACTGATTTGAAGACTTTTAATGATCCGCCCTACATTGCACTTATACGTCAAACAAAAAAGAAGAGACACCAGTTTTAAATTAGGTACTTATGTTTTTTTAATTGAAAAAAAAAATCAAATTTAGGTACTTTTTTTTAACTGCCCTATATTTATGAGCCATAAAACTGATAAACTAAGTATACGCAGGTATATAATGGTAAGAAACATAAATGTAACATTAAATTATAGCGCAACAGTACAGTTTAATAAACTGTCTTAAGCCCATGTCGAATTAAAAATATTCTAAATGCGTTTTGATGGAAATAGCCTACATAATAGAGACATTAAACTTCATCATACATATTTTGATTTACTCCTTCCGAAAATAATTGAATATACTTGCATGACACCTTGTATATGCAATTTGTATGCCGGCATTACGAGGAGCACAAGACAGATTTTGTATATTAATTATTCAATACAATTTGCATGCACGCGAGCGATTGTTTTCTTGACTACAAAATATGATGGAAGATCCGGACAAGTAGAAGAGGCGCCTGCCCCTATTTAGTATTAGGCTAGACACATCTCTTCATATAGCTATACGAGTAAACCGCTATACCACACGCGAAAAGTAGTTATGATGATGGATTCCAGAAAATGTCTGCATACTAAAAAGACTGTGGCTATGTTGCCGGTAAGGCCGCTCGATAAGTAATTATCTGATTAATGTATCCACCTGGACCTGTTTCATTGCAAGCATTATTGAATCTTATAAAGGAAAACTTCAGCTAATGCTAATTGAACATATCAAGCCTTGAACCGATCAATTTATTTATGAATTAAATAAACTCAAATAGTTTCATATGTCAAGCAATTAAAACTTCCCACTCTAGAAAAAAATTAATATCGTTGATCGAAAAAACAACAATCAGTTCAATGATTTATTTATATGATCGTAAGGGCTAAAAAATAATTGGCGCCGATTTGTAAATTGAAACACAAAAACAGTGTAGGTACCTACGACGTTATTAGAGGAATTTTCTGAGGGGGCCATAAATTTTAATCCGTTTAATAAACTATGTATATCTAATTATTTTTTGGAAACTTGTCAAAAGTCGCCTTTCCAGTGCAGGCAGTGATAAATCGTTTGTCTAATTAAAGAACGACTCGGACTTGACACGGCTTGAAACAGTTGCTAGATAATATCTGAATAACTAGATCACGCCTTGATACGATGATGCAGACTAATCGGGTTTGTTTTTGGTAATTAAACAAACTATTCGATGGGTTGAAAAAGTAGTGACCACTTTAAATAACACCAACCATGATCGAGTTAAAATATCACCTAATTAGAAACCCGGTACTTAGGAACGCAATGTCTGGCAATGTCTGGCAAAAACTCAAACAATTATAATTTATTACGTTTTTTCCAAGTCATCTACCCATTAGCTGGATTTATTGTTTCGTATTGTTTTAGAATTAATGCTTGGTCATTTCATTAAAAGACGTAAGCAATAAGAACAGAAATGCATTCATTCACTAGAAAAGTTAGATACAAATGATACAATTCAAATTGTTACGGTTTCTTGAACAGAACAATGAAGAAGTGCGGTTCTTGAAAATATTTATCTTACATGAATTGATAATTTAATCAGTGATATGTTTAATTATTTTCGTATAGTAATTTCCGAAAGAGTTCAACGAGAAAAGTTATTCCAGAAGTCTCCCATAGCTGTCAATTCAAGCTACGTTGCGAATTTTTCGACAACGAGCTGTAAATTAAATTATTTTTTCTCTTTAAGCTGTGCCTGTGCCCTATAACAGCATCACAATCGGTTACTGAAACTATTTTAATATTTTTTTTTATATTATATCTTCCATCTTCCCCTTGAATCCGTTGGTAAGTATATGATTATTAATACTTTTTGAATATTGATCATGTGAATTACCATATTTCTCTATTAAATTAAATAATAATTGTAAATAATCAAGTTGTACATACTTTAAAATACCCGTGCAGAAACCGATTCGCGGCTGTCGCTTAACAATAAACATTCAGTGATTGAGCCGTGGTTTTGTAGCTTTCTCTTGGGAGCTGATTCGTTCTTTCCCTGAAGCTAATGTGACGCTTCAGTCAGTTTCTAATCTACAAATTTAAAGAACGAAATTTAATTTTTTTTTCTTTCTTTTTCTTTTAAAAATTCTTGTACTTAATAATTCTTAGTGCACTCTTGGAAAAGACGAAAATCTTGTTATAAATAAGATAGCTCGTCATAATTTTATTGCAAGCTATTTCATCACAATAATAGTGACATTACAATAAAGAAATTAATACTGTAAGCGATCCCTTGGCGCCATTGCAGAATGTAACCGAACCCTCGAGCCACTTGGTTTGGCAGAGATTAATATAATATCCCGACTGCATGTTTGCTTATTTTGAAGGAATACTTCGGTCCCCAGACAGTTGTGTGTAACAGAAGCATCCTGTCAAAGTTTGCTGTGAACAGAGTGACTTAGTTGAATAGTTTCGCATGCTGTTGCTGCTGCTTACTGTAACTTTACGACAGCATTAATTAAGCTGGAACATTCTGACATGTTTCCAGACTCTAGGCCGCAAACTTCCCCGGATGGAAGAGCTTGTACGCTTTCCTAATAAACCATGGAACTCAACAAGATAACATAGTTTAGCAAGACTGGCAGAAAAGTTGGAGAAAACACGGGCTTTTACTCGTGTTAAAATGTTTCAGAGTTGATGGGATATCTTTCGAGTAAAATTAGGTCAGAAATGGTGCCTTTCCACGAAAACATCATTGTTAGTAGTTAATGATAAGATCGTAAAAGTTTAGATGAAATCCTATTGAATACAAATTCATATATTTGGAAGTCAGCTCCTGAAAATATAATCCTAACTGCAGAGGGATTTTATAGAGTAAGTATACAGGGTGTTTGGTAACCGGACAGCCAAAACCAAACGTAATGTATAAAATTGTATTTTAAACATAAAAGAAAGAATAATTTTTTCCAAGATGAGGCCTCGTTTAGGAAATATTTCCAAAAATGTAAATAAGGCTACGCTAAAAAAATATATTTTTTGTAACTGGACAGCTTATATCGAACTTCATATTTTATATAAAACTGTATTTTAGGCATAAAAGAGAGAATTTTTTTTTCAAGATCAGGCCTCGTCTAGGAAATATTTCCAAAAATGTGGTTCACTTACCTATTGAGTGAAACATTTTTTTAATGCGGCCTTAGTTGTACATTTTTGAAGATATTTCCTAAACGAAGCCTGATCTTGAAAAAAGTGGCTGTCCAGTTACGCAAACACCCTTTTTATGCATAGTTTTCATCATTTCTCACCCACAGCCCACAATTTCTTACTCCCCAAAGTCAATTTTTGCTCTCTCGCAGGGCTCAACACCAATAGTCCACATCTGATCAAAATAGAATGACCAAATGCCTATGATTACGAAAGCAGCTATCACAATGAATAATAATTTCAGTCCAGTCCTGTGCATATGAGTTAAAATTGTATTTCCAGCTCCGGTGAATATTTCAGGATGTCCAGGTAGATGCGCGTGAGTCGGCGTTTCGAATTAGCCGACGTGGGGAAACGAACGCCGGCAATGATTAATGGGGAACAGCGGCGTTTCGCAATGGTCGCCGGGTCGGCGTTCCGTCAGGGCGAGAGGGGATAATCTATTCCCCGTTCTGGATTCTTCTAAACTATGTGTGACCGTGATCAATGTGATATAATAGTACTGCTGCAAAATAAAAATCTGCACGGGGTTAATAGACTATGAACGAGCCCTGGACGAGCACCAGGGACGCTAGCCGGCGGTGCAATAATTTATTGTTGGTGTAAATGTTTGGACCATCGGTTCGATTCACGGAACTACATTCATCATTAAAATATTTGCACAGAGTTCGATCAACGATTTTACTATAATACAGTAGATAGCGCATTTTGCGGCGAACGTTCAAAAATATTGCAGTAAACACTCGGATATCCGCTGTTCATGCATGATAATATGTTGATACTTTTGTTTTGAAATTATCACAAATAGCTTAACATTGTAAACTATACAGGTATCCCAATATTCCAACTCCATGGACAGGGAGCAACCACAGAATCCTGAGGTCAAAATATACCGATTTATTTGAGAAGGTGGTTAAAAAGGTGGAACAATACTTATTAACTCTGCTAAAAGAATCACCTAATCCAGACCTGTCTTGAAATAAGAGAGTAGGTACCTATCAATGGCACGAAAGGGTTGTAGCGTACGGTGTGCACAATGCGTATGTACGCGACATGCATAATGTGTAAGCAATCAGGGCTGTGGGACGGGGCGCGGATCTCCAGGGAGGGGAACTGGGGCAACATCTGTGCCGGAAGGGTTGGCTCCGGACTATCGCGACGCTGCAAGCGCCCTAATATAATACAATACCTACATGGACTCGCCTGGCCGCGTGTCTGCACGTCAGGGCTGCATGGGGACATAATATGCAGTTGTCGATCGGAAGGGTTAGGGCAATTAGATGCGTTCGTTGCAATTAGATGGAAGGGACTAAAATGTGGGATTTGATTGCCTCTTAGTTGATGGTCAGAATTTTGCGCTCAGTATAAATACCTACCTATATATAGAGATGTATCATTTTATATAAGTACAGGAAATGGTTTTTAGTTTTAATTAATTATGTTGATTGGGGAAAGAAATAATTATTTGGGCTTAAGTGTTCAAAAATATTATGCTCTTTTATTTTTTTTACGCGAGAATCGTTAATCGAAACATACATTTTCGACAATTCCTGATGACCGTTGCTCGGGCTTTTGATAAAGTCTACTGGAGTAAAACAAAGAGGAAACACGCGGTCCGATTGCAAGACTTACTCCGTTCCTAGGTAAATTTCCGATAAATTTGCGATAAGTCCCTGAACTATACTTACGACAAAAAACCTCACTTGTCAACCTTGCCTTGCTCGATTCGCAATCGGCTATCGCTAATGGGTAATGACTAATAGCAAATTGAGGACAACCTAATGAAAGAAAAAGCGCACTCTACAATACATCCAGGCCGATAAATGGAGTACCGCAGATGTTTATTCTGGGACCACTACTGTGTTTTCATCACAAGAGGTTTAGGTACTTGAAACTTGTAATAGAACCAACTACAATAATTATCGTAAATTTTGTTCAGGACATATGGGAAAAATGGCAGCAGGTGTTCCTGGGAGTTCTATATAGATGATTAGAGGCAACGTCGTCGGGACCTTCTATTCTAGAAGTAACCATGCCCTCAAAATTTCATTTTGTCGAAGACCTTTTACTTTTTTTTTACTTTTTTTACTTTTACTTTTAGAACTGAACAGACCATCCAATTTATTGTATTCACTCTCTCAGCCAGTAACTATAACTACTCTTCAAGGATTTTCTGTTACTCCTTTTAGAAGAATCGAGATGCTTTGTAAGATTACTCTTCGATTTACCCCTTAATCATTCTGCCTGCGTTTGGACATTAGAGTCATCTGTGAAACGGCCAGCAATGTCTAGAATTCCAAGTCAGTTGAATTGGAAGTTGGGGAAGTACCACAGAATAAGGAAGACGCAGAAGTTAGTATAGATTGGAGCGCCATAGAGTGAAGAATAAGGAAGAGAGTTAGAATAGAGAACAGAGTGAAGTGATTGCGACAAGTGAAGTGAAATCAGAGTGAAAAGCATAGTTGTTGTGTTAGAATGTCAGTGGGCTTAAATCAGGAGAACAGCTGATTATTTAGATTTAGAGATTACTTCTCCATTATTATAAATTATCAGAGTTTACTTAAGTATGATAACACTTGCCTTATCCAAAACTTGAGCTTTAAAAAATAGATATCTTGGAGTACTACTGAGCATAAAAGTTTTTTTTTCAAAACAAGATCACAGTTTTATGCAAAAAAACCTGCAATTTTCAATTTGTATAATAGTGTCGTTTTATGAAAAAAAGAATGATGGAGCACAAATAACTAGGGAAATATAGAGCATCCTTATAGTTCTAGTACTTTTTTTGTTGTGGCATATATAAAGAACTTTCGGCATTGAGCATTGAGATAAACATAGAACGCTTAGGCAAGCAGAAACCCGAAAACACTACATAAGAACTTTTTTCTCTTTTCATGGTCGTCTCCGGGAATGAATTTACTCTCCAATTTCTAAAGGAGATGAAAAGCGCCAAACGTCCCCGTTTTTCAGGTCTCTTTTTGCGTCACGCTATACGGCATTTCAAAAGACAATACGTTTCGTTCTGATAGAGGAGTTTAATATATAATCGGTATATAACAAAAACCACATTTCTCCCCAGGGCCAATAGATTACAGACGCAGAAGGTCGGAAAATTTAATATCACCAGCTTGTATACCGCTGTTCTCGCAATTCTCTCCAACTTTCGGTATTTTTCCATTACATCACATTCTCTAGGACCGTTGCGTTGTCTGCCGTCCTCCTGCACTTATGAAACGCGTGTTGTGAGTCCACTATTAACAATAAATTAACGTCCCGTCCTAGGACCCTCTCCTTATTGTGATGCCGAGAGAAATGAAGAGGCGCGGTTCTTAAGGGGGATTATATAACTTCCGACGAATGCCATCTGCATAACTGAATAATGACTCCGAATAAGGCACTCTCACTTTCAAGCAAATTTCACCTTTTCCCACTTCTGAAATTTTGATGTAGACCAAAAGTTTTCCAAGACTGTATTTTTTAGCTATTTATGTCGCAACTTATTTTTGCTCCCTGAAATTCCTTTTTTGCATACAAGCACTACCTCAGGAAACCTATTTACCAATAAAAAAAGATCGTGATGTCCTGGAACACCATTGTCTCATAGACTGGCAAGTCCCGCAGTAGACAAAAGAAGGCTGTCTTGGCAAGAAGCTAATATAATAGTCATTTGAATGCGAAATCTTCCACCTAGAACCTGAATATATTGCTTGCATGATAAACGTAAAAGAAGCATATAGAAAGCTTTTCCTGTTTCCTCTTAAAAGTGAAATTCAAAAGTTTGTTGAAATTAAAGCTAAAAGAGTATAATAGAGATATTATAACATTAACCACTTAAACTGATGAGGTTGTTTTCTGAAAAGGAAATTAAAACTGTCCAATATACAGACAGAAAGGCCTGGATCATTGTCTAACTAGGATTTTATAGCTATCACCCGACTTCTTTAAAGCCTTGTCTCTACTGCCCTTCTTTAAAGCCCTGTCCCAACCAGGCCGGCAACAGAAAACCGAATCGAATGGAACCGAAAGATAGCATTTACTCTGTATAGTGCTGACAAAGTCACAGTCATAACTTCATATAAACTGTATGGTAATCAATTTTTGCGTATGCCTTATATGTCACTTTCCTGATGCATACTTTTATAAACGTGAGAAATCTCATAGTTTGCGTATAGATAAGGTTTGTATAATTGTTCGTAATTATTGTTTTAATGTAATTTGTGAGTTAATTATAGTTAAATATCATGTAACCTATTAAATCATTGTATAATATTCGCTAGTTATTTATTACTTATATACATACGAATGGTCTTTCGTATGAGATAAAGAAAATAATTACCATCTTATCACACCAGCTTTGATTCAAGCCCGAGCTCAACAAATAAATCCAGCAGAATCTCATCGGGCAAAACTAACTGCACCCCTATTCGGGTTTTTATCTCCCCAGCATATTTAGGCTTTTTCTCCATATAAATTTCCTCTTACTTATAGGAATAAGTATTTCGCTATCGGAGGGAAGGCGTTTTTTCCTTCCCCATGCCAGCCAACAAATCATAAACAGATAAGGCGCTACGGAGCAACGTTCCTCTTCCGATAAAGATAGTCCGGGCACTGTTAATTTCACTCCGGCGGCTCGAAGAGAACCGCGTGGAGATAGTGGAATTGGCTGGGGCACTTCACCATCACCACACGTCCTCACCTTATCTTGGGGGCACATTCGTATATTCTTGTGCAGGGAGGAATCAATCACTCATCGGGTCGATTATTCACAGTCAGGGGTGAATTTTGAATTTTATGTCGTGTGAAGAAGTGCATGGGTCGTGAGAAAGTCTCATCTTAACGAAATACTGTAATAATAATAGAACGATAAAATTTTTCAATTCTTTATAATAATCAAAATTTTATCATCACTCCAAAATTGATAAGTTATTTGTATAGAGATATAGGTATGCTTAAGTTCTGTTCTTCATATCGAAATCCTCTAAAGACATCTTGTACTGGTACTGGTGGGAATATATTATTTCTCTGGTGCCGTTCGGACGATAAATAAAAGGAGCACAACGTGCTTGCAAACGCCGGTGGAGCAGGAATTGTTTCGAGGGGTATTCATCTTCGTGTAGAGCTGGTAGAGCATTGCAAGACCCAGAGGTAATCAGCTCCATGATTCAGTTTCCGAGCTGTATCATGAGATTCTCTCCTTCCGCCGGCACACTTCTCTGATGAATCCATTCCCTAATGAATAAGTGCAATAAATATTCGCAAGCAGACCCCTCCGAGATCCCAGTGGCGGCGTCTAGACAACCAACATAAATATCTGCAAGTCCGAGATGTAGAATAGGAATTAAGCAATACGAAATATGTGTGCAATGGATATACGTTTTGTAAGTGTGAAGGGATAATTAATTATTATCGTTTGCAATTTAGATGTGCAGTTACAATATGTTTGCATTGCTTGAAAATCGGTCACAAGACTGATGAGTGTCTTTTTAATAAAAAAATTTAACCTGTTTATATAGAAATTATGAATTTAAGAATTGAATTATAGAGTTAAATTATCAACTTAATTGAATAGCTTATTTCGGAAACAATAACCTAAGTCACATTTTTGCCATATTGAGTTTACATATTACACCATGCAATATCTATTTTTAAATCAAATCTTAGGGCAGTTTTGCTCAAAATGTGCAAATAAACTTAGATAAAAACCTCTTTTGCACCTGAAAATTTTGAAAATGTGCCTTTGGTTGTTTCTGAAATAAGAACCTTACCCGCTTTCCTCTTTCCACTCTTTCATTTGTGTACTGTCGAGCGATTAACGGTGAACTTTTTTTAACTCAAGGTGTAAGATGGTTTATGCGGTGTCGACGCACTTACCGCGGCTAATTTAGGTTCTCGGGAATTGGGGAACTGATCTGATTCATGATCTCCTGCCGGTGAACGCCGTGTTTATTACATGTAGCCGCTTGCAGAGAGCTTTCGTATGTCTTCTAGC
The DNA here is from genome assembly GCA_910589415.1 of Malachius bipustulatus. Taxonomy (NCBI): domain Eukaryota; kingdom Metazoa; phylum Arthropoda; class Insecta; order Coleoptera; family Melyridae; genus Malachius; species Malachius bipustulatus. The sequence continues at coordinate 21,156,454 of OU342633.1, forward strand.
TTGTAGTAATAATGTACCGGTTACAATGTAGAGATGTAGGGGAAATGGATTTGATTTTAAAAGGTTCCCCTGACAGTTCATAAATTTCTATTCGGTACATCTTAATGGAGTCTTGGATTAGGTGGAAATTCCTAGAATTCTCTATAATTATAATTTGTCACTCTATTAGTTGCCGAAAAAGTGTGAAATAAGAGTTGAGATTAATGACTTGATATATATTTTCTTGACTTTATTTTTAAATCCTACTTCTTTAATTATTGCCAACTTGAATATTTTAATATTCATTGAGTAAGGTAAGCTAGAGCTTGGTTTTCTATATTAAGCGAGATATAGATGGTAGGTACTTGTAGGTATACCTATATACCTGATCCTGATAGCTAAGTATAAAAATTCGCCAAAAAGACCAAGCTCTAAAATCACCAGATTCTGACAAAAATAGTAACCGAATCACATGCGGAAAAGCTCCCAGATCCTAACGCACAGTTTTCTAGGAATTCGATTTTTCCTTTTTCTTTATTGACCATTTAGTGCAAAAAATCGATTTTGATATGCATTTCCTGGTTACAAAACCCAGACGCTGTCGGATAATTTGTTTTTGCGTAATTGCAATAAGAATTTTATCATGTCATATATTTTGCAGCGAGGCTGAGATGATCTGGAGATCGTCCGATTCGAATTTATCAAAAGGATTTAGAAAGCTGAAGTGTTCATCTATAAAACGTCAATCTTCGTTTTCAATTTAAATGCTGAAAAATAGGAAAATTGCGCGCAAACATGAGCCAAAACGACTGAGCGCGTGAGAGTAGGGGATAGAACGCAGCCGTTTTTGTTCATGTTTGCGTGAAATTTCTCCTATTTTTCAGTATTTACCTACCTAAATCGAAAATGAAGATTGACGCTTTATAGCTGAATATACTTCTACTCTCCAAATCCGTTTGATAAATTTGAATCGGAGGACCTCCAGAGCATCCAACCACTCTGCAAAATATGGTATGGAGAACTTCTAATAATTGCAATTACACAAAAACTAAATATCCGACAGCGTCTGGGTTTAGCACACAGGAAGGAGCAAAGAGCCTGAACTACATAATATGATGATCGAATTTTTGAAAAACCGCAATTTTTTCGGTTTTCTGTGCTTTTCTCTCTTAATAATGATCCGATGGGGTTGCTTCAGCTCTCATTTTCTTCGTATTCTAAGTTTATACAATTCGCCCTTGGAGACCATTTAGATTGCCCGATCAATTTTTCTTTTACAATCAAAAATCAAAAAAACACAACGAGTTTTTGCACTAAAGTGTTATATAATTTAAAATAATAAAAAAATTATAACCTGTGCAGTTAGGATCTGGAGGCTATTCCGCATGTGATGGCACCGGTGGTGTTATACTTTTGTCCAGAAAAACCCCTATTTGCTTGGTACAAAAAGAATTTTGGAAAACATGGAGCATAAGCCAGAATATTGCCCTACTTTATGAATTTTTGTTTGAAATTAAAAAAAAGTTGTTGTTTTAAAGTGTTATATAGTGTTTTAAGTATTTTAAAGTGTCTTATGGTGTTTCAAAGTGTTTAAAAGTTTTTTTCAGTGCTTTAATTTTTTTGAAGGTGTATTTAATACTTTCTAAGTTTACATTTTTCCGCAAATTGAAAAAAAGGTTGTGTTTTAAAGTGCGCTATAGTTTTTAAACGTTTTAAAGCGTTTCAAAGTGTTTTATAAGACGTTTTAAAATATTTTAAAGTGTTTAATTGTGTTTTAAAATATTTTTTGAAGTGCTTAAAAGTGTTTTAAAGTTATTTGAAGTCTTTTAAAGTGTTTTTAGGTGTTTAAGATATTTTAGGTGTTTTAAGGGGTATTTTTAAGTTTATATTATTTCGCAAATCGGAAAAAATGGTTGTGTTTCAAAGTGTTTTATGGTGCTTTGCTTGAAAATGTTTAAAGTGTTTTAAAGTTTTTTAAGATGTTTTAGTGTGATTTAGGGCGTTTTAAGGTATTTTGAAGTATTTTAAATGGTTCTAAAGTGTTTTATAAAGGTTTAAAACTGTTTTAAAGTATTTATAAATTCACAATAATTTTTGAACTATTCATTGAGCGTGAATGAAAAGATACTCGAAATGGTGCTACAGTATAACCTACGAGTAAAAATTCTTTTTATTTTTTTGTCGCAAAAAAAGGAAAATATGCGCCTTAAAAAGACGTCTATGCAACGTTGTAACACAAAATTGCCATTAAAAAAAAAAACAAAGATGTCTCATTAATCTGTTACACAGTCTGAAGATTACGTTTTTGAAAACAAAATCGGTAAGCCATAACTATTTACATAAAAACGTCTAGGAACGCTGTATAATAAGTTGATTTAATGAAACTTTCTTATTTGAATGCCCAGAAAGCATTCTTATTTTCTTTGTATAGCCTTAGTGGTTTTTCATCTTGTAAACAACACGTTCTCTTTCCTGTTTTTTGGGCCCTCTTCTTGAATTCGCAGGTTTTCGCTTATGGTTTCATATTCTTTGTAACCTTGATAAGCTTCTGTTATACTTCACCAATTATCTTTTTTGTCTTTAGAACACTTATAATCACATCAAATAAAAAGGTATGATTGATGATTTTTTACTTCACAATTAAGAGTACAAGCACAAGTAAAAAGTTAATGTAATTTGATCCAGGCAAAAGAAAATTCACAGACATATTAAAACCGCCAGGAAAAAAACTTTTATTATTTATTTCTCGCCATTATTTGCATAATAAAGATATAATAATTAATCACATAGTAAGATGTCGTCTTTTTTAAGAACTATTGCAAAAACTTGATCTCCACCACATGGTTGGAATAATTCAACATTATAACACAACTTATCATTATTGACCTGCGCTTCGAATTAATACCTAAGCTTATTAATGGATACATAAACCGAATGAGAATAAGCTTCTTATTGCTATGTAATAAACGAAGCAGAACTTGCATATTATATAGATACCTATACAGTATGCATGGCCGAGGTTGGAGAGACTTCAAACACCAGATGCCACCTTTTCATAAAACAATATCTTCTCCAGGCTCCATGATTAAACATGGAGAAATGGTAGGCATGACGTTCTAAATTCTAATTAAAGCGTTCAAATGATATTAAGCTGCAGCCACACTGGAGACCAATATGGGCTCTTTTAATTACTTGCATAGAAGAGGCCTAGGCTGAGCGAAGCATAAGCAGCCATCATGAATAATACATCTGGTGCAGTCTGTAGCTGATGACAAATTGGAGCAAGGTGATTTACGAGGACACCCCCTCGCGGGAGGCATAGATCGCGTATGGGGGAAGAAGGGAAAAACAATAGGATGATAATAAACTTTTAAAACACAATTTGCTCTTGCCGGTATCCATATTGCGGAGTGTGGAGAGAACTGCACTCAAATTTTAATTTGAATGAGCGGGGCAGTAAATCTACCGCTAGAAATATAATGCGGCACGCCGGCGATTTCAACGGCTAAATTTACATCGTTATTGCTTTTAGAATTTAGTGCCCCAGAGCTGCGACATAACAACTTTTGTGCGGTCTCAACACTGAAGATGTCAGTTCGTTTAAAATGGAGCACCTAAGTGTGAAAACACTCATATACAACACTTTCGAATTTAAAGTCACCAGTTGATTTAAATTTGTGGTTTCCATGTACTACCGCAAACTTTTCCTATATAAATACGTAATAAACCTCTCACTTCTTCTTTGAGAGCGGTTATCTTTTAAAAGTTATATTCCGGTTTGCATGCAGCGGAGGAGGATTTGAAAATTTATATTATCGAAAAGAAATTTTACGATTTTGATCTTAACATTTATTCCCTGAACACGCTCCAGAAAACACGCTTTTGTTAGCCAAATTTTATACATAAATTTGACTATGATATAAGTAACTTTAAAAAATTTAAAACTGATAGTTTTCATAACAGTTTATGCGATAGTCTTTCTTACTCATTTGTTTTTTAATAAACTACAAGTATAAAAAATATGGAAAAATGCTTTCATACTTTTTTTTTATAATAATGACAAGGTTATTGCAAAATAAATGCCAGCATCACCTTCACCGTACACCCTTTTTCGCATCAAGTGGCGATTTCTCGGTTTATTACTTCGAGTAGGCGTCGGAACCTGGCAAGGACAAGCGAGATAGGGGGTGGGTTTCTCTGATCGGCGGCGTACTCGCGAACGAGCAGTCGACCGCCCCCGCGGGTTCTCTGCCTTCCTCCTACCAGCCCAGAGTCACCAGCTGGCGATACATCACCGGGAATTTATGATCACAGATACGACAGGGAAATTGCAAGAATGGCGGGACGATCTATCTTCGTTGGGGAAGACGAGGGTAGAAAAATAAGATAAAACCCTCAGAATTTGTCTCCTAAAGCGAGGGAGTTGGTTTTTTGGCTCACTTGCCGAGGATTAGGTTATAAGTACGATTTGTTTTACAAAGAATCTATCTTATTACGAAGTGTACCTAGGTAGATTTATTGCTATTTTTGTTTGACAAAGAAGAAAAATGACGGACAAACCGCTTTTATGAGTTGAAAACAAATTTCAATAATTATTAGTATTTAATTATTAGGTATTAAGAAATAAACAATAACTTCAGTTGACAGCAATTTTTTTTTACAAAATTTTCTATCCAACATTCCCCCAAAATATATATTTTCATCTTCTGCTTGAGAATGTCGGACGCGCAACAACTGCGCTGTGTGGCGGAGTATACCATTTTCGAGAAGCACAACTATACAGAATTCAACATAATCAGAAAATTTTGTAAGCTGATGGCTATAATTACACAAATAGTTCAAATAACTCCAATTTCTTCTTTGATTTTTTTTTTCTACCCAATTAGATAAAAGTATATTATTTATCTATTCCATAAAAATGTGATTGACAAGGATATTAACTTTTATTTTCTAAAATTAAAAAAATATCAAGTAACCTAACCGATAGCGCCTTTTAACAAAGCTTAATAGTCTTGTCCCCAAACTTACAAAATACGTTTGTGTACGCTTTTATTTCTGACACATCCTGTATATCCCTAAAAACTCATAAATATACCTCCACGAGGCGTGTGTATTAAGAAATAATCAAATTAATAGCCAACTTTAAAGTACCCTGAGTAGGTAAAGCTTTTAAAAGGTATCTCCTTATCAAAACTTACCAAACTAATTATAATGTGAAAAATATCACAACACAAACTTGTGCAAATTTATTTCCCATTATCTGTTTTTTCCCGCTCTCCTTCGTTCGAAGTTTCCGAGTTTTTTAGGGACATAACTCTCCGACCGGGTGCATACCCAACTTTAGATTGTATAAAGTATAATGTACAAAGAAACCCCTAATGTAAAATCGATGGAACACCATTACAGTCGAGCGCGACTTCTAACTCTACTAAATCATTCGACCCGACACCGTGTTTCGTAACTTATTTTGCAAGAATTTACTTCCATTGGGTCGAACAACTCTACCTTGCCTTTTCTTACGTTTCACCAACAACTTTACCTTAAGATTTATCGCCAAATTTTTCAAAGAGAACTTAATCTATAGAAATGGTTCAAATAAATAATTTATAAATTACTATACCTAGTAAAACTTATACTTCATCCCTAATAGAAATCATCACAAATTAATGTATCCCCTGTACTTTCGTTTAGGTATCTATAAATGTCTATGAAAAATATCAACATAGATATGATGGTGAAATTGATGGCTTATAATAATAATAATTATAAAACATTTAGTAAAATGTCGTTTTATTATGATTTTCTACTTTTTGGTCATTAATTAAAATAAGAAGAATAAGTCGTGATTTACTGGGCACACTTCGAGGCAATCGAATCGGGAACGCCATCAGAATGTATACTTTATGCAAACCATAAATATTTAAAAAGGCAAACTACGCGACTAAGCACAAGAATTATTGCTGGAATCTCCCTTACGATCCCGGAACGGAAATACAAAACACAAATAAAGCAAATGGAGAATCAACATCGTGATCTAACAAACTTTTCTGCACTAAATATCCCCGCATGAGTAAGCTAATCAGCAAAACGGAAGAACGTCTGTGAATATTTCATTTCAATCTACATTTATGGCTCTATATTTTTTGTGAGCATGCTTCATTTGTTTATCTTCGGTGCGCTTATCGCATAAATACACCAAGAAGGACTTGAGGAAAATCAACAAAGATATTTCAACCCCAGAAAATATCCTTATATAAGACTCTATCTATATCCTTTAAGCTATCTCAGACTTTTTGAAAATTTTATTTAATATTTTCTCAAGCGAGAATATTACCTATATCTTTAATAAAATTTGTAAATTCCCGCGAAAACCATTCTTATTAGAAACATGATGTAGCAGAAAATTACTTTCAAGCAAGAGGTTTTTTATCATTGAGTCTCAAACTTCATTAACTTCCTCTAATTAACTTTTTATAATGATTTGTCAAATTATATTGTTTACTCATACCTACCCATAATCATATTTTACATTTTTTATTGACTCATTAAATTACAGCGATTAACACACTGGTTATGGGCCTCGGCTAGATGAAAGCGAAGAGTTGCAAAAATTCAAAATAATCGAGATTATTGTATTGTTACTAATAAGGTGAGGTGGATACAATAATAAATAGTAGGTATTTTGAACTTTATAAATTTATCAGGATAACCCACAGATTATTATTCAGGTGAATATGATATAGGTAAATCATAGACATAAAGATAATTTTATGTCCTCGTTATAGCATCAGTGAATTTTTATATACAAATTATTACCCGACAATTCAATTAATAATAAAGTAGAAATCAGAACAATACAACAACGAATAAATGGAATGATTTCGAAGCAATAAATTTCAAAGTTCGTCAGCACATTTAATTAAGAATTCATTGTTTTTGGGTATTATTATTACAGCGGAGAATCTATAGGTACCTAGTTTACAATGGCAATTTTTATGCATGACGTGATGCGCAAAATCGTATATCCCATCTAAAACAGCGAGAGCAATCAATAAGTGATGTATATGGCTGTAGCATCACACGGTAAATTTAATTTGCAAATCAAAACAGGGTTAATTCGCAATATATTTATTTAAATTTTCATTGCTAGAATCGATAATTATATCAATTTATTACCTAGACAAAAGGCCTCTAGGCATTGCTAGGTATATAGTATGATGAATTATGCGCTCTTAATTTAAATTCATCGTGTATGTGCATATAAAATTTATAAGTTAATAAACAATGTTGAGTAACTATACATTATATACCTGGTTAACGATTTTAAGTCCTTGATTTAATACTCACCCCCATAAACAAAGTCATACTTTCACCAGCGAGTTTCAATTTTCCTTACCTGCAAAGAAAATATACATTACAACAATTATTTAACAAAAACGTTTGCTTTATTTAATTGTTAACAGCCAATATTATAAAGGCTCATTAGGCTAACGAGCAGATTTCTGTGCTCGTTTTTGAAGCTAATATCGACGTCAAATGACTTTTATTAACATTTTTGTAATTACTTTCATGTCAAAAATTAATAGATAAATTAAAAAAATTCCACTTAGACTCGATAACTTCTTCAGAAATGGCCACAGAAATCTGTCCCTTAACTTAATGAGTCTTTATAATACCCGCTGTATGTATTATATTTAAGTAGCTTACACTTTAGTAAGTATATAATATACCTAAGGAAAGATTGGTTTCAAACAAAATTGTCTCTTACATTAAAAAAAATCTTCAACCCTCCATGCATGGTAAGTTGATGATTGAATGATTGATGAGTTGAAAAAAATTTATTTATTTCAAAAAAACATTAAAAATCTGGATGTTCGAAATTCATCAATAACGTGTAAGAAACCTGCATCAAGTTTTATAATAATGCCCTGTTAATGTCTTCCTTATTAATTAGGTACCATCAAGTCATATTAATTACTAAAAAATTCGAAAAAACCGTTTTGTGGTATCATTTCAGGTTGCACTACACACATGTAAAAATGTATGGTTATTTAACCCCTTTGAGCTCATAGGCACTACATAATCAAAAACCGGGTGTAAGAGGCTTCCCTTAAACGTAAAATTCCATAGAGGCTATCCCAAATGTGTCAGGCAGTCAAATAGAATATATATAACCGATATGTTGTAGCGCTTGGTCAATAGTGACATTCGACGCTTACATTTTCGTAGAAATCTACTGGAACTGGGGAGTCTTGTGCTCTTAATTCTGCGTATCTCTTGTGGAACTTCCCATTTTGAAAGTCGTCAACTTTCCGGCTTCTGGATAGGAAGTCCTTTGACTTCTGATTGGTGGGCTATAAATTTCTTACAGAAACTTCCGGCACCTTCAACAGAAGGTAAGTACTCTCCAAATAAGGGGTGAAATTCTCATATGGGAAAGCTGTCCTTAAGTCACTACTTAAGTCACTCCTTAAGTCACTGACCACTGTCAGGTATTGTATTTGAGCAAAATCTGTCAAGTCGTTAAAAAAATTTCGGACAAATTGCTATTTTTTGAACCCCTGTAGAATATTATTGTATATAATAATTATTTTTATAATTATTGTAGAATTGAGATCTAGAAACTCAATTAACAGGATTGGAAGAATATTTTTAGAACTTGACGTTGTTATTGTAACAAACTTTCATTTTTTATATTAAAAGCCAGTGGCGTGGATAAGTATATAGTAAAAGGGGGAAAATCGCTAATTTTATATAACCATTTATAAGCAAATTTTTAATTTTTAGGCTAAACCGCTATGCTAATAGCCTTTAACCATGAAAAATTAAAAGAAGCAAATAATAAAAATGACGATGATATTCAAATTTTTTTTTCAGAATCAAAAATTTCGAATTATTGATTTTCAACAAGCCCCTGTAGCTTTATCCTTCAAATTTAGTACCTACGTGAAATTGTGAAATCTTGCAGAACTTATGGAGTATTTTTCATTTTCGTTGAAAGAATATCCTGAAGTCACAGGACTTATCTACAGGTTGTCCTTTCAAAATTTGAAAAAAATACTTTTTTGCGGCACCATTTCAAGCCGCAGTTTTCCATCTAAGGGACTAAAGCTTTCGTGGAAGTAAAGTATATATAAGAAGTGGTCCGATATTGAATTTGAACAAAATCGGTGGAGCCGTTTCAAAATGCCAGCCATTTGAATTTTCGTAAAAATATCTGATTTTTAACCCCTGTACGAGATGGAATGCGAGATAAAAATGCGAGATGGAAATTAAATTACCAGACTAGATGAACGTTTTACGCGAATTTTAGGCTAAGGGTAATTTTTTTAAATTTTTCCCGGTAATAAGCGAGTGACGTGGCTTCTTGTTATACATTGCTAATTTCTATCAAATATGAGGGCCAAATTTTATTTTCTTATGTCCAAATTTATGAGGGCATTTAAAAAAAAAAATTAATTGAAATTTTTAGAATAAACAACTAAACCAATATGATATAACTTTGAAAAATTTCAACAGTCCAATTTCCAAAATGACGAGAATATTCATAATTGAAAAACCGCATAAAAATACACCATTAGTGCTAATTTTTTGCAAAGAAAGTTTCTTAGGTTTAATAATAATTATCAGGTAACAACAATTAAATTAGAATTAAAAATCTATTTTACTTTAGGTTTTATCCTTAACAGAGAAAAAAAAACCCTGATCCCTTAGTTCAAAATCAGTCATCTTGAACTGTACTAAGTTGACAAGATGTAAAAAATATAAAACCGTTTTTGAAATGTTTAACGATAACATAAAATGGACATTTCGTGACATTATATACCACCAAAAAACTTTTTGACGAAATTTAAATATCCTGGACATGTGTCATTAACATCAATAAAAAAATTGCATTAAAGAAATTTATATAATGTATAATGCCTTGCATAATAAATAGTGGAGTTTCAGGAACTACGCAGGCACAATAGATACTATAGAAATAGTAAACGTTAATCACAGTGAATGGTAATTTTTAATAATGAAGAGTGTGTGTGTAATTTTGTAATAAAAACGAGTGTGTGAAAGAAGTAGGTATCTATCTATTTTCCTACAAACCATCATCATGTGTACATGGAATTATTATTATTATAATAATAGTATGAAAGTTCCTGACATTATTCCAAATCATCATCAATGAAGAGGCAGAATCGTTAAGTGGTAGAGATTTAAAGAGATTTATTATCATAAAACCATCTCCAGTGGGAAATATCAGCCACAAACCGCATATAAGTACAACGATTCAACGTAATTTTGATGAAAACAATAGAGTTCATTATTATTACTTTTTTTTTTTGTCAGGTAAATGGCAGGTAAGTATCTCAGATTTTCTTTTAGCACCCTGATCAAGTAAGTCTTGATGGTAACCTTACCATCAATTTCATATATTAGAAGTATATAAGACGTTTGTGAAAACCACAAAATTGCAGATTCCTGTTTCTCACCTGACCCTAGAACGACGACCAATTGGAAGAGAAATTAACATTGCACATCAATAAGATCACAACCAAAAAAAAATTTCTTGATATTGATTTTTTTTACATAAATGTAAGCTAGTAATTTGTGGCAAATGGAGTCATCCACTATCAACATTAACAACAAAAAAGTCAGATTCAAAGTCAATTGCATTGTTATGAAGCTGTTGTGATTTAAATATTGAAATTGTAATTTTTTCAGCTTTTTGAGAATATAAATATACCAAGGGATTGGCGCAAGATCCCGTGCAAAATTTCTTCCTTTTTCATTTGGTAGCATTTTCGTCCGTTCGTTCCGACGCAGTGAGAAAAACAATCTGCAAGTGTTCGTTTTTAAATCTAAGTATTTTTACCTACTAATTATTACCTCGAAAGTGATGGTGATCCTGTACCTATAGAGTGTCACATAAAGTAGGTATACGCATCATATGGGAACGTTTTTCCTTTTCGGTGTAGGAAAAGTTAGACTTCGCTTATAGTTTGTGCTTTAAAAATGATGACAATAGACATGCACATTAGCTGTCACGTGTCTCTTACAACGGTCAAATTTGTCATTTTTTGTCAAAAAAGTACAAAACATGGCCTTAGTTTTCAAAATTTCGCAAAATGTCAGATGAAAAAGTTGTTTGATAGTTGATTTTTTATTCATGTACCCATTTTGAACCCTCTAGCAAATTTTTTTTTCAAAAATTTATTGAACTCACATTTCTGAATTTTAAAAAATTTCGACACTTGCACAAAATTATTCCCTTATTTTTCATCTTTTCAATGTTTTTTTTGTGACCCGTTGTTGTTCTAAATAACGTTTTCTTATAAACTGTTCAATAAATAAAAATAAAAAATTACAAGAGAATTCAAAATTGATGGTAGGTACCTAATTACGTTGGTGAAAAATTAAACATCAAACAACTTTTTCCTGTGTCATTTTCTAAAATTTTGAACACTAATGCCATATTTTGTAATTTTTTGTCAAAAGTATTGTGAGAATTATTGATTTCAATTTTATTTGTGGGTAATATAATTTTAGAAAAAAATTTAAAAATGTTATTTTTTTGAGAAACAACTCCTAATTTAAATAAGCCACCAGTTCAAATGCTAGTCCTCGATAGGTATGTAAATTTAAACTTTATATAAACATAAAATTAACGAAATCCTTTTATACAGGGTGTTAAGAAAATGACGGATAAACTCTTCAGTACATTGTAGGGGACACTCAGTAGAGTACGGGAAAAATAATTGAAAAAATTCTGGTCTTCAATTTGATGAGATAAAAAATGCCAAAGTTAACATTTTACTATCTTTGTTTTTCGGTATTTGCAAAAACTAAATGATTTTACAGATATAAAAAAGGGTACTTTAATCGTTATCAATTAAAAAAAACCTTCTTGCGCATCAATCGCAGAAATAGTGTATTTTTATGCGATTCAATTATGAATATTTTCACCGCTTTTTAAATTGGATTTCTGAAATTTTCCATAGTCAGGTCATATTAGGGTAGTGGTTTACTGAGAAACTTTTATTTCATTTAGTTTGAAAACGTGCCTTAGAATGGATTTTTAAATAAAAAAAAAAAAAAAAAATGGCAAATTTAAAAAAAAAATCTTTTTCCTGTGTCCGCCACTGGCTAACTTTACTTAAAAAATACTATTCTTTACACTACCTTTAATAAATTCGCAAAAAGTGAAAGGGGAATTTTGAAAACCGAAAATTTAGAGGAATAAACATCATGTAAAAATATTCGAATATGTCCGCCATTTTTCTTATTTGCTTCTTGAAATTTTTCAGAGTTAGGGCTTATTCGTATAGTTGTCTACTGGAAAAACTTCAGCTCAATTCCTTCAAAAAAGGCTCATAAACGGTTATAGAAATTTAGCCATTTTTACCCTTTTCTTATCCACGCCACTGGCTTATTAATGAAAAATATGCAAATTTTACTGCATCAACTCAAATTTAAAATAATTTTCTTCCAATCGTGTTAATTTGGTTTAAATTTGTTTTTCTAACATAGGTAGGTAGGTATAGGGGTTCCAAATCTGGCAATTTTTTCTAAAATTGAAATGGCCGCCATTTTGAAACGGTTCGATTTTACTCAAATACAGTACCAGACGACTCCTTGCGGCTATCTTTCTCATAAAAAAATTTCAGCCCCCTAGATTGAAAACTGCGACCAGAAACCGTGCCTCATAGACGGTTTTTATTTTTAATTTGGAGGGACACCCTGTAGAAATAACGCAGCTTTAGGAAATTTTTTTTACGAAAATCAAATGTCATTTCGAAGTTTCACAAGGGTGTGTTTTCACAATTTCGTTCACTAATCCTTAAATATGAACCTACAGCAGCGGTTGTAAAATTTTAGAGAAATAAACATCATATGAAAAAAATATTAATATCTCCGCCATTTTTCTTATTTACTTCTTGAAACTTTTAAGGGTTAAAGGATATTAGTGTACTTGCTTAGTGTGAAAATTTCAGTTCAATTTCTTCAAAAATGAACTCATAAACGGTTATAGAAATTTAGACATTTTTACCCTTTTCCTACCCATGCCACTGGCTTATTAATATAAATAATGCCAATTTTATTGCTTTAATTCAAATTTCAAATAGTTTTCTTCCAATCTTGTTAATTTTATTTTAAAGTTTTATTGCCATTTTGCTCATACAGGGACTCAAAAAATAGCAAATTTTCCAAAAATTCAAATGGCTGCCATTTTGAAACGGCTTGGCCGATTTTGCTCAAGTGCAATACCAGACCACTCCTTGTGGATATCTTACTCCCACAAAAATTTCAGCCTCCTAGATTGAAAACTGCGACCTGAAATGATACCACAAGAACCGGATTGCGGGAATTTTGAAGGGACACCCTGTAGAAGTGACTCGACTTTTGGAAATTTTTTCAACGAAACTCTAACATCATTCCAAAGCTTTACAAGAATCCAAAATTTCGTTCACTAATTTTCAAAGATAAAGCTACAGGAGCGTTTTGAAAATCGAAAAATCCCGATTTTGAAGAAATATATATATATATATATATATATCGTGGGCAGGTGAATTTTGGAAAACCACTTTTTCGTGATCTGGGGGTCATGATCGGTGGACATTTGATGAGTTTGGGCGATTTTCGAAAAGTGATGTCGTCCTCAATAGTGTATTTTTTTATTAAAAAATACACTAAAATTGCTTAAGATGGCTTGGAAAATTTAATAAGAATTTTTTTCCTTTTCTAAGATGCTGAAAAAAAAGCATTTGGCAACAACGGTTTTGATACCTTGACTACCTACATTGTTAGAAATTAGACGAAATTACCAAATACCAACTGTTATCGTGTTAAACGTTGCCAAATTTATTGTTCAATATTTTGCTTATATCTTTTAAAATCTAGCTCTGGATTTTTTAAAATTATTTTTCCCGTACTTTACTGAGTGTCCCCTACAATGTACTGAAGAGTTTATCCGTCATTTTCTTAACACCCTGTATAAATCTGAGAATAAACAGATTACAATTCCTCCCAAGTCGCTTTAATAAGAAAGCTTAATTAATCATTTCGAAGATAATTTCATCTCGCGTACCCGGAAAGAGCACGTTTCACGGTACCATCTACATATAATTAACTTAATGATAAAGAGAGCGGGCTTGAACTAACAAGATGAAAAGAACGCCGACAGGTATACCAGTCTGAGGCAGGGATATTTCTAAACGTCGTGCTTTCTTGGCTGCAGCCCTTGCCAAACAGTTGGCTCCGCTCCACCAAAAACAAAACACGGTGTAAGTAAATGCACAGACGGCCATCTTGACAAGTGACGCTGCCGGGATTTATGGCTCGATACTGACTGAATAAAAGTAAGTGGCCTAAAATTTATGGGATGCAATTAGAGGAGCGTTGTCTTAGAGGTGCCTATTATAACGGATTAATCACCGAGAGTCAGAAGAGTCTTCTTGAAGGCTTGGTGTGGAAGAATAATAGAAGAAAAAATCGTATGGTGATTGTTCGTTCTATTTTTGGCATAATAAGTCACTTCAAGGATTTCGTCGTGTCGAGTAAATATATGAACTTGTACCTACCTTACATACTGTGATAATTTTGTATGCAGGGAAATTAAATAATAGAGGCCTGTAAATATGGCAAAATTGTTGCTATAATTTTTTTTTGTTGCATCAGAATTTAAAAAATAATGAAAATAATTAGATCTAATTTTGCTGCTATACTGAAAATAATTTTTTCCTAATTATCAAAGCGTCAAGCAAGTAACGCAAAAAATTTGGAAAAAATTAGTCTCAAAATTGATTGAAATTTAAGTTGAAAATCATATTTTTTATCAAATTGGTGCCCAAAAAGAGTGAGAGGTGTAAATATTGTTTTAACTTATTAACAATTTTTCAACTACCTATTAGAAAAAAATCGTATTAAATCGCAAAAAAATTGGATCAGCAAGACACTTTGCCATTAAAAAAAAAACTGAAAAATAACTTTCCAATAAATCTAGAAAGGCCCGCAATCGAATCTGACGTCTTATTATTCTATACAATCCCCACCTTTATATCTTCCAAGATTGAAAATCACCATCAAGTTGTTCCCTCCTGTCAGAATTTTTGATTACTGATTACCAATTGACTGATTGACTGTGCTTGCTTTTACTTCAGAAATTTTTACAAATCTTCAGAAATCTTCAGATATTGATTGGTGGTAAGCTATCAAGGCAAGAAGCACTTATTTTTCTGTGTTAGTAAGATACATTGTGCTGAAGAGTCCCAATTAAGACGAAACACATGTTTACAATTTCCTCCCCTGACTCACAGCATGATATCAATGAATCATGAATCAATGAAAGGCATATTGTTTTGCAATATTTCGTTCACCTTTTGTCACGAAGCACTATTGTCTGAGAGTTACCGTGTCTGAGAGTTTTTTGAGTGCAACTTTGCGCTGAAGTGAACGGAAGGACGACCTCGGGAAGTATGGCAGCATTCCGAGGCATTTTACAAACTGGTAAACTGGTATTCAGAGCGTAATTAGTCCTATAAAATGTGTAAGAATTGTCAATCAGAATATTGAACATTTCTTGCTCCAATTATGACACTCGGCTCTTCAATGGATTGTAGATATGGCAAGTTGAGAAAAGTACCCACCTAAAAGTATCGACATTATTTATATCCATGCAATTTATTTTATAGCCTTTTTGCCCTCATTTTATACAAGTCCTACATACCGGATTCCAACTTGTTTCAGCATTTTGAGAAATAGGATTGATTGAGTAGGTATATTTCTTTTTGGAAACGGGAGTTTCTAATTCAACTATAGGTAATTTGATATCATCTAGAGACATAAATTTTCTATATTCGATTCTCAGAGCATAAGTACTTCTGCATTAAGTCTATATGATCCTGTAATGATCCTCATGCAATAATGTTGGTCGAAGCATAAGGAAATTATTTAAATTCGGGTACCTACGGTTTATAGCCATGGATTTTGGAGGTTTTTAAAAACATTTGTTAATAGGACACCCTGGAGAAGTAAAGCGACTTTAGGAATTTTTTTCAACGACAATCCAAGATTAACCAAAAGTTCCTCAAGACAGCAAAATTTCATTTTTATTCCAACTTTTACATTTCATCGGTAAGTTGGTCTTTGAAGTGAGGCAAGTATACTATAAGAACGTCCGCCTTTTTGCAGTCAATGAATATCGTTGAATAACCTTGAAACAAAATATTGAAAAATTAAAGTTTTTTATTTTACCAATATCTTCATACCTATTACAATTTATTTATTTTTGTTTCATCAAAGTTCCAATAAGTAATCCCCATTTGTCATTCCAACAGAGTTCCAACAAACTTCTTCTTTTTTCTGCACAGAGCCTCAAATGGTGATTTTTGTTTGCAATAAAAGATTTGGAATCACTTTTAAATGATCTACCGCCGTAAAAATGGCCAAAATCCTGAAGGCATCAAAGTAGTCCTGTATACGGGGATTTTCTTGGTGATTTTCTCCAACACTTCGTAAAGCTGCCAAAATCACGTATTTCTGGTACGTGTAGGGGGTAAAATGTAGAAACTACCACAAAAATGATTTTGTAAGATTTTAAACGAACCGGTTTTTTCGAATTTTGAAAGGACACCCTGTAGAAATAACGCAATTTTGAGTAACTTTTTTAGAGAAAAGTTAAAGTTCTTTACAAGACTGCGAAATTCCGTGCGCAAATCTTGAAAGATGGAGCTAAAGGGGCGTTTTGAGAGTAGAAAATTTGATATTTTAGAGGAAAAAACCTCACTTAAAAAAATTAGAATATCTCCGCCAATTTTATTTTTGGCTTCTTAAAATTTTTGAGGATAAAAGGCTATTAGTGTAGCTGTCTACTCTGAAAAATTAAGTTCAATTCCGTAAAAAATGTGCTCATAATGGTTAAAAATGTATACATTTTTATCCTTTTCTTATACGCACGCCACTGGCTTATTAAGGGAAAAATTGAATAAATTTACATTAGCGTAAAGCTGGCGTAAAATTCTCCTTATGTCCTGTTGTTTCGATTTCTAAGTTTTTAATTCTAAATCTCGAATATACCGGGGTTAAAAAATAGAAATTTTTACAAAAATTTTAATGACCGCCATTTTGAAACGGCTCGACCGATTTTGTTCAAATGCAACATCAAACCACACCTTATGGACATCTTAGTCCCACAAAAATTTTAGTATCATAAATTGAAAACTGATGATGTGAAACTGATGGAAAAATAATGTTATACCTACTTCAAGAATTTTTTTTTCAAATGTTGCGAAGCAGGGACAACCTGTAGAAGCAGCGCAATTTTGACGTAAGAAAGGAACGCAAGTCTAAAGTTCTCTTTAAGATTGCAAAATCTCGTTCTCTAACGTTGAAAGATAAAGCGAGAGGAGGGCGTTTTCAAACTTTAGGAATTTTTTTCACGAAAATTCAAAATTATATACAAAAGTTCCTCAAAACAATTTCGTTTTTCGTATTTCTTGCACTGCTTTGGCCGTCATCAATTTTATGTTTCAGTTTTGTCAAACTTGCTGGTGATATTTTATAGCTATTGATGTTAGCAGACTCAATAATATGCCCCAAAGCATTTTTATTGATTAGCGTGCTCAGTATTCCGATCGGAGCTAATGCTATATAGTATTAAGGTGTCAATTCGTTCACAAAAGTTTCTTTTTATTGA
Organism: Malachius bipustulatus; assembly: GCA_910589415.1. Lineage (NCBI taxonomy): Eukaryota > Metazoa > Arthropoda > Insecta > Coleoptera > Melyridae > Malachius > Malachius bipustulatus. The sequence goes on from OU342633.1 coordinate 21,174,119, forward strand.
ATGTGCCTGTACCCATCTCTTTGACAACCTTATTTTGAAGATAATCTTGTCTTCATTGAGTAGGTTTTCGAGTGGCACTGCTTTTCATGCTTTTAAATTTGCGCTTTTAATGACAGCGCGGTGAGATTTGAGTCAATGAAAGCTACACTCGCCTTTAATGATGATTTAATAGCCCTCCAGCACCGTCTTGCGAAAAAATCCATAAAAAAGTAACAAATTACCTTACCAAAAAAAAAAAAATACATATGCTTCATGATCGGGATACTCAGATCTATAGGATTTAAATAAAGTATTTTTTGATTAGATTTAATACAAAAAACTTATAGTACCTAAGGTTGAGGTGTACCTCACATCTAAAATATTAAGTCACTTTTCTGGAGCGCACATTTTAGCTTATGGTCTCCCATGCATTCAACTATGTTTGGAGAAATTTTCAAAAATAAAACAAACAAGCAGCTCGTACAAGTGCTAAAATGTGGAGCTTTTCTTGTTTTTTAAAATGTTACAAAACCATTTTGGGGTAGTTCTTACATTTTACCCCCTACAGCTCTCACGTACCGGAACTACTTTTGATGACTTCGTGATTTTGGCAGTTTTTACGATGAGATAATGTTAAGCACACGTCATCACTGATAATGTCTACAAAATCTATAGAAATCTACAGTTGGGGGAAATCACCAAGAACGGCAACTAAACAACTTGGAATCACTTGTGATTTTAGATGAATCAAGTCGAGAAAACCTACACTCATTGCGAATAAATGAATTGATTGAAATCAATTATCACTACGTGGATTAATTTACGATTTCTATAACTATTAGCCTATTACTTCAGCATCGCCCACAACAATAATATCTAATCATTTATAATAGAATTCCTAGAGTTTCTCCATGCTAATAAAATGAACCTGTGAAACGATTTCGCCAAGTAAATAACCAACCGATAGGTATTCAACGCCAGAAAGTTATAATCACTGCATATCACGCACGCGAAATATTAAAGCAAGATAATTGCCTTACGCGCGTTAATAATTAGATATATTACAGCAAACCTTAGGAGGACAGCGGTAATTTATCGACCGACTAATATTATAACGTTGAGAGATTTAATTTATTTACAACAAATTACGATACAATTCACTCGGCCGGTGTATTGTAGACGATGCATGTAATCAATGTAGCGGCTAATGCGATCGCAGTAGCCGGAGATTTATAGAGTGGAGCGCCGATTGTGTGTGCGGACACGCTCTCGATGCCATTGCATCATCGGACGGGGACCTTCCTCCTCGTTTCCTTGAGCGGTGCTTTGTCAAGGCGAAGACTCTGCAGATCGGCAGATAGCCGGCTCAATAGCTTTATTATCCAGTTTGCATAATATGAAAATTGAGACTTGAGATGCACTCGTTTTCGTTTCTCCTGCATGAGATTCACGTGTGGAGTAAATCAACTGAAAATAAAAGCTGATGATCGCTGAGTGCGCCATCATGATACAGAAGATCTTCTTTGAGTCTTATTTCAAAAAGAAGCTTGGTAGAAATTGGACTTCCCATAATTTAAATTGTCTGAGAGGAGATTTTTATCAAAAATGCAGAGAACCATTTTTGAGAAAACGCGTGATCTAAATTTTCGATAAAAAATCCATGTCTTATGTTTCGTAGTCATTTTAAATCCTGACGTCTTTCCTTATTTTGCTTCCTTCCCCTAGGTTGATCTTTGTGTATGAAGAACAACGTCCCAACTCATCTACCATGGACGTTTCCCATATTTCATTCCCAGCCAGGTTAGCCGAGAAGAAAGCAGTAGCAGCCAAGCGATCGAGGAAGACGGTTAGTCTTAAGCATCGTACATACCTCTTTCGCCCGTCAGAAGCATAATTAGGGAAAAATATACACCCGACTTACACGTAGGTACCTACCTATTCCTTTACAAGAATAAATATATTAATGTCAATCAACCAATTCTATACTGATCAATCAAGCCTTATATGATTAACTTAATAATTATCCTCTATTCACAATTTAATGCATGTGGTTCGAGCCCTTAACATTTTGTTGAGTTTTGCTCTTCTAGCCGATCCGTAACATTTTCTTCCTTCGGGCATTATGTCCCTGCGAGCTTCTGAATATGCAGAATATGACATATAATTTTGTGTGAATACAGACAATTGCAATACGAGTCGGAGAAAAACAGGCTACTTGAACGTGGAAAAGTTTCAAAAAGCCAAAAAGACAATTTTTCAGCCGCAGGAAAAATGGCTTTCGGTTTTGGAATCTTTGTTGTCCAATGCGTCCTTGATCAAATTTTCAAAGCTCCAATAGACACATTATTTTCATCAACATTCGTGTTTTTCTGCCGACGGGTGGATTTTCTGCGTAAACTTTGCTTAATCTCATGTTCGAGGCATCCCCTGTTTCTTTCTCCACAGCAAGACGGTAAAGAGTACCGCAAAAAAGGCCGTAAGTTGACGGGCGTGTCAGAAAATGGTTTTGCAAGACTCGGTCCAAAAAACACTCGATCTAAAAAAAACTCGAGGTAGGTCATGACTCCTGTTATTGGTCTGCATGGTCACTTTAAAATCTTGTTCTAGCTAGCTTCGTGTCTATATAATTGTAGTGTAAGATGTAAGTAAGATAGAGTAAGTAAAATTGGATAATGATGCTTGACTTGAACTTCAAGAAGTGACGATTAAATGAAAAAAAAGTATATCAATCATTTAGACAGACTGTCTCTATTAATGCATCATTAATTTGTTGCAGCAGGATATGCTGCACTAGGACTTGATCAGGTACTTCATGCAGCTAGTTTTTCTGAAGTTGGACCAATTAAATTTACCTTATTGATGCAGCAACATAATTATTGTGACCAGTAATTTAAAATTGTATTTGATTTTGCAACTAAGTAGGTATTATTTCTTGTAACATTGGCAATAATTAAAAATTGATGATAGGTACTATGAATTTGATGATAATGAAGTCTATTTAGCTTCAGGTTAATAGAAGAATTTATTTTATTATTGAAATTATCTATAAGTTTATGGATCCAGTGTCCTGATCATGGAGCATATTTCACTTTTTTGGTAGGATAATTTGTTATTTTTTTATGAATTTTTCCGCACGATTATGCTCGAGGACGATAATGATTGAAAGTTTCGCTTTCGTTGGCTCAGATCGCACCGCGCTGCAATTATAATTACAAATTTAGTCATAAAAAGCACTGCAACTACTCAAAAAACTTTTCGACGAAGACACGATTATCTTCAAAAAAAGATTGCCAAAGAGATGGATATAGCCACATTCAATTAATAATAATAGAAATATTTTATAAATAATTTAAATTTATACAATTTGGAACGCACTTTATGGAATACAATTCACAATTCAGAGAAAAAACGCTTTTGAAAAAAAGCTTGGTACCTACCTCAACCTCTAAATTTTATTTGGCATCTTTTAAGCCTATGATAATTTTTATCCCCACCATTATGGTCATATTTTTTTTTTTTTTTAATAGGACATCTGTATTATATTTTTGTATTTCCATATTTCCTGAGAAAATTCAGTAAGAATGATGGTTAATGGTTATTTTTTTTCAAAAACTATTTTCTCTTAATAGTGAATTTCATTCCATAAGTGCGTTCCACACTGTATAATTTATTCATACTGCCTTACTATAATGGAGAGGATATTACTTCACTTAAGTAAGTATTAATTCTTTATTTATTTATGTAATCTTAAGCTCTTATAATCCTAATTGTCGATCGCGGAGTGCACGCATCTTTTCAGCTTTTGCTATTATTACATAGCTCTCTCTCTCTCTAGGATATTACACTCTCTCACATAGTAGGTAATGTCAGTTCTTATACCGTTAAAGCTTCTTAAATGCAGCGAGGCAAGTGATCATCGGAGTGTGCAATTTTAATGATGAAAAAGCCTGTCTGTTCCTTTTGCATCGTCTTACCTTGGATCAATCCAAGTTTCATGCTCGATTTTTTTTCAAAACCCGGCAAGCTCGATTTTTTTTTTGCAAAGTCCTGTCAGCTCGATTTTTTTTTTGCAAAATCCGGCCAGCTCGATTTTTTTTGTAAAGTCTGGTCAGCTGGAAGATTTTTTTTGAAAAGCCTGGTCATTTTGATTATTTTTGGAAAGTCCGGTCAGCTGAATTTTTTTTGCAAGGACCAATTTAACAGGCTCAAAAAAAGGTCAAATTTTCAGTCTGACAAAAAGCGAATTCTCTAGTTGACCAGACCTTGTACAAAAAAAAAAAAACTAACTGACCGAAATGACAGTTTGGTTCCCCTTGAGAAAAGAGGCTTTATTGGATTAAAAAACTCCAGTTTAGGTGAGGTTAAGGTACCTACACCGAGGGAAAAGTAACTGACAATTAATGTGTGCAACAATGCCAAAGATTGCCAAATATCTCCAAAACATTGAGAAAAATTGGCAAATGTTTCCAAAAATTTCCAAACATTTCAGCTGTGTGCAGACATTTCCTATGAGTGCATGACCCCTCGACCTACACAATTTATTTGATTATGATTTTTAACTAATTTGAAGGATTCGTAGAAGACTAACCATGGTTTATTACACATAGGTATATTATACGTCTGTGTAGGTATCTATTATTATATTAAGGGTAGTATCTATTATTTTAGAGGATAAGGGAAACATACAGGTAGCCATACAGGTACTTCCTATTCCAGCCACAAGAAAATTAATTATTATGATTAACTCCTTCAGAGAACCGGTATCTTCACATTTTTAATTAGAGCTCCTTTTGGTCGATTGATTTACTTCAACAAGCCTAACTCTAGCTCCAGAAACATTATTAATTGAAAGTCGATCGAGTTAATAAATATAAAAATTAGGTAATAAATTCATGGTATTGTGTGTATTATTCGGGCCCGGTCGGTTGTTATGTAAGTGGTCCGCTATGTGGGCAGATTAGTGGCATGGCCGGGGAGATAAGAGCTCACGCGATGCCGTAGTGTGGATGGCGAAACACAAACTGGTTCTTGTTCACCGTGAACCTTGTGTGTCTGTGCAACCGAATGGCGTGCTTCTCCGTTCTCTCACATAACTTTAATTAAAATAACAGCATTTCCAGCTTAAATCGCATCTTCGGTTTATTACGCTACTGATTACCTAATGAATTAGACTGGTAATGAAGAGATTTTACCTGAAACCATGCATTATGCCGGGGTGAACGTTATTTAGCTCGCCCTGTCAAAATAAAACGAGTTTTCGTGTGGTGCCTTCTTCAAATAATTTATCCAAGATGAAGGATGAAGAATTCTCATGGTAATATTTTGTGGAACTTATCTGTATGAGAAGATTTCGGCGGAATCACGATTTAGAAGCAATATGTGGAAGTTTTATCAGAGATTTAAAAATGTGACGAGTGTCTACATTACCACAGCAGTATCTGCTGTAAAAATTTCCTATATTGACCTATTTTGACCCATCCGCTAAAGTAGTGTCTTTACTTTTACCGCAGCTATAAAAACGAATCAGATAATCTTTACCATAGTTTGTTTCCAATTATTTTTAAAAGTCTAGAACGTTTTAGAAAATTTTTATAAAATTTTACAGCTCAACTCAAACTCAATGTAAAATTTAAGATCGTATCTACCTATTAACCTTCAGTTATTTTTTTAAGTTAATTAGGTAAGTTCTTGAAATATGAGACATTTAATAATTAGGTAGGTACTTGAAAAAAGTACAGAAAGATAATTATTTATATTAAAAAAACACACTATAGATACCTACACTATTATGGGGTATTTTAAAGGATATTCGTTATAAGATGCAGACAAAAGACTCTATTGACAAGTGTACTTTCATTATAACCATACAAACAACTGCACTAGTTTCATTTGAAAAGGAACACCATGAAAATATATAGGTACGTTATTCATCATGGAGAAATAAATTAATTTTAATGTGACTGCTCAATATAGAGTTGTCGGTTTCAAAAATATAAAGAGAAAAGTCAATGACGATTTAACGATGAAAAAGCCGTTTCAGGAATACCTCAGTTACAAGGATCGGCGAATACGTTCAAGTTCAATCAATCGGTGAATCTGTCAACGTGTAAAAAATGCCTTGTTGCGGCATAATTGAACTCAATTCATCATCTTGAGTAAGATATTTCTATAAAAATGGACAAAAAGCGCTCTACGGGAATTATCTTTTGTACTTATCATCGACTAGATAATAATGTTACTTATTTTCTTAAACGTGTATAGTCGTTTCTTTTTTTTTGGCAACAACACAATCCATTAGTAGGACAAAGAGATTATTAGCGGGGAGCAAATTCATTCCAGTTTATGGTTCATTTTAGCTCGCTTTCTAGGCCATGGTTGGAATGTTTATATTTCTAAATTGACAGTTCGACTGTACAATGATATCTGCATGGTTTATTCAGAATCAAAAAGTACTACAGCTTGCTATCGTAAATATACCGACAAATTTTTAGGAGTAGATAGTAGATAGTGGGCGTCAAAACAAACAGTTTTTTCTTATAAACATTTGTCCAAAAACGGTTCGCTTTCGAGATTTTGAGTATCAAAATTGATCAAAAATTTCTGTTTTTTTTCCTATCTAAGAAAACCCCTTAGCCGATTTTAATGTAATTTTGAGAGTTTTTGCTAACTTTATAAGCCATCTTTAGAATTCATTACAGTTTCAGACATCAGTATTTCAGGGGCAACTTTTTGAGTTATTTGGCCAAAAAAAATAACACCCAGTATTATTTTTTTTAAGAATAAGCAACTAAGAACACAACTTTTTTTGTACTTGATGTTTTTGCGTATCTTTTGCTAAGAAAAATTGATTTTAATGATTTTATGATATCAATTTTTCATGCTATATCCACATGCTTGAAAGAGGATTTTATTTTTGTCTGAAATAAGGAAAAGAAGTTATGAAAACAATTTAAGAGAAAAAAAGAGTTGTATCTTTATCTGATGAGCAATATGAAACAAAAACTAATTTAAAAAAAGTAATGGCGTACATTTTTCTTTGTCATAATATTGGTGAGGATGATGAAAAAAAATTTGACACCCTCTATTTCGATAAAGAAGCCTTTTTGGACAAAAGTTTATGAGAAAAAAATGTTTTTTTTGATGCCTGTTTGTTTTATCGGTGGATGAAGGCTACTTCAATTCTTGTGAGATTAGCCCTCGTTTTTTGCTTATATTGAAGCAAATACTTAGGTTTAGTACCTATGTTATTAGTGTTTCTACCAATTAGATCTTCAATACATTTACCTTATGCAATAAGTTTTCATAAGCAATAGAGTCTGTAAAGACCAATTAGTATATTTTATTCTTAGATAACCTTCGTTTCTATGGTAGAGGTATATTTTATTAATTTTCATAATTTAATTAATATAGATTTCAAGTCACCGTTCCAAGACCTGCGTCATATGCAATAACACACTCTACTTATCTGCAGCATGCACTTGGTTTATGCAGCTGTCGCTAATTTGCAGACGTGTCCACTCCATTCAAAGTCAAAATATATCAGGAGTACCTTTTTATGCAACGATCAACCACGATATAAATAATATCTACGATTTAAAAAAGATACTGTGAAGTTATCTTCTTTAGTAACCAATTTAATTTTCCACGTTTGCTCTGTTCGCAAATGAAAAATCTAGGGGGTGATTCCTAATATTGAAAATTTATCACATGGAACTAATTATGAGATAGGTACGGACTGCTTGAAAGGGTAGTCAAAAAAGTAAATTTGAACTTTTTTTACAGCCTTTTATAAAATTAATATTCAGGATAATAAAAGGTATCTAATTTATTCTAAATGAAAAGAGGTGTCTTTTTTTACTTCATCAATTGTTTTTTCGAAGACCCTTAAAATTACTAAAAAATAATTATAAGGCACCTTTTTTCTTTACAGGTTACAAAATAAACCAGGCTATTATCCAAAATCAATTTTAAATTTTTGGTGCTGTAAGAAAAAAATTACGTGCAAAATGCGTTATAGGAGGTGACTTTTTTTAAATATAAATTGCTTAATTTTTTTTTCACACCACGGACTAATTAATTAATAAATTGATCTGCGGTAACTTCATAAACGAACATTTCAAGAAAATTCGTTACAATTATAATTGGTGTCAGGTGTGGGGTGCGTCTATCGACTGTAAGCGCTCGCCAGTCTAGCCTGTACCGGAACCTTTATGTTTTTCGTAAAGGCTACATGTAAGGAAAAACTTTCTTTTCATTGTTTCACGGTATAGGTAGTCTATATCTATCATAAGTAAGGTTGATTTATTTTATAGGTACATATTATATTTATCTATCAGAAATTGTATGGTGCTAATTGATGTAAAAACCTTTCAGCTCTAATATTCTAAATACATCATATAAATAATTATAATGATTGTTAAAAAAAGATGATCGACTCTATTAATTAAATTGATGAACTTATGCAATTTATGCCTTTACAATCATGTATAGTGAATATTAATGAACTAAATTTACAATATTTTAAATACCTGCATTTACTTACAGCATTTAATATTATGTATTTATACCCAAAGATAGATAGGTAGTTATATACTGAATTTTTGTTATTTTTGTTACAATGTTGTTATAATTACGTATTTATTTATGCATAAGTTTAATTACTTACGTATCTATGTACCTACCTAGATGAAAATGTAAAACTTGTAATAGATTAATAATAATTGTTTATATCTAAATTTATTTATTTATTTAAATATTAGTTAATAGATACCTACATTTAACATTAATAACCGAACAGATTACATAAAACATAATTAATAGTAGGTATTAGGTATTTCATTAAAACATACTAACAATAAAATAATAAAATTGGCAAAATTTATGAAATATGATTCAAAATAGCAGTTGTTTCACCTTACTGATGTCACCTTTGAAATTTTTAGTTTTCCAGACAGAGAATTTATCATTCGTCGAGCCATAAGTATATAACGTTGTTGTCTATTGCGGGTCGGCAATAAATAACGCTTTCTTCGTTTTAATATGTAAGATCATGTCCAACAGACAATATTTCACCTTGCCCGATAGCGCATATGTAAAACTTCGGCTATATGAAACATAAATTTCACACCTACTCCCGCAGTGGTGCTGGTGCATGTTCTTCTCACTCAGCTTTTCGAATATTATTTAGTAACGAGTCGAATTTTGTGCCGACGTGAAAAACAAGTGTGCCAGGTGATATATCGATAGAAAGTAGACCCAATTCGAAAATCATGTTTGATGTTCTGTTAGCCAAGTTTTATAATACACCTATGGCTTGTTGCCATCAAACCGTAACTTATCTTCAGGATAAGACAACGCTCATTCATCTTACTATCAACTAGCAATGTTGCCAGCAACTAATAGGTTTAATTTTTTTACACAAACTCTAAATACATTTTTAAATATTTGGGTACCAACGTTCGTAAGGTATATGACTAATTATTGCTAAAAAAAAGCAAAGAGCTTATTCTCGTTTTTAACAAGAATATAAGCGGTTCGAGATCTGGAGGTGAAAAAATTCAAATTTCATTCATTTCCTGACCTGACCTGGACTTTGTACCTATAGAAAAAGAATCTTCAAATAAATTGCACAAATGGTTGCAGCTTTGGTTTTAAGTATTATAGGTATCAGCTCATCCCTGAATTGGAATTGTTGTACCATGAAGGCTCGATAACTTTTACAATTTTTATATCACATAGACAAGGTATAGGTTAAGATAGATAAGATATCAAATTTCGGATAATCTTGTTATTCTATAATTATTAAGGTAGTCCCAAAAACTTTAGGTATTTTCGAAAACGACAACAATAAAAAATGCATGGAATTCGAAACTCTGAATTGCTTGTAAGAAATTAATTAACGCTCTTACCCAGAATTGTTTAACATGTTTTCGATGAAGGGTTATTCGCTTGTGCTTGTAGAACACTCATTTGTTCAAGATAAAAATGATTAATGAAAATTGAGTTTAATGTAGAATGGTCTTTGTGCAACTCTCTTCGAGCTCGAACAACGTTGACTGCAAAACTCAGGTTAACGCAAAGTTATTTCAGAGGTTACACTACCAAATATAGATCTGTAATGACACTAATATTACAGGTGAAACACTTAATTCCTGATTTGATCATCATATGAGATGTGAGAAGATTATCATCAATTTAAAATTAGAAGAAAAAATGATACTATTGATTAGTTCCTTGTGGTACTCCGCTATTAGCATTAAGACCACAAATGTCTTATTATAATGCATTAGGTATTATTCTATTTTGCAGCAAAATTTCCGAATTACATTAACCGAGTAATTGATCAGCTGACCTGATATGAGGCCAGTTTATTTGCTGCCCGGAAAAGAAGATCAAAAGTTTTTGCAAAGTGAAAAACTCTCCAGAGAAAGACCAAATCTAGAACAACTCTCAACCATTTTAAACTTGATTTTAATTTGGGCGTTGGGTAATATTTTGGTATGATTATTATATGGGAAAAACATTAGAAGAAAATTAACGCCAACTTAGAGGGTATGTTGAATAATAAAGTTCTACTTACAGAACTATCACTTTCTTTTAGAGCTTTTGGGCTTCAAATTTGAATCATCACCATGTGCGTCAAAGAATGTCTCTGGAAGTTTTGGAGAACTCCCGGAAGCTTTGTATACCCATCTACTTAGGGCTAAAATATATTCAATGGCACCTCCGAACGTGTCCTCGTCGCTAATTGCTCATATCTGATACGTATTTATAGCATGCAATTATGGTGAGGCTTCAAGTTTCCACCAAGCGGGGACTTCCGAGCAGTACACACTAACATATTCAGCAACTTCCTTATAACTTATCGTCTTGGCGATGTCATATAGGTATTTCATTACCGGCCTGATTTATGTCTTGATTTATTCACGACAAACTTCGTGTGAAACGTATGTACTGTGCTCCACTATGTCTTTGTAATTAAAATAAACTTCCAGCAGGTTCATATTTCATTTTCAGAAATATAAGGATTACGCCGGGAGGACGGCGTTTCGTTGTGTAGTTTTCAGGTCACGGGATAGATTACTCCCTGACATGCAATAATAATATCAGGGAGCTGGTTTGAAAATGTTGTTTTTTTTTATATAAATGTTACCTATATATACGAGTATTTCTTATTTGAGAGAATATATACTCATCAACCCAGAACTATTATTTTTATTTTAAACTATAGTGACTATTCGCATTATAGGTATAGTGAAGTGACCGAAAAATTTTCAGTAGGTTTTCATAGGTAACATTTGATGCATTGATATCTCTGAATAAAGAAATCAAGTTTGAACTTTGCCACAACATTTTTTGGGAACCGAAAAGCTTTTCAGTTTTTTTACATTTATCCTAAATGCACATTTTTTGCTATACCTAGGCAAAATATGGTTGAACTCTATACTCTATCCCACTGTTTATATAAGAAGTCTTCTAAGTATTCGAGTCCTATCAAGTAAGCTACAGCCCATTTTCTGAAAAAAAAGCCTATTTCTCAATGACATTACGCGTTTTCTAACCTCACCTTACATTTTATTAAAAGCGGGACAATTTTTCAGTTGTTATACGCGTTTTCATAGCCTTTTTTCTAAAAAAAAAACTATTTTCAGTGACTTCACGTTTTCTCATGACTTTAAAACAAGCCAATTTTTCCACGCATGACGTTTTTTTAAGTTGCTCTAAGTATTTAGAACTGGCGATATTTTCAGTGGATGATAAAAAGCTTTTTATTGTCTATAGTGTCTGAAAAACGATATTTTTTTGCAATTTTTTTTTTTATTTCTATGCTTATTGCCTACGTCTTACGCGTATAAAGAACAGGCCAATTTTTCAATATTTTTACGCTGCTTATAGCCAATATTAATGTCTTCATAAAAAAGGGCATATTTTTAAATCCTCATGCATTTTCCAGATTTATATACCTATACCTACGCACACTTCTGAAAAACCGGCTAAATACTTAGTTATTTCAATGTTTTCCATATTTTTATACATAGAGCCAGCCTATTTTCAGAATAAAACCTGTATTTTTTTCACACTTTACCTATCTAGACCGATTTATAAAACTCTTGTGAAAAAGGAATGATCTTTTCAATCTTGTAAGGTTTTTATAGCCTATTATTCATAGGAGAAAAAGTAAATTTTTGATGACGTCACGCTCTTGCTTATAATTTTCATAGCCTATTTTCAGAAAAAAACTCTATTTTTTTATTGATTTTTTTTAAACTAGTCAATTTTTTATTATCCTCGGAAGAAAAAGGCATTTTTTTTATTACGTTAGCTTTTTACTACTCATTATGTTTATGCCTAATATTTTCCGAAAAAATAACTCATTTATTAATGACGTCATACTTTTTTCCGCAGTCTGACCTGTAAAATCTATGTCTTAAAAAATGAGCCAATTTTTTATTATCCTCAGAAAAAAATAAAAAAATGCCTATTTTTTCAAGACCTAACGCTTTTTCTGTCTTAATCTGAACGTTATAAAAGACGGCTAAATTTTTAATGTTTTTACAATTTATAGCCTATTTTCAGAGAAAAAGCCTATTCTTTAATGACACCATATATTTTACCGCAGTATGACTTACTGCGTGAAAAAACGTCTTATACAAACTGGCCAATGCGTTTTGCACTCATAATGTATATGCCTATTTTACGAAAAAAGAGCCTATTTATGGAATGACGTCATACTTTTTATTGCAGTCTGGCCTAAGTCTTTAAAAAATGGACCAATTTTTTTTTATCCTCAGGAAAAAGGACCTATTTTTTCAATTACCTTACGCTCTTTCTACCTTTATATGAACGTTATAGAAAAGGCTAAATTTTTCAATGTTGTTACAATTTACTATAACCTATTTTCAGAAAAAAGCATATTTTTTTAAAAACGACATATTTTTAACGTAATCTGACTTACTTATAGTCACTTCTTATAAAAACGGGCCAATTTTTTTATTCTCAGAAAAATGGTCTATTTTTTCAAGACCTTACGACCTTTCTACCTTTATCTGAACGTTACAAAAACCGGGTAACTTTTTCAATGTTGCTACAAGAGCCTATTTTCAGAAAAGCAATCCTATTTTTTAATGACGACATATATTTTGCCGCAGTCTGACTTACTTATTTATAGTCACTTATTCTTATAAAATTTTGCCAATTTTTCATCATCCTCACTCAGAAGAAGCAAGCACATTTCTTATGACGTCATGCATTTTGCAGTTCATGTTGTTTATGCCTATTATCCGAAAAGAGATATTTATGAATGACGTAATTCATATTTATACTTTTTACAGCAGTCTGACCTGTAATAAGTGTTTAAAAAAGGAGGTAATTTTTATTATCTTCAGAAAAAGGGGCCGATTTTTGAATTACCTTACGCTCTTTCTAACCTTATCTGAACGTCTTAAAATATTGCCAAATTTTTTAATGTTGCTACAATTTTATAGCCTATTTTCCGAAAAAAAAAACTTAATTTTTTCACTGTCGGCATATTCTTTCCGCAACTTGACCTATAATATTTACTTCATATTACAACGGCCCAATTTTTCAATCTTCAAGCTTTTTTTAGCCTATAAGATATTCTCAGAAAATAGGGGCTATTTTACAAAATGACGTCACACTTTTTCCAGCCTTACCTCAACGTCCTGCAGCGGCTAAGTATTTCTTTGTTGTCACGATTCTAATAGTCAATTTTCAGAAAAAAGTATTTTTGCAGGCAAAAAGACCTATTTTTTGGTGACATCATACTTTTTCCATAGCCTGACCTACATGCTTAATACATTGTATGGTAAAACGTTCTAATTTTTCTACCTTTACGCTTTTAATACCCTATTATGGATAAGTACCTATATGTAAGCCAGAAATAATTAATAAAAGTTGTTAGTGAAAAAAGTAAATTTACCCCTTAAGGCAAACGGGCTTATTCTATGTTACGTATAGTTAATAGTTATACTAAAGCTCTAGACATGGGTCCATCTACCTAAATGGATTCTTGATTAAAAATTCTTAAGATGTTAAAAGACACAACCTTTCTGGTTTGTTTCTTCTATACGTAAAGTATTTCTAAACTCGAACGGCTAGACCTAGAAGGCAAAGTATGCGGGAATTCAGTTCGATCATTAAGAATTGTATTCAACAAGATTAAACAACAGTTAAATTATCAACTGACCAGGACCACCCTATTACAATAGCAATAATTGAACCATCAATAATTTATTTCTGTCTGAAAGCCTCATTGTTGAATCTCCAGCAAATTGTTTACCTATACGCACGCAGTTTTTAACCCGCCTTTTTTAACAGTACAATCTTAGAAGTTGTTCATCCAGAGTTAAAACGAACGGACTATGCGTCTACCGACAAAAAACCTGGCTCTTCACAAGAGCAAGGTACCAACATGTGACATTGAAGATGTCACCAGGCTTTACATTCAAAGACTCCACGGGGCAAAAAAGAACCTCTGTGATCAAAATTAAACGAAGATAATGGAATTAATGTATGAAAATAAACAATCAAAGTTTTAATTCTGGACGACCGTTTCTACCATTGCCGAATTGCAAAGGAAATGATTCTTCCGAAACTGGAACACATGCACGCATATCTGTTTCAAATACTTTCGTGTATTAAATAAATAAATTTTTTGGCTTCAGATTATTTATCTCAAGAGGATACTTTGGTTTTTTGATAATTTAAATTTACCGTAAAGCTTACAAATTGCCGTTCGCCATAATACCGAATCGATTCCATTCATCTTTTCGCTGATATAGAGATTTGGTAACAATTAAGTCGGATATTGGTCGTAATTTACGAACGACTCGGACTTTATATCATAGCGCGATATTTCACTACACCGCGTCCCCCCTAAACCTCCAACAGAATAAATATTAAAATTCGTGCGATTCAGGTGCAACCTTTCGACATAAATCACCGGTAGAGAAGCATATAGGCGGTCTCCATTAAAGAGTCAATAATTGAGACCGGATGTATCGTCGATATTTCTCACTTAGACAAATTCCAATGGACAAATCTGGCAATAAATCGGGCAGTTAGCATGAGATCCTGGCGGGCCGCGGTAATGAATGTAAAGCAAATAGTCTAATTGAGGGGTCAGGTGAACGGGACCCATGTGCGGACCGAGGGCGTCAGATTTACTGCCGGGTAGCCGACCGGCCGAAGCGGTCAGTGGGCAGAAAGAGCAGGAGGAACGCACACACGGACTATCGGACTCAGCATCAAAGGATTTCTGAGTTTGCAGGAATTTTTCGTTTAATAAAATTGTTTTACCGTTGCTGGTCATATCAACTGTACATGCTGGTAGGTTTAGTTTGAAATTATGATGGTAGTTCACTTCTAAATTTTCAAAGATCCAACCAACTTCGCATTATCTCTTCAGATTACTATTTGGTGTTTGATGATGTTAATGTATATGGTATAACTAAGGAAGGAAAAGCAATTTCTTGAAATTACTTAATGTAATTTTTCAAAATGATTAAGGATACGTATAACATGAAAAATTACCGTAATCACGATGCACTTTACGTTTATAACTTGAAAAAACTGCGAAAAAAAAGTGTTCAACTCCGCTTATAGCAAATGCAGATGAAATACCGCCATGGCTGATTTTTCTTATTCAGCCGCCGCATTCAATTCAATCTGCAACTTTGCTGCCTAGTTAAACAAATAACTATTAAAGCGCTGTGTTTAATTTGCCGGTGATGTTAAATGAACGCACGACAGCACACGTTACATGCAGCCAAGAAAATTAACGCACATACACCAAAAGGCTTCAAAGTTAAGGGAAAAGGAAACTCTCTTTTGAGTACGTAGATAGTTATAAGAATATCTATCTCTATCACACCTCGTATACGATAATTTTTTTTTATCAATCAATCAATTTCATTTTTAATAAAATCAATTTCATATCTAAATCGATCCGAT
This sequence comes from Malachius bipustulatus, assembly GCA_910589415.1. Lineage (NCBI taxonomy): Eukaryota > Metazoa > Arthropoda > Insecta > Coleoptera > Melyridae > Malachius > Malachius bipustulatus. The sequence continues at coordinate 21,190,070 of OU342633.1, forward strand.
ATGAATTTGAGCTTTAAATGTTACTTACAAGTGTCATTGTGTTACTTTAATGTTTATTGGATTTTTAAGGTGAAGGCTCCAGTGAAACACTGGAACTGTTTCAATTGGAACAGCTGAACTGTAAACCTGTTTACCTAATCGAATATCCGTTTTATATGTATAAGTATAAGAATAGGGGTACCTATATTATTTGTGATCATGGTTAGGTATGTGAATGTCAACCTTCTATGATAAATTGATTAATTAAGTACTTATAATAAAAATCAAGTTATTATTATTGTGCACTGAATTAGATAATGTGATTATGTGATTTTCGTAATGCTTTTGATAGTGCTAAACTCAGAAATTTTTTATTGAATGTGGAGCTACAAGATTAGAGATATTCGATTTAATTCGTGGTTAAGTTCTTTGATTTAACTCTTATTTAAGTAAAACATAGCAAAGAAAAGAAAGAGTTGTTTCAAAAAATCCAAAGAACGTTAAATTTTACAAGACGTAGAAGCGCTGCACCAGCTTTATTTTTTTAAATTCCTATGACTTAAACTAAAATTTTTAAACTTGGAATACCACTTATAAAATTTATAAAATTAAGAATTCAGATTTAAAACTATATGTAATCCGACTTTAAGACTAAATCTTTCGATTTTAAACTCGGAATTTTGACTTTAAATACGGAATTCCGAATTAAAACTAAGAATTACGATTTTAATCTTGAAATTCCCCGCTTTAAAACGAAAAATTCCTACTTTAAACTCAGAATTCCGACAAAAAACTAAGATTTCCTACTTTAAACTTGGAATTACGACTTAAAAGTCGGAATTCCGATCCAAAACTAAAAATTCCGATTTTAATCTTGGAATTTTTCACAACTTAGAACTAAAAATTCCGACGTTAAACTTAGGAATTTCGGCTAAAAACGAAGAATTCCGACTTTAAACTATATGAGAATTCCGATTTTAAGCTCTGAACTAGGAAATAGAATCTTTTCGATATAAGCTATAGGGAGAAATGAACAAAATCAAGTTTCCTCGATTACAGAGCCATAAATGATTAATCGCAAAAAAAAACGTTAAGGTAAATCTTACGCATTTTTCTTGTTGCCAAATTCGCAATAAAAAAGGGGTTGTCATTTAAAATTACAACGTTATTATAAACGCCCACTCTCTCGCAAGGTGATAGGGTTACAGGGCAGTATATTGGTATTGAATCGATGTCTCCATCACGAAATAAAAACTTTTGTGAAAAAACAAAAAGTAGCAGAGTACAAATTTTTTCAGATACTTGTATATTTCAGGTTATAAGACTCGTCCGGTATATCTTTTTTGACCGAATCTAAATGTTGAACAAGCCGAGGTGGAACAAATTGCAGGTGAGGCCGACAAAGATATTTCCCTCGAGGTGGATACAACATTTTTCAGACGACTGCCCCACGTAAGTATAGGTAAAGTAGGTAAAAACAAATTTTCTTACACTTTCTGAAAATATTTATTTAAATTTCTATTTCTGCGGGTCGGCTTTACTTCAGGGCCGCTTTTTCTTCACGACCGTTTTTATCGTGACGTAGAAGTAAAAGCGGCCGAAAAGCTTTTATTTTAGGAAAGGTATTGAATCCGTAAGACCAAATATTTGGTGACAGTCGCCTACAAACTTTCAATTTTTTTTAGGGGACAGTCGAAACTTCTTTTTTTGAAACAATCGAGAAATATGGTGTTTTACTTTATTAGACATTATGAAGTGATAGAAAGTGTGTTGCTCGTCAAAATTTAAAATTGTAGGTAATTCTTCTCTTTAATTCGAAATTCCGTACCTATTTAAAGTTATGGAATTCTGAGTTTTAAGTCTGAATTCCGAGTTTAAAGTTGGAATTCTTATAGTTTTAAGTCGGAATTTATAGTTGTAAGTGGGAATTATGAGTTTAAAGTAGAAATTCTTATAGATTTAATTGGAATTGCGAATTTAAAGTTGACATTGCTAAGTTTAAAGTCGGTAGCTTTAGTTTTAAGTCGGAATTCCGAGTTTAAACTTATGGAATTTTGAGTTTATAGTCGAAATTCTGAGTTTTAAGTTAGAAATTCTTAGTTTAAAACCATGGAGGTTTAAAAAATGAAAGTGGCGTGGCATTTCAATTAACGCATTCATGAAACCTATTTCTAAATAAGAAGAAATTACATGTGGAGTGCCACAAGTTTCCTCATTGAGGCGTTATTATTTTTAAGCTATTTAAATGATCTATCTATTTTTTTTTAATAGCCCATTCAACCCAAAAAATTACTAGAACTAATTTTAGAATAAGCAAATGATATTATAACGAAGTTGACTTTTTGTACAAACTAAATAAATTAAAAATCAATTGCCAAACAAAATATAAAATGCTAAAATTTTCTAATGCAATAACGATGTATTAGAAAAAATTAAATTGATAACTTCATTATCGAAATTATTAATTCGGTAAATAAAACCGTTAGGCTTTAATTAAAATGCTTAGGAATATATTTATGTTCTATCTACATAAAAATAAACATTTATTTAATCTTTTTGATTATATTAGTAGGAATTTCATGAACATTTCATGAAAAATGACAATTTAACTACTCATATTTTTCGCCTATTTCATTGTTATAGGTAATTTATCATAATAAATTTGTTCTATTGTTAATTAGGTACTTATTTTTATTTCTCTATAAAAGTGGCTAATAAAAAAAAAAGAAACAACCATTATTATCATTATTATTGTTATAACTAAAGGTTTAATTATAGGTATTTATTCGTAGAAAAAAATAAGAAAATAAAATGGTTTGTTTTACATGATCCCAGTTATCAAAGTGTAGGTAATTATTAGACTTTCACATTAAATTTTTTTTAAATTATGTAAAACAACAAACATCAACCATAGCATTCATCATGACACCTATAATAGGATTCAAGAGCAAATGGAAATATTTCAAGATCAGGATTGAAATAAGTTAGTCTTACCTAGTGATAAAATTAAATAACTTTTTTTTTATAAAATATGCAAGACTAATGGTGAGACCAGCAGAGTCCATATGTTATCAATTTTTTCTCTGTTTAATTGTGCAATTAGAAACATTAACCCTCGATAGGTAATATATTAGGTACATCTTTATATGAAACGTTTTACTTTATACCTACCTAATAATGACCCATATTGTCATCGCCTGAATTATTATTTGCCATTTCTCTGTAATCCTTCAAGTAATAGGAACCTACCTATATGGGTACCATATTAAATCATATATAGCATGTACCTATATTTATATATGGGTACCTACCTATAATTAGAAAAGAATCGTGCCCGGAAAAATATTTTTTCAGAAAAAAAGCAGCCCCTCACGTAATTAGTAAAATTATGAAAATAAAAACATTGACATTATTTTTTTATTATAATTATTTATTTTGTTTAAATTTATTAAGATATGTTCCTTTCCAGTGTAACTTTATCACACTAGTATTTAATATGGGTAAATTAATTGAAAGCTACCTATATACAATTTCTTGGCACGAAGTCTCCGCTAAAAAGTTCGCGCACCATGTCTATGTGTAAATTTTTTGTTTTCAATTTTTTTAAAATTGTTTTTGTCATGAGTTTGTGCTTTTTTGATGAATAAATTTGAGCACATTAAATCCATGATATGAATTTTAGTTTCAGAGAAAATGGTGTTTATTGCTAATCTTCAAAATTACAAAAAAAAAAACATGATATTTCGAAAACTAAAAGTGTTTTGCAGGACATTTGGACCATGTTCTAAATATAGTAAATAGTAAAAATATTAAGTAAATCTAAATAGTAAAAATAAATATACCATTCCATTTAATTTTTTTTTTAATCGCGATATTTCCTTACATGTCAGATAACGCCCTCTAGCGGTTGCGGTGGCAATAAAATGAAAAATTTGTAAAATGCAATCGACAGAAGAAAGAAAAATTCTTTGTAATGAAACTAATCTTGTTAAATTTCGATGAGGTTAACCGTAATAATCGACATTTGAATTAAAAAAGTTTTGACGTTCCCCCATGCACAACTTAATTTATGGAGTTATTGAAAAAACTGCAGGATAAAATAAGTGAAGTTCTTAAAGCATTGCACCCATGATATGTTAAATATGCCAAAATTTTGAAAATTTATGTAAAAATTCAAATTGCTTAATTAGCAATGACTCTCACGCTCCCTAACGGTCATTTTAGAAGATGAAAACTATTTTCCAACGAATTTTCAGGGTCACATTCCTACGAAAATTTTTTTGCCTGAGGCTGTACGACGCTTAGTTTCTGAGATGTTTCCCGTGGCCATATTAATGACTCTCCCTGGTATTATTGGAGGTTAACGGCGCAAGGAGCAAATTGGAAGAAAACATTTTCCCCTCAATTGTAAGGGTTACCTAGATGCCCCCATCAGGAGTTTTCTTCCAAACGGTAGATACTTTTTGAAATCACTCTCACCATCTCCCTAACTATTAGAAATTCACCAAATGTAACGTCAGTTCTGAAAGAAATGAATTTTTTATGGCCAAAAATTGGTAACTTTTGAAATTTCAACTTTTTGCTGATTTTTCTTAGTTTAGGTAAAATATTTTTTGTCTGCAATATTAATTGGAACTAAAATTCACACCACGGATCTAGTGGACTCAAATTTAATTTTTTGAATAACTCATGGATAAATGTTTTCAAAAAAGATCGAAAACAAAAAAAATTTCCTGCATATGCTGCGATTTTTTTACGAGCACTGTAGATAGTTTTTTGTCCATATGATGGAATTTCACATTTAAATAAAATCAAATAGATAACAAAACTTATTACTGCGATGAATATTGACATATTAAAACTATGAGCGGATTGAGCGGATGGTAGTTTTGAGTGTTGGTATTATTGGCTCAGCTAAATGTGTGCATGTGTTGTAATCGATATTAATTAATTACATTTTTTTATTTAATGATAAGATAAGAAATCACGAATTGAAATAATTTATGTATCAATTTCCTGCAATATAATAAATAAATAAATAAATATAAATATAAATATAAATAAGATAATTATAAGTATTATTAGTGAAACATCCCGTATGATAATAGATATACCTATTACTTAAATCATTTAAAATGTAAGCAATTGATGAATTTCTCAACTATTGTTATTGTGTTCCGTTATTAAAGCTTACTCGCTGGAGAATTCGATTCGATTCAGTAAGCGACGGTAAGGTTAGTTTATGGCCGCTATATGAACCCACACGACTGTTTGAATTGTTACGCGACACCGACACTACATCAGTAAGACTATTGTTTACCATTAATCTGAAACGTACCTAATTTTGATGTCGCAGACTAGAGGGTGTTAACAGACGACTCAGCTCGTAATGAACTCGAAAAGTTACACTCAAACGCACAAAAATCACAGTCAAAACACCACAACCGAGCAATCCTTCCACATTCGCAACCGCGTTGAAACTGAGTTGAGGTGAGGTGAGTTATAATTCCTACATTATAACTTCGCGGCGATCAAAGCATTGTGTCAATATATTTAAATCGCGGAAAGGCAACGATTATAACCATCCGATCGGGTCTATTTTTATTTTATCAATAACATGAGCTAGAAATGAAAATATCATGGAGAGTTTTCTTCTTTTGACTTATCATACTTCGTCTCGGGGAGAAATTTATTGATTATCAAAGGAGTTATTTTACTCTTCTGAAATAATGAAGTAGCTATTCGGAATACTAATTATCAAACGGCAACGCTGGTTTGGCCGTTGCGTGCTTTACGCGAGGTGTATTTATTTATTGCCTCTTGATTTTTTGAATAAATGAATATTAATTTCTCCGGGAGCCGAGAAATAGAAAATTAAAATTTATTGATCTTTTTTTAAGTAAAATCTACCTGGTAGATAGAGTCACAAAATTTGAAGATTTATTGTAGCACAAATATTCCACACAGAGAGGCCAAATTAGGAAACACCTGATTCTTATATTAAAAAAATTCGTTAGGTATATGTCATTTCTGCTTAAATACTTTATAAAATAAGAACGATGTGCATTTTTTTTATTCGGATTTTTGATGGTGTTTTAGATGTTTCTTGGTTAGTTCTATCAAAGAAAATGATCAAACAAATTTTGACGGTTTGTAATTTTTCCTTCACTTTTATAAAATTATACACAATAGTAACGAATGTGTATGAAGTTCTTCGTATTTTTACCGCATGTGGAAATAATAATTGGATAAAGTCTTTAGAAATACTACACATAAACACCGTAAGTGGTTACATACGACGTTTATAATTATTATATTCCATACATACGGTGTTTTCATTAAGCTTATTTTGTGCATATTAATAAACTATATAGTACCTACATGTAAACGCCGTATGTAACCATATACCTGCGTTATGTGTATATATTGTTATGGTTCGTATGGTTTATTTATTTAGGGGGCCTTTCTTTTTTAAAAACTAATAAAAGTTTAGTCTGTATGAGACCTCTATGACTCAGAGTGAGTTCAAGTATTTTTTTTTTATAAATTTTTTAAAATTTTCGTAACCTATAAACTCCTATTGAAACTCAATTTAAATTTGTTGGGAAAATTTTTTATTGTAATAAAACCCAAACAAATTTAAATTGAGTTTCAATTTAAGTAAGAGGGAATCAATGAGGAAAATAGAAAAAGCACAGTCCCTACGAACCATAACAAAATTGACCCCACGTTGGGCGCCAATTTTGTTATGGTTCGCTGGGACTGTGCTTTCTCTACTCTTTTTTGAAAATTTATTTTCCTCTTTGATTCCCTCTTACCATAAACAATTTATTTATTTAGGGGGCCTTTCTTTTTTAAAAACTAATAAAAGTTTAGTCTGTATTAGTGCTTCTGACGATACCGAGACTTTTTCGGTCTCGCTCTCGGTATCGTAACGAGACCGAGACCGATACCGAGACCGATACTCCATGACCGAGACCGGGAGCGAGACCGAGACTAAAACTCCGAGAGTCTCGCTCAGTCTCGCTCTCGGTACATTTTTCTCAATTAAATATAATAGAATTCTTGTAACTTGTGTTTGTACTAAATTAGAATTGAAATTGAAGCATGACAGAATTTATTTAAAGACTTGTTTGAACTAAAGTATGATAACGGTTATTAAATGTGAATTCTGTCTTAACTAAGGGCGATTAAATGTAACTCTTTGCCAGCCGCAGGCTTTCGTAAAAATTTATTTCCGTCGTCAGGGTTAAACTAATCGAACATTCAATACCTACATTATTAAATTAAATAATTAAATTCACTTTCTTGTAGTAAGTACAATTTTATAAAAGAAATGCTTTAATTGAAGCTCACTTGCACAGTAAGTAAATATGAATTTAATTATATAATTTTATTAATGTATTGAACTTTCGATTATTTTAGCCCTGTCGAGAAAAATTAATTTTTCCGAAAGCTTGGGTGGCAAACAGAGTTCCGTTTAGCCTCAATTAAGACAAAATTCCCAATTAACTCTTAACATACTGCTGTAACTGTGTTTTCGCTAAATATTTGTATAAGGTACCTACGTAGGTATACCTACCTATTTTTATTAAATAAGAAGTCCCCGATCGAAAAAACTAATCTAAAGATTAAAGAAAGAAAAATTTATTATTTATTAACACTTTCAGTTTTCGGTTCGATTTCAGCTGGCTGCCCTAGACTACTTTCCATATCACTCTCTTGTGAGTTTTCAGATACAGATTGTTTATGTTTGCGTTTTGGCATCTTGATTCCACCGACTAAACAAACAGCGAAAAATTAAACCCAATTTTCACGTGCTGCTGAAATATTACTAGGTAGGTACAACCGCATAAAATCTAGAACTGCAATAAAAGTGTTTGTTTGTTTTCACTACGTTTCAACAGTGCTGAACGGGCCACTTGAGGGGCTGCGACGCTGGTTATATTAACCGGTAAATGTATGAGACGCACACGCACAGCAGTCGGTGGTTTTATGGCAAAAGGTGCCATCCGTGCAGATGACAATTTTTCAGGAGAGCAAAAAGAAAGTTTGAAGCTTAATAACAAAGACTGTTTATTTGAAATTCTTTATTGAAAAATAAACTTATTATAATCTGCATGTCGTGTTGAAAACAAGTACATCTCACTTGATAAAAAATAACCACAGAAACATTAAAATGGAGTCTATTCTTTATGAAAGTGCTCCACATGGAACTTTTTGTCATGAACTGATATTGTATGTGCAAAGGCGATCTAATGCGCAAGAACTTTTTACCACATAACCAATATAATGATTCTGAATAGGTTACATATTGACATTTCACTATTACACCAAAAGTATGGCCAATAGAACTATAATACTTTAAAGGTAGATAGAACGTTTTATCATGTCAACATTGGTGTAAAAAACGTATTTTCATAAAATCGATCACATAGCACCTTTTGCCATGAAACCACCGCAGATGATGTTAGCAAAATTTGATGTTAGTATATGGATTCTGCATTTCATTTTGCATTATTCAAGGTTACTGTCACCGAGACCGAGACTGACCGAGACTCTCGCAGTAGTCTCGGATCCGAGACCGAGACCGAGACGAGAGCCGGTGGCGCAGGTCCGAGACCGATACGAGACCAACTTGGTCTCGGTCTCGTCTCGCCGAGACCGAAGCACTAGTCTGTATGAGACCT